>CM061172.1:8866319-11366319 GCA_030763345.1 Mythimna separata | reverse complement strand
GGTGCTCGTGACGCCCCCTGCGCCCTGCTAGGACTGCGCCGTGCCTCATGCCGGCGGCTCGTGCCTCGACTGCCCCCGAGCTACGCGCGCCCACACCATCCCTACGCGGCCATGCTCTACCCAGAGTTTCACTACAGGCCGCCACCCCCCACCTATCAAGCCTCAATGCAAGAATACAGACTCAGGTTGGTGTCAACACAACCCCTATTTTACTATTTAGACTTAGGGCTTTACTTTGACGTGTTATAGCTGGAACGGTTTCAGTGTGGGAGAAAGATGGTGCTATACAGGAAAAATCGCACCATCTCTTCTCCACAACGAAGCCGTAATGGCATTGACACGTCAAGGAACTCCTGGTCTCAAAACCTGGTCTCCTATAACACAATCTGTAAGGTATGTATCAATATTTCTCCTTTTAATTTTCGTAGTAACGAGGTCTGGTGTCCTAGAAGGCAAAATAGAAGAAACTTTGAAGGCAGTCCAAACTCCGCTTTAAGACCTGTCAGCTGTCAGGCCTCAATGCAAGAATATAGATTTAGGTTTGTAGAAATTTACTTCCTCTTTTGCCACTAAGAGCTGGTGTACTGAATGGCCAAATACAAAGTATTAATGCTTGGGTAAGGGATGAGGTGTGGAGCAAACATTCCTCGCATTTCTTAATGCTGGCTTTTATTAAAACAACATTTTTATTAGTATTGGTAGGTTAGTGCTTGACCACTCTCTCACTGGATAGTAATCAATGATGTGGTTAACGATGGATCACTCGTCTTCACTCTTGACTTAAATTCTCCAAGGTGGCCGCTTTAAGGAAACTCAGACTACGGCAGACAGTTAGTTTCTGTACAGAGACGAATTAGGCGTATGCCTAATGAATGTATTCTCAAAATGATTTGTACTTATAATATAGCTGGAATGTCCACCACGTATAGGTGGCTCATTATTATAAATCTAGTGTGGCGATAATGAACAACTGTTGCCCTTATCTTGAATCAATAGCAGTATAATCCTTGTGACTCTTGTGAGTAGTCTATTTATCACCATATCACACTTTTCTCTAATATTATAACTAGGCAAAAGTTTGCATGTGTGTGCATGTTTGTTACTCCTTCCCACTTAAACTCGAAGAACCAAACTGTGGAATGAGCATCACCTACCACCATCAATGTAACCAGAATTTTTGAAACCTTAGGAACATGCCACTTTAACTTAACTCCACCATTTAACATCTGCCAAATTGCAGTAGTCTATATGAAAAGCATTAAATCAAGTTTGGGGTTTCCGATGGCTCTATATAGGGATCCTCAGAATACCTCATGTATGTGCAGTGCCCCTGTTCAGAACATGAACCACACGTAAGAGTCCCCATACACCTACACTTTTGAGGAGTTAATAAGTAGTACTGATGCTGCTGTTAACGTAGCCAGATGGCTACATTAACAGCAGCATCTGTGTGCTGTGCCCAAACAATTTGAGGAACTTAGTCATCAAGAAGAAGTGTCTTTTTCTTCTTTTCGAATCAATGATTAAACTGTTCGAATCAATGATTAAACTTGTTTGGGCTCTGTGAATGTGTGAATTTGGATTTGGAAATTTTTGGATCCTTTCTTAGTGCTCGCTTATCACATAAAAGAAAACCTTGAGCAAAAGTTTATTCGCAATAGTTTCGGCTGTGCGTTGATATGTCAGTCCGTATCTCTTTTGACGAGTATATATTTATTTAAATATTCCACTTAGTAATCAATCACAAATTAAGTAGAGACTTGTCATTTTAAGGTTGCCTTAAAATAGATTGCTCTTAATAAAAGTTAGTAAGTATTTCGACCTTTTAGAAAACTTGATACTTAACGTTTGAATACCCGACCGGTCTCATGAGACCGCGCTGTCATTGTCTTACTATTGTGTCTCGTTTTGCGGGTATGTGATAGGTTAAGTCCTATTTCTGAATAAATCGCGTAGGTTGCTATCAAAACAGAAAGCTTCCAGCAATGAAGAGCTGAAAAGAAAATATTACTTACTTATAACAAAAACTTCACTACCCACGTACCGCACTTACAAGAGAACGTTGGCAATTCTAATTGAATTTGATACTTATACTCGTACTTTTAGTAATCTTACGACATATTTTTGTATCACAAAGAAATTTAGGTATGAAACATATATTGTTTATTTCAATCTACTAACCAGATCATGGTAATGAGGTGACAGTTCAAGTTTTTAGCTTTACTTTATAAGAAGTGCTCAGAATAGAATAAATTTAATTATACGACGAAATAGTAACAATTTTCAGAAGCAAGAAATTCATGGGTACAATGGCAGTCTTAACACTGCAGCGATATCTAACAGACAACCTTAGGATGGGCTATAAAAACTAAAAACAATTACATATTTATGTTTTTACAGAGAACTCATGCATCATCAAACCATTTAGGTATAATCTTCTGCATTTTAAGAATAACATGGAAAACCTAGCTTTAGAAGGAGCCAAACTGACATATTTATCGCTAAAGGTCGCAATTTATTTTATTTATGCAATATCCTCCTCCTAAACCTTTATTTCTAATTCCAGGTTACTTCTGTTAGACAGAAGTGCACCCGCCGTGTCCCCTCCGCCGACCTACAGATCAAATTCAGCCAGTCTAGTCAGGTACGAACAAAGTCAATACAATCGCAATCTGAAACCTATCGCCAGATTGTTTCGTCTTCAAATGCCTTCCCTTATTGGAACGAAAATATCTCGAAGTGTTATCAAACACGACCGTCCGTTGTGGACGGTAAAGCACATTGTTTTACGTTTGTTTTAAAACTGTCGAGGAAATAGAATCGACTTGATAGAAACTGAGAATAGTGTTTATACGTGAGAGTTAAATTACTTTTCAGTTCTGGAATTGGAATTCAAAAAGTTTCTGCTTGTGTAGGAATTTATTCCAATGAGTAGATCTGAAAATATGCGTAAAATTCCAGATCAGGAAGTTTAAAAACTGGCCAAATTCAAACAGACAAAACTTTACACTTCAATGAATTTTCACGATTTTCACCTCATATTTCCATGTTCCCAGCAGAGGATCCACGGGCGCAGCGTGGTGCGGATCCGAGTACAGCGGGCCGCCATCTTACCGTGCCCCCCGCTCCGACCCCCCCGTCGCCGTCACCGACAACCTGCCCACCATCACGCCCATAGACCTCAAGTACGGCGACGACACCATCGAAGCTTTACCCAAACCTGAACAGGAGAAAGACCCCGACGAACACCTCGTCACCATAGTACACACAGACTCACAACCCGTCATCGTCACCGTGTCAGGCTCCACAGCATTCAACGACAGCCACACACAGCCACCTTCAGAAATCGACATACTAGCACACTTATAACGCATGAAACATTAGCACAATACACAGGAATAAACTAGACAAACGCGATCGGTATGCGGCTACACGGACAATCCTGATTGGGACTTGGCATGCAAGCGCTCCGAAGGCTTGTGATTGTAGCAACGATTGAAGTGATTGAAACGATGTACTAGTGTACAGAAAAGTAAGCGAAAAGTGATTTAATATAGGAGTGAAACTGTTAATTATATAACAATAATTAGCAAATGAACTTTAGCGATATATTCGAGAGCATGATAATTTTGTTTTGAATGGCAGTGAAACAACTTGCATTTGAAAATACGTTCACGTCTAGCTAAACTAGATGATGAATAGTAGACGATTTCATCTTAAAACTCATATATTCTCGAGATAAATTTTATTATATCTAATGCCTAGAAGATAAAGTTTGAAGTGCTTATTCAAAACAAAATTGTCTTTTATGTTTGTGTATAACTCTGTTTTAAAATGTAATGGTTTGAAGTACCTTATTTTATTATAATAAGTATTGTGTAAATATTTAAAAGCACTGACGTATTTTTCGTTTAAATAGTGTTGTTATATTTAACAAAATATGTGCCGTGTATATACAATTGATACAAATTATATTAGGATTAAATATGAATAAATAAGTAGTTGATGCAACGATCGATTTATTATTGAAACCAAATCCTTCACCGAGATGTACAACTAAGGAACTTGTTATTCATGTAGTGCCAATGGTTGATTATTAGTTTTTTTGTAAATAAAACATAACTTCATAATATTGTTATTTTCTATTACATTTTGCTTGAATACTAACATATTTAAAACTTTGAGGCAAATGATTGTTACTTTTCTGCTTCTGTTTATTAGCATGTTTTTTGCATACTAGGTTCACGATCTTGTCTGACGTCATCAGAACCTACTTAGTGTCGTTTTCCATATAGCTTTCTATCCACAATAACTGTTCTATTCTAAAACAAAAAGCCAGTTCCATTGTTATATTTCTGTATTCAAAACTACGCATGAGGTCCTATAAACTTTTTTTAATTTATTTCTGTTGTAATTATCTCACAATTTAACCACTTCTTTGTATCCAAGTCCGTTTATTTTAAATATATTTTTATATATTTAGTGACCGCAATAATATATAAATTATTTGGTACTAACCAGTTTTAAAAGAATCTTAAAAAATAATCATTTGAATAGGAAAGGAAATTTACACAGTTATTTAAATTTTTCAACTCCAAGCAGTTTTAGTAAAAGTAATATCCTAAAAGAATTACACTAAATGCGAGTTTCCGGAATATACGTTGCGCTTAAGAAAAAGTTTTTACTAGATAACCAAACGAATAATGTGTCATATACAAAATGACAAAATAAGGCACATTTTTATCTTCTAAGTTAATTCCATCAGATAAGTACCCAGAAATGTTTTTGGACTAAACCATAAAGTAGCAGTGATGATATAGTACTGTGTAAAATACTATTAGGTTAAGATATTGTAACGATAATGTATTAAACATATTGTAAATAACGTTATTTGTATTATAAGAAATAAAGATCTTTAGTGAAACCAAACTGTGTTTCTCTTTTCCATACCTAAAAGTTTACAAATACTTGCTCACAAAAAACCTAGCCTTAAAAAGCTTAGACGTTTAGGACAAAAACGACAGCTGTAAATTATGCCTCGATTTTATGACACTGAAGAGACACAGGTGGGCCCCGTGGGCCAATACTGTTAGTTGGTACACATAGGTACAGGACCGTCTAGCTGCTTAGTCACTCCAAGCAGGCCCAATATTTTGATCTCTTTAAAATATGTAATACATTAAGGACAACGGGGCAGACAAAATTTTAGTTTATGCCAGTCTGATCGGATAGAGCAATTTTTTGACTACTTCGAGCGAAAGTGAAAACGAAATGGATTCGAAACTTTTAGCAAACAAGACTCGGGACCTATGAATCACTCTCAATCACCATTTCAGAACACGAAAACAACTAGTAACATGCAAAAGCGAGCGAAGCTAGCTTGAAAACCGAAGTACCGAGTCGCTTTGGATAAGTTAGATTTTCTGATAAGTCAAAAAACATATCTGACAATCTGCACTGCTAACATATCTGCATTGGAAGTTAATCAGAAATAAGACCGAATATATCATCAATTACCTACATAAAAATCCATACATCAAAAAACCACTATTTGCGAATTATTCAGCTGTACTAGTTGAACAAGAAGACGACATTTATAAATCACAAAAAAATCTTCTGCCATGCCAGCGAGAAATTTTGACAAAACTTCAAGAACATCATCATCAGTATATGAGCTAGACAATGATCGATACCCTCAATTTAAGAGAAAAAACTTTATTGGATTAGGTGCCCAACGTAATCTAAAGAAATACCAACTACAATCAAATACGTCAAGTCGATTTCTCTCTCTAGTATTAACAAGAAACAGATAAAAGGTAATAATTGATCTGATTCACCAAGGCGGGTTGGTCTTGAAAAGGACATGTCCGGAAATGGTTTTTTATTATTTAATAATTCTAACCAGAGTAAGTTAAATATATTTGGATAGACATCTCAAAACCTAGTGCTTCTGACTATATCATGCATTTTTAAAGCCCTCCAATTTTAAGAAAAATCGTTTTTCATTTTAGTGAGAATTTACTACTAAAACGAACGAACCTTTCTATTTATCTATGTTAGTAAAGTGAACGCACCCAAAAAAAGTAATATTGACACAAGATAACTGTCAATGTCAATCGATATTTGATCTAAGTCAATGTAAACAAAACAAAGAACTACAATAATAGCAGTCAATTGCAATAGCTTTTACATTATTTTTGGTAAAAATGTCTAGCATTATCCATCAAGAACTTAGACCACGCTATGGTGACTTCACTTAATGTAAACGTGTTAATTAAAATATTTTACTAAGACCTGGTTGTGTTTATTATACGCTGAAGATAATGAATAAGAATGTTCGATGAGAATTCTTACTAAAATATTGTCGAGAAACTGAACAGGTGGAGATATATTTGTTGCCGATTGTAGTTTCCGTGCTATTGTAGGTTTTTGGTTTGTTTACATTGACTTAGATCAAATATTGATTGACACTGACAGTTATCTTGTGTCAATTTTACTTTTTTTTGGGTGTGTTCACTTTACTAACATAGATAAATAGAAAGGTTCGTTCGTTTTAGTAGTAAATTCTCACTCAAATAAAAAACGATTTTTCTCAAAATTGGAGGCCTTTAAAAATGCATGATATAGTCAGAAGTACTAGGTTTTGAGATGTCTATCCAAATATATTTAACTTACTCTGGTTAGAATTATTAAATAATAAAAAACCAACGTCCATACAAAAAGCGGACATCTCCTTTGTATACACATACACAGAAAGTTTTTTTATAGTATAATAAAAAAACTCTAAACTAATTGAACTAACTAAAAACTAACTAAAGTAAGGCGTCAAAAAACTCTTCCACATCGCTGTCGACCGGTAATGTGCCCAAAAGACTGGAGGCATTGCAGCGCTGTATGGCAATGCTTAAAGAATAAAATAGAATAGAATAACCTTTATTGTACACCAAAAAGTAACGGATCTTCTGTCCGAGGTAAAATCTAGCCCTTGGGTCACGCGAAGTAAGGCGTTTTGAAAGATCTTAGTTTTTTATTATACTCGAAATAAATATTGATTTAGTGAACACCACGCCGCTTTCGTGATACAATTATACTAAGACGTTTATTCACAGTACAAATCACAAAACAAACGGTTGTTAGTTCGTCTTAAATAATGCACGTTATGGTAATATCTATTTATTTGGCGACAGTGTGCGAATATATATGGTAATTGTCTAGATCTCACATTTGCATAATCGGATTTTATGGATTTCACTAGGATAACAGTTTGGTGTTTGTAGAATAGAACACACTTTCACTTGATGTTGCGATTTAGTTTGTGAAACCGAGTCACTACAATATTGAGAAACTGAAGATTTTATGCAGAAAGAAATATATTATTTTTACGCAATCATATCAATTTAAAAATCTATCATTTGAGAATTTGCCTAAATTATTTTAAACATGCTATATACTGTACAGATAGTTTTTCTAGTAACGTATTTTACGAAGTTCGAACAAATAATAAAGATAGTGCTAATTAATGAATGGAATTCTTTGAAATAAAATGACTAGAGTTCCCTGAATGCAGTAGGAGATGGCACAATTTCATCACTAATGAAACTACTCGAACAATTTGTACAAATTTCGTCTCGTTCCGAATGTAAATCGAAGCCCAGCCAGCGGATTTCTGAACAATAGTACTCTGTAATTATATTGTAAAGCAATTTTGTCGCGACACCCCACGACGACGCTGCGAAAATGAAAATCGGACCGGTATTAATACCACCCGTTGTAACATGCCAGCAAAAAATTATGAACGAATTAATTTTTTTAATATAATCCGTTACGCGATGATACATATGGAATTTAATATTGCTCGTAGTCGAATAATGCGACGGAACGTTTAATTTTCGTTAACGCTGAAAATGAGATGCAGTAAAGCTTTTGCGAGTTTAATTATTTTTATGTAAAAGGAAAGGGTAATGAGACTGTATTTTACGTTGTTTTAAGTAAAGTAGAGATAAAATTTTACATTAAATTTTACACTGGAAAATATGTATACTATAATTATAGTGCTTATTTAAATGCCTTATTAATTAATGCGATATGATCACTTCTACTGAGCTTTTCAGAGGTTTCATTTTAAAAAGAAATAAAACTTACAAAAATAAATTTAATTTGCCAGGGTATTGGCTCTTAAAATTTATTCTTATCCCATAGTGCTTAAACATGATTTGGGGCATATGGGCGCCACGGCTAGCTCGAATGATGCGTAATGGGGAAGTCTTATTTTTGACTACTTTATCGAGCAAGTGCAAGCCATAACGCGGTGAATGTTGACTTCTAAATGTTCCAGCGTCTGTGGTTTATATGGGTAGTTAAGTGACTTCACATATCCAGCTCCGATTGCTGTACACTAGTGTACACAATGGCGAATCAAGTCCAATGACTTGATTCGCCATTGTGTACACTAGTGTGGGTTCTTTGAACACTAGGCTTTTTCAACTTCAATAACATTTGGTCGTATGATGTACGGCATCTTTATGGTTCGTATTGTTCGTAGTGCGAAGTAGGAGCTCGTGGCTAGATAATAACAGCCGCACAGGTCGATCTTCAAGGTTAAGCAAGGCTTGCCTAGGTTGGTCTGTGGATGGGTGACCATCTTAACATAACGAGTTTCCTCCGTGCCTCGGAAAGCACGTTAAACCGTGGGTCCCGGCTGTCATTTGTAGATCTTTGGCAGTCGTTACGGATAGTCAGAAGCCAGTAAATCAGACTCCAGTCTTGCCATGAAGTACCGTATTACCCCAGTTAATGGGTTGTGGAGGTCTGGTAGGCAGCCGCTCCTCGTAAAGTACTGGTATTCAGCTAAATCCCGCTTGACTGGAAGCCGACCTCAATATAGTTGGGAAAAGGCTAGGCAGATGATGATTGTTCGTAGTGCGAAATGGTTCAATGGAGCCATGGTTACCCGGATCTTGGATTACCGTTTATATTATCAACCGCAGTGGACGCAGCGCACAGTAAGTTTGGCGAACTGAACTATATTTTTTTATAATTTGCACAATTTGGAAGCATTATTCTGAACTAAGTCCACTCCTTGTAAAATGTAAAAACGTTCGAACCACAAATCAACTATCAAAAGTACTAATTGGAAGGATCTAGAAAAACTGTTGCCAATTTAAATGAAACCCTTATTAAATTTTCACGTAGGAACCTTATTTTTCGTTGGGAAACCTTCAAAAGGCGCCTGAACTTTTGGGGAAAAGATCAGGGAGCGTGAGATTTTTACCTCACTAGAATCACCCCGAGTATCACCATCTACCTTCACGTAGGAACTTACCTAATAGGATCTAGACAGTATCACTAAATTGAAGATATGTACCTACATATGCTTATAATATTAACCTATCACATACCCGTAAAACGAGACACAATAGTAAAACAATAACAGCGCGGTCTCATAGGACCGGTCGGGGATTCATGAACTAAGCTACGCAGAGTAGCACACTGTTACCCAGTATTATAATTAGTTCCCATATCATGTTTCCAATATGTGGTTAAAATATAATACCAAGTATACGTATTTATTGGATTAGACCGAGTTAATCCGGTTAGCACGTTTGTTTATTGTTCAGATTATATTCGTAGTTTAATGAACGAATACATAAACGTATGAGGATATGACTATGACTTTACAGTATTTCAATAGCTACGGGATTATTTGAAAAAGCTGCCGTGACCCTGACACGCAAAGGGCAACGGGAACACAGGTGGGGTTTAGTCAGTAAAAGTCTAACACTACTTACAGCTCCATCAAAAACGGGAGATGGAATGGTTTCTCGCTTAAAATAATTATGAAAACCGTTCAATTCCAGAACAGACTCTCGAGAATTTTCGGTCTGTACGAATGTGGACGTAACTAAATTTTTACAGTTTTCAGATTTTTATTCTATATTTGAGACCTTACTTCAATTTCAGCTGCCAAATTTCAGGATTCTAGGTCAATGGAAAGTATCTTATGAATTTTAATTCCCTTAAATTGATAGTATCGAAATACGGTTTTTGCGGCATAAACGGTTGTATCATTTTTCTCGTAACTTAGAAGTTTGTTTTTTTCGCAGCTTTAAAGGGCTGCAGACTTGAGTATAGTAATATAGTTTTAATTCTAACTCAAAACACAATCAATCAAAAAATTAATTGTGAAACAAACCGTGATAGCCTAAAACAGTGTTTAACTCAAAACCTTCTCGCGTTCCAGAGATAAAGGTCTTAACAGGCAGACAGACGGACAACAAAGTGATCCTATAAGGTCCCGTGTTTTTCCTTTTGAGGTACAGAACCCTAAAAAGTCTTTCATAAAGGATATTTTCAGAAAGCGTTAGTAGATACTTATGTGGATTATAACATAATATACCTTAAGGCTGTTAGTCCTCAACAGGGTTACACGGGTTTACTTTTTATAAGCTAGCATAACAAGATTGTGTTGTTAACCTAGTAAGCTAGTCAACTTTTTCTGACTTTTGCGTGTGGCAACCCAGGATATATAGAAAAATCATATACGAGTGTAGAGTTCAGCGCACAATATAGACCTACATACTAAGTCTAAAACCTATATTTAATAGAATTATATTTAATGCTTTACAGTATAATAAAAACTAACTCTAAACTATTTAAAACTAACTTAAAACAAACTAAAATATGGCGTCAAAAAACTCCTCCACAAATATATTAGGTATCTACCTCATTGCTTAAGTACTTATAAGTAACCTAGCTTCATAAAAATTGTCCTTGTGTTACCTACTCATAATTCTGTCAAGAGTTGCAACTTCAGCTTCAATTCTTAACTAAGCATAATGGCTTATGTAAAAGAGTCACCATGAGTTACTAAGTTTTTCTGGACATCAGTTAGGAAGAAAGGAATACATCGTGATACGATCTGAACTTATAGACAACTAACTTGTATCACCAGCTTTATTCCCGTGCTAGTAGATTTTCTCAACGTATACTCCTGTAAAAATGAATCCTATATCCAGTACATGCTCACCCTTTGAGGTAAGTTTCATAAACTTGTGTTGAAATATTTGGGCTGCAGAGTTCGAAAGAGTGTCTGCTGTTCTGGAACTCAGAGCGAATATAGTTACAAGTTTTTTTTTTGGTAGGAGAATCATCAGAATGACTTCTCCCACTCTTGAGCGGAGCGGGAGGGCGTGTCAGACTCTTACTGACTAAACTCCTGCCCCGTTCCTTCGTTCCTTCGATCTGGGGGGGACACGGTGTCAACCTTTCGGAATACCCATGCTCCCCAGAGGCTTCGGCCCTGCCGGGCCCCGAATATAGTTACAGGTTGGTTTTACTCAGTAAAATTCTGACACACCCTCTCGTACCATCCAGAGCGAGAAAACTTATGTGATGACTTGCCACTTAAAAAAAAATAAGTAATAAGGTAAAAATAGACAGAACTACTTTTGCGTTTATTGTAGGGATACGAGTAATCGCCGACCCACCTTGAGAAAGCGTGGCAATTAAGACGTGTAACTTCGTCGTATCTTTAGTGGTACGGTTTCAGACTTACGTTCTATATTCAGTAGCGTTTGTAACAGACAGCAAAATATATTTCAAAAGCAACAGTACCTAGATATAAATGTGGAGCGATTATTTACGAAGCAAACCCTCTGTCACACCGCAAAACGTTATGTATCGAGACATGCGGGCAAAGATCCGATTACCAGATACTAGGTGATCGATTGGCTCTCTTTGCTGCGACGGTAAGCAATAAATTCAGATTTTGGTTAGTTATACCCTGGTTAGCGGGGACTGAAATACAGAACGGAAGTTGCGGACCTAATGTTGATTTGTGGACTAGTTTTTCAGTGGCTGTCTGATTTGTACGAAGTTTGGATTCAAAACAACGCTGCCATAATGTAGAACCTTTTTCATTAAAACTTCTTTAGAAGGTTGTGGAATTTGTTTTTAGAAGGGCAAGCATCAAATAAGTTCTCCTGCACTAGGGTGGAGTGTAATCCCGTCTTAGCCTTTTACTGACTGACTACTAAAGAATCATTATCATAATCGTTTCAGCGGAAAGACGTCCGGGCATAAGCCTATACCAAGTGTCGTCACAATGATCGATCTTGTGCGTCTCGTATTCATGGAATTCCCGTGACCCTCACCAGGTCGTCAGTCTAACTTGTGGGAGGCCTTCCAACGCTACATCTTCCAGAATATGCTCGACACTCCAGAACCATCTGGACTCCCTCTCCACTCCCATGAACCATCTGTTCTGAGAGCTAAGAATGACGCCTCTTAGGTATTTCATTATACATAGGAGAAAATGTAGTGTTTTCACTTTTATAGAGACAGAGGTGGTCTTTTACTTAGTGTAACTCTAGTGTCTACTCTTAACCTATCACATACCCACAATACGAGACACAATAGTAAAACAATAACAGCGCGGTCTCATAGGACCGGTCGGGGATTCATGAATTAAAACAGTGAAAGAAAACATCGCGTGGGAACCTGTATATCATAGAACCAAATCTTTGAAGACATCCAACACGTGGTGGATTGTGGCCCGTTCCCTTTCCTCAAAAGGAGACCTGAACCCTAACAATCGGAATATTAAAAGATTGATTAATTCCTCTTTTCCAATAGAACCAAGACAGTAGGTAACTTTAGAACAATGGCACTTGTACCTAAATAGTTTTTCTTAGAATTTAATTATTTGAAAAGAACTCAATTCTCGTAAAAATACTTCAGGCACTAGAGAAAAGTGGACCTCTACCTAAGCTAATAAACTAGGTACAAAGAAAATAGATCAAAGTTTTATTACAACGAGCAAAATTACTTGAACCGTACAAGTTCCAAGCATATTGGGGATCTAAATCCTACCTAATAACAAAATATGCTCGAAGCGCTATTCCGAAACATTTATAGTAAAATTTCAAATACGAATGCAACTCGCTCCCCCGAGCGTACCTGAGCGGCATCCATGTAGAAGTTATATGCATATCCAATACGATCCCTAGTCACATCTAGCGCTACAAACTTTAATGGTTTTCTAATAGTTCACTTTTCTTTTAACCTGGAAAAGCTTGTGTATGTAACATATGGGATTTTTAAAGTGGGAAACCATGCAATGAATTCTCCCGCTATAGAGCGGAACGGGAGCGTAGGTACCTTCGGTAGGTACAGACCAAAACTCACTCTCCTGTTCTTTCTTTGTTTTCGTTTCAGGACCCCGGGATTTCGTTTCAGAAGCGAACCCATGGCCCCCATAGGGTTCGCCCCTGCTAGGCCCCTACAGTTTTTCTGACATATTTTTGAGGCGCGCATGGAACACTACGCACTGTCGACGATTTAAGCTCGATCCGGAAGGTAACCGGACAGCGAGGTGGCGAGCTACCCATTGCTCGCCGTCATGGGTTATTTTTCTATACATAATATATATATTGGTGATCATCAATTTTCAAACTAAGAAAAAGTTAAGAATCAAAAATGCTTCAGAAACTAGCAGACACATAAGTCTTTCGAAATGACTTGTCTGCTCTCAGGGATAGTGTAGTTTCTATCAACTAAATAAAACTTGTAATCTATTCTTCTTCATTTCAACCATTTAGTTTTCTTTTTTACAATACTGCAAAAGATTACCCAATCAACTGGGTTGGCAACGACGTTGACTGCCCTATAGTGCGCAGGGTGCATCGAAAGCTTATAACGAAACTGGCCAATGCTGGAACTGGGCAAAAATACGGAAGTTAGACTCTAGTACACACCTAACAACATACCTAGTTCTATTTTCAGAGGTTTAAATGTCCGTGTGTCACTTAAAGACGAAATAATTGACATACTCGTAGATACTGGACTAGGACGGAGTCGGACAAACTTCAGCCTTACCACACTGAAATAGATTATCCAAGTAAAGTAATTTCAACAGCTTGAATACTATGATAATTATATCGTTTATACCATAGAAAGAATGGAACAATTTACCTTCTCCGATCTTTCCGTCCGATTATAATTTAGGTGTATTCAAGGCTAGAGTGAACAAGCTCTTAATAAACTATACAACATGTAACATAATTAACGCACATCCTCTTGGGGGGTTATTATACTCATAATTATGAATAACTTTTAGTCATACATTTTGACGAAATAAGCGAACATACTCGTTCTCGTAAATGTATGGAACAGCTGATTATTTTTTCTCGATTTCAGTTTTGGTCCCATAGTAAAAGTTAGGTAAGTGACCCCCCATGAGGATGTGCGTTAATTATGTTACAAGTTGTATAGTGCGCCTCACTACCAACGATTGCATCACTGCTTTCCATCAGGTGCTTTCCGTAGTTTATACCAATTACACTCACACTCTTTTTTTCAATTTTACCAAAACAAGTACGAAAATGTCTTCAGCAATTCAATGTTGTCTTTGTTAAAAAATGTAGGTGAGTCCTTAATAGAGATATTTCACTCGTGATGAAAGAATAATGTAATCAACCAGAACCTCCCCTATTTTTAAAAGACTTAAGTTCAAGACCGGTAGACTGTATTTTCTTCATAAATATAATATACTAGCCTCCTCTCGTCGGGTTTGCTCGCGTCCCTATTTCACTCAATGATAAAATAGCATTCTACAAATGAAATCATTTAATAAAATGGTTATTTATAATTTATCACAAATACAGATAATAAACAGAGAAGAGCACAAAGGTGCTTATTTCAAACGAAATTTCTTCCAGCAGACCTGCGACAGGAGAGTTTGATGAGAGATGTAGACAGTATGTCCTGTTAAAATAGACTAAGTATATTATCGAAATTAAATTATAAAAATGTTATAGATGTGATGAAAGATGATGAAATTAAATTATAGATGGTGGAAAAAAGAAGAAGTTTATTTATTAAAAACAAAAACATAAATCATTACTGTTTATCATATTTTTATAGATGTGAAACTTTTTCCTAAAGAGACAAGTAAAATATAGACATGATTTTAATGTAAGTAACTCAGTTCAAAGCAGATGGACAACCAAAGTTTTTTTTATTATGAATCCTCAAAAAAGTTCTCATCTCAATATTCCTATTGTGTTTATAGTGAGGTTTAGATCAACACATTCTCGTCAATAGCCAACAGAATTACAAGCAGACTTTTATTCTCGCAGACATATTACTTAGGTGCCTAAAGCCTACTCATATTTGAAAAGCGGCGATTAAGCGTCGAGCGAATAAATCGCTATTGAATAGAATCGATAAGAGATGCCGATGCCGGGGAAATGATTTATTGACTTGTCGGCTCCTCGCCCGGCGGGCGCACTAATGGTGGCTGAATAAGCGCTCGCCACTGCCTCACTTGTTTTTTTTTTTCGTAGACGATGATAAATAAATGAAAATTATGCAATCACGATTGAAGCGGAGGCGGGAAATTGGGTGTATTGTCGGGAAATGCGATAAGTACGTCTTTGGGAACGCGCTTTAGATCGATTGATGGTGATCTGACACTGTGACCTGTGTAACCTTATGGACCAGGGTAAATAATTATCTACTTATAGTATAAAAATGAATCGCAAAATGTGTTGGTAAGCGCATAACTCAACAACGCCTCGACCAATTTGGCCAATTCTTTTTTTTTAATGTTCGTTGAAGTTCAAAGATGGTTTTTACGGTGAGAAAAATTCTAATAAAATTAAAAAAAAAGTTAGGTAAAGTAGGGTAGTGTAGGGTAGGTAGGGTAGTGTAGTGTAGGGTAGGTAGGGTAGTCATTTGACGGGTAAAAGCTAGTAGTAGAGTAAAAATTGTCCTATTGTAATGTTGTTATTTTTTTGGGTTGCTTAGACATTACTTTAATTAAATAAAATAAAAATTAAGTCATTTAGGTATCATTTCATTTAGTCAAAAATACTTAAAATTCTTTAAATTTTTGGAATTTTTGTAAAAAAAACTTAGAAGAAGGTTAAAAAAAATTATTAGACTTCGCTTAACAAATTCTAAATTGTCTGTAGGTACTATCTTCACCTTAAAGCTTTGCACCCACGTTCCAATCACCCTGTTTAAGAATTTTTATTCATATCAAAATTCAAAGATAGAGAATTTTACAAATGGATTCCAATATTTTCAATTTATGTCCTACGTAAAATAAAATCTATAGATACCTTAGCAAAGCTGAAAAGTGACGTTAATTCGATTTATTTATCCAGCTTAGTACCGGGTAAAACGGGGTGAATAGGATTGCAGGGGTGAATAGGAACAAAACTTTGATTAGGATTTTTACTTTGGTTACATATTTTATACGGATTTCTATCTCAGCATTGACTTTTTATACAATTAATGAATAAATAAGAGTACTTAAATTCTGGAAAAATCGGTTAAATAACGAGAAAATCCACTTCAAATTTTTGTTTCTATTCACCCTTGATTTTCTATTCACCCCATTTTACGTAGCAGACTATTTCAAATCCCTGAACACATATATATTATTAAGTCCTTTGATATTTGCTTTATTTTTAAAAGCGGTCGAATAGGTTGAAATCATAATCTTAAAGTTGTTTTTAGATTTCATACCGATTTTTTTTATAAATACTACAGAAAATAAACACAAAGAGGAAAAGAAATAGCTGATTACGAAAAAAAGACATCCACTAAGTTATTTTAAATTATAATTCCAAGTCAATCCCAAGATATCTCAGTTCAAAGATACCCTAAATTTTAAAACACCAATTTCATAAGTAGGTTATTAAAAGACCTGGAATAG
The DNA here is from genome assembly GCA_030763345.1 of Mythimna separata. Lineage (NCBI taxonomy): Eukaryota > Metazoa > Arthropoda > Insecta > Lepidoptera > Noctuidae > Mythimna > Mythimna separata. The sequence continues at coordinate 11,349,596 of CM061172.1, read as the reverse complement.
AAGAAATGGATTATTGAATATTAGATCCTTCTAACGATGTCGGGTAAAAATTAAGTCAGTCACTCTTTCTACAGACCTAGTTATCGTCAAAGCTGAAACTTCGGGGAGACGCGAAACTTTCAGTCATCTAAAATTAAGTTCTCTAAAATAAGAAGTTAGTATAAAACGGAGTATGTCAAAGGTATTCATTTCTATTATGAGAAACTAGAACTCCATATCAGAGACGAGTACCGGAACTTTTCCCATTTGCATAAGTGCCATGACCTTCGCTCATTTTATATTCAAACCTGGCAGATTTGCCTGCGAATGTTCAACCCACTCAGAAATATTATGTCTGGCCCAACTCTAGGCGAACTCAGCGATTTTCTCATCACTAGATTCGAGGGTTAAAGTAATTGTGAGGCTATTTCAGTGATTTGACAGTGAAAATTTACTGGGGAGTGGGATAATTCATATTTTTACTTTATTTAGTGATTCAATTTATTATGTACATTTGTGTGATCGTGTGTGTATATGTGAGTGTATCAATCAATGGCACAATCATTTCATATTTATCGACACTTTACATCAAAAAAAGACTTAACTAACTATATTTACAGTAGAATCAAGGAATAATTTAATAAACCCTTAACAAAATACAACTACTCGAAATAAAAAAAAGTAGCCTGTGACCAATACAAGAATTTTATACCTGTTAAAATTGACTAAGAGTACCAACTACCAAGAGTAGCATTAAATTAAAAGAAAAAAAAATGTTCACAGATAAAATGAATTTTGCAGCTAATCATAATTTACGTATACGATATAATAAAAGCTTTTGACTTCGTCCATATTGTTAACAGGATAGTATACACAGTATAAACAGCGCGAGCGGAAGTTTAGCTCTCAATTAGTTAGCTACAGTTCGAAAAGGAACAAATAAACCCGTGTGTACACTGAGTTACGGGCTCATCTCCCTCCAGACAGCCAAACTGGCATCTACTGAATTTGTGTATTCTGTACACAGCTTTAGGTTAGCTATGTTATTATATGATTTTCATAATATTGATGTTACGGTAAGATTAAAAGTATTACATGATTTTGTTGAGTACGAGTATTTATGAGTTTATAGGAATCATATAAATTGCAGTTCGGCACTGGCAATTAGGTCTCCTACAGCAGGGAAAAAATTTATATTCCTTTAAGGAAAGAAAACCATCATGCTTTTATTGCCTGGGATTAAAGCAGAGGGGTGTTTAGGATTGTTCCAAAAAGTTACCGCGGAACTCAAAGGACAAGGAACATAAGTGGGTTTTAGTCAGGAAAAATCTGACTTACATTACTTACCAGACAGAACAGGAGATCTGTTAATTTACCAGCTAAAAAAACAGAAGTGCTCACAATAGATACACCAAAATTTCGTATTAGAGATAGGTAACTGTAAAACTGGCAAAACTAATAACGCCAATACTTTGCATTGACTTAGAAGTTTTATTTTTCCACTGGTTCAAGGGATAGCAGACCTAAGTATTTCATATTAATTCCAGCCTAATACCTCTAGGCATTCTTAAGAAAAAAGGTCTTGACCTCAGATGTCTGTGTAGTCTTGACATGCGGACAGACGTGCAATAAAGTGATCCTATTATTCTAGTTTTCTCAACTGAGCTATGGAACATTAAACGTTAAATACATGAATACGGAATTAGACCTACCGATACTGATAAATTATTATCTAACATAGATAGAACAAGTAAAATAAAAACACTTAACTAATTAAAACTGTAATAAACTACCTCTCTTACCTACTAAATGGCGTCAAAAAATTCCTCCGCAAAACTGTTGACAGGAAGTGTGCGCAAAAGACCGATACTATGTTTCATTTGATCTGTGGATACTATCTACTACCCACTCACTTAGAGATCGAAACCTCTGGGGTGGTTCATGGGTTGGTTTCTGAAAGAAAAACCCGGAACCCTGGAACGAAGGCAAAGAAGGAACGGGATGGGATTAGTCAGTAAAAGTCTGAAACACTCTCCCGCACCGCCCAAGAGCGGGAGAAGTAATTCTGATAATTCCCCACCAAAAAAAAACTCACGTAGAGATACTTACCTATCGTAAAAGGGAGAAAAGCGAATGTGTCTTGCGATCATAACGAAACTCGAATGAAGGTGTAAAATCCGGCTCTCTATCTTCGGAAGTCCGCATGAATAAACACCCATTGAAAAGGAAACATGAAACATTTGAAGACCGATAGTATGATTTGATGAAAAAGAGTACAGGCGTGTCTGAACTCAACGGAAGCCTCCTGAAATATAATCTTATGATGGATACATTAGAGATACTCGGTGTGACGGAATAGTTTCTGGTAATAGTGGTAACGCCTTTTTTTATCGGTGATAGGCGCGCACTAGACCACTATCTCACTTGACGGAAAGCGACGACGTAGTCGACGATGGAGCACGCTTGCTTAACTTCTAAGCAAGCATGCTCCATCGTCGACTACGTTTTAGCTTATTCACTCTTGAATTAAAGATTCCCAGGTTGATGACTGCCAAAGGTAGGTATGGGTACAAGATGGTTACCCTTCGTAAAAATGTAGTAAGTATACTAAACATAGCTAGCTTTAGCCGGCAGCTTCGCCCGCGTACATAAAATATGTCACTCAGGAATACATCAGCTTTCTATTTGTGAAAAAATTTTAGCAATCGGACCAGTACTTCCACAAATTACCTCATACAAACAAAAAAACAAACTTTACCTCTTTATTATATTAGTGTAGATAATCGACTACACTTTGCCATGCATTCACTTATGGTTTACTTTAACCAAGGGTAATGTTTATAGATAGATGCTCATGATCACTTCATTAAAAAATATGAAAACTTCTAAAGTTGGCAGAATAATAGAAATAAAACAATATTTTTATTGCTGGTCGCTATCGCAGAGGAAGTCTTCAGACTGTGAAAAACATAATACTTCATTATCACGCAAAAAAATTGAGCCTGCTTGTATTGCTACCCATGCGGAAGAAGTTATTTGATGTTATTAGATCATCAAATATCTTGTCCCGTTCTAGATGGAGAGAGAGAGAGAGGTGTCACAGTTTTCCAGACTAAAACCCACTTCTGTTCCGCAAATGGCCCTTTACGTTCCAGGACCGAGGTGAGTCTTTCGGACAACCTCACCGGAGCATGATCACTTTACAGTAGATACAGTTTAGAAAACCACATTATAATTATATTTCTGGTATATCACAGAGGCGGCATTCTTCCTTTTATTTATTTATTTTGTAATTTATGTACACACAAATATAAACAAGAAAACATTATATTATAAAAATATGTACAAAGTACCTATCCTTCTTTGTATTGGCGATCCTTCTTAAGAATGCGCTCCCTTTGAACGTTAAGATGACATCCAGTCGGTTCCCTTAAAGGTAATATCGCAAGAAGTTGGTAGATTCTCATAATAATATTGGTTACTTGTATGTATTTATTATTTTATTCGTTTTTTTTTAGGTGTTTGTTTGCCATTAAGTTGCACCTACCATGTTATGTTTCTGCACTATCCTAAGGTCAACATGGCAACAGGCATGAATTCCGCTTTTGTACAGTGTTTACAATAGAGCAGAAAGCTTCAATATGTGTATAGCTATACTTACTTATAGCGATACTTCATCGTAACGCAGGAGCACAGGGCACAGAACGTACGCCAGTGTCCGACCGGCTATACTCGGCGTGGCAGCGAAGGTGCGTGAAATATAAATCAGCCAACTGTGATTTACGTGAAACCTCCCGGAAATAAAATTTGGTAAAATAGTTACATAAAGTCTTAAGAGTAATTAGGTACGAAGGCTATGTTATGTGCCTGTACTACGGTAAACCTTATCCGGTCTTACAGTATGATGAACATGATACTTTAGTGTAACGCAGGAGCTCAAAGCACACACGATATTGCAGTCCGTTCAGAAACGCACGCCAGTGTCCGAATAGCGATGCTCCGCGAGGCAGCGAAGGTGCGTGAAATATAAATCAGCCAACTGTGATTTACGTGAAACCTCCCGGAAAGTTTTAATTCTGTTTCGCCCGGCTCTCGGCCATTTAATTTATCTATTATTTATTGCGCGGCGGGAAACTTAGACACTTTGTTTATTAGCTATTCAATTAGATCGCATGATACTTTTATCCTTCAGGGTTTGTTTGGGACCTGACTCGGTGAGGAATATTAATAAAATTGTTTGTAAAGCTTGAAAGTTTTCAACTAATTTGCTCGTTTCGGAGAAAACTGATACCTAGGCAAAGTTATCGCTTTAAATTATTCTGTATTTATCTAATTCAGAATAGTCTATATTTTAGTTTAACAATAAAACTTATCAACAAGGGTTAGAATCTTTTGGCAGTGATGCCTCCTATACCCTACTCCAAATTTTGAATCCATTCTAAATATGTCATTTATCTAATAAATAAAATTCTCGTAACAAAATTCCTCCGAAATTCTTATGAAATTTTGTATGTACGAGTAAATATATTCAGTAGGACTGAGAATACGACATAAATTATTTTTTACCCTCATACTCCGGCGACTCAATATTTTTTCAAATAGGTCCATTTGAGTTGCTCTATGCACTTATAATCACTGATGGCTTTAAACTATAGAGGATGTTTTAGTTTTAATATAGTTTTAGTTAATCAAAAAACAAATTATGTGGTCAAGTGGACCCACGGGTCCAGTTGCGAGCGGGTCCGGCTGACTATAGAGATAAATAAGATCTTGAAGTACATATATTCATTTATGATAATTTCCGATTCCCGAAAGCGAAGCCACTAGCAAAAGCTAGTAAAGGAATAAAATCTAATAATTAATCGCAGCCTGCTCCAATTAATACCAAGTATTAAACTGAACGCGAGCACGTAATTATACACCGATAATTAATTTGTAGCTGGCGCAGTTCAGCGTTCACCTATTGATTAAGAACTCTCGGACACTTGCAGGCTGCGTTCTAATTACTTTATGTTTTGTTGTACTTTGTGTGGGTTCATTCCACGAAAACTCTCAATATATGGGCGAAGTAGGTACTTGCTCCACACTGCTCAAGACTAGCTACGTATAAAAAGTAAGAAAAAATCTCTCTCTCTTCGTTCGTTTTTGCAGAAAAGTATGAGAAAGATCTCATACTTTTCTGCATAAGTCTTGAAAATAACTGATAATTTAAAGAAAAAATCAAACAACGAGAACCCCTCAGTTCTCAGTGCGGTTTATTTTAACTGTTCGAAAATCTATCAGTTGATTGTCAGATTTATTCGAACCGGGGCGAGTAGGACCTCTATTTGGTTTTGCTGCCCTTTTTTTCAGGTGGACTTCTCCTGCTCTTGAGTGGAGCGAGAGGGTGAGTCAGACTTTTACTCACTAAACCTCACCCCGCTCCTTCTTTGCCTTCGTTCCAGGGTCATGAGTTTCCTTTTCGGAATCCAATCCATGGCTCAATAATAATGTAGGATTAGCTAAGATGAGAGGTGCTATACTTTTTGCCCCACGTCTGAACAAATGCTGGATAGGTACACAATATTTGAACATACCTTTTTTTTTTTTGATTGTTATAAGCTAGTGCTTGACTGCGATCCCACCTGATGGTAAGCAGTGATGCAATCGTTGATGGTGAGGCGCACTAGCTTATTAAAAGCCTATTCACTCTAGCCTTGAAGACACCTAAGTTATAATCGGACGGGAAAACCGCAGCAGGCAAATTGTTCCAATCCCTCGATGTCCGCGGTATAAACGACGACCTACATTTCTATTTACCGCACTAAACTTTTTCCACACTGAATTTATTTTCAAAACTACCCCCATTCTACTGAACCTACCTGCATAGTAATAAAAGAAGATACCGTCACATTCTCTGTTAGTGGCACAAAATGAAAATTTTGCAACGCAAATGGGAAACGCAGTTTCAATGAAGTTTTACGTCTGTATACGTGCTTCAGTGGGTTACAGCTTTTGCTACTTAGATGTGTAAAATTATATTTAGAGTATTATACACATTTTAGTTGGAGATAGTAACTGTAACTCTACTGGTTAGCCCATATAGGAACTAAAGGGGTTGAACCTCGGAACTCACACTGTAGTTTTAAGGCAACATTTACAATGTCAAAATAAAGGTCACATCAGCTTCTTATCTCTCATTTTGAGGTGGAGCTTGGTTTACGACCCAATGAGTAAGGTTGGCAGGACTATTTTGATGTTCCTCCCTAATTAGTGCATCTGCAGTAGCGTAACTCCTGTAGCGGCAGCTGGGATCCTAGACATATAAAACTGGTCGATCTAAAACGTGTAAGAACCATTCATTCACAAAATTATAAGTTATTATAGTTTCTCTAATTTGACTCCCGTTCTAGGTCGTTCTTAGTGCAAAGGATGGCCATCGCTATTCAGCGAGGCAATTCGGCCAGTGTTATGGGCACCTTTGCAACGTGAACGACCTGGGGCGAGTTTTTCATTGACACATGACATTTTGTTTATGCATTTATCCGTATTTTTTTACTGTGACTTTGTATCTATGAGAAATACAAAAGTAGTAGTAATTATTTTAATTTATAACTAATATACGAGTAGATACGAGCTTTCCTTTTTACGAGTATACATTTACAACCTATGAATTTACTTTTATACATTTGATGAACTATGTTCAAAAATCCTTACCTATGCAAGTTGTCTTACATACGTATGCAAGCCTTCATGTATTAATTTTTATTTTAAAATCAATTTCAAATCTGAAATCCATCATCTCACACCAAGTATAGGATTTTGATGTGCTAAAAATTGTTGCACGTTTACCCAGTAGGTTTTCGGAAATTGTCACAATTTCTGCCTGGATAAAAAATAGTTCCTCTACAGCTATTCCCGGAGTCAATTTAATCCGCGGCGCCATACGGCACAAAATCCACGACGACATGGTTTTCAAAAAGTGCTCCCCCAGCTATGAGTTTTATTAGGTCAAATAGATTTGGCCTGGATTTGGTCGGTATTCTAGGAAAATTTCGGTGGGCCTAGTCTTTGCTTTATTAGAAAAGCGTGTGGGTTTAGGCAGTTTAGGGTCTAAATTAAATTGATTGGTAGGTTATATGAAGATACCTACCTCTTGCCTATAATAAATTGGTTAGTAAAGGAACTTATATATAGACAAATCTTACCTTTTACTAATAATACCTTTACATCTTATAAAACACAACCTGCGTCATGTTATATGTCATTTCATCGCGATAAACTCAAAAACTACCACGCAGATTTTCATTAAATTTCCACCAGTAGACAGAGTGATTCATGAGCAAGGTTTACTTGTAATATAACGTGCTTATTATGGTATAAAAAGCCAAGAATTTAAAAGATTCGAAATGCTCCTGTGTTGTGTGCAGCTGGGTCGTTTCGCTAGTTACCCATATTTAAACAAGCTTAAATTATTTTGAAAATTCACGTATTCTTAAGCGGTGTTTGAGACAATTTTTCAGGATAGATGTTCATTTCGATTCCTCCACCAGCAACAGAATTACTGAGGACTAGATTTTGTCAGCGGTTTCACCCGCGTGAAAGAAGAAAATTATCCCTAGGAAATAAATCCATTTTGCTGTTTTGGCGTGAAGGGGTAACAAAAATACACTAAACACTCATACAAACTTAAAAAAAAATAAAAAAAAAACACTTAAACACACACACACACACACACAACACACACAAACACACATACACTTAATAAAAATCACTGTACTTAAATATAGTTTTTGTGTACAATAAAGAATTAAGGAATTAAGAAACTTTCACCTATTTATAATAATTTGTATATTATGTGAATGTGATTGTGTAAGTAGTGATTTTATGATTGTGAAACCTAGTCTACCCACTGTAAAGTAGTACGTAGTAGGTAACCCACCCATAGTAGGACTATCAAATCATTGTAACACGCTACAAAACATGTTCATGTATCCAACCCAGTAACAACTTTTCACAGTACGGTTCACGTTCACCGCCCGACCGAGTTGTTCGGGCCGACTGGGAGATGTATGTTAAATTAGCATAGCATTCGATGGCCCACCGCGGCCAGACCTGTAATGAGAATTTACTGCTTCACGGATGCCCCCGACGCATTTAGATATTCGGGCACGTACTCGTAATATGTTAGGCAGTCGGACAATAAGTTAGGCCACGCTAGAGACCAACTTATGGGAATAAGTGGATTAAGTTAGTACACCCTTTTGGTGATAATGTGTTTCTTATTCGTTTTGTCTGTGTTTAGTGTTTTGAGAATACATTGTCTAGACTAGACATTTATAAAATGTCTCAGATGCTCAATCAATCCAATTTCATGAATCCTGTGAGCATGTGACCGCGCTGTCATTGTCTTACTATTGTGTTTCGTTTTGCGGGTATCTAATAGGTTAAGAGCGGCCATCCAGGGATACCGAGATTCCCGTTTTATTAAAAAGTGTCTTCAAGGATAGAGTGAATAGGCTCTTAATAAACTAGAGCGTCTCACCATCAATCATCGATTGCATCAATATTTATCATCAGGTCGGATCGCAGACAAACACTAGCTTATAGCAGTTTAAAAAAAATACATTTCCTTTCAACCGCTCATACGTGATAATGACGTTATTACACATCTTTCTCTAGATATTTTGGAAACTCAGATATCTTGTGTAAAACTAATCCAGTAAAGACTCTTGAAAATCTGCTATTTTTGCATGATCTTTGACCTTACATAGTGAACTCATAAATTAAAAACGTCAATATAAACATATCTATAGAAACCTTCCAAAATTAATCTGGTGGTTTTTAAAAAAAAACACGTAGATCCTGGAACAAGTTTTGTGAAATAATAGAGTAAATGACGAAATTACCGAATGCCCACTGAGCGTTCAGGCGTCTCTTCATCTCTTTTTTCGCATTGCCTCTTTATCAAGTATTGCGTTGGATGAAACAACAAGCTTATAAACCATGCTTACATTGACGATATCCCGCTCAGGAAGGGCCCTCTTAAGTTTGTCATTGTGGCGAAAGGATTCGCCAATCGCCTTCCGTCGATTGGCCAGGACAGGAGACGTACGTAACAAAAGGATCTCCACAGGTGGGAGTTCTCGGTCGGTTCCGATCTTTAGTGTCAGTGCAGCGTCTCTCCGTGGACCAGATATAAAGGCAAAAGTTTGTAAGTGTGTATGTTTGTTACTTCTTCACGCTTAAAATACTGAAGGGATTTGGTTAAGATTTGGCACAAGAGTAGCCCATATCTCATAACGAGTTTCCTCCGTGCCTCGGAAAGCACGTTAAGCCGTTGGTCCCGGCTGTCATTTGTAGATCTTTGGCAGTCGTTACGGATAGTCAGAAGCCAGTAAATCTGACTCCAGTCTTGCCATGAAGTACCGTGTTACCCCAGTTCATGGGTTGTGGAGGTCTGGTAGGCAGCCGCTCCTCGTAAAATACTGGTATTCAGCTAAATCCGGCTTGACTGGAAGCCGACCCCAATATAGTTGAGAAAAGGCTAGGCAGATGATGATGAACACAGGCGAAACCGCTGGCAGAAGGTAGTAGGTAGTACGTACATTATAGGTACCCACAGTACAGTAGAAAATTTGTAGCAAACTTTTAATCTAAAGCTGTTCTTATAACTAGGAGCATGATAAGCAAGTTACATATGTTAGGCTGGCACAGTTTGTTGCACTATTACTACTTCCCTCACCAGCATATGCTAGTCTCTCTTTCCTTTTATTACACAGAACTGTGCCCCATGTGAAAGTTAAAATTTATCGGGTATAAAAATACCCTGTACATTTTTCAGGTTGCATTCTATCGCTATACCGGTACCGAAACTGCATTTATGTACATAGTTGTAAAACTTTTCTGTTTGTTTTACTAACTTTTTCATGATTATGTTTTGTATATTTCAGGACACGTCCTGGGCCTTTGGAAGGCGTGCGGGGGCCGATGCCAATTCACAGACACTTTGTGGTATCTACCGGCGATTAATCCGATACTGGCAATACTAGTGCACCCAATTGTTGGGATACTATTGCGACTAATGGAAAATGATTAACCTCACGTTTGATTACCATCTCGCTTGATGGTAGGTAGTAGCCATGATGTTTTTGACGATGGAGCACGCTTCCCTACAAGTAACCGATTCACTATCCCTGAGAGCGTTTTCACATTAGTCGATCCAACATCGGTATCGGACGCCGATTCGATATCGGGGTAAGTAAAATGTATGAAATATGTAGGTACCTGTCTTTCATATTGTCCGGCCCGATATCGGATATCGGAGCACGGCATTTCATACATTTTACTTACCCCGATATCGGATCGGCGTCCGACACCGATATCAGATCGGATAATGTAAAAACGCTCTCAGTTGTAACTATCAGGAATCACAAACTCCGTCAGGGAAGACCACTCCTTAACTATACGCACAATGAATGTAATTCTAAAACGTTTTGTACATATGGATAGGTTGTTCACCATTTACCGGTACTAACTGAATAAGCCCATTACAGTCGTTCATACGATTTAATTCTGCATAATATAATAAAAGTTATTAAAAAGACATCATGCATTCACTTTTGTAATACATTTTTTCCGTACCAAAAAAATCTATCTGTGAATGATTGTTTCGGCACCAAAGAGAAATAAAATTTTACTCAATTCCAATCCAACGGCCGGTTCGCCAATTAGTCTCTGAATGATATTTCGCATTTAAAAAGTAACTTTTAAAATAACAGAATGTTATTATACAGGGTTATTTGTAAAACACTGACAACTTCTCAGGACCATGTTACTATCATCGAAAACAACCATTTTTGTTCCATGACTTGCAAAAATTTGACATTGTTTGTTCTTTTGTTGTTGACAGATTAAAAAAATATTCAAATTGAACGTTTTAACCTATCAATACCCGCGAAACGAGACACTAGTAAGACAATAACAGCGCGGTCCTATGAGACCGGTCAGGGATTCATGAATTAAATGTTACGAATATGCGAAGCAAGCGATAGAACAATAGCTGGACGGGGCGTAGGGTGAGAACAGTGCGCGGTAAGCGTAGTTAGGTATAGCAAAATATAAAATTCAAATGTGTTAGTTAGAATTAGAACAACGAAGTCTTGAAGGTTTGTTTTTGGTAAATGTATTACCTACTTATGTTTTTAAGAAGTCATAGAACAATAGTTATTGTTTATGATACTGACGTATACAATACAGTTCCGCAAAGTTGTTAGTGTTTTACAATAACCCTGTATATTTGGTGGGTTATTGTAAAGCTACAGATGGAGACTGTACCTGATAAACTATTCAGCCACCGTGTAAGGTGCCTTTATCTAGATTGTATTGTGTTGTGGTTAGCGTTGCCAGACGTCCGGATAAAACCGGAGAGTCGGGCTTTTTGGATGCGTGTCCGGCCTGTCCGGCAGCCCGTCTCACTTTCAGTTTGTCAGTGGTGAAAGCGAGTGGACTAGCAATTTTAATGCAATAGTAGTTAGGTAATACGAAATAGTATTACAATAATTATGGAAATTAAGAATAATACGTAGGTACTATTTGTAGATTCATTAGGAACAAAAATGTGGTATAAGTTTTAAACGAAATGTCCTAAAACACTAAAAAGGCTGACCATTAAAAGTTAATGTTGTCCGACCTTTTTACTTAAATGTCCGGCTAAACTGGCTTTCTGTCCGGCTTTTCGGTTGACCGCCCTGGCAACCCTACTTGTGGTAGGTTTGCACTTGACTTATAGATAACGTATTCAGAATTTTGGAGGCTAAAGTACAAACACAACTGAATTTAATAATGCAAAAGGAAAGTATATTGAAGATTGTCGTAGACTCGTAGTGTCGTGGCTCGTAACCTCACCTCACTTCAGTTTTACAACTCGCCTTTATAGGGGTTAAAGGGGGTCTAGTACTAAACCCGGCTGCTAAGACTGAGAGAGTGATACGGTCTTTAAAAATGGTCAAAGAGATGTCAGCAAACTGTAGGGACCCAGCAGGGTCGAGCCTATGGGGCCATGGGTTACTTTCTGAAAGGAAAAACCGGGACATTAGAACGAAAGCAAAGAAGGAACGGCCCCACCCCGTACCCTCTTTGTCAGTAAAACTCTGACACACCCAGCTCTAATCAGAAGCGGGAGAAGTCATTCTGATGATTCCCCACCTAAAAAAAAGGCCTTAAAGTTAGTGAGGCATCATCTACATAGGGCTGTGCGGATAGGGAGCTGGTATCTCCATTTTAGAATCGCGTTTACCTACGTCAACCTTCGTCCAACCCTACGGCTCCCCTATGCTTATCGGCGGGCAATTTGACTGCACCCTTGTGTTACAAAAATTGAGGAGCCGATATCTTGCGGGCGCGTTAGGGTTTACACTTTGTAATGGAGAACTCCCGTAAATTCGATCCCAAAAACGTTCCATTTGGGAAGGCGTGATAGATAGGTATTAGGGCGGTTTAGATTCCCGGGCTTCAGATATTGGGCAGTATGTATAAGTGGCTTGAACAAACAAATGTTTGGGGGAGATGGATGATAGCAAATGGCCTGGTAATTGTTTTGTTACGTTTTGTGGGGAAAGTTCCATTAAAATAAACTTCGATACGTTTTTGTAAAGGGATTAGGTTAATACAGATTCAAACAGAGGATCAGTTGTTTTTTTTTTGTTCTGAGGCTTACTAATGTATATTTATTATTTACTAGGCGTATACTGTGTTCTGACAGTTGTAATAGTGTTCAGATACATTTGCCTAATCACGAAAACCCTATCTTTTACGTTTATAAACTTGTAGACACTCGATCGCTTTTTGTGTTGGATCTCACTTATGCTGGATATAATTTCTAAAAACCTATCTAGACTGACAGCACAGTTGACGATGGACGCACAGTAGTTGGGCGATGGACTGCTGCGCTGCGGTTCGCGCGGGTTCGATTCCCGCCCGGAATAAATATTGTATAGGCAGTTAATAAATGTTCCGAGTCTGGGTGTCTTGTGTACGTGAGTTGACAAGTTTGTGAATGCACCCACAATAATTAATTCCTAGGAAGTAATTTCTAGTTTGGGGCAATGTTTTATTAAAAAAATAAAAATATACTTAAGTATGAGTTGAGTTGTCTGATAGCTATAACCCAAGTAAAAAAAAGTAAGGTAATAAGTAAGTAGGTATATGTAAGTCAAGAATGAATAGAGGTTACTTACGTCTAGGCAAGTGTGCTCCATCGTCGACCACATCAGGTGCTTACCACCAAATGAGAAAGCGAACAAAATATTCAAGAGGCTTATTTTAGGTAGGTACTTCAGAAATAGCAAAAAAAACCGTAGCAAGGTTTTTCTTCATTTTACTTAGGGGAGAGGTGGCATGAAAGGGACATTTTTGTTCTAGTGGCTCTAGTGAACGCTCTATATAATATTTTAAATAGGTTGAACCTGAATGAGAAACCTACATTCATCTTCTAATGAAATAAAAGTAAATAACTAATATATCCTTATTCTTAGGTACTCATATTAACAATTTAAAAAAATGAGGATTTTGCCCCTTTCATAAATGAGCGGTATTGAAAGGGACGAATGCATTTATGAAAGGGACACTACATAATATCCATATAAAATCATTTTACAATATATTAATACTAGTTTGGTAATGTTTAAAAATCTAGTTTTTTAAGTTACAAACAAACAACAATCTTAAAATTTGGTTAACTGGCTATCCTAACATAAATCCACTTAGGTGCTAATTGTAGCATTATGACTAGTAATGCAACTAGCAAAAAAATAATAACCAATAATTTTCACTGAAAATATTTAGAGAAAACACTGAAACTGAAATTTAACAGTAATTAACCGTTTTATAATGTTTTTTTTAAACAACTTAAGTGTTTATATTTTTTTATATGAGTTTTACTCGATTGTCGTAACTTATTTGGTTTCTTGGTTACATTTAATCATCAAATAAGATATATAAGAGAGACTAAGACAACAATAATGCTTATATACAGTTTCATTCACAACTTCTTCTATTTTGTGTACTTCTACAAGTGTTTTGTGTATATTTATACTGCAAAAACAATAATAACAAAAATATTACTATAAAATCAACAAAATAGATAGACAAATAAATAGAATACTTTTTATTGCAAAACATGATGATAAGAAAAGCTTAAAACTAGTCATTCGTTAGCCAGATTCTAGGTGTTACAAAGATTGTGTACTAATTAGCTAATTAAAGTACTATTTATGAATGTTACAGTTATGAAAGGGACGTCCCATTCATAACCATTTTTTGTGTCCCTTTCATAAATATGACACAAAAATAATAAAAATTACTTTAAAACCTACTACCAATTAATAAATGTTTTCTGACCTTTTGTTCTCGTATTTGTCGATAACTAAGTCGATCGAAACACTGGTAAAACAATACTTATCTAATTGCATCATTTTACAAAACACTTCTAAAGAATAACGAAAAATTTACTTTTGTGTACGATTATGAACACTTGCTCGTCGTCGCCATGTTTGAAATGATAGAAGCGGGACGTTAGGTACGAATGGTTGGGCTTCGGGATTGCCACAGAACAAAAATATTCTCGTTTCGAGAAGTTTCTTATTTTACAAGATATTCGTCTTGTCCCTTTCAATACGCGTCCCTTTCATGCCACCTCTCCCCTACATATTTCTGCCTCCATTTTCCATATAGTTTTCTACGGTGTTTTATCATGAAAATATTGTCCCGTAATGAACTTTATGTATGCGCATATTAAGTAAATGATGTTAATATATCCGAGTCACACGAAATCTTTGGGAAGACGACCGAGCTGCAAAATTTATGTGCTTAGTAATAAGCGCTTAATGTATTAGTCCGGACTCCGGACGCGTTTTGGTATTTTGTATTTACCGTTTTTTGGCTACACGCAGGTACCTTAGCCAATTTATTAGAACACATAGGCTCTTCAAAAAGCTTCGCCCACGTCAAACACCCAAAGGAACATATATACTTAGATTTATAATAATAATAATAATAATAATAATAATAATAATAATATATTTATTCAGAGTTAAATTTGGTAAAATAGTTACATCAAATCTTAAGAATAATTAAAAAGGTATAGCTATGTTATGTGCCTGTACTAGGATAAACCTGTATCACAGGCGGTAGGAGTTCTTATACTATGGATTTGTAGGGCATTTAATTTCGTAACAATATTAAGCAATATTTAGCATTAGCTACCTTGTAATGTTACCACTGTTTGGACTCAGACGTCCTCTCTAGGAGAGGGAGTAGGCAGTAATCCACCACGCGGGCCCAGTGCGGATTGGTGGATGTCACATGTCTTCGAATTTTAGGTTCTAGGACATACTTACCGGTTTCCTCACGATGTTTTCCTGCACCGTTTTGAGAGCAGCGGTGATGAAATAAATTACACAAAGTAATGCGCCTGGCTGGGTTCGATCCCGCGACCTACAACTCGTAAGTCGGAGCCGTTACCACTGGGCCACCACGGCTCTCACATAATATCTAGATACTCTTGAAATAAAAACAGTCCAAAGTCAAATTCCAGAACCTGGTCTACGCGGGCCAAATTTTAAACGAACTCATTCAGCCGTGAAGATGAGATACTAACCTAACCTAACAAACGCAGACAGACCAAATCACTTTTGCATTTATTAGGTACCTACGAGTATACCTAATTAAGAGCGACATGGTGTAAGAAATTCTCGGCTTCTTTACTGTAAATATTTAAGTAGATAGGTAGGCACGGTAGGTATTATTATAGTCAAATTTTCTTCGTGAATTAAAGAAAGAAAGAAAGAAAAGAAAGAAAATGAATTTATTTTGCCCAAATGGACGCACAGAACAATAGTAACAATACAAAAACTGTCAGGCTATGTGAACCCGGCATTATTTTATAGCATCATTCATAGACACTAGAGCTAGTGAGAACACAGTTGCCCAGCTGTCAAGTTATTAACACATAGATAATCAGTGGCAAGTTATGTTGAGCTGAAGCTGAGATCTGTGGTTTATTGCAAGACACACAAAATTACTCTGTCTAGTAAAATCGCATGAAAATCCATTCGATATTTTTTCAGTTTATCACGTTCATACAGACAGACTAAAGTCCTCATTACTTAGTAGGTAATTCCCGCTAAAAGTAGGTAAGGATCGAATTGAACTAATCAAAACGTAGGTTACGTAGGTCATACTTTTTTTAGAATACCTAAGTCTCCACGACCTAACCTTACACTAATGCATCAAAGGCAAAGGGTTAAAACCCCTTATAGCCAACAAACAAAATATCAATAAAACTACCTACCAAAAACTGAAGCAGACAAGTTGTAAGTCACACGAGGTCGCGGGTAAATATGCGCATACTGTATCTAGGAGTATCGTACGACGGCACATTACCCTCCCAGGGGATAATGATGCGTGAACTATGAAGATTCTTGGCATTTTTCAGTTACAAGAGTGATATATTAGGAACAGAACACGCTTGCCAAATAGGCGACGGGTGAATGGTCTATGAGCTTTTATGAAGAAGTAATTTGCATTGTAAGCAAATGACCACCGATATTATGCATGCGGAAGGTGGACCGACGACCTGGCGAGGGTCGCGGGAATCGGATGGATGCGAGACGCACAGGACCGGTCGCTGTGGCGACGCTTGGGGGAGGCGTATGTCCAGCTGTGGATGTCTTTCGGCTGAGATGATGAAATATCTATATACAATTTTTTTAAACACTTTTTTAAGTAGATAAACAAGTAAACCTAAGTATGTCCTACGCATCGCTATCGATTGGAAGTATGATTGGCGGCGGTAGCCACATGGTCCGGAGCGAAGTGGAATGGCAGGCGAAATAAGAGAAGCGGTGCTAGTGTAGTGCATCATCAGTTGCGCTTGGCTTGCCTACTGTTTGGGGTAATAAGGTACAAGAAGTCGACTTACCTGTGCAAGAAGTTGAGCTAGATCGCCAGCAAACAGGACTCGCAGCAACTCACACTCCACTACATCGCACAAGACAGCTGCCTTTAGAAGTAGTTTTCGGTACGCGGCATCTAACTGCTGGAACAACATTCCCCCACCGATAAGGAATGTTGAATGTCTTAACACCTTTAGAACACGGTTACGAAAATTTCTCATCACTACACAGAAAGAACGTGATAAGTATTTTAATATGCATTAGGTATTTACTTTAACAAATGAATTTATATTATTATGTAACCACACAGAGAGAGTGCTTTGTACATCAACACCATAGTACAAAGCACTCTGTGATCCACACCTACTAATAACACTTCTCTCTCAAAACCAGCTGAGCGACCGAATGTCACCGCGAGGATCGAGCAGAATACCAGCGTCAGGTATACTTGCCTGACACGTGCTGAGCTGGACTCCCATTTGGTGCAGCACTGAGATGCACACCGCACTATGACTGATGTATTTATTTATTTACTTTTTCTGAGTACCTACACGTGTTATTAATTTTCTTTATAGGGTTCCCCAAATATCAAAAAAAACAGAAACCTTATAGATTCGTCATGTCTATCTGTCCGTCTGTAAGTCACAGCCACTTTTTTCCGAAACTATTAGAACTATACTGTTGATGAACGGCATTAAGATTTTCACACAAAAATAGAACAAAAAACAATAAATTTTAGGGTTCCCCATACTCAGAACCGGAAGTTATTTTTTTTTTTCATCAAACCTATACGTGTGGGGTATCTATCATCTATAGATCTTCAAAAATGATATTGAGGTTTCTTATATAAGCCGATCTATGGCGGCTTGTACTTGCGTTGACAGATAGTACGGTTAGAATATAAATTTTCAAGTCGAGATTTTTTTTCAAATGTGAAAAAAAGAAAAACATGACTGGGCCGTATTTATTTCAAACAAGTTGAAGATTTAACCTATCAATACCCGCGAAACGAGACACAATAGTAAGACAATAACAGCGCGGCCCTATGAGACCGGTCGGGGATTCATGAATTAAAAGAAACGTGGCGCCATCTATTATTATAGGCTCGTTATTGTTGTTTTCATCGGAAACAGTTAAGTAGGTATAGACGCCAGCACATCAACCTACTAAAATCTGTCAAAATTAAAATTAAGACTGATTTTCTTTTTCTACCTACGGTACCTACCTACGCGCGAGAGTGAGTATAGAATGATCATCAAATTCATGATATGCTTTCAGTAGATTGTTTTTAAGGTTCCGTACCTCAAAAAGATAAAACCAGATAAAACGGTACCCTTATAGGATCACTTTGTTGTCCGTCTGCAATTCTGGCTGTCTTGAAACTTTATCTCGGGAACGCGTGGAGAACTAACGAGTTAAAATTAAAACCATGTCTAGGACTCAAATATGCGGTCCCTTGAAGTTGTGCAAAAATAAAATAAAATGCCTACGTCTGTCGCAAAAAACGGAGGTAGGGGAACGCGGGGTAGTGAGAGCGGTCGGGCAATGGGAGCTATGGTGTTTGGACAGAATGCAGGCACATTTGCTCGATCGTAAGCACTGGGCTACTTCCGTCAACTATCGGCAAACTTCGCCTGACGCGCTCGTACCGTTAGTGCCATTCGTTTAGTCACGAGGGACGGTTGTGTGTTTTTCGCTCCGTGCTTACAAGAAATTGTCGATTGCCAGCATAAAGGAAAGCATGAAATTATATTCTTATTTTGTTGTATTTATGCTTATTATATCCCTAGATTCGTTTACTAACAAGTCCAATTAGTTGAATTGTGCTTGAGAATAGAATTACATATTTATGTTATTACTTTTCAAAATGGTGGTCAGCGGCTAATG
The DNA here is from genome assembly GCA_030763345.1 of Mythimna separata. NCBI lineage: Eukaryota > Metazoa > Arthropoda > Insecta > Lepidoptera > Noctuidae > Mythimna > Mythimna separata. The sequence continues at coordinate 11,330,796 of CM061172.1, read as the reverse complement.
GTAGCCATTAATAATTTCATGTTTTATCTGCGTTTTGTTTGATTTGTTTTCATGTTTATTTGTGTTACAAATAGTTATATTTTATTATAATAACTGAGATCTCATTTATAGTACGTTTTGTTAATTTTATTCTTTGAGAGTAATTATAATGGCTCCCATTTTCCGTATGAGCGTTAAATGGGCTCTCATTAGCCGTATTTGTCGGGTAATAGGAGCGACTGACTTTTTTTGTAAAACTGTGATTGTACCTTAATACATGTTTGTAGTTGATTATAATTGTGATTAAAGTATTCTCTTATAATAAAGGTAAGAGTTCATAATAAAAAATTACAAGAATTTTGACTAACGTGGTTTTTATTAAAACTTTCCCTTAGTAGGCTCCCATTGCCCTGTTCTCCCCTACATTTCGACACTTTTCCTGTAGACCTAGAATCCTGAAATTTGGCACAAATTAAGGACACAGGACACCAATATAGGAAAAAGTCAGAAAACTCAAATTAATAATCCATGTCTCATGGATTATTAATTTGAGTTTTGATTCGGGAATTTAACTATTTTCATAGGTAAATTGGTACGGAACCCTCGGTGCGCGAGTTCGACTCACACTTGCCCGGTTTTTTTGTAGAAAACTAACTTTTGCCAGCGGCTTCACCTACTTTATATAAAAATAGAAAATTGTATCAAGGGTACATCATCTTCGTGTCCTTGTCCAGTGTTATTTGGGGTCGGCGCAACATGTTTTTTTCTTCCATTCCATCCTGTCACCTGTCATGCTATCACCAACTCCCTTTTCATTCATATCACTCCTCACACTCCCAAGGGAACATACCCCGGGATAAAAAGTTCCCTATGAGTTATTCCAGAACATCATGAAGCAAATAACCGGTGGAGTGCGCGTACGATGCTATTGCGCTCACCAAACATATGCTAAAACTAGTAGAAGCGGCAGGAGCAAATGCAGTATGCACGTCACGTGCTCCAGATTTTTAAGCGAATCAAATTAAAGGTACACGACTTGACCTTGAACGGACCAATAGCAGCCGCGCATTTTTCTTCGTCCCCCGGCCCGCCGTGGTGAGTTGTTTCCTTAGAAGAAATCGGGCTATGCGCTCTCTAGTGGTTATATTCTCTATGCAGAACATAGTCCACTCGTGTGCCTCAACGAAACTCCTTTATATGTCCTTTACATAGTCCACTTCTTTACGCTGAAAACAGCAGTTTCAGCGTAAAGAAGTAAAAACCTACAAATAGTACACGTTCATTATAATAATAATACTCCCCCGACCGAATTTTCGATCATGGTGGCCTCTCAACAGAGATCAGCCAAGTACGCAGGAGACATAGTGCACAAGTGTGTGCGCAAACACAGGTGCACTCTCTGTTCCTTTACTCTCATAGTCCGATGGGACGGCAATCCGACACGGCCGGAGAAAGATCAGGCGCAGGACCAACGGTTTTACGTGCTTTCCGTGGCACAGGGGTATTACACCACCAACTTCCAAACTCCGGGTAGCTACAGAGTAATTCCTACTGGAAAAACCCAATAGCACTTTTTGCCCGACCCGGGAATCGAACCCAGGACCCCTTGCTCAGCAGTCGCTCTTGCGACCACTAGACCAACGAGGCAGTTGGACACGTTCATAAACCGTACAATAGGTAAACAATCATTTAGATCGCCCAATGTTACACCTAATTTGAAGCGTATTATATTAAATATAAGCGTGTATTTTCTATAACAAAATTTAGTACGCGTTGAGCGTATGAAAATAATCATCGAGTAGATAATCTGAGAATATTTCTGAAAAGAAACCCTTGGTCCTAGGACGCAAAGGTAACCTGAAGTTAGAAGAAGTCCGTGGTTTTAGTTAGTACAAGCCCTCTCAATCTAGCCTAGAACGCGAATTTTAGAATGCTGTTATTTTTGGTCTGGATGTGGGTGGCGTGGGTGCACTATGGTTTCATGTTATTGTATCGGAACGAATGAAAAGAATTTCTTACATGTCGCTATGGCGAGTCTAGTCCTAACAAGAAAAAGAATACGTTAAAATCATTTTCAATTTTTATTATATAGATACACATTTGCTTTATAAAAATTGTCTAGTGAGACTATCTAACAATTAGTCCTAAGCAAATTCATATATTTACATTGCTTTATGAAACTCTCATTGTGGACAAAGTATAGATACAGTTCTAGTATTGGGGAATTCGCTAAACAGTCGTTAGACATTGATGTCTGATCTCTTCCAATGAAAATTTCATAAAACAACTCGTATTCCGGTGGAATTCAAAATAACTATGTAGACATCGTACGTACCCTTCATTATTAAATATTTAATAATAATTTATACATATATTTAGATTTACATATCCATTAATCAGTTTTTACGACAATTCATTGCGAAATCATTTCATTATTGCTGTTAAATAAAAGATGGAATTCTAACACTGACGGAATTAAGTAATTATGGCATATACATAACGCGATGTCTTCATAAATGTCTACATTGGATGGCATGCAGGGGAATGATGAACAGAGTTAACGCATGCCCAGTCCCCGTCAGAACTTTGTCAATAAAACACCACACTTGTTGCATCTGTTATAGAGTTACTACCTTTATTAAGAATGTAGACATTTATAAACCATAATAATATCATTAAAATTAATGCTGCTCACATCTTGTAAAATATAACATTTAATTTACCTAGATATATAAAAACAACAAGACTACAATGAACATTTACCACATCAGTGTAACACACATTTCAGTTTGCAACATTTAAAAGTTTTGACTCAGAATTTGATGACCAGCCAGCCACTAGGGATGACTGAAGCCGTCCGGATTGTCAAATGAAGAAACAGTAAGATTTTACACAATAAAGAAATATGTCACAGCTAGGGAAGCTTCACAAAATCAGAGATGTAGAAATATATTATGCATTAAACATGAACGAACAATTCCGTATGCAAAAATTTGTATAAGTTTAAAGATCACAATATTCAATAGGAGTGTGATTCGGAAAGCCACCTAGCCTGAGATTATGAGCATGCGAAACAGCGAAACGGCACGTCGTCAGCTCGATAGTCTACCTGAAATTTAAAAAAAAAAACTCATCAGTATACAATGATTAATTTGTCATCCTATGAAATCAAAAAAATCAAAAAGTTTATTGCAGTAACCTATAAAACTTTTACAGTAAATCTTACATGATGAAAGACAGATTTCAATTGCTAATTGCAAAGTTTCTTCCATAAAACAAACATGAGCTTACTTATATAAATAAATTTAAAATCGTGGTCATTTAACTGGTTTTTAATTTACAAATGATGTACTAGTTTTACAATTGACATCGATCGCCTCAAAATATAATAAAATATAGCACGTTTAGAAGTGATTGATAACACAACCATCTGGTTGCTGAACGATTATCTGCTGCGCTGTACGTCGCGGGTTCGATTCCCGCACGGAACAAATATTTGTATGACCTACAGACAAACGCCTATGAACGTTATTTAACATGGTTGTAAACACACCCATGATAGAGGAGAAACGGCTAGTGCCCCCACACTTTTATAAAAAAAATCTATGCCTATAGTCGGAATTTTAATTCGATTCCAGATTTGACAATTTCAGTGTTACAACGTTATGACAAGTACTAAATAGTGACGTTGCGAAATTATTCGTTATGGAAATGGAATATTTCCGGATCGATTCTTCTCGTTTATAATTTTAAGTATATCAGGGAAATTAAATATTATTTTCTGAACCGATAATTTAGTTTTGACGATTAATTAACGATCTGAGAATTTTCTTGTATAATTGTGTGTGAAATAAATAAAAAAATGTGATGATGAAGGAACATGAGCTACATGCCCCTTTACCTGCGTCCATATCAATTCGATAGGGTTTAGCTCGCAATGGTAAGGGGGCAGTCTTAAAACCTTGATCCTATGTTGTGCTGCCATTTCGTCTACAGCAGCGATTACTAATAATAAATATTATAAAGAGGTAAAATTTGTAAGTTTGTATGTTTGTAAGTTTGTATGTAGGGGGTAATCTCTGGAACTACTGGTCCGATTTGAAAAATTATTTCAGTGTTAGATAGCCCATTTATTGAGGAATGCTATAGGCTATATACCATCACGCTACGACCCACGGGAGCGGAGCAGTAATGGAAAATGCGAGTGAAACCGCAGGGGATAGCTAGTCTATACTAATATTATAAAGCGGTAAAATTTGTAAGTTTGTAGCTTTGTAAGTTTGTATGTAGGGGGTAATCTCTGGAACTACTGGTCCGATTTGAAAAACTATTTCAGTTTTAGATAGCCCATTTATCGAGGAATGCTATAGGCTATATACCATCACGCTACGGCCCACGGGAGCGAAGCAGTAAAGAAAAATGCGGGTGAAACCGCAGGGGACAGCTAGTTAATAAATAATTATGTATTTATTTAAATAAAAATCAATAATTTAGTCTTTAATTGGCACACTTCTGCACTGATGGCACTCACACTGATTGTTTATCGATTTTTGTGTTCATCACTACACTATTATATCGCGGGTCTCAAACCATAGGGGCGTATAAGCAAAAAAGCGATTTTTCGTTTTTAATGCCATTCGATTCTACTATAACTAATACATTACCTCAATTTTTCTTGTAATTTAATGTTAATTACTTTTTGTGTAAATTGCAAAATATTATCAGCCGTAACCTAGACAGTCTATAATTATTCTCGTGCCATACAGCCGTATGATAGACGTAAGAGCAATATTATTGGTTATTAAGGCAGTTTCAACGTGCCATACAGACGTATGCACGTACGAATTTAAATTTCGTTATGATCCAAGGAAATAGTTTCAGACCATAGAGGCGTATGCACATACGACCATCAATATCTACACGATCCTGGGGATATTTAGTCATCACTGCAGACGTATGCACATACGTCTACATATTTTAGTATGGCTGTTTCAAGATTTCGTCAATACGCGGTCGTATAGTCATAAACAACACCCAACATAGTCATTCTGCAGCGAGCTGCCAAAGCGAGTAGATGTTACTTTAATGCGTGAAAAATTTTGGTGAATTTACTGTGAATAATTAAGCATAGAGACAATATCATGCGTTTAGCTCTAAACAATAATACTGTATTTATCAATGACTAGCTTTTGCCCGCGACTTCGCCCGCATGAAAGTCGAATAACCAAGTAAATTCAGAACAAATAATGATATCGTAATGTGGGTCCAATCTAAGTCATGGCCGTAAGAAATAAGTATCCCAGGTTTCATTCCGTCTTTTAAGGCACCAAGCAACATAATGCTGACAGAAAAATGAACTAATCACCAGCCCTCTACTTTCCATTCTTTAGGCGCGCCATAATTATGACGGTAGGTCACTTCTTTGAGAAGTGGTTGGAAAGTCGTCACTGCCTCCTCACCTTCCCCATGACGCAGACCCTCACCGGGCATGGTAAGTCCTGAGGTTCCTGCACCGGATTCATGCGGAAGAAACGCCCAGGATCATTGTGTTGATCTTTCGGAGGACACGGTGGAGCTTACGTTAAAGGTGTGACGTTTGACTGCTCCGTTGGTCTAGTGTTCGCAAGGGCGACTGCTGCGCGTGGGTTCGATTCCCGGGTCGAGCAAAAGTTGCTATTGGGTTTTCCATTAGGAATTACTCTATGGCTACCCGATGTTTGAAAGTTCGTGATGCGATATCTCCGTGCCTCGGAAAACACGTAAAGCCGTTGGTCTTCCATCTGATCTCTCTCCGGTCGTATCGGATTACTGTCCCATCCGACCATGAAAGTTAAGGAACAGAGAATGCACCTGCGTTTACGTACACACTTGTGCACTTAATATCTTCTATGTGCTTGGCTGATTTCTGTTAAGATTAGCCATCGTAATCGAAGTTCGATCTGGAGGACTATTATTAAAGGTATGGTCCGTTTGGGCAGCGACTACTCACGCCGGGCCATGGTACAGCCAATGGACCATCGCAAAGCGAAACGAAATGATAGCTGATCGCTGCCTGCGAAACAGTATTGCTGGGGGAATGAGGCGGCCGCACGCGTGAGGGAATTACCCTCACGCCGCAGCTGCCGGGATCCCGACCCCGATTTCCAGCCACCGTGCACCGTAGGTTTGCGGACAGCGAGCAATAGGTAGCTCGCCGCCCGGTCATCCGGTAACCGTCCGGACCGAGCCCAAGTCATCGACGGCGCGTACTGTTCCACGCGCGCCTCTAGGAGACGTCATCAAATCGTAGGGGCCCAGCAAGGTCGAAGCCTACAGGGGTCATGGGTTACGTGAAAGTGAACCTCGAGGCCCTAAAATGTAGACCAAGAAGGTACAGGAGTGGGTTTTAGTCAGTAAACGTCTGACGACTGAAACCTTCAGTTGTCGTTTGAATTCCAGGATCACGGTTTTCCATTCAGAAGTTAACACATAGTTCCAATAGGCTTCGCTGACATCTCTCCCAAGCGTGCGTAGAACATTTCACGCCATCGACAATTTGAGCTTGGTTTGGATGGTTATCGGACGACTTGGCGGCGAACTACCCATTGCTCGTCACCATGTCTATGATGGCTTGAAGTTGAGGTTTGCTCCCTAACGCGTGCGGCCGTCCCCTTTGCCAACATTACAACATCGCATAAAGAAGCGTCTGGTACCAATTCCCCCTCGCTGTGGACCACGGCCTACACCAGGTCCGGTGCGAGAGATCGCCAGTGCCGATCGCCCACACAAAGAAACGTCGGAGCTCTGCCCAAGCGGGGCACACCTCCATTGTATGTTCCACTATGTCCTCCAAGCGGTCCACACAATGGTAACCGTGCGCTTCTTCCATCCGAATCAGGTGCCTATCCCTCAGGAACTTACCATGTCTATTGAGGACATGCGTCCTGCGGAAGGTGAGGACGCCGTGTCGTTTCTCCAGTCACTCTTCAAAGAGGGGCATTTATCTACCACCATGACGAGCCCCAGTAAGAAAGAAGTTAAAACATTACTAGTACGTAGTAAACAACGTAGTTATAACATTCTATATACGTTTTTATTTATAAAACTTTGTGTAATTACTACCACTTCCTTTTTTTTTAGATTGTGCAACAAAACTGGTTTATACTTCTACTCTGAATTCAACCACCTCGTAATATTAATGGCATGCCATACAGGCGTAAGAAATTTAAAAAACACGTTAATAACGATAATTTTGATGTTCCGTATGACGCAGGTCCTCACCGGACACGGTAAGTTCGGGAGGTTCCTGCATCGGATCAAGGAGGAAAGGACGCCCGGGTGTCGCCACTGTGTGGACCGCCCGGAGGACACGGTGGAGCACACGGTAGAGGTGTGCCCCGCTTGGGCGGAGCACCGCCGTGTCCTTGTGGAGGCTATCGGCGGCGGTGACCTCTCGCGCCGGGCCCTGGTACAGGCCATGGTCCGGAGCGAGGAGGGGTGGCAGGCAGTCGCCTCCTTCTGCGAAGCAGTAATGTTAGCGAAGGAGGCTGCCGACCGCGTGAGGCAACGGAACTCACACCGCCGCCGCCGAGATCCCGATCCCGATTACCGACCACCGTAGGCGCGGGCTCGCGGATAGCGAGCACTGGGTAGCTCGCCGTCCGGCAGCCTAGTAATAATCTGGACCGAGCCTAGTCGTCGACGGCGCGTTCTGTTCCACGCGCGCCTCAAGGAGATGTCAGCAAACTGTAGGGGCCCGGCAGGGCCGAAGCCTCTGGGGAACACGGTATCCGAAAGGCTGTCACCGTGTCCCCCAGATCGATGGCAACGAAGGAACGGGGTAGGGGTTTAGTCAGTAAGAGTCTGACACACCCTCCCGCTCCGCCCAAGGGTGGGAGAAGTCATTCTGATGATTCCCCTACCGAAAAAAAAAAAAAAAAAAAAAAAAAAAAAAAAAAAAAGGTTCTCATTCCTAATTTGCAATATTTAAGGTCATCAACTAGGTAAAAATAAATACTGGTATAAATATTAATAATTTAATGGGATGGATTTTACGTCCATAAAATCTATGTATTTTTGGGTGAATTTTTACGGAGTTTTACCGTTTAGTCGTCATGCCAAATAGATGTATCAACCGAAAACAAGTGTTACAGAGGAAATAACTTAAAATCAAACACCCTATGTTAACTACAGTGTAAATATATAGCTACATGCAAAAACTCAACAAGCTGGCTTAATCACGAAAAAAGTTATTACATTTTTTGTCGCTCCTGAAAAGTAGGGGTTTTGTGGATACGCCCCTATGGCAGGCCTCCGTCACTCCATGTACTTGCGCGCTATAAGTGCCTACCGCCCAGCCGAGCGGTCTCGGTCCGCTTGCGGATCTAATTCAGTGCGGTTTTCGCAAGCGAAGCGCGCGCACGCCGTTCAATTTTAATAGTGATGTTCGTTCGTACGCGTATTACGATGCCGTGTGGTGCCTTATGTGCTGTAGATGGGTGTAAATCAAGCAAAAGAAGGGATAAACACCTAACATTATTCCCTTTACCTGTCAAAGAACGACGAAACTTATAAAAGAAATATTTTATAAACGATAGAATTTAAGATTTTAAACTGTAATTAATTATAAATAAATTGTAACTATAAGTCAGAACATTCACAGTTCTGAATAACATAAACACAAAAAGTCATGTTAATTTAATTTTATCGAAGAGGCAGCCCTGCGATTGCTGCGGGTTCGCGCGGTGCGAAGCAATCACAATTGTACGCTTGAGCGTTTAGGCACATTTTAGCATGCAATGGTTGCTGACGCGACAGAGTAGGCTAATAAAGCAGTAGGTATTGTAATTTTTCTACTGAGTGAAGTATCTGTTACGTAGTAACTATTTAGTAATCTGTGCCTATGGTTTGAGACCCGCGATATGTAGTATCATTATTTCACAAAATGACAGTAGCTAATGTCAAATCTGGAATCGAATTAAAATTCTGACTGTAAATACCGGTCGATCGATAAACATGCACCCAGATATGCCAAGCAAAAAATGCGACAACCACATTCTAGCTAGGTACATCTCCAAAGTACGATTGCGTGCAAAAATGAACTGACCCCAACTGCTACATCCCGTACAACTTCGTCAACGCATTTCGAGTGCGTTGCTTTTGCTGAAGAAGTTGCTACCACAGTCATCAATCTAGGGTACAATTGGATTAGTCGACGCCAATAATAATTTAATTGACAGTTTCTATTACAACATAAACTACCCATAAAAATAAAAAAAGTAATTGGTTTGACTTCACAAACTGTGGGCAGACCATAGTGAGTGAAGGCAGGCCAAGGAGGCATTTCCTGCCATTGATTTTCAATGGTTTCTTCACAAAACAGGCCCAACAACTGACTAAAACTCAATTGCACAAAGCGAGAGCCGTTACAACCCGCCATGGAACCTCTATTTATTTGTACTCTGCAAAGCCTGCATGAAGGGGCTTCTAAGCTGCCCAGTGGTCACTGGATACAGGGACAATTACTTCAGAAACCCAGATTACCCTCTGTGAAATGGTCAGCAACACTAAGGCGCTGCTGGCCTTCCTTGAGGAGCTGGGGTGGATCGAATGACACATTTGTCCCACCCGTACGGAAAAAACGCGCTTTAGTCGTGGAGTGGTGGAATCCAACCCTGTCACACACTAACAAGAGGCAGTACAGCGCGGTGGCGGTGGCGTGGAAACCAAGTACGCAGCAAATCGGCCATTGCATCGTCCGACTCGACCGCGCATAGACGTACTTAACTATATTGCTGATATTAGAATAAACCCCTATACAGTCCATTAGCATTATCGGCCTTGTAATGTACCCACTGCTGGGACTCAGGCCTAGAAGAGGAAATCGGCTGTAATCTACCACACGGGCCCAGTGCGGATTGGTTGATGTCACATGTCTTAGAATTTTCTAGAACATACCGGTTTCCTCACGATATTTTCTTTCACTGTTTTGAAAGCAGCGGTGATGAGTAAAATTGCAACAAAGTAATGTGCCTGGATGGGTTAGTACCCGCAACCCTAAGCCGGGGCAGCTACCACTGGGCCACCACTGCACCACCCAATGCTTTTATACACTCCACTTGCCTTTAATAATTCAAGGTCTGAGCCTAAACAAACCCGAAATAAAAATACTAATACAACAAAAAAATTGGTCTTACCTTTTCTTAGGTGTTTCATCCTTAGCTTTCTTCTCAGCCTCCCTACGCTTGGCAGCCTCCTCCCGCTGCTGGCGGATGATCGCGAGCCTGGCGAGGTCGGCTCGCGCCTGGTCGGTCTTGCCTTCCGCATGCAGCTTCTGGTACGCCGCCGCGGCGCGCTGTTTCTCTATCTCTTCTCGTTCACGCCTGTAAACATAAAAAAAGAATTAGTAAAATTATTAAATGAACTATCAATGACAAATGAATGTAAAAGATGACTAAGGCAGCATGGATGCAGATGGTGGTGAATCACTAATTAGGACTTTTTTTAGGTGGGAAATCATCAGAATGACTTTACCCGCCCTGGGAGGAGCGGAAGACGTGTTAGACTTTTACCGACTAAACAAGAGTGGATCTCTTGTTGCTGCTTTGCCTTTGTTGCAGGGCCTCTTTCGTACTACAGGACAGTAGGGTTCGACTGGGTCACCATCGACGATTTGGGCTTGGTCCGGGTGGCGAGCTACCCATTCCTCCCCGCACTAATCAGGTCTTGCAAGCTAAATTATATACATAGACCAACATCTAGCCAAAGATGTTTGAGTTGACATATATGATGGAATCAGAAGAATCATGAATAATTAAAGCGGGAACTACATTTTAGACCGACGCACACGTGGGCTACGTCTCATTTGTACGTACAAGGACGTCGCGTGGTGTGGAGAGCAACGCACCCAGATCGGTGTACGTGGCTTACGTGTTCATATTGTAGTTCTCCTTAAAATAAATTTTTGGTTGAAGCTTGAACTTGAATGGGCGTAAACAATTGAAACCTTGAGAATAAATAGGTACAACGCTGGTAAAAAAATCCCTCCCTCCTCATCGTCTTTCTTTCAATAGTCAAAAACATAACATTACCTTGATAATTGAGGTTTCTCTCCTTCTCCTAAATTGTCCAAGTTGGTCAATTTCTTGTTTTTCTTTACTACACGGTTGGGATTTTCTACTTCAATGAGGCCTGATACACCCTTAGCTTTGGATGGTCTCTGAAATATTAAGATATATTTTTATGTAGAATTGTTAACATATTTTATTCTTATTTAATTTTTAGATAAATTATTTTTTATATTCAACATAAAAAATAAAATCACAAAGCACCAAAGGTCCTGTACAGTCAAAATTATATTGCTAATTTAGCTTATCTAAATCAAAATATAGATAAAAATAATTGTATCTAAATATTATTCCAATTTTTCTTTTAAAAGGAAAAAAGAGCTGAACATTCAGTTACGGCTTCTAATCATGTTTCGGTCAGTCACTATTGACAATACAATGGAAAAATGTGTTTCCAACATAGAGAATTTTTTTGTAGCTTGTAGGCATTGTGTTTTCAGGGCATGTTGGCTTGTGACCCAGTTTAAAAAATACTGTATCGAAGAAATGCATGCACACTTATTGGTGGATGGGCCATTGGAGAGAAGATGCAATTAAAATATAACACACTATAAAGACAGTCAAGACAAGAACAGTACAAGTTTCAAGTCAAAACTAAGAACATACAAAATGTAATTACATCATCATCCGAATCGCTATCGGAATCACTGCCGGAGCCAGATTTTTCTTCTTCTGATTCCTCTTCACTAGAGCTTTCTTTCCCATGCTCTTTTCTCCACCTGGAAATTAAAAAAAAGGTAATAAGATTGGTAGGATTTATATTTGAGGACTTGATTAAGTAAGTACTAAACTGTATCCTATTTAAGTATTACCAATTTTTTTTTATATTTGAAAATTGTTTTAAAACAGTGCATTTTAACTCTTTTGTCACCAATTTTTTTGAGATCTATTGAAAATAATCTCAATTTATCTAGAACAAAACAATTCTGTAGGCAAATATTTCAAAACATTTGGTTCCACAAGGCGTGGTAACTAAGGACAATGTGAAGAGATAAATTATATTCATATCCTTTTTACAAGATTCTGTGAAGAGTTTATTTGAGTGTTGTGTGAATTTTATCAACACTCAACTGTTTAGATGTCCAACCCCTTCTCAGAATTGTTACTTCTAAGTATTGAAGCACATTCTAATGGTGACTAAATGGTGTGACAAAATTTTGAAAGACAGGTAAAATATCTACATTTTAGGGAGTAATTTAAGCATTCCTTTTTCAAATAAAAAAGAATACTGAAGTAATCAAACTGTAACACGTGTGTACAACCTGATAGTGGTGTTTACAAAGTATTTTGTTAACATATTATAGAAACAGTCTTTACACTCTCAATTCAAATGAACAACCTTTTAATGCATAATAACAATTAACTTGCTTATCAGATCATTCAAATGATAATTAATAATTTATTACACATAAAGTTTACCTACACATTGCTTTGTTAATTATCTTTGAGGAAGTACTAAACACTTAGGCGTCGAATCTAAGGCGTTAATTGTATCATAGACAATTTCTTAAATAGTTAATGAATCACTTACTTTTGCTTCTGCTCTTCTTGTTTCCGCTGCTCCTCCAGCTCTTCTGGGCTGGTGAACTTGCGGTTGCGGCCCTTGTGGTTCGTGAACTTACCTGTAACGTTATACAAACAAAATATTCATCACAAAGGTTAGGCCAACTAAACAATCAATAGCATTGAAAAAAAACAAAATTGTAGCAGAATTCCTTTCAGAATTCTTATAGTAATAACTTATCCAGGGAAATTCTTATTGCATTTTTTGTTTGTCAGCTACTAATCATCAAGAATTTTAGATGAAAGCACATTCCCATAACATTGGACGACATTGAGAAAAAACAACACGTATACGATAGACTTACCGCGTGGCATGATTGAATTTGTAAATTTGCGAGTTTTATATGTTACTATAGAATGTGTTTGATACTGGTATTATTCTCTGAAGGAAATTAGTAAGCAAAATACTAAAAATCGGATAAATTTAGCGTTGACGTCTCGTCGGAACCGGAATTCGAAATCGAAACGTCGCCTAGATAATAAATAAAATGTGGCAAATGGAAAAAAGCTTTAGTAGATTTCTAAAAACCATACCCCGCTAACCATAAGGGGAACCCTAGACGATTAAAAGATTATTTTAAGGCTTTTCGTCGAGTAAGTAGGCAGAGCCTTGTTATGTACAGGCTGTCGCTCTAACACAAACAATGACCTGATGAGCAATGAATGTTGATTCTGTTATTTAACTTCCGACCGTTTGTTATTTAACCGACTTCATTTGAAGAGGTTTATATTCTGAACAACACTAAATATTAAATAAATTACCAAGTTTACTTCCCCATTCAAAATATAGCAATATAAATGTAAGATCAATTTAGTGTCAGAACACACTACGAAAACATGAACATCATTTCAACACCTACTACTTCATCCAGTCGAAATTTTATAGTGAAAAAAATAAAATACTATGGATGGTCCATTATTATGATGTTCCATTATTAGAATTTGTGATTGAAATAACTATTTCTTTATCGATAATCTGAATAAATATAATCGACTAAAACATTTTATTAATTTGCAACATTATTTTAAGCATAGGAATACAGATAATAAAATGTCAAACAAAAAAGAGACATTGTCAATGATGTCGTGACGTGGGTTGTCAAACGATGACAATTCTCCACATGCGCGTGCAACTCCTCATTGTCACTCCTGATGGCGCTACTGAACTCAGTGGCAAAGAGTATGTAAAGCTATCTCAGTGGCTGCACCGAAGTGCACTGACAGAATATTTGACATCTGCTCAGCTCAGTTGCTAAAAAGAGATAAAAAAAAGAATCCACATTGTTTATGATCTTCTTTAATTCTCGAATCGAACAGCTTCAAATTCAAACGGTAGAGCTACCGTAGCTGTCTGTACCTACAGCAGCAGCTACTGTATCGACAGCTACCGGTTGGAGGTGGAAAAGCTACTGAGGACAGGACATAAGTTTCCGAAAGATTGAATTTTATTTGCAATCAGTGCATCTTTGCCAACGCAGTGGCAGTTTATTGATGCCCTTCTTAAAGAAATCAGCTGGACGGGAGGCAACAAATTCTTCAAAGGCATTTTGTACTGCCTCTCGGGTATTGATTTTTTTTCCCACCAAGAAGTTATCCAAATTCTGGAAAAAGTAGTAGTCTGTAGGCGCAAGGTCTGGTGAGTAGGGCGGATAACGGAGAGCTTCCAACCCCAGTTCTTGCAACTTGGAGACCGTCTGCTGTCCAGTATGAGGTCGCGCGTTGTCGTGCAGGAGCAACGGAGACGAGCGATTGACCAATGCTAGTTGGAGATGTGCCAGCTTCTCCATCATTGTTTTCAGTTCTTCACAGTAGGTACACATCTGCAGTAATGCTCACCCCGATTGGTAAGAAGCTGTGATGAATCACACCGGCGCTAGACCACCAAACAGTGACCATCACTTTTCTAGGGGTAAGTTTTCGTTTAAGGCATTGTTTAGGTGCTGAACCAGGATCCAACCAACTTGCTGAGCGCTTGCGGTTATCAAACAGAATCCATTTTTCGTCACAGGTAACAATGCGGTTCAAAATTCCTTCATTTGTGTGTCTGTTGAGCAGTGCAAGACACCTCTCGACGCGTACTTCGCGCTGCCGATCATTGAGTTCGTGGGGCACCCATTTGTCAAGCTTTTTCACCTTGCCAATTTGACGCAAATGGACCAATAATATTGTTTTGACGCTAACGTCGAAAGCTGCTGCTAATTCAGCCATAGATTGTGTAGCATCAGCATCCACAATCGCCTTTGAAACGTCATTGTCGACCAAAGTCTTCGGACGACCGCGAGGTTTATTTTTCAGGTCGAAATTTCTAGAACGGAAGCGAGCAAACCAATAACTGGTGGTGCGTTGGTTTGTAGTGTTAGCTCCGTAAACGTCGTTGATGTTGCGTGCCGCTTGTGCCGCGTTGCTGCCACGACGGTACTCATATTCCATAATTACTGGAATTTTTAACGTATCCATGATGACGAAAAAGATTAAAATGCGATGAAAATGTAACACTAATCAATAAACAAATGACTACTTTTGGAAAAAAATCCATGTTTTTAAAATAAAATTAATTTGAAATTAGAATTCTTAGCCAAACAAAAATTATTTTGATTTGAAATGGCCAGTACTGCAGAACGGCAATTTCATGGGTAAAGACCTAATATGAAAATTATTCGGTTATTATGAATTTTTCAACCGCAGGTCTACTTGTTTGACAATTTTTTTTTTCAATTGGGGAATCATTAGAATGACTTCTTCCGCTGTTGGGCGGAGCGGGAGGGCGTGTCAGACTGTTACTGACTAAACCCCATCCCGTCCCTTCGTTACCTTCGATCTGGGGGGACACGGTGAGCACCTTTCGAAATTTCCGTGCTCCCCTTTGGCCCTACCGGGCCCCTACAGTTTGCTGACATCTCCTTTTGGCGGGCGTGGAACAGAACGCGCCGTTGACGACTAGGCTAGGACCGCCAGATGAAACTCCGCAGCAGAATTTAGCCCCAGCGTTGCATCTCCAGCACATAATCTGTCTACGTTTTAAAAAGGCTTTGTAGAGGTTCAGTTCAAAACTGGGCTGTGAATATCTAAACATACCTATTATAAAACTGAATCTACCACACAACTAATTGACCATTATCCCGATGAAGAAGAGGGATGGAGGCCACAAAAAGATGTATGGTTTTTTTTAAGGAGAGTTTGTCAGACTTTTACCGACTAAAACCCACTCCTGTTCTTTCTTCGCCGTCATCCAATGACTTCTCCTGTTCGTGGGAGAGTGTGTCAGACTTTTACCAACTAAAACCCACTCCTGTTCTTTCGTTGCCGTCGTTCCAGGGTTCCGGGCTTCTCATTCGTTCAACCCAGGGCCCCAGTAGGCTTAGACATAGCTGGACCCTTATAGTTTGCTGACATCTCTTTGAGGCGCGTGTGGAACAATACTTACTTATGCACCGTCGACGACTTGGAAGATGGGTGGATTCTATAGGAAGTGATATGAAAGAGAATTATAGGGATAGCCAAGGGCTTCGTCAAGGGGGGGCAGGAGGGGCAGTTGCCCCCCTCTAGAGATCAAATGTAGCTAGCCGCAAAGCGACCAAAGTAAGTACGAGCAATTGACTTCCTTAACTATTAATAAATGCAGAAATTATACTTATGCTACTATATTATAAACTGCAAGAATTTATAAAAGAAGCTACTGCTGTTGCGGAGAAAGTCTGACTGGAGTTGGACATTACATCAATGGCGACTCCCTTGGGGATAGCGGATAGCATGCAGTTGATAGAATAGAATGAAGAAAATAACGTGTGACGTCCGCGTCACACGTTATAAAAGTCCTCAAATAACACGTAACCAGGACAAGAGCAGAAATATAATATTGGGGAATGTCATACAATTAACCCTCAATAGACGTCCCTAATGAAAAAAAAACAAATTATATTATTAACAAATTGTTGTTAATTAATTTATTACTTCTCATAAAATATGTTAAAATAATACCTATGAAATCACAATAGCTAGGCTTGTCTACCATATTAAAATCTAACACCTGGACTAATAAATATACAAACATGACTGGGCAATATGTCATTAAATCAATACCTGACCAAGTGTGGACCGTAGGCAGAACTACAAATCGATACCAGAAGGATCAAATAACGTAAGGGACATTTACCAAAACTGTAAAAGTGTCCCTTACGATCATGGACGTAAAGGCCTTTTACTCAAAACGTAAAAATGTGCCTTACGTTAATTCATACTTCTGGTATCGAAATTAGTACCTATAACACTACTTTAGTAAAGAGGGTTACTTATAGGATAGATAAGTAAATTTAAATTAGCAAGCGAAACTCCGCCAACATAAGCTTCGTCGTACTGATGATAGGTACCGTTTTCAAGTTCAATAAATAGAACAGGAACAATTTGCCTATTGCGGACGTCCCATCCGATTATAATTTAGGTGTCTTCAAGGCTAGACTGAAATAAGGCTTTAAGGTGAATGCTTCAGGTAGCCCGCGAAATTCAAATTTTCTTACGTTTTTTACAATTTGCAAGCCAGTGGTAGGTTGTATGAAGTTAAGAATACTTGAGCGACTGTAAAACGTAACTAGTTACATAATTATAACCATGAAAATCATCAATACAAGCCTCCAAGCTCACTTAGTTGCAGGAACGTTTTTGACCTCGAAAAAATAGTTCCTACACTTAGGTGAGCTGGGAGGCTTGTATTCATGATTTTTATGGTTATAATTATGTAACTAGTTACGTTTTACAGTCGCTCAAGTATTTTTAACTTCATACAACCTACCACTGGCTTGCAAATTGCAAAAAACGTAAGAAAATTTGAATTTCGCGGACTAACCTGAAGCATCCCCCTTAACAAAATAGTGCGCCTCACCATCAACGATTGCAACACTGCTTACTATCAGGTAGGATTGAAGTCAAGCACTATTAATAAGAAAAAAACTTCAATTTACGTTAGCGTTTGCGTCGTAAAGAAAATCCGACGAAATCCGCACGAATGGTGAGCCTAGCTTCACTGTGACCGCACCCTAAACGTTTAGTGAGGTCATCGACCCGCGTTTAAGTGACCGCGCATTCACGCGGCAAAACCTTATCAAGGTGATGAATGTGCTCGATTTGCCACCAACCGTTAAAACTGCAACCAATAATAATATGAAGTACCTTAAATGGGTCAAGTGTTATATGGAGAATATGGCATTTTTTTATCAGCAGTTTTTTTTTGGTGTAAAGTATCAACCTACTGGGTCACGCATTATTACGTGAGATAGTGAAATATTTACACAGTATTTAAATAGTAGATACCTTTTTTAAATTGATATGATCTAGCGTTTGATTACGATCCCACCTGATAGTACCTAAGCAGTGATGCAATCGGTGATGGTGAGGTGCACCTGCGCTGGTGGTCAGTAGCCACTACTACTTTCAGCCCTCGTAAATTGGTGAGCCACTACTACTTTAATTAAAGTCTCATAATTTGGGCAATTCCCACTGAGTAATGGCTTTGACTTACGAGTTGTATGTCGTGGGTCCAATTTCAGATAGGCGCTTAAGAAATCGGCGTATCCCAGATTCAAGCCGGTGGTCGTGCGTGGGTTCGATTCCCACCCAGGACAAATGTTTTTGTGATGAGCACAATCATTTGTTCTGTGTCTGGGACTCTGGGTGTAATTTATCAATAAATAATAGGTATGTATGTATTTAGAAATATATAAGTAGGTATTTTTATCAGTTGTCTAGTACCCATAACACAAGCTCTGCTTAGCTTGGGGCTAGATGGCGTTGTGTTAATGTTGTGGGAAAATGACATGTGACGTCCAATACATTTACTGGGCCCACATGGATAGATCATGGCGGGTTCTCTGCTAGAGGGGAAGCCTGACAGACCTATGTGTTATGAGCAGCAATTGTTGTAGGTCTTCATCATAACAGCCGAAGGACGCTTTTATACACGTGGTTATACATACCTAAGCGTCAGGCGATTCTCAGCAAATTATCGGAGGCCTTCCATCGCTGTGTCTTCCGGTACGCGGTCGCCAGTCCAGAACCTTTCGGCTCCATCGACTATCTGTTTTGTGAGCAATGTAGCTTGCCCACTGCAACTTCTTCAATCGGTATTGCTTTATCTGCGCAGCAATAAAACAATAGGTGAATAATAAGCTGCGCAGATAAACAATAACCAATTCACTATTTAAAATACCTACGATACACTTACTTGGAGTTATCCTAGTAGGTAATATGATAATATGTAGATATATTTAAATCTTATTTACCTTTTCCTTATGCCACTGTATAATATCTAGGCCATGTACTCGTAAGTTATAAACAACTAACCGATTGACAATGATCGTAGGTAGTCACAGCAAAACAGGTAAAAATGTAAATGTTAAACAGTCAGGTAGACCCTATAAATCTGAGGGACATTCGTCTCAAACTGACCCTAATAATACTTTTATTAGGGTCTCAGTATACAATTACCACGAGCTTTTTTGGACTTTTTAACTTCTCCCGTTCCATGGGCGGGTTGTTGGTAAAAGTCCAAGGGGAGAAGTCTCTTCTTCAATAACGCCCTTTATGCGTTCCACAGCTGCATCTAAATTATTTGATATTTTATATATCGAGGAGTATCTATCTATAATTTAAATCCCCATTAGTGGAGCGAAGCACCTCCTTACTGGCCTATCGCCAAGGGATCTGGAGGCGACAGTCCTTGCAGGCATGTACGATTTGCGCGTAGCAGAGATGCAACACAATACCCGTGGTCTCGGAACGCAAGGAAAAGAAGAAAATTAGGCGTGGGTTTGGGGATATTTGATGATCTAGGCTCAAGAAGAAAAGGAAAAAAAAATGAGACTTCAAGGAGGTTTACGGTCTAAACTATCTAGGATATTCCTATACCTACTATGTACTTATAGCCTCATTAGATTATTTTAACTATCGTATCTAGTAGCACCTACCTACACCAATCTACACGAGTACCTTAGTCTGTTGTCCGTCTTGGTCCTTCAAAATGACGTCAAGGTCCCAAAACAAAAGAATGCCTACCATAAATGTAATTATCCTATAATATCCTGTTATAGAAACTAAACACGAATCATTCACCTCGATATCGAGAGGTTATCGTCGAGTCAAGGTTGATCAGCTCTTTACTATGTAACACACATGATCGACACACAAACCTTATGTTTTTTTTGACGAATTGTCAATACTGTGACTCATTTGGACACACTTTTGATGTAAACAATACTTAACTTTGGACAACTGACCCGGTAAAACAAGCAAGATATTAAGATTCTTGGTACATTTCTATTCTGCAAATATCTATTGAATATTTGAAGACAATAGGCCTTTTACGGATCTATACCTAAAGTAGGCCTACTCATAAGTTTCGGCGATTTCATTTCGGTGCTTATAGACTACTTATAAGCTACGAATCGTTCTTAGAGCCTACGAATTATAGGAGCTTCGTAGGTAGATCACCAACTCTTGTTTGTTATCTACATAACTGTAAGTCATGTAGCAAAAACGACAGTAATTCGTTCTCAAATTCCATTCAAATCAAAATCAAAACAAAACTCATGACAAGATTTAATTTATCGATTTTGGTTTGTAATGAATAAACTTAAAAACTACGGCCCGATTTTAGTCATTTTTTTTGCGATTGGAATTCTACTTTATTACTGATAGGCATATATTATATACTTATATATATCTTCGCCCGCGTACATAAAATATAGCCTATGTCACTCAGGAATACAGCAGCTTTCTATTGGTGAAAAAGTTTTAGCAATCGGACCAGTACTTCCACAGATTACCTCATACAAACAAAAAAAACAAACTTTACCTCTTTATTATATTAGTATAGATTTTCTACTTTCACACGAGTGAAGCTGATGGCAGAAGCTAGTTTTACAATATATTTATCTAAATCTTGTTTTTCGACCAGTCTAGTCTGCGGTTTACGTTTAAGCCTCTTTTCCCATCAAGTTCCCCAACTTCAATCATTATTTTTAATAATTATAGCTTCAAAATGGCTTGTTTTCGCTGTAAGTCATTAACTATACTACATAATCATGGAACGTTACATTTTATAGTCTCTTCGGGTCCTTATTCGGGAGAATTTTTTGTATTCCCTGTGAACTGTCATTTTGGACGACTAAAAATAACTGTATTTTTGGTCGTCCAAACATGTTAAAGGCTCTGTGCGTACTTTGAGCATAAAAAGGACGTAAGGAAAAATTCGAGTCTTCAATTATTGTTTAATTGAATAGTTAAAACGGTAAGTTATTTTGGAGTGGAATTCCGATTGATCTCAGCATTCCACAATGAGACGAATTGTTTAGTTGACCGTTTCAACAAAACCAATTTACCAAATGCTGTTCATGTATTAAAATCATCATCATCATCTGCCTAGCCTTTTTCCCAACTACATTGGAGTCGGCTTTCGGTCAAGCCAGATTTAGATGAATACCAGTATTTTACGAGGAGCGGCTGCCTACCAGACCTAGTTTTTTTAGTATGTATCGATTAAAATACATACTAAAAAAAAAACTAGCGAAACTGGTGTCGTTACCCAATTACCCATATACCACTCGTGTGCTAGGCATATTCCAGTGAAGAAGCAAGCATTAGGGTTTCACCGCATAATTTTGTTGTAGGTAGTATGCCGTATGCAAAACCATAATTAAAATTGATCTAGCGGAAAATGTTGATAATCAGGATCAATTGAAGAATATAGGGCGTTACAATTTTTAAGGACGGAGGAGCTCGTGGTTAGATAATAACAGCCGCGCGGGTCGATCTTCATGGTTAAGCAACGCTTGCCAGGGTTGGTCTGTGGATGGGTGACCATCTTAACATACCGAGTTTCCTCCGTGCCTCGGAAAGCACGTTAAGCCGTAGGTCCCGGCTGTCATTTGTAGATCTTTGGCAGTCGTTACAGATAGAAGCCAGTAAATCTGAGTCCAGTCTTGCCATGAAGTAGGTACCGTGTTACCCCAGTTAATGGGTTGTGGAGGTCTGGCAGGCAGCCGCTCCTTGTAAAATACTGGTATTCAGCTAAATCCGGCTTGACTGGAAGCCAACCCCAATATACTTGGGGCAAGGCTATGTAGATGAGGGCGTTACAATTTATAAACCTCTTTAATTAAAGACAATATAAGCTACAATACTTAAAACTTGATGCCATAGTTCAGCCACTTCACTCGTTAGTCATCACAAGTTAACCGAGAAAAGATACCAATTATTAGAAGTTAGCACTCACTTAATATTGACTTAAAGCCATTGAGCGCAAAGTATGCACACATGCTCTTAGAGATGCGTTGTTGCGTATAAAAAGATACAAAAAGGTCCTTTGTGGTCGGACATTAGTGTCGGCAAAGTGTATGCGTCAGATGTTTTTTTTTTTTATAATTCTGCGATCTGCTAATGTAGAATGGGGTGTTTTATGGTCATCAAGATATGCAGGCTTCTTCTTTAGGTGGAGATTCATTCTATGATTTCTTCCGTTCTTAGGTAGAGTGGGAAGGCGTGTCAGACTTCTATTGACTAAAACTCACTCCTGTTCATTCTTTGTCTTAATTCGAGGGTCCAGGGTCCTGGGGTCCTCTTTCATTTAACACAGGGCCCCAGTAGGCTTCGACCCTGCCGGGCTCCTACAGTTTGCTGACAAAACATACAGGCTATGTTCCAAGTTTAATATTGAGAATTCGTATAGTTTGTTTTCTTTAAAAACCTAGAGATAAGTAGATTAATTCATGAATCCCCGACCGGTCTCATAGGGCCACGCTGTTATTGTCTTACTATTGTGTCTCGTTTCACGGGTATTGATAGGTTAAACTCATAATTTGAGGTAGGTAGTTTATATCTCATGTTTACGAGTAGTGAGGTTGGGTATACGTTTCGGTTAGTCTGTACCGACTCTAATTAGCAGAGAAAATAATGTGTATTTTGTAAGGAGCGTCTACCATTACACTTCCATAATCGAATCGCAACAGGGACAACGAAACGCAAACGCAATAACGAAGCCGATCATTAAAGTTAAGAGGACTACAGGAGTTAATCGCCAGTTTGATAATGCGTAAAAGTATATGATGCACTCCAGTAAACATAATAAAAAAATACATACAATTATGTTATTATCCAGGATACATGCTAGATATTGGAGAATGCTGATAGTGAGTTAAAATTATAATGCAATTTACTTTATTATTTAGATTTCTGTGAATTTACTATGATTTACAAAAAAAAAATCTTGAATGTCTTTAGATTCGATCGATAAAAAACAGGACCAATCATTTTGATTGTCAGATAAATTTGTATAATAATTAATTTATCGTTTTACCGTTTAACGGCCGAAACCAATAACCTATCTATCACATATCGGAGATAGAAAAATAAATGAAACAACAAAAAACATGATAATTTTTGTATTGTATCATTTGTTTAACAATCTCCAGTATGCCAAAACTGGAGATCGATAGGTTATTGGTTTTGGCCGATATAATAGTATATAATAGTGTTTCTATTTTATAATGAAATCTATAGATTTTAAATAAATCGCTAAAATGCTCTATATTTGCAAGCATTGTGTCTGCGCATCTCTTTCTATTGTATGCAGTCGGAGAGTGACTGCGCTTTAGGTCCTGTCAATGTTATTTAGATTTCTGTGAGACCTGTAGTCCTCTTAAGCAGGGCTGCTACGGGAGCAAGTTCGTGTAACGACAATATTATACGACTTTCGAAACGATTTACGTTTAAAACATAGAATAAAAACCTCATATATTATTTCGTGGAGTCAATCAACAAAATCATTGGTTTAGTTGTCCCTATATTATATCCGGTTAATACTCAGGTAATAAAGCTTTGGGGACATTTGGGTGTCACATCTGGCGTGAAAAATTGATCAAACTTAACAAATATACAATATTTATCAAAATAATATTTGCTTGACAAATCGTTTGACCCTTAAAAGGTAACTGCAAACCACGATATCGTGTTCAGATAACATTTAATAAAAACTTTATGAAAAATTGCTGGCAATTATGAGGAAATAATATGTGTTGTATGTTGTTTTTTTTTCGCATGTGCTTGCGACTCGTGAAAATGCTGATTATGCGAACGTGATCGCATAACGGTTGTTGCTATAAAGTGTCACGGGAGCTACTCGCTCCAATCTGTTTCCGATGACTTAAGTGATTTTTTATCTCAATACATGACAGATCGTGCCTCCGAGGTTACGTAGGTATATTTGTGGCCTATGGGTGTCAAAACAGCTATAAATAGTGCTACAATTTTTTATTTTAATTAAGTAGAAATATGAGGTCTAATTTGTCAAATGCTGGTTTCGCCGCGATGTTTTATCGTAACGGGAATTATTAGCATTATTTCTTGTCATTTCTATTAAGTCGTTAACCTATTTTTAAGACTAATTCTAGCTTTAGTTTAAATGTTTTTTTGTATCCTGATTTTTAGAGCCGTGAATTATAGAGCAATAAAGCAGTCAACACTGAGTTCTCGGTGACTTATGAGTCGGCAAGTGTGAACATCTACACGATGCACATTAACAAACATGTTTTTGTAACGCATTTTTTAAATTTATGTTGTAGTTTTGAAACACCGTATTTAAAGAACATGTTAGCAGCCATAAAGAGGTGTATTTCAAAAATTACAGAAAAATAAACTCCTTTAGCAAAACAAATATTCTACAGTAATCCAGTTATGAACGTGTAGCTGGTAAAACCAGTGGCGTAGCTAAATGACAAAAAAAAAATCTGAGGCCGTTTTTGTACGAGTGAAATCAAAAATTATTTCATGGCCGGGGTCTGTGTTTCCTGATAGCTACAACTTAGGAGTCTTCAAGTCAAGAGTGAATAGGTTACTTCTAGGCAAGCGTGCTCCATCGTCGGCCACATCATCGCTTACCATCAGGTGAGATTGTGGTCAAACGCGAGCCTATGTATAATAATAAAAAAAAAAAAATCTTTTTTTGCCATGGGTAATTTACTGAAAAGTGTTGCAACTTATTTTATTTAGATTTCAAAGGGAGAATTTTTCGCTAGTAAAATAAAAGGATTTTTGATTAGGTGTTGCGTCCCCCCGAGCTTAACGGTCCCGGGGCATCTTCGGTAGCTACGCCAGTGGGTCTGTTACCCACTGGCGTGGGTAACAGACCCACTGGCTTGGGTGTATGTGACCGAGAATCGGAATAAAATACGATTGGAGACTCAGCCGTGGACTACAGTTGACGATGATAGAATTTATTTTATTGAGGACTTCTTGGACCTATTGCACCCAAAAATAACATGATGGCTAATAAATGATAATACTAATATTGTTTCTATCAGCGGTTTGTAACCGTAAAGTACCTATCCTATGTGCTATTTCAAGATATGTTTTACCCGTGTGCTAAATTGCGTCCAGTCTTTTAACTGTTTCAGCATGAAGTGATTGTTGATTGTTTCATTTATAATATCTACATAATAATATGTACCTATAACATATACATATATCTAACATAAGTATTTTTTTAAAGTAGTGGATCATCTAATCATCAGTCGTTATGGATAGTCAGAAGCCAGTAAATCTGACTCCAGTCTTGCCATGAAGTATCGTGTTACCCCAGTTAATGGGTTATGGAGGTCTGGTAGGCAGCCGCTCCTCGTAAAATACTAGTATTCAGCAAAATCCGACTTAACTGGAAGCCGACCCCAATATAGTTGGGAAAAAAGGTTGGCAGATGATGATGAATTGATGAGTGGATCATCTAATGACTTTTAGGGTAAGGTGATACTTTTACTGACTAAAACCCTTTGGACCATCGTATTTCAGAGATTCCTCTAGCGGGTATCGTACTGCGGGGTACGTTTGGTCCTTATCAGTTGACCAAACGATGAGCTTCGACGAGCAACGTCGTCCGTAAGCCCACGCCTATGTTGGCCTGGAATTTTCCTATGGAGATTCTTAAGTAAGTATTACAAATTATTTATCATAGAACTACTTATACAGCCTACCTACATTTGCATCTTCTAATCCTTCTACAATTATATTCATAGGCATGTCAGTTATGATACGTTTGATTTTACAATCTCGTGACTATTCACCTGTCTAATTAAAGGATGATTGTAAATTACTGTTGCATGACTGATAATCGTGTTTTCTTATGCACGTTGGGTAATTTTATAGGTATAGATGTTTTATCTCACGAAAGCGGGTAACCCATACTTGTGTGTGTAAGTGTACATGCACACTGTCTTTGTGTGCGTAAGCTCGGGAGCGCTCAGTCGCGGCCGGGTCGCCGGCTGAGTCAGTAGTGCTTCTTGGTTCGCGTCAAAATAATTTATCGAGTACCGTCAGCATGCGAGGTACGAAGAAACGGAGGAAAGTTGCTCGCAGTGCGATAAGGCAACTTAATGTTCATGTTTGTTGTGTGTAATATATGAATGTATTTATTTATTTCAATTACTAGCTATACTTACAGTACGCACCAAAGCGTATAGCTAGCCAACAACTTACAAACTAGAGATTTTATATACACAGATATTGATCATTTTTTTACTGCTATATAAAAAAAAAACGAATTTCGGTTCCTGAGCAACATGGCGTTCTGCAGATTATTTATGTGGCGTTATAACCACGGTAACCACAAAAACCATCGAAGGAGCATCGACGCGCGCACCAGCGCCTGTCAGTCCGTTTCGCTCACAGATGACAGACGCCACGCTCTTACTTTTGCTGTGTTAACTATATTAATGGTGAGAATAAACTATTGAAAAAGTATCTGGTCCGTTTGATTGTGTTCCACCACCACAACACATCAACATGTTAAACGATTTTATAACTGTTTTGTTTATTTTAGGCTCGTCAAATTATTGCAAATATTTATAATTTGTCAAAGAAGAATATTAATTCACGAAACTTCATCGAGAACCTAATTGTGATTTATCATATTTGCGTAATATTACAAAACGCACTGCAGCAGCGACGGGGGTAAGTGAAAGAACAGTGCAAAAAACTAATAAAAGGAGGAAGAGATGTCGCAAGTACATCTTCGAATTTTATGTCACCCATGAAAAACCGAAGAAAGAGAGAAAATAAAGGTGGATTTACAGGTGACGTTGTACGGAGCACAATACAAAATTTTCATATCGTACTAAAACAAATAAAATAAATAAATTGTTTATTTGGTCTCAAAAGGTTACGTTACAAGTGTTAATGAAACAGCCCCAGTAAGTTATTATTAATATTTGTGTTGGGGTTATTTCGTTCCTTCCCTTAATTGTATAACATTGGCAAAGCTAAGGTCAGTTTTGAATGAAAAAGTTGGTTTCGATGGATGTCTCGTAACACTGCGTAAGTTATTAAATAAATTGGGCAACAAGTGGCAACTTTATTATTTTGGTCAATAGCGATGAGCTTGCTAACGCTACCTGTAGTTACGCACACAAGAACGAGTGTCTATACACATCACAACTACAAGTATGGCTCACCCGCTTTCGTGAGATAAAACAACTATAGGTAAGCATATGACGTCATGAGTCTATCGTCTGTTTTTTATACCCCGAGACTAAATTGACACATGTAATGTCAAACTTACTATAGGAATGATGACAGTTCTTTTGTGTTGTAATGTCACTTTAGTCCCAGGGTATAAAAAATAAATACTTAAAGAATATCTAATGAAGTAGATTTCAGAAAAACAATAACATTGTATTGAGTTTCAGGCTAGTCTTTTTTACATAGCATCATCATCATCATAGCATGAGCGATTATTCCCGATGTCCACCACTTCTCTGGCCACCACTGGGGGACACCGAGATAACTTTAAAACATTGTTCTCGTTGTCCACCACTGGGGGACAGCGTCACAATTTTGTAAGATATTTCCATTCGCCACCACTGGTGGACAGCGATACGGATATTTTTACGTTCCCTATGGCCACCGTTGGGAGACAATGGCACAACTCTTTTGATCCAATTCCCACTGGCCATCAATTTAAATTATTTATTCTAGAGACCATTCGGTTTTATGCTGAAATTACTTTTATCCAATTCTAGTGCTTACGTAATAATAATGACATAATATTTCTTTTCTTGTATAATATATTTAGTTAATTTTATTAATTATAGGTAATTCATTAAAATTAAATTTTATTTTCTTGCTAATGCTTATTATTATTATCTATTGAAACTATTCGCTTCATCAAGATATTTACAAAAAGTGTTGCTATGAGGAAAAGTACAGGCCAATTTCTAGATATTGTGATAAGTTATTATTGTCTTTTTGTTTAACTACATATGTGATTTTTAAAACTGTTGATTAGTTTATAATATTTAATTTTTATTCCCCCGTCGAGGAATAGGATAATAAAACTGTGACTATGATTGTAATATTCTAATCGATTTTAAAAATTGTAACCTATCAACCAGCTGGAAATTGTATCGGTTAATTACCCACTTCAATAAAAAATAAGCAATCAAAGCTCTAAGTAGTAGGATAATTTTTAATACTTGAGTGAAACATTTAATAAAAGTTGATTCAAGAATATCACTATTAAATTATTAACCTACCATATAATTTAGAAATATTTAAATTAGTCTCACCCTTAGTCCTGCTAAAAATCAAATCCGTAAGTATATTAGACTATCCTTTACCGGTCTCTAGATTAAATAATTTAAATTGATAGCCAGTGGGAATTGGATCAAAAGAGTTGTGCCATTGTCCCCCAACGGTGGCCATAGGGAATGTTAAAAAATCCGTGTCGCTGTCCACCAGTGGTGGCGAATGGAAATATCTTACAAAGTTGTGACGCTGTCCCCCAGTGGTGGACAACGAGAACAATGTTTTAAAGTTGTCTCGCTGTCCCCCGGTGGTGGCCAGACAAGTGGTGGACATCGGGAATAATCGAGCATGAGTTAGGTGACAGCAGGACGAAAATATGCATCTTTAAGATAAGAGAAAAGACTAGATAGCTACATTGTATGAATCTGACAGCTGTCACCGAAACCATCCTATAACAAATTTAGTATAGTGTCTGTAACTCCACGTCTAATGCGCGTATTTTGTATCAGCTCTTCAAGGAAGGCCAGCAGCGCCTTGGTGTTACCGACCATTTCGCGGAGGGCACTTCTTCGTACTTGGGTTCACAAATTACCTACTTTGTCCGGTATCCAGCCACTACGGCTAGCAGGGTAACTGCCCTCTCGTTCTCCTTCATGCAGGTCCTGAAGATTAAGCTGGCAAAACAATGACAATCTTAAGCTTTATGTAAACGATACAGATCTTTGTATACACCAGTAGACGTATTGGGGTTCGAAATCATCAAATAACTTGTCCCGTTTTAGGTGAAGCGAGAGGTAGTGTCAGACTTTTGCTGACTAAAACCCACCCGTGATCCTTCAGTTACCCTTTGTGTTCAGGGCCGCGGTGACTTTTCCACTTTTTTCAATAATCTCGCTGTCTTTAAAATTAGGGCTTGGACTCTTAACTTGCACGTCTTTTTACAACGTTCTTACAAGTATATCTCCTTACTTGTGTTGTTTGTTCGATGTAACTGTTAGTTGTAATAGTATTGAGATTTTAGAATTGTATTTATTGATTTCAAATAAAAGTAGCAGTAGTATTGAAATAACGGATAGACAAAATTATTATATTAACACAGACTTCAGAAATTAAAGTTATTTAGCACTTTATTGTTTTTTTTTTTATTTTTTTTTTTTTTCATCCGTCTCTTTCACAGCCTAACATTATGATCCATATAACGTATTATCATTAACTTGTAAATTTTTTTCCCCCTTTAACTTAAAGGCTCATTAACTTAAAAATTGAATGCCATCTTGAAAAATCTTGAATGCTCATTTAAGACTTGGCTTCGGAATTTTAACTTAGCTTCGTAATCCCCGCTGAGTTGACAATGTACAAACGTTTGTCAGTTAAATGGCGAGTTTATCACGTAATAAGATGGTAAGGTCAGTGATTATCCCGTTTTTAAAACATTTATAACCGTAATGCTTGTAATACGTTAAGGGTCAGGCTGGAATGTTTTATATTGTTTGCTGATAATGTTAATACTCAAACTATAAATTTTATTTTTGGTTTAATTTTATTTTCCTGGAGATTTTGAGCGACGATTTTAAGACGTGACATTATTCATAGCAGTGATATAGGAAACAATGACGTACTTTATTTATTTATTTGGGTCATCCACCAATTGTTTACACAATAGATTTCTGTATCTAGTTCCAGTTAGCCTATTTTAACCAACTGCTAGGCGAAGGCCTCCCTCTCTCTTTTCCACCCACGTATGCCCTCGGCCATTGCATTTTTTCTATCCAATATTTTTCAATAGCTGTCCAGAGTTGGATCAGGCAGTGGTGGCATGGTAGTAACGGTCCTTATTGCCTTGTTTTTTATTTCATCACCACTGTTCTCAAATCGGTGAAGGACATTGTTGTGAGGAAGCCGCAGTGTCCTAGAACAAAAAATACTTTTTTCTTTGTTCATCACGTCTTTACGTGTGATATCCATAAACCCGTAGTGGACCCGATAGGTGGCAGTTACAATATTTTAAGGCCGATAAGCTACTCGTATGTCCAAAACTAGGACATATTATGCCCGGTTGATGGCAATATTCTCTCTATTACAAAGGACTTAAAGGTAACTCTTCACAGCACGTTGGTGCAATAGTTAAGCGGTTAGTTATTGCACTGCGTGTCGCGGGTTGATTCCTGCGCGGTACAAATATTTTGTATGGCCTACAGATAGTTGTTCCGGGTTTAGTCGTCTTGCGTAAGTTGATATGATGGTGAACACATCCACGACAAAGGAGTAATTCTTAGAGTGGTGCAACGTTAAAAAAAATCGAAGAATTAAATAACATGCAAAATGTGGGGCGTGAAGTTATTATGTTTATAGAATAGATACAAGCGTCAGCAAAATAGTAGTAGTATGCTGCCCCCAGGGGGCATCGGACGTATGATTATAGCAATTAAGGCTCATATCTCACTAGGACGCCAGTGGTGGCGCGGTCAAGTCGTCTTGCTGACAATATTATTTACATTCAGTTTTGCACAACTAAGCGGACACCAGGTGATGCGCAACTGTTGTTTCCCTGTGCTCCACTCCGAATTTCAAACTTCTACATTAATCATTCTATTACTGGTGAAACCGCATGCAAATCCATTCAGATCATTTCAGCCGAAAGACGTCCACAGCTGGACATAGGCCTCCCCAAGCGTCGCAACAGCGACCGGTCCTGTGCGTCTCGCATCCATCGGATTCCCGCGACCCTCGCCAGGTCGTCGGTCCACCTTGTGGGAGGCCTTCCAACGCTGCGTCTTCCGGTACGGTTGATATTATTACAAACATACAAACAGCGTAGAAGAGAGCTTTGTTTTATAATACATAAAGAGATGAGGAGATCTACTTAGATCTCCTCATCTCTTTAGTCACTCATGTAGGCTATATTCTAGGTAATGGCTTTAAATCGCCACTATTATAGGTAAAACACCGCCACAGCATTCAGCAGCTTCTTTATGAGACATATCTGAAAAAGACATAAATTAAATGCTTTCGGAATTTATTACAAAATTATTACGAACTTAACGCGAACAAAGTCGTGGTTCTTCTTCTTCTTATCGTGTCGATGTCTTTAACTATTTTTTTTCCGACCAGTATTTAGCAACCTGTACGGCTCTAACTCAAAGTCGTGGTCAATAGCTACAGTATCTGACAAACTGAATTCAGAAAAATGTAGTTGATATACCTAGTTAGATCTTAGTACATCTAGGATTAAGTATTAAGTATAACACTGAAACAAAGTTGTTGTAACATATTTGTTCTAATTAAAATGCTGTGCATTTAAATAATTATCATTTAATTGTTACATACGTAACTGTCGGACGTATCTGCCGCATATCAGATAAGTTGTGAGCTCAAAAAGCCATTTTATTGCTCTCATTAAATACTATACGATATCGCAACAGATCAAGATGAAGGTGAAGAGATGAGCTCTTACCGGAGATCAGTATCTCCAGTAAGAGTCATCTCTACCAATGGCCAAATACAGAAAGTCTCAGTAGAGAAATCACTCTCGCAGAGAAACCTTGGCCCAACAGTGGGACCTAACAAGCTAATAAGATTAGATTATATTAGATACGTACCTGCCCAAAATTTTGTGGTACAAAATTCTCACATTGTTTTATTTTTTTCGTTGTAATCAACAACAATTTTCAAAAAAATCTCTTGAAGTTTAATAAATAAATCACTGAATAAATTTCTCTAAAATAACACACCTGTATAAAGTATAATAAATTAACCAAATACGTAAGTTATTTGTTAAAATTACCATACAATTAAATTCAGCTACGTGTACTTTCCTAATAAGAAGACAAAGCCCTTTCCACCAATAAAAAAACTACGTACCTACTAGTTATCCAAACTCATTATAATCCCATACCCGCGATGACTATGCACACTAACCGAATCGGTAATCACTATTTAATCGCGATCGCTTTAGTTGCTACAAACTTACAATATACGAGTGGTAATCGTAAAAAACAAAACACGAGCGAGGCCCCCACGACGGATCATCAGGCCGCGTTTAATAGTATCGATAAGAGTGCCAAAGTGTATCATGTGTTGAGCATACGCACGGTATAAGAGGCTGGGGAGCACCGCCGCGCATCCACACACAGCCTTACACAGCCTTGCCGAGACCTTGCCCGCAAGCAAGGACGATTACAGCCCCTACGAACACTAGCCATTTTCACTACGACTCCTAAGCGAGAAGCTCACTCCGAGAACGATCTTTTTTATTTTTATTTAATCCTAGTTTTGATTATTCTTCAACAGAATAAGACTGAACGTTACAGTGTCTGTGATATTACTGAATAGTGCTGAAGGATTTTTTGGTGAGTACCAGTGAATATAAAATTATTTTTCTTACAATTTTCTGCAGGTGTCTCTGGCTGATTTTAATTTAATCGATGTGAAAACCTATAAGTTATGACTATTTTTTTAAATTAAACATGCAAATATGGACAACAATAAGACTTAAAAACAACAAATGATTCGTCATTAAAATAAAATGTTTATATTATTATAACAACAGTTATTCAAATAATTTAAAAATACACCCGTGAAAAGTGATCGCTCGTTGATGTCTAAATAAGCGATGAACGTTATCAGCTGACACACTCCTAAATAACAATAATAAAAATTTAATTTTAATTGAGGTGTCGGTCCTTACCGCAATTAAAACTTTTAATCCCGTTATCAAGTGATTGAAGAAGATAAAAGTAAGCAGGATATTCGAAAATTGTTCGAAGGAGTAGGCTGTGTTCCATTATGCATGTATGCATCGGTCGTGACGGAGGGTTTTGTAGCAAAGGCGATTTATCGCGCAAACCACAATGTTACTGGTCGGAAATACTTTGGGCAAAGACCACGGAGGTTTTGCAACGGGCCTTATTATTTTTAAATTACATTTTCGGTATTTTATAAGGCAAAAGATTTAAAATTTTATAAATGCGGTTCGTTAGTATGCGCATCACTTGAAATGGGTGATCGATTTCACTTCGAATTTAGTTTGTAGTGGAAAAACATTAGATAAGATGGTTAAAAAAAATTAATATCCACGATATTGAACTATTCAAATAGTAAAAGTACATTTTTCTATGGAATATTGGACAAGACATCTCAATATCATTTACTTATAAAATATTTTTTTTTGTGGTAGGTAAAACTTTCTTTTTCGGCGTTTTCCAAAAATGAGTATGTCACAAAATAGCTCTTAAACAATTCAACATTATGTTTAAAAATTATTCATCCTTCGAAAGTTGAGTAAGGTCAAGAATGCTATTGACACTTTCACGTTTGAAAACAGTCCTAAATCGAGACCGCAACCTCAAAAAAAAAGCAGCAATCTTACTGACTCTGTTTCTTTATCTCGGAGACTAAAATTACATTACATGGGTTGTCACACTTGTCACAACACAAAAGAACTGGCATCATTATTATTGTAAGTTTGACATTTGCATCTGTCAATTAAGTCTCAGGGATTAAAAAACAGACTTTACACAACACGCTTCAGCGATTTCATGACACATCATGATAAGTGACAAGCCTTTGTTTAATAAATTGTTAAAAATTTTATCGTAGAGAAAAATCTTGTAGTTCATGTAAGACAAACATTGTTAGTTGGTAGTGCAGTGCAGGGCTTGTAAGGAGATCCCCCGATAGGCTGCGCTTGCGCACTGCTCATGCTAATTCGATCGATGCCTCGATACTGGCCATTGGTGTACTAGCTAGATAACTAAACTGCTTGTAATGGATGCCTTAACTACTATTTTGTTTATTGGAATTACGCAACTGGTAGGTGCTCATTCATACTATACATACATATATCTATTTATTTTATCTTCTACTCATCGCTTTGGGAAATTTAATACAGGCTTTAAGTTAATACATTTTAGTGTTCCGTACCTCAAAAGGCAAAAACGGAACCGTCGGACGACTTTGTGACGAACGGTTCACTTTGTTGTTCGTCTGTCTGTCGGTTTGGCTGTCTGTCAAGAGTCTTTATCTCGAGAACGCGCGAAGGTATCAAGTTGAACATAAAACCATAAGTCTGCGTTCCCTTTAAGCTTTGACAAAACCAAACTTCTAAGTTATTGGAAAAAAAAGATACGGCTGTCTATGTCCCAAAAACGTATATTTCGACACTCTCAAGGGAATCACGACATACTCTCGGGATAAAAAAATCTTAAAAGCTAATAGCATTCCAAGACATGGTCTGTCCGTGTGCTAAGTTTCATCGAGATCCATTCAGCCGTTGGAGCGTTGAGCAATAACAAACACACACTCACCCACAAACTTACGCCTTTAAATGATATTAGCGTGATTCTCCTGTGACATGCATTGCGATAAAAAAGTTATAAAAAAATACATTATTAATTTTTTACGATTCCTAATTACTAGAGATGAGATAAACAATGAATGCTGACAATGGCGTAAAATTATTTATTTCCACTGGTTTTTTTACTGTACTTACTTAAGTGCGCTAGCACCTGTTCCTTTAATCAACAAACTGCATTTTACCCGACTTTCCAGAACGAGGATTATTTTTCATTTAAAATAATTCTTTTGTTACAGTTTTTGAATAGCCATCTGTATTTTCGTTGCTGGATACAAGAAGAACCGTGTTTTTTTCTTAGCTAGTTTTCCTACCGCTGGGCAAAGGCCCTCTTTAAAGACATTCTTCTTCCTCTCCAACTCGAAAACTAGGCTTTGGCACACGTCGATATAATCACCTTGACATTTTTTACATTAATTTAACTTTTTTTGTTTACATTTCAAAGTAGGTAGACCTACTATATAAATTTTGAGAGAGTAGGCTCTCTCAAAATTTAATGTGATTTTTTTATATCTTTTTTTTTGTCCTCTCGACACTTACCTAATGCAAGGTTACGTCAAAGGCATCAATTCCCTCACACCACCGTCACCCGTCTAACCTAACCTAACTATCAACAAACGATAAAAAATATCCACTTAAAATAAAATCTTAGTCATATATCATGGGGATATATACAATAGAGTTGTCAAGTATAAAGGGCTGGTATACGGTGGTTCGAGAAAAAATAACTGTAAGAAGTTGGGGTGGGGTGTTTGACCAGCTATGGGAAAGCGTAGCCAAGTAAAAAATACCACGTCCAATATTTTTCATCGGGCAAGGTTGAGGTCAAGAGCAAATCCACAATGTAATAAAGAAAATCGTGATTATGCCTTTGTAAACAAAGATCCCTCTGACGTTTCCTATTCTTGGTTATGTAGTTTATAATTATTATGGTACGGTAACTGATTTCTTCTTGTTAGAACAATGCATATTCAGACACACAAAAAATGCCCGCAAAAACCTGTAACAGTCATAAAATAATGTAGCATCCTGTAATACCTGTAGTAATAGATTAACACAATAGTATAGTTCGCGATTTAAAGCTGATAAATTTGGCAAAAAATATACTAACAATACGTGTTAAGATTACTCAAAAGAAACGGTTCCATTTTTAGCACTACACTAAAGAAAAGTATGCAACCATAAATATAAAACAGCCTAGAAATTTAACTAGCATTTGCAATATCTTTTATGTCATGAATATTTTCTATTCACAGTAAGGAACACACTAAAACATAATTATCTATGGGACACATAGACAAAAAAATATGATACTAGTCTTAAAAATGTCCTGACATCGGTTTTATTCGCAGAAAAAAAGTACTGTTTTACCCATGGATTTCATTTTATCCAATTACTGGGTTTTGGAGTTCAGATACGCATTCGCTCCATGCAAAATACTTGTATTCAACTGCACCCTGTTAGACTGGAAGTCGACCCCAACACAGTTGGAAAAGGGCTAAGTAGTCTTAAACGAGTCCCCTCTATCTGTCCTCAAATCGTATTCAAACCTCTTCTATGAACCTCACTCAGTAATCGTGTGACTATTACGAAGGTTCGTGATAAGCGCCATTGATTCGCCTCATTTGTACTCCCGTCATGGCACGAAGGTCATCATGTATGCCACTTTGATGATGTATCTGCAAGTAACAATTGACAATCAGTACTTAGATGAAGATGCGTTGACACCAAACGAAAGGGAACAATATTTGCAACAAGGATGTGACGTGTTTGGTAATATAAGAGGCACTTGTAGTGCAAAAAGAATGACTAAAAGGAAGAATGATTGTTGTAAAAGAAAGTTTGAAAGTAGCACCAGTGACAGGAAAAGGCTTCCGACGTTGTCCTGGATAGTCATGTGATGCGGAAGGATATTGAGAATGTGACAAGAAAAGTTGAATATCTTTCAAATTTTAGAAAAAAGAGCTAAAGAAAAAGACTAACCATCATTTCAGTGTTCCTTGTGCTTTGATACAATGAATATAAGATTTTAAAAGGGGCAGGAAGATACTGAATTAACATTTTATTTTTAAAATTTTGAATATTACATACCTAATAAATAATACCCAGTGGCTGCGTTGTGTGATAATATTCTTCCAGGGCTACTGTCATCTTATCCACAAATGACGCTCAATTATTAAGCATTTAAACAAAATTACCATCTTCTGGTGAGATAGTGGTCAAGCGAGAGCACAGAGCACAAAAAAAAAACAACCATTATTCTTTGTGGTGGTAGTCTGATAGACCGTGTAATAGCTTTGACGCAAAGCATATTTTATTCTTAATCCCTTGTCTCTTATCTAGTATCTCTAGATCACACCTGCTTTCATGTCCCATAAATGTGTCTACAATTTTATTGCCCAACCATTTTTAAAGTCCCTGCCCTGAGATCCCTGTTCCTGATATAATTAAAGCATATGTACAGCACTAGTTTTTCTTACATTCTACAAATGTAATCAACATAGAACCCTTGCTAGATTGTAGGGACTAGATAAAAAGCTTCCCACTTGATATTTTACGTACGTGTATTTATTTAACTTGTTATAACAACCGGATGAGGGGATAACAAAAACAAACTGGGTCTTGTAGCTAAGAATCTAGACTTAGCTACAGAAATGTAACTATGTATATTAGGTTTTTTTACACTGAATATTTCTAACCTTGTAATCGTATTCTTATATTTCAATACTATTCTGCACTGAACATCTTGATATCTTGTTCTTATAGTAAGTACTGCAGTATTTTGCTCTGAATCTCATGTATCCTTACTATCTTACTCAGATATTATAGTAGCATTATAGACTGAATATCTTGTAATAATTTTATCTTCCTCTTATATAACCGTAGTATTTAGAAAATAGACAACAAGGGAACTGATTACATTTTTTAGGTAGGTAGGCTTTTGAGGTATTATTGAAATCTCCAAAGGTTATAGTATAATCTTCTATGTTGTGTCATAGGTATCTAACAACTCACCATAGGATTTTCCCATGATAGATATCAATCACACCTTTGTAATTTTTATGCAATGCGTAATATCTTAAATGAGTAATATAAAACTTATATATTTACTTTCAGGTTGATAAATAAGACATAGTATGTATGTACATACCTAGATAAAAAGTCGTAACAGAAAAACTTGTTACAAGAACGCTTACATTAAAATATTAAATAGAATATGTCGTCGAAGAAACCCTTTGCAAACAGGACTTATCTTTTACGGTCTATATTTGTCTAAATCTTTTATTTTTATCCGGTGTACTCGTGAACATTTTGTATTTTCTTATCGCTCAAAAGAGACATTGTAGAAAACTTAGAAGATACTTTTAAAGACAATCGTTGTTGGAAGTTTATGTTATTGGGTGTCGAAAGCTTTTCTCAACTCCGATAGTAAAAGTGACGTAACTTTCCCATATTAATATTTGGATAAAGAATAAGAAGAATAAACTCCATAAGTTACCCACTCTGGATTTGAACAAGGACGCCAAAAAAAATCAGGATTTATGCGACTTCACTGCACTGCAGTTTGGAATATATTCACGAATATTCCACCAATATTAATGTAGTCGTACGTCTTTTTAATCCAAAGGTTGACTAGTAGAGATTGCCCACCAATGCACCACTATAGTAAAAGAATTTAAATAACAGACTCAATAAACAGTAATACAACAAATCACCTGTTATTAAAGTATCAAGTTTAATCAAGATGCGATAAGTATTGAATTATACTACGAATCAGAATATCAAGTATCAAAATTGATTAATCGTGCCTCGGATCCACCTACCGCTGTTGCCTGTTACATACTTTTATCTTTAGCTATTTTATTTTATAACAGGTGCAATTGCGTTCAACGTAGAATTGCATAAACAAGTATTGCAGTTTATTTATTTTTAGTCGATGGTAAGTACAATGTTTTCGTTGGAGTGTGCAATAAAAGCTGCAAGGCATGGGATCTCGTCAATAGTGCAAACCTGTTCGATACTGAGTTACTGAACTACATTGAACTTGCACCTAGGTTGTTTATTTATTACATTAAGTGCCAATACTTGTTTTATGAGTCTTGTAAGAATAATCTATAGAAAATTTTAAACTGTTTTTTGTTTTGCTTTGGGTAATGAATTTATGATTAAAGCGAAATTTATATGAGTTATTTACTAAAGAAATGCCAATTTTCAAAAAGAGATTGACGACAGTCCACGCAGGAAAGGATAATTATAATTATATTATTCTTATAATCATGGAATTATACAGTAAAGTCATTGTTTAGTAAATGGGGTTTTTGTGATTTCAATTGTATTTATATATGTATTGTTGCCAAAAGGAGTGCGTAAGATCTCGGTTTTATATAAATTTTACATATAAATCGGGTCTATGATAATGTATAGTAAAATAACCAATTATCATATTTTACACCTTTCAGTAGATACAGAATAATCTTTTTTAATAATCGCAGATAATTATGTACCATAATATGTTGGCTAAAGGAGTTACCACGACCAATAAGTTCACTGTAACTGTTCGTATGCAAACAAATACTGAAGAGTGCGAATTATTTCGGAAATGTATTTAGTCGTTTTGTACAAATTAAGTTTAAGTGTGTATTTAGACTTTTATCGATTTATTTTCGGCCGCGACCATTTTCGAAAGCATTTGTTTCACAGCCCTGCAAAGCGGACGAGTAACTTACTTTTAATATTAAACTTAAAAGAATTATCAACTGAAGTAACTATTATTATGAGGTACTTAATAAATCATTTATTATAACCGATAAACGATCAACAAGTTGCATCTAATAATAAACCATACTTACATTGATGTTTAGTCTGAATCTGATCGGTAAAATAATCACATAATAGATTGTATGCTTGATTTAAATCCAATCCATTTTTTGCTCCTTATGCAAAGTGTTTTCTTTGACGAGATGATCTAAATAAGTGAAGTTGTTATGTCGGACCATTGTGTGGGCGTCATTGGACATGTACACGCTTGTACAAAAAGAGGCCTTTGTCCTTATGGTATTTGATGGATCAATCCCATAACATAGCTTGAGTAAAATTACAAGATAAGATAAAATTACAGTTTCACAAGGGAACTTAATAATTTCGATAATAATTAAGATAAACTACGATCAGATCACTAATAGTTCCGTTTCAAATAAGACTAAGAGGAAAATGCACTATTTTCACATGCAAGATGCGTTTTAGGGTTCCGTTTCTCTATCAGCAAAAACTTATCACTTTGTTGTTCATCTGTCCCTTTGTCAAGACCCTTTTTGATCAAATAACTGAAGTCTACCCTTGTGGAGTAGTGACAAATTCAAACTTTTAAGGTAACGGAATTTAAAGATAAAGCCATTTGTGCTCCGTTTTTGGTGAATATTTTGACGCTCGCAAAGAAAACAAAACCTATAAGGGACTTCTCCTTGACGTGGAATTATGAAATTTAGCAAAAAGCAATGCCATAAAATACAATTTTATGGCATTGCTTCTTGAAAAAAAATTCGAAAACGGTTTTTAACCAGTTCATCGTAAAATAATTACATTTTGCGATTATAAGCTTTTTTGTACGGAGCCCTCGGTACGCTAATCCAATTCGCACGTAACTGTTTTTTTTTTGTTAGAATATATTAATCTGTAATTGTAGTTACAGGGCGATTCGATTAACATAACCACCAGTAAACGGTTCGTGCATATAGGTTAATATTTGCAAGGATGTGTCATTATTTAGTCAAAAAGTCGGCCAACGAACATTTACAGATTCTAAACGGTATCAACCGCAAACTAAGATTACAATGTATTCGGCACATTTGGCAGGCTGGCCAACTGGGTTCCCTCTCAAGTTCAATGCCAAGAATCCGTTTGATCTTCCTCAATAACACTTTATTATGCTACTATTCCGAACGCTAAGTTGGTTGTCCTTTTGGCATCAATGAATGACACCGTCATACCTACATTCTTGTCGCTACAAGCATTCCGACAGATTCTGAGGCAGATTGATTGATTCTGGTCTGTCCTTCGACAATGGGTCGTTTGCAAAATGTATCGTTTGGATCATTTTCTTCTCCATGATTGTGTCTGGCACGCCCTGTGGTCCTTAAAAGGTTACATTGCATTAAACTATTCATCTAAAAGCAAATCATATCTCGAATTCCTAGCAGCTCATAAGTTTCGAATATTTGTAAAATGGTGGCACGAATTAGTCGAATCATATCATATTAGGATCATATTCCGTGTAAATATTGCTGCATGAAAGAAATGTGATACATCTTATTATCCTTATATGCTTCTAGTAAACTTGCCTTTTTGGATTCGCTGGGCTGAGCAGTTGCCATCGAATTGAGCATGAACGGTATAAATTGCATTAAATCAACACAAAAGATATTTTTGCAAATCTATTTTAAAATTATTAAAATATTTGCTACCCAATCCGTCTTCCAAATCTAAAATCTATTTTATATGTATTAATCACAGTGCATGATTTGTAGATAAAACAATTTAGCATTTATCTCATGTCAAAGGACAATGCGTAACAGTAAAAGAACGAACGGGATCTACAGATCACAGGTGACAGCGGGTACTGAACTACTGACTAATGATGTGAGATAAGGACGCAATCGTGTACTAATGTACCGTCTGCATCAAAAGCTTGTTGATAAATCGAGAATTTAACCTTTTATTCAACTATGCCTTATTTGTTTGTGTGTAAATCAATTGATTGTTCCTGCTCTGGGTGAAGTGAGGGTGTTAGAATTTTACTGATTCCAGTCTTTTCAATTGTCTTTTGCTGTCCACGGCCACGAACAATCCCACAGCCCTAGCAGGCATCAGCCCTAATAAGTCCTGTCAATCTAACGCAGGCATATAGTCACTATTTTGTTTGTTTTACTGGGTGGGACGAGCACGCTCCCTCGTCAGACTTTAATTGTGTTAACGTGTGTTGCACAGATATCAGAGACTCGGCACTATTAACGTAAAGTATACATCATTAGATTCTTTCGATGCTGGCTGTACACATATTTGAAGGTGTACGTCATCAGTCGATAGTTATCAGTCATCAGTATTGAGGCTCATATTAACAACAATGGGAAGAGATGATTTGGCGAAATATTGACGAGATATGTTCATGATCGATTTTATTTTTAAATATCTTTCTTTTCTTTTGTATGATCATGACATTTGAAAGAGTTTGTAAAATAGTAAATAACTCTAGTAGCTTATACCTTACCACTTATTTTTGTAGCTTTAATAATATTTATATGTTAACAAAAACCCAAAATAAACTCGTAATTACTAAGTAAAATAAAAGACACAGTAAGAACTAACTAAAAGGAATCTAAAGAAATAAGTAAGTTTCAATTTATTGCAAAGGAACGTTGTAGAAACAGAAAAATATTCGGTATTCTAGAAATAGCTAGCCAACACCAAACTAATTTAATTTATATTGACACTATTTTTTTTCATGGATAGGCGAGCTTTAATTTTATTTATTACTAGCCTATACCCATGATTTAATTCGTGTGGTTGGATATAGCTTGATTTTAATTGGTCATAGCGAGATGTTATACAGCCTAT
The DNA here is from genome assembly GCA_030763345.1 of Mythimna separata. Classification (NCBI taxonomy): domain Eukaryota; kingdom Metazoa; phylum Arthropoda; class Insecta; order Lepidoptera; family Noctuidae; genus Mythimna; species Mythimna separata. Next base: position 11,288,628 of record CM061172.1, on the reverse strand, counting down.
TAGTGAATACTAATTCGCCATGAATGTGACTATCTCATACAGAAAGGTTTTCCCAATCCGACTAGTGATTCGACAGATTGAACGACTAAACGAACAAAAAAAACCAGGCAAGTGCGAGTCGGACTCGCGCACTGAGGATTCTGTACCAACGTACCTATGAAACTGTTCAATTGAATCTTGAAGATTTTTCAAAAATAAAAATTCTTGTTACGTTGCTACAAATTTTCAGTTTTCAGAATTTTCCCTATATTAGTGCTATAATACCTTGCTTCGTACCAAATTTCAAGACCCTGGGTTAACGGGAAGTACCCTATGAATTTTGATTCCTCTGACAGTATCGAAATGTACGTTTTTTGCAACATAAACGGGCATATCTTTTTTTCCGTCCACTTACAACTTTGATTTTTACACGGTTTCAAGGGACCGCAGATTTGAGTACATAGTAGTTTTAATTTCAACTTGATACTTTCACGCGTTCTTGAGATAAAGGGTCTTGACAGACAGACATACAGACAGACGGACAACAAAGTGATCCTATAAGGGTTCTGCTTTTTCCTTTTGAGGTACGGAACCCTAAAAACTACTATTATTATAAGTGTAACTTAAAAAATCTATCACGGAATTCGACTATCATTCGAACCTATCTACCTAAGCAGTAATTTTAATTTTAAACAAAACTAGAGTATGCATTATGATTTTAAAATGAGCTTGTTTTAATGTTCACTCAAAAAACAATGACGGAATTCGGTCACTTAATTCAACATCTGGTTTACTTATAAAAACTACATAACTGACCGTTGTTAAGTAATACGATATTATTCAAAACTGTAAAAAATAGTTATTTCCTTACTAATGATATGATTTACTGTTGAAGGCTATGTAGAGCGGTCGATAGCTCTACAGTTCGAGAACTTTAATTATATAATAATTATAAATAAACAGCAGCAATTTGCTTTTGACGTTGATTCGCAAACTTGGCTGACATACGGTCGTGTAAGATTTAAAAAGCTCGAAAACGGCACTGAGACTGTCGCGTAGTGATGATCGTGAGTCAAATATTCTCTTGAGTCTAAATTTTTAAAGCCCGAAAATTGTTCTGAGTCCGGACCAGTTGCATTATTATTTTTTAATTATTTATGATATTTTCTTAGAACGAAAATATGGAATATTTACTTTTATTTTTTATTTTCCCATTTTTTAATTAAAAAATGCTGCAAGGAGTTTGTTTTTTTTTTGCCAATCACCTCAGGGTCTTTACCGTGTTGTTGGTGTTTTGACTAAGTCTCTGAAACAATTCTTTAGGAAATACCCAGAAGTCTGGTGTTAAACATCCTTAATTACTCTCTTTTTTAGACCCTTATAACGACATCTAAAGACAAACTAAAATGCTCACATGTAATGACCCTTATTAGCCTAATGGACACACCCCAAAAGGCCAAATTACTGAGGAAATGCTTATTTTTCCCGTAAACGTATTTAAACACCCACCATGATCCTTATTACCTATGTAATACGGGTGCTTAAGTTCTAAAATACCGGCTTAAATGGGTAAAGATTATGATTTACATAATTTTAGTCTCAAAACTAATCCGGGTCCAAAGTTGTCCTTGATTTATGTCCGAAAATCTTCGTCGGATATTTTCTTTGTTGTCCCTGTGACACGGCCATTGAACCGGTATATAATCCTCAAATATAATTACACTAAGATTGCTATCAGGCGTATACTAAATGAGGATGTTTTGTTTCTTATGAGGAGAGCGAACAACGTCTAAAGTTTTTTGTCTTACCAAATTAAGCTACGTATCAACAATAACGCTTTGTTTTATAATTGTTACCAACGGATGTTACACATATGGTTGGGGTTTTATTACGTCTTAAACTGTTAGACTGTTTTCACATTATCCGATCCGATATCGGTATCGGACGCCGATACGATATCGGAGTAAGTAAAATGTATGAAATGCTGTGCTCCGATATCCGATATCGGGTCGGACAATATGAAAGACAGGTACATATCTCATACATTTACCTTACCCCGATATCGTATCGGCGTCCGATACCGATATCGGATCGGAAAATGTGAAAACGGTCTTACAGTTAAGGTAATTACAGCCTGATGCCAGATTTTAATTTAGGCCGTGTACCTATGGTATAATACCATCCTAAGAAAACTCTTCCGGTCAACGCAACGAGTGAATATTTGCAACACAATCCATCTAATTTTACATAATTATTTTTAATTCCATTTTATTCCTATATCCAATTATGTATAAAACTTCTCATCTTTATTCCACTATTAGTTTTCCTTTACAAATAAACAGACATTTTAGCAACGGTAGAGCCTAGTGCAACCACGTTAAGCCGTTGGTCCCGGCTGTCATTTGGAGATCTTTGGCAGTCGTTGCGGATAGTCAGAAGCTAGTAAATCTGACTCCAGTCTTGCCATGAAGTACCGTGTTAGCCCAGTTAATGGGTTGTGGAGGTCTGGTAGGCAGTCGCTCCTCGTAAATTATATTAAATTACTTATTCCCCTCCTTCAGGTACCATAGTGTTGATTAATCTGATTTTTAATATCTACCTGTCAAAATGTTTGCTAAAGCAACCAAAGCTTTGATGAAAAATCATTTGATATATTTTTGAACCTGAATGACTGGACTAATTTAGATGTGTTTTTTTTTTTAAAGTGAGAAAATTGAAACCGAAAATTGAATACATATTTTTCTTTACATTTCTGTACATATAAACTGTTCCTAGCTGATGATATTATTAGGGCTAGCTGTCAATCCTTACTATAAATTAAACTACTATAATATTATTTTCGACACACTTGCTCATAAAGTGGCTGTTATTGCACTGTACTTAGGCATATAAAGGGGCTCATTACCAAACTGTGACATTTTGATTACTATTATGCACATGTGCAATAGCAAAAATTAGTGTTTTACTTACTTATTTCATGCAATTTCGTGTTTAACGTTTGAATCTCCGACCGGTCTCATGAGACCGCGCTGTCATTGTCTTACTATTGTGTCTCGTTTTGCGGGTATGTGAAAGGTTAAATTAACTATTTAAAATTTTACATATTTAATTAATTAAATCTTTTATCAAGTTTTTATTTTCTATTTATATGCAACCTCATTCTTATTTTTTCTAAACCAAGAGCTAGAGTAGCTAGTCTATGGCCGCCATTTTTCGCGCATGCGCGCGTTTAAGAAAAGTCAATTTTTAGCCGCCATATTTAAATATAAAATACAGATTTTATAAATATGTCCACAACAACTATTTATGAGGAAAATGATTTGTGCTGTACGCAAGAAAATCTATGTCATGGGACCACTATACAGTCGAAATAGTTAATTATAACTTTACTGACTGCACATTTACGAACTCTTTGGATAAACTATTCATATACCTACTAAATAAAGTTGATTTTTAATTTTTTTTTCTTCACAAGTGTGTCGAAAAACGTCGTATGATACACGTGAGTAATTGGTCATTATCGTTCTTGGTTCTCTTAAGACCCTCGCCATGGCTCGGGTCTTAATACCACCGCGACGATAATGACGCACATTACACACTTGTATCATAATGTACTATTGTATATTTAACCAGATGACTTTATGGCACCGCCGGCCGCAGTCCAATGACTGTGGCGGTCCAATGACAGTGTTTGACAGAAGGGCGTTGGTCAACTATATTAATCAGCTCATATATTTTATGCAAATATTTTGCAGATTAGGTCACACCATTTCTTTTTCTAACATCTCCCACGATGGAGTGATAGAGCGTGTCAGACTTTTACTGACTGAAACCTACCTGTGTTGCTTCAGTTTCTCTTTACATTCCAGGGCCACGTTAACTCTTTCGAACAATCCCACATAGCTGGCCAACTAGGGCTAGTATCAGCCCTAGTTGGCCCCGTCTATTTTACTGAAATTTAGGCGCACTTGGAATGCTATACGCCTACAACTCGGGCTTGATTTTTACCCACCGGCCGAATGGCGAGCTATAGGTGTTTCACCGCATCAAATTCGACCGAAATCAAAACAGTTCCTATGTTTGCCTATGTACCTACAGGATGTAAAGCTTTCTTAAGAAAATATGCAATTATCGATCATAAATTTATCAGTGTGTTAAAACTATGTAGGTAATTGAAACGGTACTTAGTAATAATAACTGCGGCAATTAATCACTATAAATCAAATTAATTGAATTTAAAAAAAAAAGTTAATAGCGGTGTACGAATTACATACAGTTTATTAGAGATTCAGTTTTATACCGCAAGGATGTGCATTTTTTTTCTAACTATCGCGAAACCAAAAATAATTTTTAATTTGTGCTATGATTTCATGTTATTAGAACTAATGGACCAAAATATTCCTGAGGTCAATGCCTTCGGTAAGATATTATTATTTTCACAGTTTATATGAAAATTAAAGATACTATAAAATAAATAAGGCGTGTTCCGATGTTTGATATCTTACTCATTGATGAGACATAATGACCGAGCGAACGGTTTGTGATTAATTTTTATACTATTTGTGGAGTATTTTACGACATTTTTTTCTAATCAATCTTTGGATGAAATACCGTTTACTGTAAACTATGACACATTCTGACACAGTTTTAATTTGACGTGATTTGCAAAAACAATCGCGTGACGCATTTATTTTTATTTCTTTTCACGTAAATCAACGTGATTAAGGCTGGCGCGAAGTGTCGATTTTCCATACAAACGTAATACCAAAATCATTTGCAGTTTAAGCATATTTACACCATAATATGATGTTATTCGGATTCAGACAATAATTATCTAGGTTCCTACGTCGTCTTTTTGTTGAAAAACTTACCCCAAACGAAATTTAAGCGAATTTAATTTTGCACATTTTCACAGCGAAAATGTCATGTTTTTATATAGTTTTTTTCTATATTATAAACATCAATATTTCAAGATATCTCCCCGCAGGAACACAGATATTATTATCAAGTTATAAAGAATTGAAAAGAAATTGGAAAATCATTAATTTTTCATTCATCATTTTTGGTATTACGGAATACGTCCAAATTTCTCCCAAATTTTCAATAGTTTTTATTGCTATCGCAGCAAGCAAATGTCAGTGTGTGGGTGATGACATCTCCAGTCAGTGTGTCCAAGAATTGTTTATACTATCTGGATTGATTACGTCAACCTCAAAAACGTACCCACAAAAGGGTATGTTGTCTCTTTCTACCACGGTGTCCATAGACGAGTAAGAAAGGGACACGCTACCTCTTTGTATGCTCCGTCTTGCTGGGTACATTTTTTCCATTTTTGCTTGTCAATTTAAAATATGAACTTAAGGGCAATGAATTTTAAGTACACTTCAGATTGTGTGATATTACTTCGTAATCATTCCAGGGTACACAAGGTCCTTGCGTGTGTCTCTTACCTACAGGGTTACCTACTTATCTATCATAGGTTCATATTTGATCGAATTTCATTTCCTATAAAACTTTTCAACAATTATCGTTTCGTTTTAAGGATTCCGTACCGCAAAGGGGAAAAACGAAACCTTTATAGGATCACTTTGTTGTCCGTCGCTGACGAGGCATTCCACGAAGCACAACCAAACGAAGCACAACCAGACGAAGCACAACTAAAGTATTCCACGAAGCACAACTTTGTCCTTCAAATCAATTCGGTCTGTTTGTCAAGACCCTTTATATCGGAAACGCGTGGAGTTATCGAGTTCAAGAATAGGCCCGCGATCCCTTGAAGCTGTGCACAAATCAAATAGTATATAAGTTATCGAAAAAAAAAAATACAGCCGTTTATATCGCAAAAAACGTACGTTTGATACTCTCTAGGTAATCAAAATTTATAGGGTAAAAAAGGTCTTATAGCAAATATGGGAAAAGTCTGAAAACTGAAAATTTGTAGTTACACCACTAAGATCGGTTCCCCTCCTACAGGCTTTCACACTAGCGTATTGGTCATATTGTACAAGCGGTTTGCGAGCGTTTGTTTCTTATATTATTTAGATCTTAATCACCTTAAATTCATTAAGTCGTGATTTATTTTTGTTAACATCTCATGTTGATAGGTTTGATTTTTTTCTTATATTTACATTTTCTCTTATGGTGTGAATGTGGGAACACCGTAGACTACGATTTTGATTACTAGTATTTCGAAAGTTTTTTGATAAAAAATATTTTTATTATACTTTTGGGTACAATCTTAATAATCTGTCTGTTAATATAATATTGTAATATATACTTATAATACATTTGTAGAAGTAAAAATTCTGTATATTGAAAATATCAAAAAAATTATGGCAGAGGGGGTGTTACAAGACCGATACCGAACCCATTTTTTTTTAAATTAGTTAGGTACTTAGGTTTACTTTTATAGGGCGCAGACCGTGTAGATTTTAATTTCAAGTATAGGTAGTATATTTGATAGTGTGTAGGATATTTTTAGTACTCTTAGGTAAGATTAGTAATTCGTATAGATATTAGTTTTTAGGGATTTTACTTATTTATTGATATACATACAAGAAAAGTTTTTAACCACTGCGTAAATTTTTTTTGGTGGCTCAGTGTAAGTAATAGAACACAAGTCGACTTCAAGGTTAAGCAACCCTTGCCAATAGGTTGGTCTGTGGATGGGTGACCATCTTAACATAACAAGTTTCCTCCGTGCCTCGGAAAGCACGCTAAGCCGTAGGTCCCGGCTGTCATTAACAGTCGTTACGGATAGTCAGAAGCCAGTAAATCTGACTCCAGTCTTGCCATGAAGTACCCTGTTACCCCAGTTATTGGGTTGTGGAGGTCTGGTAGTCAGCCTATGCTTTCCGAGGCACGGAGGAAACTCGTTATGTTAAGATGGTAACCCATCCAAAGACCAACCTTGGCAAGCGTTGCTTAACTTTGAAGATCGATCTGTGTTTTATTACTTACACTGAGCCACCAAAAAAAATTTACGCAGTGGTTAAAACTTTTCCTGTATAAGTGTAGATACTACACTAAAAACTTATTGATAAGTTTTTTCATACACGCAACGAAGTCGCGGACACAGCTAGTATGGAAATATTGTAAACCCAATATTTTTTTGAAAAGAGTAGCCATGAAGTTTCTTGCCGGTTCTTCTCAATAGGAAACGACGAATTGGAACTACGCACTAGATTCTGACGTTTCATAAGTGTCCATGTAGGCCCACGTAAAATAAAAATATGATTTCAATTCGATAGATTGATCACTACAGAACACTGTCTTTTTTTGCATTAAATTTATTTTTAGGATAACATTAAAAGTGACGACCCTATTACTTCAATGGAGCATAGGTAATCTGAGGGCACGGTAGTGTCACACCCACCAAGTCGCGCAAAAAAGTGTCATCCTTATCTCGAAACATTTCGAGCCATTTTGAACCTCTTATAAATCCGTTGTGGACGAAACTAGATCAAGCAGGCTTCATAAAAAGACTATATATTTCAAATTTCATTAAATTTTCTAAATTTTGTCACTCACTGACTGAACGAACATAAAAAGTCTAAGACACTTTTAGCAGCAATAGAGACAGAAGTTTCAAATTTTGATTACAATTAGTGTTTAGTGTACAAACCAAGGGAAAACTAAAATATTTTGCAATTTCGACCTAGTTTTCTAGATATACCAACTGCATATATAACTTAGTAATCCCATATAAATGTATAGGATTACAAAGTTACATTTTTAAGATTTGACTTGGTAATCGCACTAAACGATTTACTTAATTACTTTTGAGATACATTGTGTTTTCATGCGATTACAAAGCTAAATTCATTTATTTAAAACATATAAGATATTTTGACTTGGAATAACATGGATCTCACATATTTTTACGGTAGAAGAGTAGTGTTGCGAGACTTGAGTTTTTTTACAAGCTGTGTTTTTGATGGAATTATTTTGTCAAGTTCAAAACTGTTCTATATTATGCTGTGAAGATTGTCCGACTCACACGTACACACACATATGCAATTTCGCATTTGTTTTTGCCAAACAAAGATAGCAATATACCGCGAACGTATTTTATTTTCATCTCAACTCGAAGTAGCGAGCGATCTCCGCTGGATCCTTAAGGTTTGGTTTACTATTTATCTATGTTTGATTTTTTTATGATTTTTAGTGTAACGGTTCCTTTCATTAGTTCAAAATATGTTGAATACTTAAATTCTATAATGTAACGGTTTAGCGTATCTGAAGGAATTTGTCAGCCGAACCTTATTACGGTTGGTAGATTTGATTCTTACTTTCCAAAGAATAAAAGAAAAATAAAAAGAATTTGAGCTTCAATATTTGGGATGCGGGGTTGTTCGAAAGAGTTAGATACTGGCACCTAGGACGCAAAGGGCAACTTCTTTTAGCATCGAAGGTAAGTTACTCGTTAAAGTGTATAAGCCCAGTAGAGCAACTGAAGGAACACAAATGGTGGGATGTAGTGAGTCATTTGTAGATTCTCAATAAAAAAATCCTCTATACATTTCTACTACAAAAATATTCTTTGATACCTTACTTCTTGAGCATTGCTGTATAAATATTTTGAACTTGCAATACCTACATCACGAGATTGATATGTAAATACGTCATCCATGCAATTTATAGGTGAACGACATTGTTGAAAAAACTAAAGAAAATCAAGTTCTTGATGCAATTAGCGGTAATAAACTTTATGGTCTATTATTAAAAATTGGATATCAAAGAACTCTTGAAATTATTGATGTTTTTTTCCTATGCCATAAACGTTGGGTTTGATGAATGTAAATGATAAATAAATAAAATTAAGTGTGAATTATGTTTGTTTTTTAAAGGACAAAGGAGTCTGTATTTACAAATTATGTCTTACTAGCTTGTATCAGCGGCTTTGCCTGAGTGGAACTAGAAAATTAAACCACCACAAGTAAGAACATACCTACTTCCATGATGAAGTATAAAAGTGACCCATATCCTATTCTATGACATCTTCAAATTTCATCTAAATCCGTTCAGCTGTTTGAGCGTAAACAAGTAAAACACATACATACATCCACACATTTAAATAAAATAAAATTTGATATCTTTATTTGAATCAGTATTCGGATGTATTATTAATTTTGGCTTGTTAATATATCGGTAGCTGTAGCAATTAATTTGAATCATAAACCAAATATTTTTATTACTTCTGCAATTCAAGAATTTTTGGGTACGACGATAGACCGTTCTAAACTGATTAATTTGATCGTTAGGTAATTAAACACCATAACACACATGTAATTCTTGAATAGTAGAAGTTACGATAGATTGAAAATGTGGCAATGTATATTGTATAAATCGATACCAGAAGTATAAATCAACGTAAGGGACATTTACCAATACTGTAAGTGTCCCTTAAGACTATGGACGCAAGGGCCTTTTACCCAAAACGTAAAAATGTCCCTTATGTTAATTCGTACTTCTGGTATCTATCTATATCTTATTGCTCGTAACTGTATGGTCAGATATTTTCATAAACATAATTATGTAGATATTGTGGTAAATGTGATATGTCAGTCAGTTAGTTTCCATACCCATACCGGGTATGGAAACTGACTGACTGATATGTAAATATAGGCACAGCTTATTTTACTGGAACTAGAAGCGAGACAATTTGCAGAAAGAAAATGATAAATGATGTTTATTTTGCAATTAGGTTTTCACAAACCCTTTTACACGTCAATTTTTGTTTGTCATTTTATTCTAGAAAAGCTTCCTTTTATGACGTAGTTGATCACTAAAAACGTGTTATCGATACTAAAACCCTTGTAGGAGTGGGAAGGGGGAATTTTGCTTAAATCATCATCATCATCTGCCTAGCCTTTTCCCAACTATATTGGGGTCGGCTTCCAGTCAAGATGGATTTAGCTGAATACCAGTATTTTACGAGGAGCGGCTGCCTACCAGACCTCCACAACCAATTAAAAATTTTGCTTAAATGTAAATATATAATTTTATAACAAAAATATATTATGTAGGAACAATATTTTCTGGTCACAGTCGACAGTTTTAAACAAAGTTGCCTCTTGTCTACTATATCTCTTGTTTTGCTTACGGCCCATTCCCTCTCGTAGAGAGGAGGCCTGGCTCCCAGCAGTGGGGAATATAATACACAAAGCATGATTATGCTATGCTTTTGATCGTTGATTGCGAGTGCCAATTTAGAAGCAAATTCATTTAGATACAAATGAAGTCAACTTGACCTTACACCTCGTTCTATTTACCTCTCTTGCCATTGAACGTTGGCAGCCCATATACATAATTAAGACAAAACAATAAGAAAGTGAATAGATTCCAGCAGATACCGTTGTGCAACGATAAAGCCTCAGAATCGCCGGATGGCCGATACCATCTCCGGCCCGAGCCCCGTAACGCGGGTTGCCAAACTAAATGATTTTGTACTGGATTGATTTATTGTGCTTTAAACCCTGTATTGTTTAGGAGAATGGTGTGATTATGGCTAGAATTTATCGGAATAGCCTGTAGCTTTATAAGGCCGTCTGATGTCGGTTTATGGCGGGACTAGTTGAGAGGGCTTTGCTCTTACTCTTTCCAGCCTTGTGGGTGTATATTTTTAGTATAAACTCTCGGTACGAAGGCTATTCGAAAATGAATGGAAGTTCAGGAATCACAGAAAAGTCTCCATTTTTTTTTTTGAAGTTTGTAACCGTGTCCTGGAATTGTATATAAATCATCGACTACTAGTAGGTATCTTGTAACCTCGCTGTCTATTATACAACTTTATTTAAATGATGATTTAAATAAATTGTTGACTTAAAAATTATGTAGTCTACGAGTATACAGGTCTATACAGCAATCTTTAAACTAAACTTCTAGATACATAGTTGAGAAGACTTGAGATGAATGCGAATTGTTTTTTTGCCGTTTTGGAGTTAGTTTTTCCTTATTTAGGTTTTTTTTATTAATAATATAATATTTACGTAAATAAGGAAAAATAATAAAATTATAACAAATGAAAAAAGTCAAGACAATACAAAAAGTACAATTAAATGTTATGCCGAACCTAAAATAGAACTTATTAAAAATTATAAAAAAAAAACAGCTGGAGCTCTTCAGAATCAATACTCATAAGACCATTAATCAAACTAGAGTAGTCACATACATATGCATTTTAAATATTCATCATAGTTTTAAAAAATAATATCCGGACCGGTACAGACGTAGGTATAATATGACAGTAGTTACGTATCCAACATAATTGCCGACAGGATTCCTCTACTAATGACGCTGTGAGGTCATCATAATGGCTGCTCATGCCGACCTGCATGAAAATCGTGATTGCGAGGGAAAATTTACTTGTCTATCGGTTATGGTACCCTAGTACCGAATCGAGTCAAGGTTCTGTGAAGTTTTTGCAAAAGCAAACGCTTGACAGTTAATTATTCCATCAATTGCTTTTTTTTTTAATATGACTTAATATTTGTAAAATGTTCAAACAACGAATATTTTGAAAATGTTTCTGAAATTCAAGTTCCTTTATGTTTGGTTAATGGTTGATGACTATTATTTGTCGAATTCAATCACAATTGTTAGATAACAAAATATTCATTAGAATTTGAAAGAAAATAATAGGTTGGTAACATATCCAAACAGCAGAAAACAAAATTTTCCATTTGGTCGGTCACTTTCAAGCTTCATCTTAAATTATCAACAATATGGAATATTTACAAAGATTTCGTTTCAAGCATTTTATCTTTTTCATTTAAATGTTATCATTGATTCTCATTATACATACTTGCGATTTCCATACTTATTTATTTTATCAGGATGATATTTTATAAAGCACAACTTATTAGGTTTATTGTACACGTATCTATTACTTGCGACCCGCCGTGGCTTCGCACGAGTGCAATGTTTGAGCACTCCATAATCCACTACCATGGCCTCCGGGCGATCCTTACAATATTGTAACCTGGGCATTATATGCACCTGTTTCTGAAACATTAATCTCCAGAACTAGTCATGTCAGATGGAAGGTGAGGTCGTCATGGCACCTCTCTTAACGTTTGAATCCCCAACCGGTCCTATGAGACCGCGCTGTTATTGTTTTACTATTGTGTCTCGTTTCGCGGGTATCTGAGTAACTACGACTTCTCAAAGGGGAGACTTATCGGTGCGATTGTGGCGTCCTTATTACACCTAGCTGTAAAATCTTTAATACTGTTTTATGTAAATGTAAATGATTTGATGGAAGCATACATTTGAAACACACATTACCGTTTAGTACGTTGCTATTCATAAATTTATAAGAAAAAATTTACACCTTTGTGGCATCACTCGTCACAAAAACATTACAGGAAGTTTTTCATGCATAATATTCTCGTTATAACCACGTCTTCCTCACTTACGAAATAATTGTTTACAACGATCCAGTTAAGATGAAAAAATTACTAAGTTCGAGTCGATTCTATGCACTATGGGTTCCGGCTATTCTATTATTCTCTTAGCGGATTAGTCGTGCGTGTATGTCGAAAATGATCTCACAGAAACATAAACGAGACACCGAAATAAAAAAAAATAATCTAAGTTAAGTGTTACCTGTAATAGACCAGGGTCGATAATTTTTAAAACCAAAAAAAATAGTAGTAAGATGAAACCCATTAGAAAAGGAGGGGAATATTATAAAAATTAAAGGAAAAATAATTTACGGGCGATTTGAGGTCGGGAAGGGGATGGGGGTGAGTTTTTAAGGGTAAAAAACGGTTTTCCTCGATTTCCGGCAAAACTAAAAGTCCTATCGAAAAAAGTTATATGGCAAAGTTGTAGGTAATAAAAAGATCAAAAACTTTTGTATTCACACTTTTTTTACATAACCTCAAAATTTATGTGAAAAATTAAAAAAACCAAGATCTTGGTTTTTTATTTTTATCTTTTACAAAAAAAAATTTTTTGACGAAATTTGGTGAAAACTTACCTTTTTATGTCCCAAATATGCTGTAATTTATTTGATTAAAAATATTTATTTTTTCACCTTATTTTGAATTAATATCGAAAAAACACCCTAATTTTCAATCGAAAAATCACCCGTCAAAATATTAGCTTTTTTCAAAAAGTTGGTATGTTTTCTGTTCATTGGTGGTGGTGGTGGTGAAAAAATAATATATATGTTACTATAGTAAATCTTTTCAGGAAATACAAAAATAAAATCGAAAAAAAACTTCATTTATTTATTTATTTATTCACTTATTTTTAAAATATTATTTTAAATCCTTAAAGTATTGCCGCATGATTTATTACCAAACTTGTTAACAACTGACTAATTTTCTGAAGAAAAAATCTTATTTAAAGATACACATATACAATGTGGATATGACAATACGACATTAAATGAAAACACTGGTAATACTCATCGTTATGAATAACTTTTAGAATGGGACCTTCGCAAAACGCGAAAAAAAAATCAGCTGTCCCGTACTTTTTGTCGACTTATATGCAAACGTTTATTTCATTTTGTCGACCCATACATTTAATATGGGACACCTAAAATTTTTCATCGCGATTTCAGGGTTGGTCCCATACTAAAAGTTATTCACAATGATGAGTATTGCCAGTGTTTTCATTAATTGTCGTATTGTCATATTCACATTGTATAGATAGAGATATCCTACGATAGGGACAAGGAATTTTGAAAAAAAATAATAGATACCAAAACTTTTATTATCACGATTCTTTGTATTTTTACTTTTTTTATTTGCTGAACTATCCATAATTTGTTTAGTATCCTCTGCTGGTCAATATTTTTTTTAATATAATACACCCATCCTATGGCTAAGCTTTAATTTATGTTAGCAATGGGACCTTCTTGCAGAACCCTAAATCCAAGATAGTAATTATGGTATCTTTTATTTTAATGAGCTGCATATATCATTCTGTGTTGGTCAGTAGTGTGATATATTTAATTATAATAATTGATGTACATAATTAATTCTTCTATGAACTCATTTGCTTGAATATGTAGCAGTTACTCATGTATGTATGTTGTGGTCGCAGAAAACTTTTAATTGAACAAAATTGGTTATTCGAAGGATAATCGTAGTGGAGGATTACGACTAGGTATAGTAGTTTACACGTGTAGAATTGTATATTTAATTTGCTTTGACTGTAGCTTTATGAATTTTAAAAATTACCTCGATCTGTGGTTTTCCCGTCTGATTAGGTGACTTCTGGGTTAGAGTAAATGGGCTTTTAATAAGCTAGTGCACATCACCATCGATGATTACATCACTACTTACCATCAGGTGGACTCGTCTTGGGGTCGGCGCAACACGTATTTTTCTTCCATTCTGTCCTGTCACTCGTCGTAGGTATTATCAATCCATCCATTTTTTCTTTGGTCTCCCTCTATATAGGACTAAACACTACAGTTTGTGTAATAAGAAAAAAAAAACAAACGTAAGTTTCATGGAGCTTCATCTTAGGTTCAATCATTAACAATGGACAGGCATTCGATACTATAAATACAAATCTGACATCACCTGTCGCCACGGAGGAAGTAATTCAGTAAAAACTAAGGAAGGAACAATCTCAATAGTTACGTTGTTGATCTGATCAATTGGTTGCGTAAGTGCACACATAATTACGAGTACCATTGACAGGCGTCGACGTCGTGGCGCAAATGCAGCGATCTAATTGTTCTCTCAAATGAGGTACATCCGGAGCGAACCGGTCTGGGTTTCGATTACATTATGGAGATGAGGAATATGCTTATCTACTTCCACGTGATAGATACTGGAACCTCATCAGGTGTTAAGTGATAATGTTGTGGATGATGAAGCATGCTTGCCCAGAAGCAACTTATTCACTCGTGATTTAAAGGCTCCTAGGTTGTAGTGATCAGTGCATGTAGTGATCTCCCGCAGGGAACTCCATTTAGAATTAGAATTTTACTTCCATATTTCTGTAGGTACACAAGATAACTTTGGTGAAGAATATAAGTAATAGAACGAATCAATTGCTAAAAAACTTACATTATGGTCAGGTTTCCGCAGGTCACCTATAACACACATTTCTGTATTGAAAAAAGTCTTTCAAATATAAATACATATATACGAACTTCTTAAACATTTATCTCATCATTTCTCTCTTAATTATATTTTTTTTATATTGCCTTTGTACATGCATTGACACATAAAACTGTATTTTATCATAAGTTTTGTGTACAATAAAGAATTAAATTGAATTAAGAATAAGATATATATTTTTTTATTTAGGACTAAACTTAAAATATGAATGCAAAATATTTAAGCAGTTTAGAAGACGAACATTTTTGACGAGGATGTTGGTTTCTATGTGTTTTTAAATGAATACTTAGTTACATCTTTTAAATTACAAAAAAACTGCCGAGCGCTAATTTCATCTGGCCAAACGAACTGCAGGTCAGTCGCAGCTCATAATCATCATCATCATTTCAGCCGAAAGACGTCCACTACTGGACAGAGCCCTCACCCAAGTGTCGCCACAATAAGCGGTCCTGTGCGTAAAAAAATAAAAGTAAACATCTTTAGTTACTGAAAAGTTTCGCTAGCGTAATGAGTAAATTCTTGCTGATGCAAGTTGCCTCGCAACAGCACCTCGCTTCTAGTTCACTGTCAAGGTTACGCCGGCTACGCGCGGCTCGTATCGTGTTTACTCACTGACTGCCGAAGCTGCAATTAAGGCTGGTTTCGCCACTTAACGATGTAACTGGCTCTGATAGCTCTGTGCCTGATGATTATACAGGGTTAATTTATTTAAAAGTCGGTGGGTAAGAGCTTGCATGAGCTTTTATGTTTGTAAGGGAGTACAGAATTGAAAGTTCTTGTTGAGGCTTATGGTCTCGGGTAAAAATTTCAACTACATGTAGGTACGATGTTTTTATTTTAATTTAACCATTACAATAGCGAGATTTTACAGTAAGTAACTAAAGAGTTTTTATTATTGATAAGCACGGTTTTGTCTACTGGCCATTAGACCATGGCTTGGAACCGATTGTGTGGTGACTGTGTTGGTTGTAAGTTTCGGGGGATGATCCACATAATCTCTACTTTTCGTTTAGTATAGTTTTAAATAACTAATATATTTAACTGTACCAAGCGAAAAGTAAACTATTCTCTAAACTCTTAAGCTTAAGACAATGGTTAGAACGCGTAAGTACTTGTAATAACAGCTTATTTTTATTGGTATGGTTATGTTCGTGAGTTGTCTAACTCTAGCACTAGATTACGTTACAGTTAAACTCTTCTGTATGTAGACGGTATCTCTGATGGTATATATTTGTATGTTTATACTCGTTTTACTGGGAAAGTAAGTCGGCCGACTTGGCATCAGCGCGTGCACCTGCAGCGGCCAGTTCAAGGTCGTTGCATAGTAATCTTTACGCATTTATTAGCACAAACATAAAAAAAATATTGCCACTAACTGTTTTTCTTTTTTTGCCAGATAGTTTTATTTATTTTAATAACTAACTAATGTTTTCTTAGGGTCTGGCCACATTGCTTAGTTACAGTGTTTTTGTCGTGGAACGGCGCGTCGTTTGAACGTCGCGCGTCGCGGTCTTGCCGCATGTACCGAATAATTACGGTATCGTGCTGTGTCGTGTGAATGCACGGTATAACGCGCTGCCTATATATCACGACATCGTACCAGTGTTGCATTGCCGTCGTCCAAGAGTTTGTCGTTGCTGGTAGTTTACCTTGCAGCCTTGCCCAAATTTTTGATGACGCAGCATCTCTTTCAGTCATAAATGACCCATTTGACATGATCATGCAGCAGAAATTCAGTATAGCTGGCGATAGCTATACTGAATTTCTACAGTCTTTTTCTACAAAAACATAGTTTTTTGAGTTTTCTTTTTATTATACTTACTTCTTTTAAACTAATGTAAATTGATATGTATCAAATCTTTTTTATTGCTATATCTTTGTTGTATATTTTTAATTTAATCTTCATGAACAATACAGTAGAGGAGTACAGGCGGAAATTATTTAACATTCCACTTAATACATTTGCAATTTACAGTGAATTTGTATTCTAACTGAATGTATAGTATTTTCTTTTGAAATGAAAAGCAAAACCATTTTCAATTTAGGAAGTAGTTGTCACGGCATGTCATCAAAGCGTTTAGCTACAATGTAATTAATTTAATGATTAGGCATGCCATTGAACTACACGTGTCACTGGATAATGATGATGACTTGTGATACTGCCCATAGCTCGGACATAAAGGTGCTGATAGACCTGAGCATTCACTTGTAACAGAACACTGAGCATTCGCCGTTTTAAGGTTTCCGTTGCCAAATGGCAAAAAACGGAACCCTTATAGATTCGTCATGTCTGTCTGTCCATCCGTATGTCACAGTTATTTTTTTTCGAAACTATATTTTTTTCTAAATTGAATAGTTTGTGCGAGAGACTTCCAAAGTGGTAAAATGTGTGCCCACCCCCCCTCTGTAACATCTGAAATAAGTGAATGAAAAAAACTAAAAAAAGTATATGATGTATATTACTAAGCAAACTTCCACCGAAAATTGGCTTGAACGAGATCTAGTAAGTCGTTTTTTTTTAATACGTTATAAATCATAAACCGCAATTAAGTTGGTACGGAGCCCTCAGTGCGCGAGTCCGACTCGCATTTGCCCGTTTTTTTTTTTTAATTTGTCGAACTAGACAACGAGCCAAGCCAAGCAAAGAGCCAAACATCGCTAAGAACATTTTCATGAGCACTCTGGCGAACGATTAAAATTCGGAGCAAATTTAATGTCCTTTGCTAGAATGCTCGCCAGAGCGCTTGATAGAATCCTCACTAAAACGCTCTCTATATTTTTGTTTTTCTGTAGGTTATGTAACATTCACAAGAAAGCTCATTACAAGTGAATGCTCAAGTTTGTCCGCACCTTTAAGGAAATAATAAAGGAAATCGAAAAGGCACGCTCCCTTTTTGCCTTTAACCACAAGATGCTGATAGGATGCTCTTCGACCGCAAAGCTGTGCGTTAATCTTGTATCCCACGAACGTAGGTATATACGCTCTTTTGTTCGTCTGGAACATAAGGGCTTGTCTGCAGTATAGCCAAATATGTCCTGTAAGTTATGTTAGTAAAAAAAAGACTGGACAATTGTATGTTGCTATCATGCGATCAATTTCAGTATTTTATCGCGTTTTTTTTTTGTATTGATGGTAACGCGTTTCAACACTATCTCACCAGCGATTTAGTACCCAGGTAAAACATGCCCAGCGCTAGGTACCAGTAGGTACCTAGATGATTTAGTACGTTTGCCAATAAGTAAACTGTATAATCTTGATTTAAAAACCTCTTCCCTCTGGGTATAGTAACATAATTTTGCCAACTTTACCGTGTAGGTACCTAAACCGCAAACTTCAACAATTGTAACATACACTTGGTAGGCACCCTCTAGTAACTAGTGTAACGTAATTTTACAAAACATGAAGTACCATGATAAAATGCGTGGGTCCTGAGAAATAGCTTTAAAAGGGTGCAGACAACACTAAACCATAGTCCCATCATCGAAAGAGAAAAACAACAACCTTGTTGTAAAATGTTATGCTTTGATTTAAGCATGAAACAGCATAACATTTCATAATCTCGACAACAAATAACAGGTGTAGCCTGAACTTTGTTGTACACTTAAACCCGATAAACGTGAACAGTTTACGCTGGCCAGCCAATTTATTTCTAGACATTAATATCGGGACTCAATCGAGATGCAGCCACAAGAATGCTGTCCCACCACAACTGCTGGAAAGGGAATCTTCAAGAAACCAGTTTTATATTATTGCTCCCTTCAATACGTTGTAATAAACTATTGGCACTAGTTGTTTAAAGCGGCCTATGCAACTTACTCAAGCAATTGAAAGTGAGAGTTTATTAGCATTTGCATTTAATAATTATACATGAGCATACGATGTTAATTAGGTCAGTGTGTAAGTTGTACTGTTAATTTGATTAAAATCAAAGCAGAATACTTTATGATCAAAAGACTAGTATAATAACTACCGCAGACAAAAAACTATTGAGTATAAGAACACATAAATTAACAAACAGTTATTTTTATGACAGCAATGTTTCGTTAATCATACGTTTAGGTACCAGATAAACCACACAGGTTACGCGTACTTGTAACAATCCAATTAAGTATAAGTATACCTATACTTTTTATGCTTTTTTTGCTTTCGCTACTGATTATTCAGCTCATTTGCTTTGCATAACTCGCGTCATACGGCCGCGTAATGACAGTGTCCAACTCGGTGTAAAAAGAAACTTGCCCTCGACGTATTTATATACGTTTTGCCTTATTTTCAACATCTTGCCAGTTGTAATTATTAGTGCCAACGAACTACAGTCCAACGATCAATTTGCTCTTATGAAGGCTACTTGGTTATTCACTTATGACCTTTAGAAAATAGCCCGAGGAATCGTTGGGAATTCTTTGCGAATGAGTACTAGCTGGCGTGCTACTTTTACGCTTTTTTTGTCAGATCTTCTCATAAAAAATGGTTGGTAAATATAACTGAGATTAGCTGCTATTAAGTGGTTTAATAATATAGTAGATTTACCAAATGTGTTCCTAGGAATTAAAGTTACATAGGTGGTAGATACCTGCAATTTCTTGTGACTGTTGTTTTAATAAAACGTAACTGACAATTATATTTCATGAACATTCTAATAAAAAAGACGCAGATGGCATTATTTAATGTGAGATTCGTCGTCTACCTAAGCCTTTTCCCAACTATATTGGGGTTGGCTATTATTTAATATGAGATTGTAGTAGCAAAATTAAATAGGCGAACGTATAAGTCTTTGCACGGTCAGGGTTGGGAGAATGCACATGTTTACGCTTAAAGGACATAGAGGAGCTCGTTGCTAGATAATAACAGTCGCACAGGTCGATCTTCAAGGTTAAGCAATGCTTGCCTAGGTTGGTCTGTGGATGGGTGACCATCTTAACATAACGAGTTTCCTCCGTGCCTCGGAAAGCACGCTAAGCCGTTGGTCCCGGCTGTCATTTGGAGATCTTTGGCACTCGTTACGGATAGTCAGAAGCCAGTAAATCTGACTCCAGTCTTGCCATGAAGTACCGTGTTACCCCAGGTAATGGGTTGTGGAGGTCTGATAGGCAGCCGCTCCTCGTAAAATACTGGTATTCAGCTAAATCCGGCTTGAAAGTAAGCCAACCCCAATATAGTTGGGAAAAGGCTAGACAGATGATGATGACGCTTAAAGGACATAGGCAAGGCGTCTTTAAATAGTTCTTTTATCGACCAGTAGCATTAGTATAACGATATTTATTTTGCAAATTGGATACAAGGAACACTTTTTTTTCACGCCAATTTAAACTAATGTTGAGCTGATTACCCTGTGTAGAAACACCGACGATTGATTGATAGGTTTAGGTTGATCTATGAGTGGACCGCTTTTGCATTCGCCTACCCGCATTGGGTCTGCGTGGTGGATTACGGCCCATAGGAGGGGTCCTAGAGAGGAGGCCTGAGTTCCAGCAGTAGGAACATTATAAGACTGATGCTGTGCTATACTTGTAAAAAATAATATGACCTTTCCCACTCAATAGTATCTAACGCGGAGGTACAAATACCTCATGCACTTTATCATGTGTAGGTGCGTGACTGCAGCCAATTTTTAAACACAATGCATCATCAAGTACTTGTCCCTGATCACACAAATATCAAGCGATTGCCTTGTTGTGCTGTAATAATAATAAATAGTAAATAATAATAAAAATTGAAAATAATAAAAAAAAAGACGAAGATACAAAAGAAATTATATGATTAATTTACTCGTATATTTTTAACAACCTGTTTTTAAACCGTTTGTTAATTGGGATTTCTGCAACAGACAATTTTTTATAAATACGTCATCAGGTCTTCTTCTTCTTCATCTGCCTGGTGTTAATCCCGGCTATTGCCAGGATCCGCCTTCCGACTAAGTCCTCTCCACTTTGCCCGATCGAAAACATCCTTCCCAGTAAGACCGTCATCAGGTATTTGTACTTAATTACAGAGCACGGGTTATTTTAATTATTTTAATAATATAAATTGGTGTTTGATTGCCTTTCCACCTAATGGTAAGCAGTGATGCAATCATTGATGGTGTGGCGCACTAGTTTATTAAGAGCCTATTTACTCTAGCCTATAAGATAGACTGGAAGACCGCAGCAGGCAAATCGTTGCAGTCCTTCGATGTACGCGGTATAAACGACAGTAGGTACCTATATAGGATTATGGTGTCACAAAAAAGAAAATAATTTAAGACGAATGAGATTACGTGCACTGTGGAATAAAAATATCGTATGTAGAGCTCTTGTTATAATTAAAAGCCTCGTTTGCAATTTAAAATGACATAAAAGACGAATGCGTGCCATCGAGCTACGTATGTGCATATCCAATTAAATACTAGCACGTACCTGAAGTAATTTATGATTATGTCGAGTCTAAGTTATGATTCATAATATCGAGACCATAATATTTATATATTTTTTTAATAGCACTTTTTATTGTAGTCAGCCCCATAGGTTGATATGTCATAAGCATGACTGTGTATCGTGGGAATATGCCTATGATCGTGGAAATTATCATGCACTGGTATGAATAACCTATTACAAAACCACTAATAAAATTGTATGTGACAGAAAAGGAAGAGCCTTTGTCCATTTGTGGAACACACCGGGTTAATAACAGCTATAGTCCGTCTAATGAAAGCGCGACCTGAGAAAAAGAGGTAGAATCCAAAAATTTTGAATGTGGTATTACTAACTATAGTCTTTTTTAAATAGCATGGGTTGGATGACAGCAGGATGAAAATATGTATAGAAAAGGATACAAAACAAACGTGTAGTAGGAGAATCATATTATCTTGACACTTGACAATTTTATTTATTTACTACAATTGCTCCTGAATAATTTTGCCAATTTAATTTTTTTTAAACTCCAGGCCACGCTTTCATTAAACGCACTCTATGTTCTTTTAATTTACCACTAAAGGCGCGAGTGTAGTGAGAAGTCTTTGATATCCGAAACTTGACTGTTTTGCGCTTTTGACGCGAGTAGGTATATATAAAGAATATTTTACTATAATCGATTTATTACAACAGACCGATCACTGCTTCAAGAGTTACATTCGTCAGAAATTCGTACTCCTTTTTTAAATAAATAGGTAAACCAGACTGGTATTACTACGGCACTGTCGATGTTATACTTTAGCGCATACTGATGGCAATAGACACCAATATTAATTGAAAATTGTTTAGAGCTAACACAACTTTTAAAAGTGTTACTAAAGGACCTCAAACTCCAATAGCGTCAACTGGTGAACTCAAACTATATTCCTCATTAGACAAATGTGACAGCAAAGAGACAGAGGTTACCTAGAAAGCCGCTAAGCGGTGTAGGTATTATAAGTGGCATATTCATGTCTGCTGCAAACGCCCATTTAAACCTCAGTAATAGTCGATATCGCGGCCTAGGCGAAAAAAAATATAGATATAAGCCTAGAGGAAAATGACTGTATGAGCTAGAATCTTAAGTAACAGTCCAAAATCGAGGACTGGGAACTGAGAACCTTGTAAAGAATACGAATGACTGCCTGCAGGCAAATGTGCCGAGAAGTCGAAGAGATAGATAGAGATACCTTCGTAATAACCACGACCATTCTGGCAAGAGTGAAACGAGCAAAAAGAAGAAACTTATAGAATACGATTTTTCCTTCGACGGTTAAGCATAATACTGTTATCAAGATTTTTTAATTCATCATCGATACTAAACACACTCTAATCCAACGTAATATCCATGCAACCAAAACAATTCCAGCAGGCATAATATCACGTATTTTATGAAGCTACGATTGGTTCCGTACTGAATTATATTTGATTTCTTCCTTTACATATTATTGAAAAAGAAAGAAACGCTGCAATAAGTATAGAGTCGGAAGATTATGTGTATGCTGTGGCTTAGATTGTTTACTTTTATAATAGAAAACACTTATTTTCAGCGATTCGAAGAATCATTAGGTTGGGTTAAGGTATCTAGTTAGAATGAACTGAAACTTTTGATGTACATAGTTAGGTTTTATATTTAAGTTGGCTAAGTAGTTTGTATTATTGTTGTAAATAAATATTATGAGTGTTAATTTTTTATATGGAAGCACTTCAATTGAACGTAAAATTAACACACGTTCACACGTTCTTCCACATACACGCATTTAGACATACCGACACACATATATTTTATTGGCATTTAAAAAAATAATTTTAACAAAATTAACTAACTATTAAGCTGATTTTAATTTATGGAAGAGCAGGGTCTCCTAATGCCGGTATTATTGCTAAAAAGCAGGATCCAAACTAAATCTAATGTTACAAATACTTTGGTATAAAAATGAAACATTTTATATTTTGTGTACCTACATATTAGCTTCTGCCAGCGGCGCAGCCCGCATTAATGTGGTATATGTTACTGGTTAATTATCCCAAGGGAATATAATTTATATTATAGGCTTATGGCACTAAAGGATAGTGTAGCTACAAATTAGAGAAAGAATTTTCGGAATCGGTTTATTTACTTTCAGAGACCCAAACTTTAAAGATCTCTTTATAATAGGTATAGATAATAGAGAAGTTTTGCTTATTGTTTTGATTTATATTCCGTTAATAACTTTGTTAACCTCACATCATGTATCGTCTTCATCGTCACATTCGCATAATCCATAATATCGAAGAGACCTTTTGTATCAGATCCTTAATCAGTACCCTGAGTGCGAGTTCTTTTTACCTTAACGCGAACAAAACATTATAGTAGGGGAGCCCCAGAAGGGATTTCGGGATTTACAAAAGCGCGGCAGATTAATATACAGGGGGATACCTTGTACCCGGTTAAGTACCTCCACCAAATATGAGGCCCATATAAAGGGTGTAAAAAGACCCTTAACGAAAACGAAAACCCCATATTCTACACATCACTGGGATACTTTTTTTCTTCTAGGACATACCTGGGAATTCACTGGTTCTGGAGATATTGAAGGTCAAAGTCAACATTTTTTTTTCATTTTTTTTTCAAAATCGTGTTCCAAGTATCATTAGTAAACTTTCTTCTAAACAAACATTATCAAAATTATCAATTTTTCATAACAAAATATGCATTTGAAGTTAGAAAAATGCAACGAAAACTAAACACAACGAGCGCCTCACATACACAAGCGTGCGGTCGGTTCAACAACCAAGCGCGAGCGGCCGAACGCTCAACTGAACGAAATTATTATTAATTAATTATTTTTTAAAGATGGAAAAAAAAAAGTTTTTCCCAGCAATAATTTTTGGTCAGAGTTGCTTAATTACATGTACAGAATGTCTAGTTATCGGCTTTGTGATCGGTCTTTTTACACCCTGTATAAAGCCGCCCGTGAAGGAGATAGAATCAGATTAGTAAAAAAATAATGACCATCAGAAATTCTCGAGCGTGACGCGCTTTTCGATTAAGGTAGGGTGAGTTAATTATATCCTAAAAAGTATATATTCCACTAATCTGACAATTTGAGAGTGACGTAAAGAAAGGGGAGGGCAGCAAAGTCGTAAAAAAAAAACGTCATCTCGACATTCTCGAGCGTAGCTAATTTTTTTTTTATTTTGAAGGAAATGATTAAAAAATAATGAAAAATATATAATCTGACGATTTCCGCAAGCCGAAATAACAAAAATTCGTCGATAAAGTTAAATGCGTGCAGCTGCGTGATGCTTACATTTTGTTCTCCAGTGTTCTAAAGAGTTCCCTCAAAATTATATTTCCTGGGAATTTCAACTGGTTGTTGATTCGGACCGTTACATTTTGAGAAATTTTGAAAAATCTCAAAATAACTAAGTTTTTTATTATGAAAGTGGTTTTTTTTAAATAACTTTTAAACGGCTTTATCGATCAACTTCAAAAACTAATCCGCCTTTGAGTGTGAAAAACCACGTCGATCGCTACTAAGCTGGTTAAAATCGGTTGATTCGTTCGAGAGACATCGTGAACGAAAGAAACCCGAAAAAGTGTTTTTTCGGGATTACTCCAAAATTTTTGGTTCGATAAATTAAAACGAGAAAATAACTTATGAGGATGATAAAACTGCGTTGAATGCCGCAAACCGCGTGAAAATTACTTGATCCATTCAAAAGTTATTGCGGTTTGAAGATTCCAAAAATAGTGTTCTATGAAACTTTTATCAGACTTTCGAGCTGGGAGAGCTTAAATATTATCTCTTTGAACTCAGCGACCTCAAAATATCACATAAAATATATTTTGAGCTCAAAAATGATATAAGTACAATTTTAAGCGCCCAGGAATGGAATTAGCTGGAAGTTGCAGGGGTTTTTTTGTCAGATCAGGCGAATCCCTCTAGATAATCGTCAGATTATGAGACAGTACGTTTAGAACATAAAGATGAACCATATATATCTTAATCTGACGCGCTTGAGTATTTCAAAATGGCGATTTTTTTTGCACTTTATGAAAGTGGCCACGAGTTTGCGTCCCATCGAAATGGTCAGATTAGTGAATAAGATCTTTTTTTTGGTGCACTTAACACTCCCTTAGAAAATCTGCGCTCGATTAAATTATTTTTTTTTCCATATTCAGCCCTTCCATACAACCACCCCCATCATGCAAACGATCAGATTAACATACGTACATTATTAAAAATACGTAGGGCATTGATGCTATCAATATCTGACGCGCTCGAGGATGTCCATGCAACAGTATTTTTTTACATATTTAAAAGTCTATAGCCGCTTCCCCCACCCATGAAAAGGTATAATCATATAAAATTTTTTTCTTCTTATCGTCTAAGCTTTGCAACCCAATAGGTTTCTACGACGCTCGAGTAAATCCCCATTTAGCATCGTGGCCTCCCCTACTATTAACCGGGTTTGGCTCTTTAATTGGTTAAGATCTCAGAGTAGAGCAATCGGACCTCCGTACGTCATAAACGTGTCGATCGCGTTAATGTATTAATTACCAAGTCGCACTAGGCACTCCGATCATGTAACGACAGCGCGTCTAAAGATGACTGTCGAACAAAATATTGTATTACATTATTATGACTGACGAATGAATAATTATGTCTTTGTTTAATAAAAGCGAAATTCCTTTCTAAGACGTGTTTAATCTTTTCATTACACTATATGACTCATTGTGCTTGATGACGAAAGAATTATGAAAACGGATATAATTGATTAACGTTTCAACTTTTTTCGCAGATGAACTACGGTTATATTAAAAGTAGGATTTCAGCCTGTTTCCTCTCATATACAGAGGAAGCCTGAGTCCCAGCTGTGGGAGCGTTACAAGACTGATTATGCTATACTTGATTCTTCATACCTATGTTTTTTATATAATATCTATCTAAACAAATGCTTCTTTTGTTTCAGGTATTTCCAAAAATGTTTTGCTACTTATAACCAGCACCAAGTTAATAACATAATGGACGTCACATTTAGAAGAATTTTAAAATTGTATACAATCATTCTTCTTACTTTCATAGTTGAGGCGACTAGCAGTAATAATAATGGTATGTATTATAATAAAATTACCTAATTAAAACAAAAATCACAAGATAAAAATAAAGATAAAAAAGTAATCAATATTTTAGGTCGAAGCTAGATCAAAGTCATCTTTTTGTTATTGTTACTTACTTACGATTTAAAAATAAAATTTCAGATACATCACCCGAGCGTCGTCAATCTCGAGTCACCGGTAGAATAGTTAAACTTTACTCCGGCACAAGACCTGAACCCATCTTATGTGCTGGTGAGGGTTTCCAAGCGGATCCTCATGATTGCGCAGTATTCTATCGCTGCATGAAATCAGGAAGTGGCAAATATACAGTGTTCAGGGTAAAAAGTTTTGTAAAAAAAATAAGGCTTGACCCATAATCTTTAAAAAATTATATAATTATACAATACTTACAATATGCTTCTTTATTACAGTTTCAATGTGGACCTGGTACTGTTTATGATCCTGAAACTGAAGTCTGTAATCATCCTCGCAGTACAAAACGCTCAGAATGTGGAGGTCTTTCACCGCCAGCGCCACCCATTGCAACAGTTGATCGAATAAATAATAATGAAATTGAGGGAGTAAACATCCAGAATGAAATACCATCACCAATATCTAATATACCTATTGGCGTAGAAAGCACAACCACCGCTAAGGCTACATTCACAACTTTAAATCCTTGGTCAGTGTCTAGCTCAACCATTCTTGCTCATACTCCTACAAAACGTCAAACATCAGAAGTTTCTACGGCATCCACAAGTCTATTGGGATCAACAGTAGGTAATACTAATCTGGACTATACAGTAAACCCATTCAACTTACCACAAAATACAGTATCGAAGAATCAACAATATAACATGGTTTCTAAAACCACTTCCTTACCCACCTCTCCGGCTATACCTCAATCGAACTCTCGAGACAATATTTGTTCATCAGACGGATTTATGGGTGACAGCGAGAATTGTCGCAAGTTTTATAGATGTGTTGCTAATCAAAGAGGAACTTACACAAGGTTTGAGTTTTCATGTAGTGAGACAACGGTATGGGATGACGACACTCAAAGCTGTAATCATGCTTGGGCGGTAAAAAGAAGTAGATGTGGTAGGAGTAACCAGGACAACCCATTTACAACAAATACAGAAACCTCTCAAAAAGACAGCTCCACAGACAAAACTATTCAACAACAACTGCAAATAAGTTATGGCTCAAAAGTTAGCCAGACTCAAACACAGATAAGTAACGGATCATCAGTAATACAAAACCAAACTCAAATCAACTACGGTGATCGTTTAAATCAAAACAAAAATATGAAAGCTAAACAAAATCAGACGCAAATCAGCCATGGATCTGCGGTTAGCCAAACACAGACTCAAATAGATTTTAGTGACAAAGGCGTTCAAACACAGTTACAAATTGATCATTCGCAGCAGGCAAGTCAAACACAAACACAGATTCATGAGTCGCCGACTTCGAGGCCCTCAATTTCTACAACTTCTTCTACAAACCATGCCAATAAGCAGGAAGGTAACAAATGTGAAACGTCAGGTTTTATGGGAGATTCAAATGATTGCAAGAAGTTCTATCGATGCATTGACAATGGGAGAGGTGGATACACTAAGTTTGAATTTTCATGTGGTGAAGGAACCGTTTGGGATCAAAGCATCGAAGCCTGTAATCATGCTTGGGCTGTAAAAGATTGTGGAGGAAAAGGTTCTGCAGAAATATCAGGTACTACCGAAGCTGCTTCAAGTAGTAGTACTTCTCAATCTACACAAAATTATTTCCCTACAACATCAAATGAAAACCATCATACAACTTCAGAACTTGTTGATACGGAAGATAACGAAGACAGCGGTTACGGTCAACAAAATCAAAATCCCACGTCGTCTTCATCAACAACTTTGAGCTCAACAACTTCAACTCCAACAAGTGCAGGTTCCACAACAGAAAAGTCGCCTTCCGACGGGAATGGGCATTGCCAATCTAGTGGTTTTATGGGTGATGCAAATGACTGCAAAATATTTTATAGATGTGTCGAAAACGGTAAAGGGAGCTTTACTAAATACGAGTTTAAGTGTGGAGAAGGTACTGTTTGGGATCCCGATATAGAAGCATGTAACCATGCTTGGGCCGTAAAAAACTGTGGCGGCAGTGCATCTCCAGATATTAACAATGTTGAGACAACGACAGAACGGCAAACAACTCTCTCCACTGCCCATATGCAAAGTACTATAGTTACACAATCAACTACTGAATTGGCTGCTACACAAAATGATGACTATGACACTGGTTATGGATCTGCAAATAATGACGTCACTTCTTCGACGACGAGTACGACTAAAAAACCACAGAGTGAAAGTCAAAGTGTGAATACAGTTTGCACTGCCAGTGGCTTTATGGGTGACAAAAATGATTGCAAAAAGTTTTACAGATGCGTTGATAACGGTAATGGAGGTTATACTCGTTATGAATTTACATGCGGCGAAGGAACAGTATGGGATTCTAAGATCGAAGCTTGTAATCACGCTTGGGCTGTGGAAAAATGTGGTGGGTCAACAGTTGACCACCAGGAAGCTACGACTCAAGCTAAGCCAATAACCGCTCACGAAACCACCGACAGTAGTACTGCACAAGGCGACATAAATACAAGTTCATCTACACTACTACCAAGCACAACATCCAGCACTTCAATTGTAACTGAATCAGTTTCTACGAGTAGCAATGAATGCACAAAGAGTGGTTTTATGGGAGATCAAAAGGACTGTAAAAAGTTTTACAGATGTGTAGACAATGGACAAGGATCTTTCACAAAATATGAATTTTCGTGTGGTGAAGGTACTGTTTGGGATCAAGAAATTGAAGCTTGCAATCATGCATGGGCGGTGAAAAAGTGTGGTGGCTCTAGCGATGCTTCCACAGGCCATCATGAAACTACTACACAATCTCACCCTACCATGAGTGATGAAATTGATAATGGTTATCCGTCAAATATCGATACAGGTGCCGAAATAACTACACAAAGCACGACAACTCATTCTTCAAGTGAAA
The DNA here is from genome assembly GCA_030763345.1 of Mythimna separata. NCBI lineage: Eukaryota > Metazoa > Arthropoda > Insecta > Lepidoptera > Noctuidae > Mythimna > Mythimna separata. Next base: position 11,258,994 of record CM061172.1, on the reverse strand, counting down.
GTCCAAAAGAACCAAGTGAAACCAACAACTGTATTAACAGCGGTTTTATAGGAGACCAAAATGATTGCAAGAAGTTCTATCGATGCGTTGATGATGGCAATGGTAAATATACTCGTTATGAATTTACCTGTGGTGAAGGTACATTGTGGGATCAAAGTATTGAAGCGTGTAATCATGCTTGGGCGGTCAAAGATTGTGGTAAAATGGGAAATCACACGGCGCATCCATCGAGCGAAAGTCCAACACAAGGTACATTAACTACTGAAAAAGAGGATCAAGGATACCCTCAAAATACTGAAAAGACTAGCACTTCGACCGTCAGTAACTATCCAGATAGTGAGCCAGGTGAAGCTTGTTCCAAAGAAGGCTTTATCGGTGATAAAAAGAATTGTAAAAAGTTTTACAGATGTGTTGATAACGGTCGTGGTGGATTTACTAAATATGAATTTACTTGTGGTGAAGGTACTTATTGGAATCAGGAAATATTATCATGTGATCATGCCACATCTGATAAACTATGCGGAGAAAAAGAAAGCAGTTCTAGCACACAAACATCTCGACCGGAACATGACGAAATTTATACGGAAGCAACAAGTATGTCTAGCTCATCAACAGAAGGATTCGTTAATGAACAAACCCAACGACCGGCTGCTTCTTCAGGAACTTGCACATCAGAAGGATTTTATGGCGATCAGAATGATTGCAAAAAGTTTTATAGATGTGTAGATAATGGAAAGGGAGGTTACACTAAGTATGACTTTGCTTGTGGAGATGGTACCGTTTGGGACCAAGAAATACAGGCATGTAATCATGAATCAAGTAACAAAAAATGTTCCCCTAGTTCCCCACCGACTGCTCAAACGACTGAAAATCAGTCGAATGCAGGAAACGACATTTCCATGACCACAGAGTCGCAGATCCAGCATTCAACAGAGAAAACGAATACTTCATCTACTTCTACTTCTAATAGTAATCAGTGTTCATCTGAAGGATTCTTTGCTGATTCCAACGATTGCAAAAAATTCATCAGATGCGTAAGTAACGAAAAAGGAGGGTACACAAAATACGAATTTACTTGTGGTGAAGGCACAATTTGGGTTCAAGATATACTGGCCTGCGATCACGACACTGGTGATGCAATTTGCAGTACTCAAACAACAAGTAAACCTTCAGTAAAACCAACTGAAGGAACTCATCAAACAACAAGTGAATCTTCAGTAAAACCAACTGAAGGAACTCATCAAACAACTGAAAAGAATGAGATAGGTACTTCTACATCGGAAACACAGACGATAGATAAACAAGAAGATGAATATGATAACGGAAATTCGAACAAACCATCCCAACCAGGAAGCGGTGATTGCTCATCAGAAGGATTTTACGGGAATAAAAATGATTGCAGAAAATTCTATAGATGTGTAGACAACGGTGAAGGAGGATTCACCAAATATGACTTTACATGTGGTGATGGCACAGCATGGGACTCTGAAATTCAAACTTGTAATCATATAGATCAAGTCAAAACTTGCCATGGAGCTAGTGAAACACAACCTGTTATGCACGACGAAGATAATGGTCCGTCAACAGAATCTTCTAGCACCACAGCTTCTGATGCAACATCTTCTGGTACAACAACTAGTAGTGCAACTTCATCTAGTACAGCAGCTTCCGGGCCTAATAATCAAGATACAACTACAGGCAATAAAGATACATGTGATAGTGAAGGTTATTATGGGAATACGGAAGACTGCAAAAAGTTTTATAGATGCGTAGACAATGGGAAAGGAGGTTACACGAAATATGATTTTACATGTGGCGAAGGTACTATATGGGATCAGGATGTTACTACTTGTAATCATCCACAAGATGTTGTTAATCCCTCTTGTAGTAAAAATCAAGATGGAAGTACAACATCAACAACTGCAGCCAGTTCATCTAGTGGAGAGTCTTCATCCAGCAGTGAGTCCTCATCACCACCGGGTTCCTCGTCAACAACACCTTCTTCATCATCATCATCTCAAAGTACAACAGAAAGTTCACAAGGTTCATCAAATTGCTCTCAAGAAGAAACGTCTAAAAAACCTTCAAATCAGAACATTACCTGTGATAAAGCAGGTTACTTTGCTAATCCGAATGACTGTAAGAAATTTTATAGATGCGTGGACTGGGACGGCGATGGTAAACGATTCTCTGTTTATCACTTTGACTGTGGTGAAGGCACAATATGGGATCCAGCTGTTGAAACTTGTAATCATGAAGACTCAGTATATCCACCAAGGGATTGTAGTGGTTCCCAATCGCAAAATGAAAATGCACCAGCAACTGAAGGAACTACTACAGCAAAGCAAGAAACGACAAGTACTCAAGAAAGTACGTCTACCCAAACTACATCCACAACTGAGTCGAGTACTGAACAAACAACACAGTCAACAACTTCTCAACCAACGACTACTCAACAATCGACCAGTTCCGAGAAAACAACGACACAGCAATCCACAACTTCTGAACAAACGACTACACAAAAATCTACTACTTCAGAGCAGACAACTCAACAGTCATCCACCTCAGAGCAAACCACTCAACAATCAACCACCTCTGAACAAACCACCCAACAATCAACTACTTCGGAACAAACATCTCAACCACCAACATCGGAGCAAACTACAACACAAAAGTCTACAACGTCAGAGCAATCCACTCAACAATCAACCACCTCTGAACAAACCACCCAACAATCAACTACTTCGGAACAAACATCTCAACCACCAACATCGGAGCAAACTACAACGCAAAAGTCTACAACGTCAGAGCAAACAACTACACAACAATCTACAACTTCAGAACAAACTACGACTCAACAATCGACGACATCTGAACAAACTACTACAGAACAGTCGACGACATCAGATCAAACTACGACACAACAATCAACCACTTCAAAACAAACTACTCAAAAGCCAACTTCTAATCAGACGACTGAAGCATCCACGACTACTGAGCAATCCACAACTTCAGAACAAACTACCACAGAACAATCGACAACTAGTGAATCAACAACACAACAATCTACTTCATCTAGTGAGTCTTCAACCACTGAACAAAGTACCACGCAAGAATCAACGACTACCGAACAAAGTACAACTGAAGAATCAACTACTGGTGAAGGAACCACCACAGAACAATCAACTACGGAGCAGTCAACTACAGAACAAACGAATGAAAGCTCAACAACGGAAAGTGGAACTGATGAAAGTACATCAGAAAAGAAATGTCCAGAGACCGATGAAAACCAATCATTGTTTGTGTGCCCAACGTCATTTAAAAGACATCCTAAATACTGCAACTTGTTCTATCAATGTGATGAAGATGATGACACGCATGATGTAAAGATAGCAGTATTTACTTGCCCCAACAATACTATTTACGATGAAAGCCAAACTCGTTGCGTGGAAGAAAGCAAAGCCGATAAAAAATGTGATGGAAAAATAGCCCAAAAAAGGAGATTTAAAAGATTGGATAGACACTATAAAGAACCCGTAAGTATTTACTAATACTCTAATAATACCATACTTATCGTATAAATCTAAAAGTAACTTTCTGTTTGATGAACTACTGAACTCATTATTATTGAAATTTGAAATGGAATAAGCTTGAACTATAAGGAAGATTAAGTTTATCTGGCTACGAAACGACTTCATGTCTGCAAAAACCGACACCCACGCGGATAAAGCTGCAAGCAAAAGCTAGTAATACATAATGAACTCCTTTTAGATAAGATGCGCTAATGATCTATTTTTCTTTCAGCTTGTGGTAACCAAAGAAAGTCATGCATGTCCGAGCGCCGGTTATTTTTCGTTTGAAAAAGACAGTGAATGTTCACCAGCCTTCCTGAAGTGTAAAACAGATAAAACAAATAAATTAAGAGGTCTCGTATATCAGTGTCCAGAAGGCTACCTTTATTGGTCGATTAGTAAACGATGTGAGCCAGTGAATAAAGTTAGGGACTGCAGACGTTCACAAAACAACTGGACTGGAAGATGGGAGATCCCAGTAGAAAGAAGAAATGTAGCACCTTCATAAAATATAGTGTTCTTAAATTAGGTTCTTTGAAAATAAGCTTGGCATTTTTTTGTGATATAACATACTGTGCAGATTGTGCAATATGTATTAAATATCTAGGTAATGTATTATAAGTCTAAAGCAAGTATTTGAACATTTTATTGAGCGAAGCATTTAATAACAATATCTGGCGAGTAATTTTCATGCAACAAAAATGTACAAATAGTTTTAACTAATCTAACACATGAATAATTTTACCCATTTAGGCAGGTTATTTTCATGTAAATGTTGTGGTGTGTTTGTTTCTGAAAGCTATACTTATTCAATTGTATCTTATTTCCTTACAAAACTTTATCATACTTAATTTGTATTAATAATATGATTTACAAAATATCTAGTCTATTATAATATTTTTTCAACAAACAATACTTGCTGCCATAATATTAAGAAGAAAAAACTTGTGAACCAAATGTTGTGAACTATTTTTAAAACAATATTTGAATCACGACGATTTTTAGCGAGTAAGTGATGTAACTAAATGAGCAAGAAAATAAATTATTTGCAAATTATGTTTTCGTTTTTTTTTAACCAGTTCTAGAATATGTACAAAACTACAAACATTGTAAATATCAACAGCTTGTCATCATTCTTCAACATATAAATTTATTTAGTGTCTGTACCGGTGCATCATGTTTAAAAAAAAACAACAGTTAAATTAAAATAATTTAATAAACATTCCTAAAATAATAATAATTAAATTTAATACGTTTTATAATAAAATCAAATCAATGCCCATACACGAAGATAAAAGTCCTTTACAAAAAATTGTCAGTTCAGCAATTATAAAATCTGTTACACTTTCTTCCGCACTGTGATGAACTGCATTGCTGAATATTGTACCCAAGAAGGCATGACAAGCTGTATCAGTTGCTATTATATTGCCTCTTAAATCAATTGTTAATCGATTTTTCTCCGAAATGTTATCTGTGTCTTCGCTGGGGTTTACTGTGAGAGACTTATTATATTCAGATTTATTATAAATGCCTACCGCTGAAATAATAACTGGTTTGTAGTCAGGTATTTTCCTTTCAATACTATCCAAAGCGTGAGTAGGCACAGTAATAATATCTTTAATATCTTCAGATTTAGATACTTCTACGACACGTCTCCGTGTTCTGTTTGCTGTTGCTTCTGTTGAGCTTTGTTTAACTTTAAGTTTATTGTGAAATATAAAATCTAAAAATAAAGGTAACAGACTCAACTTGGTGATATTCCGACTAGCATCTAAAGCATTTGCCGATTCAGTACTATTATTCACTCTAAAATTGTCTCCTTTTTCTTCTTTAGTGATGCCCTCATTTGAGGAATTTGTAAGAGAGTGTATATTTAACGAGTCAGTATTATTGTCAACCTCTTTTTTTGTATCTGTTGTTGTAGTTAAGGACCGTTGAGTTCTTGTTACAATTGGGGATAGAACATTTTCTGCCTCACTAAGAGTTTGTTGGGAAAAAGCGTTAGCAGATTCGTCTTCGGTTTCCAAAGCATTAATTATGTCTCGAATATTATTTAATTTTCTCTCTTTCTTTCCAGTCTTGTTGGGTTTTTTTATTTTAAATGCATTGCCAGTTTTTATACCTGCATACTTGTTAAGTAGTTTGTGTATTTTCTCTTTGTAAATAGTATGCTGAGATCTAGGTGTCAAAATAATGGGATCAAAAGCTATACCTCCTTTATCCCAAATAGAAACAGCACGTGCTAAAAATTCCATAAGATGACAAGGCAATGTCTGCCAATACTTTCTTAAAGGAGAGTTTTCCATGTAAGCCGAAAGACTTACATACTCAATTGCAATGTTTGATTGTGATGGCTCCTTTTTAGGGTCTTTATTCCAAAGCGAATTTAAAGCTATTTCATTATTTTCTTCAGCACTCAGCCAACCTAAGTTCGTATCATTAGCTACTATAATTAAATGATATTTTATGTTATCATATTTATTTGATATTTCTTTAATGTAAGGCATGTATTCATTAAAGTCTATATCGTCATATTGTTTGACAAAAACATGCATAAAGACGTCAGGTAGAGTTCTAGGTATCAATTTGCCATTGTTATTAGTTAATATCAGACTAGTAGGCTTCAGATTAGCTGTCGGTAATATAGCAAATGCAAACATGGTGTTGTATATTATGAATGTCGTAAGACTAATCATACCGATTCCTACCCACCAGTATGCAAGAAAAGATGACCAGTGATCTGTAAAGAGAAATAAATATAATAAGTTGATTGGTTGCTCTCTGAGTAGTATTATCATTATCAATATGAAATGTGAACTGGAAAAAAATCACTGCCTCCCAAAGTGATGCTAAAAAAACTAGGCCATCGGCCCAACTTGTGGGAGGACTTCCAAAGCAAAGTGTTCCGTTACATGGTGACCATTCTAGAACCTTTCGGTCCCATCGACCATTTGTTCTGCCAATAATGTGACCTGCCCATTGCCTCTTAAGTTTGGCGATTTATGTTTATTTGGTAAGCTTAACTTACGTTCTAACACTCAAGAAACTCTAAGCATAGCCCTTTCCATTCTTTTCTGGGTAACTCTGGGTCCATAGTGAGCAGATAAAAATTAAGAGAACCTATATCGAAAATAAGCATAATTTCTTTTCAACTCAAATTGCAAACTGGTAGATACATCCATTTTCATCGGCTTTTATCATTAGCCGCACTACACTCATAGTTGAACCTTCATCCTTTTCATGAATCATCAGTGTGTATGCTTTGACTACGTTGAAACCCAGTAAACCATTTATAAACAGTAGCACAAAATGGGGTTTCGTCATGAAATGCTAATCAATGATTATATTGAGGACCATCCGGTAACAACTCTAAATGACTATAAGAATGAATTGCTTACCTGGCCAACGCGTTAAAATTGAAGCTGCTCCCTTCAGGTTAGATCTAACTCGCCCCCTGTTGGTCGAAGATCGAAGCCTTCGATGGTATCGAGGACTGAAGTGGTCGTCTTCCGAAACTTCTTCACATAGTAACGGGTGCTGCTCTTTGTAGTACTCACTCATCACTTGCCATTGGTTCTACTATTAACAAAAATAAAATAGAAATCGTACTGTTTCTAATAAGAAATCGATGAATTAACTAACTTATCTAAAAAATATTAGTCGTGTAATCTGTACGTATAATAATGTTATTTAGTATTTGATTTACTTAATAAATTCACAAATGACATTTATGATTTTTGTCACTTGAAAATTTAGATGGCGTTTATAGTTTTTCGTTATATGAAAGAGGTTTTATACAAGTAAAATATTATTTTAATTGAAGTGTTGTGATGTACAGAACGCTGACTAGACACCGTAGTTACTAAACGGTTAGGTGGAGCAGTATCGGTGGGGCCTCCGGAATCGGAGGTTCCTGAAAACCCTGTTTAGCAAACGCTTTACTGAACTAGATTAAAAAAAATCTCCTGCAATTTTTTTTTTGTAGTGTGACTACTTTAATAATTATTAAAGTTAATAATTATTAGTTAATAATTATTATAAGTTAATAATTAAATTTAATAATTATTATAAGTTAATAATTAAATTTAATAATTATTATAAGTTAATAATTAAATTTAATAATTATTAAAGTAGTCACACTACAAGTTTTAGCCAGTAAAAGTCTGACACTTCCTCCCGCTTGACTTGCAGCAGGAGAAATTCTTTGTTGATTCACTAGCAAAAAGGGGCCCTTGATTGTTTTTGTCTTACTGCCTTTGGTCACTAGCTGTATGAGGTCATTGGAATATACTCATTATTATAATTTAAGGGTGATCACTGACTCTAATAGGTATCTAGTTGCTCATAGACACAACGCAAATAATTTTTCCATTGAATTGAACCAGACCACGGAAGTGATTTTTAGTAGGAGATTGAGATATTGCATCTTAGCCCAATACTTTATCATAATGTTGATAAAAAAACTAGAAAAAATATGTATTCCACCCCTAGTCTTTATCATGATTTCGACCTATTTATCTATAACAATTTTACCAACCTGAGTATAAACTCGAGGCGCACGATTATCAAAGTTTGTTATCACAAGAAAGTAAACACCTACCGTCATTTATGATTCCTGAACAATATCACTTGTTTTTATTACTTTTACAGTATCAGTTGTTGGTTTAAATCACTGGCACGCGTTTTCCGATGATCTAGCACTCGATGAATTACAATAAACTGAATGTGTGTGCACGTAAGTCCCTATATTATATGAAGTGTCGGTGGCACGTTTACATTTTCCGCCATAATTTTGTTGATTCAACATCGGATTCGTCTCACGTACATTCACTTTCCAGTTATGATTGTTACTGAATTTTGCCGATTTTGCACTTGTGAAGGTGAATATTAGTTACATTGTTATGCGTAATACTCGTAATCTGTTGTTGTACATTATGATCTATTTTGGCGTTTGTAAATCTGTTTGTTACCGATTTAGAGTTTTTTTTTTAGGTAGGGTAATCATTAGAATGACTTCTCCCACTCTCGGGCGGAGCGGAAGGGTGTGACAGACTCTTACTGACTAAACCCCACCCCGTTTCTTTGTTGCCTTCGATTTGGGGACACTAGCTTACCTTTTGGAATATTCGTGTCCCCAGTACCCATTTAGAGTTGGGATTATAATCATCCTCAGAAATGTATTGCTGTTTTCAATGAGTGTTAATATATTATTTAGTTACTATCTTAAACTCTTACAATTATTCAGTCTATGGCTAAGGCCATCATATGGATCATCTTGAATTAGAGCTTTACAATATAATGTACCTATTTGTACGTAGTGTGGTCGTTCGGTCCAGCGTCCTCCACGACCATAATTTGTAAAAACAGGCATAAAAAAGGTAAATACAGAAAAAAAGATTTTATCCAAAGAGTTTTACTGCCCTTAATATTATTACTATTTGCAAAAAATATTAAAACAAATATAAATGACGTTTATTTCAAAATTCGAATGTCTACAAAATTTGTTGCAAATGTCGATCTCCCGTTTTCAATATTTCACATACGTTGAATAAATAATCAGTTTTAAATAAAAAAAATATATATAAGCTAATATACTAAGCAGAGGGTAACGTAAGTATGTTTATTTAAATTTTAATGATTTATTTATTAGATAGTGTTCCTATTAACCTTCTTTTTTTTGTTGGCCTATTATATTTCTTGAAAAATACAAGGAAGGGTACCCCTATTGACTGAAACCTGATATGATAGATATCATATTATCAGGGTACCATAAATTAATAATATTAGGGTATCATATTTTTGCTTCTAAATTCTGGACGATATTCGAGACAAAATATGTTTGACAGTCTAAAAATACTTCATATTGGCGATCTTTAGCACTGCGCTCAGTAATAAATAGAACATTACTTACAGGACAATATGGTGGAGCGCGCTCCACAAGCGAGACATGATGAACAATATCCATTGCTGAAGGTGGCTGGAGGAGCTGGTGATGGCGGGGGCCATCATCAACCATCGCAGGCAGTCCCCGGGCCCGGCTGGGGCGTCACTTGCACCCCCAAAAAGTCCTGGAGTTTCCGTTGGCCCGGTTAATATTGCAATAGTTTATTCTTATCCATCCATACTTCCATAGGCAGGGTCAGCTCAACAGCAGTGGTATTGCAGTATCAACACTACGGTTCAGGCAGTTTTTGTAATAGTTATACAAAATTGGTATGTATTTACTAAACAAAAAGGTGGATATTTCATTGAGAGATTACGGTTCATGAAAGGCTGCGGAAGTGTTTGAAAGAGTTACCGCGGCCCTCCAACGCAAAGGACAGGTAGGTTTAAAGCAGAAAAAGTATGACACTGCCTCTTCCTCTCTCTACCCAGAGTGGGAACAGTTATTTGATGATTTCCCAATTTGAAAAAGGGGATAATATGTTGTGGGCTGACCGTCACACATATGTAAATACCTACTGTGGCGCCGAAATGCTCCTACTGTCAATATTTGTAATACTTTTGTGAATTATCGTAAACTCCAGGCGGGTTGTTCAATCTTTTTTGTATGATACGTAATGTACTATGGCTGCAGCTATAATAATACGTCTTATTATCACACATTACACTACAAAGACAGTTAACACTTTCAGTGCCGGCAAGATAATTATCATATTTTTATAACACGTACTTTTATACTCGAAAACTTTTATTACGTTGTTTTTAGGTTCAAAACGCACTACGTGTTTAACTTCAACATATTTCGCCCTCATACTATTAAACAACATAAAACCATGGTAATCTATGCAAATTTCAGCTAATTCTTACGATTGAACATTTGATATGTTCAACCATTTCGTAAAATGGTAACGCCCTTGACCAAAAAGCATTAGTAATTATATGTATACAGCCATGTGATCTGGTCGGAATCAGTATCAGTCAGTAAAGCAACATCCGCCTTACCTATTTCAAAGAGATCAAGTAACAGTTCGTCAGCTGAGCTAAGTCGGGATTATTGGTGTAGGTCAAGAGTGCTTCATCAGAGGCATGGACTTCTCGGATTCGTCATCAATGCAACTTTGGAGGTTGCGGAACAGAGAGTAAAGTTGCATATACCTCCGTTGAAAATGGAGGTGTTATGTCCGGTAGACTATTGCCCAATAGATGTTTTGGGCTGTTGTATCTAGTCAAATCGCGCGGAGAACTTTGCTTGCGCGATGCAGGATTCTGTGACGTCGTATGTAGTAGATCGTAGTTGCTAGACGCTACACAACCATATATCAATATTGCACCAACCATTTACATGCCTGAATTTGATCAGATCAATCACTTGGTTAATATAAAAATCCCTGACGAAAAGCAAATTGATGACAGACACCTTAGATACCAAATAGAAAGACCCGTGAAATGATTAACGTGATATTTTAAAACCAATTTAATTTATAATTTTAATATTTTTTCATTTGACCCAGTGGCCTGGACGGTTTTGCGTATTGAACATATATTTTTTTGCCATTAAACACTGTTTTAGGCTATCACGGTTTGTTTCACAATTTAAATTTTCACTTACGGGATAATTATCTTCCGTGATTTTTAATTATTTTCAGTTCCCGATATTTCGACGCTGTTGCAAGCGCCATGATCGCGGGATGACAACAACAGCGTCGAAATATCGGGAACTGAAAATAATTAAAAATCACGGAAGATATCCCGTAAGTAACAATTTAATTTTTTTGCCATAGCGGACTCAAGTGTTACGAATCAATTGGTTATTAGGTTGAATAATGATTCGGTTTGTAATCCTAAACATATTTAGGAGGTACTAACCCTTAATCTATTTTCATCTGCCTCCAACTTTTTACTCGGTAAAATTTCTTGCTTGCTCTCGTACGTATCGTTAAACAAACAAATATTTTCATATTTTTGAACTTGATAATCTTTACTTCCGTACACAATACTTGGTATGATCACTGTATTATTATCTAAATCATCATAAAAAAAACCGGGCAAGTGCGAATCGGACTCGCGCTCTGAGGCTTCCGTACCAACTTACCTATGAAAACAGTTCTCGAATCGAGTAAAGATTTAAAAAAAAATCTTGTGGCGTAACTACAAATTTTCAGTTCACAGACTTTTCCCTATATTTGTACTATAATACCTTGCTTCGTGCCAAATTTCAAGATACTCTAGGTCAACGGGAAGTCCCCATGAATTTTGATTCCTTTCACAGTGTCGAAATGTATGTTTTTTGCAACATAAACGGGCGTATCTTTTTTTCCCGTCAACTTACATGTTTGATTTTTGCACAGCTTCAAGGGACCGTAGATATAATTATATGGTTTTAATTTCAACGATCGATACCTCTAACTTACCTATGAAAACAGTTCAATTCTCGAATCGAATCTTTAAGATTTAAAAAAAAAATCTTGTGACGCAACTACAAAGTTTCAGTTTTCAAACTTTTCCCTATATTGGTGCTATAATACCTCGCTTTGCGCCAAATTTGAATTAAGATTTGAGGTCAACGGGAACCATCCGAATACCCTATAAATTTCGATTCCTTTCACAGTGTTGAAATGTACGTTTTTTGCAACATAAACGGGTGTATCTTTTTTTCCCGTCAACTTTTAACTTTGATTTTTGCACAGTTTCAAGGGACAGCGGAATTGAGTATATTTTTTTTAACTTGATACCTTCACGCGTTCTCGAGATAAAGGGTCTTGATAGATAGACAGACAGACAGACAACAAAGTGATCCTACAAGAGTTCAGTTTTTCCTTTTGAAGTACGGAACCCAAATAATCTTAACAAAAGAATGTCAACGACCTCCACTCGATTTGTGAAATTGGTTCACATACTTTGTATAGAATGTGAAACCAGTATCCTAATGATTGTTGGTGATGTTTATTTTTATATCAACGTACCAAATAATACAGTGTACAATTAATATAGCACTGCTATACATATACAATAATAATATTACCAAATTATTATTTTTCATAGTCTGTATTTCTTTCCATTTTAACCACGTGCGAAAATCTATGCCCTCTTTTCTATTTTTAAATAATTCCCATGTTTTCCATTGTAATATAAAGCTGGTCGAGTCGATCAGACTATTATTGAGTCTGGTCGACTCGAAAAAACAGTTTCTCACAAGTCGTAATCTGCTTTTTTTTCTTTAAGAAATTAGTTCTATTTTTTCTTCGTAGCTATGTCGATTATAGAAATACGTTTGATACTCTCATATAAAAGTCAAACGTGTCTCGTAATAAATATTGTTGCTCACTTACATCAACATTGGTGCTGCTGCTAACTCACTTCGTGAGTTTCAACGTGTCTATGTATCCGCAAAGAAATCATGAAAATAGAGGTGGCAATGAAAGTGTTAAGGCTGGTTCTCACGCGAGTAACACTAATTTTAATTAGTCGATAGTACAAAATCGGTACATCGCTGTAACTCCGCACTAAAGAGTCATCGGTACCTATTAGATCATGCTTAGCCATCAGGATTTCTTATCGCAATTGGTCATTAATAATTAAGCTTCAGATGTAGATTCTATCAATTAAGACAATCATATATTTAGCATAGCTACCTGATATGATTCCATAGACAGGATAGTTACTATCCCTGACTACTTTATCAAATTTCTCGAAGTTGAAAGCTGTGCGTCTATATGTAGGAGCATAAGATAACATAAGTACCACTACTGAATATATCGAATGTTTCTAGACAATGATTTGGTAAATTATTTAATTACTTAATTATTTTTCAGAATACATCTCAACGTGCTGGATGACTATGATCTTGTTGGGGATATCCTTCCTGGTATTTTATGCATTGGGCATGGAGGTATATCGAAGACAGGCTGTTTTGATCATAAAATGCAACACTACTAAGCCAGCAAGCGATGTCTACTACCATCACATCGTTCGACGAGGAAGCGCTTGTCCTTTCACGCTTTATGCTGATTATCTCTCGAATGTAGCCACACAGTATCCTTCTCTCCGTTTCCACGTTATATTTCTTGTGGATGACTCTATGTATGCAACTCCGTACCACGGCCAAAGAATTAAACTATTCAAAAATCTGGCTCCACGTAATCCAAGCTATCCTTTTGTAAAAGTAAGTGGTACTGATGGTAGACGTGAAATCGCAGACTTTGAAAGAAGATATCAAAACGTTAACGTCACAATTATGAGCATAAACAAGTTCATGTCGAGGACGCCATCAATGTTATACAATTGGAAAGCCATACCTCTTTCATACATATCGTTTTATGCGAGAGTGTTATCAGTATGGGAAAATGGTGGAGTGGCCATGGACTTGAATCATTTCAATAACAATTATAACAGTCGTAAATGCGTAGATCGTAGAATTTCCGCTATAATGAAACAGCACAATGATGGTATTAAAGTTGAAGAATACACTAACGCTCTCAACAAAATTGACCGCGAGGAAGAAAATGAGTTTTTCAATATATTCTACGGTTTAGTTAATCAAATTATGAACGAGACAAGAACATTTTTTGCAAAGAGCTTTCCCTTTCCTCAAATGACTGCCGAGAATGGAGTAACTCAAAACGAACCTTTTATTCACACGAATAGAAACAAACGAGACGCATCTACACTGCATGAGAATAAAAATAATAAATCTGAAGCAGTTTCTAATGTTTATGTAGAAACTATAAATTCAACAAAAGAAACTGATTTAAAGAAGAATGAATATGAATTGTCCAACCCTGGCATGAATCTGGAGAAATTAAAACTTAATATAAAAGACTCTTTCAAATCTTTGCAAATGAATACTTCCAATATAGTTGGTAATGGCAATAAGACTGAGGGATTAAATCAATCTGATACACAAACCGAGACGATTAAGAAATCTGATTCTCCTCAAGTAGTTTTATTTTACGATTTTTCAGTATTTTCTGATGGCAGTGCGGCGCCTTCCTACGTTTTGCCTAAAGCGTTAATTCATACTGATTTTAGACAAAATAAGAAAGCTTCGGAGTTTGGTAAAGCTGGTAAATCTGGAAATGAGGAAGTGCAGCTTCTCGCTATTGATTCTGATGGAATGTTTGTGGCAGCTTCGTCTAAACTTCATCCATTTTTAGGACACTTGGTCTCAGCTGGGCCCGGTTGTCAACGTATACGCCCTAAATACGCCATTCAGGATACACTTCTAACGCAATGTTCCGGTTTATTTACGGAAGACTCCTACTGCAACAATATTTATTTACTTTAGTTTTAATTTGTTGTTTACGTTAATGTTTGTTAGTTTCTTCTATTTCTTGTTTTTTCGATTGTAAAGCATGAAAAAATGTACTACATTTAGACAATTTTAGTATTAAATGTTCTTGTTAAACGTGTTAAAACGTTGTTTGAATTTTATAATTATAGCCTAGGTGTCACGTCTGATTGAATACATTCCTAAATAACACTGGCCCTCCGAGACAGTTAAGGCGGGCGCGACGTTAGAATTATCCATACAAACGTAATACCAAAATCATTTGCAATTTAAGCATAATACACCATAATATGATGTTATTCGGATTCAGACAATAATTATCTAGGTTCCTACATCGTCTTTTTGTTGAAAAACTTACCCCAAACGAAATTTAAGCGAATTTAAATTTGTCATGTTTTTATTTTGTTTTTTCTATATTATAAACAACAATATTTCAAAATATCTTTTCGTAGGAACACAAATATTATTATCAAGTTATAAATACTCGAAACAATAATGGAAATACATTAATTTTTCATTCATCATTTTTGGTATTACGGAACCTCTCCCAAATTTCCAATAGTTTGTATTGCTATCACAGCAAGCAACTGTCAGTGTGCGGATGATGACTTTACTCCAGTCGGTGTGTCCAAGAATTGTTTAAACTATCTGGATTGCTTCCATCAACCTCAAAAACGTGTTTTATTTCGTCTCAACTCGAGATAGCGCGCGGTCTCCGCAGGCCTCTTAATGATTCATTAGCGTTATGATTCATTGTCCATAAAGTAAAGCTGGAAAAATGGACCGTTTAGAAGTTAAATGAAGGTTTGGCAGTAACCTTCATTTAACTTCTAAACGGTCTATTAAGAAGTTGTCACATTGTAAAACTGTCAATGTGACAATTTCTTAATGATTAATTTAGAAGTGAAGGCTTAACTTTAATGTACATGGGACGCTAATGAATCATTAAGGCCTGAAACTGCGTTAAGTGGGCGCCCGCGACGGGCAGCCGTCGCGTAACAAAGCGCGTGTGTTCATACCGACGGTCCTCGTCGCAGAAACCAAATTATTATCCTCGCAATGAAGCTTGTTCAACTTGAACGGTGTGCGTGTAGTCTTTTCGATGGATAACTTAATGTATTATTACGTAGCAAAACAAATGTGGCCTCCCCGTGACGGACACCCGCGCTGGTCCCCGCGACGGAGCACTTTTGTATGAAACCGCGCGGGTGCCCGCTTAACGCAGTTTCAGGCCTAACTGTCTCTAAGTGCGGCAGTAAGACAAATAAGGCACACTCAAAATCTTATAGGTAGGCATGGGCGTATATGGTATAAGGGGGGGGACATCACTACCACACTGGTACGGGTGTACTATGCCAAATCGAATTACAAATAATCAAATATCAATTGATCGACCACTATAAATCGAACGTTTAAATACTCGAACGTTCATAACATCGAATGGTTATTAAATCGAACATTCAATACATCGCACACTCAATACATCGAGTGTTCAAAATATCGGGTCGCATATTCATTTTAAAGAAAGATTAAATAAAAACGACATGGATTTATTAGTTTCTCCGTGCAATTGCAATTCACACAAAATTTTAAAATGTTCATATAAAACATAATAATTAAAGATTAAAATGTTTTTGTTGTATTCTTAAAAAATATCTTTCTATAAAATGGTTTACAATTATATTTTGGTAACGACACCATCATAATGAAATAAACTTACCGGACGGGTTATTAACTTATCGGTATCAATTAGTCGAGCTACAAGACGGACCTCGGAACCTATTCTCCTGCAGCGACGCTTGAGGGAGGGAGCCGTCATTTCTTTGAAACGGTTCACAGCTGCTAAGGAAGATACTTACCTATGTTTAAGGTTTAACCTTCGATTTGCTGACAATCTCTACTATTCATTCAGGGTTGAGATTATTGAGGGCTTTAGAGCAATGCTCGATGAGCTGAACAGAGCTTTCGAAAGAGTAAGCACTCTTGTTTTTGGACACGAATACTTAGCTTATCATTATTCATTTTTGGACCCTCTGACCCTCCTTTATTGAAAGCTACGTTGGGACGTCTATATAGAAGGTATTTTAGTCCTTAGCTTACGCTGATGGAAAGTTTGTAAAGGAGGAGGTACGGCATGATGAAAGTGGTGTGCGTTCCCATTGACGGACTCCTTGTTTTGAGAATATTCCATTTGGAAAAAGTTTCGGTGGTGCAGAAGGGACATTCTGCCAGAAAATCCCTTTTGCCGAATGTCCTTTTCGAACAAACATTTGGGAGCACCAGTAACAAAAAGCAGCTGTTCTACAAAGAATTTTATATCTACTCGACCTGATGTTTTTGGCGATATGACTAGTTAATACTGAAAAATTTACAATTGGGGTGCCAGCCAAATCGCGAAAAAGGTGGTGTTGGTGGTTGGTGTTCCCAAATGGGATATTGTGGGAATAAGACATTTTGTGTCAGATCCCTATAAATAAATACTCTATGTAAAAGATTTCTAAAATATAAATTTTCAACTTTTTCCTTTCAATGTATAAATCACAGAAGACCACAATGGAATTTGATTTTTTTTTTATGAACCTCTAGTTTGTAAAAGAAGCCATTCAAAAATAGTTTTAATCGAGCGACGGTGGTCCCTGAATTGAAACGCTTATCATATAGGAAAATCTCTTTACATAGCATTCGACAGCAATGCTGTAACTGGGGCGGCATTTGACTGAATAGAATAAAAAACGTGCTGTGTTGTTTTTTAATAATAATAATCACAGATTCTATATTATGAAATGCAACCATTTCATGAAATACCGGTCACATCGTGAAGTGATCAATTCTAAGATATTTATGGCCATGACAAGTACATACTTCTACTCAAAACTGTCCTCTTTTATTCTTTACATAGGGCTTTAAACGTATAGATCATGCGTCTATCGCTTTACGCAGTTTCCGATGGAAAGTTTTCCACTGTTGATCGTAAATATTTGTGATGTAGTTTACAGTTCGTCCGTTATAAGTTGGCGAGTGTGAAGTTAGGCTCTGCGAATTTTGGCGCAATAAATATCGTACAAAAATAAAGGTTTTAAAAAAATAAATGCCAAATGCCAATAACTGTTTTTAACAGCAATAACAACTGCAAATATTTCAAGCGCCAAAATTCGCAGAGCCTAACTTCACACTCGCCAACTTATAACGGACGATCTGTATGTTGACAGTTGGTTAGGCCTGGGCTAGCGTGAGGGTCAAGCGTCAGCCTTTATGAAGTCTAGAACTTTAATTGTAAGTAAGCTTAGGTGGTGCCTGCCTTATTAGATGCTGTGTATTGTTGAAAATTTCATGGTATGTTATCAATAAGTGTATCTTTAAGAGGATTCACTCACTGGTTACACTTTAGCTGAAGTTTTCACTATTTTTTCGCAAAAATTGACCTTGGTCAGTGACCTATCACGGGGGGGGGTGTATCCTAATACACCCCACCCAACCCCTTTGTCGCAGGATTGCGAGAGAAGCGCGATTATTTAAACTAGAAAACATTATACAAACTTCTTTGGTTTGGTTGTGGGGTTACTTACTGCGAAAAAGTTAGGTATAAAATATTTTATAGGTAGTCTTAAAAATTATTTTTTAATACAGTTGCTCAAAAAGTGGCGTACTGCAGGGACGTATAGCGTTCGGGAAGTGGGCTATTACACACTCGTGCTTTTTCTTACCATTCCCGAACTCGTGCTTTTTCTTTCCCAACTGTCAAAATAATGTCTACTACAAAGAAAAAATCAACAATTTGTTTCAACAATTTGTTTCAATATCAGATTTAATGATTCGATTCAATAAAAAAATTCTACTGAAGACTTGGCTGTATGGGCTTAGTTCCCTGTGCATACCCAGTATGGGTGAAGAAAACAAACAAATCTCTGCTTATATTCTTTGATGGTTGGCGCCATTTTGATTGTTTACTTGAGTTTATTGTGTTTTTATTATTTTATTAAATTGCTTCATTTTTTCGCAACTGTATTAAAAATAGTTGTTCAGTACACGTGCGGAACCGTCATTGCAACTTGTTCCGATTGTCAACCCTCACCTTCGGCTGCGCCTCGGCTCGGGTAGACATTGTCGGAACTCTTTGCAATGACAGGCTTTCCGCACTCGTAATGAAATATACTATTTCAACACACTTAGACGAATACCTGCTGCTATCTCTACTGCTTTTAGGCACATAATTTATGGTTTTGTGCACTAGAGTGGAAAAGTGCGCGAGCATGCCCATGCCACAATTTATTGTTACATTAACGTACATACCTACCAGGCTGAGCGCTTACCGACGCCCAGGATCCTCGGTTATTTATTACTTCATAAA
Source organism: Mythimna separata (assembly GCA_030763345.1). Lineage (NCBI taxonomy): Eukaryota > Metazoa > Arthropoda > Insecta > Lepidoptera > Noctuidae > Mythimna > Mythimna separata. The sequence goes on along the minus strand of CM061172.1, from coordinate 11,239,844 downwards.
TGTATTGAAAAACGTAGTTTAAGTAAGTTCATTGCAGCACTCGGCTCTGTAACACCCATACCTGCGGCTCGAGCGATTCCACTATGGTTGCTGAAACTGTCTCCATTTGTATCGAAACGTATTATTTCCTATTTAAACTCTACAATAATTAAGTTTTTATACAGGAATTATGCTTAACTTTGAACGCCGGAGGCCAGCAGTAGACTCCACAGTTTTACCTACAAAGTTTCTGCATCATTATTAGCCATCAGCTGCAGTCTGGACAAAGGCCTCGCAAATCTCACACTATGTATCTCCATTCTCAGCAACACTCAAGCCAGCTGCTAACAGTTGGTGGCTCCCAAGAAGACCGTAACTGCCTTAGGGCATCCCGACTTAGATATATAGAGCAAAATAAACAATGAAGAAGAACGCTAGATGGCGCTGATGAAGTAAACATCCGAAGTGTAGTTCTCTGATAATTATTGACTTTAAAATTATAAAACAAACAAAATCGTACATTAAATTGTGTTTAGTATGTTCGTTATGGTGTGAATACTGTGCACAAACGTTATCAAAACAAACTACTTATGTGATATATTTTCGAATAAGTAAAGACAATTACGTGAAGTGACGAAACAGAATACAACGTTAATAAACATTAAATAACACTGTGATAAACAACTAATTACGTGAAATACCCTAAAAACTAAGTGACAAGTGTATATTAACTGGAAAAAACTTATGTAAGCAGTTAAAATTGAACTTGGTGTTTTGTGGAAAAAATATCTAAACGATGAATCATTTTTAACGACTTCAAAACTATTTGAATAATTTTTCCTCAACCAGTTACCAAATTCAACCTCATAATTAACGTTCGAATAGCCGAAGTAATTAAGCGGTGGATTGCTGAGACACTGAATGCTGGTTCGAATCCCACGAGCTGCGAAACTTTTTGTGTTTCCTTAAGATCTCAAATTTAAATTAATAATGAACTTCTTTGGGAACATCACACAACGTCGTAATCGAAGAGTCTCCGAAACAAAAAGTGAAGACCTTAACTTAACAAATAATGAACTAGATGGCACCACTAGTAACAGTCTACCCAACATATCAGACGACGAGGACTGCGATGAAATTCTTCAACTAAAAAACAAAATAAAAGAATTGACGCTTCAACTAGAGACTGCACACAGAGAAGTTGAATCCCTAAATATGGACAACACAAATCTCAAAAAGACCATCGAAAACTTGACAAAAAAGGAAAACATTTACAAAAAACTTACAACGGACATTGTGAATAACACTCCAAAAAGGAAAAAATCATCTCAAACAGTTCCTACAATCGATCTTAGCATTACTCCTAAGTCGACGAAGAAATGTATGAAGCTTACTCCCGAAATGGCTGATAGATCAACTCCAGAAGCTGTACCCCAGATGGTTGATGAGACTACTCAATGTAACATCTATGGAAATAAACACTCAATACGTGAGAACTTAATCAACCAACAATTCCAGACACAAAACACAATAAAAAGCAAACTAACTATAATAAGCGCCAACAATAGAAACGGACTCTGCAACATTATTGAGGATCTTTTTGCAACTAGTTTTGACTTTTGCCACTACTCGTATCCAAATGGTAGCATCGAACAACTCTTACTTGGCTTAGAAAATAAGATTAAACACTACAGTAAAAGCGACTATTGTGTTATTCTAGTAGGAGAAAGAGACTTCTTAAGAACTAAGAACTATCACGATCTGATATACCATATTAAAGATTCCATTGAAAAACTAAGCCATACCAATATAATTATATGTCTCCCAACCTATAGACAATGTGGTGATTACACAACAATATACAACTCCCGGGTTGAAATGTTTAATAATCTTTTGTATCTGCACAACACAACATATGAATATGCTTATTTACTGGACTCAAACGCTGACTTATGTTATGACAACACAATGTTTTCGGGTCGTCAGGGTCTCCTAAATGACAGAGGCATGAAAAACGTAATCTTGAATCTCAAAAAAACTATTAGCGAAATCCAAGTAGAGAATAATAGTAACACTGACAAAAAGGATATATTTGAAGATACATCAAACCATTTTTTTCTATGCTAATTTGTCAATAATGCATCAAAACATCGCAGGATTGATAAACAAGGCAGACCAATTGCTTCTGCATCTGCTTGAATTTCAAAATCGTGCGTGACTGAACACTTCATGGAAACTAGATATGAAGACTTTCTCACAATACCTAATTATAAATTAGCAGCTTGTTACTCTAGAGACACAAAAAGAGGGGGAGCGTGCATATTAATTAAAAATGAGCATCAGTATAGAGAGCTTGAAGATATAAAGAAACTTTCTATTCAGGGAGCTTTCGAGTGCTGCGCAATCGAATTGATACAGCACAATATTATCATTGTATGTATTTACAGAATACCTAAATCAAATAATCTTGAAACTTTTTACTCTAAATTAGATATTCTCTTGCCCAAGATTTGTTATAAAGCGCGCAAAAATGTTATTATATGTGGTGACTTTAACATTAATACATTGAAAAAAAATAGAACTTCCATTGAGTTTACTAACTATCTATTAAGTTACAATCTAAAGTTGCAAATTGACCAGCCCACTAGGCTACAAAGCAACACATGTATAGATAATTTTGCGCACAATTTTTCACAAAAATGTATCCACGATATAATTGACCTTAACATGTCAAATCATACCGCTCAAATTTTAAAGATTCCTGTAAAAAGGACTTGTACAATAAACAGTTGGAATATAACAGCCCGAGATTACAGTTACGATAACCTTATGAAATTTAGATTATGTTTATACCCTTTATCGTTTTGTGAAGTTTATCAAGCTGATGATCCTAATGTAGCGTACGATGGCTTTATTGAAACATTCCGGCTGTTTTACGACTTGTGTTTTCCCTTAATTAATAAAATAATAAAGTTAAAAAGGAATCCGAACTGGTTAACACCCGGAATAAAACGCTGTAGCAAAAATAAGAGACAGCTTCTTTGGCAGCTAAGAGCAAAACCTAATAGCAATAATTTAACTAAACTTAAAAATTACTCACAAAGACTTAAGAAAATAATAAAACTGACACAAAAAGCAAAAAATAATCATAGGATAATGACATCTACAAATAAATCAAAGGATACATGGAAGATCATAAATGAAAATAAATACTGCCCTCCCCATGAACACATAACGGAAATACGAAGGAACGGTGTTACAATAACAAACCCCTGCGATATAGCGAACGCATTTAATGATCACTTTGTGGATCAAGCAGAATTACTTTCAAATACCTCAAAATCTGCAAGTTATAAGACTCCAAATTCATGTTGCGAATCAATGTTTTTAGCCCCAACTACACCTGATGAAGTCTATCGCATAATACAGAATTTAAAAAACAAAGTTAGTGTAGGATATGACGATATTTCAACAAAGGTATTAAAATTTGTTTCCGAGGTTATAGCTGGCCCCATTTGCCACATCATTAATGTTAGTATCTCTTCTGGAATATATCCTGATAAACTCAAGCCAACAATAATTAAGCCCTTATTTAAGAAACAAGATAAAACTGATATCAATAACTACAGACCTATTGCTCTGATACCAGTAGTATCAAAAATATTCGAGAAAGCTATTTATCATCGTATAGATTCCTTTTTCACAAAACACAATCTCTTAGTAAAGGAACAGAAGGGTTTCAGAAAAAATAAATCCATAAATCTGGCTATCTATGATTTCCTTAATATTATAATGACAGATATAGATAAAAGAATTCCTATTAGTGCTATATTTATGGACATGACGAAAGCTTTCGATTTAGTTGATCATAATACTCTACTACGGAAACTTAATGCGCATGGAATAAGGGGAAAAGCACTTTCCCTTATACAATCTTATCTGGACAGTAGAACACAGTGTACGGAAATTAAACGAATTTCTATCAAAGAAAAAAAGGAATTTAAATATGTATCCGAAAAACGTGAAATAATTTATGGCGTACCACAAGGCAGCGTATTAGGACCGCCATTATTTTTGGTGTACATAAACGACTTCCCAAAACATGTCAGTTTTCCTATGGTCCTTTTTGCTGATGACAGTACGATCATTGTTAGGCAAAATAAAAATAGTGACTATGAATGTGACATCAAAGACTCATTGCAACAATCAATTAATTGGCTTGACCATAATAATTTAAAATTAAATTTAAGTAAGACAAAAATTATGCAGTTTAGACAAAGAGTAACTACTCCTGACATAAACATATTAATTGACGATAATAGAATTGAAGAAGTAGAACATGTAAAATTTCTAGGTTTGACTATTGACTCTAAACTGACTTGGAAAGAACATGCATCAATCCTCATAAAAAAATTAAGTCGCTTCGCCTTTGCTCTATTCAAGCTCAAGAAAGTAGTAAATCAGGCAGCTGTTATAGCTGCATATTATGGCTATGTAGATTCGACATTACGCTACGGAGTAATTTTTTGGGCAAATTCATGTGAGAAAAATAACGTTTTTAAAGCACAGAAGAGGTGTATTAGATCGATGTGTAATTTAAAACCAACAGATAGTTGTAAACCTCATTTTAAATCCCTTAGGATATTGACATTACCTTGCCTTTATATATACGAGACTGCATTGTTCGTCAAGAAAAACAGTAAATTATTTAAAAAAGCTTCTGAGGAACGTTATAGATCAACAAGACCGGAATATCGACACGAACTATGTCTAAGAGCCTCAAAGACGGCCCTTATGCATAAAAGCATTCTCTGCATGGCACCAAAAGTATATAATAAAATACCAAATGCTATCAAAGATTTGAATTTGATACAATTCAAACGAAAACTGAATGATTTTTTAATTGAAAAATGCTACTATACCATTGACGAATTCCTTCTTGACAAAATGTAAAAACTGACTATTATATATTTATGCTTGACACCTTGACTAACTGATTGTATTTTAATTTTTGTAATAATAATTAATTGTATTCTAATATGAATTGTTATCTCAATTTTGACTTTTTTATTTAGTACATCAATTATTATTTTTTTTCTTTTTTGTATTTCAATGTAAATACATTTTGACATTTTAGTTTTGTATTTCAATGTATGTAAATCAATTTTAACTTCTGATATTGTTAAAACGTGTATGCCTAATGGGTAGCTTTTTGAGTTACCATAAAATAATTGTAAGACCTGTTGTATCACCAAAAAGCACACGTATAAATACTTTGACTTTGACTTTGACTTTGAAGCCTGGGATACACTAACATTTTGTCCCGAAACACGACGCGCAACACTTAAGCCTGGGATACACTAGGGAACATTTTGTCCCGAAACACGACGCGCAACACTCAATATACGTGACGCTGAAACGTTGCATAGTGTGCCGCAACATGACCCGAAACATTTTTCTGTTTTAAGACATTCACTTTGGCATGTTCTACGTAGTTGTTGAGCAACATGTTCTGCAACATGTTGCTCCATTTGTCCCCTAGTGTATCCTTGGCTTAAATTTACGTGACGCTGCAACGTTGCATATTGTCCTGCAACATGCCCCGCAACATAGTACGTGACGCGGGGCATGTTGCTTGCTCCCGCCTCGAGAGCGAGCGCACGAGTCCCGCGTCAGTATGCATGTTCCACGTAGTTATTGAGCAACATGTTCCGCAACATGTTGCTCCAATTGTCCCCTAGTGTATCCTTGGCTTGATAATGTGATTTGTGTGAGTGGTGTGAGTGTGTGTGCGTGTGTGTGTGTGTGTGTGTGTGTGTGTGTGTGTTAATAATAATTTATGTTTCTTACTTTTTCAGAAAACTTATCAATTACGCAGATTCTTATCTGGTTGGGAATATTGTTCCTTATATTTTGTCCATGGGACGAGAAAATAAGTCGAAGACAGTCTCCTTTGATCTCAGAATGCCCTGCAGCAAACCCAGCGTGCGATGTCTACTACCATAATATCGTGCAACGAGGCAGCCATTGTCCGTTAGTGCTTTATGTTGATTATCTGTCGAGCGTGGCCACGCAGTACCCTTCCCTCTGTTTCCATGTCTTCTTCCTTGTGGACGACTCGCTGAAAACTTTAAAACGAAGCCGGAGAGACACTATAATTTTCGATTCAGATGACCGATTTCCTTTAACTAGTTCATATGGTAAATTCGGTTTTCAAGACATTCAACATTTTAAAACGAAATATAAAAATGTGAACGTCACAGTTATGGCTTTAAGTGAGTTCATGAATATGATACCATTGGAATACAACTGGAGGAACATTCCACCTTCATATTTAACATTCTATACCAGAATTTTCTCGGTTTGGCTAAATGGAGGAATAGCCATGGACTTGGATCACTTCAATGACAACTATAATCTTAAACAAACAGATCGCACAATATCCAATATATTGAAACAACATAATGATGGTATTAAAGCTGAAGAATACGCAAACCTGCTCAACAAAGTTAACCTTGAGGAAGAATATGAGTTCTTTACTATGCTTAATAGATTAATACAACAAATGTTCAATAACACAAGAACATTTCTTTCTAAAAACATTCCTTTTCCTCAAATTACTACTGAAAACGGTGTATCTCAAAATAAATCTTTGTTACGTATAAACAGGAATAAACGGGACGGATCTACACCGATAAATGATAAAAATTATAAATCTGAAAACGCTTCTAATGTTCATCTGGAAACTATAAATATGACAAAAGAAGAAGATTTGAAGAAGAACGAATATCAATTATTGTCCAACCCAAACACAAATTCGGACAAATTAAAATTAACTGTAAATAATGCTGTCAAAGCTTTGCAAATGGCTAACTCCAATATAGTTAACGGTAATAATGAAACAGTGGGTTTAAATAATTCTGAAACACTACCTAAAATGAAGAATAATACTTCTCGAGTTGTTTTGTTTTACGATTTTTTAGTATTGTCTAACGGTATGGCACCAAAACCACCACAGATTGGAAAAGATGGTAAATTGAAAAATGATAAACCGGTCCTGTCTATTGAGTCTGAAGGAATGTTTGTCGCAGCATCTACGAGTCTGCATCCGTTTTTAACACATTTGATCTCCATGCGTTGTCCACATATACGGCCTAAATGCGCCATTGAGAATATACTCTTTTCACATTGTTCAGGATTATTTGATGAAGACAATTACTGCAACAATATTTATATACTTTAGATAACTCGTTGTTTGCATTAATATTTGATAATGTTTATATTTTTATTTATATTTGTTTCTATTTTCTGTTTTTTTTTTATTTCTGTGTCGATAAATATACTCAGTTTAGACAATTTTGATATTAAATAATCTTATTTGAAGAAGATATTGTTTAATTTATAAATTATGTTGTTTTTTTTTTTCAGAGACGAATCAATTAATATTTTTGACACCTAATTCGTCTCTATTATGAACATTAGTCAATATTCTATCACTGTCAATTATTACAGACTGAGCTCAGCAGGCTGTGTAGACACTTATCTGTTCTCCCTATTTTATCAAAGTCGAATGACTGAAGATAGGACCGTCAATTATCAACTCGCGGATCTATTCTGTGATCTTGACTGAGTTGAGTCTGTCCAATGATCCCAACTCTCCCATGGCTTGCATGTCTAAACGCTGATAAATAAAAATATTTTCTACCGAGGGAGAGTTAAGAGGAATTAAGTTATATAATTTAATATCAGTTGCCCCACCTTACCTAGCCAAGGCACCTTAGCACCTTGTTCAGATATCTATAAGCCAGGGTGTTCTTGTTCAATGAGTGTGTTCTAAAATGGCATTCACTTAGGTAGGGCCGGCGCCCACTGCCGGCATGGCATACCATGGCACTGCACATTGTGCTACGGTATCCCGCGGCATGGCAGGTTGTGCTCTGGCATGCCGCGGCGTGCCGTGCCATGCCACAGCATCCCACGGCACGTCGCAGCATCGTGGTATCGAAATAAACAACATGAACTCTAAACTCATTGAAATAAGATTCAAAATAACTTGATTAGTAATAAAATCCTTTGATATGACATGCCATGCCATGACGGCACTGGGCGCCGGCCCTAATATAAGTGTGGTGGCAACACTAAGGCATCGCATCTAGGTACCTGTCAAAACGCTGATTATGACATTAGTTAGGGCCCACCAGTACCGGCTAAACTATAGACGCCAGCCCAGAGATTTTTTTTATGTCAAAATCTAAGGTAAAGCCAAACAAAGTGGAAACAAGATACGCAAAACAGTCTCCTATCATACTTTAGATATCTTTGTTCAAAATTGTCGTTTTAGATGTCCTTGTTAAATGTTTAAATAAAATGACACCATTAACTTCAGGTGCAGCTGCCAACATTTATTTATTTAGTTCTTTATGCACATAGAAGTACAGAGGCGGACTTAATGCCTTAGGCATTTTCTACCAGTCAACATCGCAATACAGCAGCTCTAACATGGCACTACTGCTGCACTGTTGTAGGTACTAGTTGTAGCTCTGCCGTGGCACAATCGTACCACTACCGTAGCAATGTCGTAGCACTACCGTAGCATATATCTTACTACTGCCGTAGTTATGCTGTAGTAGCTTGGCGACATTATGGGAATAAATCAAAGAGATTGCACTAATAGGTCGGATTAAATAAAGTCAAAGACATAGAGAAGATCTGATAAAATCATACTCTTTGCACTCTAGAAAACTAACTTGACAGTTGCGTTTACAATGGTCTAAAATTACAGTTCATCATGTTAGTAATACAAATAAATCCACTGCTAGACTATAGATACTAATAATGAAGCTTCCGTTTAACTTAGTTTTGGCTCCTGTATTAAAGCCTTACCTCGGACGAACAAGGATATTTTGCCATCACCCAACGTTTAGCATGAGCATTTACTACACATACATTTATGGAGTGCTTGGTTTTGTAAGTTGTTAATTGTTATATTGCATTTCATGATGAAAACTATACTTTTACTAATTTATACTTAGTTTGACATCCTCATGTGAGTGACAATACCATCCAGTATAATTGTTTGTGCTAACGGGCCTGCACGTATTACGACAAAAGTATTCTTCCTTCAAAGATGTGAGGCGGTGGATCAGTAACAAGGTGACCCTATGAAATTATATGACTCTTTTCACTAAAACTGTGCGTGAATCTTACATGTTGAGAAGTATTGTCACTCTGAAACAGTGTATAGCTGAGTCGTGCGAGGATGCGTAACGAACTCTGCCTAGCCGAGTGTGAGTACATACATATATGTCTCGCACACGTAACCTACTCGTACTAAAATCTACGTCCGCATCCCTTGCATACATAACCTGATTTTTTTTTATCCAAAAATACCTAGGTCTGCTAGCCCTTATGTACAAATGAATTCCAAAACTTACCCTTTTCTTTAGACAAAAAAAGACAGTGACCAGTGAAGATTTGATTGATTTTTAACTGTTACAGCTTATAAGCGCAAATCATTTGAGGAAACATCTGGGAGAGTTACCTCCCGAACGCTATGTGCGTTCAGATATCGAAGTCCGAGATGAAAATAACTTCATGCTAGTTCACGATTTGAAGATCATAGCCACGTCCATGGGATTGGTGCAATACGCTTGTCTGATTATAGGATGCTTAACGGTAAATATGATGTATTATATTAAAATATTAGTTAGCTAGCCTATTTTGCTGTGCCCACTGCTGAGCGTAGGCCTCCCTCTCCTTTTTCCACACACGCCTGTCCATCAGCATCGTCAGTCATTGCGAGCTTAGCCCCCCCCACCTTCACCTTAGTCTATCTCAATGTCGCCTTGCATTTAATGAGACCCAAAAAGTAGTTCTTTTAGCCCACAGCTTACCTGACATGCGGCTAACATGTCCGGCTCAATCCTACTTTCAAATATTATAGATGCGAAAGTTTATATGAGTAAGGGCCATGTGGTGTAGCTTATTTCAACAAGTAAAAGGATGTTGAAAGATCTTCTCGTCATTGTTTTTACTCATTAAAATGATCTAACATACATTATAAAATTAAAAGCCATTATATCTCAAACATAAATAAGTACTTCGTTTGTAAATCAAACAAAATAACCAAAAAAGTTCTGTCAAATGACAGTCACCGACGTCTAAACAACGTCTTGTAGCTCGATTAAGATAACCATCTGATTAACGTCAATAACCGACGATAAGGCGGTGGTAACCAGGAAATATTGCTAAAACAGCCGTTTTAATATTTAAACAGTCGATTTGCTGTTGATGAACATCGCCCTAAGTCTATATTGTACCAATTGAATCAATCAGCTCACAGCTCAAACTACTGAACAGAACTAAATTAATATTGTTGTATAATTTTAGCTCATTCTGTCTCACAATAATTTTTATACCTATTTATATTGGTGTGAATAAAAAGAAGTATTATCTTCTATGATTGCAGGAAAATCCATCTCTATTCATTCCTCATCTCGCTGGCCAGTTGCTTGTTGTTTTTGTGAAGATTCTCAACGCTCTGCTGTTACTGGCTCCCATTAACACGAAGTCTATGGGGAGGCTGGGCCACAAAGTGCCTGCAATCGTGCTGATGACGTTCAACTGGCTCCAAGAGTTTTGTGTCTTTCGACAATTCTTATGTATATGTGACTTATGATAGATAACTTGTGTATAAATTATTTGTGCAGTAAAATCGTGTAATTTTTAATTTTTTGAGATTCCACTTTTCTGCATTGCACACTTTCAGATTTAGGTAGAGGTACATTGAGAAAATTTCTATGGATAATATACAATTATACGACATGCGAATAAACCCCAGTCACGAGCCACGAGCTCTTAACGCTCAGTACCTTTTTAAGGACTTAAGCTGAACTGTTACAGGAATGGAGTTAGGTATACAGGGTAGCTATAAACCTTATATAACTCCATTTCTGTCCACCCCCCTTTCTCAATCGCACGCCTGAAATTTTAACACGTCGTGGTAAGGCCTCTGATCGTAGTTGGTTTTTATTTATTATCGGTATTCTTTAACTACGAACGCCGCTGATAAAACTAAATAAGAACCATAGGCCATAGGGGTGGTAAACGCCACCTAATAGTGCCAACTACCACCTCGGTTGGAAGCTCATATAAATAATAATAAATAATAATATAGGAATAATTTTTGTTCAATAAAAGTCTGACACGCCCTCCCGCTTCGCTCTAGAGCGCGAAAAAAACACGCTACAAAACTGTACAACTTTTTTCGATGTTACCTAGCAGTAGCCTAGTCAAAGTGATGGAGGTGCTGATCCACTTTGGTTTCGAGTCTGCGATTGGTTGCCTGTATGGTGATAGGCTACCACCATACCATACCACACCACACCACCACCATCCACTACCAGACCAAGTAGGAGATGGCGGGACGACTTCCTTGAGAATTGGCAAGAAGTGGTTCAAAGCTGGGAACGACGGAGGGAATGAAAGGAGGCCTTCGTCCAACAGTGGGATGGTATAGGCTAGGTATAACAATAAAGAATAATAACTTAGTTATTGGCCATAAATGAGTATCGGATTTTTTATTATATTTGGAGGGACTGTAGGATTTTTGCTACACCAACCCTATATCTGTGATCGCCATCAGCAGGTAGGAGAGTGAGTGAGTGTGAGTGAGGTGGGAATACTGTAAAGGGGTCTTCCCTTAGTGTTACTTTACACAGCACCTGATCATTGGGTTACCGTCTTTCTTGGTGTTACTTTAATGTTTGAATCCCCGACCGGTCCTATGAGACCGCGCTGTTATTGTTTTACTATTGTGTCTCGTTTCGCGGGTATGTGATAGATTAAGGGCAATGATGGTGGAGCGCAGTAGCACGACGCGGACAGCGGAGAGAGGTGAGGCTAGTAGGTTTCCGAGATCTATTAGAAATCAAAAGAATCGGAGTCGTCAAAATAAACTATCGAGTCAACCATTGCCTCACCGTTCTAAAAAATAATCGAGTTAGATATTTGTTGATTTTTTCTAGTCAACGAAATCGACCGCTAGCTTCCGATTGTTTGGTTCAGTCACTCTCACTCAACGAGTCCCGCTCGGTCACATAGTCACATAACAGACCGAGTGGAACTCGAGTCAAAGTCGGAACAATCGAGAACCGTCGAGATGTTCGAACAATCGAATAAAATCTCTCACCTTCGCGCATCGCTAAATAGGTGAGGTCTATTGGCGGTTGCTATTCCGTACAAAGTCCGTACATCTTAATATATATAAATCTCATGTCCCAATATTTGTCCTCAATGGACTCCTAAACCACTTAACCGATTATAATAAAATTCGCACACCATGTGCAGTTCGATCCAACTTGAGAGATAGGATAGTTTAAATCTAAAAAAAAAAAAAAAATTGGGTAAAGTAGGGTAGTGTAGGGTAGGGTAGGGTAGTGTAGTGTAGGGTAGTGTAGGGTAGTGTAGGGTAGTGTAGGGTAGTATAGTGTAGTGTAGTGTAGGGTAGTGTAGGGTAGTGTAGGGTAGTGTAGAGTAGTGTAGGGTAGGTAGGGTAGAGTAGGGAAGGTAGGGTAGGGTAGCGTAGGATATGTAGGGTAGTCATTTGACGGGAGCGAAGCCGCGGGTAAAAGCTAGTTGTTTTATATATCCGACTGACCTCAAATGATTCCGCATGTAAACATCCAACCTACATGTCTTTTCACAAAACACTTGTTTTTGTTAGAAAAATAATTACATGAAATGTCATCAGTGGCAATGAAATGAACATATCATACAGTTGTCATTTAACAATAATTCACCCTTCTAAATGTGCTGCATTATGTAATAACGTTTAATAAACTATTTGGCTGGTGGAAACTCGTGTGGTTACTCATGGAACTTAAATTAGAACAGTGTTGACCGCTACCAGGATGGTATACAGTGACTGAATCCAACATGGAGACTGAGAGTAACGCTTTCTTGAATCAGCTTCGGCTCAAGCATGAGAATCACGCGAATGTTGTAAGTCTATCAAACTTTACGTTTCAGGAAAACTCTCGGTGTTGGGCGGATTATTGATGATCCACAGTGTCTGAATATAACAACAATTTATTGATGAACAAGCCGCTAACATAGCGGCTTCGCCTGTGTGATAATAGAAAATCATCCCAAAGAAAAGTAGGTACTTCTAGGATAAAAAGTATCAAATCAGATATTCGGAGAAAGAGACTCGATGGTTCTATGAGCGCCTTAAGAAGATGTCAATAAAACCGTAGTCCGGGTGAGCAGGGTTGAGGCCTATGGGGTCAGGGATTCGCGAAGGTAAACCCGGGGCCATGAACCGAAAAGCAAAGAAGAATTTAGCAGTGCGTTTTAGTTGATAAAAGTCTGATACGCCCTCCCACTTAGCCCAAAAGTGGGCGAAGTCATTCGATGATTTCCCACCAAAAAAATAATTAAAAAAAGCTCATTTATCTAGCCTAGAATTGTTTACAGTTAAACCACATCAGCGGCGAGAATTCGGAAGGCCTAAAGATAAAGTTGCGAGCATTGCTGGTCGCACTTCTAGGCGTTTCCATGTCGGCTTGCGCTTTCGCGTCCCAGCCAGTTGAACTCGAGCTGGATGATGACGAAGTCGCACAGAAACTTAACAACGTCAGCTTTGCTAGAAGGTAATTTCATTGCAATCAAAAGAAATCAAAGAATCGCCAAACTTATGTACCTAAGTGGCAGTGGGCAAGCAACATTGCTTGTAGAACAGATGCTCGATGGGGACTGAAGGTTCTGGAGTGGCGGGCACGTACCAGAAGACGCAACGTTGGAACGCCTCCCACAAGGTCGACCGATGACCTGGCGAGGGTTGCGGGAATCCGATGGATGCGAGACGCACAGGACCGGGCGTTGTGGCGACGCTTGGGGGAGGCCTATGTCCAGCTGTGGACGTCTTTCAGCTGAGATGATGATGATGATGATGATGACGAATTTTATTGCGTAGCATAACGACGAAGAATGAGGGGAGTGGATGAAGTGAGAAATAAGTAGCTATATTAGAGGATGTTTGTGTGCGCCAGTGACTTAAAAGTTGAAAGGGAGTCGCTGTCTTTTTTGGTTTCCTGCACTTTTACTTATAGGTACCTAAATAATTTCTTATGTTACAGAATTACTAAACCAACAATTCGACTTGTGATGGGTTATGGGAGACTCAGTGCATTTGTCACCGCAACAACTTCATTGCTTTTATTAGTGGCTGTTATGTCTAAGGTAAGGTACCTATAGGTACTTATTATACACACATCAAAAGTGTCTAGGGATCAACATATATTTTTGCAATAACTTTTCTCCTGATTGATATTAATTAAAATTTTCTTTAAGGATTCATCAAATAAAGTGTTTTCGTTTGTCACAGTAACGATAAACCAAGTCACCTTTGCATTAATAAAGAAATTTGCCATTTTCCTAATAAAGGGATTTTTGACATTTGAACCACTAACATTAAAGTTCGAAAAAAAGACTGAAATAACAGTTTTCTTTAAAATTTTATTGGGTAACTTAAACAATTAATAATCCGTATTTCTACCGCGAACACTAACAACACAAGAACATCGGTTTGGCATACTCAAAATGAGTTCATCCAAATCACGCTGTGGAATGGCTGCCCATGTTCGTTGCAACAACAAAAAAAGGTCTTCTTGCGACTGGATACCCTCCATATTCGGCAGAGCTCTTCTCTGTAGCATATCCCATGCATGCTCAATCGGGTTCAAGTCTGGCGACTGAGCAGGCCAGGGCAGGACATTGATGTTAGCTGCGGCGAGAGTCTGTCTTACAACTCTTGCGGTGTGCGGTCGTGCATTATCATGCATTAACTGAAATAAAGGACCGATTTGCACTTGTAGAGGAACGATGACGTCTGATACAATCGTCTCAGCATAAATTTGAGCGTTGAGGTTGCCTCTGATCCAAATCAACTCAGTTCTTCCGCCGATCCAAATACCCGCCCATACCATGATGGTTCCACCACTATAAGGATGGACTTCCTGGCAGGATTTTAATCGCTGTTGGCGTCCAGGGGTTCTCCAGTGTCGTATACGTCTTGTATCCGGTCTCATACCAAAACGAGACTCATCAGAAAAGCACACGAAACGCCATTGTTCTTCTGCCCAATTTCTGTGTTCAAGAGCCCATTGATATCGAATCCTACGATTGTGCATTGCTATAGGTGGTACCCGTAGCGGTCTTCGGGAATGAAGGTTCACTTCATGCAAGCGGTTTCTGACTGTTTGGTCGCTAATTAAGTTCCCTGAAGAGTGATGAAGCCTCACGGCTAACATCATGGCGGTTATTGTTGGAGCTCTTCGAGTTAAGATTTGAATGTATCGGTCTTGTCTCCGTGTGGTGCAGCGATACCGTCCTCCATGGCGCTCAGCCACGGCACCAGTTCTTCGGTAACGTGTCCAAAGTCGACTGATAACACTCTGACTTGTATTCAGAGCTAAAGCCACAGTACGTTGCCGGGAACCAGCTTCTATCATTCCCACGGCTCTGAGCATTTCTTCCCTGCTTAAATGACGTCGCCGCTCAATAATAACGTTGGTTTTAATCAGTAGTAGGGAAACAGTAGCACTAATAATGTCTTCAATGCGTTGTATGTTTTTATAGGGAAAATATTGACAGCTGATTTTCATCTTTTACTCGAATTTGATTCACAGTTCCTGATTCAAATTATGAAATGCACCAAAAAGGATCCATATAAATTTATAAAATCATAAATTTATTACAAAGCCACATCTCAATCTCAAGAAATCCGCATAAAAATGCTTGATCCCTAGACACTTTTGATGTGTGTAATTTATTTTTTTTATGACCTCAGCACAAAATTGTCCTAAGCCTATTTTACTTTGATTGTGTTCAAACTTCGACACCATAAGGGGCCATCCATAAATAATTATGGACAAGGACGAAAGGAGCGTCAAATATAATTTTCGCCACTATACTCCGTCGGTTTCGGTAGTTAACTAAAGGTAAACAATCTTGGTATGTCTTTTTATCTAAAAATTGTATGTAAAAATCTTTGCAACTAAGTATTTACCTAAATTGATGTTAGCTAATAAACTAAATTTAAATAATCTTTGTGTATATTATATACGACCTTTTTAATATAAAAAGACATACCAAGATTGTTTACATTTAGTTAACTACCTAAACCGATAGACCATAGTTCACTATCGCTGGTAGGTGGAATGTTAGTTTATAGAGCCTCGGTTACCTAATTTTATATATTCCTGTTTTGTTTTTGTCAAAGCAATCGTGGTGGCGTCGAGGAGCTCGTTGGTTGGCGGCCCCGGCTCTGTTGGTGGCCGCTTTGGAGACGGCGTCAGATGCCAGCGATGCCATGCTCGCCGCCGTGCTGCGAGGCTCAGCAGAACCCAGCAAGGTCGTCGCGCAGACCTTCGCCGCTGCCGTGCTAATCACCGTTGAGATACTAGTCTGGTAGGTTACCCACTCGGGAATGCTGGATAATCTTAATAGCGCTCTAAGGCTTCTTGTACACGATATGTTTTAAACCGAGTGTAGGCACGGTTAATTCGCTATGCGTAGGCACGGTTGTGAATGGATCAGTGGGGAAACTTGTTGAAATACACGGCAGCGCGGCGGCACGGTGCTGCCGCCGTGCTTCATCAGTGTTGTATCGCAGTCTCTTGTACACGGGACGGTTTATTAACCGTGCCTACACACGGTAAAAAACGTGCCGTGTAGGTACAAGAGGCCTAATAACTTAGTCTCACTTATGTAGGAGGCGCTGAAGCTTCTACTTGCAAGCCCATGTCCGGACAGCATAATGTGTCACTCTGAAAGTAAGGGCGTTATGCAGTCTCTCTAGCCACATCTTCGTAACAGGTCATACCTTGCGCTAGAATAGGCAAGTTGGTGCACCCAATTCACTACAATGAACTGGCCCAGCTGTGCCCTATACTCTTCGACATGAAGAGGCGAGATGAAACAGCTTGCCTTTGTTGTGTTCTTTCCTACGAAGGCAGGTTGTCTCGGTGAGGTATAACAACTATATTTACTAATGAATTATATTATTCATTACAGGTACTTCATTGCAAAATTTTTCGAGTATAATCCGCCTCCAACGGCCGAGGAACGAGAAAAAGAAAATCGAATAGGATCAATGCCGGAATAAAATAACAATGTTACATTTTTCATACAAATATGTTTATTTCGTATCAATAAATCGCTTATCTAAAACCATTTCTTCTTTTATATAAAATAATTTAAACCATCATTTATTCACGCTAAGAAAATAGTAACTCATCGGTGCAAATGCAAAGTAAACGCGTATTCATTACTAGGCGGGTAAAAATTCAACAAGCCAACTTAACTTACGCAATATTTACAAAAATAATGATTAAGTAATTATTTTTTAATTTAAAATCATCAGAATTTCCTTTTCTACATATTCTTAAATTTTTACAAATGTTTGTAATTCATTGTTAAAATTGATTAAAAATGTGTTGGTACTGTTTAAAGGGCTTACTTCTATTGGTCCATAGGATCACGGCTTTCTAATTTACATGATCTAATTGGTAAAGCGGTGTGGCTAATCAGAGTGACAACGATGAATCACTATTTCCTTAACGCGAATACACTAGTAGGAAATATAAAGACTTATAACTAAATAAAGGCACTTAAATGATTACTATAATTTAGTTTCTATTATCTAGGGTTTATATTGGCGGTTCTTTACATTTAATTTGAGTCACAAACAAAACTATTATTAATTAAATCAATTTCCTAGCTAGACTCTTTCTAGTTATACTCTATTTACTATAAGATTAGAAAACAAAAGAAACTTGTGTTACTGTCCGTTCCACCGATTTTGACTTCCATTCCGTAGACATAAGGATGATATTAAAAGCAATAAAAGTGGTTAGAATACCAACTTTATTTGCAGCTGTCATTTTGTCATGTCACCAACACTGCAACACAATAAAAGTCAAAATCGGTTGAATGGACGGTAAAACAAGTTTCTTAAAATTTCTAATCTTATAGTAAATAGAGTTTAGGTATGTTCATTTAGCATATCACATACCCGCGAAACGAGACACAATTGTAAGACAATAACAACGCGGTCACATGAGACCGGTCGGGGATTCATGAATTAATTTTCAGTTAACACTTTCGGTTCCAAGGACCCCTCAAGGTGGTGCAATAATTGAAAATGTATGTATTCTGGTCCTTAGGCATGATGTGATCATACAACGACATTTTCGCTACGAACAACAGTAGCTCGAAAGGCAGATTGTGGACGTTTCAACGAATTATTGCACGTTTTTGGCACCAAAAGTAATAAAAAAACCCTTTAAGACACTAAGATTAGTTAATAATTATAATTAATACGTACTTATTGCCATTTTACTTAACTAGTATGAATATGTTGCTATCACGCGGTATTCTTATTGCAATAGAATA
Organism: Mythimna separata; assembly: GCA_030763345.1. Taxonomy (NCBI): domain Eukaryota; kingdom Metazoa; phylum Arthropoda; class Insecta; order Lepidoptera; family Noctuidae; genus Mythimna; species Mythimna separata. Next base: position 11,221,409 of record CM061172.1, on the reverse strand, counting down.
CAAATATCGTGCTTTTTTGATTTTCCTTCCACTGCATCTATGCTGTTCTTTAAATATTTTGTAATTTAGACTCTAATAATACTTCGTCCCAATTCTAGGCTGGTAGACCGCAATAGCGGATTTGTAGTTTCATTAATGGCCACATTGACCACTTTTACCTACGTATTTTACTTATTAGCGCAATATCTGATACCTTTGCATGAAACACAAGTGTATTGCGTTCTGAGACGTTGCGACTTGCACCAGTTAACAATTTCCGTTCTAAATGTAAGAACCGTATCTTTGTCATCAGTTGACGATATCACAGCATACGTATCAATGTCAAATTTACCCAGCAAGAACACAGAAACCCTCATCAGCAAATCTTCATCAGGATTTATAGCACTTAAACGACGAACTTCATCCTTATGAAAAGTTTCAATAATTTTAAAGCATAGTTGCATAAACAAATCACATTTTTCTTGCGAGTAGTTTTCAAGCCATTTCTGAAAGTAATCTACCGTGGTTTGTTTTACAAGGATTTTATGGGACCCGATATCAAGCTCTTGTCCTACTCGAAGCGTCCTAAAACCTTTGAGATAATTCTTTATGTATTCGTCACCCTCGTCCCAATGTTTGTTACTAGATTCCTTGTCATTTTTCACTTTTTCAAAGTGTGCCAGAGCTGCTTTCTTCAGTTTCAATAATGTGTCTCTGTTAATCCTACCATCGCGGATGTATGATTTTAACGCAGCCATGAACACACTGTCATTTTCATCATCAGTTATTTGTGACCGTAAATACTGAAAGACAAAAAATACCAATCGCCTCTTCCAGTTAGGGTCAATGGATTCCATTAATTTCGATTCTGCGGGTAAAAATGAAATTATAAGTTCAGTACAAACTAACAGAAACCCGTCATGCAACACCTCGCTGAACGTTGTCAGTAAATCTAAAACAAAATTTTGATCAGCCACGCTCAAATTAATGATAAATGCGGATATTTTGATCATTTCTTCAGGGCGGATATTGCATAATTGAAAATCTTTCAGTGGTGTTTTTGATGAGCCGGGCACTTGGTCTGACGAATATATTCTTGTAGGAGCATTTTTGGTGGTCACATCTGCAGGCCCATACTTTGCAAGTAGTTTACTGCGAGCGGCTGGCCCCATCCGGTACATTTTGTTCACATTAGCTGTGTGACTATTATTTATCAAAACTTTGCCATCTGAAGACAACGATATCCTGACTTTACTTTTGTTGAATGATTTATTCAAATTCTTTATTTTTCCGAAGAACTCATCCTTATTTTCAATCGTTTTAAGAGCTTTTATAACATCAGTGTTGCCATCTATGGTGCCCTTTAGTCTTCGGGTTTCAGCTGTGACTTTATCAAAGATTCTCCTAAAAAAAAGTTTGTAACATTATAAAGTGTACTTACATAAAATCTTAAAATTTGTTTAAGCGTGTAGTTTATTTAGTAAATCATTAATCAATTATTTGATAAGTCCTTGACAATTTAGGATGGTAACCCCCTGTTTAAAAAGGGAATGTTATGTCACAGTGCTACCAACAAACTCCACAGTGATACAAGTAAATTCGCTCGCAGCCTGGACTGTTATCGACCCGCCGCCGCCGTCGCGCGTCGTAGCGTTCAGAGGGCGCTGTCTCACGTGGCCCACGGCCATAGTTTCCCAATAAGGCGCCCCTTAAGTATGGCCGTGGGTCGCTTATGGGAGTAAACACCTTTCCACAGCTGTCTGCTCTTCTAGTAAGGGTTTTTTAAGGTGGGAAATCATCAAAATCACTTCTCTCGCTCTGGGCGGGACTTTTACTGACTAAAACACATTCCTGTACCTTTTGCCTTAATTCTAGAGTCCCAAGATTCTCTTTCGTTGATCCCAGGGCCCCAATAGGCTACAATACAGTACGGCAAATAATAACGTTTCTTACCTTTTATTGTTACTGGACAAGGAATCTCTGATTTCATTTATTTTGTTAGCTTGCGCGTCCTTAACGATTTCTTGAGCGGTCTGGTTAGACATGACGCCGATACCGAGGAACAGGGCTGAAGTGGTGAACTGGAACACTTCAGTGGCTGACGGTGTTTCCCCAAACTTAACGTACTGGAAATTTAAAAAAAAGAAATCAATTATTTGTTAGTAAAGTAAAAATAGTCGAAATTCATTTGAAATATAGGCGGCTAGCTGTTATACGTATTGTAACAACGGTATGATAGATTGAATATACAGAGTTATTTGTAAAACACTTACAACCTTGCAGGACTGTATTACTGACATCATAAACAACTACAATAGGTAATTGTTCTTGCTTTTTATAAAAACATACCTTCAAGATTTCGTTGTTTATAATTTGTTTTATACGATATAAAGTAGTTTAATAATCGTAGTAGACTTGTCACGACACGGGGATAAAGCCTTCTTTGTCTTGGGCGGCTTGAATTCCTCACTTCACTCAGGTTTCTCTATTAACTCCCTCGCAATGCTCGGGAGTTAATTTAAATCCCTCACTGACGCTCGGGATTGAAACTTAGCAACCTTCGTTTTTTTCGGAATTCAACATGCCGGCCGCTCTCGCCTTAAAGACACTGCTTTATTCCCTAGTCACATAATCTACTATTATTTTTGTAAGATAAATAAAGAAAAATGTTGTTTATTAATTCATTCTTTACTGTACACAATAACTTATTTAAATACATTAATTTGCCAATTCATGTACAAAGGTGAGCTTAACTCAACAATGAGTTTTCTCCCAGCAAACCTCGAGCGTCTAAACCAACCAACCTCTCTGTTGTTCGTGATGATACCTGTTACTATTATTATGAACAACAACTTTTGTCCTGAAATACTACCAGTGTTTTGCAAATAGCCCTTTATATTACATCATAAATTCATTGAGTAGCAGAAAGATGAATATTTTCACCTGTCGACTGTAAATCTTACCTTGTAAATCATATCGCCCAAACCGTTGGCACATCCAATAAATCCTGTTGCAAGATTCGTAAACTTCAAAAAGTCCAATGCGCTCATTAGGATCTGTGAAAAGTAATTAGTTATTTGTATTTAATCCACAGGTAATTTATGATTATACAACGTGTAACGTTAAATGCGTAAAATCTGAAAATAGTTTGAGCAGAATAACGAGCAGAATCAAATGAACCATTTTTTTAAATAGGTCATAAAAAAGCCTTAAAAATGTTGTTCTGTCTATTTATTAAGATTTCAAGCCAGCACGTGCGTAAATCCGCTAAAATAGGTAAACGAACACAAATGGTTGTCATTCATTTAATTTTCTTCATACGCCGTATAATAATAGTTCTTATTTCAATGCAGATACGAATCTTAAACAAACTAAAACAGCGCATGAAACCCTTAAATATTTTTTTATTGTTTTTTTTTTTCTCTCAGAATTTGGTCAATGTGCATTTGTCGTTGCACGTTGTATAGGGTGACTGGTAATTAGTGACCGATACTTAAACACATGATTGTACTTATGATAACCAACAACTTTTACGATGGGACCAAACCTGGAATCGCAAAAATAATTTGCTGTTCAGTACATTTATGTTCGCCTACTAACTGGTCAACATGTACTGAACTGCCGATTTACTCGTATTTCGTGATATAAGGTTTGGTTCTATAGCAAAAGTTGTTTGTTATCATGAGTTTAGTCACTTGTTTAAGAATCAGACACTGATTACCAGTCAACATGGAGTTTCTTGCCGGTTCTTCTCCATACGAAACGACCAATTGGAAACGTGCACTAGCTTCTAGCCTTTTATAAGTGCCCATGTAAAAAAACATTTTTGATTGATTATAATTATAAATTACTTAATTACCTAATTCTTTTTTTCTTAAATCTATATATATAAAAATGAAACCCGTTTTCCGTTGTCACGACATAACATGAAAACGGCTCGACCGATTTGGCTGATTTTTTTTTTTAAATGTTCCTTGAAGTTCAGTGATGGTTCTTACGGAGAGAAAAAAAAAAAATTAGGTAAAGTAGGGTAGTGTAGGGTAGTGTAGGGTAGTATAGGGTAGTGTAGGGTAGTGTAGGGTAGTGTAGGGTAGTGTAGGGTAGTGTAGGGTAGTGTAGGGTTGTGTAGGGTAGTGTAGGGTAGTGTAGGGTAGTGTAGGGTAGTGTAGGGTAGTGTAGGGTAGTGTAGTGTAGGGTAGGGTAGTGTAGTGTAGGGTAGGTAGGGTAGTATAGGGTAGGTAGGGAAGGTAGGGTAGGGTAGCTTAGGATATGTAGGGTAGTCATTTGACGGGAGCGAAGCCGCGGGTAAAAGCTAGTAGTTTATAATAATTCTTACCTTGACATTTCTGCCAGATGTAGCCGCCCAGGTTAGTAATTTTCCTGCCGTAGTGAAGGATATACCCACTGTGGACACCATTATATTGATCCAGCTAGAGCGAGCTTCCATACTTTCAAAGCCGATACTCTGAAAAAAAATCACACATAGATTGTATTTGGAAAGATAGGGTCAAGAGCGCCTGCATAATCGGGTGAATGGACGGTAAAAAAAGTTTGATTAAATATTTAATGTTATTGCAAATGAGGTATACAAGCTTTTAAATGGAAAGACTCATATAATACCCGGCAAATAAGTTGGCAAGAAATTGACATAGTGGGGGTAATTTCGCGCATGGTGCACAAAAAAGCGAATGAACGAACGGGACGTAACGCAGTGCGGAGGCAAAAGCCGTCTAACGCACCAATCATAGACTACTATTATAATACTGCACCAATCGCGCGCCAGATCGGCGCTACCTCATGCTCCGCGTCCCGCTTGACCACCAAATAGATCTAAAAAACGATTTCTGCGCAACCAACGACTCTTGTCAAGTTACGTGCCGACGGTTATACCTGTTCATGTTGAGCTCTATCAACGAGGTTCCCGATGGAGCGCCCGATGCTGTACACTCCGGAGACAGTAGCCACGCCCACCGCTGTTCCGACCAGCACGGGCGCCACGACAGGCGTCGCGAATATAGATCCCACGACCGCTACCAAAGCACCCACATTGGCCGCTAGAAATACAAAGTATCTGGGATGAAGCTATTAACAATTAGGTGTGTAACCTTACCCTATTGTAATAAAGCATAAATTAGAACTTCTAAAGCTAATTCGTGAAATGCAACATCTTGACTGTTAATGCTACGGTAAATAAGCGTTCCATAAGCGATCCGATGGATGCGAGACGCACAGGACCTGTCGTTATGGCGACGCTTGGGAGGCCTATGTCCAGCAGTGGACGTCTTTCGGCTGAAATAATGATGATGATGAAGCGATCCCCTGCGCGAAGACAGTACCAGGGTAGCAAGAAGTGGCGAATGATCATGATGCGAATCACGTTAAATCCTGCAGATGTCGCTCCGTGACCACGACTGCTCTGTCAAGATTGTCTCGACGACTAGGGACGATGACCTAGCGGGCTTCAGCCATGCCCCTACGGGTTTTCTGACATATATTTGAGGCGCGCATGGAATACTACGCGCCGTCGACGACTGCGGTCTTTACCAGACGGCCGGACATCGTCCATGCGATGATCGCCAACAGACTGGATTGTCCGTACATCCGACAATGCTCCAGTGCCGATGTTCTCGTGTAGTTAAGTGCTGTCGTGTCTATGTAAGTTATTGTGTATGTTATTTTAAAATGCCACTGTATCTGTTTATGTATGTTTTAATTGTACGAGTGAAATGGTCCTTGAAACAAAACAAATTTTAATTTATTAATTTTCAAAGAACTCACCTGTGCTTATGTTGTCTACAGCGTTAAGGACTTGCGCACCAGGGCCGAGCTCAGGCGAAGCCGTGACGGTCAGGTTCACAACCGGCGTTTCTCCGTTCTGTTGATGAACAATTGCCAAATTATACCATCGTTTAGGTTAGTAGTCGAAATCTTCAAAGCTTTACTTAAAGCCAGGGATCATTTGTCTTAATTTTTTTTTACAGAGAGGAGACCTGAGTCCCAACTGTGGGAACATTATAAGGTCAGTCTTATAATGTCCACACTACTGCTGGGATTCTCTCTAAATAAAAAAATATGCTCTGCTATGTTTGGATTAAGGTCCAAATGATACAATTTACTGGATAAAATTGACAAATATTATAGTATCTATTAAAAAAAATAGTTTTCCTGGTTTCATGTTTTTTTTACCGTTTACCTCCCCTGTAGTTGGGTTTCTCTTTAGCCGTATCCTCGGTCAAAATGGATTTGCTTACCAACGTTCCTGTATATTCTCCATTTTGGGGTACAACCATCACACATTTCGGCAGTTTATTTTCCGTGAGATAGTCGACCCAGGTTTCATATACCCTCGCATCGTGGTCTATGAACAATTTGCATCCCTTCACTGCAATTTGAAATAAATAAATGTTAATTAATAGATATGCGAGGCAGTACATGGGAGAGTATACTATGCTGCTTCCATATAAATATGGCCCAGTGGTAACGGATTCGACTTACGATTTGTAAATCACGGGTTCAAACCCAAGTAGACGTTTTAGGGCCATGTGCACCGACATAAGTTTAAGATAACCATATGATTAACGTCAATAACCGACGATAAGGAACAGGAAATATTGCTAAAACAGCCGTTTTAATATTAAAACAGTCGATTTGGTGTCGGTGAACATCGCCCTTACTTTGTATAATTTATTTTATGAATTCTGCTCTTAAAACGGTGAAGGAAAATATCGTGAGGAAACCGGCATGTCCTAGATCTAAAAAATCGAAGGCATGTGATTTCCACTAGTCCACACTGGGCCCATTTACTAGAGAGGAAGCTTTTCCTAGCGGTAACTTTCAAATTTGGACCAAAAATGAATGAACAGTGGGAAGGACCATCTCCTTTGAAAACCTATGGGCGACTGTAAAATAGAGAATTAAAAGAAAAATGATTCAGAAAGAGTATAGTTATAATAAACGTACTTGAATGAAAATTCGTAAAACGTGAATGAACGTGAAACGTTTTATTGTATTGAGTAAGATATTTTCTAAGTTCAAATACTACCCGTATTCTACGCATAGTTTGTGGACGTGATTAAAGCTCTACTGATTTAATAATTGTATTTATGTATTGTTTTGTTGTTAGAAGATACCCAGCTAAACTCACCTTTAGAATTCATGGAAATACATTTCCTTATACTGAACACGTGGAACACTAAACAATGAACAGAGTCCCCCTTCTTCGTGTGAAGATCGAGCCAATAATCCCCTGGGGTTCTTTCGAAGAACCCTATTTCTCGCTTTGGAATGACACAGACGACTCGGAGGACGGATATTATTAGGTTTTCACCATTGTGGGAATATTTAGCTGAAAAAAAAACAAAAATTATTAGTTCTAGGTCATCAGAAGCTTCTATAAACATTCGGTTTAGGCGGGTGTGCTTGTAGAGGTATTTAATTAAAGTAGATACTTATTATTTAATGCACACCTGAAAATCAAGGAAAATTGCATCCTTTACCTACGATAAGGGCTGCTGTCCACACGGATTTCTTTCCTTAGAGGCATTTGAATTTATACTTTATGTGCACAACGCACAAAGTTACATATAAAGTATGAAACTACAGACGTTCAGCGCACGAATGGTAGGTAACCGTGTCACTACAAGCGCGCAGCTTATGCGTCGTGATTCAAAGTGACTGCGAAGCGACCTGCAGGCCTAGCCAAGTTACGACCATTTCGTGTCGAATCTCTACAATCTGTAATGCCGCAGCTGGTCGTTTCCTTTAGCGCTTGTCAAAATTGTATGTAACTTGGCTACCATTTAATACCATAAAACCTACAGGATAAAGCGATAAAAATTGCAGAAACCATTACATTCCGTTCTATCATTTTGAACGGTGTGAACTTGGCTGCGAATTTTCTTTTCGTTTGTTCTGATCACGTGACTTAATTTTAATTTTTTATTAAGAAAAGTCAATCTAATAGCGTTAACGATTGCAGATTCAACTTTGCTTAGCCTGCAGATATTTACACTAAGGGCCTGTTTCACAATGTCCGAGTAGCCACTACTTCCCGGATAAGTTCAAAAATGGAACAGAATTTGTATGAAATTATCTGCCAAGTAAGTTATTGGCAACTTAATCATAGGTGGTGAAATAGGCCCTAAGTATATCAGATCAACACGATTACACGACGCGACGCGGCAGCCTTTTTACGACGCGTGATGCATCAAACAATGCATCGTACCGCATCCACGAGCGCTTGGTCACGTAGGCACAATAGAGTATCAAATTATTATTGTTTGTTTCCTAACACAACGTGCACAAACAAACAAAGTGTTATACGGTGTGCTGTAGAACACTTTTTTAAGCTCATTTCAGACTACGCTATAATATAATAATAATATTTCACAACTTTCACACAACATCATCTAGTCCCAAGCTAAGCGGAGCTTGTATTATGGGTACTAGACAACTGATAAACATACTTATATATTTCTCTAAATACATACATATTATAGATAAATTACACCCAGACACAGAACAAATGATCATGCTCATCACACAAACATTTGTCCTGGGTGGGAATCGAACCCACGACCTCCGGTATAGCAGTCAGGGCCACTAACTACTAGACCAACAGGCCAGTCAAATATAAATAATAGCATATAGTTCGTAACAGCAATATCGCTCGCCATACATTTATTAAGAACACATTCACACTTTGCTATACTATATACGTATTATTATAAATGTATGGCGAGCGACATTTTTGTGCTATGAACTATAGGTATAATGCGATATGCTATAGACTATTATAGCGTAGTCTAAAATGAGCTTTACACGTTGCATGATCGCGGTCCTAACGAGTACGCGAGTGTGCTTGATCACGTACAATATCAATCAATCTCAAAACAGAAATCTTACTACACAATAGTTAGATTTCTGTGGTCTAGCCTTTCCAAACTATGCTGAAATCGGTTTTTAATACATTCTAATGCAGCTGAATACCGACATTTTATATGGCGCGACTACCCATTTCATTTATTAATCATCTACCTAGCCTTTTCCCAACTATACAGGGGTCGGCTTCCAGTCAAGCCGGATTTAGCTGAATAAAAGTATTTTACGAAGAGCGGCTGCCTATCAGACCTCCACAACCCATTAACTGGGGTAATACGGTACATCATGGCAAGACTGGAGTCAGATTTACTGGCTTCTGACTATCTGTAACGACTGCCAAAGATCTAAAAATTACAGCCGGGACTTACGGCTTAACTTGCTTTCCAAGGCACGAAGGAAACTCATTATGTTAAGATGGTCACACATCCACAGACCAACCTTGGCAAGCGTTGCTTAACCTTGAAGATCGACCCGTGCAGCTGTTATTATCTAGTCACGAGCCCATCTCATTTATTAATGAGGGGTGAAAAAGTCGTCCAAAGTTTGTAGGTATAGAGAAATCTACTTTCACGCGGGCGAAGCCGCTGGGATAAGCTAGTGTATAATATAATAGCTAAGTTACCTTGTTCTAGAATCTTCTCGAAGACTTTCATACAAGTATCTTCGTCACGGGCTTCATACCCTTCCAGCTTCAGTTCAGAGTCATGGCCTTTCACGCAGTCTATCAAATTACCCTCTTTGCTGGGCGGCCCACAAAGAGCTACTGCAATCTTCTGGAGGAGATATCTTCTGTCTTTCTTCTCGTACCTGGAAAATGTAGGTAAACAATGAATTGTAAGAAATTTATTCATAACGATGACGCGTGAGACTAATAAGAGCTACAAGAGTCTTCTAGATTTTAGAATCAACAAATAAGAGAACTAGTCGATGAAGCGACGCTTGGGGGAGAGCTTTGTCCATCAATGGATGTGTTTTGACTGGTAAGATTATGGTCATTTATCGAAATAACTAAGGGTGTGGAATTTGGGAGGAGCACCGCCGTGTCCTGACCTTTCGCGCCGGGCTCTGGTACAGGCCATAGTCCGGAGCGAGGAGGATTGACAGGCGGTTGCACCTCCCTCTACAGAGCATAACGCTAACGAAAGAGACATGGCCCTTGCACACCAGCCGTTGGGATCCCGACCCACTGTGTTTCGTCCAGAACAAGCTAGCTGGACAAAAACAATATTAAAATTTCTTAAAATCATTAATGGCGGTAAGTAGGTTATTAGTTGGTTATTACACCCACAACAATTGTTTTGGCATAAGTCATACAAAACATCGTTAATGAGGATAAGTATAGAAATAAATTGGGTCAAATGCATAATATTATTTGTTTTTTTGCTACTGACACGATTGCATCTCCTGCGGTTATCTTAATAGTTGTGGTAAATTTTAGTGATGGATTCTATTACTAAGGGTGAGTACATTTTGTTTATTTAGTTACAATTAAATAATATTCATACAATATTAGAATCAGAGCGTTACAAATCCAGAAATTGAGTTTTTTATTCAACAATTCAAATTCAAAAGACGGTAACTAAAAACCCCCTCGTATCCCCGGTCTGTATTTTTGTCAGTTGATAGGCACATGCTTCCAAATTATAATGAAACTTTCTGTTTTTGCTCGTTTTTGCTCGAAAAGCTGTTTTTAATTTTTCTGTAGGTAGCAGTATTACAGCTTAAAAAATGCATTTTTTCGAAGAATGGGTGAAACATACAAAAAGTGACCGAAATAAGGCACTTTTTATGTTTGTTTCACAAAAAGATGATCTCAGTGGTGTAACAGAAGCATCTGTGAAGGAGATCAAAAATATTATTTCCCGTTTTTCTTTGAAATTTTCGGAGAAATGGGAGAATTCTGGCCGAATACGGAATCGTTTTTTAGCTTGTGATGCTAAGTGGCTAGAACGTGAAGACATACAGTTTAAGGTGTCTTATGACCTTGCAGAAGCATCAACATCTTCACATTCACAGCATGGTCCCGGAAAACCGCCAGTGGATATGGCAAACGCAAGTGCCAAAACCACACGGTGAGGTGTCGATTATTTGGTTCAGACGAAGCTCTGAGATACTTTTGGTTGCTGCTGTAATAGCGTCTCGTCAAGCAGGTAAACGCAACGTCGCAAAACTGATTCGAGAACTTAGTGAGAAACCTGAGAAATTCGTTTCTGAAGATTGCAGAAGGTTCCGAAGGGATAATACCAGGAAACGGTCTCGTATTGCTACGAATACAGATTTGCTGAATATGTTGATCATCACATCTGATCCTTTTATTAACAGTCTCAGAGATAACCCCAGAAAAAAATCAGGTAGCCTCCCTTCTACAGTCTTAGACTTTGTAACCCCACCCGTAAATATTGTAAAAATGTAAATACTGTAAATATTAATACCGAAGATTATTATGTGGAGAATTTTTCTGAGGATGAATTTAGTGACAATGAATAATTCCTGAGTTTGTTCTCATAATACATAATCCAATGGATAGTCATTTTCTAGTCGTAAGTTATTTAATACAGGTTGATTTTTACGAGTGTGGTTTATTGTGTATTTAACTTACAAATCGGAACTGTTGCAAAATATATAAATTAGTTTTATTTACTTATATTATTAGTGTAATCGTTATATAATGTATTTAGCTTTAAATAACCCTGATTTAATTGATATTTCTTACGAATCGTGCCATAAACACCATTAGTTTTAATTAATTCATTTTATGAGTTTCTAAGTATTTTAAACAACGAAATCAGTCATATTATTAACAAGCAGAGGCTATGCAACCTATATCAAGTAAAAAATAATTTTGTCCAGCTAGCTTGTTCTGGACGAAACACAGTGCGACCCCGATTTCCAACCAATATTGTAAAACCCAATTATTTTATGGGCCCTGTATTGAGTATGAGTATAAAGGGTTGGTCGAGGCGCGTGGTTACTGAGCCATTGGCTGACACGACTATCGATACAATGATCGATGAGCCCGATCTCACATGTCGAAAAACTTGCGAGTTAAGTCAAAATATTTATTTTCTCGGCTTTCACGAGGTACTCGTTATATGAGACAGTAATTAATCCCACAAACACACATGTGCCTCGATTTTCCACATCCAATCTACATGGCTTTTTAACTATGTAGATTGGATGTGGAATATGTATGTCCACTGAAGATGGACCGATCCAATTAGGTATGGTGATCCAAATAGGTACAATTTAAAATTACGTTTAGGTACATTGTACCTAATTAATCAAAAAACTTATTATCACTAAAAAATCGTAGTATCAAGAACACGCGTGAGCATTTTGCTGTTCTATCTATGCTGACACAAACCGACCGTTCATAAAACTTTGTTTTTAATTTGGAGCGTTACCGTAACATGAGATAGACTGTCTGTTTTTAGTACCCAATCGCTAAATTAGAACCCATGCTTTCTTAGATATATTTTGATAGATTTTGCAAGAGCCTACATAAAATAGATTACCGTAACCGGGTAACTTCACCGATAACAAAAACATTTTTAATTCAAATTGTTGTCTGCTATTTTTATGTTAGTAGGTAGGTACATTCATCGCTCACTGGGGCAGATAGATTAAGTACAGACCATACAGGCTACAGATAAAAATGTAGGTACCATAAATACCTACTTACTAAATCGTAAGTGCAGGATATACCTACTTAACCATGAAGAACTGTTTGAATTTTGTTATCTGAAATGTAATATTATGATAACATTTCGAGATAGAGTATCATTCCTTAACTACGCAGGTAGAGTGCGTCTAATGAAAGCGCGAGCTGGAGTTTTTTTAATTTAATTACTCAGATACCCGCGAAACGAGACACAATAGTAAAACAATAACAGTGCGGTCTCATAGGACCGGTTGGGGATTCAAACGTTAATTGGTCATATTATTCAGCCGCAATTGTAGGAAATAAAAAAAAATGAAATGTCAAGACGTGGTTCTCCTACAGGTAGGGGGCGTCTAAACAGGCTATATTTTACGACAATTTGTGGCTGCAATTATTGGCAAACATTGCCCAGCCATCAAAAAAACAGTTTAGTGCATTTTATGGCTGAGCAATCAATTGTAGGCAACATGTTGCAATATGGCTGCAATAGTATGGCCTTTGATTCAGAACCCTTTAACGTTTGAATCCCCAACCGGTCCTATGAGACCGCGCTGTTATTGTTTTACTATTGTGTCTCGTTTCGCGGGTATCTGAGTAATTAATGATAGACATTAATTAAGCAAAAATATGTGGCTAAGTATAATGCCGGGCCATCCTTAAAATATTGCATAGTGTGGCTGGTATTGCTAGCAATGTTGCCGGCCACAGTATTGCAGCCACAAATTGTCGTAAAATATAGCCCGTTTAGACGCCCCTTTAGTGATACCACATACAACATTTTTGGATTCAACCTCTTTTCTCAGGTCGCGCTTTCATTAGACGGACTATAGTATACGCGAGTAAGGGTTCATACGCACTATGCGGGTAGCCGCATTACGGCTAGCCGCGCGGCTGACCGCAGGATGCGGTTACGAATGCGGCCAGCCGGATCGCGGGCAGCCGCATTCGCAACCGCAACGTGCGGTTGAAAAACCGTTGCGATTTGCGGTCATGTCGATCCATTTCAAAGATAGACGTGGAAGAAGTTGCAGCTATTTACTACATTTACACACGTTACGTAAAGAAGAAAAAACAAAGAAAGAAGTACTGGGTGCTTCCTTATTTGCAAACACGAGATGAGAGCAAGCATTTTGCATTATTTTTCGAAGAACTAAAAACCACGTGCACATACTCACTCAATGGCGGGTAGCCACAGACTGAACCGCACAGTGCGTATAGCAACCGTCCGTCTGGCCGTCACTCGGGCCGCAGCCCTCCGAGCGACCGGAGCGGTCTGCGGGTAGCCGCATCGCAGTGCGCATAGAAATGAATATTACGTACATATTTTTGCTTGCGGTCAGCCGGACGGCTAGCCGCAATGCGGCTACCCGCATAGTGCGTATGAACCCTTACGATTGAATTTGTCAGTTTGTAGGTTCACGTACCTACCTACAGTTTTGTTTGCTGTGTGCGACTAAGGCCTACTGTCCAAGAGTCCACGGATGCGTAGCTTCATAGACGCGCATTATAGGCTTGGTGTACGCCTGCGTGAAGCTTACGTCTGCCGTTGTGTCGTCGGTCGTCGACAGTTTCATATGTAGCTTTGTATGCTAACTTCACACAGGCCTACACCAAGCGTGTAATGACGAATATGCGTCTAAGTATGCTACGCATCCGTGGACTGTTAAGCTATATGCTCGAGAGTAGCCCGCAAATTTCAAAGTTTCGAAAGTTTTGTTGTCATTCAATATCAGATAGTCATCATCATCATCATATAACAAATATTAGGTATATTTGCGGTAAATACATGAACCTATGTGTAAGTAGCGATGCGCGATAGCGACAGGTTTTATTTGATTTTGTCGACTGTTCGAACATCTCGATAGTTCTCGATTCTTTCGACTTTGACTCGAGTCCGACTCGGTTTGTTATTGCAACTGGCGCGCGACGCGTTCCGCGATGGTTTAGAGTTTCCAGTGCGAGTTCGTACAATTAAAAAGAAACGGTCGATTCCGTTGACTCGAAACAATTGAAAAACATATCGATTATTTTGTAGAACGGCGAGTCGACAGTTGACTCTATAGCTGTTTATTTTAACGACTCCGATTCTCTTTATTGTTATAACATCTCGGACTCGCTTGACGTGTGTGTAAGCCTTTCGCTCTACTCAAGAATTCGAGAAATTATTTTATGATTTCCGATTCTTAAAAAGGAGTTTAACGTTTGGATCCCCAACCGGTCCTATGAGACCGCGCTGTTATTGTTTTATTATTGTGTCTCGTTTCGCGGGTATCTGAGTAATTAAATGTGTAGGTTGGTACTTACAGTTCCCAATCAGCATCACCAACTGCTTCATAATATCCTTGTTGTATCTCGACCGCGGTCATGTCATGGCGTTTATTTGGATCTCCCATCTTGATTACCACTATAAAAACAAATAACATAAGTACAATATAATACTTTTAATTACAACTTAACGTTAAGTTTGTTTTGATACACAACAACATTCTACAGCCTAAAATACATACGAGTAACTAGCTGTCCCCGCGGTTTCACTCAGCTAATTTGTTACTTTTCCACTCCTATTAATCGCAACGTAATGTTATACAGCTTATAGTCTTCCTCGATACCTAAATGAGCTAACCAACATTGACAGTATTTTTACATGCAAACTAGTAGGGTCCTGAGATACTAATTGAGTAAGGACCTATTTCACCACCTATGATTAAGTTTCAAGTATCATACTTGGCAGATAATTTCATACAAATTCTGTTTTATTTTTGAATTTATTCAGTGAGTAGTGCCTATTCGGACATTGTGAAACAGGCCCTAAGTATAGTTCAATTAGTAGTAGGTACCTCACTTTTTTTCAAATCAATACTTAGTACATTTTATTAAATAGGTACCTAAATATTTCTCCATGTTATTAGCTCATCATCTTTTCTTTTTAAATTTCATCTACAGTAAAAAAAAAGCTCTAAGTAGTTAAAAAATCCCCAGACACTGCACTATAGGTATCCTATTTATAATACCTGTATAATTACCTGTACCTATAATCGAATTGAACTAATATTTGTACGAGTATATGCATAGAATAACAAGTAAATGTACTTACTTTAAAAAATAAATTGGTAACTACAATTAGTAGAATCAAAAAATAATAATAGAAACTCTAAACTAATTAAAACTAACTTTAAAAACGAACTAACATATGGCGTCAAAAACTCTTCCATATCGCATTCGACCGGTAATGTGCCCAAAAAAACCGGCATTGCAACGCAATAATAACGATTTCCTACAAGTAATGTAGAATATACAAATATTTTCTTAGTAGTTTGTATTCCTAAACACTCAGCTTCTAAAATTAGCTCTTAACCTTGATCGCGTGCGCAGGAGTTCACAACCGAGATTTACCAATATGAAACTGAAATTTGCATGAGTTAAACAATTCATGTGCTTTGTAAAAATGCTCATAAAGTATACGTTGCAGATTATGTATAAAACTTCTTATAAGATAGACCTATAAAAGATATATGAAACATAAGATAAAGATAGGTTAAAAGTAGCAAACTAGGAAATAAATAGTACTAAGAATACACATAGAACGAAATGAAACAGTAATTGAACGAAAACATGGCTACATTATTTATCACTCATAACACGTTTCTATTCAATGAGCGTTTTATTGCTTTGTCTGACAGCCATATTTTAATTGGCTAACATTATTCGCACTAACCAACAAATACTTAGATATCAATACAAAACGCACTTTAATACAGTTTCAGATTAGGTATTCATAATTATTATTAAAAAAATACGTACCTTGTATTAATTCAGATGGACCACTGCAGGCCGCAGCAAAATGTTGAATGGCCTTGTTATGCTTAAACAGTCTTGTTATGGATGCGCTGTGCCTTACGACGACTTCGCAAGAAAACCACCGACCATAGACAAGTTTTGCGATTACACGGGGTTGCCAGAATTCACAGAAAACTTTGCTGGTTTAAAATAAGTACTCGTTGGTGTGTTGGCCATTATAGACATTGCGTGATTCGGGATTTCCCATTTACAACTTGATTTTGTTTTTATTGTTTTTTTTTTGCTTCTTGTAGATTTTAGGGTTCTGTAGCAAAATGGTAAAACGGAAGCCTCATAATTTTGCTCTGATCGTCATTCGAGATGTTTCACAGCTATTTTACTTGGATCCTATCGATATACAATGGTGCAGTGACATTAAGAAAAAATAAAAGTTGGCGCGGAGGGCGCCAACGCCAACCCCAATTATTTTTGTTTGTGTATTCTCAATGAAATCATGGAAAAGCCTTGAACCACAATTTTGTTATTATACGTTTTTTTTATAAATAAATAATTATTATTTTTGAATCCCATATAAGTAACTTGTTTATGTTATTTAAAAAGGTATGAGAGGTCTTAATACTTTTCCATACTAAATCTTCAATTGGAAAAGTAAATATGCTCATTGAAAAGTAAAAACGAATAGACTATTATCTAATCGCACGGTAGTGGCCAGGACTAATAAATGATGAAGTCATCCTGATGATAAACTGCAATCGAGGTCAAAACACTTAGACGGATGAGAGATAAGACAGTTTATTATTTTATATAACAATTATTAACAATTATACATAGTTTAAATTATGTAACTTATTCTAACTCAGGTTCATATCTACTTTTTGCGTGTAAATATTTAGTAAAACATTTTCTTTCATGAGATTTTACACAATCTAAAAGGCACTATATTGTGTGCAATTTTAATTATTACAATAACCTAAGAATTAGTAATCAGTGGTGCATTATCACAGTGTAAAATCTATCACATGTTAATACAAATATCTTTGTAGATTGGAACGGTAATTTTATAAAACTGTTTTAAAAAAGAAGCCTTATCCTCTTAGCTTTTTTAAATATTTGGACAGTTTTGATATGTATTGTTTTTTTTTAATATAATTTACTTACTTCAGGGACTTCGGTTCATTGAATCGTTACTGGTATATCTAAGTAGCAGTGCTGAAGCCGAGATTTGTTTTTAAAGCCACTATTTGTGAAATCCGTCACCATAAAGTCAATAAAGAACTAATGCTATTAGAACATTGTTCTCTTTTATAAATAAAATTATATTCAGTCTAATGCAATAATTTTCCTCATGATAAGCTCTTTAATAAGTGTTTACAATAATTACTTGTCTAAAGAAGGCTATCGAACAATAGCAAGTGTACATCACAGTGGTTTACCAAGCAACTTGCTCTCATAATAACTGTGACGTTATGACGTATCTTATTATTAGACATGACTTCAGCAAAGCTAATGCCAGCAATATCTTATAAAAAAATCTGATCTATATAAAACTATTGGTCTAAAAATACAAGATTCTTAAGCGTACCTAATACCTCTACAAATTTCGCATACAATCGATTTTTTGTTTGGGAACTCTAGACTCCTGCGATTCATTTCACCGTCGACCCAGCCGAGTAAGCGATCTTTCAGATGTAAGATTGTTTCCTGACGGACAACACCTTCTTGGAAGAATTCTTTCAACACGATCGTTATGCCATTGTCGTTCTCCCTACTGGCGTCGCCGAGCGGTCGTTTGTGTTTCATATAATTGAAGACAAATTTGACTATTTGGACGATGAGGTCTTCTTCAGGGCTCAGTAGTCTAAGTCTCGCGATGTCTTCAGGGATGAGTTTAGACAACACGTTGAAGGATATTGTCATTAGGTTGGCGTAGACATCTTGACTTAAGTTTTCTAGCATCAGAGCTACATTTTCTGCGCCGGACGCGCTGACTCGTACAAGCAGGGAGCCGATTCGCAGAATTTCTCCTGGATGAATACCGACCAGGGTGTTACTGTCTTCTTCGCCTTCGAGATAGCCACCGACGGCATTCGTAGGAACTACGCGTGTTGGCACATTGGTACTATTAACTGAAGCGGGACCGAGATTACTAAAGAGTTGTGCCCTGCCTTCCTTCCCGAGGTTGTACAGTTCAGCAGGGTTGAACTTATGTTGGGAGTTCAAGTTGACTTGTCCGTCAGAAGTCATAGATATTCTGAGCTTGTGTTGGTTGACGTCTTTGTTGATTCGGAGTACGTCGGCGAAGTACTGGTCCTTATCGAAGATGTTCTGTATACCCCGGATGACTTCGGTGTTGCCCTGTACTGCTCCTTGCACCCTCCTCGATTCAGCGCTGATTTTGTCGAACATTTTCCTAGGCAAAGTAAACAATAATAAAACATAAATAAATGTTTTGGTTTACATGATGTAAAAAAATGTAGTATTTCTAATTTATTGCAATTTTAGCTCAATAATGGTCTAAATTAAAAACTAAAACGAAACTTCAATCGAAATACTAAAAAGAATAAAAGGTCACATTCAGACTTTTAATTATTATTCTCTATTATTGGTCGCGTTTTATGATGTGGTCAATTTAATACAATAACTACGGTTTTTAACAGATTTTAAAAACAGAAGATTCTCAATTCGGTTTGATTCTTTTTTAATAGAGTAATGACGTAACTGACCTGTGTCTATTGCTCCTAAGTGTAGAGCGATACTCGTTGATAGTCTTAGCCTGAGCATCCTCGATGATGCTCTGTGCCGTCCGGTTCGACACCACAGCGTGACAGAAGAACAGAGTCGCCGACGCGAATTGGAACAGTTCTAGCTTCGTAGGTTTCTCTCCATGCTTGCGATACTAAAAACAAATGTTATATTAAAAACAAGTGCAAAATGAGACATAAACGCCGTATGTAGGGTTGTCAGTGTTGTATGGATCACTGGGGGAGCTTGTGGACATGCACGGCAGGCATCGCATCAGTATTGTATCGCCGTCTATAGCCTCTTGGCGAAAAACGTGCGGTGTATAAAAGGCCTAACACGGCACGATATCGTGACACAAGCAAATTGTCGTGAACTGTTAGCCACATTACTACCCCTTGTCTGCATCCACCAATAGTTTAAAGATAAGTATAACGGCAAGCTTTGCCAGCCAATGAGTTTTCGCCCTTACGGGCTTCGTAATAAGGTTCTCTTTTGCCTACATACCTTCAGTATGATATGAAGCAAGCTGTTGACGACGCCCGCTCCGCCGGTGACCATGTTCGCGTGACGTAGCACTTCCACCGAAACTGCTAGCGCCTGTCCTGTCTACAATAATACATTTTGTTTATTTATTTAACGATTTATGTACACGAACAAAAGAATTAGAAAACAAAAAAACCGGCCAAGTGCGAGTCGGGCTCGCGCACAAAGGGTTCCGTAGCAGCAAATATAATAAACTTATTATGTCAATTTAAATAAAAAGTACCTACATTATAAAGATTTTATATCATCGCGGATTTTTAAAGGTGTACAATACTGTAGTATATTTTTTGATCTATCTTATAAGGTTCAGCCATCGTTTTCAGTGTAAGCACAATAACTTAACCAAAATTACAGTTAAATCAACCTATCTCAAAAACTATAAGAGATACTTTGATCAAACCAAAAATCGTTGAAAGAGTTAATTAGCATGCATCACCTCTATTTTTTTTAGAATTTTATACCCCGTAGTTATAAAAATAGAGGGGGGGGGACATACTTTTTACGACTTTGAGAGCTGATATCTCAAAAACCGTTCACTTTAAGAAAAATGTTTTTTAGAAAACTTTATATCATTTTAAAAGACCTTTCCATTGATACCCCACACGGGTATGTACATCGAAAAAAAAATTTTCATCCCTCAGTTACATGTATGGGGGGCCCCACCCCCAATTCTTTTTTTTACTATTTAGTGTCATAATTTTGTAGCGGTTCATACAACACATATTCCCATCAAATTTCATCACTGTAGTACTTATAGTTTCTGAGTAAATCGGCTGTGACAGACGGACAGACGGACAGACGGACATGACGAAACTATAAGGGTTCCGTTTTTGCCATTTTGGCTACGGAACCCTAAAAAGGAGACAGAAAATAGGTACAAGGGTAATGCTTATTTCAATTTATTTATTTTCAAATTTAGTAGCTTGATAAACATGGCTTGAGTAATTCGCACTATGTTCATTTATTTTGCTTAATAAACCTAAGGAGAATTGGCATTCTTTGCAGCATTCTGTGTTTGTGATAGCTACAACTTCAGGGTCTTCAAACCAAGAGTGAATAGGTTATTTCTAGGCAAGTGTGTTCCATTGTCGACCACATCATTGTATAACATCAAATGAGATAAAAATAAAATAAAAAATGTGTAGCGTTGATGACACCGATGCGATACCATACGATGTCGATGCGTTAGAATGACAGATGCAGTTGAACTATTGCAGATAATCACAACGGGTTTACCCGGTTCCGGTGTTTAATTATGAAATTAAATATTTAAACGAACCAAATTTATTTGAATTTGATTTCGCTGGTATAAAGCATTTTTGGATTAAGTAAAGTAGTAGTATTTATTTACTTATTAAATATTCAAGCAACATAGATACACAGGCGTACTAGTACTATAGTCCATTCATTGTAAAAAATAGTGTAAACTATTATTATTTATAAGCCACTCCCCTTGACTAAGTGTTCACATTGACCAGTTGATTTTTTACTTGAGACAGTACGAGTTAGTACTCATCATCTTATATACCTTTACTTTGTAGCAACAATGATACATCACTATTTTCTTAACACGAACAGACTATAGTCATTCTAATATGATAAATAAAAGATATTATTATTCTGAAACCAACGTAATTAACACTAACATAAGGTTAATATTTGAATAAATAGTACATACTTTAGTCATGTTGGTGCCGGCGGCGGCAGATTTGGACAGCAGCGAGCTGGCGGCGCCCGCGGCTAGGCCCACGCTTGACGCTGCGATGTTCAGCCAACTGCCGCGGGCTTCGGCGTCCACTGGGCTGATAGACTGGCAATGGAGAAAAATGCTTTAGAAAGCAATTTTAAAAAGCCTTCAAGGATTAATTGCACGCCCTGCCGTGGCCGCAGATTCTTTGAAAGAGTTGCGCAACCAGGGGCTCGAGTCTGCTATTGCAATCGTGTCTCAATGACAGGTCATTGATCGAATATTTGACAACTTTGACAGTTTTTGCATGGGAAATGTGTCATAAGTTTGACGTTATACGTCAAAAATCGATCATTGACCGGTCATTGAGACACGTTTGGTATACCAGACTCGACCCCCAGGTAGGCCGCTGCAAACACAATTTGTCGAATTGGGTTTTGTAGACCCGTTGGACCAGTACTCAATGTGAGTGCGGTGCTCCTGTACAAAACATGAGCCAGAGGTTAGAATGCCCCAAGTGCCACTACACCTGCACTTTGGAGTGGAGTGCCACTGATGCTGCTATTAACGTAGCCACCAACTAGGCCCAAAAAGTTTAACGAGTTTACCGTCGAATTGAAAAGAAGACCATGGCCCTCGCAAAGAGCAACTGAAGGGACACTGGGTTGTAGTCAGTAACATTTTGGGACTCTTTCGCTTTACCCAGAGCGGGAGAAGTCATTTGATTACATATGATTTTTCGGAACAAAAAGAGATATATTATTGAGAGAGTTTGAAGATCCCAGTCTCTTTATAATAGTCTCAATATCACTAATTTTGTATATAAAAGTACCTTTATACAATATACGTCTAAATAAAATTAAAATTCAGGCTCTTATGTCTTATACATTTTTTAATATTTGTATTTGAACGTAAAATTCGGGTCTATTTTTCACAAAACACTAAAAAGTCGATGAAAAAAAATCCACAGGGTAGTGCCAAAAAAACCCTTAAAGGTCTGAAAGGATAGCAGATCTCACGTCGACCATATCAATTTGGCACAATCGTGTGGATTTTTTTACACCAAACACCCTGTATATTATAATTATCATATCATATTATATTTACATAATTATCAAAGGCCTATGGCAGACAGTCGCCCAATTCCTCTCTGGCTATCTTATTAACTTCGAACTAGAGTTTATCTATTGCGAGCCTTTTAAGTTCTTAAAGCTCTACTAAGAGATCTTAACCTATCACATACGCGCGAAACGAGACACAATAGTAACACAATAACAGCGCGGTCTCATAGGACCGGTCGGGGATTCATGAATTAAAGAGAAAGTTACCAGTAGACAAATTTTCAACCTTACCACTTTTTTTTAAGGTCGTTGATCATCAAAATAATTTCGGAACGAGGGGTTACCAGACTTCTACTGACTAAAACCCACTCCTGTTCCTTCTTTACCCTAATTCTAGAGTCCCGAGGTTCTCTTTAGTCTTCCCAGGCTCCAGTAGGCTTCGACCTTGTCGGATCCTTACGGTTTACTTACTACTAAGGTCGTTAAGGCAGAAATTGGTCTAGCAGGAACTTTTGCTGTTACAATAGTCATTACAAACACACAAAACAGAAGACTCGAATACATTTTCGGCTATTATTATATTGCCTTACTTGTTCATGCACGCTTCTGTCATACAAATGTAGCGAGGAGCGTATAAGGCCGTAGACTCCGGTGGCCACTGTGGCAACCGCGGCGCCCACTAACACGACGGGCGCCAAAGGCGTGAACACAGTGTCGCCACAGTGGCAGTAGGGTTCGACCCTTTCGGGCCCCTACGGTTTGCTGACATTCAACCTTAATAAGGTCGTAAAGGCCTGGTAGGAACTTTTGCGGTAACAATAGTCATTACAAACACACAAAACAAAAGACTCGATTTTTTTTTTATTGTAGTGCTTGACCGCGATCCCTATATATATTTTTCACTAATATTCTATTGCCAACTTACTTGTTCATGCACGCTTCTGTCATGCAAATGTAGCGAGGAGCGTACAAGGCCGTAGACCCCGGTGGCCACTGTGGCGGCCGCGGCGCCTACCAGCACGACGGGCGCTACGGGCGTGAAGGCCGCCACGCCGATCACGCCGATGGCGCCTATCGACGCGATTGTGCTGGCTGAGTCCACTGAACTTAGTACGCGTGCCTTTATACCTAATGTTGGTGATGGCGCCACTGTCAGTTTAACGGCAAAGTTTTCTTCTCCCTGTAAAAAAATATTTCAAGATAGTTTTAGAATTCTGTGATAGTCGAATATGAAAGCTAATTAGCATATTTAAACGGAGAAAAGTAGAGTTTTTTTTGGTGGGGAATCATCAGAATGACTTCTCCCGCTCCTGGCCAATGCGTGAGGGCATGTCAGACTTTTTCTGACTAAACCCCATCCCGTCCTTTCTTTGCCTTCGTTCCAGGGATCCGGGTTTTCCTTGCGGAAGCCCACCTATGAACCCAGAGGCTTTGACCCTGCTGGGCCCCTACAGTGTTAAGTATAGATACCTATGTATTTTGTAGGTTTTCTAGTTACCTCCAGAAGAGTTCCAGTGTATTCCCCATTTTCAGGTACAATGATAACACATTTTGGAAGAGTATTGTCCGTTAAATACGATTCCCAGCTTTGATAAACGCGTGCATTTTCATCTATGTAAACACGGCAGGATTTCACTAAAACAATTAAAAATATAAAAAGGATTAAAGATTTTTATGCATAGAATAAAGTGTAATGCATCATATTTCACTAAAATCGATTTAATACAACCAGATTATTTGTTTGTTACCGACTTCACGTACCTACTATGTTCGGATGATTGTATGTTTTTTTTTTGTTTTAGAGGGATAGACTACAGTCATGTTGAATCTCTTTTTCTTCCAATTATGCTTTCGCTAGTGTGCTGGAAGACATTTCTCTAGAAATAAGCATCACTTTTGTACCTATTTTTTTGTTTCCTTTTTCTTATATTTTGTGTGCACATAAATGATAAAATAAATGAATAAAATATATGGCTCATTCTAAATATATATGTGATGTAGCAAGGTCTTCTTGTTTCAATGTGGTCTGATCAAATCAGCGTCAGCCTTTATAAGTAGCTTTACCATACTTACTGCCAACTGTAGTAGGTATACACTTCCTAACTCTGAACACAGCAGTACACCACATATCAGTGTCAGTTCTCTCGTGAAGGTCCAACCAGTAGTTTGAAGGCTGCATCTGATAGAACTTCAGTGGCTTCGGCTTAGCGCACACAATAAGAAGTATAGACATAACTATGTCGTCATCATTGTGAGAATATTTACCTGGAAAAAAATTATGTAATGTTATCAAAAAAAATTATATAACATAGCTTCAGCCTGTGGTTTCGCCCGTGTGAAAGTAAATAAGTTATGCTGATTATTATTAAAGTAAAGAGCTTATGTAACTCAGTGATGAAGTAGCCAAAGTATTTAAAATTGAATCTTTTAATGTTTAAGTGCTCACTCGTCAACTCTTAGCCGAAACTCCTGGACCTAGAATGCTAAAATTTTGCACAGAGGGTTCTTTTATTATTTATACAAAGAAATATTTAAAAAATCAACATTAGGTGTTGATTTTTTAAATATTTCTTGAGGAGATGAAACAGGGGACTAAGGGGAAGAAAATATTATTGTTAGTTTAACGCGGGCAAAACCGCTGGTAAAAAGATAGTTAAATATACAAATAAAAGTTATGAAGCTTACTTTGTTCACATAGTTTTTCATAGACTCGCATGACTTGTTCCTTCTGTCTCGTTGTATAACCTTCAAGATGTGCATTGTGATCACCATCAACTTCTGTTAGTTCCCCTTCACAGCTTGGACCGCCAAAGAGAGCAAATGCTACATTTTGAAGCAAATAGTTTCTGTTGCTTTTTTCATATCTATAAAAATTAAATTTTAACTGATATTAATTTTGTTTTTTGTAGATAATACAATTGCGGACTGGCCAAGTGTGAATTGGACTTGCACACGGGGTTCCTAATAAGGGTTAATATTGAGATCCATCATAAAACGCTGACAAAATAATGTTTCTGGTATGGGTATGTTATACCCCTTTAATTTAGAAAATGATAAAATTGCTTTATTATTATTATATGTTGTTTGCGATAATCCAGTAGCATTTATACATAAATCATAGCAAATAATTTATCTGAATGAAGGAAAATGTGTTGGTGTTTACATAATCATGTAAATTATGGCAATAAATTGGTATAAAATAAATGTTACACAGGAAAGTGAAGCAATCTAAAAATAGCTATTACGTGAAATACATACAATACATACATTTCCTGTAGTAATAGATAAATAATGTTCAAGTATTTAGTTAAGTACTGATAGTTTTAAATAAAAGGATGTTTAGTCATCCTGATATCCACAGCGATCAAAAAAAACTTTAGTGGATTTAAAATCTGTTTTTTAATCTCTGAGACTAAAATGACATTATGTAGGTTGTCATTCATGTCACAACACAAAAGAACTGGCATCATTATTATTGTAAGTTTGACATTTGCCTGTGTCAATTTAGTCTCATGGATTAAGAAACTGACTTTAGACTAAAATATGTATAGTAAAATCATTTATTTCTATATGTATAGATGACACATTCATCAAAATGCATATTGCCAGTCCATAGAACAGGCATGAGATGACAATGATGTCATGGGCCACTCATTATTACCTCATGCTTTTTTTTTTATTGGATTGACTTTTTGATTTTTACACTAGTCTAAAAGGTTGCAGATCTAGAGTAGGTATTTGACGTTACACCTCCATACATTCCTGAAAAATAAGGGTCTGGACAGACAGACAATAGAGTTATAGTATAAGGATTCCGTTTTCATAGCCTAAGGTAAAGTATTTTAAAATATATTGTCTAGTCTTTCTGTCATTTGGCCCATAAAAGAATTCATTTTTTAAATTATTTTACGCTTAGTGTCAAACAACACTTACTTCACCCAGTCGCAGTCGCCTAAATTTTCATAATACTCCTGTTGTATTTGCACTGGAGACACCTTCATCATAGCCTCAACCGCTTTCTCAACATTTGGATCATCCTCATTTTGTAATGTAACCGATTCAGGAAGCGTTTCAAAGTTTTCAACTTGATGTATTAATCCCAAGTTTTCCGATGCCATCTTAGCCTGAAATACACAGATATTGCATCATCATTCCAAATTAGACTGGATGTTTACTCATTTGTATTACTTATGTAAATGATTGATAAGAAAATTAACAGAATATGATTAACAGATTGTAACAATGTGGCTACTGTTTTTGTTCACACTCTTAACTCTTGATAATAAGTACTTATGGAAAAAATTATGATTTACGGTGACTCATCCCTCATCATCATTTCATGCTCACATGATGGTGTATGTGACATGTATATTGTCATCTTTGTTAATTATAATTTATCTTAAGTTAATTAAGCCAGCTGGATATCAATTTTGACCGTTAGTTATTGAATGTGTATAGTTAAAAGATTATAGTCGTAAATTACTATTAAATTAAATCATTGCAGTATGAAATTTCACTGCACTTAATTATAAAAATGATTGTTTTGTAAACTGCATAGCTACGTAGAAAAATAAACAATTTACTTACAACAGTAGTTTGCTTTTTTATCACCAAGAAAAACCATTCACTATTTCACGGCAAATGGCGATTTATGAACAATAATTTATTGTAGCTTGTTCTTTCTTGATCTATTTCGTCGTAAAAATAATAATATTTCGATCTTGACTTTTTAGTTTGTTTTGACATTTCATTGTAAATTTTTCCAGTGACGTTATGACGTCATCGGCAATTATGTCAAATTTAAAGATTAGAGTTGCCAACTTGAAAAAATGGTGGTATTTGTATAAAATTGTTCAGCAGATTTTTTTACCTATTCTTTATATATTTTTTTTTATAGTACGAG
Organism: Mythimna separata; assembly: GCA_030763345.1. NCBI lineage: Eukaryota > Metazoa > Arthropoda > Insecta > Lepidoptera > Noctuidae > Mythimna > Mythimna separata. The sequence goes on along the minus strand of CM061172.1, from coordinate 11,194,155 downwards.
ATCCGGTAGACGAAATATATATGAGAAAATATACCTCATCTGTTACTTGATCATGATTAAGATTATATGCTAGATAATGTATTTATTGATGCATTGCGAATAGGTTACCAAGTTAAATTTGATTGAAAGTTTAAAATTTGTTTAAAGATGTTAAATAATATAAAATGTTCGCCATCTAATGCAGATATTGAAAATAATATTGTTAGTGCAATTTTGGATTGGTGGCTTAATAACCTTGTATCTAATTACTGATTCTATACCTCAAGGTCAACACGAAGAAAATCGGAAATGCGCTATGGTTTTACAATAACATTAGTGTGCCCGCGAAATTATAAAGATTATTAATTTATAAAATTAAATTAGAATATAAATTTACTTAATGTAAAGCACATTTTAGTGGCATTAGTTAAACCTATAATTGTATAATTGTGGATTGGATTAAAGTATAACTATTTTTTAATGTTTATAAAATGCCTTTATTCAGTTATTTTTTTGTTTAAATTTTATATTATATTTTAATTCCCAGAGCTGGGACTGGGAGTTGGGCCCTGATAGGCCATCACAAAAGTCGTATAGGTACAAAATATATTTGTCAGGAAAATGGCGTATTACCTAAATCGATTTGATAGCAGTGGCGATGAGATAAATTCCATAAAGTGGTAGTTACTCAGATACCCGCGAAACGAGACACAATAGTAAAACAATAACAGCGCGGTCTCATAGGACCGGTTGGGGATTCAAACGTTAAGAGCGCCTTTCTGGATTGAAACTTGAACTTGGTACTCCGGCATGTAAATAAGGAGAGTACCTATTTCCAACATGTTAGTAAGAATAAGCAATAATCAGCCTTGTAATGTTCCCACTGCTGAGACTCAGGCCTCTTCTGTAGGAGAGGGAATAGGTCGTAATCCAAAACGCAGGCCCAGTGTGGGTTGGTCGATGTCTTATACCTATCTTCGAATGGTTCTAGGACATGCCAGTTTCCTCACGATGTTTTCCTTCAATTTTGAGAACAGTGGTGCTGAAATTATTTACGCAAAGTAATGCGCCTCGCTCGCACCTACAAGTCGAAAGTCGGGGCAATTAAGTAGGTATACCTACCACTGGAGCACCACACCCACCACTACTCTCAACTATCATTGTTAACATTCAATCAGATTCTCCGTGGATTGAAGGTCTGCAGAAATAAAATTCTTCTTATACTTAACATTAAGCTTGTTTATTTCCAGTACACCACAATCTGGAGACAGATACCTAAATAACGTCGATAAAAACGCCGGTGAATGTCGATTAGATGAGAGGAGAAGGAAGTTATCTACAAAGTTTTCTATTATCTAGGTAAGTACTATACTAAATTTTAAATAAGGAACATAGAAGTTGATTTTAGTCAGTAAGGGCCTGTTTCACAATGTCCGAGTAGGCACTACTCACTGAATAAATTCAAAAATGTGACAGCATTTGTATGAAATTAGGTCTGCCAAGTAAGATACTCGAAACTTAATCATAGGTGGTGAAATAGGCCCTTACAATGGTTTCGGAGACAGCTGTCTGATTCATACAATTTAGCTATCTATCCTTTTCTCTCATCATATTTTCGTCCTGCTGTCACCCAACTCATGCTATGTAAAAAAGACTATACAGTCTGTTTAATAAACCCGGAGACTAAAATGACATTTCAACACAAAAGAACTGGCGTCACTCCTATAGTAATTTTGACATTACTTATGTCAATTTAGTCTCCGGGTTTATTGAACAGACGATAGTTATCTATCCAATTAATACGGTCAAAGTAATTTATAAATACCTATATGTGGAGTTTCTCTATGGGTATTGAGATGTTAACCTCTTAAGCGCTTTCTTCTTAGATCAAACGGAAAAATCCCAGGGTAGGTAGGAATTTTGAACAGTATCGGGTAATTAAACTGGTGATATTTTATTTATTGGATTGATGCGGATGGTTTACAGTTGTTACCGTAGGAGGCTTGAGACAATTACTACTGTAATGACAATCAACGTGTTTACGATCTCGTCAATACCCGTTTTGAGTCCCGGTGATTAAACCAACAAACATAGGTATTAAGTATATTGTAAATCAACGGTTTGTTTGACACATGTGGGTTAATAAAGATTATGAAACAGGTTGTAGTGTATAGATATTATTGACCTATTCATTGTCGACACATTTTTTTGGGGTAGAAAATCATCTAAAATCTTCTCCCGCTGATTGTTGAGCGAGAGGGAAAGTCAGATTCTCATTGACTAAAATTCACCCGTGTTCCGTCAGTTGCCGTTCGTCTTTTACCAACCCTTGCGTTCCAAGGCCTTGACCGCGTTAACTCTTTTAAACAATCCCGCAACTCTAGCAAGCAGCGAGTTACCCATTGCCCGCCGTCCGCAAATCTCCTCGGGTGGCCGTGAATCACTCTGCGACTTTCGACGTCTGGGCAGCTGAAGCGGTGTTATGGGGATTTCCGATTTCCTCTCTCTCATACTTTCCGTCATCTCCTTCCTATCTACGATAAGTTTTCCGAAGGTGGTCCTCTAATTAATTTGGGTATGAGTAGGAGAGTAAACTAAAAAGACCACGAGCCTAAAGACACAGCTTTGGAAGGTCGCGGGTATTCGATAGATGCAAAACGCACAGGACCGACGCTTGGGCAAGCCTATTTCCAGCAGTGGACGTGTTTCGGATGAAATAATGATGATCATATACGGATGTGTTTAATTCATGAATCCCCGACCGGTCCTATGAGACCGCACTGTTATTGTTTTACTATTGTGTCTCGTTTTGTGGGTCTGTGATAGGTTAATACTAACAACCTATCTAATTTTGCCTAAGAATAAAAGATTTTTTTTATTAAGCTTAAGTAAAAATCTACGATAGCAGATACGTAAACCGGTAAAAAATATATCATTAATAATGTAATCTAATTAAGTTTGTAATATAATCATTGTTTCCATTTTCACGTAATCTAGGCAATAATCTTTCATTAACTGGACACGAATAGATATGCGGTTTTTTAGTAGATAAAATCGCTATCATCAAAAAAGGTCGTCCTCGGTCATTATTTTTAACTGATTTCAACACCATTGTTCGGCCACTGCAAGTTTACATTTCGGTAACAACGTACGTCGAGTATGTTTATCAGCAACGCGTAATATATCGAGTCATCCACGCATATGATACCTTGCAGTACCTATGCTTGAAACTCATGTCTAAACAGACAGATAGTAGGTACATTATACGCTAGCCAATACGATCGACTCCGGCGTTAGTGATAAACGTAATTCGTGACTTCAACAGTGTTTATGATAAGCAGTGCCTCACTTCGCTATATTATCCAAAAGTGAAGCTACCTACTTAACTAGGTACTAAAACTTTTAATGTGCAATTTAAGTCTTAATCATTAAAACAGATGAGCGTATCGAATTAAAATCCACTTTGAGGGAGAGCTCTTGTGTTAAGTAGTGGTGTGTTTTGTAATAAAAACTAACAACGATTTTTCAGTTACATTAACGCAATTTAGCTTTAAATAAGCAAAAAACTATGTTAGCAGTGGTTGTGAATAGTTTAAGTGATAATGCGGTAGTGATACCTATTTAGAAGTGGAGTGACACAGTTAGTATTATTCATAAAAAATATTAGACCAAAAAATTACAATGATTTATCATCACCTGGTAGCAGTACGAAGAAAAGTAACAAATACGAAGGCTGTACTTTTCATAGTTATATGTGTATTTATGTTCATTCCACTTGGATCTTATTTGCACGATGTGAGAGCACAGTTTAGGTCCCAGAACCGAAAGGAAACGATGAACACATGGCATACAAACGCCGTGGAAGGTTTCTTTGGACTCCATATGGTGAGTGTAGTATTTTCAAGGGTTGAATTGGCCCGGTATAGTTCGTTATTATTTGTCATTATCTTATATATAAAATTTTCGTGTCACAGTTTTCGTTCCCGTATTCCTCCGAAACGGCTTGACCGATTCTCATGAAATTTTGTGAGCACATTGAGTAGGTTTGAGAATCGGCTAACATCATTTTTTTTTTTCAAAAATTGTTTATATGGCAAAACAACGTTTGCCGGGTCAGCTAGTAGTAGGTATATAGCGACGCTGCTTATAATTTATAGTTTATACACAAGCGTTGTGAGCAAAAAATAACTAAAAATATAGAGTTCAGCGCTATCTAGCTAGTTCAAGACCACGCTGGGGTTTGTAAGTTTCCTTTTAAAGAATCCATTCATCCAGGTACCCCATTTATGAGACTTCGATCATAATTCTTTTTTTAAAAGAAAAATCGTCAAATAAATTTTCCCGCTCTTGGCGAAGTGAGAGTCGTCTCAGAATTCACAGTGTTCTTTTAGTTGCCCTTGGCGAGGTTAGGGTAACTTTCGAACAATCCGCAGTCCTGGCAGGCTTTGGCCCTCAATCGTTCTGTCAAACTGTATTGAAATCTCTTAGAGGCGCGCGTAGGACACAACGCGCCGTCGACCCGAGTTTGTTCCTTACCAAACGTTTGGTTACCCATTGCTCATCGTACGCAAGCACTCGCTTACAGTGGTCGGGATTCGCTCTGCGACTCCTGACGCTGACCGGTGTCTCACAGTTGATCGCTCTAGTCGATAGATTAAAAATGTTGCCTTACAAACTATTTAAAATATCTTTAGAGGTAATAATAGCTCATTAGCTTCGAATTAACCGCCAAAAAAAAAATTGGGTTCGGAAATCATCGAATGATTTCTCCTGTTCTGGCTGGAATGAGAGAGAGTATCAGACTTGCTGACTAAAAACCCACCTGTGCTTCGCTCTATGGCCGCGGTAAATTTTTTCGAACAATCTCCAAGCTTCCAGACGATCGCCCTGTTTTACAAAACATTGTGCTTATGACTAATATTAACTACTCCGAAAATCTATATACTTACCTATCCTAATAATAAAGAACGTTTTCTGGTACCGAATGACTATTTGTATAACATGTAGCATAATTATAATAAACGCATATATTGAAAGTAGGGTACTTATGTTCAAATTGCCACTGAATACTTATTTATACAGTTAACAATTTTTGAAAAAAAAAAACTTATTTAAAACTTTAGGTAGGTACATTAATTAATAAAAAAAACATATTTTGATAAATGTGGGCCATGTGTAGGTACCTAGTTACCAATACTGATATACTACCAATGTATGCGTCGATTTCCATTATCTTTGCCAATTAGGACATTAACACTAACTTCTTAAAAAAATGCACTAGGTATATAGCTAAGTAAAACAGCAATTATGACTCTAGCTAATTCTGTAAATGGGATGTATAAGGGTGAGCATTGTTCTAGTTATAAGTATGTTGTATACTTACCTATATTTAAAATTATGTTTAGTAATAAAATTCTTCTTCATCTTCTTCTCGATTCGATAGTAAACTCGTTATACTTTTTGGGCCCAGTAACTGGCCATTCCAAACGCTCGGCGCACCCTGGAAAGCTAGCACTCGGTAACGCAGAGTCTAGCTGACTAAGGGCCTATTTCACCACCTATGATTAAGTTGCCAATATCTTACTTGGCAGATAATTTCATACAAATTCTGTTCCATTTTTGAATTTATTCGGGAAGTAGTGGCTACTCGGACATTGTGAAATAGGCCCTAATCCTTTCACCACGATGGTAAACTCAATTAATAAAATTAAGATACACTAATAACTTTTCACATAAATATAATCGAATCTATGTAGATTTAGATAATTTATCTTACTGTAATAGCAAATAGTAAGTAGGCACGTTATTCATGTTTTATTTCCGTGCTGATTAGTGTCTAATATCAGTTTGAAAATAGAAAGAAAACTAAAGCAAAGGAACGTACTTAATTATTTTTAACACAAAGGTTTTTTGGGTGGGAAATAACTTATTCCGCTATACAGTGGAACAAGAGAGCGTCTCAGACTTTTATTACCCAACTGTGTCCTGCAGTTAGCCTAAGCGTTCTAGTCATGTCTTGTGGGCGATCCGCACAATGATGATACCCGGGTGTTCTTTCCGGAAAATTTGAAATGTTCTGAACTGTCCATGTTCGGAGAGGACCTGCATCAGGCGGAAAGTGAGGACGCCATACTATCACCTCTCTAGCCACTCCTCAAAGAGGGGCCTTACCACCACGGCAGACTGGATCTAAAAAAATTGCATCCGGATGTCCTGAAATCTTCGTACTGAGATACGATTTTAAGACTAAAGTGCATAGGCTCTTAATAAGCTGGTGCGCCTCACTATCAACGATTGCATCACTGCTTACCATCAGGTGGGATCGTAGTCAAGCACTAGTTTATAACAAATAAAAAAAAATAGAAGCCATTAGGAATACGTGATACTCGGAATTTCTTTTCTAGTTTCGGACTGTTAGAACTCTCATTCGTGTGACAACATAGGTACATATTGCGGAAGTCTTACAATAAAGTGCCTTTTACTATCGCAGACATTAGTATCTCTGTGTTGCTATGAACAATCTACCTATAGGTACCTACTTAATATTATAACACTGAAGAGTTTGGTTAAACGCGCTAACCTCAGTAACTAACTGGGTTGAATTGAAAAAAATCAACCCATCCAATTGTGGGTTAAGCTCGCCTATGTACATCACCTGTCCTACTTTTAATTTATGTAAATATCTGTGTACAATAATAAAGAATAATAAATGTTTTAGTGTTGGATAGCCCATGTATAAGTAGTACCTACAAGAAACAAAAAAAAAGTCCAAAAAAAATTGACGTGTAAAAGAGTTGTGAAAACCAATTTTGCAAAATAAATATTATTTATCATTTATCAAGGAAAACTGTAGGTCATATAAAATCATACTACGATTACGACTATTAGGAGTAGAGCATTAACCAAAGACGCGGGTGAAACCGCGTTGGACAAACTAATCTCAATTATACTCTCTCCTTGTCCGAGACGGTTTACAGTGTAGTCACGGTCTTTCATGCCGGCGTCATCCACATATTCAAAGCCATTCCAAAGTAAAAAAACTTTCTGCATATTCCTGAACGAACCTGTCAACTTCATTACGGTTTTTGTGCACGGCGCTGTCCTAGCGCCTCTGCAAATAAAAATAGTTTTTTTTGTGTAATTAAGGAGTCTTAGCACTTAAAATTGATATTTACAATGTTTAAATTAGATTACTCAACCTATCGTCTGTGTAAAATAGTATTTCAACGACAAAAAAGTCGTAAAAAGTGCGTTAAGTGTGGTAAGTGACATTCATGTTTCACAACAAAAACAACAAAATGTTTGGCAGTTTTGGTGAGTTATTTTCAAATATTTGTATAAAAATCGGAAGAAAAGTAATAGATATTTTTGTATTATTATATGGATTTGAGTTCGCAACGTGTTTTATGATTGTCGTGTTCATTATTTAATTTTTCGTAAAGTTCATCTAAGAATGCATCTGATGAATGAACTAATTACTAATATCGATGACATATCTACTTCCGATTTCCGTAACGGAAACGGAATCGCGGGAACGAGATTGTTTTATCGGTTCAATCAGTGTCAAAGTGAAAACTTTTAAACTTCAACCGTAACTTTAAAGAAGTTCTGTCGTCTTACTGTCGAAATCGCGCGAAAAAAAGTTATTTATAATGGGAAAACGCAAGAATAAAGAAGAAGAAACAGAAAAAATAAGGCGTAAACTGGAAAAATGGAACAATCGAATAAAGAAGAGTGAGGAAGAAGGAAAAAACGCAAGACTTACACCAGACGGATCCCCCCCTCGTGAAAGGGCTGTTTCTGAGGAACCATCAACATCAAATGCCGACATGGCCTTGGCAATCTCAGGTACATGGCATATCTAATAATTATTCACATAGATATGTTAAGCTTCAAACGCATGGGTGTTGGTACCTATAGGGGTACCTTACTTTTCACTGCACCAATACTGGCCTAAGAGCTACCACAATAGCGGGTAGACACTGCCAGAATTAAATAGTGAGCTATCACATGCAGAGGATAGACATACTATTTTGAACTAATTATTATTACACTTTAGAGCTATCTGGTCTAAGAGCTACCACAATAGCGGGTAGACACTGCCAGAATTAAATAGTGAGCTATCACATGCAGAGGATAGACATACTATTTTGAACTAATTATTATTACACTTTAGAGCTACCTGGCCTAAGAGCTACCACAATAGCGGGTAGACACTGCCAGAATTAAATAGTGAGCTATCACATGCAGAGGATAGACATACTATTTTGAACTAATTATTATTACACTTTAGAGCTATCACTTAGAGGATAGACCAACTAAAATAATCAAGTGCTATCACATAGAGGATAGACATAATAGAACACTTTTTTTTTTCCCTAGCTTACACCATACATATATTAAACTTTCAGATGATGAAGATGTGGCCGAAGAACTTCTTCTGGCCCTGGGTCCTGAAGGTGCGGATACCAGTGAGATAAGTGAACCCCCAGTTAACATCAAGATGGAAAAACATTATGAGGGATGGTTTGAAGAAGGAAACCAGGGAAGAAATCATTAAAAGTGTCCTGACCCAGAAAATTTCAACACCACAGCACCTTCCTTAAACCCCGAAACCAAGGTAATCATGTCTCAAGCCTCTATTAAAAGAGACAACAGACTTGTCATCAGACAAAAATTTACTGGTAAAGTTTCAACAGCTATAGGGAAAGCTATGACTAGTGTTATGAAGGGGAACTTTAACTCAAAGCAGTTGATTGAATACCTCAGTGATGCTGCAAAGATTACCTACTACAAACATATATCATCAAGATTTGTTGTCAAAAAAATATCACAGCACTAGCAGGCACCAGTTTCCTGGTCAAAGATGCCATAAAAAACGAAAAATCAGACAAGATGCTATTTGGTAGTGCTTGTCCTGAAAAAATCAAATTAGCTCAAACAATTCAGAGAACTGGAGCCCAGATAAAAGAAAAACAGAAAAACTTCAGGAGCCCGCTGCCACCGCAACAAGTGCAGCAGAGGAGACGATCTCCAAGATGCAAGCAGCGCCACAATTAGAGGTACATGAAGGCAAAACTAGATCTTTTTATTCTACCTGGGAAAAAATCACAAATGATCCAATTATCTTGCAGTGGATTAATGGTTACAAAATACCTTTTGCCTCTGTTCCACCTCCAAACAAAGCTTATGCGCAAAATTGGTCAACAAAAGATAGACTAGTCATTCAAGATGAAATTGAAAAACTTCTGGCACTGGGTGCAATTTCTGAATGTTCATGAACAGATAATCAATATGTATCCCCAATTTTTGTTGTACCAAAACCAAATGGGACTTACAGGTTTATACTCAATTTAAAAGGACTAAATCAGTACATAAACACCCAACATTTTAAATTAGAGGATTATAGAACAGCTTGCAAACTAATTTCAAGAAATAGTTACATGGCAAAAATTGATATAAAAAAGATGCTTATTTCTCTATTCCCATTTGTAAACACTCTAAAAAATATCTTATGTTTACCTTTAAAGACAAACTATACCAGTTCAATTGCTTACCCGTTGGATTATGTACTGCCCCAAGGATATTTACTAAAATAATTATGAAACCAAAGGTATGTGACAATTGGTAGAGAAAAAGAAAATATTATAATGACACATTGCTTAGATGACAGTTTATACATTAATGATAGCAAAAATGCATACATTCAAAATATTAAATCAGCATGCAAACTCTTTCAGAATTTAGGCTTTGTTATTAATTATGAAAAAAGTATTTTTGAACCTAGTCAATCATGTGACTATTTAGGATTCACCTTAGATTCTAGAGATCTAACAGTTTCTGTACCTACAGAGAAACAAGTTTCAATTCTTACTAAGTTGCACAGCTTCAAATTAAGAAATGTTTGTAAAATTAGAGAATTCTCCCAACTTCTAGGTTCCTTAACTGCTATATGTCCTGCTGTTCCTTACGGCTGGGTATACACAAAGTTGATAGAAAAAGAAAAATACTTAGCATTGCAAGAGTCCAATGAAAATTATGATGATAAAATATCTCTTATAAAAAATATTTATCCCGAGTTACAGTGGTGGATAGATAACATACACAAAAAGAACCCAATCAAACAGTACACATTTGAATTAGAAATTCATACCGATGCATCTCGTACTGGCTGGGGTGCTGTCTGTGAAGGAAAAAAGGGCTTCTGGGTCTTGGTCTTCCACAGAGTTGAAGTTCCAAATAAACTATTTGGAATTAAAAGCTGCATTTCTAGGCCTCCAGTGCTTTGCTAAGGATTTCCAAAATTGTGAACTATTACATCAAGTAGATAATACATCAGCTGTAGCTTACATTAATAAAATGGGAGGCGTTCAGTTTAAACATCTAAATAGCATTACAAGGGAGCTGTGGCAATGGTGTGAGAAAAGAAATATTTGGGTTTTTGCTTCATATATGAGAAATGCCAAAGATGAGAGCACCATGGACTGGAAAACCTTTTTCTTTTATGCCTTTCCACCCTTTTCCCTAATATTAAAATGTGTCAATAAAATAATAACAGAGCTGTAGGCATTTTAGTCTTCCCTTGTTGGCCTTCCCAACCATGGTTTCCGCTCATAGAACCACTTCTAGTCAAAGATTTACTGATTTTCTCACCTAACAAATCTCTTTTGACTTCCCCTTACTGAGAACCTCATCCCATGCATCAGCATCTTACCCTGGCTGCAGGGCTGCTATCAGCGAAGCATTTGTAAGACGAGGAACTCCAAACTCTGCTCTTTGGATAATGCTGAATTCCCTTTCAAATAACACAATTAAACAATACAACTGCTCCTTTAAGTTGTGGAAATTCTGTGATACTTACAGCATTGAACCTTATGAAGGATCAGTGCCTTATATACTAAAATTTCTTAGTGAGTGATTCTATAAGGGAATGTCTTATGGTTCACTCAATAGCACCAGATCTGCTTTGTCTATATTAATAGGATCAAAAATTACCTCAGACGATAGACTGAAAAGAGTTTTTAAGGGTGTATTCAGACGGAAGCCTCCCAACCCAAAATACAATGTTATATGGGATCCGGGTAGAGTGTTAGACTATCTATCTAGCATCCAAGTACCCAAATGAGAGTGTATCATTAGTTGACCTGACAAAGAAATTAGTTACAATTCTAGCCCTAACATAGAGTCCAGAGACTCACTAATAAAGATTAAAAATATAAATTTTTTAGCTGATGTTGTACAAATTAAAGTACCTGAAATTATCAAAACATCAAGCAAAAGCTCACTGCAACCCTGTTTGCATTTAAAAAGTTACTCCAGTAAATTAGAAATTTGCCTAGTATATACATTAAAGTCGTACTTAATTGTCACTAAAAACATTAGGAAGGAAACAGATAATTTAATAATTACATACAAAAAAACCATATCACAGTGCCTCTTCTCAGTCCATAAGTAGATGGATAAAAATGACACTGAATGGGGCAGGTATAGATACTTCTGTGTTTACTGCACACATCACAAGGCATGCTTCTACTTCAGCGGCAAGTAGGGCAGGCCTTAGCATAGACCTTATTAGAAAAACAGCAGGATGGTCAGGCACATCCTCTACCTTTGCTAGGTTTTATAATAGACCTGTAACAGAAGACGCTCTAACCTTAAGTGATGCGGTTTGCAATACCAGTAAAAGACACTGGTACCTACTTTGTTGTGTTGTTAATTCACATAAATATAATGTTTTGTAATAAAAATACTTACCTTTTCAATTACAACAGCATTTCATTCACAACCAAAACTTTAAACATCTACACTGTAAACCGTCTCGGACAAGGAGAGAGTATAATTAGGAGATTAAACGAACTTACCTGTAAGTGAAGTTCTATCTCAATTATACGAAGCTCCTTGTCCGAGACGGGACTCCCTCCCAATGTAATTCCTTACCCTCCCTAGCATATCTATAGATACCCTTGTTGTTCATGAAATGTGCTTTAAACGAAATGAAGTTGACAGGTTCGTTCAGGAATATGCAGAAAGTTTTTTTACTTTGGAATGGCTTTGAATATGTGGATGACGCCGGCATGAAAGACCGTGACTACACTGTAAACCGTCTCGGACAAGGAGCTTCGTATAATTGAGATAGAACTTCACTTACAGGTAAGTTCGTTTAATCTCCTAATAATATTATAAAAGCGAAAGTTTGTTAGGATGTAGTACCTATGTTTGTTGCTCTTTCACGCTAAAACTACCAAATGGATTTTGATGAAACTTCTCAATAATATAGCTTGCATATCAGAGTAATACATAGGCTTTAATTCATAAAGACATTGTATAACGCGGGTCAAACCACAGGGCGCAGCTAGTAAAGGATAATTCACAGTCTTTGAAGTACCTATAGATATAGGTAGTTTACCAATATCGACAAGGTTTGTCTGTGTAGTTAATGGACCTATCAGCCGGTATAAAATACCCATAATTGTTATGAATATAGGTAGTAATGTATTCTTTGAAGTGATGATCTCACACGTCTACAACTCTACACATCGAATGCAAAAAGTAGTTAACTTCATGGTAACATCCCGTCACGACTTACGGTCGAGAGGCTCATAAATTGTAAAAAATAGTATTAGTAATCAAACTAACCTTCATCTATACTAATATTATAAAGAGGTAAAATTTGTAAGTTTGTATGTAGGGGGTAATCTCTGGAACTACTGGTCCGAATTGAAAAATTCTTTCAGTGTTAGATAGCCCATTTATCGAAGAATGCCATATGCTATATACTATCACGCTACAGCCCGCGGGAGCGGAGCAGTAACGAAAAATGCGGGTGAAACCGCAGGGGACAGCTAGTTATGATATAAAACTATGTAACATTTACGATTAGTTCCGACAACTGACGGTTCATAAAGTCCATACGATCTTACTACCTGGGTTGACGAAACCCGAGTGGGTTTTAGTCAGTAGAAGTCTGACACGCCCTTCCGCTCCACCCAGAGCGGGTGACCTGACACAATACCTGTCTTATAGGATGACCATCCCTTTTCAATGGAGGGTATAGGTACTTAGATATACGAGACTTTAAACCCACAGACTTGAATAAGTTTGTGCATATATCTCTTAAAGTTAACAGCCCAGGCATTTTACTTAAACTGTGCTATTTAATTAGCCGCCCGAATGATATTAAGCTTTTCAATTTAATCTACTAGGCAATTACTTGGATCGATAACGTTTAATACTTGCCTAGCCATGACTTTCAAGAGTAAAAGTCATACAATTAAGATAAGACGACGGAACCCTGTTCGATGTGTGAAAGAAACTGAGCTGAATTATCTTAGTTTAGATAGGTCATCAAGCAGAGCAGTAGTGGCCCAATGGTAATTGCGCTGACTAAGATGTTGCAGGTCGCACGCGGTTCAAACCCCATCTGGTGCATTAATTTGTGTAATTTATTTTATCTCCGTTACTCTCAAAAAGGTAAGGGAAAATTACATCGTAAGGAAACCAGCATGTCCTCGAACCAAAAACTTTGAAGATATGTGACATCCACCAATCCACACTGGGTCTGCGTGGCGAATTACAGCCCGTTCCCTCTCATAGAGAGGAGGCCTGAGACCCAGCATTGGGAACAATATGAAAAGAAAGGTCATCACGGCCCACGAACGCCAAAGTCAGCATAAGGAATGCGGGTGGGTTTTAGTCAGGAAAAACCTGACTTTCTCTCTCACTACTAAAAGTGTAAGAAGTTATTTGGTGATTTTCCACCTAAAAAAGTTTTTAAAGAACCCTGCAGAAGCAGGGAATTTCATTCACTCCCTTTGCTTCGAACCTTACCTGTTCTTTATGTTGGGGTGCCCTAAGTTTTCTTTCGTCACATTTAAAGAAAGGGATGACGAGTTTTCGTTCACTTGCTTTGCTGAATTGTTTTTCGTTCACTTGCTTGCTTAGTTGAATCTAACCTGTCTATGTTGGGGTGCCCTAAGGTTTGATGTAGGTACGCGGTATAAACAAAGAGGTGAAACGCTTAGTCCGGACCGTAGCAGTTTCAACAACGGGGTTGTGGATGCCCGCCGTACGTTGGGTTGTCTGAAGGTAGAAAGGTAATGGTGGAATCAAGTCAAGAGATGGTTACGAGTAAATATCTGAAAAAATAAAAACCTTTATTTTTAGATTAGAAATATTAAAAGTAATTATTTATCAAAGAGTTTTCTCAATTTATTCCTATTTTCTAATATAAAATATGCTTTGTTCCACCAAAAGTATTAATTGTGTACTGGAATAGGCTCTTTTGGGTGGTAAAAAAAAATAACCACGAAGAGAATGGCAGGGATCTCTATTATAAATCACCACGCACCCAATAAATTTTGCAACCTGCCTTAGTTTACAGTCAGTACGGGTTGTTTGTACGATCTTCACTAAAACGGATAGGGCAACTGAAGGAACACTAGTGGCTTTTAGTCATAAAATCCTGATATTCTCTCTCTCTGGGTGAAGTGAGGGAGCGCTCAATCCAGAGAGGGAGAAACTATTTGATGAATTTTGACCTCAAGAGAAAAGTGTACCTACACAGTTTTTATTTTTATATATGTAGTAAACTCTAGGTAATGTATAGACCTGAAGGCGGTTGTATGAGATATATCTTTTAGTTCAACACTTTAGACTCAATTTGAAATATTTATTCGGAGTAGTTATTTAGCTAAAATATCTGCTATTATACGTATAGTGGCACTTATTTACATAATGGTTTTGTACTAATAAATTGTTCTACTGATAAAGTGTGAAGGTTTGTCGCTCAGGTGAATAAACAATACTTTACAAATAGGTAGGTATATTCTGTTGTTAGCCACCAATAGCAACATGAAACATGTATAAAGTAATGTAGATCATACGAGTGTACCTACTAACTCGTATACCTTGATAATTAACACTCGATATTTAATTAGAGATAATTATAATAACAGTTATTTAAAATATAAATAAGTATGTACTTTCAAATAGGTTTATAAGAATTCTCAGTGGGATCAAAAAAATAATCTACGTCGCTGTCAATGGAAGAAGTGCTCAGAACGTTGACAACATTGCCACTTTGAATTATTCGATTTGTTGACCAAAGAAAAACCCAGCACTCTTGTCACGTGAAGAGTTGACTAACGTGCTAAAATGTCGAACGATTCGATGAGTGTGTGTCCAGTGTTTCAACCTTGATCAGCTCAAACATATAACTTTCGATGAGGTTGTTATATTTGTACCGTTTGTGGTACCCCGGCCCCACAAGAGCTCGACGGATGAGTATGTCGAGCTATCCAACTTGCGCTCCTTCTGCAATAGGCCATGGTGTCCAAGACGGTCTACTGCTTCACGAATTTAATATACAAATATTCCACAACATATGCGATAGGAACCACAACTTTCACACAACGCCATCTAGTCACAAGCTAAGCGGAGCTTGTATTATGGGTACTAAACAGCTGATAAACATACGTATTATATATTTCTGAATACTTTTACTCTACCTTTTAGTCGCTTGTCACGCTTACCCGGTGTAGATATTGATATGTCTCACTCTTTGCGTAAATTTAAGTCTGTCTTGGACAAGGCATTATCACAAGATTGAATAGAGATTTTTGTCTTTTTCACTTACTTTATATTAGTGAAAAAGACAAAGATCTCATAAATAAGAACTTGAAATTTTGATTTGTTTAAATATTAGAATTTGTACACATTTAGCGTTTGAATCCCCAACCGGTCCTATGAGACCGCGCTGTTATTGTTATACTATTGTGTTTCGTTTCGCGGGTATCTGAGTAATTAAATATTGATTTGTTTCTTGTTGATTGGCTTAACGTCGTGCAAAATATTTTGTAGTGAATACTCCTTCTATTTAATGCAAGCCGTGGCAGCCTTTAATTAAGGCTACACTACAAATTGATCAATCTTGTATCTTTAGCATGTATCATGGTGTATGCTTTGTTGGTTGTCCTTAAATAAAGAAATAAAAATTAAATAAATACAAATTATAGATAAAATACATCCAGACACAGAATCGAACCCACGACCTCCGGCTTAGCAGTCAGGGCCACTAATCACTATTAGACCAACAGGCCAGTCAAATTTGATTAGCCACTCGGATCAAGTTTCTCAAGAACCAATAAAAATCAATAACTTTACAAATCACTAGGTATTCTAAGTAATTTAAGCCATTCATAGATTTAAGTAAGTAGGTCTGGTAGGCAGCCGCTCCTCGTAAAATAATGATATTCAGCTAAATCCGGCTTGACTGGAAGCCAACCCCAATATAGTTGGGAAAGGCTAGGTAGATGAAAGATAAGTAACATAAATGATGATTTTAAATGTATATTTTCTATTTTTCAGGGATTGACAGTCTCCAAATTGGGTGGAATATTATTTAATCGGGAAGAAATACCAAATCCTAATCCCAATGCGAACAGAACGTTTGTGGTCCTTGTGTGGAAATACTGGAACTGGATAAAGCGCCGACATGTTTTTAACTATGGTTCTAGGTATGTGAAATAACACCTATTTATTCGATGGACAATATCTCCTTCTTCTACAAAATTTTACCGTACTATGCTATTATTCTTACATTTACACACTATGTTCTCCTCGAGCGCCGATTGTTTCCACGGGTACAAAATTTGAATGTCCTTGATAAACACTGTAAACGTCGTTCGTACAAACGAGTGTATGAAATTGATCGGCCGATATTTTCATTTTTTCTTTTTTCCTTTCCATTTTCCAAAGGAATATGGATATCTTATGTTTTTGTGAAACGTGGTTAAAACCAGATAGAATGCTTTTTAATGTTAATAATTTTTCAGTTGCCAGTGCGTACAACAGATCATCAATAGGGGGTGGTACCTTGATTTTATGTAGTAATTCCTTCAGATATAAGGAAAGAAAAGATATCACTGCTTGCTCTGTTGATCGCATATGTGAGGTAGCATGTGCAGAGGTGGAAGGCCAAACTTTCTTATGTGTTTACAGACCACCTGCATCAAACTTGACATCCTTTTTGATCACTATGGAAGAAATACTAAATAAACTCATTAGAGATAACAAGTTAGTTTTTGTTTGTGGGGATTTAAATATTGATCTATTATTGAATTCACCAGAAAAAT
The DNA here is from genome assembly GCA_030763345.1 of Mythimna separata. Taxonomy (NCBI): domain Eukaryota; kingdom Metazoa; phylum Arthropoda; class Insecta; order Lepidoptera; family Noctuidae; genus Mythimna; species Mythimna separata. The sequence continues at coordinate 11,177,044 of CM061172.1, read as the reverse complement.
GTAAACTTCTTTCGTTATTTAGTTCTTTTAATCTTAAATGTATATTTAATGAAGCTACAAGAATAACAGCTACTTCAGCTTCATGCATAGATAACATATTTACTAATTGTAATATAAAAGACTCATCCTTAATTAGTGGCGTGAGGTCTGACCATACTGGTCAGCTCGTATCTTTTGAGTTAGTCAAGAAGTTTCAATTAGATTCAACTGCAGAGTTTAGACCGCTTACTAAAAATAAATTAAATTCTTTTAATAACAATGTTCTCAGTAGTCTCTCAACAGCCAATTTTGATTCGCAAGACCCCAATGTAAATTATGATACATTATTCTCTACAGTATGCCAAGAATTTAATAAGTCCTGTCCAATTAAAAAAGTTAAAATAAATAATAAATCCAAATTTAATGAATGGGCAACTGCTGGTATTAGAAAAAGCAGAGATACTTTATATCAGTTATACTATGAAAAATCATTGACGTCTGATCCTAACTTGCATAACCGCGTTAGACTTTATTCAAAGATATTCAAAAGAGTCTGCGCCCAAGCTAAATCTAAGTCAATAAGTAAGACAATAGGAAATTCCAATAATAAAATTAAATCTGTTTGGAAGGTAATAAACAAGGAAACTGGAAAGACAAATCAACGAGATCGGAATGATTTGTCACTAAAAATTGATAATAGGATCATCTCAGATAAGTCAGAAGTGGCGGAGACATTAGAAAACTTTTTCACCAACATCCCAATAGAAGTTACGAAATCTCTCCCTTCTTCATCTTTGCTAGCTGAATCTTTTTTGAAAGAAAACTTCACTAAGGATATACCAACCTTTGAATTCAAGCGTATATCTATTGATACAATCAAGAAAACATTCCAAAGTCTTAACGTAAAAAACACTGAGGACTTGTGGGGTATATCCGTTAAGGTTCTTGGAGATATTATTGACACAATTGCTCCTATCCTAACAGGAATATTTAACCAATGTTTAGACAGTGGTACATTCCCTGATTTAATGAAACATAGTAAAGTAGTACCAATTTTCAAATCAGGAAGTAAGAGTGATCCCTCTAATTATAGACCGATATCTGTGCTTCCAGCATTGAGTAAAATCTATGAAAAAATCATGCTTGACCAGATGTTGTGTCATTTTAATTATAATAGGATCTTGCATAGTCATCAGTTTGGTTTCACGAAAGGAAGGTCAACGACAGATGCAGGAGTGAAACTCATCAGTCACATTTTGGAATCCTGGGAGAAGTCCCAGGATGCTATTGGCATATTCTGTGACCTGTCAAAAGCATTTGACTGTGTTGATCATAATACTCTGATCTGTAAATTACATCATTACGGAATTCGTGGACGAGCTGCTGATCTTGTTTTTTCCTATTTATCTTACAGGCAGCAGAAAGTAACCATTAATGGGGCGACGTCCTCGGGGTCTTTAGTAAAGATGGGCGTGCCCCAGGGGTCAATTCTTGGCCCTTTCCTTTTCCTGGTTTATATTAATGACCTTCCTTACATGATGGCTAGTTTAGCTGATATAATTTTATTTGCTGACGACACTTCTCTTATTTTTAAAGTAGACAGAAAAGATGCGGATGTCTTGCATGTAAACGAAAGTCTGGCTGTTCTTTCGAAATGGTTCGCAGCTAATAACCTCTTACTAAATGCGAACAAAACTAAATGTATAAAGTTTTCACTACCAAATGTTCCTCAAGTGGGCCTTAATTTAATGCTTGACGGCAAAAAACTTGATACTATTACGGAAACTGTATTCTTAGGTTTAACTATTGATTCTAAACTTCAGTGGGGCACTCATATTAGAACTCTTTCAGGTAGATTAAGCTCAGCTGCGTATGCAGTAAGAAAAATAAGGCAATTGACAGATGTAGCTACAGCTAGATTAGTATACTATGCCTATTTCCACAGTATTATGTCGTACGGCGTCTTATTGTGGGGGTCTGCCGCTGATGTGGAATCGGTCTTCATACTGCAAAAGAGAGCAATCCGGGCTATCTATAAAATGGGTCCCCGTGAGTCCCTTAGAAATACGTTCGGAGAAATTGATATACTAACTCTGCCCTCGCTTTATATTCTGGAAAGTATATTGTATGTACGCAAAAACCTAGGACTTTTTAAAATTAGAAGCGATTTACATGACAAAAATACGCGTAGTAAACACCAAATCGTATTACCAAAATGGAGACTAGCTAAGACCAGTAAGTCATTCCTTGTCAATAGTATACGCTTTTATAATAAGTTGCCCAAGTCGGTTATTGAACTTAGCGAGGGAAAGTTCAAAACCCATATTAAGCGTGTCCTAACCAAAAAAGCATATTACAAGGTTAGAGACTATGTCGAAGACGCGCTTGTTTGGAAATAACTGCTTCTGCACATGTGGCCCCCTGGTAACATTATTGTGTAAATTTGTCTATTAACTGCTCCATGTTTGTTTTATTTCATAAAATATTATTACTCATAAATTTATTTTTTACTCAACACGTTGCTTTTGCAATATTTTTATATTATTTGGATATTAATCACCTTAATTTCATTAAGTCGTGATTTCATTTTGATAAAAACTAATTTGTTGATAGGTTTGATTTCTTTTCTCTCATATTTATATAGCCTCTCTCTTAAAGTGTGAATGAGAGAACACTGTAGACTACGAATTTTAATTACTACTTAATTCAACCCAGTTTTTGATTGAATCTATTTTTATTTGGGTTACAATTTTGATTGGTCTACACTGTCCTCGCATATGTGTCTGTTTTGTAATGTGAAAATATTGTAAACCCAATCATTTTTTTTTTTTAAAAGAGTAACCATGGAGTTTCTTGCCGGTTCTTCTCCATAGGAAACGACCAATTTGGAACCGTGCACTAGCTTCGACTTTTTATAAGTGCCCATGTAGGCCTATGTAAAATAAAAACATTTTTTATTTTTTATTTTATTTTAAAAGAACTACCCAAAACAAACTTCTTACAAAATCGTTGTCCTTTGGGGATATAAAACAAAATCCCCCACCGCATCTGTCAGCTCACGATAAACTTACAGCGACATCTATGCCGTCATAAAGGAACTAAAAAGATCGAAATCCTGCATCGCGGCATTCTTGCAATTAGAACATGTACAACCGCCGAAATCAAGTATCGGGCAGTAACCTGGAATGGACAAAGCTGCTTAGAGGATCCTCCCTTTACAACGGAGGTGGGACTTCACTCCCTGTTTCAAATGCCTCTAAAACACAAAAACTACTGAACGGATTTTCATGCAGTTTTCATTAATGATGTCAGAGTGCTCCAAGAAGAAGGGTACTATATGTATAGTAGATACATGCATTTTATAGTAAGAAATGCTGAGAATTTAAAAATTTCAAACACCCGTTTGAAGCTAGGACGTGGCATTAGTTCTTATAAATTCCTGGAGGTTTGTTTGTATAGGTTAAAGTACATAATGGTTGAGCGATCCGTTTATTGCGCTACATGTCTCGGGATCAATTCCCGCACGAACCGAATATTATGGCCTACAGATAGATGTTCCTGGTCGGGATGTCATGTGTATGTGAGTTTATATGTTTATGGACGTACACACGATTAAAGAATAATTCGTAGTGGCAACATTAATTAAATAGAACAAAAATAGAGAAAAAGCGGAATCATCTGTATGTAAAAAAAAAAACTGACATAAAGTCTGTGGTGATAGACCACAGACGTTATGAGTAGCAGGAGATTTAAATAATTAACGATAAAAAATTAACGCAATTCTAAAAAGTTGGGCCCTGTCTTTTCCAACTTGGCTAGATAATAACAGCTGCACGGGTCGATCTTCAAGGTTAAGCAATGTTTGCCAATATTGGTCTGTGGATGGGTGACCAACTTAACATACCGAGTTTCCTTCATGCCTCGGAAAGCACGTTAAGCCGTAGGTCTCGGCTGTAATTTGTAGATCTTTGGCAGTCGTTACGGATAGTCAGAAGCCAGTAAATCTGACTCCAGTCTTGCCATGAAGTACTGTGTTACCCCAGTTAATGGGTTGTGGAGGTCTGGTATGCAGCCGCTCCCCGTAAAATACCTACTGGTATTCAGCTAAATCCGACTTGACTCGAAGCCGACCCCAATATCGTTGGGAAATGGCTAGGCAGATGATGTAGGTGATTATACTTTTCATTCCAAAATCAAAATTAAATCAAAAATGTTTTTATGTCAGAATATGGCACAGTAGATCTTTTTCGATCTTTGTAGACTAGATACTTACCGTAGCTTTTGGTTAGCTTAAGTCACTCATAAAAAAATTAGAACTGTGTATGTTTCATTAGACTTAACTTTAATAGTAGACTTAAAAGTTACATGTACCTAGGTACTTGACCTATCTTTTTGTCTTATTAATGATGAGTATCTTCCGGTTGCCAGCAACTCTACCCCCCGATCACCCCCTCATACCTCTTTGGGGCCTTGTCTGCCAGTAAGTACCTTGGTACTCATGTAAAGCCTTTGGCGAGGTCATATTCGTGCGTCTACCTTTATTGATTAAATATGGTTATATTGAATACGCTGATTTGATACTTGACCTTGTCATTTTTTTAAGTAAAGGAGTTTTTAAGTTATAACTTACTAGCTGACTCGGCAAACGTTGTTCCGCCATATAAATTATATGTAACATGATTTTTTACACCTTGTGTCCGAAAAACTCTATTATCTTACGGAACCCTATTTTTTTCCATAATAGGCCTATATTACTCGTGGTTAATGTAGCTTTCGAATGGTGAAAGAATTTTTAAAAACGGTCCAGTAGTTTTTAAGCCTATTCATTACAACCAAACAAACAAAGTTTTCCTCTTTATAATATTAGTGTAGATAAGTTTAGATATTGTTTTATGTTTTATCGTCTGTTTTTTAAACCCTGAGACTAAAATGACATTTCAACACAAAAGAACTGGCGTCATTCCTATAGTAAATTTGACATTATTTGTGTCAATTTAGTCTCCGGACGATATGAACGGACGATAGCTGAATCCCAGCTGTGGGAACATTATAAGGTTGATTATAACTTCAAAAGCAAGAAGCTTTAGTACCCACAAACATATCTGTAGAACAAATGTTCGTTTTGAAACGCTGCTCACGCTGCTCACGTCGTTTTATGTCACATCGTATACGCTATACGCGTGTAATGTGTATCATTCATGTGGCCATGCATAACGAGATTATGCAAAACGTACATAATATATGTATCTACAGCCATTTAATGTAACAAGTGACAAGAGGATTTTTGTTCGTTTTTTTAGTATGTTACTGATGAGAGTTTTTTTAGGGATCCGTACCTAAGTCGGTAAAAACGGAACCCTTATAGCCTTATAGGATAGTTTTGTTGTCTGACTTTCCGTCTGTCGGTATGTCATGACCATTTTTCTCAGGAACCTGTGGAGACATGAAACTAAAATGACTGTCAATATATGAGAAGCTGACTGACTGACATAATATCAACACACACAGCACAGACCTAAAAGGATGAACCAGGTGTCCGCGTAGTGATTATATACCTACTCTTTGCATATGTCCAAATTTTGTATAGCGAACCTACTTTCAAGCGGCCAAGCCGCTCGCTGGCAGAAGCTAATTTAAAACAACTACTTTGAGATTGAATTTGAATGAAACAAAAAACTTAAAATTCGTTACTGCTACACTCATTTACTATATGTTGTGGTCACGGCCTTGGCCCTGACCTGGCTGGTCAAATGCAGCCATTAAAAACATGAATATACTCATCAACGCGTGCGCACCTAATTCATTTCTTTTTAATGTTAAATATTCATTCAGGAGCTCGTGGCTAGATAATAACATCCACACGGGTCGATCTTAAAGGTTAAGCAACGCTTGCCAAGGTTGGTCTGTGGATGGGTGACCATCTTAACATACCGAGTTTCCTCCGTGCCTCGGAAAGCACGTTAAGCCGTAGGTCCCGGCTGTCATTAATAGATCTGTGGCAGTCGTTACGGTTAGTCAGAAGCCAGTAAATCTGACTCCAGTCCATGAAGTACCGTGTTACCCCAGTCAATGGGTTGTGGAGGTCTGGTAGGCAGCCGCTTCTCGTAAAGTACTGGTATTCAGCTAAATCCGGCTTGACTGGAAGCCGACCCCAATATAGTTGGGAAAAGGCTAGTTAAGTAGATGTTAAATATTCATTCAGAAACACCATTCCACATATGACCTTCAAAGTAAGTTTACTCACTGAATTGAACAATGAATTATGTTTTGTTTTTTCAATAATGTGTTAACAGATGTTATTTTAACATACTTGCGTATTGAGAATATACTCGTCAATGTTAAAAATTGTTGCGGTTATGTTTCAGTTTTTTGATGGTCTACGTAAATAATTAATCTGAATAGTATAAATTGTCACTTACGGGATATCTTCCGTGATTTTTCATTATTTTGAGTAAGTGACAATTTAAATTGTGAAACAAACCGTGATAGCCTAAAACAGTGATCTGAATAGTAGACCGTAAATTGCCGTAATGCACTGTTTCGTGTAAAGAATAGTCTGGATGTGATTGGTAGATATTATTATCCCGCATTATACCTAAAACATGCCCCAGCCGCCGGGTTTTTTTTTTTTTATTCTTTCTGATCTCGATTTCCAGCCATCGTAGGCGTGTACTTGTGGACGACGAGCAATGAGTAGCTCTCCGTTCAGCCGTCCGGTAACTGTCCAGACCACGAATTTACAAAGGCTATACCATTAGAGTGAAAGTGCTAACTGAACTGGCTTAGCTTTTGTTTGACAAAAACTTGACGAAACCCTAGTCTATTCCAGTACAGAAATTAACCGAAATCGCGTAGACTTTGTAAGATGAATTCATTCTAACATTGCAGCAACATATGCTATTTATTTAATTTGATCGTTAGCTTCAATAATATGTTGATAGTAATATGGCAATTGTTATTATTTATTTTCAGTGTATCTATTTATTCAGTTGCACCTGCTATTTTATGTATGACATTAAGTACGCCTTTACACAGTGTCACTAGTAGGTCACCCCTTGGAAAGAGGTCACGGCGTCCTCTCGTTCCGTATGACGCAGGTCCTCACCGGACACGGTAAGTTCGGGAGGTTCCTGCATCGGATCAAGGAGGAAAGGACGCCCGGGTGTCGCCACTGTGTGGACCGCCCGGAGGACACGGTGGAGCACACGGTAGAGGTGTGCCCCGCTTGGGCGGAGCACCGCCGTGTCCTTGTGGAGGCTATCGGCGGCGGTGACCTCTCGCGCCGGGCCTTACCGGGCCTTACGACCATATGAACAACCCGTTTACTAGTTGTCACAAAATTCACAGATAGACATCTGCAGCACTCGATACGTTAGCGAGGATGAAGATATTGATAATAATGAAACGCCGATAAGTTATTTGAACCGTGTATTAAGCTTTAACTATTCTAGAACAAGTGTCTTCTAATTTGTTACTTAACGATTCCATCGTTTTATTTTGAAGTTAAAGATGTTAATTATCTACAGATAACAGTACGCAACTTGAAGTTATCAAGTTATGTATCCAAACATAAAAAATACAAGAATGACACAGAACTATCAATTTTAAAACCAACAATCAGTTGGTAAAATTGCAAGTGTTTTGAACACAATTTATACACTAATCTAAAACACTTTTATACGGTAAAATTTTAAAGTTCTCAAATAATAAAGTTCCAAACTTCGAAGAAATAAAGATGTAAACTTTGAACTAATAAAGTTCCACAAATTGCACTAAGTTATTATTGAAAGGTCACTCACGGTTTTAACTTCGTTTGATACCACCTGCTGAGTCGCCTCCTGGTAGATTGACGTTACGTGACGTCACGCACGTCCCACACCTCCTCCAGAACACGAGGTCACCCTGCTGCCGATTCCTGACGATGTCGTTCACCCGGCACCGTCTGCAGTAGCCCGCTTCACGCGCTGCTGCTGCTGCTCCCAGAGTTGCTGCTGAATGTCACCGCCGCACTGATGCTGCTTCCACTTAGCACTGCACTGATGCTATGATCTTGGTCAGCTATCGCAAGCGATCCACTTGCCCGACCAAGGTTGAAACACAAAAACTTCACAGATCACCACCGAATATATCGGACCCGGCTTCGAAGGACCTTCGCATGGTCCGGAGCGAGGAGGGGTGGCAGGCAGTCGCCTCCTACTGCGAAGCAGTAATGTTAGCGAAGGAGGCTGCCGACCGCGTGAGGCAACGGAACTCACGCCGCCGCCGCCGAGATCCCGATCCCGATTTCCGACCACCGTAGGCGCGGGCTCGCGGATAGCGAGCGCTGGGTAGCTCGCCGTCCGGCAGTCTGGTAATAATCTGGACCGAGCCTAGTCGTCGACGGCGCGTTCTGTTCCACGCGCGCCTCAAGGAGATGTCAGCAAACTGTAGGGGCCCGGTAGGGCCGAAGCCTCTAGGGAACACGGTATCCGAAAGGTTGTCACCGTGTCCCCCAGATCGATGGTAACGAAGGAACGGGGTAGGGGTTTAGTCAGTAAGAGTCTGACACGCCCTCCCGCTCCGCCCAAGAGTGGGAGAAGTCATTCTGATGATTCCCCTACCGGAAAAAAAAAAAAAAACTAGTAGGTCACCCCAAGACGTTGACAAGCGCCTCAAAGAGATGTCGTCAAAACAGCTGGGTTGGCCCAGCCTACTGGGGCTTGGATAGACTTCCGAAAGAGAAACCCGGGGTCCTGAAACGCAAGGCAAAGGAACATAGGAGTGGACTAAGTGCAACAAGTTAAGTACCCACCACCTACTGGTGACACTGTGTAAAGGGGTACTTAATGTCATAGGCATTTTGTACTAGTCAACCTTAGGGCGGTGCAGAAACATAATAAGGTTGCACCTGCAACTGAATAAATAGACACAATGAAAATAAATATATGCAACAATCGATACATACATAATTACATACATTATAATATTATAATAAACAAAATATATTGTGAGTAAAAAAACAAATCCAACCAATCAAAGGTGTGATAACTCTGCCAACTTCTGGCGAGTGTGTTCACGTACATTCGCCTTTTTTTATTTTAGCATTATCGGCCTTATAATGTTCCCACTGCTGGGACTCAGGCCTCCTTTCTAGCGAATGGAGGGAATGGGCCATAAAACACCGCGTGGGCCCAGTGCGGATTGGCGGATGTCACTTGTCTTCGGATTTTTGATTTTAGGACATGCCGGTTTCCCTTGGAGCAGGTTAAATGCTCTAAGCGGTTTCCTCACGATGTTTTCCTTCACCGTTTTGAGAGCAGTGGCGATTCACCTTATTATTCATGAATCCCCGACCGGCCGCATGAGACCGCGCTGTTATTGTTTTACTATTATGTCTCGTTTCGCGAGTATGTGATGGGTTAAAGGAAAATTACTAGAGGATCGATGATTTCTGTTTGATTGCCCACCTAAAAAAAATACTTGATTACGTATATCTCAACAATGGCGTATACTCGTATAACAATATGTATTCGTATAGTGTGTGTCATGTAGTTTTTTTTAGATAATTAAATTTATCTTCAAGGTATCAAATACACATAAATACACAAAATAAAAGCCCTAAAGAACTAACTGAACTGAATGAACAAAAAAGGTAATCTAAAGTACAACTCAATCCCATTAATTTGACGCTTGACGTCAACGAAATATGTCCGAAAACAATATAACAACAACAGAGTACTAGCCAAATTATATTATCGACGCGCGTATCGATAACAAAGATGCTGTGCTGACCAAACCTGACACTTGCCGGGTGAGCTAAGGGAATGCGGAGGAAGCAGCAGTGCCGTAACTAGCGCGGTGCGAGCAGTGCCCAGGCACAGGGCGCAGACCCTGGAGGGGCGCAGAAATGACCAGACTAAGCCTGGTTAGAGCATTTTCAGGAGCGCAGTTTGGAAGCTCGCACCGGGTGCATAAAAGGCTAGTTATGGCACTGGGAAGCAGGGGGATGCTCGCAGAGATACGACAAGTTAATGTGACCAGATCATAGGTGTGGCATCGAAAAATTGGTCCGCATCGTTGTCAACTAGTGATATACCCAAAAGACTGGCTGAATTGTCATGTAGTACGTAAATTATATATTTAAAAAAAATTTAGGTACCATACATGATTATAATTATTGATATTTTATTATTATAGAAAGAAAGAGAGCGATGTCCTAGAAGATTGCAGTGTGAAGAACTGTGTTTTCTCTGGGAATGACAGCCTTATCGACACTGCTGACGCTGTCCTCATACATATGCAGAAAGGTGCAATACCAACAGTTAAAAATAGAAACCGGACACAAAGATGGATATTTTTAAATGATGAGTCTCCAACACATGCATTTTCTTTGGCGAGTAAAAAACCGACCTTGGAAAGTCTTTATGATGTATTCAATTGGTCCATGACTTATCGGTAAGTTGTGAATGCTTTTTTTTATTACTTAATGCTTTTAGTTCTGTTATATCATTAATTATTCAGTATTACTTGTTGTAACTTAGTCATAATAATAATGTGTTTTTTTTTTGTAATAAACATCTGATTTACGTGACGCTACCTGTAAGTAGCTATGAAAAAAAAGTGATATTATATCTGGGGTACACTACATAATAAAAATCTGAAGAACTAACTAAAAGTAATCTAAAGAATGGCGTCGAAAAACTCCGCAAAACAGTTTGCTCTGGGGTCAATTTTCAACATTCGCACAGGTGGAGCTGCTGGCAAAAGGTAGTTGAAAAAATTATGTTTTAATTTCAGGAGTGATGCCGATGTGCCTGTACCATACGGTAGAGTGGTGCCACTACGAACGCCTTTATATCCAGAGTATAAGTCCTTAGAAGACATTGCTGCAGTTGTACCAAACTGGGGGAGAAAAAAGGCGGGAAAGATTGCCGCAGTGCTCATGTCGAATTGTGGTGCTAAAGCCAGAAACCGATTCTTAAAGGCGTTGAGGCAATATGTTAAGGTTGACGTCTTTGGAGGCTGTTCAGATGTAGAAGAATTTAAACACAGGTAAGATTTATCGAAGTGTGAAGTCATCCAATGAAGTACTCGTTGGATTATTGTTTTTTTTAACGCTCTATTCTGGAACCGTTCGATTTTTACTGGCTAAAACCATACTTGTGTCCTTCACGTGCCCTTTGCGTTCTAGGACCACGGTATATTTTTCAGAAATATTCCGTGCCCTAGTAGGTGTCTGCTCTACTGGGCAGACTACGGCATACTGAAATCTCTTTGAGGCGCGCGTGGGCCAGTACCAACCGTCGACGACTCAGTCTCCTTCCTTACTAGATGGGTGGATAGTGAGCTATGCATTGCTCAACGTCGGTCGGGGATTGTCTTGAGAGTCCAAACGCCCGTGGCGATTCCTTTATTGTTTTAAGAAGGGCTGTGGGATTATTTAAAGAGTCACTACGGGCCTTGATCGTAAGAAGGAACGGTTTATTTCCGGTCGTCCCCACTAGTGACGAGTGGGAAAAAAAGTTACATTCCTTCCCAGTGGTGACGATCGAAACTTAATTTTCCGCCTTATATGGAGGTATTAAGTTGAAAATAATATCAAATACAGAGGTTTGCTACCCCTGGAGTAGTAAAAAATCAAAGTTCTACGTTAACGCAATCTAAAGATAAGGCCGTTTCCATTTCCATTCATATCGCATATTTTGATATTCTCAATGACATTAAAACCTCTAGAGTACTATTTGTTGACCTAGAATACTGAAATTTGGCAAAAAGCAAGGTTTTATAGCCTAAGAAAAGTTTTATAACGTCTGAAAAGCGTTTTGTAAATTAAAATTTTGCGAAACAATAAATATAAGTAACTATTTTGCGGTTCGCAAAATTTTAATTTTCGAGACTCTTTGAAAATCGAACTATTTAAGAGTACATATGCATACATAATTATATAGGTAAGTTTGTACACATACACACCCTTGGTGTGCGAGTCCAACTCGCACTACCTAAGTGCGAGTTGGCAAACGGGGATTACAATGATTTAAACTACCAGCCAGCTTAGGTAATCCAAACAGTTACTGGTACTGTAACTTGGCATTTATTTATGAATAAAGGTTTTGAACTGTGTTCTACAAAGAATAATTTATTTTATTTCAGTTGCCCGGGACATTTTACAGCGGACTGTGACCCAGTAGCAGAGTATTTATTTTATCTAGTATTAGAAAATTCAAGTTGCTATCAATACTTGACCGAGAAAGCATTCTACCATGCTTACTCTAAGGGAGCTATACCAATCGTTTTTGGTCCTTCGCTTGAAGACGTCGAGATGCTACTACCACCAGACTCATATCTATACGCTGACGAAGATACAAATATAGAAACGTTAGCTAGGGATATCAACGCCATAGCGAGAAATAGTGAACTAATTCTTGCGATGCATATGTGGAGAAATCACTTCAAAGTAGTCAATGAGCATGGGTACTTCGGAACCGAATCTTTTCATATGTGCCGTGTTTGTGAAGCGTTGAATTATAATGACGCGAAAGAGAAGGTTTACGACAAACCACTACTCGATGCTTTTCTAGATCCGGCAAGATCATGTTACGACAAGAAAAGTAATAAGTAATAAAAAAATTAGGTAGGTCTATATTTAATTAATTTAAATTCGTGGCTGTTTTTTTTTAAACGAAGTTGTGTTCTTTATGTGTAAATAAACGAAGAAAACTCAAGACAAAAGGATATTTTTTTGGCCCAACATTCGTATAAGTCCGCAAATCATTTCGAAGAGTTTAGAAAGTTTCCCTCCCAGGATCTTCCAGGAGGAATAATATAAATCTACTGTTCATTGAGTAATAAATTTCATCGCATTGTTATTCAGGGAGAGAGTGGTCCCTTTGAATTATGATACAAGTTTGTTTTTATTACTTGTATTGTTGAAGGTGCTAAAAAGGATCCCGTTAAACGATCTCTAGATTTAAACTAAATGTTCTTGCTATGAGGGTAGCGTGGATATTGAAAATCATCAATAATTAAATGAGGATTTACCTTGCTACCTAGCAAATGGTTATAAAACCTTAGATTTAGTTGATCGCGAAGTAAAAGCCAGATTGAGAGATTTCAAGACTGTAACTCAGTCGGCGTAAAGGGAACCTCTTTAGAATTTCTTTGGTGTTCGCCTTTTTGCCAGGAACATGTGGACGTATTCAGCTGAAACTAATGTCAAATACACTTAAGACTACTACTATTTGAAACAGTGAAAAAATCAAACTTCTGAGTTAAACGCAATTTAAAGATGAGGCCGGTTGAACTCCGTATATGTCCCATATTTTTGTGCTTGCAAGGAAATCTAAACATAATTTAGAATTCTGAAAAATGGCAATTAAATAAGTAAGGTCATATAGCGAAAGTAAAGTAAAACATATAAAAACTGCAAAGTTGCTCACCAGATATAACACTCGTCTGCTTGTCCCCTTTCAACTTTTGGTCCCTTTTCAACGGAGGTCTGTGGGACTTTACTCTCTGTCCACATACCTACCTCTAAAATATGTTCGTCGATGATATGATATGATAGGTGCGTCGATAAGAAGAAGTATTTTATTCACTCTTGGAAGCAACTCTGAATTGGTTGCATTTTATTAGCATCACGACTGCCGCCGCTTCAGTTTGAATTTACTTAAAATAACAGTAAGTAAGGCTAATCCACCATCCTTTTATTAATTAAGTGTTGCGCTGTGCCAGCAAATATCACCGTCGAGCAAAAGTAACTAAGTAGTTTGCCTAATCCTACGAGGAAACGACAGCCATGCAGTGGCGTCACGCGGTGACCAACGGCCCTGAGGCAAAAGAAATCAGGGGCCCTTTATTTTTACATGAGATATTTTTAAATAACTGTTAATATGCTCTGGGTGAAGTGGCTCGAAGTGTCTAGAAAGAGTTGACCTGATTAAAGTAGTACCTATCGTAATTTGATTTTGGGAGAATTTTTCGCTATTTCAATAAGCAAGTTTTCTAAACTGGTTTGGGGGGACCCCCGTTGTTAGGGGCCCTAGGGCACTGCCCCGCCGAGTTCTTCGGTAGCTACGCCACTGCAGCCGTGTTAAGCCTTTGTGAAAACTTCTCGTAGCATTACGCAGGAACAACATTAATTGTTTTAAGAAATACATGGCTCCTCATAAATGGCTTAGGGAGAGCTTATTTTTAGAGCTCGGTTTAAGCAAAGATTTTAATGCAAGGCTCAGTTTGTTGAGACTGTCTAAGCTAATTTAATTTGCGGATTTTTCTACTTGGATTTGAAAAATCTTGAATTTGCATTTTTATACCAAAGCGCAAAACAGACTGTGCAGAAAATGTAGTTGGTTCTGTATTCTGGGGCTGAATTCTGTTTTTTTTTTAAATTGAATTAATCCAGTGCAAAAAAAGAAGCAAATAACATTCGTGTGGAGCAACATTTTTTTCATCAGCTTTGTGTATTTACATAAATGTAGGTATTTTATAAAACCGAATTATTCCGGGATTTAACTCGAACATGCGTAAACAAAACGTCAATGTTACTTATTCCTTGAAATGCAGTAATCCTCCGAATAACGTGGAAAACATTTTCACAATTTCATTATCCTTTTAGCCCTTGGGTTATTTTTATAATGGTGGACTTGGCCATCGTATCACATTAAAGTTAAAACATAAAAAGGGACTGTCTGGAAAAGGCTAGGCCAGCTCGTGCCGTTAAATGATATTACCAGGATTTTCATTCGGATTTAATTTCTATAGCGGGCTCTCGCAATATGCTAATATAATGTTGTTTAAATATATCATTTTAACGGTAAATTTATGCAAATGTTCGTCGCGATGGTTCGTGTAATGAGGTGTATGGGTTGAGTACAATTTTCAGTTTGCATGTTGCTAACTCTGGTGATTTCAATTTCCAGGTTTTTCCTTTGAAAAGCTTAAGGGATTCCTTGGTTCTTGGATAATTGGTATATTGTCCCAGTTATCAAAGAATACTTAGGGCCTGTTTCACAATGTCCGAGTAGGCACTACTCACTGAATAAATTCAAAAATGTGACAGAATTCGTATGAAATTATCTGTCAAGTAAGATACTCGAAACTTAATCATAGATGGTGAAACAGGCCCTTACTAGTTTAGAATTGACTTTGTAGTATCTGAATCACATGCTTATGTATACAACTATTGTTCCTGTCTCGTAGGACCGGTCGTATTGGCGACGCTTGGGAAGGCCTATGTCCAACTGTGGATGTCTTTTAGCTGAGTTGATTATTGATTTTGTTTATGTTTTTTGCAACTCATATTAGAACTTCACTAAAAATGTGTTGATCTTTGACTTTAAGGAGAACAAATGTTTAAGACGTAGGTCGTAGGTAACTACTATTTAATGCCGGTGCTATGGGATAATTCGAAGGAATTACTGCAGTCCTGGAACGCAAAAGGTAACTGAAGAAAAACTGATGAGTTTTAGTCGGTAAGGGCCTATTTCACCACCTATGATTAAGTTTCGAGTATCTTGCTTGACAGATAATTTCATACAAATTCTGTCACATTTTTGAATTTATTTAGTGAGTAGTGCCTACTCGGACATTGTGAAACAGGCCCTCAGTCTCATTTCACCCAGAGCGGTTATTAGTTGATTTCTTACTAACTATTTAACAAGGAGAAATTATAAATCAAGCTACACATTCCCTTAATGGCCACGAGTTCAAACTTCTTTTTTTATAACTAAGAAACGGGAAAATGAGATAGCCTCTAGTAAACTAATTCGTCTTTTTTATAACACCACATAAATATTCTTATTCCAAGAAGTAACGAGCTTGGAATTGTAAAGAGTTTAGCTTAGACCATCCGTGTAGGTTTCGTATTTTGTTTTTAGAACCACCCAGATATTGGCTTACATAGCAGATGACTAGTGGTTAAGATAGTATCAGATGTAACGAGCATTTGAATAATACTATTTTAGCCACTAACTAGTGGTTGACTTACTTATATAGAAGGCGATGTAGATTTTTAGAGGCGAATAATACTGTTTATTTATTTATTTAGGATACCTATACTTTGTTAGTATACTACTTCACTTATAGAAGACCACAGCATGCATAAAATAAATTAGACAACTAAGCTAAAAAATATAGAATTACTAATAGATTAACATGATATAGGTAGGTAAGTTAGAAGATAATAATAGATATTGAAAATTGATAATAGATAGAAATGAACATAAGTCTGTTTAATTAGCATCCTGTGATAAGTACTATCTGAAGATAATAATTTAACCAAATACGTTAATTAAAGGAAGTGTGTATGAAGAAAGTATTTCCGCCTTCGCGAAAAAATATCAATTTAATCAATCAATTTAAATACTGATCGATGTTTCGATAAAAGTCTGTTAAAGCAACCGCGGCTTCTCGTTGCCCGCTAGTGCATTTCAATGGCGAATGCACTGGCGGGTAGCGTGTAGCGACAAGAGGGAGCGGAGTTATAACTCTATGTTAACTTAAAACGCACAAATTTTTAAATTAGTCCTAGAAACTTTTTTTGGTGACGTTTAGGGTATCCTAAGGACAGATTTTAAGTGCTTCTTCTGGTGCCCCCGCCACGTGATGCCCTAGGCAAATGCTTAATTTGATTAAGGGTTAATCCAGCACTGACTATCTGAAGATAATAATTTAACCAACTACGTTAGTTAAAGTGTGAAGAAGCAGAAGTTAGAAGTGTGTATGAAGAAAGTATTTCCGCCTTTGCGAAAAATCAAAATCAGTCGATCAATTTAAATACTGACGAAGTTTCGATAAAATTCTGTTAAAATAACCACATAAAATTACGCTTCCATTTCCAATAAATGATTAAAGATCGACTTAAATATCAGCACTTTATATCGAAATAATCGGATCCAGATTTATTGTTGGTTGTGAAAGATAAAATCAGAAACATTCAGTTTTAATTATACATGTAACTATTAATGATATCACAAGATATTAATCAAAGTTTCAGCTAAGTTACCATAAGTGCCTTTAAAATGGCAGCTTAGTTTGTTCGATGAGTTAATTTTGCGAAGTCCTTCGAAACCTAGTTAGCGCTGAAACTTAATTCGATCAAGATTTTCGGCTTTACTGTAATACCTAAATCTATCTTAATTTTAATATTTTACGTGGAAAACCTTTTCTGTAGGGGCCCAGCAGGGTTGAAGTCTCTGGGGCCATGGATTGGTTTCCGAAAAGAACACCGGGGACACTGGAACGAAAGGCAAAGAAGGAGTGGGGTGGGGTTAAGTCAGTAAAAGTCTGACACGGCCTCTCGCTCCACCCAAGAACGGGAGAAGTAAACCTGATAATTACCAACTAAAAAAAAACGTGAGAAATATTTTGTTACAAGAACCTAATTACCTACGTACTCGGCTTTGTTAAAAAATAATTGAGAATCTCATTTGAAGTTAGGTTATTGTTCAGCCAACGCTCGTCGAAGGACCCAACGCTCGTGGAGCCTGACAGCTCCCATGCGTAAGGGGCTGAACCTGTCGCCATAAATCCTAATAACAATGCCTGCTAATCAAACCAGACCCTCATGATACATTGTGTGATTACTTATTTCAGGGTCAGAAAGAAGGTTTTTAGAATATGTTCGGTAGCGGTGTAGTCCTTCAAATCATGCAAACAGATTATAGGATCGATTAAGAACTTTTAATTAAGAATCGCAAAGAATATTGCGTAAGTCGGACAGGAAAGACAGTATACATCATTTTTTAAATTTAGAAATCTAGAGTAATACATAAAATTCATAAGTATCTTTTCTAGAATTCTTTGCCCTGACTAGTATGTTCAGACTATACCACTTGGAGATCCTAACTACCGTAATAAAGATAGCAACGACATGATTTTACTGCTTACAGCCGGATAGGATGGTCATGAAATGTATTTTCATTCAAATGGTCCTCGTCATAGCACCATAAACGCTTGGATCCTCTTTATTGACCTCGGGGCCGATCTTGTTACCACCACTTAAGGCGTAATGGATTTTCTTTCACACCAACTTGCATTAGGCCTATTTATTTGGAATCTCAGCTCTTCAACGCGAACGTGAGCGATCAATTTCTCGCTAAATGGGCATTAAAGCACCATTCGTGCAAACTTCTGGCTAAGTTACGATCCATGCGTATTCGTTGAAGCGATTTACAAAATTGCTCTTATATCCAAGTTTCAAGTTCTTGCGGGTTACCTGGGCCAACTTCACTTGTTATGCCCAAGAATAATGCTCAATATTTGGAGAAGTTCATAACTTTTGAACGATCGCGAAAAACTTGTTTGTTGTTCGAATGGCTAACGGCTCATTTTTCAGTCTAGAAGTTCGGGAGCTCTTTTGTTCGCTTTATTATAAGCGGGCAGTAAAAAAACACTTATCGAACAAAAGCTTAAGCAATATTTTTTACGCCCATATAATATTATCGTCAAACAGTAAACACAAGACGCAGATCGGTTCTCTGGTATAAATTCAATACTTTATTGCCATTTCTCGGGCAGTGGCAATTTGTGGCTGGTTGTTTTTCTTTACTGATCACAATAAAAAGTGGTTGTAACTTGGTTATAGTTTCCGAAACAGAGGCTACAAGTAACCAGTGTAGGTTGATATACGAGTGTCATTGGGATTTATATTCTGGCGGAGGATTAGTGAGGTTCAATTTATGTTGGACGCATGCACGACTAAATTACAGGACCTATACTTATATCGCGGAGGGTAAATGATTAGGTGCGTACTTGTAGCGTGCGTGATGTACTCTCAAAAGTCTTCTCTTATCTCGTGGCTTTATTCTTCTAACAATAAAGAAGATTAGGTTTTCGTGTAACTTTTTCTTTGTGAGATATTACCGAACAAAGAAGTATTTGGGGTTTGTTTTGATAAAAGAGAGATTAAAGCGTGAATGGATGTGACCCACGAAATTTGTACTTATTACCATCTATTCAAAAAACAGTTTTATTTTTCAATACTTAGGTTTTTAGGGTTCCGTAGCCAATAGGCAAAAATGGAACTCTTATAGTTTCGCCATGTCTGTCCGTCCGTCCTCGCTTAATCTATGTGACCGATAGCTCTAGAAAGCTGAAATTTGGTACCAATATGTATGTCAATCACGTTGATAAAGTGCAGAAATGTAAAGTAAAAAGCTTTTTTTTTTTATTTCAACCCTAACGTGTTATATATTGTTGGATAGGTATTCAAAAATGAATAGGGGTTTACTAAAATCATTTTTTGATAATATCAATCATTTCGGAAATAATCGCTCCAAAAGTAAAAAACAATGCGTCCCCCCCCTCTAACTTTTGAACCATAAGTTTAGAAAATATGAAAAAAATCTGGAAAGTAGAACTTTATAAAGACTTTCTAGGAAAATTATTTTGAACTTGATGGGACCAACAGTTTTTGAAAAGTTGGGGACACTTCTTGTGACGGACGGGAAATTACGGAACCCTACACTGAACGTGGCCCGACACGCTCTTAGCCGGTTTTAAACTAAGTTTTTTCTTTAGTTTAGTTTTAAGCTTTTGCTAAAAAACTAAACTTTAATTAAAACCCAGGGTCGGCCGCGGCGGCGTCGTCGTCCATTCTCAAATTTTCGAGCACCTACTGTGGAGAGATTCTTGCCTAGAGGTCAACCTGAAATCGGTTGGCAGGACCCACCCACTCCAATTTTTTCACATGTCTTTGATGTAAATCGCCTTTATTCAACGCGAGGTAACTGAAGAATAGAATACCTGTTAGAACTTGAAGGCATCCTATGCCCAGAAGTGGGAAATTATATCTAGGCTAAATAAAATTAAAATCTAACTACAACTAACAAGATTTCCTACATTTGAAGTAAACTTTATAGCATGAAAGTACCTACGCATCAAGAGTACCTATTCAAGAGTTCTTTTACAATGTTTTAACTTAAGTTATGGCGTGTAAAAACTAAAAAACAAACGCATTTCAGAAGACGACACTAAATAAATCAGTCAGCAGTGGCAACAGATGGCGCCACTAGACAGCTCCTACAGTTTATTCCTGTTTCTCGATAGGCGATCAACCTTCGCCATGATAATGTATAGCTGACCCGCTCCCCTCGCCGTTTTCAGCTTTTTAATCCCGTGATTTATATTACGTACGGAGAACGATTTTTGAATACAATGAATTTTATTCTTGACGATAAATTTCTTGTCCAGTGATCGAGCACCGTAGTGTTTGGTATTGCCTTGTCCGTGAGATGTTTATGTTTGGAAAATAGGAGAGCGGTGAATTGAGACTGTGTTTTGAGAACACCTTGTAGACAAAACATTTTGCAATGTTGTGTGTGCTGTGCTGACAAAATATTTTGCTGTGTTGCATGTGCTGTGCTGACAAACTATTGAACTGAGATTTGTGAGTACTCAAATCATCATCTTCCTGCCATTGTCTCGTATTACCTTTTTATGTGGGATATAATCAGAATGACTTCTCCCGCTCTTGGGGGGAGTGGGATGGCGTGACAGACTTTTACTGACTAAAATCCACTCTAATCATTCCTTGCCTTCAGGGTCCCAGATTTTCCTTTCAGAAACCAACCCAAGGCCCCAGAGGCTTCGACCCTGCTGGGCCCCTACGGTGTCTCGTATTACTTGGGATTACGGTCCGCGGAATACATTTTCTCCCATACTGTCCTGTCAACTGACACGCTATCATCGACTCTCTTTTCTTTCATATCGGTCCCCAGACAATGCATCCATTGAAAAAGTGGATGAAATGTAGCCTGATAAATAGTTAATAAATTTTATCTTACCTCAAACTAGCGTTGTAGAAGACAAACTGCCTATTAACAAAACTGCGCCATATTTCACAACCTCCATCGTTTCCAGGCGTAACCTCAAATTATACCCTAGACAATTTCTCGACTATCGAAAAACTTAGGGCCTGTTTATTACACTTTTAAAAACCAGCTTGTCCGCCGTATTGAACTTATTGTGATATAGTATTTCTTTCGTGTTTCTTTCAATAAACCCTTTTAATTGATACGCAAGCGTATCATGGAGATGCATAAAAAAGTAACTAGTTCGCCATATTGGGTTCAGAATGTTCTAACGAAGCTTGCATTATCATCCAAACTGAAAATGTCTGCAAAATGCTTAGTCGATTAGAAGTAACTGTTTTAGAAATCAGTAGACCCGTATAACGCATATACATTAAGACAGTAGTTGTTTGACGTTGGCTTTATCAATAGTCAAATAAATAAAATTTCATCAAGAAAGTAAAGAAACTTTTTATAAAAAAAAGAACGAAAAATCTCAATACAAAAAACACTATAACGTTCAAAATAACTTTAATTTCGGAAGTCAGTGATTCTGGTTTTATTTGTTTTTATTTAACACCGATTTTCACTCTTTTTACTTCTAGCAACTGCCAGGATATTTATTTTTATTTATTTAGCTTCATGTACAGTAGTGGTACATAGACGGATTTAATGCAACATGGCATTCTCTAGCAGTGAACCTTTGGGTTAAAAAGACAATACTGTGGTAGGTGTGCACACTGACACTGTATTTGTATACAATACTATTTAAAAATATAATGAAGTAGGTAACATCGTAATGTATTATGAAGTTCCTATACCTAACTTCTACATAGCGACTCTATAATCTATCTCGTCGTAAATAGTGAAAAAAAAATTACAAATGTGTTCATTGATGATGGAGTTCTGAGGTAATACGGATAAATTGAAATAGGTACAACCGAATTGGGGACCTCCTCCTTTTTTGAAGTCGGTTGAAAAGTACAGATATTTTAACGTAGTTTAACGTAGTGTAAGTTATTACTATTTTTGTCGGTTGCCATAACTATGGATCAAAAAACTTACTCTTAAACACAGAAAAAGTTCAGTGTAGAAAATTTTAACACTTTGTTAGTAATCTCCTTACGAAAACTTAACTACTTAAAACGCCGCAATAGGCAAAGGTCTGGAGTAACTAAAGGAATGGTAAACAAAGCTTTTTGTTGGAGTAAATAATCAGCTTAACGTGAAAGAAGGTGAGGTGTTAGCAAGAACGCAGTACAGCCTGCGGTAGGCACATCTGAAGATTCCCACTTAAGTAGAGACGCCTCTTGTAGAGTTGTAGCGACCACAGAAAATGTTCGTAGACAGTGTTTTGTTTATGGAATTCATTCGTCCTCTGCCAGACTACTAAAGGTGGGTACTGACCACTGAGATCTAAATAATAATTCTTATTTAGATTTCTGTGGTACTGATCAATGTTACGAGGTGTAATGTAACATTCGCATCGAGCGTGTTACGCATCGAGCATGTTACACTGCGTTCTAAAACTCTGTACTGAAGCGCGTCAGTCAAAGGATTCGCCAAAGAACCGACAGCCGGATGGCGCACTTAAACCGAGCAACGAGCGGCTTGTTGCTCGCTGGTTTCCCCGTAACACGACGTACTGACTGCACGAATGCTCGCTGTGTAACACGTTACATTACGCTCCGTAATCACTAAGTAGGTACAGCAGCGGGAAGTTTGCATTGGAGATCCTTTTGTGCGTGAAAGTAAGTTCTAAGGAAGGATGTACTCGTATTTTTGTCCGCTTATGGGGTTCAAAAGTATCAATGCATCAAATA
This sequence comes from Mythimna separata, assembly GCA_030763345.1. NCBI lineage: Eukaryota > Metazoa > Arthropoda > Insecta > Lepidoptera > Noctuidae > Mythimna > Mythimna separata. Next base: position 11,154,474 of record CM061172.1, on the reverse strand, counting down.
CATAATATGTAAAGTGATCAAAATTGTATCTCTTCATAACATTAGTTTTCCTACTTTTTGTTGCAGTATTTCACGTTTCAACTCATATTTGTAATCCAAAAACCGCAAGTGTCGAAAAATGTAAAATGCAAACGACCGTCGCGTCAGTCGTTCCAATGAAGCGATAGATATCTTGTGTGTATCAGAATGACGGGTGTACTTTCCAGATTTGCCTAAATTTATTACAGTTATTTGGTACCTTCTGTGTACCTTTACGTACCTCTCTTGAAAATCTGTGTACCTACACCCGTATGATGATATTTTAAAAATTAGGTACACCCGCCATCCTGATGTCAGAACCGCGGGTGTACTGCTACCCAATATATGTGGCCAAGCGTACTGTTTATGTAAATTTGGTACCTCTTGTGTACCTGCAGGTAAAAGTATTAAATAAACGAAATACTGCAAGGTTGCTGCGAAAAATAAAAAAATATTTTTTTATTACACGACATTACTTTGTATTTTATAATACTAACTAACAATAGTAACGACTTCAAAGGATAATAACAATCTTCGGTAATTGAACCGAGAACCTCCATATTAAACATATTGCCAAGATACGGTTATGTTTCTTTTTAAAAATAAAGGAATGTTTCCTTTAAGTAAAATAAGCTAACTTAAGGATTTAAGGTACTTTGCCTTCAACGCCCGACTTATTTTTCCACCCTATATACTAGTCTAATTTTTATTACATTGATTATAGTTTTGTAACAAATTATAAGGCCGAGTTAAATGTACATGGAATCAGTGCGTTATTCATATATTAATCCTTACTTATTTCGTTATCGTGAAAATTAATTAATATATCCTTTAAAACTGTCTCTTGTTTCATTTTGATTCTGGAAACACTGATAGACAAACATCCTAATTCTATAAATCCTTCACAATTCTAAAATGGGCAATATGTTGTTTTGTAATTATGTATACATATAGTTTTTTTTTAATATTTAAGATAAGTTATCAATACGTAGATTGTTATTTTAAAAGATACGTTGAAGAAAGAAAATATTTTTTTTATTTTTGCAGCAACCTTGCAGTATTTTGTTTATTTAATACTTTTATCTGCAGGTACACAAGGGGTACCAAATTTACATAAACAGTACGCTTCGCTACATATATTGGGTAGCAGTACACCCGCGGTTCTGACATCAGGATGGCGGGTGTACCTAATTTTTAAAATATCATCATACGGGTGTAGGTACACAGATTTTCAAGAGAGGTACGTAAAGGTACACAGAAGGTACCAAATAACTGTAATAAATTTAGGCAAATCTGGAAAGTACACCCGCCATTCTGATACACACGATATCTTCCATCAAATATACGGTCCAGTTATTTCCTAGGGATGCACCAAATGCATTTAATGCACATAGACCTTAAAAATTCGATAGCGGTCTGCTTGTCTAGTGCAGCATCAAAACTGTGTGCCACTCGAATACTCTGACATACTCGTAAACCCAATGAATTTCGGGAGAAAAGAACTACTTTTTGGAGCTCTGTTTTAGTCTGAAGGAGTTCCAGAAAACTTCGAAAAGATAGCGGGCACGTCCATTTTACATCCTACTCTATATTGCCATTTTATTCTTCATGCAATCAGAACAACGATAACTTTGTTGTTGCAGTATCATTTCAGTTTTCAAACAAAACCTTTCACAACATTTTATGTTACTATAAACAGGAAACATTCACGCGAAAGCCGCTGACACCTAATCATGACTTTATTATGAAAACTTAATGACAATAGCAGGCTCAGGGCAGTCAATTATGTAAATAGTTTTGAGCCATTTTACGGTAACGGCCCAGCATGTTTAGATTTCATGCTAATTTGCTACTATAATCTGGGAGTGCTAAATCCTGTCGTGTGTGTGGTACGCGACTAGATAGCGTTGTTCCTACGTATCTGCAATGCAAATGGAAGCCATCAGAATTCCGTGCATACGATTCTGCCCTCTGACGGACTAACAACATTTTCTGAATAAAAACCAACATTAATGACCGCTGGGTACGTGAGTTGCGTTTTGGGGGTTTTCAGTAGTCGCTTTTTTTTAAATAATATTCCACAACTTTCACACAACGCCATCTAGTCTCGAACTAAGCAGAGCTTGTGCTTATGGATCCTAGACTGATAAACATAAGTTACACCCAGACACAGAAGTATAGTAATAGATAAATTACACACAAACGTTTGACCTGAGTGGAATTGAACCTACGGCCTCCGGCATAACTGTCAGACCACTAAATATTAGACCGACAGGCTGTTTTTCTGATACATTCGCCATGAAGAATTTCTAGTTGCTACGTTGTAGTGCAGATCCAGTACAACTCTCTCTCAACTGCAGCACTCCTAAACACAGATTATGATACTTTTTAGGAAGAATGATGATTCTGGCAGAATACCTGAATACCTATATGAATTTCTGAGAGACGAATGTATAACTGCGCCTGTTGTGTAGGTACCTTTTCTTTTTATAAATAATTTATTTTAGTTATATTTTATTTTTCTGTCTTCAATTGGCTTCAATCGTTCCATTTAAACTAAATAAACAAATAAGTATTTCATCTTTGTTTTTTTTAGGTAGGATCGCAAAGGAACATAGTCCAATGTACACTATTTTAAAAATAACGAAAACAAAAGAATTCAAGAAGAAGACTCTTTTATTATAAGAATTATTTCCTTTTCAAAATAGTTTATTTCCTCATTTTCTACTTAGACCGGCCGAAAGATAAACTTTTCAGCTATTTCCTTGAAAATCTGTTTCAGACTAACTTTTATATAATTAAAACTCTGGATTGGCGCAGTCTACCGCTGCAAGAGCGAATAATTCATAAGAAGGTTAATTAAGTTCCTTCTTCGTCGGCGGTTCGTACGAACTCGGATACGTTATAAAATTGAATTACCCCCATTAATCTAATAGCCCACATTGGCTTTCGATCGAACAGGGCTGTGAGAACACCGCTAAATGCGATAATACACGAACAGGTGTTAAATCCGTGCTCAGTTTCTGATAACAGATCGGGTTGATGATATCTCGGGCATTGACGTACGTAGATGGACGATTTGACTGAAAAGCGTTCGGTATGTTAATGTATCCGATGATGATGATAATGATGAGTGCTTATTCAATGCAATCATGTTGCAGTGTTAATCTGCATAAACGGGAGAAGGTTGCATAAGGTCGCTTCCTGCGACAGTAATACTAGGGAAGGAGGTGGCCGCATGTGTTTGACTGACTCCGAACTTGATTTCCAACCACCGTAGGCGTGGGCTTGCCGACGACGAACACTGAGTAGCTCACCCTCCGGCCAACCAGAAATCATCTGCACCGAAATTTTCAAACCATCCAGAGTGGGCATTACATAACCACCCTTAAATACACGTAAATATTTAAAATTACTTTTAAATCGATCAAGCCGTTTGGAAGGAGGTAGGTGTCAAACACACGTACAGAAGTATTATATAATGTAAAATAAAGATATAAATGTAGAAACGTATAAAATAATATTGTTTCTAGGGCAGTGCACGTTTTCTTCTATGAAAACTGAACGGAGACAGTGTAATGAAAAATTTCTTGTCACGTTAGGCTAGTCGATGTCCCCTTAGAGGTACCTTAATAACATTCCTCCCGTTTTAAACTGCATTTTGCTGTCTCTACAGACATTGTGAATTTAATTTTCAGAGTAAAATTGTAAAGGACTTCTTTGAATTTTATTTCTAACAACAAGCTTCTACCAGAAGCATTGCCTGCGTGGAAGTAGAAAATTATGCCAAGAGATAATAATTCCAGAAAAGGAAAAAAAAATGAAAGGAGTAACAAACACATTTAGAGGGTATGCGGAACAGAGACTAAAGTCTCACGTACCTCCGTTGGTATGGATCCTCCGACCAGACGGGTGTTATGGTGGGCTACTGCCCGAGAGATGACTTTGGGCTATTCTGTATGTTCTAATCGCGCGGAGAAATTTACTTGCGCGATGCAGGATAATTTCTTCTGTGACATTATAGATGTCGCTAGTTCGCTACACACGCGTACACGCACGTTCAGACAAACTTTCTCAGGTTTTTCGATCGTTACAGCCACATCATCGCTTACCATAGGTGAAATAGTGGTCCAACGCAAGCCTATCTATCCAAATAAAAAAACACTAATATTATAAAGGATTTTTTTGTTTTACAATTGAATATATTCACATGATTAAATAGGTTAAAAAATAGGCCTTTTAACCTATCAATTACCCACAAAACGAGACACAATAATAAAACAATAACAGCGCGGTCTCATAGGACCGGTCGGGGATTCATGAATTAATAGTTTAGAATACGAGATTTTACTGTACAAGATGAAAAGACTATAAATAAGAATTAGCGTCAATTCGAATTATTGATCATTGATTGTTTGCCATATTCCGATTCGAAGCAATCGTATCCTAACTAAAACTTTTTTTTGAGGTGTGAAATCTGAAAAAAATGTGTGTATTTACTTTAGTTGCCTTTCGCATCCTAGGATCACCGTCACTCTTTTAGATGTTCCCGCAGTCTTAGCAGGTAACGGCCCTACTGGACCCCTTCAGTTTCGCTGATATCTCTAAGAGGCGTGCGCGGAACACTGAGCATCACGCGTCGACTTGGGCCTGGTCCTTACCGTACGGACAGACGACGAGCTACATTACTCGTCGTCCACAAGTCCATGCTCTCGTCGGCGTTGGTTGGAATTTGACCTGCGACTCCCGACGCCTGGGATAAACTACTACTCGTAACTGGGGTTTACAAAGTTTAGCATTTTCATAGTGCACTTATATTAAGATTTTATAATTAAAGACTATACTTTGACGCACCGCAAAGTCTCGCTAGGCATTTCGCTTTAATTAAATTTTCGCATTGAAGGCTACCGGATTATCTCGAATAATGTTTTAAACCGACGCCACGAATAATAAGAAGGGTTCACTTTATATTTTCAGAACAAACGCCCGAAATAGCTTAGATACTGAGTGCTCGGTTCCCATTGGTCCAGTGTTCGTGAGTATGGCAGCCTAAGAGAAGAGATTTGGATTTAAAACTCAGGTGAGTCTATAAACCGCCATTTTGCCAGGTTACACATACATTTTGACAGGTAGGTTTCCGACTGTTAAGTCTACCCAGAGCTGTTGTGTATTTATGGATCTAACATACTGAGACTCTTAAACCGCGTGTATCGATAAACCGTTAATCCTGGCTGTCATTGGTAGACCTTTGACGGTTGTTGCTTAACTAAGAAATCTCTTAACAAGGGGTATCGTTTTACGAAATTTCTGGGTTGAAGAAGTCAGATAGGCAGTCGCCCTATATAAAACATTAATATCCAGTTGCATCCAGTTTAGCTGACAGCCGACCCCAATATTGTGGGAAAAGCTTTCTCTGTATATATTTTTTATTTATACCTTAAATTATTCTACAGGCTCCCAATAAATACTTAACGAAGAAAAATAATGTTTGTTTGATAAAACATTGCCCTACATGAGTGCTTTTGCAATACAGTAAACTCAAAACACCACAAAACACCCAATTACTTAAAATAAAACTATCTATGGAACTTTGATTCATGCTAGAATGACTTTATGCTTCAGTTAAGACGAGATCCATGCCACTACCATTATCTTGGTACCTACTGTTTACAGAGCGTTCTACGAAGTGATAATGCCTATCTTATAGGATTATAGGTAAATCTTTCACAGAATAATCTTGTACCTACATTGTAGATACAATGGAACACAGCAGTACCCTCACCAAGTTAATCAAAAAGGTATAGGCAGTAGCATCCTTTTCTCGATGCCATTTACGACCTTTTCGACCCCCTCATAACATCGCCGTGGGTAAAGCTAGAAGCTTGAATTTTTAGTTATCAGGTGGGCATTACATAACTGTCGTTTAAGAATTATACAAAGTTAAAGTTTCCTAAATTTCAATGTACAAAGAAACAAAAACGTGTTAAACAGATAAGACATTACTACCTACAGTAAATACATTCCCGTCCATAGTCTTCGAAATCCATTACATATAAGGCATATGTCATGTAATGTAATTAGTCTAGTAGCTTAATATCTGATCGTATTGATTTTCCAAGTACCTACTTACGTTATTGCCCACTCATAAATTAGGTATATTTGTTAATAAAATGTATGTCAAGTAAAGTCAGGCACATTTGTTTGTAAGTGTAGAGATTTACTATTATTAAGTACTTTGATAAACGAAGTTAACTATCGGGTAGTTTGTTGACAGACTCTGAAAGTTCAGGATCTATAATACTCGACGTGGCTCTACAAGACATCACAACTTTTGGTGGCAAATGAATGCGAGACTTGGCAGCATTTTTCAACATGAATGTTTTTGATTGGTTCTATATTTCTTTAAAATGTATGTACGTCAAAAAAGCAAAATAAAGTACATTTTAAATTAAACATTAAATACAAAAGGCTTTGCAATATCATTCAATTTACAAATGGAGTAAAAAACAAACTCGAATAAAGCTTTCAATATTATCAGAATGTTTATAAATACACAATAAATTCTATTAGGTAAATTGATAAAATCCACCCTACTGCCAATCTTCAACATCCAATAATAAATTACAGCCAATTTTCTTGAGAGCTTCGTTATACAAATTGTCAATAGCACTCGTTAATCCGGCAAAGTACCCACAAACAAAGGGGTTATCATCGAAATTTATGAGCTATAAAATTGGCACGGACCACCTTTATAGGCGAAAATATGAATATATTGAAGTTCGCGCGAAATAAAATATTATAAATTGCTCCAGTTTGGATTGTGGTGAACCCTTTAGGATCGGGAATTGAGAAGATTAAGGGTGTCACATTGGGGAGTGCGGTCATCTATCAGACGAGATAGCGGCCGGCGACAATGAGACCCGCTTAAAGTAATTGGCCGGGATGGAGCTACTTACATTCAGAATTTTATCATATTTTTAACAAAGAGTTAGCGGCACAAAATTGTACATATATACATTTCGGAATTTTTATTCAAACGCTTCGTGGAAGCAATGAAACGTGTATACGGTCACGTTTCGTTCAATTTACATTTTTGTTCATCAAAAATGTTTATTTTTCACTCCTATATGTTACGTGTCGGTCTGCTTAGGCTAGCCTGGTATATTCTATAGTTATCATGGAATACAAGTTTAAAATGAATTGTCATTCCACCCAGGTTCACTGAAAGATTTTATACAAAATCAATTTTTGGTTGATGTTTGGGACATAATAATAATATTCTTTATATCAAAGCGTAGCAGCGCGTATTACCGCGTAGCACATCGTAGACAGAGAAGCACAGCGTAACACTATGCTGAACAGCATAATCTATACATATAATAAAACAGTAAAATTGTGCATCGTTTGCCGCAAATGGCGCCAAAACTACTGAACCGATCCTGTTCAAATTTTGCATACATAATCCTTATAGGACCCTTTTTGCTTTAGGCTATATTTTATCACGCTATTTGCTATGGGGGGTGAGCAATATTGCATTTTGTCGGTTTTGAACGAGTTGCCCCGAGTTCGAATCCCACCTACAATTTATATTTCTGTCAATGTTTTATCTTATTGTTTTTGGAAAAAAAAATACTTTTACCATTTTTTTCATAAAAAAATCAACATTCCTATTTGATTTTTCCCAAATATTTTGTAAAAACTAATCAAAACACGTTATAAAATCCAAACGTCCACGAAATTCACATACTACAATGTTACATTAGTCCATTTAGCTGCAAATTTATCTACTGAAATGAAAATCATCACGCTATCATCGACGAAGAGCGGGGCAGTCATTTATGACATTTATATGAGAACGTCTATTTTGCTTGGTTTTCATCGAACACTGCAGCGTGATCGATTAATGACTAGACTGGGACGTAACAGGGTGGTGGTTCGAATCCCAGGAGGTGTTTTAGATTTTTTTAATTTTTGTATATTTTTTTTTCACATATTTTTGCATTCTCACAATTTTTTTAACAAAAATATTACCTAAAAATATTATTATTATTGTTTAACCAAAAAAAAACCATGGTGACAAATTTTACAACTGCGGAGTTGCACCCCTCCCTGCTCTTATCCCGTATTACTTGGGGTCGGCGCAACACGTTTTCTTCTTCCATTCTGTCCTGTCGTCCGTCACACTATCATCTGCCCTTTTCTTTCATATCAGTCCTTACACAATCCATCCATCTTTTCTTTGGCCTTCCTCTCCTTCTCCATTCATCCACATGTAAATTCAGAACTCTTTTGGTAACGTGCTTTTAATCCCTCCTCTTCACATGCCCATACTAAGACAAACGATTTCCTTTCAAAATACAAACATCCATTTAATTTTTTTTAACTAAAGGCGATTTATATTTTAGGTGATTTCTTCCACTCTAGGAAGGAGCACGAGGGGATGTCAGACTTTCACTGACCAAAACCCACACCTTTGTATGTTCCTTCTTCGCCTTGCATTCCAGGACTCCGGGTGGAGGTGATCAGCAGTAACGACCTCTCACGTCCGGTCCTGGTACAGAGAGAGAAGGTATGGAAAGCAGTCATCACTTCCTTCCGCAAATGAAGCGAAGAAGGTAGCAGAAAGCGCAAAGATGATGCCCTTGGCATTACGAGTCGCAGGGCGATTCCATGATACCGTTAGCGCGGAGTTTTGGACGGTGCACTATTGGCATTTCGCTGTTGAATAAAGACTGGTCTTAGTCGACTGACGTTGCGTTATGTGCCACGCGCACCTAAAAGAGATACGCATAAGAGAACGGCCCTAACGGGCTTCGATAGCTGGAAAATTGTTCGTATTCTAAAGGAACAAAGTGGGTATTTTTTTCTGCTCTGCATGCTCTACCCGTAAAAATCGAGAGTTTACAGACTGCGTTCGATCATCAGCATGTGAAGTCGACTAGGTGAAAATACTCGCACACAAGAATTCGTTTATTATTCTCACTAAAGAAAAACATTTATTTGGTGTATTAGGGTGTCAGTCAAATACCGCACCAGAAAATTCCTGCCTGAATAAACAGGTAATATAAACACAAAAAAATGATGGTGATCTGTAAACGCCCTATACATATGACACCTGGGAAGTGTCCAAGTGGCGATGGGAGGGGTCTAAGGATGTCCTGTTTCGCACGGTTTCAGCCACGTTGCTTCACTCTAGGAGGTGACTGCTTTCCATTCCTCCTCCCAGCTCATACCATGATCTGAACTAGGGTAGGAGGATTCTGATTTTGACCCGCAAACAGTACGGCGGTAATCCGCCCTAGCGGGGTAACTTCGATCGTAAGGTCCACCGTGTCTTCCCGCCGAATCCAAAACAACTACCTCCCGAAACACTCATGTTCGGTTAGGACCTGCGTAAAGCGCTTGCGCTTAGAGTGAATTTATAATAGTAATAATCATGGTGTGCCAATATTAGTCGCCCTAGAATGTAAATTGCAACTAAAAGAACACTGTGGAATTTAGTTGGTAAAAGTCTGATACTTTCTCTCGGTCCACCTAGAGTGGGAGAAGGTATTTGGTGGTTACCCAACAAAAAAAGAGGCAAATACTAAAGGCGATTATCGGCCCTAATTTGGTTTTTTGAAGAACAAATCATTTTCATTTTGGTTTTATCGCAATATGAAGTAAACTAACGACTTTACCCATAGAGTAGGCAATTAACTATTTAGAACGTGAACTCTGCGGCTCTGTGCTTCGTTGATGTTGATGTCGTGCGGAAGAAAAACCCGGGTGTATGTTATCTGATTCACTCATCATTATTTATTTTGTATAATTTTATAGACATAGTTTTAGGTATTATTGTACCATAAGTTAACTGATCCAATCGTTATTGTTTATTTTTGTATAATTTCATAGATATAATTATTCTTAAGTTTTATTGTACCATAAGCTTATTTTCATAGTTTTCAAACATAGACTATATTTTTATAATAGTTCAGTAGTCATTTTAAATATTTTACAACAAAATTAATTTTAAAAGTAATGCGATGGCCTGAAACACAGGTTTAAATTAACCTAGCTCGGGTGGTCCGTTATTAACTATTGCAATTTCGAACCGTATTAATTGCACCTTTAATATTATATTAGATTTACTTTATTCTTATGCAAAATAATGTTATAGATAATTGTTTTACTGAAGACTTATGTTCATTTTTGTAAACATTGTATTTTGAATAAAATTTTATTATTTTTATTTATTATTTATTTATTGGGTGGATCGCCCGGAGGACACGTTAGATCATAAAGCACTGGTGGGCCACGCTTAGGCGGAGCACCACCGTGTCCTTGTGGGGACGATCAGTGACAGCAACCTCTCGCGCTGGGCACTGGTACAGGCCATGATCCAGAGCGAGGAGTAGTGGCAAATAGTCCTCACGCCCCAGTCGCTGGGATTCCGACCCCGATTTAGAGCCACCGTAGGAGTGGCTTGCGAATGGCGAGCAATGGGTAGTTTACCATCTGGCTGTCCGGTAATGATCCAGACGGTCAACCGTGGGTCAATGTTCCACGCGTGCTTCAAAGAGATGTCAGCAAACTGTAGGTGCCCAGCAGGTTCGAAGCCTCTGGGGCCATGGGTGAGCTTCCGAAAGGAAAACCCGGGACCCTGGAACGAAGGCAAAGAAGGAACGGGGTGAGGTTTATTCAGTAAAAGTCTAACTCACTCTCTGAGAAGTCATTCTGATGATTTTCCACCTAAACAATAAACCTGGGCACGCCGTCATTGCGGCGGTAAGTTTCCTCTTTGAGAAGTAGTTGGAAAAAGGTCCTCACGTTCCGTATGCCGCAGGTCCTCACCAGACACGGTAAGTTCGGGAGGCTCCTGCATCGGATTCAGGGGTAAAGGGCGCCCCAGCCAGACTTGGGCGCACTGTCTGGACCACCCGGAGGACACGGTGGAGCACACGGTAGAGGTATTGCGGTCGCCTTCTTCTGCGAAGCAGTAAATGTTAGCCAAGGAGGCGGCCGGCCGCGAGCGCGAAAGGGAACGACCCTCACGCCCCCGCCGTCAGAATCACGAGAACGATTTCCGACCACCGTAGGCGCAAGCTTGCGGACGGCGAACACTGGGTAGCTTGCCGTCCAGCAGTTCGGTAATAACCCGGACCGAGTCAAGTCGTCAACTGTTCCACGAGCGCCTCAAGGAGATGTCAGCAAACTGTAGGGGCCCGTGGCAGGGCCGAAGCCTCTGGGGACGTGGATCGGTATTCTGAAAGATAAGCTCGGTGTCCCAAAATTGAAGGCAACACAGGAACGGGGGTGGCGTTTAGTCAGTAAAAGTCTGACATGCCCTCCCGCTCCATTTAAGAGCGGGAGAAGTCATTCTGATGATTACCCATCTGAATAAAAAAACCTTAACAAGAAATCTACTGGGGCTATGGTTTCGCTTCTGAAAGGGAGACCCTGGAACGTAAGGCAAGGAAGGAATATAGAAGTGAGTCTTAGGCAGTAATAATCTGACACGCACTTCCGCTTCACAGAAGAGCAAAAGTCATTAGATGATTTCCCAACTAAAAAAAGTACTAATTGGAGTTTTAACTTAAACAGTTTTATGTAAAATTAATTAATCAGATCTTTTCGGAAGTATAGGATTAGATACTTAGATTACTTTTGTGCAGTTTTACGAACTTAACGCGGACGAAGTCGCGGGCAACAGCTAGTATTACATAACATCACGCTGCTCAAGGTAGCAGTGCGTAATAACACGCTGCAGACTGTAGTACTGCCATGTGCAATACTGCGCCCCACAGTGTAACACCATGCTGCACTACATAGCACCGCAACGTACCGTAGTACTGTGTAACACTGCACTGCATCAAGTAGATAATACTGCGTAACACTAGGCTGCACAGCATAATATTACGTAACATCACGCTGCTCAAGGTAGCAATGCATAATACCACGCTGCAGACTGTAGTACTGTGCAACATTGCGCCGCACAGCGTAACACCATGCTGCACTACATAGCACCGCAACGTACCGTAGTACTGTGTAACACTGCACCGCATCAAGTAGATAATACTGCGTAACACTAGGCTGCACAGCATAATATTACGTAACATCACGCTGCTCAAGGTAGCAGTGCGTAATACCACGCTGCAGACTGTAGTACTGTGCAACATTGCGCCGCACAGCGTAACACCGCGCTGCACTACTCAACACCGCAACTTACCGTAGTACTGCGTAACACTGCACCGCATCAAGTAGATAATACTGCATAATACTAGGCTGCACCTCGCAGTAGGTACTACGTAACACCACGCTGCACCGCTTAGCACCGCGCTGCTTCGCGTAACAATACGTAGCATTGCTATATCGTACTCATAACCCCTAAACGTACCTTTTGAATTCAATTTCAAGGCAAATGTTCTTAAATATACGAGGCCATTCGTTCAACTAAAATACTGATTTCTCTGTCGTTTAAGAAATAAATGGCTGATCTATCTTTGCCAAAGGCTACGCTCATTTTCAGCCTATCTCCTGCAGCAACACAAATCAAGCCGACAAGATCTTTTTAAACGCAATAATACTAAAGTAATGTATGGCAATTTACTCGCAAGAAAGCGAGGACGCTTTATCGTGCTTCCCTTTGCTTTGGAAATGGCGTGTGATTTACGGTAGGCTGGTAATGATCTTGTTAACAAGTTGCTATAAAGTTATATTATTATAATATCATCCGGTTTGGGCATTGCGTTTTGAATTTCCTTCTGTTTAATTTTGAGGTAGGCTTGGGTTTGCTTTCGCTTTGTTGTTTGGTTTTGAAAGGATATTTTAATATTTTTACGGACTTTAAAATTATGTCGAAACCCATGAGTTGGGATAGCCGTTAGTCAAACATGTCTCTTATGTTAGAGAGTAAAGAAGAGAGAGTACAATGTATGGATAAAAATGTCTGCTCTTTGTACGCGTAGGAGTTGGTAGCGCCTCTCTATTTTTAAGCAGGCAGACAAAGGAAACAATGGCTGTTAAACTATGTAAATTAAAGTGTTGAACACTTGCCCTAACACACACTATCTCAACTTCCTCAGTATAATTAAAGATTTATGCCTAAGTGCCTTAGCAACAAATTTCCTGTGAGCAAACTAACTTCTTAATTAACTGCTTCACTAAGTAACGTGAATAGACGCCACTCTCTAAAGATCTCGTTACAGATTAACGACTGATTAGTTTTAATTAACATTCCGTCTTTTATTAAACTCAATACCTTTTTCATAAAGCCTTCGTTACAATCAAACGCTCGCGTAAAAATCAGATTCAAAATTAATGAAATCCCACCCTCAATGACGATTTGATTCCCATTCTGCTGAATGCTCTCTTGCAGATTAACGTCGACCTATTGAAATTTGAAATGAATGAAAGATTATTACTTCTTCAATGATTTGGATAATTGACTGAGATCTCCCAGTTCCGAACTGAGCCGGCCATTAAAAAAGAGCCGAGTTCAAACTTTTCCCTTTGCAGTTCTCCGCAGTTTATTTAAACAAACTACTTGTTTAATTGAATATTTAAACGAGATTTCTCACAGTAAGTATAAAAAGCTCTTGGGCTTGGCTAAGGAAAAAAGGCAAACTTGGATTTTATCCATAAAGTTCAACGCTAAGATGTTGCGGCACTAAGGATATTAACGTCTATTAATTTTATGTTTTTTTTTCTGTGTCGTTATATTACCCACATCCTGGCTGGCGAGACTCACCTTGCAGCCGCCCAAAGCTTGAAAAAAGGGTTCAGTTCTTTTATTCCATTTTTAAATAAAAAGTTTTATTAGCCGTTGTTCTTTTTTTAAAATTTTCATTTATTAGAATGCCTTTTACTCTTTTAACGAAATAAAATTATTACTCGTGTTTTAGATATTCCAGTAGCCAATGCACAAAATCCTATATCAAACGTCCCCGACGTAGGTCATCAATTGCGCTGACCGTAATTTGTACTACAGCTCCTGGCAGCACAATGATTGGCGTTTCAATTCAGGCTGCTTGATATCAGGTTGTCAGGGGAATGCGTCAATTTACTGCGATCGGAGATTGCACATATTGCACCTTTACTATGAAAATGACCCAACTCAACATTCCTGTAACTTCTTTGCTATAAATGGACCCATAAAAGTTCTTCTTTATTCTTTACCTTTTTCCCTTTTTATTTTCAGTAAAATTGTGTAATCTAATCTAAAGTATGTATTTTAATTCACAAATCCGTAATTATACAAATCAGGTTTATAATAATTTTATACTTATGCTTATTTATACGAGTGTTAAAATAATTTTGTTAGCAGTACCCCGCAGATTGTTTGGTAGGTATAAGACTGCCATTGTACCCATAGATTTAAGTTTAATATTATGTAAGAATAAATTGTGTTACTTTTTGGTGTAGGAACAATAAAACCTATTCTATTCTGAAAGCCATTTGCGATAAAGACTCCGAATTGTTGGTAAAAAAGAAACATGAGAGAGATACGCTTAGATTTACTCATATTAACAGTAAGGCATTTGGACAGGTGGGTGAAGATTGTCATTCACTGGGAGCCTGAGGGAGGAGGACATTAATAAGGTCGACGGCGGCGTGACGAAAGGTAGTGTGACGATCTCATCATGTTTTCGGGACCGTTGGTGCCAAGCAGGGTCGACGCCTCTGGAGCTATGAGTTGGCTTCTGAAAGGAAAGCCCGGGACCCTGGAACGAAGGCAAAGAAGGAACGGAGTGGGTTTTAGCCAGTACAAGTCTGACAAGCCTTTACGCTCCCCCCAAGAGCGGGAGAAGTCATTCTGATGATTTCCCACCTAAAAAAAAACTTATTTGCGGGGCAAACTTGACCAAAGATCGTGCTCGCTACAAAGAGGTTCGGATAGAGAAAAGAAAAGACCTAGGTGTGAAAAAAAAACAACTCTGAGCCTCTTGAAGATCTTCTTACTTGTTCAAATTGTAACTTTAGATTTAGGTCACTTTCATTAGGTGCAATATTAGATATTTTTTTTAGCATTATTGGCCTTATAATATTTCCACTGCTGGTACTCAGGCCTCCTCTCTAGTAGAGGGCATTCCCTCTACTAGAGAGGAAGCAAATATTTAGTATTTGAATACATGAATTGATTTGTTCGTCAAATGGCTATAGATATTATTCTGCTTTGATTAGATGGATTAACATGGAGTTGTACAATGTATTGCTGAAAGCAAACGCGCATGATTATAAGTGCCTATAATTATTATGAAATTCTATAAATGATAATAGTAGATTGTATCATAAGGGAGCAAAGTAATATTTTTACGGCGAGGGCGTTTTTTGAATCGAGAGCGAAGTGAAGGATTCTTGTGTAGAATCCCGAGCGTAGCGAGGGGTTCTATAGTAGAATCCTGAACGTAGCGAGGGATTCAAAGTACGTCGCCCGAGCCAAAAATATATTTGCGCCCGAGTCATACACTCTACTTTTCATCACCCTCTATGAGGAAATAAAAGGCGCCTCATCATTTTATCATTTGTCAATATTTGTAATTTTTAGTCATTTTAATCTATTTTTAGTCATTTTTGTAATTCTAAGTCATTTTTTGTAATTTTAGTAATTTTTTGTAATTTTAGTCATTTTTTTGTATTTTTTAGACATTTTAATCTATTTTTAGTCATTTTGTCATTCTTAGTCATTTTAGTCATTTTTTGACATTTTTGGTCATTTTAATCTATTTTTAGTCATTTTGTCATTCTTAGTCATTGTAGTAATTTTTTGACATTTTTAGACATTTTTGGTCATTTTAATCTATTTTTAGTCGTTTTAATCTATTTTAGTCCATTTTTAGTCATTTTTGTAATACTTAGTCATTTTTAGTCATTTTATTCTATTTTAGTCTATTTTTAGTTGTTTTTTAATTTTTAGTCATTTATGTCATTTTTAGTCATTTTTGTCGTATTTGCCATTTACTTAATATATGCGTTCAATTTCTTTGGCGCTAAACACTAAGATGTTCCAAATTCATTGCTGCGCACTTATTTCAGATAACGGGGAATAAAAATATTTAACGGGGAATAAAACATCTAACGGGATATAAAATAGTAGATTATGTGGGCGGCATGTTAAATTCCGAACAAAACGAAGGTTGCTAAGGTTTAATCCCGAACGTTAGTGAGGGATTTATATAATTAACTCCCGAGCATTGCGAGGGAGTTAATAGAGAAACCTGAGTGAAGTGAGGAATTAAAGCCGCCCAAGACAAAGATAGCTTTACTCCCGTGTTGGATACTCAACTTTTTACACCATGTGTGAGATAATTACAAGTCTACTACGATTAATTAACTAGGTACTATACATCGTATAAAACAAATTATAAATAAATTAAAAAATATGCAACATTATTTACACGTTAATCTCAACTCCAAATTAGAAGCAAACAAAATTCAATACTTCAATATTACTCTATAACTTAACTCTTTTTTAGAACCTCCTTAACCTTTTCCTCAGTATGAAACCACATTTATTATTCTTTTTTTTTGTTAGTGGCCAGTTTCATTTTTGAATAAATTTGTTTGATGCACGTACATTTTAAATGACTGAAGGCGTATTTGATGTTCTAAATTTAAAAAAAAACCATTATGCCCTAGGGATCGGCCATACTGTATTATCTCCCTAGGTGATAACGAGTTGCTTTAAGTGCAGGTTACATGACACATAATAGGGTCATTATCGAGCAGGTGGTGTAAAAATACTTTTATTTCCCGTTAAAAGTTTGATACAGAAAACACTACCTTTGGGCGCACTTAAAGGGGAACAAAGTCGTCCTTTTCGAATAGATGGGATGAAAACAAATATACCTACGATTTCAGCAAAAGAGTATTAAATTTATTGAAATGCCTCTTTTACTTGTGTGTTTATAAGATTATGAGAAAATATCTAAAATTATATAATTGAAATAGTTTGGATAATTATAAACCGACCGTTTATAATTTATTATAAACGGTTGGTAAATGTTAGTTTTAGTTATAACTAAATTCATTTCAAAGTTTTCACTTTTCAAATCTGTAGAGTAGCTGCTATGATATTTTGTTAAAGGGTCATGTTAACTGAAAAGTGTCAACTGTCAACGCATTTGTCACTTGCACAGAGCAGCTGACGTCATGATCATTGAGCAACATGGCGTTTAGCAATTTTTGTCCTACTTTTTATTATTCCGGATGTTTTGCCGTCATTTCCATTGTCTATCTCCGAAGTCATATTATCATCACCTAAACGGGGTCATCTTCAAAAAATACTCTTCTGAATCAAATAAGAATAAAAAAGAATGGATTGTATCTATGAACAACATAAAAAAAACATTCAGTTGAATTGTGAACCTCTTGTTTTTTTGTAAGTTATAAATAGTTTCGAATACAAAAGAGCTTTGCAAAAACAACAGCCGCGAAATATCACTAGAAAATCTGGAAAAATATTATAGTCGTTTTGCAAAGAATTTGCAAATTGACAAGCTTCAAGTTACTAAAGATCCAGAATTTAGTTAAGAAAATCTATAAAAACATAATTGAAGATACTGCTGTTAATTATTCGACTATCTATAAATTTACGAGCAGACAATGTTTTTCTCGACAAACACTAATAAAGCGGCTATAAAGGCTATATCTCCGTGACGGATTACCCTCAACTCTTGTTCTAGGATCAGATATCCAGTGAAGGATGACTGTTGTGACGGAATTTGCTCGCTATTTCGGGGATCGCTTTCACTTTAATAAAATATTAGCTTTTGTTCCTGCCGAAAACTAATCTGTGAATGAAAACCAACTATATAAAAGTACTGTAATAATATTTAGTGAATTTTATCAGGGTTACGAAGCAACTGTTGTTTGTCATAAGCAGCTTATTATTACTATTTATTTGTTTATTTTTCTTACAAAAAGGGGTAAGTTTAGGGTGGAGGGGGGGGGGGTTATGATTCTAAAACACAATGGGTAACTGACTGAAAGGCACAGGTGTGATTTAAGTCAGTAAAAGTGTATCATTGAATGGTTTCACAGCTCATCAAATAGTAACATACATAGCAGTTGTATAAAGAAAAATAGTATTAAGAAAACTTGAGTACCTATAAAAACATGTTTATTGGTATAGTTAAAATAAACACTTATACTCGTTTATACCTACATAAATATATTTTAAATAATAAATACTGTAACTGTGCGTGTGTGCTGTGTGTGTGTACAAAGGTTACCGACATAGCCTGAAGAATCGCCAAACTTAAGTGGCAGTGGGCAGGGCACATTGCTTGAAGAACAGATGGTCGCTGGGGAAGGAAGGTTCTAGAGTGGCGGCCACGTACCGGAAGACGCAGCGTTGGAAGGCCTCCCACAAGGTGGACCGACGACCTAGCGAGGGTCGACCGGTCGCTGTGGCGACGCTTGGGGAAGGCTTATGTCCAGCAGTGGAAGTCTCTCGGCTGAAATGATGATGATGAATAAATACTGTAATGGAAAGAGGTTTTTGAGACGACTCTTCTATAAGGGTAGAGAATAATTCTGTAACTTTCTCTTATATTCATATTGACTAGTGGTCTGGATGACTACCAGTTAGTATGATATCGAGAGGAAGCGCATTCCACCGTAGAACGGACTGTATAATATGAAGGGAAGAATGAATCAAATCAGATGTAGAATTTAGACGTATGAGGCGAATGACAAAAGATGCTGTCGAGTTCTTGATTTCTTTGTCGTCTATTCCAAGCGACATTCAGACAGTATTTTTCTAAAAAATCATGACCATTTGACACCGCAAAATTACTTAAACCATGATCGATCTTCGCGAAACCAAGACCGAAGCCTTGTAAATTATAGATTGTATCCGAAGATATTGCCTGACACCTATACAAACAATTATAAGCACGAAGCTACCACAGACTTATTACAAACATTTATTTTCCCGAAAAACGGGGGCACGTAAATTACTTCAGTATCTTTGGAAGCAAAAACATAATTAATGTTTCGTTGTTCGTAATCAGTGAGCTAAGTGGTAGTATTGCCAGATGGTTGCCTATTATTACACTCTACTACGCATTTTATCCTGCGCTGCGTCTAAATGAAACCATCATTCTTACACATATTCCGTTATCTCATTAGGGATGAGTAGAATATATTATTTGTTTGTGTAAGAGTTTTTTTTTTTGAGATGTGAAATTATCCAATGACTTGTCACGCTCTAGGGTCAGAGTCGAAGCGTGAGTCAGACTTTTACTGACTAAAAACAACCCTTTGTGTCGATCTGTTGCCGGCAAACGCTGTTTTGCTATATAAATTATTTAAAAAGTAAATAATGAGTGAAAGGCCACAAAATAACTTACGATCTATTCTCAAACCTGTGACCCACAAAAAAAAACATAAAGATTTTTTGTGGGTTACAGGTTTGCTGGTTAAGCTGTTTCGGAGGAGTTCGGTAACAAACATATGTATGTTTGTTACCGAACTCCTCCGACCTCCTCCGGTCCTCTAGCTATGTAGCTACAGCTTAAGTCGATAATGTCTACTTAGCCTTTTTCCTATTATGTAAAGTTCGGCTTCAGTCTAACCCAGATGCAGCTTAATACCAATATTTTACATCGAACGATTGCCTTCTGACTTCTACAACCCAGTAATTTGGCAAGACTATTATTAAATTTTCTGAATATCTGTAGACTGTCTATAAACAATAGCCGAAACCAATGGCCTGCTTTCTTAGGCATTGAGGAGTCACGTTATGATCATGTGGTGATCCATCTGCAGACTGACCTAAAAAATGTCAACTATCTATCTATTACGGTTCCTGAGATACACCCTGGTGATAGACACTCAGCGGTGTCTTGACGTACGGAACCCTAAAAAAGCTTAAAGGCGGAGGGTTGGATGCGAAGAAAGTCGCAGGAATCAGCTAGTATTAAAACTAAGCCCAGCCACCCTTTCCTCAAGACATCTGAAGGTCTCCTAGGCCGTCATTAATCAAACTCAGATTATGTTTCCTGGCGTGACGCCGTTTTAAATTTATTTATTCTCTGTACTTAATTGCGGTCTTCAGTTACCGGCTCTTTGGAGCAAAAACCTTTCTGTTTTGATAATTAATGGATTCAACGCTCGTTAGGAGTACTGAGTGCCGTTTCTGTACAGCTGTTTCAGTTTTTAGTGCCGAAAACGCTATTTTTATTGACGGTTATTCGGATAGTGTGCTTTTAGAGTTTTGTGCATTCTAGAATGGTTTTTTGTTTTGTGTTTTTGGACGTTAACTATTCATTGGGTATAGGTATTCTATACATGTTAAAACAACTTCAGTTTTCATAATGCTGTAAGGTCATAAAAGTTTTTTTTAGGTGGGAAATAATTTTATGACTTCTCCCGCTTAGTATCTTACTATATTTGAACATACAGGAAAACATATAGGGCCTGTTTCACAATGTCCGAGTAGCCACTACTTCCTGAGTAAATTCAAAAATGGAACAGAATTTGTATGAAATTATCTGCCAAGTAAGATACTCGAAACTTAATCATGGGTGGTGAAATAGGCCCTAATTAATAGTTATAAATATATAACTATGAATTTAATATTTCTTTATTTTAAGTACATGTCCTAGAACCAAAAATTCGAAGACATGTGACATGCGCCAATCCGCACTGGGCCCGCGCGGGGGATTAAGGCCCATTCCCTCTCCTAAAGAGGAGGCCTGAGTCCCAGCAGCGGGGAACATTATAAGGCCGATAATGCTAATGCTTTGTGATGATTTTTTTTAATTTTAAAGTTGTGCACTGTCTCATATCCTTAAAATGCTGGAAGAAAACTAAACTTTGAGTTTAAACTTTATGTACAAGTACTGTCTACTACAAAGTTTTAATAAATAAAGTAGCGTACTTACGCTGTTTTTACTGTAGGTATGTCACCCATATCATATTTTTAAGATTGGATGTTAAACTAACCAGTGACTTAAGTGACTCTCTCTAACAAAGATAAAACTGCTGATAGCAATATCTATAGTGTTAATTTTAATAAAACCGTGCTTATCAAACTAGTTGTACCTAGCACTTAAGTAACTCTAATCTGATAACAGTGATATGCCCGATATGCTATTGTTATTAATATAAATGTATACATAGTGCCCTGAAAGACGAGAAGGATATGCGACGTTTGTATTCTGAAGGACATGCCGGTTTCCTCACGTTTTCCTTCTCCGTTTTTGTGAGCAAGCCCACCACTGTTCCTCTACTATATTCAAAATGCAATGTTATAATCTCCATCATTTGAAGAGAGAAGTTCTGGTACCCTGAAAAACAGGTCAAGCTGTGCTTAAGCACCAGTCTGTCACAGTACACATGCCAATTATTGTAATTGTCTTTGTTTTTGTAATTGCTAAAATAAAAAAAGAAGAGAAAAATAATCTATAAAATCACAGGTGTCTTGTTGCAGCCAAGTCCTTAACCTAACGCAACACATTGAGAACGGATTCGAAACCAAGAAAGTGACGGGCGCAGTGTTTGTGGACTTATCGGCTGCCTATAATACCGTCAACATTCGGCGCTTGCTGTGGAAGGTTACCTCCTTAACAGAAGACCCTAAGTTTACTCGAATCCGTTGAGAATTTTTCAGTAACCGACAATTCCAAGTTAGCCTCCTTAACGATAAAAGTAAGTGACGAACCCAAAAAAATGGACTGCCACAGGGTAGTGTTCTCGCCCCTTTGCTGTTTAACGTTTACACCAATGACCAACCGGTGAGCCCAAACACAACCCGCTTCCTGTATGCAGATGACTTGGCATTGACTTGCCAAGCCACTGATTTTGAGGAGATCGAGGCCAATCTTACTACCGCCCTATCAGATCTTAGTCAGTATTATACCGCTAATGCTTTAAAACCAAACCCCTCAAAAACGCAGACGTGCGTTTTCCACCAACGTAACAGACAGGCGGCTCGAACTCTCAATATCCTGTGGTAAGGGGTGCCCATCACCCACAGCTCCTACCCAAGATATCTCGGTGTCACTTTGGATAGGTCTCTCAGCTACAAGAAGAACTGCGAGAATATTAAGCAGAAGATACACACACGAAACCACCTGCTCCGTCGCCTAACGTCCACTAGATGAGGGGCATCTCCCCAAGTTCTGCGTACAACTGGAATGGCACTCTGCTTCTCCACCGGCGAATATGCCAGTCCATGGAGCCACTCTGCCCACTACAACTTGGTGGATACAGCACTTAACGAGACGTGCCGAATCTCTACCGGTTGCCTTAAACCGACTCCGGTACGTATGCTGTACCCACTAATCGGTATTGCACCCCCAAAAATTCGCAGAGCGGTGGCTAGCCGTATAAAAAGGGCAAAACAGCAAAACGACGCTCGCCACCCGATGCAGATGCACAATCATAGCTCGGTGCCCCTTAGTCTCAAAAGTCGCAATAGTTTTGCTGCATGCGTGAGCCCATCTCAGGGTAACACCACATCTGAAAGAGGCGACCTCGGGCGAGAGAAGTTCAGCTCTCCTGTTGATTTTATCGAACCGTCGGAGAGCCTCTCTCCTGGACACGAGTCGCCTTGGCCAACTTGGAAAGCCCTAAACAGGCTTCGCACCCAGGTTGGGCGCAGCAAAGACAATCTCCACAGATGGTGGTTCTCGGACGGTTCAGATCTTCAGTGTTTGTGCGACGCAAACCAAGCCCACCTTCCATCCTGCATCAATACGTGGCCGAATACTGGGCCAGACAAGGTATTTGATTAGTCTTGCCATCGACACGCTAAGAAGAAGAAGTGAAATTTCGATCACAGTAGGTACTTATTCTCAACATACATATAATTATTAGCGAAGTACGCAAGAGATATTATAGTGCACAAGTGTATGTGTAAACACTGGTGACTCTCTGTTTCTGCGACAGGAGAGAGATCATGTGTAGGATCAACGGCTTTACGTGCTTTCACAGACACGAGGGTGCCACCCCACTAACTGCCAAACGGGCTGCTATAGCGTTCTTCAAAATACAGTTACAAGTAGATACAATAAACTCCGCATTTGTTATTTAAAAAAGGGTCATAAGGATGCTCCACTTGAAAAAGACAGGTGAAGTAATAGTGCAGGAATCATTTGATTAACCTTCGATATAGTAAATAACTTTATTATGTTTATAGTAAGTTACTGTTATTTTAATATTTAGTTGTAATGTCTTACCCACTTTTGATTTTTTGTTTGCTTTATTTTACATTTATACATACTAGCTTTAGCCCGCAGCTTCGCCCGCGTACATAAAATATAGCCTATGTCATTCAGGAATACAGCAGCTTTCTATTGGTGAAACAATTTTAGCAATCGGACCAGCCACAGATTACCTCATACAAAAAATAAAAAAAACAAACTTTACCTCTTTATTATATTAGTGTAGATGAATGTTGTTCAGAACTTACTTACAACTTATTCTTTAAAAAGTAGGTACTTTTACCAATGAAGCAGCTAAGTACAGGCGAGTTCACTTGTACTAAATCAATTGCAACCAGTCGCACAGGTGCTCCGCCGTAGCGCTAGACAGCTGGCAAAGGCGTTGATTGCGCAGTACAGCCAGTTAGAAAAAAAATATAGGTACGTTGGTACTTTACTCGCAAGCTTCTAGGTTCTAAAAACAAGCCATTTCTTTCTTCAAAGTAAAAGTTATTTGAAGATTTCAATGCAATTTTTCTATGATAGCTTAACTCCAGCTTTGAATGAAGTGAAGAACACCAGACTGTAATGGCTAAAAACGGTCGTGTTCCTTCAGTTACCCTTTGCATTTTAGGGCCACGGTAACTCTTACGAACTAACTCGCAGCCTTAGCTAAGTAAATACAAGAAAACAAATAGGTATCCTACCTTTGAAGTCGTGATTTCTGCTTTTTTTTTATCTATACATATAATAAAACAGTAAAATTGTGCATCGTTTGCCGCAAATGGCGCCAAAACTACTGAACCGATCCTGTTCAAATTTTGCATACATAATCCTTATAGGACCCTTTTTGCTTTAGGCTATATTTTATCACGCTATTTGCTATGGGGGGTGAGCAATATTGCATTTTGTCGGTTTTGAACGAGTTGCCCCGAGTTCGAATCCCACCTACAATTTATATTTCTGTCAATGTTTTATCTTATTGTTTTTGGAAAAAAAAATACTTTTACCATTTTTTTCATAAAAAAATCAACATTCCTATTTGATTTTTCCCAAATATTTTGTAAAAACTAATCAAAACACGTTATAAAATCCAAACGTCCACGAAATTCACATACTACAATGTTACATTAGTCCATTTAGCTGCAAATTTATCTACTGAAATGAAAATCATCACGCTATCATCGACGAAGAGCGGGGCAGTCATTTATGACATTTATATGAGAACGTCTATTTTGCTTGGTTTTCATCGAACACTGCAGCGTGATCGATTAATGACTAGACTGGGACGTAACAGGGTGGTGGTTCGAATCCCAGGAGGTGTTTTAGATTTTTTTAATTTTTGTATATTTTTTTTTCACATATTTTTGCATTCTCACAATTTTTTTAACAAAAATATTACCTAAAAATATTATTATTATTGTTTAACCAAAAAAAAACCATGGTGACAAATTTTACAACTGCGGAGTTGCACCCCTCCCTGCTCTTATCCCGTATTACTTGGGGTCGGCGCAACACGTTTTCTTCTTCCATTCTGTCCTGTCGTCCGTCACACTATCATCTGCCCTTTTCTTTCATATCAGTCCTTACACAATCCATCCATCTTTTCTTTGGCCTTCCTCTCCTTCTCCATTCATCCACATGTAAATTCAGAACTCTTTTGGTAACGTGCTTTTAATCCCTCCTCTTCACATGCCCATACTAAGACAAACGATTTCCTTTCAAAATACAAACATCCATTTAATTTTTTTTAACTAAAGGCGATTTATATTTTAGGTGATTTCTTCCACTCTAGGAAGGAGCACGAGGGGATGTCAGACTTTCACTGACCAAAACCCACACCTTTGTATGTTCCTTCTTCGCCTTGCATTCCAGGACTCCGGGTGGAGGTGATCAGCAGTAACGACCTCTCACGTCCGGTCCTGGTACAGAGAGAGAAGGTATGGAAAGCAGTCATCACTTCCTTCCGCAAATGAAGCGAAGAAGGTAGCAGAAAGCGCAAAGATGATGCCCTTGGCATTACGAGTCGCAGGGCGATTCCATGATACCGTTAGCGCGGAGTTTTGGACGGTGCACTATTGGCATTTCGCTGTTGAATAAAGACTGGTCTTAGTCGACTGACGTTGCGTTATGTGCCACGCGCACCTAAAAGAGATACGCATAAGAGAACGGCCCTAACGGGCTTCGATAGCTGGAAAATTGTTCGTATTCTAAAGGAACAAAGTGGGTATTTTTTTCTGCTCTGCATGCTCTACCCGTAAAAATCGAGAGTTTACAGACTGCGTTCGATCATCAGCATGTGAAGTCGACTAGGTGAAAATACTCGCACACAAGAATTCGTTTATTATTCTCACTAAAGAAAAACATTTATTTGGTGTATTAGGGTGTCAGTCAAATACCGCACCAGAAAATTCCTGCCTGAATAAACAGGTAATATAAACACAAAAAAATGATGGTGATCTGTAAACGCCCTATACATATGACACCTGGGAAGTGTCCAAGTGGCGATGGGAGGGGTCTAAGGATGTCCTGTTTCGCACGGTTTCAGCCACGTTGCTTCACTCTAGGAGGTGACTGCTTTCCATTCCTCCTCCCAGCTCATACCATGATCTGAACTAGGGTAGGAGGATTCTGATTTTGACCCGCAAACAGTACGGCGGTAATCCGCCCTAGCGGGGTAACTTCGATCGTAAGGTCCACCGTGTCTTCCCGCCGAATCCAAAACAACTACCTCCCGAAACACTCATGTTCGGTTAGGACCTGCGTAAAGCGCTTGCGCTTAGAGTGAATTTATAATAGTAATAATCATGGTGTGCCAATATTAGTCGCCCTAGAATGTAAATTGCAACTAAAAGAACACTGTGGAATTTAGTTGGTAAAAGTCTGATACTTTCTCTCGGTCCACCTAGAGTGGGAGAAGGTATTTGGTGGTTACCCAACAAAAAAAGAGGCAAATACTAAAGGCGATTATCGGCCCTAATTTGGTTTTTTGAAGAACAAATCATTTTCATTTTGGTTTTATCGCAATATGAAGTAAACTAACGACTTTACCCATAGAGTAGGCAATTAACTATTTAGAACGTGAACTCTGCGGCTCTGTGCTTCGTTGATGTTGATGTCGTGCGGAAGAAAAACCCGGGTGTATGTTATCTGATTCACTCATCATTATTTATTTTGTATAATTTTATAGACATAGTTTTAGGTATTATTGTACCATAAGTTAACTGATCCAATCGTTATTGTTTATTTTTGTATAATTTCATAGATATAATTATTCTTAAGTTTTATTGTACCATAAGCTTATTTTCATAGTTTTCAAACATAGACTATATTTTTATAATAGTTCAGTAGTCATTTTAAATATTTTACAACAAAATTAATTTTAAAAGTAATGCGATGGCCTGAAACACAGGTTTAAATTAACCTAGCTCGGGTGGTCCGTTATTAACTATTGCAATTTCGAACCGTATTAATTGCACCTTTAATATTATATTAGATTTACTTTATTCTTATGCAAAATAATGTTATAGATAATTGTTTTACTGAAGACTTATGTTCATTTTTGTAAACATTGTATTTTGAATAAAATTTTATTATTTTTATTTATTATTTATTTATTGGGTGGATCGCCCGGAGGACACGTTAGATCATAAAGCACTGGTGGGCCACGCTTAGGCGGAGCACCACCGTGTCCTTGTGGGGACGATCAGTGACAGCAACCTCTCGCGCTGGGCACTGGTACAGGCCATGATCCAGAGCGAGGAGTAGTGGCAAATAGTCCTCACGCCCCAGTCGCTGGGATTCCGACCCCGATTTAGAGCCACCGTAGGAGTGGCTTGCGAATGGCGAGCAATGGGTAGTTTACCATCTGGCTGTCCGGTAATGATCCAGACGGTCAACCGTGGGTCAATGTTCCACGCGTGCTTCAAAGAGATGTCAGCAAACTGTAGGTGCCCAGCAGGTTCGAAGCCTCTGGGGCCATGGGTGAGCTTCCGAAAGGAAAACCCGGGACCCTGGAACGAAGGCAAAGAAGGAACGGGGTGAGGTTTATTCAGTAAAAGTCTAACTCACTCTCTGAGAAGTCATTCTGATGATTTTCCACCTAAACAATAAACCTGGGCACGCCGTCATTGCGGCGGTAAGTTTCCTCTTTGAGAAGTAGTTGGAAAAAGGTCCTCACGTTCCGTATGCCGCAGGTCCTCACCAGACACGGTAAGTTCGGGAGGCTCCTGCATCGGATTCAGGGGTAAAGGGCGCCCCAGCCAGACTTGGGCGCACTGTCTGGACCACCCGGAGGACACGGTGGAGCACACGGTAGAGGTATTGCGGTCGCCTTCTTCTGCGAAGCAGTAAATGTTAGCCAAGGAGGCGGCCGGCCGCGAGCGCGAAAGGGAACGACCCTCACGCCCCCGCCGTCAGAATCACGAGAACGATTTCCGACCACCGTAGGCGCAAGCTTGCGGACGGCGAACACTGGGTAGCTTGCCGTCCAGCAGTTCGGTAATAACCCGGACCGAGTCAAGTCGTCAACTGTTCCACGAGCGCCTCAAGGAGATGTCAGCAAACTGTAGGGGCCCGTGGCAGGGCCGAAGCCTCTGGGGACGTGGATCGGTATTCTGAAAGATAAGCTCGGTGTCCCAAAATTGAAGGCAACACAGGAACGGGGGTGGCGTTTAGTCAGTAAAAGTCTGACATGCCCTCCCGCTCCATTTAAGAGCGGGAGAAGTCATTCTGATGATTACCCATCTGAATAAAAAAACCTTAACAAGAAATCTACTGGGGCTATGGTTTCGCTTCTGAAAGGGAGACCCTGGAACGTAAGGCAAGGAAGGAATATAGAAGTGAGTCTTAGGCAGTAATAATCTGACACGCACTTCCGCTTCACAGAAGAGCAAAAGTCATTAGATGATTTCCCAACTAAAAAAAGTACTAATTGGAGTTTTAACTTAAACAGTTTTATGTAAAATTAATTAATCAGATCTTTTCGGAAGTATAGGATTAGATACTTAGATTACTTTTGTGCAGTTTTACGAACTTAACGCGGACGAAGTCGCGGGCAACAGCTAGTCTTACATAAACCAGTGTTTGACTGGAATCCCACCTGATGGTAAGTAGTGATGCAGTCGTAGATGTATGGTTTGAAAGCTTGAGGAAGTGACGACCACGTCACGATGTAGTAGCTGCATGAAAGCTGCGCCTGATATTAACTGTCGAGGGTCATCGTCGAGGACAAATTACATATTTACTTAATTATGTACTCGTAGATGTGTAGTGTACTGGACTGTGGTCTCTCTCTCTTTGTCACTCAACTGGCCACAATGAATTTTCTCCTAGCAAAAGGAGAAAAGTCGTTGTTAAGTTCGCCTTCGTACCTACATCAATTGTCAAATCATTGTATTAATATTAAGTTTTGTGTATAATAAAAAAATAGTTTTGAAATAAGTTCCTAGAATTGTGGCAATAACTCCTCTGTGAAGGCGTTACGTTAAAATCTAACTTTCAAACTTCTCAAAATGCAGAGATATGAGATTAAATAAAATCTCTCTAGTTCTCATTGTTTCAATAAAACTGTCACATTCAATATGGCGGAGTGACAGTCCGTATGACGACACGACATTATTGAAGAGGAAATATTGGATTTTAGGATCTTATATTGTAAATTTAGACAAACTGGAGAATAATTTTGTGTTTGCGTCTTGCATTTTAAGCGTAATGAAATCGAGTTCGTCAGGTTTGACTGTAATGCTATCATAGGTAGTATGTCAAATATTGTTTAAAAGATTAACTATGCAATTTCTCATCGGTTCCTCTCCACAAAATTTTTTTGAGACCAGGGAGACGTTTGCAAATGGACGACTCATTTTTATTTTTGATACAGAAATCTTGATATCCAAAACTACATTTTTGATGGAAATAGGAATAAGAACATTCATTCACAGTCATTGACTTTGAGATAGGTCTATGAGTTCGGTTTTTGTTCGTTGTCACTTACGTAAATTCTGTCCAGCAGTTGTTGGAATTCATCTTTGAACCGTCTTCCATAAAATTCAGGTGAAGAGTGACTAATTTTAGTTTGGGGTTTGAATTCATCAAAAATCTTGTCTCATTCTGGATGGACCGTGATAGAGACAGATCTTTTACGGATTTTTAAAAAACACAGTGGGATGGTGGGCAAAGAAGACGTAAGAAAGATTTTTCCCTTTATTATTAAGAACAAATTTCTTGATAATTGATTGCAATCTATTCTAAAAGACTACTAAGTTATTTAATTCTAACTTATTCAAACTAAGAAAAGCTTACTTTGGAACTTATACAAGTCCATAGCACTTAGACTCTAAGAAGTCTGGTATTGATAAGAATGAACACTTTGTTAATGTTTTATGCATCATTGATCACTATTATACACAAACTTCAAACACTACACTAACTCAAAAGGTCTAGTTTTCCTTTAATCTTAACTCACACAGGGTTTTTGCGGGCATAGCATCCGCAAAAACCCATATTGCGTTCTAGGGCCGCCGTGACTCTTTCGAACAATCCCACAATGGGTGACTATTTGCGGCAATTAGACACAGGCTCTACGATTTTATACAAATACCTTAACTGTCTAGATTTATTGAACTGGCTTAGTAGGTACTTAAACCAAAACCGTTATGAACTGGAGCGTTATTATATTACACTAGTAGTAAAATGTCCTTATAGTCGTAATAATGGTTAATCTCCTTTGTAGAACAGTAGTTATTCTCGTACAGGATATACTGACTAAGAACATAAAATAAAATAATGGGTGCATCGGTATACGGTTGAATAAATATTTATTTATAAATTATACATGAGTACTACACCTGAGTATAATTTTATTTTCTTACAAAATTATTTAATTATGTATTAAGTACCTTGATAAGGAGGCACTTAAAAAAATACGATAAATAAGTGCTAATATATAGACTATGTTGTAAAATATATGGCAGGTATTACCGATTGTTTTAGAAATTGTTCACTGTTTGCTATACAATTGTTTTTGGAAATCATTTACTTTTTACTTCAATGATGTATCATATGGGTGGCACGACATTGGTCAAGTCGGTAATTCGTCAAGTACGCAGTTCGTCCAATTTGAAATTGGTCAAAGCTGTAGTTCGTCTAATCGGAAATTTGCCAAATTATGGAATTCGTCTAATACGCAATTGGTCAAGTCCATGTACAGTCGATCAAACGCGAAACGTGTACCATCAAACGCGGTACGCGGTATCAAACGCAGGGGTGAATAGTCTTTGATTAGGATGTTCACTTTTGTATTTATTTTTATTATATTATTGATTTCTATCAAAACATCGATACTTAACTTACTTATTAACTACTATAGAGTATTTAATTGCTGGGATTAACTATAAGACAACGTAAAGCAGTGATAGCCGAGTGGTACGACCGTTGGACTGCCAAGTCAAAGGTTGCAGGTTCGAACCCCAGCACGCACCAATGTCTTTTAGAATTCATGTGCGTATTATAAATTAATTATCACTTGCTAAAAACGGTGAAGGAAAACATCGTGAGGAAACCAGCACACCTGAGAGATTTTTCAACGGTGTGTGAAGCCATGTCAGAGGCCTACGGGCGGTTTAAACTCTGACACCAGGTTGTTCATCAACCATACGATAAGAAGAAGAACGTAAAACATAGTTGCATTCTTGCAGAACTGTGCTGGTGCAGCCGCGACACACACAGTGCTAGTTTTGCTTTTGTTTTAATTTTAGTTATATAATATTTTGCTTAGGGTTAGTAGACTACGAGAAAGCCTTTGATTCGATCGAGACTTGGGCTGTCCCGCAATCTCCCCAACGGTGCCAGATTGACTATCGGTACATCGGTGATCTCAAAATGAACATGGACACAACCAAAGTATCTTTTCGTTCAACATATCACAATGTCTCAAAACAAAAGTCTTTGAGCAGTGTGTGTTGCCAGTGATAACATAATATGGATCAGAAACGTGGTTGCTCAAAATGAACCTCATCAGAAGGCTTGAAGTCACCCAAGGGGCAATAAATACTCTCTCATAGGTTTACTGAGTTTTATTAGGCATGAGGCTAAAAATATCGGAACAATATTGGTGCTTGCTTTTGTACTGCCCTTGTCTACGTGTATTGATAAAAAATAAAAAAATGACATGAAAATCCACTAAAGGCTATTGAATATTAACATAAGAAAGTTGTGAGCAAGATGAGTGCCGCGTTAGCTTACAATGGAACATAAAAAGTGTAATCAGGATTTTTACATCAAGTGTTTTGTTTTTCGTATCCGTTTCGTAGTTTTAAAGATCTAAACATACATAGGAACAGAAAGCGAGATTGTTTTTTATACTATGTAGTAAGTAGTGATAATGATTATTATATACTTACATAAGTGTAAAAATGAATAAAATAAATAAGTTAATATAAACTACCTCGGCACTTTCATTTTTAGCCGACTGTACTTAAATCACTTGACCAATTGCGTATTAGACGAATTCCATAATTTGGCAAATTTCCGATTAGACGAACTACAGCTTTGACCAATTTCAAATTGGACGAACTGCGTACTTGACGAATTACCGACTTGACCAATGTCGTGCCACCCTATCATATCAATAAGCCCCAGTGGGCATCTAATTTACCGCACGACAGAGACTGATGAAATTGCTTTTTGAAAGGGAAAATAAAAGACGGTGCTAATCTGCGTGTGGTTTATAGTAAAAAAATGATGGGTCGTTCTATACTTTTTTTACTGACAATCGCTTGTCTCTTCAGAAATAATATAAATAAACGCTCAATATTTCTTAAGTTTTTCAATTCTCTTTTATTTTATCACACTAATATTATAAAGGTGAAAGTTTGTGAGTGGGTATAACTTCTTCACGTTCAAACGCCACACGGGTAGACAAAGTCTAAAAATAGCACATAGGCTATTTTTTATCTCGGTAGTATAATCCCTTGGGGCGATTTTCTACTTTCAAGTGGGCGGTTAGAAACAGCTAGTAGTAAAATAAAAGGCTATGAATTGGACAAATATATGTTACTTTTTTTTTAATGATGTGTGAGCTTTGGACGCAATACACCTCAGTAACACTTTTTGTACTGATCTAAGTATAGTCGATAAAAAAGACGAACATGTTATATTCTACCTACGTAATTTAGAATGAGATCATCCGCGGATGATTAACAGGGAAATATATGTAACAACATCCAACTTACTTAGGCAGAAGAAAAAAAATAATAAAAAGACACCAATACAGGTGTCATATATTCTTATTTTACTTGTCCAATTTTCCTTCAAAAGACGTCTTATTGATAAAAGCGTCTCTTTGAGTTACCTCCATCATTTTCATACAGTTTCCCGTGTTCTTCAAACGAACACTTATCTCCTCGAGTTTTTCCTTATATTAAAAGCAGCAGCAATAATAAGTTACACGACACGTAACACTCACGATACGGAAGACATAACGAGTGTTACAATAACGATAATAACATAAATGTTCACTGCGGTGTTCAGATAGCACAAATTGGTGCGAATTTACAAAAGGCACAAGAACAATGTACAGTCATAAGCATAAGTACGATACTCTTACGCAAGGTCAAGCAGGAGTCGGCTCCTTGGTTCTCCAAGGACGAATCGCTAACTTAAGTGGCAGTGGGCAGGGCACATTGCTCGAACAACATACATAGGTCGATAGAGCCGAAAGAACTAAACTACTTGCATTTCACCTCATCGTTTATACCGCGAATAATTTGCCTGCTGCAGTCTTCCCGTTCAATTATAATTTCGGCGTCTTCAGATCTACAGTGAATAGACATTTAATAAATTATTGCGCGTCACCATCAACGATTGCATCACCGCTTTCCATCAAGAGGGATCGCAGTGAAGCACTAGTTTATATTAGTTAGTAATAGTTTATAATAAAAAGGTTTTGGAAGCGTTGGAAGGCCTCCCACAAGGTGGACTGATGACCAGGTGAGAGACGCGGGAATGCGATTGATGCAAGACGCACAGGACCGATTGTGATTGCGACACTTGGCGGAAACCTATATTTTATAGTGTACCTCTTTCGGCTGAAATAATGATTATTATCAGCATTAGGTAGGTACCTATTTCAGCCGATCATCATCATTTGATGACGCAAATTCAAAAGCATTATATTTTCTCATTAAATTTTGTAAAAAGAACTATCTCACAATAGTTAAAATCGTAATATTATACGACATACTTTCGGAGAAAACTTACTTTTGAATTTCTCATAATTGTAACATATTTATGCTCATGATTGTACTTACGAGAGAATACAGGCTGTATAAAATTTTGCGACATTGTTACGGGACTTTATCTTGCTCGTGTCGTGTTTTTTTTTTTCAGTGTGAAAATGGGCCATTTTTGTAGCTTTGTGTGTTATGAAGAAGTTTGGTCCACGTTGTTGATACCTATAACACGAGGAGATGAGAAGATAATGATGAGCATTAAGTATGAGATTAGTTTTTGATCAAGATTCGACCACTTTGTCAACATGCTCAATCGAGATATCTTTAAGTCGAGAGAAAATAGGTTACTTCTAAACAAGTGTGGCCTCATTATCGCTAACCATCTGGTGAGATAGTGGTCAAAAGACCGCCTATCCATTAAGAAATATACCCATGTATGTGTGTGTTTTGTTACTCTATCACGCACAAAACCCTGAACGGATTTAAATTAAACTTAGCACGCCAGTAGACCATGACTACATAGGACTCTTTGTGCGGACTATTTTCCTTAGATAATTTTCAACTGAATAGTGGAATTCTAAAGCACTGTCTCCGAAATGTAAACGATAGAAAACCAACAAACTAGCAATTCGGCGTCGATGCTCAAGGCTAGAGTTTTTACACAACAAGTGCATCATTGCCGATGATCTTGGCTCGCTTCTCAATCGACTCCAGTGCATACAAACTTTCGCCTTTTTTGTATAAGTG
Source organism: Mythimna separata (assembly GCA_030763345.1). NCBI lineage: Eukaryota > Metazoa > Arthropoda > Insecta > Lepidoptera > Noctuidae > Mythimna > Mythimna separata. The sequence continues at coordinate 11,120,348 of CM061172.1, read as the reverse complement.
TTAATTTTTCAGGCGTATGTTTAAATTATGTTTAGTTAAAGACATGCGATTATTACAGCAAAATTTATACACACTCAATCCTCTAGCTAAGGAAATGAAGACATATGTTTCAATCATTCTTCCATATTCCCATACGAAAACACAAGATAACACCTGACCTCCAACTAACACCGAAATACCCTTGTTACGTAAACCAAATCGTCAATAAATAACCTTAGTATCTACTATGTCATAATGATTTATTACCTGCGAAATTCCACTCACGGGGCAGTCACGGTTTTCTATAGTATTCACGACCACACGTCAAAGTATACATTCCAGTATACACTGACCTCTCATTCTACAGAAACCTTTTGCACAATAAGGTCAGGCTGTACTTGCTTTGGTCTTGATTTTGGTGTCGTGTGTATTTCATAGCCCGAGGTATCGACCAAATAAAGCGTTCAGAGAATTCTCTCGAGTCCAGATGTATCCACCTTGACATTATAATGAAGCTTTGTAAATGATACCTACCGAATATGAAATTGTCCTCAATATTTTTGCAAGAAGTGAGAATTCTATTAAAAGCCTGTCCGTGTCTGATAACAATAATTAGAGTTCTGTGCTTGCAATTTTAAAATTTTACAAGTTTAGAATTTTCTGATATTTGTTTTGGAAATTTAAAATTAGCCAATCCATTAGCTCCTTTACCAATCACACTAATGTTACAAGGCGAAAGTTTGTGAGTGTTTATGTATGTATGTTTGTTGTCCAAGTGAAATCACGAGTTCACCACTCTTCACTAGCGAAAACTACCGACGACAAACGCGCGCCTTTTTTTTTCTGTACAAAATCTCTGGGTATACATACGTTTGTCAGTATACAGTCCACTGCCTTTTATTCAAGTCCAAGTCAAGACTCTAACAATATACGAGTATACCTATCCTATACACACGCAACGTTTTGATGTCACCACCCCAAAACGCAAGAGATTTCTTTTTAAGATTAATAAGGGAACCAACCTACTTAATATTTCATTAAAATACATCCCCACGTTCATACAATATACATTGGGTTACAGTCACGTAGATAAGCAGTTTATCTTCGTTACAGTGATGCACCAACAGCAGGAAAAACCAGAAATCATGGTGTATTTTAAAGAGGGTCCTTTGTATTATAAAGTGAGGGTAGGCATCTTTTGGCAGACCGGCAAAGTAAGCAAGAAGTATGAATTTTTAAAGTGCAAAAGTGCTTCAGGCTTTTTTGAGGGCGGTTTTTGTGGACAGTTTTGAAGACATTAGCTACACTGTATATTGAAAAGTAAGAAGACTGCGGTGCTAGGCTCGAATGGTGTCTAGTTTGAAAACTTGAATTTTTTTAGTAGCCTAATATTATAAAGAGGAAAGTTTTGTATTTCTACTTTTTTATTTGTAATGATTAAACTGAAAAAATACTATACCTACCGAATTTATAAATTTTTTCATCATTAGAATTCTACATAACTGAATGATATATATACTCGTACTAGGCTATATTTATACACTGTTATCACGTGGGCGAAGCCACTGGCAGAAGCTAGTGGAAAATAAAATATTTTACGCAAAGCTACATTATTACATAATTTAACAAGATTAGGTATGAACTTGACAGTAAAGAAAACTGTGGTTTTCATACGCCCAAAAGAAGTGTCTGTTGTATTGAATAAATCAATTAGTACTAGGGACCTTCTTCTTTTCTATCAACAATCGATCAATACAATGAAATGAAATCGAAAATGAATCACACAAATAATAACAAGTAAATTATTACTACCCAATTTGTAGCTCGTGAGGTAGGAATTATTTAAATTACTTTTTCCGCTCGAGGTTGAGCAATAGGCGCTCTAGGTGAAGAGAAGGAGTGTCCTACTTTTACTCGTGTCCTTCAGTTGCTCTTTGCGTTCTAGGACCATGGTCACTCTTCCAAATGTTCCCGCAGGCCTACCAGAAATCGGCCCTACTAGACCATTTAATTTTGCTGAAATCTCTAAATGGCGCAAGTGGGACGTGCATCGTCTCGCCGTACTAATTGCTCGTCGTCCGCAAGCCAGCGCCTACGGTGGCCGGAAATCGCCCTGTGACTCCCGACGCCCGGGGCGTCTTCCTCGGCGTCGGCTGGGAATTTAAAGTAGAGGTATTAAAATAACGATATATAGGAGAGAATTGAGAGACTTAGGGCCTGTTTCACAATGTCCGAGTAGGCACTACTCACTGAATAAATTCAAAAATTTGACAGAATTTGTATGAAATGATCTGCCAAGTAAGATACTCGAAACTTAATCATAGGTGGTGAAATAGGCCCTTAAAAATTTCAAGCGTAAACAGATACTATATACCTTTTTTATGTAACATAAACTAGTGCTTGATTGCGATCCCATCTGATAGCAAGCAGTGATGTTGATTGTTGTTTGTGGGTTGATTGGTCAGTGGGTCGGTATTGTTTATTATATTTCAGGCGAGATTGTTGGTAGAATAGCTAATTAGCCTAAATTCAAAAAACCGATGGCATATTTTGTTCACAAACATTAGTTTCATAAGAACAACTATATCTTGTTACTCTGAAACAGTAATCCTAGAAAAAACGGCAAGAAATATTCGGGAGGCAATAGCATTAAGTGTGGCCCAACATGTTGCGACGCATCGGCTATTTATTGGATCATGAATTAGTAAAGTTGTAAACTAGGTCGGCCACAGCTGGGAGCGACGAGATAGTTTTCGAAGGCCTGTTTTTTTACCCCGAGTGGATCCAACCCCTGTGACATATGGCGGTACTTATCCCTCCAAACTACGGTAATTTCTGAGATCCAATTCAAGGATTGAAATAAAGAGACGTCGCCAATGTAGTATAGCTCATACAAAATGGTATCACGTGCGTACGTTGGTGGTGTCGACGTACAAATTTTCACTTGACGGTTCGGGTTGAGGGTCAATTCATATTGTAGGAGGTTTCTACAATTGGCTGTTGTACACTGTACCTAATCTTTTACATCTCGACGTACCATTCGTGGAGCGACGACGATAAAGGGATGCATTTATTAACACGTATGGCAATTCTCAGCACACAAGTCATCTCCGGCGGTAAGCAGTCTTGCCTTCCTTTGCTACATTGTTGGTTTGCTACCTTTGTATCGTTTCTAATTTTCCAGGTGGCAAAATATACATATTATTATTATTATGTGAACTAGCAAACGGTAATATCTAAATTTTAACAACTTTACAGGAGGAAGAAAAGACTTATTTGCGTCGTTTATTTGCTGCGGTCTTCTCGTTTGATTATAAATTGGGTGTCTTCAAGGCTAGAGTGAATAGGCTCTTAATAAACTAGTGCGTCTCACCATCAACGACTGCATCACTGCTTACCAACTGTGTGGTAAGGAACATAAAATATAGTCCAGTCAAAATAGACATTCCAGTTTGCATTAATTCCCAACAAGCTGGATTTTTGTGCAGGCCTTGAATACCTCATTACGAATGATATGTCAAAAGTCCCCATTGATCCCGCTTGTGCGTTGTTTTTTATTCGAGGTCAAAGGTCACAAATTAGTGTTTTTTGCGTATATCTCTGAAACAACGAGAGCTATCGAAAAATGGTTCAGGCAAAGTTTGTAGATCGTAAAATTGTCTACAAAAAAGATTTAACACTTTTTCTTCTACGGTGCACTGTTCTCGAATTATGGCTATTTTAAACATAGAAAATACGAATATGCACTCATACTAAGGGATGATGGGTTCGATGAATATTTGAAGGACAAACCATTTGTAACGATACATAAGCAGTGTCGTAAAGCATACACCCGGAAGAGCAGCATCGCTGCTTAGCTGCAGCGCGCTGCAGCTAAAAGACAGCGTGAGGCGGAGATAGCTACCACATCTGGGATTAGTCCTCCTCGTACTAGCACGAGGTAATGAATCGTCTTTTTGACGAAATACTGTTTGTTCTGTGGCAATGAAGCAGATAAAACGGCTGAAATAAAAAAAAGCGCAGTATCTTCGACCAAGAGTGTCCTCAACTTTCACCCCTTGACTTCAAGAAAACCATCTTTAAGGAAGTTCAGACTTGTTCTCATGAGCTAGCAAGTAGTGTTATTGCCCGCATTCAGTATGAATATGACTTCGTTGCTGCTGAGGCTAAGTACTACAGTGATTGTTACACTTAAAATACGACTTTTCTGAGGTCTAAAGTCACGATATCTCGAAAGCGATGCTTTATAGAAGAAAAGTGTCGAGATTTTTTTTGTAGACAATTTTACGATCTACAAACTTTGCCTGAACCATTTTTCGATAGCTCTCGTTGTTTCAGAAATATACGCAAAAAATGCTCATTTGTGACCTTTGACCTCGAATAAAAAACAACGCACAAGCGGGCTCGATGGGGACTTTTGACATATCATTCGTAATGACGAATTCAAGGCCTGCATAAAAATCCAGCTTGTTGGGAGTTAATGCAAACTTGAATAATAATTTAGTCTATTTTGACTGGACTACTATGTAGACATCTCGTGTCACAAAACAGAATACACTAGTGCTATAAAACATGCCAAACTTTTAGTAATACATCTCCAAAAAGCTACTTACGAAACTGAAGGTTAGTAAAGAGTTCTTCACTCTTCAGTGGAATTACTTGAGACTTTCTGACTCACAGAGCTTATGCATCGACTAGAGACGACATGGCGGTAATGCGAATTTCAATTATAATCAAGGTCGAGTAATAGGGTCAGCACAGGTTTCGGCTGTCAGAGTCATAGTCAGATTTGTCTCTGGCGGTTAATTTCGATAAGTAACTGACACGCTTGGTTTGTACTATGTTAAGTTTTGAGAATCCATCATCCATCGATCCGGTGCCATCATTGGCCCAAGCTGCTATCTTTTGCTTACCATCGTCTCTTATTTATTTAAACTTCATGTTCAGTAAATAGGCGGACAACATGGCATCCTCTACCAATCGACCTTTGGGTTAAAAAGATAATACTGTGGTAGGTGTATTTAAAGACTATACTGTTTAAAAATAGAATGAAGGAGGGTTTTTTAAGGTAAGAAATCATAAGCATGACTTCTCCCGCTTTTGGGCGGAGTGGGCATGTCAGACTTTTAATGACTAAATCGCTACTCCGTTCCTTCTTTGCCTTCTTTCCATGGCCCCGGGTTTTCCTTTCAGAAGCTAACCCATCATTTAAATTGAAATCTAACTTTAAACGCAAAAATTGCAGCAAGAGATTGCTGCAATTTTTTTCCTTTATCTCTTCCTGCCATTTCTAGCTGGTATAACTTGCCGCCATAATCTTGCCGCCATATTTTTCTGGCAATTCAAGCCGCTCAAGCGTCTCAGTACTCTGTGTTCTGACGCATTAAGAAGACGAGCCTTCTCGAAACTATCTCGGTGGCACCATCTGTCTCACTATCCTGAACCCACAAACGATCCAAGTTTGTTTCGACGTTCGGGCTCTTACTTGCTATTTTCTAGTAATAGTTGTTCAACTTCATATTTTATAGCCCTTTCCTCACCAGTTCTTGTAGGTGCGGGATTAAGGACTTACCTACAGATGTAGGCATGTATGTGTAGGTAAGTAGATACACTTATGTTTGGGCTGTGAATACGTATCAGTCGGTCATCACTTGAAGATGTGTGTGCATCGCAAAGATGTTTTTGGTTTTGTAAGACGTTTTCTAAACGGTCTACGTAACAAAACCCGATTCCAGAATTGATTAAATTACATAATACAGGATTTTTTTTCGTTCGGATATCCATGGCTCAAAAATGTTTTGTTAACTCCTGGTACCAAAAGTATATAGGTACTCCAGGACAAGTTCTACTCTTGTGCAAAATCATCCAAATTCGTTTAGCCGTCTAAACGTAAAGGAGTAACAAACAAATATACACAAATTAATAATATTACCTCATACGCACATACATACATAGTTTTGCTTTAGTGCGATATGTTCTAGGCAAGCGTGCTCCATAGTCGATCATATCGACGCTTTCCATCAGGTGAGACCTAGGTTCAAACTCGTTCAAAAGTATAGTAAAAAAAGTTAAGTTCTCTCAATTGTTATTTCTAAAATTTTTTAAACAAAACTACCTATTTATATCATGGATCTTAAAACGAAATTACAAAATAAAATTGTCTACAACGTCTACCTAAAAAATCTTGTTAATTTGAATTCTGTAGAAAGCATAAAATGAAATGTCGTCATTAAAATAATGAAAATTACGTAAATAAATGTTCACGACATTTTGTGAGGAAGGCCTTTATGAGTCGAGGCAGTTTTTTCGCGTCAATGGTCCGGCTAATTGATAGGCCTTCCTGGTTCCAAGTTAAGTAGATATTACCTGGCAGCTTCTCTTAACGATCGAATTATGGTAAATTATGTACGGCTATCTATTACTTTAGTAAGTAGGACACGGACAAACGCTGAGATCACAAAGTATAATATATATAGTTCTTTATAACAAGAATTCAGTCATTTACAATAGCTACTCAAATGAATGGCATTTTTATGTGGTATAAAAACTAATTTTTGCTAACTTGTGACTACGAGTATCTGTAACAATTGTCAAAAATCTAAAAATAACACCAGAAACTTAACGGCTTAACATGTTTTCTGAAGCGTCGAGTATTCATAATTTTGGTAACTGATCCAAGACTGGATGGTCAGTCGACCTTGACAATCGGTGCTTAACCTTGGCGATATACCCAGCTTCTATTAATAAGCCAAGAGCTACTGAAGTACTGTTTCAAAATTCTTACAAAACAACCATCTGCTGAAAAGTCCTGAACAATTCGAAGCTCCTGAACAATACTGTACCAGAATCCAAGCACTCGGCATTTCTAATAAGCTTGAAGTACCCGAAAGGGCTTGACTTGAGATTTCGATACTATTCAATGAGGTTATTAGATTAGCAACTCTCTTACAAAATACGCTACGACGAGTTCTGTTGTCATAGTAACAAGGTTGCCACTCCAGAATTTAGGGATGAGGTTAATTCGATTGAAATTGTGTCGATATGCCAAAGTAAATGTGCCTAATCAATTTAATGAATTCAAATACGGAAAAACAGAATATCTCTGTATTTTCTTTGGTTTTTGTGATTTTGGAAATCCGAGGATTTATGATTTAAAATGTAACAGCACCGTTTTGATCCCTTTTTATTTTAAGGGGGTCTAATATTACCTGCCTGAAATGTATTTTAAATATAATTGAAAAAAGGTTCTGTGAAGTATAAAATGTAAAGCAATATTTATTTTGTAAATAGGTTTTTAAAAATATTTTTAGACTTCAATTTAAAATAGATGAGGCCGGTAAAAACTGGTAATAAAGATATGAAAGTTAATAATTGTGCAAAATCTTAATACAATGAAAAAATTCTTCCAGTAGACCTACGAAACGGGAGATTAGAAGAAATGTAGACAATAGTGTGTAGAAATGAGGAGCTCGTGGCTAGATAATAACAGCCGCACAGGTCGATCTTCAAGGTTAAGCAACGCTTGCCTAGGTTGGTCTGAGGATGGGTGACCATCTTGAGACATAACGAGTTTCCTCCGTGCCTCGGATAGCACGTTAAGCAGTAGGTCCCGGCTGTGTTTGTAGATCTTTGGCAGTCGTTACGGATAGTCAGAAGCCAGTAAATCTGACTCCAGTCTTGCCATGAAGTGCCGTGTTACCCCAGTTAATGGGTTGTGGAGGTCTGGTAGGCAGCCGCTCCTCGTATAATACTGGTATTCAGCTAAATCTGGCTTGACTGGAAGCCGACCCCAATATAGTTGGGAAGAGGCTAGGCAGATGATGATGGAGTGTGTAGAAATAAGGAAAATAAGAGTATTATTTATAGCTTACCATCAGGTCGCACTTACCCGGTTTTTCTGTTCATATTTTTATTACTAAAATGTTAGCATACACTATTGTTGGTTTGAATATGTCCCTCGTTTTTACTGACATATGGTATAAAAAAATATTAAAGTAGTAAATACTTACATAACTATCTAAGCTTAACGTTAGAGTTGTTATTTTTATCAACCTTAGAAGCGCCTTAAAAAAATAATAAAAGCAGATAACAATCGATAAATTACTCGTCAACTTAAGAATATAGCATAATAAATGAATCAATTAACAGAAAGTTTCTTCAGGCTCGGTTGACAAAGGGTTCGGTGTTCGCTGCCTTGAATAGCTTATTTGGCGCTAATCACCTAACTTTTAATTAATGGCATCGTTTAAGTGTATAAAAGTAAAACGAACTACAGTCATCATTCTAGAAGAAACCCCCGCAATTAGTTTTTGGAGCACGTCAGCGTTTAGTGACTGATGATGTTCATATTTTCTCAGGGGGTGCCGATTTTGCGAAACGTTTTTGCTTGCTGGTCAAAAAAAGGTCTAGACTTGCAAAGATGATTAAAGATGTTATCTCAACTAATATAATTTAGATGTTCGAATTGTTTGTTTGTTTGTATGAGATGTTCTTCTTAACAACATAGAAACTTTTATTGCTAACCAAGTGTGTTTGCAATAAAAGTTTTGACTTTGATTTTGACATTGACTTTCTTTTTCTTCTCTTCTCTTTTTGATGGCTGGAGCTAAAGGGAAAGTTTAAATTTTACTAATATAAGTAGTACACTCGTACTGCGTTTGTTCTTTGTAGTGTTTTATACTTTGTGCACTTTTGAAGTTCACGTCTTTCCAAATCATTCTTTACTTACGTTAATCTAATTTTCAACATAACGATGTCACCTTAATTTTGTAACTATTCATTGATTTAATAGATTGTCTTAAAATTTTCCTTCACATTCTTCTCCGTACGGATTTACGCTTTAGAACATAACTTCAAAAGTGTCTGTAAATGGTTTAATTAAAATAAATGCTTCAAATTAATTTAGGCCGGATTTTTAACGCGAAACGATTATCTATTTGTTTCAGAGTTTATGTAGTGATGATTAAGGTTTTTTTAGGGTGTAATTTATCAATAATTTCTTCTGTGTGGAGCCCAAGGGTGTATCAGGCTGTTTAATCATTTATTAGAATAAGAATAATGTTTATTGTTTGACGGTAAAACATAATCTTAAAACTTTTGAATAATGATTCGTATCGTCTGTAACTATTTTAGAAATCAGTTTTTTTTATGGTTGTCCATAAACTAGATAGAACCTGTATTTCGAAGACCTGAGTTGTGATAACTTAATTTATAATACAGTGATGTTGGGCGGACGACACGTAAAAATTCGGTCATATTTAGCAAAGTTGCGGTAAACAATGTAATAACAAATTGTATAACAAAATAATGGGATTAAAAACAAATCTGCTAACTTTAAAACAAAGGTGTGATGCGTTGTGTGTAGTGTATGTGCGAAAAACGATTGCCGTAAAACTCACCTGCGTCCTTCAGCTGCTCTTTTTGTTCTAGGACCACGGTAACTTTTTCAATCCGTAGTCCTAGAGTTTAAAATACCAATGGCCCAAAATGAATAAATTCAGAAGGTCCAAGTAAATAGGCCAGGCAAACCCTAAATCAATGCCTACAGCTACATCGACCTCAATACCTAATGACAGCCAGTTTTCACTCAACCCTTGCTGATCTACAATGAATTCAAATTACAGTGATATGACACCATTAGAGCCTAACGACTGTAATCAGTAGATGTCGTATTAAAGTTCCATTACATCACATGTGGTTTCAACTTCTGAATCAGGAGTAGTTTTGAGGACTGGGGTTGAGTATATGATGGATGATTCTGTATGTTTAGGCTCACTTTGTATTTGTAGAGGCATCAGGAGATACTAACTTTTGACAGCAACTTTGTGTAGGTTTAGGATTTTCTATGTTTCTCTGGTTTCAAACTACAAATATTTATATCTATCAAAATTGGTTAATTAAACGAACAGACACGCTGTTATACAGACTTTTCTTGCACGTCATCATTTCAGCTGACAGACGTCCACTGCTAAGCTAAGCCTCTCCAACCACATAATATACATAAGTACAAAAAATACACTACAAAGGATAAGTACAAAAAGGTATTTTGAAAAATCTATTGTATTTCGTAATTTAGCTTAGAGATATTTACTATTTTTTAATTTTTGGATAACACTTTAACAAAGAAGTTTTTCTTTGTAAACGACCGCCTTTCCCTGTTAATTAGGTATGGTGAACCCACTAATGATGCGGACTATTATACTAAGGAACATTTTGTTGAATGTTAACCCGTCGCGTCATGTCGGTGTCATTTTGTGTTGTTATTTTTAACCGGTTTCAAAAAATGGAGATGATTATTGAAAGGGTTATTAATGGGTTAAGGTTATGAGTCACGGATCTTGGTTTAGGGCATTGCTAGAGGAAGATCAGCACGGGACGGGCTGGATTAAACATTGATTTTTGGAGATGAATTTGAGATTACAGACTCAACTGCATGAGCTGGCACATTCAAAGGACGGTGTGACGTCCCTCACGGTGTGCATCAGGAGTGAGAGTACGTAACCTGATGTAGCGAACTCAGAGATAAAGGAGCGTACGTATTTACTCCCCAATAACAATCGATGCGGTAAGAAGGTGATACCGCCTTAATGCATCCGTGTTTCACAAAAGTCGGCGTTTAGTGGTATGCTGAACCAAATAAAGACCCGCCAACCTTAATCAAGAGCGTCCTTCCTGAGGTACAATTTCATAAAACCGCTCTTACGCAATTGTGACGTTATTGCACATCTTCCTCTATATATTTTGGAAACACAGATATAAATTGACGATTGACGATTACGGACGGCTTCTCAAAAGAGAGGATCCTGCAACAGCTTAGTATATGTTCGAGTCAGTATTTAAAAAATTTCAGTACTTTTGTGGTAGGTACCATAAATGTCCTTATAGTCGAAACAAAAAGTGGTTAAAAATGTACCTACAGATAATTTGACCAACTAGTGTTTCATAGTTTTGATAAGTTCTAACCGACCGACTGTCTGACGTTTATTACAAAGGTGAATTATCCATTTGTGCTCGTGAACTTTTCCTAACAACGCCAACGTTTCTAAAAACATTGACTGAACAACTACAAAGTCAATAAACACGGTGACAAAAATCGAAAACAATAAGTGGCCCCACGATTGCAGAGAGTAATTGAATTTCGTTCGGAGTGGTCTGATGTTTCTCGTTAGCCCCCGTCGCGTCGAATCATTTCGACAGAACCACAAACCGAATGTCAATCTATATTCAAACTTCGTTTTCACACCAAAAATACAAAGAGGATTTCAGTATTACTTGTTCGAACGAACCCTTTTTTTAAAAGTGACACGAGTTTGTAATTACCAATAGGTATTGAGAGAGCGACAGCAGTGGTGGACTAGTGGTAACTGCCCTTGCAAGTTGTAGGTCGTGAGCCAGGCGTATTCATCATCATCATCAATTCAGCCGAAAGACGTCCACTGCTGGACATATAAGCATAGCTAGCAATTGAAATAAAATAAATAAATATGCCGCCCCCAAGCGTCGTCATAATGACCGGTCCTGTGCATCTCGCATCCATCGATCGGATTCCCGCAACCCTCATGAGACTATCGGTTAAAATTGTGGTAGGCCTTCCAACGCTAATCAAAAATTCGAAGATATCTGACATCCATCAAACCGCACTGGGCCTGCGTGTTGGATTTTGGCCCATTCCCTCTCCTAAAGAAGTTCAATAATAGAGTCAATATAGCAGAGAGTCGTTGTTACAGAATGCATAACTATAGATTTTGATCGTCGATATGCGGACCACACTTTAATCAAAGTTTATTGCATTAATAGGGACACTGAAAAGCTTTTAGCATGCTCATTACTTTGTTACTTTCAGTTTGTCTCATTTGTCCGAGAGTTTATTTTTCCTCGTTCTAGCTAATTTTCCGCTTTCCATTGCCATTCTAGAATAAAATTATACGTTGAGTGTTTTATTATTTAAAAAAACAGTCTAGTACGAGTGAGAGTAAGAAGTTCGATTCCATAATTGAGTGTTGAAGATTTTAAAATTAACTTTTAAGTTTCGTTGACATTAAGGTTTGATTTTTCCACTAATCCAAAAGGTAGATTACTCGAAGAAGATTTAAGAATTTCACGTTAATTTCAACTTGATATCTCCTCACGTTTCTGAGAAAAAGGGTCTCGACAGATGGATAACAAAGTGTACAACATCCTATAAGGGTTTCGTTTTTACCGACAGAGATACAGAAACCTTAAAAGGGGATATATTCGAATACAAAGTAACCAAACTACCCATAACTACAATAAAAGTAAATAGTTATATTTCCACAACATTCACTTACTTCCGCGGTTTTCATTTTGGCGGTACGCGAACAAAATCCGTAAACAAACGCTCTCGGAACGGAACTACGAGGCTTACGTATTCTCAAAGGGCTGAGCATCTGGTTTGTAGCAAATTTAATACAACACGTTACTTAAGCCGCGGTCTCCTCCCTCGGGGAGAGCGGGAACGCTCCCGGTCGCATAGTGTGACTAATTCACGCTTCTTTCGCGTGTAATCGGATTAGAGAGGTGTAGAGGAGAGTAGGCACCTTTTTAGTACTTTTGTCAAGTGCGTGAATTGTCTTGGATTCATGTCAAAGCAATTGTGGAATTGAGTACGCTTTATTTTTTTTATTTTTTTTTTATATTGAGTACGCTTTTTTTTTTTTTTTTTTTTTAAGGTTGACTGGTAGAAAATGCCCAAGGCATTAAGTCCGCCTTTGTACCTATTTGTGCAAAAGTATAAATAAATAAATAAATAAATAAATATTTTCTTAGAAAACATTTCGTCGAAATATTAGCTTTTCTATTTATTTATACAGTCGAGTGAAAGTAGAAAATTATCCTCGGTTACTTAATAGTAGATTATATGACTAGAAGCTAAAGCAATGTTTTTAAGTCGCGTACGGCATATTGAATCCCGAACGCAAGTCCCTGACTTGCGTTCGCGGTTTTTGAATAAACTTGTTTGATGCACGCACATTTTATTAAAATTTACTATCTCTTTTTTTTTTTTTGGTCGCGGCAGACCAAGAAGGAGATGGCGGGACGACTTGGATGTCTTCCTTGAGAATTGGCAGGAAGTGGCTCAAAACCGGGAACGATGGAAGGAATGGAGGGAGGCCTTTGCCCAGCAGTGGGACAGCATAGGCTAGATATAATAATAATAATAATCTCTTTTTTTCAAAATAATGGTTCAAATTCACTCTCTAGGGACAGAATGACTTTTTGTCTATCTGAGTGCCAAATCCAAATCCGTGCAACTGTACAAACGTGACAAGGTAACAAATATTCATACGTACACTTTCACAAACTTTCGCCTTTATAATGTTAGTGTGACAAGTACGAGTATTATAAATATTTTAACTCTCATAAGTATTTAGGTATATATTGTTTACACAATCAAAACCCACAAGTAAAAAGATGTTTATTTAAAATCGAGGTAGTTTTGCTAGAAGGGGTGTGATATTTGTGCGGAACAACTACGAACGATCATGATACGTAGTTAGCCTGTTGTGGGGTCATTGTACATTCGTCATATTGTCGACTCGCCACACTTTTGGAAATTCCCATTTTCCGTCACCCACATTGTTAACTCGTCACAACCACAAAAAAAAATTATTTATTAAAAAAACTTGTTGTAAACTCGACACACATTTTAATTTCATGCTATTTTTAAGGAAAGTAGCGTTAGCAAGTAAGGTTCTAGCTTTAACATAATTTTTAATATGAAACAAACTCTTCAAAACCCAAATGAGTTATTTGGTTAACAATAAAATAAATAAGGAAATAAATGAAAAGTTTCTGGGCACGCCGTCATTGAGGCGGTAAGTCCCCTCTTTGAGGAGTGCTTTGAAAAAGGTCACGGCGTCCTCTCGTTCCGTTCCGAGATCCCGATCCCGATTTCCGACCACCGTAGCCGCGGGTTCGCGGACGGTGAGCACTGGGTAGCACGCCGTCCGGTAGTCTGGTAATAATCTGAACCGAGCCCAATCGCCAACGGCGCGTTCTGTTCCACGTGTGCCTCAAGGAGATGTCAGCAAATTGTAGGGGCCCGGCAGGGCCGAAGCCTTTGGGGAACACGGAAAATCCGAAAGGTTGTCACCGTGTCCCCCAGATCGAAGGCAACGAAGGAACGGGGTAGAGGTTTAGTTAGTAAGAGCGGGGGCCCTCCCGCTCCGCCCAAGAGCGGGAGAAGTCATTCTGATGATTCCCCTACCAAAAAAAGCAGACGTTTATGTAATAACTTTAAAGTAATGAAATTCATTTTTTCTATAACCATTGTGAAGTAAATTTTGTAAATCAGCTGAATAGAAAATCCTTAAACCTAACCTATCAGCTGAATAGAAAAGCCTAAATCTGTTTTTTTAATTAGATTTAAGGTGATTTATTATTAATAGTTCTGTGATTTGATAAAGTTTTAAGAGAAAATATATTAGTACCTACCTATGTTAGCGGTAAATCAGCAAGTAGTAATGTATACTTAGCTGGAAATTAGATACTGCAATTAAAACTATGATAATAGTGATTTTATAAAGATTGTCTATAATTTAAAAAAAATACTTGATTATCTTTTTTATTCTTGTGTTTGATTTCTCTGCTGTCCGTACGTAGAAAACACGTGTGACGAGTTTACAATACTCCAAAATATTTTATTAAGAAAAAATTAATTTGTGGCGAGTTTACACATATTTTTAACAATGGAGAATGGAATGTGTGTCGAATGTACAATGACCCTGTTGTGTCCCACTGCTGGGTGAAGGCCTCCCTCTCCCTTTTCCACACACGCCTATCTTCAGCCATTGTGGACCAGTCCCTCTGGTAGTTGTCTAACTCATCCTTTCACCTTCGGCTCGGTCTGCCACGATGTCGTCTCGCGTTTAATGGGGTTCAGTAAGTAGTTATTTTAGCTCACAGCTCGACTCACATGCGGTGAATCCCACTTTAGAATAGTAACTTTTCGGGTAACATATCATAGTTATTTCGCGCAGTATTGTGTTTCTTACGCGGTCGGTTATTCGGTCTCCCAGACAAACCTCGAGCTTGGACCTCTGCTGAAGTGTCAAAGACCAGGTTTGTGCTCCGTACGTAAGTATAGAGAGAATGCACATGTCCATAATCTTCCGTTTCAGGTATAGAGGGAGATCTCCTTTAAGAAGACCTTTCATTGACCAAAAGCTCTATCCAGGTATGTAATACAAAATTGGTACGTAATGCAAAATTATTCAATATCTAAGGTTTTCATACTCCGTCTAGTTTGTACAGTATTCAGAATCTGATTTGACTATGCAAAATTAAGTACCTATTATAATATTATAGTTAATAGAAATAGCATGTCGTATAATGCGTCTAGTTGGTTATCTAATAGCGTGTATAGTTTTATCCATGTGAAAAAATAAACTGTACTGTCTATATTTCTTTTTTTTTGAGGTGGAATATATTGAAATAACTCCTCCCGCTCTGGCAAAAGCAAAAACGGGAGTCAGATGATTTTTTTTGACTTGTGTATTCCAGGGTCGCAGTAACTCTTTCGAACAATCCCACAGCCTAAAAATGTACACTGTCACGACACAATAACTTATCTAGACACGATGTCGCAAAGTACCGTGACACGACATCGCAACGCACCACCATGTTTTAAATTCCTAAAATCCTTCAGGTCGTCAACCTATCGAACTAAGAGGCGTCCTACACTTCATGCGCCGTTACCTCCAGATGTGGTCCTTTATTTACTTCGTCTGACGGCCGTAGGTACCCAATCAAAGAAGCAATAAAAACTTTTACCTTCAAAATATCACGTTTAATAGCTACATACTTTATTTACGACTTAATTAAGTTACAAAGTGCTGTTATAAAACTGTAGTTCATAAATAAAACTGCCGGTACCGAACGATTCTTTAGCAGTTCCTACTTTTTCCTTGAATGTATATTTCTTGCAACACGACTTATTGGTCGAGTGCAGACTTATGAAACTGTAGAAAAGTAGTTTGCAATTTCTTCCAGAGAAACACTCGGAAGTAATGCTCTAGTACTTTGTGACTATTTTCATTAAACTTTTCCGTCGACATTACAATGCATAGACGTATACAAGAGGTTTATTATTATTTATGTATCTTGAACTGTAGAAAACTTGACTGTCGTCATCTTTGTTCTGGTATTTCATACAGAATAAAATATTATAAAAGAAATATTAAAAATATCTATGCAAGCAGATGTATCTGCGGAACAGGTTGTAAAGTCCCACAAATCTCCATTGAAAAGAGAGAATGCTCTGTCTCACCACTGAGTGTTGTGTTTGGTCCGTGTATGTATTTTGTTCATTTTAATACCTATGTGTGGTCAATATTGCTCCATCGTCGATCGTATCATCGCTTACATCAGATGAGATAGTGGCCAAGTGCGAGCCTATAAATAGAATAAAACTAATCGTTTTCGTTCGTCGCAACCGTTTCTACCGTGTCTCATCATCTTCTTAACCTTATCCAAACTAGCTTGGAGTCGGCTTGCAGTCTTACCAGATACGCTTGTATACTCATTTTGCTCGCGTATCAGACCTCGACATCCCAGTTAGTCGGCAACACGATACTCTCTACTACCATGCATGTAGATTATAAAGTATTTACCTATTTAGTAGTAGAAAGTAGGAGTTCAGTATATTTGGTTTTTCAATCCTAAAAATGTTAGCAGCAGCCACTGAATTGGTGTCCGCTCAATGCCCGCCTAATAGTTTCACCCCTATTACATGGAACTTGAACAATACTTGTTATCTTGTGACGAATAACTAGAGGTATTCCAGCTAATGTCCAGTAGGTACTTTAATAGTCAATAGAACTTTGAAAACTAATCAAATCAACTTAAATGAACCCTTGTTCTACAAAACATTTCGAAGGAGTTTACATAACTCCAAAATGTTCAATTTGTTAATTTTCTAAAGTGTTAAGTTCAAGTTCAAGGTGAGCTGAAGAGTTATTTCGTGGAAAATAACCTCTAGAGTGTTTTTTTTTTCATGAGAAATCATCAAATAACTTCTCCTGTTCTGGGTGGAGCTTCTGGGTGGAGTGCCAGACTTTTACTTACTAAAACCCGTTTGTGTTCTTTTAGTCTCCCCGTTGTTTTGTGTTACACATTAGTTGCTTGGCTATGCTCGCGTGTTACTGATAAATTATTCCAAAGGAACATACGCCCGGGCTAAAACAATATCCTATGTCCTAATTCAGGACATGATCTATCCGTGTGATGATACTTTTCATCGAACTCCGTTCAGTGGTTCTAGTGTGAAGAAGTAACTAATATACTTTTCCATTTACACAATTTAGTGAGATTCATACTCCATACATAAATACGAGTAACATGTATTTTTTATCGTCAGAAATACACGTACTTAGTAATAAGTATATTTTTACACTTGAGTGGTAAAATTGAAAGAACCAGATTGATAACATAGACGTAATTTCACGAGTCTGTAACTAATTTCATGGGTACAGAAATAGCAATAAGTACAATATCAAAATGATTTTCAATACACGAATATCAAATAAATTACCTCTTGAATGACAACCATTACTTAAAGTCCTACCTAATTTCAATTTCTAGGAAAAATATCGTAGAATAGGCTTCTATTTTAAAAGCACTAGTCCCCAGTAAATATGGTCTAAATAGGGAATCTTTTACAATTAGGTAATATTTTCAAGGAATGTAAATAAAGATCCAAATTAATTTAGGCGGTGAAACTTTATAAATGCGATGTTTATTATCGATATAATGTAACTAGGTATCTACCGCGGTTTCACTCG
Source organism: Mythimna separata (assembly GCA_030763345.1). Taxonomy (NCBI): domain Eukaryota; kingdom Metazoa; phylum Arthropoda; class Insecta; order Lepidoptera; family Noctuidae; genus Mythimna; species Mythimna separata. The sequence continues at coordinate 11,102,568 of CM061172.1, read as the reverse complement.
CATCTTTGGTTATTGCTCCGCTTCTTATTGATTACAGCATAATGTTTTATAGCCTTATAGCCTTCCTTGATAAATCTATACTATCTATAAGAGTTTGTTTAGCAGCGTAGTCCTAGTAGTTTCAAAAGTGCGTTGATATTTCAGTTAGTCAAATTCTCCTTTTATAATATACTAGCTTTTACCCGCGGCTTCGCTCCCGTCAAATGACTACCCTACATATCCTACGCTACCCTACCTTCCCTACCTACCCTACACTACCCTACACTACACTACACTACCCTACACTACCCTACACTGCCCTACACTACCCTACACTACCCTACACTACGCTACACTACCCTACACTACCCTACACTACCCTACACTACCCTACCTACCCTACTTTACCTAACTTTTTTTTTTTTAGAATTTTTCTCTCCGTAAGAACCATCACTGAACTTCAAGGAACATTTAAAAAAAAAATCAGCCAAATCGGTCAAGCCGTTTTCATGTTATGTCGTGACAACGGAAAACGGGTTTCATTTTTATATATATAGATAATATTATTTCTGTGTTTTTCATCATGTATTTTTCCGTTATTTCATGTTAGAAGAAATTCTTTGTGTTTATAAGAACCTTTTGTTTAAATTTGCAACAAAACATGGCGTCATCTTGGAAATGGTGTTCTGATGGATTACGGACATCTGTAGCCGCAAACGAGGTTTGTAGAGATAAGGTGGAACCATCATTCATGTTTTTTGGGCTTCTTCGCTCAGCTTTATTATATTTCTCGGATATCCGAATGGTTGCGGATATTTTGCAAAGATTTGTTTTCTTTTGCCGCCAGATGTTTTATGCTGATTTGATTCGTTGTTTATTTATGAAGAAATTTTGATTAATTTTTTTATAAAAAAAACTTATTTAATTATCGGAGATGCGTTTCTCCAAATAGATTGTGGTCCGTTTTTAGTCTAATCAGATGTGACTGAATAGCCGTGTTTAACATGGAATGACTTCCTATTAGACCTCCACAACCCAGTTACCTACTGGGCAAATGACACTCTTTGGATAGACTATAATGACTAAGATCTACGAATGACAACTGGAATCCACGGTAATACGAGTTTTCTGAGGATAGAATAAAAATACATATTTTTTTATATCTTTATTTAGTTTTGTGGAATACATTGTATACTTGTCAATAACTCAAGAGCGGGAGAAGTCATTCTGATGATTCCCCTTCCAAAAAAAAAACTTTGTCAATAACTATTTCCAGTATTTCCTACCTAAAACTACTGCGTTGTGATTTTGTTGTATTGACAAACCACGTGGAAACGGATAATCTATGATTAAAGAAGCCTCCTATGTGACATCAAGGTTACTTTCAAAATAAACTCACAAAGTACAACAACAACAACAACATAATCCGTTGTTTTGAATTCATTAAAACTGTTCTTTCGAATATTCGAGTAAATGAAACTGCCTCTTTGGTCTGATTGTCGCAAACGCTACTGCTGAGCACGAGGTCTGTAGGTACGCTTCTACTACTATCCTTCGGGACATTAGGTTAGAAACTTAGCGAAAAAGGAAATACAATTATTTAATTGGAAATTAAGTGCAGTATCCTTTGCTGCAAGTAATGCAGTTGAAGCATAAACTGTACCAAATTACATCAAAATCGGTTTAATAGTTCAACTGTAAAAGAGTAACAAATAGACAGAGTTACTCTCAGGTTTGTAATATTCATGAATAAAAAATAAAGTCTAAAAATTCACTAAAATTTGGCGTCGCAAACTAAAAAAGAGACTGGAATATTGATGGCTCTAGGACATGTCGAATTTAATTGCCTCAGCGCTTTTGTGGTACTTACCAGTAATGTTACTCTTTATTTAATCATTTAATGTATCACAAATCAGTCTGTACCTACATTAGCCCGCCCAAAGCAATCAAATCCGCCGTAGTTCGGGTCCGCAAACACATTACTAACATTAGTCATTAAACACTCAGTCAAGTAGAACCCACTAAAGGTAATTGATACCTAACTCTCGCCTTGTTGACTGACAGCTTTTATAACTATTTGCAGAAACTAAGTAGCTCTGATTTCTGACTGATCAATGATAGAATTTTAGTCACATTATTTTTGGTTTTAATCACATTAGTTTTGGTTTTAGTCACATGAGGTTTGGTTTTAGTCACATGAGTTTTGGTTTTGGTCACATTAAGTTTTGGTTGTGGTTACAATAATGGTTTTTGGCTTTAGTCAATGATCTTTGCTTTGCTTTGGCCTTGACATTGACAGCTGTTGCATCAGTTTGCAAAAACTAACCAGCCATGATTTAGGGCATCTATCAATGATAAAGTTTTGGTCACATGATCTTTGGTTTGGTTTCGCCTTGTCAATTGACAGGTTTTTGTAACAGTTTGCAAAACTTAAGCAGCCATCATTTTTGGCTCTTATCAATGATAAAATTTTGGTCACATGATTTTTGGTTTTAGTCACATGAACTTTGGTTGCGGTTACATGATCTTCGGATTTAGTCACATGAATTTTGATATTGATCACTTGATTTTTGGTTTTGGTCTTAAAAGTTTTTATTCTATTGCAGACATTCTACTATTGTGTGATCGATTCAAACCACGTTGCTATAGGTACTTATGCTCAGTTTCACTAGCACCTGTCGATACCTAAATTAATGCCTAAATAAAACCGCCCTGTTTATTTTCTATTTTCGCGCTGAACCGAGTGTTGAAACTACAAAAGCGCGCTTTTGTGTCCAATAATGTTAGTCAAACCAAGTATTTGTTAAAATTGTTTGTATTGTTGTACATTTGGGATTATAGAAGAAGTTAAAAATTCACTATTTATAGGTGCCTATGAAATTGTCGTTTTGTATGAAAAAATTTAAACGAATTTTTTTCAAGTATTTTTTATTTGTATTAATCGAAGTAAGAAAGAAAGACCTATTATAAATTCGTAAACGTTAGACTACTTTTGAAAAATATGACGTTAATTGACATTATATAATCAGCGGTCAATTCATACTTCTATTTAAAATGTTCATCCTCAGCTTAGTCTTTATGCGTTAAAGCCAAGCGTTTATCACTTTACGCAATGAGTCCATTGGAAAGTTTTACATTGCTACTCGTAAAATATTTTTAACGGTTCCAATTGTGCCTTTTAGAGCTGATCACGTGTTCTAACATCTTATCTTTTATGATTGTTAAAGGAAACAATGTTAATCTATCTACGACATATGACGTACGTATCTAATCTGTGTTACGAGAAAAATACATACGACTGGTATCAAGCACCAATAGCGTTTCAAAAATTGTTGTAGGCTCAATTCCCACTTTAAGGAGAACAATCACAGTAATACTGTTTCCATTAATACCCCACTCCATTTTAATTTAATAGAAATAGCGAGAAAATACTACAACGATATACGTCAAAACTATGCCACTATATTATTTGAATGAATTACCTTCGTTCCGAATTGAAATTTAGAAACGAAAAACATTATATTACTTTTTAGAAAACTAAATTTATGGCTAGACTAGGTACATAATTTGTACCCCAGCAAAACCGAGGCAGGTTCAAGAATAAAAAATTATTCAACATCGAAGAGAAAATAACTCATCATCAACTGCCTAGCCTTTTCCCAACTATATTGGGGTCGGCTTCCAGTCAAGCTGGATTTAGCTGAATACCAGAATTTTACGAGGAGCGGCTGCCTACCAGACCTCTACAACCCATTAACTGGGGTAACACGGTAGGTACTTCATGGCAAGACTGGAGTCAGATTTACTGGCTTCTGACTATCCGTAACGACTGCCAAAGATCTACAAATGACAGCCGGGACCTACGGCTTAACGTGCTTTCCGAGGCACGGAGGAAACTCGTTATGTTAAGATGGTCACCCATCTACAGACCAACCTGGGCAAGCGCTGCTTAACCTCGAAGATCGACCTGTGCGGCTGTTATTATCTAGCCACGAGCTCCTCATCGAAAAAAAATAACTAATGAATTTTATTTGAACGTACTTTTCGACTCTCTCCAGTCTTTTTTTTTCGTTAATTTATAAGTTTGATTTTTGCACAGCTTTAAGGGACTATAAACCTAAGTATATGATTTTAATTTCAACTCGATACCACTTCGCGTTTCCGAGATAAAGGTTCTTGACAAACAGATAGACGGACAACAAAATGATCCTATAAGCGTTATGTTTTTCCCTAAAAAAACACGATATTTTTATTCAATTGACGAATGCCGTAAAAGTGGATTTTACGTATTCATTTTCGCGCGTAATTTGACGAAAACATTGGACGCCATGCTGCTTTGTGGTCATGGTGTCAATTGGTTTCGTAAACAGATGCGCTGTCATTAAAATTAAAGTAACCAAAGACGTCAGTTCATCAGTTGACACTTTTTGTTTACATGGCTCAATAACGTAATATTATTGCAGCTACAGTTTCACGTTTTAAAAAAAAGATTAATTAAAGTGAACAAAGTCACACCTACTTTCCTCACGTAACTCAGGCTTCTATATTAACTCCCGAGCTCTGCAAGGGAGTCAGAAAAGAATTTCGTTATTTTATGAACCAAAATGAACATTCATCGACTGCTCACTGCATAAGCTATCTTAATTGTATGCTTTTAATTTTTTTATTAATTTATTTTAAAAACTTCATGCACAAGTTAGTACAAAGGCGGACTTAACGCCTCACACATAATAAAATACCGTATTGTGTATCTCTGTAAGTTGAATTTTGATTAGATATAAAGTAGGTACCTAAGTTAGAGTAAGTATATTATTTAATATTAATTAACAAATTATTATTCCAATTATTTATTTAGGACATTCAACGCCAGTTTCAATATTGGCCAGGAACTCAGCATTAAACATAACCACAATGTCCAAGTATCCATAACCGTAAAATCTCTTATCCAGTAGAATAATGTCGTAATTGCAGAAAATTCTATATTTAAATTTAAGCTTTATTTCTGAACCATAAAAGTTTATTTTGAATAATGGTCAAAATGTTATTACGTTATTGTTTTGTTGCGTGAATGAAATGTGATAATTCAGTTGTTCCATCTCACCGAGGTGGGTTAGTCTTGTATGTGTGTTTTATGTGTATTACGTACAATTTTTGGGGTTCCATGCCTAAGTCCCTTATAGAATCACTTTATGGTTCGTCCTACAAAGACACTTTTTCTCAGAAATGTGTGGAGGAGTTAAGCTGAAATTAATATCAAATACACAGACCTGCTGCCTCTAGCAGAGAAAAACTTGTCTTCTAAATTAATTTAATTTTAAAGATAAGATAATTTTAAAGAAGCTTTGTTCAGACGCATATTTTGACACTCCCAGTAAAACCAAAACCTATAGGGTCCTTTCTATAGACGTGAAATTTGGCAAGGAGTAAGGTCTTACAATACAAATGAAGCAAACAGTTTTAAAACCGTTTGGTAGTTACGTTACAAAATAGTGACATTTTTGTAATTCGGAAATAACAATCGAGACTGAATTCGGGAATAGAACTATTGACGTTGATTCTGTACGGAACCCTAGATACGCGAGTCCGACTCGAACTTGATCAGTTTTATCTTTCTGTGTGCATAAGTTCGGAGTGATTGCGGTAATAGAAAATAGCTTTCGCACACATATATAATCATATAATGTGCATATGAATCTACACACACATTACTGGAAAAAGCTTTACGGCCGAAATTAATAATCAATCCATCACATATCGGAGATTGAAAAACAAATGCCACCATACAAAAATTTTCATTTTTTCTGTTGTTTCATTTGTTTTTCAATCTCCGATATGTGATGGATTGATTATTAATTTCGGCCGTTAATAAATAAATAAAAGCAACCCGCCTCCGTGACGTAGTTACTTCGTGTTACTCGTTAATTATCGGTTCTTCGATCCCTGTGAGGCTAAATGGTTTTAAGTCATTAACTTACCTTCCAGTACCTAGTTATAGATTAATGCTATCATGTTCCCGCCAAGGCTAACGACAAAATTCTATTTAGCCAGGATCCACCGTATCATAAAATTTAGAGGGTACGCAATGTTTAAGGTTATTATATTATCGGATAGGCACTCTACGGCCTTACCTTGTATCACAGTTATGTATAATGCTGTGTGTAGGTAGGTACTCTCAGATATAGAAATAATGCATGTAAGTAATCGCGATTGATTATAAATTTATTTCTTGAATTCATATTTTGCCTATTATTTGTGGTTTTTTTTTGAGTGCCAAAATTCCAAGTCCAAATTCCGCAGCGCTGGAGCCGTGACAGAACCATACTTGCTGCATGCTGCATGCCTGCTTGCATTTTGCATGCCTGTCACCAAGCTGCATGCCTGCTGCATGTCACATGCTCAAGCAATTAATGTTATCGTCGTAAATTCGTGGCGAAAAACATATAGTGTTATTAAATATACCGACTGCGAATTTTCTGCTATATGATGGTTTTGCTTTTCAATTATTATGGCCATGAAAGTTATGTCTAAAGATGATTCGGACTAACAAAATTATGAGTTTCGAATTTATGATAAGTGAGTGTATGCCAAACAACTTTCTGCGAAATGAAGATTATGCTATGCGATGTTATGCAAAATAATATTATGACGAAAAAAGTTCTGCTTTAAAAGGTAGACCCCTAAAATTCACGGGTGTCTTTCAATTGCCCTTTGTGTTTCAGGGCCCTTACCATTTGCTGACATCTCTTTGAAGCATGCATTGTCGATGATTTGAGGTCCTAACCGAACAACGCAGGACGAGCCCCCCATTGCTCTCACTGTTTGTCAGACCGCATTTGCAGTGGCCGGTTAATCGCCCTGCAACTCCCAATGCCCGGGACGTCTCCCATGGCGGTGGATTGGGCTTGAGGAGGTCCGTTTCCACACAGTTGAGGCCATCTCCTACGTTACCATTCATCATCATCTGCCTAGCCTTTTTCCAACTATATTGGGGTCGGTTTCCAGTCAAGCCGGATTTAGCTGAATACCAGTATTTTACGAGGAGCGGCTGCCTACCAGACCTCCACACCCCATTAACTGGGGTAACACGGTACTTCATGGCAAGACTGGAGTCAGATTTACTGGCTTCTCCTACTTACTTACTTACCATTACTGCTTCTACGACGAGATAGTTTCCCATCTTCCTCGCACCCACTATGGCTTCAACCAGGCCTGTACGGTCATGTCATGATTTTGATTTTAAATGTAGGGTAGTGTAGGGTAGTGTAGGGTAGTGTAGGGTAGTGTAGGGTAGTGTAGGGTAGTGTAGGGTAGTGTAGGGTAGTGTAGGGTAGTGTAGGGTAGTGTAGGGTAGTGTAGGGTAGTGTAGGGTAGTGTAGGGTAGTGTAGGGTAGTGTAGGGTAGTGTAGGGTAGTGTAGGGTAGTGTAGGGTAGTGTAGGGTAGTGTAGGGTAGTGTAGGGTAGTGTAGGGTAGTGTAGGGTAGTGTAAGGTAGTGTAGGGTAGTGTAGGGTAGTGTAGGGTAGTGTAGGGTAGTGTAAGGTAAGTAGGGAAGGTAGGGTAAGGTAGCGTAGGATATGTAGGGTAGTCATTTGACGGGAGCGAAGCCGCGGGTAAGAGCTAGTTACTTATAAGAGACAGAACCAATCCAAAATAGAATGTTTGATTCGCAAGTTATACGTACAAACTTCCGAAGCAAACATTCTATTTTGGTCTGAAATATTATCAAAACTTTATCTTGAGCAAGCAGGGTTTGACACGTTCAACACTTTCCAAATTCTCGAAATAGAAATGAGGCTGTGGAATATATAATAAGGTTGTAAGAACAAATATAACACCAGTGAAAACGGATTTAAATCTTAAGCTGGGTTATTATTTTCATTATTAAAATCGAAATATGCCCACAGCTGGACATTGGTAGTTATAGCATGTTATTTAATTAGAAATCAAGGTATTCGACACTAAGTTCCGAAGGTCATAGTGTAGTTAAATAATATCTACCAGTAGATTAGTTCGTATGAGCAAACATATTGTTTATTCGTTTTTAATGACTGCCATTTGCGAATAGTTTTGCACTAGTTTACAGTTCTGGACCATTGTTTGCGTTAACTAGAGTCAATTTTGTGGGCCGTTTACACTAACAAGTACTCGTATCTGTTTAATGTAGTTATGCAGTAATTATTTATCAAAAGCTTCTTTGAGTTTTGAATGGTAAATGATAACCATCAATTTGATATTTGCTTAAACAGTGAGTAACGCCATTTTGGGTGCGGGTAGCAACATATTTGATCGTTATTTCCTTTTGTTCACTGAAGTAATCATTCACTAGGGAGAGAGCTCTGATCTGATTTAGAACACAATAGCTCCAAAATATTACCGACAGCAACGACCTCGTCAAAACAAAGCCGGGGCCCAAATGTGTCTTTGTTTTATAAAATACACAACACTGTTCATTGTAAGTTAATTAGTGCCGAAACAGACTTTTATCCTCAGGGTGACGTAAGATTAGCATAAGTAAATTCGATACTTTCGGCCCAAAATCCTTTTGGGACTCGTTCTAATTCAGATCGCGTCGGAATATTTACAGAATCGTGTTACATTTTTATCCTTTTAGAATTGCAGACGGCCATTTGAATAATTGGCAAATAGAACCCCTTTTTATTCCACTCGAACCCATGGAAAGTGTAAAACACTCATTCGAATTGATTCGAGAACCGAGTTTCAATAAGTTGGAAGCGAGTTTCCGAACAGTCGTTTCTTAACGGCCGATTTAGCGATGCCTTTATTGCAAGCCTAATGAATTGTACTTGTTTTAAAGTTTCTTGTATCACGGCTTGATATCGGATTCAGATCGGAATGAGGGCGGCTCTAATGACGCCGAAGCAAGGAGCCGTTCAGACTTTTTCATTTCGACTTTGGTTTTAATTAAAACCAGCACGTTCATTGGAACTGAGAAGAGGAACGGTGGAGTTGGACTGTACTATTACTGTTTTTATGGGTTAGCGAGGAGGTACTTGCGGTCACGGTTTATAGGGGACTTACTATTGAATGGTTGGACTATAATACCTAAGTAGTGGTTTTATTGCTGGCAATCGTTTGAGGAGCACCAATTTAATACTTGTTATTTTTACTGATGTTAAAGGAATAAACGATAACGCGAAGAACTTGTGACGGTTTATTAAATGTGATGTTTTTTGTATTTTTAACTGTTCCTCAATTTATTCCTGTTTTCTCCTACCAAATATACTAATTGTACACAAAATATGCTCTACTAGGCAGGATAATGGGGTCCGTGTTTGCTTGTTCACTAGACCCCGTCATCCCTCTCTTACGTAACCTGTCCAAGTCGGGGTGCAACAAGTCTCTTAATAATTAAAAAAAGACCATTCATATATAGTTAGGTGTAAAATTAGAATTTTTGGTGTAAACAATATTACTATTTCCTTTCTTCCTTTCAATTAGTCGCCTCATTTTTTCATACGTCTGAACTGTTTCTGTCAACAAGTTCTTCTCTATACTGCTTACGTAGTACGAAAAAAAGTCTTCACGTATTTTCTTTTACTCTCGAATCAGACACATTAATCATATATTCTGTGTATTGCTCAGAAAAGGGCGATTGGTAGCGTTACCTGTCACAGAGGACATAAACTACAGTCCCTCTGGGAATATATCGAGCAACGCGCTTTCAGCTGACATTCTAATAAATATCCCTAACGTATGTGGGCGTACCATACTTTATTTTTATCGTAGTAACTAAAATATTTGTAAGGCGGTATTCAATATCTCTTGTGGTTATTATTAATGGTCAGAAGGCAAAAATAACTCAAGGATAGGGATCTAATTCTGTAGTATTTCGTAGAATACCTATTGATAGAATTTGTTTACTATTTACTTACTTTAATTGGTTTCTAAGCTCTTTTTTGCTACATAATAGATGTCTTGTTCTATTGATAACTTAAAATCTTCCTTTCGTTGTCTTTAGCGTAGAATTATCGGCCTTGAAATGTCCCCACTTTTGGGACTCAGGCCTCTTCTCTATGGGAGAGAGCATGGGCCCAGTACGGATTGGTGACCACATGTCTTTTAATTTTTGGTGCTAGGACATGTTGGTTTTGTCACGAAGTTTGTTGCTTGTTATTGTAAAAAAAATCCAATATAAGTTCCAATTACGAAATCAAAAGTTTTTCCACTATCTGTGGAAAAAACATTTAAAACTTAATAAAATTGAAAAGCCATTTATATTGGACCTAAGTGTTTTTGATAAGACTAAATAAAGTAGTGTATGAAACTGCACATAATTTGGTGTTAAAACATTTGTGTGGTACTAATATAAACTTCGCGTGTGGCTCAGTTTTTCTCAACTTACACTCATAGTTATTTTAAGCTTTGTGGCGGTATCATAAACTGTTATTTAAAGTATGTTACAAAATAATCTAAATGGTTTGCGTCATCAAGTCTGCGTACATAATTATGACGATTTTCCTAATAGATATTTACTCGATATTTTTGTACGAAGTACGGATTTCGAGTGCTGAAAACAATGCAATTATTTCTAGTTGATAACTTATCTTGTTGGGTTTATATGAATTTAAATAAATAACATAGCGTTGGGAGACAAATATTTTAGCTATTTCTTAATTTGAAAGTAAAATTCAGATATCATCATCATACCTGTCATTGCTAATTCTATAGTCTTCATTTAATTTTTTTTTCACGACTTTTTTCTCATAAATGAAAAAACCCGTAGTTAATACCGTACCTTTTTACCTGACTGTTTTAATTCATCATGGAACATCAATGAACTAGTTTATTTAAAGTTCTAGAACAGCTGTATAAGCTTTTGTACAACTTTTATACAATTAAACTATACAGTTTAGAGTGAATCATCATCATCATTTCAACCGAAAGACGTCCACTGTTGGACATAGGCCTCTCCCAAGTGTCGCCAATATGAACGGTCTTGAGCGTCTCGTATCCATCAGATTCCCGATTAGAACATTTATGTTTACATGAAACAACGATTGCATTACTGCTTACTATCCGGCGGGACTGCAATCAAGCACTAGTTTATGTTGTATGTATAAAAAAAACATAAAACAGCTTGTTATGTTACTTATGTTCATTCAGTCCCAGATACCATTTTCTGTCCAACTCACCTACTTTAAAAAATATTGCCACACACAAATAACAGTTAATCAAATTTTTTAAACGCCACATAATAAAGCAGTAATTTATGATGAATTTGATGAGGGTATTACAAACGGACACTTTTATTGCCGTGTCAGACCCTTATAGAGGTGAACATGATGCTAATAAGGACTTATTTCCAACAGACCTGAATAATTGAGACCTGAAAATGAAATGTTATTTACTTTTAATAACGTGTTTGTTATAGAGTGTTTGACTTATAACCTTACTTGGAATACGAGGAGTTAGAGAAAGTTGTGTTCTGTATAAATAATCCTTGTGTTCGAATTTTGATTACGTTAGCCATTCTCAACGGATATTAGTCTAGTGCGCAGAAGTTATTATGTTGCACAAGTGTGTGCGCAAACACAAGTGTACACTCTTTTCCATCAGGACAGTGAGAGTACTATTAGTATAGAATAGATGGCGAGGAAGACCAAAGAAATGATGGATGGATTGTTTGAGAATTGATTTGAAAGCGGCCCGGTGTTCTCACTTTCTGCCTGACGCATGTTGTCACAGAACAGGGTTATTTCGGGAGATTCTTGTTGTACTTACTAACTACTTGTGTTGTAGATGTTGCCATCGAGTCGGTCTGGATCTGGTCTAAACTATGGTACGGAAACTGAAGATATGGGAAACTCTCAACTCCTTCTGTTTAATACGAGCGAAAGAGTTGGCGGACAACGAGGTGCAATCTTCGAGCCCCAACCGTCACAGAAGAAGCTCTGATCGTCGGGAGTCACAAATTTTTACCAGTTACCAAAGACGCGGGTTTGTGGACGACGAGTAGCGGTAGCTCGCCGACCAATCGCAGCGCATTGTATTCTACGCGTGCCTCAAAGATCTGGTGGTAAAGGTGAATTAAATGTATATTCATTTTAAACATCTTTACAACTCGTAATGAGCAGTACCTACAAATCTCGCTTATCACATACAATTTGAGCATTATGTTTTCATACAAAACCCAATCAGATAATTTTAACATTAAACCGGTCAATTAACTAAACGGTAATTATTTGCTCTAAAACACTGACCGTAGCAATAACAACTATTCTCTCAATCGTTTAACTCTATTGTGTCCAAACACTATTGATTATCTTTTGTTCGATGAGTTTCATGACAAAAGTCCGTTAAGCAAATTCAATCAGTAGATATATCGGGCTTGGTGACATATGTGCCTTTTAACCCCTTGTGGTATAAACCACCCATTCATGTCAAGGTCGAAAAAGAATCACCATTAAGTTAATTGGCGAAAGGTCAGTCTTATCAGTTTTCCGCACGGTCGGCTGATTAACGATTTACGAAAATAGCCTTTTGGTAAGACGATCGGACAATATTTTCGGGACGAAATATCGGCTTTCATTCCCTCTGATAACGGTTATCTTATTTGAGCAATGAGCTTTGTTTAGACTTTTTAGGGAAGGTTTATAAATGGCCTGTTTTTGGCGTGATATCTTGATATTTAGCGCCAGAAAAAGTAACCGTTGATCGTTGACATCGTTTGACATGATAACGCGTAGCATCACGCTACGCGCATCTACGAGCGACGTAGCGCGATAAGCGTAGGCAGACTCGTAGCAAGGCAATAAGTATCGTTTGCTACATCTCACCCCAAAAACTGTTCGCATACAAAGTAACGTACCTTTTTAAACTTATTGCTAATTCAGCAAAATTAATGCTGTCTGGCTATGTTTAGAAATTAAAGCAAAGTCGCTAGCCATTTCCTGGATGGCCGCAATGAAAGAGATAAACCGCAATAAGAGTAAAAAAATACGAGACGCCGAGGATTACATGTTTTTGCATTTTTATTCCATTCCCGAATCAGCATGCAAACATTTTTCAATGCCGGGATTTGCTTTATTTACGAGTCTGGTTACACATTGCTATGCCGCAGGAATTCGCAATTATACACATATAATGTTTTTCAATTTAATTAAATTGCATACGATTGTTATATTTTGATTTTAATCGTACTTGAAACAAAGTATTTAATTTTAAACTAACTTTTAGGGACAAAACTACCGTTTTATTTGATTAAATCGTAAATAGCTTGTTTTATGTGTGAAATGTATGTAATATAGACATTAATTTTGCAGCAGTCTTTTTAATATTCAACTTAATGAAGGTCCAGTCGTAGGTATCTGAGCCTCTTTTCTGTTAGGCTTTTAATTCTATAATTTTCGTTTTTTTTACACGGGTTACTTTGAGCTGTGTCATCTTCGGATTGACTTAAAATTAGAAGTTTGAATAAAAGTCATATATATACACAAACAAGTTTTGTTTGTGTTTTCTATTTTCTGTAATATCACAGTTGGTATTTATACCCATGAAATATAATAAAAAAATGTTTATTCATAGGAGTTCCAACGTGCAAACTATGTATTTCAATAGGCAAGCAATATACATATCTATACCCACAAATTTTGTCTATCAAACGAACTCTGTGTTATTGCTTCCACTAATTAGCTCACTAACTAATTAATTAGTTTTGGTTTTGAAAATTTTATTCTGTAGCCGCGTAGAATAGAAAATTTATTTACGAGCCAAAATTTCCCAAGTGAAAATGATTGAAACAGAAATATATACTTTGCAATTTTCTATGTTCATATATGTCATTAAAATTGCATACCATTTCAGGCACATGTTTTCCACGGTAGAAGTCATAATTTAAAATAATAGAAGTTTTATTACATTTCATACAAAAATGGTAATAAATACAGCGATATTAAAAACAATACAAAACACAATTGAAACTAGAACATAACTAATTATAGAATAGAATTACATACCATTTGACCTTATAATTTATTTCAACTTATAATTCTAAGCCGATCCGAAGATATCACAGTTCAAAGGAACCCATACAAAAAAAAACGCCAATATCATAAGTAAGGACCTAATATAAATAAAATCCTTTTCTAAAAATATCAACATAAAGAGCTTCGAATATCAGTAAGTTGAAAGCTTACGAATTCGGACCGTTTTCTCAAGAAGAATATTTCCGTACACGCATGAGGCTCTTCAATCAAGTGAGGGGACACGGCACATCAGCCTACGACCCGAGAGTAAAGGCTGTGACACATAGCCGTGATATATCGTCCGGTGTAGACGCGGCGCAATATTGCGATTGTTGGACGATGGTGTTATTTATTCAGGGAAAAAAATGTTAATCACAATGAAAAAGGAGCAAGTTGCAGTTAAATTTAATTCATGAATCCCCGACCGGTCCTATGAGACCGCGCTGTTATTGTTTTACTGTTGTGTCTCGTTTTGCGAGTATGTGATAGGTTAATATGTAATATTCTTGCCGGGCGACTTTCAATTACTGTGGCCAATCTCAGCCAGCTGTAGCCAGGTACATAGTAGATATTATGGGTCTCCATTGTTTTACCAAAAAAAAATTGCCAAATTATCACTTCCCAAACAATTTGCCGCATAATTTTTTTTGACAAATTATCACTTAGCGAATAAACTCTTCACAAAATGTAAGTGCAAAACCTAATGTTTGGCAAGTCAACGATTAAGCAATAATTTCCTTACCAACTAGTACTTTTACCAATTTTTATGTAGTCAAATATTTCAGTTGACATAACATATTTTACCGAAAATAAAATTAGCCAAATATTTGGTATCTTTACTTTTCAGTTTCTGGTTTTACATACAAAAATATGCTTCTGGCAGCCGCCGGCCGCCGCCGCGGCACGAATCGAACTAAAATTATTCCAAATATTGCATTGGTATAATAAAAGGTTTCTAAAATTGGTTTGGGTAATGAAAATTTGGCAAATTCCTTTCGGCAAAACGGCAGGCTCCCAGATATTATAGTACATAAGCGTGTGTGCAAACATACTTTACTCTCATGGTGCGATGAGACCTCCATTGTGTCCAGGGATAGATCAGGCACAGGACTATTAGCTTTACGTGGTTTCCGAGGTACGGATTGTCACATCAGTTTTCAAAGTCCAGATAGAGAGAGAGAGGCGACTGGCCTGTTGGTCTAGTGGTTAGTGACCCTGACTGCTATGCCGGAGGTTGTGGGTTCGATTCCCACCCGGGACAAATGTTTGTGTGATGAGCACGATCATTTCTTCTGTATCTGGGTGTTATTTATCTATAAATATGTATGGATTTAGAAATATATAAGTATGTTTATCAGTTGTGTAGTACCCATAACACAAGCTCAGCTTATCTTGGGACTAGATGACGTTGTGTGAAAGTTGTGGAAAATATTATATTATTAAAAAAAAAAGATAGCAACAGAGTATTTCCTAATGAAAAACCCATCGACCTTAAGATGAACACAAAGCCTTCAGAACCTTTTGGTGCAGTCGAGTAAAGGTGAGTCAACTACTTAATTATGCAATATCTAGTTAGCAGTGTTTAGTTTACGAACAATTGTATAAAGACAGTATCTTAGTATTTAAAATAAGATTGTTTTAATTACAACTTTAAATAACATTTTTCTAAATTAATTGTTTTAAAATTTTTCATTGCATTTTTTAAATTTTGAATGTAGTAGGTATATACCTAAGTATAAATCATAAACTGATTTTTATTGTACATCTTTAACGCTTCCATTTGAAACCAATTTTTTTAACGATGGCACAAGTTATTAGGGGGTTAAGTGGGAAAAAACAACTGAATGTTTGTAAATATGGTCATTATTGGTCATATCTATATAAATAAAAATGAATTGATGTTCGTTAGTCTGATTAAAACTCGAGAACGGCTGAACGGATTTATCTTATCTTGGTCTTGAAATATTTGTGGAGGTCTACGGAAGGTTTAAAAGGTGAGAAGAAATCGAAAAAAAAAAATCAAAACTTTAGGTCTTCTATTTATCGATTAGTGTACGGTGGGTAGGGTAGTTTAGGGTAGGATAGGTAGGGTAGTCATTTGACGGGAGCGAAGCCGCGGGCAAAAGCTAGTTTCAAATAAAAATAATTCCGCTTTCAAATATTTATTATAATTCTTCACCCAGCTACTGTGCCACAGCCAGCCAGAAAAACACACACGTAGTGTTCAAACTCATAACACACTTTTTTCCATTGCGGGTTAAAAATACCCTGAAACTTCTCTAAGTTTACATAAAGCGCTACAGTTGCAAGCCTGTAAAACACCGCTAAGTGAAAAGTACCTACTGTGATAACTTACGACCTACTTTGTATACTTTATTGTTACTAATTAAAAGCCTGAGGTGACCCTTGACTGGGCAATGACCCTCCCCCGCTGTCTTTTCACTTCTATCCAATTAGAGTTATATAAGCAATGTCTAACAGTCTTGAGTTGTAAATTAATGGAGTTAGTTTGTCGGTATAGTCGGCTCGGTTAGTGCAGTATCCTTACGTTGTCAAAACCTGCACGGTCCGGACAAAGCGGTTTGCCTCGTCGTTTATACCGCGTACATCGAAGGATTGGAACAATTTGCCTGCTGCGGTCTTTCCGTCCGATTATAATTTGGGTATCTTCAAGACTAGAGTGAATAGGCTCTTAATAAACTAGTGCGCCTCACCATCAACGATTGCATCACTGCTTACCATCAGGTGGGATTGCAGTCAAGCACTAGTTTATTTATGGTATATAAAACAAAAGTATTTTCAATTGGCTGTTGCGCTGTGTCTCTCTTCTTTGATTCCCACATGGAACAAAATATATTTATACAACCTTTAGTTCCGAGTTGGAGTACGTGAATGTGTA
This sequence comes from Mythimna separata, assembly GCA_030763345.1. Taxonomy (NCBI): domain Eukaryota; kingdom Metazoa; phylum Arthropoda; class Insecta; order Lepidoptera; family Noctuidae; genus Mythimna; species Mythimna separata. The sequence goes on along the minus strand of CM061172.1, from coordinate 11,085,707 downwards.
TGTGAGTTTACGTTGGTGAGCACACTACGATACAGAAAGAGTAATTATAAGTAATTTGACTTATCCAATATCTTCATATAATCTATATAGGTTTGGTTTGGTCTGTAATATTGTAGAGATCGATAAGTTTAAACTAAATCGTAAGAGATTGAAATCAATCGAATCGAAAGGATTTTCTTTGTTTCAGTTTTACAGTACCGTGACAGCCAATTTAGTGCTCGCAGTAACTACGACCAGGCCTGGTCCAATCTCAATAGAGAAGCGTGGCACAAGCCTACTTTTACCGGCACATAGATTAATTGGGAATCATGATACTCATACCATTTAAGTCATACTTTCTATGTACAGCATAAAATTTAACAATTTGAAATAACACTCATAGACAACATATAACATAACTTTCATATTAATTAATTGTCTGGACCTTCTGCTGACTACCGACCCGGACAGATGTATTGTAACAGTCTCCTCGCCTATAGAAACTTCAGATCACTGTCTGGTGAAGTCTGTGTCGACCTTCTCCCCACCTGACTGCGACTTTCGCGGTGAGCGGCGAATGTGGCGATACAAATCAGCAGATTGGGATGAGATGCGACATTTCTTTGCGTCTTATCCTTGGCAGCAGGTCTGCTTCTCTTCAGAAGATCCGTCGAGCTGTGCGGATGCTATATCCGACGTGGTGCGTCAAGCTATGGAGTATTACATTCCTTTTAGTGACGTACCCGTCGGTGGCTCAACTCACCCATGGTTCAACGCCGATTGTGCTGAAGCTGAAAAGCGTAAGCATTCGGCGTTTCTTGCATGGGCGGAGGCTCGTGATCGTAAAGCTCCGGATCTGAGCTCAAAGAAGAGAGCCTTTAACCATGCTGCCAAGTCCTACAAAAAGGCACTAAAGAGGGCTCACTTCGATCGTATTACTCATATTGGCAAAAAACTCTCTGCACAGCCATCTGGTAGCAGAGCATTCTGGTCCCTTGCCAAATCGGTCGAAGCGAACTTCTGTCGACCCACACTGCCTCCGCTGGTTAAACCTGACGGAACACTGGCTCATACGGCGAGAGAGAAGGCAGGTCTCTTTGCATCTCTCTTCGCCCATAATTCGCGTCTTGACACTAGCAGTGCTACTCCACCGAGTTTGCCTCATTGCGACTCTCCAATGTCCGAAGTTCGCATAAGGAATAAAGAGGTTCTGAGAGCGCTGTGTCGTCTAGACGTGAATAAAGCTAGTGGCCCAGATGGTGTACCAGCGATAGTTCTTAAGGCTTGTGCGCCCGAGTTGTCTCCTGTTCTGACACGCTTGTGTCGCCTCTCATATAGGACTAGAATAGTGCCCAAGTCCTGGAGGCTTGCCAACGTGCAACCCGTGCCAAAAAAGGGCAGTCGTGCCGATCCTGCCAACTATCGGCCGATTTCAATTACCTCCATACTCTGCAAGATTATGGAGCGTGTATTGAACTCGCGCCTCATGGCATACCTGGAAGGTAACGATCTCCTCAGTGACCGACAATACGGGTTTCGCCACAATCGGTCTACTGGGGACCTACTAGTGTATGCCACTCACTTGTGGGGCGAGGCACTCGAGAAGAATGGGGAAGATCTTGCCGTTTCCTTAGACGTCTCGAAGGCCTTCGACAGGGTATGGCACGCAAGCCTTTTGAGTAAGCTTCCAGCGTATGGCATTTCTCCTGGTCTGATTACCTGGGTAAAAGACTTCCTGAGTGAACGGTCTCTCCGAGTCGTTATCGATGGATGTTCATCGGAACCCATGACAACGAATGCCGGGGTTCCTCAGGGGTCTGTTCTCTCTGCAACTCTCTTTCTGCTGCATATCAACGATCTGCTAATGCCCGGTATCTATGGGTATGCAGATGACAGCACAGTTGTAGAGAGATACCTGCCGGGTGCTCGGGCTAGTAAGGAGCTAATCCAGAATAAGAGAGGCTATGGTAGAGCGTGTGAATGTCTCCCTCGAGGCAGTCTCCAAATGGGGTGAAGCCAATCTGGTAGAATTCAACGCTGCCAAAACACAAGCGTGTCTAGTCACTGCAAAAAGGAGTCCGTTCACCTTGACTCCTACTTTCCGGAATGTGTCACTGGAGTGCACCGACCGTCTTCAGCTTTTGGGTGTTGAAGTTTCTTCAGACCTTAACTTTGGGCGGTTCATTGAGTCCAAAGCCAAAGTGGCTGCAAAAAAACTCGGCGTTCTGGCAAAGGTCCGGCGGTACTTCACACCGGGACAGCTTCTTATGCTATACAAAGCACAGGTCCGATCGTGTGTGGAGTACTGCAGCCACATATGGGCTGGCGCTGCAAAATGCCATCTAGCGGCTTTGGACTCGGTGGAAAGGCGTGCGAAGAGGCTAATTGGGGACCCTGATTTGGTTAAATCCGATCTGCAAAGCCTAGAGCACAGGCGTAGGGTAGCCAGCCTATCGGTGTTCTACAGGATGCATTTCGGAGAGTGTGCGCAGGAATTACATGAGTTAATCCCGCCATCTCGCTTTTACCATCGGACAAACCGTCGTACGGCGAGTATCCATCCTTACGTTGTCGAAACCTGCACGGTCCGGACAAAGCGGTTTGCTTCGTCGTTCATACCGCGTACATCGAAGGATTGGAACAATTTGCCTGCTGCGGTCTTTCCGTCCGATTATAATTTGGGTGTCTTCAAGACTAGAGTGAATAGGCTCTTAATAAACTAGTGCGCCTCACCATCAACGATTGCATCACTGCTTACCATCAGGTGGGATTGCAGTCAAGCACTAGTTTATGGTATATTAAAAAAAAAAAAAAAAAAAAACTTTCATAGATACTAAAAAAATTAACCTGTAGGGAGTATTTTTCTGAAATAAAATAATATAATGACTAGCTACCTCCGCGATTTCACCCACGTCTTTGGTATCTACTCTAACTCTATAGGTCACAGCGTGATATTACATCTCCTTCTATAGCAAAAAAAATCAAATCGAATCAGTAGTTCCTGAGATAAGCGCAAATAGCCAAATTATTCAGTTTTATAATATTGTAGTAGTAGTAGCAGATTAGCAGTATAATATTGTCAATTAGATTAAATAAATTAATCCAATAAATTAATAATAACTAATTATAAGGCACAATTAATACATGAACATTAAAATGCATATAGTCATTTAAGTATTAAAATACCAGTACATAGACTAGGTATTACAATCAGAACCCTTGCTGTGAAAACCTTGCGGTAAAAACAAAATAAAAATCTCAACATCGCGTCGAACCTTATGTGGAAAAGCCTAACCACCGCAAAAGTAACGCAAAAGATAAAGCCTTAGAATTTGAGGAGGGTTGTTCTAGCAGACATTTCTGTAAACAAAAACCATTTTAATGATTTTGTTGAGCGCAATCTGAGCACGGACCTAATAAAGGCCAGACGATAAAATAAAAGAACAGATTAACTACGTCAGAACAACGGCCCTAATGAATGTTTATTCAATGCTTTTAATACTTACTCGACTTGTGAAATGAGCAGCTTTAAATGCTCTATTTTAGAAAAGTGAATATTTTTTTAGCAGTTACAATGTTAACCTTCCAATTACTTTAAATGATTCACTAAAAGTTTGACGTATTTTGGTTTAGAATGTTTTATTTAAAATCTTTATTTTAAGAGCTTCCTTGCTAGTCCGAAATGACACTTAAAATAAGTATTTATAAGCTTAACAATAAAAAAACGGCTAGCTTTTGGGCGTCTCAGAGCGAACTAATTTTTTATTGAGAAAATTTGTTCCTCGAATATTTTTCAAACTTTTAAATGTCGAACATAAAATCTAAACAAACAAAAGCTTGAAATCTAAAGCAGCTAGCCATTCAATTATGTGAAATAAACTACAGTGCAGTGTTGTGGCTTTTGCGAGTGGCCAGGGGGAAGTTAATTAAGTCGCTGAATAGAAAATGATTAACAAGAAAAACTAAAAAAACAGCCAATACAATTTAAATTCAAAGGGCAACGTGTCTGATTGAAAAGCCTACCTTACAGACATGCAATACAAGTTTAAGTACACTGCCGAGGGAGAGTTGGGGTGGTGGGAAAACCGACCCTCATCTTTACTATAAGAACCATTCAAACTCGGGAAATATGACGTTAGGTTACTCCATTGCTGGTTTCTCACTGTTGTGCTAGACAGGTGTCCGTAGTTAACGGTCAATGTAACACGTATGAGGATGAATCGCGAGGGGTTGGTGGAAAGCCTACGGTAAATGAAGTTCGCAAAGAGCCGCGCAGTCAGTCGGGTCCGAGCATTGAGCGGGAGAGCACGCGTCTAGTTTGCGTCGAAAACGTTCGTTACGAAGAAGAACAAAGTTTTGTGACTGAAAATTAAAGTTCGGTTTATTTTGAGTTCGCAATCAAACTGGGAAGAGTTTGTTCGAAATTCGTATTTGGAGGTGCGTGTAAATAAAGGTTTGTAGGTTCATTTAGAATTTGCATACGTTTCCGGAGGGATTTTGTTTTGTTTGTCATTAAACTTTTGTGCAGTACCTACTTAATTAATGGACGTCCTGAAAACACAATTTAGGATTATTTCAGTGGGGAAGTTTGTTTTAGGGTTAGAGCAGAAATAACAGAAAATTTAACAAACCTGTTACAACAAATGTTAGCTTTGCTGATACAGGTGGTAAAGTTTAGAGTGCAAATAGAAAGAAACATAGAGGGGACCATAAATAGTTCAGGTATTTCATTGCTAGATACAATGATAGTTTTCTTTATTTTAAAACCAAGTGACTGATTCTTAACAGATCAATGTATGACAGATTAATATTCAGAACCACACACATGAACATTATGAAAGCCTAAGTTTGTGTGTATGTTTGTGTTTGTAATGTGTGGATGTTTTTTACTACATCACTCTCAAATGACTGAACGGATTTGGATACAATTTGGCACAAAGGTAGACCATGTCCAGAAATAGGAGATCTTTATCCTTAGAGTATCTTTCCTTGAGATAATTTTCTACTTAAATAATTTAGCGATTTTATAATTAAATCGTGGGAATGAAAACATTCGTTGTTCTTCAGGTTTTTAATTGACTAATTCTCTTATACATTAACTATGAACCCTAATGAATGTTATTTTATTCAGTATATTACTTTAGTATTTTATTATTATGACTAATGACCATAACGAGGGTGGATATAATGATGATTACCAAGTGACAATGATGTTATGTAATAGTGTTAAGACACGCTCGACCTTGGTACGATGGATTTGGTCTGTCCGTACCAAGGTCGAGCGTGATAAAGCGTAAGTTTGGTCCGTCGAACCAAGTTAGAGTATGTGTTAAAAATAATTACGCTGTGTCATGCTCAACTTCGGTACGGATAGACTAAAGTCATCGAACCAAATTCGAGCTTTTGTTAACACTATAATAAATACACTACGTGAGTCAAAGAATAAAACAGTTAAAAAGTTAAATTTTGTGCAGATGTTAGTACTTGAACGAAGCTCGGTTAAACTCATTCGTATGAAAGACACATAGATTATAATTATTGACACTATTGTTATTTCGACAAAAGCGAGTGTACACAAATATACATTGTAATTCCTGTACATAAAAAAAAAACATTATTTTAGATGTGAGTAAAATCTCCGGACATATACATACGAGTACTTTAATTAAAGTTGTATTTTTCTACAAACCGTAATTGGATTTTTTTGGATTGGGTTGAAAAAATTGTCAGAGGTGTACACTATAGTGCTCAGACATTTCACCACCGGGCATATTTCAGATGGTATGCAGGAATTTCCTGATAGAGTAAATAAATCACTGTATCTTTAACCTGGAAATAGAAACTACCATATCACATTAAGCCCTTGTAGTTACCACCATTACACATACCCTTATATGTGTGGTGGTGGTAATGGCAAGGGTGTGATGCCTGGGGCAACAAAAACATGCGACTCAATTTGGAGGCTGTGGTCATAGTATCTTAAGTAGAGCAAGTCCTTCAAAAAGATTAACATTCACGGTAATGGTATATAATATAATATCCCAGGGCTGCGAGATTGTATGAAAGAGTCACCGCAACCTAAGAACGCAAAGGTCAACTGAAAAAACACAGGGGGGTCAGTAAAAGTCCAGCACTCACTCGCTCCACTCAGGCGAAGATGTTTGATCATTTTCTTTTTCACCCTCAAAAAAGATTGTATTATTAGGCTACTAATGAGAAAATCTGTAATGCTTGGATGTTTATATCAATTTTGCTTTCATCGAATCTATCAAGCAGAAATTATTTTCTTATTTTCTTTCTATTCTATTCTACCATGTCCAGGGAAAATACAGAAAAATATTATTTGTTATTACGGTAGTTGGTTCCTTTGGGATAATTTCCGACTCATGATTTAGGTACGTGGGCCAAGCTTGGCAGAAACTTGTCTCAGATAATTCTAAAACAATCCGAAATCCAATTATATTTTAATGATATTATTTGTGGTACGAGTCGTTCTCGACGAAAATAAACTCTGTTTCTTTTTTATAATTATAGAAATAATTAAAAGCGTATGTCGTGAAGTTACAGTATTTTTTTTATAAAATACTGAAGGACTTCACGCTCGTTAGCCGGAATACAGAAATACTCGTATGTATGTATGCTTTCAATAAATCGTTTTGATAATGTTTACTGATAAGGGTATAATTTAACTTTATCGTTCGCCCTGATTGTTGTTAAAAACAATGTCGGAATTTTCCTCAGGATAGTTTGTGTTCAGAGTTTGTTTTTGTTTCGCTACATAGTTTATGGTTTAAAATTTAAGTGAAGGTACTTACAAGACTTATAAGTTTTGTTTTCTGTTTTTTTTTCGGTTCGTACTAGGCTAGTTGGTGCTTTTATATTCAAGGCTGTAAATCTAATTAATAGTGCTTTCTGTATTGTTTTATTGTTTAAACCTTCAAGTATGCATGAAGACGAATCGACAACACTCACTGCATTTTCGTTTATAAACCCAAATTGTACATTACTTATAAAAACAATATATTTCCACCCTCAATCAGTCACATAGAATGTATTTGTCTCAGTCACGACGAAGTCAAAAATATTACACGTGCTTGATTCTAAATTGATCTAAACAAAAGTAGATCTAAGTCTTGGAATTCATTAACGCTAATTATTCAACGTTATAGTCCTAGAAGCCATTATGAATAAAATAACAAGAATCAAAATACAAGCAAGACGCACAAAAAAACTAAAGAATTATTTCGGCGTACATAATGATCCCTGATCCAAAGAAAGTGGTTTCTAAGATTTTTATAATCTTGTTTTTAATTCAAATGAATAGTTTTTAGATGAAAAATAGCTAAGGTTTAAATATTATAAAAAATAAGATTAATTATCTAATTGATGCTCTAGAGTCGCAGGTCACGTCGTAGTCTGGTGAAATAAAAACAATTTTGATTTTGAATATATTCTCAGCCTTAAGTGCCACCATATTTTCCTATCATGTGCTTTAACTATCTAGAAAATTACCACAGCCTTTTTATTAAGCCTTTAACACAGACGACTTATTAGCTTCTAAAATCAGTCCACCTTATTGGAGACCTTCCAGAGGCATACTGTACAGCAATAGTAAAGATAGACCGAATTGGATGGATAGCTCATCCTCTGTATTGATTTTGTAACGTTTTACCGACGCCACTACTCTGCTATATCTTGAACGTCTGTTTGGTTGTTGTCAGCACATGGTCAGCACGGTGCACAATTAACATTTTAGTCTTATCGCGGTTAATTTTGTCCAAAATCCGAAGCTGTAGTCTCCAGATGGCCAAGAAGCGTTTCAATTGCGTCTGTACTTAACGCTTGAAGGGTGGTATCATTAAAGACTTCCACCAATCCATCTTTATTCTTTTTTTTCATATTCTTCTATGTTATTGTGTCTTATAATTTATCTTCGCCACCTCCCATTACGCAAAGCCGACTTTTTTAATCCTTTATCGCCATTCACTTCGCTGGTAAGCATCGCTATCTACAAGGCCAAACTTTTGCCAACCAGATAATTGGCGGTTTACCTCTCTTCTTTGCAGCCATGGAAAGGCATTTTTTCACGATATCTATGACATTTTCTTTTGTGTGGGTATATATAGGGTAACTGGTAATTAGTGACCGATACTTAAACACGTGATCGTACTCATGGTAAAAAACAACTTTTATTATGGGACTAAACCTAAAATCACGAAAAGAATCTGCGGCTCAGTATTTTTTTTTTCGCTGAATTGCAATTTTTTTCCATTAGTCACCCAATATAATTTAATATCTTTGTTTATTTATAATGTAATGTTTATTTCACAACTTACCCTTTTATTATTTTAAGTTCTTACAGTTTATCTAAAGGCTGTCTAGGAGATATCACTGTCAGTGCTAAGACCGCCATTGTACCCATACATTTAAGTTTGTGCATAAGTTATGTTACTATTTTGGTGTACAATAATGTTTATTCTGTTCTATTCAGTCATTGAATCTGCTCAAATATGTTTGATTGACCTAAAATGGAATGCTTGAGCAAAAACAAAGCCAATGAATCGTAAATCTAAATAAACAGTATGGAAAATAAAAGCTAATCCATAAAGGATTTCAACAAAGAGATTTAAACACAGGCATTCAAAATAGTTTTTTATTAGGTGGAAAATCATCTAATGACTGGTCGGACGTCATCATCATTATATCATTGTATCATTTGTTGAACGTGTTAGAGTTTTACTGGCTAAAGCCACGCCTGTGTCCCTTTAGGTTCTAATACCACGGGTAACCTTTTCGACCCGTGATCCTAGTAGCCTTTAGCCCTACTGAGCTTCTACTGTTTTATTGACTTCTCTTTGAAGCTTGCGTGGTGTTCCACTGCTCTTATTGCTCATCTGGCTCATGATAGCTCGATGGCTGATATTTGTGCACGATGTATTCAAGATAAGTAAAATGGACACCTTCCATTGACTCTGAGTTTAACATCAACAGTAAGGGATTTTTAACATCAGTTCTCATATCTTGTGTCTTCCAAATGTTTGTTTTGAGTGCATTAATTGCTTCTTAATGTAAGTCGGTTTTAGTTTGTTTGCATATCAGCGTAGCTTTGACTGAGAAGGCATAGTTCATTTGCTTAATCCAGGTCTTCCAAGACATTGGCTAAGCCCCGCTCTATACCACGGCGCCTGTTACCGGAGATATAAGCATTATTCCGTCAAGAATAACAAGAAAGAGAAACGTCCATAGTAAACCCCGGTACTTACTGCAATGTCGTCCAAGATGAGGCCATCCTGCGTTACCTTATAAGAATGCTTCCTCTAAGAGATAGATAAGCCTGTAAGAAACGAATCATTTTCGGCATCACTCCAATGCAATAGCAGGTGAGACTATGTTGGACTAACTCAGCATATCAAAGACCTTTTCGAAGTCGACATTTTCATAAATTTCCCTCAGGCATTCTGATGGCTGGTCGAGTATGATACGGAGAGTGTTAATCTGGTCCGTGTACGAGTGTTTATCCTAAAAACTATCCTGCTCCTTGCGTAAAAGAAAAACTTCGCCTTAGACAGCCTATTCAGGATGATCTTCCAAAACACCTTTGAGAAAACCTAGATCAAATTAAACCCGATCTAGTCAGTCGTCTTAAGGGCAGAGTACATAAATTTCAAGTTGAAGTCCATTTCACCCTGAACATTTTACTTTTTTCCGAAGTCGCATACGAGTCTAGACATTTGAGTTCGGTCTAGACGCCTCTTTTGCTAGCAGTCTGCCCACGTGGCGGCGGTAATCCTCGACTAATGACCGTTTACATTTTAGCACGAACTTTTTCTAACCGTACGGCTAATGCGACTTTTTATACGACTTTATAAGAGGTGGCAACGTTTTCAAACGGGCGGTGTAAACTTTCGTTAGGTTCTTTTTCACACACACTCTACACCACTAAACATTGGTAACACTTGAAATATAAAAGTAGTCGGTATCATCATCATGTTCTACCCAAAAGACCTCCGATTTTGAAAAAAAAATTCCGTCTTTCACCAAAGAGTCTGAACACGTACTGTCTAAAGTAGGTGTTCTCTCGCTCACTTATGTCAGGGGCTGCGTGTGTGACTTCCACCGTCCTTGAGCCTAGTATCATAGTGGGGAATCAGCTAAATGCGTGGAACACTCTCCGATATCTCAAGTCCAGATTGATGGGGTGATGGACGGATGGTTGAGCATACACACATTACACACACCCCATCACAACATCGACCATCGTCTTGTGGTTCTTGCGTTCAGTAAAGTCCTTAAGCTTTCACCACGTTATCGGGTCACCTAGTGGGAAGCCTCTTCCGGTACGTAGCCATCACTCCAGAAATTTCCAGTTCTATCAATCACACATTTTACGTGCAATGTACCTTTACCCACTGGCATTTGAGTTAAGGAATTCTTCAGGCTATGTCAAAATCATCCACAACGTACCGCCGTAGCTGTCAAAATGAAATTGTTTCAATGTGTTACGTGCGTTCGACGGTACCAATTTATGTAAATCCAGCGAACACTTGTAGCTTGTTTCAAACGTAAATAGAAAGACATACCTACCTTATCACGTATTCTATGCTGATACTCAAGCCTTTATACGATTCTCGTTTTAACACTAGATTTGAGCCTAGATCTAATTTTGACGCGAGCGATTTATGGAGAAGATTATCCTACTTGTATAAAAAGTGCAAAAATAATTTAGAACCTATTTCTTTCTCACAAAATTCACACTGTTTTTGCAAAATAACTAATACCCACATTTTTGCAATGTGTAAAAAACAATTCAGATTTTTCTTTTTGACAACTTTTTGGTACTGATTCTCATCGGAGAAATTACGATTTTACGGATTTAAACGAATTTATCAAGTAATTACAAAAATTGAAAGATAGATACGATAAATAAGATCATCATCATTAGACCTAAGTTTTATACTCTATTCAGTTTCGGACGAAGAATATGGTTAAAGGTCTAGGGAAGGAACATAAAGTAGATAGATACCAACGTGGCAGTATTCTTAGGGTCGGCTAATAACAACAAACTGCGATCATTAACTCGGAGTTAATTGTGTGCGGCCTTTTCGAGCCTATGTTTAGTAGGAGACATTTACGAGCTGACATTCTTTGAAAAAGGGTGAACATGCTTCTTATTATTTCAATTTATTTTGTGTATCTTCGTTGGAAATTCGTTTTGGTATGCTTTTTGGCTGAAAAGATTCATTAAATTAGCAAAAATAATTATGAATTTATAGTAGTCGGTATTAGATCTATTGGAACCATGGGTAGTCCGAAAGGGAACCCCAGGGTCCTGGAACTTAAGACAAAGAACGAACATATGATTTAGTTTCAGTCAGTAAAAGTCAGACACGCCCTTTCGTTCCACCCTAGAGCGGAAGAAGCTATTGGATGATTTTCTACCGAAAAAAATAAGTAGTTAATTAGGTAATAGATTTTATGGCCGTTAAGTAAAAGTAGTTAAAGAAAACAAATGAAAGAATATATGTAGTTGTCAGAAAATTTGTTTCTAATAATAGCAAAACTCAAAAATAATGGCCAAAACATTTCAACAGAAGACAGACACAGTATAAAATCTAAATATGCAAATAATTAAGGTAACAGGTGCAGATAATAACACCGTATATTAGACGAAACGTATTTTAATAAGAGCCGAGAGAAAAAAAGCCTTGAACAAATTAAAAAGTCACCACATCGTTCAAGTTTGCCCCTAGCGCAGGAGAATTCCATAAATTTCATTTTAGCAGGCAATGTCGCCGGGGAAACCTGAGAAAAATAAGTTATATTTTTTTCTTGCAAATTTCTACAATGTTAGGATTTAAATGGCTTCTTCGCATTGTCGAATTTGGGCTCTACTACAGTTCTGTTTATTTCCTTAGACTTTCATGTTTCATATTTAAATATAAGGCGATTACGTAATCATTTTATTTTTGTGTTTAGGTACGTTTCTTACATAAAAGTCAATCTTCAAAGAACTTTTATAAAATACACTATACTTTTATAATACTAGCTAACCTGGTAAACGTTATTTTGCCATAATTAGAAATTAACAAAAAGACATCTGGTTAAAAATGGAGGGTGGAGGAAGCAGAGTGAAAATACCTAAGTAATTATTCTCAGATCTACCTATTGTCATTCTTCGGACATAGGTACACAAAAAATTTCACAAAAATCGGTCAAGCCGTTTCGGAGAAGTTCTATAATAAACACTAAAACACGAGATTTTTATATATTAGACAAACTAAACTGGCCAACGTAGTTATGCCCTAGGAAAATGGGGTGAAAATAGCCTACGACCTATTTTTAGACCTACACAATGTTTGTAATCGACTTCTTTCGAAGCAGTTTGACTGAATTAATAAAAAAAAAATACATAAAATCGGTCGAACAGAGTACCTACAACATTTTTATATGTCAGATAATTACAGTCTTTATTCTGGTCTCCCGAAAATATACTTTATATATCTCATAACTAGGTATATAAATTCCGGAACGAACAAAGGATTAAAACAGCTAAAATCTAAAACAACAAAATTCGATAAAAATTCAGGGTATTCAAACTGGAATCTATCGATATTTCGTAAGTTCCTTTTACTTATTATGCCGTCATATCGTTCAGAACAAAACCGTGAAAATATTATTAAGAAAGTAGTCTCGTTTGATAAGGGTTGACGTGGAACGACTTGATCAAAACTAAGGGTCCAGCAGTGGATTCTGTTGAAAATAAAAGGGGAAGTTAAATGTGCTTGGCAACATTTTTTGTATAAATTGTCATCGCTAAGATAGTAATCATTACACGAATATTTTTTGAGGAATACTATTAACCTATCACATACCCGCTAAACGAGACACAATAGTAAAACAATAACAGCGCGGTCTCATAGGACCGGTCGGGGATTAATGAACCTGATACTTCTTCTTTTTGAATCGAAGGTAAACTCGTTAAATTGTTTGGGCCCAGTAGGTGGCTACGTTAACTGCAGCATTTGTGGCACTCGTTAAATCCTTCAAAAGTGCAGATGTATGGACACTTGGGCACTTCAACGTGTGGCTCATGTTTTAAACAGAAACACTGCACTCAGATTGAATATTCGTCGGGTTTAAAACCCCATTTGGCCAAGTTGTGTTTGCAGCGGCCTACCTGGTTGCGCAATCGATTTAGTGCTTTCCATACAGACTACTGCAATTCAGGTCCAGCTAATATCTATAGTTCGTAAATATATTAAGCTCTGACTATTTAGGTCTACAACTACACGACTGCTGTTTTTTTCCTCAAGATACCATCTCAGGCACTTATCTCTCAAGTCTTCTCAAGATCTAACCAATATTAAGTCTAAAACTTAAAAGAGCTTATGATTCTGAATTTATATCGGTATTCTTTTAGAATAGACGACTTAGAACCTCCTTAAAAAAAAACTTTTGACGTATGTGTCTATGAATTGGCGAACTTTCCTGTTTTATTTTCTCTTTCATTATTTATTCTTAACTTCTATTAACACCCGACCTATAAACACCCTCTGTTATATGAGTTATCACATCTCCGGCACATGGTTGAGAAAGGTTTAGGGCATAAAATGATGCCCTTCCTCTTGACCTAATCCCCGAGTCCCCGTTTACGACGCGCACATACAAATTAAAGGAGGACCTTTCCTTCCGTGACGTAAATAGCCTGTATCCCTTTTATCTACTACATAATATCGTTATCAACGTGTTTACGCTTGCTTGATGTCGTTAAACTACTGATTTATGTAAGCGAGTTGTAAAAGTAGTGTGAAGTAGATAAAAATATGTCGTAATTTCTAAGAATATTGAAAACAGGTTCGTTCTTCTAATTATTCTCATACTTACTTTTGGAAGTTTCGCCTACAGGAATGTTGACAATTATTACAACGAAACGTACCTGCTGTCATGTCATAAAAAGTTTCAGAATTATGATCTAATCCAAGCTATGGTTCGCCTATTATAAAATATACAAATCCGTCGAACCAGTGAGGAAACTGTAAATACAGTGATTTTCACATTTTATGATGATATTATCAAGTTTGCAACACTTCGAAATCAAAAACTGAGTGAAACAGTTTATAAACATAAAACTTTAGCAATTTTCATATAAAAAATGTCCATTGCGAGACGATAACAGTGACTGACAACTCTTTTCAAAAGCATAACTCGCCTCATTCCCAAGGGATACAGGGGCAAAATTGTAACTCAACTATTCTTTATAATATACATACGTTTCGTGTCGGAGCTGACAAAAACTCTGCGCATACTTTGCTAATTTTTTCGCCAAAATCTCGACGTGCTTTTGCGCAAAATGCAACGGAAACTTTGCAAATACCCAGTAGGAAGTTGCGCGTAGTTCATAACATATTTGAGCTTAAAATATTTTTAAAGCGGGGAACGCAAAGGGTAATTTGAAATTTATTTTTTCGTGCTATATTTTTACTTGAGTGGAAGATGCAAAGGGGGTAAAATGTTTGTCATTATTATGATTGCATGACAAGAAGGAAAGTAATTAGAGAGCGATATAGGTCAATTTATTCCTTTGAGGCGCTTTTTTGGGAACAATATCCAATGTCTTCTCTCGCTCTTGAGCGGAGCGGAAGAGCGTGTCAGACTTTTAATGACTAAAAGAAAATCTTGTTCCTTATTTGCTTTTGTTCCAGAGGGGCCCTGGAATGAGGTTTTCCTTTCGGAAGCCAACCAACCATCATTGAATGAATTTTTGTTAAATCAGAAAAACGGAGAGTACTTAAGGTAGTAGGAGTATTTACCGTGTCGTATAGTGATGTGTGGAAGAATATTTTTGAGAACTATAAAGAGCATGAAGTTTTAATAAATAAAGAAAGCCAATTTCAAAAATTGAGACTGCATGAAAAATCTAAAATTTTCCATTCATGTAACTTGTCACGCAGTCTGATGCAGTTAGTGGTCATATGGAAGTTTAATCATAACTTTTAATTAACTTTCAGTTTTCTTACAGTTGATTTTTTAATCTTAAATTGTTATGAATTTTAATAGCTCTTAGTTAAGAATTTATACACTACATTTTTTAGAAATCATTACCTATCCCAAATGAAATTTAATCGCAAATTGCATTAACATAGTTTTCCACGCAGTTGAGTTTAAGTTATTTCATATTGTTTCAGGTCTGAAGGCATCATTAGAAGGCTGATGAATAGGCATACAATGGAATATACAACCTTTCTCTTTTTCTTCATAGTTTGCATTGGTAAGTCTATTATAATTAATATTTGTAAATAATTCATTGATTTAACTGTATCTAATTCAAAAAGATAATTAATTAGTCACTAATTTTTAAATTATTGGTAAAAGAAGACAGTAAAATATAACATAATTTTGTCCATAACAAGTTTCTCAAAGTCACATTCACGCAAACCAACTCAATAACTTCCAGATTCATTATTTACTACAACACCAAAATACAAAGAAAAGAGAAAATCAGAAAATATATCAGCGCTGCCGGGCAAAACATCAATCGAAATTTCTATCAATACAATAAAAATGAGATCATTCCGGGCCAACCTTTGAGAGGTTTCTATTCATCCCGAAATTACTATCAGAGTAGAAATATACCTTTAATTTATTTCCTACAGATCAGGGTGATGGACATTGGAAAGAAAGGGACAAAGAGAAGCTTCGACATGATATTGAACTGT
Source organism: Mythimna separata (assembly GCA_030763345.1). Taxonomy (NCBI): domain Eukaryota; kingdom Metazoa; phylum Arthropoda; class Insecta; order Lepidoptera; family Noctuidae; genus Mythimna; species Mythimna separata. The sequence goes on along the minus strand of CM061172.1, from coordinate 11,070,012 downwards.
ACAAAACGATGGCAGGTAAAGATTTTTACGAAATAATAATGATATCTTGGCTTTGGTTTGACATTGAAAGGGACGGTTCAGTAAAATTTTTGTCATTTGGCGACTATTGTTCCTGACCTCATTTTATTATATGTCACAATGTGATATATTTGTAAAAAAAAATACGTGATAATTTTCGTGACAAATGCTTTTCCATAAAAATAATAAAGCGGATAACCAGATTGTCACATAGTACCTATCTGTCGTCTGTTATCGATTAGTTATTAAAGGAGCCTCCGTGTCTGGCTACAAATATTGTTGTAAAATTATCGCAGACTACAATCGCCTCATCGTGCATGTAATACTTAACTGCGCTAGCTTAAATATAAAAGTAAAAATATAAAAGCTATACTACTTCGAACAGAAGGACTATCTGTCGTCATGACCCAGAGAGAACTCTCGCTAAGAACGATACCGAAGGTCTCGATAAGTAATCGTCCGATAAACTTTTGGAAGCGATATCCGAGTTTTGTCAGTATTGGAATTGGTGTCGATGCTACGAACTTATCGATACAGAATAAAGACAAAACACAAAGGGACAAAATTGAAAGCTTGAATTTGTAATTTAAGTTTGAGCAGCAAAGCTTTCGCATTTTATTTTAACGAATGCAAATAGCAATTACTACACGTAACTAGTCTAGTTTGAAAAAACAATTCTTGTTTGAAGTCGTATTTGCATATAAATTGTTATTCTTGCACCATATTTTCCTTGTGCTGTGGCATGATTCACTTTAAAATGTTTTCTTTATTAATCTTTAAAGAACGTCATTTGTTAGATAGAAAATGTTGTCTTTATTATAGTCATAATAATATTAACAGACTTTTTAATTCGCTAAGAGTCAGTTGTATTCACAGCAGGAGCTTTTTAGTTTACTTGATGTAAACAAAACTGTTTACAAACGATGTCATGAAAATTTGTTTAATTTAAAACTTCCTCCCCTTTGTCTAACAATCACTTGCAAAAAGTGTATCTGACATATTTCAATTTCCTTTGCAGAAAAAATTGAGCGCGAGATAGAAAGCTTTTACGATGAATATCCAGAGGAGCGATACAAGGGGGATAATGTTGATAGAATACACTACAAACATGTAACAAATATACTGGATCGTAAAAAAGAAACGGGGAATGATGAACACGTCGATAAAGTAGAAAGGAATTTTTTATACGCCAACACTAGTGATATATATAATAAAATGCCTTCGAAACATTCACTCAATGAACACAATACTATAAAATATGAAGCCTTAAACAATGAGAAGCCTAATAAACCTAGTTCTATAAATTCACCATGGCCTAAATTTGAAGATATCCTCTTAGCAATGGGCAGAAAGTACGATTGGAAGAATGATAGATGGATTAAAGTAACAGAAAAAATAAAAATAACTGATACAAAAGAAGATGCAAGAAAAGATATAATTGAATACCATGAGAAACACAAATTAAAGATAGCAGACACAAAAGAAGATATAAATGCCAGAGGAGATAATAATAGTATTGAATACCACGAGAAACATAAATTCAGTTATAGAATCGTTAAATTAATTAAAAGTAAGAGTAGAAGAAATGTGGTGGTCGCCGTGTCGGCTGTGAGATAGTGCGTACAATAAAATAAGCCAATGAAGTGTAAACGGACATATTTTTTGTAGATAAAAACGGGACCAACAAGGGTGGCGCCGGCATTCGATCGTTTTATGAAGACAACTAGGCTAGGACGTTGCGTCGATGTGTTAGCCCCAGTGACTGCAGCTGATTGAACATTTTATTGTGCTAAGAAATACAAAGGCGCTTCATTGTTTATGCCTATGCCCGAAAAATGTATAGTTATTGCCTATAGAAATCTTAACAAGTACGCATGTAATTAACTCTCCATTGTTGTCTGTTATCGCATAAGTAGTGCTCTCAATAGTTTCTGTTTTCGCCATATAAAAAGCTAGATGTGTAACTTCGAACTGGTAAAGTTAACTTTATGAGTCTCAGAAATCTCAATATATGAACAAACGTTAAAAATAAACTTCTCCAGTAAAACTTTTGTTTTATTTCTTTCTTTGCAAACTATTTAGGGAAGAGTTTTTGAAGTTTTCTTTAAGTGCTCCCTCATGGGCTATACATGCAGATTTCACCGTTCACTAATCTGGTTGAATAGTTCAAACGTTCTCATGTTCAGTACTAATATCCTGAGACGCATTTTGGAATGTTTGATATTTTCTAAAGACTATCATCATAAACATGAGGACTATTAATCAGATGTCTCTGAGAAATCGATGTTATTTTATTTTATAACGAACAAATTGTTCTAGAACACCGCAGTGTGTACGCGGTATGAGGAGGAGCTCTATCATTTTTCATCCCCCAGAGCCGAATGGCAACACTATGAACAAGTTCCCAGATAATTTGTCGGGAGCATATTGTGTTTTCCCACGTCGACATATGCATACGAGATATGACGGCCATTTGTTACAAGGGAAGTAAAAACTTCAAGAAAATAAAGTGGCCCATTCTTTCTTCACAAAAGGGAAACTCTTCAAATGAAGCACGTCCTACACGATTAATGACTTTACTTAGTAACAATGATCCCTTACGCAATGTAAATGTAACCTCAATATGGCTGTTTGTAAATATACATTGTTTAATCCTCATTTACATTATGAATCTTAAAATAAATTTTATGCTAAGGTGGTCGGGACGGAACATTACGCCGCCACCGCGCCGTGCCATTTTGCAAAGTGTGCTTACAGATGATAAATTATCATTATGCCTAACTGACAACATGATCGATTGAGTCGTTAAGCTAAGGTTGACGATGTTTTGTTTGAAATTTAACAAAGAAATCAGATTTAATTCGTTGAAATTCTGAGATGTGCCTACGAGATGACAGGAACACGTTTACTCGAATAAATCAAATTAGAAAGATGTGCAAGAAAAGAAAGAAACCGATTAAAAATAATTAAAGTAATTAGACTGTCACATTGCAGTATTAAATGAGAATTAATTCTCATACTTTTTGTCATTCGTCCTTGAGTTAGAGTGGACGAACAATTTTAATTAATTCAATAACAAAGAAATGTCGTTTCTTTGTTTTTCTTTTCTGGCAACATCTTCTGCGATTTTTCATCTTCATATTTTGGTTGACCTAAAATATTCGCTTATCTTGTAAGTTGTTTAACAATGTTTCTATAGAACCTCCTTCATAGAAATTTTTGGCTGAAAGGATTTTTTTGTGTTGAAGATGCGAAATATTTGGAACAACAGCACAATAGGTACACTTTCGTGGAACTAAGTGAGAAGCTAGTGATGAAAAGAGTTACCGTTAATGAGGTGAAACAAAACGTCGTTAGCAGGTATACCCACAATATATAATAACAGCGCGATCTCATAGGACCGGTTGGGGATTCAAACATTAAGTCGTCGCGCGAAGAGGCGTGTAGTGTTCCACGTGCCTCAAGGAGTAAGTTGTCAGTAAAACCGAAGGCGTCCAGCAGGGACGAAGTCTACTGGCTTCGCTTCTGAAAGAAAAACCAGGGGCCCTGGAATGTAAGGCAAAGAAAGAACATAGGAATCGATTTTAGTCAGTAAAAGTCTGACACGCTCTCTCGCTCCATCCACGAGAATTCTTTAGATGATTTCCCACCAAAAACAGTAATCAATCCTTTTGATAAACCATAACATGAAATCACTGAAAAGATAAGGTTCACAAATAACATGTTTATCTATTAGCTGTCATGATTAGTACGTGGGTCATCATCATTATCCTCATAATAGTCGGGTGAAAGAAATACTCATTATGTAAGTATTCCCAATTCCCTGTGTAGGTGTGTATTATCTTTGTTATGAATAATACTGCTGCGTGGTCATTAGGTATTGTTTGGTTCTGTTTTCCTGTTGACCTTTCTTGCGTTAAATATAGGGTACTTTGATGACGGGTGTCGTTACTTGCGTAGATTCATAAATATAAGTAAGATTATTTATCAAAGGTTTTGGTGAAAATAGAAAATGGAAATACTTGTTGGTCTGGCTTTTTATATCTAGTAGGAAAAGATCCTATGACCTTTTCGTTTCCACGTTATAATTAAAATAAGCTTAGAAAATGAATATACTTTTTGGTCCGGTTTTTTATATCCACTAAGAAAAGATGCTATAATTATCTCTTTCATTTTTACTTTGTAATTATAATAAGCTAGTTTATCTTTGCTGTACAACATTTCAAAAAGATGTATTTTCCTTTTCTAAGAATATCTATATAAACACAAATCTAAGCCATCACTGCCACCGTTTTCTTACCGCCCAATTTCACCCGTCTTACTCCGAAAGCCTTTGCAATGATTTGTAATTATTCGTGGCGGACAAACATCCCGTGCAAAGAAGACTCGGAAAGGTCGGAGGGCTCTTAGCTTGACGGTCGTAAGACTGATCTCTGTGCAAACCTCGCTACCTTCAGCAAACAACGCTATTTGCTCTACCTCGTCCACCCGGACCCAAACAAACACCAATATTCTCATCACAGCCGAGGCAAACTCTAAGAAAAAACAAGCTTCAAAACCTCCTTTTCAACGATTTATGAAATACTAATTGGGTACAAAAGGGTGAATTTTGAAAGGGCTGTCCTTTTTTCGGTATTAAACTTGTATGAATTCTGATCGCGTTATGAAAGGCGACTCGGGAAATGGGTTTTTCTGATACCTGGTCCCGACAAACGTGGCTCTATTGTATCCTTATTGTAGGTTTTATCGGTCTGAGGTTGGGTAGCTTACAGAAAACTGCGAAGATTTGGGGTCCAATAAATTATTTAATCAAAAAAAGAAAATCGAAACGTTTACGACTTACTACGGTCACACGAAAATCAAGAACATAAACCTAAGTCAACTCCATACATCAATTTCTCATAGTTATTTATTTTTTACGGCCTCACTCAAGAACTAGCAATTTATCAAGAGCATGTGTTGCGGGTATACAGAACAAAAATCACAGATTAGGTCTTCACAAAAAAAAAGACGAACGTGATCTCGTTGAAGTACGTGACCGGAATGGTGTAAAGCAAAAATGTGCGTTTTATGATTTTTATATGAGTTTGAACCCTTTTTTCGTACTTCTGAACAGAGCACATAGTCTAGTAAGGTGATTTTAATTTTGAAGCGATGGTTGCAGTTTGTTAATCGAGCGACACTGCGCTCGTGCTAACAGTTGCTTCTATTTTCCAACCGATTTATGTCACACGACGTTGTTTGAGAAGGACTGTTTGCTGAGCAAAGAAGATGTGGAGAAATGTTATCTTGCTAAACGTTACAGTTTAATTCAGCGCTATTGAGAGGAAGATTCTAGTCTAGCATCTAGCTGTAACATCAAAATGAACTCTAAATGATTTTTAATTTACAAACCGAATATTTAGTTAATTTTCGATTTACAAAATGTAACATTAACGCAGATTCTCTTGTACCCCAACTAAGCTTAAATAAACTATCGCTCTCTTTTACTAATCATTAAAATTAGAAAGAGATAATTTTTATTCCTGTCAAATTAGTTTACTTAATGCAGCTTGATGCACTTCTTTGTATTCTTACCAAATAACAACGATAAAAGTTTGAAATCACGTTTAAAATTGTATGACAAACGAAATTCTGACTAATTTGGTAGGAGTAAAATTCTAGCAATTTTTTTATACGTTACTATTGTAAAAGAGAGCATTTTTTAAAATAAGTTTAGTTAGTGCATCAGAAAATTGGTGACATTGTCGTAGGTACTATAGGCAATACCGTACTACTTAAGTATGCAGGAGCCGGATACTCTTCTGTATAAAGTATTTTTACTCAGCTTGGCTAGGTAACAGAGATTATTCAGGGCATGCCGATCAATAAACACAGGGCCAGTCATCTTGCTGGGGTAAAACAATTACCGGTCGCCACTACCACGCTACAAGAACCTCAACGTCACGTTGTCAGCAGAAAGCTGTTTGAAATATATCACAGTCAATACATTTAATCAGTAAAATCCTCTTTGGACTGCAAAACATTGTTATAACTATTCTTGAAGAGTTAAAAGTAATCCAGAAGGTTCTACATTATTAATTTGGATTATTTTTTTTCTTTCAGAGTTTAGTCTTATATTCTAAGATGATTTTTGAAAAAGAATTTTTATACATGTAAGGACCCTAGAAGAGAGCTGGTATAAAAGGACCCTAGAGTAACCTAGAAGTATGGCATTGTAATAGAATCTAAACTTTTGCTACGTGAGCACTGCGGGATTGTTTAAAGAGTCACAGCGGCCCTGGAGAAGGGTTACTAAAAGAAAATAAGTGGGTTTTTAGTCAGTGAAACTCTGACACTGGCTCTTAGTTTTATTTGAATAAGAAAATTGATCAGCATTTTTTGTCGCCATTTACTTAATCTCACAGTATGTTAAAGTACAATTAGAAAAATAAATTGATGAAAATCAGGCACATACCATTTATTGATGCGGGTTTATGAAATGGATAGCAAATGACTTCTCCTGCTCTGAGTGAAGCGAGAGAGAGTGTCAGAATTTTACTGATTGAAATCAACAATTTAGGTACATTCAGTTGCACATTTCACAATGGACAACACTGTACACTGTGGGCTACTTTCGAAGGCCATAATGAAGTGGATATATAAACTCTGCAAACGCACCTAGTCAAAGAATTCCTCAGTCGCATCAAGGTAGCGGACATCGTAATCTCGAAGAGCTAGAAGAAAAAATCGAGCAAGAGTAACTTTAGTTGATAAATGTAAAAACTTCTATGGACCTTTTAGTTATTGAAACGAGCAAAACAATATTCTGCTTATTTCAGCAATGTAGATATTTCAAGACACATGGTCACAAAAGACACACAGTACAGTCTAAGAAAACAATCAAGTTTTTACCTTTTTTCAAACAGGCTTTAGTTGCTGTTCATCGTACAAAACACCTATTTTGTACAATACAATAAAACTGGTTCAAAAACCAGTCTCTTTTACCCAAAAGATACTACTTTTTCAACAAGTTTACGCAATATCTTCTACCAATAATGAGAGTCAAAAGCTTCAAAACGTTTAGCCCATGGACACATATTTTAAAGATCATTATTGATGGCATCGATAGCGCCAGTAAGCTCTTCAGGCTTCAAGTGGCCATAAAGCTGCAAGTCGTCTGCATAGCGATGGCGGTGTGAAGATAAGTGGCTCAGTTTACTCTCATAATAATCGATTTCATTTCAAAGTAACTGTACTCAAGTATTACGAAACTTACTGTCAATCTTTGCATAATCGTTAATTATATATTAATATTATAAAGCTGAAGAGTTTGTTTGTTTGAACGCGCTAATTTCAGGAGCTACTGGTCCGATTTGAAAAATTCTTTCAGTGTTAGATAGCCCATTTATCGAGAAAGGCTATAAGCTATATCATATCATCAAGCTAAGACGAAACTAACTCTCGGGCGAAGACGCTGGCAGAAGCTAGTTAATTAGAAAATTTATTTACTCTAAAGTTTCAAAAAGTTTTTTAAATCTACAGAACAAGCTACACAAGTTTTAACATTTGAAAGTATAAACGTGATCTTTATTGATGCTTTCATATTATGGAGCCTGTAGAAAAAAGCTTCGCTTTTTAGTGCGTACCTAAACAAATCCGGAATAGTCGATAACAGTTTTCAACCGTAACATTTTATTCCGAGATAAACGATAAACCCGAGGATTTCCTATGTAAAGTCTACTGTAGTAAAAAGATGAGTAGAGATAAATCGTAATTTTTAAAATGTCTCTAAAAACTGTGTTAGTAACCTCTACCTTTTTGAAGTCGATTAACAAGTTTTAAATACTATAGTTGTTCTATCTTACTTCTATCTTGAAGAGCTCGTGGCTAGATAATAACAGCCGCACGGGTCGATCTTCAAGGTTAAGCAACGCTTGCCTAGGTTGGTCTGTGGATGGGTGACCATCTTAACATAACGAGTTTCCTCCGTGCCTCGGAAAGCACGATAAGCCGTTGGTCCCGGCTGTCATTTGAAGATCTTTGGCATTCGTTACGGATTGTCAGAAGCCAGTAAATCTGATTCCAGTCTTGCCATGAAGTACTGTGTTACCCCAGTTAATGGGTTGTGGAGGTCTGGTAGGCAGCTGCTCCTCGTAAAATACTGGTATGCAGCTGAATCCGGCTTGACTGGAAGCCGATATTGGGAAAAGGCTAGGCAGATGATGATGATGATGACTTGTTCTATCTTACGAACGACTGCTGGTGTGAGGTCGGTGTTGGTGAACATACTCTTTTTAGGGTCCCGGAAAAACAGAACCCTCATAGGATCACTTTGTTGTCCGTCTGTCTGTCTGTCTGTGAACGCGTGGAGGTAGCCAGTTGAAATTAAATTCATATACTGTTGCTGTCCTTTGACACTGAGCAGAAATTAAAAATCAGTAACGAAAAAAAGATACGGATGTTTATGTCATTTCTCAACCCGATACCTTTACGCGTTCCTGAGACAAAGGGTCTTAGCAGACAGACGGACTACAAAGTAATTATATAAGGGATCCGATTTTTCCTTTTGAGGTACGGAACCCTAAAAAGTATAACGGAGGAAAAGCGGAGTGCATGGTACAAGAATTAAACTTTATATTTGTTACAATTCAAAACTTTAAAGAGAAAGTCAAAAGGATTCCTACAATAACAATTCAGATAGTATCTGTATCTCATGTCTTGCTGTATCGAGCCATTTAGTTGTCATCCTATATCGTATTCGCGCGAAGCTCTGTTTGTTCGTGTACATTCGTTTCCATTCGTGTTTACACGATTTCAATCTCAGGACACCCGCAGATTGGATTTCGTGGATAGATAAGAACGTTTTCAGTGAACATGTCAAATGTATTTTTGTTTGCGATGAATTTGTTTACTGGGTTTTTTATTAGAATCGTGGAATTGGCTTTTGCATTTCCGCTGTCAACGATAATTTTATAATGGCATATTTTCTGGATGTTTTTATCAAAGTTTTGGCAATAAATAGCACTCGCCAAATTGGTTGGACAGGTACAAGGTTTTTGCATTTGTCGGTAGGTTAATAAGAAACTGGACTGGATTAAGCCAAAACAATTTACCCATAGAATCAACCTGGAAACTTGATTAGTGAAATTTCAGTAAAAAAAATGTTTTTTATATAAGAAACAATATACATATAACTGGACAACACATTATTATACAGTCCAATTAGAAAAGCTACAATTATAATTGCAGAACTAAAATTTTAGTTAAATGGGCATTCCATTAAAAGTGCATCTTTTTTTTACTTATGCACGCACAAACACGCTAGTGACGCAATTAAAATGTATTAAGAGTTTATTAAAATAGGTAATAAATTATTTTGGGTTAAAAAGTCATCTGTTTTCAAAATAGCTGAAATCGATTTATTTGCCGATTCTGAACACAGTGTACTTTTAGGATGTCTAATTTTCGTGTTACATGAGGTTACACTTTTAAAGATTTAAAGATATAGTAAATACTCTATTACAGACCTCTATCAACAGTAAACAGGAACTGCAAAAAATCGGAAAAGTAACATCTACCTAGGTATACATAACAAGGCATCAGGAAGATAAACACCTCAAAACACATTTGTCCCATGACAATGTCATACAGTAAAAAGCTAATGTATTTTGCCAATACGCCTCAAGTATCGTTTACATGCAGCCCGTATGAGCGATGGCTAAACATTTACCAACCCGCCGCGCAATAACATATTTGCGAGCCACGATCCACGAATATTAGGAAAAGCTTTTACCTGAAATGGAACGAGAAAACATACTTATATACATTCAGTATTGACACACATACCTACTAATGAATATAGTCCAAAGTACTATTGCAATAACGTCGGTTATTCTCTGCGTTTATAATTGAGGGAAAAAAATATAATTATTTTCTTCTCCCGGTCCGTTGCGTCACGATATTAATTAATTAATGTTGATTATACAGAGTGTTCAAAGCAAAGTTGGGGTTTGAGGTTTGAGTTTTATTTTTAATTGGAAACAATAAGTTAGTTGGTATCTTTTAAGATTTATAAGGTACGGGTTTTCAAGGACTTGTTTTTAATTGGACATTTTAATTTGCTAAATATTTGGATTTGTGCATGATTAGCGATAACCTTGACTTATTCAAATATTATTGTTTCTAGGTATACTAACTTGCGTCGGCAAAACCCAACCAAACCATATTAACCTGACAATATAACATTGTAGTAAAATAAAAATTAATCATTATCTTTAGTTATAAGGACTTTGACTACCTACAACAATATTATTTAACTGGAATGATTTTATTTCTATAGTCTATTTTATGGCAATAGTATCTTTATTCTATGTCATTTATTAGACCAAAGGGAATCACATCACAATGACCTAAGCGCCAAGACGTGATCTGAAATATACTGACCGATACCTAAATTCAGTTGCAGGACGGAAGCTACCCGGTCTTTGTAGTCTCTATATTATAGTCTATCTAGACTATTATTATACTCTGGTGCAAGCTAGCATAGAGATGAAATATTCTGGCATTTACGTGAACGAGTAGACAAGCAGCGATTGCTTTGCAGTTACATAAAATATTATGTTTCTTAAAAAACTGGTGTTTTGTTTTAACTTTACAGTAAAATGCTCGCTGAACTTCTAGGGAAAACAACATTATGTGATTCATAAAGTGTTTACCTTTCATTATTTTGTCAACAATTTTGATAAAAATTCTTCGAAAATACGAATTTTTCACACATGTAGGCTAGTGCTGAAAAATGCCATCTAGCATTTTGGACTTAATGGAAAGGCATGCGAAGAGGCTAATTGCTGATCCAGATTTGCTTAAATTCATTTTACAAAGCCTGGAGCACATGCGAAGGGTAGCCAGCTTTTCGCTATTTTACAGGATGCATTTTGAAGAGTGTGCACGGGAAATGCACGACTTAATTCCGCCATCTCCTTTCTACCATCAGACAACCCGACATACGGTGAAGTTTTTGTTACCTCTATGATCCGGCGTTTCACCTCGACGGCCGACGCTTTATACCGCGTACATTAAAAGACTGAAAAAAATTGCCAGCTGCCGTCTTCCCGTCAGATTATAATTTCCATGGGTGTCTTCAAGATAAATATACTCTTAATAAACTAGAGCGCGTCACCATCAAAGATTGTATAACTGCTTACCATCAGGTGAGATCCCAGTCAAGCACTAGTTTATATCTATTAAAAAAAAGGTAGGTACAGTCAAAATATTTAGATCAATGAAGTACGGCTTACCACTTGTTCAAATAAAAAAATATGAAATCTTTATTTCTGAACCAGATAGACAGTGGTCTACTACAGTGGTGGCCTGGCAGCGGCCAGTCTTGATAGCTTGCCACATCAAAACAAAAAGCGCAAGGAAGATTCCAGTATTTTTTTTTACAATTCTGTAACAAAATAAAGACAGGAAGAGATTAACAACATTCCTCTACTGATACGATTCCATTTTAACAACCGTACAACAAAGAACAAAACTGTCGGGAAACAGCTGTCTTGAAAATTAATTAATTGAGAAAACTGCTGGGAATGTACCATTAAGGAATCGCTCTTTCGGACAATGATAAATGCTGCAAGAATAATTTAGACAGTTTTTTTTAAAGATGACCGATGTTTAATGGATGACGTTTTAAGAGTGTTAGGAAAATTTTATTTGAAGTAGTTCTTGAACTGAAGTGCTGCAAAGTAGCCAAGATTTTTATTAATGGCAAGCTCAAGGTTTCAAGGATATTAGGTTAAACTAAGAATCATTGGTGGTCTAATGGTAATGGCCCCGACTTACGAGGTTATGGATTCAAATATAACAAGGTATAGTATTCATTTGAAGTAATTTATTTCAACAGAGCAGAGCAGTAGGCTCTTAAAAAGACGACGTTGAGGCCGACGGTTGACGGTGCGTTGTAAAACTAAAAATTTCAAGTTACATGACATTCTCCTACACGTCCACGTGGGCCCACGTGGTGGATTGTAGTCCGTTCCCTTTCAGGGAGGAGGTTTGAGTTCCAGCAAGGGAAATTTTTTAAAGTTTAATGTTGGTCAAAATTATCAGTATGTGAACAAAACGCAACTAAATACAATTTACTCAGCAATTTTTTTTTTATTTGAATCAAAAAGTATGAAACTTAATTCAGTCTTAAATAGGTAAGAAATATTTAAAGTTTGGTGGAGGGGTAAACGGTCAAGTAATATTAAAAGGATGCACCAACTATAATGTGACGTCGCCGCCATTAATTTACGCGAGAAGTAAAGAGAGCCAGATATTCCACGCCCACTCTTTCTTGGACAAATATTTCATTTTGTAACCACTTTTGATTCAGTTTTCAGTAAAACATTTGGATTTAGTGTAGTTTGTTGTTTAGTACAAAATATAGTATGAAAATAAACACAGGCACTACCTACCCAATGTAGCAAAATCATAATGATTGTATGAAAATTGTGCTCTAAAGGTGATTTTCAAGATTATTTTATATAGATGAGTCAGAAAAATTACATAAGAAACCATAAATCTACTACTTAATTATAATTTACCAGTCTCATGAGTCAAAGTTCTAGTTTCGTCCTAGATAAAACGAATCTTTTACGATAAGAAAAACATCATTTGGTCAATCGCTAGAAATATTATGTGATTTAATTTTTTTCCAAGATACGACTTCTCTTCCTTTCTAAATCAAGAGCAAATTCCAGTAAGTCCTGAGACAGTCTTATCCTAGACTTATTGGAATTGGTTCTTGATATTAATCTTTTCTCACAATCGCTCATTTTGTTTAGTAACTGCTATTGTACAGCACTATTAAAACTAGTGTTATACAATACTATAATAATAATATATAGAGGAGCTCATGTCTAGATAATAACAGCTCCATGGGTCGATTTTTAAGGTTAATCAACGCTTGCCAAGGTTGGTATGTGGATGGGTGACCATCCTAACATACCGAGTTTTAAACACTGTTTTAGGCTATCACGGTTTATTTCACAATTTAAAATGTCACGGAACTCAATACAATAAATAATCACGGAAGATATCCCGTAAGTGACATTGTAATACCGAGTTTTCTTCGTGCCTAGGAAAGCACGATATTAAGCTGTAGGTCGCGGCTATAATTTGTAGATTTTTGGCAGTCGTTATCGATTTACCGATAGTTAGAAGCCAGTAAATCTGACTCCAGTCTTGCCATGAAGTAGGTACAGTGTTACCACAGTTAATGGGTTATCGAGGTCTGGTAGGCAACCCTCTGGAACTGGAAGCCAACCCCAATATAGTTGGAAAAAGCTAGGAAGATGATGATTACCTAGTATTATACAATAGTTCAACTCTAGTTGAACAGACGATGTTTCGTCAATACTTTTGAGCATGTACAAAAATCCTAAAATATCATACAGGTATAATATTTATTGCAATCTAATTTTTCTTTTAAGATCTTTACTCAGACTCATAATTATAAACTAAGTTATCGTACCCACAAACAGCATGTCATTTGTATTTATACATATTGATTCAGAAGATTTTGAATTGTATAAATGTGATTCAAAGATCGACTCAAATATTGACCTAAAGGTTACACTAGAAGATGCCTCGACAACCTGGTTTCAACACGTCTAGTAAATAATGAAAATGACCTACTCCAAATAATGACGCAAGGCAAGCTAAGAGCTAATTTTACTTACCATAAAAATATCACCCCGCACAGTGCAGTGTTAGCAAATGTTGTCTCAGCTAGATAAATCCACACTCTCGTAATATGAGAGCCACTTCAATGGATATGGATGGCATACACTTACAATCTGTGCCAACAAAACTAGTGGAACAAAGAACATTACCTCGTCAGCCATCAGGCAGCCAAACAGGTCGTCACAGAGTAATGAAATATTTTCATTACCGCCCTCGTTCGATAAACATGTTGACGAGTTCTTTAACAGACGCCATTACAGTTGCAGCGAACGGAAATTGTAAAGCTGAAATGCGCCCAGTAATTAATTGCAACGAATCGTGTTTACGGAACTATGTTTGAACTTTGAAGTATTGCTATCTTATTGAACGAAGCTTAAAGCCACTGCAAAACTTAATAAATTGACACTGGCTGTGGATTTGTTAAAGATGGTAGAATAATATTATAATGTAGTGGTTTTTATTAGCTGTATTATAAATGCTTTTATTAATTTTTATCTGTTTTGAATTTGGCATAATTATCTGTTCTTTTTATAAAAGTAATACTTTCATATAAATTGATTTGAATTATTGGAAGATACATCACGTTATTTTAAGTTTCGAAAGATCAAAGTGCCCTAACAAAGACAATGTTTGTGTAAAAGGTCACTATAGCCACTGAATGTACTGCTTGATTTGTGAAAGGAAATAAATTATTTGAACAGTCGCATCTATTTCACTTTTTTGAACTTATTGGTCACGGGTTAGTAGGGTGTTCTTCTAGAAGTAATGACTAAGATAGGTCCTGGCAGTAACCGCATTAGTAACTGGCCTTAGTGTAGTTTGCAAGATTGTTTGTAGAGCCTCGAGCTGAAATAAGTTTTTGGGTCAGCTAGTGCAGTACCGTACGAACGGATCAACCATTCTCCTTGTGGGATCAAGTTTAAGGCTGCAAAAGACAGTCAAAAACATACTACTACAAACTGTGTTGACTGTATTTACTGATCGTAAGCACAAAGAAAATATTTGTGACAAACAAACCAAACCAATTTATTTTATTAAAAAGTAAGAATACAAAGGCTCCAACTTCAATCTCGGACAATTGTTTCCGGCCAAAAGATTGTTAAGATAATAAAATCCTTGTTTAACAAACTCAAGAAAAATTGAGTTAACATGAAATACAGTGTTGGCGTCGCGTTGTCTGCCAAATAAATTCCATCAAGGGATAGTTTGTTACGCAAACTTGTGTCGCTCTATCCCAAAATTGTATCACATGAGGGCTTCGTCCACAATGTATGTAAACCTTGTTGGCAAATTGAATTACTAGTGTCAAGTGAACTTCGAGCCTTTACGGTTTAGCTCAGGGTCCAGCTTTACTGCACGATGTCAAGGTGACGAGATAATTTCCACAAACTTCCATTCCAACCCTTCTTAAACTAGGTTTTTGTGTACCTTTTTGTTTTCAAGTAAAATTTCCCACAGGGCGAATCCTTAAAACTTTTTCGTTTTTTCCAAAGCATAATTTACGAAAGTTTTATCGTATTTTTTAAGCTATGAATGTTTTAATCACTACCTTGAAAAAGATAAAACACAATAAAATTTTAAAAGTTAATTTTGTTTCTTTCTAAATAAATAATCTTTGTTTTAGTTTCAGTGATTTGAATTTGCGTATACTTATATGAAAATGATTAAATTCTCTTTATATTGGCACGTTTCTCACGTTAGGAACGCAGGGGCAAGTCCCTAGCTGTCCTTACGTTCCGTTCCGCGGGCATCACGTCCTCAGTTCAACCCAAATAAGAAGCCAAGAATGCGGTCATCATAGTCGGAATTACATTGATTTGGAGAGCACCAGCGGTTATCCAGCCTATTGAAATTCCATTCATCCATAAATGTGGTCGCCAGGAATAATCAAGTAAATAGGGAAGGTCGATCTATTTATTAATGTATAATAGTACGTGCTGTCATTTTGGGTTGTAAAGAATAAATAAGAGTAGCAAAATCGTAGGTAAAATATACAGCAATTATTTATTTACTCAAATTGCGGTTCATAACAAAATAATCAAGTTTTCAATTCAAATACATTTATGTATGATGAGTTATTGTTGCAAATGTTACTTTGGTTACATTAATTTAGTGGTAACTACTTACTTCAAAAAGGAGGAGTTTATAATATTATGTTTAGCTGTCAGTATTATTTTTAAATGTAATTTCACCGATATAATTGAAAAAATATAATTTGATTCAATGATTATACTTCCGAGTTGATCGCATAAAAATATTGTTTTTATCTGATGATGACTTTCAAAGATATGGAATGGAATTCCCATAGGATCATAGCAGGACTGTCGTAGCAAGTAAAATTGCTTTGTTTATACGTGTAGTCAATGACTGACTGAAAGAAAAAGGGGAGGGGACACATCAGACTGATCTGATGATGATGAAATCGATAGATAAGCACCGGAATTCGGTAATAAATCAATGTCTCCTAGCCATGTTTGAGGGAATTAGAATTGTCAAGAAATGCACGCTGACTTAAGGTACTATCAAACTGATGTGATGATGAAACTGAGAGATTTAAAGTATTTAAGTTTGGTTAAAGGGTACGACAGTAAAAAAGTGTAAAATAAAAATACTTTTTGCAAAAAAAGCAATCGACTTCAATATAAATAAAATACTAAATAACTTTAATCTCAGTAGTCGGTGTTAAATAACGAAGAGACAAAACTATTACTCAGTTTACCTATTTTCATCACCGTAACAAAGTGCCTCAGTAAATTCCTAAGCATTGCGTCCGGGCCAGTAGTTTGATATCAATATAATTACTCCACGGCCGCGCCGCTACATTGTGAATGAACGCTTCAGTACGGCGAGTGTGGACTGTAGGCACTCGCTACCCCATTTGGCTCCTTTGATCGTGTGCCCGCGCTAATTTATGCAATTACTGCTTACTCAGCAGCTTGGCTTGATATCAAGAAATTGACGATGGTAGGGCCAGACTTTCTGATAATTTTATTCAAGACCCGCTTACACCACAAACAAGTGAATGCTTTCATTAGAATTTGTAGGGGAGGATATTACTCAATTAGATTTGGCGGGGTCTTGTTTGCTTAGGATTAGATATTATACTTACATGGCGTTGTGATCTTAGGCATGGGACAGTTTTTCGTCCCAAAACAATTTTTGGGATCCCAGTGAAGTAGTTCGTAGTGTCAATCTATATACTCGTACGTGTACCAGCACTTTGTCAGTAACTTCATTCGCGCAATTGTTTCATAATAAACTTTTATACCCTTTAACCTGTACTTTAAGGGTAGTTTAAAAAAAACTAATAAGAAATAAAAAAATCATTATTCAATTAGAAAAGAAATGGGACAGTTTTTAAAAAAAAAGTATATTGACTGGCTGATCTTCTGATCTATTACCACAGCTCAAATCAATAAGCTGATTGCTCTGAAATAATCACGGAGATAGTTATTACGACGTAGGCATTTGCTAAGAAAGAATTTTCGGAAATTCATTCTGTATGAGGATGAAACGGCAGTTCAAAGTTCGTATGGAAAATCCTACTTTCATGCAGGCAAAGCCGTTGGTACAAACTAGTCAAAAATAACCGTGGAACGCTTCTAGGTCAAACAGCTAAGCCTACTCTAAAACTTTAGTTGTGCACTACTTATGCTGTCTGTTAAAATGAAGCTTAAATAATATAGCACTAAAACTGACATTACTTTGTAGGCACATTTTAGTTTAGCCTGAGAACAAAATTATTTCTTACCAAGAATATATCGTTGAAACCTAGTATATCATAGCAATTATTTTAAAATTTTATTTGGTGTCTACCTACGTAGCAACCGATATTATGTAACATATTAAATAATTTTAACAGAGAGTTGAGATAATACATTATATTCCTTACTAATATTATTTCAACCTTATAGTTTGTTGATAGAGCTTTCAGTTCATTATAATTCATATGAATTATAAGTAATGAAATGATAATGAAACTATGCTTCTGTCGTATAAAAGTAAAAATTCCAGGGGAACATATACATACTACCATTTTTCTAAGGAATTTTAGAGTGAGTGGGGTACCCAATTGATGCAGCTGTCTGTACCTACATAATTACATAACGTAGTGGGAGTAGGTATCTAGTTTCACGTATTAATCTGATTTATTAAACCAACTAACATACTTTTAATTAGCTACTTGGAATGTTTGTGGTGTAGTTTGTATAGTAATGATCAATTAAATCATTTTAAAACTGTGAAGTCATTCATCGAATTATTTGTTAAAATATTGCATCCATGAACAGTGTAAATTGTCCATGGATGTAGATTGTAAGATTAATTGATTTCGTGGGTCTAGTGGATGTTTTATATTGTCAGCTGTGCATAATTATGTTTATTGGCATGTCTGAAAATGTATTATATTGTCATGTGTAAAAATGTGAAACGATAACAACTGCCTGCCGACAAATTAACTGTTTCACAGTTTGAAAAAAACGTGGAAGTAAATTTTGAATAAACCATGTCTAAAAAAATAGTACTAAGTATAAGTGTACCTCTCCATAATATGGATAGGTACACTTATAAATCTACCGTATTGCCTATGCAAATCTCTGATCGGATCACTCGGGTTACATCCCACATTCCTTTTCCCGGATGTATTTCACAATCTCATAGTATTATCTCTTATCTCTACAACCCAGTTCTCGCGAATGAGATAGCGATCCGAAAGGCAACGATTGCTATCTAGTATCTAGGTAGTGTAGTTTCCACAGCTCTATAGTTAACTTCAAGCAGCATACTGTTTCGGAACACATTATTACGCAAACAAGGCATAAATCCTTCGGCTATGTAACTTAGTATAAACAGATACGTGCACATTACGCTCATACTTGCAGTCCTGCGCTGAACGTTGCCAAACTTTGAGGAGGAGACTTATCGTCTATCCAACTAAAGCGCTCGAAGCGCAGGTAGGATCCGTTATGGATTAAAACATTCCGGGACTATATTACCCTATTGAACTTTCACGTTTTAATAGATACATAGCACGAGTAAACAACGTACGTACGTATTTTGTTTCGGATTTCGTTGAATTGGCTCTCATCCATAGTTTCGCGTTGATATTGGACTATGCTGTACGAAAAACAAAAAATTGAATTTTGAATTTGATATCGAAAAAAAAAATTAAAAAGTGCAAAATGGCTTTGGAAGTCAATGTTTAGTTTTGTCTCTTCGTTATTTAACAGTGAAAGCAGAAAATAATTTTATTTTGCACTTTTTGTGTTTATTCTACATTTAAGTAGGTTTGTTTTTTCGTCAAAAAAAAATATTCTTTAGTGTGTTACCTTCAGCCCAATTGATTGACACAATCCGACTGATTTGGAATTACTGTGGCTATTTAAACACATCTTCATAACAATTCAAAGTCCTGCATCGCAGCAAACTTTGATCTAGCAAGTTAGAGTTCTCCGCGCGTTTAGAAGCGCAGAAGCTCTAAATTAACTATCGGGTAGTTGTCTAGACCAGACACAGCACCCATCTAGTTGGAGAATCCTACATTTTCAACGGAGGTTTGCGGTACTTTACACCCCGTGTCGCCCTATACGTAAAAGTATTCTATCTGCAGAGCAGCTTTAGAACATTTTTACGAAACTGAATTTTGCATTGTTGTCGCATCGCTCCTGTGTGAGTTAGCCTTAAAGACTAAAGCGCTGGCCACACAGAAAAGACGTAAGACGCAGACGGGGCGCGGACAGGCGCAAATGTACCAGCGTTGCGCCCGCGCCCTGTCTGTTCTGTATGTTTTGAGTCACGACGCGTCTATACATTTTGTATGAAAGAGACGCGGTAGAGACAAATGCCCGCGCCCCGTCTGCGTCTTACGTCTTTTCTGTGTGGCCAGCGCTTTAGACATCACTTTACGTCCGGCAGTTGGGTCGCCTTCTCGCCGGACCGGACAAATGTTCGCTATTTAGCCTCGCCCTTTTAGACTACGCTGTCTTTACTTAGGTACACTAAAAGGGTTGTAAAGCAGATTATTGGGAACCTTACATCCAGGGTTGAAAGCATCAACTACTCATTTTTAAAGGCTTAATTATGTAAATCTTTTACAATTTTGTCTCCGTAAATAGGAGAGCTCATTGTGTTACATTTTTTTGACGTTTTTTATTGCCAAAATGTTTGAAGGAATGTATTTTGGTAGGTTGTAGGTATTTTATATAGGTTTTTAGATTAAATACAAAGGAAAGTGAAGTCTTTCGGACCAGTCTAACTGTTATCAGTTCTCGGTAGACACTATTCGAATATTATATTTTTAATCAAACTTTTCGTAGGTAACTTATGATTTAATTTTCTACTTAAATGGGTAGGTACTTTTTATTTTACCTTTGACTTGATTTTTAACTTAACGGAGTTCTTCTATCCAAATCTTATCTTTGAATTCCAAAAGAAAAAGTCAATATCACTAAGATGATTCAAAAAATGTTCTCTAAATGGTACCTTATCAATTTTCAGTATTCCATGAGAGTCCCCTCGCGTTAAGCACTTAATAAATCTGCAAAGCAATATCAGTTTGAATTTACCGGTGTGATAAATTGATATCGAAATTGCTCGTAACTCAATAGATAACGGCGCGGGAAAACGGTGAAATTAATAGCGCGGCCTAATTGGCATCTTTTTTATTTTGTTTTTCGGCTTTCAGTTGTATTATGAACGAAAGCCTTTTTAGAATTCTCCTTTTGAGTTATTAATATTATTTATGTAAATATTATTAATATACGCCTTAGAGAACCTCGGAACCGTGGAATTAGGACAAAGAGAGAACAGGAGTAAGTGTTAGTCAGTATAATCATCTATTTGTGGAGGCTTGTAATTAGTGATTGGATTATATTACTCTCTTTATATCATTTTACCTCTATTAGTATGTAAGACTTCTTTAAAAAAACAGAAGTCTGACACGAAGTGCGGGAGAAGTTATTTTACAAAAGCCCTGCTATTTTGTTTATTGGAAACTTACAACTTGAATAAGAAAATTGGCTTATACGCACTACACGTTTTGAGAGGGAACACATTAATTGTACTTACTTTCAGATAAGGAGCGTAATTCCCTGTTGAAGTCTGTGTTTCCTGGTAGTTACATCCTGGAGTCTTTAAGTCAAGAGTGAATAGATTGCTTCTAGGCGAGTGTAGTCCATTGTAGGCCACATCATCGTTTATCATCAGGTGAGTTAAAGCTCAAACATGTCAATAATAATTATAAAAAAAACGGTCCACTTAACTGAAATTAATTAACAAACTTACCTACAGTGATTTTCAGTTTATATGATTATCGAGAATTCCTGTTATGCTGTTAATTCCTGGTATTTTGTGATTTTTGAACAATATTTTTCATGTTTCCACGAAATTGGAGGTTAACTTAATTTGTCACGTAATATGACTAATTTTTATTTTTATGTTTTATTTTAAAATTAATACCCCTGATTTCTGAGTTTACGTCGCGAGTTCAAACCTTGGCAGGCATTTACCTTTGTGTAATTTATTTCATCACCTCTACTCAAACGTTGAAAATTACTTGAGAATGCCTTCGTATATATGCAATTTCTACCAACCCGTCATGGATCTGCATGGTAGATAACGTCATATTACCTCTTCCAGAGCAAAGGCCTGAGTCCCAGCAATAGGAAAATTACCTATATGTTACGTAACATTTAGTCAACATCATCTCTCTGCAGAGAAAAAGCTTGTCCCAATTTCTGACAGGCATTCTTTTCCATAGGCATATCGAACTAGCCTGCAATGCACATTTAGGTCATCTCCCTACCTCATTCTGACAAATGTTTCAGTGACATGAAAACTCTTAAGCAAATACTTTATCACGTAGCTTTATAACCGTATGTTGAAACAAACCATACTTCTGCAACATTTTCTCCACACCAATATCTGGAGAATCTTCCACAAAACCTAATGTGATGTTAAAACAAAACAGAAACACAAAGTTGATCCCAAACTTGAAGACGATCGTTTATCTCACACCACACTGAAAGCAATACCAGGTGCGTTCTGACCTGAAAAGTTACCACGTGAAAATTTATACGTAACAAAATACCTCTAAATGGGTAATATGTTATCGTTGCGGTGAGCTAAAGTCACATTAATGTAAGTGTTTCAAGATGGTAGAAGTACCTTCCTATTTGGTTTAATGTAGTGTGAGTGAAGAACCATTGGTCTTTCCTGTACCTAATGTCTTCTGGGTCTAATGTTCTGTTAATACGAAGTCATGAATCAAACATAGTGACGTTATTTATTCATTGGTATATGGGTGTAATCTATTCATATAACTGAGGATGGAGGACACCGCCAAGGTTGATCTGAGATGAGGTGACAAGATGACCTACACGTCTACTACATGGGCTGGTTCGAGGTGGTTAGAGAAAAAGTACCTGAAAGAAATTCGGAGAGGCCTTTGTCCCGCAATGGGAAAGTATAGGCTAAATAAAATCTATTCATGCCAATAATTAACTCCGAAATATGACGGAAAAATATGACGATGAAAAATGGACGGAACTATTAAAAATTGCTCCCATACTAAAGAATGTTTTATTTTCAAAAACAAATTTACAAAATGTGTTTGTTTACTGCTATACTATTTAACTAGCTGTCTCAGGAAGCGTCATTTGCGTCTATAGACACTGCTTTGCTCTTATACATAGGTCCAGTATTATAAACCCGTACTTCCTGAGATTAGCTCGTTCCAAAAAACGAAAAAACATACTCTTCATGAATTATTTTCCTGATTTCTTAAGACTACTAAAATATAGCAAACCTCCTAATCACGAATAAAGAATTGCTGACAAATCAAAGAAAGGTCACCATATACTACAGCTATTTATTTTTACACATCCTCATCAGATTGGAACGAAAACAGATCGTTCAATCCTTTTGTATTTTCCTCGTTTCGATTAAATCTTGACTTTTTATTTATATCACGAAATCCACTCGTTATTGGTGTGAAGGATTCTCTGGCGATTTTCACGGATAAATCGCGATACAGCGGATCATATCAGCTTAGCGATAAAGGTCACTGATATTTTTGTATTACTTTAAGTTTATATTTAGATTCCAGTTTTGTGCCTCCAAGTGGGCACTGGTCTTGCGCTGTTTACCCAATCTGAAAAGATTGAGTAAGAACCCGACCGTTGTGGTCCCAGTATAGGTCACTCTTTTTAAAAAGGGAATTACTATTTTGGCTTTAAGAAACACACGAATTATCGTGAATGCTGCTCACAAGTTCATGACATTATAGTTCAAGGATGGAAGATGCCTGACTGAAACTTAGCGAGTAGGATGGATGTATGAGGAGTTGAGAATCGATGAGTCAGCACTCTGACAATAATATAGCATAAGCTGCTAGGTAAACCTAACCTAACCTAACCTTTAGGTGAGGAGCTCGTGGCTAGATAATAACAGCCGCACAGGTCGATCTTCAAGGTTAAGCAACGCTTGCCTAGGTTGGTCTGTGGATGGGTGACCATCTTAACATAACGAGTTTCCTCCGTGCCTCGGAAAGCACGTTAAGCCGTTGGTCCCGGCTGTCATTTGTAGATTTTTGGCAGTCGTTACGGATAGTCAGAAGCCAGTAAATCTGACTCCAGTCTTGCCATGAAGTACCGTGTTACCCCTGTTAATGGGTTGCGGAGGTTTGGTAGGCAGCTGCTCCTCGTAAAATACTGGTATTCAGCTAAATCCGGCTTGACTGGAAGCCGACCCCAATATAGTTGGGAAAAGGCTAGGCAGATGATGAAGCTGCTAGGTAAACCAGATGGGGTGTATTGTGTGGGGATTATCAGAACGCATCCTGTTGGAGGTTCAATCTTAGAATTGTGTAGCCTAAATTCAACACTGCAATACCGCAAAGACCGCAGACGGCGATTTGCACAAACCAGATAGGGTGACATGTATTTCCAATCATTGGTTCAGCCTCACTAGATGATGGGCCACGCGCTGGCAATGGCGGGCCGATACTAGTTGAAGGTGTGCGTATTTCTTGTATCGCGGGGATGGTTTCGGTGTTTAGTCTTCAACTGTAACATCTTCTTCTTTCCATGGCGATGATAAACTTCTTAAGGTGGGCGCGACGTTAGAATTATCCATACAAACGTAATACCAAAATCATTTGAAATTTAAGCATATTTACACCATAATATGATGTTATTCGGATTCAGACAATAATTATCTATTTTCCTACATTGTCTTTTTGTTGAAAAACTTACCCCAAACGAAATTTAAGTGAATTTAAATTTGCACATTTTATTTGTTTTTTTCTATATTATAAACAACAATATTTCAAAATATATTTCCGTAGGAACACAGATATTATTATCAAGTTATAAATACTCGAAACAATATTGGAAATACATTAATTTTTCATTCATCATTTTTGGTATTACGGAACCTCTCCCAAATTTCCAATAGTTTGTATTGCTATCACAGCAAGCAACTGTCAGTGTGCGGATGATGACTGTACTCCAGTCGGTGTGTCCAAAAATTGTTTATACTATCTGGATTGCTTCCATCAACCTCAAAAACGTATTTTTTTGCGTCTCAACTCGAGATAGCGCGCGGTCTCCGCAGGCCTCTTAAATGTCTTGGGTCCGGTTGACCTTCATATACATACTGTGCATTGTGTGTAATTTTACGCATTCAGTTTGAACTCAAGAAGTTTGATTTATTATCCTAATCTCAAGTTGGGGCTTTATTCGTTTTGAGTTCAACTTAACTTTCCGTTACCCACATAAAAAAAAAGTTTCTGGTGTCGTTAAAAATGTTTAAGACCTTTGACCTTCCAGTTTCATTGAGCGTAGGTATAGGTCAAAGTTGAGGTAGGGTGAATATGGTTCGTAAACTAAGCTTATGCCATTCCACACAGATAATAACTCCGGTTACATAATCATTGTAGTTTATGTGACAAGTTAATTATTAGTTTGTCTTGCAAACCAAGCAAGAGGGGGAATGAAGGCAGTTTTGGACACAAGCCAAAGCTCGAACGAATCTTGTCTCTAAAAGTTTGCATAACATTAACTACAGGAAAATAAACTTCAAATAGCTATTCTATTCATTGTGTTCCAAGATTCTTGAGAAAGAAACATTCTTTATAAAACTCAACAAAAGGTTTTTCTTTTATTCACTTGCAGTAATAGAGAGGATATAATAAACTTGACTTTAAATTAGGTTACTGTGATGTTTCTCAACAAAATTTAGTTTAACACAACAAAAAACAAAGTAAAAATCGTTCAAAAAGCCAATCGAAATATAATTCTGTTGTTATATAAAATTATATTTTATTAGACCAACAAAATTTTGTTTCAATAACAAAGTAACTTAGTAATAAAAATTCGTTGTGTTGTAATATTAAATTCTTTTCCAAATTTTCGAAGTGCAAAAATTCTCCGTCATTAAATTTGGTCTACTTTATATTCAAATACGATTTTATCAAACTTCAGAAGTAAGGATAATGCTTCGCTGAGATATAGAATTCAATAAAATGGGCGCAGACTTTTGATGTATTGATCATACTAAAATTACCTATATTCGAATGTTCATACGTGTGTGCGTGAGTGTTGCTTACTCCTTCACGATCAAAAAGCAGAATGGATTTAAAGCAAATTGGTTAACGCGGTAGACCATGTTATGCAATAGGTATATAGGTATCCTGGAAGTACGTTCCTTTGGATAGTTTTCGGATTTTGGCTGCTCGCAGAAACTAGTTAGGAGTAAAAACAAAGCTATCTTAAAAGTGTTTTTATTCACGTAAGATAAAATAACTGTGAATTACATAAGGTTACATTTTCACTCAATTGAAAGAAAGTAAATGAATTTATTTGGCACTTAACAACGTACACAAACAATGTGTAACCAAAATTATTGTGTCACTTTTATCACAAAACTACAGCCAAAAGGGTGCCTCCTAATCAAGAATCTCCATCTTCTACCCCATCATGCTTGCTAAGAATTCAGAACTTAATTCTTTCCGCGTAACAAGGAAACTTGGCAAACGTTCCTTACTGTACCGTAAACTTTAATGAAAGTATTGCAATTTATTTTTTGAAACCAATTACAACTTCACCTGTAGGTATACCTAATATATACGTAGCCCCTTCTCTATGTTTATCGCTCCAAATGAATCCTTTACGTTATTTCAAGTCTCTAATTGCTTAGAAATGGCTCTACGTTTCATTTCAAATTCAAATGTTACTTTACTTAACATTATTTCGTTATTTAAATATGATATAAATTGAATTAATTATTCTGTTACGATGGCAAAGTATCTTTCTTTGGAATTTAGCGCGGAACACAGAATAACTTCCATTAGCGTTTGCGTTCTCGAAACTGGGGCACTAGAATGTAATTATTATTATACTTACGACTTCATAACTAAAGACCTTGGATAGATATAACAGGTACAGCGTTTGAAACATTTTTATGAAATACTTACTTGCCTCGCACAGCTTCATACAGTAAAGTGTTTTCCAAATTTTCCACCAATTAAAAAAAATCAACGGTATTTTCCTGTTTCTTTTTTCCTTAAACCTTCCCTATATTAAAACGAACAAAAAATAAATACAAATATTTTTTATACATAATTCATTGTTTTTAAGACATAATGAGATTAACGAACAGCAATATTTGGTGAAAAATAACATCGCAATGTTGCGAAGAGTCATCCATGCAAACTGCCAAGGCAAATTGAAGGACATACTCTTCTTAGGGTTTCCTAACTAAATTGGTAAATACTGAACTTAAAGAATCACTTTACTCTCTGCATATCTGTTTATTTGTCCGTTTATGCGCATGTTTTAACACTTCCTAGAAAATTAAAACCTAGAGGATAGATACTTGCCGTTGACCTAATATCCTGAAAGGCATGAAGCATGGTCTCATGGCACAAGTATAGGAACAAATCTGAAATCCAGTTTTATACATAGAAGCACGGAACCTTTGGCACGGAGTCCGACTAGCATTTGTCCGGTTTTTACTCATGGATGTCCACCATCATGGAGAGTTCTGGAAATAATCTGGACCGAGCCCAGTCGTCAACGGCGCGTTCTGTTCCACGCGCGCCTCAAGGAGATGTCAGCAAACTGTAGGGGCCCGGCAGGGCCGAAGCCTCTGGGGGGAACACGTGGTATTCCTAAAGGTTGACACCGAGTCCCCCCCAGATCGAAGGCAACGAAGGAACGGGGTAGGAGTTTAGTCAGTAAGAGTCTGACACGCCTTCCCGCTCCGCCCAAGAGCGCGAGAAGTCATTCTGATGATTCCCCTACCAGAAAAAAAAAAACCATCATGGAGAGTTCACAGCACTTTGTTAGACTCTTTGAACTACATGATGATCTGCAGCTACCGATCGAAGATTCCGTCACGCTTTACTGTTGCGTACTTATATGGCCGTACGCAACCGTGCACACGCATGCGTAACACAACACACTACCGTTTGAGACCTTTCGCTGTTCAAGGAATTTACTCCCCAAGATCTGACCTGCAGGGATGGACATAGCTCTGCCATGTCCTAACATTTTGGTCTTGATTTGGACTTGAATAAAAGGCATTGCACTGTATAACTGACAAACGTACGAGTATATACGGAGAAATTGTCAGTTGTTCTCGCTAATGAATTGGGCCCCGGCCCAGCTTCTACCAGCACGCCGTCGCCCGCACAGCAGCCCGACGAGTGACGAAGGTAGCCGACGGCGCCCGAACACGTTTCATACTAGAACATAATAAATCACATATACCTAATACACGGCATCCGAAACTAATCATTATAAGTAGTATTAACTCCCGAGCAAGGAGTTTACAAGGAGCTCCACTGTTTCCCTGAAAACAATTATAATCATCATCATCATCTGCCTAGCCTTTTCCCAACTATATTGGGGTCGGCTTCCAGTCAAGCCGGATTTAGCTGAATACCCGTATTTTACGAGGAGCGGCTGCCTACCAGACCTCCACAACCCATTAACTGGGGTAACACGGTACTTCATGGCAAGACTGGAGGCAGATTTACTGGCTTCTGACTATCCGTAACGACTGCCAAAGATCTCCAAATGACAGCCGGGACCAACGGCTTAACGTGCTTTCCGAGGCACGGAGGAAACTTGTTATGTTAAGATGGTCACCCATCCCCAACCTAGGCAAGCGTTGCTTAACCTTGAAGATCGACCTGTGCGGCTGTTATTATCTAGCCACGAGCTCCTCCCTGAAAACAATTATAATGACTGAATTACAACACTAAATTACACACGGTTTTCTTATTATAGTGATGTAGCAACATAAATTGGGGAGTTTCGCTTGAAACTAGCTTCATTATAATTTACGCTGTCGGCGAAAATGTGTTGGTTAAATACATTAATATGGACGCCGAAGCTCTTCTTGCGAAACTTACTTGCATTGAGC
Organism: Mythimna separata; assembly: GCA_030763345.1. Lineage (NCBI taxonomy): Eukaryota > Metazoa > Arthropoda > Insecta > Lepidoptera > Noctuidae > Mythimna > Mythimna separata. The sequence continues at coordinate 11,041,857 of CM061172.1, read as the reverse complement.
TAGTGACTAATAAACTATATTCGAGCATGCACAATTTTGTACATGCTTAGTTATAGCAAGGCTAACAGTATAGTCTGAAACTCAGCATTATCATATCGATACTGGGGACGTTATTTATAGAAAAACTTCTTGCAATACAAACGTAAAATGATAGACTTAATGCTTTAGGCGTTATTTTCCAGTCAACTAAGGGTGATGGAGAAACAACATTGCAGGTGTATTAAAAAAAATTGAGTACAAAAGCATACAATTATACCTATAGTAAAAATAAACCTATTCATTTTTGACCTAAAGAAACAGGTTGTAGCTATCAGGAAAGATAGACTTTTGCAGGAAATTTCACTCTATAGTACGCACAATGAATGTGTTCCCAAAACATTCAGTACATATGTGGGATTTTTACTATGTCGGTGGCACATCAAAGTACGTCTAGTGGTTCGATAATTGGAATTAAGTTAGGCAATTCCGATGCACACTTCTCAAAATGCAGTCGGTAGAAAACCGACAGGCTAGCAACTTGGTGTCGATGCTCACGACTTAGAAGCTTTGACTCGACAAGTGCAGCACTACCGATGATACTCTTGGCTAGTTTCTTAATTGATTTAAGCGCATCAAGATACCAGCCTGGAAGATTCGTTCCAAAGATGAGAGTTGGTACTCCATATACGATCGAATTTGACACTATCTATCAATATAAAGGTTTCTGTATTTATTTACGTAACTCTGAAATCTAAACAGATTTCGTGTTACCTCGTTAATCGGGTTTCTGCACCACATGCTTACAAACTAAATCAAAGTCAACGAAGAGTCAAATATGCCAGCAGACTTAAAATATTTGATCTCAATATCAGAAGTCCATTTGTCCATTCTATTTACGTCACTGTTTCCACTCGAGCGAGTTTCACATAGAAAATACTCGTAGATCCACGACTCTTGCTTGACTCACCAAATTCTATTTGAATCAGTGGATGTTAAGTCGGTTCGAAATAATGCGATGTGCGGTGGTCATCCATCAAATGGTTTGTTCATAGTGTTTTGGTTACATTGTACGTACAAATGGATGTAAGTTCAATTTCTCAGTAATGTTCTATGTTTATCTGAATAAAGGATCTTTCTTGATCTTATTCTGAATCTAATTTTAGTTTCTGGGTTGTTCTGGGTTTATTTGGCGGTATTCAAAGCTTATTTAGGCAAAAGCGTGGGTTATTTTGTGGGTATAATAATCCTCTGGACTGAATTTCGGTCACGGTGGCCAATTTGAACCGAGATTACCTAGTTAAGTATGCAGAACATACAAATGGTGAGCAAACACTGGTACACTTTCTATTCCTCTATACTATAATTGTACGCTGCAATGGCAATTCGATATGCTTTAATCAGGTAAAATAACCAACGGCTTTACGTGCTTTCCGAGGCACGATGGTGTCACACCAATTTCCAAACTCCGCTGCAATTGAGAAATGGGAAAACCCAATAACACTTTTTGCCGGAACTGGTAATTAAACGCAAAAACGGCAGCCTTGAGCGCTTTTGAGTAAAACCAACCGAGCGGTTTTGTAGGTATTTTGGAGAAAAACACCAACATACCGGCCGGCCTCATCATCATCATCAGTATAAAATATTAAGAAAGAATAAGCAAACTTCTCAGGTTAGTTCGGTTGAGCTACGAGAGGCAACTTACTAACAAAAACAGAATACTCAGGTTAACCAGGAAGTCTATAAATCAAGAATTTTCTTTCATCAAGAGCTAAATCCATTTTAGTTCAATCACTATAATTGACAATGCGGGCGTCTTACAGATCTCCTAAACAACTAGAACTGATTTTTGAACAACTGCATTTGTTTTATTTTTTCGAATGCCTTGTTATTTATAACAAAAAGTGAAGGAAAGAATTGACGTATAAACTTGTTATTTATACCCGATTTTTTTTTGTAATGTTGTAATCTACTGCGATCTCACCTAATGATAAGAAGTGATGCAATCATTGAAACATACTAGTTTATTAAGAGCCTATTCACTCTAGCTACCTTAATTATAAACGGACGGGAAAACCGTTGTATAAACGCGTAAATATATAACTTATCAATGCCAATCTTTTGACTTCTACAGTATCAAGAGTAAACAACGAATTAGCAGTGGTGATCAATTAGTAACAAGGATGACAACAACAACTCATTGCTAAGTTTCGGTTGGCAATTCAAGGGATTTAGAATGAACCTATGATAATGCAGTTTCACGAGACTCATACACGATATAAATCATCAAGTATCTAATTATTATTAAATTTTTCCTATACGAAGTCTAATATGAATTTTCAAACGACAATAGATGCGTACTTTATGCAATACTTTCTTATAGCACTTTTGGTCTCAGATTTAAATCCACTTTATTGGAGAAAAGAACGTGCTTACTTTTTCAAAAAAACTTTTTAGTATTCATCAGGGATAATCCTTTAAAATAAAGAAGTGCTACAAAGAATCGAAGTTACCTGAGTCCTAGCTTAGAGTGGCTTTGAGTTAATACAATCTCGAATTCAATTATTTATTTAAAGTATTTCGACGCAAAATACCTACTTACGAACATTTTGTCAGCGCCTATAAATGCTGAGCAATGTGAATTTTCTTACGTTGTTTTTGAAAAGATTTATTCGCATGGTTTTAAATGGTTCTATAATATAAAAGCATTCTTATAAATTTTGCTGGAAGGATGCTGAGAAGCATATAGTAGAAATCTTTCTCACTTGGACGATGTGTCCTCGTGGAGGTGATATGTCGGACCCGGAATGGACATCCGCACTCCCCAGCCACCACTACAGGAGACGTCCTAAACATCGGGAGTCGCAAAGCCCTAGTCATCGTCAACGCGGGGTTGCCGAGCAATGGGTAGTTCTTCGAGCCATAAGCGCGTAGTGTTCTATGCGCGCTTCAAAGAAATGTCAGCAACACCGGCGGGCCGTGGCTCGGCCCTCAAAAGTGTTATCGTGAACCACATCATCATCTACCTAGCCCTTTCCCAACTATATTGGGGTCGGCTTCAAGTCAAGCCGGATTTAGCTGAATACCAGTATTTTACGAGGAGCGGCTACCTAAGCTATCAGACCTCGACAACCCATTACATGGGGTAACACGGCACTTCATGGCAAGACTGGAGTCAGATTTACTGGCTTCTGACTATCCGTAACGGCTGCCAAAGATCTACAAATGACAACCGGGACCTACAGCTTAACGTGCTTTCCGAGGCACGGAGGAAACTCGTTATGTTAAGATCATCCATCCACAGACCAACCTTAGCAAGCGTTGCTTAACCTTGCCAAGGTTGGTCTGTGAACCACAAAGAGCAACTAAAGGACGCAAGTGGTTTTAATCTATCACATACCCGCGAAACGAGACACAATAGTAAAACAATAACAGCGCGGTCTCATAGGACCGGTTGGGGATTCAAACATTAATTAGTAAAAGTCTGACACGCTCCACCCTAAAGCGGGAGAATTCATTTGATGATTTCCAACCTCATAAGTGGTAAGTATATAAACATACAATGGTGAAATTGACTGATTTCATTCAATGTTAAAATAAAAGTTTCATAAAGTATCATAACACACATTTTAACTTGCCCGGGTAATAAAAACTCAGCATACACACGTCTACACCGAGTCTAAGTGCAACGGAACTTATACAGAGCGACTTTTCATGTTTCGCAATTTCATAGCAGGGAGTGTGACGTATGTTTGTACCGACGACTTTACAGTACGGCGATCGGTCCATGCTCTGAGTTTTCTACGTGATCATGGACGAGAAAGGAAGACACTAAAAGTATGCAATTACGTAACGTGTCCAATTTCAAATTTAAAAATGAGAAGTCACCACTTACACCCGCTTTTGATGGAGCAAGAGAAAGATATCACATTTTTACTTACATAACAGTGTTCCTTCAGATGCCCTTTACGTTTCAGGGCCGAGGTAACTCTTTCTGGCAGTCCTGCATGCAACACGTTTAGAATAAACAAATAAATTATTTAATTTTATGTGGTGAGATTATCATGGTACTAAATCACGCCTTTTCTCAACTACAATGCAGTACAAAAACACGAAACTTTCGAAGTGAATCATGAATTGGTGCTTATTGTTAATATTTCCTACGATCATAAGTAGCCACATAAAAAATACTCATCTTTGCATCTATCTCACAGTCACATAGCAAGTAAAAATGATAAAAATCAACAAAGTACAGTAAAACTAATTTCATTACTTCATAAGCTTTCGTCTGCAAAAGCGTAGCACGCGTAGCCATACTACTACGCTGTAGCAACTTCGTAGGCCTATCATATTTTTTCCTAAAACATTTTTTTTTATCACGGAGGTTGATATCTCAAAAGAATCACGTGCCTCCATTGAGTCAAAGCCTAAAGCTCTATACTGTGGCCCCGATCGGATCCCATAAGTACCTATCTAGCCATAAAGAAAGATCTTCCAAGTATTTTTAGTTCTTTTCAATATTATTCTTTATGTCCAATAAGTTATAAAATGTAAACGATGGACATTGTATGCGGCCCATAGAGTATCAAATGGTCCAAGACATATGTTGTTAAATTTTGTGACGCGTTGCCAATATTATAAAGATGGGCTTTTGATTTGACGAAAGTATAAAATTCAAGTTAGTAGGGACCAGATGACGAGCGGTCCTTTGATGGTTATATAATATCGGGGCTGAAAAAAAAACTGTCAAATATACGTTTTTTTATCATAAACATAATAGTAAGTGCCATTCAGTAGTGTCTACTTTCATCCAGGGAGTGTATGTGAATTATAAAAGGTTAAGACTCTAAAATAGTCAGTAGTTTCATAATTATACAACTAGGAAAACAAAAAGGCAGCTAAAAAGATAATATAAAAAATAAAGCGTGAACCACATATAATTAGACCGACGTATACGAAGGCGACACCTAATTTGTACGTAGATTCGCGTCACGTGGCGTGAGCCTAATGTAGCTCTACAAGTCTAGTTGCCATATAAAATGTAAACCGACGCGCCCAGATCAGCGCAGCACCTTAATAGTTTGCCATACATATAGACCAGGAAAATTCGAATCCAAAGAGATATTTGCATATAAGCATCAAAATGTTTGCCAGAAACAAGTCCAACTTAACAAACATTAAAATCTTCTCGTAAACGAAGTTCCGCATTCAGAGTTGCAAGTTTAAAGTTCTTAGTGAAAGACTTTTAATACTTACCGTAGTTTTCGTCTTCAAAGACAAGAAAATGTCTGCCATAGATATTTTACGACTAGGATGAATAACAATAAAACTTTACGTTTGTCTGAGAAGCGTTCGTTTTCAGACAAACGGTTCAGATTGATGTTGGTACATTTGCCAGTGTTGCTGGCACTTTCTTATCTTTTGTGTTGAACAGAAGAATTTAATGAAAAACATGACTTTATTCTTTTCAACAGAAGATGTTTTGTTCAAAGAGTTATCTAGGTATTGCAGTAATCTCTATCTCAATATCTGAATATCATTCTAGTTAATTCCCTGATAAATCAAATTCATTCATCATTTCATCCTCAGTGGTATTTCTGGCTCAAACCATAACGTAGCTAACATAAGCTTCATTATTCAGTGATTAAACGATGCATTCAGAAATCATGGGTTAGTAGATCATTCTTGAATTTAAATAATACCAATTTATTGCTTTCCGGTAACTGCAATTTCATTTCAAGTATTCAGAATTAGTATTTTATTCTGATACGGTTTCCAGTAACCATTCGGTTTTAACATCATTTTTATCCCTCATAAATTCTGTCGTAAAGATAATAACAGATAATAAATTTTAATTCTATGAATATCATAATTCGGAATCGTCGTCGCCAACCCCAAATTTTATATACTTGAGGGGATCGAGGTCACCTAGATTTATTCGTGAATTCGAAACGTTGAGACTAAAACCGTCAGTGGAGATATGACTTGTGAGTGTATGTAACTTAAGATAGACAAAGGGGAATCTGAGAGGGATGAAGTCGAAATTAGAGCCGGAAGAGAGACCCATATGTAACGCGGTGAACGTGTTCCGAGAAAGAGGGTATGTTAAACAAACAAAGCTAAAGTTCCGCACTTTGGAATGTAGTGACAAATTGTCTGTTTGGGACTGTTGTTTATTTACGTGATTTACTTCACCCCCCGTCTCAGGTTAGCGACGACGCGAAGCGATGCTATAATATTCACAGCAGCAATTTTTTCGCGAACAAAATATTTTACTCGTAGTCAAAGCATTTTTATGATTCTTAATTTCGTATTACAGCACCTTCGAGCGTCATTCAGTGACGCATTCATTCATAAAAGATGGGTTACAAGATATAACTAGTTCATAACACATCTTTTTGTTCAGTCGTATAGAAACGAGGGCTCAACTTGAACGGCCCACGATAGAGTGAAGCTCCCTCATAAAATGAAGTCATAGAGTGTCATTGATCGGCCCCATTATCTGTCACGGTATCCCGAATAACGGAGGGCCACTAGAGCTTACCTGCCAATTCATGTTATATTGCGCAGACAATGATTGATTACTTCATTTAGTACCGAGTTAATTAAAAAAGGTTCAAGAGGCGCTTTTTTGTGACTTTTTTGCTGGTATACCTATATAGCCAGTGAGGTCCTTGTGACTGAATAATAATATTCCGCCAATGTCTGATATTCAAGGTTAAAAAAAAAATTGCCAAGGTGCAAATAACCTCTGTGCTTTGGAAAGTACGCTAAGCTTTTAGTACTGGTAGTCAACTGTAGCTGTCTTTCTTTGACAATATTTACGGTAAGCCAGAAACTAAAAAAATCTTATCAAATTAGGTGCAAGGTTGTGGAGGTCAGATTTAGTCAGTCGCGTCATGTAAAATACTGATTCAGATGTACATATTTGGGTAAACTGAAAATCGATTTCAACATACATAGTTGGGAAAAGGCTTAGCAGATTGATTTGACACGGGTAGTGGATGACTTATACAGCTTTGTGGTTATACAGGTCATCCGGTAAACGTAGTGCTCTAAATAATATAGCCTGTATACAGCACTGAACCCTTGTGGCTTTGGATAGAATAGACATTACTACTTATTCCGTTTATACGAGTAGCCATAATGTAATCTACGTTTGCATCAACCGGGTTAGGATTAGTGCCAAATCACTGTTTTAGCCCGAATTTGGCGTAAAATATGGTGTGTTGAAAGTTTGTAAAACCGCAGCGTGGCTTTAATGAGCTAAGTTCATAGTTTGGTATATGATATGAAACTACATATTATATGAAACTAGTACGTACTCATTTGTTCGTGATGCAATTTATGTTAATGGTGAGCATATTTCACCTCTCCACTTCTCATTAAATTTAAACATTGGCTCAAAATTTAATAACTTAAATTCTACTTAAAATTATAAGTAAAGTATCAAATCAGTGTTTAAAAAGCCAGAAAAGCCGTATTAATAAAAACATTTATTTACACAAAACTTTGGGATTGATTCATTGTTTTTTGGTATTTTATCTGAATTTACAAATTGAAAGATTTTCTTAAATCCGTGCAATATTAAGTATGTAAGTATTTTTTTGTTATCGGTAGTGGGAAAAATTGAAAAGGACCAGAATAAGGATGCACATATTGCAAAGTGATTTCACTTCGATAAGGTTACGTGTGAACAAAAGAGAAAGCGAGTTGTACCCACAAAGCTAAACTCTTCCACACACCAAAATGAAATGCTAATGCTGCTTCATTTTACAACCAATTTGTATTCTATTTTCTTATATTTATATTAGTATAAAATTTTGTACAAATATAAAGACCCAATTGTCTTATTTCTTTTTTCAAATTTTAATTTACATTACTATTTTGCTGTCCATATAAAATATACTGTTTCTGTTCAAATTATCTGGTCCAGTTCCAGTATGTGCCTTCTTTTTAGGCGTTTTATATTTTCTTGTAACTCCCATAATTTCTTTATATATTTTTTTTTTATAAGTATCATTTACGAATGTTGGAATGACGCCTACAAAGCTAATACTAGTGGAACAGATAGAACTGACTTACATACTGGTTGTGGCTAGATAGCCGATTGCAGATTATATGTAGATCAGAAGAAAAAACAAAATGTTGTTATGTACCAAATTATGAAGGTGCTACAATAAAGCAACATCGAATAAAATAAACAATTCAACTTCCCCACATACATTCAATAGATTAACCATACTTCAAAACAGTAGCGATTGTTTTGATTGCGTCTCTAACATTTCTAACCGACTGCTTTTTCCAGCAATTACTTACAACGCTTGGAACTCTTCGAGAAATCCACGCAAGCATACAATGAAGCTCTCCGATGGAATGTGAGTTGAAAACAAACAACTCAAGATTCTATTTCCAGCCAGTAAACATGCAATTAGACGCACAAAACCGTTGATCATGTTTGCTTGGATTACTCCAACTTCTATGAAACTCAAACTCGAGATTCGCGGTTCTATCGTCTATACTTCTGCGTGACTAGATGGCAGTTTTGATGTGGTGAAAGCTATTTCAATATAATTAAGAAAGGTTTTTATGTGTCTTATTTTTCGGCCATTCATAATTATTAAGTTTGGTATATTACCAAACTTACACAACTCGTATCACCTCTATAGTGCCTAAAATCCTTTTAACTGTTATATGCTCAACCAGAAGTGTAGGTGAGGGCACATTGCTTGCAGAGCACTGAATTCGAATTTTGAATTTGAATTTCGATTGAGCCGAAGGATTGAGCCGAAAGGTTCTGGAGTGGATATCGTGTGCCGGAAAATGCAGTACTGAAAGGTCTTCAAAGAGATGGGCCGATGACCTGATGAGGGTTGTAGGAATGGGATGGAAGTGAGATGCATACGAGGGGTCAATGTGGCGGTACTTGGGGGAGGCTTATGATCATCTGTAAACGTCTTTCGGCTGAAATGATGATGATTATGAGATGTGTAGGTAAAAGTTTTTCTAAAAATTATTTATTTATATAAATACTCTTTATTGTACACCATGAAAATGCATTTTAATAAAAATGGCTTATGATTAGTAGAGTACAGAATGGGTGGTCTTATCGCTAACAGCAATTTTTTACAGACAACTTTTAAAAAATTAAACAAGTGACGTAATTTATTTGAACTTATAAACTTGCTAAAGCTTGCATAATACAATGTTTAAAGTAGTTAAAAAAAAAAAACTCATACCACTGATAGAGTACCAACACAACAAACAGTCAACCAGTGGATTCGATTCAACAAACATCTTATCAAAAATACAATTATACTGCAATAAAAGGGGTGCCATTGTTAGTAAACAAAGGCCATCAAATAGTGCGAAGCAGTCGGGCTTGTTGATTGTTTAACACTCAATGTGCCTCATCTATTGTGTTGATGGCGTGGCTGCCGTCTATCAGGTTTTCATAGCATTGCTAATGGTGGAGGGCCATTCTTTGAACGAGCTGAAACAAAAAAACGCATCTTTACAATTAAAATGTCTTAACTCAAAAAATGCATTTTGTTGGAAATACTTCTTTCTTGGAAAAAATTGGGGAACGCTTTCATCTTCAATACAGCTAGGAGAATAATTTCTTTCCGGAGTTTGTGTTTCCTGATAGCAACAACCTTAATCTTTAATTCAAGAATTAAAAGGTTACTTCTAGACAGACTAGCTTCATCTTTAACAGCATCATCGCTTTGAAACAGGTGAGGTAGTGGTCATACGCGTACTATTATCCTTTAAACTATTGTAGGATATGGTTTACCCATGTCCCAAGTTTCATTGAAGTCTGGTCAGCTGCAATTCATTTAACTTAGGTATTTAACCTAGTATTTACAAAAACTAACCTAATCTTCACTATCAATAGTGGCTATCACAAAAATGTTCTTTTCTTAATACACGATAAATATCTGAGAATTACTGATAAAACATCTCATTATCATAAACCGCAATTTAGACGTCTCAGTTTATAAAATTATATCCTTGAGTAAAACTTCTATAAAAATACAGAAAACTTGGAGACTAAAGCCACCTAATATCCGTTCGTTTATTCGTTCATCCGCATATAAAGCATCCATATTTAAGCATATTCTTGACGATAAAATGGTACCTACTCCGGTAGCGGCTGAACTATGACCATATATTTTATTTACAGCCTTCTGATGTTCGCTCACTGCTCGGACGAAGTTTGGTTCGAGCGAAATCAACACATTACGCCGGCGCTTTGGCAGACGCAGCGCAAGCAGCGGGTAGATATACATTAACTATGCACCTGTATTAACAGTAAGCTACTATAATGGGCAATAAAGGTTTACGCGAATTTCGCACTTAAAAGTTCCAAGACAAAGATTTTTCTCGATGTAGGTCGTGAAATTTTCATATAGCTTGAAAGTTTTAAAAGTGCGCCGAGGAGAAAATTACCCTAAGTACAGCTACCTACAAGTCTTTATTGCTCGATATTTAAAGAGCATGCCTATATTTTATTTACATAGCTTTTGTGTTCCAAGTGCTTCAATATTCTTTTAATAGGTAACTGAAGATTTTTTGTTCATAAATTGTTGCTAACGTTAGCGTAGCTTCTTGGTACATTTTGTTCACGCCATAATCACGGCGGTAAGTTTCCTCTTTGAGGAGTGGCTGGAGCGGCAACACGGCGTACTCACGTTGTGAATGACACACCTCATCGGACATGGCAAGTTCAGGAGGTTCCTGCATCGGATTCATGCGTTAGAAACACAATTGTGATGATCGCCTGGAGGAAACGGTGGAGTGTACGGTGGAACGTACGGTGGAGCATACGATGGAAGTGTGCCCCGCATGGGCGGAGCACCACCGTGTCCTCGTGGAGGTAATCTGTGGCAGTGACCTCTCACAACGGGCCCTGGTTCAGGCCATTCCATTCCTACCTCACGCTAGATACTTTGAAACAATAATTTAAGGAACACTGATTTAAATAAAATGAATGTTTTCTGAAGTTAAAATTCCTTGCAAATAATATCCAACGACTATACAGCCCTTGGTCGTTCAATATATCATATCGATACCTTTGGGTAGAAAGGTCGTATAAACCAAAACCCGACTTTTCAGTAGAGCAGAAAAACTATTTTTTTTTTACATAAAAATTCATAACTTTTTTCCTTTTGGAGTTATAAAAAAATGATCTATGAGAAAGGTTCTTACATTTTGCAGATGAAAAAGGTTAAATCATCAGAACCTAGCTATCTTCTTTAGTTTTAAAGTTAGCTTGCATTTACGTCTAAGAAAAAATCAATGTTTGGTTTATACACCCCATGAAAATGTACTTTGAAAAAACTGTGGGGGTCGTATATCCATTTTTGGTAACCATAAGGGTCATATTTAATGTCGTAAAAACCCATATATGTAATTTTTTTTGTATTAAAAACCATTTATAATCATAGATTAATTGAATTCTGACTAATAAATAATCCTGTTACACATAGAATTAGTAGGTACTCAATTATTATTATTCTAATACCCAATAATGGTCGATTCAAATAAAATAAAACCACCTGAAATATGAAGTCAACATTTATTAAGTATTATAATACATTCTAATCAAGGGAATCTGTCTGGTACCTATCATTTATCGTTCTTCTGCTTGTCGCTGCGCGCAAATGCGAGCCTTGTATGTTGATCGTAAAGTGCTTCTTGCAATCTTCTTCTTCCTGCCTTCATCCCATATTACTTGGAGTCGGCGCAACACGTTTTCTTCTTCCATTCTGTCCTGTCGTCCGTAACACTATCACTAACTTCCTTTTCTTTCTTATCGGTCCTTACGCAATCTATCCATCTTTTCTTTGGCCTCCCTATCCCTCTCCATCCATCCACATGTAAATTCAGAACTCTTTAAGTAACAACACATGACCATACCAAGATAAACGATTTCCTTCCAACTTTTCAGTCACTGGCGCCACTTTCAAACTTCCTCTAATACACTCATTTCTCAGTTTGTTCATTCTTGTCACACCACACATCTCAATATTCTCATCTCCACTACATGCAATCTTTTTTCATCCATCTTTTTCACAACCCAACATTCTGATCCATACAGTATGACAGGTCTTATCACGGACTTGTAGATTTTACCCTTCAACTTGAGGGGCATCCGTGGATCACAAGTTGTTCCCGTGATCTGTCGCTATTTCATCCATCCTTCGTTGCTCGGATGTGTTATGTCCCGGTCTACCTCACCATCTCCTTGAACAAGCGAACCGAGGTACTGAAAGTCGGAACAAATCGGCATGGGCGTCCTAGCGAGAACTAAAGGCGAAAGATTGGAGGAACCACCGAAATCGCAGAACAAGTACTCTGTTTTGGTTTTACTCAATTTCAGGCCAACACTCTCCAATCTTTGCCACAACACCTCCAATCTGCTCTGAACCTCAAGGCTACTCTCGGCAAACAGCACAATGTCATCGGCAAACAGCATACACCAGGGGGCCTCTTCCTAACGTCAAAGCGTCCATTATCAGCAGGAAGAGTTAAGGGCTGAGAGCCGACCCCTGATGTGGGCCGACCGCCACATTCAAACTATGTAGACCGGACTTGGATACTATACCGACTCTACATCGATCGGATCAACTGCACATACTTCACAGGCACACCTTTCTTCTTAAGGGCCCACCACAGAACCTCACGATGTACCCGGTCGTATGCCTTTTCGAGGTCAATTAATACCATGTGCAAGTTTTTATGTGCACCTCTGTATTTCTCACACAGCTGGCGTATAGCGAAAATGGCATCCGTTGTATCCCGACCAGGTATAAAACCGAATTGGTTCTGTGAAATTTCACTCTCTTCTCTCAACCGCCTTTCAATACTTCTTTCTCCCTTACTTTCATAGTCTTTATTCCTCTATAATTGTTGCACCTTTGCTTTTAAAGATGGGCACCAAAAAACTTTTGTACCAATCATCAGGTATGAATTCTTCTTTCAACAACTTATTGAAGAACAAAGCTAACCACATCCATCCATCCACTCGTCAGTAACTTCCACACTTCAACTGGTATTCCAAACTGAGCCAATGGCCTTACCATTCTTCATTCCAATTACTGCTATTCTGACTTCATCCATACTAACCATTCTCAATAATCCGTGTAAAATCCCACTCCAATCATTTTGCTCATTCATTAGTCTTTCAAAATATTCCTTCCACCTCTCTTTGATTTTTTCATCATCTGATAGAACCATTCCAGTTTCATTCCTTACACATTTTACTTGACAAACATCCTAAAGTAAGGTGCGACTTGCAATGAACATGGTTTATACACCAACGTTGCGAACTGTGTTTGGATTTAGGACGTCAAATTTAACCTGTGTTTGGGTAATGCATTTAACACTTTAGGGCGTATAAACCATTTACAAATAATGCATTTAACACTTTAGGGCGTATAAACCATTTTCAATTAACGACTATTTTTACACCCTGAGTTAACATAAATTATGGTCATTACGTCATAACAAAATTACAAAAAAAAATATTTGGCTTTTACATTGAAAATTTACCTTTTTTAAGAGGCTATGACCGAAAATTGCTGGGTCGTATTAACCATTTTTGAGCGAATTTCTACATTTCATATATACAGATCGATAGAGAAAAAAATTCTGAGAAAAATGGTATATATAACTCAATTTGGCCAAAATGGTTTATACGACCTTTCTACCCAAAGGTAGCGATATGGTAAACACAGTTAGACCACTAAGTCTCAGTTGTGGGAATAATTCGTATTACCTTTCAATTATATTACTTGTGTTATGTGGATACATTTCGTAATTAAACTATCCTATTTCTTCCCCAGCATTAGAACCAAAAAATTCAAGGGCCCTACAAATACGCGCACAAACGGAATACGAAAAATGTGCGTTCGAACGTTCTTTGGTGCTGGCCCATCGAGGACAGCGTATGAGACGGTTCCCGCCGGATTTTGCTGAATGCGCAAGATGTGCTGAAGAAACGGTAATAATATTTGTTAAGAAGTGAAGAGTAAACGGGTACATATTACAATACCGACATTTCATAATAACTATGACTGAAATACCGACGTCCGAAACATCGAAGTTCAAAATACCGAAAGTTTGAAATACCGATAGCTGTTATATCGAAACATGAAATACCGATGTCCAAATGCCCGAAAGGTTGAAACCCCGAATGGACGAAATACCGATGGATGCTGTGAGCTACTTGGAAGTAGCGATCGCCGGCCGCTGCCGCGGCACCGCTCGCTTCGCTCGCTTGGCTCACGCGCGGTTGGTCACTGTTCTAACCTAACCTAACCTATTTCACCCAGTTCAATATGATGAATCCTACAATTTGCCTTCGGGATTTTTAACCTTCAGGATATGGATCTTCGGGATTTTAAGCTTTCGGGTAAACGAACTTTCGGTATTTCAAACTTTCGACCAAACAATCATTCGGCGTTTAATTTTTCGGGATTTCGTCCATAGGTATTTTAAAATAGGTATTTTGAATTTCGGTATTGTAATACGTACCCGAGTAAATTTTGTACCCTTTGTAAAGCACCGTACGCGAGGTTTTTTTTTCCGGTAGGGGAATCATCAGAATGATTTCTTCCACTCTTGGGCGGAGCGGGAGAGTGTGTCAGACTCTTACTGACTAAACCCCTACCCCGTTCCTTCATTGCCTTCGATCTGGGGGACACGGTGACAACCTTTCGGATTCCGTGTTCCCCAACCGTACGCGAGGTGAGTATGATTTGAATCAAGAGGCGTCTAAGATTTTTTTTAGGAATTTTGTTAATTGTTTCTGGGCGATTACGATAACTGTAGATTATTATATTAGTGAATTAATTTACTAAACAGCCATTATTATACAGATAGACATTTTAAGATATAATATGAGGCTGTAGAGACTTATACCAGTTGTTAAATGTATCTTTGAATTATTATTTTTTCATTAGTAATGGTCGTATTTTTAAAAAGAAACATTTGACACTAGGAATTGCTTCTGTATATTTAATCACACATACACAAGACACCTGGGTGTCTTGTTTCCGGGTCTAGACCCGAGACAACTATCTTTAGGCCATACAAATATTTGTTCCAAGGAGGAATCGAACCCCGCGATACACACTATTGCGAAATTTCTACATATATGTGTGTGAGTGTGTATGTTTGTAACCCGCTTAACGTTCAAATAACAATATGGATTTAACTGAAATCGGGTACCTGGTAGGTTATAATCTGAATTGGCTATAATTTATTCATAAATATGGGAAGTGTTAATTTCCCGCAGGCAGAGCCGCGAGTAGCCACTAGTTCGGTCTATAAATTTGAAATTCAAATCAGCCAAATAGTTACATAAAAAATTACGAGTAGCACTTTTAAATCGTTTGATAAAATAATCAGTAGGCGTCCCGCATCCGATTGATATTTTAGTGAAAAGTCTAAGGAGCACCGCTGAGGGTAGTCCTAAATAAAAAGGCAAAGTTTCAATGTACCTATGACTATATATAGGTATGCCTGTTTATTATATTATTCTTTTACGCATAAGTATCCAAAATTGGCTGTTAAGCCATTGGGATTGGGATGAAATATGGTGTAATACACATTACAATTAACACAGACGCTATAATTTCAAAAGGTGTGAAATCATGATCGTACGAGTGGAGAGCGGCGGACAAAAGCTAGTTTGGTCTATTAATCTAATATCTAAATCAGCCGACCACTTAGGTAAAACATTTTAAATGCCACTTTAAAATCACCTAATAAAATAATCTTGAGGCGTCCCGCATTCATCTTGTGTTTTCAGTAAAAAATTTAAGAGCACCACTTAAAGTTGGCTAAACAAAATTAATTTAATATAATATGTAGGCGACAGTTTGTTTGTACCTACTATGTACGCATGTGTGCATATGTAGGTATGTGTTACTCCTTCACACTCAAACGGCTTAATTGATTTGATTGAAATTGGTAGGTAAGCGTTAAATATTATTAAATGAACTAACGTAAAAATAAGTGATACTAACATTATAATTTGGACCAAAAAAAAAATACATAAATAAAAATGGGAAATACTAATTTATATATATATATTTAAATACTAACAGGCGCAGCCACGGGTAGCAGCAAATTTGATCTATAAATCTAAAATTCAAGTCAACCAACTATTTAGTTAGGTAATACATTTCAAATACCAATTTTAAGACGCCTGTATAAATAATCTAGAGGCGTCCCACTTTCAATTGCTTTTTCTGGGAAAGGTCTAAGAGAGTCACTTAAAGTAGTCTAAATATAACTATAGGTGAAACTTTGTGTGTATGTGTGTAAGTATGTGTTAGTTATTTACGGTCAAATATGAGTATGTATTAGAACAAAATTCGGTTTTAGTATAGCTTATAATTCTGCATTAACATATACCTAGCTATAATGAATTAACAAAAGTGACAAGTAACGATCGTACGCGGGCGATGCCGCGGGCAAAAACTAGATTGGTCTACAAATTTACAATTCAAATCAGCGGATCATTTAAATAGTTAAAACATTTCAAATAGGTGCCACTTTTAAATCGCTTGATAAAATAATCTAGGCGCGCTGCGAATTCAATTTGTTTTTTAGCAAAACGTCGAAAAGAGTCGCTTAGAGACGTCTAAAAAAAATAACCAACTTTTCACGCTATTCAGCTATCTCCGACCTAATGGAATGTTTTCTCGCCAGCTCGTAGCTACGCAAATTTTCTCAAAAAATAAGTTTACCGTGTTACCTCTTTTGAGCAGACTAAAACTTTTCGGGACGGCGGCGGCGGCGCGGTGTAATGTCCATTCAGAAGTGCCGGTAATGATCTACCGCAACGCAGATAACTTGCTACGAAGATGGAATAATAGAAGAATGTTGTTTAATTTATTTGAGTAAGGTTTTCGAGAGCATTACTCTGTAAAGAGAGGGAACGTTTAGAATTGTTCCATGGGCTGCGGGAATGTTTAAAAGAACACCGTGAGTAATAGTCAGTAAAAGTCTGGCACTAGAATGATTTTGTTGTACTCAGAGAGGGATACGTTATTAGATGATTTGAAAGAAAGCTCTAAAGAAGGGTTCAAGGTCATACTGACATTTAAACCTTTCATGATCTTGTATTCTAATCCTCACTCGAGATGCAGCTTGGGTTGGGTACCGAAGAAAAAGGGAAAATATCTCACTCCCGCCACAAAAAATAGAAATCTACTAAACATCTTTCTTACAGATATCTCTTAACACCTAACTTAAACGGTACCACCCTTATTATTTAAGTCATGACACGACACAATTTAAGATGAAGCTACAACGCTCACTAATTTACTGCAAATGTTATTAGGTACGAGAATGTGCCGGCAAGGCGGCGAGCAAAGTGCTGCAAACAGCTGTGTCGTTGCTAAGCAACGTGGAGATTAAGAGGGAGTCCAAAGACGAGGACACTCCTAAAGCCCCGGTACATCAGGGTCGTATGCCACCACAGAAGGAACTAGAGGTTTGCAACTTTACTCGTATATTACAACAGCCATGTATTTAATGACCAAAGTACGACAAACTACTTTGTTTGTTTTTGCTGCATAATATTTATTTTGATAAACGGTGCTTCGTTATTGTTGTGTAGTTGCGTGAAGTTGAACGTTTTAAACTATATATTAAAAAAGTTTAAGGCATATTTTAGCATCTGTGAACATAATGCGAAAATATACAGCAGATAGAATACTTTCAAAGAAATAGCCAAACCACGCCTTGCCTTTTGTCAAAATAAATTATTATGTGTACAATAAATATTCTTTGAGATTTATTTTACAACTTCCGTGTAAATAACGTCTATATCTCGTTTACTTAAGTGCAGATACGTCTTTGTTTACAACGAGAAATAAAAAATATGTTGGCAATAACCGTAATTCTAGGTCCAAGAAATATCCCGCGCGGAAAAACAGAGAGCCGAACAAATCTCCCGTTTAATGGCTTCGAAATATTTGGAGCGAATGGCACATGACAAATATTTCTTAACTGCCTTATGTAAGGACGAACGATTGGTCTCTGCCAATAAACAAGGATCGCAAAAACTACAAGAACTGGCCAATAAAGCCCTCGCCGATGTGGAGAAACGACAAGTACGCTCATACTATCTAACTTTACAAAATTAACATCTGACCCCTTGACCTACAAAATATAACACATTGCACGCCGCCATTCTTTATAAACGACCAGCTAAATTGAAATTTATGGCACTTGTTCAGATTGAAATCTAACCCTGTAGTTGATTCGGTGTTCACAAAATTGGCGGCTTAGTTGTAAGCTTAATTAAAATATGAATAGCAATTTATGGAACAAAATATGACATGACAGCTGGGTTTTACATCCAGCAATATTTTGAACATTTTTTGTGCTGTCTGTGTTTTCGCCTAGTCCATTTTTCAGACAGATATTATCATTTAAATTGCGTAAGCTTGTCACGTCGGCAGAAAGGCTGGAACGTATCATGATTCAGCTATTTCTAATGCGAGCTTTGTAATGTCTTGATCGTTTATTTCATATGAATCAGGCTGTTTTACGTGAGCGTAGGCCGTTGTACGCTGCTCGAGCACTAGAGGCTGCCGCGCGTGCTCGCCTGTCTCGAGCCCGGAAAGAGCAATTGACGCACACGCAACTGCAACACGCTACCGACGCACGTCGCCTTATACAGACAACTCAATCCATCTACGAAGAACGAGACACCGCCAAATGTTTAGAACAGGCAGAGTTCGCAATGGAACAAATAACAAGAAAGCCAGCCAGCTTATTACCGGGAAAAGATAAATTCCTGCAAAAGCTACACGATATAGTTGGAAACGCTTTCCTCGACCAGGTAGGTTCATTTCTGTATTTTATTATAAATTGTGTAGCCATGGGCATTACGAAGCTGGGAAGTTTAATAGAGCTTGTTTGCCAAGTCACGTAGACCGTGAAAAATCTCTCTTATTTTATGTTCAGAAACGTGTTCGAGAAAGTATGAGCGAGTCGGATCGGGAACGAAGGGCGTTTATTCTTCTGGGCATGTCGGTGTCCCGGGAACCGAGTCGCGACTCCGTGCTGCGAGTGCGCCCGCCCGCTCCGCCTCGAGACGCTAAGTAATTTTAGTATTCCACTTATGTCTGCAGTTGTCTTAATAGCCTCCGGGAAGGAATTTGGTGTTTAAGGATGGTTTTAGGAGCCGGTATTAAATTTACGAAAGTTTAAGCTGTATATACTTTTGTAAGACCGGTTTTTCTTTAAGAACCATATTATTATTGCAAAAAGAAACAGATTTTATTCCAACCATACTTCTTCAAAATCCACAGTAGTTAGTCCATGTATGGTTACGTATCTTTACTCGACCTGATAATGTAACATCTGCTTGTATGAATGCAGGTTTTCTAAAATTATGTTCACCAAGTGGCAATTACTGAGACGTCAGTCTACGCTCCTGTCAAAATTCCTACGTTAATGATATTACAGTCTGTTCAATAATTCCGGAGACTAAAATGACACCAAAGAACTGGCGTCATTCCTATAGAAATTTTGACATTACTTATGTCAATTTAGTCTCCGGGTTTACTGAACAGACCATAGTTAGACATCAATGTCAATGTCAAACATTAGACGTAAACGTCATTTATACATTTAAAAAAATAGAAATCCTCTTGGCTAAGTGACACCAACTAGTGATTTGAATTTTCCAGTAAACTCTCATTAAAGCACGCTAGATCCCTGGTAACATATGGAAACTAGACTAACTAAAGTGTTACGTAACTTTGCCTTGACCTGACTTTCTTTAATTAATTCGACCTTTTATCTGCGACGTAGCTTAGCCAGCGGTATTCCCACCCTAACATTTATGTAATTTAATGTCCTCAGCGGCTTATCTCTTCCTTTATATGCCTTTAGATAAACTGTCATCAAAAATAATATGTGGTATTCGAATGTGGGACGGTCTTTACGTGTTTTTGTTGTAGCTACGAATTTTTATCTACATTTATGAAAAATTACGAAACAGTGATATGTTGAAATTTGTAGCTTTGCAAGTAATTATTGTTAGAGTAACCAAAATAAAATTAAAAAGTCCATGGATATAATATTCCTTAATAATATGATATATTATAAAACTTTTGAAATTAAATTATTTTGGTAAATTCTCCAATATAAGCCAACCCTTGCGGTATTTTATTTTCAAACTAGTTAACCTACTTTGATTATTTCATCAGCCTATCTTTGTTTTCTACGTTTGCCTATTTATTGGACCTAACCTTTTTATAACTACTCTTCACCTTGTGATCTAGCTACATAGCCTGCCCACTTCCATTCCAGTTTTTGTTAGTGTTTCAGTTTATCTATTACTTATACTTATTTAATTTTTCTTATTTTGGTATTTTTTTCTTTGTCATCTGTTAGTAGAGTATACCTATTACTATAATGTTTGCGAACTCGACAGAACACTAAATTTTTTGACTCAATTAATTTTCTGCTTTTAAATGAAAATCTAAGAATGGCTGGGAAATGGCTTACTGCCAATTTCTTCACCAAACGTAACAACCAAAGTAACAGCCAAAGTAACGTCATAAAGTGGATAATAACCAAAGTAACGTCATAAAGTGGATAATAACCAAAGTAACGTCATAAAGTGGATAACGTCAATAGCAACTGTCGTTTTGTAAATGTTTTCACTTGGATGAAAACATTTACAAGACGACAGTTGCTATTGACAACAGTAATGTTCAAGGAAAAGTTATTACTTTAGTTTTAGCTTTTTTGAAGAAGGCCGTTAGAGTGGTAATGAATCGTATAAAGTAACTAGTTAAGTCTTATCTTTAGTACGAGAGTGAAAAACAAATAAGTATTGTGGAGTGTGTATCTACTTAGTTCCAAAGGTGTTACCACCAAGCGATGTTGATGTTTACACTATAGTTTTTCCCCAGGGTCCGCATCCGCACCCTGGAGCGCTCCCTGACCATGAGCACACGATCCTCGGAGCGATGTTACTTGTTGCACGAACTGGCTCGTCTCAATGTGGACACTAAGCAACCTTTAAAAGCCAGAGTCTACGCTTCCAAATGTCAAACCGGTGAGTATACACTTTCAGTAGAACAGAATTTATCACTTTGTTAGCACTAAAATACTCGTGCCCCACGAATTTATAGGCCAGTGAACGGGTCGTTGATTCAAGGAAATAAATTAGCCTCCCTCGAACGAATGAATGTCTTTTTATTCTTAAATTGTTTGATTTCCTTGGAAAATATTGACTCAAAGGCTCCTGTCCGTACCTGCAGTTGATTTCTCTTTACTCTCTTTAAATAATTCACTTTGTATAGATTCTAAAGTTGTGTTAGCATAGACGAGAGTTTGAAAGTACGGGAAGCGTGGTAACATGGTGGGCACGTGAAACCCATTCGCATTCCGTAAGTAGATTGAAACGCTGCTCAAGCCCGAAATCGCAGGTCTACGCTGAGAGCATTAATGTAATGAATAAACTTCGCAGCGTTATACACACAAGAATACAGGATTTTTATTTATTTTAAATATGCTGAGTATTTTATATGTGAGCTTTATTCATAACTGATATGTTGGAGTATACAAGAGTGTGTTTTTGTTTTGTGAAAAAGTTCAGTCAGCGGTTTCGTTCACGTGTAAGGCAAAAACTCCAGGACTTGATTTACTCGTGCGTCAAACATCTTCTAAATCTATTCAGCTGTTTGAGCATAAAAGAGTAACAAACATACACACACAACTACCTACTAACTTTCAGATTCAAAATATTAGTGTGAAGAAGGATAAACAAAGGGGTGAATCAGTTAAATAAATAATGATTCTATTCGACGATTCGATTCGATGATTCGATATAATATTCTGAGCTTTCAGATAGTAGCATCGTGAACAGCATTGCTTATTTGAGCTACGAGTGACCTGTCACAACTTTGTCTCCTTGATTCGATGCGGACTGCAGAGGGTGGTGCGAATTTAGAAGACGTTCCGTGACTTTGAATTGATTCCTAAGCTTTGATTTCGAAATACACCCCTTTATAGTATTAGCTTTGAATACAACGTAGTTTACCGAAGGCGATGAATGCTTGGCTTGCATACTAAGACATTCGTGGTACACTCATTGACACATACCCGTATTGTACGATTGTTGTGTGAATATAAACAGATTCGCAGTATCTTGCAATGTCATTTATATCAACCAGAAAATCAAGTTTCTTAATTCTTTATTGTACACAAAACAAAATATAATCTGCCTTTGCACCTTTGGAATACTAGTCCATATTAGAATTTGTAGTCCAATACCCGGGGCGTTAAAATCATCAAAACCAAGAACTTTTCGACAGTGGATGAAAAACAAAGAAAATATGATATAAGTAGCTAATGACATGTAAAAAAACGTTTTCCTACTAAAAAAATAGGCTGTTGGTAAAAAAAAAAATTACCTATTAGTTCAAATTGAAAAAAAAAACAATGTTGGGTAGCCCATTTATCGAGGAAGGCTATTTATAATATTACGTTATGAGTAAAACAAGTTGTAAGAGTGGAGTCGTTACCAAGGACGCAGGTAAAACTGCCATACAATTAGGTCGAATTTCACTTAAAGATATATTTCCTTAGCAACAAATTATTTATCGATTTAAGACAGTGACAGATGGGAAAACTACCCAACTCGCTGTCATCTCAATGACATAACAACATTTTAATATCTCCTTGACGTTTTATTATTTAGTATCTACGTTTCATTTAATTTAAATAAATCATGATTCAAACCTTTATACAAGTTTTAACCAAAAACTATTTATTAATTAAATTTTAAGGCAATGCGTTGATCATAAGGATCAAAATTGCAGGATTTTATTCCCATTTTGATATGGTTTCTAGAATATTTTTAATGCCCTAAGTGCATCATGCCCGATGTAGCTAGAAAATTTTAATCTTTTAAGTCACGAATAAATATTATTACTGATAAAGTAACTTTAATTCTTAATTTCTATACAGTAAGGTTTATTTTAAATCTATGTGTCTTCTGTTACTGATATACCTGTTTGCGACCTTTATATGCAACTAAATAGACTTCCGAATAAGTGGATCTCTTTTTAAGGTCCATCCATGTAAAAACGTCGAGGATGTATTGAACATTTATTTATATTTTTGAATTTATGTTTTTTTTCTGCGCATATGCTCCTGAAAGTGCCTTCCCCAGGTACTTTTAGGAGCTCTATTCCTACATCGCCTAGTACCAGCCTTTTGGGTTCGCTTCAAGAATACTTTACAAAATCATTATTTCATCTTCCCGGAGACACCGTTGTCTGGCATGCACCCATTTTGTATTTTTTTCTAAGTTTAATAAAGAGTTCTTAATTCAACAGAGGCCCGTTCGTCTAACCAGCGTCCATGGCTTCTGAACGCCCTATTCCTTATGGCTCGCTGTCACCTCCTGCAGAACAACCGGCCTGAAACTCGCGCAGTTCTCCTAGAAGCAGCCGGGCTAGCTCGCTCCTACGGCTACCATGAAGTTGCCGACTTCTATGACACAGTAAGCGCCTTAAAACTTTAGACTACTCAATAGAACAATGTGTATTAATTTAAATTTCATAGCGACGAGAATATCGTTTGATGTTTAACTAGACGTCTATTTTACTATGGTTTCTAAGCTAAACTTTATTGCTTTGTAGCCTTTGAAGTGTGGCTTTTTTGTTTGAAATAGAATATTTTCTTTGTTTTGATGAAAAGATACTAAGAAGACTTACTTATAATGGCCCAGACTTTCTGAAGTTAAAGTTTGTCGTACTCATCCAATTAGGCTGGAAAAAGAAATTCAATACATACACGTCTGAAAGACAGTATAAAAGGACAAAAAACGGTGGAATCTAAAATTCTAAATCCTCTCCTAATTCGTTTTTGATAAGCTAAGTGCTACATGGCGGACCTAAGCCAGGCTACTCCGTAAGTAACAGCAAAAAAACCCACTTAACATTTTTAAAACTTCAAGCTAATTTTTGTTTAGTGAATTTTGTGCCACTATTTTTGTTTACTTCCAACACAAGAGTTATTTCCAGTAAATAATAAAATTATTGGTTGGGGAGTACTGCATTGTAGATAACGGTATTACAGTATTGTTTAAAGGTAACAGTCGTATCAGGGTAATAACAGGCACATAACACTTTCCAGACTTTTCCGTTTTGTCTTTCATAAATCAGCAGTCACCGAAATGGGACAAAAACTATATATTTATTTAGAGCACCCACCAGATAGCTTCCCTTTAAGGTAAAAGCAACCTTCTGCGTATAATAATGAAATAGAAAGTCAAATGACCCATTTTTTATTTATCAGTGTGTGAACGTGTCTTTGGAAGGCGAAGTCCTCGCTGCAGATGCTCCCCTGGAGAAACGTGAGAAGGACCTGGTCAGTTTGATGCAAGACGATGACCTACGATCAGCTGCCCAACATCTCTTCAAGAGGATGTCGCTTATACCGGCGTCCAGGTCAGTCATATAACTTATTTTATTTATAAAACAGGTTGTAGTTTTTACAACTGTTGGATCGTTTTTATTAAATAACTAGGGTACAAACATCGTATAGCGATTACAGCATCATTTGTCGGTGTAAGTACAGAATCCAAAAAAAAAAACATCAATTTGTCTCGTCATTATTTTGTACCATAGTAAACAAACGAGAGCTGTGTAAATCGCGAAATAGTTGCCACACAGGGAAATACAATTTTATTTTAGACTAATAACTTTTTAGGACAACATCAGTGTTTATAACTTTCGCAATATATATTGTATCAAAATATTTATTATTAGCTTTAACCCGCAGCTTCGCCCACGTACATAAAATATAGCCTATGTCACTCAGGAATACAGCAGCTATCTATTGGTGAACATTTCAGCAATCGGACCAGTACTACACATTACCTCATACAAACAAAAAAACAAACTTTACCTCTTTATTATATTAGTATAGATGGATAGCATGCAATTTAACCGGCCGGGACCCAATCCCGCAGACTGACTAAATTACGCTTAAAAACTGTGAAAGAGACTTCCAAAATTTTCCGCTTGTGTGTGAGTTGATGTGATTGTTATTAATGATTCCTTAAACTATAATCAATAAAATAATATAGATAAATGGAACACTAATGTTTCAATGTGCATTGTTATAAAACTTGCCCCCACACTGCGTATTGCTTTATCGAGTCGGTGTAAACGAAGGGATTATAACAATTCATGATCACTTAAGAGTTTAAGACAAGCGAATCAAATCTCCAAATCTTCGGCCCTAAATCACCGACCAAGCCGTTACCACTAATTGACAATTATCGGCCTACACACACGAGTGAACTATTCTCAGTAACCATGAGAAGGCCTCATACATCGCACATGACAGCCTTTCAACCCACTATAAATGGAAGACAGAAGGTCAGTTCTACATGTAATGAATAACAGAAAAAAATGCACACACACTCATGATACTCTGTTTATATTATGATGATGATGACTTCATGCAACTTCATGAAATCATCATCAATGTCTCAGCTGAAAGACGTCCACTGGTGGATATAGGTCTCCCCCAAGCTTCATCACAACAACCGGTCTTGTGCGTTTCGCATCCATCAGATTCCCGCGATCCTCGCCAGGTCGTCGGTTCACCTTGTGGGAGGTGGACCGATGCTGCATCTTCCGGTACGTGGCCGCCACTCCAGAACGTTCCGTCCCCATCGACCATCCATTCTGCAAGCTATGTGCCCTGCCCACTGCCACTTAAGTTTGGCGATTCTTTGGGCTATGTCAGTAACCTTGGTTCTCTTGCGGATATCTTCATTTCTGATGTGACCACGCAAGGAAACTTCCAGCAAAGCCCTTTCTATTGCCCTTTTTGTGACTTTAAGCCTTCTCATAAGGCCCATTAACCAGACTGAAAAGTACTAATTATACTATTTAGAGACACAAAATTATGTAACGTAACATTAAAGAAAAAAAAAATGCAAATATTCTCTACTAAGTATCTCACTTAGTCTTCTCGCAAATCACCAGACATTCAGATACTATCTCCTTCCATTCATCAGCGAACAAATCTAGTCTTGAACTGGATTCAAGGAGAGCGTTTCGAGCAATTTACATTCGTAGAATGAGTGAAATACATCGCGCAACCGTACGGAAATTACGTGGCACCATGTAAATACTTTTGTCTGTCTGTTCTTAATCAAAATCGAATTGTACTTCAAGCTTAGGTTCTGCCAGCGGCTTCGCCCATGTAAAATTAAAAAAAAACGTACGATGGTATCACGGTAGCATAAGCCACTCAGTGATAAAATAATTTACCCTTCTACTTGTCAAATAATTTTTAAAATCGTTCATGCTATATATTTACGATAACGTTTATTAAATGCTCTATTCTATTCCAGTCGTTTTTTGAGTGTACTCAGTAACAGACAAAGGTACAAACATACAAATCTTCCTTTTATATAATATTGTATTTCAAATTAAGATACCAAGAAAATTGTCAGGCGCCAGTTGGCTAAAGGCTCATTTTAATATTATGTAAATTGATTTTTATTATTGTTTAGGAATAAATCTAACAAAATAAGTGAATAAATAAAACGAATACTCTCTAGAGGAAAAGCCTGAGTCTCAACAGTGGGAACACTTATCATTGTCCTGCCTTGTACCATGTTATTTAGGATCGGCGCTACACGTTTTTTTCTTCTATTCTATCAGTCTAACTCCCTTCTCCTTCATGTCACTCTTTACCCAATCCATCCATCTTTGTGAAGATACAAATAAATATGTGGCTCTTCAGCCATCCACATGTATTTTAATATTCACCAGTGATTGATATTATGTTGCACTCAGTCAGTGAATAAGCCTCTTGTTTTCTCCAGTTGGATCCATTGGATAGGTCTAATAAGTATGTCTGTAATTAAATGACACATAATTATAAGGATTCCCCTCCTCCTCCTTGCGTCGTATTCCTTAATGCTGAGAGTCGTGACCTCCCTGCTTTATCACCTTAGCCCTTACGATGTTCCTCCATCTGTTCCTATCTTTGGCGTTGTGAAGGGCATCATACATCGTGGAGTTAAGAGCGGCGCGGATCTGGTCGGACCAACGTATTGGGCGCGCCCGCGAGGCCTTTTTCCATCTATTTTACCGGTCACAATGAGCCTTTCGAGGTTGTCACCGTCTTTCCTTGCAATGTGACCGAAGTATTGCAGAATCATTCGAAGGCACTCGGACGACAGCCGTGAAGAGATTTGAAGCTCTAAGGATTAGGCTTATTGATTTCCTGAAATAATTACGGAACAAAACAGCAAAACACGTAATCGGCAACGTCGGCCGACTACAACTTACAAGTAGATGCCTGAAAGATATTTTTACTTCTTGTCTGTTTATTTTCTGACAATTCTCCTTACTGTTTAGAAGTTTCCAGAAATCGATGAGCTTCATATATTGCTTCGAATTTTAGACTTTGAGACTTACACTAAGCGTATAGTGATGAATACACGTCTATGAAACTACGCGTCTGTGGACAGTAGGTCTTACGTATTGACACCTACTCAAATACACCTATGCTAGAACGCAACTTCAAATTAGTGTAAGCTTTTTGTAGGCAGGCGCAATGTGTGCATCTGATACTAAATTTGGAACCAGCCTCCTGGAAATATTCCCGTTTCGGCACGATGGTAGTAACCAATACAAAATCCCAATCCAAAATACCTATCGGTGAAGAAATCGAAAATAGCTTGGGTACCGAAACGGGAATACTTCACCTTCTGCATATATTTTGTTTGCTTACGCCCAATTAATCTTATCTGGTGTTGATTACAGGCGCTTCTCGATAATGCCCGGTGCTCGAGTGGAAGAGAGCGCACGGAGCGCAGTCCGAACAGCCCATAGGCGCATATCTATCATGCCGAGAGCTATGATGCCGTCTCTGATGACCAGGACAACGCAAAATATTTTAGGCTTCCAGGATTTTGACCTTTGATTCGTGTTCATAAAAGATTTGAGACAGATAAGGTGTGAGCTAAATGAGGCTTGTATAATAAAGCAATGTGTAGGTAGGTACTAAATTCCTAAAGTTGAGCAAGTATGAAAAAAAACAATGTACTGACATTTACGTAAATGGTAAAAAAACATTTCCATTAAATGTGTACCTACCTGTGAAATATGTATGACATCCTTAAGGTTTGACTGCAGGCTGCGGTTGCAGTTTGCACACACGACCACATTGATTTTCTACGAGTATGTAGTAAGTAGTATGGATTTTTGTAAAAACATTCTATGTAAATGCGACTGTGACTGCACATACAGTCATCACATGTACTGCCTGCAGCCGAGGTTTGAATAGCACTTTCAGTGTTTGAAAGACGGCTATACATTGTCATACGTCATGCTTTTTTTGTTAAAATTGTTACAAATGTTTCCTGTGGAATCGCTCCATAATATTTCAAATAAAGTATGCTAAAAATGGCATAACAAAATCCTTGGAATTATGCGAGTATGAAGAGAGTGGGTTCCATTAAACATTTGAAAAGAAAAGGGCACGAGGATTTCCACTTGAGAACTTTTACATCCATTACAATATTAATGAACTTGGCGTGAATAATAAGGATTTAATTTCGTATTTAAAAATTTTATGATACATTTTTTGCCTTGCAATGAAATCTAAATTGATGACGGCATTATTTTGTAATTTACTTGGATCTTTTAAACCTTTTTCGTTTTGTAATTCTCTTATCAAATATTAAATTTTATTATACTCAGAGGCCTTTTAATTATTTTCTTGTCATTTATGTATTAATATCGTTTATTCAAACGTTACTTTCTAATTGAACATAATTGAAGTAAATTGGACTAACAATTTTAGTCACGTACCTATAGGTGTATTTTAAAAATAATGCGTTATGTATTATGGTTTTAGTGTAGTCTCCTGTTATTAAAGAACAGTTTTAGTGAGTTTACCGATTTCTCACAGACGATGCATGTTTACTGCCATAAATCTCACATTTGTAGCCAAGCTGTTTCCGCTATTTTTCAAAGCTGACTCTCTATACTAGACCGTAACGCGTTCAGCTAGCTTCATTGCTTACAGAATACACCTCAACTGTCCGGAAAACATACATATGACTATGTATTCTACATCCTCACTCAAATACTAAATTCACCTTTGAATTTATTAAATGACGGTTTTATTTCGTTTAACAAGAACAGCTATTTAAGATTTGTGAGCGTGTAAATATTTTCATCGTTTAGTGGTTTAGAAGCCCGTTCAGACCCTAAATAAGCGTTGCTCGGTTTCTCATTTGGTGTCACTATACCTAACTTAACATTGTTAATACAAAGTCGGGTGTCCATCTAATCAATATAAAACCAACTTTTAAACAGCCTATAAGCGGCAACATCATGTGCTTATAATTAGTTCTAAAGTTAGGAACGCTTTAATTGATTGACATTCGATTTAGTGTCGCGTCGCATCGATTGTGCTAGACTTCGGCGAGAGAGGGTTACATTGAATGTCTCATTTGCATCAGCCATGCAACGGGTTAACTCTGAAATGTGACTAAATCTCGGTTTAGCGCGATTGGATTAAGTTGCTGGATTTCAGTTAGTTAAAAGTGGTGCTGATTTAGTTGAAGTCGATTTTAGTAGTAATTTCGTAACACGCTGTGATAGATGAAAACGATCGTAATAGATGCGGGCAAAAAGGCTGATAGGCTCAAGTGGAAATGTGCGGGTTACATCAGCTGTACGCATAGTTACCGCTGGACAAATGTTACCAGGCAGTGGATTCCTGCAGAGGGAATGCGTTGTCAAGGCTGGCCTAGAAAGAGGTTGCGAGATGATCTGGACGCGTACCTACCATGAGGATTAGTTCGAGATGGCGCGAGAGAAGAAAGTCTGGAAGAACTTGGGGAGGTAATTTTGGACATCGGACAGTCGTAACTAGTAAAAAAAAATGGTGTAGTATAGAATATTCTTAATAACTCAACTTATGTAGTTAAAAGAAAATTGTTAACTATTTATTATTTAAACTAAAACTGAGAGCACTTATTTTAATTAACCACTTACAGGCTGGACAGGGATTTTAATTTTTATGTTTGTTATTTTGGTGCCAAGAACCCCTGTAGGTAAGTACCAAGGTATAAATCGATTAAAATAATAATTCATTAAACCAACACATTATGAACCTACTCCTTAGCTAAATGCACTATTAATGTGTTCCCAAAATGTTTTGCGTCTACAGTTGGGATGCCCACCATGTACCGTTAGTGCATCGCCGTACGATACGTAGCCATGGCCTCGCTCCTCTCGCCTTGCCTCACTCGACGACCTGTACCGTAATGAGAGCAATGATAATAAAATATATTACAAAAAGTAGAACGCTGTCTAGATTTGAACCTATGACACACAACTTACAAGTCAGGGCCGTTTCCACTTGGCCACCGCTATTCCAACCAGCTCTTTGCTAACTGCACTTTAACTTAAACAAAGTTATATTTTCTTGGCAACTTTTCATCTTGTAATAAATATGGGACGCAAAGTGAATGTTAAACATCAACTTGCTATGTAAATATTAATTGATTTAATAACTAAGTACTTGTCAACTTCGTTCTACGTATAAAGCGTCTGTTTTGAACTAAGAAGGTAGAAAAATGGGGATGTGCAAAATTTTTAGGCATAAGGTAGGGGGTACAGAAGGAACCCCGCCACATCACCCCTGCATCGTTTGCCATGAGTTATGTGAAAATGAACACCGGGGCCCAAGAAAGAAAGCAAAAATGAAACAAGGCTAGGCAAGGTTTTAGTCAGTTAAAAGTCTAACATCTCGCTCGGCCCAAGTGCAGGACATTCTGACGATTTCACCCCTACATCATTTAATGCAGGCGTTACTTTGGAATCTCAAGCACTCAAACTGGGAGTTCTAATTGAAGGAATATGGCAACACTGTGATTACATGCTGCTGTGCACAGTAAGGCTCGAAGACAATTCTTTACAGTCCCTTCAAAGATGTGCCGCAATCGGCAAAAAGCACAGAAGATTCCGGCGTGTAATAAAGGGGTTCCTTTTACCATCTGACAGTGATCCCCAAGGTGGTCTTAGAGTGATAAGAATCCCACACTTTTTTTTACTCTTTTTCCCGTAAGTCTAGACGGGCAACTGATGAGATAGGTATGGGTTGGTCTTAGCTAATAAAAGTCCAACACTCCCTCCCTCTCACCCTGAGCAGCAGAATTTATTTTCATGATTTTCCATTCCAAAAAAATATTCTACAATATTATTATTGTGTAAGCAATTTTGTGAATATTCAAAACTCAAAAATGTGTATTAGTTTACAAGTTTGTGAACGCGCCCACGATAAAAGAATAAATTCTTTGGACAAGCAACTAAGCAATAAAAAAATGAAGATAAAAATAAAACTACACCTTTTAAGTTATATCCGAAAAGAAATGTTTTATCAATGATTTTCCCACACTGTGCCCTAACTTTGCCATACCGGTTTCAGTTACACGATCGTGATTGTAACCGACAATACATTTTTATCTCATCCCGCAACATCCTCGGTACATAATTACGGATGTATGTAAAGCCTCCACGTCTTATCTCCCTTATTTCTATGATCCGAGGCTTGAATCATCCAACCCGCGGCTTGACAACGAACACGCAATTAACTTCCGGGTACAGTCGCAATTATGTCGCGAGCTTTCATTTCGCATGAGGAACTTACATATACAACCTCTATGACCCTTATTAACGTAGCAACAAAGATTAAAATCCAACAATATCGAATATAATTAGCTGTTGTAGGCTTTGGAACATTGTGAAGGGTTTTAATATTCAACCGTCGGGAGGTATGTCTTATCTGATGACGTAATGCGTAATTCCTGTTTAGAGGATTTATGTTTTACAATAATGTGACGCCTCTCATACAGGATGAGATGACATTTCATTGTTTTGTGAGGGATTATATTTCGGTCTTTTGTTGTAGGTATATGTATGTGTTATTATCGTAAACGACTTTTATTACATCGTGAAATGAAAATGTGTTTGAATTTTGGCGTTAGGCAGTAAAATTGTTTACGCAAACAGTTTTTAAATGCACATGTGTTATTGTGTTTTAGTTTTTTTTTTTATTATAATAGATAGTCTGGCATTTGACCACTCATCTGATTGTAAGTGGTGATGTGGTTGACGAAGAAACACGCTTGCCTGGAAGTAACCCTATTCATTAAAATCTACACTCTATTAATCTTACTAGACAGGTTTAAATGTAACTTCGTTAACTTTTAATTTTATAATTTAATACGAGGATTCTGAATTAATCTTTGAAATCCATTGGCTTAGGTACGTCGTGTGAAGCTAATTAAAACCCACTATGTCCCACTGCTAAACTAGTTTGTCACGAAGCGTCGCTCCGTGTATTCTACAGAAACTGTGTGCATTTATCCAGTACAAATAACCTGACACTCGACGAAAGTGTAGCTCTCAAACAGTGTAAGAAAATCGAAATTGAATGAGAACCTTCAGAGTTTATACCTTCTATAAACAACAGAGCAACAAACTGTATGGATCTCAGTGTCTCCAGATCGAAGGCATCGAAGGAACGGGGTGGGGTTTAGTCAGTAAAAGTCTGACACGCCCTCCCGCTCCGCCCAAGAGCGGAAAAGTCATTCTAATGATACCCCAGTTTAAAAAAAAACTAACTGTATGAATCAGAATGTTGGGCTGTGAAAAAGACGGATGAAAAAAGATTGCATGTAGCGGAGTTGAAAGTGTTACGATACTCGTAGATGTGTGCAGTGACGAATACCGGAAGTTTGAAAGTTGCGCCTGAAAAGTTGAAAGAGAATCGTTTGTCTTGGTATGGCCATGTAGAGGGGAGGAATAAAACGCATGTTACTAAAACAGTTGTGGGTATACATGTGGATGGATGGAGAGGGGGATTGTATGAGCAGTAATATGAAAGAAAAGGGAGTCGCTGAGTGCGTGACGGGTAAGAGGATTGAATGGAAGAAAAAAACGTGTTCCGCCGACCCCAAGTAATACGGGGCAAAGGCAGAAAAATTATGATAATAGTAAACAAACAAAGACTTATTTAAACACTGTACTTTATAAATGATAAATGAATTAGTCTAGTTAGATTTTAACTTTTATTTGACCTGGGATTTCTGTACTGTAACGGATCAGAAATTAAAAAGAAAAGTTAGTTGCGTTACATTGGGCACCAATGAGATAGATTAAATTGGTAATTGACTCGGTTATTATTATTTGTATAGAAAATTAACTTTATCCAAAACTATTAGATTAGATAAAGGTTAAACGGGAGCCTATCAACAATGTCATAAAAAGCCGTTATTTAGTAAAATAAGTAACTAAGTAGGTGTGTAGTATAAATAGTGGTAGGAGAAATTGTTAAATACCAGAAAAAGGACACACAAGCTGAAATATGAGACCGCTGACAACAGCTAGTAGTGAATAAATTCTGTTGAGTGACAAAAATATATATTTTTACGCAGGCAAAACTGCTAGCAGAAGCTAGTCTTAGATACACCTATTTAAATTTAGAATGAAACATAATACCAAAATGCGTATTAAATATTATATCCTCAGTCAAATGTAAATGCTTTTGCATACCAACGCTTACAATGTGAATGTTGGTAAATTGTGCTACCTGGCGCACGTCTTTAATCCTTCTGTCAGCTTATACACTAAGAGCAGAGATGCTGGGAGGGATGCCAGAGAGGGATGCCTACGTCAGACGCGGCGTTACAGTAAAACCTGGCTTAAGCGCCAACGTAATTTGTATACCTTCTCTTATAAGAGAATATGAGTATTTGTTCCTTTATTTATGAAGAATTAATCCTATGTTTATAGGATTTGAAATGAAATGTTTTGTGAATAAGTAACACATCTTATTCTGGGAAAGGAAAACGTTGAAATAAACATGAAAAGGTACTCTCACTTTTATGTTTTAGGAACGTGCCAACTTAATTGGTAGAGATTTGTAGCACGTTTATAATTATTTTGGTATTCAGTTGTCATCAATCAATAGACACAAAAAAATAATCAAACATTGATGGTTTTTTATTTTAGTATTGGTAGCATTTAATCTTAATTTATTAAGTGTTAATCCACTATTTATTATTTTATCTGATATTATTTTCGATATAATTGAAGACCGGTCGTTACACCCACACTTTGGTGGAAGCTTATATCCAATAATGGACGTCTTTCAGCAGAAATGATGATGACCATAATTTAATTAATTTGTCATTTATTAAATTAATAAATAAATCACAGTAATTTTATAAAGGTAAAAGGTTGTATACTTACGTATTTGGTAGTCCTTTACGCTCAAACACTTGATCAGATTTCTATGAAATTTGACATACAGGTAAATGTCCTGGACTTGAACATAGGATACTTACTTATTCGGTATGTTTCCATGGGATAAGTTTCTACTTTTACGCGGGCAATGGCGATGGCCCATCTCCATCTCTTAATAACTACATAAGGATAAAAATACACACATCAAAAGTGTCTAGGGATCAACATATATTTTTGCAATAACTTTTCTCCTGATTGATATTAATTAAAATTTTCTTTAAGGATTCATCAAATAAAGTGTTTTCGTTTGTCACAGTAACGATAAACCAAGTCACCTTTGCATTAGTAAAGAAATTTGCCATTTTCCTAATAAAGGGATTTTTGACATTTGAACCACTAACATTAAAGTTCGAAAAAAAGACTGAAATAACAGTTTTCTTTAAAATTTTATTGGGTAACTTAAACAATTAATAATCCGTGTTTCTACCGCGAACACTAACAACACAAGAACATCGGTTTGGCATACTCAAAATGAGTTCATCCAAATCACGCTGTGGAATGGCCGCCCATGTTCGTTGCAACAACAAAAAAACCGGGCAAGTGCGAGTCGGACTCACGCACTGAGGGTTCCGTAGTAACTTACCTATAAAAACAGTTCAATCGAACAATTCGACAGTCTCGAAATGTACGTTTTTTGCAGTACGGACGAATCTTTTTTTCCCGTCACTTTACCAATTGAATTGAAAATTGGTTTTTGCACAGCTTCAAGGGACCACGGACCCAATTATATGGTGTTAATTTCAACTCAATACCTCTAACTTACCTATGAATAAAGTTCTATTCTCGAATCGAGCGTTGAAGATTTTTCAAAAAAATAATTCTTGTGACGTAACAACAAATTTTCAGTTTTCAGACTTTTCCCTATATGAGTGCTATAAAACGTTGCTTCATGCCAAATTTCAAGATTCTAGGTCGACTGGAAGTACCCTTTAGGTTTTGATTCCCTTGCGAGTACTTGCGAGTTTCAAAATATGCAGCTTAAATTGCTGTTTCTTTTGATTGCGTTGACATAGAAGTTTGATTTTGTTACAGCTTAAAGGTATTATAGACCTGAGTATTTGGTATGAATTTCAATTTAATACCTCTACGCGTTTATGAGGAAATGGGTAGTAAGTTTAAAATTATTAAAAAAAAATATATTATGTGATGTAACTAAAAATTTATGGTTTTCGTAATTTTTCCTTTATCTATGCTATAAGACGTTGCTTCGTACCAAATTTCAAGATTCTGAGTTCACGGGAAGTACCCTGTAGGTTTTGATTCCCTTGCAAGTGTCGAAAATTTGCGGCATAAACGGCTGTATCTTTTGATTGCGTTGGTTTAGAAGTTTGATTTTTTCACAGCTTCAAGGGACAGTAGACTTGAGTAATTGATATAATTTTCAGCTTCATACCTCCACGCGTTCCTGAGAAAAAGGGTCTTGACAGACGGACGGACAGACGGACAACAAAGTGATCCTAAAAGGGTTCCGTTTTTTCCTTTTGAGGTACGGAACCCTAAAAAGGTCTTCTTGCGACTGGATACCCTCCATATTCGGCAGAGCTCTTCTCTGTAGCATATCCCATGCATGCTCAATCGGGTTCAAGTCTGGCGACTGAGCAGGCCAGGGCAGGACATTGATGTTAGCTGCGGCGAGAGTCTGTCTTACAACTCTTGCGGTGTGCGGTCGTGCATTATCATGCATTAACTGAAATAAGGGACCGATTTGCACTTGTAGAGGAACGATGACGTCTGATACAATCGTCTCAGCATAAATTTGAGCGTTGAGGTTGCCTCTGATCCAAATCAACTCAGTTCTTCCGCCGATCCAAATACCCGCCCATACCATGATGGTTCCACCACTATAAGGATGGACTTCCTGGCAGGATTTTAATCGCTGTTGGCGTCCAGGGGTTCTCCAGTGTCGTATACGTCTTGTATCCGGTCTCATACCAAAACGAGACTCATCAGAAAAGCACACGAAACGCCATTGTTCTTCTGCCCAATTTCTGTGTTCAAGAGCCCATTGATATCGAATCCTACGATTGTGCATTGCTATAGGTGGTACCCGTAGCGGTCTTCGGGAATGAAGGTTCACTTCATGCAAGCGGTTTCTGACTGTTTGGTCGCTAATTAAGTTCCCTGAAGAGTGATGAAGCCTCACGGCTAACATCATGGCGGTTATTGTTGGAGCTCTTCGAGTTAAGATTTGAATGTATCGGTCTTGTCTCCGTGTGGTGCAGCGATACCGTCCTCCATGGCGCTCAGCCACGGTACCAGTGCTTCGGTAACGTGTCCAAAGTCGACTGATAACACTCTGACTTGTATTCAGAGCTAAAGCCACAGTACGTTGCCGGGAACCAGCTTCTATCATTCCCACGGCTCTGAGCATTTCTTCCCTGCTTAAATGACGTCGCCGCTCCATAATAACGTTGGTTTTAATCAGTAGTAGGGAAACAGTAGCACTAATAATGTCTTCAATGCGTTGTATGTTTTTATAGGGAAAATATTGACAGCTGATTTTCATCTTTTACTCGAATTTGATTCACAGTTCCTGATTCAAATTATGAAATGTACCAAAAAGGATCCATATAAATTTATAAAATCATAAATTTATTACAAAGCCATATCTCAATCTCAAGAAATCCGCATAAAAATGCTTGATCCCTAGACACTTTTGATGTGTGTATTTTGGCTCATTATAACGCTTATTTTTGGCAATAAAAGCATATTCTAGTCAACATTAATATTAACATTTAAAAAGCCTATCAAAATTATTCATAATTTCCCATTATTATTCACAATTTATCCTCCTACGAGTATCTCTAATTACAAAAAAACGACTTTCGTTGACCAATCAAACGGAGCGTAGCGATAATCCCGAAACAAAGAGCATTTCCTTGTTAAATATTCATTCAATTTAAATAAAGTAATAACAGTACAAATAACCTGACACTCGACGATAGTGCAGCTCTCAAACAGTGTAGAAATTCGAAATAGAATGAGAGCTTTCACAGTTTTATCATCATCTTCCTGCCCTTGTCCCGTTTTATTTGGGGTCGGCGCAACACGTCTTTTTCTTTAATTCTGTCCTGTCACTCGTCACGCTATCATTCATCGCTCCCTTTTCTTCCATATCACTTCTCACACAATCCATCCATCTTTTCTTTGGCCTCCCTCTCCCTCTCCATCCATCCATATATTGAGAGCTTTGAGAGGCCTTCAGAGTTTATGTCTTCTATAAACAACACACCGACAAACTGTGCGGATCAAAATGTTGGGGAAAATTATTCATAATTCACGAAATTATTCACAATTTATCTTCCTATCTCTAATTACAAAAAAACGACTTTCGTTGACCAATCAAACGGAGCGTAGCCATAATCGCGAAACAAAGAGCATTTCCTTGTTAAATATTCATTCAATTTAAATGAAGTAATAACAAAAAGTGGGTTTCATTCGCACCGTGTAGGGTTAACGTTCGCGACGCTAATTGGCTATCGGCGTGACATATGACCCCAACCCTGAGTCACTCAATAATGAATACACCCACCGGAGATATTAATTGGAAAATGAACAAACTCCATTAACTTTCCGTAATAACGTGTCAGCTATCATTCAATTGGGGGGGCAGGATTGTTCGAAAGAGTTACCACTTTGTCCGTGGAACTGGAACGCAAAAAGCGTCGAGACGGGCGGGTTTTCGTCAGTAAAAGTCCGACACATCTCGATCTTCCCAGGTCGAGTTGGTCGAGTCCAGTCGAGAAGATAACTCTTCTCTCTCTTTGATGATATCTCACTTCAAAAAAGATAGTTATCATTCAATTCACTGATGCGAGTGTAATTATACCAGTTGCGAAATTAGTCGAATGTTTTGCCGTGGGTTTTAGTCAGTAGAAGTCTGACGCATCTTGCTCCACCCAGGTCGGGAAGATTGTTTTACGATATCTCACCTTTTTTTTAGGTGACATGTACTACTGCTTGATTGCAATCCCACCTGATGGTCACCTAAAAATGAAAACTATCATTCAATTCACTGGCGCGTGTATCATTAACGAGTCATTTCATTTAAATATTTTAATCTAAATTCATAGAATACATGCTAAATTAATATTTTATTCAACTAACTGTTTATAAAGCAAAATCGTACATGGAATGCTTGAAATACAATGGTAGATAAATAAAATAATCTACTTAAACCAATGCTATTAAAACAATTCGCATGCTCAATGTTTCATACTATGCAGAGTATTCATATTAGGTATATTATTCGCAACGTTTCAACTAATATCAAGAATATTCTGGCGCGCAGACAGCGAAAAATTATGACAATGAGTTTTCATCAGAGCGTCTTTTGTTATTCTGATTGTATGTTTATGTAAATGAACGCGTCGTAGACGGCGCGGCATTGGCAGCCATATTGCGGGGTTACGCGGTATCCTTTGTAGGCGATACAACGTGGCGGTCAATGCGAAGCGATGCGGCGCGATTTGAACAAGTAATTAATACTCTATTGAGGTGCTACTTGACTAACTGCACGTAGGTACGGTGTGACAACGAGCAAAGGAATTTTAACGCGATGGTGAATTCGAAGAGATAGGGCGCGATTAGAACAAAGAAAATAAATTGCTCCAATCACGCCCCATCGCTTCTTTTGCGGTGACGCGATCAGTTACGGTGCGGTAACTTATTTTATTATAAATGGCGGTTGAAACCGTGACTTCACGCGCATGTAGGAAAAACCACCGCGTTGCGTTAAATTCGCATGAAACATATCAGACGCAGCGTTAGGCAAACGCGAAACAACATGATAATAAAAAAAAAATGACCCACTCCATAATTACTTGTTTCAGAATGGGTTCATTAATTATTGCCCGCGTCGCACCGCCAACCGTGGCATGACAAATTTGTAACGTTACACCGTATGATTAATGTACAATTTGAAATTTCCTTTATTGTTGTCATATAACATTGGGCCCTTCCGGGGACGAATTAATCTATCCTCTGTTTATTTGGAATAAAGAGATGTGTATTTGTGAACGAACATTAATTATTCTTCAAATTAATGTGGCGGATTAGGTAAAATGACAAATTCTTCCCTTATTAGATCTCCGGGGAAGTGGACGCTTGCTCATTAGAAAGCGCAAGACCAAAGGGGATTACGGGATTACATTAACTTGTCGGTGCCGTCCAACCGACTACTTATATAAATCCCTTAGTTGCTTCTTACGACACCCTTAGGCCACCTATTCTTAGGTAGGTAGTGTTACCCTGTTGTTACCCTTAATAATGTACTTGTGTCTACCTTACTGGTAAAGATCTTTAATGGTCAGCTCAATTAAGCGTGCCGCGTGTGGATGACAAATACAATACTAAAAAATACAACTACAAAAATAAAACTTTTACAAAAAAACAGAAATGGGTACTTACTAACACAATAGATATTCCTTAAAATATCGGCTCATATTAGTACTTAAATTCTCCCTGTAAAGATACCGAAAATATCACTAATGAGCTAGCGTGAAATTTGAGAATTAACCCAAGGGAATTCTCTTGGGATAAAAGTGGTGTATCCGTGTGTTAATTCTCATCGAAATCCATTTAACTGATGAACTAATTAAAAGTAATCTAAAGAATGGCGTCAAAAAACTCCTCCGCATCGCTGTCGACTGGTAATGTACCCAAAAGGCTGGCAGCATTGCCACGCTGTATGGCAATGCTTATTCTCTGACCAAGATAAAAGATTACTTTTTAGGGTTTTTTTTTTTATTTTATTTAGCTGATTGTCTGTGAAAGAGTAACACATATCTGGGCAAATAAAATTTCTAGGCAAGCATGCTCCGTCGTCGGTCACGTCATCGCTTACTAATACTCAAAGGCGAGCCAAATAATAAAAAAAAAATCGTTAAACTTTCATACAAACAAAAAAATCAAACGCAACGTTTTTTTAGAATAACGTTAGCCGACTTTTTGAATATTTTATGAAAAAGTTGAAATATTCGGTGCCACGTGCGGTTGAAATCCCGAACTTTAATTTCCTGTCGACAAACTCTGACGCGAGACGCCAACCAACCCTTGATTTGGACCGCGGGAACGAGTAAGCATTATAAGGAAAACACATGTAGGGTATACCGCTTACGTGTCGTCACGTGGCAAAACAAAATTCCAAATGAAATTGTGTCTCCGAGGTAAACATAAACATACACGCTTACACGTAAGCGAAGAAAAATTTTAAACGTACATTGTACGTACATGTTTACATTATTAAAATCAAAACTGTTTACAACCGCTGGAGGGAAAACGACTTTTAAGTTCCAATTTTTCCCTGAAAATCAATACATGTGAGAAAGGATTGATCTAGATAACATACATATTAAGTGCGCAAAAAGGTTCGAAAGAAGAGAATGCTTTCAGTTGTTTAAATTTTTACTACGATCTGCCCTCTAATGGATACGAATAATGTAGAATTTCCCTCAAGTGCCTAATAAATGCTCGTAGAAAGGCCTAAGATTTTAGCCCTTGAGAGGGATGGTAATAAAAGCTTTTGGACAAAGAAAATTGACAAAGCAAAAACGTAATTCGAGAAACGCCTAATCCGCATTTTATTTGATGTTGTATTGGTACTCGTGTATTGTAATGGTTTGTGTCTTTGTGACACTTTACTCACTTTATTATAGTTCAGGGAGGGTTTATCTAACACTGGCTGTCTAAAAAACGCGAAGTTGAAAAAACAATCGGTTTGATCAATATTGTGACATTATTTTTCTTTCTGTAAGGAAAGAACTCAGTTATCAGCTAAAATAAACCCCGGGGTTCTTGGATGCACAGCAAAGAAGGAACATTAATAGGTGTGGGTTTTAGTCAGTAAACGTCTGACACATTCTGCCGCCCCATACTGGAGCGGGAAAAATCATTGGATAATTTCCTATCTAAAAAAAGGTATCAATATCAAGAGAGAAAGAAAAATATTTTATTTGGCACGCTTAGATACACACACCCGTAAAACAATATGTAGAAAACTTAATATAAAAATCCTTTTGTTTTTTTGGATGGTCCAGTTCAGCAAAAATGCCAGACAACTTCATGGCAGCCTGTTTAACATAAACCATATATGCTTTACCTAATTTAATATTATTCAACTCATTTTAAGATGAAAGATGTCTGAAGTTGTCCTCGATCAGCAGAGGTTTATCGTTTTTATTAAGCAGACCGTCTTAATAAAAACGATATACTTACCAAAAACTGAAAACTTTACCCATTTTTATCGGTATCTAAGTCAGTGTATTTTAAAATATGTACCTAACCAAGTAGGAGTACCAAAAATACCCATGGCTCGCCACATTCGCTGAGTCCGCAAAGTGTTTTTTGCGGGTGTCAAGCCGA
This sequence comes from Mythimna separata, assembly GCA_030763345.1. Lineage (NCBI taxonomy): Eukaryota > Metazoa > Arthropoda > Insecta > Lepidoptera > Noctuidae > Mythimna > Mythimna separata. Next base: position 11,000,110 of record CM061172.1, on the reverse strand, counting down.
CCACTCTTAGGGGTCGACGGGCTGACTGCGCATTCTTAATTGCCCAAACGACCACGCGTGGTAATAATTTCCTGCGAAAAAATACTGCGTTGGTGATTATACTTACTCAGCTTACAGTAATAGCTTACAAAAATACGATATTTTAAGGGATCCGTAAGTCCAAATGAAAAAAAAAACGGAAAAGTTATACTTAGAATGGTGTGTAGTGTGTATTTTATTTGTCTGTCTCTCTCTATTACAGAACTAGACCAATTCATTTGTAAGTTGGTAATCATATGAAAAATTGTAACCCCTTCACGTGAATAAATAATTCTTAATTGGGCCAGTTTAGGGGAAAGAGCTTCTTTTTAAAATTTGTTACTCTGAATTGTGGTGTAATAAATGAAAGGGTTTATTGCAAGGGTTCGAAATTATATTATCCACAATTTGAATATAATAGTTTGTTTTGAAGGTCAGAACTACTGCCAAATAAATTAACAATTTATTACAATAATAATTTATTATTTTCTCGAAAATGACGTTCACCAGGTGACAGCACTGGGGCATCAGGGGTCCAGACACCTGTCAAAATGCTTATGTTAACGACATTAGTTAGACATCAACGTCAACTTCAAACGTCACAGGTCAACGTCATCAATAGTAGGCGACCTGACGGCTAAGTGGTGTCAATTTTCCTGGAAACCCTCATTACTGAAATGTATTGTTTGTTTACTCACTTACAGTTGGTAACTCAAAAATAATACATTTTTTAGGGAAAGTTTTAGTAGTTATATGTTGAAGGAGATATGATACTCGCGAATTTGTTATACTTGCTCAGTTTACAATTTTCTAAGGTTGTGTGAAACTCAACCGTATTGTATTGTTAGGTAGATAGATCTATATGTTTAGTCAGCTTAGAGAACCCTAAAAAAAGACATACCAATTTAGAAGGTTCCGCAACTGGGCAACTATATTTTTTTGGCACTCAAAGGATCTACGGAACTCTATCGTACCTATTGTGGAGATGATTAACTTACTCGGCTTATAGTGCCATAAAAAAGGCGTTTTTTGGAAAGGTTTTCCTACTATAGGACTGTACTTTTTGGCATTGAAAGGTACCTCTTTAAGGATACAAAACTACGGAACTCTATTATATTGGTAAAATAAATAATATTTTTGCGCAAAAGATACTTCTAGGCTTTGCAGTCGTGATGCCCCAGTGGTTAAAACATCCATACAATACTCTCATACAAGAGGTTGTGGGTTTGAAACCTGGCAAGATCCAATACGATTTTTCCAATTTCTCATACATTTTCTAAGTTTATCTAGGATATTACTCATTTTCCTGTGCCTAGGGAATGACGTAAAACCCTTGGTTTTGGTTGTCATTACGAAGATCTTTGACAGTAGCTACAGGTAGTCTGATAGATATCAATTTAGCATGTAATAGTACGGTGTAGCTGGCAGATTACATATTTTTAAAATATGAGTATCGAAATTATTGTATAAAACGGTAGACGAATTAATTTTTATAATGATACTCAATCAAGTACTAGATCATTTTCTAAACTTTCTTTCAAATGCATACTGGCATTCTTTTCATTAACAAACAGACTGGCATTCTGTCAGCGATAGTGATATTAGAAAGTTTAAAATGTAAGATTGTAAAACATTTAAATTAACTTCGAAGTGACTTGTTTAGTACTCATATACTGAACATTATTCTAGCTTAAAAGTAATAAACGCACTAACGAGATACAGTTCCAATATTACAGTCGCAAGTTCTCCCTAAATCATACTGTAAGCTAGTCGTAAATGACAATTAATTACGTGACAAGACAAAGCAAATAGTAGACTAGTATAAAATGAAGCCCCTACCGCACGTGTGAAAGCGCTCCGAACAACAGTTGTACTTTAGTTGTAAAGTAATTCAGTTAATTGTAGTTTGTAATTGAGTTCATTAATTGACTCCTACATAATTGTTACTTTCTCGACTTCAGTTTGTAAGGAGTGGTTCTTGGGATCGTAAATAATGTACAATTATTTACTTGTTACAAAAGTGTCATTCGATCTTTTTTGAAAGGGTTGAAGTGAACTTCTCCGAAAAGTTGTCAGTTGAAAGGTGACTCTTTGAACAAAGGGAAGGCTCATTTAATATGATTATTACAAATAAAATCTACTATTTTTCTTACAAAAAAGAAAAAATCATTTTGGAAATAGTTTTTTTTTTATTTGTAGACAGAGTTGTGTTTACTTCTGTAGGTACTTATCTGTATATAAATAAATGGAATGCACCTGACTCATTAACGCCACGTTTATTATATTTATAAACTTACCTACAGAACTGATATTATTTTAGTATGTTTTGCTGGAAATACTGGTTCATTGGTGCCTTGTGCGAAGAGATAGCTTTTGAAATAGAAGAGCTCTAGCTATACAAATACAAACGAAACAGAAACGACAAAATACTACATACATGAACACTTTGAAGTAGATCCAGTCGGTATTATATTTCCGTGCAGAGCCGTATATCCTGCACTTGCAATATTCGATTACATCGGGTAAAACTATGGAACTACCGAGAACATTTATAAATACGAATATCCTTTTGAAATATTTCACTATAATTTTAAAACAAGGTTTATCAAAGGCTATATAATAAGGATAATCGGCTTTATAATGGTCCTACTGCTGGGACTCAAGCCTCATCTGTATGAGAGCATGGGCCCGTAATCTGCCACGCGGGCCCAGTGCGGATTGGTGGATGTCACATGTCACATAAAAAGCTGTGGGAAATAAACGGCTGAGATTGATATTGCCTTTTTTTGGGTTGGGAAATCAGCTAATGATTTTTCGGGTGTGTCGGGATTGCACTGATTAAAATTCACCGGTATACTTCAATTACCCTTTGTGTTCCATTACCAAGGTATCTTTTTTAAAAAATTTCGTGGCACTAGTGGGTCCCTAAGGTTTTGACGAGCTCTCTTTGAGATCTCCGTGGAGCTCTACGCACTATTGTCGAGCTCGGTCCTTACCGGGTGGCGGGACAGCGAGCTACCCATTGCTCGCCTGCATTGGGATCGCCTTTAGTCCGTAGACAGTAGGCCTAATAATTTAACAAGATCTAAACTTAGGTTCTGTTCTGGCAAAAGAGAATAAAAGAAACACGCGTTACGTCCGTCAAGAGACGTACTCGTACTCATCTTTCTTAATGATTTGTCCTAATACCTACCCCAATTAAAACTAAAAAAAAACCTTCTTTAACATCCTGCCAGGGCTGGAGGATTATTCTACAGAGTTACTGCGGTCTCAGAATGCAAAGCAATTGAAAAAACACTGATGGTTTTAGCCAGTAAAAGTCTGTCAATTTCTCTTGCTTGCCTGGAAGATTCTTTTGATAATAATTTTTCATTGAACAAAAAGAAAGTTCTTTCCTTCTAGTGTCCACTTGGCTTTTGCCACAGAAGCCTGGTATTAGTTCAGGATGCAGAGCACCTAACATATGACTTTCTAGCAGTGACTTAATGTAACGTCAGATCAAATCAGATCAGAACTTCAAATTACAACCTCCACAATTATTACAAAATCAACATTTTCAGTCGAAAGGCGTCTACTTCTGCACATAAACTCCCCCAAAAAATCGCTACATCGAGCGGTCATATAAGTCTTGCTTTCGCCTTGCATTGCCTTCACTAGGTCAACAGTCTTCCTGTGTAAAGTTTAACATCGCTGCGTATTTCGGTACACGGTCGCATTTTCGCCCCATTGACCAAGATCTACAAATGACAGCCGCAGGTTCCGGCTGTCATTTGTAGATCTTTGGCAGTCGTTACGGATAGTCAGAAGCCAGTAAATCTGACTCGGTATTCAGCTAAATCCGGCTTGACTGGAAGCCGACCCCAATAGTAGTTAGGAAAAGGCTAGGCAGATGATGATGACCACCCGCCAGTAACGTACACCGCCAATAACCACATAATACCAATTATACTTAAGAATTCAAAAGACACATGTCAGCAATCTAAGAGGATAAAATAAGAGCGGCGTATTCATCTTTGTAAATGAGTCCTGCTAATACCTGCCGTAATCAAGGCGTTTCCTCGCATCCCTAATCCTGTAGGTCCACTGTTATTAGGACATTTAAAACCTTTTCGTAATTAAAGTGACAATACATAATTGCTGTGTGTCTGCCTTTGCCGAGAATTGGGATCTTGTCCGCTGGTTTGGCACTACCAGTATCTTGGTTAAAAAATAATTGTGACTAGCTATCCCCTGCGGTTTCACCCGCATTTTTCGTTACTGCTCCGCTGCCGTGGACTGTAGCGTGATGGTATATAGCTTATAGCATTCCTCGATAAATGGGCTATCTAACACTGAAAGAATTTTTCAAATCGGACCAATAGTTCCAGAGATTACCCCCTACATACAAACTTACAAACCTACAAACTTACAAATTTTACCTCTTTATAATATTAGTATAGACTAGCTGTCCCCTGCGGTTTCACCCGCATTTTTCGTTACTGCTCCGCTCCCGTGGGTCGTAGCGTGATGTTATATATAGCATATATAGCCTATAGCACTCCTCGATAAATGGGCTATCTAACACTGAAAGAATTTTTCAAATCGGACCAGGAGTTCCAGAGATTACCCTCTACATACAAACTTACAAACTTACAAATTTTACCTCTTTATAATATTAGTATAGATAATACTCGTATATTGAGTTTTTTCAGGAAGAAAAGGTTCCCAATTTTTATAGAAGGATTTTTTTCTTTCCTAATTAAATAGTATTTTTGATAAATACTATTTAAATTATATGCCAATAGATAGGTACTAATAGATTTAGTAAATGAACCTAAATATTTGTAAATTGGTAATATTGTCCTTAAATCAGGAAAGAACAAAATAGCTATACCCCTTCCTGCAAGAAGCACTAACGGTAAGTTACGACATTCTTCCTCATAAGGATTGAAGTGTAAAAACCAATACCAGTGGAGCATGTATGTTGCGAATAATATAATTACTGGATTTGATTTATCAACTACCCTTGATTACCCTCAAACCATGGTGTCAATGGCTTACGTGAGCAACATTTACCCCAAGGCTTAAGAAACTTCTTGATCTAAATCCACCTAGGTATCCATGAGGATTTTCTACCAAAAAGTCAGAAAAAACTGTCACTAAGCAAGATATAAGCAGTATGTGTACATTAAATAATATTGACACAGAGCTAAGTGCTTCATATCAATATTGTTTGGCTTCATAACTCCATGTCGATTTTGTTTATACACTTCAGCCTGCTGTTCACAACTGTACTAACAAGCTAGTTTCCATCCAGTAAAAACGAATCAAACAAGAATGTCCGGAGCGCTCTAAACTGCAAACATTTTAAAAATCTATTCGAACATAATCCTTTTTAGTACAGTCGTGCACAACAGCTTTGCGTTGCCATTCGAAATATTTTTCCGCATACGGTGTCGCGTTTCGATATGTATCTTTATGGAATGCACTCGGATAGCAGATATAAATTTATATTGGAATGCCCATTGTAGTGTTGTGAACCTCGAAGATTTGTGCGAATCGCGCCAATGGACTACAATGGAGGTTTTGAAATCCTCAATGCTATATTATTGGCACGTAAATCTAATAGATAAAATACTGGATACCTTTGTAAGACCGATGGAAATGTATTAGAACGGGGGGAATATAAAGCATTAGATCTGACTGGGTAGACGGTATTGTGAGTGTGAGATTCGCCTAAAATATAATTGTATACCATTAATAACAGTTTAACAGAAAATAAACCCTTCTACTCAGTACTAGACTGAAGTGATGACGAATCCAAAACGTATTTCCAAACACGACAAACAAAAGCAAAATCTACAGAATATTACAATGAATTATTTAAACATTAAGTGATATTATTTACCAAAGAACAATAACAGTTAGAGGAAATATTTAAACTTACACAAAAGGGGCGTTTTATTTCGTTATTCAAATACGAAACGTTTCGGCACTCATAAAATACTTAGGAACAATAATATTGTGAATACTTCTTCTTTGTCACAGAGTAAGATAAATGAGATGTCTAACAAACAACGGTCTCAAATGGAATGATGCCAAATTACGCTGAGATTATTGTATAAGACGGATAACTCGGCCTCAGCCTTCAATCTACCATAACTCCATTAATTAACTTTAATAAGGCTGTGCGAAGATAAGAAATATTCTTTTTTTAGGGTTCTGTGGAAGAAGGAATCTAGTAGGACCCTATTTCTAAGTTTCCACTATCCGTTCGTCTGTATGTCTCTCTGTTTGTCCATCTTTTTGTGGGCTGTAATTCATAAACCGTAAGAGGCTAGTATTTGAAATGAATAAAGGCACAGAATATAGGTTATATTTCTATTGTTGCTACAATAAGAAAATTAATGAAGCTAAAATTGAAAAAGGGTTCCCATGCAAGAAACGAAATTTTATCGGCGTTATAATTTTGGGTCTACCTTTTAAAGCAGAACTTTTTTCGTCATAATATTATTTTGCATAACAACGCATAGCATAATCTTCATTTCGCAGAAAGTTGTTTGGCATACACTCACTTATCATAAATTCGAAGCTCATAATTATGTCAGTCCGAATCATCTTTAAGCATAAATTTCATATCCATAATAATTGAAAAGCAGAACCATCATATCGCAGAAAATTTGCATTCAGTATATTTATTAACACTTATTTTTTTCGCCACGAATTTACGACGATAACATTAATTGCTTGAGCATGCGAAATGCAGCAGGCATGCAGCATGCATACAGGCAGGCAACATACAAGCAGGCATGCAGCACGCAACCAGACCCCACGTCATGAGGTAAGGCGTGGTCGGCGGAGCCCCGCTGCGCGGGGCTCCTACTTCTGGGTGGTTTAAAAAAAAAATAACCTCGAAGGAGGTGGCGGGGTCTGTGTTCGCTCGCTTCGCTCGCTCACTACGACCCCGCCACCTCCTTCTAACCTAACCTGTCCGAGTCGGGGTGCCCCCAAGTCTTGAGCTCGCTTCGCTCGCTCTTGTATCCAATAAGTTATCCTAGCAACCGAAGAGAAACGGAATGAATCAGAATGAAATTGAATGAATAACCGAAAAGAATTATAGTGATACAGACACAAAATGGCTTTTTTTGTAAAAAACTTTTATTTATAACAATACCACTCGGTATTGTTATAATCGGGGGCCCAAGCCCTACCAGCTTTGACCCTTTTTAGTTTACCCTAATTCCTGCGACACTAAACTAATGTCAAGTCGTATTAAATATGGCAATCGTAATTATGCCAAGTAAAGTTCTGCCATGTTAAAAGTATGCCGTTGCAAATTCGGACATGTAAATATTCTGCCGATCAATAGTTATGCTAAATAATTTTTAAGCCTTAAAAATATTCGACTAAAGAAAATTATGCCAAGTGTGTTATGCCAAATGAAATTCGAAGTATTAAGATTCTGCGAAATATAAGGTACCCTATAATTTTAGTATTGTAGGATGGAATCCTCCGCGTTTAATTCCAGCATTTTGCAAGTTTTTGTTGTTTACCGTACCTACGTGAGTTGAAGAAAGTGCACGTCATCATTCCCTGACACGCATCGTCCAAATGTTTATTTTTCGATATAGCATAGCATAGCATCATCCTTATAATGATGCTGAGACTCAGGCCTCATCTCTAGGAGAGGGAATGGCCCGTAATCCACTACGCGAGCAACATATGATATTTTTTTAAATATACTTACTCGAAAACCCGCTAGCTAATAGCAGAAGTTGCTATTAATTACGTAATTTACAGTTTTTCTGGAAAAGTGGTAGGACTCGCCCCTGCCACAATTTATTGTATTTATCGTATCAGGCTAGTGCAGGACCCACGACACGAGTCGCTGGTCAACCACTGTTTATTTATTTCTTTATAAGCCTATTGAAAAACGTCGTTTGATACAAGTAGAAATTAGCACTCGGTTCCATAACACCCTCGCCTGCAGCTCGGGCGTATTCCACCTCGATCGTTATTACAATTTTCTCCACTTGTGTCAAAATGTGCTAATGACTTTAGTAATGCACGTAGGTCGGATGTCGGTAGGCTTTTTGGCGTGACAGAATTGACAGCCCTTGAATTAGTACGTCGAAATAAGTGGTACTTTACTCATTAGCCGTTTTGATAAGGGGCAATTAGACACCAGCAGTGGGGTACCTGGGGTTTTCATTTATTTTATTCTTTTTTGTTTTTTTTTTGTATAGGTATTTGTCTATAGTATACCATTGTACGTTTCTGTAAGGAAGTCCGAGTTGGTTATGTATGTTACTTACCTACGTGCAGATAAAAGATACTGAAGTACACATTGGTGAATTAGGTTCGTTGAGAATTCCGGAAAAATTACGCTTATTCTAAACTAAGTCTGCTTAAAGTTGGCGCAGAACATAGATTCAAACTTTTAAAAACTCGATTGAAGAGTTTCTAAAGCGGAAAGAAAAATGAGTATCTATTCAAGCTGTGCTCAGAGTCACACATCACGCTTTTGTAGGAACACTACTTGACGTAAACGGCTCGGGCCCGGTTCGGACGATTACCAGACTGCCTGACGGCCAGCTACCTATAGTCTATTCACCGAGGCATGAGCCAAAAGGTAAACAAACCATAAAAAGTGTTCTTTATATGTCACGATTGATGTAGTGAACATATTTTATAAAAATAACTACGGTATTAATTCATGAATCCCCGACCGGTCCTATGAGACCGCGCTGTTATTGTTTTACTATTGTGTCTCATTTTGTGGGTAATTGATAGAATGATGTCTGTGGAACTTATGTTATCTTTTCAGATTTATTTGAAATCAAACATTATAAATGCCTTTAATTATTTTCTTAATGTTTATTAATTATGCATTAAATAGTTTACATGTAAAAGAACCTAAAAAGACATTTTAATACTACTAAATTGTAGACCACAGATACTACGAACATTTTGCATTAAAATGTGACGTTTTGTCATCGGTCGGGTTATACCTGTCATTTTGAAAAAATGATTTCTTTGTTTACCTTTTGGCTCATGCTCTACGAAGAATAATAGACCATAGGACTACGCTGAAAAATGTCTGACACTCACTCTCGCTCTACGAAGGACATTACAAGATAATTTGATGACTACGAACCTCAAAAAAAAGAAGAAAAATCCCGCTTGTGTACAAAGGAAAATATTTCAACCCCAACCCTTAATATACCTCCCATAACTTTATTAATTCACTTTATTTGGAAGGCTGGATTTACAAGATTAACTTAACTCGTAGGTACGCAATTGTGTTAGGTTTAAAATGTAAAATTCATGAATCCCGGTCGCTTAGCACCGAACTTATTCGAAGACGAGAAGGAAAGTGTATTAATTTAATCATATTATTTAGTTACGGTTCGGTGAGCTGCCTTAAATATGCCTCGTTAATTATCTGGATTTAAACGAACTTAGCATAAGTATTCGATATAAAATTTTATTTGAATAAGAAAATGACGTACGTATTTATTTAGAACTCAAAGTTAATTAACCTATCACATACCCGCAAAACGAGACACAATAGTAAAACAATAACAGCGCGGTCTCATAGGACCGGTTGGGGATTCATGAATTAAACAGCAATAATAAATTTAAAGCTGGATTTCTACGTTTACGTTGTGGTAGGACTTGCGCGCTCCGACCGACTTCAAACGGGGCTGTCAAAGCGTAGCTGTTGCGTTCAGAATGCAGTTGTTGCTACTCCGTAATTGGGCCAGCAGGGAAAGGTTGTCATTTTACAAATGATGGCTAGGCCCCTGTTTATTAATAAAGTTCTCAATCTGACAAGTCCGACATATGTCAAAAAGTGTCAATTTTTCTGTTTTTTAATACTTACAGGGGAGATAATTCTTCTTCTTCTTCCTGCCCTTATCCCATATTACTTGGGGTCGGCACAACATGTTTTTTTCTTCCATTCTGTCCTGTCAACGACGGGTGACAAGACAGAATGGAAGAAAAAAACATGTTAACATCACTGACTCCCTTTTCTTTCATATCAGTCTTCACACAGTCTATAATTGAGTGAGATAATTATTTACAAAATTTCTGACATATATCGCATTGTCACTACGATCCGACATTTTTCTGTATTAGAGCGTCAGGTGACAATTAGTCGGGAAAAACTTGTGAAATCTGCTTTATAAAACAAACAATTGTCATGACTTATTTTTAGAACGAATCCAAAATGTGCGACGTAACTAATGAAGAAATACAATAGTGGAATAATCGCAATACTACCTAATTAATTATTATTTTATTGCTTCTTTCAGTTTCGTTCCAAGTTACATTCTAGGGTCTTTCTCAAATGTCAAAACGGGGCCTTTTACTCTTTGACAACTTTAAGCACGACAATTCTACAATTATGACAGTTTTTGAGATACAGTTTATTTTTAGTATATTTATGATGCGAAACCTGAATATAAATTGTTCGAATCGATTTCAATAATTTTTACACCATATTATTTGTTGTTTGCGATTTTTTTTTGCGATTTTCTATCTACATACGGCGCGCGTGCACTGCGAGCGCGCCTAAGTTTTCCGTCTACCCTCAGTCGACCAAATGCCGTCAGACAATTCAAACATGCGTGCGCATGAGTTTCGCGCGAAGGAGCGGCCCATCGCGCCGTAGGCTTGACAGTGTAATGAGTGAACCCAAACTGGGTGTAACTGTGAGTGTGAGATGAGTAGTGAGTGATTGGTAGAAGACATTATTAGTAGTGATTAAGTGAATTATTGTAAATAGGGATGATTAAATTTTTAAACACCAAGCAAGCCAAGATGGTTAATTGTAGAAAGTTATTATTTGTACTTTAATCTTGCTATGGGTGAAAAACACTTTAAACTTTGTTTGGCATAAGGTATAAGAAATCGTATTGACTGAATTTTATCTTTTACGGCTGCTTTTATGCATAAAGTACATAATAATATCTACCTACACTTAACCACAGACAAGACAGTACAAAGCCTGCAAGTACATGGATTTAGACGGCGAGGAAGCGCGGGCACGCTGCGCGGTGACCCTGTATCTCTACGGACAATCAGGTAACATATAAGCTTTATTTATAACTTTGTGATATTTCATGATACGGTTTTGAAATTTTCGATATAGATTCTTGACATAAAAATAAACACGTGCTTGAGGTTTCACATATACTAATAATAATGTTGTTTAAGTTGAATAGTCAGCTTTATTCATCAGGGCCCTTAAATCCATCAATGTGCGTGTCTCACTCACCTAAAGGTCGCTTGAATAGAAGGACTGGCAAGCTTAGCATAGCGTAGCGTATATTTTAAAGAAAGATAATTTATTGATTAATTATAGTAACTTATCAAAGAATCCAGCCGTCGTAATAAGCATCCATATTCTTCAAAATAAAATAAGCTGTTTGAGTTATGATCACACAAATATCTATATAATAATAATAATAATATTACATCTAAGTTTTGCGTTTAGGAGGTAAGTAGATCGTCTAATCACACATTTGTTTTCAGTTATCATATAATATTATGTCAAGCAGGCTGGAGCTTACCTCATGGCTTCTGCACCTACAATAGTGCCAACCACATGGTTAAACCAGTCATTGTCTTCCAAATTAACCAATTATAGGGTAGTCAGTGACTAACACTAGTTCACAATCGTGAGGCATCAGCTAACTATACCTGACTACTCTTATTGTTCTAAGTTTGTATCTGAGATATCTATACAATTTAGGATCTACCTTCAATTTTACTGCTCAAATTCATAATATTTTGTTTCACACTGGTGTGGCTACAGACGGTCATTTTCTATCGAGAAGAAATGACAAAAACACTGATTAAAAAAAAAAAACAATATTTTTACCATGATTTCAACTATAGATGTGTATAGTGTGCGAAGTCTACAGTGTTCTCGCATTGACATTATAAAAATAAGCTGTATAAGAATAAACTTTCATTATACAAATCATGTAGTTAATAAAAACACATTGTTTAAGGCTGAGAAGAGGAATTATTTTGAGTTGTAAAACTCTAAAAGAATACCACTTTTGTTACAAACTATACTAAAATACATTCGGTAGGCTACTGATCCTTATAAAAATTGATAATTTTTTGATCATCACATAACATACAAGCAAAACTTAATTTATGCACTATCTATGTGCATAGATTAAGTTTTGCTTATATTTAATGTGAAAATAAAAAAGAAGTAACTAAAACTAACACCTATCTACAGAAAGCAGACAAATTTGTTCTCTACGTACAAATGAGATAATAACCCAATAAATCCTGTCATTCATTAATTTCCGCAAATCAAAAAAGATTGCAATCTCAATAATCAATCGGACATTTCATCCGGCGCTGTCGAACCCATATCACTGGTATCGGCTTATTTACCGAAGGGTTACTGTGATATGTTGTTTTAATGCCACGTAGCTACGACTGTATCGGATCGGCAGGAAGCTTAGTCAAGAGCAAATTTACCTAGCTCTTGGTCGGAAAAAAATCGGGTGAAAATGTGGACTTTGATAAAGGCTCTTGCAAACAGGCGCGATGCGACAAAGCTACCAATTTCGTAAATTTTTTTACCAAAAATTTTTTCGTGGACTTTTTTTTTAGATAGTCAATGGGGCCAAATATAGCTGGAGTGCTTAGTATGTACCGGAAGACATAGCATTGAAAGGCCTTCTGCACGGTGGGCCGATGGATGCGAGGCGCACGGGTCGGTCGTTGCAGTGACACTTGCAAAGGCCTACGTCCAGTAATAGACGTTTTTCAGCTAAAATAATGCTGATATTTTTTTTTATTAATACACAATTTGTTTTAATAAGTAACAAATGTAGTCACAAAATAGTTGCACACAGAGACGTACTCACACATCGATCACACACATAGGTGTATGCTATTAGTAGTGCAAGCAACATGCATACATGGATAATATTAATGGTCAGACTTAAGCGACGCCTTGGAGAACCGATATAAGTTACAAAGAGCTCACTTAAATATACTAAAGAAAATCTGTATCTATACTAATACAATAAAGAGGTAAAGTTTGTTTTTTTGTTTGTATGAGGTAATCTGTCGAAGTACTGGTCCGATTGCTAAAAATTTTTCACCAATAGAAAGCTGCTGTATTCCTGAGTGACATAGGCTATATTTTATGCATGCGGGCGAAGCTGCGGGCTAAAGCTAGTTTTATTATAATAGATCTCGCATCGTTGTCGCGTCGCTTTCTGTCTGCGGGAGTCTCAATACTAAAATTGTGTACGCCACACGCCACTCCACTTGATTAAGGGGAAGAATAAACGGGCGTTTTTTTTTCTGTTGAGATTTACCCAAGTCTAACGTTAAGACATTTTCACGGGTTGAATGTAAGTAATGCGTAAGGCATGACAGCTTTATTTATTTTGAAAATTTTTATTGTTTCATCTATACTAATATTATAAAGAGGAAAACTTTGTTTGTTTGATTGTAATGAATAGGCTCAAAAACTACTGGACCGTTTTTAAAAATAATTTCACCATTCGAAAGCTACATTATCCACGAGTAACATAGGCTAAATTTTATTCTGGAAAAAAATAGGGTTCCCTAAGATATTTAGGTTTAGGTGTAAAAAATCAACCAGAAATGTTACTTATTTTGCGTACGCTGCCTAAACTATACAAGATAGAACCATAAAATGTTCTAATTAATTGTAGATCTTATAAATATCTACAAAAAAGTCCGCGACACACTATACCTATCTATGTCGAGTGAGGCACAACAACCATTTTTTTTATTTAAAACTCTTGAATTTTTTTGGACTACATTTAAACGCATTTATTTTACTCATGCTATTAACCCTTATCAAAATAAATTATTTTATCACTAAGCACAGTTTATGTAGATAATATTTGGTCTTTAAATGATTAAAATTGGACGTTTGGTTTTGAAGTTATGGCAAAATTAAAATATTACGATTCCTGCTGCACGGTCTGTTGCGAAATCTCTTTCTTATGAATTGTGCTATCATAGTATAGGTAGATAGAATTGATTTGAGAAATTGTTCGCAAAGGGCATCTGAAGGAACATGGTGGGTTTTTTTACAGCTCTGCAAACTGTACCCGTTTAAAATGGCACCAAAGGTTGCAATTGACCATGTTTGACCATCAATAATGTGAAGTCTGCTGAGTAAAAATGCACGCACTCAAGAGTTAATTTAATTCATAAATTGCAAAGTTAACTCTCGGTAAAGAAGGTAGTACCCGCTGAAAAAAAACACCGTATGATGTATTAAGGCGTCAGTCAAATATAACACCAAGTAAAAAAATCTGCCTAAATAAACGGATAATTTAAATAACTAAAAACGTCGGGAATCGCTTTGTGACTAATGACACCTAAGAAATGTCTACACGACAATAGGAGGCTTAAGAATGTCTTTCTCACGATAGCAGGTTTATTCCATTGGCAGGGCAAGAGGAGGTCTTGCCCCATACATTGACCCAAACTAGGGCAGTAGGATTCAGATTCTGACGCCAAAACAGTATGGCGGTGCTCCGCCCAGCAGAGTAGACTTCGACCGTAACGTCTGCCGTGTTTTCCGGGCGTTCCGCAGAATGGTGACTTGGCCTTTTCTTCCTGCCGAATCCAAAATATCTACCTCTCGAAACACTCATGTTCGGTTAGTACTTGCATAATGCAGAAAGTGAGAACGCCATGACGCCTCTATAGTTACTCTTTAAAGAGAGAATATACAGAAGTACCTAATAACTGGCAACTGAAGGAACATGGTGGAATTTAGTCCGCAAAAGACCACTTTCTCCACCTAGAGCTCCTACTACTCACCTAAAAACCTCACATAAAAAAGAGGCAAATACTAAACCTTCTATTGACTTCAGGATCAGCTTTGTGCTTACCATTCATATATTTTGACAACTAAAAACTACTTTTTGCACTTTTTTCAGCCTACATAAGTAAGTGCTATTTACACTTACTTAATGGTGCTTTTTTTTTGGAAGGAGAATCATCAGAATGATTTCTCACGCTCTTGGGCGGAGCGGGAGGGCGTGTCAGACTCTTACTGACTAAACACCACCCCGTTACCCTTCGTTTCTTCGATCTGGGGGACACGGTGAAAACCTTTCGGATTTTCCGTGTTCCCCAGAGGCTTTGGCCCTACCGGGCCCCTACAGTTTGCTGACATCTCCTTGAGGAGCGCGTGGAACAGAACGCGCCGTTGACGACTAGGCTCGGTCCAGGTCATTACCAGATTGCCGGTCGGCGTGCTGCTCGCCGTCCGCGAGCCCGCGTCTACGGTGGTCGGAAATCGGGATCGGGATCTCGGCGGCGATGCTCGCGGTCGGCAGCTTCCTTCGCTAGCATTAATGCTTCGCAGAAGGAGGCGACCGCTCACCACCCCTCCTCGCTCTGGACCATGGCCTGTACCAGGGCCCAGAGAGGTTGCCGCCGCTGATAGACTCTACAAGGACACGGCGGCGCTCCACCCAAGCAGGGCACACCTCTACCGTGTGCTCCACCGTGTCCTCCGGGCGGTCCGCACAGTGGCGACACCCGGGCGTCCTTTCTTCTTGATCCGATGCAAGGACCTCCCAAACTTACCGTGTCTACTTAGTGGTGCTTGGAATTCATTCAAGGTTGATATGATTTTTTTGGTCAGCAAATAATTTTAAAATCGTACATCTTTGTTAAACCGTAATAATTATAGACTAGAGACATATGTACATAAACAAACGCCTTTATCCAAGGAGTAGGTAAATATTTAGTTTTATTAATCACCAACTGCTGCAACCCTCACTTATTATTTCTGCTTCGTTGATGTTCGTAAGCTTATCGGCGTTTTCATCTTCATGGTGACCCATTATGTGGACTGGTGACCCTTTATGTGGATCGCCCTGAGAACACGGTGGAGCATACGGTAAGGGTGTGCACCGTTTGAACGAGGCACCGCCGTGTTTTTGTGGGGGTCATCGATTGCAGCGACCTCTCGCACCGGGCCCTGGTCTAGAGCAGGGTGGAGTGGCAGGCGGTTGCCTCCTTCTGAGAAGCAGTAATCCAGCCAAGGTGGTGGCCGCATGGATGAGGAAATGACCTTCACGCCCCAGCGTTGAGGAAATAAGATTCCGACCCCGATGTTCAGCCACCGTAGAAGTGGGCTTGCGGACGGCGAGCAATGGGGCGCCGTCCGACCGTTCGGTAACCAAATATCTACACCGAGACCGAGTCAACGGCGGGTAGTGTTCCAAGCGTGCCTCATGGAGATGACAGCAAAACCATAGAGACCCATCAGGGTCGCCAAGCCTACTGGGGTCATGGGTTCGCTTCTGAAAGGCATTCCAGGGCCCCAGAACGCAAGGCAAAGAAAGAACATAGGGGTGTGTTTTGGTCAGTAAAAGACTGACACGCCCTGATGCGTCAGCTAAGAGCGGGAGAAGTCATTGAATTATGTCCCAACTAAAAAACCGGGCAAGTGCGAGTCGGACTCGCGCACTGAGGGTTTCGTACCAACCTACCTATAAAAACAGTTTAATTCTCGAATCGAGTCTTGAAGACTTTTCAAATTTTTTTTCTTGTGACGTAACTAAAAATTTTCAGTTTTCAGACTTTTCCCGATATTAGTGCTATAATACCTTGCTTCGTGCCAAATTTCAAGATTCTAGGTCAACGGGAAGCACCCTATGAGTTTTGATTCCTTTGACAGTGTCGAAATGTACGTTTTTTGCAACATAAACGGGCGTATCTTTTTTTCCCGTCAACTTACAAGTTTGATTTTTGCACAACTTCAAGGGACCGCGGATGTCAATATATGGTTTTAATTTCAACTTGATACCTTCACGCGTTCCTGAGAAAAAGGGTCTTGACAGACGGACGGACGGACAGACGGACAACAAAGTGATCCTATAAGGGTTCCGTTTTTTCCTTTTGAGGTACGGAACCCTAAAAAAGGAATGAAGTTAAACTGTTTTATGTGAAAGTAAAATGAATGAATTGGATGCTTTCGGAATTATTCGCAAGTGTAGAATTATTGGTTACTTTTGTGCAGTTGTTGAAGTTGCGGGCAACAGCTAGTTTTAAATAAAGTGTTTTGTGAATTAATTTTAAGGGCGCGCCGAAACTGTGAGCTCCGAGATAACAGTCATCTTGTTTTTTTTTTCATTTATATAATCTGCCCTAGTCATGTGATGCTAGGACAAAGTGACATCTAAAGAGGTCGCATACGGCTCTGGCTTTTATTTACTTGCAAACTGGCAATTATACTTTTTAAGGTTTATCGTGTCTATATCATATTTTGATAGCAAAAAAAAGAAGTTGGATTAGTAACACGGATGCTAAGACGGCGGGCAAGCCGCTAGGCAGACAATATTTTTATAAGTAAAGCTTCTAACTATATAACATAGTAATTTGACCACAGCAGTGTTTTCTTTATGTCTCTACCTTTTACAATGTCTTCGAATTTAAACAGCCAATTACCCTGACTGCTCAAACTGCCTCTAGAATAAAATTGGAAACTGGAACTAAAAATGAAAGAAAACTTTCCACTCGCAGAGGAAAATTGAATTTAAAACGTCGTAATCTGTTTAAAAATGCTTAGCAATTTCCGAAAACCGGGACGCAAAAATGTATAAAAAACAAAAGCTATGCGCCATTGCAAATATTACAAACGAGGTATCCGGTGAATCCCCCCAATTTTATTATAGAAAGAAAAACTGCTTTATCGCCGAGTTCCGTAATTTTAAAAACCCCTTGTTTTAGCCCAAAACAGCGGAATAATAAAGAATGAAATATATTTTTACTCTTCCTAATATTTTTTCTGGCATCCTGGCCGAAATGATATTTGAATGTTTCTACTAAACGAAAATAAATGCCAACATATTTCAGCTTAAATGATAAAAGAGATTTGGTTATACGCTTACTTGTCTGTGCTATAAATAAAAGTTAATGTGACGTATTTTTTTTGTTTATTGACGTATGGTTTATTTAATATTGTTATTATTATTCAATTTTTTATTAAGTTTCAATGTCCTGTTTATTTAATTATTTGTAATTTTAGTTTTTGATAAGTATCTCTAGTTTCTAGTTTTTTGTTTAAAAATATTTCTATCTTTTCTTTCTATTATAAGACATCGCGTTCTGGAGTCCCTAAACAAATCTACTTATCGACATTCGTTATCACAGATAGAATATTACTTTGTCTGTTCCCCTGATTTATTTTATCCTATTCGATCAATTTAAGTTCTATCGTATACCTATCGATAACTCCGAATATTAAACAGCTACCAGGATGATGGCAGCTCAATGATAAACATAAGCACTTTCCACTGCTAAGGCTCAGCCCTCCTCTCCAGGAAAAGATGAAGGGGCCGAAATCCACCACGCAAGTCCAGTACGGATTAGCAGATGTCACATGTCTTCGAATTTTTCGTTCTAGGACATGCCGGTTTCCTCATGATATTATCCTTCACCGTTTTGAGAGCAGTGGTGATGAAAATACATTACCTACACAAACAACGAATAATATGCTTGGCCCAAGCCAGGTTCAAACCAATTTGAACTAGCGATCTACAACTTATGTGGCCGAGCTGTGATAACCCAGAGGAAAAGGCTGTCACAGCTCATGCTATTCGATGATATTGAATAAAAAGCTTATTTTTAAGTGGGAAATCATCGTAATGATTTCTTCCGCTTTTCGTGTCAGAGTTTTACTGACTAAAACCCACTCCTGTTATTTCTTTGCTTTCATTCCAGGGCCAAACAATAGTCCCAGTAGGCTTCGAACCTGCTGTTCTCCTACGGTTAAACATTTATAAGTTACGGTCTCATGAAAGCGTACAACATAGATGCTACTAGTGATGTTCCGAATATCCGTATCCGTATCCGTATCCGCGGATATCCGAGGCAAAAGAAAAATCCGTATCCGTATCCGTGTCCGTTACTTTTCACGCGGATCTTTTACGGATCTTTTTCAGGTGATTAAGTAGAATTATTAAATAAAAACTATAAAATTCCAATCAGATTATTTTTATCTTAAAATCAAATATTTGGCACCTTTAAATTGCAAACATTTCGATAGATAGATCTTTATAATGAAAGCAACGTCAACTATCGTTTCAAGGTCGCGGGCGCCGACACCAATCCAATAATTTTGAATAAGAAAATAAAGATCCGTATCCGTATCCATATCCGCGGATCTTTACACTAAATATCCGTATTCAGATCCGTATCCGCGGATATACCTACATTTTTAACGATCCGGCACATCACTAGATGCTACCTATATCTTTGCAAGCATTTCATAGAACCGCAAAATTGTCGGATACTGCCCCGGGCTATTTCATATCTCACTCACGTTGTTGTTATCAACAACAGTGAACATATTGATTCGCCTTACTAACTTACTAATATGGGATAGTTGGTGGAGGTACTTCAAGTTTATATAGTTTCGAGTACACTTACCTACTCGTACGAGTATGTCCGTGACGGGTTCCTATAGGAATTTGTTTGATACAGTTTTGGGATTATCTAAGTTATGTTTTGGTTTAAGAGAAGTATCTTTATATAAATATCTTATCTTTACTATTTACCAAATAATGAGCACTGGGCCCGCGTGGTGGATTACGGTCCATTTCCCACCCTAGAGAGGAAGACTGAGTCCCAGTAATGGGAACATTATAAGGCTGTTTATGCCATACTATCTTAATATATTCTATTGATAAACAGGAATAATGGCATTTGATAAAATTGTAGTAGGGACTCATGAGCGAGAAAAAAGTAAAGTTCAAATGAAACGAGTTTATTCTAAGATAAGTACTTATGAATAATTTTTTTTAATCTAAGTATGATAACAGTCATCACAAAACACAGTTGTAATTCCCCACAACATTCCTTTCTAAAGCAAAACATTTAAAATGCATAGCTTTCTCAGTATGCATCTAGATGCCGAGATAAAGTCCCATGAAGCATACTTTTGTTTCCGCCGAGTAACTCGGTCACACCACAACAGAAGTTGTGTTTGTATCTCTAGCCTAGAAACTCTTGTGAATACGCTCTGAAATAGAGATGGGACGACAATGGAGTTGGCCGACCAGTTGACTAGACGACTAGTTGGCACTCAAATGACCGCCTTACAGTCGACTAATCACCGACTATAAATATAACCAAATAGTCGACATTATCGATTATGGTAGGCGCTAGATATATTTATCATAAAGAACTTTGACCCACCTAAATTAATTGAAAAACTTAATTTCAAAAACAGAAATCAAGACATAAAGCTGTCCTTAATCGACATCTATCGTGATCCTGTACATTTTCTAGTAATGAAAAATGGTTCACTATTATGGTCCTAGGTATTACAGAAAGGTCCAATATCCTTTGTAGAAAATTTGTCAGGTGCCTACAAAAGCCGATCAATTTATATTATGTTTGTTTTTAATTATACAATTATAGTTAGTAATTCAATAATTAAACTACTAATTATAATTTCATGGTACACTGATCTTGTAAATAATTACTGGTAGTTTATTAAAAACCAACTCACTGGCGTGTCTAACCAACTAGTTGGCGACTAGTCGGTCCATCCCTAGTTTGAAGTTTTTAAAAACACTCTTTGTCTTACCAGTCAGCGGTGAACCGGGTAGATGGAAGGCGGCCTAGTCAGCGCGTTTCGGGATGTTTTACGAGGAAGAGATGAATCAAATAGGGGAGTGCGAAAAATTGTCTAAGCTCGGCTTCCATGCTGATGATATGGGTTAGGTTCTGTTATTTTTAGGCGTGATGTGAGGCCTAGTTAGGTAAGAAAGTTTTTCATGTTTTTTTCAAGGGTTTATATTACTAGAAGGGTATTGTAAATAATCGTCAGAGCATAGAAAAGGTTTCCAGTGTTAATGAACAAACAATAGGCAAGTTAGCTTTACTCCAGCTTTGCAAAGGTGTTACAAATCTTTAAAAATCTTGGTTGTTTTTTATTATAATATACAATTACATGTCCTACACTTCTAAACCTACCTTACGGATTGCACAAGTGAAATCGCTAAGAGCTTAGTAATACCTAATGTATGGATGAAATAATGTAAAACATATGCCGCATGCAGTTCTTCAGGTTCTGTCATTATCTGATAAAATTATCCTTCTCAAAAATATATTTGTTAAATCGAGCTATCCAAACAAAAAATATGCCATAAAGATATTTTTAGAACAAAATTATTTTATACCTCTAGCAGATACTTATAAAGCCATTTAAAAGAAAATGATCTAAAGAAACGCGCAACTCATGCATAACGTTTCCTATTAATGAGGCACTCCGTAATAATGCCGAGCCATAACACCGTTTACAGTAGGCTTTTAAGCTTATTGGAAAACTTTGATCCTCTCCAAATGACTTTTTACAAAATATTTCAATGTAAAGTAGGAAGGTACCAGGAAATTATGAGGAAGAAGAGTAACGTCAAATTGGCTGGTATTGAAAGAATAAAATATTTCTCACTGTTTGTATTTTTTTTTTCTTTTTCACTCTTTGTGTACTTTGATTAACATTGTTTCAATTTGTTCGATGACGCTCAATTAAGCTCTGTCCTTTGTGCTTTTTTATTGCCGCTTCATTGCCTTTTGTTTGTTTAAAATATTGTAAGAGACGTGCTTCTGAAGTGATCTTTGATGGCCTGAGTACAATATTTTTGAATGAAAAAGAATTGTCTGATCAAAGGCGTTTCTATATTGAATACGAGTTACTTTGAGATTAAACATATGCATAAAATTAATCTACAGCCAAGATTCAACAGAGTGGCTATGGGGGATTTTTGTATTAATTAATGCACGTAAAATATGAACCTATATTTTGAAAGTCTCAATCTATATCTCAATCACTTACTATTTTCAAGTAATTTAGCGTTCTTAAAATTCATCTATCAATTTCTTTTTACGTTTTTGGCTCATATTGCATACTAGAAAATTGCCTAAAAGAAGTTTATATTTATCGCTCAAGAAACCTTCTCTCCGCGTGCCTTCTGCGATTACTCTTTGACTGGTTATTTTATTCGTTCGGAATTTTGTAAGTTTGCTTTTCATTTTACTTGTCCAAGTTTTTGATCAGTTTTAGTAGTGTTTCATTTGACGCTTTTGCCTCAGTCTCCGATTTTGATTTCAATTCCGATTCCAACAATGTTAATTTAGAATCTCCGGTTCTGAATTTGAAACCAAAATAACTATTTCCGTTACATCCCTAATGAAAATACAAGCTTTAATTCATGAATCCCCGACCGGTCCTATGACACCGCGCTGTTATTGTTTTACTATTGTGTCTCGTTTTGCGGGTAGGTATGTGTTAATATGAACAAAAAAGTAAAATCGTGAATTCAGGATTATGCCAAAAGCAAAACCGCACATTGAGATAAAACATCTCAAATCTCAGGAACCACTTCTCACAGTCCTAAAATGTAACTTCCCTCAAAAATTACCTAAAAACAAATACTTACCTACGCGGACAGGTTATTCTGCCAAGTAAACAAAGAAAGACAATGTAAACAAACAGCCTATTCTCTCAAACAAAGCCCCATTCAATGTCTGTAACGTCAAACAGTAAAGATATATCACTGTAGTTGCCTATTTATCTAGCTTCCTAATAAACCAAGCCAGCATAATAGTGTAGTGACTCCATTTGCCTTGAGTGTGCATTTTATCATGCTTACAGTCCGACGGAGGCAAATTTGCAGAGCCATTGAATGCACTCGCCATCCCTAGTTACTACACTTGACTAACAATAGCGAAAGCAAATGATATTGGACCAAGTTCCGGCCACTACGCTGACCAAGTCATATTAATTTTCTTGTCAGAATATTGGCCGCTTCAATAATGCTGTTATGGAAGTTTTTAGTGCTTTCTGACATCTTGTTCTTAGGTTTTTTTTCCTTTAATAGAAAGAGAACATAATGGCTGGAATTATTCTGACATATTTTTGGCGTTGATTGATAAATTATCGTTGAAAAGTGTTGGACGGAACTTTAACAAGGAGATTTGGTTAAAAAAAGGTTGCCTTTCTATTCTTAATTTTTTTGTATTAAAAATAATTTTCTCATATCAAGAAATGTGTATCCTGATAGGTACAACTTAGGAATACTTATAGTCCGGTCAATTTAGACATCCAAGGTTACAATAATTCGCACTTGGCTGAAAATTGGTAGGATTGTTCAATACACTATTATAAAGGAAATGTGAAAAGTCCTCATCGATCCGGCACGTGCAAAAAAAAATACACGTGGTCAAAGGTCACAAAAATGGGTTTTTCGCAATTTTCAGCAAAACGGTAAGTTTTATCATAAAATTAGCTCAGACAAAAATTGTAGATCGGACAATTATCTATAAAAATGTCTAACTACTTTTTTTCCTAAGAGCCACCGTTTTTGAGATATAACGATTCAAAAAGTTGAAACAGTAGCAAGCGCAACCTGAGAAAAAGAGGTTGAATCCAAAAATTTTGTATGTGGTATTACTAACTAGTAGTTGTGAAGTGTCAAGACATGATTCTTCATGTCTTGACACTTCACAACTTTTTTTATTTCGGACAATTGTGGCTGAATAATGTGGCCCATTAAATCAAAAACTCCAGGTCGTTCTATCATTAGACGCACTCTAATAGCATTGAATGTATTCGGCATAGTAAAATATACGACCCTAGCCACGCAGATTGAATGGGAGGCAGATGTTGCTGAAGGTTACACTGGCGTAGAAGATAAGGGAATGGGTTTTCATATTTTATATGTGTTAGTCACACTGACCGATAGAACGATATTTTTGCTTGTATTACGGCTTCAGTGATGTACGAGTATATACGTGGTGTACTTATTCATATTTTGATGATTACAACTCTTTCAATATTTTGAATCGTTATATCTCAAAAACGGTGGCTCTTAGGAAAAAAGTATTTAGACATATTTATAGATAATTGTCTGATCTATAATTTTTGTCTGAGCTAATTTTATGATAAAACTTACCATTTTGCTTAATAACGCGAAAAACCCATTTTTGTGACCTTTGACCGCGTGTATATTTTTTTGCACGTGCCGGATCGATGAGGACTTTTCACATTTCCTTTATAATAGTGTATTGAACAAACCTACCAATTTTCAGCCAAGTGCGAATTATTGTAACCTCACCCCAATTAATTAGTCTAATTTGACCGGACTATTAAGAGAAAAATGAATAGGTTACTATTAGGCAAGCGTACATTATCGACGGCCACATCGTCATGTGGCCGACGATAATGTACGCTTACCATCAAGTAACATAATGGTCAAACACGACCCAATCCATAATAAAAAAAAAATCATGACTGTATCATGGGATAGCTCACAAACATGTTAACTTACATACACGAGACAACCCCACCCGATCGTTATTAACAGGTACATGCGTTCAATAAACTCTCCGTACTATCAAGTTACTTTGTCTACTAACACAATCTGTAAACACCTACGTCCTAAATAACTAAGCGATGAGTGAAAATAATATTGAATGCTGAGAAACATTGGTCATTTTGCAAAAGGGCTCTTAAATAAAGAGGTTCAATTTTAATTAAAATACTTTCTTTGTGTTGTTTCCAATTAAAATGTTGAATCTGTACAAAACTATCAGCGCTCGAGTGGGTTCTATTACTTAATTATTTTGTAATTTTAATCAAAGTTATTTTGAATTGAAGGATTTATTGGAATACCCATTTCTGAATATTCTTACTGTATTTCTTAGAAATCACTTTCTGCGAGATAATTGGCGACATTTTCCATTCTATTTGGATGTTCTGCAAAATATTTGTAACAATTTATGATAAAAATTAATGCAGAAGAAATTGTTAAATTGTAAAACATGAGTAGAAAAATATAAGGTATTAAAATAACAAACCAAGATTGGTTTGCGTACAAAAATATGTATCAATGCAGCTGAAAACCTGAGTTTCGATGGTAACTCCCTTGTATATTGAAATGTATAACAAGCTTAATGCCCAGATTTAATTAATGAACGCATTCACTGGAATCGGGATGCATACAAATAATTAGTGGGAGCATGTTCAATTGTTCACATTTGCATTAATATATATTCGCAGACTAGACTACGCGACGGGTTTGACACTGACTGGAATGAACGGGTAGACTGTAGTTGGATTATTATAGCTAGAGTAAGCATACATATATCATTATGTAGATATTTTGAATTATTATCGCCGAATAATTGTGGCAGCGGCAGTGAGAAGAGCACATTGCTCACAGAACAGATATTCGATGGGGCTGAAAGGTTCTGAAGTGGCGATCGCGTACTAAAAGACTTGGCGTTAATACGCCTCCCACAAGGTTGATCGATGACGTTTCGGGAATCCGGTGATTGCAAAACGCACAGGACTGTGCTTACCTTTCGGTTGCATCAACCATCTGTTCTGCGAGCAATGAGACTAATACATGTAGAAGTCGTGAAGAGAAAGGAAGAGCAAGGTTGATGCACTGACCCTAATATATTCTCATCTACCTAGCCTTTTCCCAACCATAGTTGGGTTGGCTTCCAGTCAAGCCGGATTTAGCTGAATACCTGTATTTTACGAGGAGCGGCTGCCTACCAGACATCCACAACCCATTAACTGGGGTAACACGGTACTTCATGGCAAGTCTGGACCCTAATATATTCATGGGTGATAATAATGATAAAGGGACAATGTCTTATTGCCCGCGTATGTACCACTTCTATGCGTCAAGTTTAAATAAATAAACTTAACCCGAACACTTCCTGTACAATCAAACACAAGACGAGATACAAACGTATACACCCCCATATTTAAATTGCGGTAACAACCAAATCTCTTCGGTGAACCTATAATAATTCCCTTGTTGTATTGACTGAACAATTGAGTTGAGTGTATTACCGGCGGGAACCCATTCAAATTTCCAATAGATCAGATGGTGCCGCAACAAATTGCTATCTGGTCGTACCCAAATCGTATTTTCATTTCTGCGGATTGAGACCCCCTTTGTTCCACGCAAATCAATTTGGAATCAAGCCTATGGAGTTTATAGGATTTTTGAATGGAAAATCATTTTGGAAGTTAAGGATTATGTGAGTACGTCTGTTTTTTACTTGTGAGACTTCTGTAAATCACAGAGTGTATTGCGTGTTAGTAAAAGATTGTTTGTTTGTTTATAAGAAGGTTGTGTGTCACTCCCTTTACAAAACTGGTTTTCAACTGCTCCCAGATCACGGTGGAGTATGCGGTGGAAGCGTGCCTCGCTTGGGTCGTGCACCGCCCTCCGGAGGTATTCAGTGGCGGTGGACTCTCGGGCACTAGTTTAGGTTATGATCTGGAAAGAGAAGGAATAGGATGCAACTTTTGCGCAGCAGTCATGCTTACGCAGCGAAGGTGGTGTGACGATCTTTTTTTTTATTATACATAGGCTCGCGTTTGACCACTATCTCACCTGATGGTAAGCGATGATGTGGCCGACGATGGAGCACGCTTGCCTAGAAGTAACCTATTCACTCTTGACTTTTAGTCAGTTTAAATTTTGACACACCTTCTTACTCCACCTAGAGCGGGAGAAAAAATTTGATAAGTTCTCTACAAAAAAGAGACCCAGCTTTTGCTTTTAATTTTTTTTCTGTAATTTTTCAAAGACTTTTTCTCAAACTCGTGAACACAATATCTAGAATTAATATTCTTTTTTAGCATCACTGCTTCGATATAAACAGGATATTATTTATTTTCCGTTTTCACAGTAGAATTAACGTTAAAAGGAAGTCTCTCTATGAAACGTGTCTGCGGGGCATGTTTGTTAGTGACACGGATAATTGCTTTTGTATCATTAGAAATGAAAAATATAAGTTTGAATAAACACTAATACTTACATTAGATAAATATAATTATAATTAAAGTTGGAATACTTTAGCCCTGGAGCAGCTTTGTAAAAAAATTTACTTACATCCTATTTTTTCCCAAGTCATCAGGGACGAGTTGGGCAAAGGCGTTCCCAAAAAATTATCGAGTAATTCTTCTTCCGCGTGCCGTCTCAAACCAGTCCTCGCAGTACGCGTCTAGACCATTTCACCACATTTTTGTAGACCGACTAAATCTAATGACATTATCAAAACATTCACTACTAAATCCACCTCAAAAAATGCCACCGCAGGTTTTGTTCACTGATATTTCAGTGCAATTACAATAACAAGAATTTCAAAACACCATTCATCGAAGTGACAGTAAGTAACATAAGCCTCTTAAAAACATCCAGAACTGCACAGAAATGTAATATTGATTTGTTATCAAATATCGTACAAAACAGCTAATTAACTGGAGCTCAAAGCAGCATGAATAGAGGTAATTTCAATGGGGAGATATATCTATAATCTGAATGTTGAAACTAGAGTTGAGCATGTGTGATGCTCAATTCTAGCTCGTACAAACGCGTGTATATTCGTGTATTAATTATTGATCGCGTATTACGCTAAGTGCTGATTGGTTTTAGTAATTATCCTCGCTATTGTCGTTGTTAGGAATATAATTATTTATGTAGGAGAGGGATTTGTTTATTTATTGTTTGTCTTGTTTTTTCGTTCTCAGCCTCTGGTTATGAAGGGCTCAAATTATTAATTTTGATATGTCTTTTACAGCCTTTCAACAGATCGAGCTTGATATTTGTGACAAATCAATGTCATGTCCACACCGCCAGTCTGATTATATGAGACAAATTAATAGGTTAAAAAAAGAACTATTTTTGTGTCAAAATTTAAATAGGTATATCGTTAACCCTGGTTTTTCGAAACCCTGCCATTTTTGGCTCGTGGTGTTTGGTAAGCGTTTTCCAATAAAAATTCGTGGTGTTGAAAGGATTAAAGGCGACAGTAATACTTTATCATGGTGGTTTGGTGGGTAATGAATAATAACATCACCCTTTTTAGGGTTCCGTAGCCAAATGGCAAAAACGGAACCCTTATAGTTTCGCCATGTCTGTCCGTCCGTCCTCGCTTAATTTCTGTGACCGTTAGCACTAGAAAGCTATAATTTGGTACCAATATGTATATCGATCACGCCGACAAAGTAGTAAAATAAAGATTGAAAAAAAAAAATGTTTTATTAGGGTTGCCCCACATGTAAAGTGGAAAGTGATTTTTTTTTTATATCAACCCTAACGTGTGATGTACTGTTGGATAGGTATTTAAAAATGAATAGGGATTTATTGAAATCATTTTTTGATAACATCAATAATTTCGGAAATAATCGCTCCAAAAGTAAAAAAAACAATGTGTCCCCCCCTCCCCCTTTAACTTTTGAACCATAAGTTTAGAAAATATGAAAAAACTCTGGAAAGTAGAGCTTTATAAAAACTTTCTAGGAAAAATATTTTGAACTTCTTGAGACGAATAGTTTTTGAAAAGTTGGGGACACTTATTGTGACGAACGGGAAACTACGGAACCCTACACTGAGCGTGGCCTGACACGATCTTGGCCGGTTTTTTAGTAAATCATACTGCTATTCTGAGTGCGAAAAATCTGATACTTCCTATCAGACTTTTAGCCCTTTGCGTTCCAAAGCCACGGTTATTCTTTCAAATCCAGGATTCGACCCTAGTGGGATATACTTGTATATCTATAGATAGGTGTTACCAACATTGTATGCATTAATTAGATAAACAGAATTTAAATTAATCGCTTTTCACACCGAAAGAAACCAACTTTACTACGCTCTCACCATTCAATTATTTTCAGGGCCCTTTTGTTTGAGTTTAAAACACGGTTATAAAATGATGAATGGACATTGAAGTCATACAACTGTTTTAACACCGGACAATGCTGTCGGCTATAAAATAAGGAAATTAACATTTTTAAGTTCTACAGGAGTGAATTGTAAACAGAAATTAATGTATTGTTCAATAAGTAAATGCATTGGATCGGAAAGTCATTATTAATTTACCGATCAAGTGAACACAGCTTACAGAGTTTATTCAAAATATATTACAACTAGCTTTTGGCTTCGGCTTCGCCCGCGTACATAAAATATATTTTATGTCACCCAAAATAAAACAGCTTTATGACGGTGAAAATTTTTGAGCAATCTGATCAGTACTTTCAGACATTACCTCCAACAAATAAAAATAATAAACTTTACCTCTTTATAATATTAGTGTCGACAAATGTATAAGATTGCAATATTCACACTATCATTATTATTCATTATTCTACCAGAAAACGTCCTAACATGGACTCACCTGGCTCTGGTTTATGCCATGGCTATGGTCTGCATCCCTAGATTGCGCAAGAGCCGCTTCGGAGCAGTCTCGGTCTACTATATTGGGAGCGAGATGTTGGAAGTGCTCTTCAAAATTTTACCAGCGGTTAAGGACTCCTTGTGTTCTAGTGTGTCAAATAGATCGCGTTAAGAGCACTTCGCAGAGTCTCTGGTTTTTTAAATGGTAAATAATTTTAAATTTAATCTGCATAAGATTGAATTTAAAATTATTTCACATTGAAAATGTTCGTTCCGTCGCTGCTAGTCGCTGCCATTTCGGTCTGAATCGGCCCGTAAACTAGACTTATTATTAGTACATCCGAATCGAATATCAAAGTTAGTCCTCTCCCGAACTAAGTCTTAGTCCTATGCGTATTGAGATTGAAGTATCCTTACCGGTGTACATAGGCAGTAAGTTCATGCCAATATACTGGTATTAGCTTTGTGAGGTTGTACACGGAACTGCCGAGTATGGCTTGCCTTAGCTTAAGTAGATACTCATGTTATATGTCTGAGCAATCTGTTAGAGTAGCAAATTCTTGGTATTACTAATACGTGTACCTATATCTATAAACCTAACGCAAAGAAAATAAACAGGATATTTTGAAGCAATAATTTCAGCTTATACCGGGTGTTCAACTGACATTTCGAGCGTGGTCTCTTATGAATCTAAGCGGTTCCTCAAACATTTGGGTTTTTATTTTATACTTGCCCTTGTCTGTGTTGTTTTCCATTATGTTATATTAACTGTTAGACCGTTTTCACATTATCCGATCCGATATCGGTATCGGACGCCGATCCGATATCGGGGTAAGTAAAATGTATGAAATATGTGCCTATCTTTTAGACCGTTTTCACATTTTCCGATCCGATATCGGTATCGGACGCCGATACGATATCGGGGTAAGGTAAATGTATGAGATATGTACCTGTCTTTCATATTGTCCGGCCCGATATCGGATATCGGAGCACGGTATTTCATACATTTTACTTACCCCGATATCGTATCGGAGTCCGATACCGATATCGGATCGGATAATGTGGAAACGGTCTCATATTGTCCGACCCGATATCGGATATCGGAACACGGTATTTCATACATTATTGTATCGGCGTCCGACACCGATATCGGATCGGATAATGTGAAAACGGTCTTACGCTATCACCGACTTGGTTTTCTTTAATACCACTCCTAAGAAAAACTCCATCCTATTTTTCTTTAGCCGCCCAATCTATCCACATTTGCCACTCATTACTCTTTTAGAGACTTACCTAAGTTTCACATACCTAGCCTTACAAAGACTAACGATTATCTGCGTACAGAGCAAAGGACTGAAACAGTTTGCCTGAGGACTTGCTGAGGTCTTCCCGTTCGTTTTATAATTTAGGTGTCTTCGAGGCTAGATTGATTAGGCTCTTAACCTATCACATACCCACAAAACGAGACACAATAGTAAAATAATAACAGCGCGGTCTCATAGGACCGGTCAGGGATTCATGAATTAATAAACTAGTGCGCCTCACCATCAAAAGTTGCTTCACTGCTTACCAGCAGATGAAATTGCAGTCAAGGAAAAGGTTTTACCATTAAAAAAATACCTTTCAACTTATGGGTCACTGGCATTGCCTACATTTTACTTTACATAATATTCAATAGAGGAACAATATTTTTACCAACCACTGAAAATCATCGCATACAATACAACAACTTAAGTACCATTTAGATAAATAGCTGCCGAAAAAAGCCCCACCAAAAAAGAATGTAAAAGGTTTTTTCTCAGTCCGTTTCCAAAGTAACCTTTTACTTAAATAAATGAAAAGACGCATTTGTTCCTATTAGCGTTGTCCACGTCATAACAAACCGTCTCGGTTTGACCTGGCACGGTCCGGAACGGTCCGGTCCGTGACTCGATTACAAAAGAATCGCTCGAACGAAAACGACAAAAGTTTTACCGTTGCACGGCTCAGATGTTTCTGGAAAGACTGGAATACTACTGAATTCACTCAGCCTGTTTGTCTAGCATAAATTCTGCCTTTCATGTTTAGCAATGTACTCGTTAGATAGAATAAACGATGGCCTTTATATCTTGTATTTGTTGTTTCTTGGAACGACTTCTTCTGATGGTCAACTAGTCGTATGAAGTCACTTGATGTTATTGCGTTTGTTTTTGCCTGTAGATATGTTGTTATGAACAGACATCTACTTCTGTTTAGATAAAAGGAGAAATTGACTTGCTAGCATATCAAGCCAGCTATCAACTAGTATTTTTTTTAATTGGTTATCATCAAAACGATTTCTACGAGGGCGTGTCAGACTTCTACTGAATAAAACTCACTCCTTTTCCTTCTTTGCCATATTCCAGGGTCCTGGGGTCGTTAAATTAAAGTGTAAAAATGAAAAAATATTGTATCTACTGGAGTCAGAGAAGGTGCAAAGAGGGTTTTTTATATCTTTGGAATTCATCAACCATTACTGTTTAATATCTTTGGAAACCTGACACTAACAGTCCCTTTAAAACATACCTACGTAGGTACTTAAACATTAAATCAATATCCATTCCCTCGACCACAGTTCTATAGCCGTCTCACTTACTTAGTAAGCCTTAATCACCTGAGTATCGGCTTCAGTGCTAAGCCCTGTGTTTAGGGATTAAGCAATACATACATATGTTTAGCCACCGTCCATCTTCCAGTGAATTACCGGGACTCCTTTCAGGTGTGACACGTCCCATGTGGAATGTATTTAGTAATGAATTTGATAGGTAGGTCTGGTAGTGGTCTAAAGTAAGGGTTTTGTGAGAGGATTTAATGGGTTATGACGCTGTTTGTTGTTACTCCGAAAAATGCCATAAAAACGACGGCTGGTGCTGAAAATCGGCGCTGTGGCTTTGTCTTGTACTCGAGCCCCGGCGTTTTTCTCGGATCTTCCCAATACCTTATAATGTTATTATTTTTCTACATTTAATGGTATGCGCCATGTTTGACGCAAATAAATACTTTTTCTTTCTTTTTATCTTAAAAAAAAATGCGAAAATCGCCGTCCGAGTAGCGTTAATAATCCCAAATATCTGCTCTCGTTGGGATCTCATCGCGGTATGGTGACAGCGATTGCCGCAACTCAGCAAATCTTCAACTTCTGCATGACTCCAGTCTTCACCGGACATGATAGATAGCGGAGGTTCCTGTTCTGGATTCAGGCGGAAGAAAACGAAACAGCTGCCCATAATATGGCGAGAAAGCATTTTATAGGCGTTTAAAAATGACTTTTCTTTCTAAAGAAAGTCGAACATGCACCTAACTCTCTTTAGCTCCACATTTTGTATAAAACACGCTTTTATGCCCGTTTTACGGTGTCAGGACACTAAGACCCTTGCCGTTTAACTCGCACATGCTAAAGCAAAGTTACATCAGACATGCATCGTGTGTGCTCAAAGAGTCTTTTAACAGTTTGAAGAGGTATAAAAACTGTTTAAGAGGTATCACGCCTAACAACACATTTATGGCTTTAGCGAGAGTGTCGTACAATGTGACAAAAGCCTCTGAGCCAAAGTGGAACTTCGCTTGTTTTAAACTTTTATACCGGATATAGAAAAGACGTAAAATGGTAGGTAAGTATACTTCGCTAATATTATAAAGACGAAATTTGTTATATCTTTACACCCAAACAGTTAGGTACACGGATTTCGATGAAACTTGCTACACGCGTAGACCATGTCCTGGAATAGTACTTATTGTGAGAACTTTATCTCGGGAATATATACCTTTGAGGCCTTTGTGAGCTCTAAACGGGTTCTTTTAAGTGTTCAATGACTGAAATTCTGATGAAATGCTAAACAATCGCTGAGTATGAATGGCCGCGGAAGCGGATCTATTGCTAATAACTAGAGGATAACATTTGTAAGTGAGAACTGCACAAAACTCTTTAAAAAACGTAAATCTTCACAGTACTCGTATAAAACCAGTTTGTCTGTTAATCCGCTAAAGTCTCTCTAAACCAAGCAACAACGCCATTTTCACAAATAAAAAAATGCAATATACGAAAAAGGTTTGTGTGCATTTTTTTATTGTTGAAAGACTCGCGCTTGATCACTATCTCACCTGATGGAAAGCGATGTTGTGGTCAACGATTGAGTGCGATTGCCTAGAAGTAACCTATTGACTTTTGACTTAAAGATTCTCATGTTGGAGCTATCAGGACATACAGACTCAGGCAGGGAATTCCATTGTCTTGGCTATACACACAATGCATGTGTGTGTGCAAAGCCGGGTGGGTCAATGAGTTACTTTCATAATACTTTTTTTTGTGCTGGATAATTATTAAATATCTTCTTTCGCTCTAGGCTAGAGTAAGACCAAGCGTTCCAGGGCCATGGCCCTAATGGGTGTCGACCCTACGGGGCAAAACAATACGTATTTAAGAAAAAAAAACAAAATCATTTTTGTTTCAGTTTATTTTCAAAATTGGCTTGAGGCATACCATGCATAAAATAAATTGCCCAATTATTGTGACGTGCAGTGAGCGTTATTTTAATCATGTTATGGATACAAGTAGGTATCTACAGGATTTTACTCAATTTTACGTGTAATATTCATTTTCAGATTGTGGTTCGAGCAAAGTGGACGAGAGTAGGGTAATAATGAACAGTCAACACTTAGGGGCAGGCCTTTGTGGCACGATTTAATCAATATATTTATAGCCTAACTGCTAGCCTTTACGCATACGCGGTTTTGCATACAAGGCCTATCCTACAAGAATAGTGCATTTTCCTAACCTACAAGTAAAAGTTACAAAAACTACAATCTGGTAATTGCGAACAATAAATGGTATGAAGTAATATAAAAAAAAAACTGATTATCTTATTTTTAACAATGAATCAGAAGAAAAATTGCAACATATTTTTATCTAGAAATCGTTGATTTTGATGATGAATAGTTATTAAATGTTGTGGAAAATGCGACGAAAATTTTAGTTAACCATAACTAGCTTTTACAACCTATGTGACATTTTGAAATTGCTTATTAATCACATTTTTGATTTTATGCTAATCATTGTAGCTCTTAGATTGGTCACTATTGCACCAGTATGTAGCAGTATTTGTCAAACAGTACTTTAGCTTAAAAACTCGTCAAATATCGGCATTCAAATCAGGTACTTATATATTATTAACTTCAAAAACTCAATTCCGAAATCGGTCCTTTGTCTACATTTTCTGTTGATCAGCTTACAAATAGAATTCTATATACCCACACGAAATCCTTACATAAATAGTTTCTCAAAGGATACTTTGGAAACATGCGAAGAGTTTTCACACCTTACGACTCGTAGACGGTACGTGGAGTGAAGCCGTTATCTTTCGGAAAAGATAGTTTGTTTTGCATAACGTGTACCTACGAGTTGTCTACCGGTGGCCATTATCGAACCGATGGCAATTGTATAGTATAGTACCTAAAGCCAAATAATCTATTCTTAAAGTTTCAACACTGATTCGGGAATGATTGATTTTACCACGGCTCTTGAACGTGAAAGAACACGGGTGAATGATAAATAAATAAAACAATGCTCGCCGAACGGCCGTATGGTAACCGTCCGGACCGAACCCGAGTGGTCGACTGCATGTAATGTTCAACGCGCCTCTAAGATATTTTAGTAAAGACGTAGAGGCCCAGCAGGGCTGAAACCGACCGGGGCCATAGGTTGACTTCTGAAAGGGAAACCCAGGGTCCTGGAATACTAGGCAAAAAATGTACATATGTGTGGTTTTAGTTTTCCAAATAAAAAAAATAACACGGTTATTAAAAGACTGACACTCTCTCTTCCTCCATTCAGAGTAGGGGAGAAGCTATTAGATCCAAACATAAAAATCAACGCTGAATCTATGTTAGACAACTGTTCTTAGATAAAAGGGTCATATAATATGATTTTACCCATGCTTTCTTAAACTTTTGGAGAATTTCTTGACTATGTTGGTTCATTATGTAAACCTGATGAGCAAAAACGAGGCCGAGATGATCAACAATCAATACAGTTAATGTCTAACAGAATTAGTTATTTTTCTCGGTGTTCTTATAATTAATTCCGTTTGGAAAGTAGGTACATAAATATATAATCAAAGAGATTCAGAATGATATCTTCTCCAAATATTATCATCAGAGATTCGAACTTGATTATGGAAATTGACTTCAATGAATTCCTTATTGAATTTTGATTAAAAGCAAACAGTTCACAGAGAAAACCTGCAAGCAACCCTCCGTGTATGTTCATACGTTTAGTCAATTTCCATAGTACATCTGAACATTTGAATATGATAATAATACGGCTGAAACTCGCACAAATATCATCTTTAAACGAATTTCCAATAGAATTTTCCAATAAAATTTTGTATTGGGAACGAGCGGTGGATACAGGAGCCCATATAAAATGGTTAGCATATGCCGCCAGGCGCTAGTAACGACAAAAAAGTTGTTGCAATAAATTTCAGTTAGGACCTACAGTTACTACGATATTTTGTGAAAGTTGAGCTAGTTATTGAATTTTCGAGTGTCTGGAGTAAGTTGTAATGTGTAAATATTACGAGCGAACGGAAAATTGGTCCCGGAGCAATCGCTTGTTTGCCTAAACAATAAATACCCGCTTGGGGCAAAGTATACGTATCTACTTATTCATATTTGAATTAGTGGACTTTTATTTCAAAAAGTATTTTACGATTTCCAATAACATAAGTGACATAACATCATGGCTTTATTTCCCAAAAAGTTAAGCAGAGGTGTATTTACTTATCTGAGCACCATATACGGCTGATGTCAAGCGATAATGTGGTCAACACTGCAGCACTTTTGCCTAGAAGTAATCTATCTATTAACATAAAATCTCTTGGATCAGAGATAAATTTAGTTTCGTATCTGTAAGTCCTTTTATAATACAAGCGAGCCAACTATTAATTATAATGATTAAACAGTTAAATAGCCCTAATGACTGCTAGTTACACTACAAGACTATAAGATTATAGGACTTTTTTAACGTGAACGAATTTCTACATCATTCTCATATACACCTAAGTTCAAATTCTGCATTAACAACGTAACTATCATTTTGTTCCTATTTATTGATTTAAAAGAGTTTCCGAGTGTGCCTTCTTCTCCACACAGAACTATGCAATAAGAAAGTGTAAATAATTTCAATTTTTTCTTGTATTTGTTGAATTTGATAATTAAAAAGTGCCAATAAATTGGTAAATTGGTCTGAATGCTTTGAGTCGTAGTAGGTACTTCAACTCGATAAAAAATCCAATGTGTGTGGTAGGCACTATCGCACACATTGGATTTTTTGTCGCACTCGGCGTCACCGTCAGAGAAAAATCAACACCCGCACGGGGTGACAAGCTTTTACCTCCCCCCTCTCGCGAGCTCGGGATATGCTGAAATGCTGCAGGGCTTTTTTTATAGATAGATACGGAATATTTTTTTAATGGTCAAAAACTGGTGATCTTAATTATGATTTATCAGTAATTGTTCCTGAATTTATATATATTATAAGGTTGAGCACTTGCCTAATTCTACTAAAGTTTTTATTTATTTCTTTGGGGAAGCAAATAGGTATACAAGTTTCTTAAAAAATAAGTCTATTAGTTTCTAAAGTTATTAAGGTAGGAAATCTTAGTTAAATTAGTTATTAATATAGTAAATCTTAGTATCTAAAGTTATTAATTAATGTACGTGGAACTCACAATGTTACCTATTCAAACAATATAAGATCTAACTAGGCTTGCGAGATGATATCCACCAATCCGCCCGCGTGGTGGATTACTGCCCATTACATCTCTTAGAGAGGAAGCTTGAGTCTCACCATGGGAATATAACAAGGCCGATTATGCTTTTGCTATGCTTAGGCATACGAGTGAACTTACATTAGATATATCTATGGATATAATAATATTTAGGTAAGGTGATGAGATTTTAGTTTTTATAAGTTTTGGATTGGAGTATTTCCAATTGGTTTGACGACAGAATAATAATAAATCTATTTCCGGAAAAAAAATGTGTTATTACCTATTAGCTATGTCCACACTGTGCCTTTTCATCTTCAACTTTCGTCTTTATCTGTCTATTAATCTTTCGTTAGTTGCTTTCAACAATTGAATGCGTTATGGAACGCAGTATCCATCTGACGTGGAATGACATTTATCACTGCGCGCGCAACACTTTCAACTGTCATTGCACATGCGTCAAAGGCATGCCCGACTTGCGCTGTTGACTGCGCTATGATGCATGCCCTTGTTGAACAAAAAAGGGCACAGTGTGGACATAGCTATTCACTTTCTTAGAAGTATGACACATATCAAACATTGGAAGAGCAACAACATTCACTTTTCCAAGTACTTAATCCATTTCAAATTCTCATTTCTGAAACTCACTATTATTTTAATGAATACTCAGGTTACACACGTATATACCTATATGGTACAAAATATACATAAATCTTACAGGAATATAAGTAGTGTCAGGCGTAAGAACCCACAGATGTGAAAGATTGTGGGTAATAAGTAAATTAGGTACGATCGATTACTAGAGGTCACATCATGTTCCCCCAATTCTTTTCAATGTCTTGTCAACCTTTTCCTAAAGAGGAAACATGTTTGAGTGACGTCATTTCCTTTCAGTCGAGAAAATGTTAATACTAAATATTTATTTCATTTTAAGATTCATAAAGGTCAACTTACGACGCCGTAGGCAAAGATATTATTTGAACAAACAAAAACGATATCTGTATAATTTTTTATGCCAATATTTATTTATTGCTCTAAAAATAGAATGGTAAATGTCAGTCCTCCTCTCAGAAAACTGAAAATATTCGTGACATAGTTCCAAGTTTTCGTGTTATGGCACTTTGATCATGGGGTGTGAAGTAAGGGGGTCTTAAGGGCGCATGTCATCCCTTTGAAAAGGGTGACACGGGTATGGAAACTCGTTGACTCGATCTTCAATTGCTCTCGTCTTGAATTTAAGTGACCCTCAAGACTATTTGTTAGTGTAAATCAGGAGAAAAGGAATTTTGGTGGCGGTGAACTTGTATGTAGAATAAACGTAGTGTTCTATTGACACAGCAAGTTATGTATCTCCAAGTCTAATCACCTTGTAATTTAATTATTATTTTTTCTTTTTTAATAAAGTGTTTATTTATTTTCAACTAACTATATATCCAATATTTATTTACAGTATAATAAAAAACTCTAAACTAATTGAACTAACTGAAAAGTAACTAAAGTATGACGTCAAAAAACTCTTCCACATCGCTGTCGACCGGTAATGTGCCCAAAAGACTGGCGGCATTGCCACGCTGTATGGCAATGCTTATCTTCTGTCCGAGGTAAAAGCCAGCCCTTGGGTCACGCGAAGTGTCAATAAGGCGTTAAGAAAGATCTTTGTACAACTTGTGAGCACTCGGATCCCACGAACCAAGAGTAATTTAAATTGATGTAACATCAACCAATTTCGATTTGACGTTCTTTGAATAGATTTATCTTATTTATATAAGGTTTGAGTAAGAAATAAAGAAAATAAACATGTTTCGTGCGCGAGGTCAATAAGGCACTTAATTTAAATTAAGATGCGATACTTAAAACAACAAATAAGCAGCATTTACTTTTTTAGGGTTCCGTAGCCATTTGGCAAAAACTGAACCCTTATAGTTTCGCCATGTCTGTCCGTCCGTCCTCGCTTAATCTCTGGGACCGTTAGCTCTAGAAAACTGAAATTTGGTACCAATATGTATGTCAATCACGCCGACAAAGTGCAAAAATAAAAATTGGAAAAAATGTTTTATTAGGGTAGCCCCCCTACATGTAAAGTAAAAAGCGATTTTTTTTTAAATTTCAACCCTAACTTGTGGTATATTTTTGGATAGGTATTCAAAAATGAATAGGGGTTTACTAAAATCATTTTTTGATAATATCAATAATTTCGGAAATAATCGCTCAAAAAGTAAAAACAATGCGCCCCCCTCTAACTTTTGAAGCATAAGTTTAGAAAATATGAAAAAAATCTGGCAAGTGGAGCTTTATAAAGACTTTCTAAGAAAATTATTTTGAACTTGATGGGACGAATAGTTTTTCAAAAGTTGAAGACACTTATTTTGACGGACGGGAAACTACGGAACCCTAACTGGACGTGGCCCGACACGCTCTTGGCCGGTTTTTTATTATTATTGATAAGCTTGCTCTTGACCACTATCTCACTTGATAGTTAGCAATGATCATTGTGGTCAATGGTGAAGCAAGCTTACCTAGAAACAACGTATTCAATCCAGATTTAAAGAGCTTAGTCTAGCTATCAGGAAACACAGATTCCGGCAGGGAATTCCACTTCTTAGCACACTGAATTGTTCCCAAAACCGTTTTGTGTGTATGGGTTAGATATTCACCATGTTTCGAGTATCGGTAGTATTTGTGGGCGCAAAACCAAACTACCTTTCGATTTCTTTTGTAAATATTGCAATACCTTCTTGACTTAATATGAGAATTTAATAACTACCTTCCAATTCTTTTGTAAATGTTGCAAATACCCTCTTGAATTAATATGAGGATTTAATTTGACAACTTCCTTTCGAATTCTTTTAAATATTGCAAAATCTTGTTGAAATTAATATGAAACAACTTCCTTTTAAATGATTAATTCTGCTCATATTTAAATAGTATTTTCCATTAGAATCCCTCTTTAATAGAATTGTCACAGTGAATTCTACTGTGACAACTTCCGTTCTAATTTATTTATTTTAAGTATTTTTCTACCCTCGTAGTGAATTTTATTTAGTGTAATGTTTTCCCGCCTAAATTCTCTTATTTGCTGGGTATAAAAACCGATGTAATTCAAATATAAAAAAAACACTCTTTCGCCGCCCGTGGGATAGACCAGAACTGAAGTAAGGTATTTCTTTATTATCACTTACTTTTCCTGTCGTTCTATATTACTGTGTCGTGTGTATTTTGTGTGACGTCAACCTCGATGGCGATCAAGCGCCGACAGCAGCGGTGGGATGCAGCCCGCTCTTACTGAAGCCGTGACTCCAGCACGTTTCGCTACCCTGCGCCTTCGATCATGGCATTTCCTACCTACTGCCATTCGATCCTGAAGTGCGCTCTCATATCAAGAACCCCAGTGTGCCGATGTTGACGAAGCCATTACGAACTGAAGAAGACCGAAGACAAGTCAAGCAGGACATGATCCAGACATTGAAGAGTTCCGTTATGCTGACGACGTCCAGTGTTGACGTGACTACACATCGGAGCAGGCGTGTAGCTACGCTGACCACATAAGCAAGGAATGGACGCTCTTCAAGACAGTGCTGCTAGAACCAGCGGATGGTGAGATAATTTACTCTGTAATCACTGGTTTCCTGATTTTATGAAATGTGTATCGTGTAATTTTCCTGACTCTTTGCCCAAAACTAGTTTCCATTTTGAATACTTTTTTGTAAACGTGACTTTGACGCACTAAAAATAACGGTAAAAACAAATAGTTCAAATCACTCTTAGTTGACGGTAGATATCATTGTCGTTGACGGTAGTTGTCATTGTCTTTGACGGTAGCTGTCATGTTGTTTTCTTTGATGGTAGCTGTCATGTTGTTGTCTTTGACGGTAGCTGTCATATTGTTGTCTTTGACGGTAGCTGTCGTGTTGTTGTCTTTGACGGTAGCTGTCGTGTTGTTGTTTTTGACAGTAGCTGTCATGTCGTTGTCGTTGACGGTAGCTGTCATGTCGTTGTCGTTGACGGTAGCTGTCATTTCGTTGTCGTTGACGGTTGCAGTCATTTCATTTCATTTTCTTTGACGGTAGCTGTCATATCGTTGTCGTTGACGGTAGCTGTCATGTCACTGTCGTGGGTGGTAGCTGTCGTGTCACTGTCATTGTCAGTAGCTGTCATGGTCCTTGTCAGTTCTGAACGCCTGACTTCACGGGTCCGTCTTCCATTCGTTTTCTATGTAAAGAAACCTGGTTGTGTTATCCGTGACTGTAAGAAGAAACCTAGAAATATTTTCCGGAGACGTCTCCGGAAAACCGTAAGTTAGTAATTTAAAAATAAATATTGCTATAAAAAGGGTAGGTTAGAAATTATTTCTTGCCGTAGACAAAATATGGTGAGAATGAAATCAACCGTCCAAAATTAATATTTTGAGTTTAAAATTAAACATCTGTCAAAATTGAAATGACTTCAATTCTGTCTAGATTTGTTTTAGTTACTAGTGGCTCGACTTCATGCAAATTTTAATTGTTTTAATTGACAATTCAAACAAAAAAAAAAGCGTTGCTCATTTTATTAGACAAACAAAACAAAGTCAAGATTTTAGTGTCAAGCATCATATGTTTCCCAGCCGAAGGCCTGAGTCCAAGCAGTGGAAACATTATAAGGTTAATGCTATGCCATATTTAATATTATGATCTGTTTCGTGACGCGCGATATATCGGAGTGCAAATAATAATTTATATCATTCGGAGAAAATACTTTTACTCGTATTTTAAAAATACCCACTAAACAAAATGTCTTTCCCTTTCTACCTTAAAAATATTTTAGATTTTTTTTAAATGTTTCAAATGCCCCATTAGTCTATCTTTTTTAGTTCTGGATTTGATAATTGAATCTACTATTTATTGAATCCGAATGAATTGAATGTTCGGTTATTGAATCGAATATTGACTCGGCGATTGAATCGATTGTTAGATCGGTTATAGAGTTGATTATTGTTAGATCGGT
Source organism: Mythimna separata (assembly GCA_030763345.1). Lineage (NCBI taxonomy): Eukaryota > Metazoa > Arthropoda > Insecta > Lepidoptera > Noctuidae > Mythimna > Mythimna separata. Next base: position 10,958,091 of record CM061172.1, on the reverse strand, counting down.
TGGATTGGTCGACTGATCGATTAATTCGATTCTTGTGTCGATGAATTCGATTATTGGATCGATTGGTTCGGGCGATCGATTAGTTCGATTATTGTTTCGGCATTTCGATTGTTGGATCAGTTAGTTCAGACGATGGATTAATTGGATTATTGTATCGATTGTTGGATAGATTCATTTAGGCGTTCGATTTTTTCGGTTAATCAATTGATCGTTTGGTTTGATTGATAGATTGGTTTGATTGATCGACTGGTTCGATTGGTCGATTGGTCAATTGGTTCGGTTGGTCGATTGGTTCGATTGGTCGATTAGTGCAGTCGATTAGTTCGATTGGTTGGATTGATCGATTAATTCGATCATTGGGTCGATTCATTCGATTATTGGGTCGATTCATTCGATTGTTGGGTCGATTCATTCGATTATTGGGTCGATTCATTCGATTGTTGGTTCGATTCATTCGTTTATTGGGTCAATTCATTCGATTATTGGGTCGATTCATTCGATTATTGGGTCGATTCATTCGATTATTGAGTCGATTCATTCCGTTGTTGGAGCGACTGTTGGATCGATTCATTCAGATGTTGGAGCGACTGTTTAATCGATTTTTGTGTCGATTATTGAATCGATTATTTCAATTGTTGCATCGATTAGTTGGATTGTTGCGTCGATTAGTTCGATTGTTGCATCGATTAGGATTGTTGCATTCGATTGTTGTGTCGATTAATTCGCTTGTTGAGTCGATTATTGGATCGATAGAGGTTATTGTTGAGTCGATTGTTAGATCGATTGATTTGATTATTGTATAGATTTATTCGATTATTGGTGCTGTATTGATTGGGGATCCTATTTGAATTCAGTTATATCGTTCTTAAGCAATGTATCGATTCTGTAAAGCTCGAAATCACAAATTGACGAATAACTCGGTTTTGTTGACATGACTGATACTTGCGCCTTATAAGCTGCTTTGATAAAATTCGAATCGAAAATTAAATTTGTAAACTTGATTGCGTCACGTAATTAAAAAATTCCCATTTACCTTCAACATTAGTTAAATATTTCTGGTCGGGCAAACTGTCAGGTTGACATTTGTAGAGCTTGGTAAACAGTGGCAATACTATTAGACATTTGCAGTTAACTACATTTATTTTACCATCAAAACATATTTGAAACTTCCCCATGCTTGTTGCATTTACGTGTCGCCACTGTGTGTTAAGCTTTCATGTAAAATAAGGATAGACGAGCGATGTTTTCGAGACAAGTTAAGCTTGTTATAAGTAAAAAATATAGTTGTCGTTGAACTACTTTAAAAATCGGTTTGATGGACTTAAATGTCTCAAATTTATGATGTTCTGAAAAAATCGCTGTTCATGATATTGAGTATTTGATGATAATTAACCGACCGTGTGGGCGGACAGCTTGTGAATTAGATTAATTTCATTAACTAGTCCCTTTCCCACCTATTACGCTGACTGATCACCAGTGTATCCTTTTTCCCTGTATTCGGAGCCAATAGCCTATGCGGGTGACGCCATTTGGTATGGCATGTAGCCATACCAATGGTGACCTAGGCGGGTGAAGCCTGAATTCTGAGCTATATCCTATGCGGGTGACGCCATGAAGGAATATGGCTAGATCCAAGGCGGGTGACGCTAAATTAGGTAGCTATATCCTATGCGGGTGACGCCATGAAGGAATATGGCTATATCCAAGGCGGGTGATGCTAATTAGGGGGCTATATCCTATGCGGGTGACGCCATTTGGTATGGCTATATCCAAGGCGGGTGATGCCGTATTTTGATGTGAATTGATTTATTGCGTTTTATATATAAAAAAAAAATGTGTTGATTTGTTGTTTGAACCTATCCAAATCATTCTGCTTTAACCGCGAACTTAGAATCTTATATTAACTAGTCCCTTTCCCACCTATTACATTGACTGATCACCAGTGTATCCTTTTTCCCTGTATTCGGAGCAAATAGCCTATGCGGGTGACGCCATTTGGTATGGCTATATCCTAGGCGGGTGATGCCTGAATTCGGAGCAAATAGCCCATGCGGGTGACGCCATTACCAAATTTTGGTATGGCTATATCCAAGGCGGGTGATGCCAGAGTAGGGCAAACAGCCTATGCGGGTGACGCCATTTGGTATGGCTATATCCTAGGCGGGTGATGCCAAGTTAGGAGGCTATAATCCAAGACGGATGATGCCTTAATAAAATGCTAATCAGTCAATTCACACCAAATCTTTGAGAAATTCACACCAAATGTTTGAGATTTACTTAATGTTTGAAATTTTTATCCTGTAACTCTACTTTTAATTTTCTACTTTCACCTGAACGCATGCCTCCTGGGCTTTTGTTCCGTTTGACGCGATATCCGTCCGATGGAGTAAAGGTTTGATGTTGAGTTCTCACTGGTAAACCCCCTCTGGGTGGATGTGATTTTTCACGTCATATGTTTGTCTTAGTAGGCTTCATCATATCTTTTCCGGTGGTTTTGGTATGATGAGGTTTAAGCATGACGACGATTATTTTGTTTATGCATGATGGCATATTAAATCTTAACTTGGTTGACACTTAGTGGAGTGTCAGACTTTCGCGATTCGTTCGTCCTGTTCTTAAGCCTTCTCTTGCAAGAGAAAGACCTAACCATGTAAATTGTAAATGAGTTCCCACCGTTAGGTAATCTTTCAGTTAGGCTCAGGCAGGTAGGGTCAGAATATTCGAGCAATCTGAATAAGAGTCTTGTTGGCTAATATGATTTAAAGGTGCATACAACCTTGTTGGATCACCTGGCTTGATTAAAAAGTATAAACATATATAAAAAATAACAGTTCGAATATTCTGAAGGATTTTTTTTTAAATATTGTAATATTTGAAACTGTTTGATATTGGGCTAACCCTATGTGGGTGACGCCGGTATAATATTTGAAACTGTTTGATGTCGGGCTAACCCTTTATGGGTGACGCCGATGTAATATTTGATACTGTTTAATTTTGGGCTAACCCTATATGGGTAACGCCAATATAATATTAGATACTGTTTGATGTTAGACTAACCCTATATGGGTGACGTCGATATAATAATTGATATTTGTAACGAGGGCGACTCACACAGAATGCTTGATGTTATGTAATTTTGGGCTAACCCGACGAGGGTGACGCCGATTTCATGTAAAATTTCGGATGCTCTATAATGAAAACTTAACCCATTATTGAGCGATGCTAGCTTAATGTAAAGTTCTGTACAGCGCAGAGAGCGCGCTGAAATCGGAATGGCCGTGTGGGCGCAAAACCAAACTACCTTTCGATTTCTTTTGTAAATATTGCAATACCTTCTTGACTTAATATGAGAATTTAATAACTACCTTCCAATTCTTTTGTAAATGTTGCAAATACCCTCTTGAATTAATATGAGGATTTAATTTGACAACTTCCTTTCGAATTCTTTTAAATATTGCAAAATCTTGTTGAAATTAATATGAAACAACTTCCTTTTAAATGATTAATTCTGCTCATATTTAAATAGTATTTTCCATTAGAATCTCTCTTTAATAGAATTGTCACAGTGAATTCTACTGTGACAACTTCCGTTCTAATTTATTTATTTTAAGTATTTTTCTACCCTCGTAGTGAATTTTATTTAGTGTAATGTTTTCCCGCCTAAATTCTCTTATTTGCTGGGTATAAAAACCGATGTAATTCAAATATAAAAAACACTCTTTTGCCGCCCGTGGGATAGACCAGAACTGAAGTAAGGTATTTCTTTATTATCACTTACTTTTCCTGTCGTTCTATATTACTGTGTCGTGTGTATTTTGTGTGACGTCAACCTCGATGGCGATCAAGCGCCGACATATTCTATTAGGGCCCGTTGTGATGCCACAGACACACTCACCAAACTTTAAATGACTATCGAAATAAAATATGGGATAAATAAATAGATAAAAGGAAATGAAACAGACTGAATATAAAAAAAGTATTGTTTGCTGTAAAAAACCTGATTGTAGGTTAAACTCGCCTGTGTACATCAGCTGTCCCAATTTAAATCGTATTAAAACTTTGTGTACAATCCTACTAATATTAAAAATGTGAAAGTTTGTATGTGTGGATGTTTTTGACTCTTTCACACAAAAACTAATGAACGGATTTCGATAAAACTTGTTAAACGGGTAGCCCTGGAATAGCACAAAGGATTTTATCCCGGGAATACGTTCCTTTGAGATAAATAAAAATTGAGCCACTGGTACCAATAAAGAACAAAAATAGATTAAGATTAGAGACAGAATTGGAATCCTGAAAAAAAGTTAGGCACGTCAAGTTCTAATATCATTTTTTGTAGGAAGTGGAGTGGAGTATTCCACTCAGACAATTTATGGATTAGGGGAGAAGCCAGACTTCGTAATATGAGTCGAGTTCAGTTCGATCGGATTTGCTTCAGATTGCCAGACAGACGGATTTTATTCAGCTGATTAAAACTTCGTGTGCGTGCTCGTACTGAGTGCAACTGAAACCTGAAGCCTACGTGCTTGGTGTCATTAAATGGAAGGCGGGAAGGGCGTCGTTTTGCGTTGTAATGTGATGCAAAACGTAATCAATACAGGCATTAAGTCCGCCTCTGTACTTTCTCTTGTGTGCGTAAAGTGTTTAATAAATAAATAATTATATACAAATACATACAAATAAATAAAATTGAAGTTTCCGTTTGTAATTTCAAAATATATGTTTTTATCAAAAAATATGAAAGTATATGCGATACCTATAACAATTTTTTTTGTAATTTTTGTTTGTATATCTGTCCGTCGGACTGCTAATATGTCTGTCGTTTTTTAGGCTAATGTCCGAAACAGCTGGATCAGTTTTGACGTGACATTCACTACTAAATAGTTGATATTATAAGAAGTACTTGGGCTATATTTATTTTAGAAAAGTAACAAAACGGTGAAGGAAAACATCGTAAATCTTCGAATTTCTGGGGCCGCGCGGTGGATTATAGCCCATTCTTTCTCCTAGAGAGGAGGCCTGAGTCATTATAAGGCCGATAATGATAATGCTAACTAGGTCTCACTGCAAAAAAAGTTGTGAAAACCAAACCCAAATGGCATTGTGTTGTTAGAATAAAATAGAATAAACTTTATTGTACACCAAAAAAGTAACACAACTTTTACACAAACGCGCAAAGTTTCTATATCGGCTGGGCCACGGTTGGGCTGTTTTACGAGTCTGACGTAAACGAAGTCACGAGCACTAGCTAGTGTTAAATAAATTTGTTCGCAATTATAAATGGCAATGTATACTCGTATGTTACTTTAAAAATGAAAGTACAGCTTTAGGTACACGGTGCTTTAAGTTAATACTTTGTTTACCATCTATAGGGCTGTGGCAATGTTAGAAAGACTTTCCGAAGCACTAGAGTGGAAAATAGGAAAATAGCAACTAAATTATCACAGGTGGTGCTTTATTTAGTCAGTAGTATGATGATTTCCCACAAAAAAATATTATGCAAGAAATGTACCAGTATCTCACGTTTTTTCATGATTTTATTTTCAAAACTTCTTGTTAATAATAACACCCTCTTGAATTCTTTGTAGTACACAAAAAATTTAATATAGTACACAGTGATTTGACAATTCTCGTACAAAGACGAGCTTAACAATGAGTTTTCTCTCGGCAAACCTTCTCTCAATTCAGTCAGGTTCGCATACACTTGTTATTTTTTCTAAAACGAGAAACGAAGAATCTCGTGTCTAGTTTTAATATACCTAGTTCCAATTCCATCGACTTAAGAGCACTACCTGTAGGAAAAACATCAACACTTTCTGTTTTTCTTTTATCTCGAACTGGGCACCAAGGTACTGGCTAAATAAGCCAAAGTTAGTTCAGAACAGTCTATAGGTGCTGGGCAAAGTTGGCTTACGACTGGACGGTTACTTGTTCAGATAGTTTCGTTAGGATTACTAACTAACAACACAGCACCTTATAGTTTGGCTTGCATGGACTTGAATTTTGTAGACTCAGGTATCGGTGTTGGAAACTTAGTTGAAGTAATTGTTCATGCGCATACTTGTGTGGTTCGCCTTTCATAAACACACACTATGGTTAATATGGACTCAGTTATTCATAATGTACCTTTTCCCGCTTGCTTCTGTGGCCGATTTTGCAAAAACCTTACCGTTTTTCAAGAAAAAATGTGATCTATGACTTTCAGAGTTCGTATAAATTGTTTTATTTACTTTTTTTCCTTGGTCTTGTGGTCTTAAGCGCGACTGCTAAGAAGAGATTGGTCCTTTTTTGAGTCGGAAAATCATCAAATTATAACTTTTCCCAATCTGTGAGAGGGAGTATCAGACTTGTACTAACTAAAACTTATCCGTGGACTGTGGTAGCGCTTCCGCACAATCCCGCAGAGCGTGAAGTCCTAAATTGGATCTTAGGTAGGCTAAAACGCGCTTTCAGATTTTTCCATTAAGAATTACTCTGTAGCTGCCCAGAGTTTTGAATTTGGTGGAGTGTTACTCCGTGCCTTGTATACCACGTAAAACAGTTGGTCCTGCGTTTGATCTCATCCGAGTCATGGCGGATTGCTATCCTATCGGTCTATGAGAGTAAAGGAACAGCGAGTGCCCCTAAGTTTGCGGACAAACTTGAACACTATAATATCTCTTACGTAACTGCCAGACTAATTTCCATTGAGATTGAAGGCCGTGTTCTAAATTTGGTCGGGAAGATTACTTTTTATATTTCTCTTAGAGAAAGAATTTTCGTTATCCAGTCACTAAATCCAATAGAATTATTTTACAAACAAACAATATTATCTCTCAAGGGTACGAGTAGTATAAGATCTGATTAAAAACGACCTTCTTCCATCTGTTTATTGGATGAAAAGCATTTTATATCTACTATAAAGTTTGGTACCTATTCAGATCATTCAAACTCAATAAACTACTCATCTGCCTAGCCTTTTCCCAACTATATTGGGGTCGGCTTCCAGAAAACTTAGCCGGAAGGCGGACCCTGGCAATGGCCGGGATTAACGCCAGGTAGAAGAAGATTGGGGTCGGCTTCCAGTCAAGCCGGATTTAGCTGAATACCAGTATTTTACGCGGAGCGGCTGCCTACCAGACCTCCACAACCCATTAACTGGGGTAACACGGTACTTCATGGCAAGACTGGAGTCAGATTTACTGGCTTCTGACTATCCGTAACGACTGCCAAAGATCTCCAAATGACAGCCGGGACCAACGGCTTAACGTGCTTTCCGAAGCACGGAGGAAACTCGTTATGTTAAGATGGTCACCCATCCACAGACCAACCTAGGCAAGCGTTGCTTAACCTTGAAGATCGACTTGTGCGGCTGTTATTATTTAACCACGAGCTCCTCAGACTCAGTAAACTACTATTAATGGCAAACTCGATTGAAATAAATACACATTAAAATAAAGGCAGATAATCAACGACAGTTTCAATTTCGCAATGTACTTTTAACAGACAAATCCAATAGAATCTAAAGGTTCGGACACACTGCATCAGATTAACTTTTAACATAATAATGCTAGGGGAATACGCAGAGAATTTAATTGGCAACGATTTTTAAAATTTCTCATTGGCTAAAAGGTTTATTACACCACTAGCGTCCAATCAGCTGTCAAAAATCTATGGACGTGATATTTTTAAATTGCCATGTGCCTGTGAATCCCCGGTGATTTTAGTTACTGCGTGTGTCCCTAGCATTTAAACTCACCTGCATGTACATAATGTAGGTGGCTGCCACTGACTGTCGAAACTTCGGTTACCAATTTAATCCAATTACCTCTTCAGCGGAACTCGAACCCAGCTACAATTAAAGCGCAACTGTCTCTATTCGAATATAAAGCACATTTGAAATCAAATTTCAGATTCCTGTCCAAAATTTTGCCAGCGAAATTTCAAATCAATGTTTACTAATTAATTATGTGAGTCCCTAATTAAACCGGCGCGTTTATTAGTCCGGCGTCATTGTCCTGCTTTGTTGGGGTGGTACCTAAACCCGGATATTGGGGCCTTCCAAAATCCGTCACTCGCATCAACGAATCTCATTTTGTATCATCGGTAACGTTACACTGTATACCTGTCTATGTATATCATCCTTTTGTATTCCCTGTAATCCTATTTAAAGGGAAATGACGGGATTTTTAAGCCCCTCTTCATTTTGTCAGGACCGCCATTTTGAATTTTTCGGATTTTGCAGTCAATATATTACTTGTAAATGCCATCACGTATCTTTATGGTAATTTGTTTAGAGCTATAATGGGCCTTCGATTCTCGAGATAAATATTCGTTATTTATTTTTATTTTACTGATCCTTTTTTGGAGCTATGTATCATGAATTTTAGTGCGGTTTCATGACCGTTTGTATCTCCATACCAGTATTTACTCCTATGTCATGTAGATGCGGTGGGTTGTAACCTGGAACAACCATCTGCAGTTCATAAAAATATTTGTAACATACATTGAACCCGCGACACGCAGCACTGCAGCCAATAGCACTTTTACCAACCGTACCTATTACACTGTCAACTGGGGGCATTCTTTAAGACTTGACATCATCAAATTGCTGCAGTCAAAAAATTAAGCATTTATTAATAAAAATAAATTAATATGCGATAACATTAAGAAATAACGTTGCCGACAGTGCTAGTATTTACTGGAAAAATAAATATATTTCCGTTCTTTCTCCTATCTTATTTTAACTAAAACTAGCTGCGCAAGGCAACTGGGATACGCTTAAAATGTACCAGTTAATCAATATTCCGAGCCCCAGGCGTACTCACCTAATCCACTTAGGTACCTGCAGTCAACACAACGCACGTGTGGTCACAAAAACAATTCACAAAAAGAAAACTAACCATATACGAAGGTATAGCGATGGAGTAGCAATTACGTGAGCAGGAAAAGTGGAAAGCCCAGCTTGTTTGTTCCAATATTGTTGTTTTTCTTGTGTAAATACTATATATACAGGGATTTATAGATACTGTTTTTCATATTATGTTATTTGGCTTTGTGTGTTTTTGGGTTTATAGATTTTTTGTACATTTTCATCTATGTATAATGTCGTGAATTACTTAAAATTATAGTGTAGGTACGTTTACACTTTTATGAGTACATTTTACTGCGTTTAGCAAAAATCGTAATAAAAGAATTATAAAACACTGCTAGATGTGTAATGCACGCGTCATGATTCACACCTGCCGCATGTACCATCCGTGTCGCACTTATTGCGTGCATAGCGTGTGTTGCGCACGTGACTCAAGTCCTACTTGTAGCACGTATCGAATGCACATGTGTCGCACTTGTTGCCTGCATCATGTTTGTTGCGCAATTCACCATATATGAAGGTATGAAGGTATAGCGATGAAGTAGCAATTACATGAGCAGGAAAAGTGGAAAGCCCAGCTTGTTTGTTCCAATATTGCTGTGTTTCTTGTGTAAATACAATACATAGGTACAATACATAGGGATTTATAGATGCTGTTTTTCATATTACGTTACATTTTCATCAAACTATGTATAATATCATAAATTACTTAAAATTATAGTGTACGTTTACATTTTTATGAGTATACGCTAAACTGATTTTAGAGAAAATTATAATAACAAAAATATTATAGACTGCTTGGTATGAGTCGCATGAGTGCTTTATACTTGCCGCATGTACCGCCCGTATCGCACTTATTGCGTGTATCGCGTGAGTTGTGCACGGCATTCATGTCACACATGCTGCACGTACCGCATGCGTCGCTCTTGTCTCATTTACCGCATGAGTTGCACTTGTTGCGTGTAAAGCGTGTGTTGCACACGTTGCTGTCACGTATGTGGCACGTATGGTATTGCTCTTGTCACACGTGCCTTACGTGTCCCACTTGTTGAGTGTATCGCGTTTTTTATGCGCCACATCAGATTTGTGGCACATATTATTATGGTTTGCCTAACTTAAGTCGCATGTGCCGCAAGTTTCGCTCTTGATGCCTTTTTTCACAAGTCTAACGTACGATACTGATGCCACATAAATGTGTGGTAGGTATCGGATGCGCCCCCCTTTTCACACATGCTTCTCTGAATCAAATGTGTTGCTGTATATCACGTGTCACATGCATCGCTTTTGTCGTATGTACCCCAGGTGTCGCACTTGCTGCGTGCATCGCATATGTTGCATTTGCTGCATGGATTGCACGTATTGCGCACGTCACTAGTATAATATGCGGGGCTATTTTTCAATGACCAACCTGTGAAAATTTGGCCAGTTATTGAAAAATAACCTTGTATATGGCGCGTATTACATTTCTCACATGTGCCGTACTTGTCGCACATTTTGCGCGCATTGCATGTGTCGCACTTGCTGGGTGTATCGTATGTGTTGCACCTACTGCGTGCATAGCACGTGTTGCGCATGTCACTTATGTCAAATGCATAGCACGTATCGCTTGCGTCGCAATAGTTGTATTTACCGCACGTGTCGAATTTATATTTCAATCCATGTGTTAGAAGCGTAACATTCAATTTATCAGATCGTAACTTCTACAATAAACCGCAACCCGCACTCACAACCTAAGATAACATAAAAGGTACAACATTAACAAAATCTAACTTAACCACACAACTAAAACTAAACCTTCAAATAATTCAGAAGATAAGTCTAAAGAGGCTTTTGAAAGGTTTCAAAATGTATGTTTTAACGTATCGTGACAGTGTAATCTCATTTGAGATAGCAAAACCACGTTACAAAGTAATTTTAATCCGTTGAGTACTGTAATGTATGAATAGGAGCCCGTTTATGATGCTTGATATATCTTCATTATGTCGAGTTGTTCGGTTGGTAATAAAACTGGACGTGATTGTTGTTACAATGTTGGCAGCCTTGCTTGTGTTTGAAATTGAGGGACGCACTTAAAACTAGAAGGATGGGCATAAAGTGACTAATCTGTGGGATATTGTAAACTATTATGATTTTAAAGTACCTGCCATAATTCAAGTACTTATTTATGTGTTCTCGTGTTTTAATCATAAAAAATATATTCCACAATATAAATTACAGTAACAAATTTTGCACCGTAATTCCCTAAAGTAATTCCTCTCACTATTTCAAAGTCATCGCAATAAAAAAAGAATTGCATTTTAATAAAATGTTACTGAAAGAGATTATAATAAAAAATCTCATCAAATGCAATAATTTATAGCCACATAAAACCCGAGCGAATGACGTTCTTACAGAGATAGAGCGTAATTTCAATATAAAATTTAATTAAAGTCAAAATCCGTGTAGGTATTCATTTGCCTACAAAGCCAGTCATGATGAAAAATGCTGTCAACGGCCATTAAAGATTAAAAAATCCTGATGCGTGAAATGAACGCACATTAAAACCATTCCAACGTTCCAAGGCTGTTACTGTACCTACTTTTACTAAAAGCTATAATCAATTTTGAGCAGTAGTGGTGTGGTAATGGCGCCGAATTTTGAGTTGTACGGTGGGTTCAAAATAGCAGCCGCTTTGCTTTGTCTAATTAATTTCTTCATCACTTCTCTTAATTACTCAGATACCCGCGAAACGAGACACAATAGTAAAACAATAACAGCGCGGTCTCATAGGATCGGTTGGGGATTCAAACGTTAAAACGGTGAAGGAAAATATCTCGTGAGGAACTATGTCTAAGAACCGAAAATTCTAAGATATGTGACATCCACCAACGCACACATAGCCCGTGTAATGAATTACGGAGAAATCTTTCCTAGAGAGGAAGCTTCAGTCCCAGCAGTGGGAACATTATAAAGCTGATTACCTATGCTTATAAATAAATTTTAAACTTTAGCGTACAGAGACCATCTAGTAGATCTAACGTTATAGTCACTTGACTACGTTAGATCTACTAGACGGTCTCTGTACGTACGTACTTACGTACTTCTGAAAATGAAGGGTTATGTTAGCCTCCCCCTCGAATAACAACCACAGACATGGTTGTTGTTCTTACCGTATTATTTGGAAGGGCTTCGAGATTTCCCATGGGAATGCATTAGTTAGTTGTTCCTTTGTCTTTAGCACGCCCTCGAGAATTTTACCATGACTAACGTCAATTATAATTTTAACAATTTAAATGGATTTTATAGTTAATTGATGGTAGTAAATTTTATTACTTATAGAACTTTACTTGATTGCTTTTGAATGACGTCTGGAGTTTCACTAAGCGAAGATAGACGGTAAAATTACGTTACATATATAAAATCCAATTACAAGGGTTAAACGAGTAGTTAACTGAATCTATTTAGCTAACAGTCAAATGAGCAATAATATTTTTGAGCAATAATAATTAGCATCTACCATCATACCTAGCCTTTTCCCAACCATATTGGGGTTGCCTTCCAGTCAAGTCGGATTTAGCTGAATACCAGTATATTACGAGGAGCGGCTGTCTACCAGACCTCCACAATCCATTAACTGGCAACGTTTATAATTAGTACCTATATAAACCTTGCATATTTTATACTCTGTTAACAGATAAAATATTGAATGCATACGCGCTATATTTACGTACTTACTTTAATTTGTTACATTACCGAATTAATTAGGTGCCACTAGTCTAATGTATCAACTAATCTTTACCGCGACCGATGAAAACAGTTTCACCGTAATACACTTTATAATAGTACCGAAAATAGGGTGTATCAGTTCTGTGTACGCTAACAACCTAATTAGGTTTTGCTAGTGAAACTGTAAACACTCATATTTTGAATAAAAACATTACAGCAAAAACGGCAACATTTAGAAGGTTATCTATGTATACAGGGTTATTTGTAAAACACTAACAACCTTGCAAGACTGTATTTACAGACTGACATCTTAAACAACAACTATTGTTCCCCTGTTATTGTTATAACCCTGTATATAAGGAGAATCTGACTGTCTGACATATCAACGCATAGCCGAAACTACTGGGACTAGGAACGTGAAATTTGCACATGATTTCTTCTTATGACGTAAGCGACCACTAATAGACGATATTCCAAAATTTACCGCCTAATGAAATGAAACGGGGATGAAGAATCACGCAGGCAAAGCCGCTGGCAGAAATTGGTATGTAATAACATCAAAAACAACTCAAATAATATGAACCTATAAGAAAAATTCGATGGAAAAATTTGAAACTAACAACGCTGTTTACTTCGATCCCTCGTCTTGTAATAGCCGGTCCTCTTATTACGGCGTGGGAGTCGCAGTAATGACCAGGACCAAATGACAACGCCGATTCTATTACAGACGGTGATCTCATTACTTCGCTTAATGAGCATGTAACTTAGTTAGCGTGGAATAGTTTTATTTGATTCAATTTACGCCCTTGTTACACAGAGCTACATTTAGGGCTGCTGTACGGCCCTTATTGACCAAGGCCTCCTCAGCAACTATAGCGGAAACTATAGTATACAAAGTTAAAAATTCGGTGCAAAAGTCTCAAGGATGTCCCACAGTCGTGGAGAGCGGTTTTTTTTCAAAAAACTCAACAGTTTTTACAAGAAGATCCATTCAATTTATGCAAATTGATGTTAGATGAGGGGAGGTGCTAACAAGTAACCGTGGGCTCTAGATAAAATTTTGTATATTCTATTAGTGAAAACAGTTGCTATTGACGCAGTAGGCAAGCGATTGGCTGCTACAAAGTGTGTCGTGGGTTTGAGTCCCACATGAAACAATATTTGTATTCTTAGTTTACAGACACCTCGCTGTTACGGATCTGAGTGTCTTGTGTATTTGCGTTAACATGTTTGTAACCAACGATGACTCTGTAGTCATCTGCGTTTCGACGTCACATTTCCGTCCTATTAATTTTGAAGTTCTTGACAATCGCCATCGTTAATAGGTAGCACGTGTAACACTTTCTCTAGATACTCTTAAGGCATATTTTTCTTATCGAACCACAGAAATCTCAAGTGCCACTGCTAAACTTAAGAGTACTTCGTCTCAAAGTAAAGTCTGCAATGAAAACTCCAACCACAATCCTTCAAGAACTTTCTCACAAAACAATAGAAAACTTCGTTCTAACTTCACAATGATTAAACAAATGTTAGTGGGAGAAGTAATTTAACCAAATCCGGCAACATTCAGGCAAGTTAGGAACCGCATTAAGTCAATGGCGCCAAATCATTAGTTCTGGAATTGCGCCGCCATCGTCTCAACGTTTTCCATTATCTTGCACGTCGTGAACAGTAGGTACTCTTACTACTGTAGTGTTAATTAGTAAAGTTGTTTCGTACATTCCTGTAGACAGTGAATGAGGGTGTGTTCGACAACAGACTACTATTTAGATCAGGCTTTTTTAATCCATCAGCTATCGAATCTTTTTTTTCGCGGGAAATGATCAGATTACTTTTTTCACTTTGGGTGCGAGGTAGAGTTAACATCATCATCATTATGTTAGCCAAAAGACGTCTACTGTTGGAAATAGTTCTCACCCAAGTAATATCATAAAGAACGGTCTTGTGTCTCGCTAACGAATTTTCGAAGTTCTCTTTTAAGCAAGGAAGGCAAGGTGAACCGATAACCTGATGAGGGTCTCGTGAATCCCAATGGATGCAACACGCACGGCTAAACGTTGTAATGACGTTTGGGGGAGGCCAGCAAAAGACGTTTTCGGACAAACTGATGTTGATGACTGTGATTTACAAGCGCTTTTGAATTTTCAGTCATAAAAATAATATTATTATTTTGCACGTTTTAAAGAGTAGATCTCTATGGAGAAGTACATGCAAAAATACGCTCCACCTAGAGTGGGAGAAGTTATTGGATGATTCTCCACCTTAACCATTGTTAATATTAAAATCATTTTTATTTTTATTTATTTTTTTTGTTAGCCTATTCTGTCCCACTCCTGGGCAAAGGGCTCCCTCCACTCCTTCCATCTCTCGCGAGCCCGCGCTTCTTCTTGCCAGTTCTGGTAGAATCTACCCAATTCGTCGTATTAAAATAATAATTATGTATATTTAAGAAATATGTAGAAAGAAGTGCACGTTAAAAAATACATAATAACAAACAAAAACTCATTTTGAACAGCGTTTTTCAAAATCTCAAACAGTACGGTTTGGCAAAAAAGTCATGCGTGCAGATAGACGCAGATATACGAGAGATCTCTCAACTAAAATAAATACTCTGACCTCGGCTAGCGATTTGTTCCGTGTGCGGATTGAACCTTCGATCTGTAATGCAGGAGAGCCAATCACTCAGCCCTGATACACGAATCGCAGTATGGGAAAATTGTACCTGTTTGAGTATACATACATAGATATATGTACTACTGTAACTATCTAGTTTTATCGGCACATGCTTGCGTGTTTCAGGTAAAAGATTGAGAACTATTTGAAATTTGGCTTGTTGTACGGGTATAGAATTTAAAGAGTTCTATGGAAAATAGATCAGGAAGACTGGTGCTTTAAAATTATGATTGTAAACTCGTCACATTTGCGTTTCATTTTCATTCACCGGTGCAAAGTGTGGCGAAGCAAAAATGTGACGAATTTATATTAACCCCTTAAAAGGTAGGTTTGCACAGTATCTGATTATCCTAAGCACAGCTTAGCACCCATTATCTTACTTTTTTCAGGGAGCAAACACCCACACGTTTTTCGATCTTTTTATAGGAACGCAACACTAACAATATATCATTCCATGACACCACTGCAAAATGCGGATGTCAACGGAATGTCATTCCACTAACGATTACGTGGGTAGCTCAGTCCCTTTCGCTCGGTAGATATATGCAGGAAAGGGATGGAAATAGGAATGCAACAAACAGCCAGAAAAAATATAGTATCACCGTAGCCAGCAGTATTACTCAATTTCTAATCCAAACGCTGATGAGCTATCCAACAATAAAATATTTTTTCAATTCGAACGAGTAGTTCCTGAAATTAGCACGTTCAAACAAACAAACTCTTTAGTTTTATAATTCTTCCGCATTATAGTAGAAAACTGTTCCAAAGGAACATATTGCGAGGATAAAAAGTATCTTATGTGTTATTTCAGAACATGGCTTACCCGTATGCCAATCATCTAAATTCGTTCAGCCGTTCGAACGTCCCTCACGTTCAAACGTAACAAACATTCCCAAAATATATTAATGTCATAGTATTTATATAGATAAGATACTTTAATCTCAGTAGTGTATTCCTGTGGGTTTTTTTGGGGTTATGTAGGTGAAACCACTGGTGAAAGCTTGTGGGTAAAAAATAAGGACCCTTCTAACATATCACCCTCATCAAAAAACTACGACACACAATCAAGTACAGCAACTACAAATTGAATAGCAAAGTATTTTATTCCACGCATTGTCATTATTCTCGTATAACCCAGATTTCGGGCAACAAATCATCCATATTTTATTGCAATTTTAAAGCAGTTATTGCCATGAAATTAATATTTATATTTACGAAAATATGCACGTATATACTGCAATTCACGTATCCAACTTGATATCAAAATATTAAGGTTCTAGTTTTCGTCGCAACTTCGAGTTTGGTTGGGTAGAAGTTTGTTTCTGTTTGATTACATACTTGTGGTCCGGAATAGCAATAGAAAGTCACAAGCTGTTGGGTCCAGTTCCTGAGGTTAGTTATTTATTTATTTGTAGGAAAACCAACAGCTATAAGAATTGTATATGAGACATTGAGCCAATTACAGGGTCTCGCAAATAAAAACAGAAAAAAGTAGGTAGTATAGAAAACTTAAGATCACTAAAAAGCACGATAATAAAGAATATAATTAAGTAACACTTAAGTACAATTAGCACTACATATTTTTTTTTTAAGTCAGGATGGTTTAGGTTTCAGTTGCGTGCGGCAGAATAGGTTTTAATGGACAAATGAGAACTTTGGTGTCTTCAAGGCTAGAGTGAATAGGCTCTTAATAAACTAATGCGCCTTACCATCAACGATTGCATCACTGCTTACCATCAAGTGGGATTGCAGTCAAGCACTAGTTTATAACAATTAAAAAAAAACTCTGTACAAATAACATTAAAATCCTTACTCGCTCACTAGCTTTTATTCACCAGCTTCTGCCCACGGCTTCACCCACGTGGAAGTCAAAAATTACGTTACGTTTTGACAGCTCAACAACATTCATAGCATTCTTTATGTCGTATTGAACATACGAATTTGAAAAATAATATATAAACTTGTTGCTTGAAGTGGTATGAAAAGGCATAATTGTAACCGTAAACCGAACAAGTCCAAATCAAGTGAAGACTGTAAATCACGTAGCGTAAAGTGAGACGTCTCCCATGGGACACACGCTACCAGAGCAGCATGAATGTAGAGGGGGAGAACCAACTGTTATAATGTATTTGATTTTTATTTATGTAGATAAACTATAACGGCATACTTTTATAAAGCTTGATTTACTCGAAAAGTCATTTTACAAGCTAATAGGTAGCACCAAATAAGGCCTAAAACCTTTTTATGTAGATTTGAAAATGAAATAAAAATAACATTTTTAGTATTTAGTGATTAAAATATTCAATCGCAATGTATATTAAATTAGGTCACAACAATGCAAAGCACGATTTGTTTCATGCATTGATTTCCATTTGTTCCTCGTCAGCGAATTTTTTGCACGTTTTTTATTTGCCATGTAAAAGTTAATCCGTGGAATATTCTATTAAGCTAGCTGCGATTGAATGTGAAAATATAAATGTTTAACGAATTTCACGGTTCTAGCTACAGTTAAAAAACAAATTTGAATTCAAACCTCGTCATCAATATGACAAGAGTTGCGAGTAGTATTTCGCGTTGAAATAAGAGTTACTTACGTGTTCCCTTTCTCTGTTAGACGTCACAAAAATACAGGCATGATTAACTCAAATAAATAGATATGAATGTTATTTACTACGTACCGCTCATTTAAACTACGACAGCGTAGCGTAGCAATAGGTAATAATGGTGTAGCAATTTCGTAGCACTGTTGTAGCAACGTATAGGAATGTTGTAGAAACTTCGACATCGATCATTAAGGATAACTAAATGGCGTAGCAATATCGTAGCACGCGTAGGAAAGTTGTAGCAATGCTTAGCAACACGTAGCAAAGCTTAGCAAAGCGTAGCAATGATTAGCATCACGTAGCAATTACGTAGCAACGCCTGGCAATGTCGTAGCGTAGCGGTTTCTAAGTCGTACTTAAAGCATTTTCGATGACATAATTTTATGATAACTAGATACATTAAAACATCAAAGCATCAAATTAATAACAACCACTCAACCATCTAATTTACTGTAGCCAACTCTCAGCTCATTCCACTTCTCAAACTCGTGTAGCATGATAAATCCAGTGTTATTCTTTCATCGGATTAGCGTTGCAGGACTAACTTTGTATGAAAAGCAAGTTTTGGCACGAATATGCGAGCGTTATCTCCTCGTAGTTGTATTGTTAATCGCAACTTCTAAACTATTCGTGCGGTAACTGCAAACAAATGAACTTAATGTTGGCAGTTGAATTCAATTGAAACAAAACAAGCAAGAAATTGTGCCGTTGCAGTTGGGGGCTGGTTTTTTTCTGGCTGCGATCATTCTATTACGTGGTTAGAGCTGCACAGAGAGAAATTAGGCGGCCATTTTGAATGTGTTTGTTCCAGTTTTGGCCATGGACATTTTTTAATATTTCCGAGAAACAGTGCATACCCACAGATGGTCTGAACACTAGAATTGGTCTGGTAATACCATTATGCTGAAATGTTTTCGCTTGGGGGGCAGTTTCTAGTCGTTGGTCATATTATTTCAATGTTGTGTTTTTTAATGCAAAAGCTACATGACTGGTTTTAATGTACAGGTTTGCAAAATAAAATGTAATTAACTTATTATGCTTATTGCATATTCTTCGAGTAATGACTCTAAAAACTTTCTATAATATTTTGAAATTGTGTATAACTGAAAATACGTATTTAAAATTCAATATTACACCAATGACTATGTTTCTGTTTCACCCCATCGGTTGACTGACTAGTAAAATATGCCAAAGGCATTAAGTCCATCTTTGTACTTTTGTGTTTAAAAACAATAAAATAGATAAATTAGAATGGCTCCAGTTCAGTCAATTGTTTATTTGTGACTACATAGTAACACAAGCTTCCGTATATTCCAGTCAAAATATATTTACCTGCGAGTCTATTATTCTCTAAAACAGAAACTCTATTACGTATGCAATCCTATTTGGAAGGCATATTGCAGACTGAATATTGTCACAATTGGGTAGTGACGGGACAACTCGGATGAAATACATAGCTTCAGAAGGCTGGCTCCATACGAGTTGAAAATAGGCATACAGCTCTGGCCGGGGTGAGGCACTTGTGTGGGTGTCAATTAAGCTAATGACTTTGTGTCTATACTAGACATAAGCCGCCAGGGAACAGGGAGTTCGAAAAATTTCGATTTTATATTCCCAATTTTAATTAAAAAGTCCAAAAAATAGTTTTAAAAAGTAAGGAACTCTTATTTAAAACTTTTCACTTTTTAAAGAAGCTTAAAAATTGCTCACTCTCAACTCTTTTTAAGAGTAAATACTCTTCTATGTGAATTGATTCAATGTACCATAAAAGAGGAATTTTTGGTCTTTTTAATTAAAATAATCACTTAAAATTAACTTAAATTAAATAATTCAGAAGTTGATAATGTGATGAACGTGGCTTTAAATTATCTAGAATTATGAATTCACAAGAATAGTCGTCATGCATTCAGTCTGAACCAACGTATCTTAAATAAAAGACAGTGACAAGTCCGCTTTGCGCTCACTGAACTTGTACACGAAGTGAGTCTATGTGTGTGCGCTAAAACTGACCTTCTGTTTCATCCATTCTGTGGCACCAGATAGTTGGTTCCGTATACGGCTTGTTTCCAATACTGTCGGGTGCTTTGAAGCGAATAGAGTCTGTGTAGTGTGAACCTATTTGTAGGTAAGGTGCGGGTCGATTGTGTACGTAGCTTTACTACTGGAAGCGGTGTTCAATTGTTATTGGATGATTGGTTAAATGTTTTGTTTTGTTTAATTTAATAGTTTGCTTCAAAAACTGTTTTGGGGAAAGCGGGAAGCTATAAATAATATATAACAACATAAAATCCATCTAACTAGCACTGGGCCCGTGTGGTGGATAAAGCGTAATTCCCTCTTCTAGAGAGCAAGTCTGAGTCCTAGAAAGGTCAGAATCAATTACTGAATCGATTTGATAAGTTATTAGATTTGATAAGTTCGAAGTTAATTATATTTTGTTTAAATAACTTCTTGATTATTTTATGACAAAATTTATTTGCGGGGGTACCAATACCTACCGATGCGCTAACAAATATACTATTTCTATTTTGGTGTACAATTTAAATTTAATAAAAAAAAAGTTTATTCTATTCTATTCAATTCTAAATTTTAATATAGTGCGTCAATTCCAATATTATTTGCCTGCAATTAGGATAAATAATTTTAAAAAAATACGCTACCTAAGTGCATTTACGCAAAATTTCAGTTCTTAATTCATGAATCCCCCACCGGTCTCATAGGACCGCGCTGTTATTGTCTTACTATTGGGTCTCGTTTCGCGGGTATTGATAGGTTAAATTATGATTATAACTTCATTTTCTAATTTGGGTGAATAAACATACGTGTGCATCACTTACCTATATATCGTTTTCTCAAATTGAAAAGTGCCTTTTCCACCTCACTTTCTCAAGTTATAAAGTCTACCATTTGCTATGTACATTGTGGGAGCAGTTACGAACACATCTCGGGCGCTCAAACACCCACGCAAATATCTGTAGGCCATACAAATATTTGTTTCGTGAGCGGCCGGAAGATACAGCCTGCATGCATGAAGCTTGAGCCATTTTGATAGCGCCTCAATCTTTTATGGAAGAAGTAGCTTTAAAAAAAATGTATCATCATCGTTGCACCTTTTTTTATTGGGAAGACAAAATGGAAGTTTTTTTTTTTTAATTGTTATAAGCTAGTGCTTGACTGCGATCCCACCTGATGGTAAGCAGTGATGCAATTGTTGATGGTGAGGCGCACTAGCTTATTAAAAGCCTATTCACTCTAGCTTTAGCTTTTTAAAACGTTTTTACCATCTTCGTTGCACCTGTTTTGATGGGGAAGTTAAAAAAAACTTTTTTGGTTGAGTGAGAGGGAGTGTTAGACTTTAACTGGCTAAAACCCACCTATGTTACTTCAGTTTTCTCTTTACGGTCTAAGACCATGAGCTTAATTTTCGGCCGTAGCGGGCATTAGCCCTGTTGAGCTAGGAGCTCGGCTTACTGACACCGTTTTGAGGTGCGCGTCTAACAATACGCACTGTCGAAGACTTGGACTTGGTCCAGACGATTACTGGAGGGCCGGACGGCGAGTTACCTATTGCCGGTATATTACAAGAAGAAAAATCTATCCTTGGAACTTCAGCAATCGAGTAGGTTTTTAGGTAAGAAATAAATAAAAAATAATCGAAACAGAGCTTCTGGAAGCACCTGCTCTCAAAAATTCGCTTAATTTGCGATTTGATAATTGTATTTGGATAATAAATTATAATATGTAGATTAAGCATAGGCATAATCAGGCTTGTAATAATCCCACTGCTGGGAATCAGGCCTCCTATCTAGAAGAGGAAAGAGAGAGAAGAGAGGAAAATATTATAGGTTTAATTTTATTAAATATTTACAATTTTTTACATCGCATCC
The DNA here is from genome assembly GCA_030763345.1 of Mythimna separata. Lineage (NCBI taxonomy): Eukaryota > Metazoa > Arthropoda > Insecta > Lepidoptera > Noctuidae > Mythimna > Mythimna separata. Next base: position 10,936,372 of record CM061172.1, on the reverse strand, counting down.
TGATTAGATTAATCCTATAACAGCTCAATGTTATCCAATTATTTTAAAGCTTAAATATTGTAACAATATCCTGTCTTATAAATAACCTAGGTCTAAATAAGCAATTAATGAAACTGGGGCAGTTTGCCAAACAATAAATAAACACCCAAAGAAGCGATAAAGAGAAACAAAACTACAAAATAGAAGGCAATTATATAGTTACATTAAAGTAATTAGCTATCCCCTACATTCAGTAAATTAATAGGCACTCGTAGGGATTTCTGAATTAGATCGCTTCAGGGATTCGACTAGTAGCAGAATAATTAAATAACGAAACTAAGCCCCAACTTCCTATAAAAGAGTGACCAGAAAAACCACTTGAAAATAACATATTGGGTAAAAAAATACAACCTAATTCTATATTTTAATAAATGAAATCTTGACGAGGGTTTTTTTTTAACTGTTGTACCTACACCACTATTTGTTGTTGTTATGGAAATAGGTATTTTCGAATTTGTTTTTGTGACTGTTGGAATAAAGTTTTTCGTAGTTATGTAGTATGTATGCATATAAATATTGTTTTTCGTAGTTATGTAGTATATGTATGATTGAAGTGTTTCCTCACTTCCTCATAGATTCAATTATCAGAACTGATTTTTGATACAAATGAGACCGATCTGTAATATAAAAAAGATTTTCTCCATGAATGATAAAGTTAAGCAGTAAACAAGCAAGACAGACTCGTACTACATCCAATAATAATGGTTTAAAATATTGCACTTATTTTCCCTAAGAGTAAATCCAAAACCATCGTTATTAACGATCTAGAATTCAACTGCTAGGTAGGTACTGAGGGATGCCTATTATGGGTGAGCTATGGATTAATCTTTCGAGTACCGTAATTAGAGACATAATAGAAAGACAATAGTTGTGGCGTCCGCTCGGGGCTCAACAGATTAAATTCCATTATCATCATCATCTCCCTAGCTTTTTTCAACTAGTTTAGAGGAGGCTTCCAGTCTAACCAAATACAGCTTCTATTCTAAGAATTCAATATATGTATATTATTTAAGCTTAATGATTCGGAAAATCCTTGTAATCAGATTTAGTTTTCCTCAGAAAACTATTCTTTTATTTTGTTGCGGTTTTACGTTTTCGAGTGAATCTTCTGTCGATCATTATTTCGTTTCCTAGGGCAACAAGCAACGAACTTTGTTGTTTATTATTCTAGTTATGTATGTATTAGTTTTTAAGGGTGTACGAACCCGGAATACGTTAATGGTTGTGTTCATTTAATAAACAGATTCGGTTATTGTACCCTCCGGTTATGAGATAATGCTGTTGGACGTGACTGGATATTAAATATTAAAACCTTATCGAATTACCCACAGGTAGGAGAAAACGTATTTATCACAGGAAAATATTTGTAGTAAATATTGTTTTTCAATTAATACAATGGAAGCCAGATTTGATTTTCTAAAGTTCGTTTCAATTATTCAAATCTACTTCGGAATTGGATTTGAATCCTAAACATCCAACAATCACGGTACAGTCAATTTCGTTTATCCAAAATCAGGCTCTTCAATTACGGAATAACAAAAGAAATTGGCAAGAACAATCTGCGCTGACCCGCAACATTATCTACAACACTTTAATAAAGAAAACAAAAAAGGGAGAATCAAAGAAAGCGGCCACTCGACGCTAATCACAAGCCTATTTGTTAGGCCCTCCAACAAAGGAAAGAACATGCTACCGTCAAAGATAACACAATAAAAACAAAGGTAAATTGGCCTGGAATAAATAGGGTGCGCAAGGTCAACGTCAGGTCAGTAACTGCCATCCGTCTCAGTCAGGCAGGCGAGGCCATTAATAAGGCCTACAGACATCTAGTCGCGATACCCGTTCGGGTTTTACCTTCTGAATAATGGTTTGCGATGATGTGTAAAGAGGTTTATGTGAGCTATGTGTTGGCCTTTTTCGTGACTGTATTTTTATTTTTAAAGATGGCGTATTTCTATTTGGTTTTTGAAAGGTTGATGCTTTGTTGGATTTTGTTATTTTTTGTTTTAGATTGTTTTTCTTTTTTAAATTAGATATTATTGTTTATGTTTTTGGCGTAATTTAACGGTGCAAGTTCATGACTATCCTTTAAGTAAGGTTATAATTACTTCAGTAAATTCGATCTGACAACACAATATTTAAATCTATTCTTATCAAAGTTAACAGCATTTATAAATACCTCACGTGTAGTGGTGTTTTCTATTAGTTCAAGGAACAAAACTTAACCACAACACTCAACAAATTCGCTTAACTCATTAAAATTCCGACCACATTTCACAACTACAACACAGAGAAAACACAACAAACCAATTTCGGTATTAAAAGTTTTCGCATAAAACTCCGTACGAGGCTATAAAGTCGACAAATATTAGGAAAGTGGTCGCAATTCGTCGGAGATTGCGCTCGTAATTTGCGGGTAGTCGCTAATGCGTCGCGCGCATGCAATTTCCATGTAAACTGCATGCGGCCGTAAACACCATCTGCGGTATCCTAGATTGAAATCGTCGTAGATAATGATCCTTGTACGTGTGTTGAATTTGCATCAACAGTCTGTTTTAACGCGTTTTACTTGATGTCCTTTACTTGTCTATAGTTGCGTGTTGTTTTTCTTTCTTTCATTCATTTTTGTTTTAGCTTTGTCATTGTCATTAGCTGTTCGAAATGTTTTGTAGGCATATCGCTGTGGATCTGCGGAACTGTTAGTATTAACACGTTTTACTTGATGTCCTTTACTGCTTTATAGTTGCGTGTTGTTTTTCTTTCTTTCATTTTTATTTGTTTTAACTTTGTCATTGTTATTAGCTGTTCAAAATGTTTTCGATGGATATCGTTGTAGATCTTCGTAACTGTTAGTGTGAACTCGTTCTACTTGATGTCGTTTGCTTATCTATAGTTGCCGTGTCGCTCTTTATTTCCCTTTTTTGTCTTGTTTTTAACTATGTCACTGATATAGCGGTTTGTATTTTCTTCATGTTCAACGCTGTAACTATTATCATCGTACGAGTGTTGAATTTGTACCAATTGTTTGCTGTTTTATTGTTTTTATTTTATTTTGCTTTTAATTTTATTAATTACACTAAGAAATAAAATTATTTTATTAAAATAAATCATTGAAATGTTCACTTTAATTGTACGTACAGCCAGGGAGTGGAATTCCCTGCCGTAGTCTGTGTTTCCTGATAGCTACAACTCAGGAATCTTTAAGTCAAGAGTGAATAGGTTACTTCTAGGTAAGCGCGCTCCATCGTCGACCGCATCGTCGGTTTTCATCAGGTGAGATAGCGGTCAAGTGCGAACCTATCTACGATTTAAAAAAAACTTTTAAAGTGTATCAACTGTTTATACTTGCACTTTTTTTCTGTACGGTTTCATCCTTTATTTAATTTTTTTCAGTCGATACTTTAGATTCACCACTATGTTTATTAGTAATCTATAAGGGTATCCATGAAAACATTTGTAACCTGAGAGCTAGGATTGGTTTCATTTTTACCTAGCGGGCATTTCTTATGAATGTAAAATGTTTCTGATTCTTGTAAGTAAGTTTCTAATACTATTAATATTTATTTAACTATTCCGAAGTGATACGATGTCTACCTCATTAATTCGTTCTTTTGAGTATTCGTAGCTTATGAAATTCAATGAGACAGATGAACCTCCTTACGAGAAACGTCTCCAATTTTCTTTTACCTTTAAATCTAGTATTTCAATGAAAAGCAATATTCTAACATTCTTTAGAAGTAGGTATAAAAATGGTTTTAGGAGTGGCAGTTTTAAATGATTCTCGTAAACGTATTGAAATCAACATTTTAGATTTTTGATTAAATCGCGCAAAACATATTCCAAGCTTTTCAAATGATTTATACCTATTACATGCAGGATGAATGGATACATTTAATTTCATTATCACTATTGCAGTTGATTGCAATTTTGGAATCGAATTAGTATTTAAATAATTAGGTGGTTCTCGAGGTGTTTAAACGTATTAATTTAGGTTTTATTTATGTCGTAGGTCTGAAGTTAAATAGAAATTACGTAAATTAGTTTTCAACTCCTAGATAAAAATATAGCAGAGTTTATGTCAGTAGCGTCAAATTTCTGCATTTGAAGATTCTACTTCATACACGAGCCACAATTACTTTTTTTTATTTTGACACCCACTAATTTTTTTACAGGTTACTTTCTATAGATTCTATGGATGAGATTCGCACTGCTTATTATTGGATATCATAGATTACCTTCACATGACACAATGGTCAAACACGAGCCTGTGAATATAAAAAACAATGACAGTTTGTTTTCGAACTCGAACGTGAATTTTCACAAACCTATCCGCTTTCCTATCAATTGTGGGTACAGTAATTGAATGTCCACTCCGCTAGACCAAATAAACCCACACAAAAAATATCATTCGTCAAAAGCACCTCAATTTTTCCGTATCACAACACATACATCATGCTCTAAACCATTTTTCAAACGGTTTGCAAACTTTTAAACGAAGAGAATTATTTGCTGCATAAAAATACACTATCAAAACAGCCACGGTGCGCAGTCTGAGTGTCCAAAAAATGAAAAAATCTAGCTGACGTTTGTGTCTGCCCTGGCTATTCAGGGTAATGGTCACGAAAAAAAGCCTTTTGGAAATACGAGACTTAGGACACTATACATTTATGTATAAAATGTGTTGCTTTGAAAGTGTATGGCATTTCGGGAGGTAATTATGTTAGTGACACTCGACCCGAATTAATAATAAAATGAGTAGGTAATTTTTTTATTTACTTTTTCAGTATGAAAATCGGTACGTGTGAACTATCTTTATTAAAAAGCGGCCAGTCTGATACTCGCCCCATAACTGCGCTTTCACACACACACAAACACTATTTCATTGATCCAAAGCACACTAGCACTTCCCGCACGTTTGTTTAGAGACTTATTCTGAAAACCAACTAAAATAAAAAAAGAAAATATGATTGATATTGACCAAGTATTGTATTTTTATATGATTATTTGTGCCTTTTTTACAACCTCACGAAATGCCATACACTTTCAAAACAACACATTGTATAACGAACCAATGAGCAATTTCTACGTAAAGTGTACATAAAACAGTTTAAACATGAATATTTTACAGAACGTCTCTTATTTCAGTGAAATATTGCGTATGCTTCACGACTTTCCGACTCTAATTAATAATGTACGTTGCATTTCAAACACATGTTTATTTGTTTGATACAATTTTAAGTAATGAAATATTGTACCCACTCCTACCATTTATACTCGTACCATAATTTTCGTATGTTTTTACTTCAGCGTTGTTAATTATGTTTGCGTAGGTTTGTTTTTATTGGTAATGGTAGAAAATGCACGTAAAGCCGTGGATCCTGGCTATTATTTGTGAAGGGTATATGGATAATATTATAATATTGTTACATGTGGACGTATGAAAATAAACGTGTTTTCCATCAGACTCGTAATTTCATTCGCCGCTGTTGTTATATTATTTCATAAAATACAACTGGCGATGAGGATAATAACCAAATTCCTGTGGTCTTATCGTATACTTGTAGGACTTCTATATGCCTATAATACCCAAATACCCTACAATTTGTAGCTCTTTGCAGTAATCTATACTAATATTATAATCTATCTTAATATATATAAATCTCGTGTCCCAATGTTTGTCCTCAATGGACTCCTAAACCACTTAACCGATTATAATAAAATTCGCACACCATGTGCAGTTCGATCCAACTTGAGAGATAGGATAGTTTAAAACTAAAAAAAAAAAAAAAATTGGGTAAAGTAGGGTAGTGTAGTGTAGGGTAGTGTAGTGTAGGGTAGTGTAGGGTAGTGTAGGGTAGTGTAGGGTAGTGTAGGGTAGTGTAGTGTAGTGTAGTGTAGGGTAGTGTAGGGTAGTGTAGGGTAGTGTAGTGTAGTGTAGTGTAGTGTAGTGTAGGGTAGTGTAGGGTAGTGTAGGGTAGTGTAGTGTAGCGTAGTGTAGTGTAGGGTAGTGTAGGGTAGTGTAGTGTAGTGTAGTGTAGGGTAGTGTATGGTAGTGTAGTGTAGTGTAGTGTAGGGTACTGTAGGGTAGTGTAGGGAAGGTAGGGTAGGGTAGCGTAGGATATGTAGGGTAGTCATTTGACGGGAAAAATTCCAAAAATAAATAATTGTCTACCCCGTGCGAAGCCGGGACGGGCTGCTAGTACTAATATAATAAAGAGGTAAAATTTGTAAGTTTGCAGGTTTTTAAGTTTGTAAGTTTGTATGTAGGGGGTAATCTCTGGAACTACTAGTCCGATTTGAAAAATTCTTTCAGTGTTAGATAGCCTATTTATCGAGGAATGCTATAGGCTATATACTATCACGCTTCAATCCACGGGAGCGGGGCAGTAACGAAAAATGCGGGTGAAACCGCAGGAGACAGCTAGTAAAGGATAATAATATTAGGTATTGAGATACCAGCCACGGCACTAGCCACGTAAAACGCGGGTTTTTGGACGGCGAGCAATGGATAGGTCGCCGTCCAGCCTTCTGGTAACCGGCCGGAGCCGTCGACAGCAGGTATCTAGCGTTCCACAGGCACGTCAAGGAGTGTCAATAAAACCATAGGGCCGAAGTTTGCTGGGATCATGGGGTCGCTTCTGAAAGGAAAACCCGGAGTCCTGGACCGCAAAGCAAAAAAGGAACGTAAGATTTGGAACGTTGGATTTCATTCAGTAAAAGTTTTATACGCCTTCCCGCTCCGCCCTAGAGCATGAAAAGTTATAGAATGATTTCCCAACAAAAATAAAACACAGGTACCTACTTACTTGAGAAAAGGTAGAATAATTTATTGGAAGAAATCGCTTGTATACCTATATAGTAAGTGTAACAATACACCAAAGCTTGCAGTAGAGAAATGTAGAAATTCCCTCCACAGCGCGCACACAGTGATCCTAGCGGTCTAGTGAAGCGTCACTAGCTCCCCAAAAAGGCTTTGTGAAGTGCCGCACGAAGCGAAGCGGCAAGTTGTGTTGCTATACAATGCGTAGCAATGCGGTGCCTTGTGGTGAAGTGCAAGGCGTTGTGTCGGTGAGCTTACTTTGTCTCGCTTTCGTTTCGGAAGCAATACTGCAAAGCTTTTAAAGTAATCTCTTGTTGAAAGTTATATAAGTTTTAGTTATTTAGATAGATAATTTACATGAAAAAATATTTAACTAACTATAATTACAGTAAAATAAAACAATAGTTAATAATAAAAACTGTGCCAGACAAATTGCAGGCCAAAGCACACACTCACACAATTGTAACACAAAGTTGATGCCTTGAAACTGTGCGACGGATTCGTGGCAGACCACGAAGGAGATAGCGCCACGAATTGGATAGATTCCGCCAGAACTAAAAAACACGAAAGATGGAAAGAGTGAGGGAGGCCAGAAGTGAGACAGCATAGGCTAACAAAATAAATATATAATTGATTGAAGATAAACTAAATGATTCTTGGAAATACACAGAATCAAGAATCAATTTCTCTTGGGGCATAATATGGAGGATCCCGGATTATCCTGACGCAGACATCGCGTTATTAATCGGTCCTTCTAGGAAAAACGCCATAAAAAAATAATGGATGCAAACTGAAAAAAATACAGGATTATTCTGTAGTAAGGCTCTTACAACTTTACTTTTTTGAAATACCTAGTTATTTTAAATTGTTTTCTTAGTGAAAACACACTTAATTGCAATTAGTTTGGTAAAAAAGTAACCAATAAAGTTGTTGTCGGGGTAAGAGAATATTCGAAAGTCTTATCGCGACCCTAGAAAGAACACGGTTGGGTTTTAGTCAGTAATAGTCTGACACTCCTTTTTACTCTACCCAGAGCAGGAAGATTTATTTCATGATTTCCCACCTTTTAAATAAAAATAGGTATTTACTCACGTTCGTATTTTCCATGTTGAGCACATACATTTTTATTTGAACATTTAAATACGTTCAAATAGAGAAATAAAACGAGGAGTAAAAGCATCAAACATTCCCTTTACATAGTTTTCAAATAAATACATGTTGCGGACCTGTAAAATTCATTTACACCGTCAATATTGATACAAGAGGTTGTTCCGTAATTCGATTGCGTTGCAAATAGTTTGTTATGACGATACTTATTAATATTCTGTGACAAAAATCTGAATAGAGCACATTCTGTGGTGTGAAGCGTCGTCTTTGATGCGGAGAATATTGTTCTTACGATAATACTAAGTAGCAAACTTTAGTGGCAGAGGGCAGGACACATTGATAGGACCGATTGGTTCGACCTCCTACAGAGTAAACCAACAACCTAGTGAGGGTGAGACAAAGTGGGAATTCGACGCATGTGAGAAACATGCAACGTGCATGTGTGACGTATGTGTGATCTTCTCTGCATCACCCAAAGGTTGACTGGTAGAAAATGCCTAAGGCATTAAGTCCGCCTTTGTACCTTTTTGTGCATAAAGTATAAATAAATAAACACAGAACTGTTTGTTTAGGCGATATTTGGAGGAGGCCCATGGCCAACAGTGGACATCTTTCGGCGAAAATGATGATAATACTTGTACTAAACAATTAAATGAGGTGCAAGATCCTGATTCTCAGTACAAACAGTCTGTCTAGACAGAAATTGATTTCTCAAGAATTTTAATAGACTAAACTCTTTCAAAGATTTACCAGTTCAACTCACTAGAAAATCTAATAAATTGCTACAGCTCAAGCAAAAAGAAAAATGTGAAAAGTTCGTAACGATTTAAAATAGTGAAAAAGCTTAAATGAAAAAAGCTGAGTTGCAGAGCCCTTTCACGAGGAGGGATCCGGTCCGTTTTAGAAGTAAAGCGATGAAGATTTGTAAGGATTAGTCAGATAAACAACTTTCTTTATATAAAAGAAAATAAAGACAAGTAGGCTGTACGGGCGAATAAGGGAGGAACGTTCGAGACGTCTATGTGTACGATTTTTTACGTAATGTACGATAAAGGTGTGATAAATGGAGCTATGTGTGCGCGCCTCAAGTGTGCCTAATATACTCGGTGCGTTTATGATGAAAATTCACTTTTACGGGAAGGTAACCGTTACTCAGGAACTTTCATTATTTTTACACGAGATAGACGACTACTCAAGGAGTATGTAAATGTTGTACTTATGTATATTTTATATGATTTTGCTTCCTTTATTGCTTCTTGTTTGATACTTAAGTAGCTGGCTGAAGTGGATACGGTAGTACGCACACTCACACACACACAAAGTTTTGTCTTATATCATCTCTCATAATAATCGAGAATATCGAGATGATACCCGTCTTGTTTTGTGTAAGATACCACTTCACTCTAAGAAATACTCCTGTGTCGTAGGTCTGTTCACAAACATATAGTCACATACACAAGACACTCAAATCCAGTAAAACATTTTGAAGACATCAAAATACATATTTTTTCCGTGCGGGAATCCAGTCACTAGGCAATACATGCATATTGCATTGCAATTATTTTATTTGCCAAATAAAATAAATTGCTTGTCGTAAACCCCGTTTCTAAACGACCATTATCAACTCATCATTGTCAGGTTGGCGACGCATGATCGCCAACATAATCATGGCCGCGCTCCAAACCTAAGACCCTGTTCTCCCCCGCAAAAAAAAAACAAACGATACTCACGCACGTGCTTGTGGGACGCATCTCGACTCCGTATTGCTCCATATTGTAAAATTTTGCCAAATAAACCCGTACTAGTGGTTCCCAACCCAGAGCGAGTCGTAAAAAGTGCCCTTTCGACCTTATAATCTGCGTTATTCCAGTGCGTGTTCACCATTCCCATGCTTTGGATGTGCGAGACTCGCAGGCGACGAGGCCTTTCTCACTGGTGACTTTAACTTTAATAAACAAAATTTAAAAAACAACTTTACTATAGTCCGTCTAATGAAAGCGCGACCTGAGAAAAAGAGGTAATTTTAATTTCAATCCTAACATGTGATATATTGTTGAAAAGGTATTAAAAAATGAATAGGGGTTTACTAAAAACATTTTTTGATAATATCAATAATTTCGGAAATAATCGCTCCCAAAGTAAAAAACAATGTGTCGGGGCCCCTCTAACTTTTGAACCATAAGTTTAAAAAATATGAAAAAAATCTACAGATTTTTTTCATATTTCAGCTCTACAATACAATGTAGAGCTTTATAAAGACTTTCTAGGAAAATTATTTTCAACTTGATGGGATGAACAGTTTTTGAAAAGTTGGGGACACTGTTTGTGAGCGTGGCCCGACACGCTCTTGGCTGGTTTTTAAACCCTGAGACTAAAATGACATTTCAATACAAAAGAACTGGCGTCATTCCTATAGTAAATTTGACATTACTTGTGTCAATTTAGTCTCATGGTATAAAAAACAGATGATAGGAGAATCATGTCTTGACGCTTCATAATTTTTTTTATTTCCTACAATTACGGCTGAATAATGTTGCCAATTAAATATAAAAAATAACTCTAGAGCGTGCTTTCATTAGACGCACTCTATAAGGCTAAGAACTCACGGAGCGATTTTCACCCGCGACCGCCGCGGTCGTGGAACTGCAGTTTTATTTCAAAACTCACGAGAACGGTTATTTGCGTGGTTACGCAGCCGCCGCGGTTGCGATCATCGCCCGCAGACCTGGCGGGCGATGACCGCAAGACGGGCGGTTGCAAAATAGTGTTCGATTTCTGTACCTCCCGCCACCCGCCGGCCACCGCGGTCGCCCGCCGACCGACCGCAGAGCGCGCGGGCGCCACCCGCCGAGGCTGCGGGTAACCGCGGCCCGCGCGATTCTACTAGTTGCCCGCCGGTACAGCGGGAGCCGCATACAACCGCGTACACCGCGGGCGTAAAACGCGTCGTGAGTTGTGCTTTAATTTTTTACATATGTATCTAAATTCTACAGAAGCTGCGGGCCCGCAACCGCGGCGGCCGCGGGCGAAAATCGCTCCGTGAGTTCTTAGAGACCTCACATCACTATCATCCAGTGGTTTTTAATTTTATTACAGTAATTATCTGTGCTTGCTATCAATAAAACTTAACCTACTTTTAATATTGTACATCATAAATTATACGAGTACATGTTATTTATTGTGCACCTTATCATGTAAACAGGACAGAAACAAGTGTACAATGGGCGGTCTTATCCCACAGGGTAATCTCTAACAGACAACTTTTTATTTCATCACATTTCCATCAAAATCTGTACAAACTTGAGTTCTACAAAGAGAGACGTTTTATCACATTAAATAAATATTTAAATCACATTTTATAATGGCAAAAATTTGTGAATACATGTTTATTACTTCGTCACAGTCAAACGGCTAAACGGATGAAACTTGGTAGACGGGTAAACTATGGAATAGCAGACAGGGTACTTTTTATTTAGTTTGGTCTCTTGGAACAATATTCTACTATCACGCGGACGAAGTTGCTGACAGCGGCTGGTTTATAAATAGTGTCTACTAATACAAAGTTCAACAAAAACCAAAAACTTTGTTAAACACTCATGCAGTTTTCGATGGTATGACAGTTGCGGCTGCAAAAACTTTTTCGAATAACTAAAAAGTACTGAAAACGTAGTCTATTTTATATTCTAGCGAGATCCAATAATCCATAAATGTCTAAGTTACAAAAACAACGAACGCTAAACCAAAAGTTCGAAATGGTTTAACGGTCTATCCAGAATTTAAACTGGACACAATGTAATCAATATTTTTATTTACTTGTATTGTATGTATTGTATTTGCATTTGTATTTCGGGCTGGTATCCGTAACTCTACGACTGAAGCATTTTGTGTACTGGTAGGTCAAATGATTGTGTCATTCGATCCAAACTCCAGCAGCGCCTTGGTGTTTCTGACCATTTTACGGAGGGTATCTGGGTTTCCCAAGTATTTTGCTCTGTATCCAGCAACCACTGGCACTGGACAGTTTAGAAGCACATGACTTGCTGTCTCGTCCTCCTCCTTGCAGGGTTTGCAGAATTTATTTACCCATATACCAGCCTCTTTTTTTAGAAAAATCGTCCCATGATTTTCTCTCACTCTAGAGTAAAGCGGTACGGCGTATCAGACTTTTAATGCCTAAAACCACACCTCTGTCCTACAGTTCCCCTTAGTTTTCAAAGACCCGAGATCTCCTTTTCAGAAATTCTCCGTGATTTACCAGTCTCCTTGTTTTACTACCAACGGTCTTCCGCCCGATTATAATTTAGGTGACTTCAAGGCTAGAGTATATAGGCTCTCAATAAACTAACGAACTTCATCATCAACGGCTGCATACCTGTTTATTATTCAACGAGATAGTATTCAAGCTTTATTATTTTATTTTAATAAAATCTCGTGTCACGTATTTTCAATCCCGAAAAAATAAGATTGTAAAACGACAATAAAATCACACAATACTTCGTTATCCCTAAACAAAGTCAACAGAAAAACCGCATGGAACTGTACTATTTTGAATAACAAGCATACATTTCAATTTTATTTATTCCTCTTGGAATTCACTGCACGTATTTCTGGGAGATTTTACTGCTTCATCTCTACATTGGATTCATAAATAAATATTTTCTGGTGCATATGATGTCACACTTTTGCCCAAAGGCAACACTGAACGTATGACTGAACTTGTCTTTTAATTTTTTACAGACCGTAGTCGGAATGTAGCGCTTTATTTTCATGTCGGCTTTTAACGAATCAGAATGTTTATTCAGATTGCAGTCATGTTGGTTTATAAACACCAAATAAGTTTTATTTTTTATTTAAATAGCTATATAAAAGTGTCTATACAATAAGAAAATTTATTCAGAATTTACCGTACATAGACTTTTTTTAAGGTGGCTCTGAGCGGAACGGTGTGTAAGACATTTACTGACTAAAACCATACATGTAATTTTCAAATGCCCTTTACGTTTTAGGACTAATAGTTTCCTTTGCAAAAAACCGCCACGATATTGAGTAGTGAATTCTGGCCCTGCTGGCATACGGTGGTAGACCGGCAAGGTGGCTCGTCGCTTCGCGGGAGACCGTCCGGTATCCCTGCACCATCCGGATGGCCGTGACCCTTTGAGCGTACATAGGCTGCAAGATTTGAAACAGTTACCGCTGCTTAGGAACGTAAAAGGCTACTGAAAGAGCACAGATAGGTTTTAGTCAGTAAAAAGTAGCAGATGGATCACAAATGTATTTTAGTCAGCAAAATGTAACTAAAAGATCTCAAGTGTGTTCAATTAGTAAAAGATGGAACACAGATGGCGTGAAAGCCTGACTGAGTATCAGAGTTTGTTTTTAATGTCACCTACGAGTATTTTCCGGTCCACCCAGAGCGGGAAAAGTATTTTGGTGATTTCCAAACTAACAAACACCTTACATATTAATCCGTATGGTAAAGTTGATTTTAAGTTTAACTAGACGCAACTGTATACGAGTTAGATAATAACTACAATTAACGTAGATGAAAACTAAATATTGTGATGACGGTGCGCGCGTTTGAGCGCTAACTTTGTTTTCATAGCTCGATATCCTGCTTAATAGACAGTCTGTCTATAGCCTAAACGCAAACCAACATTAACAACCAAAATCGTCCCAATCCATCGTTCAAAATAAGCTTCAGTATCAACAAAGGCTGGAGCTCTCAGGGCTACATGAAACAGTACTAAAGCGTTCATGTCCCTCGTGACAAATCGCGCCCGCATTCACGCACTGTCGTATCATTCAAACTTATCTTTGAACGTTTGTGCCAGTGCTGTGAGCTAGTTCTCGTGTCTGTTGTCTTCATGGCTTCAAGGCTTTAGATAGAGGAAATGAACAGCTATTATTTCAGTAAGATGAACTAGATTTGGAATAAAATTCTTATTTATTAAAAGAAATTGGCGACGAGAAAAAGACTTTTAGTACAAAAAAGTATTTCAAAAGTTACTGCAAGAAGGTTTTGATACGTAATCATCTGATTACATATCTGTTTATGTAAAAACAGAGTTAACAATCTTGTTTACACTCTGTTTTTTGTAACTAAGTATAATGTTTTATGTTATATTCGATTATTCATTGTAATTGACAAATTGTAAAACAACGCCGAAACGTATTTGTGTAAAGCTGTCATAATGGCGGGCGACAGGTCACCTGTTCAATTGGCGAACGTTAAAGTCGGACGCACAATTTGTCTCATGCTTCTTTATTGCGACAATAAATATGTAACCAAGATTATACGTACCTACCTATCACTTAACTTATTTTAAAAGAGTGTGTGAGAAAGTTTTTGATATTAAACTGAATTCGATCAAAAATATTATGAATCACTTTTTCCAACCACATACACTCAACGAGCTCATCAGTAATTTATACACTTGTCCAGTCAAAACCCCAAAGTCTGGAGCATCAAAGCGAGTTGCTAGCCTGTCGGTTTATTATCGTTTACATTTCGGGAAGTGCGTATTGGAATTCCACATTTGAAATCCGCTAAGTCTGTTCCATCATCGAGACACTAGACGGCCATCGGTACATGGTGAATATCCTACCCATAGGTACTCGTACAAAGCGCTTTAGTAACACATTCATTATACGTACAGAGGCCGCTCCTCTGTTTCCTGCCGGAGTCTGTGTTTCCTGATAGCTATAACTTAGGGTCTTTAAGTCCAAACTGAATAGGTTACTTCTAGACAAGCATGCTTCATCGCCGGTCACATCACGGTGACATAGTGGTCAAACACAAGCCTTTGGTATACCTAATAAAAAAAAACTTATTCCCTGAAAGGTTATGTAGAGCTAAATCTCTAAAAATATCTGTATGTAAACCACCCATCAATTACGTCATTCCTGAATTTCAGTTTTATACCTGTTTATACCTATATTCGATACACGAACAAACCAAAATCCGTTTATTAGCCGCCTGTCACCCGTACCAGCCAGCAGCTGGATATGGGTTATTGGACGCGTTGAAAATTGCCTTTCGATCCTCGCCGCAGAATGATCGTGATATTTATACGCAATTCGTCATCACGGACAGGAGCCGTCTGTACATTTGGTTTTGCCGGCCCAAATATGCAGATTACGCGTAAACATTTTCAGATAAATATTGGTGGAAGCCGAATTAGGTGGACGCCAATACTCGTACAGGAGGTTCGGCAGTCGGCATTTCATAGAACATTTGTTCAGGAAATTTGCGTACCTGCCATATGTAATAAACATTCGTTTTAATCTATTTTCAAATGTTCAGATCAAATTAGCTGCATTTAGTTTACAAATCTGTGAAGTTTACTGTATAATTTCATTCGCTACTATCGAATAAAATTTGACCATAATTATTTCTTTTGTGTATAGATACTTACGTAAAACTAAATGTAATACCAGCGTTATCTTAGTAGCTTTCATGTCAACAAGATAAGTATAACTGGATCAAAGAAGCCAGGATTGAAAAAACCGGTCAAGTGTGAGTCTTACTCGCACATCGAGGGTTCCGTACTAACTTAGATAATTATATGAATAGTTCATCTTAGTTATATCTCAATCTAGTTTCAAAGATTTTTCCAAATCGCAATAAAGTGAAATTATTTTGGTGATGCAGGTAACTATAACTTTTTCTTTGACTTGTGTTATGAGATCTTGTATAATGTCAAATTCAATCATCATCTGCCTAGCCTTTTTCCAACTATATTGGGGTCGGCTTCCAGTCAAGCCGGATTTAGCTGAATACCAGTATTTTACGAGGAGCGGCTGCCTACCAGACCTCCACAACCCATTAACTGGGGTAACACGGTACTTCATGGCAAGACTGGAGTCAGATTTACTGGCTTCTGACTATCCGTGACGACTGCCAAAGATCTCCAAATGACAGCCGGGACCAACGGCTTAACGTGCTTTCCGAGGCACGGAGGAAACTCGTTATGTTAAGATGGTCACCCATCCACAGACCAACCTAGGCAAGCGTTGCTTAACCTTGAAGATCGACCTGTGCGGCCGTTATTATCTAGCCACGAGCTCCTCATAATGTCAAATTCAATATCCAATATAAACAGGAAGTACTCGTTTATGTCAAAGTATGGCATAAACGACCCTATTTTTAGATTAAGTTGAATAAGATAGAAGTTTGATTTGTCACTGCTGCAAGGTGTAGCTAACCTGAGCATCTGATGTAAATTTCAGCTTAATACCTTAACTTATCCTTGCAAAAAGGGTCTAAACAGGCGGACAAGTGGGCAACAAAGTGATCCTATAAGGGTTCCGTTTTTGTCACCTAAGGCATGGAACCCTAAAAACTAAAATAACAAAACAAAAATCCCACAACAAAATCATTAATGTCTGACATCCAACACCACAGACATTTGAAACGTGACACAGAACTTTGGTCCCAACATACGTCGCCAATAAAATCTGACTAGAAGCAAACTGTATGATAAGTACAGACGTACGATATACGAGATTGGAATAAGAATTACACATTACAACTACGGCGTTATTTATAGATTGCATTGACTTAGATAGAAGCTTGATTTTTCACTGCTGTAAAGGGTAGAAAACTGAAGCATTTAGTAAATATTTCCACTCGTCCCTGCAAAAAAGGGACCAACCAGACAGACGACTAAGAAAGTGATCCTGTAAAGGTTCTGTTTTTGTCACCTAAGGCATGGAACCCTAAAAACTAAAATGACAAAACAAAAATCCCACAACAAAATCTTGATGTCTGACATCTAACATCACAGACATTTGAAACGTCACACAGAACTTTGGTCCCAACATACGTCGCCAATAAAATCTGACTAGAAGCAAACTGTATGATAAGTACAGACGTACGATATACGAGATAGGAATAACACATTACAACTACGGCCTTATATTTAGATTGTGTTGACTTAGATAGAAGCTTGGTTTTTCACTGCTGCAAAAGGTAGAAAACTGAAGCATTTGGTATTAATTTCAGCTTAATATCTCCACTCGTCCCTGCAAAAAAGGATCTAAACAAACGGACAAACGGGCAACAAAGTGATTCTATAAAGGTTCTGTTTTTGCCGCCTGAGGAACGAAACCCTAAAAACTAAAATGACAAAACAAAAATCCCACAACAAAATCTTGACGTCTGACATCCAACATCACAGATATTTGAAACGTGACACAGAACTTTGGTCCCAACATACGTCGCCAATAAAATCTGACTAGAAGCAAACTGTATGATAAGTACAGACGTACGATATACGAGATTGGAATTACACATTATAACTACGGCCTTATATTGAGATAGCGTGGACTTAGATAGAAGCTTGATTTTTCACTGCTGAAAAGGGTAGAAAACTGAAGCATTTGGTATTAATTTCATCTTAATATCTCCACTCGTCCCTGCAAAAAAGGGTCTAACCAGACAGACGACTAACAAAGTGATCCTATATGGGTTCCGTTTTTGTCATCTAAGGCATGGAACCCTAAAAACTAAATACCTAACAAAACAAAAATCCCACATCAAAATCTTGACGTCTGACATCCAACATCACAGACATTTGAAACGTGACGCAGAACTTTGGTCCCAACATACGTCGCCAATAAAATCTGACTAGAAACAAACTGTATGATAAGTACAGACGTACGATATACGAAATTGGAATTACACATTATAACTACGGCCTTATATTTAGATTGCGTGGACTTAGATTAGAAGCTTGATTTTTCACTGTTGCAAAGGGTAGAAAACTGAAGCATTTGGTATTAATTTCAGCTTAATATCTCCACTCGTCCCTGCAAAAAAGGATCTAAACAAACGGACAAACGGGCAACAAAGTGATTCTACAAAGGTTCTGTTTTTGCGGACTGAAGTACGGAATCCTAAAAACTAAAATGACAAAACAAAAATCCCACAGCAAAATCTTGATGTCTGACATCCAACATCACAGACATTTGAAACGTGACACAGAACTTTGGTCCCAACATACGTCGCCAATAAAATCTGACTAGAAGCAAACTGTATGATAAGTACCGACGTACGATATACGAGATTGGAATAAGAATTACACATTACAACTCGTATATCGAACGAATGAAGTTTAACGTACTTATGTAAATATGTCGCGAAGGAGCGGGACCCACGGATTTTATTACAAGAGTTTCCCCGTTCGTAACTGATGTAAATTTTAAACGTACAAGACGCGATACGGATGTTAAGAGTTTTAACATTCAAGGAAGTGAGTTAAAAATGTCTGTGGCATTGTTGAGGCGTGTTTTGTAAACGGTTTTGCTGCATTATAAGAGTTTGTAATATGGTTTGGTCGGATTTTGTCGAGTGAAGTTCAGTGTCTAAAACAGACTCTGGAGTTATTTGCTTCTTAGCGATTTTACATCACAAGATCTCAAGTGCCCACATTTTAGATACAAAACTAGGTACATTAATTTACAATAACATTTAATGTGAAATCACTGAAACATGCAATATCTGGGTAAAATGGAGTTCAGAATTTTATTGTAATAAGTATTACCAAACTATACAGAGAAGTTTGACAAACAATATTTTCCGCTAAATATCAATGTGTGTGTTTGTCATTTACGAATGTGTTAAGTACATTCGCATTTTATTGGAACTTAAAAAGTCAAAGTGACTGTAGACTGTAAAAGCTAAATACTTTTGAAACTTATCACTTGTTAAATGGACAAACCGCGATAGGGCCAAAACAGCATTTAAAAAATTAAATCAGTATGTGAGTATTGGGTGGAGGTGTAAGTATTAATTTATGGATTGTATTTTGTGATATTTAAAGGTAGCTTACGCATTACGCGATCATTTCTCTTAAGCGAAAAATCATCAATTAGACTTCTCTTGCTCTAAGTGGAGCAAAAGTATGTCATATTTTTACTGACCAAAACACAACGAAAGCCAACCCGCAGAGCTTACTTTTTGATGAGGTACAGTCAGCACCAAAAGTCGATGAACAGAATCAACATAACAAAACATTTTATTGTGAACAGATGAAACACATTTTATTGCGAACAGGTGTTTTGTTATGTTGATTCTGTTCATCGACTTTTAGTGCTGACTGTACATACCTTTGCTCACAAAACTAAGTCTCAATTTACACTAGTACCTACTTTTATACTAAAGTGAAAATTCCTTTCGGTACCAATATCACATATAAATATCTCAGAACACGTATCCTGAAGACCAGCCGATTAAATATTCGAATCGAAGGACGAAAATGTTGCCATTACTCGTCACGCGAAGCAAGCCATTTCATATAACGACGCAATATTTATATCGTAACCGGTGATGTGCTTCTTGCATTATTAAAAACAAATTTTTAAATGGAACATAAATGTAAATACGTGTTTCATGACTTGATTTCCTAAATCTATTTTCCTTTTATATTAAAATACGTTTTCGTTAGTATTTAAAAAAAAAACACAGAATGCATTTTTCTCAATGGTATTGATAAATATCGTCTTAAAATTAAAGTAAAGGCCGAGTAAAAAGCGATCCAACTCCAAAAATGCAGATTTAGACAAGTACAAAAGTCAGTTTAATGTACTTTGATGTTCTTTTGAACGCAAAAATATATTATTTTATAATCTAAATTAACATAAATTACCTGCAATTTAATTTTAATGGTGTTCAACAATAAGATCAATACAACAACACCTGGCCCTTGAAAAATGGTTTAGTAAGTAATGATAGGTACCTCATCATCTGCCTAGCCTTTCCCAACTATATTGATAGGTACCTATTTCACCAAAATAAAGAGTTTTATATCAACCTTTCTTTCAGCAGCTTGAAAAGAGGATTAACAATGGCCAAGGCGATAACAACTATTGAAACAATCCAACTTTTCATTATTTGAAATGCTCGGGCATTATGAAAAATGTTCCAATGTATCACTTCGTCCACATAATTATAAATAAAATAGTAGCGTTCTATTCTTGTTCTATTACAAAGGCTTAAAAATAACTAATGAAATGTTGTGATATCGAGGGAAACCGTAAAAGAAACTGCTTTTGTGCAAGAACAGGTTTTGAATCCAGTAGAAAAATAAAATTGTTTTTATGTCTGATGAGATTTTATTCAAATTCTTTATTTTAGACATATGGCCATACCTATGCTATGGTAGTAATAATGACTTTTGATTTTTGTAGTGTATGTTATTTATTTATTGTGCAGACCTACCACAGCGTTGTCTTTTTGACCCTAAGGTTGACTGGTAGAGAATGCCATGATGCATTAAGTCCGCCTATGTACCACCATTGTACATGAAATTTAAATAAATAAATAATAGTAAGTATTGGATTTATTCCAATAGTTTAGCAGCACAGAATCCTTTTTTTTTCTTTCCGTTCTCTAACAGAACTACCTAAACTTAATTTTTAGGCAAAAATTAAAGGCAAAATGCAAAAAAAAACTTTCTAAAATTTGAATTTCGGAACCATAAATTCATCGTTGCTATTTTCCGAACCGCCATGTCAATTTGCAATAGTGATGTTCGATCGTCAAAGCGTTATTTCCTATAGACAATTGGCAACGAACCCATTCAATTCGGCCCTAATTACAAAGTCAATCAAGACAACGTGACCGAGGTATTCCGGGAACAGTCTATTGATCCGTCACTATTTATACTCGACTGCAAAGCCTGAATGAGCTCCGTAGCCATGTTGTTGCAAATTGCAACATTACAAACCTGGAAAGTTCGATGGATCAGTTCGTAAATGTGTTCTAAATACAAAATAATAGCATTTTTTTTTAAATTGGTATATAGTAGTGCTTGACCGCGATCGCACCTGATGGTAAGCAGATGGTAAGCAGTATTGCAGTCATTGATGTGAGGCGCCATAGTTTATGCATTATAGTAATAATACTAGCTGCTGCCAGCGGCTTGTTGAACACACTCCCAGGACATAGTCTACCTGTGTAACAAGTATTATCAAATATAATGCAGTCATTCGAGCGTGAAAAACTAACATTCACAAACCTTTGCCTTTATAATAGAATAGAATAGAGTGGTTAAAAGAACTTTATCTAAATACCGGTAAGCATTCCGTTTCCACCGACATACCGTTGAAACGGTTTTGTGAGGCATATTTTTTGTGTAAGGTTTTTTTTTAATTTGCTTTAATAAATAAATAAATCGGTGTATATTTACAGTTACGGGATTCTTCAAAAAATTTGCAAATATTACCGATGGAAAACAGGTGCGTTTTGGTCAGTAAAAGTCTGACAGTCTCTGTTACTCCACCTAGACCGAGACTCAAAATTTTATTATTTTGCTCCTAAAAAGTCTACCTGTATACCTACTATCTGGAAATTTAGTTCTTAATTCCATCATGAGTATGCAAATTAGTCATTTATTACAATATGCAAATAAGTTCGATCCATGTACCAATATTTTGAAAATTGGCGACAAAAAAGATACATTTAGTTAAATGAATATCTAGGTAGCTACGAAATGATTAGGTCCTATAAATAGTATGGAAGGGTAAACTTTTTATCAAACAGAAGTTCATAGAGTGACAGAAAGAAACAAAACGAGTTAAACGTATTTGTTAAAAATCCGTGAATCCTAAAAATTAGTAGTAAAACTTATTAAGGTACCTTTACAAAATTTGGTAGTTTTCCTTTATTTGGAGCATTTACTACCAGTCACTTAATAAATCTGAAGACTTACTTCAAATGCACGCATCCGAATCGGATTGTTCTGAATTGGGGAAATAATGATACTTTTCCCAAAACCAACACTTACCAGCAGTAAAATCTACAGTGTGCCAGTTTGTAATATATAAGTTCGATAAATTGTTCTCTTTTTATTAATACTCATATTTACCAACTCAAAATTTAAGACTTACCGTACGTTCGAACGTTAAAATTTAAGACTTACCGTAGTTTGGGATTTTACAGTAACGCCATTAGGTATATTTGCTAACGAATTAGCTTATAATTTTAAATAAATTAATTTATTCACAGTGTATTGAAATTTAAATGTTTAATGAAAAGTCGATATCTGTCGTGTTCAGTGGACAAACTCATTATTGATGCAAATTCCGAATGTTTCACTCCCTACACGCCAAATTAGTTAAGCTATGATTGGAAATATAAATATTAATATACTGCCTGTTATGTGTCAAAGTTATTGAGCACATATGAGGAACAGTGAATTGAACATGTTTAATTTAATTTAACTTCTACCAGTGGCTACGCCTGCGTAAAAGTAGATAATTATACCAAGAGAATATATTCCTGGGATAAAAAGTATACCAATCATCAAAGAGCGCGTTATATGATTTGGTAAAGCATAATACATACTACATACCTGTAAGCTTACTAATACGAAGCACTTATCATATCTTATCTATTCGAAGTGTCTCAAATCTTTGTAATTATATCTCCAGTCAAATGTTAGAGAGCCAAATAAAATGAACAACAAATGCATATCATGTAATTTTGAAATCTCTACAATTCAAATACATATTTTTACGGAGAACTTATCGCCGAAGCTAGCAAAACCTCGCAACGAAAAGACATCAATAAATTTCCTAACATAGGGACCCAGCAGGGTCCAAACCTCTGGTGCCATGGGTTCGTCGTCAACGACTCCGACTAAAAAACACCTGATTTATTTTCGCAAGGCTCACGCCACGGGCGCTACAATCTCCTAAATGGTCCGGACTATAGGTATTAACCCAAAAAAATATTGTTCAACGAAATCTCATCTAATGTTTATTTCATACACCCTTGCGTTGCCGAGAGCTCTGTGAAATTACTTTGTTTCAACACAACCGGCCATTTTATTATTCTTTTAGTTAATACTGATTTGCTTTGAAATAATTTAGTCCGTTTCCAGGTATTATTTTGTTGGGACGAAAGAACTGGCGTAGCTATCGAGGGGCTAGGCGCTGTGCCTCGGGGCCCAAAAGCTTGTGAGGGGCCCAAAATCTGATAAGTAAACCTCTTAAAATAAAATTCTCCCTTTGGAATTGGAATCTAAACAAAATATGTTGTAACAGTACTTTATTATGACAACTCCTTTTAGTCCAGGGCAGGAGAAGTTATTCAATGACTTCTTATATAAAACAGGAACCCCCGTTTATTTCACCCTGCTACGCCACAGGACAAAAGACATTCTGGACTCAACTCTCTGAACCTGGACGGGCTATTATCAAAATCCACTTTTATTCGGAACAAAAGCACTGATCCGTTAACTTAACCCTTTGCAACTGCGGCCTCGTTCGTGCAATAGAAATTATTCGTATGTTTCTACGTTAAAATTCACGGCGGTGTGGACTTGCATTATTTTCACTCTGTCGTATACGCAAATATAATTAATTAATGTGAGAAATGTTGTCGGGGAGGAAGAAGAATGAATGTTGTATTTTAATTTATGTTTCATACGACAAGTGACATCATACAAACGTGACGACGCTTTTTAGTATTTCCGGCTCCCTCTATTACTCGTATGTACCTACTCTATATTTTTTTGCCGAATTCTTTTTTCATTTTAGAAATAAATCAAATACAAATGAGTGCATAAATGCCTTGAACGGTAGTCATACACACTAGGGTGTAACTGACATTAAAACCAAGATATTATATAAAAAATAACATAATTAACCTTTTATCGTTACCACTGCTGTATCTCAGGTCTCCTCTCAAGGAAGGTCGTGGCTCAGAGCAGATTGGTGGATACCTTTTATTATTTTGTTCTTGGACATTCAGTTCGGAAACGTGGTCGCTCACAATGGGCCTCGTCAGAAGGCTGAAAGTCACCCAATGAGCAATGGAAAGGGCTATGCTCGGAGTTTCCCTGCGCGATCACATCAGGAATGAAGATATCCGCAAGAGAACTAAGGTTACCGACATACGCACGAAGAATCGCCAAACTTAAGTGGCAGTGGGCAGGGCACATTGCTCGTAGAACAGATGGTCGATGGGGACGGAAGGTTCTAGAGTGGCGGCCACGTACCGGAAGACGCAGCGTCGGAAGGCCTCCCACAAGGTGGACGGACGACCTGGCGAGGGTCACGGGAATCCGAAGGATGCGAGACGCACAGGACCGGTCGCTGTGGCGACGCAGTGGACGTCTTTCGGCTGAGATGATAATGATGATGACATTCAGTTATCTAACGATATTTTCTTTCACGGTTCTGAGAGCGATGATGAAATAATTTAGATAAAGGACCATTGGTAAAGGCTTCGAATTACGAATTGTGCACAATCCACACTAATCCCCATTGCTTTGAAGATATTACGACATAAAAGATAACAATAATAACAAACCTAACGTAATACCCGACGGATATAATAATTAGTGTCAAGAAACTTTCGTCTAGAATATCAGGATGACAGACTGCTGGTTCCTAATAACATATGACGACGCTAATATGTGTTTTTCTGACCCTTTTTTCCGTTAATTACCCCGAGAAGACTAGGAATACAGTAGGTAAATAAACCGTTTTTGTTTTCAAGATTAGATTTATGTAACAGTATTTATCTTTTGGGTAGGCAGAGTAAAAAGTTGCGAAAATAAAGTTAGATTATAAAGGAGAAAAGTTTTACGGAATAAGATTTTTGACTAGCTCCTGAATTACTTTTTTTGCTTTATGATTTATTTTAGCTACATTTTCTGTAGATTGGATCAACAAATAGGGTTAAATAATCGCTTTACATATTTTTCAAGTAGGTTCACGTGACGTGAATATGCAAAAACACTTTCTTATTCCAATGTAATTCACGTGCTGTGTAGAACTCAAATGTGCTCGTGGATGAAATTTATTCAAGTACATACCTACGAATATGTACTCGCTGAAATAATTTAAAGCAAACTTCAAATGAAGTCTTTTGAAATTGAAAGTTTCTCAACATAAACTAAATATTTTCTGTTAATCATTAAGATAGAATGTTTGATTTTTTTCATCACGACTGTTTTCGAAACGGTGAAGAAAAACATCGTGAGAAAACTGGTATGTCCTTAAACCAAAAATTTGAAGACATGTAACATCTAACCATCCTCACTGGGCCGTGGTCATAGAAGACGAAGAGCAACAAACAATACCTACATAGGTTTTATTCAGTAAAAGTCTGACACGCACTCTCACCACCCTACAGCGAGACATAATTGGATCACCTGGTTTACTCGTATTTTCAAATAAACATGTTCAACAAATTGGAAAAAGTACTTACCGTTCTAGTAACAACATGTTGGCTTAACCATTGACCGCGGAACACTGCCACTTATAGCACCCAAAGGCACTATTACTTTGTGTTTTCATATCAGGAACAACAATAGTACCAGAAACAGAATGTTCCTGTTCTACCCCGGAAAAGAAACTTTATTACAGCAATACGAAACTTTTCAATAACAATAAAAGTAGGTAGGTTTCCACTCGCAAAATTTTCAGTATCAATGTTAATTCGGAAACTTTCCATTAGATTGGCGTGAGTTATTGAAATAAGTTATAATTAATTATATTAATTTTATACCCTAATCGGCAGTACCTAACTATAATACACTATACTATAATACATTATTGTGTGTGTTCGAGACTGTAAATGAAATTAATTAATTATGAACCTTGTAATAATGGTAAAAGCACTCGCTTTCATTTCAATCTATTGTCTTAAACATAAGTAGGTTTAAACTTTATGTATGGTATAAGAAATGATGAATGATATTTATTTTCCAAACAAGTTTAAAAAAAAACACTTTTTCGTAATTTTTGAAATTTACATATTTAAACTAGATGGATCGAGTGTTTACTAGCTGACTGCACAGAGAAGAAACACCACTAACCACAACCACCATATTTTTTTTTATTTATATAAACTAGTGCTTGACTGCGATCCCACCTGATGTCCTGATTATCTTGTATGCTGTGTTTGTTATCGAACTCCTCCGAAACGGTTTGACAGTTTTTTTTTTGTATATTTTGTAGGTCTAGGAATAGATCGTGGGCTACTTTTTACTCTTTTACTTCCACCTTCCTTGTTCCTTTGACAATTTTTATGTCAAAACAACGTTTACCGAGTTACATACTCGTATAACATGTACGGAATATGAAAAGACGTAGATTTATTTATTAAACTAGCTGCTGCCCGCGACGTCGTCTGCGTGAAGGCTCTACAGCACCAAAAATACTTAAGATGTCGCTATAAAATTATAAGTAAACAAATTTTAAAATAGCATTAAAATACATGTTTTTTTTTTGCAAGCGAAGCAAGTTTAGAGAATTATATGGGAATCCTGCTGAGTTCAGTCATAAGTTGTGACTGAAGGAAATAGAGAAAATGATGTATGTGTGGAATATCAGTCTTGCCATGAAGTACCGTGTTATCCCAGTTAATGGGTTGTGGAGGTCTGGTAGGCAGCCGCTCCTCGTAAAATACTGGTATTGAGCTAAATCCGGCTTGACTGGAAGCCGACCCCAATATAGTTGAGAAAAGGCTAGGCAGATGATGATGGTGGTGTATGTGTGGAACGTATTCCATTCCAGGACACAAAAGTCTAAAAATACGTACAAAGATATCGTACCTTACAACACTTCCCTATAAATTACGTTGCCAGGTGCCAAAATGTAAAGAGAATCAGGACTGCATGGTGACGCGGGAGCAAGCACCGTACAGTTGCCTTTGTGAGAAGCAATTCGTCCTGAGAACTGTACGCGCTTGAACTGGAACGGGAAGTTGTAAGGTAGGGGGGAAATGCGTGGTATAAATGTTGCCTCGCCGATGCCACAACCATAAGAATTTCTGCTCCAATGGTGTGTCTGTGGAGTGAGACGACTTTAAGGCGAGTTTCGTTACACAGCTCTGGAGGAGATAAGTTCCAAAGAAGCAGAATTGGGACACTGACTGAAGGTCAGTGCTGGATGATATGCACTGAAAGTCCAATTGCTGACAGGGTGTTCAGAAATTCCACGGGATAATGTGTAGTGTTATCTTGCTCGACAACAGTGTTTATCGAGGTGTAGACCACATCATTCCCCTCAATTTCCCAGAGAATGCATTCGTTAATTGCTGCTGCCTGATCATTTATGGGCATCTAAATGGCCTACTTACACACCCAAGAATTCTACTGGTGCAGTATACGACTGACATCCCTGTACACACAGCGAATGAGTTCTTCTAAGCTGGATACTATTTTGTTGTATCACCCAAAGGTTGACTGGCAGAAAATGCCTAAGGCATTAGGTCCGCTTCTGTACTTCTACCAAGAGAATGTACCACTCTACCGAGAGACTCTAGCAGCACCACCTGTCCACCTCTCTCTTCTTGTGTGCGTTTGCCATGACTTAGAAGGACATCGTAAAATTCCTGAACACGTGCATTGTCTCCAAGCTGAGCATTAAAAATTAGCATTTCTAATTGAACTTAACTTCAGGTGGAATACGCGAGAGGTCAAGTTCGTGCTTGTCGTACGAAGCCTATCCTGCAAGGAGTTGAGCTGTTATTTCAGGCTACTTTGGGTTGGTAGTGATGATAGTGAAGAGGTCTGGGCGACCAAACTTTCGCACGTAACAAAATGCATCTTGGGTCCTCTCGTGCATGTACCACGGACCTTTTGTGAAGGTGGAGGGGAGAATGACCATGAATGAGCAGTTGTATTATTCTGCATAGAGATAGACGTAGTTCTCAGCTTTGAGCTTTCTTTGGTTGGACCTTATAAATACCAAACGCTCTGTCTCAATTTTGGCGTATATATCCTAAGAAACTGAGTAAAGAGCGTACGATAATAGCGGAGATAAGAACCATTGTTTACCCTCAGCTGGATCAAGAAGCTGTAGAAATGCATGATGGATGGTTTTTTTTATGATTTGGGGTGCTTGTCTGGGGTCTACATTATAGTGGGCAAAATGGTAGCCAACCTCTCCGCGACAGAACTGAAATGAGAGGATATTGAAGAGAATCGTACGCACGGTGAGTCTCGCTGATCCTTCAAAGCCGGTCATCATGCGTGCGTAAAACTATGTCTTTTTTATCACACTCCTGATCGACTAACACAACAGCTACCTCATTCGTCGTTGGAGCATTATACCACCCTGGATGGGCTGTGATCGGCCTACTATCTGCTCTGATGACAAACTTAAAGTGGTTGCGCTCGTTCTCAGGCACCGACGCGAGGGCTGCTTTGAAGTTGCTAATTTGCGCATTAACGTTATGCAACATACTTTGCAATCCTTTGAACAGACCAGACCAAATTTTGAGGATGTGTCTACTTCAACACCTGTTGTTGTTCACCAAACGAAGTCATCTGGAAGGCACTGTTAAAAGCTCGAATATATTTCAAAAAATGGCTGGACTTCGAATGCTCGCCATTTAGTCCCCTTTTCCATTTGCGGACTTGGCAGTGGGTACAAACTTCTTCTAAGGCAACCATATCTCCATGGGCGGCGTAGTTATAATCACGATATTGTAGATAAATCCACTTCCTTCTTTATTTAGCCGTTTGCTCTTCGATATCGTAAACCGTGGATTCATCATCAGATGTCGAAAGTTGATTTATGTCACGACACAGGCGTTCTTATTCTATTTGTGCCGCACGCTGTTCTCTTGGATTCTGTCACGTTCTTGCGATAAATGAGCTATGTCACTTCATCATCAATGAACATCACTTTTTTGTAATACTTAACACCGCATTTTTTTTAAATTTTCTTCCTCAACTCTGCTCAAGATTTTGAGGGTTTTGTTGGAACTTGTATTTGTCAAACGAACTATACGATACAACTGTTATGAAGAAAATGCAAAATGCCATCTATGAATTTTAAGAATAACTAACTACTAACCTCGCCAACATGATAAAATTTTAATTATAAATTTCCAAAAAGTGTTAATATGTAACTTGATTTGATTTTTATGAAATGTCATAGATGGCGCTGCTTTAAAATTTCCTTTATACTACTAACATTCATTAAATTATGTTTTTCTGCCCAAGTTACTTATATGGCGTAGTTTTTATATTGTAAAGCTAAATAATAGCATGGCTTACTCAAAAACAACATTTATATATGCGTCGTTAGATTACACGCTGCCACATAATGCGTAAGAAAAATAAAGATTCACAGCTCCTCCCCCGTAGGTGATAGCGTGATAATATGTAGCCTATTTGTTTTCCCGACCTCTCAGTAATATTCATGCAAAATTTGAAGTAAATCCATGCAGTACTTTTTGAGTTTAGCCCGGACATACAGATAAACAGACAAACAGACAAACAGATAAACAGACAAACAGACATGAATTCTAAAAACTATATTTTTGGCTTCGGTATCGATTGTAGATCACGCCCCAAGTATTCTTTTAAAAAAATTTTCAATGTATAGTTTTGACTTTCCTACGATTTTATTATATGTATAGATGTGCGTGTCAAAACGCCTCTTCTACCAAAATCCTTTGCCATAAATTTTACCCACACATTCACTTATGGTCCCACTTTGCGCGGGCTTGAACTCACTGGCGGGCGCGGCCATAAAGCACGCTGTCTCACTTGACATCGTGCCCGAAAGAGATAATATCAGTGATGAGCGGTTAGACGCTAGTCCTCACGCACGACGTGACTTCTGCTTTGCACATAGCGCTCCGAACCATTCCGAATAAAAACGAAATTACACGATGCACACATGTCATACCGTTTCGGTTGTTGCGGTGTGTGCCGCTCGAATTCGAAAAACAAAAGATTTAAAATAATACCTTAGAGCGTTTTCACATTATCCAATCCGATATCGGTGTCGGACGCCGATCCGATATCGGGGTAAGTAAAATGTATGAAATATGTACCTGTCTTTCATATTCTCCGGCCCGATATCGGATATCGGAGCACGGCATTTCATACATTTTTCTTACCCCGATATCCGATCGGCGTCCGATACCGATATCGGATCGGATAATGTGAAAACGCTCTTACGTAGGTACCTTTGTTCGTTTCTCGGCAATGAAAAAAAAGACAAATTTTCATTTGTTTTCTTATTTTGAGACCCTTCTACTGCACAATAATGATCAGACACAACGCCCGTCTGGTCGCGCGCCGCGTCGTGTGCCTCACCTCACAGAGCGCTGTGGCGCCGCACTGAGTTCACCTTCCTATTGTCCGCGGACGCGGTCCACATGACCGGCGTGCTGTGCAGCAGCAGTTGCCCGGATCAGACACAACACCTGCCTCGCTCAATTGGGCAGTTGCCTGACCAGACAAAACATCTCTCTGGTCGGATGACGCACTCTATAGACAAAACAAAAAAAACTAGGGCTGTTGCCCGGACCAGGCGCAACATCCATCTCGCTCAATTGGGCAGTTGCCTGAACCAGACACAACACCCGTTTCGTTCAATTGGGCAGTTGCTCGGACCAGACACAAAACCTGTCTCGCTCAATTGGGCAGTTGCCTGGACGAGACACAACACCCGTCTCGTTCAATTGGGCAGTTGCCCGAACCAGACACAGCACCCGTTTCGCTCAATTGGGCAGTTGCTCGGACCAGACACAAAACCCGTCTCGTTCAATTGGGCAGTTGCCCGACCAGACATAACATAGCCGGTCGGAGTGGAGGGTGTTAGGTTTTTTCGTTACGGAATTTCTGGATTCGGTCCCCACGCTCAAGGCCCGCGATAGAAGCTATGCAATAGCTTAAAAAAAATACAGTCGAATTGATAACCTCCTTCTTTTTTTGAGGTCGGTTAATAAAGCGTAGATATTATAGGTAGTCAACATACACGTCATACGAACGATATAGGCCGCAGTAGACTGAACCAAACTCAGACAGCCGCGCGCGGCGCTGTGACACATCGTCCCCCCGCACCGCAACCGGGGGTAACTTTATTCAATGAGATGCACGATAGTTCTGAGTAAATGGCGTGCGTGATAAAATACAAAAAGGCCTTTGGAAGAAGGGGTTTTACGAAAAAACCACTGCATCAATCAATTTCAAATAAAATTTATTAAATTCTTCGATAAATTTGTGGTGTCGGTACAGGCTTCGTTTTTGAAATTTGATGCTTCTTTTATTTCTAATTTACGCTCAAAGTTGTGTTAAAATTAGCCAAAAAAAAGGAAACTTTAGAAGCTCGTAACTTTTTATTGGCTTATTATTTTACAATTCTGCTTCCGTACTGACAAAATTAATAATGAGACAAAACGATATCATGTTTAACTTTGGATGTATATGGTCAAATAGCGGAGTAAAACCCCCCCGAAATTTGTATGGAAAAAATGTTGACTTGAGTCGCCTTAAACAATAACATTAACGGAAAAACAATTCCATAACGACGGAATACAGGAAATTGCATTAGTTTCGCTCTTTGTGACGTTCTATTCGTGACATGGCTGCACTTACCCCAATTGTGCCGCGGGGACACTGAGATTAGATTATGATTCTTGTGTTTGTGACACGTGTTTTCAAGCGGTTTTCGCGTTTCAGGATTTAAGAATATGTTGGATATGGTATGCGAGAATTTTTTTAAATTCTGTTTTTTTCTTACTCCTTCCTGGCTGTTTTCTGCCGAGTCACAGATTTTTTTTTCTTTTTTTGGATGGGGAAAACATCGTTTAAATTCTTTCGATCTAGCTATGAGAGTCTCTCACGGGTTTACATTATGTACTTTATTGTAATTTTTAACACTGCTCTGAAAACAGTGAAGGAAAAACCGGCATGTCCTGGAACCAAAAATTGGAATACATTGACATCCACTTACCAGCACAAGGCCCGCGTGGTGGGTAGCGCCCATTCCTTCTCCTAGAAATTAGGTCCAGAAGTGGGAACATGATAAGATTGTATGCTATGATATATATGAAATTTTATAATTAAGAGAATTCATTTTATAAATACAATTATGACGAAGACCAAATAAAGGTTAAGACGACTTTTACACCGCTAAATCACATCTACTGAAAAGTCAAATCTGCCTTACAGCTATTTTTTTTTTAATTTGTTATAAACTAGTGCTTGACTGCGATCCTACTTGATGGTAAGCAGTGATGCAATCGTTGATGGTGAGGCGCACTAGCTTATTAAGAGCCTATTCACTCTAGCCTTATTAGTCACTAAAATAAACATTATTAAAAATTCAACATAATAGTTGTAAACTGCCAAATTATCATAGCATGTGTTAATTATATATGCTGGCAGCGTGATAGCTATTGTCAGCTTAAAATTATTACAATAATTAATTCATGGCACATGCTGTTCTGTTAGCATCGAAATTAATTTATTAGTATCGGTATGTGCTTGTTATTAATAAATTTATATTTGTTAATGTTAAAAACAGATTTGGCTAGTTGCTGTTTACAATTACTGAAAAGTTAAAGCTAGGATTTTAAATAATATCGCTGTAATATTATTTAAAATTTATATTGAAATTTTTTTTAGACTAAGCACACAGTGACACACATCGGGTCGCGGGAATCCGATGGATGCGAGACGCACAGGAGCGGTCGTTGTGGCGACGCTTGGGGGAAGTTTATGTCCAGCTGTGGAGGTCTTCGACTGAAATGAATGAATGAAAGCAAATAATAATGAGGCAATTCTATATTATGTTAGTAAGTACAAACTTACAATTATGTTAGTATAATGTCAGTATGAGAGTCCACAAGACTAATTTTTATGCATGTGCCTGCCGAGGGGCATTCAATTGTATTTTGTGGTTATTTTTTTATTTTCTTAGTTTCGTGTTTACTTAAATGTTGTTACTACTTTATGTTTTGTCAAATAACTTGATTTTCTTTCTTTCTATTTGTTCATGCCTCTGGATTTGGTTGTCTACTCTGTCCGACACCATACCCAGAAGCGTATTGGTGCTACTCTTTACCCGAGACCACTAACAGGGAGCCCTTTCTTTTGCAAAGCACCGTCTGTGAGTTCCTACAGTTGTTCTTTGCATTCCAAGGCTACGGAGCAAAAATAACCTAAATCTAATATCAAATTTAATTTATGACTCTGTGGTTTGCTAGTTTCACAAACAATTAAATGCAAAACTTATTAAAAATGTAACTGTTTTGTAGCCCGATTGTTTTAAAAAACCAGTGTAGCTTCAGTAGTCACAAGGTAACTGAAGAAATACAAGTAGGCTCTCTACAGCTAGTCACCGTTCACCCAGAAAAACAAACCGTGTATGTATCCTCAAAATACCAGCAGATAGAATCGTGTATAGCAATTTGCGGTGCAAATAAACGCTAAATTACCCATTCAGAGATTACAGATTCTAGATTCAAATCGAACACTAATGCACTGCGTAATTCCACACAATAACCTCACTAATAGTTTACAAGCATAATCTTGTACCCATTTTATCTTCACAAACGGTCAACATTCCAATTATGGCGTTTCATTACCAGTTAGTTTCATTTGTCGCACAAAGTGCTTGAACTGGTCAATTTGGCCGTTCGGCACGGTTATTACCCGTGGCAATAACTGTGTTAGCCAGTGGTAGAACTATCATTGGTCTATTATGGCCTCAAGTTACTGGTTATACTTAGAAGGAGGTTTCGGAAAGTTTGGTCTTGACTAAACTTGGCCACAAGAATTCCGGGTCGGTAATGAAAAGTGTTATAGTTTTTAACAGATTCAGTGTTAAGCACTCGGGGGGCAGGTTGTGGGCACATAAACACATTATTGTATGTTCCTGGGTTACTAATCAAACTCAATACCTATCATTTTATCTCACATGGGTCTACATGGACGCTAATAAAACGTTAGAAGCTAGTTCATGGTTCCAGTCACAGGTTCCAGTAGGTCGTTTTGTATGGAGAACAGCCAACAAACTCAAGGCTACTCTTTAAAAAAATTGTTAATGATTCCTCATTACATTATTAATAGGTATAAGAGGACAATGTACCCACGAATTTCAATTATATACTAAAAAAAAATCTAACTTATGATAACAAATAGATCGCAGTTTATCATAAAAAAATAAACTTTTTTGACACATCATGTACACACCAATACACCACACCGCACCACGCCGCGTTACTTTACTCCATACCACAGTTTCACGAATTCATCTTACGTATTTAAGAAACTAACAAGTTTTTACAAAGAAATTCAGATCGCAAGTATTTTAAGGGTATTGAAATAAATTTTGTAAAGTGTCACTTAAAATAAAATAATAGTCGTTTATAAAATTACTTTTGGTTTGAGTCTTAAAATATCTAGGTACTTCATATTATTGAAATGAATTGATGGCCTAATTTATTTTAAATATTAGATTTGTTCATTCCTTTCTCTTAATGATCGTTCTAAGCGATATTGTAGTAATTTTCTTGACCTATACATGCTAATTATATGGTATTTATACAAATAAGAAGTGCAACACCGTCAGCTGTTGTTCAATTATAGTACTACTGCAAAAAAACAACGACAAAGGAGAACGAAATATATATTGGCGAGCAAAAGAAAAACAAATGAACGCTGGCTGGCAAGAACTTTTCTGTTTTCAAAAATACGCGAGCCAAACCACGAATGAAAAAAAAAAACGAAAACAGAATTACCAAACTAATTACATCGGATAATTTGGCCGAAGCAATTAGAATACTTTTTGGCCTGAAATTGTGGTGGTTATAAAAAAAAAACAAAGTGGAAAACTTTTGTATAACGAACACACAGCGGTTAACGTCAGAACTACATCCAATTAGACGTCTGAGCCCATTAAACGGATCCAGCGCAAGTTTCGAACTTCCACGCAAATATATACAGTAATAGTTAGTAGGCAACTTTATTGGTTAACCAGCTTTTATCACTGGATCTGTTTGTTCTGTTTCTAAATTGTAGTGGGTAAACATTAATTAATTTAAAGGCTTTTCTCCGTCTATTCATGTTATAAAGTCTGTTTATTATGTGATATGAAAATATATTATATAGACTAGCTTATGCCAGTGGTTTTACCCGCGTCAAAGTAAGTTTCTTTATGCACACTTAAACAAACGAAAACGTTGCCCTACACTGAGTACTATTCCTATATCCTGTATACATTCACAATAATATAAACATACATAAACACCCACGCTCAGAACAGCTATTTGTAAATATACAAATATTTGTTCCTTGCAGGAATGCTCTCGCACCGTGGCAGTCAATCGCTTAACCTCTGAGCCAACCATGCCGACACATTTTGGAACCTCGTCCTCACCTTGTGGGTTGAATTTCGGAGAATCCTTTCTTAGCGTATGACATATTCAGTGCAATCCGATAAGTAGGTTGAGCTGTGTGTTGATCAGTTAGTAATTGTTGGCGTTTTAGCCCAAAAAAAAAAAAATATTTGCTTAGAAATCCATTACAACTAATATTATACTCGTAAATACGTTTCTGCCAACAGATTAGCTCACGTGGAAGTATAAAATGATTTCCACTTTCGGGATAAAAAGTATTCAATGTATATTTCTAAGACATGATCCGGTCTACTGATGTGCGTTTCTGTAAATCTGTTCACCCGTTTGAACTTGAAGAAGTAACATACGCACACACTTACCCGAAGATACAAACTTTCACCCTTATAATATTAGTGTGATATGACACTGGTTTAGAGGTTTGTTAATTCTAAACTTCTAACTCAAAAGTCAAAGCATTCATTTTAATTAAACCATTAAAAGGCACTTTTGAAATGTCAAGGAGTCGGACAGTCCTGAGGGGGATGCTGGCTAAGGTTGCGGTAATGTTTGAAAGAGAGGCTGTGGCCTTAGAACGCAAGGGAACTTCGTTAAGAGAAAAAAGCGTGTTAATTTACATTTTTTTGCTAGCTTACATTGTGTCCCACTGCTGGGCAAAGTCCTCTTCCGTCTCTTCTAAACCTCCCTGATTTAGGCAAATTTTGTCTAAGTTTTCCTTCATTGCGATCGGTCTCGACGGTGACATACTTCCTCAGGTGTCTAATGAGCAACGATTTTCACCAATCTGTCCGAGTGCATTGACGCGATTAGGCCAGCCCGCTCTCACTCTAACCAAGCTTTTTTCTAACCTTTGTTACCTTTTGGAGATTTAGAGCGCAGAGACCACCCTATGTAACATCACTATAAACTGGCATACTTACATTAACTTAAGTTCCCAATTAAAAAAAAAAACTCACGAAAATAACGGCACACGATGATAAGCTTTCCAATTTCCAAAAGTGTTGATTATGGCAATACTCCCGATGGCTGTAGACCACAACTATTATTTATTGGAAGCCGATTATGATTTAAAAGCTCGAATGAATGTACTCGTAGGTATTACGGAGAATTATTAAGTTCAATTTATTATTGTTCTCTGTAAAATGCATGAGTGGGAAAGAAAAATGCATCGATAATATTTATTCGGCCACTTAATTTCTTGGAGTTCACATTCAGATTTTTGCCTATTATGTTTTGTATTGAATAGAGGGTCGTAGTAGTACTGTAACGGAGACTAGATACTCGTATCTTAACGGAAGCGGAGATTATAAGTTTAATCTTTAAAATGCGGAGATAAAAATCAATCATGTACATTTAACATGCCGCAGCAAACTCGTAGGGTATCCTACGATGTTGCTGGGGCAGCAACATCGTAGGATACCCTACGAGTTTGCTGACGTCTCTTTCAGGCATGCGTGAAACACTACCCGCCGTCTTCAACTTTGGCTCGGTGCATACCGGACGGTTGGACGGCAAACTACCCATTGCTCTTCGCCCACAAGACCGCACATACAGTGACCAAGGTGGGGCTCTACAGTGACGTCTTAAAATTATCATTAAACCGGTGTAAAAAAAAATAGTACCATATAGCCTGAGTAGTTTCGTTTTTCTTTGACGCCGGAACTGGACATGCGTGTCATGAAAGACCGAAACAAGTGGAATAACAATATAACAAACAACAACTCAAATATTTGAGTAGAACTTTTAAGACTCTTCGCCATCAAAAATTTGAGGTAGCGGTTATTCCGCATTTGCGCAAGCGGATATAGAACTCGGCTACAACCCTAGTACCTATTTTACTTTACATACGACTAGTACGAGGTAAAGGCAATTACAGGCTATTCGAAATAGTGAAAGAAGACCTGAATAAAATTGTTTCAGTACTTCGGTAACATTGAATGTAACCGACAAAATGCCAGAAATCCTTTGAAGCTCGCTACCGAAACCGACCACGATCAATTCAGGCTTTTTTCGTTGAACTTCCTTTTATGTAAAATACATGCCGCTACGCTGTCTACTCTCAAATATTCGTATTCTAGAAAACATGACTGATTTGGAACTTGGAATTGAAGCTTTGTAGGTAGTTTGATGAAGAATACAACAAGAACAATTCACCTTTTGACGAGTTGAGCAACAAATTGTTTATCTATCTTATATTTTTTCTACTAATTTTAAAATTGTGTACATATTATAAATGTGTATTAATCAGTCACACCTCGAAGGCTAAATGATTTTGGATGGAACTGGTGGGTAATCCTTTTTTTGTGAGGTGCGATATCATCCGATGACTTCTCCCGTGGTAAGGTGCAGTGAGAAAGCGTGTCAGACATATACTGACTAAAACTCCACCTTTGTTCTACAGCACCTGCATCATACGGAAGATGAAGACGCTACGGCGTCTCTCCAGCCACTCCTCAAAAAAGGTAAGTTTTAGGCCTGGATATATGTAGCTTTATTTCTTTTCATGAAGAATTACCAACGAGTACACAATACAAAATCTTCAACAAAATACCACATAATCATGTGGTCAAATACTCAATTACAGGCAACCACAGCTTACCTACTTTCTCGTAATTAAGTGACCACAGACTGATTACGTAATTAGTTGAATGATAAACGATATTATTATATTTGCAAATAAGTCTTTTAAAACATTTTTACACGTTAATATTTTCGTTAATTTAAACTAGATGACACCGGCGTTTCCTAATTGACTAGCTTGAGAAACACCGAAACAAACTAGGTTCAAAGTTTCTGTTAAAGTCCATACTACAAACATGTAATTGTCAAATCACATGAGAACTATTCAGGTTGGAGTCTGAGGTGTTCAATCAAGGAAAGAACCATACATATTTGAGGTGACCTGTCCAGCCAGGAAAGCTTTTGTCAGTATTCGTGTACCGTAACTCAGGACTACTAAAAAGCACCACTACTTGACGAACAATACCAAAGCAAGGACCTCCCTCCTCCTTGCGTCGTAATCCTCAATGCTGAGGGTCGTGACCTCCCTGCTTCATCACCTTAGCCCTTATGATGTTCCTCCATTTGCTTCTGTCTAAAGCAAGGACATTTGAATATAAACCTATAAAGGTGTACATAGCCTTATAATGTTCTCCCTGCTAACGTTCAAGCTTCCTCTCTAGGAGAGAGGGCCGTAATCCACCACGCGATCCCAGTGCGGGTAAGATGTCACAAGTCTTCAATTTTTTATTCTACGTAATGCCGGTTTTCTTCATAGTACGATATTTTTCTTCATAGTTTTAAGAGCAGTGTTGATAAAATAAATTAACCAAAGTAATTCGTGAGTTAAGGCTATTAGCACTGCTAAAAAAATAACACCTTTACTTTTATAAGGATTTTTCTATTTAATTACATCTGAAACAATGGGCAATTTTAATAAAATTTGATTAGACTGAAATCTACAGACAATATCTATTTAATTCAAACACTAGCACTCAGTCGACATCCGCTGGGATTCGGATTTGCAGCCACTGTAGACATGGGCTTACAGACGGCGAGCAATGGGTAGCTTGCCCTCCGGCCGTCTGGTAACCATCCTGACCAAGCCTAACTAGTCAACAGCACGTAGTGTTCCACCCTGCTTCAAGAAGATATCAACCAAATCGTAGAGGCCTAGCAGGGTCGAAGCCTACTGGGACCATTGGATGTACGCAAGAGAACTCTGGAGCCTGACGCAAAGAAGAAACAGGAGTGGTTTTTAGTCAGTAAATGTCTGCTACGCCTTCCCACGCCGCCCAAGAGCAGGAGAAATCATTGGATGATTTCCCACCTACAAAAAAAAACTCCGGTCGACGATAGTGACGTGTTCGACTAAAAGCATAGTCAATCGGAACATGACACAACACGCCTGAAGCCTTTTATCCCGATACAAATCGAAAATTGACTTCAAACGATTGCTTTTATTTGTCAAAGCCATTCTTTCGGCGTTTTACTAACGTCAACGATCGCTGGATGAGGCGAATTGGCTCAGTAATCTTAAAAGTAAATGTCTTTGGAATCACTTCGTACAACGTATGCCAGTTTTTATGATTGGTATTTGGATAAGAAAATCTTTTATAATTTTAGTCGTTTTGTACGTGAATTCTTTTATTTTTATAATAAAAAAAATCCTGCCCTATGAACATAAAGATGTTCTTAAATTATTTTATTTTGAACTCATAATTGTTATAACGTTAATGTTTTATTATTCTCAATTTTAAAAGATTCTTTCTCTTTTATGTTAGATGATTTCTCTATTAGTTGTTATTTAAATATTCTATTTTCATCTTATTGTTGAACACGACCTCATTTTGTTTTTATTATTTTAAAAGGTATTTTTGCAACGTAATTATAGCTGCTATTTTGGTCTTATTTATGTTTTAAATAACTCAATAAACAATGTACCCATGCGCAACAGAAACCACTAGTTCGTATCTCTAGTGTAAATGTAGTATAATGTGATCCACTATTATCAATTTGTTTAAAGGTTTATTACACGTACGCGACAGGGGAAAAATACACCATAACGATGTTTTGATAAGTGTCAAAAGTTGTCTAGACTTTCTTCTACTGTACTTGAAACTTTGTAATATTTGTATTAGTGTTTAGTATCAGCAAAGTAAACAAGAATAATGACTTTTTATTCCTCTCCCGTACCACCACTTCACAAGTGCTTCAGGTTTGAGATAAGTAAAGGTTCAAACTCTTTGCCACAATGGACTGTGTTACAAACCTCTACGGGTTAAAGGCAAACGAACTGGTACCTAAGGCGATCGTTAAAACACATGACTACCTACACCAGTTTTTTATTTTACTCTTTTAGCTATTGCCGTGTAATTAAACGATAAAATTAATCCCTAATTGGACAAACAGTCCAGAATAACTTCATTTAAAAGTGTTTTAAATGCCCATTATTCTCTCATCATTCATTTACAGACTCTCAAACTAATATTTATAAAGCGCCCGTAAACGTTTAGGCAATAATCAATACTTTGAGTTCGTTGATTTGATAAAATCCAGGACAGAAAAGGAGTAAGTTTTTTATGATTCACTAGTGAATTAACATAATGCATTAGTATAAATAAATGATCAGGAAGACCTTTTAAATAATTCTAATAAATATTATATTTTTTCAATTATTTGAAATCATTAAATGACATCTCTGAGTCTGGGTGGAGCTAGACGAATTGTCTGACTTTTACTGGCTATAAACCATGTTCCTTTAGTTGCCTTTTGCGTTCCATAGCCACGGTTCTTATTTCGGACAATGCTACAGCCCTTCCAGGCATTGGCTCAAGTGTGTTTCGTCAGTTTTGCCGACATATCATTGAAGCAGAACCTCAACCCTTCGATTGCCGGGTCAAGTCAGGTAATCGGAGTTTTTACTCGGTGTGATGGTGAAAGAATAGGTTTGCTCGCCACTGCTGCCTAACCCTTCTACGAATACCTGCTTGAAGCTATACTATGTTAAAATCTAAACACCTACTGGCTTTGTCATTCTAATCTACGTCAAGCATATCAAAACACTTAGAAGAT
Source organism: Mythimna separata (assembly GCA_030763345.1). Classification (NCBI taxonomy): domain Eukaryota; kingdom Metazoa; phylum Arthropoda; class Insecta; order Lepidoptera; family Noctuidae; genus Mythimna; species Mythimna separata. The sequence goes on along the minus strand of CM061172.1, from coordinate 10,895,711 downwards.
TATAACTACAGCGGATATTAAGTGAAAGCTTGAGTGAGAGCCGGAAATCGAATGTGCCTTCCCAAGGAAACTATTTAACGGGGTAGCAGATAGTTAGATTATAAAGTCCCTGTAGCCCTCTCTTCGAAGTACTTCGAACAAGTTTACAACAACATACTGTGATTGATACAATATATTATTATAGGCCTCATCTAAAGGCTAAAGTTACCCAAAAGGACAATGAAAAGGACTACGAGTATGTTCGGATATTTTATGCTTGATCGCATCAAAAATGAAGACAGACATAGTCTGAAAAAAACTTACGTGTTCATAGAACAGATGGTTTTTGGGGCTGAAAGGTTCTGGAGTGGCGACCACAAACCGTTGAACCACATCAATTAATCTTCTTGACAATAAAATACTCGTAATCAGATAATGACTGAAATAAACTAAAAATAATAATTAACATTAACTAAGACTGGACTTCTAAAACTATTACTAAAAATAACAGCTAATACTGGAATTGTTATTATTTTGATAACAATTTCAGTGACTTACGAGTATAAAATAAAAAATATAAAACTTTTCTCATTTTGTTATTTTTGCAGTTGTTAAAAAATATTAAAACCTCTCATTTTTACAAACGGATATAAGCATATTGAAAAAAAAAAACAATTTTCTCGCACGAGTTCACATACAATCTCACGCTTTTTATACCAACGCCACAGGAACCAGCATACCAAGGAAATTGTTTTCTGATTGGCCGAGATTCCTTTACGACGATCTGAGAAACATTTGGGATCTTTAGACGAACATTACCGTAGGCTTATGGGAGATAAAAAACGTATTAATATCGCTTTGCGGTCCCTTTCCCGAGTTCCGTACATAGCAACTATCGTTACGAAGGTTTGGGTAATGTCCATCTTTATTTCTACACGATATTAAATATTAGGTACTTCCTATATTTATTTTTGTAGAGGAATATGAAAATTGTTTGGCTTTAGTAAATACTTACGGTAAATAGCTTAGATGGTAAGCCATTTTTGTTGTTAAAAGGGCCCTTCCCGAGCCGTATATCGTTAATGCGAACAATGTTTAAGAGTTTGTTGTTTCATCCAACGCAATGCTATAGAATCTTGATAAAGAGGCAACGCCAAAAACGAGAGGTAACGCCTGAACGCTTTTTGGCATTCGGCAATCCCGCCTTTTACTCGTAAACTTTACACAACTTCAGTTCCAGTTCCAGGAAATACTTGTTATTTTAAAAATCTTAAAGGTTTTTGGAAAAAAAAAGTCGTTTTTCAGAATCTCGAGTATTTATCTATGTAAGGTTTCAATAGTACGAGTATGTCGTAGGTATGTGTAGTTTTATATTCTAAATGTAAAATATACGTTATGAAGGATCTTTCACGCAAAATAGTAGATTCTCAGAGGACTTTACTGGATTCGATTTACTTTTATTCATGTTTTTATTTTAATAGAAACCTAGATAATATTTACAAGATATTTATGTTCATAATCACATATATGAGTGAATCTAACAAGAAGATTGTGGCTGGCCGCTCTTAAGAGAACTTGTCAAATCTTGTCGTCGTCAAATAAAAGTAGATAATTGAATCATGAGAGAAGAAAAATGTGAGTAAGCACTGGATAATTTTGAAAACATCAATCAGGCTTATGTCATAACTTAGAGATTAACTTTTTATAATTACAGTAGGTGGCCAAATTATTAGGGACAGTAAGTTGTGCCATGATTTTATATTATTATCAACTTTAACCGCATTCTGCAGGCAAATGGTTGGTTGTAGCTCCGGCTAATATTTTTTATTTAAAGACTTTATTAATTGAAATAATAAAAATATAAACATTTGGAACCAAAATCATTCATACATTTTTGAAAAAAAAAATAAGATACTTACGTAATAAGGTGGATAAATATTACTAGTAATTTGTGACAGCTTCCATTCATTGTGGTGTGCTCTCGGTGCAAGTTCTTTCTTTCTGCAGCAGGTTTATTTTATAGTGGTCACTCTTTAATGAGGGCTGCAATCAGCTAGTGTTATTATTTTCACCAGCTGAAGAAACCCAATATTCATCCATACCATACTTTGAACATATGTAATTATAATGGTTAAATCAAGAACGAATTAGTGTCTGAGGTGCTCTAAAGAAGAAAAGGACCGAACAGATTTGAGTGGACCTGACCAGATAGAGCAAGCATTTGTCACATATCATGTGCTCAGTTTTAGCGTGCCCCACACGCTGGACCAACGCTGGCAGCCATGAATAATAGCTCCTTTTTGTCAGCTAATTAAGTCCAGCAGACTGCAATTTGTGCCAGTAACAGATTGCGGGTTAAAACTGTGTTAGGGTTAACTAAAATTTCTGTTAATTTTCTTTATTTCCTCTCATAGAAGAACCGGATTACAGCGCCACCTACCAGGTTTAATTATACTTTTTTTATTAGCGGTTTATCGGCACCGCTAAAATTATTAAGATTCAGACAGGACTTCTCTGAAATAAAATTAGGTAGGTATCTGATTGCAGCGCTAACTACCGTGTGCAATTTTATTTTCAAAGCATCTAGGGATCCACTCAAGTATACACACAAAATTTCATGCAAACCGGTCTAGTTGTTTAGTAGGAGACAAAAACATATCCAGAAGATAACACGTACAGATAATAAAAAATCTAATATCTATACTATAAAATATACAAACTAAACACACACTAACGCTATACCTAAAAGAAACTCTCCCAACGAAATATTTTATACTCCACTTAAATATTTTCCTATCAAAATCACTTTAAACTCCGACCTCACGACATTTATTTTCCCTCGGAACACACGATTTTTATAAGAAAACGAGCTCACCCTCAATATAAAGTTGGAAAACAAATATGCTGAAGACAAATATTGTATTTGAGTGCACGAAGTATGCCTCAGAGATATTGTGATATCCGCCGCTGAGGACGCAAAGGAAATGTGTGTACATCCTGCATTACCGTAAATGTGAGGTAAGTTGACTTTGTGCGATTATGTGAAACTGGCTTTATTCTTGTAGAAGCAATAACATTTTTACTTTTAGTACTTTTTAGATGATATGTCGAAAGGAACGGATAATTCTGAACTACCACATTTTACTACTATACTCGTAATACACATTACTACTACACTTTATACTTTCTTTTACACTTTTAACTGTGTAGCAGTCAGTTTAGTAAGTTTTTTTATTACATTTAGTTTAAAAGTTTTGTTACGATTTTGGTGTACCTACAATAAAATTTATTCTATTCTATTTTATTCCATAATCTTTATAGAAATATGACACGTTTCTGCCAGCCGTAATATAGCCTATATTACTCAGTGATAAAATAGCAATCTACTAGTGGTAGAATTTTTAATACCGGTTCAATAGTTTTTGAATTTTTTGATGACAACCAAAAATACGGAGCGTACGGTCGATGAGGCCTAAAGGTTCTCGAGTGACGACACAGCGCACCGGAATACGCAGTGTTGAAAGGCCCTCCATAAGGACCGATGACCTGGTGAGAGTCACGGGATTGCGATGGATGTGAGAAAAACACAGGACCATTTGTTAAAGCAACACTTGGGGGAGGCCTATGTCCAACAGTGGACGTCCTTCGGCTAAAATAATGATGATATTGATGAACCAAAAATGCAAATATTTTTCCTTTAGTGATACCCTAAGTCCTGGATCGCAATGTGCGCAGAAGAAACGACATTTAAGTATCGTTTTAGTCAGAGCGGAGTGCTCTAGAGCGGAAGAAGTTATTAAACAAATTCCAATTTAAAAATATAAGAAAACAATGTTAATACCTAGATAATCTGACAAAAAATAAAATATAGTATTCTGCTAATAATCAGATAAAATTACGGCAACGGCTTGATTGCTTGAGGACCTTCCTCGAACAATCAGGCTTAGACTAATGAGACACAATTAATTACCTATTGTTTTGGACCCCCGGGGAGTAAACGGATTATACAGGGTGACTTCTACTTTATTTGACAACTTTGAGGGGTGAAACCCTACTTTCACCCCTCAAAGCACCATTAATGTCAATATTATTTGTTGTTTCTTTATAAAAGCATAAAAGTAGAAAATAAATAACCTAATTACTCAGTAAAGATGCAACTGTCGAATGGTAACGCATGTAAACGAATAATCAACAAAAAATGAAATGTTTCCTTTTTCCATAATTATTTTGTTTGTTTGCCATTAAGTTGCACCTACCATGTTTCTATACCACCCTAAGGTTGGCTGGTAGAAAATGCCTAGGGGCCTTGCGTTAGTAGCGCGGCTGACGCGCGTTTCAAATGCGACTGTAGCGCGTTAGTAGCACTGCTGACGCGCGTTAACGAAAAGCGCATCAGCAGCGCTGCAATAAGTCGCCGTGGGTGAGGGCTCTAAGCCTGCTATTAAGTCCACCTTTTATAACGTTTACTTATTGCTTGTTTTAATTAATAAATATCCTGAGTATCACGCATTTATAGGATTGCCGCCGCAACCCTCCCAGATCATCGGTCCACCTTGTGGGAGATCTTCCAACGCAGCGCCTTCCAGTACGTAGTCGCAACTATAGAACCTTTCGTCCCCATCGATTATCAGTTCTACGGCAAAAATCGATTATCTTATGACTTTATTTCACAGTAATCAGTCAGTAAGACAGACAGTTTTCAATTTACGTGAAACACACATTGCTTAAGAAAATATATTTCTTAAGCTCCCCGCTGAACGATCCATCTTCTAAAGAAGCTTCTAGAACATGTTTATTACTCACCAGAGACAAACACTATCATCTGAAATACTTGTCAGCACCTTAGTTCGTAATGTAGTCCAATTTTTCTCAGTAACCAACGTACTTTCGCGGAAAGTATTCCTCAAGGGTGAAATTAATATTTGTCGAGATAAAAGTACGTCTTTCTCTGTGTTATTCTGGCACAAATATGAGTGTGAAGAAAAACCGTAATGTCTTTAGTGACTGTTTGTTATAGTTATGAGGTTACTTGATATTTCTAGATTTAGGTGAGTGGTGGGAAGGTCTTTGTTTAAGGATTACTTGTGTATTTATTTTGAGGTTAGCCGGAAGCTGGCCTCTCTGGCTTTGGTAGAGTTACTAAATGAATAGAATGTTTTCGAGTTACGATTATGATGAATGATTTAATTTAATTGGAACGACCGAAGTCAATTACCTACTTTATTTAAAAATTATAAGAATATAACAATAAAACAAAATAAAACGGAATTTTTAAAAGTTTTTTTTAATTGAGAAATCATACAATGACTTCTCTCACTGTAGGGTGGAAAGGGCAAGTCAGACTTTTACTGACTAAAACCCACTCCTATGTTCCTTAATTGCCTTGCGTCCCAGTACCCCAGGATTTCCTACTGGGTTTTGCTAATATCTTTTTGAAGCGCGTGAAACACGCGCTTTCGTCGACTCGAACCCGGTCCGGATGGTTACTGGACGGCTGGACGTAGAGCAACTCATTGTTCGCTATTCACAAGTCCACGCCTACGGTTGCTGAAAATCGGAATCGGGGTTCCGGTGGGTATGGCGTGATGAAGTCCGTTCCGTCAGCCTGTGCAATCAAGATTAACTTGATCAATTACTAATACCACTGAAAATGTTATGGACCTTTTCCCTCTTTGTACGATACACAAGAAACAAAACCAAACTGAGTACTAGCAAAGAGCTCTTGAAAAATAAAAACCAATAACATCCTCGTGACCTCGTTAGACACTGAGCTTGCAGTTTACCAGAAACATTTTATCATAAAAGTTTCTACGTTTATTGCAATATATTTGCTAGCGAGTAGTCGAGATTTAAATTTTCTGTCTGTATTACATTTTTTTCAACTCCAGGAAAACCAAATTACATACAGTCAAAGAATAGTAATAACCCAGCTCAATCCTAGGAAATTGAAATGTTGTTGGCCAAAATGAATAAGGGCAGACGAAATGTGGTTGACGCAGCCTAATCTCGGGTTAGCCAACAAATTGGTATGATGAAAACGAAGGCCTTAGTTTGAAGGCGGGCAACGATTTAGACGACCCACCAGTTGACTCGCCGAGAGTGAACTATTGAACAAAACCTAATAATACTGTTTCATAGAAAGTAGAACACTTTAAGACTTAATAATAATAATATTCTACAATTTTCACACAAAGCCGTAAACTAAGCAGAGCTTGTGCTATGAGTACTTACTAGACAACCGATAAACATATGTACTTATTATATTTTTCTATTTCTAAATACATACATATGTACATATTATAGACTAGCTTTTGCCCGCGACTTCGTTCGCGTGGATGACAAAACTTATCAATGAGTTTTTGGTGTAGTACTTACACTTATAAGTATAAGTATACCAATAAATAAGCAACTTACGACTTTTATAAAAATAAATAAGTCTAAGGCTAAGAACTCATGGAGCGATTTTCGCCCGCAGCCGCCGCGGTTGTGGGCCCGCCGCTTCTATAGAATGCAAATACATATGTAAAAAATTAAAGCACAACTCACGACGCGTTTTACGCCCGCGGTGTACGCGGTTGTTTGCGGTTCCCGCTGTGCCGGCGAGCAACTAGTAAAATCGCGCGGGTCGCGGTCACCCGCAGTCTCGGCGGGTGGCGCCCGCGCGTTCTGCGGTCGGTTGGCGGGCGACCGCGGGGGCCGGCGGGCGGCGGGAGGTACAGAAATCCAACACTATTTTGCAACCGCAGCGGCTGCGTAACCACGCAAATAACCGTTCTCGTGAGTTTTGAAATAAAACCGCAGTTCCACGATCGCGGCGGTCGCGGGCGAAAATCGCTCCGTGAGTTCTTAGCCTTAGGGGCGCTAATAAACTCCACTGCGGGTGACGTAAGATACGACAAACTTATTTTTTCGGTTGGTGCAGTAGTCGGGTCTAGGAATCGAACTGCAAAATTAAGTTTATTTTTTATTGTATTTACTTTTTCGGGATAAAAAGTACCCAGTGTGGTGCCTAGGATATTAAAGAATAATTATACCAAGTTTCATTGTAATTGAACCGGTAGTTTTTGCGTGATGCCTGAACAAACAGACAGACAGACAAAAAATTTTTTAATTAAATTTTTGGGTTCGGTGTCGGTCTAGTAACGCCCCCTGCCATTAATTTTTTTGATATTTTCAATGTACAGAATTTTCACTTCTACAGATTTATTACAAGTATAGATGAATTACTCCCAGACACAGAACAAATGACCATGCTCATAACACACAAATATTTGTCTTGGGTGGAAATCGAACCCACGACCTTCAGTGTAGCCATTAACCACTACCACTAGACCAATAGGCGTGTCGAAGACTTTCCTTACATGATGACTCAGCAGCTCGAATCTGCTTCCCGCAAACAGATTGGAACCCCTTTGGTACCTACTCTACGTCATGATCCGCGCGCTTCAGGTAGAACGGCCTTGAAATAAATCACAAAATAATCAAAACTTCTGGTAATATTATTAGTTAGTTTATTAGAGATGGCAATTTTGTTTAACGTCTCTGAAAGTACACTGATACAATTACAAAAACAAAAACTGAAAGAAACCTACGTTATCCTCGCGGCCCTTTTACTTACTTTTATTCATCATATTCCTGGGATTGGGTACCTACATATTAACCCGCAGGGAATAATTTGTAACATCTGAAAAGTTACAAAACCTTTGACGGAAGCCATACTTTGTATTTAAGTTAATGTAACTTGAATTGGTACATACGTAGTATATTGTATGCGTATTTTATCGAAACCTTACAAAATCAATGAAAGGGTCTAGCAACCTTCACATACGCTATACAAACGGCAAAGTTATCAAAGAGCGAATTAATAAAACTCGGATTATTTCTTGGTATAAGGAATCTACATACCTATAGCTCCGATATTTTTGATCATCCAGATATTGGTTTTAATCAAAGTCACAGCTGGATTTTGCTTCATCTGTATTCAAGGACTGTGTGCAAACGAATTTTCGACCAAGATCTGACGTATGGCTATCAAATTGCCTTCCTTTGATGGTGTACTGTGCTTGTCTCATCGGTCTCTACTGCGGAGCATGAAAGTGTTTTCAGGATTTTTCTTCTGGAGGTTTTTTTTTACTGAGATGTCTCAGTAACAGCCTTCCAAAAGATTTTTCTTCTTTAATTACATGGGACTTGAGAGCAGCTTTAATAGTCCAGTGCTATCAAAGTGCCCTACCAAGAGCTCTTAAAGCGATCCATTTGTCGACCTACACAGAACTCTTAAAAGGATGGGCCGTTGTTGGGTGCATAACTTCATCCCTCTTTCTAGCTTGCTTACCTAATATTTTAATACGGTAAGGCCCTGTGCCCGGTTTACTAATTGTAAATCAAAAGTTCAAACACGATTAAGGATTACTTTCTGTAAATTAGTACTTCGCTGCTGTTGGACGAAAACCATCTGAAGAATTTAGCATGTCCAACAACCAAAAATTTATAGATATGTGACTTCAACCCATTTCCTCTCCTAAGGAGGACGAAAAATCATAAGGCTTATAATGTATGAAAATAAATACTTATAATTATATTACATGGGACTGCAACATAACTACTGCAATATACCCATATTTTACTACTTATATTGCAGTCCCATGTGGTAAGGTTCCCAACAGGAAAGATTTCTACACCTTTGCGTAACCATTCAGAGAATTCAGGCGTGATGTTATGTAACTGTGCTTAAGTGAAATTTTTGCGACATTCGTTTACCGTAATTTTAGTGTTTTTGACCAACTTCCCAAAAGAAGGTGCTTTCTCAAGCTATCCCATTTTTATTTGCATCTTGTTCATCGTTATCATCACCAAATGTGAACCGATTTTTAACAATTCTTTTTAATAAGCGAGTTTTCTAAGATACTGATGAAGAATTTCGAAATTAGACTATAAAACATTTCAATATACATACTTCAATAAATAATACACCAACTTTCCGGAATTGCTGCAACTGCATGTCTGTATATAATTTACACGACTTCATAGCTTGACATCACCCCAGTATGATCTGAAGAAGTACCGTAAATGTGTAAAGTTCACAGATTTGCTTTTATAAATGTGTAAAGTGTAAAGCGTGTAAAGTTCACAGATTCACTTATGTGTTCAAATTTTATTTTATTGGGGTTTTCAATTTGCCTTCATTTGCTCATAATTTTGCTTCTAACACGTTTTGTTGTCTAAACTACTTTGCCTGGAAAAAAAACTGATGATAATGACCAAATTGACTATTGAATAGTATTATTATTTTCCAATTAACCGAAATCCTTTGAACTTCACCTCATTTTAATTTAAGCTTACTGGTTGTGCTTCGAAAATCGAAACTAGTTATAAAACAAATTTTGTACGGCGGTGATATTCCTTCGCTAAATTCTAAGCAAAACTTCATTATGTGAGATAGGTTTCAGATACTCTGATGTAATGCTATTAGGTGATAAGCAGCGTCATAATTGTATACTGATTGATTCTAAGTGTGACACGTCTTACACAATAATGGGATAAAAAATAATAAAGATTTTATTTTTATACTTAGGCTTTGATTAGGTACTAATAAAGATACCCAAAGGTAACCAAAAAAAAAATACCTACTTTAAGATTAAATTTGAGCTGTACGTTTGTGAAATAAAAGCATGCAGTATATTCTCGGAACTAACACACAAGGCTCCAAACAGAACAAGTAGACTTCAATTTTTTTGCGAGAGAAATCAGAAATAAACCATATTTTAGAAGTAAACGCTAGGGCCAGAAGTTTTTTTTATTTACCGTGTTCCTGTAACTTTAAAGACAACAGGTTGGTTTTAGTCAGAACAAGTCTAACTGACCTTCTCATTCCACCCTTAAATGAGAGAAGTCATTCAATGATTTTCCACTTCAAATCATAGCACAGAAATAAAAGACACACACAAGTACATGATTGGTTACACGCACACACAACCTGTGTGTAAAGCCAACGACAGCAAGCTTTTTATTCTAACGCTTCTGCAATATTGAACGCCGGACATCAATTTCCTGTCTATGTCCTGTTTTACGTTATTATTGGGTTCGGTTACTATGTTATTATTTTTACATTATTGAAAGGAATTATTAAAGCAGAGCCCTTGTTTTATTTCAAAATACCAAAACAGACAAATAATAACAGCGTATAACAAATAACAGAACAGTCGTGTGATTGTTGAAACAACAGAGAAATAAGAACGATAATTAATTAAACATAACAAAAAATATGTTTGTTTGTGTAAAAAACTAGGACTGTTGTTAAATATTTATGTTAGCTACAAAGCTTATAATTTTTATTTTTGTTGTAGAAAACAATAAAATAAATTACCTCTAAGTTTTAAATGGGTTATCGAGGTCTGACATGCCGTCACTCCATGTATAAAACACTGGTATTCAGCAGAATCCGGTTAGACTGGAAGTCAACCCCAAGCTTAGAAATGTATGAAATGTTTTATAAGGTTTTTTTTTTAGTGGGGACAGAATGACTTCTTCCGCTCTTGGGAGCGGGAGGGCGTTTCAGATTTCAACTGACTAAAACCCATTCCTGTTCTTTCTTTGCCTTCATTCCAAAGTCCTGGGGCTCTCTATCGTTGAACAGCTCTAAGTGGAGGGAGTATGTCTATACGAATTCTTATAGCCTGTTAAACTCTGTGAGTGTGTTTCTATTTGCTGGCAGACCTTTGTGGCTCACGTGGAATACGCTATTTTGATCCGGACTTGGACCTTACCGGACGGCAAAATTGCTTGCCGTCTTCAAGCCCACGCCTTCGGTAGCCGGTAATCGTTTTATAACTCCTGACATCCGGAGCGTCTCCTGTGATGATGTCCTCTCCCTCAAGCTTACCGCATCTTACGTTTGCATTACTGCTCCGAAGAAGGTGACTGCTTCCCAACATCTATTCTTGATTTTCAAAAACAGTTTAAAAAAATAGAATTCGTAGAGAGTTCGAGCACGTGTGGGTGGATTCAATAAATTCAATTTGAATAAAACAATTTTTATAAGATATTCAAGAAAAATACAATTTTGTTATGCTTATTTTTCATATCGTATTTATTTCGACCTTTTCATATTTTCTGTTTGTTTTGACCTAACGGATGAATTAATAGAAATACCCGCCTGGTATTGAAACACTTGATGACTATAGGCATTCAACCTCTTAAAGAGTGTTTAAGAGGGAAATAAGAAGGGAAAGTGGATAAAAAAAGAAATAAATTTGGAAGAGGTTTTCTACAAATAGAGTTTTGTGGTTTCTGCGTACTTCCACGAGAAAGAAGCTCCATTTTTGATCTGCATCTATACTAGCAATCAATCAAAACAATCGCACTAAAATTTATAAAAGCTAAAATTTGTATGTACCTATGTATGTAACTCCTTCACACTTAAACAGCTAAACGGACTTAGATAAATTATAAGCCATGTTCAGTAAGTATTACATAAGATCCTTACTTCCCATGGGATAATTTTCTACATTCACTCAAGCGATGCTGACAGAGTTTACTGACTAATATTACATGATCGGCTATTGATCAATTACTTCGATACACCTTGTGTAAACAGTTATCGGAGCAAGCAATATAATGCCATCATGTCTATAAATCATATGCAGATATTTGCATAAACTCTATTAGTTTATGATTACATCCAGTTATTATTAAAATAAACATGGATTTAATGTAAATTAGTAGGGTGGCATCCGTCGCCTAGTATGTTTGATACCGGGCCAATGCCTCTGGTGACTGACATATTCATTATGCCTGCTGTTAGAGGAAATTGGGTTTATCGTTTAATATGCATCTGTTTTATGACTTCAGTTTAATGTATTGTTAATGTCACTATCTACGTACAGGTGACTACAGAATTTACTGGATTATTAAAACAGTCTATTACCGTCAATTTATAATGCTCTCGGGTTTTATTTATTTAAACTTCATGCAACATAATGGTACAAAGGCGGACTTAATGCCTTAGGCATTCTCTACCAGTCAACCAAAGTTTTTAGAGTGATGTTTGCCGGTGAAGTGCAGTAACTGTTTTAATTTGACTCCCGGTCTTGGTAGCTCTTCGTGCAAAAGTTGGCCATCGCTATTATATTCTATTAGTAAAGCAATGCGGTGAGTAGTATGGGCATCTTTGCACTGGGAACGATCAAGGGCGGGTTATACAATACTATCGTGTGACAGCACGAAAAGTCGTTGTGCTCGATCTCTCCCCGGTCATGTTACATTGCCAGCCCATCGAACAATGACTGTAATGTAACAGAGAGTGCTCCTGTGGTTACACACACGTGCACACTATAATATCTCCTTTCAAATTGGCTATCGTGATCGAAATTCGGTCGGGAGGATTACTGTTGATATACCCCACAAATTTGTTTTTACCGCCAGTAGTGTACGATAAATCAATATTGTTATTTATTTGTGCCCAGTCATGCACGACATTAACGTTAATAAATTCATTATATTTCTGAGATCGCAAACGTTGGATTTATTTAATTAAGTTATTTTTGTTTAATACAAACAGCTCTGTAGTGGCAATATTTACTGGAACACCACTATGAATAACCAACGACTATACCGTCATAAAAGGTATAAAGTTTAACAGCAAAAAGTAAACAACAAAACGTTGCTATCAGTTTTATAAACAGCATAAACCATCGAGGTAACATCACAGCCGAAAAAACTATTCTTAAACTCGTTAATATTTTTACCAGCACCATTCGTAACAGCTCGAATAGCTAACTCGACAAAAGCACTGCGGCTGAAATAACTTCCCGCTATAAATTCAAACTGAATTGTGCAGCTTGAAATGCTGCTTGTGAATAACTTCAATTGAAATAAGAATACGCAAAGGCGACTCCATTTTTCTTGCGATAAACGAGTTTCCTGACACTCGATATGAACAACCATTGCTGTACGTTATTTCCAAGGTGCCGAGACTTGCAAACTAAATTGTTTCCGTATTTGGCCAATGGACTTTGTAATAGGAGTTATATTTCGTGAGCTGAAACGAACGGCTTTATATTAAGTTGTTTTCTTGAGTAGATTTCGTTTGATTGATAAAGTACTTAGACTGTAAGCTGCCCCGTCAAGAACATTTAAATTTGTTTCTACCGCCTGAATCATCATCTGTCTAGCCTTTTCCCAACTATATTGGGGTCGGCTTCCAGTCAAGCCGGATTTAGCTGAATACCAGTATTTTACGAGGAGCGGCTGCCTACCAGACCTCCACAATCCACAACCCATTAACTGGGGTAACACGGTATTTCATGGCAAGACTGGAGTCAGATTTACTGGCTTCTGACTATCCATAACGACTGCCAAAGATCTCCAAATGACAGCCGGGACCAACGGCTTAACGTGCTTTCCGAGGCACGGAGGAAACTCGTTATGTTAAGATGGTCACCCATCCACAGACCAACCTAGGCAAGCGTTGCTTAACCTTGAAGATCGATCTGTGCGGCTGTTATTATCTGGCCACGAGCTCCTCAACAGTTTCTACCGCCTGAATATAAAAAAGAAATCTCCTGAACTTGCCATATCTAGCAAGGAACAACATCATGCGGAGAGTGAGGATGCCCTGGCGCCGTTCCGGCCACTCTTTGAAGAGGGAAAAGTCCTTCAGACCACTCCGATTGTGGCGTGCCTAAATCCATATGTTATGTGGGTAGGGTAGGGCCTTAGTATTATAACCTTAGTGAACGGCTGTTTAAAGGCTATAGGAATGAATGTAGTGCCTGTTTCCTCAAATTATCCCTTTCTCTAGGAAACATTTTGCTCATTTAGCCTACAACGACACTCACCATTTTATTTTAAGATGTCCAGTTCTTAACCAGGGGTTGAACATTTTATATAACTAACGGAGGGACGTAAATCATTTAGGTTCTGAAAACTATGCTTCCAAACCGCACTTATTCCTCTCATATTGCCACTACCCACGATTCATGGAATGGTGGAGAGAAAATGAAAGCATATTTTATACCCATTTGTCTTTTGTAAACATTAGTTTCTACGAATGTTAGTAGTTAATGTTTCAATTATTCGAAATTAAATTTTACGTAGAAGTTAAGTATTTCAAAACAGTATAATTTTATAATAATACTTTGAACCACAAAGACTTTGTTTCACTCAAATAGAACGAATCTGAATAATGTCTTTTATATATAGAACTAAATTGTTTGCTTTGTGTTTGTAATGAAAATAACTAACAAACGCTCAAAACATTGAAGCAACTCTGATGATAGCGTTACAGTTTTCAGCGTCGATGCCGAGCCACGTGTCAGTTTTGTACCGTTTACATTTCAGGGAGTGTGCGTCGGTTTATGTAATTTAATTTTACTAAGCTTGTTCTATCATCCGTCGGACTACTGAACGTACGGTGGGCGTTACACCACAGGTACATGATATCACACTGACATTGACATCCACCCATAAGCATAAAACGTTTTGGGGACACATTTATTGTGCGTAAAGTTAAAGTGTAAAATTCCGTGCTGGATTTTGTTTCGTGTTAGCTAAAACTAAAAGATCTGCACCTATGGTAGTCGGGGTCGGAAACTCGACGGCTGGAGTATGAGGAAATTTGTTTTTCCCCGTGTGCCTCGTCTCCTCCTTTGCTAGCATTACAGCTTCGCAGAAGGAGGCGACCACCCGCCTTTAATCCTCGCTCCGGACCATAGACTTGAACCAGGGCTCAGCGCGAGATGTCGCTGCCTCCGATTGCCTGCACTAGGACGGCGGCGGTGATCAGCCCAAGCACACCTCTACCGTATAGTCGACCGTGTCCTCTGGGCGGTTATCACTATAGTAATACACGGGCGCTTTTTACTTCATCTTGAAGACGATCCTCTGAAAAATCCTTCAGAAGACCTTTACTTCTGAAGGATTTTTATTTTTGAAGAACTTAGAACTTGGTACAAATTCTAACTTTAAGTAGTTTAGAGGGTGTTAAAGTTGTTACAAAACATACTCATGAACGAAGTCGCTAGCAAGGTGCTAGCTTTTTATAAAGATACGAATCTAAGGATTGCCATTCCATACATTGTACCTGTATTCATAAAAACAAACACGATTTATGGTTACCACTCGCACTCTCAAAGAATGCACGCAATCGGGCATGTGAGCGCTAACGATCCTTACCTCGTAAATGGAGCCTGAAAAGCAATTATGTAAATGTAATTACCGAATTTCAGCACATTATTAACCAGCCAATTAATGCCACTTACCTGTCAGAAGCGTTATGTGTTGATTTCGGAGATATATGGGTTGTTGAGGCACTATGTAAACAAAACGATGGTACTGTAGGATCAGTGAGCTGCTGTGTGTGTTATCGTTATTGCGGGTTTGATTCCTGTACGAAAAAAATATTCGGGATGTGGGTAGTTGTTCCACACTACTTACACTTATTAGTGTTTTTATAAAAGTCGGTTATTTTTTTTATTTTTAGGGTTCCGTAGCCAAATGGCAAAAACGGAACCCTTATAGTTTCGCCATGTCTGTCCGTCCGTCCTCGCTTAATCTCTGTGACCGTTAGCACTAGAAAGCTGAAATTTGGGATCAATATGTATATCAATCACGTCGACAAAGTGCAAAAATAAAAATTGGAAAAAAATGTTTTATTAGGGTAGCTCCCCTACATGTAAAGTGGAAAGTGATTTTTTTTTATTTCAATCCTAACATGTGATATATTGTTGGATAGGTATTTAAAAATGAATAGGGGTTTACAAAAATATTTTTTTGATAATATCAAAAATTTCGGAAATAATCGCTCCCAAAGTAAAAAACAATGTGTCCCCCACCTAATTTTTGAACCATAAGTTTAGAAAATATGATAAAAATGAAAAATAGAACTTTATACAGACTTTCTAGAAAAATTATTTTCAATTTGATGGGATGAACAGTTTTTGACAAGTTGGGGACACTTATTGTGACGGACGGGAAACTTCGGAACCCTACACTGAGCGTGGCCCGACACGCTCTTGGCCGTTTTTTTTTTCCTCTTATTGTAGCTATAATCTGAATTGGTTATAATTCCAAATATTTGTTTTTACTTCACGCATTATAAATATAACGAAAACATTTTTAATGAAGTAACAATAATAACAATCTTCTTACAAACTACATAATAAGTCTTGTACCTAAGTAACTCAAAACAAAAACAGTTGGTGAAACCGCTATTTCAGCCTACTTACCCTTGGAACAGTCCACAAATACATTATCTAGACAGGTCGCTTTTTGCTTGTCGCTAGTCTGCACTCTAAGGTGTTTGATTGTGTACAATTATTGTTTCAATTTAAAACGTGTAACGTTAAATGCGCAAAACCTCAGACACCCCAAATAATTTTTAATTCATTTGACCTAATACTGCGTGAAAAAATATAAAGGTTGTGTTAATGGATAATTTCCCACCAAAACAAAGATATGTACGTGTCCTTTTCATTACTTTTTAGTTTAGAAATCATTAAAGGACAGCTCCCGCTCTAGGGTGGAGTGAGAGGGCGAATCAGACTTCTATAATCTATCTGCTAAAACACCTATGTTATTTTAGTTACTCTTTGTATCACGTTCCTGTAAGGTAGCTTTTAAATTCTACCAAAACTGCTGGTATTTGTTAGTCAACCCAACATTATGTTCCCAAAAAACAGCCATTATCACACAGTCATACAGAAAGTTTCTACAAAGCATTACACAAAAGACCATCATATCAGCTGACGTGTAACATATCGCAGATGATTTACATGCAGCCACCTAATAACAGAGGAGTGGGAGAGACTTCATTTATCATTCACACAATACTTCACAAGTTCCTATTGTCGACGCCATGTTGTTCTTTTGTGTTTACAAGTTGCTACTAAGAAAAGTTAAAAGGTTATTCCTATTTTTGTAACCGAAGGTTAGGAAAAACGAAGTTTAATTTGGAGAATTTTTAGTACATGGGTTTTTTTAGGTGCGAAATTATACAATTAATTTTCTTGCTCTAAGGAGCGAGACGGCATTTCAGATTTTTACCGACTAAAACCAACAGTTCCACTCCACACAGAAACGGAATTATTTGAAGATTTTTCATTTACAAATAGTTAGTTTTGTAGGTTGGTTACATAAAGTTGGTTACATAATCTAGGTAAAATTAATTGTGTCTGCTGATATTGATTTATCTATAATTAAATTCCTACCGTAAACATCTATCACTGTTTATACATACATAACTAGCTTCTGCCAGTGGCTTCGTCTGCGTGAAAGCAGATTTCTCCACATACATTTTGGACCCCTGTTTTATCCCCTTAGGAAATGAATCTGAAAAAACTTCCCTTTGTGTTCATCTACGTCATAAAAGAAAATTTGGGCAAAATTTCACACTCTTACGCTTAGTAGTTTCGGCTGTGGGTTTAGGTATACAGACAGACAGTCAGTTCCTCTTTTTATATCTACATATAGATTTTGTAAAGTCCTTACAGCGTTGCCACTTTTATTTTACGACATCCAATTAATGTTTACAAAACGTAACTGCGTACAGTTAAATTGTTACAGGGAATTACCCAAGCAGTATTATGATGCTTGTAGCATTATTGTATCAGTATTTATAAGATTACGGAGGGTTTTGTTTACGTAGGCTCTTGGGGGTTGCGGTTTCAAGAAGGTAGGCATTTCGTAATTAATTTAGTAGACTTTGTATATGAGTATGGAATACCTAGATATTTATGTACTAAATGAAATAAGTCTGCTAATGACCCATCCCAGCTCCGCATAGGTGTTACATCATTTTGAAATTCGCGGCTTTTCTCTACTCTAATATGCAAGTATTTTACACTTAAAAAATGAAACGTAATCTTATTTATTCTTCGATATTGTTATTTTTGCTATACCTAGGCTGCTTTTTATCAACACACCACGCGGGCTACTAATATGCAGAGAGACAGACACAGTGGAGGACTTTATTTTATAGTATAAATAAAAAAAAACGTAAAATAATATTTCATTTATTATTTACTTTTTTTAAATATAATGTCTTTATTTTAAAGACTAATACTTTTTCATAGACTTCGTTCGCGAGAAAGTTATCACAAAAACTTTAACATTTCTTAAACTGTATTTGGAAAGACTTATAAGAAGAGTCTTTAAAATTCATTTTGATTATTATTTGTGCAAAGTTACTTTATTTATCGAAAAAATAAGAATCCTCCTTACAATCTTTAAAACTCCTAAATTGTACTGGGATAGTATCCCCATTCTGAAAATAAATAATTACAACCTTAATCATTTCATTAGATTCTACTCGTAGGTACAAGTATTTTTTCTAACTTTCAAATATATTGGTACAAGGAATGTAATTTTGTATACAGAGTAAATTCCCCCTTTTCATCCCTTTATAGGTTGAATTTCCAAAAACCCCGTCTTAGTGCTCGCCCGCGTTATAAAAGGAAGCTTGTGCAATATTTCATATTCCTAGTCTGAATAGTTTTAGGAAGAGGAGCTCGTGGCTAGATAATAACAGCCGCATAGGTCGATCTTCAAGGTTAAGCAACGCTTGCCTAGGTTGATCTATGGATGGGTGACCATTTTAACATAACGAGTTTCCTCTGTGCCTCGGAAAGCACGTTAAGCCGTAGGTTCCGGCTGTTATTTGTAGATCTTTGGCAGTCGTTACGGATAGTCAGAAGCCAGCAAATCTGACTCCAGTCTTGCCATGAAGTACCGTGTTACCCCAGTTAATGGGTTGTGGAGGTCTGGTAGGCAGCCGCTCCTCGTAAAATACTGGTATTCAGCTAAATCCGGCTTGACTGGAAGCCGACCCCAATTTGGTTGGGAAAAGGCTAGGCAGATGATGAGTCAGTCTCCTTTTATATATTCGTATGTATATAGATAGATAACTCTGAATGTCAAATGAAAGCCGCCATCAATTCCATTCACAATTAGAGACCAAAGTTTTTGTAGGCAAAAGTCTCCTAACTATTACAATTGTTCATAACTTTTATTGAAACATAAATTTTTGGAACTCACTGAATAGCAAGAATAATTAAACTTATTTCGGTGCAAACTCGGTTTAATTGGAAACTTGATATAAAATATAATATTATCAGAAGTTTTTAAATTACTTGGCTTTTATATAAACCTGTTTTAAAATGAGAGGTTTAAAACTGTATTGTGGAGGTCTGGTAGGCAGGCGCTTCTCGTAAAATACTGGAATTCAGCTAAATCCGGCTTGACAGTTGGGAAAAGGCTAGGCAGATGATGACGATGATGATAACTGTTTTAAAACGCTTTAAATGGCTTTGTAATTGGAAAAAAAACGTATTTTGGCAATGAGACTATAATATCTTAAAATCTTGTCTGTATTTTTCCACTGGGGCAATAAAAATAACACAGGGCGATATTCTATCCAGCTATTAAGTAAAAAGGAAGGGTTAAAGTCACCCAAAGGGCAATAAATAGAGAGGGCT
Organism: Mythimna separata; assembly: GCA_030763345.1. Classification (NCBI taxonomy): domain Eukaryota; kingdom Metazoa; phylum Arthropoda; class Insecta; order Lepidoptera; family Noctuidae; genus Mythimna; species Mythimna separata. Next base: position 10,876,260 of record CM061172.1, on the reverse strand, counting down.
AGGATCGGAGTTTTCTTGCGTGATCGGATCAGAAATGAAAATATCCGCAGGGAAACTAAGGTTTTTTTTATTATTGATAGGCTCGCGCTTGACCACATCTCACCTGATGGTTAGCGATCATGTGGTCGACGATGGAGCACGCTTGCCTAGAAGCAACCGATTCACTCTTGATTTAGCCGAAAGAATCGCTAAACTTAAGTGGTAATGGATAGACAGTGCTCGTAGAACAGATGATCGATAAGGTCTAAAGATTCTGGAGTGCGGAAGACGCAGCTTCGGAATGTCTGCTACAAGGTAGGCTGACGTCGTAGTGAGGGTCGCAGGAATCCGATTGATGCGCACAGGACCGGTCATTGTGGTGACAGTTGACCTATTTCGAGTAGTAGATATCTTTCGGCTGAAAAGACGATGATGATCTATTAAGGTACTAATTTATTAACTGAAATGATGTTTTATATATTTTTTTATACAGTAAATACTAAGAAATTTTAAATTTTAGGCTTTATAAAGTTAGCTAGGCACCTACTCCCTTTGAGCCAACCTAATACCACAGCAATGACGCGGGAAAGCACTTAAGAAGCCTACTTATGGAATAATCAGCTACACTAACTTATTCTCATGGGAATACGGAACCAGATGAGTTCATCCAGAGCATTTGCATTTTAGGGAGAATACGTCGAATTGCAAAACTTGATTTCGCCAAGCTCATTGCATTATCGCACTACTAGACGCATGGGGACGCGTCACCGGTACATGATATTAAAAACCGGGCAAGTGTGAGTCGGACTCGCGCATCGAGGGTTCCGTACCAACTTAATTACGGTTAACGATTTATAAATTATTAAAAAAAAAAAACTACTAACTAGATCTTGTTCAAACCGATTTTTGGTAGAAGTTTGCATAGTAATCTACATATATATATTTTTTAGATTATTCATTTTCTTTTTTTAGAAGTTACAAGGGGGGGACCAACACTTGACCACTTTAGAAGTGTCTCTCGCGCAAACCATTCAGTTTAGAAAAGAATAATATTAGAATCCTCAACATCATTTTTGAAGACCTATCCATAGATATCCCACACGAGTGGGTTAAATGAAAAAAAAAAATTCGAGTTTCAGTTCCAAGTAAGGGGAACCCTAAAATTTTATTGTTTTTTTTTTCTACTTTTGTATAAAAATCTTAATGCGGCAAAATACATCTACTTACCTACATAAGATAAGATACATCTATTTTCAACAGTATAGCTAGCAACACATCTACTTACCAAGTTTCAATAGTATAGTTTCGGAAAAAAATGGCTGTGATATACGGATGGACAGAATCTTTATGGTTTTCGTTTTTTGCCATTTGGCTACGGAACCCTAAAAAGAGCAATTTAATAAAAAAAATACTTACCTTTTACTTCCAATTAGACAGTTTCATTTCATTAAAATAAATTATAGTTTAGAAGTATCCTTTATCATAATAATATAACTGTGCCTACTATTATACTAAAATATCACGATATTACGAAAACAGTACTTGTTTTATAAAGTTTCTAGGAGCAGTCCAAAAATTAAATAAAACCGAAGCAAACCCGAGCCTATTTCTGCGGCTCAGAAAACTATAGTTTTCAGTGGCTATGCGGGTGGTGCGGTGGGAAAAGTTGAATTTAATCCTTTGTGTTTTAGAGTTGAAAGTTAAATATAAAAATAAGAAAATTTAAGCCTCGATTTGACTATGAAAAGTTTTTTTTTTTTAATACTTTGATTTAGATTTTTAAAGTTTTTGCCGAGGCCATTTCACAAAAAAGGCATTCAATAAGCTAAGATAGGCTCCACTGAAATCTGTGTGGTATTTTTCTCAAAAGACCGTCTCAGACTCCAATCTGCATGCTTCTCATAATATGATCTGTTTCCTGCCCGTACAATATACGTAATGGTCAAGTCTTTTTTAAAGTCCATATCCTAAAAGAAACAATCTCAGGGAGTTTGTTTCGGTGTTTCTTCTTAAGGTAGTTAGCTAGGAAACACCGACCTGACCTAGTTTGTCAATTCAATTGATAAAAATATTGTCGACAAAAGTGTTGAAGCCTATCTGTAAAATAAATTACACTATTACCAGGGGAATAATATTTTAATCAACATTCAATTTGACTCTGACCTAAAAAGTGCAAAAAAAAACAAAAAAGAATTACTGTACGTTCCTTAATAATTTAGCTACTACTTCCTCTGAGCTCAATAGATGGCGTTGTACGATCAGACTCGCCGGCTGAATCTCGCAATGGTTTCGTTACACTCCACACTATATAACCCCAGAGGCGTTTTATTGAAATCACACGCTAACATTTCGCTCATCATCGCATTGTACGGCTGCGAGTAATTTTTGACAAATCAGTCAGTAAAAGGCTGATTTTATTTTCTTTTAATAATTTTTCGATGAAGTAACAGCTATCACAATTAAAGAGTGTCCAAATCGAGATACATTTCTAGTGATTTCCATACAACCATTCTCGTGTTTATATATTAATATAAAATTATTAAAATATATAGATATTAGAATATAGAATAGATTCTTATTTTTTTTTGCGCCTAGATTGCTATTGAAATGAAAACACAAATTTGCGTAAGATTAAACTATGTTATTTGAACTTTGGCCTTTCATAAAGTACTCACTGTCTTAAAAAAAATAAAGAAAATATAAAAATAAATGGCCTTTGCCCAGGAGTGGGACAGAATAGGCTCATAAAAAAAAAAAAAAAAATATCCAAACAATTTTGAGGTTTAAAAAAGTATATTTCAGCTTATTCCCTGGAACAACGACGAGTGAACAAGGGCCCTATTAAGTAATAACTAATTAGTATCATAATAGTTAGCAGCACAAGGGTGCAACGGTATCGACCGTATCAGTGGCCATGCTCCGTCAAGCATGACTACTCACGTGCACCCCAAATGCGTAGCGCCATCACAATCGGAGGCACATTGAGGGTGATAGTGACTGCACGTTTATTCAAGGTTGCTGGATCACTCGAAAGAGTAGTGACGCTCTAGTTTTGGGCCTGGAAAATAGGAACTCAGGTGGAATTAAGCAGTAAAATTCTTATTTTCTCTCTACCCAGAGCGGTAAAAAATATTACACGACATTCCAATCCAAAAAATGGCGATCAGTCTAATTAAATCAGTCTAAATATATATTCTATAATATATATTATTTAGATCAGTCTAAATATATATTGACGTATCAGTCTAAATAAGCAGAGATTTAAATATTAGCTTCTACTATTCGTGTAAGAGATTCAATCCCAGCATGTAACAAATGGGTAGATTATAGCTTTATTACGACCGTTATTATTTGTTGTGTGTCAACACTATAAATGTATCAGCATTAGTATCAGCGGGGTGTCAGGCAGGGAGACGGCATTTGACAATGGAAGATTTCATTGAGACTATGAACGGTTTCGGAGTCTTACAGAACTAGCCTTTAATGTTAATGGTAAGTACATAACTTAGCTTCGATTTGCCGACAACAGTATTCATGGCTGAGGCTATGAAGCATATCAGTACAATACTCTATGATCTCAGCTTCCAAGAGATTGAAGTGGCGCTTTCTTTTAAATATGTATCGATATTGTAAAAGTATCATCGATAAATGTATCAAAGGTCTTTTTGCCACGGGGAGTACCTATAGCTTCGAAAGAAAGTTTTGTTAACAATGAGTTAAGTTAACTTAATTGCCTTGTTTAAAAAAAAAAATATTTCCCCTTTTTCCTGATAAGATTTAAAAAATATTCAGTAGTTTATTGAGATTATTTGTAAGATAAATTCTCAAACATATCTTAGCTGCTGTGTTTTTAGTAACCAAAATTGTTGTTGCTTTTAGTAACCAATCGCAGCACTTGATTTGCTTTCGTGTCAATTAGACATTAATTATTTATTATTAATGAAATTGGTTTCGCAAATCGCAATGTAAACTGTTCTGCGAATATGTTGTCAGATGTATTAGCACCTTTATGATTGGTTTTTCGAAACCACTTTTGCACACGCACATAGCACATTGACGTATATGGATAATTACGAGATGCCATGTTGGTAATAAAATAAGTGCAAGCATGATTCAAGATTATTCCAATAGAGGGTCGCTAGTAAACGAAGCTCATAATGAACTCTGAAGAATAACTTTGTACCTAAATATTTTAATATTTGCTCCGTTTGAACGTTGTACGCCTCAGACTACCCCCTGTATTATTTTTCTTACGATTCATCCTAAGGTTGTCTGGTAGATATCGCTGTCAGCGATAAGACCGCCATTGTACCCATAGATTTAAGTTTCTGTATAATTTATTATTTCTTTTGGTGTACAATAAAGTTTATTCTATTCTACTTATAATTTAAATTATTTTTTGTTACTTTAAGATTAAGTATGTATTGTGTCAATGGGCCTTAGTAGCCTGAAAATTAAGAATAATTCTTTATTATTATTTTTATTAACGTATTGTAATACGAATTGATAATTTGTGCAATAAGGGACCGATACCAAACAAAACGATTTTTTTTATTACGTGATATTGCATTTATAAATTTTAAAAATACTTCTTATAGAAAATAGAAATTAAAAAATATGAAATACAATAAACGTAAACCTTGTCTTATTCCTAAGCTTTAGGTAATATATTTTAAAACACCGTTTTCTGTTTTAGGTTCTTTCAGTCAGTTCAGAGGTTGTCTGGAGGATATCACTGTTAGCGATAAAACCACCAATTGTACCCTCAAATATAAGTTTTTATGTTACTTTTTCGGAGTACAATAAGCTTATTGTATTGTATTGTGTTTTTGATCTTTATGTCGACTAAAGCTATATGTTTTCTATGAAAAAGTTTATTGTGGTTCAAAAGTCTAAGACGTCTGTGACGTGTAGATAAAGTACGAGTAGGCTTAATAAAAATAATTTGTTCAAAATAAGTAATCTTGGTTTTTTTTGGTAAAATCAAAATAATTTCTCCCGCTCTTGGGAGAAGCAGAAGGTCAGACTTTTACTAACTTCCACTCCATTGTTCCTTCTTTGCCTTTCGTTCCAGGGCCCCAGATTTTCCTTTCAGAAGCGAGCTATGGGTTCGTCCAGAGGCCTTACGGTTTGCTGACATCTTCTTGAGGCACGCGTGGAACACTACACACCGTCGACGACTTGGGCCCGGATGATTACCGGACTATCAGACAATGAGCTACCCATTAGCTAGCCGTCTGCAAGTCCACAAATTATTACAGTGTGGACACACCCTAATAAAACTCCCTTAACACTCTATCAGTCTCATTCATAAAAATCCTCTAAAATAGGTTTAAAATACCTATTAGTTAAAACTCTCATTAGTACTAATAAGCCTTTTATAAAATTCTCTATTCATAAACGTTCAATAAACCCTTTATAGCTATGTTCTCGTTATGAGACACTTTAGCGTTGTTATGTTGTCGTTCTGATGAATCCATAGATAAAAAGGACAAAACCACTGGTATCCACGGCAAAAAAAACGCCAGAAAAAAATTTAAAACGTCACCTAATAGTAGGGGCGCCCCAGAAGGGATTTCGGGATTTACTAAAGCGCGGCAGATTAATATACAGGGGGATACCTTGCACCCAGTTAAGTACCTCCACCAAATATGAGGCCCATATATAAAGCCGCCCGTGAAGGATACAGGATCAGATTAGTAAAAAAAAAATGACCCTCAGACATTCTCGAGCGCGTCAGATTAAGGTAGGGTGAGTTAATTACATCCTAAAAAGTGTATATTCCACTAATCTGACAATTTGAGAGAGACGTAAAGAAAGGGGAGGCCAGCAAAGTTGTAAAAAAAAAACGTCATCTCGACATTCTCGAGCGTAGCTAATTTTTTTTTTATTTTGAAGGAAATAATTCAAGAATAATGAAAAATATATAATCTGACGATTTCCGCAAGCCGAAATAACAAAAAATCGTCGATAAAGTTAAATGCGTGCAGTTGTGTGATGGCTACATTTCCTTCTCCGGTTTTCTAAAGAGTTCCCTCAAAATTAGATTTCGTGGGAATTTGAACTGATTCGGACCGTTAGATTTTGAGAAATTTTGAAAAATCTCAAAAAAATAAGTTTTATATTTTGAAAGTGGTTTTTTTTAAATAACTTTTAAACGGCTTTATCGATCAACTTCAAAAACTAATCCGCCTTTGAACTTGAAAAACCACGTCGATCGCTACCAAGCTGGTTAAAATCGGTTGAGTCGTTCGAGAGATATCGTGAACGAAAGAAACCCGAAAAAGTGATTTTTCGGGATTACTCCGAAATTTTTAGTTCGATAAATTAAAACTAGAAAATAACTTATGAGGATGATAAAACTGCGTTGAATGCCGCAAACCGCGTGAAAATTACTTGATCCGTTCAAAAGTTATTGCGGTTTGAAGATTCCAAAAATAGTGTTCTATGAAACTTTTATCAGACTTTCGAGCTGGGAGAGCTCAAATATTATCTCTTTGAACTCAGCGAGCTCAAAATATCACATAAAATATATTTTGAGCTCAAAAATGATATAAGTACAATTTTAAGCGCCCTGGAATGGAATTAGCTGGAAGTTGCAGGGGTTTTTTTGTCAGATCAGGCGAATCCCTCTAGATAATCGTCAGATTATGAGACAGTACGTTTAGAACATCAAGATGAACCATATATATCTTAATCTGACGCGCTTGAGTATTTCAAAATGGCGAATTTTTTTTGCACTTTATGAAAGTGGCCACGAGTTTGCGTCCCATCGAAATGGTCAGATTAGTGAATGAGATCTTTTTTTTTGGTGCACTTAACACTCCCTTAGAAAATCTGACGCGCTCGATTAAATTATTTTTTTTTCCATTTTCAACCCTTCCATACAACCACCCCCATCATGCAAACGATCAGATTAACATACGTACATTATTAAAAATACGTAGGGCATTGATGCTATCAATATCTGACGCGCTCGAGGATGTCCATGCAACAGTTTTTTTTTACATTTTTAAAAATCTATAGCCGCTTCCCCCACCGATGAAAAGGTATAATCATAGAACATTTTTTTCTTCTTATCATCTAAGCTTTGCAACCCAATAGGTCTCTACGACGCTCGAGTAAATCCCCATTTAGCATCGTGGCCTCCCCTACTATAAGACATAATTTTGTTTGTCAATATTGCGATGGGTCCTATGTATAAGGGCCAAACTAACAATTTGGCCATTTTTACTTTTTTATGGTAAACGCATCTTTTAAGTATAAATAATTATGTGAGCCATTAAAAAATTAAAAAATCTGCATAGAAACACGATTTTTTATTACAGTATAAAGGCATAATATCTAACATGAATTGAAACGTAAAAGGGCCAAAGAGGTAGTAAGAGACTTATACGTGGGTAGTTCCCGCGCGTTTGTTTCGTAGTTCGAGCCAATCTGCTGATTTGACACTTGGACTTGCTTGATTTATGTAGAAAAAATATTATCCCACTTGCATACCACAGCTGTTAAGAAAATTTAGTAGCATCGAATGACATTGTGCCAATTAATGAAAGCGATAATGAAGAAAATTAATAACGACTTATCAATAATTTTTAGTAATGTTGATTTTTTATTTTGTTTATACCAGATAGTTATTTTAATTTTGTTATTTTTTGGATTATGTTTAACTGAACACCAGATTTAGTAAAATGTAACCGTAAAAAAATAGCAAATGAACACCAAAAATTAAACAGAATTTTAATACAAAATGAGATTTCAATACCTATGTAACATTGTAACATCTGTTTATCCTATAAAAGTAAATTATCTCCAAATAAATACCTAGTACTTAAAAACAGTAAATAAATTCCAATATTGGTGGAGGACCATCGACTACTTAAAAACAATAACCACGAAGGGGTTTGTGGGGACTGTGTTCGCTCGTTCACTAGACACCACAATCCCCTTCTAACCTAACCTATCCTAGTCGGGGCGCCCCATGTCTCGAAGTAGCATTCCGACGGTGTAGTCAGTTAGAAATATCGTTTGCTCATCAAAATTTGGTGATCATTTACTAAATTTAGGGTTCATAGTACAATTTAAAGTGCAGTTATAAACTAAAATAAATGATACCATTCTAGTTTTAGTCAAAAATCTAAAATGATAATTTTTTTGATTATGGTTTATCTTTTTTGTTAATAGGTATATATTTTAGGTAATAGATGTTTGTTGGTCACGAAGTTATTATTGGTGGTCATTATATTTTATTACTTATTTTTTTGTAATTTTATAAAGAGACTAGTTAATAATATGAATAAAAAAAAAATAATGATGACTTGTTAAGAATTTCTAGTAATGTTGATATTGGTATTTTTATTATTGATTATAATACAGATTTTTTTTACGTAGATAGGTTTTTAATAAATTAATTACATATCATCTACTTTAGTAGTTACTTTATTTTATGAATACAAAATATCAAAATATATACTGTATGCTAATTTACGTAATATGCGTATAATGGCCAATGTGGCACATGGGCCCATGTACACTGTTTTTTAAGAAAAATAATTTAAACGAAAAGTAACGTAGAAGGGTCAATGTGACGTAAAGAAACATCCTATATATGTATATATAAAATACTATGGTATAAATGAGGAAGATAATTGTCTTAGCAAACAAGCAAATAATTGTAAAGTTTGGTTTCATCAATCTGAAGTTATAGTAAATTGAAACTTTGAAACGCTCTCCTGTAAAGTTGCAATTTTGCAGTTTGGCCCGTATACATAGGACCCATCGATTGCTTGTTTCGTGTTGCCGGTATTATTCGACTCGAAATTGTATTGTATAAAAACGACTCACAGGTGGTTGAGACAAACCATGACGACAACAAACCTCAAAACATACTGTTCGGACAAGAAAGAAAAAAAAATGAAATCAGCTGTTGCACATTTGTCGGCCATATTTCTCTTTATTAAAGGTTTATAGTAGGGTCGAGCCTGTTATAAGTTACAAAGCCACTATTGAATACTTACAAAGCTGTTTAGCGTTATTGGACGTTTATGAATAATGCTTTTCGGGATTCTCATTATAACAAGCTAATAAACCTATTTTATCTTTTTATGAATAAGACTGTATATATCTATAAATACAACGCTGCAAATGTATAAAATTCACGAAAGTGCTATCTATAACTTATTGTTTTTCACACACAGCTTTAAAACACATGTTCCAAAGACTCGTAGTACAGTGCTAACTGTTCCAAGGAAGCAATAAATCCTGACCAACTTCCACACTGTAGTTTAAGTGATTCTGTTTGCTTTCTCACACGTTTTCCAACGATTTATTTTTAACATGTGTTACGTTTTTAAAAAGATATCTTTTTTTGGTAGGAATTCATCAAATACATTTTTCTGCGTGAAGTTAGAGGGAGAGTCAGACTAATACTGGCCAAAATCATATTGGGTTGTTTCCTTTGACCTTTTCCGTAGCCTGCAGTTACAGCAAGAATAAACTCTACTGGCCCTCTCCAGTTTTGTTAACATCTCTTTGAGGCACACTTGGACTCGAGCTTGGTTTTTACTGGACTGGACTGGGTGGATGGTGAGCTACTTAATGGTTTTCGTCCGCGAGCCTGCGCCTACTGTAGCCAGAAATTGAATTTAGACTCTCCAAGCCCAAGGTGTCAATGAGCTGTATTATTGATTTATAGATGGAGTCGATAACTGAGGAGCTCGTGGCTAAATAATAACAGCCGCACAGGTCGATCTTCAAGGTTAAGCAACGCTTGCCTAGGTTGGTCTGTGGACAGGTGACCATCTTAACATAACGAGTTTCCTCCGTGCCTCGGAAAGCACGTTAAGCCGTTGGTCCCGGCTGTCATTTGAAGATCTTTGGCAGTCGTTTCGGATAGTCAGAAGCCAGTAAATCTGACTCCAGTCTTGCCATGAAGTACCGTGTTACCCCAGTTAATGGGTTGTGGAGGTCTGGTAGGCAGCCGCTCCTCGTAAAATACTGGTATTCAGCTAAATCCGGCTCGACTTGAAGCCGACCCCAATATAGTTGTGAAAAGGCTAGGCAGATGATGATGATGAGATGGAGTCGATAACTAACCATTTCCTCTCACTCTGGATCATGTCTCGACACAAGAGCAGACACGGTGATGCTAGGCCTAAACGAGACAGACTGCCACAGTATGCTTGTTCCACTGTTATTTCAACTAATATGTACTTGAAATAGCAACTTATTGTTACATTATGCTAAAATATCTATTTTCTTTTTTGATTAATAGTTATTTAGGCTAACAATTTATTGAACAACGCAGTTTGGTTGACTTAACTACGTATCAAAAAAACTCGCCCGAAGAGCGAAGAAAATGTATGATTAATGACTGTAGAATTATACCAGGTTTAGGATAGTAGTATCGATTTCAAAAAGAATGTAGTAGACATACGTAGTAGTATACTCGTACTTAATCTATAGGTACGTCATACTAATATCCTACTAATATTATAAATGCGAAAGTTTGTGAGCATGGATGTATGTTTGTTACTCTTTCTCGCAAAAACGGCTGGACCGATTTGGTTGAAATTTGGTACGTAGATAGGTTATACCCTGGATTAACATATAGGATACTTTTTATCCCAGTCAAAAGGAAAAAAAATGAAACTTAATCTTATTTATTCTTCAATTTTGTTATAGGCTGCTTTTTATCAACACACCACGCGGGTGAAGCCGCGGGCGAAAGCTAGTCTATTATAAAGACGAAAGTTTGTGTGTTTGGTACCTACGTCTTTACGCTCAAACGTCTGTTTGGATTTGGATGAAATTTGACTCACGGGTAGTTAGTACTCTTGGGATAAAAAATATTCTATAGGAATGTGAATATCCCATGAAAAAATTTCTTTGGAACAATTTGTGACTTTACCGCGAGCTAATTTATTTATTTTCTTCCAACTATGCTTTAATATCATCACAATCACACTAAAAGCTCAGTACAAAGCGAGTCTTTATTGCTCTAGAGCAATAAAAATGTATGAAATTTCATTATTGCGCAGTTTTTTTTTAATCGCACCAGTATGCGCCAATCTCAATGGTAATCCATTGAGATTGGCGCATACTGGTGCGATTCAGCCAGCCGATATCAATACTTTTTTTTTTACGTACGAAATATTCGTTTCTATCCTACTTGTTCCAAATTTAAAAAATTATTGCTGCTAACTCTGATTTAAAAATGAAAGAAAGAAGAACAGGCAAAAAAAACCCAGACCCGACAGAAAAGTAACATAACTCAGTGTTTTTGTTATTATTTATATAATCATACTAGCTTTTACCCGCGGCTTCGCTCCCGTCAAATGACTACCCTACATATCCTACGCTACCCTACCCTACCTTCCCTACCTACCCTACACTACCCTACCTACCCTACACTACACTACCCTACACTACACTACACTACCCTACACTACCCTACACTACCATACACTATCCTACCTACCCTACACTACACTACCCTACACTACACTACCCTACACTACCCTACACTACCCAATACTACCCTACACTACCCTACCTACCCTACTTTACCTAACTTTTTTTTTTAGAATTTTTCTCTCCGTAAGAACCATCATTGAACTTCAAGGAACATTTTAAAAAAAGAATCAGCCAAATCGGTCAAGCCGTTTTCATGTGATGTCGTGACAACGGAAAACGGGTTTCATTTTTATATATATAGATTATATAGTTTTTATATTCGAAATCAATGGCTAACACCAAAATATTGCCTTCTGTTTTTGTTCAGGCTTTACACTAAAAAAGTACATAATGCCTACGTATCTACACAATTCGTAAATATTATGTAACTAAATGACGTAGAAAAGTAAGTAGTTATGGGATGTATTAACTAATCACCGGTATAAGCTCGAACTGGCGTCAACGAATTAGTGGAATAATCCGATCTGAATCATCGAATATGACGATTTTAATTAATCCTAAGTTGAGGGCGAATCCAGAAGGGCATGCTATGAGCCCAGTACCAGAGGCAAAAAGGAACGGGGTGGAATTTTTTAGTCAGTAAGTCATTAGATGATTTTCATCTGCTTAGCCTTTTTCCCAACTATATTGGGGTCGGCTTCCAGTCAAGCCGGGTTTAGCTGAATACCACTATTTTACGAGGAGCGGCTGCCTACCAGACCTCCACAACCCATTAACTGGGGTAACACGGTACTTCATGGCAAGACTGGAGTCAGATTTACTGGCTTCTGACTATTCGTAACGACTGCCAAAGATCTCCAAATGACAGCCGGGACCTACGGCTTAACGTGCTTTCCGAGGCACGGAGGAAACTCGTTATGTTAAGATGGTCACCCATCCATAGACCAACCTTGGCAAGCATTGCTTAACTTGAAGATCGACCCATGCGGCTGTTATTATCTAACCACGAGCTCCTCCATTAGATGATTTTCAACCACCTTAAAAAAAATCCTAAGTTGAATGTTGTACTAGGAGTTCAAAAATTATATAATACAGCTGTATCTCCAGGTCTCTAATACATCTCATAACTATTTATCGTCATTTAGTTACATACATTACGAATTGTGTAGACAAGTAGGCATTTTGTATTTTTTTAGTGTAAACCCTGAACAAAAACATAAGGCAATATTTTGGTGTTTGAATATAAAAACTATATAATATGATTATATAAATAATAACAAAAAAACTGAGATATGTCACTTTTCTGTCGGGTCTGGGTTTTTTTTATATGGGACGTGACCGTTCTTCTTTAAAAAAGTGAATTGGCGAGAACTTTGTAAATTTTGTTTTGACAATATTTTTAGGAACGATAAAGTATGATACTATTTGATTTTGAGTGCTTCGGCTTCGAATTAAAATGGAATCATCTAGCGACAAATTAACTCCGGAAAACATTCTAAATGAAGCCGACAGTGTTATAGAAACTTCTATTTTAACTGTTTGATATGATTTTCTTTTATCTACTATTCCTATAGGTAATCGTTGAAAGAAAAGCAGATTATGCACCTCGCCTTAAGTAATTTATATTGCCCTCGTGCCTGTTAGATTAGAGCCCTCGCTGACGCTCTGGCTCTAAATTAGGCACTCGGTGCAATAATAAATTACTTTGTGCTCGATGCAATAATCTACTATTATAGCATAGAATAAGTAATAGTAGGTGAAGTTTTCGAAGTATTAAAAATATAGTCTGACAATTTTACATACATCTAGTTATATTTTCTAAGTAGTGTGACTTTAATTACTCAGATACCCGCGAAACGAGACACAATAGTAAAACAATAACAGCGCGGTCTCATAGGACCGGTTGGGGATTCAAACGTTAAATTTTCAGGGAAGTGTTAAGAGGCCTACGTACACCGCGCGCTATCTCGAGTTGAGACGACCGCCTTAACCGCTGTGAGATGATTTTTTAAATTATTTTTTTTTTTGTTTGAGAATCACTATTGTAATGGGTTTAACCAGTAAAAGATAGCACGCATGTTTAAATTAATTTATAAAAAAACTAAAATAATCCTTAATATTTTAAATGTGGTTGATTGTTTATAAAACTTTCACGTCTCAACTATTCGACCGATTTCTCATTATTTGTGAACACGTTGACAAAGGTACTTATTTAAAAGGACATAAATTCTAATTCTATATTTTTATTTCATATAGGCCGACATGGGCACTTATAAAACGTCAGAAGCTAGCACATAAAGCCTTTAAAAAATCCTGAAGTATAGAAAAAAATATCCTGAGTGGCAAGCCGTGGGTAAAAGCTATTAATATTATAAATGCGAAAGTAACTCTTTCTGCTTGTTACATTTTCTCGCTGAATCAATTTTGTCGAATATAGAACACTTTTTATGCCGAAAGTACGTGACCTTGAAATATTTTCCAACTTCAACAATCGAAACAGCCTTAGAAGCTAGTAAATAATAAATCAGAAATCTTTTTCTGAGAAAAAAGGTGCCGATATACACCGACATTGGATTTAATGACGTCATTCCTACACCGTAGGTGTAAAATATTGGGAATCATCGTCTAATGTTCTAAAATCGATACCTACTTCTATTGTAGATATTGTTCAAACATATTAAGGAGCTAACAACAGAAGCACTATTAAATATAGAACTTAACCTATCACATACCCGCAAAACGAGACACAATAGTAAAACAATAACAGCGCGGTCTCATAGGACCGGTCGGGGATTTATGAATTAAATCCAAATGTGTTTTAGAATTACCGACACTGAAATAATAAAGACAGAATTTATCGTCCAATTATTCGACGCCGCATTCCAATTTAAATTATTAAATGATACCTATATTTTTCTAGGATCGGAAAAACTCTGTAAAACCAACTGTGAATTGTTTTCACAATATTTTTTTCCGGAATGATTTTTGTTATTATATTTTATACATTCGATAACCGTTTACACCGTAACCTATACGATATCGCTTCACTTCCAATAAGTTTCAGTATCGTACTGTTTGGCTGGAACGAAATTGCATTTGCTATCATTGTTCTGTATCTTTATCGTGTCAACGCTCTTACAGTACCTACTGTAAAATAATGAATGAAAAGCGAACATGTCCTCAATTTACGTAATAAGCGATGAATACGTGTCTAGTAAAAGTCTACGATGAAGAAAATCATCCCGACGAGTGAGACGAACGCAATGTATAATGAATCATTATACTCGTAGTATCCAAAATTTATCTTTACTCCTAATGAACCGACTAATTTACGGTTGTTTTCATTGAATTTTTAAACACTGAGTAGTATAAGTCAAACTCAGAGTAAAAAAATGTCAGTTAAAGAGCAAGAGACAGTAATTTATGGAACGTAATTCGGCGACTCATTCCCAGTTGCTCAAATTATGTTGAGATACGATCGTCTGGGTTTTATTCTTGTTAAATTATCAAATGTTTCTTCTCTGTGTCAGACTTTAACTGATCAAAACCCACAGATTCCCTTCAGTTGCCCTTTGCAAGACCCACGGCAACGCTTTTGGAGAATCCGCAGCCCTGGCAGGTATCGACCCTAACTGGCAGCTTTAATTTTACTAACATCTCTTTACCACAAAGCGCGTGGAACCTACCGTGTCACGGCGTTGCGTGGATCTAGGTTTGGTCCTTTCCTAAAGGTTGAATGGGCAGCTACCTCACTGTTCGCAACTCCGCGTCTACTGTGGTTGGAAATCAACCGAGTCGAATCAAATCGAGCGACTTACGGTACCCGGTACATCTCCTGCGGAGGCCAGGGCGTGAGGCTATTATTGTCTTTGGTACACAGTTTTGGCGGCCTCCTTTGCTCGCATTACTGCTTAATAGAAAGGTCACCTCCAAGAGGACACGTCAATCACCCAAACGTGGCAAACCTCCACCGTTTCTCTATCGTGTCCTGCAGGTAATCCACACAATGTTGACACCCGAGCGTTTCTTCTTGCCGAACCGAAAATCGGAACCTCCCTAAACATCCGTGTCCGGTAAGGACCTGTGCTGTAGCTATTCCTCAAAGAGGAGCCTAACTGCCGCGCCGCTGGTCTGGCTACACCCTTATACATACGCAAGTAAGAAAAAAGCACTAACATTAATATCCCAAGCTCATTTCACCTCTCCAGTTGATTGAATTATTCATACGAAGACGCACATTGAGTTGCAAATAACGGCCAAACGCACAGTCTATCGGCGTGAATTAGTGGGGAGAGAGATAAGTGGCCGTAAATGGCCGTAATGTTTAATAATAAATGAATTTATGGCCGCTAAACTCAAGTGGCGTTTACACGCGTTGCTAGTTGTTGCCGGCTGTTTGCCAATTTACGATTATGATGATTACACATGATTGCGATCGATTCGCTCATTTTGCTTCATTAATTAGGTACAACCAGTTAGCTGTTGCTTTTGCCTTTGTTTCAGCGTGGGGTTTTCAGAAGACCTCTATACTTAAACAAAGCAAAATTTTGGTAAAGAGGGATTAATTTTTTTTTAAGTTGGGAAATCACGTAATAAGAAGATCGGACGGCGAGCACTGGGTAGCTCGCCGTCCGGTAGTCTGGTAATAATCTGAACCGAGCCTAGTCATCGACGGCGCGTTCTGTTCCACGCGCGCCTCAAGGAGATGTCAGCAAACTGTAGGGGCCCGGTAGGGCCGAAGCCTCTGGGGAACACGGAATTCGAAAGGTTGTCACCGTGTCCCCCAGATCGAAGGCAACGAAGGAACGGGGCAGGGGTTTAGTCAGTAAGAGACTGACATGCCCTCCCGCTCCGCCCAAGAGTGGGAGAAGTCATTCTGATGATGTATCGGAAAAAAACCCTAATAAGAAGATATTACGAAGATACACGCTCTGGGTGGAGTTAAGGGGTGTGTCAAATTCACCTGTCAGTTGCCCTTTGCTGTCCCTTAACTTTTTAAACAATTCCGCAGTCCAAGCAGAGATCGGTCCTACTGTGCTCTAAGCATATTATGCTGACATATTTTTAGAGGTGCGAATCAACTCGGGCTTAGTCCTTACCAGACAGCCGGCTGCAAGCAACTGCAAGCTACTCATTGTTTGTCCACCGCAAACCCGTGCCTTCCGTGGCTGGGAATCGTCACCATTGCGCACTCATGCAGCTGGGGCGTGAGGATATACTTTCCCTCACTGTTTCAGCCACTTCCTTCGCTCGCAATGCTGTTTTGCAGAAAGAGGACCACAGAAAAGTGGTAACAAATTAACGAACACTATATCATTTACTAAATACTAATACCGGTCGTTGTGGCGAAGGTTAAGGGAGGCGTATGTCCAGCAGTGGATGTCTTTCGACTGAGATAGTGATGATCAAAATACTTCGCTAACGATGTTGAATATTATCATTTGTAATGTGAAAAACCGGCCAAGAGCGTGTCGGACCAAGCTAAGTGTAGGGTTCCGTAGTTTCCCATCCGTCACAATAAGTGACCCCAACTTTTCAAAAACTGTTAGTCCCATCAAGTTCAAAATAATTTTCCTAGAAAGTCTTTATAAAGCTCTACTTTCCTGATTTTTTTCATTTTTTTTAAACTTATGGTTCAAAAGTTAGAGGGAAATTATTGATATTATCAAAAAATGAATTTAGTAAACCTCTAGTCATTTTTGAATACCTATCCAACAATATATCACAAGTTAGGTTTGAAAAAAAAAAAATCGCTTTTTACTTTACATGTAGGGGGGCTGCCCTAATAAAACATTTATTCCCAATTTTTATTTTTGCACTTTGTCGGCGTGATCGACATACATACTAGTACCAAATTTCAGCTTTCTAGAGCTAACGGTCACAGAGATTAAGCGAGGACGGACGGACAGACATGGCGAAACTATAAGGGTTCCGTTTTTGCCAATTGGCTGCGGAACCCTAAAAACCAAACCTATGCCATATATACTAGCCATACCTGCGGTGCATGATCATAAATATAAAATGGTGTTTAAGGCTATCACGATTTCCGTGATTGTTCATTGAAAACAATGAACAATCACGGAAGATATCCCGTAAGTGACATTTTAAATTGTTAAATATAAAATGGACCACTTATGAGTTTGTATTTTCAGTCGTCTGACTTGGAGGTGAATGTCAGTGATGGAGCTGTTTTCTTTAAGAACAAGATATTCGAATAAAGGCTCCCCCACACAGACGCGTTATTATCGGTCGATAATATCGCATGCGGTATTGCGTTAACGTCCCGTGCTTCCATTGCAGCGTTATTATCGCACCAGTGTGTAACTACATGACCATCCTAATACAAAATGTACTGAAAACAAATATCGCAGTAACGCATGCGATATTATCGACCGATAATAACGCGTCTGTGTGGGGGAGCCTTAATATTACCTATTATAGGTACCGTATAATACGGGACTGTTGTTTTACCCTTTATGGAAAGGTCAAATGATTTGCCCTTTAAATCCGATCACTAAAAAAATATTCGTGTAGTGGACGTCCTTCAATATTTTTTATTTACTTATTTGAAATTAAAACATCGGCCCACACTAGGAATTATTCCTGTATCGTGGGTGCATTTACAAACATCTCACATACACAAGACATTCTGACCTGAAGGTCACAAAAACGACAAGTTATTTCATGCGGGAATCGAACCCGAAATTTAAAAGAAATTTCATATCAACTGATCGGCACTTTGCGTGACTAAAGGTTTGTGTTTTCAGGAATTTCCATTAACAATTACTGATGATAACGATGATGATGACGGCGATAATATCAATGATGACGACAAATTCAACATACAACCGATTTTAAAATAGCAGGCAAGCAAGATAGGTGGGCGTAACGTTTGAATAATAAATGAATTTATGGTCATTAAGCTCAAGTGGCATTTCCATGTGCCACGTTTCGCCAGTTATCGGCCATTTTGAAAGCCATTAATTTGTGACGCCGATTACGAGTGCAATGCCGATTAGCTTAGCAGGTGCTATTATTTATTCATAGGAGGGTATTTTAACTGCGGTTAGAAAAGTTATTTTTGTCACACAAATATTGTGTATCTGATTACGTGTTAGTTAAATGCACAAACATACATGGAAAACAAACCAGAAGGTGGATTAACTGTAAAAAGAACACCAAATTAATTCAGTAAGTCTACTTACACGTCCCAAAATAATTAACGAACGTGAATGTGTTCAATATGTCCATCCAAAAATGTTTATATTTATTTATAATAATTAGGTAAACCTCAACGGCTGACGAGATAAAGAAAAATTTTGATACACGATTGCCCTAGATTAAATTCAAGGATACTTTATATCTAAGATTATTTTTTATTTACTTTCTGAATACAGATTTTAACTAAATGGCAATGTCTTGTTTTACAAGTTCGACGCGGATGAAGTCGTGGTCAACAGCTAATCGTAAATGTAATTCTATTCTATCCGTTTAAGTCACATTGGTCTTGGATCTGTGTCAATGTTAACCTTTTTTTTAATATACAAAAATACTATTGCTCGGTTTCTCAGAAAACTAGGCTTACGCCTACGTAAAAGTTAAAAATTATCCCAAGGGAATATACACGTGGGATGTAAAAAGTATCCTAAATTCTATTCCAGGAATGACCTTCCTAAGTGGCTAGTTTCATACAAATCCGTTAAGCCTCTTTAGAGGTGAAAAGATAACAGTCAGACAGAGTTATTTTCGCATTTATAATATTGGTATCGGATCTAAAAATATATTTGTACTGAATATTTTTTACGTACAGCCGCCAATCCTCTCAAAGTATAATCGAGAGATGAGAGTGTTTTATTTATTCAAATAGAACATTTAAATTGATATCCTAAGCTTACTAACACGTCGTTTATATCAAAAGCAAACATCTTGAATATTCTCAAGTCTGCGTTTGACGGACGAGTAAAGTATCCAAGCGTGTTGGCAAGAAATCTTTAACCTGCAAACTCTAGCTTAAAGATACTTAGATAGACTTGTTTGCTCCAGGATGTTATAAGTCTCTTACTTTGGATAAGCTGTTGTTCGGCGTCTATTGCGCGAAAGTATATAGTCTCTTTATATTTACAGGAACTTGCTGCTTATCATTCTTGAAAATTGAAACAGTGAAGATTCTAGAAGCTTTTATCGGTTTTCTAAGTTGAGTTCGTGGATTTTTTAAAACTATGCTATCTACAATATCAATAATGTTAAGTTTTTTTTAAAGTAACTATTACTATTAACAATTATAAACTCTTTCTAAAGAAACTATCTACATCTTTTAAAAAAACGATCAATAAGTACTTAATGTCAACAACCTTGTAGGTAATTTTTTTTGGAAAAACTGTGTATAATGTCAAAAATATAGTAAACTTTTTGGAAAATGCAAAATGGAAATAGAATATGATTTTCTTGAAAAAAGATGTTCATGTCCACAGGAAGAAGCAGTTTTTGAAATTTTTACCGTTTTGTTGCACCTTGTCAAGCAAAATTCGATCTAAGTGGATTACAATAGAGATCTGTATAAACATTAACTTATAGTAGGTCGGTTATCAAAACTGTATATTTGGCGTACTGTTTTTATATATTTTTATTTAGGACTAGTATATACTAATAGTCCTAAATGCAATTACGTAATAATTCTCCGTAGTAAACAAGGATTTATAAAATAGTTGCCTTCCCTTTCTCCCCTAAAAATACAACTTTTCGTTTCCATGACAACAACGTTTACTAACAAAGCAATCTAGTATTACTGTCAGAAATAAGGTGGTCATGGTTTATTCTAATCTTATTACTATAATAGGAAAGAAACACACACCCTATTTTTTTTGTGCAACTAGAATATCAGTTATGAGGTCCTCGCGAATAGTATCGTCACACGGCAAGAAATCAGGAGCGAACAGCTACCGGCTAACAAGTACACCGCACGCTCAACCACACGCTGGAAAACGTA
This sequence comes from Mythimna separata, assembly GCA_030763345.1. Classification (NCBI taxonomy): domain Eukaryota; kingdom Metazoa; phylum Arthropoda; class Insecta; order Lepidoptera; family Noctuidae; genus Mythimna; species Mythimna separata. Next base: position 10,855,880 of record CM061172.1, on the reverse strand, counting down.
TGACTTTCTGCACTGATTTCGATAAATCTATAGTGATAAACACCTTCAAGAGACGGGGATGGAAACAAGTGATGCCAGAAGAAGAATGGAACGTTTACTGGTCAAACACAGTAAATTGTAGAACTATATTCAGCTTAGACAATGGCTTACGACTTGGAGACAATCAATTCATCAATCATTTCCCAAACCACTACGAACTAGTACGCAAAGATTTACTTGTAAAAAACATAAAGAGATACAGAAGAGAATTGGAAAAAGACTGTAATTCCCTTGCGGAAAAAACTGAAGTGAAACTCCCGGGCGGGCAAGTCATCACTCGCTATTTATATTTAGATTTCATTCCCGTAACGTTTGTGCTGCCTTCTGACTACAGCTTGTTTGTTGAGGAGTACCGAAAATACCCTCAAACAACCTGGATTTTGAAGCCTTGCGGCAAATCCCAAGGCGCCGGCATTTTCCTTATAAACAAACTGTCGAAACTGAAAAAATGGTCGCGGGAATCTAAGACATACTTACAGCATCATCTCACGAGTAAAGATACTTATGTCATATCTCGCTATATAGATAATCCGCTTCTTATCGGCGGGAAGAAATTCGATTTAAGGATTTACGTCCTCGTTACGTCGTTCCGCCCTTTAAAAGCTTACATGTTTCGGAATGGATTTTGTAGATTTTGCACAATGAAATACGACACGAGCGTCGCTGAGCTCGACAACATGTATGTGCACCTTACAAACGTCAGCGTACAAAAACACGGCAGTGACTACAATAGTGAGCACGGGGGGAAGCTGGGCATACATAATTTAAAGCTCTATTTGGAAGGGACCCGGGGTCGGGAAGTGACCGACAGACTATTCGAGAGTATACAGTGGTTGATAGTGCACTCGTTAAAGGCGGTGGCGCACGTTATGTCCAATGACCGCCATTGCTTCGAGTGTTACGGTTACGACATAATCATAGACGATAACTTAAAGCCATGGCTTATAGAGGTGAACGCCTCCCCTTCGATGACGGCTACGACGGTTAACGACAGGATACTCAAGTCCAAGCTCCTGGATAATCTTTTATCGGTAGTTCTGCCTCCGGGCGGAACCCCCGACTCGCGTTGGAACAAAACGCCTACCGCTGAGGCTTTAGGGGATTTTCAAATACTCATCGACGAAGATTCTATGTACAAGGGGGAGATGGATCAACGTGAGAGACTCGCTCGCAAAAACTAAAATGTAATTTAAATATTGTGTTACGTGAATTCTATTATAGTTGAATTGTTTATTAAATAAAACAGTTCAAATTGGATTTTGATTTTTCATTTAACAACATTAAATACTATACAATTGTAAATTATATTCTGACACGATGGTACTTATTATAACGTGAATTAGCGTCTTCCTTTTCTATAAGTTCTTCGTCAATCAGCAGTTCGAAATCACCGAGCGCATCGGCAGAGGGAATTTTGTTCCACCTCGCGTCTGGTATGCCATCAGGTGGTACCACCACAGATACAATGTTATCTATTAATTTAAATTTCAATATTCTATCATTATGTGTCGTCGACTGTAGAGACGGCGACGCGTTCACTTCTACTAGCCAAGGCTTGAGAGTGTTGTCCACTATTATATCGTATCCGTAACATTCAAAGGAGTGACGATCGTTTGCCATTACGGAGGCGACAGCTTTCAAAGAGTGAACAATAAGCCACTGCATTTCTGCAAACAGTCTGTCGGTTACTTTACGCCCTCTCGTACCTTCCAAATACAGACGGAAATTCTGGGTACTCATCTTCCCACCGTGCAAACTATTGTAATCGCCACCATGTTTCTGCACGCTGACATTAGTTAGATGCACGTACATGTTGTCGAGCTCAGTAACACTCGTGTCATACTTCACTGTGCAGAATCTACAAAATCCATGTTGGAATAAATACGCTTTCAAAGGACGGAATGATGTCACCAGTACGTACAGCCGAAGGTCAAACTTCTTCCCGCCAATTAAGAGCGGGTTATCGATGTAACGCGATATTACGTAACATTCTTTGCTGGTCAATTGGGGCTGAATTTGAGCTTTCGCTTCGCGGGACCACTTCTTAAGTTTTGATAGTCTATTTATAAGAAATATTCCTGCCCCTTGAGACTTTCCACATGGTTTCATAATCCAAGTGCTCTGAGGGGACTTTCTATATTCTTCAACAAACATATTGTAGTCGGCAGGCAGTACGTACGTGACCGGTATAAAATCTAAATGTACATAACGGTTAATCACTTGTCCGTTAGGTAATGTTACTTCTACTTTTTCAGCCAAGGGATTGCCTTCTCTCTCCAGGTCCTTTCTATATCTCTTGATATTTTTTACTAATAAATCTTTACGTGATAATTCATAATGGTTTGGGAAGTGATTTATCATTTGGTTGTCGGACATTCGATAACCATTTTCCATGCTGAAAATGTTTCGGCAACTTTGTGTGAAGGACCAGTAGAAATTCCATTCATCCTCGGTTCCCACTTGCGACCAACCGCGGCGCGCGAAGTTGCTCTGTATCACGGACTTCTCCAAATCGGTACAATAAGTCACTTTACCTTTCTCCACAACTGATGATGAGACTTTACCGTAAACAGCAGGGGATACTTTTCTTGAATCTTGTGACATTATGCGTGCAAAATTGAAAATATTGATACAAAATTAAAAATATAGTCACAACAAAATTAATGTAAATTATTCAGCAGAGATTTTGATTTGTCACTGTCAATTTAGCTTTTATTTTTATTTTTTAATTGCTTTTATCGCCATGTTGAAAGAGTACGCATTGTGGTTGTGATCGAGTAATTAATTTTCAATGTTGGTGTTAATAATAATCTGGAACGAAGTGGGCCATGCTTTTAACGGAATATTAAAAATATCAACATTGATTGATGGGCAGGCGATCAAATATTTTTGTAGTGGGCCGGGCTCGGCTAACGGCGGCGCGGTCCCTTAGCGACAAGGTAAAAAGAATAAAAACCATTGTGTCTTCAGTTTACCATCCAATTTTAGTGGAGGCGACTTCAATTCCCCGAGGAAATCTTGTTCAATATTTTCTCTTCTTTTGTTTGTTTGTATCATTTTCTAAACTACGCCGCGATAATCTGCCTTTTCATCTCCTAGATGTGAACTTTTTGTTACGTTACAAGGATAGCGGAAAATCATAGAATAATTTATGTTTGGGGGAGCTAAAACTGAAGGTTGTGTAACATATTTGGTACACATGATTTATTATTCAGCTCCTATCTGAACCCGAAGTTGACGGTACGAAAATACCTGTTTTTTCCCTTTTGCAGAATAAGCTTTTGGATAAACAAAGGGAAACAGCGATATGGTCTATATGCTATTGTTTACGTCCTATTTTTTTATCTTGTTCTGAAATATTTTGCCGTGATAGGCCCTGGCTGGGATATTGGGAGGCTATTCGATAGCAATAGCCAATATACAAAGTTTGGTATGAACGTGAAGCAATGTTTTTAGCGGGTAACGTACGGCGAAGGAAAAAATAAATGTTTGCCAAGCTTTTGATACGTTGTATCGACTCGTTTTAATACCTTTCTAAATTCTATACAATTCCGATTAGGTTTCGTATGCGAGCCAAATGAATAGCGTATTTCTGAATGTCGTATTATGTTGCTAAGATTTTCTAAAAGAAAAAAAGTGTGGTAAACCTCGTTCAACATTTCTGATTTTTTATAGGTATATAAAAATCGTGTCAGTGTTTGCTATCGAACTCTCCTGAAACGGCTTGACCAATTTTTGTGTTTTTTTTTGTATGCTACTAAGTAGGTCTAAGAATAGGTCGTAGGCAATTTTTACCCTCCAATCCCCTTATTCCATTTTTTCTTTGACACTTTATAGACAGAATCATATTTGCAGGGGCAGTTAGTTTTCCTATAAAATATTATTTTCTTAAAGCTCATTTCACGGTGGTTTTTCATAAAAGTGTTTTAGAATAATACTATTCTTCTAAATAACTTTTCTTACTTCACGCCGACAGTTAACTTGAATCTGTCAAAATAATTATTATCATCATTTCAGCCGAAAGATCTCCACTGTTGGACAAAGGCCTCCCTCAAGTGTGTGAATAATTGCATTACTGGTAAAATCAATTAAGCTGTCTATAGCTCGAAACCATTCGTCTTTGCCTGAATAGCGTCCTTACGATGATCGGTGAGAGAACCGATACTGAGCTGCTCACTTGGTTCACTGAACTCCTTGTGATGTGAAACCGAGGAGCATAATGTGCAAGTGTGCAAGGGTAGATCAGATGGAGTATCCAGTTTCTTCTTATTACTTTGTAATTACTAACATTAGTTTTAAATAAAATTCTGCAAAAAGACAGAAGTCTAAAGTTTTTCTAATGTAAATGATTTTATTTTTATATCTGTATTTGTTTTAAGAAATATACGAGTATAATACGGAAAAATATTAGTATTTTAAAAATTTTCATTATAAAAAAAATATTTCAAAAAACTGTATTCCACCATTATCGGGAAGTTACAGGCTATATAATGCAAAAAAAATACTGAATTATCTGCCAGAGTCTGTGTCATGATAACTACCTAGGTTGAAGACCCTTTGGTATTTAAGTCAAGAGTGAATAGGTTACTTCTAGGCAAGCGTGCTCCAACCGACCACATCGTCGCTGACGCTCCTGTTAGATAGTGATCAAACGCATGCCTAGCTATATTAAATAGGGATACTCTGGATACTGTGTACACTGGATGGGGAATATCCATTTCATCTACCGATGGACCTCGGCAAACGTTGAGTGGCTAGAAATAAAGGCCGCACCTTTATTTCTAGCCACTCAATTGTACTAAAATGCGGAAACAAAATATTACAAAAAAGGTAAGGCTACCTTTGGGTCGGCAGAGGCACTGTATTCAAGTACCTATCATCCATCACGGCGGTCGACACTCAATCTCTGCCCATGCCGCAAGGGAGTCAACTTGATGATGTTTTTCTTATTTCTTTGTTATGTTTTTCACCAAAATATGAAAATGGAAACAAAAGATATGTGTCAAGATCGTGGCTATGGGGACTATGATCTATTTGACCTGTGTGTTTGTATATTAAAGTTGTTAGAATACAATGGTATGGTTTTTATTATGTTCACTATATAAACTCGTTACAGAAAGGATAGATTCAAAATTTGCGGGCCCGTTAAATTTCATCTTTAACGGGCCCGCACTTCCTCATCTCAGATCTGTCAAACTAGGTCTAGTTCGTCCCACCATCTCCTTCATTGTCTGCTTCTTTAAGGGCACCAATTTTGTGCGGTTACATACAAAACTAATGCATAATAAAATCACACTTTTTCTAATCTTCCTAGTGAGCGCTAGATACAGAGCAAAGCTCTTACAAAAATCAAGTATCCACCGTGACATGATCGGTAACATCAGGGCGCTGTCGGCTTTCGTTGAGGATCTGGAGTGGGTCGTATGTATGACATAGAATCTGAGAAGTCTTGAGCGCGTTGGACGTGGAGACAACATCCTGATTCACAATACAAAAAATACTGTCGGAAACTAAAGGGGAAGATTAACTTTTATAAATAGAAACCGGTAAATGCGACTTTCTCAATGTTTTGTGTAAGTAGGTACCTATCCAACTTACGACTTTCAGATTTAATGGAATGATTTTCGGATTTCTTGCCTTTTGTTGTCCTGATAGGAAATGAAACAAAATGTGATGTACTTTCAAAGTAAACTTTAGAAGTCGCTAGATAAGAAGTAAGATTCATCATCATCGAGGAAAATACTTTCTGTATTAATGTTTTATAAATAAAGCCACTCTCCTAAAGTAGTCAGATAAAACGGTGTAGAAAACCAAAATAAACCAACTGACAACACCACATCTAAAAAAAACAATTACATTTCGTTCCTTTCTCAAATTATCACGTATTTTTCGTGGCATGGCTATTATTTTTCCCACTTACCACACTGTCCCCATGTCACACGGACGCAATCAAAAGATCAACATCAGAGGGCCTGACAGTTCAGTAACGAAGGAGAACCACCTTGTAAATCTTCCTTATGTAAATGTTCAGCCATTTTCATATATATTCGCATTCATATTCAGTTTTGTAAAACTACTAGGGGACAGAAAAACGTGTGAATTGTTTCGCGTATCGCGAGTGGAACTGTGGAGTTTCCAATTTATTTTCCTATCCCTTTTTTTTTCATTGTAATAACGTTGTTGATTTTCGGAGATTTTATTGAAACTGCCAGACTTATAAGTTTATTGTATGGAACTATTCTGTACTATCGCTATTGTTTTTGTTTTCTTTACTATGAAAACTCGGCATCAGACAGCGCTTGTCATCCACAGTGCAGTCACGCATTTTGACCTTCTTCGGCTGTATGTTTGTGTATGTGTGCGTGTGTGCATGGTGGGAGGAGTCCATAGAGTGTCTGGTAGTGCAGGGCAAAGTTGAAGGAACCAGGCTGCGAGGAAGATCACCAGTGAGGTGGACAGACCAGATCAAGTCCGCAACTAAGTTCTTGGTTTACAAGTAGGTACCCGGAAAGCTGCAGTCCGCAATGAATGGCGCCGTATTACCAAGATTATCACACAGCGTGGTTCTCAATGACGACCACAACCACTCTGGCAAGAGTGTACCAACTGAGAAGAAGAAGACTATAAAACAGAGGTGAAGATCTTGGTGATGGAGTTTTCTTTCTTTCTTTCCTTTACATGTTACTGGAGAGAAAAAATTCTTGCGGTTATTACTTAACACCTTGCCATTCTTTTAAATAATATTTTTAAAATTCGGAACTTAATAATTTATTCGTATAATGATCGGTATTCGGGAACAGTTTCGTTTTGATGGACACCTCTTTAATCTACTTCGAAGCCCGACTTCGGGAACAAACTGGCTTTAAATGCCAATTTAAGTTTGAAGTGCTTCCTAAATGTTGGCTCTTTGACAGAAAAAAAAAACATCTCAATAGACAACTAATGACCCTGCCTGGACGAGTATTTTTTATTTAAATTCGGCAATATTTTCTTGACAAAGTTTTACAAAAGTTTGTTGATTTTTATATTTGTTTTTCCATTCAGTTGGTTGGTGGGATGGCTGGTTTGGAGGTCTGTTTTGTTTAATGGATATTATAAAATTCGCATATTGCTCTATATTTTTAATTTGTAGGTACGACAGTGAATATGAACTCGAAAAACTGGCAACTTAATAAATCCAGTTGTTTCTGTTTTTATATAGGTCGCAAAAAATTTCAACATTTCATTATAAGAGGGGTTTTACCGTTATTTGGAATCCAAACAGTGGTGGTGCGTTCCTAAGACCATGGCAGCTCATGGTCTCGTATTTATGTAGGACCACCTCCAATCCCAATTACCGATTCCTTTTAACGACTTTCAACAACGAATAGAGAACCTAAAACGAAATCCTCGATGGTTTCAAAAAATATACCATCAAAAAGTTACCTCAAAATATTCCAGTGAAATACTTCGTTAGTCTTACAAATAAAATAATGAACTCCGACATAATTACAAAGCAAAAAAATCTGAACCTCATGAAATACCTACGTTAACGAACCAAAACTTATATAAAAGGAGTTCTATTCAGTTTTTCTCGCAGGTAAGCTTTCACGTCTCATTCATTACGGACTCTACAAAAAGTCTCGTATAATCTCAAATACTTGACCTCGGCGAAATAATAAACACATTTCCATCTTTTTTTACTTCTTAGGGTTCCGTATCGCAAAAGGAAAATACACCCCTCAAGATATAATTTTGTCTATAGATGTGTCCGTCAGATTCATATTTCAGAAAGTTTACTAATGATACTGGTTTGAAATATGAACTAATTATAAATAATGACTGTCTCCTTACAAAGCAAATATCACTTTCTTATCTTTCTCTAATGCAAAAAATAAATATCATCATATCATTATTGTCACAAACCAAGATTACAGACATAGCCCAAAGAGTTGCCAAAATTAAGTGGTGGTGGGCAATGCAAACTTCATTTTTATAAATATGAATGTTTGAATAAGTTTTCAGAGTGGATTCCACGTACCTACCGGAAGACGCAGACACGGAGTTAAACTTAGATATGAAGCCAAAAATAAATTAATTTAAATTTTTATATTACTCTTTAGGTTACTAAACCCTCGTTGGGCGAGCCTGACTCGGTCTTTACCGAATGTTTTTTCCTTCTTTTTTCTAAATGTGGAGTGGGATGGATGGAGTCTTTACAAATTGGGGCAATGTCTAATGGATCGTGGAACTGTCGAGGGTCCTTGTGATTGCGAGGCAGTGAATGGAGTGTTGTTTCATTCGCCTGTCTGCACTTTCACGCATGCAAATAAAAGGCACGAGATGTATTTTTATGTTTAACATACAATTTTGTATTACGTCACGCTTTTTCCTTTCTAATGTGACGTTCTGACGTCATATTTGTATCTTCCAGATCCATGCACCGGTTCATACAATCGTTACGCGTTCTTTGTTATTTTTATTTTCGAATTCATGGCTGGTTTCATGAAGCATTTTTTGTTTTTAATTGCTTGTTATGTAGATTGGCTCTTGGCTTTATTAATTTATAAAAATATGAGTGTTAGTTTTTGACAAAAATGTCATAAGAAATGTATCAAAAATACATCATTGAAACTTGTAAATGAGTGAGCCAGGTCCTCATTGTTGGGCTGCGGGAGTTTTCGTAAGAGGTCTCCCTTTCACTCCACCTATTCCCCAACACAAAAAATGCTCCTATTTTGCTCTTATTGTATCTGGCACAGAACTGCTTCTGACATCATTTAATCGGCAACAAAAAAAAACACAAAAAAGAATAGTCGGGTAACGTCTGTAATAAGAATGGTTGTATCCGACATTGGCACTCTGCCCAATCAATGCCGATAAGCTCGTCCCTCTATCGCACAATATACGCAATACAGATAAGCTTTCATTGACAGGTGTATTCTTCCTTACGGTGGAAAATAACCGTTCTTTTACGCCGATAGAGGGCCTTCTAAGTATGATAACTAAATTACAGACTGTACTGCCATATTAAATCAAAGGAAACCCCGTGATTAAAGGCTGGAGGACAGAAACGTGACATTTATGCCAAGTAAAAGCCCGATATACGGGGAATCCTTTATACATTAAGGCAATTTAAAGCAACCCGTTTCTGAAGGAACTATTTTTGTATCACTTTGTATCCAGGAATATAACGTTCCCCTTTTGTTTTGATTGCTGCATAAATAATAGATTTGAATGCGGCACTGAAGAGTTGAATGTCTTTATTTTTACAGTTGTTTTTATTAAATCCAAGAACTGATTTCGAATTCGAAAAGTATTGTTGAAAGAATGGATATATTTAGGCATTAATAACGAGAAATATTTGTGAGGCAGATTCGTTGACCAAAATTTTTATTAGGTATTCGAAAATTAAAATCATTCCTCAATTAAAATTGGAAAAAATACCAATTAAGGACTTATTTAAATTTTTTAAACATTAAAAGTGACAGAAAATCTATTTGTTGGCCGCTGCCCCATGCATAATGCGAGGAGTCCACAACGGTAATTTTCAGTGTGAAGTTTTGGGCTGTCGACACAAAAACTTCGGAATGGTGTAATTTATAAATCGATTTGTGTATAACAAAGAAAAAATGTATAAAAGGAGTCAAAAATAAAGAGGAAATAATTACTCTGCGTAAAAGATACAGCTCTCAGAAAAAGGCAATAAGATTGGCAATATCAGATACAAGTTCCTGATTCAACGGAACCTCTGATGAGGAAAAGCCCAAAACTACCAAAACATTAACGGAACACAAATGAAGATACCAATTAATTGAGTCGTGTAAATATTATATGACATATCCAATGCTGTCACTGTTGTTCAAACATCGGCAAACTTTGAGCGATCCCAATTACTGCCACGACTCGATACCGAATCGAATCGATTAAAATATCGTTCATTTACCAATCGAGTCCCTGCGGAAATAGATACTACTAAATAATTGACACCCCTCGAATACCTACTATGTTTCGGTTTATTTTTACGTCCCATAATTGGATTACGCGTATTGATTTCAGCCTATTTGCAATCGGATTTTCGGCTATTCAGGAATCTAAATGGTAATTTTATCCTCTATTGTATTTAGGAAAATTTTGACAATCTGTAATTTGAGTAGCCTCATCGAATAATTTATGATTGTTAGAAATACACCTTATTTAATTAGATACTTAAATAGGTACTTTTGAAACCTATTCTGAAGGCCTTTTTAGGGTTCCGTAGCCAATTGGCAAAAACGGAACCCTTATAGTTTCGCCATGTCTGTCCATCCGTCCTCGCTTAATCTCTGTGAGCGTTAGCTCTAGAAAGTTGAAATTTGGTACCAATATTTTATTTAGTAAATAATAATAAATAATAGTTATATAATATAATAGAATAATAAATGGAGGGCCAAGCCACTACATGGGCAGTTTTGTAAAGCAGTATTAGAAAAAGAAAACATAGATAGGAAATACTCTTTCAACTGGCTAAAAAAGCAACCAATTTCATCATCATTAGAGTCTTCCATTTTTGCAATACAAGATCAGGCTATTATGACTAAACAGTTCGAAAGAGATATTTTGAAGAGGCCTATCGATGGCAAGTGTCGGTTATGTTTGACGAAAGACGAGACCACCCAACATATCATCTCTGGGTGTGAGAAACTAGCTGGCACATACTATACCAAACGCCACAATAACATAGTGCAGTATATTTTCTGGGTCTTGGCTAAAAAACATAAATTTCAAGTAGCTAGTCTCTGGTGGCAGGAAGGCCTCACACAGCCCCAGATTAAAGAAAACGAAACAGCAAAATTAATGTGGGAAATTCCAGTTCAGACAGATGTCACAGTTACACACAATAGACCGGATATAATATATATAAATAAAATAGAAAATAAAATATATTTAATAGACATTACAGTACCATCAGACTACAACATAGGGCCTAAGGAAATAGAGAAACTCAGTAAATACCACCTACTAAAAACAGAAATAACACGACTATGGAACACACCAACCGAAATCATACCAATAGTAGTAGGAGCGACAGGAATAGTAGCTAAAAGCATTCATAGATATTGCCAAAAATTAGATTCCGGTATAAACATACATATTATTCAGAAACAAGCAGCCATTCACACTGTCAATATACTCCTTTTCCCTGAGCGTCTCAGGGCGGGAGTTAGGAAAAACCACCGGGAGAAAACTCGAGTAGAAAACTCCGTTTCAAAAAATTTTATATAATACAATAGTTTATTTTATTGAGTTTTTATCAATCACGCCAATAAAGTGCAAAAATAAAAATTGGTAAAACATGTTTTATTAAGGTAGCCCCCCTACATGTAAAGTAAAAAGTGATTTTGTTTTAAATTTCAACCCTTACTTCTCTTTCGAAAAACTCCGCTGGCCTACTGCGAGTTTTTATAATAATTGGACCGCGTTAACGAAAACATTCGTGACGTATTAAGTCGTGAAAGGGTTTTGGTCAAGTTTGAGGTTTACATTAACGCTTACGTTTCAAAATCCATACTAGTTAGAGCTGTTCCAAATATGGCAAAAGAATAACGAGCATACATAATCCATAATAATAAAGGAGAAAGATCTGTATTTTTGTTTTATTTAAAAACAAAAATACAGATCTTTTAAATTGGTGCATTCGTTTTTGAGTTTATTTAAAACTCAAAAACGAATGCACCAATTTAAAAAAAAAAACTCATTCATCAGTAGAATGCTAGTTTATCACTGAGTGATATAGTGTATGTATATATTATTGTCTTCTTACATGCCACCGAAGCCGCTGGCAAAAGCTAGTACATCTATACTATATTGCTTGTCGATTTCGGCTACGTGACTGATTTCTGGTGTGCAACTATGGGTTGCGTGTTATAATATGGCCAATATACCTTATCTTTGCTGTGAAGGTGCGTGCACAGTGCGGTGATATTAAAACGCCATGAATTTAAATGTATTGAATGTTGGAAGGCGGCTTATATCTGATCATGTCTCGACTGATGTCGAGATCTATCTTCCATTACTCATCAAAAGTATAAACATTCTGTTTTATTAAATGTCTCTAATCAGGTATATATTTTGCCGTAGGTGCTGGACTCATGTTTGGAATACCATGGACTGCACACTGAACTAATATTTCGGTCCATATAGGACTCAATATCAAAGAGAGATTAATTTTGTCGTCCGTGCAAATACGAATCTTTAAGGTCTTCGGGCATATCAATATTCGCAACGTGGACTCGATGGACTGATTGGTGGTGAAAGCGAAAATTAAGAGCAAGATATCATGCGGATGCTCTCCAACACGTTGGACGGACTTCATCAAATCTGTGACACACTGCAACTTTAATGACAACTCCAAAAGTGCCAAAAATAAAACTGCATGGCGTCGCATCGCAGGAGAGGTGGTGGTGGTGCAAAGTTCGACCGAGACATCACTACGACCACTGAGTCAAGAGTATACGACGAAGAAAAAGAGATAGGTACTTACATAAGTATATTATGTACTTATGTACATTTAAGTGCCTACTCTAAGTGACACGTTAAAGTTAAAAGCTTTATAAGAACAAGAAACCTGTCATTACTTCCACATTTCTGCATTCAGTTTACATGTGGGAAGGTAAGTTCCCATGCTTTATTTTAGCACCTCTCGCCTCACTGCCGTAAAACAAAGACATACCGGGTGCATACTCGTATAAGTACATTATTTTAGTACATAGGTGTTACGAAATGGCTTTTTTACAACTTGACGTGGTTTGAACTGGGTAAGTGGCTCGTACGTAAGAATGGGATATATTAAATCGTTAACTATCTACAGATAAATGAGTTTTTCTCGACTTGATGCTATCAAGCCAAATAGCTTTCACTCGACTTTTATTGCAAACTAATCTTATTTTCGTAGAAAGACGAAGCATCAGCAGATTATTTTTTAAATTTAATTTAGGTATCTCTTATCTTTTGCAGCTGAATCATGTTTTTTTTGATAAAACTTTTTAAAGCTGCACTTGCATTAAATTCTTAAGTATTCATTCAAAGGACAAGCGAAAAGTCAGACATTTTGAACTTTTTATTGCGAGTAACAAAACAAACAAATTCCAATTTGATGGATGTGGCGTGTGGAGGAAAATGGAATAAAAGCAAACCTCTCTCGTGTGTCCTGTGAAGCCTAACATATGATGGCCAAGGACGGCGACAGTGCCATCTATCACGTCAGGCATGAACTATTCAAGCGCAACGTGAAACCATCAAGTGTCGAGCTTCACTTCAAAATGATTGACGCTCAATTGAATATCTCCGCCAAGCGCGCAGAGATACTCAACGTTCTGTGTTCCCATATCAAGGCGGAATTTCCAGCAAAAATGTTTAGGGTCTCGCCAATTTGTTACCTTTATCTTTATCGTCCTTAAGCCTAGACTTCATGCGTAACTGTAATAAGAACGCGCCACAAAAGATTTTCATTAAGAAAATTCATCAACGCAAACGTAAAAGCGGCCTCACAGTCACACCCGCACTCAACGTTTATGAAAACGCACGGAAGTGTAGTAAAAATAAAAGTTTATGTCGCACCCGACGAGTTTTATGTCTGTAAATGGAGAATTTCATAATACAGTGTACAGTGAGTGAATAAGGCTGGGATCGTGACGGGTAACTCTGTTTGTAAAGTTATTACCGAACGCCAGCGAACAGACTCCAGAGTTCGCCCGGGTGTGCGATAAAAGCAATTTTTGCAGATAAACTCGTGCTGTGTTTCAAATTGTTTTGTGAATTTACTCAGACCATGTTACTGTTATTAGTGTGGTGTGTTTATGGTGTGAAATCATATTGTGTGAGAATGTAAATGTTCCAATTTGAATAGTATCTAGACAATATTATGATGTTTAAATGTCAACACTTTACAAAACCGACGCCCCCCGCGAATAATCCGGTAATGACCTATTACGGGGTTTTTCATGTTATGCGTTTTTCGGCATCTAGAAGTCAAAATACACCATGTAATTTTTTTTCAGAATTTTTCTATCTTCATTTACGAAGATATGAAAAATTACGCTTTTATTCCATGAACATTCATTATAAGGTATTTTAAACGAATAATATGGTTTTAGATCTTTACGAGAAAAAATATCATTATGATTTGACAGTAAACATTATTACGATATTATTCGGGTAAATAGTTTTCTACCTTATTTAAGTAAGTGCAGGCTTATTCGGGATTTTATTAAGAAAACAATTTCGAGCTACATTCATTATCGAGTGGCTCCTTACACAACCCTTTTATATATTCATCACCATCATCATCTCAGCCGAAAGACGTCCAATGCGGGACATAGGCCTACCCAAGCGTCGCCACAGCGACCGGGCCTTTATATATTGCTCGTAATAAAAAACCTCATGAGAAAAAGAATATTTTAAGTAATTGTACCTGTAAAAAAGGTTGTGGGCTAAAATTCAATACAGAAGACAGGTTAGCCCTACATACTAATTTTTATTAACTTGCCAATCGAGAATTTCAATGGCAATACATGTCATTACTCGACATGTTAAATCCAATGATGTAAAAGGCTAACAGTAAATAGAAAAAGTAAAATAATATTTTAATGTTTGAGATGAGGTCATCTCAAACATTAAAATATTATTTTCCCCTCAAAGAAGAAGTAATCAAAGAATGCAAGGAATTTTTTTAAAACACTTTCTGTTACTGAGCAAATGATTTAAACGGCCTTAGAAAAAATGAAAAGAGATGAAAGTTTGATCGATAAACGCTGATGCCTGCCGATCAGAATAGACATCAAATGAAGCTAGATACTGAGGACAGCATCAGAAATCATATTGATTTATTTCCCAAAGTAGAATCGCATTATACGAGAAAAGAGTCTAAACGAGAATATATGTCTGAATTTCTTAATATTTCAAAAACGTATCGACTTTACGTCATGGTTTGCAAATCAGAACTACCCAAATATTGTTGAGATGGCTTCAAAACGACACACATTGCCGATATTATTAAAAAAGCTTCTAAAGCACTAGGTTTCATTTTAAGAATACCAGCCGATTTCAAAAAGTTAAAACATTAAAAATTCTTTATTGTTCTTTTGGCGTAGTAATCTCGAATATTATTCACCGGTATGGAACCCTATTTACAACTGCTACATCTATCACATTGAAAGTATCCAAAGGATTTTTTTAAGGTACATTCAGTTTTAGATCTATATCTAAAACTTATTTACCTGACTATAATAGTCGTTGCAGGAAGTTTCACATTCTTCCACTGAGCAGAGAAAAATTACTGACATAGCATTTTTATTTAACATAGCCAATGGTTCAGTCGACTGCTCAGAACTGATTAGTAAGCTTGGGCTGCGAGTTCCATCCTTTACTTTTAGGAATCATAGACCTCTATATGTTCCCTCAGTGCGTTGTTTTTACAGGAAAAAATCCTACATAATAAGAACTAGTAGATCATATAACGCATTGTGTGTAAGTGTTGATGATGATCTGGATTTGTTCTCTACCAGCGTCACTAAACTGAAGAACATTATGTGCACTCAGTTTTTCGACAATCACTGAAATAGTCCTTGCTTTGTGTACTTGCTCCGAGCGTCTTCATTTCTTTCTTTTATTCTGTCTACTGTCTTTTATTTTACTCTAAAACTATCTGTGAAAACTTCTAATTGGCCATCTGTCAATATTATCCAACTATCTGTATCCTAGGTGTAAGTTTTCCGAAGACATTAAAATAATACTTAAGTAAACTATTCGAATAAACAGTAATAGTCATAATAATAAACTGTTAAACAATCGAATAACCTAATAATTGCTTTTTTTACAAATATTCATTATACAAAACAAATTACACGAATAATAGAGCAACGTGATATTACCGTTGTCGTCAAAAATATAAATTTACACGAATAATATCGCAACAAGATTTTACTGTTGCCGTCGAAAAAATAAATGATACACGAATAATATCGCAACAAGATACAGTTGCCGTCGAAAATATAAATTTACACGAACAATATCGTAAGTGACATTACTGATCAGAGCTTGACCTACACTAATATAGTAAAATGCATTCAGCTAAATTATAACGAAGCCCTTGGGACTACTTAAATTTTGATGAAATAACCAAATAGCTGAAAAAATTAGCTTCCATATGCGATATAAAAAGTCTCTGATACTTGCTGTTTAATGGAGTTATTAAGGAAAAATGGTTTTTTATTTTTCCTGAACATTTACGTTTTTACGATTACCGGATTATTCGCGGGGGGCGTCGAAACTTACTTTTCTTTAGTTTAATTAAAGCAATAATAACATCACAATAATCACTACATAGTATAAAACAAAGTTGCTTTCTTTTTCCCTATATCCCTATGTATTTTAAAAGTTGTTTACTTATAATGCTATAGCGACACTGGCATCTTAAGTATTTTTGGTTCTGTAGAGCCTTCACGCAGACGACGTCACGGGCAGCAGCTAGTGTAGTGCTTAAATCTTTAAAACTACGTAACGGATTTTGATGCGGTCCCACATATAGTTGGAAAATGAAGCGAGAGAGAATGAGAAGCGATTGCCTGTTTCTGTGAAGCAGACAAAAAGGATTGAAAAAAGGCGAGGCAGGTCATGATTTTGTTTAGTTGTTTTTGGGCGTTACCTATTTATCGTTTTAAATAACACAGCATTATGCTGAATTAGGCACCTTTTCGGCCTCGCTTAGGCACCTTTTTTCATAGTATACTTTTAGTAATCCTGTAAACTATGTGAAGCACAAATAAACGTCTCTCTCTCGTCGTCGTCGTCGTCTTTTCGTTCTTTCTTTTTTGCAAGAAAAAAATTAGAACATTCATATACGCTCACTTCGAGCATATATGGGGCCGGTCCACAAATTGCGGCCACTAATCGAGCGACTTGTATATCTGCGGCCAAATTGCATCGGACGCCGAGCACGTGCGACTTGAATTACGAACAGACTGACTGCAAACCGGTTTATGACGGTACAAACTGGTGAATTCGTAGCTGTAGTATTTTGTTTTTGTTGTTGGGCAGTTTTAACCGACTGTGTCGAAAAGAAGGTAATGTTTTCAAGATCGAAGAGAGAAGTATAAGTTGCTGTAGAAAATTGACGGTTGACTACAAACCGGTGTACCTATGATGGTAAGAACTGCAAAATTCGTTGCAGCAGTTTTCTATAATATCGCAAACCTACCGCAAGGCCTGCGGTTTTACTCGTGTCTCTGGTTACTTCTCCGTTTCTGTGGGTTGTAGCATGATATTATATAGTCATGCTTGATAAAGGGGCTACCCAGCGCTAAAAGATATTTTCAATTGGAACCAGTACTTCCAGACATTAGCGTGTTCAAACAAACTCTTTAGTTTTATAATAATAATTAAATATTAAACTAGCTATAGATTAACGTCAGTTTTAGCTTTCTCTTTAAGGTCTTTTGAATATGCCCATTGCAAAATAATTAAAGATACAATAAAAATGCATGCTGTTTGCTGTCAACCGTCGAATTATTTTCTAATGAAAAGGTTTTCATTTTATACAGCTTTTTTTTTATATTCGGCGCGAATAATCATTATTGAACAAAACTTTTCTGTCCCTTCCAGGAGGCGTTTACTCGTTTACTTAAATCTCCCGATATCAAGCTATATCTTTGTCTTTCATGTGTCGCAACAGTTTCCCACCAACGGAGGGTTGTACTTGGATACACTTGCATTGCGCTTAGAGGGACAATCGTCAGACGGTACCACGTTCCATTAAAAATGTCTAAGGCGCCTCCGCAAGTTGGTTTCCGTTCAGGATCTCAGGGTCTTGAGGTATACTTACTAACAATAAATCTTTCTCTCGTATTGATTTATAAAAACAAGTTCATTAAAAAAATGTTAATGTGTTTTTTAAGCTATTTTACCACTCGTTGAATTTAAAGTACCTACACCATTTTTTTAAAATTAGGATAGCATCCAATGACAGGCTGTCAGACTTTTACTAACTAAAACCTATAGTCCGGTCAAAATAGACTAATTAATTGGGGTGAGGTTACAATAATTCGCACTTGGCTGAAAATTGGTAGGTTTGTTCAATACACTATTATAAAGGAAATATGAAAAGTCCTCATCGATCCGGCACGTGCAAAAAAATATACACGCGGTCAAAGGTCACAAAAATGGGTTTTTCGCGTTATTAAGCAAAATGGTAAGTTTTATCATAAAATTAGCTCAGACAAAAATTATAGATCAGACAATTATCTATAAATATGTCTAAATACTTTTTTCCTAAGAGCCACCGTTTTTGAGATATAACGATTCAAAATATTGAAAGAGTTGTAATCGTCAAAATATGAATAAGTACACCACGTATATACTCGTACATCACTGAAGCCGTAATACAAGCAAAAATATCGTTCTATCGGTCAGTGTGACTAACACATATAAAATATGAAAATTTGGGGTAAAAAAAAAAACCATTCCCTTATCTTCTACGCCAGTGTAACCTTCAGCAACATCTGCCTCCCATTCAATTGTCTGCGTGGCTAGGGTCATATACCTGCTTTATTTTACTATGCCGAATACATTCAATGCTATTACGTCTAATGATAGAACGACCTGGAGTTTTTGATTTAATGGGCCACATTATTCAGCCACAATTGTCCGAAATAAAAAAAGTTGTGAAGTGTCAAGACATGAAGAATCATGTCTTGACACTTCACAACTACTAGTTAGTAATACCACATACAAAATTTTTGGATTCAACCTCTTTTTCTCAGGTTGCGCTTGCTACTGTTTCAACTTTTAGAATCGTTATATCTCAAAAACGGTGGCTCTTAGGAAAAAAAGTAGTCAGACATTTTTATAGATAATTGTCCGATCTACAGTTTTTGTCTGAGCTAATTTTATGATAAAACTTACCATTTTGCTGAAAATCGCGAAAAACCCATTTTTGTGACCTTTGACCACGTGTATTTTTTTTTGCACGTGCCGGATCGATGAGGACTTTTCACATTTCCTTCATAATAGTGTATTGAACAATCCTACCAATTTTCAGCCAAGTGCGAATTATTGTAACCTTGGGTGTCTAAATTGACCGGACTACTACTCTTATGTTCCATTTTTACCTTGCGTATCAGAAACCCGGGTTTTTGGTTGCGGTTTGTTGGCTTATTTTCTTTTCTATGAGACACGCGTGGATTGCCGAACGGCCGGACGGTAAGCTATCCATTACTTACCATCCGCAAGCCCAAGTGTACACCATTAACACCCTAATATTATTACAAAAAAAAATCAAAGCAAACAGGATAAATATTCAAATTGCATTTGTTATGCGTAGATACTCTCACAAAGTCAATGATTACTTTGGCTAACTTCGTTACTTAAATAATTCAAAGAGTTGACGTTTTATCGGAAGTTTTATTGAGTTACCTCAACTAAACCGGTTGTCGTCATTTATCAGCTGGCTCGATTCTAAAAGGTCGTTTAATTTTGAAATTTTCAAGTTGTTTTCAAGTTAAAGGAAAACACAACGAAATACATAAACAAACCTACCGTCCCACGAGTCGTAAACGATGACAATAGGAAAGGGCCATTGTTGAATTATTAACTAAAGGAAACAATGCCAAAGCTCCTTTTGCTATAATATAGCAATAATATCCAACCGCCTTATTTATATATCTGAGGAGACTTGGGTAGTTCCAGTAATTCTGCTTACCCCTTTACGGATCATTAGCGTGATGTTATGTTAGCCCAAAATACCAATAAAGGCAGAGTGAAAGGTGCCCACAGTAATACAAATATTTCACCGAAATGGTTCGACAACTCGGGGTAATGTAGCTGCGTAGCGCGTAGTTATGGCTACAGTACATGTGCTACGAATGCCTACGACGTAGCGGTTGCTACGCGGCAAATGTAGTAACATGACGTAATTGCTATGCGTTGTGTAGTGAACAACATTCATTATGAACATTTCATTTCAACTTGATTCATTCATTTTTTTTTGTGCAGAACTCGTAATATCGTAGCTCGTAAACATATTTCGTAGTATTTTAAATGGCCGTAATTAAATTGGGTGGGAAATTTATTGCACTAGCCATTAACCTCGGTTTCGCTCATGTGACCGTCTGGCGTGAACTGAAATATTTTTAGCTTGCAGATTAAATTTGAATAAATGTGGGCCTTTTCGGTTTTAGAACATTTTTATGATTTAATGAAAAAATAAGAACTTCCCCTCAATTTAAATGTAATATTAGCTGTTTAATAAAACAGTTATAATTATACATATAAAAGAGAATTATTTGTAAGTATTTTTGTTTAAACATTCTTTAAAAAGTTACTTTATCACTGAGTGACATAGATTATATTTTTTTACTTTCATGCTGATTAAGTCGGTGGCAAAAGCTAGCATATTATATTTTCGTAGAAGTGGTGTGGAGTTCATGTGTTTTATTCATGAATTAATACTTTTGTTTACTAGTGTGTAAATAGTTCACTAACAAAATTTGACAATTTTACAATATACACTTTTTTTTGGTGGGCAATCATCCAATGACTTCTCCCACCCTTGGAAGGAGCGTGTCAGATTTCTACTGACAAAAACTTACTCCTGATCTTTCTTTGCCTTCGTTCCAGGGTCACGGGGTACACTTTGCACAACCCATGACCCCAGTGAGCTTTAACTATGCTGGGCTCCTGCGGTTTGAAACATAAGCTAATTATTATTACTACCCACAACATCAACCTTCCGTGGCAGAGATTACACAGACGCGGATGCACCATGCGTATATTTTGATTTTTTTAAAACTATCTCTGAAGAGAAAAACCACCGTACATCAGCCATATACCTCCACAGGCGTACGCCGATTCACCCAAGCGGTTGACAGAAGCACACCGGTAATTATCAGAAATATTACACAAAATAATTAACCAATATAATATGCCACGTAACCTGATAACCAGTAAACAGCACAGCCACAATTTATAGTTGCAGTACACTCATAAATTTAACCGCTTTCTGCTCCACAGAGCTCATTAAACCTTCTCCCGGCTCGTGATACTAAGTAGTTCCTAGGGCATATTAAACGTGAACTTTGATAACAGTTTGAAAGTTCGGAAACGCTATAAGTTAGCTTCAACGACTGGCTCTAAGATTAAGCTTAAGAATGTTCTGGAAAACTATTAATAGATTTTACGTATTGCGGAAGCGAGGTTTGGTTAATTCTGGTTTGCTTGTTTTTTGAAGTGGGAAATCATCTGACTTCTCTCGTTCTAAAGAAGGTTGGAAGTCCGCCTTTGTACATTGTTTTGCATGAAGACTAAAAAAAGACACACTTATGTTGCTTCTGTTGCCTTTTGCGTTCTAAGACTATGAGTTGCCTTGTCAGAAATTTAGGCTGGAATTAACCAGGAATCAAACCACTGCCTGAACTGGGAATCGAACGATCATTCTGCTATAAAGCACGCCACAGTAGTATGGTAAGACCCGTTATGGGGGCGCTGGACAAACAACATTGTGCCCTTACTTTCCAGACACAGGCAGCATTATAACTAATACCTAAATATTTTTTACATATTTTGAAAAAAATTGTAACTCTGGTAGACCTTGACGAGGATTTAGCCATGGGATATATTCAATTCAGATTTTTTACTTTTACCAAGAGAGAAACCACTGGTAAAAAGCTACTTCATCAATAAATCAGAAACTTGATAAATTGCTCGAGCAAAAGCGCAACTTTAGTAAAATTCTCCCTTCGCAATCATTGAAGAAGCTTCAGTCACAACAACCTATGAATAGGGGATTTGATTCCCGTGATCACGTACGGCTAGTGGAAAGGCACATCCCTACTCATATAGACGCCATGAGCAAAAAGGTACATCTCACGAACCTTGGTGGAAGGTATTTCTTTAATTTTTCTGTTTCCTTCCATAATATGGAAACTAAAACAATTTTAAAAATGTTTTAGTATTATATTATTGTATCTTTATTTTATGTGTGTACATAAATTGTTAAATAAAATAAATAAGAAATGTCAAACATTTATTCGATAAAACCAGAGTTCTCACTATTATGACTCGAGTACGGAAGCTCGTAGAACAATATCAAAATAGCCACTTGAATTCATAATTAGTAATCATTTCAATTAGTCGCCACAACTCAAGTATCAACTTTTAACGTGGGCATTTAAAGTTAATTATAAGTAACAAAATTAATATTAAAAAGGTCCGAATAAGATTAAGACATACAATGTAATTTACACTTTGTTTTGTACAGCATAAAGTTTATTGTTCCAAAATTTAGTAACGATCTCAAATTCTGAATTGAAATATGGATGTGCCTCGTGATTCCGAAATCTATACTATAATATAATAAAGAGGTAAAGTTTGTTTTTTTGTTTGTATGAGGTAATCTGTGGAAGTACTAGTCCGATTGCTAAAATTTTTTCACTAATAGAAAGCTGCTGTATTTCTGAGTGACATAGGCTATATTTTATGTACGCGGGCGAAGCTGCGGGCTAAAGCTAGTTGTGTTAGTAAATTTGTTTAAAAGGGCAGATGTGCCCACTGTTCTTTGACGTAGCATGGCTCCGAGTTGGAGTAGGTACATTCATAATTCGTAGGCCAGGGACGATGCCTTCAATTGAGTGCAATTTCCGCCAATTCCCCTTCACCGTTCACCGTCGGAATGACGGAGTATGTAGTTTAGGGCTGTCATAGAAATATTGATGACATGGTGTGTATCAGGTGAGCTGCGGCAATATTCGAAAGAGTTATTGTGACCCTGCAATACAAAAGGCCACTGAAGAAATACAGGAGAGGTTTTAGTCTCTCTCATACTCACATACAATACTATGTATGTACTGCACACTCGACACTCACGTTCTTATACTTACATACACAAACTGACACTAAATATTTGTCGATAATAATTATATACTCTTACGTATTCGCCGATCAGTATTGAAGACTTCATGTTAATGTATCGTGATAATTTCTATGTTCTAAGCAGGGCTCTCTTAAATAGGTTTCTAAGTAATTCCTATAGGATTTATAATAACTGAATGCATACAACTTCTCGTATCATATCGTTGGAGTACAGTGCGAGTAAAGTCTTATAAAATGAAAACCTATACCGCGGTCATACCGTATTTTCTTTCTCAGACATAATCCTATTTGTACCGTAACAGCTCGCCGTTTCCGCTTGAAAGATTTTCTCGAACGTGTGCTATAATATTAACTTTATTAAATACTGTTTCATAATATAGTGTAGTAAATAGAATAAGATAGGCGGGCAAGCTGGCAGTTTTACACATTATTACTGACATTAAAATGGAAACTTTATTGGTACCTACTCGTGGCTTAATACCGTTTCTATAGCGTCTAACTTTGCTTATTGCTTGCTAGGTAATAATAAGTGAGCTGAGATCGCTCAAAGTTAATCGCTCAGAGCGGTGTTTAGGAAGAGAAACTAACTGTACACCACTTTTGATAACGTTTCCCGGTGAATTGAAACTAGTTGTCACATATATTTGACGGTTTGGTTGAGTCATTGGCTGTTGTGCTGCAGGTCGCGTGTTCGATTCCCGCGCGGGTCAAATATTTGTATGGCCGGCAGATGTCATATGTGAGGAGTTCACATTTTTATGAAGTTACCCATGAAATATGAGCAATTCCCAGTCTAAGGCAAAAACTACTTGTTATATTGTCTCATTCAATTGATTTATTATCTTAAAGGTGAAAGAAAATTGGGCAGTGAAAATTTTCGTCAATTAAATGAAAAATTACAGGTGGATTTTAGACAGTAAAAGTCTGACACATTGTCTCACTTCATTCTCAAAGCAGGAAAAGTTATTTTAAGATATTTCACATGAAAAAAAAAATGTGATAACGACTCTTCAGGAAAAATAGCTACAATTTGTGTTTTTGCTGGAATGGATTTTCTTTACCATAATTAAAAACTACTTTCCTTAAGTTTTTTGAGAAATCTAAAAAATTACCTACAATACCTAATTAATTATTATTTTATAATATTAAGTTTTGATTACTTCATACATTTTCGAATGAATGGAAGATGGTTTTATTGGTATGTCAGCAGTACTGCGAGAGGATTTAATGTATGTGATGTTTTTCATTTTAATTGTCTCTGTGTCTTTGTTTATTACTTTAATTGGTTGACCAACCGTTGTAATTAAATAAATAATATTTCGATTGTAATTATTGTATTTAGTGTACTTATGTAAGTAACATAATACAAACAATAAGTAGACACGATCTAGCCATAGTTCAACCCGGATGACGGTACAAATTATTCTGATATCTACAGTCACCGCACGCCATATTTCGTACACAAAAGTTCATAAAATAGAATAGAATATATTGTGTGTAAATGTTTGTATATGCAACAGTAATTATCCCTATTTTTTAAAGTACTGTAATTTTTTTATAGACGATTTACTAACTTTGATCAGGTACAAAACAAAATAGTTTTAAATGAAAGGAGCATAAAACTCACTCATTAACTATTCATAAAATATAAACGGATGAAATTAATTACAACAAAAAAAGTCCTGTACGAAGTCAAAAAAGGGCCAGCCCTGTCTCAGGCAGCAATATACTATCATAATTAGAAACAGGAAAAAATTACGGAGCACTATTATTCTAGCCAGCGATGCCACATACGTACCAGGCGGCGGCCGAAACAGCGACACGCGGGGTTGCGACAGTCGTGGAGAGGATCCAGCAACTGGGACTCAAGGTGGCATTGCACAAGTCCGAGGCCATGTGCTTTCATGGCCCTCGGTACGCGCCACCTCCGGGTTCCCAAATAACGGTAGGGGGGGTCCACATCGGCGTCGGGTCGGCGATGAAGTACCTGGGACTCGTCCTCGACAGCCGGTGGACTTTCGAGGAGCATTTCCGACGTTTGGCCCCCAAACTGGACAGGTCTGGGGCCGCTCTGAAGCGGCTCCTGCCCAACCTAGGGGGTCCAGACGCCCCCTGCCGGAGGCTCTACGCGGGTATCGTTCGGTCCATGGCCCTTTACGGGGCGCCGGTTTGGGCGCCGTCGCTAGGTAAGCGACCGGCGGCCAAGCTGAACGCTTGCCAGAGGGTCATGGCCATCCGGATGGTGCGGGGATACCGCACGATCTCCCGCGAAGCGGCGAGCCTCCTCGCTGGCCTGCCACCGTGGGATCTGGAGGCAACAGTCCTTGCACGCATGCACGATTTGCGCGTGGAGATGCAACGCCGGGGCGAAACTCCGCTGCCGCGACAAGTCGCGGCATGGCGGACAGAGTTCCGGCGGGATCTTAGGGTGGCATGGCGACTGCGACTGTCGCAACCCAGTGCTGGGCACGCCGTCATTGAGGCGGTTAGGCCCCTCTTTGAGGAGTGGTTGGAAAGAGGTCACGGCGTCCTCTCTTTCCGTGTGACGCAGGTCCTCACCGGACACGGTAAGTTCGGGAGGTTCCTGCATCGAATCAAGCAGGAGAGGACGCCCGGGTGTCGCCACTGTGTGGACCGCCCGGAGGACACGGTGGAGCACACGGTAGAAGTGTGCCCCGCTTGGGCGGAGCACCGCCGTGTCCTCGTGGAGACTATCGGGAGCGGCGACCTCTCGCGCCGGGCCCTGGTTCAGGCCATGGTCCGGAGCGAGGAGGGTTGGCATGCGGTCGCCTCCTTCTGCGAAGCAGTGATGCTCGTGAAGGAGGCTGCTGACCGCGAGCGCGTGAGGGAACGGTCCTCACGCCGCCGCCGCCGAGATCCCGATCCCGATTTCCGACCACCGTAGGCGCGGGTTCGCGGACGGCGAGCACTGGGTAGCTCGCTGTCCGACAGTCTGGAAATAATCTGGACCGAGCCCAGTCGTCAACGGCGCGTTCTGTTCCACGCGCGCCTCAAGGAGATGTCAGCAAACTGTAGGGGCCCGGTAGGGCCGAAGCCTCTGGGGGGAACATGTGGTATTCCTAACGGTTGATACCGAGTCCCCCCCAGAACGAAGGCAACGAAGGAACGGGGTAGGGGTTTAGTCAGTAAGAGTCTGACACGCCCTCCCGCTCCGCCCAAGAGCGGGGGAAGTCATTCTGATGATTCCCCTACCAGAAAAAAAAAAAAAAAAAACACTCACGGAACGCAGATTAAAAGCAATGAATAAAAAAAATAAGTGGCAGTCATTTATAATAAACTAAATAAGGTTTATGACTGGGCAAAATTCTGAAAAGCTAATAGTTCCAATATTAGGTAAAGCCAAAATATTTTACTAAACCCATAAATCACAGTGACTATTAAAAGATGAAACGAAAAATTTAGTGCCAATTCTACATTTTGATACTACATTATATGTAGTTCAGCGATTTTGCCGCAATGTGATTAATAACTTTGGTAGTGACGTAGCGCTTCGTGGATTTTTCAATCGAAGTTACCTCGCACTCCTAAGCTTGGGGCAAAAACGTGACATTAAAATATGCAGGAGGCCGTTCCGCTGGCATCCTATCGATCGAAAAAATTCCCTCGCTCCCAGGCAGGCTACTGCTCGCATCCCTAACTTTTTTCCCTGTTTTTTTTTCGACCATTCTCTAGTGGCTGAAAAGTTGTGGCCTGTTTCGTGGTGGTATGTTTTACTAATGTACTTTAGACGCTCGGTTAAGCTAAGTTAATTTATTTTCGAGAGAAACACACCTGTGCTGGGTAAATTAATTAAGTTTTTAAATGATGATGGACTGCTTTTAGTTAACTACCTAACTAAAGAACATTTATAAACAGATTCCCTTACTTATTTACAAAGCCGTGACAAAGAAAGGGCACCTTAAATAATGTGTAACAACAGCCAAATCCTATCAAATATTAAAACATACGGTACAAATCTCAAAGTCTGGCAGCACTTGTTACAATTTACCCTGGGTTCCAACTAAGCGTTCCTTTAAGTCGTAGAGTGTACTACATAAGTAATGTGCACATAGCGGTAACACAAAATACATAGGAATTTTACAGAAGGCCAGTTCAATATAACACAACAAGCGTAAATGAGTACGAGCGTATAGGCCTTGTGTGTGATTTGAACTATCTCGGTGGTCACAGTGCATCGCGAGTATTGATAACATAACAAATACATATCTTTACAGAAATAAATCTTTCATACCTTCTTATTCGTCACCTAACTGCTTCTAAACGGCTTGACCAATTTGGACGAAATTTGTTAAAAAATATGTAAATTTTAATATGTATGTTTATATTTGAATGGGTCTCTGGATGGTTTTAAAATATAATTGAACCCGAATTTTAATGAATAATAATAATAATTAGAATCCTATTACAGCGTCAGTTAGATGCTGTAATTGGATTCTCAATTTTTCGTCCTGAAAAGCTAGTTTTCGAACCGAACTTCGTCTGTTCGGACCGCTAGTATAAGTCAATAGATTAGTATAAATATAATAAATAAAATAAGAGCATTGTAGTGGAAGTCAAGTAGAGACTAGATTTGTGTCCTCAAAGTAAATAAAACGGTAGACTATCGCTTGCTGTCGTGGCCGCTCCCTCACATTTAGATAGACTATTAATCGTTCACCATAGTAACTTCAGTAAAGACTTACTAACGATTTTCTAAAGGTCTGATGCATCGCAGACACTTTAGTAGCTGCCCAAGCTTCTCAGTCTGTCCAGAGCGAACATTCGGCGTTCTCAAACAAATGACAGTCACGATTGCAATTCATTTTTTTTTAATTAACCTTCTGCACATAGGTACCTGTTCTATGGTAGTAGGTACCGTGCGATATGCGACAGGGAAAAGTATGCAGCATGCATTAGGCGGCGCGACGCGGTGTAAAGCGCTGTCGTATATATTAGTCGCTAAGGCTGAGTTTAGATGACGAGCGCTTTATACGCTGTAGAGACAACGGTAACATTTCAATCAAATATGCTTTGCTTTGAACGTCTCATGAGTATATTAAGTTTCATGTAGTCATGTAGCTTTTGCTAGATATTTTAATGTGGCATTCGCGTTATAGTTTCTCCAAAATTTGCATTTATCCATAACATTTTTTATTTTTGGATATATAATTATCAATTATCTACCCATTTATTTATTTATAGTTATCAACGGTACATGCCATATATTATATTTCAGGCATAGTATAATTACTGGGACTTAAATGGCTGTAAACGCAAAGGGGACCTGATGGCACACAGGTAAGTTTTAGTTAGCAAAAGACTGACACGCTTTCTCGCTCCAGTCACAGCCGCAAAAGTTATTTGATAATTTCTCACTCAACAAAAAGCGTCTTAAATTAATTCCTTGCCACGCTATTGTCGGCTTTGTGTTGAGCTCTTGTTATCTATACTAAGTCTTAAGGTGAGCACACTTATGACAGTATGACACCGTCCTACAACACGTTTTTTGTTCCGTGGTCCTCCATAATCCGATTTTCTTTTGTCCATTTTACCATCATTCATGCCGCTGATACGATATCTCGTTTTTACTCAAGAAATATGACACAATAATATTTATTACATTGTGTATGTTTCACTTATTCATGTTTGTAATAAAGCACTTGAGGGCTTAATAAAAATGTGACGTATAAAACCTTTATTCATTGTAATATTGAATTTGTTTTTACGTCTCTCTCGTATTATTTTTGATCCCACATTATCCTCGTTGAGTGCAAATTTTAATGTTTTCAACGTCACGTACTTGTCGTGTTTCTGAACCAATCCATCATTTTACGGTATTTACTTTCTTTTGATGTGCTTTCATTTTCATTTCAGATACGAATATGTTTACGCTACTTATGAAAATGTTTGTGAAGGCATTTTCTTTGCGGAAAAAAGAAATATAAAAGTTCACGCGTTTTGATTTTTTTTCTGCGAACTTATTCATATATTAATAGAGTTTTTATTTTATATATACATACGAGCTTTTGCCAGCGGCTTCGCCCGCATGGAAGTAGGTTTCTTCAAACAAATATTGGACCTCATTTCATGCCTGAAGTGAGGAATTTTGGAAAATGTTCTCTTAGTCCTTGCCTTCATCATAAAAGGAAACTTTGTGCAAAATGTCACGTTCCTAATCCCAATAGTTTTGGGATTAGGACATGTTGTGCGTTGCTATGTCAGTTTCTCCTTAAATAGGTACATAATTATAATAGATTATCCGTAGAAAAGATGGACGGATTGTGTGAGAAGTAATATCAAAGGAAAGGAATCTATACTAATATTATAAAGAGGTAAAATTTGTAAGTTTGTAGGTTTGTACGTTTGTATGTAGGGAGTAATCTCTGGAACTACTGGTCCGATTTGAAAAATTCTTTCAGTGTTAGATAGACCATTTATCGAGGAATGCTATAGGCTATATACCATCACGCTACAACCCACGGGAGCGGAGCAGTAACGAAAAATGCGGGTAAAACCGCAGGGGACAGCTAGTAAGTGGTATAGTGACGGTTGATAGAACAGAATGGAAAAAAAAAACATGTTGCGTGTACCCCAAGTAACATGGAACAAGGGCAGGTAGATGATGACAGTACAGTTTATATTTATATTGATTTAATCGTGGATTATAGATACGTCCCTGCTTTTCCAAAATAAAAAGAAAGAAAAACATTTTATTCGACTTACAGACGAGTAGATACACACGCTGTAAGAAAAACATGATTCAGTGATATTTTAAATTTTTGAATATGCAAAAGTAAAGTGAAGTAACAACATAAACAACACAATTAGGAACCAAAGTGTTCTCAAGGTCACAAGGTCTAAAAAAGCCCTACAATATTAACAAAACATTTCACTAACTTCCCCATAACTTACACGCAACACCGATTATTTTCAGTAATAAAACACATTTACAATAACAGTATCACATAATTTACTTTTTACAAAACCGACCATGAATGTCATTAACCCATTCATTGTGGGCTTCAAAATGGCGCTATTACGCACGGTGTGGCCATTGTACCTCGTGAACGCACATCATTATAAGCGCTGAGCGTAGTGATTCACTGGTCAATGTGAAATAATATCCGCTTATAGGTGTTACCGCATCCAGTGTGGCATGGAGAATAAATGGATTTTAATTCTTGATAGTTTACAATCGTTGTGGCAGTACCTATTGTTAAAAATATACCACACCATTACGCATCTGACATGACCTTTTTTTGAGGGTGACAATTCACCATTCATCTCACGCTCTAAGAAGAAGTGCTTGTCGTTACTAAATAAAACTCATTTGGTTTCCTTCAGTTGTCCTTAGCATTTTAGGGCCGTGAAAACTTCTTCGAACGTTCTCGTAGCCCTATTTTGATACAACATTAGCTCTATAAAACATTGAATTAAAAAAACCATAGAAAAATGATCCTTTAATCTTTAAATTAATCAATAATTTGAAGTTGAGCGTTTGTCAATTTCTAGTCTAAAGACCTATCAAACTTTGACATTGTAGTAGAGTTTAACACGTTCCTAACTCCAAATATTAAACACAAAAAGTGACCTTATGATATCAAAACACATCTACAGAAAAACTGTTTCATTCCTAGTGTGCCACATTTCAAAACACAGGTCAGAAAACAAAACCACATTCTAAACTTGCATCAAATCTACTTAACAAAACCACATACAAAGCCGAGTCTTCCTGTCGAGTCGAGACACGAGCCATATAATTAAAAAAAGAACTCGGTAAATTCGCAAAGAGTCGAGCGCCAAATTATAAAGTTGCGAGCAAAGCCAAGTTGTGGCGGTCGCCGTAGATATAAAACTTGTACAACATTAACCCCCGGAAGTTCTTCACTATTTAGCATATAGAATGGCCCGACGGTGTTATTTTTGCGCCACAAAACTTTAAAATGCAAATCGCAACGTATGCACGGCGGCTTCTTTGACGTGTACTCTCTAATTTTACACTTCCCTGTGGCAGTTTTACGAGATCGCAACATGTGATAGGAGCTTAGAGGTTTTTAATAACCGTGTTAGTGGTAGTATGTACGTAGATAGAATATATTTTGCGGCATATTACCATTGCAACACAGTTCTTTCAGAATGTGCGTAACTGTAACAATTTCACAGACTTAGAATTAATAGGTTTAAAACAATATACCTCGTTTAGTCTAGCTTAGGTACTAATTAAAAATATGATAAAATTGGTAGTGTGGTCGGAGCTTTTCTTCACTCTTGATTCAAAAAAGCTCTTAGGTTGCAGCTGTCAGAAAAATCCTTCCTTAGCTGTGTGCACAATGAATACATTCTAAATAAAAATGAACCAGTTTTAATTTTAGTTTACTTACATGTTATCTACAAAATGTATAAAATTAATCATACACAATTACTGTACAATATCCTACTTTTCTTTATTGAATAACTATTATAATACTTCGATAGCTCCTACATTTCTTAGGGGGTGCAACTTTTAACAATCTTTGATCGCTACAACTTTTACTGCCAATTCACCGTACTACCATTCTCCTGTTGATTCCCGACTGGTTGTTGCAGTTTTATAGAACATTTGAATGTTATAGATAACTACTTTGTATCGCTATTGTGCACATTTCAGAATACATCGGTACATCAGCAGCGTTAACCACAAAGTCACATTAATGTTAAAGCACTAACAATTGTATTGTCTTCATTTATATTTCGTTTTCAAAGCACGACTGTGACCTGAAGGCTCCTCCTTTTCTATTAATTCTTCATCAATTAGTAAGTCGAAATTACCCATAGCTTCAGCACTCGGTATTTTGTTCCAACGAACGTCCGGCACTCCGTCCGGTGGAAGAACTACAGATAACATGTTATCTATCAACTTGTACTTCAAAATCCTATCGTTCACCGTCGTCGATGTTAACGAAGGAGACGCATTCACTTCCACTAACCACGGCTTTAGTTGATTGTCAATTATTATGTCGTAACCATAACACTCAAAACAATGTCTGTCATTCGCCATCACAGATGACACAGCCTTCAAAGAATGCACTATCAACCACTGCATCGCTGCGAACAATTTTTCAGTAACCGCACGACCTTGCGTGCCTTCCAAATACAAACGCAGATTCTGCACCGTCATCTTCCCGCCATGAATGTTATTATAATCACCACCATGCTTCTGCACACTCACGTTAGTTAGATGTACGTACATATTATCCAACTCCGTAACACTTGTGTCGTACTTCACCGTGCAAAACCTACAAAAGCCGAGTTGGAACAAATAAGCCTTCAGAGGTCGAAAAGAAGTAACCAACACGTAAAGTCTCAGGTCAAACTTTTTGCCCCCTATTAGTAAGGGATTGTCTATGTAACGCGAAATAACGTAACTTTCTTTAGTCAATTGTGGGTGGAATGGCGTTTTTGCTTCACGAGACCATTTCTTTAGTTTGGATAGCTTGTTTATGAGGAAAATTCCCGTTCCCTGAGATTTTCCGCACGGTTTCATGATCCAGGTGCTTTGCGGTGATTTACGGTACTCCTCGACAAACATGTTATAGTCGGCGGGTAGCACAAACGTAACAGGTACAAAGTCTAGATGAACGTACCGAGTTACCACTTGACCTCCGTGTAAAACGACCTCGGCTTTCTCCGCCAAAGGATTGCCTTCCCTTTCGAGCTCCTTTCTGTAGCGCTTTATATTTTTCACGAGCAAGTCTTTTCGCGACAGTTCGTAGTGGTTCGGAAAGTGATTTATTATTTGGTTGTCATTCATCCGGTATCCGCTCTCGACGCTGAATAAGTTCCGGCACGTCTGCGTGGAGGCCCAGTAGAAGTTCCATTCATCGTCGGGCCCAACTTGGTTCCACGCCCGCCGCTCGAAGTTGCTCATCAAAACTGACTTTTCTAAGTCCGTGCAAAAGTTAACGCGGCACCTCTCGACAGCCGGCGCGTTGACGCGCCCGTAGAGGCTGTTCGCCATTTTCTTAGCGTCTTGATTCATGGTTAAAATAATTTCGCGTTTATTCAGAATGATAGTGGTACTTATTGACAAAATATTCGAAGCACAGGTGCGTATCCTCGGTTGTCATGGCTTTCGGCAAATATCGTTCGCTATTGGCTGTCATCCAATCCGGCTGGTTTCGCTATGACTACGTGTAAACATTGCCGCTACGTATTGATTTTTAACGAGTTTTTCGATGTCGGCACGCCGGCTTACGTGCAACTTTTGTATTACGGGAAAATAAAGGCGATTTCTGATATTAGTAAGAGAGTTCCTTACTAAGTATTAATCCGACATTTGTTATTACATGAAAGGTTTTTCGTACAACAATACATGCTTTTGTGATTTTATCAAATATTATCTCGCTTAGTTATAATTGCGTCATTAAGGAATGTTTGTTACTAGGTTTAGGGCGATGTTCACCGACACCAAATCGACTGTTTCAATATTAAAACGACTGTTTTAGCAATATTTCCTGTTCCTTATCGTCGGTTATTGACGTTAATCAGATGGTTATCTTAAACTTATGTCGGTGCACATGGCCCTTAGTTAATAACGGCGTATTTAAACGATACCTATTTCAGTATGAAATCACGCGACAAGAAATAAAATATAAGGTGCTATGGTAATACGGGCTAATTATCGGGTGTACCTGAACACTCGGAGGTATGCACAAAGCTTAGCGCTCGTAAAAGACGTCGTGTAAGCACTTTCCGTGTTAATATTGTTTTGACGTTTTACGACAGCCGTCGCTCATGCCACATTGGGCCAGGAGACAAGCGGCGTAGAGAATAATATTTATATTACACTAGCTGACCCGGCAGACTTCGTACTTCCGATTTTTTTTTTAAATTTTTCTCACCTTTTAAACCTTCCCTAGGCCTCTACGAACATTTCAAAACCAAGATAAGATAAATCCGTTCAGCTGTTCTTGAGTTTTAGCGAGACTAACGAACAGCAAGTGATTTTTATAAATAAAGATATAAAAACATCCGTGTACTAAAAAGTGAACTATTTAACAAATTAAATCTCATCATCATCTGATGATGATTTTCATCAACAAACTAAATGTCATCATGATATGATGATGATGACATTTCAGCCGAAAGACGTCAGCTGTTAGACATAGGCTTCCCTCCACATCGACCGGTACCTGCAACCCTCACCAGGTCATCAGTCCACCTTGTGAGAGGCCTTCCAACGCAACGTCTTCCAGTACGTGGTTGCCACTCCAGAACCTTTCAATTCCATCGATCATCTGTTCTAAGTACAATGTGCCCTGCCCACTGCCTCTTAAGTTTGAAGATATTGAAGTAGAAACTGTTTAAAAATAACAACACACCAGCGATACTGAAGAATTCTTTAGTGTGGCTGACAGTTCCCACATTTTGTAGAAGCTAAACTCCGATAAAGGGGTCCTGTTTTATAGTTTAACTTTTTCTAGCTGAAAATCACCTAAAAGCATCACAAGAAACAAAGCACTCTGTCAATCACCTTACAACAATTAATAGAAAAACCCTCCGATAGAAAACGGTAGTCACAACTTTCCTGGCCACAAACTCGGGTCGGTAATAAAACACTCATTTCTAACTCTCACATACGGCATGATTTAATAAATGTTTATTCCTTTTCCGTACGGTTTTCCCTCTTGGGTTTCCGGGGAATTATCCTTGTTATGTAAACTTATACTTAGGGAATTATTCTAATATAAACAGCGGTATTGATGTTAAAACAGAATTAATATTGCGATATTGCTTTCTGAAATCGATAGACGTACACAGGTATTGGTATCATCATCTTTCTTTTGCCAAAAGATGTCTGCTGTTGTGTATAGGCCTCCCTAAATTGTCAACACAACGAACGATTTTGTTATAGGTTCTACTTTCTTTCTGTACAGATGGCAAAATGATTAAGTATGCATTTATGAAATGAACACCTTTTTTTCGGGCTGTTATTTCCTATACAAAATTAGATGAAACTGCCGTTCCATAGTTTCGATTCTCAAATAAGGCAAAGTGGTATAGAGTATTCCGATTTTAATTTTCTGTAATACCTATTTGTTTGAGACTAAAATGTAACTGGTGAAATACAATTGTAACGGTATCCCTAATTCTTCAGCGAAAACAAGCGTGCTATCATATAAGTTAGTTTTCCACCAAAAAGAATGGAAGCGTTCGTATTTTTACGAGGTGCAATCCAATCACTGCACAAATCGAATACTCTCAGGTTATGCAATTCTATTTTTTTACCTTTTCGCCTGTCACGCTCAGACGAGCTATGACAAAGACTTCGTCACATAGCACTCACGTAACTGAGTTAAAAGTTGATAGAGCTAGCTTCATACTCGATTCTTTTGTTTGTGGTACCGTGTAGCTGTAGGTACGCTAGCTTTTTTGACTGTTACGACGAGCTTCTATTTTAAAGTGACTTCAAAAAAGAGGAGGTTATATTTTCAGATGTATGCATTGGTTGTTTTTTTTAACGTTTGTCGCTGATTTTTCGGTCAATTATGGACCATTTTGTTTTATTGTAATATTCTCACGTTGGTCACTTAGAAATATGATCTGATGGTGATCTTTGAAGATATAGAACGAAACTCATAAAATGGATGAAATAAATAAAATGGCTTTGTTTATACATGTAGTTTATAACCGACTGAAGAGACAAAACTATTAGAGAAATACTGGCTTCCGAAATTAAAATTATAATGCACTTTCTAATGCTTTTTTTTGTATATAAGCATGTATTAATTATTTTTTCTTATTATTTTTCTACTAAATTGCACTTGCCGTGTTATGTTTCTGCACCACCCTTTACTTTACTGATAGAAAATGCCTAAGGTATTAAATCCGCATTTGTACAGTATATTTTGTAAGCTTAAAGCTAATAAATATATCAATTTAACTCTGTATACTCAATATTTTGTTTCACTGTACTGACAGGTATGATAATCTCTTGATAATCTCTAGATATAAACGGTCGATACCTGTATTAGTAGATGATATTATCAATTGTCGGGCAAGTGATCCTACGTATCCGTTTCATTATAATTAAGTAAGGGTAATTAATTATGAAACCTTATCTGCAGATTGATATCACTAATCAGTCAACGGTTAAACTATACCTGTTATGTAATACCTAATGTCTAGTATAATGACTATAACGTATCCGTCACGTTGTAACTAATGACTGATTGATATATTAGGGAAGATGACAGGTTTCAGGTTATATAGGTAGGTACATCGTTAATGAACTCAACTGAGATATACAATGCCCTTAACAAGAACCAAGCAAGGGGTATCGTTTTCCGGATGTCGGGAGTCATTGACAGATTCTCGGTCATCGTAGGCGAGACGGTGAGCAATGGATAGTTTGTCGTCCAGTAAGGGCCTGTTTCACAATGTCCGAGTAGGCACTACTCACTGAATAAATTCAAAAATTTGACAGAATTTGTATGAAATTATCTGTCAAGTAAGATACTCGAAACTTGATCATAGGTGGTGAAATAGGCCCTAAGTATCAAGCCCAATCGATATTGTTATGTTTCACGCGTGCCCCAAGGCCTGACTGAGCTTACTAGAGAGCTCAAAGAGTGTTTTTTTTTAATTTGTTATAAACTAGTGATTGACAGCGATTCCACCTAATGGTAAGTAGTAATGCAATCGTTTATGGTGAGGCGCACTAGCTTATTAACAGCCTATTCACTCTAGCCTTGAAGACACCTAAATTGTAGTCGGACGGGAAAACCGCAGCAGGCAAATTGTTCCAGTCCCTCGATGTACGCGGTATAAACGACGAAGCAAAACGCTTCAAGTTCAAATCACTTTAAAGAGCAAAGAAATAGAAGCGGGTCTTTTTCAGTAAAAATCTGACACTTGGATCTCGTTACACGTAGGGCGGGAAGAGTTATTTGATAAATTTCCACCTTAAAAAGAGGTATCATGTTAGTCTCCCGACTAAAAGAAGGATTGTGGAAGTCAGATAGGAAGGCTCACAATACAAAATACCTTTATTCATTAAAATAAGCTGTAAGCCACCCAAAAAACAATAAAATAAATAAATAAAATTCATGCAATCCGCGCCAATATTAATTACGAAAACAAGGATGAAAAAATATTACTACAAATCACATAGTACAAAACGAATTTTGATAGTTAACATTATATCGTAATCTTAGCATAGTGAAAGGCAACAGATGAGAGCACTTTTTATTAGATATGTTTGCTCTACCCACACCTTTTCACCCGACTACGAAGCTGGTGAAGCCATAAGGAAGAGTTATGATTTTAGTAGTCTATCCTCTATACAAACTTTAATACCAAAATATACAAAACATACAAAAGGGGCAGAAAAAATAGTACGAGTAGTAGGGAGCAGTAGCAGAGTTTATGTTGTGATTATTTCGAAACTAGGATTTGAGTCTTCCATTTGTGTTACTTCGTAATAGGTCTAGTCTATTTACTAGCTCATCTAGCTTATATCATCATCATCATCATCATCATCTGCCTAGCCTTTTTCCAACCATATTGGGGTCGGCTTCCAGTCAAGCCGGATTTAGCTGAATACCAGTATTTTACGAGGGGCGGCTGCCTACCAGACCTCCACAACACATTAACTGGGATAACACAGTAGGTACTTCATGGCAAGACTGGAGTCTGATTTACTGGCTTCTGACTATCCGTAACGACTGCCAAAGATCTCCAAATGACAGCCGGGACCAATGGCTTAACGTGCTTTCCAAGGCACGGAGGAAACTCGTTATGTTAAGATGGTCACCCATCCACAGACTAACCTAGGCAAGCGTTGCTTAAGCTTGAAGATCGACCTGTGCGGCTGTTATTATCTAGCCACGAGCTCCTCAGAGAGAGCTCATCTAGCTTATATACCAGCATTAAAATAGGTCCCCTTACAAACTTTGGTCCCCTGTTTCATCCACCCCGTCTCAATAAAAGGACCTTATGGTACAAAATTTCACGTGTCTTCTAGTCCAAATAGTTTCGCCTGTGGGTTAATATGTCAGTATAGACGAATAAAGGCGAGCAAACTGAAAAAGCCAAACCTGCTCCATTGAAATACAGCATCAAACATAGGGAAATCAAACCGCGATCCGAATCACAGGCAATCTCAGTGAGCTAATCAGTCTTTCTAGCAATCAAGCCGAGTAAGATAATTAAGTAAGTCTGATTGCTTACCCCCTCACTCCTGTTTCATGCCTAAAGCTTTCCTTTAGCAAATTATTACACTAGGCAAAACAAAATACCCGATTCATCACTTCATTTATATTTGGCGTTACGACTTACGTGACCCGAATTTTTATGAGCAAAAAATGCGCAGAATTTTGATTAGTTTCAGGAAATAAATAAAACAACAGCTTTTATTAATTGTAAATTAATGTTTGTATTTTATAAGCAGTTGTACAACGTCGTGCTAAGAAATAAAGCAGAAAAGATTAAATATGGCAATGGTAGGTTAGGTTCCGTATGGTGTCTGGAACCGAAGAATTACACCATCCCATCTCTTCCCGTGGGTGTCGTAAGAGGCGACTAAGGGACACACCAGAAAATGGGCAGCAGCATTTTCTGTGCATTTCAACATCTACACTGCGATCGCCAACCCGCATGCCAAGCGTGGCGATTATGGCAAAAACCCCCCAACAATGCAGACACGCAAAACAAAACGGCCCCTAGTACCCGGCAGCCCGTCTAACCTTGACTACGGTAGCGGTCAAGGCTACGGCGAGGCAAGGGGTGCGAAGAATCTCCGGAGGAGGCTAGGCTACCCCTTCCAACGACTCGACCTGGCAACATACAACACGCGTACACTGCGGACCGACGAGAAGATCACCGAACTTGAGGAAGAGTTAAGCGGGGTACGATGGAGTATTGTGGGATTATCCGAAGTCCGAAGACAGGGGGAGGACACGATAATTCTCAAATCCGGTAACCTGCTCTATTTCCGGGAGGGCGACCAGCAGTCCCAGGGTGGTGTCGGGTTTTTCGTCCACAGGTCCCTTGTGAACAATGTGGTGAGGATCGAGAGTGTGTCGACCAGGGTGGCTTACCTTATACTCAGAATATCGGCAAGATATTCGCTGAAGGTCATACAGGTATATGCCCCAACCTCGACACACTCCGACGACGAAGTAGAGACCATGTATGAGGATATATCCAGAGCCATACATGGTTATAAGACTCACTTCACCGTGGTCATGGGGGACTTCAACGC
Organism: Mythimna separata; assembly: GCA_030763345.1. Lineage (NCBI taxonomy): Eukaryota > Metazoa > Arthropoda > Insecta > Lepidoptera > Noctuidae > Mythimna > Mythimna separata. The sequence continues at coordinate 10,816,717 of CM061172.1, read as the reverse complement.
TAAACTGGGCAAACGAGACGGTGATGAGCTGCGAGTGGGGCAATTTGGATTTGGACGGCGGAATCACCGGGGACACCTACTGGCTAGCTTTATGGAGAAGGAGGGCCTCTACATGATGAACTCTTTCTTCAAAAAGCGTGAGCATAGGAGGTGGACCTGGCAAAGCCCCGATGGTGCAACTAAAAATGAGATTGACTTCATCTTGTCGACGAAGAAGCAAATATTCAATGATGTCTCTGTGATCAATGCGGTGAAAACTGGTAGTGATCACCGCATGGTGGGAGGCACATTGAATATCAACATCAAGCTTGAAAGGTCTCGACTGGTGAAGTCTACGCTCCGTCCAGCACAAATCCAGCTCCAAAACCCCGAGAGCTTTCAGCTCGAACTCCACAATCGTTTCGAGTGCCTAGGTAGCTCCGTGGACGAATGTAACGATGGGTTCGTGGAAACTGTCCATACGGTCGGGTCTAAGTTTTTCAAGACCCACCGTACAAATAAGAACAAGAAGCTCTCGGATCCGACTCTCGAGCTCATGAAGAAGAGGCGTGAGATGATTCTGCAGTCTTCAGACGATTCGTGCAGATACCGTCAGCTCAATAGACAGATTTCGAAGTCCTTAAAACGCGATCTTCGCCACTTTAATTCCGAAAGGGTTAAGGACGCGATAGAGCGGAATAAGGGCTCCAAAGTCTTTGCGAGGGATCTGTCTATTGGGCAGAGCCAACTCACGAAACTGAAGACCGATGATGGCAGAGTCATATCCGCTAAATCGGAGCTCCTGGGAGAGATCGAGGCATTCTATGGACAGTTATACACGTCTATCTCTAAATCCACGGCAAATCTAGCGAACGATCCAAGAGCTAGATTGACCCGACACTATACCGAAGATATCCCGGACGTCAGCCTGTACGAGATTAGGATGGCTCTGAAACAACTTAAACACAATAAGGCGCCGGGTGAGGACGGAATTACGGCCGAACTTCTGAAGGCGGGTGGAAAACCGGTCCTTAAGGCCCTTCAGAAGCTATTTAATTCCGTCATACTCGAGGGCAAAACGCCACAGGCATGGGGCAGAGGTGTGGTGGTACTTTTCTTTAAGAAGGGCGACAATGCCCTCCTTAAGAACTACAGGCCCATCTCACTTCTGAGCCATGTCTACAAGTTGTTTTCCAGAGTCATCACGAATCGTCTCGCACGCAGGTTCGACGACTTCCAGCCTCCTGAACAAGCCGGATTCCGAAAAGGCTTTAGCACCGTAGACCACATACATACGCTACGGCAGGTTATACAGAAGACTGAGGAGTATAACCTGCCTCTCTGCTTAGCGTTTGTGGATTACGAGAAAGCCTTTGATTCGATCGAGACTTGGGCTGTACTGCAGTCTCTCCAACGGTGCCAGATTGACTATCGGTACATCGAAGTGCTGAAATGTTTGTACAAAAACGCCACCATGTCAGTCCGACTCCAGGATCAGACCTCGAAACCTATCCTCTTACAGCGGGGTGTGAGGCAGGGAGACGTTATCTCTCCGAAACTGTTCACGGCCGCATTGGAGGATGTCTTCAAGGTTCTGGAATGGAGAGGGCGAGGCATCAATATCAACGGCGAGTACATCACTCACCTTCGGTTTGCCGACGACATAGTAGTCATGGCTGAGACTACGGAGGAGCTCAGTACAATGCTCGGTGATCTCAGTAGGGCTTCCGAAAGAGTGGGACTCAAAATGAACATGGACAAAACCAAAGTCATGGTAAACATCCATGTAGCTCCCACTCCTATCAAGATCGGAGACTCTACACTCGAAGTTGTGGACGACTACGTCTACCTGGGACAGACGGTCCAGTTGGGTAGATCTAACTTCGAGAAAGAGATCAATCGTCGAATCCGACTCGGCTGGGCAGCGTTCAGGAAGCTGCACGGTATCTTCTCGTCCAACCTACCGCAGTGTCTCAAGACAAAAGTCTATGACCAGTGTGTGTTGCCAGTGATGACATATGGCTCGGAGACGTGGTCGCTCACAATGGGCCTCATCAGAAGGCTTAAAGTCACCCAAAGAGCAATGGAAAGGGCTATGCTCGGAGTTTCCTTGCGCGATCACATCAGGAATGAAGAGATCCGCAAGAGAACTAAGGTTACCGACATAGCCCGAAGAATCGCTAAACTTAAGTGGCAGTGGGCAGGGCACATTGCTCGTAGAACAGATGGTCGATGGGGACGGAAGGTTCTAGAGTGGCGGCCACGTACCGGAAGACGCAGCGTCGGAAGGCCTCCCACAAGGTGGACCGACGACCTGGCGAGGGTCGCGGGAATCCGATGGATGCGAGACGCGCAGGACCGGTCGCTGTGGCGACGCTTGGGGGAGGCCTATGTCCAGCAGTGGACGTCTTTCGGCTGAGATGATGATGATGATGAATGGTAGGCGTTGCCATATTTACTCTTTAACAACATGATATTTTTGACACGAGTTTTAAGATACACCACGTATGTGGTTTAGTCAGTAAAAGTCTGACACTCCTCCTTCTTTGTCGACCTAGAGCGGTAGAAGTTCAAATAAAAACATCATTGATATACAATAAATAAAAGGCATATATTCAAATTCAATAACATAAAGGTTATCTACGCATACAAATTCTAAATTCAAATAAATAGGTACGCAAATAAAAAAAACCAATGCTCGTTCTAAATCGACACCTATCGTGATTCTCTTTTTTTACAAATGGAACGCGACGTTCGGAAAAGTAAAATGACCGTTATTGCCATGATGAAATAAATCAACTATGCTTTTGTGATTTTGGGAAAAAGAGCATTTTTTTAGGTTGGTTAACCACTGTTAATCATCATAATTATGACTTCCACCGCTCCGGGTGGAGCTAGAGGGCATGTCACACTCTTTCGGGAAAACCAGCAGCTCTGGCAAAAAAAGGAACAAGATTTAGTCAAAACGAGATCTACTGAAACAACAATGTCATGGTTTTTATAAACAAAGTCTCGCACCACAACTGTTTGTCTATATGAAAACGATTAACTGAAAAAATGTTGTTGTGCCAAGCGCATTGCCTTCATTTGGCGCTCCAGCTCAATTCGTACTACAGGTAAGTCGGTTTCTTGTACCTTGTCACCCCAAACAGTAGGAAGCCTAGTGCATCTTTGTAGGGGCCCAGCAGGGTCGAAACCTCTGGGGCCACGGTATGGATTCCGAAAGGGAAGCTCAAAAAGGCAACGAAGGAATGGGGTGGGGTTTAGTCAGTAAACGTCTGACAACCCCTCTCGCTCCGCCAAAGAGGGGGAGAACTCATTCTAATGATTACTTGAAAAAAAAGCCAAGTGCAAGTTACGACGTGACTTCATCCTGAGGATGGAGTGTTTGTTTAAAAAAGGAGTTACGTGGGATTTTGATATAAAAACGAGCACAAACGTCGTCGTTGCTACGCAGATATTTAAGTATCGTAAGCCCAGCACATTAACGCAAATATTTTATTGTTAAGTATAGGAAGGTAACAGCCAATTTCAGGCGATTTATTTTTGGCGCCATATGTGCCTTAACAATATTTTATCCGTAAGTGACTTTTATGTTCATTCAATGCACTAGACGTAAATAAATAAAGCGAAAACTTACGAAATAATTAAAATTTATCGTTTTATACGTTGCTGGCGGAAGCGGGTAAAATAAATAATTTTCTTCGAAAAACGCAACCGTTCAGTGCTTTTTTAAATTTTATGTACACAAATTAAATGCCTAACCTATTAGCGTGCCGCCAAACAGTTTGATTTTAATAAAGTTGGGTATTATGAAACCAATAAACACTATTTGCTCTTTAATTTAGGGTTAATGTGGTTTACTCAATGGTTTACATTATTAGTTCTTGGAATCATGAAATTAACTCAACTAGCCAAACTATTATAATTATGAAATTAATATAAAATAAATACGTTTTAACAAGATTATTTAAATTTTTTAAAACAACTTTATTATAATTACATCTATTTTTTCATCTTTATTACAAGGCGTAGTCATTATATTATAGCGTTTACTTCGTCTACGGTCACCGGCATCAAATCATAATTACTTCTTAAAAAGAGGAATTTAAGAAATTTACCCCAACAAAACTTCGGTTACACAAACTACTAATTTATAAACCCACTCAGCCATTACCAAGAAACTGCTACATGCTATATTAATAAGCTATTAGGCTTTAAAAGTGCAAAAAAAGTACGGTAATGTAGAATACCGTCAGAGTACCGACGGCCGAGAGGGCCTTGGGCTAAGAGCCCCCATATAGATTAATGAATGTGGACGAAACAAAAGAGGTGTGCGCTCGGAAAATAGGCCTCCATTCTCTTAGCCTAAAAGAGATACAGGTAGCTACGTATAAAAAAGCTAGCGAGGGATGCGGAGAATATTCATGCCACGATAGAAAGTGGAGGAATTTCTTTAGGAATCTTTTGTGAAACTGATTTTAGATAGCTACAACTTAAGAGTCTTTAAGTTAAGAGTAAATAGGTTACTTCTAAACGAGCGTGCTCCATCGTCGGTCACATCATCGCTTACCATCAGGTGAGGTAGTGGTCAAACGCGAGCATATTCATAAATTAAAAAAAAAACATTCCAGAAGTAAAACCGCTTCTATGCGTAATTTTAAATCTAGGCAAGTTGTAGGTCCAATGATGAAGATTGATAGTGGTTGTCCCAAAAACTAACGTCGTCGACTTAGTAAATACAAGATTATCCTCACCGTCAACTTCCATTTTCTTTGGGGAGAAACTAATGTAGTGTGACAATGATAGGGTTAAAGTATTTTTAAAACGATTTTTTACACTTTTTATTATACTTTTACAATGTTAACAAACAGTTTTACCTCTTTACAGTTTCTATTTTTCGATTGAATTGAACTCTTGTTCCAACGTCTAAGCGAATTATATTTGTACATCCATGTGTGGATACTAGCAATCAGCAAAAAACCGGATTAAAAGCAAGCACGTACATACGAAGCACAGGACCTTCATTTACAAAAAATCCTGAAATATCCAGAGAAACATTTCTGAGTTCACAACAAAACCGACTATTAAAGGCAGTTTCCTGACCCCACTCGTGGTAAAAGCCTTCCCTAATATAGACCATAGAAATAACATGTGACCCGGCCGTCAGGTAAATAAATTTTCCAGCTCACACTCGGCGTCTTTCGCCACGTTTCGGGTAACTTCGATAACGTTCGGCCATCATCGGCCGGTCTATCGTGAAGGAAATCATATTTTACACGGATAAACCGCTGAACGATTTATTTTAAAATAGGATGGTCAGACGCGTTGCAGATTTTCTATTAGTTTTTAAAATGCACTCTGTAATAGCTTGGGCAGGCGATATTTAATTTCGTATTAACATGCCAAAGCGTGGATGGAAAATTCACTCTGATATGATTGAGTGTGTAATCTGATGTTGAGTTTATTTTATGGATGTATGTCGATATAATTATTATAAATTGAACGCCATCGTTAACCAATGAATAATAATTGTCAAAATTAATTAACAGCCTTTACAAATGAGTTCATTATAAAAATTAATGGAATTTGTTAATCAGGTTCCGCTATAAATTACTGAATGTCATCAATCTAGATTATTGGATACATTTCAGTTCGATTTGTTGCTATTGATGAGTAACTTTTACTGCAGTGATATATTACATTTAGGCATATCCTGATTAATTAATTTTCAATTATTATTGTACTAGCGACTGTCAACGGCTTTGGTAACGCGAAACTCGTAATTTATCCTACAGAAACATTCAAGCCAATGTGTTCCTAATTTAATTCAAATCTATTCAGTTTTCCCATAAATATGTTTAATATTAAATAGTAAGTTAAGTAAGATAAAATTAATAGGAACTGCAATTGGTTTATAATATTGATCTTTCCTCTGTACAAGCACAGTTTTCTCCTTTATGCTTTCAGCCGTCTAGAAGAAAATACCCAATGCCAAAGATATATCAAATAACAAACATAAATCAAAAAATTCCAGGATGTTCCATAAAGAACGATCGTACTTATTCCTTTTAATATGAAGAAAACCGTAAATCTGGTGATAAATTCCTATGGTTGCATATAAATCCCCATGCTCTGTTGAGCACACAGCGAGTTCCCGGGCATTTCTGGGCAAATATAATTATGTGGGACACTCCGGAAGGCCCGGGCGTATAGCAAATGCGCGTTTTGGCACAAATGTTTGTGACAAATAGAATATGATGGTGTAATGTCATTACTTTTAATGATGAGTCCTTTACTAGGGCTTCATGTGTAAATGAGTGTTCGTTCGTTTGAGGACGCGTTTGTGAAAATGTGATTTCGTGAATTGCGAGGTAGCTTGCCAAAGGCGTAATAAGTGTGACAAAACAACATGGAAAATACACGAACAATATACTATTACATTTATTAATTGGGGACTAGCTTTTGCCGTAGTTTGCCGCATTTTTGTGGTGAATATATTTTTTTATTGAAAAATAAAGTAGCCTTTGAGATTCAGGGATAGTCTATTTATCTATCAGTGACAGGATTTCGGATCGATATTACAGAACACAATAGGTATAATACATAAACAAACTGGTGTCTGTAGATTTAATCTTCTCATAAAAAAAAAACAAAAGCTGTTCGTTAGTCACATTAAAATTTTAAAAAGCCTTGACCGATTTTAATCATTTTTACTTAATTTTGTTTGCTATTATAGAGGGGTGAGATTTACGAGTACATAGAGATGGTTTAAGACAAAAATAAAACAAGGAAAATACCGTTAAAAACTTTATGCCGTTAAAAAACTTAAACAGGAAAGAAAAGGAAAGCTGTTAAGGAATTTCAGGTAGAGCCGTAAGTAGATAAAATTAGGCAAGTATATCTTTTCATTAACCGAGACATTTTTTTCTTTAAACCAGTCTACATAAGTAAATATTACACAAGAAGGAAGACATACAAAACAAGTACATATATCAACGGAAGCCAGTCTCTAAGGAAATTAACTTTAAGAATATTGCACAAGTTTTAAAACTTTGCTTAAAATTTTGTAACTAGAAACATGTACGCTAGAAATATGTTCTGGCCACAAGCGTTCGGACAAGTTTGAAGAGGGATACATGCAGGCAACGCCGCCGCAGGACCCTAGCGAATATACAAAACTTTAATTAAACTACAGAACATAAGTTCGACTTTAATAAATGTAAGCCCCGCATTGCTTTATCTTCGTTACTGATAAGAGTGAAGTTTCTATCCAGTGTGCTGTTATAACTCTTTTGTTGGTTAACTAGTTATTTAATATTGTTTTTAATTAAATGTATCTTAAAATACCTGGGAGAGTTGAGATTTGCAGTTTATCCCTATTTATTTTGATAACACAATTGCTAAGTAAGTATTAATGATGTTTTTAACCGACATCCAAAAGAGGAGTTTCGTAATTTACTTGAATGAATTTCTTTGTCCGTTTAGTGATATCTTCGTATAGTGCCGATTCTTTTTTATTGGAGGATTTCTTTTCATCAGATCTTAACTACAAAATATCGATTCGATTTAAACTAAATTAAAAAAATACTTTAAAAAAAATTAGACAAAAAAACTAAAAAAAATTAACGCCATGCGCTCATATTTTTACGACCAAATAGTGGTAGTAGTTCTGGGACTCGGTGTCCTGTCGCAGTGAAAGTAGATTTTTGTAAAAGCTCCCACGATAAAGGAACAATAATTTCTAGTGTTAGTCAAGCTTTTCTTTTTAAATAAAGAAAGATGTTTTTTTTTATGAAAAAGGTTTAATGTTAATCTTTTTGCCTGCATTGACATGTTATGGTATAGCTCCTGAAATTACAAGAAAACCATTAGATTGTTAAAATTAAATTATTAATTAAAAACATTTCATGACAGCAGACCTTTTTTTAAGGTGGATGGTCATCGAATGACTTCTCCCGCTTTTGGGCATAGCGGAAGGGAGTGCCAAACTTCTACTCACCCCACCACTCATTTGTTCCTTCTTTACCTTTTGTTTCAGAGCCCTGGGTTTCCTTTTCAGAAGCAAACCCATGGCCTCCAGAACAGTTTCGCTGTCACAATTGATATGTACTATCATCATCTGCCTAGCCTTTTCCCAACTATATTGGGGTCGGCTTCCAGTCAAGCCGGATTTAGCTGAATACCAGTATTTTATGAGGAGCGGCTGCCTACCAGACCTCCACAACCCATTAACTGGGGTAACACGGTACTTCATGGCAAGACTGGAGTCAGATTAAGGCTTCTGACTATCCGTAACGACTGCCAAAGATCACCAAATGACAGCCGGGACCAACGGCTTAACGTGCTTTCCGAGGCACGGAGGAAACTCGTTATGTTAAGATGCTCACCCATCCACAGACCAACCTAAGTAAGCGTTGCTTAACCTTCAAGATCGACCTGTGCGGCTGTTATTATCTAGCCACGAGCTCCTCAACAATTGATATGTACTATAATATAACCTAATAGTCCCATTAAGAGGACATCTATTGTACTTCCCAATCTAGTTTTACTTTTCGAAATATGTGCCAAACTTGTGAGTGTATAATTATTATGTATGATATAGGAAATTTACGGCTCTTTAGAGACAAACAAAATTCTATTCTGTTACGGGCATCTTAATATTTAATTTTTAATTTGGCAAGAGAAGCCGTGTGGAGTCTGTTTACTAGGTAATGCAGCTTGCATTGATAATCAGCTTAGTTTGTAGCTAATAGCGCTGATTAGTCATGTTGAAAGTAAGGCTATTGATATAAAATTAATTAAATAATTATGTTGGAGATTTAGTATTTCGCCTTAAAAAGAATATCTTTGTGGATAAGTAGGATACTGGTAATATCTTATCTGCAAATATATTTACACTGGAGGTTTTAAAAAAAGGTTCGCTTTTCTAGTCGTGTTTCGAAATAAAGAAGGAAAGAAAAAGAACCTATTCAAATTAATCCTCTTAGCTGATATCATTGCTTCATGTTAGACGTACCACACTAACAAGAAGCAAAAGGAATGAACAACCGAATGTTTACAAATATCTTCAAGTAGGGTCTTCACTACATAGTATAAAACAAAGTCGCTTTCTCTGTCCCTAAATCCCTATGTTTGCTTAAATCTTTAAAACTGCACAACCGATTTTGATGAGGTTTTGTTATTTAATAGATAGAGTGATTCAAGAGGAAGGTTTATATGTATAATACATGCATAATATAGTAGAGACACAAGTAGAGAAATACTGATTGCACCCGTGCGAAGTCGGGGCGGGTTGCTAGTAAACCATAAGATGTAGCTACATTACAAACTCTAAAAGAGTTGGAAGAATAGTTGTACTATACAATATTAAAAATTTTATAGTATTTAAAAAAAATCCCAACTTACCATAGGAATTTTCATTCATTAATTTCACTAAAATTAGAATGTATCCTTGACATCTGTTTTTCTGCACTTTTCACTAAATTGACCATTCACAGTTGATTTTAAAAGAGCCAAAAGTTCTGATAAATACGCTGTAAAGCAAAACCACGTTTAACATCGATACTCCAGCGGTAAACGGTATCTAGTGTACAAACAGCGCAAATTCAAATCAACAAATCTATGCAAATCGGACCAGATCTACAATTAACTCGGCTTAACTCAATGGCTTTTCTGATCCAATACACGATTGTTTTAACTGCAACTGTTTTGTTTATAACCACGATTCGTCGTAAATCGCAAACTTGTAACTCTGTTCATATGGTTATGTGGGCGTAAATAAACAATAAACTTGTGAATTTCGTTCCGGATCTGCACAACAGAACTGTTTCATCAAAAATCGTCGGGAGACAATGATATTGAATTTGCTGGGAACATCTTTTGTATTATATGATTTTGTTGCGAGTTCTGTATTGCAATGTAATATTTTTATTTTGTTTTATGGTATTGCATTTTTAAAGCCAGTCGTTTTTTGTTTTACAAAGTTGGGTTGCTTTTTTTTCGGGATTTGGGTCGGACTGTGATCAGTATTTGTCATGAAATTTATTTTAAAAAATAGTACATTTAACTAACATGTATTTTATTCATACAGACATTTATTTTTTTAAACCAAAAGTTGACTGGTAGATAATGCCTTGTTGCATTAATTCCGCCTTTGTAATAAATAAATAAAATTTGCCTTTTTCATTCTGCCGAATGGTGAAATACCTCTACACATATAGACACACACTTAGATAGGGTTGCCATGCGTCCGGTTAACGCCGGAGAGAGGCAGGCTTTTTTGTTGCCTGTGTGCCGCCAAATTAGACGGCGTCTGGTCTGTCCCGCTTTTGTTAGGCTTTTTAACACCAGAAGCGCGGGATATCAATGCCAATTTTGGTTATTTTATTTTTGGTAATTTGTTATATAAATGTAATTGGTAACTGACAATATAATATTTTTACTATCTACATATATCTAGAAACTGCAGTAATCGACTGATATATAAACGCACAGTCGAAACTACTGCGACTAGGAGCGTAAAATGCACAAGGTTTTCTTTGGGTAGTAATAAAAGCTCCGACAAAAAAAGAAGAATTACCCTTACTCAAAATATTAAATCTACTGCCTAAAATACTAACTTTCCGACTACTTTTGTCCGAATAAAAATGACGAAACGACCGAATGAGATACTGAAATCTTCGAAAAATAAACTTGACTGTTTATTGCTATAATACTTTTCTACCGGCATAAATTACGTTCTACCGAAAACTATGCTTTGTAATTTTTATCTATATTTGCCAACTATTAATTCATAAATTACCTTTCAAATTTCATAGACTGTGGTGCTATTTTAACTGTAACACTATACTAAAAATATTATTCTGAGTGGTTATACAGAAACTTATAAAAAATATAAAAATGTACTTGTACAATAACTTTTGCTTGTATCATATATCATGAATTTTACTTACTACGGGTATGCTTGGGTATCGGTAAGTAGTACCTATTTCAGGCGTTAAAATGTTAGAACAGTCGTATTTATGCTTTAATGTAAAACCACGTAGACTTTGGTTTCCTAGAATATGTACGATTCGAAAAATTGATTAAAAGGCGTAGTCGACGGAGCCCCGCTGCGCGGGGCTCCTACTTCTGGGTGGTTTAAAAAAAAATAACCTCGAAGGAGGTGACGGGGTCTGTGTTCGCTCGCTTCGCTCGCTCACTACGACCCCGCCACCTCCTTCTAACCTAACCTGTCCGAGTCGGGTTGCCCCCAAGTCTTGAGCTGGCTTCGCTCGCTCTTGCATCTTAAGTTATCCTAGCAACCGAAGAAAAACAGAATGAATCAGAATAAAAATGTAGTTTTAATAGGTAGTAAAAAATGTCTAAACCCGATCTCACGGGCCGAACAGTTAAGGTATTTTCATTATTATTGAGAGTTAAAAAATAAATTTGATAACCAACAATAGAAATTAAAACAGTTCATGCAAGTTGTAAAAATATGATTATTTTGACAAAACCTCTGTTGTCGGTAACTTAGTAATTTTGTCGGAGGTTCAGTATTCCATTCGGAAGTTTAGTTTTGTTATTCGACGACTCATTTTTTTAGCAGGAGAACAAGTAATTTGAACATGCTCTAATTTGTTGTTAAATTAGGTATTTTTTTTCGGTAATGTTTTGGGTTTTTTGTCGGTAATTAATTATAACGCTGGTTAATTAGAATAATAGTCGGCCACAGATCGCTGGAGATTAATTTGTTTTTCGGAACCATTATTATTTCCCGTTTTCTTTTATGACGTAGCGAACAACACTAAGAGAGATTTTTCCGAAATCGAACTCTTAAGAGGATAAAAATAAGAAAAATAAAAGAAAAAAGAAGAAGAGAAAAAGAGAGAAGAAGAGAAGTTTGTATGAAGAAACCGACTCTCTCCGTAGTAGACTCTAGTTACACATATTTCGGTGCACTTTGCGATTCTCCGTATAATTAAACAGGACCAGGAAGAACATAGTAATGGGTCGGGACACCAGAGCTTCTAATGTTAATTAGAGTTTCTTTTTTCATTTCTCATGTGTTAATTACCGTTCCGGCTACCTCATCTTGTCTCCAGTGCCAGCAACTTGACTAGCACTGTATAAAAGTTTTTTAACTAAAAAAGACATTCGATTTTATTGTCATTTCATTCGAATTTAAAATTTGATTTACCATCAAATCTGTTTTACTTTTTTTTATGTAAGTTATCGCATTATTTTTACTGAGACTAATGGGTAAACGGTTGAAATTTTAATATGTGTATTTCTATTGCCGCTACAACAACAAATAATAATGTGTTTTTGGGAGATTTGACAAGTAGAAAAGAGGGCAATCTATATAATTATAAATATAAAACACAAAAAAAATCTTCCTAATTACGTTATAGCCACAACAACTCACACATCCAACTGATGTATCCTAAATTGCCACAGAAACAAAATAAATGTGAAAAAGTCTGGATTTCGTTTTTTTCCAACAAATAAACAAAACTGTATTTTTCCATACATATAGCGTAGTAACACATGCTGAGTATCCGATATTTCTTCATAATGAACGGAAAAATATTATATTTTCCTAATATGTATTTTCTTATATTGAAACGACATGATACCCAGTAACATTATTAGGTAAAATAATTGATCATGTTGTTTTGTTCGTTATTACTGAGATAAAGGGGCTTGTTTCACTAATAATTGAGCAAGAAGACTACCTACTAATCTAATCTTATTATTTTAGCTACTAGGTAATGCCAGGGGCTTGGCGCGCCTGAATGTGTAATATTATCCCAAGGGAATATACCTACTTGCTACTTTAGGGCCATGGGTTGACCTCCGAAAGGGAAACCTGGTCGGAAAATCCAAGTAGCATAAGTGTGGTTTTAAATGTCTGACACGCTCTCCCACTCTAACTCAGAGTAGGAGAAGTCATTGGATGACTTCCCACCTTAAAAAAAAAGTTGCTACTGGAATAATAAAGTATCCAATATCTATTCCAGGACATGGTCTACTTATCAGCCAAGTTTCGTCGAAATTCTTTTAGCCCTGAGCTTGAAGAAGTATCAGGCAGAAACACACACACAGAACACACACACAGGCACAGGCTGGCTGAAAGTTCTGGAATATATTATATTATATACAATACATATTATACATAGAAACTTCTGCCTTTATAAGCAAGTAAAAATAAACAGAGATTTACCAGAAACATCTCAAAATAGAAAAATAAAATATTTGGAATCTTAATACCACTAGCAAAGCTTTTGAGTAGTATATAAATGAGTTTACAAATGCCTACTATTCCAAATTAAAAGAAATATTTTAATTTATTTTGCTTTGGTGCGTAGAAGAATAATTTATATAACAAACTGAATAAATTATACACCTATGAAATATTATTTTGTAATTAGTCTTAACGAACGATATTGTTTTACGAATACATAAATTTAAGTGAATATTCATCATACCTACCCTCTGTGTACCTACCCATAGAGGAAATAATTGGCCAGCACTCAACAACAGGCAGCATAGTTTCCTGGTCTCAAAACTGTGATTTGCTGTGTCTGTACGTAAATAATAAACAAACAAGCAACACTACATAAAAACATTTCGTTGGAAAGCAGAACAAACCTCTCAAAGTTAGTTAGCCCATTCGTAAAAAAATAATTGCCATATAGTCCGCACACCCGGTGTACAACAAAACGGAATGAAACGTTAAAATTTATACAGAAAGTTAATAGACCGCAACCTCTGGTGCCGGTCCTCATGCTGGCAACATTAATTTATTGGCGCACACACCACGATATTTATGGCTCAGTCTTAGCCCAACTTTTCCAGCGAGCGAACCAGCTCCGCGTCACGTGATAACTTTACCCCACAACTTCTTATAACCCCTTCTACTCTTAACAAAACATTTTACAAAAATTAATGTTCATGAGTTTTTGTAGGTTCTCGGTATGTATTTTTAATTAAATAGCTTAAGGGTGATAAAGGTACGGTACTTAATTAATTAGTACCCGTATAAATATTTAAACATAAATTCCCGACACGAAATAATAAGAAAACCATTTTCTGTATTATTTCTATTCAGTTAGGAACACGTTTTCTTAAATAATTGCAACATTAATTTTGCAGATAAATTAATTATGAGATAACCTTTTTTTGTCAATGGGCCTCATCAGAAGGCTTAAAGTCACCCAAAGAGCAATGGAAAGGGCTATGCTCGGAGTTTCCTTGCGCGATCACATCAGGAATGAAGAGATCCGCAAGAGAACTAAGGTTACCGACATAGCCCGAAGAATCGCCAAACTTAAGTGGCAGTGGGCAGGGCACATTGCTCGTAGAACAGATGGTCGATGGGGACGAAAGATTCTAGAGTGGCGGCCACGTACCGGAAGACGCAGCGTCGGAAGGCCTCCCACAAGGTGGACCGACGACCTGGCGAGGGTCGCGGGAATCCGATGGATGCGAGACGCGCAGGACCGGTCGCTGTGGCGACGCTTGGGGGAGGCCTATGTCCAGCAGTGGACGTCTTTCGGCTGAGATGATGATGATGATGATGAACCTTTTTTCACGTCAAATTCCAAAGTTACCCACTAAATTGGGGTTCCGTATGTTTTGAGAGGAGCATAAATTCAATTTGTTAGAAATTTGTTAATTTGAAATTTATTGCCGGCCTACAGAATACGCAATGAAGGGTTTAAAACGGTTGGCTTAATTTTTATGCAGCAAACCGTTTACCGTGTCGTTGTTTAAATTAATAATGACAGGTTTCAAGAGAGAGGGGTTCTAGCAACCTCGTTGTTCTACTACCTCGTTGCTCGTAGCTACCTCGTTGGTTGTAGCCGTAGGTAAGTGGGGTACTTCGCTGCTGCTGATCATTACGTCCTTTTTATTTATTTATTTTTGAACAAATAATTTGTTTGATGGGAATGAGAACTGGGGAATATTTCGTGTTCAGAATATCAGTGATTCTCTTGGTATCTCTTGGTACAGTTGTCCATTATTGGCAAGTGGACCAATTTTTAAATGGGAAATTAGATATCAATTAAGTTCTCTCGCTTTTGGTGAAGCGAGAGAAGTTAATTGATAAATTTACTAACTAAGAGTCGTTTCACACCGAGACGCGACATGATGCGACGATAGGTACTGGGAGAAGCCAGTGATTTCACGCAGCGCCGCGCGCCGCCACGAGACGCATCGCAATCGCTCGTGGGTGAAGCACCGCTGCGTCGCGCGGTGCAGCGAAGCATATCGAGGCGCAGCGCTGCGCGATGCAACGTATTCTGAATTATCGCAATTAAATGTGTATCTTTTCGTGTGTGTGAGGTTATATTTTAAGTCGTTCTATTAAAATGTGCGCGTAGAGTCGCGCCACGGCGCGTCTCTGTGCGTAATGACCCTAAAACTCACCTGTGACCACACAGTTGCCCTTTAGTTACCAGAGCCACAGTTACTCTTACAAACAATGCCTTTACCCTGGCAGGAAAAGAAGTATGACATCATCATCATTATATCATATCATATTACGTCTTTGAATGAAAAAGTCGGAAAAAGTACATATTAATAAAGTAATATTATGCAGGTTTATATCACATGTAGACATGCATTGAATGTAGGTGTACTCATTTTGTCATGAAGTACCGTGTTACCCCAGTTAATGGGTTGTGGAGGTCTGGTAGGCAGCCGCTCCTCGTAAAATACTGGTATTCAGCTAAATCCGGCTTGACTGGAAGCCGACCCCAATATAGTTGGGAAAAGGCTAAGCAGATGATGATGATATCACATGTAGACATGCATTGAATGTAGGTGTACTCATTTTGTCACCTCTATGCAAGCAGGTATTTCTAGCAGATCTGAGAATAATTCTTATACGAGATATCTCGTAGATGTTTAATTGAATCATCATCATCAGCTTAGCCTTTCCCAATTATATTGTCGACTTCCAGTCAAGCCGGATTTAGCTGAAACAGGAATACTCCAGTTTTACTATGTGTTTTTCGGAGATTTGACAAGTAAAAACCGGCCAAGAGCGTGTCGGGCCACGCTCAGTGTAGGGTTCCGTAGTTTCCCGTCCGTCACAATAAGTGTCCCCAATAAGTGTCTTTTCAAAAACTGTTCGTCCCATCAAGTTTTAAATAATTTTCCTAGAAAGTCTTTATAAAGCTCTACTTTCCAGATTTTTTTCATATTTTCTAAACTTATGGTTCAAAAGTTAGAGGGGGACACACACATTGTTTTTTACTTTTGGAGCGATTATTTCCGAAATTATTGATATTATCAAAAAATGATTTTAGTAAACCCCTATTCATTTTTAAATACCTATCCAACAATATATCACACGTTACGGTTGAAATTAAAAAAAAATCGCTTTTTACTTTACATGTAGGGGGGCTACCCTAATAAAACATTTTTTTCCAATTTTTATTTTTGCACTTTGTCGGCGTGATTGACATACATATTGGTACCAAATTTCAGCTTTCCAGAGCTAACGGTCACAGAGATTAAGCGAGGACGGACGGACAGACATGGCGAAACTATAAGGGTTCCGTTTTTGCCAATTGGCTACGAAACCCTAAAAAAGAAGGCAATCTGTAATAATACTCCCCCGACCGAATTTTCGATCATGGTGGCCAATCTCAACAGAGATCAGCCAAGTACGCAGGAGACATAGTGCACAAGTGTGTGCGCAAACACAGGTGCACTCTCTGTTCCCTACTCTCATAGTCCGATGGGACGGCAATCCGACACGACTGGAGAAAGATCAGGCGCAGGACCAACGGTTTTACGTGCTTTCCGAGGCACAGGGGTATTACACCACCAACTTCCAAACTCCGGGTAGCTACAGAGTAATTCCTACTGGAAAAACCCAATAGCACTTTTTGCCCGACCCGGGAATCGAACCCAGGACCCCTTGCTCAGCAGTCGCTCTTGCGACCACTAGATCAACGAGGCAGTTAAATCTGTAATATGTAAAACACAAAAAAAAACTACCTAAGGACGTTATATACATCCAAACGATGTAGGTACCCTAGCATAGAAAAATTATTTGCTTTTTTCCAACAGATAAACAAAACTGTATTTTTCCATACATATAGCGTAGTAACACACGCTAGGTATGCGATTGTTCCACATAATGAACGGAAAAATAATATTATATTTTCCAAATATTTTCTTATATTGAAACGACATGATACCCAGTAACATTATTAGGTAAAATAATTGATCATGTTGTTTTGTTCATCATTACTGATAAAAGGGCTTGTTTCACTAATAATTTAGCAAGAAGACTACCTACTGATCTAATCTTATTATTTTAGCTATTAGGTAATAATGCCAGAGGCTTGGTGCGCCTAAGAGTGGAATATTATCCCAAAGGAATATACCTGCTACTTTAAGGCCCATGGGTTGTCTTCCGAAAGGTAAACCTGGTTAAGCAATGCTAGGGTGAATAGGTGTGGTTTCAAAAGTCTGACACGCTCTCCCACTCTAACTCAGAGTAGGAGAAGTCATTGGATGACTTCCCACCTTAAAAAAAGGATATACTACTGGAATAATAAAGTATCCAATGATCTATTCCAGGAGGACATGGTCTACTTATCAGCCAAGTTTCATCGAAATTCTTTTAGCCCTGAGCTTGAAGAAGTAACAGGCTGAAACACACACACAGAACACACACACACAGGCACAGGCTGGGTGAAAGTTGTGGAATATATTATATATACATAGAAACTTCTGCCTTTATAAGCAAGTAAAAACAAACAGATATTTACCAGAAACATCTGAAAATAGAAAAAGAAAATATTTGGAATCTTAATTCCACTTCCAAAGCTTTTGAGTAGTATATAAATGAGTTTACAAATGCCTACTATTCCAAATTAAAAGAAATATTTTAATTTATTTTGCTTTGGTGCGTAAAAGAATAATTTATGTAACAAACTGAATAAATTATACACCTATGAAATATTATTTTGTAATTAGTCTTTACGAACGATATTGTTTTAGGAAAACATAAATGTAAGTAAATATTCATCATACCTACCCATAGAGGAACTAATTGGCCAGCACTCAACAACAGGCAGCATAGTTTCCTGGTTTCGAAACTGTGATTTGCTGTGTCTGTACGTAAATAATAAACAAACAAGCAACACTACATAAAAACATTTCATTGAAAAGCAGAACAAACCTCTCAAAGTTAGTTAGCCCATTCGTAAAAAAATAATTGCCATATAGTCCGCACACCCGGTGTACAACAAAACGGAATGAAACGTTAAAATTTATACAGAAAGTTAATAGACCGCAACCTCTGGTGCCGGTCCTCATGCTGGCAACATTAATTTATTGGCGCACACACCACGATATTTATGGCTCAGTCTTAGCCCAACTTTTGCAGCGAGCGAACCAGCTCCGCGTCACGTGATAACTTTACCCCACAACTTCTTATAACCCCTTCTACTCTTAACAAAACATTTTACAAAAATTAATGTTCATGAGTTTTTGTAGGTTCTCGGTATGTATTTTTAATTAAATAGCTTAAGGGTGATAAAGGTACGGTACTTAATTAATTAGTACCCGTATAAATATTTAAACATAAATTCCCGACACGAAATAATAAGAAAACCATTTTCTGTATTATTTCTATTCAGTTAGGAACACGTTTTCTTAAATAATTGCAACATTAATTTTGCAGATAAATTAATTATGAGATAACCTTTTTTCACGTCAAATTCCAAAGTTACCCACTAAATTGGGGTTCCGTATGTTTTGAGAGGAGCATAAATTCAATTTGTTAGAAATTTGTTAATTTGAAATTTATTGCCGGCCTACAGAATACGCAATGAAGGGTTTAAAACGGTTGGCTTAATTTCTATGCAGCAAACCGTTTACCGTGTCGTTGTTTAAATTAATAATGACAGGTTTCAAGAGAGAGGGGTTCTAGCAACCTCGTTGTTCTACTACCTCGTTGCTCGTAGCTACCCTGTTGGTTGTAGGTAAGTGTTACTTCGCTGCTGCTGATCATTACGTCCTTTTTATTTATTTATTTATGGAGAGGCCCGCATCAACAAATAATTTGTTTGATGGGAATGAGAACTGGGGAATATTTCGTGTTCAGAGTATCAGCGATTCCCTTGGTATCTCTTCTTACATTTGTCCATTATTGGCAAGTTCATCTTTATTTAAGTGGGAAATTATCAATTAAATTCTCTCGCTTTTAGTGGAGCAAGAGGGAGTATCAGAGTTTTACTGACTAAGGATTGTTTCACACCGAGACGCGACACGATGCGACGATAGGTACTGGAAGACGCCAGTGATTTCACGCTGCGCCGCACCGCGCCGCCACGGGACGCATCGCAATCGCTCGTGGGTGAAGCACCGCTGCGTCGCGCGGTGCAGCGAAGCATATCGAGGCGCAGCGCTGCGCGATGCAACGGTCTATTATCTTTTCGTGTTGTGAGGTTATATTTTAAGTCGTTCTATTAACGTTTGAATCCCCAACCGGTCCTATGAGACCGCGCTGTTATTGTTTTACTATTGTGTCTCGTTTCGCGGGTATGTGAGTAATTAAAATGTGCGCGTAGAGTCGCGCCGCGGCGCGTCTCTGTGCGTAATGACCCTAAAACTCACCTGTGACCACACAGTTGCCCTTTAGTTACCAGAGCCACAGTTACTCTTACAAACAATGCCACTACCCTGGCAGAAAAAGAAGTATGACATCATCATCATTATATCATATCATATTACGTCTTTGAATCACAAGTCGGAAAAAGTACATATTAATAAAGTAATATTATGCAGGTTTATTATATCACATGTAGACATGCGTTGAATGTAGGTGTACTCATTTTGTCACGTCTATGCTAGCAGGTATTTCTAGCAGATCTGAGAATAATTCTTATACGAGATATCTCGTAGATGTTTAATTGAATCATCATCATCAGCCTAGCCTTTTCCCAATTATATTGTCGACTTCCAGTCAAGCCGGATTTAGCGGAATACCAGTATTTTACGAGGACTGGCTGCCTACCAGACCTCCACAACCCATTAACTGGGGTAACACGGTACTTCATGGCAAGACTGGAGTCAGATTTACTGGCTTCTGACTATCCGTAACGTCTGCCAAAGATCTTCAAATGACAGCCGGGACCTACGGCTTAACATGTATTCCGAGGCACGGAGGCAACTCCGTATGTTATTATGGTCACCCATCCACAGACCAACCTAGGCAAGCATTGCTTAACCTTGAAGATCGACCCGTGCTATTGTTATTATCCAGCAATGAGCTGCTCAGAGATTTTTAATTGAATACCAGCTTATAAAACTCGCAGATTTACTAGCTGATATTCAATGAGTTAAAAATAATAAAAACCTTACGACCGCCATATGTAAGTAACGTTAAAATAAAATTATACAGACAAGCAAAAGCTTAACAATAATACACTATCTTAGCAAACATTCCAGACCAAACTTTCCTATGAATAATGCAAACAAAGACTGAACTGGTTTCCCTACACACGACTTGACAGAGAACATTAAAGATCACGTTAACTTCCTCTCCATGTATTACATTATAACACACACATAGATAGTATTACGGCAACGGCCTTACGGTTACTAGATCGTGGATCCCATAACTTGTATGAGGCTGTAAAACCCGCGTGAAATCACCCTATAAATTTGCAAGTAGAGATTACTCTAATAGTCTGATTTTGTTACTAAATTGCATATGTAATACAAAGTAAAAAAATAAAAGAAATATTTATTTGTACAGACTGAATAGGCACACAACAAAACGTAAATGAAGAAAACAAAAAAAGAAGAAAAATCGTCGTATCTGGAAATTATCGCAATCGGACAATATGTCGTCTTCTGATTGATTATTCGCCATTCCATTGGTATTCCAGGTTTTTAAGGTTCAATACCTCAAAAGAAAAAAATAAAGACCTAATAGAATTACTTTTTATTGTCCCTCTCTGTCTGTCAAGACCATGTCAAGACACTTAATATTGGAATCGCGTGGAGGTATTGAGTTGAAAATAAAACCATAATAATTATACTCAGCTCTGCGCTCTTTTGCACCTTTGAAAACATCAAACTTTTGTGAAAGAGTGCCCAAAAGACTAGCAGCATTGCCACGTTGTATGGCAATGCTTAATCTTTGACCGAGGTCATTTTTACTTTAAAACAAACATCAGTGTTGACCTGGCCTACCTCTCTCTAGTAACCAATAAACATACTCGTATCTGTATTTACATTTAATTTTATTTTACATAATAATATATCTATTAATAGCAATACCAGGAAACATCCAAACATCACGGATTTTAACAACAATACACGAAAAAGAAAACAGTCATAAGTTACATTTAACTCCAAATCCCGTATTTCCCTCAGGAATATAGTGATCACGGGCGAAACGTTTCTAAAAGCTAAGGAAACATACTGGCGATGGGCTGCCGTAGTGCTAGACTGCCAGCTTGGCACCGATCGCTCATTGTAGGTGGGCGAACGATCCGTCAATGCCACCACGCGCTGATTTTATTTACCGAGAAAAGTACCGTGATTTGTACAACGTGTATGAATGGCACGTTTCTTCGAAATTGGGTTTAAACGAAAATCGAAGGAAAATTCCGTTGTTTAAGATTTCAGATAGGTGCCTTCTAATAGAACGTTGTTGATTCGGATTTCAGCTCATTTTTCTAATATCTTTCACACATTTCTAGAGCTTATAGGTATTTTAAATGTGTTGTGAAGTATTGTGATATTTTAGGTATTTCATCATTTCTTTAGATAGGTACTTATTGACTGTGAAATTCAATAAGGATATTTCAAGGACCATGTTTATTATTATTATAAGCTTCTTGTGTCCCACGGAAGGGCAAAAGCCCCTTCCATTTGTTCACTCTTTTCTGTCTTTACCCACGTTAAATGATTAAAAAAAAAAATATTATATTATCTACTAGCTGCTACCACCGGCTTCACCCGCGGAAAAGTAGAAAATTATCCTAAGGAACTACTAACTCCCGGGATAAAAGCTATCCTAAGTCCTATTCCAGGACATCATCTACTCGCGCACCAAACATCCAAACCCGTTTAGCCATTCGAGAGTGAAAAAGTAACCATCGTACAAACACACATTCACAAACTTTCACCTTTATAATATTAGTGTAATTAAGACGACTAAATAATTAGATTAGTAGAGCACAGAAAATTATGTAAAATAGTGCATTTCAGGTCTATTCAAAATGTAATAAAACGATACCGAGATTTATTCATATCTCGGAAAGCACGTTAACGTAAGCCGTAATTTTGACAGTCTTTACTGATAGACAGAGGCCAGAAAATCTAACACCGTAACACCGATGTTGTCTAGGATTATCGTATTTCCCGTTACTGGGTTGTGGAAGTCAGACAGGCAGTCGGTTCATGTAAAATACTAATATTCAGCTGCATTCGGTTTAACTGGAAGCGCAACCAGCAGAAAATAATTGTAATCTTATACTTAAACTGTAACATCACTCTGTAATAATTAATTTGACATTGAATAAACAATAGTTTATAAAAAACTGCACTACAAATTTCAATTTTTAATTCATACTTACCTAACGCACCTAATTGAAGCCAATAATAATGTACCATACAGGGTGTAAAAAGACCGATCACAAAGCCGATAACTACACATTCTGTACATGTAATTAAATAACTTAGACCAAAAAATATTGCGGGGAAAAACTTTTTTTTTTCATCTTTAAAAAATAATTAATTAATAATAATTCCGATCAGCTGCGCGTTCGGCCGCGCGCGCTTGGTCGTTGAACCGACCGCACGCTTGTGTGTGTGAGGCACTCGTTTTGTTTAGTTTTCATTGCATTTTTGTAACTTCAAATGCGTAATTTGTTATGAAATATTGATAATTTTGGTAATGTTTGTTCGGAAGAAAATTTATGAATGATACTTGTAATACGATTTAAAAAAAAAACTATTTTTTTTTTTCACTTTGACCTTCAATATCTCCAGAACCAGTGAATTCCCAGGTATGGTCTAGAAGAAAAAAACTATCCCAGTGATGAGTAGAATATGGGGTTTTCGTTTTCGTTAAGGGTCTTTTTACACCCTTTATTCTGACAAAATAAATTTGAAACCAGCAACTGATAAGAAGGCTGGGCGGGCAGGCAAAATTAAAACGTATTGCATTTTTCAATGAAAGTCAGAATGAAGAAAATCTCTTCTAAATCTGAATACATCCTTCCTATTGTTTTAAAGCCCGCTATCTTCCGAGCCCAAACCTTGTATTATGAATGCGGGCACTAAGTTCAACTATCACGATTCCGAACCATTAAACACTGCGAAATACTGCTCACAATGTTGTGTATACGTGGAATATTATTCTCTAACACATATTAGGTGTTTAAACGCATTCATGTCAATTATTCACACCACATTAACTTGAATGCTGCCAACAATAAGTTGAAGGCAAAAAATTCAATGTGTTACTGAGCGTTATGATAATATAATTTCTTGTGGTGTCATCTTTCGCGTCATAAATTTTGACGCGATATCAAAGTGCTGCGAAGGTGTCATGGGAGTTCGTTGCCTGTCACTTTAGTATTAAATCAAGGTTACTCTCTTTTATTGGTACATTTAGACTTGTTTATTTGCTTATTTTAATATTTATTTTCGTCACAAAAGCCATCTAAATTTCGAAATATTTAAATAGATATTAGTTTAAATAACTTTTATAATATATATTTTTAAGTTTTAAATAACTTCTCCCGGTTTAAATGAAGTGAGAGGGGATGCCAGACTTTTACTAACTGAGGGCGGGTTTCTTAATCGAATATTATAAGTTAAAATCATCTTGAACCGTCCTTTAATGCCAAATTTTGACAGATTTGTAGGCTAAAGTAGAGTTTCTAAACTTACTTAACTTCAAATGTACCACGCACCGGAAAACGCAGCGTTTGAAGGCCTTCTATAAGGTGCACCGATGACCCGGTGAGGGCCGTGGGAATCCGATGGACATGGAGACTCACAGGAACGTTCATTGTGGCGAAACTTGGATGAGGCCTAAGTCCAACAGTGAACGTTTTTCGGCTGAAATAACGATGGTGATGATTAAGTGACCTCAGGTACTTAATCCTACAAATGCAAAATAGCTTCAATTCCCTACTTATTTCTAAAATCTATTAAATACAAACACTCAATATTGCACATACCTAACACAACGCTCTTCCAATCGCCTACAATCAATTGTAGGCGATTGGTATTTTTGTATAATATTTTATCCTTTTACAACAAATAATACCCAAATTAAAATTGATTATTACATGAAAGAATGAAAAGAAAAAAAGGCCCGTAACCTAATGGCGGTGACGTCATATATTATGTCAATGTGTACATCCCTTTCCTGTGACTTGACAGCTTCCCCATTCCACAAGATTTAAAAGGTTTCTAATCTACTGAGTTTTGAATTGATTAGTTGTGTTTTTGTTGTTATATTTGCGATTTTATTCAGTTACAAGTTACTTTTTTACACAATTAACAAAAAATATTGAGCAAACTACCCAACACTCATTTCCCTAACAGCGCAAAAATAGTTTACGAACAGATTTCCGTGAAAAGTTGATAATTTATTATCCCCAACCCGGCCATTTTCCTTCCGCCTTTCACTGCTATACAAACCTATGCATTGGCATTTATACATAATAAATAATGACGTGATCCAATCGGGTCTTTCCGAATCATTTGCTGGATCGGATTAGGGAACAGGAAAAAGTTCTATTGAAATATGACACCTGTTCGGGCGAGCTCGAATCAAAGGGCGATGATAAAGACGGCGCATTTCAATAAAGGGGAATCATCCCTTTTCCTATGTATTTATATCTATATGTTTTCTCTGTTCCCGGACGTGGGCATTATCTTCTTCCTAATATATATAGTACCTGTGTGTTTATACACGACCATCATTTATTATGTCATGCCAAGAAATTATCGTTCGTTCCGCGAAACGAATATTATTTTCTGAATGAGTTATCTTTGTTTTGGTTCTGATATGAAATGTTTTTGCTGGCTACGATATTTATGGATAGTTTAGCTGGTGTTGGCGACT
This sequence comes from Mythimna separata, assembly GCA_030763345.1. NCBI lineage: Eukaryota > Metazoa > Arthropoda > Insecta > Lepidoptera > Noctuidae > Mythimna > Mythimna separata. The sequence goes on along the minus strand of CM061172.1, from coordinate 10,791,624 downwards.
TTGTTCGCAAACAAACTTCAATCCCCTGCTCACTTACTCGGGGGAGGAATTTATTTTTAGTGCATCTCTCCGCTAGTGGTTACCGTGATGGCTCAGTGGTTAAGGCAACTGCCTCTCATGCATAAGGTTACGGATTTGTAACTAGGTTAAAATTAGCTAAGAAAAATTTATCTAGGACATTGACACTCCGTTTCTCGGAAAGCACGTAAATTCGTCGGTCCTCGTTGTCATATTAATCTTTGACAGTTAATCGCGCAAGTTATTGTTAGTCAGACGCTAAAAAGTCTAACCATAAGTTTATTCAAGGAGTAGTGTTGCCCAGTTAGGCAACACGATAGGTAGGTAAGTTGTGATGGTTTGATAGGTAGTCGCTTCATGTAAGTTACGGGTATTCAGCCGCATTCAGTTAGAATGGGCCGACCCCTAGCTAGTTGGGAAAACGGCTAGAAAGATGAGACCTTTTCACTAAAGCCACCACCTCTGATCACTTCTGCCAATTTTGCTAAGCTTTATTAGTAAATCCTATACTATTCTGGCCAGTCAAGTCCCACTATAAATCCCTCAGTACGATATCTTGTTGTTCAAACGCCTTCTGAAAACTTAAAATTGGATTCAGATAGTATCAGTTCTCCATCGCATTCGGTCTCACAATCGGTCCGCGTCGTCAATCCAACAATCTGAGAGCAGATAGTTCTTCAAACTTTCCCCATTTAATTTAATCTTCGTCAGCTGTGAGTGACTATTTGCTTTTACTTTGCAGGTTAAAGTTGGCGTTTACGAAAGAGCTAGAAGTGAAAATTCGAACCGCAGAATTTCGAGGAAGTTATTTCTTGTACTCGTATTTTAAATGGTCCGAAAATTTTCAAAGTTCAGTCAGGCAGCTATCAAAGGTTTACTGAGCGTCGTAATAATGCAGAAAATGAAAAGCATAATTGTTGTAGTTCGCACTAAGTTCTATTAAAAATAAGTTATTTGTTAGGAATTAAAATTCAGATAATAACCCGTTACAATTTGTTAGAAGGTTTTTCTTGTTATATCCATGCTGTGTGAAACTTAACTAATAAAAAAGGCTGCATTATATTTGATTGCCGGTTGTTAAAATAAATATTATTACTTATTCTCTTTAGGAATATCTCTCTTTCCTAATAGTTATAAAATACCCATAATATGGACATTAAATTTATAAACAGCTTAACTAATAAATAATTTAATAGGTAGGCACTTATACAAAATTAAAATAATACCGACCGCGTATAAAACAACAAAAATTTAATTAAATGTAATTACAAAAACACCTACATATTTTATTCCAGCAGTATTTCAGTGTCACAGCGAATCATTAGTCTAAAGTCAGTATGAACACAATAAATTCCTGCTAATATTATAAACGCGTAAGTTTGTATACCTTAATGTCTATTTTCCCGTGAACGATGGAGTTCAAGTGTTCGAAAAATACTCATCGCGTCATTTCTCGCTTCACATGATTTTTTTGCACTATCCATGCTATTTTACATCTACGGATGATTGTTACTCTTTCACGCAAAAACGATAAAACTTGGTATACATGTAGACCACGACCTGGAATATCATATAGGATACTTTTTATTCAAGAAGAATGTTCTTTTAGAATATTTTTCTACTACAACGCGGGTGAAACCGCTGGCAGAAGCTAGTAAAACGTACAGCGACCGAGTGCGGTATTAAAGGCGAGCAGATCCTCCTTAAAGCACCGTAAAGCGTCCTTGGACCGACGCTACAATTTATGCTCCATCCCGAATTTTGTATGGAAACGTTCGATAAAGGGTGACATTCTGGAAAACATAAATTTCGTTTAGGTTTTCCACGTTTTACCCTCTCAACCGAACCGAGCGACCAGCTTTTACAGTGTGGGAAGTTATGTGTAATGCGAAATATGAAAAATGGACAGCGGATTACGAGCGCTTTAAATAACAGGGTCGAGTGGGTTTGTTTTATTGTTTATCTATGTATCGAATGAATGTTGGATGACTGTGTATTTTGATAATTATGTGAATACTATATCCTAACTAACAGCTAGCAAGTACAGCAACTAACTCAGCATATATCTAAAGGATATAATTAAAACAGATGCTAATTATCTATACTAATATAATAAAGAGGTAAAGTTTGTTTTTTTGTTTGTAGGGGGTAATCTCTGAAGATCCTGGTCAGACAACAAAAATGTAGGTATTGATAGAAAGCTGCTTTCTTCCTGAGTGCTGTAGGCTATATTTTATGCGACCCACTTACGATAATATTATTTTTGCTGAATTTACTTGGTTATCCAACTTCCATGCGGGCGAAGCCGTGGGCAACAGCTAGTTTTCAATAAGCAAGTGACTTTATAATTATTATTTATTTTGCAAATAGATTAGCCTAGTAGTTAAAATTAGTGATGAAATAAGGAAATTAGAGATAAATAATATCCTTCAAACTAGGCATAGGCATACACGTTTGTTACATGGGAGCCCCATATAACAAATGTGATGTTTTGACCGTCTGCTACCGATCGAACAGAACACTTAGTGCGCGAGTCCGACTCTCATGTGGCCAGTTTACATCATAGTTATTAAATCATCTTCACTGAGCCTCACCAATAACAAACAATAGGTAATTACTGAGCGCGCAAGCCTATTGAACATTAAGTTAATCTGCAGGCTTGCTTGATTCCGTGCCTTCAAAAGCGTATTAAATCTACTTGACCTCGCCCATTCCGCTTGATACAATTACGTTTAGACCCTTTAAGCTTGCTCTAATACCGCCAGAAGCCGGTAAAGGGAATTTCAAAATAACTCTAGGCGTCAGCTGACATAAAGCTTCCTGATTTTATGTAGCCCTGGTATCATTAAGTTACTAAATTGTTTACGAAAGAGAGAAATTCGAAACATTTTTGCTGTTTTCATTTTGGCGTAATGTAAGATGACTGAGTGGTGGTTGTATTGTAAAAGCCTTCGGAATGTTTAACGTAAGTGAGGTTGAAATATATATAGCATTGCAGGATTATGTTACTATGTCGACTAATCATACACAGGTCCCCCCTCTGTAGGATGGAGGTCCTGTATAGCGCCCAAAATAGTTACTGTGACTGAAACGCAAAGTGTATCTGAAGAAACACAGGTAAGGTTTAGTCACTTAAAGTACTGCCTTTTGCTCCAACCCGAGTGTGAGAAGTTTAGTTGTTATTAAATGTTAATAACCAGAGCCACTAGAAAAAGTGGCGTTTTGTCAGTGGGTAGCTAATAATGTTCAAAACTCGAAAATGAAATATGTTACTGTTTCATATGTTGGTAGCACACGTGAATCCTATTTTGGGTATTTTTTTTATTCAAGTGGGCGTCGATAGCCAAATCTGTGAAAAGTGAATAACGAAAAATACTGATAGGAGTCTCGGGTTCCATTTTGATGAAAACTAAAACTGCATCAGAGGATTTTTGTAAAATAGGAAAAAATAATGGACACGCAGACACGCTGCTGGTAATAACATCATCTGATAATGTTGTTAACTAAGACGAAAGTCTGGGAAGCAAAATTATGATGATAAACTAAAGGAAAATGAAAATAACTATTAAGTAGAATGATTTATTTTTATTTTTAGAACGCCTACGCTAGGTAGGTACGTTTCGTTGTGATTTTAATTGTTTTACAACTTTTTATCATTAATTCCAAGAGGTAATAAAAAAAAATTAACTATGTTGGACCGTTAACTCTGCTCCATGAATAAGAATACTGATATTTCTTTCAAAAAGCTTTTTTTTTGTTTATTTTTTTTCATACTTTTGAAATTGGCCATCTACGCCCACCTGAAATATTCAACCTGTGTATAAAGATGAACAAATATCAATGTACCTACAATTCCTCTAAAGCTTTAGCAGGAAGTTAGTAAGATGCTAACCAATGAACCAAGGTTACCGATATAGCCCGAATAATCGCCAAACTTACGTGGCAGTGGGCAGGGCACATTACTCTCAGAACCGACGACGATGGAATTGAAAGATTTTGGGCAGATGATCGGCAGGTGAGACGCAGTTTTGGTAGGCCTCCCATAAGATGAACCGATAATCTTGTGATACGAGGACGTACAGGATAGGTTGTGGTAGTGACCCTTAAAAAAGCATATTAAATCATCTAATTACATATCAAAACCTAACCCTATTAATTTCGGTATCAAATATCCCAACATTACCCAAGATATTAACTCGTAACTAACACACAAAGAAATCGTGGGTATAAAACACGAGCGCCAGTAATTACTAAGTGAATGGAACACTGAGTCACGGGGAGACAGCTCCAATCGCCTTCCGTCGCGTTTGGAACACTCCATTACCCCATTTCCCCTTTGACTATGCTTGCTTAGCTGGTGCAATAAGCGGGTAATGTGCTTTCACGATATTTTTCTTGGTTTTCAATTAAGTATGTTGTTCGGAGTTTGAGAGTGTCATTTAAGTGTTTTTATGTTTCGTATGTTACTGAAATTGGACTGTTGTTTATCCGTTTAATCAGACATAGGAATGATTTTGTTTGTATTTTAATATATCATTTTTCCTGTCTTAACTTTTCATAGCATAAAACATAGCGTAATCAGCCTTATAATGTTCCCACTGCTAGGACTCAGGTCTCTTTGCTAGGAGAGGAATAAATCTCCAAATTTAAATTTACTGTTTAAATACATTCATTTCTCCATCAACAATCCCAACATTACCTACATATTACCCAAGATATTAACTCGTAACTAACACACAAAGAAATCGTGGGTATAAAACACGAGCGCCAGTAATTACTAAGTGAATGGAACACTGAGTCACGGGGAGACAGCTCCAATCGCCTTCCGTCGCGTTTGGAACACTCCATTACCCCATTTCCCCTTTGACTATGCTTGCTTAGCTGGTGCAATAAGCGGGTAATGTGCTTTAACGATATTTTTCTTGGTTTTCAATTAAGTATGTTGTTCGGAGTTTTTGAACGTCATTTAAAAGTGTTTTTACAGACTGTTTGAAAACTCCTGAGGGCCAAAAAAACAAATGCTTCGTAGGTATATTACTGAAATTGAACAGTTGTTTAATCAGACATAGGAATGGTTTTGTTTGTATTTTAATATATTATTTTAGCATAAAACATAGCGAAATCAGCCTTATAATGTTTCCACTGCTAGGACTCAGATCTCTTTGCTAGGAGAGGATTAAATCTCCAAATTTAAATTTACTGTTCTATGTATCTAAGTGTGTAATGTATCTATGTTTAAATCTAATTCTTCATCTCCATCAACAATCCCAACATTACCTACATATTACCCAAGATATTAACTCGTAACTAGCACACAAAGAAACCGTGGGTATAAAACACGAGCGCCAGTAATTACTAAGTGAATGGAACACTGAGTCACGGGGAGACAGCTCCAATCGCCTTCCGTCGCGTTTGGAACACTCCATTACCCCATTTCCCCTTTGACTATGCTTGCTTAGCTGGTGCAATAAGCGTGTAATGTGCTTTAACGATATTTTTCTTGGTTTTCAATTAAGTATGTTGTTCACAGTTTTTGAGCGTCATTTAAAAGTGTTTTTTACTACACCACAGCTGTTTGAAAACTCCTGAGGGCCAAAAAAACAAATGTTTCGTATGTTACTAAAATTGGACAGTTGTTTAATCACACATAGGAATGATTTGTTTGTATTTTCATATAATTATTATTTTTTCTATCTTAACTCTTCTTAGCATAAAACATAGCGTAATCGGCCTTATAATGTTTCCACTGCTAGGACTCAGGTCTCTTTGCTAAGATAGGAATAAATCTCCAAATTTAAATTTACTGTTCTATGTAAGTGTGTAATGTATCTGTGTTTAAATCTAATTCTTCATCTCCATCAACAATTCCAACATTACCTACATATTACCCATGATATTAACTCGTAACTAACACACAAAGAAACCGTGGGTATAAAACACGAGCGCCAGTAATTACTAAGTGAATGGAACACTGAGTCACGGGGAGACAGCTCCAATCGCCTTCCGTCGCGTTTGGAACACTCCATTACCCCATTTCCCCTTTGACTATGCTTGCTTAGCTGGTGCAATAAGCGGGTAATGTGCTTTAACGATATTTTTCTTGGTTTTCAATTAAGTATGTTGTTCGGAGTTTTTGAGCATTGTCGTTAAATCACCGGCGGTGTTTTATAGATGACTTTTTCAACACCACAGCTTTTTGAAGACGCTTGATTTTTGTTCTTTGGCATTTTGTACTTACGAATCTACATTGATACGAAACTTCAGTTTTTATTAATGGACAACAAAAAAAATTGTCTGTATTTTAAAATAAAGCATAGCGTAATCAATCTTAAAATATTTCCGCACTCACACCTTCTTTCTGGAAGAGATTCCTCTCCTCTAAATCTCCATATCGACGGGTTCCGGGCTATTTGTATTAACCGACATTTTATAAACTTTACACCAGAGCAGTTTAAAGTTTCGATTTTTAGAAAAAAAATCATAACTTTAGCAAATCGCATTATTTTTTGAAAAAGAAGGTAATTAGTGTTTTTATAATATATTCCCCATAATCAGATTAATTATTTTTCTAATATTCCTATTTTTAACGAAGATAAATGTCGCTTCATACAAAATGACCCATATTTTACTTTTTTTTGTTCCAGGCTAAATGACTTAACCGCCCACGATTATTGTTTCTCATTCCAGGCTAAATGACTGAACCGCCTATGATTATTGTTTCTTATTCCAGGCTAAATGACTGAACCGCCTAGGTTTATTATTTCTTGTTCCAAGCTAAATAACTTAACCACCTAGGCATGTAAATAATGGCTCCAAGCTAAGTGCTTTAATCAAAGAGTTGTTCATATTTCAAATCTAAGCTAATTGATTTAAATACCATATCTTAAACTTATTAATGTACGGCTAATTAGTTTACGCGACTGATTTTTTAAAAGTAAATTGTTTGTAATCATGCTTGAATAATGAAGTTTGCAGAAATTGTCGGTTAAAACCTTGATAAATTAAAAGGTACACACATAGGGTGTACCTACTTATCTTGTTAATAATTACGAAATGAGAAATAAAACACACATTATAAATTGTTTAAAGACAAGTTTTTTTACACCACCTGCTCGATAATGGCCCTTTTATGTGTCATGTAACCTACACTTAAAGCAAGTCGTTATCACCTTCGGAAATAATGCAGTATGGATGATCTCTTGGGCATGATAAGATATTTGGAATTTAGAACGTCAAATACCATTATTTTGAAAAAAAAAAACGCCTTCAGTGAATTAAAATATATGTGCATCAAACAAATTTAATCAAAAATCAAACTGGCCACTAACAAAACAAAAGAATAATAAACGTGGTTGCATACTGAGGAAAAGGTTAAGGAGGTTCTAAATAGAGTAACGAATATTGGAGTAGTGAATTTTGTTTCTTTCTAATTTCAAAAAATGTTGAGTGATTGTTGAGATTAACTTGTAAATAATGCTCTATATTTTTAATTTATTTATAATTTGTTTATACGACATATAATAGTTAATTAATCGTAATAGACACTTAATTATCTCACAGATGGTGTAAAGTAAAGTATTCAACACGGAGATAAAGCTGTCTTGGGCGGCTTGAATTCCTCATTTCACTCAGGTTTCTCTATTAACTCCCTCGCGATGCTCGGGAGTTAATTATATAATTCCCTCACTAACATTCAGGATTAAAACTTAGCAACCTTCATTTTGTTCAGAATTCAACATGCCGCCCTCGCCTTAAAGACACTGCTTTATTCCCTAGTCGCATATTCTACTATTATTTAAAATGGCAATCACCTAGGTAACTTCTTAGCTTACCAAAGTAAAAACTAAAGTTTTTATCACAATTGTATTTTTTTTTCTGGTATCATCTGAATTACTTCTTTCATTCTTGGGCGGAGCGGGAGGGCGTGTCAGACTCTTACTGACTAAACCCCTAACCCGTTCCTTCGTTGCCTTCGATCTGGGGGGGACTCGGTGTCAACCTTTCGGAATACCCATGTTCCCCAGAGGCTTCGGCCCTGCCGGGCCCCTACAGTTTGCTGACATTTCCTTGAGGCGCGCGTGGAACAGAACGCACCGTTGACGACTGGGCTCGGTCCAGATTATTTCCAGACTATCCAGTGCTCGCCGTCCGCGAACCCGCGCTTACGGTGGTCGGAAATCGGGATCGGAATCTTGGCGACGGCGGCGTGAGGACCGTTCCCTCATGCGCTCGCGGTCAGCAGCCTCCTTAACTAGCATTACTGCTTCGCAGAAGGAGGCGACCGCCTGCCACCCCTCCTCGCTCCGGACCATGGCCTGAACCAGGGCCCGGCGCGAGAGGTCACCGCCGCCGATAGCCTCCACAAGGACACGGCGGTGCTCCGCCCAAGCGGGGCACACCTCTAACGTATGCTCCACCGTGTCCTCCGGGCGATCCACACAGTGGCAACACCCGGGCGTCCTCTCCTGCTTGATCCGATGCAGGAACCTTCCGAACTTACCGTGTCCGGTGAGGACCTGCGTCATACGGAACGACGCCGTGACCTCTTTCCAACCACTCCTCAAAGAGGAGACTTACCGCCTCAATGACGGCGTGCCCAGCACTGGGTTGCGACAGTCGCAGTCACCATGCCACCCTGAGATCCCGCCGGAACTCTGTCCGCCATACCGTGACTTGTCGTGGCAGCGGAGTTGTTGCATCTCCACGTGCAAATCGTGCTTGCGTGCAAGGACTGTTGCCTCCAGATCCCACGGTGGCAGGCCAGCAAGGAGACTCGCCGCTTCGCGGGAGATCGTGCGGTATCCCCGCACCATCCGGATGGCCCTCTGGCAAGCGTTCAGTTTGGCCGCCGGTCGCTTACCTAGCGATAGCGCCCAAACCCGCGCCCCGTAAAGGGCCATAGACCGAATGATCCCCGTGTAGAGCCTCCGACAGGGGGCGTCTGGACCCCCTAGGTTGGGCAAGAGCCGCTTCCGAGCGGCCTCAGACCTGTCCAGTTTGGAGGCCAAACGTTGGAAATGCTCCTCGAAAGTCCACCGGCTGTCGAGGACGAGACCCAGGTACTTCATCGTCGACCCGACGCCGATGTGGACCCCCCCTACCGTTATTTGGGAACCCGGTGGTGGCGCGGTCCGAGGGCCATGAATAGCCTCGGACTTGTGCATTGCCACCTTGAGTCCCAGTTGCTGGATCCTGTCCACGACTGTAGCAACCCCGCGTGTCGCTGTTTCGGCCGCCGCCTGGTACGACTCTCCCCGCGCCAGGACCAGCGTGTCGTCTGCGTAGCACACTACGCTGACCCCGTCGGGGAGGTCGCCGTGATCACAATTGTATTGGAATCAGAAGTTAAAAAATATTTTTATTACGTAGTCTATAGTCTTATTACCTGAAATAATTATTCTCATTCTTCTTCATTCCTCTCTTCAATTACAAAAAAAGGTTTATCTATAAAATAATTTCTTTAAAAATAATCACATATATGTATAATTAAAATGTTTACAAGCGTTTCTTTGGTTTTAATTTATTTTCTTCTAACTTTCTCAGTAATCAAAATCAAAAACATCCCTCGTTAAAAAAAAAGTTTAGAAGTTTTCTTACCTTACGGGATTATTTTTTAATGACCGGCACATTTTCACTGGGTGTTCTACCCATGAATATAAACAACTTTCACTGTGGGACCGACTCTGAAATCACGAAAAGCAAAATAACAGCAGTGTCATACATTTTAGTCGAGTAGGTATTGAACTTTTGTAAAACGGCTGATTCGTTTTTAATGATTTCAGATTTGGTCCCAAAGTGAAAGTAGTTCATATTCATGGGTAGAACACCTTGTGAAAATTTTGCCGGTTATTGAAAAATAACCCTTTAAATACTATCCCTAGTTTCTCTTCAATAACAAAAATATTTTTTATCTCCTATGACAATAATAAATTGTAGTTTACTACAGTTTATCGCGATGGCGCCAAAATCATTTTTTTAACCAACCTCATAATAGTAAATCCATGAAATTTTGATTGTATTAATGTGTATACTATTCTCATTCCGTTTAAAATAAACTGTTTGAAGTACTAGGACTTTACTTTTGTTATAATTGAAACGACACTGCAAATCGAATATTGAATTAAAAAAGTAGGTTTAACCATAATCTTTTAATGTTTACTGTTGAAGTCCTAAATAGTTCATGCGACATATATGTCTGTTTCATCTCATTATCTACTGCAAGCAAAATGGTTGAAGTGACAACATCTAACATTTCATGTACAGAGCTAAATGTATGGATCGACACTGGGTATGAATTTGACAAAGAAGCTATTTGTATTAAACGACATTTTTGTATATTTACAAGGTAAAGCTAATTGTATTAAGCGACACTGGATAAGAATTTAACAAAGAGGCTAATTGTATGAAGCGACACTGGATAAGAATTTAACAAAGAGGCTAATTGTATGAAGCGACATTTCTATATATTTATAAAGTCCGGCTAAATGCTTTAACGTACCTTGCCTGTAAATTGTTGCTCCAGGAAAAAAAGTTTAATCGACTGCCTGGTATTTGGTAGTCAGCTTAAGTACACAGTTCCTAAATTTGTCAATATTTTGTGTTGCTTCATACATTGGAAGTCCAAAATGGGCCCAAAAATGCGGTTGTATTAAGCGACAAAAAAGTGCACCGATCGTCACCAAACCCAGCTCAAATGACGCAGAAAAATTTGCTGATTCCAAATATGTATAAAAGTCTATATCGCTCAGAGTGTCGCTTCATACAATTAGCCCGGAACCCGTCGATATTTAAATCTAATTTCTAACAGCCGTAACCAATAACCTATCTATCACATATCGGAGATAGAAAAACAAATGAAACAACAGAAAACATGATAATTTTTGTATTGTATCATTTGTTTTACTATCTCCAGTATGCCAAAACTGGAAATTGATAGGTTATTGGTTTCGGCCGTTAATCGGCAAAATCGGGAAAGAACTTGTTTGAGTTAAATAACATCTTACATAAGTAAGTAAAAGATCTCTCAGACAGATGTGATGACACGTTTTTTTTTAAAAAAAAAGCTTAAAAATTAGAAAAAAAATATAAAAATCATGAAATCATTGACACAATGTCGCATCATCATCAAAAACGTCAGTCACAGTATGATACGAGTAAGTATACAAGTAAGATACTAGAATAAAAATCTCAGTTAAAACAATTAATTTCACAAGAAAACGCAGCGATTACAAAACCATTTGAAGCCTGAAAAGCCCGTAGGCCACAAGTCAATCACCTCTCTTCTTTTTGCGCTGGCAACCCCGAGCCATCCGTCAACGGCTACAATTTGTCTCGCTAGAAGTCCCCACGTTCACGTGACACCACCCACAAGTTATCTACTTAAACGTAAGCCACTTTTTATTCAGGAATGTTGATCTATCTGCTCGGTGACTGGCGAGTATTTAATAGCTTTTTAAATAAAATTTTAACTTAGTACTCATACATCACAAAAAACTTAGGAGTCAATCATGATATACTGAATGATTCAGCATTAGAAGGCCTCCCATAAGCTGGACCGATGACCAGCGGGCCTGAAAGGTGACATTGACATGACAATTCTTCGTAAAATGGTTGCACAAGTTAGCCGAATCATACTCAATTCATTTCAATTATTTATAATGCGATTCTACTAAATTGGCATTTTTAGATACGCTGGTGAGGGTTGCAGGGTTTCCGGGATAGGATGCGAGATGCAAAAGACAGGTCGTTGTGATACATGGAGTAGTCCTATATTCAACAGTGGGTGTCTTTCGGTTGAAATGCTAATAATAATTAATGAATCATCATGACGACTTATATTATAAACGAAAACATTATAAGTACTTACCTAAAAATATCTCCTAAACTTTAGTGCCGTCGCGTCTAAGCTCATTTCATTACATTATATATTATGGCTATAAATTGTTTATAATAGTAGATTATGTGACTAGGGAGTAAAGCAGTGTCTTTAAGGCGAGGGCGGCATGTTGAATTCCGAACAAAACGAAGGTTGCTAAGTTTTAATCCCGAACGTTAGTGAGGGATTTATATTATTAACTCCCGAGCATCGCGAGGGAGTTAATAGAGAAACCTGAGTGAAGTGAGGAATTAAAACCGCCCAAGACAAAGACAGCTTTATTCCCGTGTTGGATACTCTACTTTTTACACCATCTGTGAGATAATTACAAGTCTACTACGATTAATTAACTAGGTACTATATATCGTATAAAACAAATTATAAATAAATTAAAAAATATACAGCATTATTTACAAGTTAATCTCAACTCGAAATTAGAAACAAACAAAATTGACTACTTCAATATTACCCCATAACTTTACTCTTTTTTAGAACCTCCTTAACCTTTTCCTCAGTATGTAACACCATTTATTATTCTTTTTTTTTTGTTAGTGGCCAGTTTCATTTTTGAATAAATTTGTTTGATGCACGTACATTTTAAATTACTGAAGGCGTATTTGATATTCTAAATTAAAAAAAAAAAACATTATGCCCTAGGGATCGGCCATACTGTATTATCTCCCTAGGTGATAACGAGTTGCTTTAAGTGTAGGTTACATGACACATAATAGGGTCATTATCGAGCAGGTGGTGTAAAAAGCAATTTATTATTCATTCTAAAGTATTCTAAAAATAAACTCACCCGCATTGAGTCCACATGGATTACGGGCCCATTCTCTCTCCTAGAGAGGAGGCATAAGCTCCAGAATTAGAAACAGAAGGCTGATTACATAATCAATTATACCCGTTAATTGTTATTACACAACGTACATACGTAATGTATATTATGTAAGATTAATTAACGGCTTTAGCCACGACTACAACAAGTTCTAGGTAATATTTCAGATTACCTTGATTAAATGCCACTTCACGCAGGTGGGATCACAGTCAAGCACAAGTTTAACCTATCAATACCCGCGAAACGAGACACAATAGTAAGACAATAACAGCGCGGTCCTATGAGACCGGTCGGGGATTTATGAATTAATTAATTAAAAATAGAGTCATAGTGCCGAACCGCAATGCTGTAACGTTGCCGTGGTTCAAAGAACACTGGGCAGCTACGCGGCAGATGAATTGGCTACGAAGAGACCCGATGCAGTGGTGTTCGTCCCCATCGTGCAGATCCCTTTTGCTCAGTTGCATAGTTGGCTACGTGAATACATCCATACACAAGCGGAGTGCGGGTGATCGTCGATACCAGTATGTAGGCAGGCCAAGGAACCCATGCCATATCTTAGTAAAAGCCCTCAGCAAAAGCTTTACGCAACTACACAGAGACAGTCCGTGCCTGATGGCGGGGATCATCACCGGACACTGCACACTGAACATACACCTTCACCCAATAGACTTCACAGACAGTCCCTTTGCAGAACATACTTGGAGAAGGAGGAGACAATTGCGCAGTGTTTTTTATCTGCACAAGTGTCACTGATACGCGCATACAAGCCCAAGCCAACAGTCTTACAGAAATGCAGATGCCCTGAAACACACCTGACAGGTCTAATTTGTTTCTGGAGAGAGGTGGGCTGTATGGAATAAGCCCACTAAAAGTTGGCTGTACCCACCTAGGATTCAGTGCAACCAGACTTCAATAGGTATAACGAAACCTTCTAATATCATCATCTGCCTAGCCTTTTCCCAACTATATTGGGGTCGGCTTCCAGTCAAGCCGGATTTAGCTGAATACCAGTATTTTATGAGGAGCGGCTGCCTACCAGACCTCCAGAACTCATTAACTGGGGTAACACGGTATTTCATGGCAAGACTGGAGTCAGATTTACTGGCTTCTGACTATCCGTAACGACTGCCAAAGATCTCCAAATGACAGCTGGGACCAACGGCTTAACGTGCTTTCCGAGGCACGGAGGAAACTCGTTATGTTAAGATGGTCACCCATCCACAGACCAACCTAGTCAAGCGTTGTTTTACCTTGAAGATCGACCTGTGCGACTGTTATTATCGCCATGAGCTCCACAAGGAATAAGCCCACTAAAAGCTGGCTGTACCCGCCTAGGATTCAGTGCAACAAGACTTCAATAGACATAACGAAACCTTCTTACATAGATCTTCAATAAAACAATTACCTACCAATGCGGGTTTATTTTTACATGGGAAATCGTCGAATGAATTCTCTTGCTCTAGGGTGTAGCGAGTGGGATGTCAGACTGCTACTGACTAAAATTGCACCTTTTTCTCACGTTCCAGAACCGAGGAATTCCCTTTCGGAAGTCAACCCACGGATACCAATGAGGGTGAGTGTAACATTAAAAACACACATAATATAGTGGCTACAGATAATCACATTATTAGAAGTTAGTTTCATCTACTTAATAATTAGTTTCGAGTCTTTATAAATAAGGCCTATAAACCTTTTCGTCAATGTAAACCCTAATAAAGCATAACAAGTACACCAACGCGGTTAAAATCTAGCTCAAAATATTATTCATTTGTTTTACTAATTGCTTTCATAAATTCTCGGTACCATTTCAACTTGTTAGATAAAACAGACTAACTCCAGATAAAACTAACACAAAACATCAATTTAGCCCGCGAGGTAGTGTTTATTTTTTGTTAGCACAGCTCCAATGTAAATGGATTTGTATGAATAAAGGCAAATAAATATTTGTATTGTAACTGTGATCCTCCAATTAAATAAGACTGTTGAAAACTTTATGAATACGAGTTCAAAGGTTATCGCAAACATAGATCGAAATTTTTTGTTTCAAAATGAATACTAAACCTTATACTGAAATTGACATATGCTCAAGATATGGATAGAGAGTTTATTACTTTAGCATGCATGTTTGGTTTTTCTGAACGATCATATTCTGCCATTCAAATTGAATTTTTAATTTTAGAAATATATTTCTGCCAAACTCATTGTTTGGCTAACATATTTCAATTTAATTTACATATAGAGAGAAACTCTTGCCACTGTGTAAAAACAACCCACAAGGTTATAATAACAATTCTCAATTGGCATATTGTTATTCAAAGTACGTTTCGAACGATCACCAGGCCATAATATATCATCGCATTCCTCGCTGAGCAATAAACTAAATGATAATAAACCCGCTTGTCGCCGTCGCAATAAATTTCACTATTTGCTGGGAACAAAACACAGTATTACATGAAATATTACCCAATATGGGGACACACAGACAGCACTGGAACATAGCGACTCGTAAAGCCGAGTTACTAGGACACTCGAAACTCACTTGCCATTATTTAAACCATTTTTTTTTTAATCAAAACAGCCTTATTGAAAAATATTGGTCATGACTTTTCTGGCGACTTGTAAGCTCCAAATATTCTTACTCAGAGCAAATTGCAAGAAATTATAAATTCACTGAAAGCTGACGAGCGTCTAGAAGTTTGTCTTGTCTGACTGGAAGTCGAGCTTAATGGTTTTGGAAATAAAAATAAACAGAAAAAGATTCATCGATGAACTATATACTATAATGGTTGTAGTTCAAAAACACATCTACAGCCTCGCGGTCGGGACATAATGGTGAAATATTTTCAAAGTTTTCTTTCTATTGAGATAGATACCCAGAATTAAAAGTTTTCTCCGCGAAAACCCGAAGAAAAGACATGGTAAATTTGTTCCCCAATATCTTTAAATCTATGGGTTAATCCATAGTGACAGCATGGGACATACCCTTTATCAAGATAAGAGTCGAGGACAGCCCGACCACGACGATTGCGTCCGAAACATTTTATGTAACTACCATTTTATATCTATAGGATCCCGTAACATCACGTTTTTAGTTTGTTTTTCCTCGACTGTTTTCGCATAGTTTCCTATGTTTTTTTGCATCCATTTTGGAGTGGAACCTTAATAAAAACATGCCCTAGTGCACTCGCGGGACTGGGTGGCACGACATTGGTCAAGTCGGTAATTCGTCAAGTACGAAGTTCGTCCAATTTGAAATTAGTCAAAGCTGTAGTTCGTCTAATCGGAAATTTGCCAAATTATGGAATTCGTCTAATACGCAATTGGTCAAGTCCATGTACAGTCGATCAAACGCGAAACGTGTACCATCAAACGCGGTACATAAGAACGCAGGGGTGAATAGTCTTTGATTAGGATGTTCACTTTTGTATTTATTTATATTATTGATTTCTATCAGTTATTAAATGGTAAATAAGATGTGCTACAGTGCCTTAAACAGTTATGTTGGGTATAATATAATTAATACGCAACACAACTGTTTCAAGTACTGTAACACATAAAAACATAACTTTTTTTTTTCTTTTCCAATGTCCGATAAAGCCAAACAATTGTTTGAGTTAATTTTAAGGTAGATTGTAAGTTTTTTGTGTTTTTCTGTACTGGGCGATGTGGTCGCAAAGCGACAAAGCCCTTCAAGCAAAAAAAAACTTTTTTTTTTAATGGAACATAAAAAGTGTAATCAGGATTTTTACATTTAGTGTTTCACGCCGTTTCGTAGTTTTAAAGATCTAAACATACATAGGGACAGACAGCGGGATTTTTTTTTATACTATGTAGTATGTAGTGATAATGATTATTATGTACATAAGTGTAAATATGAATAAAATAAATAAGTTAATATAAACTACCTCGGCACTTTCATTTTTTAGCCGGCTGTACTTAAATCACTTGACCAATTGCGTATTAGACGAATTCCATAATTTGGCAAATTTCCGATTAGACGAACTACAGCTTTGACCAATTTCAAATTGGACGAACTTCGTACTTGACGAATTACCGACTTGACCAAAGTCGTGCCACCCGCGGGACTCAACCCAATATGCAACGGAATCTCCATTAAAATCCCTCCGTGTTTTTACGAGAATGGTGTGCATACAGACGGAAAGGATGTTCAAGTTTATTTTAAAAGTTTTCTTTGTGAAGGAACAGGTTTTTTATTGTCTGAACACACAGTTCTTGATTTTCTTCTTCCTTATACTTCACGGCACAAGAAAAGGACTATTACATGCATTTCCTGGTAATGCTTTTACTGCTAAGAGTCCTAAACTCGGGTTGCGGGATTGTTCTAAAGAGTTACCGTGGCCCTAGGACACAAAAGTCAAATGAAGAAGCAGAGATGGATTTTAATCAATCAAAGTCACTTGCCACTCCACTCAGACTGGGAAAGGTTATTTGATAATTTCCCACATCAAATAAAGGGTCCCTAATGAGAGGACATTTGATGACTTTTTTTTCTGTCATCTAACAATACAATGCCAACAAAAAACAGTGAGTATACAAATCTCTTTCAATTTAACCGCAGTAATTACCCACTAATAACACTACTGCCCACTTATCTTTATGTTTAAAGTTAAACACTAATAACGATAATAATATCCCAGTACGTGAAACTTTCTTCTTCAATGCATAGACGACTTGTGTAAGTCGAATGTAGGTCGAACTAGTAGTTCTACAACTGAATACTAATTGCTAACTTGCAGTTAAGGCATTATCTAGACTTCTACTCGTAGGTAGGGGTGATACATTATGAAACCTAATCAGCTTCTAAACTTACATGAGATCTAAACTAGATATGGGCGGGTATAGAGTTTGCGTTGCGATTAAGTTATCGAAGATAGCTAGAATGTTTTTAACTTCATCATATTCATTTGGCAATTCGGCTTATTGAATAGGCCTAACTGCGTACTCTTGAATCATGGGCACTCAGAGTGGAGACTGTTTGCCTATCGAGTGATTCCAAGGAAGACGATGGCACAGTGATCACGTGCTGCCGTGCACAATGAAAGTCAGAGAAGATCGTTGTAGTCTCCTCAGGGATCTGTCCTAACAAGCGCTGCACAGGGGGGTTCCGGAATGGACTTTTAAGAGGTACCGGTGTCCCTTCTATGTGTTGATGGTGATCACCGAGGTGGTTTTAGTGAGGTAAAAATCCCATACTCCCCGGACTTATCCCCAAAAGTCGTGGCGCCTTTTGAAGGTTTCCCCTCGAAAACAAAAAGAAAAGGCGTAACTGCGGGAAAATACTTCTGTTAAAAACTGTTCAGTATTTCTCATTTAGTGCCTCTGGTCAAGTAACCATATCAAACATTGTTCAAATACATAATCTATATAATACGTTCTAGAGTGGCGATCGCGTCCCGGCAACGACGCAGCGTTGGTAAGTCTCCTACAAAATGGACCGATGACCTAGTGAAGGTTACAGGAATCCAACGGATGCGAGACGCACAGGATCGGTCATTGTGATGACACTTGGAGGAGGCCTATGTCAAGTAGTGGATATCGTTCGGCTGAAATGAAGATAAGGATGATGATGAAACTAAGTACCTCTCGAAGGGAAGGTCAAGAATGAATAGCGACAAGCTCTTATTACATATTTGAGACTGTGACCCCTGAGTTTGTTTCGGTATTTATTCTCAGGATAGTCAGTTAGGAAACATCGGCCTCATCTAGAACAAAATGACAAAAAATAACGTGTAAAAGTGTTTGTGAAAACCTAGTTGCAAAATAAATATCATTTATCATTTACACTTTGCTCTCAATATGAAACTACGGTAATGTTTTATTTACTGCCTACAGTACAGGCAATTTTAAAACCCGACCAACAAATATTTAATTCCTCATTCGGGTTTACAACGCCCATGGGACTTCATAGGTGATCTATAATGTACCTGAGACCACACTGCTGCAGTAAAGATTGCAATAGTAATAATGTATCAGGGTACAATTTCCCTAAAGAGTTATACGGCTACAGAAAAAAGAATTCGACACTCTGATTTTTTACCTTTTATCGGGAGCTAGCAGATACCTCACGTATGCTACTACACTAAAAAAATAAGTGCAATTTATTTGAGTTAGGTTAGTGGTTTTAAAGTCTATAACGGTCGTAGGTAATCGAAATTATAAAATATAAAAATTGTGTTTAATTTTATAATTTAGATTACCTACGCAGTCAAAATGAAATTATGGACTTTTATTTCTTGATCATCTAAAACCCGTTATGTATTGTTGTTGTTTTAGCAAAGGATAATGGGCAAATTGTCCCAAGTGTTGTAGCACTTTGTGTGATATATCAATTTGTAGATATCGTTTAGAGGAACAAATTATTGTATGACCACGAAGCTGGATTCCGCGTCAGAAAAAACTTACAAGTGTTTAACGTTTCTTTAAAAAAAAGTTAGCGTTATTTATGGTATTTCATAAGAGATATAGAAGGAGAGCTCTGCATATGGCCTTTTTAGACCTGCAGAAGGCCTTCTACTGTATACCTTGGCAGTCCATCTGTTGGGCACTCTGCTTCAAGGGCGTTCCCGAGGCCTATATTGACAATATCATATATGTACCGCGATCCCGTGTCCTCTATCCAGACCGCTGTTGGTGAATCCAATGTTTTCCCAATATCTGTTGGCGTTCACCAAGGTTCAGTTCTTAGCCCTTTCTTGTTTAACGTTGTGCTCGCTGTAGTTACGACTAACAGCCAAGATCAGCCTCCATGGCTAATGATGTATGCCGATGACATCGCCCTCGTTAATCAGAACAAAGCCCATCTTGAGCGCAAAGTCAACATTTGGAAAGACACGCTGGAAAACGGCGGTCAGGGACAAAATGTGGCGAAAAACGAGTACATGTCCTGTGGTAGCACGGATGCAAACATTATCCGAATAGGTTCGGATTTGATCACAAAGTCCGATACGTTACGGTACCTTGGATCCGTGCTGCAGAAGTCTGGCAACGTGGATGACAATGTCCAAGCACCTATAGGCGCGGCTTGGGCAAAATGGCGCGAGGTAACGGGCGTTCTACGTGACCGCAAAATGCCTCCGAAGCTCAAAGGGCAGATATATAAATGCATCATACGGCCTGTCCTCCTGTACGGTGGCGATTGTTGACCAGCATTAAGCAGACACACTCAGGAGCTTTGTGTCATGGAGATGAAGATGCTGAGGTGGATGAGCGGCGTAACCCGTTGCGATTGCATACGCACCTCATTCATCCGGGTAGTGTTGGTATCCGTGACGTGGCCGCGTGAGTAAAAAAATGCAAGAGTGTCGTTTGCGTTGGTATGGCCACATCATGCGCCGTCCTATGGAGTACGTTGGTCGGAGACCCATGAATATGGCTGTCCTTGGGTCTAGGTTCCGTGATCGCTCTCCCAAGCGCTGGCTGGACGTCGTCAAGTCCGACATGAGAGCCAATGGCCTGACTGAAAAGGATGTCGAAGATCGGGCAAAGTGGAGGAAAGTCAGCCAGAAGGCGGACTTAAGGCCAGGTGGAAGAAGATATATTAGTAAAAACCAACTTGACAGGTAGAAACGCTTTGCCACAGCTTTACAGCTGTTCATGTTTGACGGGTAATCGCACCATCTTAACTTGTGCATACATTATGAGTATTATTTGGTTCCTGGGATTTGAGAGGCACCAGGCTGATGATTTTCAATGCCCCGCTAGATTTTTGGAAGATGTTATTCCGATTGATCGTAACGAATAAATAAGATAATCCATTTTGTCGGTTAATGTAAATTGTGAAAAGTGTGTGTAATTATGACAGATACTAAAATAATGGTTAATAAAAATGGTTTTCTCATTTTTTATCTCATTTCTCGTTTTTTTTAGTTTTTTCCTTACTTGGACATCACTTAGAGTAAAAAGGAGTGAATATATGTAATAAGGGGACCACGTATAACATTTGACTACATATCATATATTGCTACAAAGGTTAGGACAAACTCCATACAAATCTGCCCATCATCCTTTTAAGCCTATTTAGCTTTTTAACTTCATTTCAATGAGATTTGATATCGCGAAGCTGGTTTATGTTTAATAGCTCAGGTTTTCTCTGTCTTAAAAGCAACCGTTATGAAGAGAGATAGTATTAGCTTGATTTAATTATTATTTACTAGTTCTTGCTAACAATTTCGCCAGCATGAAAGTAGAAAATTATCTCAAGTGAACATATTTCCGGGAAAAAGAATTGTATTAATTACTATTCCAAGTTCTTGAAATATAAGAAGATTGGATATGAGTTGAGCGTGAAGGGGAAAAACGTAACACACATATAAAAACTTCGCCTTTATAAACTTAACTAGCGGCTTCGCCCGCGTGAATATTGGTCATAGCGGACGCAAAGTCTAAGTCAAAAACAGATAAAAAGTAGCTTACGTTCATCCTTGGGGTCTAGGTTAGCTGCTTGCCAAAGTTTTATTAAAATCGGTTTAGTATTTTAACTGAGAAAACGTAACAAACAGACAGTTACTTGCTGTCCCTACGGTCGGTACGGACGGTCCCTACGTATATAAAGACAAGTCGAAATTGGCATTATTTTTTTATTGCATCATTGGCTTTAGAATATCAATGCGCACATACTGACATAAGATTTTTTTTTAAATTTTATTGATTTACCTTGTTTTACAAATTGTATAAAGCGACAAGTATTATAAATACAACGAATTAGTGTCGTAGATGCGGATATCTATACATATCTTTTTGTACGGTGTTTAAAAATGCGTGCCACTCGGTGTGAAAGCGGTCTTGTCATACTTATCGCCATTTACGGGAGTTCCCCGAACGAGACAAGTCAAGAAGCATTGACTTGTCCGTTCGGAGTGATGAAACAATATTAATGTTTTGATACAGTTTAGATTTAGTGGTTCAGAAAAACTGGACAAATAAAACAAATTCAGGGATATTTTTTGGAATAAGATTTTTTTATGGCAGGTAAAAATCATCCAATGACGAATCCGGCCCTTGAGTGGAACGGGAAACAGTATCAGACCCATACTGACTAAACAATATACTTTGTTCCTTCCTGGTCTTGATCCCAGGGCCCTGATAATACGCATCAACCCTTGGTCCCAGGCGGCTTCGACCCTGCTGGACCCCTACAGTTTGCTGACAACTCCTTGAGGTGCGCCGAAACAGTGTGCATCGTCAACAACTTGGGCTCGGTCCGGACTTTTACCAAACAACCGCATAGCAGGCTACCCATTGCTCAGCGTCCGTAAGCACGTGCCTACGGTGGCCTTAAATTGGGATCGAAATCGCAACGGCAGCGTCCTAGTCTTTGCTTGATGCAGTCGACCTCCTCCTTTGCTAGCATTACTGCTTCGCAAAAGAAGGCGACCGGAGTCCTCCGTCCTCTTCCCTGTAGACCATGGCCTGAACCAAGATGCTCTTCTGAAGCAGGGCAGACCTCTACTTTCCGGGCGGTCGACACAGTGGCGATACCCGAGCGTTGCTTATTCACGAATCCGGTACTGGAATTTCTCGAACTTACCATGTCCGGTGAGAACCTGAGACATGCGAAAGGTGAGGACGCCGTCAGGTCTTTCCAGCTACGCTTCAAAGACGAGACTTACCGCCATAATTGTGGCGTGCCCAGCACTGGGTTGCGATAGTCGTTGATGCCATTTCACCTATACTGATCCCGTCGAAACTTTGTCACTTTCGTTTTGTGACTTTCGTTCCTGGCGTTGCACTTCCATACGCAAATCGTGCATGCATGCAGGGACTGATGCGTCCAGATGCCATGGTAGCAGGCCAGCAAGAAGGCTCGCCGCTTCACGGGAAATCGTACGGTAGCCCCGGATCACCGTATAGCCCTGACTCTCTGGTACGGGTTGGGCCGCTACGTAGGAATCGTTCGGCCATGGGCCGAATGATTCCTACGTAGAGCCTCCAGCAGGGGGCGTATGGACCCCCAAGGTTCAGCAGGAGCTGCTTGAGGGCGAGATCCGTCCGGTCCGATTCAGCTTGGGAGCCGGACCCCAGAAATGCTCCTTGAAATTCCATCAGCTGTCGAGGACGAGTCCCAGGTACTTCATCATCGACCTGACGCCGATGTGAACCCCTCCTACCATTAGCTGGGAATCTGGTGGCAGCGCTAGACAGATAATTAGGCTGAGGCACAATGATGCTTAAAATTGAAATGGTTAATTACTAATATTAGACAACAGTGATTTTTTATGTTAAATTTCAACTTCAGAGAGTCTATAGGTACCTATTATTCAGATGCTGAGAAGATTTTTTTTAATAATAAATAATGTTGAATTTATAAACCTTGTTTAATTAATAAAACACAAAACTGATAATTTTAAAAGACATGTCTTTATTTACATTACAAGAACTTTAGTCCTACCCCGAATGACTAAAACCGCGTATAACGTGACATGTCTTCATTTAAGTACTTTTTATACTCATGGCGATATAAAAAGAGAGACTCGCTCGCTCGACTCGTTCGTGTGCGCAGCACAAGTTATACTTTCTTTATTAAACAATTTAGAAAACTAATAAATAGTTGACAAGTACCTATAAAAGTTACATCAGTGTGAAGCCCAAGAAAAGTTCTTTGCTGTGTGATAGTGCTCATCAAAATTAAACACCGATTGCCGAAGATATCACAGTATGAAGTCAAACAAATTTTGAATAAATACGGATCAGCTGCTTGCTACGGGTGAGTCATCGCATGCGCCGACCTGTCTACCGGTCACACTATCGCTGTCGCTGTTGCTCCTACGCGCACAGACTATTGCTTCACTGCTCGCTCGCAGATCACGCGCCTCCACACGATCTACGCGTGTCTCATCGCTCGTTAGCAGACTGAGTCATTGCTTTTGTTTACGAGTTTGGACGTTTTTTTTGCTTTGGTTTAAAAATGAATACCATTTGTGCTGCTTGTAAACAGGATATAACTACCAATCGATCCATAAGCTGTACTCAGTGTAAAGCAAATTACCACCAGATCTGCGTAAATGCGACGATCCACGACTCCTCAAAGCAAAACGCTAACTGGCTGTGTCCCTCCTGCCGTTCTAATACACCACGGGCTGATAACAACAACACGCCTGTCCGTTCATTTGCCGCAAATGTCGAGTTCGATGTCTTGCACGTAAATACACAAACTCGAGCTAATAAACGCGTGGCTAGCAGCCCACCTAGCCAGGATGACCTTGATAGCGCAGTGTCCCTCTCCGAGCTGGTCACGGAAATACCTCTTATGCGCTCGGATATGGCTGAAGTCAAGTCCACTCTCGAAAAATTGTTCGACGGTTTGGATAAATATAATGCCCGGTTGGACAACTTCGAGGAACGTATCGCTTCGCTCGAACTAAACTCCACTCAAGTGGCGGCAATGAATGATACTATATGTTCACTAAAAGACCAACTAAACCAGCAGACGCAGAGTGCCATGAGGAATGAAATAGAGATCATTGGTGTAGGCGAAATCCCAAATGAAAATCTCCATCACATCGCTATGGTGACGGCCACCAAGGTTGGTGTTAAACTAGCCTTGGACGACATTGACTGGGTTGCCCGTGCTGGCTTAAAGAAATCTCCGGCGTCTAACTCTAACTCGGACTCTAATTTTTCCCGGCCGATTATAGTTAAACTACTACGGCGATCAAAAAGGGACGAATTATTAAAAGCATTTAAATCCAGACGAAATCTATCATCCCAAGACATTGAAATCCAGGGTCCTGTTAGAAAAATTTATGTAAACGAGCATCTCACAAAAGAAAATCGCATTTTATTTCGTGAAGCCAGAACCCGAGCTAAGAACGCTGGCTTTAAATTTTGTTGGACGAGCAGAGGCCAAATACTCGTACGTCAGGCTGAGGGGAAGACGGCAATTCAAATCAAGAACTGTCGAGACCTGGATAACTTTTTTGGTACAACACCAACTACCCTACAGCCCTTCCCTATTGTTTCTAACTAATAAACATCTTGGCAAAAGCCAAAATTGTTCATGTTTTGTTATTGTTACATTTTTGGTTTACTTCAACGTAGTTTGTAATGTAATTAAACACTTCACATGCTATAATTTCTCACTTCACAAAGTATATTATAATTATATCACGACCCATCAGGACTTTTTTAACTACAGACTTCACACACACACAGACTTGCTCATCATGTCACTTAAAGAACTAAACCTAAAATATGAAATATATTATTTACATACCCAGTCGCAACACCAGCAGACCTTTAATTCGAACACTCAACTAAAAGCTCCTTTTCATGTGTATCACTTATATAACACACTTATCCCCAAAAACATAGTCCGACTCAGCCAATCCCTTTCAACACATACTCAGACGGCAATAAATGTCTTTGCTTCATATCATCATCTTACCTCAGACTTCTTAGACACTGGATAAAGTAGACTTGTCAGATGATATAGAAGACATTCTTACGTTACCTTGCCGTATCATCGATAAACCAGAGCTGTGTCGGGATTTATTGGTAGAACATGACTTTAAAGTGTTAACTTGTAATATAAGGAGCTTACAAAAAAACTTCTTAGCACTGGTAACGATGCTACATCGGCTAGACTCTCATTTCGATGTTATAGTGTTAACAGAATGCTGGCTTAATGCTGACTCTTTGGTTAATCAGTTACCAGGATATAACTGTTTCTACACTCGCAAAATAATTAATAAAAGTGGCGGCGTGACTGTCTACGTGAGAGACACTTGGCCGGTTTCTGTTGTTGAACCAGAGTTTGATGATGCCAACTGTCTCGTAACTAAAATCAATAAAAATATTGCAGTTTTTGGGATTTACCGCTCTCCTTCTTTCAGTAATATCGACAGATTTTTGAATTCATTGGATCACTCGTTGTCCAATCTTAGTGACTGTCCGTGTGTGATCGTGACGGGTGATATGAACATTGACCTTCTCGACAGTTCTCCCAATGCCTCACACATCGCCTATCAGTGTTTATTGTCGGAGCACGGACTGCTTCCGTGCATCACTGAACCTACTAGGGGCAAGGCTTGCTTGGACCATGCTTTTATCAAACCCAAAGGCACAAACTCAACGCAGGGAATTGTCTGTACATCGTCCATTACAGATCATGACCTAGTGATCTTAGGCACAAGCAAACTTAAGGTTGGCAATACTTCGCGCAACAGGTTTAGGCAATTAACAGACTATTCTGGGATTGCTGAAGATATTGCTAGCGTAAGCTGGGCTGAAGTCTTGTCCAAGACTGAAGTGAGTGAGGCGGTGAACATCTTCAATAAAATATTGTCAGAAATTTTAGAAAAACACACACGCAAAGTCAAAATGAGTCGCTCTAAGTTAAATCTTAAACCTTGGGTAACCCCTGGTCTTATTCGGTGCATGCGACATCGGGACTCATTGCATGCTCAGGTGAAAGTGCAGCCTCTTAACCACGAGCTAAAACGAGTGTATGTACGTTACAGAAACTTTTGTAACGGCATTCTCCGCAAGCGCAAGTTGGAGTATGAGAGCAGGGAACTTGAAAAACACAGCGCACATCACAAAAAACTTTGGAAAACCATTAAAGAGATCTGTGAATTCCCGAAAAAAAACAATGACAGTAGTTCACTGCTCAACTCCGGAGTGGATAGGTCGTCTTCTATCAATAACTGCAACCGTCATTTTGTCTCAGTAGGTAAGCGCTTGGCATTCAACATTTTGGATAAACTTCAGGCTACGGAGAGCGAACTATGCAGTGATGCTAATCTCAATAACCGATCCAAGGACTCTCTGTTTCTTCACCCCACTGATGAACAAGAGATTGATCGTATCATTACTGACTTGAGAGACGACAGTGCTCCTGGTTCTGACGGAATCCGTCCACTCTTCCTTAAGCATGTCAAATCATCTATTCTAGAGCCTTTAACGCATATATGTAACCTGAGTATGTCAACGGGCTCCTTTCCTGCCTCCTGGAAAATAGCTGCCGTTACACCGATATACAAGAAAGGTGACAAAGACTGTCCGGACAACTACAGGCCTATATCTCTACTGTGTGTCACTTCAAAAATCTTGGAAAAACTCGTGAATAATCGCCTCATTAGTTTTCTGGAAAAGCACATGTTATTGTCCGGACGCCAGTATGGTTTTAGGCGGGGTAGGTCCACAGAACAAGCTGTGGGGCTTCTTGCTGATATTGTCTCCTCTAGGATCGATGAGAGACAGCAGTCGATTGGTATATTCCTTGATTTGGCCAAAGCATTCGACACTGTTTCCATTCCAATGTTACTCAAAAAGTTAGAATGTTTTGGCGTAAGGGGTATCGCTCGGGACTGGTTCTGTTCCTATTTATCCAACAGACAGCAGTATGTTGTGATTGGGGAGAGTGTCAGTGAGTGTCTACCGGTTGTTTTTGGGGTGCCGCAGGGCAGCGTCTTGGGGCCGACCTTGTTCACCTTGTACGTAGATGATTTACTTAGTCAAACCATACCACAATCAGAAATGATTTGCTATGCAGACGACACTGCTATCATATTCCATGGTGACACGTGGAGGGATGCCATGGACGCTGCAGAAAATGGCATGCGCACCATAACGGACTGGCTGGACAGAAATTTACTCACCCTAAACATCGAAAAAACCTATTTTCTAACCTTCCACAACAGTCGTTTTCACTGTCCGGACATAGACCAAATAAAGATACACAGCATCCGTTGCCATGACCCTAGATGCAACTGTGCTGTTATTAATCGAGTCAAATCAACTAAATACTTAGGTATTACAGTTGACCAAAATCTCACCTTTCGAGAACACATCTCTATGCTTTCCAAAAGAACGAGAAAATTCATTTACATCATGAAATCACTACGTGGTAGTGCCTCGAAAGATTTGTGTAGAAAGGTGTACCTAGCTCTGTGTCAATCACTACTACAGTACTGTGTGGGCGTCTGGGGTAGCGCGGCCAAGTCATATTTGCTAGAACTCGAACGTGCTCAGAGGGCTGTCCTAAAGGTCTTCCTCGGTAAACCGCGGCGCTTCCCAACCGACGAACTCTACAGGGAAGCGGGTGTCCTGCGTGTCCGTCAACTTTATCTACTGAAGTCTCTCCTTCAACTTGTAGCCGTGATGGGTAGGCAATTCACTTACACCCAGAGAGGCAGGGTTGGAGCTGACAGGCTGCCGATCCCAAGAAAAAGAACAAAATTTGCCTCCCGGTTTTCACTGTTTCTTCCAATTCGAGTCTTCAACTCCATTAATAAATCCTCAATACGAGTCCCTGGTAATTTGTTGGAAGCCAAAAAAGTTATAAAGAGATGGTTACAAGACCTAACATATGACCAAACAGAAAATTTAATTTGTCCTTTGATCTGAAATGAAAAAAAAAAAAAAAAAAAAAAAAACACCTACACAATACTTAACACTGACACACCCTAAATCTTATCTCTTTTATTAATAAATGGTCCTGTCTTTATACTTATAAATCTGAAATGTAATTATAGTTATGTGAAATTTTAATTAAATGATTATTATTTGGAATCTAATTTGTTCAAATTATGACATCAATAGAACTGACATATTCTTAGATTTAATTCAAGTACATACTTTTGATTTAATTTATTTTATTTTATTTTTTTTTATTACCTATTGATTTTGTTTTATATGCTGACCTAATTGACATTGTAAATACATTTTTTTTTTTTTTACATTAATTTAATTCACTGTTTTTATCATGATTTAGTTATTATTTGTAATTTGATTCAGTATTTAATTTAATCTAATTTAATTTCAATATTTAATTGAATTGTAACTCGAAAATTCTAACTATTGTTTACTTATTATCTTCTTACTGTGCCTGCAAAATTGTGCTGCTGTGCAGAACTTCATTTACTGTTTAATCAAATAATTACCTGGGCCACCAAGATACAGGCTACGCCTAGTTTGGGGCCCATGGCTACTTCTTATGTGTTCGGTTTGTTCTCGTCTTAATTATTTAATTCTTTAATATCCAATGAACTATGTATGTCAATAAATAAATTATTATTATTAAATTATTATTATTATTAAAAACGATGATTTCAGGATGTTTAACGTATTGATTTAAAAATAGTAACATAATCCTACATTTTCATAAAACATTTTATTTAAATTCTATATTAGACACTGTTTTTTGTTTCCTACGTATAAAAAGGTATCAAAGACATGACTGACATACTTCTATTTTATTATCGGCGTAGAAACGGTCACCTATCAGTTTTTCCAAGAAAACGTAACAAAATTAAATATTTGTAAATACCAGTATAAAGCTCTTAAAACTGTTAAAATATTATAGAAAGAAAATATTTATTATTGGTCATAGTATTATTTCTAGAGCGTTTTGAACACAAATTACGCTCTCCTGTAAACCTCGGTTTTTCACTTCACCGTATGTACGTCGAATTATCATCTAGTATGAATGTGATGTAACACCGCGTCGCGTAAAATTACTTGGCGATGAATAATGTTTTTGTTTAATTGAAAAAAGGTGATTAATGTAACTTTTTTAATTTCAATCCACAAGCAAATGCAGCTGAAGCTTGTTTGATGTATTAAAAACACACAGGCTTGACACTGATCGATCAGTTGGTTTGAAAAACAGAGCACGCCTAATTACGCGGAGAGGAGATGAGTCGTTAGAATTTTAATTTCAGTTGGAAAAAATGTATGAATTATTTTGGGAAAATATACGGTTTGCGGATAAAATATAATGGTGAGGTCATTTATTGATTATACATTAAGCCTCACGATATAAAGAAGGTCGATTACTGTGGGTACCTACCCGCCCGGACCGAGCCCAACTCTTCGACGGCGCGTAGACTTCCACGCGCGCCTCAAGGAGATGTCAGCAAAACTGTAGGGGCCCAGCAGGGTCGATGCCGATTGGAGCCATGGTTTTTCTACTGAAAGGGAAACCTGGGGTCCTGGTACACAAGGTAAACAAATAACATAGCAGTGGGGTTTAGACAGTAAAAGAGCTCCACCTTAGAGCGAGAGTAGTCTTTGGATGATTCCCCACCCAAAAAAAATTACATAACAATTAAAGTCTCAATTTCATCTGTGACTAACAATATCAGAGAAGTTTTCCCCATATTTCTGTCAAACTGACCATGTCTTGATATTTTCACACTGGATATTTTTATCTCAGTAGCATGTTTTCTTGGGATAACTTGCAATGAAACCGCTGCTAAAACCTATTCATCTTCATTACTTACCAAAATTCACTTACAACTTTTTTTAGAAAAGACAAAACCTTCCCAATAAATCATAATTCTCCCCGAAACCATCATTTGCAGTCGCCAATTCGCCTGCCAAACGCAATGATTTACTAGTACAGTATGATCACCACAGTTATACCAGTTTACGTGGAAGACTGGTGCTCAGTGCGGAATATTTACCGGTCGCTGATGATTTATACCAACTGCTGTAGTAATTTAGGGCCAGTGTACGCCGCGGTGGTGCGTGACACGGACAGCGGTGTCCGGAGGTTTTAAAACGTGTTGCTGTAACTGTGATGTAACGTTGCAATATCTGGTGCACTGGGACTAAAGGTTTTAAAGAGTGTGGTCTTTTTTTGGAAAATGTTTACATTGTTTACAATGTTTTGATTTTTTAAGAAATTTGCCTAATGTAAGTAAATAATATGGAAATCGACACAGAACACTGGTCGCGTATCGGTATATGGGTATCTTCCCATGCTACAAACATTCTTGTGACGCAAATTGCTTAGCTGAAATTGACTTGGTAGCCCATTCTGAACTACTCTTTCTCTCTCTCTCTGAGTACTTTCAGAATGTGTGTTTATTCTGGTACGTGTTGTAACACCAGTTTGCCAACTTTTTTTTTTTTAATACCTTTCGAAAATCGTCATACTGCGTTTTTTGTGGAGTTGTGATTTCGGTATCGTACTTCACATACCTATCAAAAAGGTACATTGACTGAACTAGTATAATATTTATCATCATTTTCACTTTTCTGCCCTTGTGCTATATGACGAGGGGTATCACAACATGTTTTGTTCTTTTATTGCCCCTAGTCAACCAATACCAGCATTCAATCCCATTTCTTTCGTATAAGGGACGTTATTTTATTCATCTTCCGACCCTCTGGACAACAGTTTAAATAATAGGCCATAGGTTTGCTTCTGAAGGGAAAACCTGGGGACCTGGAACTAAAGGTAAAGACGGAACGAAGGAGTAGATTTTAGTCAATAAAAGTCTGACACGCCCTTCCACTCGTAAACAGTAAAGTGTGTTTGTCAGTCGGTGGGTCAGCACTGGCCAGTGTTACCAACAATGAAATAATATAAATATGATCGTTTAAAAAATTAGGGATATCTTTAATGTCCACTTCATAACCCATTTGTTTCATTCCGTATTTCCCTTTTAATTAAATTTTGTACATAAAATTTATTTCCTTATTTTTAATTTTCATAACAGAGGCAACAAAATACGCCTCCGTCACACTTTTTTGTACTGATTGATTGTCGATAGAAAAGAAAACGGGCCATAATTCTTCACTCTATTCATCAATCTTTTTTATTGGCGTCCCAAAATAATACTTAGATAAACCTTTTTTTTTCCCTTATCCTAGGGAACCAAGGGATGGACCCTAATCTTTATGATCTAGTTTTGTAAGTATAGACTAATAAGCAATTTAATCGAATCCTAAACTAATATAATATTATCGTATTTAATAAGAATGTTTCCAATAACTCTTTTCTTATATTTAGATACTAGCTGCTGCCCGCGACGTCGTCTGCGTGAAGGCTCTTCAGCACCAAAAATACTTAAGATGTCGCTATAGCATTATAAGTATACAATTTTTAAAATAGCATTAAAATACATGTTTTTTTTGCAAGCGAAGCAAGTTTAGAGAATTATATGGGAATTCTGCTGAGTTCAGTCATAAGTTGTGACTGAAGGAAATAGAGAAAATGATGTATGTGTGGAATATCAGTCTTGCCATGAAGTACCGTGTTATCCCAGTTAATGGGTTGTGGAGGTCTGGTAGGCAGCCGCTCCTCGTAAAATACTGGTATTCAGCTAAATCTGGCTTGACTGGAAGCCGACCCCAATATAGTTGACAAAAGGCTAGGCAGATGATGATGGTGATGTATGTGTGGAATGTATTCCATTCCAGGACACAAAAGTGTAAAAATACGTACAAAGATATCGTACCTTAAAATACTTTCCTATAAATTACGTTGCCAGGTGCCAAAATGTAAAGAGAATCAGGACTGGTGACGCGGGAGCAAGCACCGTACAGTTGCCTTTGTGAGAAGCAACTCGTCCTGAGAACTATACGCGCTTGAACTGGAACGGGTAGTTGTAAGGTAGGGGGGAAATGCGTGGTATAAATGCTGCCTCGCCGATGCCACAACCATAAGAATTTCTGCTCCAATGCTGTGTCTGTGGAGTGGACGACTTTAAGGCGAGTCTCGTTACACAGCTCTGGAGGAGATAGGTTCCGAAGAAGCACAATTGGGACACTGACCTTCAGCTGGATGATATGCACTGAAAGTCCACTTGCTGACAGGGTGTTCAGAAATTCCACGGGATAATGTGTAGCGTTATCTTGCTCGACAACAGTGTTTATCGAGGTGTAGACCACATCATTCCCCTCAATTTCCCAGAGAATGCATTCGTTAATTGCTGCAGCCTGATCATATTTTATGGGCATCTAAATGGCCTACTCACACACCCAAGAATTCTACTGGTGCAGTATACGACTGACATCCCCGTACACACAGCGAATGAGTTTTTCTAAGCTGGATACTATTTTTTTGTATCACCCAAAGGTTGACTGGTAGAAAATGCCTAAGGCATTAAGTCCGCTTCTGTACTTCTACCAAAAGAGTGTACCACTCTACCGAGAGACTCTAGCAGCACCACCAGTCCACCTCTCTCTTCTTGTGTGCGTTTGCCATGACTTAGAAGGACATCGGAAAATTCCTGAACACGTGCATTGTCTCCAAGCTGAGCATTAAAAATTAGCATTTCTAATTGAACTTAACTTCAGATGAAATACGCGAGAGATCAAGTCGTGTCTGTCGTACGAAACCTATCCTGCAAGGAGTTGAGCTGTTATTTCAGGCTACTTTGGGTTGGTAGTGAAGAGGTCCGGGCGACCAAACTTTCGCACGTAACAAAATGCATCTTGGGTCCTCTCGTGCATGTACCACGGACCTTTTGTGAAGGTGGAGGGGAGAATGACCATGAATGAGCATTTGTATTATTCTGCATAGAGACAGACGTAGTTCTCAGCTTTGAGCTTTCTTTGGTTGGACCTTATAAATACCAAACGCTCTGTCTCAATTTTGGCGTACATGTCCTAAGAAACTGAGTAAAGAGCGTACGATAATGGCGGAGATAAGAACCATTGTTTACCCTCAGCTGGATCAAGAAGCTGTAGAAATGCATGGTGGATGGTTTTTTTATGATTTGGGGTGCCTGTCTGGGGGTTTACATTATAGTGGGCAAAATGGTAGCCAACCTCTCCGCGACAGAACTTAAATGAGAGGATATTGAAGAGAATCGTACGCACGGTGAGTCTCGCTGATCCTTCGAAGCCGGTCATCATGCGTGCGTAAAACGATGTCTCTTTTATCACACTCCTGATCGACTAACACAACAGCTACCTCATTCGTCGTTAGAGCATTATACCACCCTGGATGGGCTGTGATCGGCCTTCTATCTGCTCTGATGACAAACTTAAAGTGGTTGCGCTCGTTCTCAGGCACCGAAATTGCTAATTTGCGGATTAACGTTATGCTACATACTTTGCAATCCTTTGGACAGACCAGACCAAATTGAGCATGTGTCTACTTCAACACTTGCTTGTTGTTCACCAAACGAAGTCATCTGGAAGGCGCTGTTATAAGCTTGGATGTATTTCAAAAAATGGCTGGACTTTGAATGCTCGCAATTTACATAGTCCCCTTTTCCATTTGCGGACTTGGCAGTGGGTACAAACTTCTTCTATGGCAACCATATCTCCATGGGCGGCGTAGTTAATCACGATATTGTAGATAAATCCACTTCCTTCTTTATTTAGCTGTTGGCTCTTCGATATCGTAAACCGTGGATTCATCATCAGATGTCGAAAGTTGATTTATGTCACGACACAGGCGATCTTATTCTATTTGTGCCGCACGCTGTTCTCTTGGATTCTGTCACGTTCTTGCGATAAATGAGCTTCAGTGTCACTTCATCATCAATGAACATCACTTTTTTGTAATACTTAACACCGCGTTTTTTTTAAATTGTCTTCTTCAACTCTGCTCAAGATTTTGAGGGTTTTGTTAGAACTTGTATTTGTCAAACGAACTATACGATACAACTGTTATGAAGAAAATGCAAAATGCCATCTATGAATTTTAAGAATAACTAACTACTAACCTCGCCAACATGATAAAATTTTAATTATAAATTTCCAAAAAGTGTTAATATGTAACTTGATTTGATTTTTATGAAATGTCATAGATGGCGCTGCTTTAAAATTTCCTTTATACTACTAACATTCATTAAATTATGTTTTTCTGCCCAAGTAACTTAAATGGCGTAGTTTTTATATTGTAAAGCTAAATAATAGCATGGCTTACTCAAAAACAACATTTATATATGCGTCGTTAGATTACACGCTGCCACATAATGCGTAAGAAAAATAAAGATTCACAGCTCCTCCCCCGTAGGTGATACCGTGATAATAGCCAGTTCGTAATATATATATATTACGAACTGGCTCTTACAATTAGATTATACTGAGATTGAAAAACTTTTATCTATTAATCGGTGAAATAACCCTCCACTATCCCACAAGTAGCGTCTCCTTCTAACTCACATATACACACAGAAACACACTCGCAGACACCCACATTCACACACACACACACACAGACACACACTCTCGAATACGTAGAAGCACATCCCTCGTCCTTATTGCGGACATTAGGGGGTGATTATTGCACTCACGCACGCGTTTCCCGATATCTATGTTTAATTTTAATTATCATACTATGATTGCCTGGAGTTCTGTCACACAGGTCTTGAACCCAGTATAGACTCCAGCTCTCACAAAGGTTAAATATTGGAATCAATTGTTACTGTTAACCCTATACCTTTTTGAGAGAAACAAATAAATATTATTATTATTATAATATGTAGCCTATTTGTTTTCCCGACCTCTCAGTAATATTCATGCAAAATTTGAAGTAAATCCATGCAGTACTTTTTGAGTTTAGCCCGGACATACAGATAAACAGACAAACAGACAAACAGACATGAATTCTAAAAACTATATTTTTGGCTTCGGTATCGATTGTAGATCACGCCCCAAGTATTCTTTAAAAAAAAATTCAATGTACAGTTTTGACTTTCCTACGATTTTATTATATGTATAGATAGGTACATATGACATTTTATAAACGCAATGGGTGTAGAGGAGCTCGTGGCTAAATAATAACAGCCGCACAGGTCGATCTTCAAGGTTAAGCCACGCTTGCCTAGGTTGGTCTGTGGATGGGTGACCATCTTAACATAACGAGTTTCCTCCGTGCCTCGGAAAGCACGTTAAGCCGTTGGTCCCGGCTGTCATTTGTAGATCTTTGACAGTCGTTACGGATAGTCAGAAGCCAGTAAATCTGACTCCAGTCCTGCCATAAAGTACCGTGTTACCCCAGTTAATGGGTTGTGGAGGTCTGGTAGGCAGCCGCTCCTCGTAAAATACTGGTATTCAGCTAAATCTGGCTTGACTGGAAGCCGACCCCAATATAGTTGGGAAAAGGCTAGGCAGATGATGATGAATGGGTGTAGAGATATAGTGTTTAGACTAAAATTAGTCACAAATCTATCCTAAAGAGCTACTTCAATACTAAACTGATCACTAAAATTACAAAATCAATTTTAACGTTAAACGAGAACAGTTCTTAGTCAATAAAGTTCATAACACATTTCAGCTAAACAAAACCGATAATACTTATTTAAATCCGTTCACATATCCGTATGTCAACGCAGCTTTACAATGACCCGATTAGTCTCGATTATTCCCGAGTAGACTCGATTATTCCTGAATATTTCCGACTATTACGAACAAAAGTGAAGTACGCCCTTGGGCCAACATATAATTGCCGTTTCTATTCCCAAAACACTCATTTATAGGCCTGTTTGCTAACAATTAGTATGTTGTGTATTTCGAGAATCGAGGCATTTGGACGTAGGCGATCCCTGGGCTAGTTTAAATATCAAGTTTCTAGTTTAAATATTGTATGATAGTAATACCGACTATAATTTCAACTTTACGGGTACTTCAAAGTTGAGGGCTTCATTGATTATCATAATTATTTATTACTTATTTATTATAATGATACTTTATTACAGTTCATATTAAGAAAACGAAAGATCGATTCTTGCCATGAAGTACCTTGTTACCCCAGTTAAGTAATGGGTTGTGGAGGTCTGGTAGGCAGCCGCTCCTCGTAAAATACTGGTATTCAGCTAAATCCTGCTTGACTGGAAGCCGACCCCAATATAGTTGGAAAAAGGCTAAGCAGATGATGATATTAAGAAAACTCACCCGTGTTCTTTCAGAGGAATTTGTGTTCCAGGGCTGCGGGGAGTCCTCTAATAATTGCGTAACTCAAATCAGATATGAATAATTAATCATCTTCCACAAAGAAATTTTAGTTGCGGCTAAGTGCGACTGTACTTTTGACCCCTGACTATACCGTTTTGTTTTTCTCACAGACACTTCGTTATGTTCTTGATTTCACTAATAAGTTTGAAGTAATTTGGTCTACATAAGAGAGCCCACCTCGATCTATTTATCGTCAATGTGAGCATGGTTTAAAAGTATGTTGCTTCATACAACACAATCCAATCCAACGTTTGATAACTTCTGTCTCTCTCAATCGAATATTTCACAAAATTTGTGATAGGTAATACGAGTTTTATTAAAAACTTTAAAAGTTTATGGAAAAAGATTTGGCATTTAGAATTTCGATTATATATCATATTGTATGTAAGGTTTCCCTAAAAACTCTTTTTTTAATCGTTTGAATCCCCAACCGGTCCTATGAGACCGCGCTGTTATTGCTTTACTATTGTGTCTCGTTTCGCGGGTATCTGAGTAATTATGAGTACATTATGATTGGCCTAAATAGAGCCTACATGCAAAATGGAGACTGTCAGAGGTCTTTACTGGACTACTTGTACTCAAAATGTTTTTATTTCAATAGAAATCTAGAAACAAGATACGAGTACCTATCTGTATCTGTGTTTTTGAAAATATTTAGGGAACAATTTATATTATCTCATTACGTAAGAGCTGTTGTATAGGAAATGTATCATGGTTTGAAAGCGGTGAATATCTTTGTAGTTAAATTTAGCGCTCTAAAATTTTATCACAAAGTTTCATAGACGCCTTACAAATTCCCTACAAATAACATACACCTCGAAAACTAAACAGCAAAGAAATACGACATTAGCAATTTAAATACAGAACAGGAAAATAATGAAAAGTTTCCACTTTCAAACTAACGTATAAGAGTGGGTAGCGTGGTGCGAAACAAATGCTATCTGCTCTAAAACCGGTGTAAGTGCAACCGCTAGTGTGTCCACACCGTAATACTGTCGGCCAAAGAAAACATGGTACAACTGAATTTTAAAAGAAAAATAAATTATTTGTACATTTCAAATCAGGAAAAAAACCAATCTATAATATAAAAATGAATCGCAAAATGTATTGGTTAGCGCATAACACAACAACGCCTGGACCAATTTGGCCAATTCTTTTTTAAATGTTCTTTGAAGTCCAAAGATGTTTTTTTTTTAAAAAGTAAAGTAAAGTAGGGTAGGTAGGATAGTGTAGGGTAGGTAGGGTAGGGTAGCGTAGGGTAGGTAGGGTAGTCATTTGACGGGAGCGAAGCCGCGGGTAAAAGCTAGTAATATGAAAATATATAATTTTGTTACCAACATACCTAGTTGTATAAGTATTTCTGTTACTATCACATTATGGATTGACTATATCGAAATTAAAGTATATTATTACTGTTATATCTATCCGTCCTTATGAAAAGGAATGATTTTTATTTTTGTTTGTTACGAATAAACTCAAAAAGACACGACTGCCATGTCAAAAAAAGTAAAAAAAACCGGGCAAGTGCGAGTCGGACTCGCGCACTGAGGGTTCCGTAGTAACTTACCTATAAAAACAGTTCAATCGAACAATTCGACAGTCTCGAAATGTACGTTTTTTGCAGTATAAACGGACGAATCTTTTTTTCCCGTCACTTTACCAATTGAATTGAAAATTGATTTTTGCACAGCTTCAAGGGACCACGGGCCCAATTATATGGTGTTAATTTCAACTCAATACCTCTAACTTACCTATGAATAAAGTTCTATTCTCGAATCGAGCGTTGAAGATTTTTCAAAAAAATAATTCTTGTGACGTAACAACAAATTTTCAGTTTTCAGACTTTTCTCTATATGAGTGCTATAAAACGTTGCTTCATGCCAAATTTCAAGATTCTAGGTCGACTGGAAGTACCCTTTAGGTTTTGATTCCCTTGCGAGTACTTGCGAGTTTCAAAATATGCAGCTTAAATTGCTGTTTCTTTTGATTGCGTTGACATAGAAGTTTGATTTTGTTACAGCTTAAAGGTATTATAGACTTGAGTATTTGGTATGAATTTCAATTTAATACCTCTACGCGTTTATGAGTAAATGGGTAGTAAGTTTAAAATTATTAAAAAAATATATATTATGTGATGTAACTAAAAATTTATGGTTTTCGTAATTTTTCCTTTATCTATGCTATAAGACGTTGCTTCGTACCAAATTTCAAGATTCTGAGTTCACGGGAAGTACCCTGTAGGTTTTGATTCCCTTGCAAGTGTCGAAAATTTGCGGCATAAACGGCTGATCTTTTGATTGCGTTGGCTTAGAAGTTTGATTTTTTCACAGCTTCAAGGGACTGTAGACCTAAGTAATTGATATAATTTTCAGCTTCATACCTCCACGCGTTCCTGAGAAAAAGGGTCTTGACAGACGGACGGACAGACGGACAACAAAGTGATCCTATAAGGGTTCCGTTTTTTCCTTTTGAGGTACGGAACCCTAAAAACAAGACGTTTGTTACTTTATAGAAAAGAAAAGAAAGTAGTCGCTCCTAAACATAGAATCTCGCTAACTACTTGATCTATAAAACTGAAATTTTCATTGCAGTCGGGGGACAACTGTAAAATACTTTCTTATAGTATAAGAAGTCCCCAGACTGCGATGAAAATTTATAACGCTCCTTTTTTTGGGCAGTCGTGTAAAAACTTATGTACCAAGTTTAAGAATTCTTTCACCTGTAAATGTCCTAACCTGTCATATTAAACTATGTATATATTTCTGAATTATCGCGATCAAAGCTACTGAGTAAAGCTAGTATAATATACTTCAACAAAAAAAAAATTTGGTTCCCCTTAAACCTCTATGACTAAACCCCCACTATTCGTCAGTCCTTCCATTTGTATGTCTATAGGCAGGCTGCATCTCATGAACCGTAGCCTTAAAATTATAACAGAATGTGTATATACGGGGTGTAAGGGAAACGCTTCCGAAAACGAAGACAGGTGATAAGGCTAGTGATTCTCGATACGATACCATCAAAAAAACAGTTTTTTTTTTTACAATTTTACCTATTTTTTTTTATCATTTTTCATACACTATGCTGTGGGAACAGTTAAATGAAACCATTATTTGCGATTAAACAATTTTTTTTTCTTTAAAACTCTAACAAGCAATGTATTCGTAAATAAATAAATCATCTGACGCTCGCGCATGACCTCGGGTTCAAAGACCGCGCGCGGTCGCCGACAGCCGCTAGCCGCGCAGCCGACGCGACCCAACGTACGACGCAACGGCTGACTATGTAGTGCGCTCCTAAACTACTAACCTTTACTCGATCGCTGGAAGCAAATGTGTTTTCAGTTCACTTCTACCTAGTAGTGGCATATCTGCTTTCGGGTTCCATTCGTGCAAGGATCGTAATGTTAACCTTGAACAGGGTTACAATTTTTTGATCCTAAACTTACAAGTCAGAAAAATCCAGTTTACTTTGCTTAACCTTGAGGCCCATAACGAAGATACTTAGCTACCTACTCACTACTGTGATTGGGAAAGAAACGTTTAAAAAGTTGATTATGTACAAAGACATTGAGTTTACAAGAAACTTGTCATTCCGTCACTAAAATTTTGCATAGCAACAAAACTAAAATGTTTACCAACCTACATCCCGACATTATCTCTAGACCTAGCGTCGATGACTTCATATCGGCAAACTTAACAATAAATATCGAAACAAAAACTTTTTGCAAAAAAATACAACCGACTTCAATTAAAAAAAAAAACACCTTAAAAAGTACAAAATAACTTTAATTTCGGAAGTCGGTGTTAAATAATGAAGAGACAAAACTAGTTGTTTTGTACTTTTTTTTTGTCGGTGTTTTTTTTAATTGAAGTCGGTTGTGTTTTTTTAAACGTTTTTTTTTCTTTTAGTTTAGTCCTGTTTAAAATGAGCCCAAACACGACTACGGTGCTGTAATTTCGAGGTTTGTACTTTTTCTGAAGCGCCTGGCTTCAGCATCAGGTCGCTATGTACTTCGGTGTTTACACAGCACGTTTATCCACACATCGAACCCTTTTCAATGAGCCTAAACACGATATTTCTGCTGTTAGTTGTCGAGGAGTTAGGTACTCTGCAGACTATCCTGACTGCAGCATCAGGTTATGACTTGATGATCATGAGACCAAATGGTAAATACCCTATCGAACATCAAAACAATTTACTAAATAAACAGTCCTTGCCTATTCGAGTAACTTCTTACTATCAAGGAGTTGTACCTACCTTCCATCATCAGCCACGCCACCTGAGATGGTGACATCCATACGCAAATACACGAGATACTTCATAAAATATGCGAAAAACAATAAGTGAGGTTATAAAATTTGAGGGTTTCCCCTAGATTTCTTTAAGATTCCATCATCAGATCCTAACTTGGTGACAGTGGGACTACCTCAGAACTATCTACTTTCTAACAAAAAAAAAATTTTGAAAATCCGTCGACAATCGGCTGAGTAATCGATGAACAAAAATACAAAAAAAGTACCTCCACGTTTTTGTGAATTCGGTAAAAATAACGAGTCGCGTTACTACGTACTTACCTACAGTTCGTCCGTTATAAGTCGGCGAGTGTGAAGTTAGGGTCTGCGAATTTTGGCGCTTGAAATATCGTACAAAAATAAAGGTTTAAAAAAAAATAATGCCAATAACTGTTTTTAACAGCAATAAGAACTGCAAATTGCATTTATTTTTTTAAAACCTTTATTTTTGTACGATATTTTCAAGGGCCAAAATTCGCAGAGCCTAACTTCACACTCGCCAACTTATAGCGGACGAACTGTACTGCTGCGCGGCGCGCCGGCGCGCCGGCGCGGCGTGGTCAAAGTATCCTTTGTAAAGCGCCGCCAAAATAAATAAAAAGAAACATTACAGAGGCGTCAACAGTTTTAAATTGATGCACTATGTCGTGCATTTATTAATAGTTTTGTATTATGTCGATAATCGATAGTAAATGAAATAAATTAAAAGATCGTCGACATCAGCTGTGATTGATTAAAAAATTTTCATCGCATGTACAGTTTAAAGCAACCAGAGCGCGTGAATCAATTGAATTTGAACTTTATGTCAATGTAATTAAAGTCACACGATGCGCGCTTGTTTATTGCAAGAACTGGATCCTTCATTTAGTAAGTAAACCAATTTAAAGTGAATAATTAAATTAATTGAATCCAAGAAACCGATTCAATCTTATTTAAAAGTTAGAAAATGAAAACAGTTTGTAATAGCATAAGTACAATTTCCTAACATTTAAAATTATTCTTTTAACATTTTCGCCTCTGTAAATTGTTGGTCTTTGCACATCGCAACGCGGCACGTGCGGCGGCGGTAACGTTTGTCCACCTGCAAGTGCGGCGCGTCGTTTGATCTTCATAGTACTTCTTTAGTAAATCTAAATAATAGTAATCTAGTCAGTTCCTTTCCGACTCGGTTCGTGAGCTAACGTACGTTACGTTTATCCGATCGATATTGCATCGTAATTAATTATTGTTTTGTTAGTTTTAAATTTGTGTTTAGTTATTATTGTTACGTTTTTAGTGCTGTTTTATTCTTTTTTAGTTATTATTTTTTGTTGTTTTAAATAATGCCTCAGGCATACGTGTACAGTGCTCGTGAATACGGCAACATGTTGATGTGTTTAGGAGAAGCCCTTGGGAATGCATCTCTAGCGTTGAGAATTTACCGGAACAGATTTCCGAATGTCCGGCATCCGTCTGATTCTCGCATGATAACGGCAGCTTTTCAGCGAGTCTTAGAAAATCGACCGATTGCTCCGATGGCGGCAGGTGGTGGACAACAAGTGAATGTTCAGACTGAGGAGCGTATTTTAAATGTGATTCGCCAAAATCCACGCCTAGGCACACGAAGTGCGGCGAAATTATTGCGGCGACGGGGTTTACCGACAGTTTCTCACTGGACAGTTCATAAAGTCTTGCGCCGGAACAGAATGCGGCCCTACAAAATACACAAAGTACAAGCTTTGCTGCCCAATGATCGCGTTCGTCGTCGTGCGTACTGTCGTTGGCTGCTAGATCAACAACAGCGTGCGCCTGGCTTCATTGAGCACGTTATCTGGACGGACGAGTCCACATTCACGAGGAACGGGATGTGGAACAGGAGGAATGCCCATGTATGGTCAGACGTTAACCCGTACGCCACTCAAGAAACCGGCCATCAGACCAGATGGTCCGTCAACGTATGGGCTGGTGTTTTTAATGGGAAAATTTTAGGACCAGTGTTTCTACCGCAGCGCCTCAATGGATCAGCATATCTTAATTTTATAAATGGACGTTTAGATGATATGCTAGACAATGTGTCGCTGGCTGAATATCGTCGAGCATGGTTCCAGCACGATGGCGCTCCTCCGCATGTTACGCGTCCCGTCCGCGAGCGTCTCACTGAACTTTTTAATGACCGCTGGATCGGAAGGCTGGGGCCGCACGCCTGGCCGGCTCGTTCACCCGACTTAACGCCATTGGACTTCTTTTTGTGGGGGTATGTGAAAGAAAGAGTGTTTGATCGGGAATGTGACAGTGCTGATGAAATGCGGGGCAGAATAGTGAGCGTTTTTAATAAGTTACGTGAAGAATGTGTTGAGGATCCAACATTAATGCCTCGTGTTCACGAGTCGACACAGCGACGGGCCCGCCTTTGTATTGAAATGGATGGAGCCCAGTTCGAGCCAAACCTCATAAGGTCGCAAAGGATTTAGACAGGTACGTAAAATGCCTCTGTCAGCTTTTTACAATGGACTACAATTGCGATTAAAATTCATAATTTTATGAAGGGTTGTAGGGGGCGGCGGCCTAGGCATTTTGAAAGTGATGTTTGTAAATTCCGTATTAAATCCCGCGACTCGGGCGGAGCGCTCGGCGGCCGCTCGGCGACTGATAAGCGCGGGCGCGCAGTGGCGCGACGTTGCCTTGCGTGTCAGTGACCTCACATTTGTACTTTCGTTTCCATTGCGTGTTTATGAAATATGAAGTTTTGAAAATAATCAATTTAAAGCGAAAGGTTATTGGTATTCGTTTGCATTTAGGTTGTATATAATCTACGTTCTGGCTTCGGAAGCGTTCTCCTTACACCCTGTATATGGTCACTAACACCACAAATAATGTAGAATTAATTAATAAAAACAAAATAATCATGCAAGAAATGTGTATAACGTGCATTTGGTCGGTTCTTTTTTAATTTATGGGCGTTTTTTTGGCTCCTGTCATTTTTTTTTGTTTTTTGTTCAGATGCGCCCATTTCCCTCATGGCGGCACTACTGCACTCAAGTTAACCGCCTAAAGTTAGGGTGTGTGGAACGCAGCTAATAAACGCTTCCGAGTAAAGCATTCTGTTGCAGCTTCGGAACTTTAATAAGGGACTGGGATTTTACGGAGAAAGTTTTGAAGCAGCAATTGTTCAACGGTTAAACCGCTCCGTGTGGGTGTTATGTGGGTGTATGCGTTTGAATGTCATCAGTTACACTTTTAGTTAAATTTAATTTTTGCGAGACTTATTTGCAAGTCAGATTCGGTTAGCATTTTGTCAGGACTATAACTATGTAGTATCAATGGCGTGAGCATTATCGGGACGATTTTAACCCCGCGGTTGCTACGAAGTTGTGATGGTGCTACGTTTGCTACGGCGTAGCGATATTGCTACGCTTCTTAAGCAACACCGTTTCAATAATTCTTTTGCCACAATAATTATATTTATTATATTCAATATTATATTCTCTGCTCTTATGCGAATTTACGTGAGGCCAGCTCAGTATTTGCATTTTTCACTTAACGCGCAATCAGGACAGACAGTATTACGAGGTTGTAATTTGGTTTCATATTTTCATAAAATCGACGGCAAATCGAATCAAATTCCGTTTTAAAATGTGACAAAGTTATTTCAAATGTACCACGTCTCGACGTACTTACATTTGCGAAGTGACGTCATTATCGCGTAGCTCTCGACGTCTGAAATGTCTTTCTGATTGCCTCCTGCCTCTGGACGCTGCGAGTGACGACATTTATGTAGGACGAGAAGCTATGTAAAGTGTCTGGTCTAATAGCTTTCGCAAAACCCATCATACGGACCCCTTGGTTAAGGCAGAGTTTCTCAAAGAAGAGTTTCAGGTTTCTGTGAGACACTCACGACGACGAAATTAATTTTGAAATACAATTATTTGGATTTTAAACCTTCAATCATTTTTTCTTTGTCAGTCTTTCTTTGTATGCTTATATTAAGTATATTATGTATGTTTAAATTTAACTATACCTACGTATACTTGTACCCTAGTTTGCTAAATAAGATTTTCCTTTTGTATGCATCTACCGTGTTGTATCTTCACAACTCCAGGCTGACTGGTAGAGAATGCCTAAGGCATTTAATCTGCCTTTGAACTTTT
The DNA here is from genome assembly GCA_030763345.1 of Mythimna separata. NCBI lineage: Eukaryota > Metazoa > Arthropoda > Insecta > Lepidoptera > Noctuidae > Mythimna > Mythimna separata. Next base: position 10,746,807 of record CM061172.1, on the reverse strand, counting down.
GTGTTGCATAAAGATTAAATAAATCATGCTTTATGAAGTATTGTGGCGTCTAAAGGGATCGCGTGGTGTTATTGTTCTTATTACCTTGTAAACCGTCTAAATAATTATCCTTTTTAAGATTTGGAGGAATACGGAACAAAGTATAAAGTCCCGCAAACTTCCGTCGAAAACTGAGAATCCTTAATTACTCAGATACCCGCGAAACGAGACACAATAGTAAAACAATAACAGCGCGGTCTCATAGGACCAGTTGGGGATTCAAACGTTAAACCAGATGGATGTTTTGTCTGGTGTGGGCAACTGCCCGATATATGATTTCGGGCTGTTATAAATACTAAATCGCGTTAAGAACTCTAATTGTGCGATGAGAGTAGTACGCTCTTATGTGGCGCCAAAGAATGATTTCCCTACAAAGGTTTATGCTTTATGTAGAACCAGCACTTTACCAGTTTCTGTTTTCGCGAGAAAGATTAAACCGTATTTGCCACCCGAATGTACCATGAACTGGTACTCATGCCACGTTGTTCACATGGTATCACATCTTCCATATTGCTCCAGACTAGGAACAATCGTGACCCTGGAACGAAGGCCAAGAAGGAACGGGGTGGAGTTTAGTCAGTAAAAGTCTGACACGCCCTCCCGCTCCACCCAAGAGCAAAAAACAAGAGCTGAAAAAAATAGACCCAGACTTACCTGTATTTATTTATTTATTAACACTTCATGCAACAAAAAGGTACATAGGCGAACTTAATGCCTTAGGCATTCTCTACCAGTAAACCAATGGTGGTATCTTACCCGTGTCTTACACAGGATTACAAGATTGAGCAACCGTTACCCGAAGTTCTGAAGGCAACAAATCAGCGATTATAGAGTAGGGATATCAGTCGCCTTGACGACGGACTAATAAAGAAGGGTCGAAAGTAACTTTAATGAATTAACATTCGGGTTTCTCTGTCTTTTTGATTAATCAGCTATTAGTGAGACAGGACTGAAGGTAGAGATTAGCCATAATCTTTTTTTTAATATTTATTTTAAGATTCAAAATGTTAGTATAACAATATTTCTTTATAACTATGTTAGTATTCCAAAGCTTTATACTTAATCAGGTAAAACCTGAGCACCTAGAGAGAAAGCTTGTAGAAGTAGGTAATTCTCATACAAACAATCCAGTCTGCTTGCAATGCAGGAATGAACGCACCAGGGCGTATCTTTTTCGCATAGTCATGAAAAAATCTGCAATCGATTCGAGTTTCAGTAAATACCCCTGATGCGCATATGGTATAAACAAAAATTAAATGTAATAGGACAAAAATTTTGTTTGTGATGTGATACTCACATAAATTAAGTTCTAACAAATCATCAGTCAATATAAATTATATTTTGTAAGATACCCAGTCATCATCTTGCAACGTTCTAATTTGTTGCCTCATCAACGCCTTGGACCAGCAGGAACGCTTAAATTTTGCACACCTATTATGCAATTAGTTATATTTACAAAGAAAAAGAATGGATTTTGTATTCTTTTAAAATAAACAATTTGATACCTCCACGCGTTCCCGAGATCTTGAGAGACAGACGCTCAACAAAGTGATCCTAATAATGGTTCTGTTCTTTCCTTTTTAGGTACGGAACCCTAAAAATAACAGCCACACACCCCAAAAAGTAAAGAACCAACTTAATCTAAATAGAATTTAGAGGCACGACATGAAAAATAACTGAAGCAGCGATTGTACGACAACTCAGGATAAACCTTTTGCGGTTAGATGGGACCCGCTGTAATACATTCTGCAAACAGGGGTGCTCTTACAATGGACCCCTAACAAAAGAGGGATGGAAGAAAAACAAGATGAGAACGTAGGTACCACACATCCGGCTTATTTAGTTCTTATTGTATTGTTTATAGTAGGGGAGGCCACGATGCTAAATGGGGATTTGCTCGAGCGTCGTAGAGACCTATTGGGTTGCAAAGCTTAGATGATAAGAAGAAAAAAATGTTCTATGATTATACCTTTTCATCGGTGGGGGAAGCGGCTATAGATTTTTAAATATGTAAAAAAAAACTGTTGCATGGACATCCTCGAGCGCGTCAGATATTGATAGCATCAATGCCTTACGTATTTTTAATAATGTACGTATGTTAATCTGATCATTTGCATGATGGGGGTGGTTGTATGGAAGGGTTGAAAATGGGAAAAAAAATAATTTAATCGAGCGCGTCAGATTTTCTAAGGGAGTGTTAAGTGCACCAAAAAAAAAGATCTCATTCACTAATCTGACCATTTCGATGGGACGCAAACTCGTGGCCACTTTCATAAAGTGCAAAAAAAATTCGCCATTTTGAAATACTCAAGCGCGTCAGATTAAGATATATATGGTTCATCTTTATGTTCTAAACGTACTGTTTCATAATCTGACGATTATCTAGAGGGATTCGCCTGATCTGACAAAAAAACCCCTGCAACTTCCAGCTAATTCCATTCCTGGGCACTTAAAATTGTACTTATATCATTTTTGAGCTCAAAATATATTTTATGTGATATTTTGAGCTCGCTGAGTTCAAAGAGATAATATTTGAGCTCTCCCAGCTCGAAAGTCTGATAAAAGTTTCATAGAACACTATTTTTGGAATCTTCAAACCGCAATAACTTTTGAACGGATCAAGTAATTTTCACGCGGTTTGCGGCATTCAACGCAGTTTTATCATCCTCATAAGTTATTTTCTAGTTTTAATTTATCGAACCAAAAATTTCGGAGTAATCCCGAAAAATCACTTTTTCGGGTTTCTTTCGTTCACGATATCTCTCGAACGAATCAACCGATTTTGACCAGCTTAGTAGCGGTCGACGTGGTTTTTCAAGCTCAAAGGCGGATTAGTTTTTGAAGTTGATCGATAAAGCCGTTGAAAAGTTATTTAAAAAAAACCACTTTCAAAATATAAAACTTATTTTTTTGAGATATTTCAAAATTTCTCAAAATCTAACGGTCCGAATCAGTTCAAATTCCCACGAAATCAAATTTTGAGGGAACTCTTTAGAAAACCGGAGAAGGAAATGTAGCCATCACACAACTGCACGCATTTAACTTTATCGACGATTTTTTGTTATTTCGGCTTGCGGAAATCGTCAGATTATATATTTTTCATTATTCTTGAATTATTCCCTTCAAAATAAAAAAAAAATTAGCTACGCTCGAGAATGTCGAGATGACGTTTTTTTTTTACAACTTTGCTGCCCTCCCCTTTCTTTACGTCTCTCTCAAATTGTCAGATTAGTGGAATATACACTTTTTAAGATGTAATTAACTCACCCTACCTTAATCTGACGCGCTCGAGAATGTCTGAGGGTCATTATTTTTTTACTAATCTGATCCTGTATCCTTCACGGGCGGCTTTATATATGGGCCTCATATTTGGTGGAGGTACTTAACTGGGTGCAAGGTATCCCCCTGTATATTAATCTGCCGCGCTTTAGTAAATCCCGAAATCCCTTCTGGGGCTCCCCTACTATTAGAAAATGCGCTCTAAAGGACAGTTAAATGTGTGTAGCGGGACAAAGCGCGGGACAAGGGGTCGTTCTATTTTATTGTGCGAAATCCCTGAAATCTCGTGATAGGTATTCCGCATAATAGCCCACCTATTATTTATATCTTGTATTACTTTTCAGAGACTTTGGTTTTATTAAAATACCTACTATCTTCTGCCAGTGGCTTCACCCGCCTCAAAGTAAGGTTCTCCATACAAACTTTGGACCTCCGTTTCATCAAATTAGGGAATGAATTTTAGAAATTCTTCTCTTAGTGCTCGCATACGTCATAAAAGGAAATCTAGTTTAAGGTTTCACACTCCTAGTTCCAGTAATTTTGGCTGTGCGTTTATATGTCAATCAGTTTCTCCTAAGTCTCAAAATAAATAGTTACAAGCGAAGCTTTTATTTAAAATTTACCAAATAATATTAGAGGAAAAGCAACAAATTGGAAATTCTCGAATGTCTTTGTGAACGTTTTTTTAGAATACAATATATAAAACGGTGCTGAATTTAAAGCACGATGTCGATAAGTACCAGCCACAGAACATATAAAGGAAGTTAGAAAGGTAATAGTTCCTGATTTGTATCGGAACACGTGTCGCCGTTTGTCTCCCACTCTTTAACTCCACTACAGGCAAGAAACCTATACGGACGCGCATTACGCACACTAGTAGACAACGCACACTTAGATCGCAACTTTGCTATTGGTTGTATCACACATGCAAAAAAGCAATTTAGGGCGACTAAAAGGTCGATAATTCATATCGATGAAATTTATAAATAACGGATAATATTGTCGACTAGTTATCGTTATAATTTAAGGTGGTGTACCAATACGATGGATTTTTAAAAAAGGAATATAAATGTTATATTAAGAACAAAAAATAAAATAAAACAAAACTATAAAATTAAAACATATTTTGGTTTTTGAATTATTTATCAAAAAATTGTTCAGTCAGAGAAGTGATGCTAATTACATATTCCAAAGCGTAGATTTCTATGGAGAAGAACGTGCAAGAAACTTCGTATCTCCGTAATCTCGGTTACTCTCTTTTGTGGTTTTTATTATGTAAATAAATAATTTAAAAAAAGTAAAAGACGCATGCTCAGGCACACTCTGTTCAACCTTTTTAAAGCAATGGAATGATCCAGTCGCTCTCCGAGACATAAGAGTGAGCATAACAAACTCAATTACTATGCCTTTTTTATGTCAAACAAGTTGTAGCCTATAGGTAGGTAGTATACTAACCGATAAACATATTTTTTGCTAAAAATGCAAGTGTGTTGAATACAATACTGTTGATTACCACAAGAGAGCCAAGAACGGCCATCACTAATTACTCACATGTATCATACGACGTTTTTCAACATATTTGTGAGAAAAAACAATTTATCTAACTATTACTTTACACAACAGTAAAACTAGTATAAAGAATTTTAACATAGCGGTAAAAATGAAATTTGTTTTCTTATGCGTACATCAAAATTAAGATATAGGTAGTATAGATTATATTACCTAGTCTTACGTTTATACTTGCATAAAAAGTTTTTATGATACCTAACTTTCAGAGTGACAATAGAATAAAATCGTAACATTTTCTTTGTATTTTTTTTTACATACCATAAACTAGTGCTTGACTGCAATCCCACCTGATGGTAAGCAGTGATGCAATCGTTGATGGTGAGGCGCACTAGTTTTTTGTTGTATATAATTCTATTTAATTAGTACAGCCGCCAAACTTCGCTCAAATATATCACGCCAAAAATCACGGGCATTCTTAAATGGCGGCCATAGACCACAAAGTAAAACAAATTTTATTTGTATTAAACTGGACGAAATTGCATGAAAAATTGCAAATAAGACACTAATTTATACTATTGAATGAAAAATAACCTATTGATTAGTGTTAAAACTCGGTTCGAGGACGAATAGGTGAAACAAAACCGTTTTAACTACACTACATTATAGCACTAATAATAAAATATTTCAAATATAATAACTGCTACAAGAAACCAAGTTATTTTAATAGATCGATAATGGTTTCAGTTACAACTTGGTACAACACTATGTCCATGGAGTGAAGTTGTCAAATTCAAGACCTAGTTCTCTACACGTGATATCGCAATGAACACATTACATTGCGCGTTTGTTTACTCAGTACAAGATTGTACCAATGAATTGCACACAATGTATAATTTTGCATGTCATTGCGATTTTATCGTTATAATGTACAAATTCCATAATATTATCATTATAATTATAAATATCAATTGTATTTAAAGGTTTTTAGACTAACCGGTGAAAAGAAATCCCTTCTTGGGCTACATTACACACTTGGTATTTTTTACGACACGTTGCGATAGCGCAAGTCGGCATAACTGATATTTTTCACGGAGCTTCATACACAATAACAGTAAGATCGCGATTGACGACCGATGTCAATCAAATTTCGGTTGAACCAAAATTGAACTATGACAAATTGTCGTACATTGAGGCACGCCTGCCCCGCCTACAAGGCCATTCTAACTTCTTTCAACTGTTCTGTGGTACCAGCCTACTAAAAACAACAATTGGAACACTTTTCAAAGATCCTCCTAATAACAAAGCTTTTTCAAAGATTCTTTAGTTGAAAGAACAAGAAAAAAAGAAAAACCAGTTCGAGGACAGTATTACTAATAACCTGCACCTTTATTAAGTCCGAACACGATTTCGGACTTTATTCGATTAATTGAAGTTTTTAGTGGATCCCTACTTTTCGAGTTGTTTAATTTGTTTGTAATAATAAGATCCTAATTTACGAGCAAGTAAAACCGCGTAGGTACTTATGGCTCGTCAATGTATCATTACCATAGCTGTAGTTTTGTGAGGCGATCAGCCTGGTTCGCGGTTCGTCATGTTTGCTTCATTAAAAGTTCATAAAATTTTCAATGGTTTAAATCAATTTTTAATAAACCGCGTCATCTTCTACTTATTCCCGAAAATTAAAATAGTAGGCATTCGTATACTGCGCTTCTTTTTAATGTCTGATTAAAGTTTAATATCATTTTTTTTGTACCGTTTTCTATTTTTGCAACAAAACCTCAAGTACCTAGACGGCGAAATTCAACAAACAGGCAAAGGTAATCAATTCTAAGAAACATTAAGCAAAACAAAACCAAGACTGTATACTTCTAAACAATTCTAAAACAGCTTAAACGAAAATCCAGAGCGTAATAGAAGCAAGTTCCATTAGTGACGTAGTTTTATTAATAGTTTTAAAGGAAACATGGAACGATGCGGCGTACTGTGTGTTTCCCAGAAACTATTATACGGTTATTGTTACATACGAGCTATACGTGTCCACTGTTAATGCACTGTAATCACAGAGCTAGGAGGATGTCTTTGCGGACATAGATTTTGGTGGAGCGAGACTGAGTTGAACAATTTTACTGACTAAAACCCATTTGAGTGGCTTCAATTACCTTTTGTATTCCAGGATATCCGCGATAACTCTTTCGAAGAATTCCGCACCCTCTTCTAGCAGTGCCCCTAGCGGTCACAGCGGGAGGCGGCATTGTCAAAGCTTTTCAATTCATACAAACATGTATCTAACCGTTTACTAGCCCAACGGCCATAGTATGTTATTAAAATATTATAAACCATAGGCATAGAATGTGGACTGAGCCTTCCCTATCCAGTTTTGAAGTGAATACGGGCAGGAAATAAATAAAGCATTCGTGTGTCCAGTTAGAACTTGATAAGTAAATTACCTTCCTAATTGTCATTTTCCTGAATTCTAATATTGAACTATAACACAGACCTGTAGTGACCAGGGTATTTATAATGAAAGAAATGGGAGGCTCACTGTCGCATGTCACCTTGTCTCTTTTTGTAAAATTATTGCTCAATGTATTTTTACGTCTATGTTAGAAACTGACTGTTTTGTTTTCAATGGCGGTCGCGAACGAAGTATTCAGTACTTCGTTCCATAGCATGATTTCAATACTTTAAGTTTTATTCACCATAGGCTCTAGCCGTTGCCGAGTGCGACAGTTCCGTGTTCTATGCCTGAATGTTCGGTGCTAATGTTCCTTCTAATGTGACTAATGTGAAACTCCTTATGTAGGTACTAGCTGCATTTAATACAAGAAGTAGGTAAACCTTGTAAATACGAGAGAGTTGCCGTTCGAGCAACTGTAAAATTATGTGGCCTCAGTTGAATAGAATGTAAGGAAAGCTTAGAAAATTTAATGGGTAATCTGTGCGATTTTTATGGCCTAGCTTCTGAATTCAAGTGCTTACATTAAATGTTATGGGTCCTACATGAAAAGAGTAATAGTTGTTTTGCTGTTGGTGCTAAGCAAATAGAATATGCGCCTCAAGATTTCTCTATAGTCAATTGGACTAGAAAATACCTTTACACATTTTAAACCCAGACTTTTATTTATTTATTACAGCATGGAGTACAAGTAAAGCTTATAAGATATATTACTGAAAAGAAAAACAACGAAAGTAAGCCAATTACAAGTCCTTTCATAGGTACAGTTGGACCTGAAAATAAGATATAGGTACGCATAAACAGCACTTAACACACTGACTTAAGTTATTAAAAGGTTACGGTTACATAAACAAAGCCAAATGTAAGGGTTAAACGAATAGTTAACTTTTAGTTAACTGTTCGTTTAACTCGTTAGTTTACAGTAAAATGAGCAATATTACAAACATTAAAAAGGATTTCTAATTTAATTTTAAGTGTTCATTTGTATTAATGAAGGTAAATACAGTTAGAGAGCTTTGATTTGCTCCCAGAATTGAACAATTTTATGAAGGAGAATGATTGGGATTTAAAGAAAAGAAAAATATTTATTTTGCACACCGTGAGACCAAATTGACATAAGCAAATGTCAAACTTACAGTAATAATGATGTCAGTTCTTTCATGTTGTGACAATCCACGTAATGTCATTTTTGTATCAGACATTTAAAACAGACTTGGCTAGCTAAGCGTAACGGACGAATTGTAAGCAGCTCAAAATGTTAATTAACTTCGGGTACTTTGAAAAAAAAAAGAAATAAAATGTCACAACGAAATAATGCACAGGATTTATTTTTTATTTTATCAGTAATGTGAGTTTGGTCTGGTAGGCAGCCGTCCCTCGTAATATACTGGTATGGTATTCAGGTAAATCCGGCTTGACTGGAAGCCGACCCCAATATAGTCGAGAAAAGGCTAGGTAGATGTTAGATGATGATATTATCAGTAATGTGAGTTATAGTGTTATAGAAGAAGGAAGTGAATAAAGATTATGTAAATAAGGTGAGTGTTGTTTATTCATAGCAATAACTATTTAAAATGAATCAGAAGTGTAAAGTGTATATTTATATTATTTTTTTAGCTGCTACTCACAATGAATGCCATATCACCAGAATGAGTGGCAAGGGCGACATAGAATGCAAGTACTGGATGCAAGTAGGCCAGACGTATAGGGTCAAGTCAAATTTAAATAGGAAAATACAGCAATATTATTAATATTATTTGAATGACTAAGTACCTAACGTGTCTTTCGTTTCCCACAGGTCTCCCAAGTACGCGCGAACGTAAGTGTCGCGGATGATATGTGCACCTCCGGATCGCGGACACAACAACATGACCAGACAGTGGTGTCTAAGGAACCTTCATTACCCATATGCCGCAGGTATGCATAAGTAGTTTTTCTATTTTCGTGCATTATAATCAACACATGTCTTATAAATAAAACATTCAAGTTAAAATCTTACTGTAGGCAGTTTATATGAATGAGACGTTAGAAATGACCATATCCAGTTTTCTTTCCGCATCTATCAGATACTTCCATAAAGATTAGGTACGGTGACATAGAAGTTTTATTTTTCACTGCTCCAATGGGTAGCAGGCCTAAGTATTGGATATTAATTCCGTTTTTTTTTCGTCTCAAGTAAGGAATCTTAGGTACCCAATATAGTTGGGAAAAGGCTAGGCAGATAACTGTCTGACGTGTCTGTCACCTAATTCCTCCTAAAAAGCTACCACGATAAATAGATTGCGTTTTGGCCATAATACTGCACCGTCACACCTTGCAAGACTCGGCATTATTGCCAATAATATATGTCCGCATTGTGAATTACGAGAAGGAACCATGGAGCATCTTATTTTTGATTGTCAAAACTTTTTGATTGACAGATTAGTGTTGGCTAGTGATCTCAGTGATGTGAAAATTAAGTGCGATTCTTCATCCCGCCCGCCGCCACTTGAACAGTTATTAAAAGACAAAAACACCTACAAACCTATTTATAAATATATTAAAAATACAATTAAAACTATCTAAAAAGTGATGTGTAGTATCGTGTAGTGCTTTGCCAAAATACAAAAACAAATAAGTCTTGACCTAAAGGTCTTAGTTACCAGGTCATAAAATCCAAAAAAAAAAAAAAAAAAAAAAAAAAGAGACCATAAATAAGACTCAGTAGAGTTTTTCCAAAGACAATATTACCTATGTAAACTGTAATTCTTCGAACAACACATTCAACAGTCACTGATCCGGTGTATACCAGTAAACCAGCTTACCTGCAAAAGCTCCGATCAACATTATAAGCGCCGCTTAGTAATCCGCTTACAGGCCTCATACAGATTGCCGTGTGCTAGACATGCGAGCTTCATATATAACAATATGTTATGCTTTTCGTCTCACTAGATAGGTAATTCTACCTATCTCCTTCAAAAAACTATTCAATCTCAGGAAACAAGTATTTCCTTCAAAATTCAGTCTCAGATATAGGGAAAGTTTAGACTGTCTACGTTGTTTTTGAAGTTTAGATAGTTAGCTGTAGGTAGGTACCTTTTAGTAGGTACTTATAGATACCTATGTAAAAGAAAATTTGACTGACTGACGCATCAACGCACGGACGAATCTACTGGTATCGCTACTGGTTTGGTGAAATTTTGCACAAGATTTTTGGCCTATGTGAGCATTAAGAAAAGATTTTTCAAAATTCACCCCTTAGGGGTTGAAACAGGGTCTAAAGTTTTTATGGAGAAATCTACTTACATGCGAGCGAACCTGCTGGCAGAAGCTATTAATAATATATTATGCTTTTCGTTTTACAAATATTTCCTTTAAAACTATTCAGTCTCAGATAGGGAAAGTAACTGTAGGTAAGTATGTAAGTAGGTACTATAGTAGGTGCCAGGCCAGATAAATTGGAATAAAGTAGGAATATGTAGGCATGTCATGTGCTTCTAAACGCACCCACGATCACGATACAAAAGAAAATCCGACAATACCTACATGCTATTGTCAGAAAATTCTTCGAACACGACCTACGTATATGCTTTGTAATGGTTTTCCATTACTACTGCTCTATTATTTGTCCGCCCACTAATTCTAATATCTTAATGCCTATAATTCAATAAAAAACGTAGGTGTAGCAGCCTTATTTAAGATAGTTATTTTGCTACTACCTGGTGTAAATACCTGGCCTTTACGGAAAATAGATGCTTTCAACTTAAGATTGAATAGGTAAATAGATACAATGGTAGATACTCGTACTTACAATCGTAATTTGTTATGATACCAAATAAATCAAATCCTTTTAGCCTTTAAGGCCGTATCACAATAGTGGTTTGCGAGCGGCTGCGGGGTGGGGCGGACGAGCAGCGAATGCGTCACGAACACGCCGCGGCTGCACAGCGTAGACGTCGCGAACGCGTGGCGAATTTACAACGTTTTCGTCACGTGTTTGCAGGCGGGGGGAACGGACTGGTGTTTTTATGAGACAGTACACAATGGCCACCATGCTGCTATTCGCGGCAGTCTTGCTCGCACGTCCGCAAAAAATTCGCTGCGCTTACGCGGCGTAATTGTTGCGCGCCCGTAACGTATTCATTGCGCACCTGCTCCTCTTTGAGAACACTTGCAATAAATAGTTTGCTTAAATAGTTTTTGGAAACACCTATAATTAAGGCGGACTAAGAACCCAGGTATTGCAATCTAGAATCTAGATCCTATGCTTTACCTACCCTTAACGTGTGCAATAATGCAATTATGATAATATCATTCAGTCTTTTATGAATATTCAAGCAGTATGATTTCGCAAAATTGGCACCTACGGCTAAGTGTGTTTAAACCTCGCTCATTTATATTCTATGCATCGAGCCAATTTGATTGGCTCTCTGTGAACACTCTGATGATTGCAAATTTCAAATACAGCGAGGATTTATCTACCTCCAATATCGATGGCTAATAGCTTTGCGAGATGACTTATCTTCCCGTCGTGTCTTGTAAATTTTGTCAATAATTCTTGTACCGTATCTTCGATCGGTGTATTTTTCTTTGCGTATCTTATTTAGTAAACAAATAAGGTGTGAGTGGTATCAAACACTGATTAGAATTTCCCGTAACCACGGTAATTTGTAATTAGGTACTTAGGTATCGTCAAGAAGGTTCGATCTGTGCCTAAATTATTTTCAATATCCTTTCTCGAAAACACACTTATCGACCCCTACCGCTTTTTGGCACGTAATTTACTAAAGCTTTAGAAGTCATTTAAATTATTTCTTTCCAAATAAAAAGGCACACACAGCTGGCAAGTTCCAAGATGTAAACAGCATAAGTCCTATTGGTTATCCCTAGCAGGAAGAACCACCTAATTTCTTTTAAATTACATACACTCCCATCCCTTACCCACAGAACTGCAAATTCAGTCGAACAACTACTACGAGGATAGGAGTTCCCATCCAGATAGCGGGCCGGCCTTGTTTTATTCATACGTCTCGCAACTAAGGTTAGACGTTTAGCATACATTTGAATGGGAATGTCTCATCCGAAAAACTGTTCCGTTTAATATGTCCCCCGTGAAACATCTTTGCTGATAGCGGTATAAAAGATAGCGTGTAGTACTATTAGAGGAAGTTTTTACTTATGTAATGTACCTATCTAAGTACGTATAGATACTAGACTAGGCGCGTAGACTACAGGTTTATGCTTTAGGGATATATGTATTTTATAGAAACTTTGGACATAATGTTTCAATAGCTAAGTAGGTAGTATATGACTTGTGTTTAGGCATATACTTTATGCTATCTATAAGTACTTATATTTTCGGATAGGTACGTCTATGTTGGTACTTACCTATAGTACTACTACTGGTCTACCAAAAACTTTAACCTATCACATACCCGCAAAACGAGACACAATAGTAAAACAATAACAGCGCGGTCTCATAGGACCGGTCGGGGATTCATGAATTAAAGTAAGGTAGGTTGATTCTATTTAATTTTACTTAGTAGTTAGAAAATCCCATATTATTTTTTCCACAAAGGTGGTATATCGTCGTCTAAAAGTGTTAAACTGCTAACTCCACTTTTGCTAAAAGGGAGTTAGCAGTTTAACACTTTTAGACGACGATATAACCTTTCCTACATGAAAGTTAGTCCGAGCTGGACAATGAATGCCTGGAACTCAATGCATCCCGAGCCGCCACCGGTATTAAAATGCCTACGTCGGCAATGCAATCTATCGCAGTCCGGTGCGGGTCCGACTCGGACCATTGGAATTTGAACGGCCACCAATAAGGTCGAGCTTCGTAAAGGCTTGAAAAGTTTGTTCTGTTATATTTTTATTGCGGTTATTTCTTTACAAAAGTAGTATGTTCATCGAATTTATTTATTTATTTTTATATTACAACAGTAAAGGTACAACCAATTGTAGTAATTAAACAAAAACAATTAAAGTATAGATACATAAAAGCTTTCAATTTATTAGCAACACTTTAAAGGGTCCTAAAATTAGCATATGTTTATCGATTCACAAAAAAGATGAATGCTTTTTATTTCGCAAATCCATACTTCCATGTGAACATAAGTCCTATTGTTACGCTTTCATGGCTAAAATACAGAACCGATTTTGATGAAATTTGGTAGGGAATAAGCTTGATTGCGAAGGAAATCCATTGGCTTCTTTTTATTAGGCTTTGACTTTACATTCGCAAAAATCGAAATTCACACTGAAAAAGCTGCTCGCAGAAGTAAGTTCCAAGTTATAAATAATACTTACACGTCAATTTTTTCGGCGGTCACTCTCTTTAAAAGTTCATACAGTAAACGTGTAGATAGTTGTCAAATCATATAAGATTCATGCAGATTAATTACTCAGATACCCGCGAAACGAGACACAATAGTAAAACAATAACAGCGCGGTCTCATAGGACCGGTTGGGGATTCAAACGTTAATATCGGAGATATTTTTTGAGGTAAGCACTACAGATTTGGAAGGATAAAAAGAAGGGCGTGTTCATAACAAGCCCGAAAAAAATGCCTCAACTAAACTTGATTAACTTAAACTGGTGATTGAGATTAGATACGGGTATCTTAGGAGGAATAGTGTGTTGATTTATATTAGATACGGCTATCTTAGGAGGAATGTGTGTTGATTTATGTTAGATACGGCTATATTAGGAGGAATAGTGTGGTGGTTTATATTAGCCTATCACATACCCACAAAACGAGTCACAATAGTAAAACTAACAGCGCGGTCTCATAGGACCGGTCGGGGATTTATGAATTAGATGCGAGTATCTTAGGAGGAACAATGTGGTGATTTATATTAGATACGGCTATCTTAGGAGGAATAGTGTAATGATTTATATTAGTTACAGCTATCTTAGGAGGAATAGTGTGTTGATTGATATTAGATACGGCTATCTTAGGAGGAATAGTGTGTTGAATATTAGATACGAGTATCTTAGGAGGAATAGTGTAATGATTTATATTAGTTACAGCTATCTTAGGAGGAATAGTGTGTTGATTGATATTAGATACGGCTATCTTAGGAGGAATAGTGTGTTGATTTATATTAGATACGGCTATCTTAGGAGGAATAGTGTAGTGATTTATATTAGATACGGCTATCTTAGGAGGAATAGTGTGGTTATTTATATTAGATATTAGATACGAGTATCTTAGGAGGAACCTGTGGTGATTTATGTTAGATGCAGCTATCTTAGGAGGAATAGTGTGGTGATTTATTTTAGATACGGCTATCTTAGGAGGAATAGTGTGATGATTTAATTAGTTACAGCTATCTTAGGAGGAATTATGTTTATAAATAAAGATGAACCAAATAATCAAAAACTATTTATTTTCTAATAAGCAAAATATTTAATACAACAATATTAAATCTTAATTTATAATATTCGCCCTATTCATTACTTGATAACAAAACTTAATTAACTCTATATAACAAATTCATTTATTTGTGTCCAGTCCTGTGAGGGAACTAATAAATATGATCGATATTACGATTCGTGCTTGCAAACACTAATCATAATACTTTCTATTATATAACAACACAAAGAATTCGTAATGAAATGGAAAAAATCTTTTCAATACACTTGCTCAGAAAGTGACTATTATCGCACTGCACTTAGGCATATAAAGGCGCCTGTTACCAAACTGTGACATTTTGATTACCATTATACACTAGTGCTGTAATGTAATTAAAACCTTTTTGTTAAGCCTTTTTTTTCTCAAAAAGAGTTTTAACAAGATAAAAATTCATTACTTTATTGCTTTCAATAGTATAAATTAGTGTCTTACTTGCTTATTTTCATGCATTAACGGTCCATTTTAACGATTTATTGAAATAATATTTAATAAATAAAACAATAATTAAAATAAAATTGTTTTTTTTTGTTTGTGGTCTATGGCCGCCATTTTAAGATGCGCGCGGTTGTAGACTTAATTTTTTCGAATGACGTTTAGGGGCTGTATTAATATAATAACATTAAATACTTTGTACCTAGTATTTAATTCAATCATTACAAACTGTTACATCCGCATTCTATTGTTACAACGAAATAAATTACTTAACGTAAAAAAAATTGACGCAGGATAACATAAGACTAGGCAATATGATCAAAATACCTTAGCCTTCACCTTTAAGGCACAAAAAAACATTTAATTTTTACCGCCATGACACATTTGTGCTGTTATGTTTTTTTCTAGTTTTAGGTACTATTATGGTGATAGTTATATTGTTTTTCTTCACAAGTGTATTGAAAAACGTCGTATGATACATGTGAGTAATTAGAGATTACCGTTCTTGGTTCTCTTAAGAGCCTCGCCAAGGCTCGGCTCTTAATACCACCTCGACGGTAATCTCCCACATTACACACTTGTATCATAATCTACTATTATTCTTTGCTTTATATTTGAAAAGTTCCTCTAAAGGTAAAAACGTGGTTAACGTTATTGATTGTCAAAATGAAATCCCCGGCTTCACGCGTGTGTTACGGAATTCCCCGCCGTTCCCACAGAATCTGTATATAACTTGATATGACTTGTTATTTAAAACCACAGCCCATCTTCTGGTTCCTCTTCGCTGTCCGTGACTTGTAGGTCGTCTTGGATCGCCGGATCAGGCTGGAAAAGATGTATTATTTTTAGTTCGAGTATAACAGCAGTTAAGGTCATAGACTGCGCAGGTAAGTTGGTCCAGATTTTTAAGAGAGTCAGAGATTAATAATGCGTCTTTTTTATTTTGTTTCTTTTTTCTATACCGATGAGTAAGCTCTTGAAATCAATTATATTGCCTGATATAAAATTGAACAAAAAAAAAACGATTTTGGCTGTTTTTGGGTTTGGAACGATTTCCTGGGAAATCATGGACCACCACAGGTTTCTTTTATACTTTTTTATGTAGAACTTCTAGTTTCTGTGATAATATTAAAAAATAATACTTTACGTTAAAAGCAACAAAAATACCGGATCAAGAACACAATTAGTACAAAAGTCGGGATAAACATAATTATATTATTATATTCAGAATAAACAATAATTATTAAATGATCCTTTATTATTCATAAAATTCCAGTTGCTTACCTGCCAATTCTCTGGTGGTTCTTCCTTGAACTGTGGAGGTGGTTCCAGTCCAGTTCCTCCCAACATCTGTGGTTCCATACTCATATTACCCATACTGCTCATATTGCTCATACTGCCCATGTTGCCCATACTGCTCATGTTGCCCATACTGCTCATATTGCCCATACCGCCCATATTTCCGACGTCAGTTTCCATTGGTTCTTCCTGTATAACAAAAATGGTGACTTTCAATTCTCTACCAGTATTTAAGCTTACTCGAGCAGCACCAGTCCGGTTTTTTGCCCGATTTCTTCGAGTGAGAATTTCACCGTGTTGTGAATGACTGTGTTAATTATTTGCAAATTGATTCCGGCGGGATATTTACAGGCAACATTTTTATACCTTGGGTTACATTGTTCTAATTTAGGAGACCTCTATTTTTTTTTAAATATGTATAATGAAGCCTTTTTAAATTGTCACTTACGGGGTATCTTCCGTGATTTTTAATTATTTTGAGTTCCCGATAAAACAAACCGTGATAGCCTGAAACAGTGTTTAATGAAGCCTTTGTTATAACCGGCGGCGCCGGCACATAACTTGGCAATGCGCAGAAATCGTTTTTTAGATCTATTTGGTGGTGTGCGCGGGACGCGGGGTATGAGGTAGCGCCGATCCGGCGCGCGATTGGTGCAGTATTATAATAGTAGTTTATGATTGGTGCGTTAGACGACTTTTACCTCCGCACTGCGTTACGTCCCGTTCGCTCATTGGCTTTTTTGTGCACCATGCGCGAAACTTGCCAACTTATTTGCCTTTTTTAACTTTTTAATGGCAAAAAAATGTTTTAAAATCGATCAAGTAGTTAAATCGTAACACACAAAAATCAAATCATATCTGTTTATAATATTAAACTGAGATTTTTATTAAATAATATAAACTAGTGCTTGACTGCGATTCCACCACGGTAAGTAGTGATGCAACTGTTGATGGTAAGGCGCACTAGTTTATTAAAATAATATATACTTGTTCTAAACTTTACCTTGACAACAGGAGGGAAGGAGTAGTCAGTGCTATGTTGATCGAGGTCCACGAAGTCATCGGAAGGCTGCGGCAGTTCGTCCGGCACCTCGCGCTTTATTAAGAACTCTGACGTGTCGAAACTTGGATCGCCTAGTGGCGGGTCATCGTCTGTAACAAAATATAACATTCTTGAGTAAAAAATATTCTTGATAATGTAAAACTTAGACTAAACTGGTAAGCTAAATAAAGATTACACTAGTGAAGTAGCAAATATCGATGTTTTAGCATTCTGAAATGCAACTAAAAATATTCAGTTTTTGAATAGAACATAAGTTAGTGGAAAATAAGTTTTCTAGTGAAAGTTATAAGAAACAGATTTTTTATGGGTTTCATAAAATTAAGTAACATGACACTCATCCTGCTTTAATTAAGTATAATAAAATTAAATTATTTGGTTAATTAAGCAGAATTTTACAATAACCGGTACAACAATCAATATGTCGTTCTAAAATCATCTTATCTTGCTGTTATGGTTGATATTACAGTAAATTGCAATATAAGTCAACACAAGTTATCCAAAAGTTATGTGCTTATAAATTACAGAACTAACCTTGATACGGTGGACGTACTGCCAACTGCACCATAGCTTCTGCGGCCACCTTCTGTTCCACCTCCTCGAGCTCTGAACTGCCACTGTCGGAGTACTGGAGATCTAAACATTACAAACAACATCAGTTAGTTAAGCATCTGCAATCATCATCATCATCATCTTTTACAACCAACATATTCAACGTAGGTATAATGTATTCATTCATTTCTTCAAAAATTATGCTTTCATAACATCTTTATGTGATCATACCTTCTTCTAGGGAGTTTTGATCCTTTCGTGGTCTTCCACGTTTCCTTGGAGTAGCACCTATTAAAAAAATAAAACAAAATATTAAGTATAACATTTTTTTTCTTTACTTCTATGGTAAGACCGCAAAACTGGGTTGCTCTACTACTTTATTATTTATCATCATTGTATATTTGATTATTCGATGTAATTCGTCGGCACTTACTCAAGTATCGACTTTAGCAATCCGTATTTTTTTATTGACCATTTTTATTTAAAAAGGTACGAGGTACAGTGTAATTTGAACTTGTCATGTATGTATGAAAATCCTCCCTTAATTCATGAATCCCCGACCGGTCCTATGAGACCGCGCTGTTATTGTTTTACTATTGTGTCTCGTTTTGCGGGTATGTGATAGGTTAAGAGTCGAATTTATTATAAAAGTTCTCTACTGCGTCTGTCTGATTGCGATAAACTAAAAAAAGACGGAGTAATTCATGAGGAAGGTTTAAAGGACACATACATACATGGATATTGTAGCAGTGGAAGCCGAGTGTTTACATGATTTGTAACGTTTTCAATGAGTTTAGATTGTTATTCCCGTCCTATTCTTTATTGTTATTTAACTATTATTCACATTATGCCCTGTACTAATATTCCAGTTGCCAACTCCAGACATAGTTAGGAAAAATGCAGGCAGATGAGCATGTCCGCCGACTCACCATCAGCAGCCGCAGTGGAAGTGGAAGGCTTGTGCTTGCGCGGTCGGCCGCGGCCGCGCTTCTCGTCGGGCGGCGGCGGCGGCGGCTCGTCCACGTCCAGGTCCGAGTGGTCGGCCTCCTCCAGCATCTTCTGCTGCACGCGGGATATGTTCGTCTCTAGCTGACTTACGTGCTCGCCGAACTGTTGGGTAATAAATTCTTGTAAGTACCAATGCCCAATCCTTGGGCCTCCTCTCTTGGAGAGGTCCAAGAGAGGAGGCCTGAGTCCCAGCCGTGGGAACATTATAAGGCCGATAAAGCTAAAAAAAAAGTACTAACGAGAGGCTAACTCGAAATGAACTTGACTGACAGAAAATATTTGTTTACATTGAATTTAGTTAAGAGTTTTTAGTTCTGCAATAGGTAATATGGGCTTTAAGCTCACATGAAAGACACGGAAACGCACGGACACACTTATGACTCAGAATTAAAGCAGATTTTTATAAAACAGGACTTCTAAACTTATAAACGAAATGAAAGTGAGAATGAGAAAAATAAGAGTGTATTATAGATACACCCACAAACTAATCGTCCAAAGAATACAAACATAAAGTTATGTTACGTTTAATTCATGAATCCCCAACCGGTCCTATGAGACCGCGGTGTTATTGTTTTACTATTGTGTCTCGTTTTGTGGGTATGTTAGGTTAAATCACGAAAAGAAGTTGAAAGAGAAGAAAAGAACAATAAGTCACTTCTAAGGGCAGCGTGCTCCATCGTTGATCACACAACTTACCATCAGGTAGAGCAAACGCGAGCTTATCACTACATAGTATAAAACAAAGTCGCTTTCTCTGCCCCTATATGCCTATGTATGCCTAAATCTTTAAAACTTCGCAACGGATTTTGATGCAGTTTTTTTTTAAAAGATAGAGTGATTCAAGAGGAAGGTTTATATGTATAATACATGCATAATATAGTAGAGTAACACTGATAAATTTGCACCCGTGCGAAGCTGGGGCGGGTTGCTAGTCAATAATAATTACAATAAAGCTATATCAAGACGAATGTTACCTGTTCAAGTGATTCTTGCGTAGTCTTGAGTATGATTTCTGCCTGTCTCGTGAACTGAGAGTTAGGTCCGTTGTACGCGCGACAGTTGTCCACCAACAGCTGGACGTCGCGTAAGAAGTCGGCGCGACTGTGGTACTTGTGAGCTGAAATGATTGAGTTTGTTAACATCCATACTATGCATATACCATGCCAGAACAATAAAGTTTATTTGTTTTTATCATTCCAAGTCAATGTGAATATTACCAGAGTTTATAGTGTGCAGTTTCACAAAATTATAATTTCATAGATTTTTTTTTTCTGGTAGGGGAATCATCAGAATGACTTCCCCCGCTCTTGGGCGGAGCGGGAGGGCGTGTCAGACTCTTACTGACTAAACCCCTACCCCGTTCCTTCGTTGCCTTCGTTCTGGGGGGGACTCGGTATCAACCGTTAGGAATACCACAGGCTTCCCCCCAGAGGCTTCGGCCCTACCGGGCCCCTACAGTTTGCTGACATCTCCTTGAGGCGCGCGTGGAACAGAACGCGCCGTTGACGACTGGGCTCGGTCCAGATTATTGCCAGACTGCCGGACAGCGAGCTACCCAGTGCTCGCCGTCCGCGAACCCGCGCCTACGGTGGTCGGAAATCGGGATCGGGATCTCGGCGGCGGCGGCGTTTCATAGATAATACCTATTTACTAATAGTATAAAGATTTGAATTTCTATTTAGAACTAGCTGTTGCCAACGGTTTCACCCGTGTGATAGTAGAAAATTATCCCAAAGGATCATACTCCCGGGATAAAAAGTATCCAATGTTTAATATTGAACATGGTCTACCCATATTATTTAAGTGAAAGAGTAACAAACATCCACACATCTAACTTTCACTTTTATAATATTACTAGCTTCTGCCCGCGGCTTCGCCCGAAAAAAAAGTAGCCTATATGTTAATCCAGGGTATAGCCTATACACATACCAAATTTCAACCAAATCGGTCCAGCCGTTTTTGCGTGAAAGAGTAACAAACATACATCCATCCTCACAAACTTTCGCATTTATAATATTAGTAGGATTGAGATGAATAAACTTAAAAACGACTAAATGATAAATTATATTTATTTTGCAAATAGGTTTTCACATACATTTTACACGTTTTTTTTTTTGACTTTTTAAAATTTCTTTCACCAATACAATACTACTCTATCACTGAGTGAGACAGGTAACAACTACAGGTAATTTTCTATTTTCATGCAAAAAAAACCGCTAGCAAAAGCTAGTTATTCACAAGTTCAGTAATTACCTTGTATCTTCTTGCCCATAGTCTCCATATCGATGGGTTTCTTGATGACGTTGTAGTAGTCCTTCACTTGCTTCTTATTGACCGGCTTCAGGAAGGGCCACGCTTCCGGCATTATCTTCAGCTTGGTTGTCAGTAAGTTTTCTAAGATGAACGATAGTGCCACCTGAGGACAAGTATTTTATTTTGAGAATATTGTGCTGTAATCATTAGCTTAGAGGAAGAAATTTGGTCTGAATGAAAATATTTCTATTAATAAAGGGGAGTGTTTATAAGTAATCAAACAACCTAGCTCTAGCTATTCTGATTACGAACGAATTATACTTGAGTTTTCTAATTCCGGGAACCCGGAGGCATGTCCGCATTTAACAATGTATAATTTAATATACAGGATGTTTGGTGTCATACAAACGACTGTGTGGCACTGTAACTATTTACTAGGAAATAAAATCGAGGAACCGAATCGATCAAATGATCGAAATTGCATCTTTATGAAGCGAGATTCCTTAGAGGCGCCCCTACGAGCTTATAACGCGATACATTTGACGACATAAATTGAACCGTTAAAAGGATGCAGCTATATAGGCTGTACAGCTTCGTCCTTCTCGTTTGTACGCCCATAATTTAAACACGTCGTGGTCCCTTCAAATAAACAAGCACAAAAACACAATGACAAATCTTAGAACAGTTAACTTACCTGGTCATTATCATCAAGTAACGGATTGATTTGTTTCTCCAGTTTCATCAGTTGTTCTTCCTTCTCTGCTAGCTTTTCAACGCACCTCTGTAGCATACGCTGAGCGGCGACTGTCAAACTGCTTGTCGGTCCTTAGAAACATTTACAAATATTAAGGCATGTGTTTAGCATAATACTAAGTATATTCAGCCTATAATTATGCTATTAAGGGGTTCTAAGACACATTTCTAACGTCTCTTTCCTACTTTAAAAGCGTTACCGTAGTCCTGAAACGCGAACGATAACTAACGGACACGGGTAAGATTTTGTAAATAGAAGTCTGACATGCTCTACCCAAAAGCGGGAGAAGTAAATTGATGAATTCTCACCTAAAAAACAATGCATAGAATAGCATCAGCCTTACAATGTTCCCACTGCTGAGACTCAGACCTCCTCTAAAAAAAAAATGGTTCTAAGATATTACGGTTCTCGTACGATTTTTCCTTCAAATGTTTCAGAGTAATGATGAAAATAATTGCACAAAGTGCATACCTGACTATGTTCAATACAAAAACTTACACGCATAGGTTGAAGACATTGCTTGTGTTTGAAGAGTCCAATGGGTTGAACCCATTTTTTGACCGATTAAAAATAAATAAGATAAAATAACTGTCTATATATCTGATTGACAACCACCTTTCTAAGATCCAAAATCGCAAAACAATTTTTTCTCCCCTCTCCCCTTCAATATTAAGTAAGTAAGAAACCCTTTCCCAACTATATTGGGGTCGGCTTCCAGTCAAGCCGGATTTAGCTGAATACCAGTATTTTACGAGGAGCGGCTGCCTACCAGACCTCCACAACCTATTAGGGTATACGTTGTTTAGTATAAAATTCCTACCGATGAACTAAACTACTTTCTATTTATAGTACTTAAACTGAATCAAAAAATAATTCAATACTTCTGCATGCAAACCAAATTCAATAAAAAACTAAATTCAATCAAACAAGTACAAGCACTAAGATTACAACTAAAATATGATTGCATGCTGAAAGCTATATCCATACTCATGAAGTTACTTCAATTTAAAAATTAAGAATTCTGAAGTTGAGTATTTATCGATATCTAGGGATGGCGATCTGAGATCGATTAATCGAAGAATCGATATTATAGGTCCAAAAAATCGATTTTTTAAAGTCGGTCGTAAACAATGGACCGAATTTCTGTATCGACCACAAACACAAGAAATCGAGAATCGATTCTTTTCGTACGGAATATAACCATAATTATAATTATTTAAACATGTACAAAACACCTCAAGCTATTTACTATGTGAATGTTATACACCCGAATACGCAGCAGTTGTACAACACATGTACACTGTAAACACATGTCATCTGTACCATGCTTTATAGAACTGAGTACTAAACCACCAATGAACGGACCGATTTTTAGGAAATCGATCTTTAAGAACACGAATTTTATTGAATCGATTTTTCCGACTTCGTTTCGAATCGATTCTAAAATCAATATTTTTAGGAAGTATCGCAATAAATACTCACTCTAGAAATCAAGTGTTAGAACTTCATCATGCGGTATAATATCAATTAACTCACACCTAGTGCAAGCATTCTATTAATGCCACAAGTCACATGCAGTAAATATGCAAAGTGCAGTGTTGACATACCATTCTTATTCTGCACAAGTGTGGACATAGCTTTAAACCGGCTCTAGACATAGCTTCAAATACATGGATAAAAACTGATGAAAATAATTGGCAAGAAATTTTGAATACTGTGTATTATTCGCGGCAAGTAAGTTGAACTATGAGCTTCAATGCGCTGTAGCAGATTTTTGGGTCTGCCACGGGGGGCTACAAGTAACCATAGCAACGATCGCTGTTTTAGTTCGACTCAAATGACTACAATACTACGTTTGATCGCATATTAAAATTTTGCAGTGTACAATTTATTCAGGCAGTCTTTGAAGCTATGTCTACCTTAGATTAAAACTAGGTTAAAATAAGTATAAAAAATCAATTCACTCTAAAATACCGTTAGTACCGTTGTAAAGAGTCGAGTTCTCGACAATCTGATTGACATCAGCCAAGAACTCTTCTCTGCTCTGATAGTGTTTTTGTCTCAGGTTGTCCCTTATCGTTTGCAGGTCCATCGGCCGGGTCACGATGCGGTAGTAATCGGCGACCAACTGTAAAACAAAAGTGTAAATGGAAGGAATTAGGAGAATGTTGTAGGTGCTATGGTGTCGACGATTATTCGATTAGTTTCATAATAGCACATTATTTTATAATAAACATACAATACAATAACCACGAGGAGCTCGTGGCTAAATAATAACAGCCTCACGGGTCGATCTTCGAGGTTAAGCAACGCTTGCCTAGGTTGGTCTGTGGATGGGTGACCATCTTAACATAACGAGTTTCCTCCGTGCCTCGGAAAGCACGTTAAGCCGTTGGCCCCGGCTGTCATTTGAAGATCTTTGGCAGTCGTTACGGATAGTCAGAAGCCAATAAATCTGATTCCAGTCTTGCCATGAAGTACCGTGTTACCCCAGTTAATGGGTTGTGGAGGTCTGGTAGGCAGCCACTCCTTGTAAAATACTGGTATTCAGCTGAATCCGGCTTGACTGGAAGCCGACCCTAAAATAGTTGGGAAAAAGGCTAGGCAGATGATGATACAATACAATAACCTTACGGCCTACCGTCCACGGACTCGTATCATCTCAACTCTGTAGACGAAATGGCAACGACACAACGAGATGACGAAGTCGCTTTATCAACAGTGTTATAGCATAGTGTGTGTTATGTGGTAGTGTGTATGCAAGTTTCACGCAAGCATATAATGACGAATACGCGTCTATGAAACGCGTCCGTGGATAATAGGACTAACTGAACTCAACCTGTCAACAGTTATACGAGAATAGCGAAACACGATTTTCATAAAACGATTTCAGAGATATGTGGAACAAGCTGTAAAGACCCGCAAACTTCCATACAAAAGGGATGATCCTCCGACCAGACCAGGTTGTGTCTGGTCCGGGTAACTACCTAAAACGTGATTTCAGTCTGTAGAATCATACGTCGCAAGATTTTTAATTTTAGATCGAATATACAACATATATGTCGTTACAACATGAAGGACATACCTTAGGATTAACAGGGAACAAAAACGGTTGAACATCAGGCAGATGCCGCATGTGGTTGAGCACATCTTCCAGCAGCGAGGACAAGGTGACGAGCGGGTCAGTGCGGCGTCTCTCGGCAGGCCGGCGCACGAGGTAGTCGCACGAGTCTCCCGCAGTGCCGCGCCGGATCCTGCGCCCCATGCTGCGCGCCTCTCCTGAACTGGAGCCGCCTGGCCGCCTGCCGGGACCACGGCGTTTGAGATCTTCTGCTGATTGCTGGGGAGGGAATAGTGATGTTAGAATTAAATTCTATCTAAACAGACAAACAAAAAATTAACGCTAAGCTCTATATTTTTTAAAGTTTGGTATTAAGACGCAACTTGATGCAAGACCCTTTATTGTGCAGTTTTTAATAACTCAAGACCCGTTTTAAATTAGATACACTAGTAAGTGTTTCCACTAGTTAGTTGCAAAGTTCAGCAGCGCGACAGATATCCAGTTTCAGGTATCCATAATTTGAGAGCCCAGCGTAGACTGGTGGATGTCACAAATTACAGAAACTTGTAAGTCGGGGCCGTTACCACTAGGCTAGCGCTGCTTTCAACTTACACTCAGAATATTTTTTCGATTTTACAACATCTGCTTATGACTTACCTTAATAATCTTAGTCGGCAACGTCAACTTGGTGCCGTCCACATATCCCATGTCGTCATCCTCAGGCTCAATAGGCGGAGGTTCCACGTCGGTTTCAGGCGGCGAGGCCGGCCCGCCTCCCATGGAGCCCGTGTATAGCGGGCAAGCCTTGTTTGTACGCATGTGGCCTACTTGGCCGCACGCTCCGCACTGGAATAAAAAAAAAGGGTATCATTTAAGCTGTCGCCAATTTAATTCGTTTTGTGTTTCCTAAATAATAGCTTTGTCCTCAAAATAGTAGATTTGTCGCCAAAATGTAGTCACCAAACAATGTAAAATCAATTTTCCAATAAATCATCTAAAATCATGGAGATATAGGATCTAGTACCAAGTAATTATTTTTGTACATATTATAATAGGTTTGTCCTAATAAGCATTTAAGCAAACTAATTGAAAAAGATCACCAATAAACCATATATTGTGTTACTAGAAATTTCATAAAGTTCCAAAAAAAAAAATTGTTGTCATCATCATCGTTTCAACCAAAAGAGTCTACTACTTAGTATAGTATAGTATAACGGGCTGGTACACGCAACTCCACGACTAAAGCGCGTATTTTGCGTATTGGTGGGACAAAAGTGTTATTCGATCCATCCCAGGTCCTCAAGAAAGGCCAGCAGCGCCTTCCCGGGCGCCGGTCGTTATGGTTTTAACATATTTTCAACAAAATTATAAATTGATGTATTAAATTGGTAAGGAATACTATTATTTTAATAACCGAACAAAATAAAATGTAACTACTTTATTGGTGACAAAATACTTAACAAATAAAAAGGAGTTGCAGTCAGGGATTGATAATTAGCTACGTCCACTAAGAGAGGGAATGGGCCGTAATCCACCACGCGAGACCAGTGCGGGTTAGTGGATGTCACATATCTTCGAATTTTTGTTTCTAAGACATGCCGGTTTCCTCACGATGTTTTCCTTCACCGTTTTTGAGAGCAGTGATGATGAAATAAATTATACAAAGTAATGCGCCTGGCTGGGTTGAAACCCGCGACCTATAACTGTAAGTCGGGGCAGTTACCACTCGGTCACCACTGCTTTACCCTATGTTCGAATGAATTACCTTCAATTTCAAATCCGGCTTCAGCTTGGCTCGGCGGCGTGATGACGACGAAGATGAAGACGATGGAGTGTGCAGGTCCGGTTCCTGCTTGATCTGCCCCAGCGGGATCATGGGCGACGGGCTCATGTCCATTACCGAAGAAGACAGTATGGGATCTAGTGGAAATAAAGATAATTTATATACAGAAAGGAAGAAAAAATATCTTACTTGGGACACATACACACAAAGCGTACAAGCAAAGTAGCCAGAGTCACCAATTACTTTGGTGACAGAACACTAAATAAGAAAATACCATACCTATTAAACAGTCTGCCGGCAGACATAAGGAGTGAAACAAACACAGATTTAGACGTAAGTTGAAGTCATATTATTTAGAAATGTTGTAACTTAATAATTATTTAATTATTACATTTAAAAATTTTTAGAGACTCATTGACCCCACAGTCAAACCATTGCAACGGTTTTGTGGGGCTTAGCTTATAAGTTATTTACCCCTTTTTGTAAGAAAGATAAATAAATAATAATAATAACAAGAACACTAAAATTGTGTGTCTCACGTCGACATCTCATCTCGCCGAATCGGGCTAGTTCAGCATAATGCCAGACAACTACGAGGAAGTTCTATGACGATTGTTTTCAACTGAACCTTATTGCAAGTGTATGGACGCAAATCGCTTTATTTATTTAGTTATTATCAAATGTGCTCTCATGTAAAACATGCCATAAACTATCAAACTATTTTTTTTTAGTCATTTTCTTTCGCTGCTTTGCCTCTTATCAATTAAAGAAGTACGTACGTAGTAAGTAGAAGTTGTAGTGGAAAACATATCCTGTTAAGAATTTTTGCACTCGTCGAGGCCCCTGTGAGGTGCGAGGTAGTTAGGCCACTACCTAGGTAGTACCTGATTTAGGCTTGATGTTATTATTTAAAAACTAAATTACTTACTATCAGGGAATGGTCCAGGTACGGTAACA
Organism: Mythimna separata; assembly: GCA_030763345.1. NCBI lineage: Eukaryota > Metazoa > Arthropoda > Insecta > Lepidoptera > Noctuidae > Mythimna > Mythimna separata. The sequence continues at coordinate 10,718,966 of CM061172.1, read as the reverse complement.
TTTCCAGCGAGTCTTTCTCGTTCTTGATTCCTCTTAATACGTCTGAGTTGTTCCTGTGATTACACAAAGACATTTTCCAGGTTAAAAAATATAGTAGAGATGTTTTTTAAGTTCGCATCGGAATGTTTAATGAATTACAACTACATCAAATAGTGTTGAAATTTATAACTGTGCTGAAGCGTCAGATGACTGAGCTTAAACAATGGTTTTATGTAACTTACAGTTTTAAATAAATTATTTTACAGGGTACCTACTGTTTTAAAAAACCATGCCCTACTATTATACCTGTATCAAGACTGCGTTCACAAACATATAGGCTCACATACATAAGACACTCAACGAGGAACAACTATCTGTAAGGCAAATACTTATTTGTTCCGTGTAAAAATCGAAACCGTTGACACACAATGCAGCAGCGTTTTGTTCAACCACAACGTCAACCCTGACGTCTAAAAGTAGGTCCAGATTGCAGCACAACCACGTATTTGAACGCCATCAGAAAACTACTACCAGGTCATCACCAAGAAAATAAACATACCTGAATCCTCCTCTTTTCCCTCTTCATTTCTTCCTTCTGTGACTCATCCATGGTCGCAAACTGTCGTATAAAGGCATCGTCCTTGGTCGACCGTATCTTCATATAGGCTTCGATGACGGCTGCCTTCCGTACTAGCTCTACGCGGGTGTATCGCTGTCCAGACGCGTTGCGGAATGTACGGACTATGCGGAGGACTCGGCCTGCTGGAGTGGGTAAAAGGGGGAGTGCAATAGTAGTTATAAAGTGCTGATACGGTCATCACGGTCGATCCATCCGAAAAATTTATCAAGAGAAGCTTTAAAAATAATTTTAAAGCGAGTGATTGTAAAATAAAACAATTGCGGAATTAATTGTTCGTGAAATAAATAAACAACACAATTTTTTAGTAAACAATGTCAACTATCTAACTGTCACTGTCTGTGTTTCCCGATAGCAACAACTTAGGAGTCTTCAAGTCAAGAGTGAATAGGTTACTTCTAGGCAAGCGTGCTCCATCGTCGGCCACATCATCACTTACCATCAGGTGAGATAGTGGTCAAACGCGAGCCTATGAATAATAATAAAAAAAAAAACTAAAAGACTGTCAATGAAGTTTTGGTGAAACAATATGCAAAAATAACTTGATTTTGTGATAAGAAAACTTGAATTTCTCAGCATTCTGTACAAGCCTATAGGGAAACTTCATACATCTGTGTTAATAAAAACAAATACAGAATATCAATTACCTTGACTTGACGATTGCTGTTGGTCGTTTTGATTGATTTGAGGTTTCTTTTCCGACTGGCCGAGAATCATTTTTCTCAGTTCTGCTCTTTCAGCTTCTTCCCTTTCCATTGATAGCTACAAAATCAAAATCATATGTCATGTATCATCATCAATTCACTGTTTATTTAGGTTAAACTTTTAGTGCAAAGAATAATTTAAATAAATAAACATATAGACTTCTAAATATTCACCTGTTCAGTAGTCTTCTTGTTAGCCAGCATGTTCTCCAAGTTCTTTCCCATCTCTTCCAAATCTGATTCTTCACTGACAGAACTCTCGGCCTCATCTGTACTTAGCACTTCTGTGCTCGTCAGTACACGGTTCTGCAGCTCGAATATACGCTGGCACTCTTCTTTGTATCTGTACATGATAAGGATGTTTTAGCCAGAAAGAATATTGACACAAAACGCCCAAGAATGCTTTCAAGTACACAACATTATAATAATTTAGATGTACTACTTATTGCTGAGCCTAAGATCTACTATCCACGGACGTGTAGCTTCATAGATGCATATTCGTCATGAACTGATTCCGCCATCCCATTTTCACCATCGGACAAACCGTCGTACGGCGAGTATTCACCCTTACGTTGTCGAAACCTCTACGGTCCGGACTAAGCATTTCGCTTCGTCGTTTATACCGCGGACATCGAGGGATTGGAACAATTTGCCTGCTGCGGTTTTCCCGTCCGATTATAATTTAGGTGTCTTCAAGGCTTTTAATAAGCTAGTGTGCCTCACCATCAACGATTGCATCACTGCTTACCATCAGGTGGGATCGCAGTCAAGCACTAGCTTATAACAATAAAAAAGAAATATATATATATACGCTTGGTTTACGCCAGCGTGATACAATGACGAATACGCGTTTATAAAGCTACGCGTCTGTGGACAATAGGCTTAAGACTTTTTCTTGATCATTGTGGGCCCCTATCCTATATTATATAAAGTTACTATCTAAGCATATGCACATAGTGGAATGCAATAAACCATTGATATTGACATAAAATTTAACAATGTTTTGAATTGACAAGTTTTAATGAACAAGATTGATATCTAACTAATAAAATTTACAAAAAAAAACTATAAAATTCTAATACATATATAAATTATAAACATACCTTTCTTGATGTTCAGCAATAGAGAATCGATTTCCTCTTGAAAACTTCGTCATGCCTTCTTCACCGGCTTTCGCTTTTTCAGTCGAGAGCGTTCTGACTACGTCAATAACTTCCCATCGAGATAATTTCTTGATCTACAAAAAGATGAATTTACATGTTATGATGTTCGAAAGATTTAATGTACCCCTGGACTGCAAAGGGTAACTGAAGAAATAAATGTGGATTTTATTCAGAAAATTTTAAAACTCCTTTAACAGAACAAACTTTTTAGAAACAGTTTGATGATTTCCCACAAAAAAACGAATACTCTAAAAAAAATAAAGCACTATCTTTCAGTTCCCACAAAAAGACATTCAGTAGTATTTAATAATCTATTTTGACTATTATTCCTTGAAACGCAAGCCACTTTACGTGAATTTAAGTGCACTGTGTACGATTGCCTTTTGTTTTGTGTGAGAGAGACAGAGTACTTTGTGTCACATGAAGAATAAATAAGTGCACAATGAAACCAATAAAATGTATTATTAAAACTCCACAATACCTCTTCCTCAGGCACGCCAAACTTCCTCAACAAAGCCTTAGCATTGTTCAAGCTGAGCCTCCTCAAGTCAGCGTCAGTGCCCGTCACCGTCCTCTTCGGCTGTTGCTCCTCATTGGGCTGCTGTGTTGGCTTGTTGGGCACGCGCACGTAGGAGAAACCCTCGCCGCAGCCCGTGGGGTCCGCTGGCCCAGTCAGTTGGAGCAAACATTTGCCACGCATGGCTTGTATGTAGGCGCGTGTTGTGTTCCACGGGGCGACTTTTACCTGGGGAAATGAGATGTATGAACAAAAGGGTATTTGTGTAGAAAAAATAATTAGCTGTTCCCTACATTTATGTACGCTTAATTCGTTAAAATGTATGGAACAGCTGATTATTTTTTTTCGATTTCAGGTTTGGTCCCATAGTAAAAGTTGTTCATAATGATGAGTACAATGACCCCCAAGAGGATGTGCGTTAATTACGTTACATGTTGTAGATCTGACTGGGAATATAAACTCAAAGTTAGCAGAACTCATTTTATTATTGATTTTTTTATCGTTTCCGTACAAATCATACATCTTGTTGGTTCCCCATCCACCGTAGTGCCTATTTGTTATTTTTTCTTGCATTTTTTATTCAGTTTCAGTATTTCAATTAATAGAAATACTGAAACTATCAATAGTTTGTTGCCGCGCTTATCATAGATCTCCTCAATCATCGTCATATCGCATAGCTTGTATTAAATAATAATAAGGTTTCCCCCACTCCTGTCTTTCGCGGGCACGCGCTATTTGTTCTTAGATCTGTCTAGTTACTTTACCCAGGAGTGGTACAGAAAATACTAACAAAACAATAATAATAAAAGACCATTTCAAAACTGACTGTACCAAATATGTATCGCTATTTTATCAGTTGTACCACAGAAAACCGTCTGAATAAGTTCTTATATAAAGCTGTAACAAACACATTACAAACACGCCTATACATTAGCTGTCACCAATTAGCCCTTCTATAGTGCGTCTAATGAAAGTGCGACCTGGAGGTTTTTTTTAAATTCAATTGGCAACATTATTCAGCCGCAATTGTAGGAAATAAAAAAAATTGTGTAGTGTCAAAACATGATTCTCCTACTAGTTAGTAATACCACATACAAAATTTTTGGATTCAACCTTTTCCGCAGGGCGCGCTTTCATTAGACGGACTCAAACTTTCCATACCTCGTCATCCATCTTCAACTGCATTTCCTCATCGTCATCTTCCTGGGGCGTAAATATGAACTTCTCTCCGTACCCAGCGTCTTTGAGCCTCTGTTCCGCGGCCGCCATACTGAAGTACGCACAGCACTGCTCCGGGGATACCATTGCGCGGATCTCTTCTTCGGAGGGTAGACGGAAGTCGGGTTTTATTACCCACCTTTTGAAATTGGAAAGAAAGTCAGTCATTTGTAGAAGAATACAGTTATAGTTCTGTGGTTGATATTATAATGATTTCCGGCCTGAGAACATCATAGCTCAGAGTAAAAACTATGCAAAAAATCATAGAATCAGAATTTATGGTTACTTTAAAAATAAACCATATTAATTGGAAATTAAGGTTCAAATTATACCAAATTCTGGCGTGATACAGCTCTTAGTCTGCCCTCGAATTGGGCTACGGTATTATTCGAAAGAGTTACCGTGCTGATGGATTTTCGCTTCATTCAGTGCGAAGGAAGTCAATTGATGATTTCCTACCTCAGAAAAACAGTGGTTCTCGAATTAAATAATTTATTACTAGCGCATCATGTGCAATTTACTTACAAACAGGTTTTGATACTGTTATGGGTAAGGGGAGAAAGGGACAGAAGTAGGCAACGATTATTTATTATTTTGCATAACTCGTCTGTTTTATATTATTGATTGATCGACAAGAACGACAACAAATAAAAATTTTATATTACCAATTAGAATCCAATCCAGTACGTTTGAAATCGGCACATAGCTTGAGACGCTTTCGAATAGAGCTCTCGGAATGTGAGGGGAAAGCCCTCTTTATGTCATCCATCTTTATACGGCGCGGCTTGTCGCGAGATTTCCAGAACAATCTGTATATGAAGACCTGCAAACACAAGAATTATAAAATTTCGGAAATAATGATTTCGTTGATTGGCTTTTGGTTTATTCGTATAATTGAGATTGTTGATCAAGGTAGCCATACACACTAGGTTAGAGGTTTGCCTGTACAATTATACCTGTCAGGTAAGTTTGTGTCATCATCATCATCATCATCATCTCAGCTAAAAGACGTCCACTACTGGACATAGGCCTGCTTGTGTAACCTAGTCCTAACCTAATCCTAGCGTGTACCTTCAAAGACACAAAGTACAGAGTTCTTGATTTTCTATAGTCATGTAGATTCTAATGAAAATGATGTTAGTTTGATCATTACTACGCTGCGCTCCGTTTTACTCATACGCCGTACTTTAGAATGCAAAAGCCAAAATAAAATTATTAAAATTGTTTCATGACCAACCTGCAAAAAGTCTCGTACAAAATTGTTAGCCCGCTTGGAGTTAGGGCCAGGCACTTCATACAATGGGCACTCCTGGCCGGCAACGAAAAGGGCATCCACTTCACGAATGTAATATGATTGTCTGAAAAAAAACACGTTTTATTAACAACGTTTGTTATATTGTGTTTGGACATAATTTCATCGACGCCAAGCGTCAAGTTTATGTGACCGAATTGTATATGTACGTACCTTGTCCTTATAATCAAAAAGTCAGACGGTTGCAGTGTATGTTCGTATATTGGTGCTCTATACATATTATTTTCAACCACGGGTTGCGTCGCGCCAGGCGGCAAAATACCAAGGAAAGGCGATGTATGAGCGTAAGCAACCTCGCCATATTTGAGCGGTTTTGGACCCTCGTCCTGAAAGAATAGGGTTTATATTTCACTGTATGTTGAAAAATCATAGATTTTTAAAAGGATAGAATAAAAAAAAATATATTATAAAAATAGCCAAAGTCAAATAAAAATGTTGCTACATTGCAACTAATTTTTTTGTTGTTCAGACCTGAAAACAGGGCACAGAGAACATGGGCCAAATGAATCTTATATATTTTTTTATGCAAAAGCAGAAATTATAAAGAAAAGTTGTCTTACAATGTCTAATTCAGGCCTACCTTTGAATTTGCACCTGCCCTTTTGGATCCCTTTGGCAATGAAAATAAAAATACACGTTTAAAATTATTGTACCCAAAATATTAGCCGACAGAGAAGTTCGACAATAGAAGAATTGCGACTGACTAGCTTTTGCCAGCGGCTTCATCCGCATGTACATCTGTTATTGCGGACGTGAAGTCAAAGTTGAAACCAGATAAAAAGTAGCATATGTCCTTCCTTGGGGTTCAGGTTTACTCCATACCAAATTTCATGATGATCAGTTCAGTAGTTTAACAGTGAAAGCGTAAGAGACAGACAGAGTTACTTTCACATTTATAATTAGCATAGCATGGGCATTTAAAATATACATGACGTTGACATTGATGTCTAACTAATGTCATAATCATAAGCGTTTTGGACTGATACCTCAGGGTTTCCATCTGGTGGACGTCATTTTACGACACCCTCATTGAAAAGGCGCTGTATTCTTCCAATGTGAAACAAAGACCAAGACTCAACGAAAGCACCATCCATTTGGCGTAACAAAACATGATGGACGTAACATCTTTTAGAGTAAATAAATACACATACCTTCGCCGCAGTACGTTTGTAGTAGTTTTTAATCTTGGAACACATGCCGACTTGGCTGATGAGTGGAGGATGTTCTTCACAGAACTCTACCAGTACCAGTTCACCATCCCTACCGCTGAGGTCTTCCGGCGTTCGCATGAAGAACACGTCACCACCACCTGAAGCTAACCGTTCGGCCTCGCGTTGCTAAAAATAAAGATTCCTTTTACAAATATTGCAGTCTTTTGTTGTTGGTGTTATTGTAAAAAAAACAGTAGTATAGTCACTGCAAATATTTCGATTTATATTTCCGTTCCTTACTTTGCAAATAAAATAAATTAAGTACTAGGTACTGGGCTTCTTTTCTGTATTATCTAACCTAAACATAAGAAAGTGAACAGTAACTTAAAGAGATAAGAAGATGGGGGCGGCTCCTATTGAAAAATGTATTGAATCGGACTGCAACGCTCCAGAAATCTCATAACAAAATAATACTAGCCATCGTCGCCATAATAGATCCAAACTCTAGGGTGCTCCTGCGTCTAGGTACTTCGCAGATTACGAAACTATTCAAAACTATGTATATACATTTTTAATTTACTTTAGTTATACATACAAAATTTTTAGATTGTGATATTTTTAAACAGTTGCTGAATGGGACGCAGTCGAGGAGGCACATAAGGCAGTTTTCTGATAATGTTGCGGTGAAAGGCCATTAGTTAATGATCTAATATCCAACATACCTTAGCCTTCTTCTTGATATGTTTAAGCAGTGGCTGCACGGGGTGCGGCCCAGGGGCGGCCAGCGGGCCGTACGACAGCTTCCTCATGGGAGGCCGGTGGAAGGCCCGCAGTCGCGCCGGACCCATGTGGGTCTGTATGAACGGGGCGCGAAGCTCTACGACCGGTGTACTGTGCTGGATCAGTTGGCCTCCGCCGACCTTGAGGCGAGGATTCTGAGACTTGGCCATGTAGAAGCTGCAAATAAATTATTGGGTTACATTTTGTGTTATATTATTTTGAGCCGATTTCATGGATATTAATTTGGAATTAAGTAGGCGTCAACAGGCAAAAACATTTCAGCTTCGATAATGCCCTTTTATATTGACTATAAGGTGACGTATGCGTCCTAATGTAATGAACATTAGGGCGCATCCTGCATTAGATCTCTAAAAGATCTTAGATCTTAAAAGTGTATGATCTTAAGAGAGTAAGGCCTTAATACGCATTAGCTCTCTCTCTATTCCCGAAGGAATAATGTGATTTCAATTTGGAGCAGAATCTTTAAGTCCAGGTGGCATGGCATATTGAATTCACAAACGAAACGAAAGTCGCTTTTAATCCTGAAGGCAGTGAAATTTTATTTAATTAACTCCCGAACACTGCGAGGGAGACTTGAAGGGGAAACGTTTCACACATAAAAATTTGAAATACAAAAGCTATACTTACACGTCATTAGAGATATTGAAAGGATCTCTGTCAGGCGACTTGGGCGGCGGCGGCGGCGCGTCTTCCTGTAATACGTTGATCACGCCCGCCTTGCCGAGCAGGATCTTTGACTTCTTCACGTGAGGGTGAGGAATTTTCACTTTGGGTTGAGGGCCTCGCTCTAAGAACGAATGCAAAGGTTTGAGAAAATTAGTACCAGTAAAATAAGGACGGATGACAGGACAGAATGGAAGAAAAAATCGTGATGCGCCAACCTTAAGTAATATGGAATAAGGGCAGGAAGAAATAGCAGTAATATGAGGAGTTACATCACGCATTTCACGATTGTTGTTTAAAGTAATCTTGAAGACCGAAGGCTATTTTTGAATAAATTCGTTCATAAATATGCATTCAGTCAATTTATAGTAAGTACAAAGAAAGAAAGAAATAAATAAAACCATTAGCGCGAAATGACACAGTTTTAGGACTAGCTTACAACTTATAAACATTGTATTGGGAAAATATGCGCCACGTCCGCGCAAAACTACTACTCGTTTCATAATTAGAACTTCAAACTCATTTTTGCTTTAAATATCAATCAAATAAAAAACTAAAGTAACAGCAATACCTCTAGTAATCTTCGAAGGGTCCACATCATCGGGAATACCCAGGATAATATTCTCGTCATTAGGATCCAAGGTCAGAATCTTGGGTTTCGGCACCATGGGCATATTCTCTGCGTCCCAAATGACCTCTTCTTCCCAAGTCCCGTAGACCAACTCTTCGTTCTCAACGGGGAAGATACTGTACCAAGTGTTGTCTTCTCCATCAGCAGGGTTGGCGTTAGGGTCTTTGTTTGCAGAGGCTGTTACACTGTAAGATAATATATTATAGGATCAAGTTCTAAAATAGCATAGTACCATGATCGATGGAATTACTATAATGAAAGTTCTAGATTACATACAATAGGGAATATGTATGATATCTATTTCTTTTTATTATCTAACCATTTTATCAATAAATATACTAATATATAACTGTCAAAATAAAATCGAAATTAGTAGAAAAGCAAACGAGATATAACCATTTTAAACCAGTATATCTGTCTCACTCGCCAAAACGTCATTTTCTATGGAAGCCGAAATGGCCCAATGTAATATGACGTCACTATACATTTCAGACTTCTCTTTCTTATTAGCAGCTTGGAAGCTTTATAACTTCGTTGTGAATATTTGAAAAATTCCTTCATATTTATTTTCTAGAACTGAATGTGTAAGTATTAATTTATCTATTTAATAAAATGCTTGCACATTCCTTGTTCGTTAGTTAATGGGTAAAATAATTACTCTAATAAAATCTCACATAGATGTCAATTGTTGACTGAAATGACAGTAGACGCGATCTACCATTCAGACTCTCAGTATCAAACTTGTTATGCGAATCTCAACCCTATCTCATTACTGTTATGATCACAATTTGTTAAGCAGACTTACGCAGGTGGCTTGGGTTGAACAGCAGGTAGTTGTGGACGTGTACCCGAGAACTGTTGCGCGGTCCGCATCCCGGAGGTCGGTACCCAGCCGGCAGCGTTACTCTTACTGTTAAAACGTGCTAACACCTATGAAAAATAAATAATTAATAATTTACACGTTAGATAATAATCTTATCTCTTCGTCAGTTCCTGCTCCCATTATCTGGGGTCAGGTCTCTTCACAATTCTGCGCCAGGACAGACTGTTCTAGCGCAAATTGTGAAGAGACAGAACTATCAAGAGACAGTCTGTCCTGAATTGTCGATTTTGGCAATTGGGCTTTCTAGAGGTCTCTCTCGATGACTCAGACAGACTCAGACAGTCAGTGTCAGTTAATAGCGGGCGAGCAACGCAAAACATGACTTGAGCGAAGCCAACAACATAGCTATCCAGGTGGTAACATGTTGATTGGACAATATTTGAGTCAAATTAACACGAAACGAAGAAGAAAAATAAATATATGTATATTGTATTCAATTCTCACCTTAGGTTTGCTCTCGCTGCCATCCCATATGACTTCGTCCTCCCATTGTAGCTGGGACACCATGAGGAAGCAATCATCTGGGAAGCCACTATCAGGATCCTCCTTCTTCTCTGGTTCTTCAGAATTATCTTCCTTCGGCTCAGCTTCTTTTGGTTTCTCTTCTCTTTCCGGTGAAGGTGCCTGAAAGTATAAAATACATATCATCATCTCAGCCGAAAGACGTTCACTGCTGGACATAGGCCTCCCTCAAGCTTCCTGTCCGACTGGTCGAGCGCGTCTCGCATCCATCGGATTCCCACGATCCTCACCAGGTTATCGGTCCACCTTCCAATGCTGTGTCTTCTGGTACGTGGTCATCTGTTCTACGAGCATGTGCCCTGCTTCGGGATATGTCGGTAACCTTGGTTCTCTCGATTTTCGAATATTCAAAAAATAAGGTTGCCCTTTCCAAAGCAAAGAATGTCATGAAGTACTGGCTAATTAAGACCTGGTATAATATAAATCATTTACCTTAACTTTAAACCCGTAATCAAATCCTTCGCCAGTCTCAGGAACATTGAGCATGTCATACCACATCTGCGCAGGTCCGAACCGCCAATGAGCAGGAGTGGGTCTCTGGGACTTGTCGCCTGAGTTGCCGGAGTTATTGTCGTTGTTCGAATGCTGGTTCTCTTCCATGGGCCTGTTGTTTTGAATGGAAAATAGTGGATAAATTCCAATAGTGTTAACAACCGCTCCAACTTGTTGCGATGCAGGACGGACCAACCAAGTTTTATATTATTTCATAGATTTACGCCCGTTTTCAATAACCTACCGCAGTTCATAGATAGATAGCTATCCCCGATAAACTGTAAGATTCTATCTATCCATCCACAACTTTGGTAGGAAATGCTATCCGTCGGTAGGTTATGGGAAAAGCAAGTAAGGGCAAAAGGATAGATTTGTTTATCTTTAGTAGCTGCAACTGAGGAGCTCGTGGCTAAATAATAATAGCCGCACAGGTCGATCTTCAGGTTAAGCAACGCTTGCCAAGGTTGGTCTGTGGATGGGTGACCATCTTAACATAACGAGTTTCCTCCGTGCCTCGGAAAGCACGTTAAGCCGTTGGTCCCGGCTGTCATTTGTAGATCTTTGGCACTCGTTACGGATAGTCAGAAGCCAGAAAATCTGACTCCAGTCTTGCCATGAAGTACCGTGTTACCCCAGTTAATGGGTTGTGGAGGTCTGGTAGGCAGCCGCTCCTCGTAAAAACATTGGTATTCAGCTAAATCCGGCTTGACTGGAAGCCGACCCCAATATAGTCCCCCAATGTAGTTGGGAAAAGGCTAGGCAGATGATGATGAGTAGTTTATTGAAAACAGGCGTTAAGAAAGTAGATTATTTATTTGTGATTAAAGTGTAATAATGTACGATGGAACTGACATCGTCGCATTTGTGTACGAAAATTGAATAAAAAGATTAAAAAAAATCTTACTTCAACAATTTCTCCTCATCATCACTAGCGTACTGCGTTTCTTGATTGTCTGCCGGTGTGGGCGGAGTGTCACTGCTTGTACTCCCGCTGCGTTTGCGGCGCCTGCGCTTCTTCACGCCGCGCCATATTTGGGGCAGGCTTGACAACTTGCCCGGACCAAACAGCCGGGAGAAAAGGAGAACCTGTATTAGGTATTGATATTAGTAAGTAAAATACCTTCCGTAATTTAAAGATATAAAAAGCTGGTCAAGTGCGACTCGAACAGTACACGAAGGGTACTGCAATATTAAAATCGAGCAAAACAAGTCGTACTTTTTATTATTTGTAGTAGTTGTAGCGGCAGTAAAAATACACACTCTGTGATAATTTCAAGACTACGTCTTACGGTTTATGAGATACAGCCCGCTGAAAGATGAGCGGAGGGCCGTACAGACAGACAAAGGAACGGAAAGCGGAGGCTTTGTAAAAGGGTCCTGTTGGCACCCTTGGGGTATAGAACCCTAAAAACCAGCTTAATTTGACCCTAATATATTGAAATCCTGGAACTATGCTAGGTTAACTTGAAGTCAAGTATAACCATCATCTCGGTCGACTATACAAAGTTTAGCTACATAGATTCACATAAATAAACAAGTAGACTCCACAATTAAATAGCAGTTATGATACGCAATATGGTGCAATTTTTAAAAATTACTCACTTTATCAGGCCTGAAGTCTGGAAACAGTTCCCTCACATCAACATTCTGGTATTTAGATGGCAACATAGCAGCCAGTGGTGTTTCCAATCTCCTCGGCCTCTCTGAACCTGAACCTTTATGAGATCTGTAAAATTAATACACTTTATTAATGTTCAGAGTTTTTCTTTCTACTTTATTCGGTCTAGCTCAGTAGTGTTCCCATGAATTATACCACAAGAATGATTACAATGTAGGAAAATATTATGCTTTACAGTCATTATTGACCATGTTATTATACATTTTCTTTTAATAGCTTAGTAGTGGCTTAGAAGTCTGCCCAGTTTAAGTAGGACTGGTCTGTCGCATACCAATCAAGCGGTGGGCTAGTAAAACAAGGTTGGTGCTCTGAAATCGCACGATGTTGCGGCAGACCAAAAAGGAAATGGCGGGACGACTTGGATGTCTTCCTTAAGAATTGGGAAGAAGTGGGTCAAAGCCGGGAACAATGGAAGAAATGAAGGGAGGCTTTTGCCGAGCAGTGCGACATTAAAGGCTAGATATAACTACATAGTAGGTATAAAACAAAGTCGCTTCTAGCTGTCTGTCCCTATGTATGCTTAGATCTTTAAAACTCCGCCATGGATTTTAATGTGTTTTTTTTTAATAGTGCGATTGAAGAGGAAGGTTTATACGTACAATAAATGCATATTATAACCTCACTGGCTTCGCACGGGAGCCGGGGAGGGTCGCTAGTAAAAATAAAAATTTGTAAAAGAAACTAAAACTTACGGTATTGTAGTCGGAGGTGGCATAAGCTCCCCATCCCCCTCCATATCCCCTTCATACCCCTCATCATTAGTGCCTTGTCCTCCAGACCGATAGATATCATCCTCCTTCCACTTATTCCTGTCTTCCTTCACTTCGCTCTGTGGACAATTGGGATCATCGCCCTGGGACTTTACATCACTGTCTGTCTCCCGTGGCTCTGTGCTTGTGGAGTCTTTCTGTGCACCACCCTGATTAGTACTCTCTAGGTCCTAGTGTTAACACAAATTTGTCAGTGCGTTGAATATATAGTGTGGTATACTGAGACTTAGTTGACAGATGTGCATTAAATGTGTGGGTAGTATAATACACCCCAGGTAGGCCCTGGCTACCAGGTTACAGGAAATACAGGTGTATTTTCACTATATTAAAAGCATTTAACAACATCTTTAATAACTGATTAGCACATCTGCCAGTTAATTCTCAGTATAAACAAGAATATTAGGTCACTAAACAAAAGTACAATGACATAAATCCTCTTACATAAACCAGTTTTCCCAGAATAGTGGCAGATTAAGATAGAATAAAAATACTTTATATTAAAATTGTAACACTCTTTTGCAATATTGCTAACTCACATATTTATTTTACAAATGTGATGGATGTCAAGAATGGAATAAATTAGATAAGTATTAAATGACCTTGAATGGGCCTTTCTTTGATAATCCAAAAGAAAAATTGAGCTCATTGAGACATAAGGACAAAAAATGTAACACAAAAGATCGAATAATTATAATTTAAAGGAAATAAGGGTTTATTTTCATACACTACTGAAATAAAATGCGATAAATTCTACTTTAATATTTTTATTATATTTTAAAAATTTAAACTTATTCACTAAAACATTTAGCTTTTATAATGTATAATAAATTTATTGTAAGTCCATAGTATTTGCATACAATAACTTGGCAAGCACAACAATTCTCGAAGATAATTTAAGTACTCTTACTAATATTAAAAACATTATTGAGAACTAAGTTTTGAAACCCATCCACTGTATGGTTTATTCAAGAGTTGCAATAGAAGTTAAAATGAAATGATTTGAAAATGAATATCTTAATCTGCCACCATGTAATTATTTACCAAAAAGTTACTTTTACATTACACTATAAAGTTTTCTGTTTTAATTAATCATTTCAGACATATAATCAATATCTTATCCACCAACAAATCACAGAATAATTAACACAAAACGAAAACAATAAACAAATATTTTTGCCATAGACATATGTAAGTAATAGAGTTAATAACTCAACAGAAAAAATATGAAATAGTAAAAATTATTGGTTTAAAAAGTATTTACTTGTAAATAAAGTGCTGATTGTGCAGGTGCAGTTATGTAAGTGCCTGCTACATATTAGTTCCAGGTCCCAAATACAAGTATTATTTAAACACAAAACATTAAAAAATAACAATTTTTACTATATACCTCTCCGTTCCATCATCTTAACAGCAAACATAGGTCTATTACCTAGAAATAATTATATCCCCTAGCCCTATCTACTATTTCCATTTATAAAAAAAAGTATCCTTTATTTTGCAATTACAATCTTGTAAAGCAGTGAATACAAGTAACAAACAAAAGAACCATTACTTTATTTTACTGTTAATGTCTACCTGTGTTGACAAGTATGAGGCTGTTTATAGATGTCAACACTAGCTTCTGCTAGAATGTGTGAAAATAGGATAGAATGGGAGTATTCCCTTGGAACAATTTTCTACACTCTTGGGATAAAACAGTTTTAAGTCATCACAGTCAGAGAAAGATCCTTGTTGTTTAATGTGTTGAATGTGACCAAGTAACAAATACACACACATGTGTACACAATATTACGGTGAAGTGTGATGTCTTTTACTTTCTGAATATTACAGAACCACTTTCTATAAATAAGAAATGTCATTATCTTAAGTTGAGTTCGATTAAACTTGTTCAAAAACTGAGCTGTTGTATTTGTAAAATACATTGCCATAATACATCATGCCTTGTTGAATTTGTGCAAACATTCAGGTCAAGCATTTTGAGAAACTTCAACATCCTCTATCTCTGTTATATAAACATGTAATAATACCTTGACATCTTCCACTGCATCGTCAATATCAAAGAAGTCTACTGCGGATGGACTTTTTTCAGTATAATCTGAAAAAGTGAAAAATTTCATAAGATACTTTTAAGTACTCAGATACCCGCGAAACGAGACACAATAGTAAAACAATAACAGCGCGGTCTCATAGGACCGGTTGGGGATTCAAACGTTAAAGAAGATGACTAAACATACCTAAGGCTAGTGAAATCTTGCTGAAATAGTATGAATAATGTATGCTACTAGCTTATTGAGGTACCTATTGAGGCACTTAATGATAATAAAGATTATTCTTGTAACCAGATTGAAACCTCCATGGTATTATTTCTCAAAAACTCTCATGGTATTATTTTTCATCTCTTTTTGCTGTGATTACATACTTAGAAGTTCATGAATTCCCGACCGGTCTTATAGGACCGCTCTGTTATTGTCTTACTATTGTGTCTCGTTTCGCAGGTATTGATAGGTTAATTTAAAACATACTAATCATAAATTCTTGATTACATTGAAACTAAAAAAAGACCTGATCTCAAAATTTGTTAAATGCCATGCATCTCAAAATCTTGACAGCTCAAAGATATGCTACAATACTATAAAATTAGTTTAATTTGAGGTAACTGAGACTATCACAATTAAACTTCTAATAACAGTTAGCATTGTCACACGAAGTCTGACTAAAAAAACTTCAACAATAGACTACAGTTTCTCACCTTTCTCCTCATCTTCCTTTGTAACATCCTCCTTATCAAGAACTTCAGACACCATAGACCCGAACCCAAAGCGATGAAGCGAAGACAGCATTCGCTTGGACTCTTTATCAAGAAGCCCATCATCTTCTAACTGGCCGCGCTCGTCGATATTACCAAACAGAAACCCCAAGTCAAAGCCAGACTCCCCATCAACCGGATCGTCGCTGTCACACATTTTGCTTCGTAATTTACTTCAAATTATAAACTAACACGTGCATTATACACACACTTTATTATTAATTCATTTCTTAGTGCTAGAAAGCAGGTAGTACTAATTTATCTTATTTAATTACAATAAACACAACCGAGTTCTATCAAGCTTGGTTTTATTTTGACATGTAGTATTTTTTAGAGCGCGTTGTTCATTCTACGCTTCGGGTGTCTACGTATTTTAACATACGTCAATTGTATTGGCATCTCTTTTGCTCTTATAGAAAATATACATAAAACGGCACTCTTTTGACAAATCGTTGAAGCTCATGAATAGCGTTAACTGGAACGCGCTCATTTTATTGTCAGGTCACAATGTCAATTTGACAGTAAAAGTCAATAATGCTTTTTTTTTATTTATATCTCGACCACGGATACAAGGTCTTTCAGTTTACTATATACAATATTTATTTACAGTATAATAAAAAACTCTAAACTAATTAAACTAACTAAAAAGTAACTAAAGTAAGGCGTCAAAAAACTCTTCCACATCGCTGTCGACCGGCAATGTGCCCAAAAGACTGGCAGCATTGCCATGCTGTCCGAGGTAAAAGCCCTTGGGTCACGCGAAGTGTCAATAAGGCGATTAGAAAGATCTTTGTACAACTTGTGAGCACTCGGACCCCACGAACCAAGAGTTTCAACCCCAAACGGTTCGAAAATATAATTTCCCACAAGGTTATTATATTTCCGCCGCTTGAGGTTCTCCGCAGCCGCAGCGGCGGAACCAGCACAACACGACGAGCTTGGAAGATGGGAAAGGTCTTTCAGTCGGAAAAATGGACTATCCAACATTGAAATAATTTTTCAATTCGAACTAGTAGGTAGGTCCTGAGATACTATACTCTATCGGTTTAGGTAATTAACTAAATGTAAACAATCTTGGCATGTCTTTTTATCTAAAAGTTGTCTATAAATTGTATGTAAAAATCTTTGCAAATAGGTATTTACCTAAATCGATGTTAGCTAATAAACTAAATTTAAATAATCTTTGTGTATAATAGATACAACCTCTTTAATATAAAAAGACATACCAAGATTGTTTACCTTTAGTTAGCCACCTACCGATAGACCATAATTGGGTTATTTTAATTCTCACTTTTTTTTTCATAGTCAGAATCACCATTTTTTAATAGGGAAACTTTTTTATGCTTGTTATTAGCTTCACATATTATCAGTTTTTAGGGTTTCGTAGCCAAATGGCAAAAACGGAACCCTTATAGTTTCGCCATGTCTGTCTGTCCGTTCGTCCTCCCCTAATCTCTGTGACCGTAAGCACTAGAAAGCTGAAATTTGGTACCTACCAATATTATGTATATCAATCACGCCGACCAAATCTAGTGAAATAAAGATTGAAAAAAATGTTTTTTTTTATGGTAGCCCCCTACATGTAAAGTGGAAAGTGTTTTTTTATTTTAACCCTAACCTGTGATATATTGTTGGATAGGTAGTAAAAAATGAATAGGGGTTTACTGAAATCATTTTTTGATAATATCAATAATTTCGGAAATAATCGCTCCAAAAGTAAAAAACAATGTGTCCCCCCCTCTAACTTTTGAACCATAAGTTTAGAAAATGTAAAAAAAATCTGCAAAGCATAGCTTTATAAAGACTTTCTAGAAAAAATATTTTGAACTTGATGAGACGAACAGTTTTTGAAAAGTTGGAGAAACTACGGAACCCTACACTGAGCGTGGCCCGACACGCCCAGGGCCGGTTTTTTCTTTTTAAAATCAACCCACAGTCAACAAAGTTCTAGGTTTTGATGATTTTAACGCCTCAGGCACCGGAATTACCGGTATTTAGCAGTAAATGTAAAAAGTCATCTACGTGGCAAACTTCGGTAGGGTATATTACATATTGGAGGAACACTACAATAAAATTCTCAGATCCATTTTACCGACATCGCGCCTGTTTCAGTGATTCCAGATATTGAAATTAAATAAGTACGTTCTTACTTTCAGCTTTAAAAAAGTCTCTGGTACTTACATAGACAGGGTCTTTGGTGCATGGACCGACACAGTTTTTCCAGGAATTAGGGTGATCATTAGCTAGGTTCTACCCATACACCCTTTGACCCAAATGTATTGTACTGAAAAATAATGATTAAAAGTATAGTTGAAATAAAAAAATAATAAAAAGAAAATCATAATATTTGTAACAAACCGTGACATAAGGGTTAAAGCCTGTATGGTAGAACCTAGCTAATGACCTAGCTCCTGAATCCCTGAAAAAAAATGTGTCGGTCCATGCGCAAAAGACCCTGTAAGTATATTTGGTGCTGGGACCTAGAACCTTTAGGGCCTGTTTCACTGAATAAATTCAGAAATGGAACAGAATTTGTATGAAATTATCTGCCAAGTAAGATACTCGAAACTTAATCGTAGGTGGTGAAACAGGCCCTTATTCTTATTTTAAAACTTCGTAAGTTCCCACTATTTCTGTATTTTAGGAAAATGCACATAGGTACCATCGAATGACTAAGAAAGGGTCTTCAGGTAGTGGGAATGGGACTGCAGCACTTCTTTGATCGGTCATTGTTGAAAATAAGGAAGACACACTGCGAAAAATAAAAAAACAATTTTTAATTTGTTTAGCTCCCAAATAGTGTTAGCCTATGGCCCCACAAATTCATGGTCCGCTCCCAGTTAGTTCCTTTGAAAAGACGAGTAGTGCTTCGTCTTCGAAGAAAGTACCTTCCTATAGGTAGGTAGGTATATTAGAGGGCTGCGATTTCTCGAAAGAGTTATCGTAGCCCTAGAACAAATGGTAATGGTCTTACACTCCCTCTCGGTTCACATAGGGCTAGAGCCTTAATATGATGATAGCCCACCAAAAAAAAAGACATCAAAAAAGATATAGCTAAGTAGGTAGGTACTAATAAAGAGGATTCCTACCAATCTCCCGAAGTAATAATAGCCTAGTAGGTAGGTATTGTAAAGAGGTCTAACGACTTATGGCGGCCACACACGTAGCGTTATACCTGAACGGTATACCGAAACTGAAGGCTTGTGCAAGTATACCTGACGTCCATAGTGACCACACACGATTCAAGTATGCCTGTGCAGTCTCAGTTCTGCGCCTGTGACAAACCGAAGAAGTCGTGTTGTGCAATAAGTATTTTGTGAAATATGCCACCGGCACCCACAAATGATGATCTAGGTACAATAGATGGGTTAAGTATTGTAAACTCGTCACATTTTTATTTCATTTTCATTTACTGGTGCATTATGTGGCGTGTCAAACTGTGACGAGTTTACAATAACCCCAATAGATATTCCCGTGGTAACGATTTTATAGACCTAGGTAAGTAGATAGGTACTTCACACACACACCTACATAAAAAAACTGAACCTACAGATGGCACCGAAATATAAATTACCTAGAGCCTAAAAGTGGCTCGTTCCGTTCCTCCCAATTTTATGTGCTCGGGTTGATGTTAAACAGACGCACTCTGTTTTTCTTTGTGCCTAAATCAACATGGAAAAATAGCACCGAAAAATAACCTAAAAACGGTATTAAAGGTCCTACTTATGTAGCTGCCTACTTAGTGCCGTGGTAGGTAGTTTACTTTAGCTTGAGTACTCGTCGTCCATTTACTTAGGGAGGTATTCAATTTTCTCTTTTCTATCACAGATCCGACTCGTGGAATACTACTCGTTGTATTACCTACTCTTCGTCCGCAAATCCTAGCCTACGGTGGCTGGATATAACTCTGCGACTCCCGGCGCCCGGAGTGGCGGCTGGTGCATGAGGATGTCCGTTCCCTCACGTGTGCAGCCAGTTCCTTCGCTAGTGTGCTTCACAGAAGGAGGAGACCGTTTCCCATTACCTTATTCATAATTATCTCTAACACCTAGGTATATATTTTTTTTAAATCCATATTATATTAGGTCATATTCTTTTAATTGACTGGCCACTGGCCTACTAGAACATCGTAAGTCTGTAAAAATACCACAATTAGAATCGTTTGCTCTACCGGCTATTAGTCCCTCGACACTTACACACTAGCTTACTGCCACTCTTGTTTGCTGGCCATTTTTTGTGGCAGAAAATCTTATACTCCTCCCGCTCTGAGTGGAACGAAAGGAGTGTTACAGTTTAGCTGCCGTTCTCGAGGTCGTGAACGGGCCGTTAGAGCTTTGCGAGCTTTGTCGTTGTTTCTTTACCGCTTATTCTAATCAGAGAAAACAATGCTCTTAGTCTTTTTAAATACTTACTATAATTTAGTTCTTGATGCAAACCCACCTGAGGGTAAGCAGTGATACAAACGTTGATGGTGAGATCCACTATTTTATGAAGAATCTGTTGACTCTAGCCTTGAAGACACCCATATTAAAATTGGACGGTAAGACGTCGAGATGTACGCGGGATAAACGACGAGATAAACTAGTTGCTCTGACTAGGTAGGAAGGTACTTCTATTAGATCGCCAGTTAAAGAATAATTAGCTATTCTTATAAATATTTTTTAATTATGGAAGAGAAAACCCATTCCTGCAAAGAAAGCAAACTGTCGCTTACCTACCTCCTAAAAAGGATCGTAAGGATTGAGCGAACTCTTCAATAAATTTTTAGGTACAGTACCTATCTATGTAGGTAGAGTTAGTAACTGCCTATACCTAATTAATACCCACATAGGTACATACTGTTTTAACAAACAACAACGGACTTAACCAGAGTCCTAAAATCAGTCCGTGCTCCGTTCATTAAAACGGAATCGCACATGAAAATCAGTTCGAAAGTGGATTTAACCCGTACCATTACTAACGGCGCGACAGAATTAAGCCAGTTCATTTCAGTCAGCCAGTAAAGGTCTACTTGCGGATTGTCCGGGTAATTTATGCCTGCGGTGGCAGCTAGCAAGTTCGATATACGCACTGGAATGGTCATGTTGTGTAATCCACATTCCTAATTACCGCGACCAGATGTGTCTACCTACCTGACATCTGCTATTGTTAGGTAGGTGATTGTATGTCGCTGCGTGATTTGTAGTGCCGTCAAAATTAGATATTCTCCCTACCTAGAGCTTTCGTCATCTAAATTACTGATGCCGGAGAAAATACATAGCCATATTTGTACGACCTACAGGTAATTGATCCAGAACTGGGATTCTGGGTGGTATGTGAGTTTACATGTTCGTGAACCCACGATACATGAGTAATTACTAGTGCACACTAACGATTACTTCAAAATATTTTTTTAAATGCAACATTTATAAATCCCAGAGATTTGGGTGCAATTGAGTAATTTCAACGGATATCCCAGAATCAAATATTTCAACGTTTTAAATAAAAATATCGTTTACATTTTATTTTATCCGGTCAGGATGTTCAGTCATCATTGGCTGTTTTGAAGTGCTAGTGTAAGCTATTATGCGGCTTACGAATACAAATGACTTTGTAACTAAGACTGGCTATCATTCGTGGTTCCATCCGCATCTTTAGTTACTACTCTGATCGTGTTAGCGTTCCTCAATAAATGAGCTTATGCACTGACACAAAAACTAAGATTTAAAAAGCCCCACTCAGAAGACTCTCGGATGCACGTCCCAGGTTTAATGGGGAATTCCTCAAAAATGACAGCCCTATCACTAGGTACATAGCACTTGATCAGAATCTGCCTTCCATTGTGCAAAAGAATAGACACCTACAGGTGTGTCTTGCTTTACAATTTTATGCACTATTAAAAAAGCTAAGTTAGATATTTTTATTTACTATTTATCTACTCGTATTCACGGAAGTTGTATCTACCTACTTTAGAATAGGTACCGTATATTAATTTACTGAACATCTATAAAACTGTATCTACATACAAGGTACATACATATGATATGAGTATGCTACATTGAAGCGTGATGGGGATGTTCAAAACGAAAATGTAAATTAGGCGTTATCGGCAGCAACGTAAGGGACTGAAAGTTCTATTTGTGGAGCCATGCGATTAATGCTCCTGATACGATATCATCAAATGGTTGCCTTTGTTCTTATTTTTACATGTATTCTGTTTTGTGCTTTTAGAAAATAAGGAAGCCGAGTCAGGGATGGGAGGGATACGGAGACAACCCTCACGCTTTGACCCTCATCGGAGAAGTCTTGGGCGTTGGAAATCGAGGCGAATAAAAGGTACCTCGCTGTTCAAAAAAGATCAGGTCCATATCGACGGTGCGTTGTGTGAACCGTAAACTCGTAAACCTCAAAGAGTTATCAGCAAAATGGCATAGACCTACTACTATAGGACCGTTGCCTACGGCTGCGGAGTTGTTCGAAAGAGTTTGGTACCTAGCACTAGAACGCAAAGAGCAACCGACGAAACATAGATGGATTCTGACAGTACGTCTCGCTCCACTCAGAGATTTCTTACCGAAAAATGCGGTTGGGAAGGATCTCAGTCCATGGTCGTGAGACGTAGATAGTCGCCGAAAAGGGTGTCTTGTCCCGTGTTAATTAGGTTTCAGTTTCAATTAGGTACCTAAGTCCTAACTGTCCTAGCCTACCTATTCGTAAATTCCTGGGACAGTTACCTAATTAAAAATTTAATTGACATTATATGACTACATTTTATCACCAACTAACTGATACTAAAACTACTTACTAGGCAAGCAGCAACATAGTCTGTGTCCAGACACAGGACGATTACTCTGCACCATATAGTCCAATCAAATTAGCCAGCCGAACATCACAGATGTTATGGTAATCGATACCTATCAAAACTGATATTTTCAAGTAACTAAACTTGAGTAAGTGCCTGCCAACAATTTCGTAGCCAAAATTGTTCCTAGAGCCACCTCATAAGTCATAAACCTACAGTTTGCAATAAAATGATCCTGAGAGGTCTTGATTAAACAATTTCTCATCTTATAGCCCGATGAAGACCTCAGTTACGATATAACTTCGTCCCACTTAGGCACTACACTGTATTTGCAAGCTTGAAGGCTTGACCCTCAATGAACCCCACATATTTTTCAGCCTCTCTTTAGCCATATTGTAGCTGTAATGTTCAGTCTGTTACCAAAATGTATTAAGGCAGTGGCTCTCAAATATTTTTCGTATATTTTTTTTTATATAGGTTTGTACACTGAACAGTTATTAATATGTACCTAATCATTAGCAGGCAGATTTATAATTGGTGCCCCCTTCCTGCCTCTGCATTAATTAGATCCAATTAAATTGTCCAAATATCATATGTCAAAATCAAATCAAATCATTTATTTGTTTATAAATGCACAGTTAAATGCACAGTTTTTTCAGATGGGAGATCATTTAATGACTTCTCCTGCTCTGGACGGTGCGGGAGGGCGTGGCAGGCAACGTAGGCTAAGCTTAAGGATATAAAATTATCCTGGTTATTTTTACACCGCATAATATAAATCAAATTATCTACTTATCGTACAGCGCAGCTGCGTACCAGAATAGAACCGGTACACGGTTTGAGAACTAGTTCCAAAGCTTAATTATTATAATTGAAAGTATAGTGCCTGTATAATTATAAAAGCGAGCTCAACACTAAACTCGGTATAACAGACAGAGGACTAATATTCGTAATTGAGTTTGTTGTAGTAAAATGTTTTATGCTGTAATAGCTTGAATGTTCAGGGATCTGTTTCTTGACCACGACGTTTCTAGTTTGAACATTGTAGTTTCGCATTGTACGAGTAGGTCTTCCACTTCATTTGTTTTTAGAGGTATGCAAAACAGTGTCTCTCACATACCTCCGTTGAAAAGGAAGGCTCCTCTGACCAGACAGGTGTATTTTTTTGGAAGGGGAAACATCAGAATGACTTCTCTCACTCTTGGGCGGAGCGGGAGGGCTTGTCAGACTCTTACTGCCTTCGATCTGGGGAACATGGACTTATCTTTGGGAATTCCAGTGTTCCCTAGAGGTTTCAGCTCTACCGGGCCTCTACAGTTTGCTGATATCTTCTTGAGGCGCGCGTAGAACAGAACGCGCCGTTGACGATTGGTGTTGTAGGTATCTGGTGGGCAATGGCCCGATAGATGATTTCAGGCTGTTGTATCTATTTAAAGCACGCGGAAAGCTTGGTTGCGCGATGCAAGATTCGTAGTTACCTATTATGTGACGTCATAGATATCACTACATATTTATTAATTACAACTTCATGTAACGCAAAGGTACACAGGCGGACTTAAAGCCACTAAACACACTATGCCGAGGATACGCGTCCGAAGTTCGGCATGATTACCCCTGTAATGCTATTTGAATTACTGGCGACACAGAACACACATTATACGCGACCGAAGTAGACACTTAGTGTCTAAACACACTATGCCGAACGTACGCGACCGAAGGTCCGCGGCTGATTTTACGTTCCAACGTATTCGGCTGATATGACACACCATAAGTGCCGAACTTACGCGGCAGAAATTCTGTTGCGCAATTTTGTGTGTATATTCAGTGTTTCGAGCGCTGTCGTGGCTTCGTGTCTTGATCTTGTCTAGATCTTCGTCGGCAATCGAACCGAGCTTCGGTCGCGTATAATGTGTGTTCTACAGAATACGTTGCCGCCGAATTGCCGCTGAACTTACGCCCGACCGAAGTTCGGCTGTACGCTTAACGCAACGTAATTTCGGCATAATGTGTCGCCAGTAATTCAAATAGCATTACAGGCGTAATAATGCCGAACTTCGGTCGCGGATCTTCGGCATAGTGTGTTTAGACACTTTGGCATTCTTTACTAGTCAACCAAGGGTGGTGAAGAGAAAACCTGCCAGGTGCATACAAAAAATAAATAGTTTATTAAGAAAACAAGAGGGCACTAATTTCAAATTGTACCTAACTAGTTTATTGGCAGGGTACAGAGGAAAATGGCAAGAGACTCCAAGGGCACTTTGAAAACTGACCGAATTCGTGCTGACTGCTGATTATAGTATTGGGTAGTTAAAAGTGGAGTTAACGTACCCATGTAGGTAAAACTGAAACCATTTTATGTTAAGAGGACTTAAATGTATCAATTTCACAGTCACGAACTGCATCCAATTACTTACATTTATTAATTTACGAATCTGGAACAGAAAGTGAATTATTAATATTTCAGAGCAATTTGAAGTGCACTGACTTTCACAAAAGTTAATTAAAAATGTTAATAGAACAGTTTGATTAAAAATTAATTGAAAAATTATTAAATAAACTCGTCACTCTGGGACGTGCGTGTCAGACTTATAATGACTAAAACTCACCTTTGTTCTGTTAGTTGCCCTTTGCGTTCCAGGGCCTTGGAAACCCTTTCAAACATGCCCGCAGGCCTAATAATGATCTGTAAAGTTTCAGTCCGTTTTGTTATGATTTTTCCAAGTCCATATAAAAATAGTCCGCAGAGGAATTCTGATAGAATTCCTGCTAGAGGGAAAACACTTATCGAAAGACTCGCACTTGATCGGATTTTTATGTACCCGATGCGACTCGTAAGTTCTCGTTCATAACCTCGTACTTTATCTAAATGTTCTAGAGTTCTGGGATGGAAAGTAGGACGATTGCCTTTTTTAAGATTGCTAGACACTATGGTATCTTTTAGAGGTGGAAATCATCCAACGAATTCTTCTACTATACCACAAACATCAACACACAAATCAATGCCATGGATCCAGTACCCCCATGATTCCGTACTCCCCAGTGATTGAATTTTTCGTCGGCTTTATCCTTATTTTTAAAAACAACATCTGCACTTTTTGGAATAAAAATGTATAAAATCGGTATTCCAACATTTTTTGTGAAAAATATGAGCAATAGTTGATTACATTTTTCTTCTGCTCTCCATCCAAAAATATCACGTGATTCTACTAACGGTCAAAGGGGCACATCATGTTTTTCGCGCCTAATACTGCACGTTCGTGGAAGAACTACTCGTACCCCTTAAAACTATTTCTACACAAATTCCTAAACATAATATCTTTCTATTCTTTGATATTCTACCCTATAATTCATTTGAAACTACCAACTGCCTCACGAAAATCGCCATTTATGCAATAAACAGTGAAATGACAGCAATTTTGTGCAATATCTTGCATTATTAAAGCTATAACTTAGACAAATGTATCGCCAACATTTTGTAAGAATTGAAAAAGTAATTCAGTACAGCGACGGCATTTACAGTCTCTCTACTGATTTTTCGATCTAAATGGAGGCTAACTTCAAATTAGAGTTCATATTTTAGCCTGGATTGTTTCATCTAAAATTGATAATACCTAACTCAATTAATATTTCGATCAATTCTGCACCACTATGAACGGAATGCAGAGTTCTCGGTAAGTACTCATGATTGTATATCACAGAACTTTATGATATTGTTGACCTGTTACATTTGCATTTGGCAGTCAGTCAGACAATATGAAAATTAAATATACATACACATTACCAAGTGTAGAATCGTTTGGTAGAAGTGTCCTCGTGATTTTTTTAACAAATAGGTAGTTTAGGAAAATATCTCAGTACACATCCGAATTCTTTTTCTTAGTCACGCCCTCTTGACACTAGAGCGGTTCGTGGTTATATTTCGTTCGAGTCGTGCACCACCACTTCTGTGTTGCTGGCGGCTTGGGAATTGTCATTGATACTGAACTGTGCCACAGATTTGATGAGGTCCGTCCATCGTGTTGGAAAGCACCCACGGGACCTTATACCCTAAACTTGCCCTTGCATCACCAATCGTATTCGTTTCATCATTACGGGTGACATCAGGAAGGTCTTTGTTCTGCATTGAAAAATTACCGGCTTATAATTCCTATACATCCAAACTGCCAATCACACAGACGATAGTAGATTATTTAGGATTAAATTTATTCGTCCAAATCCCAAAACAGATCTCTACCTCATCTCCGAATAGGTACCTACCAAACTATCTTCACCAAGACAATTAATACCCTAAATTGATTACGCGTTCCTTCCTTATGCCTATGTAGGTACCTATATACACTTACACATCGATGTTAAGTTGTTAGGGTCAGCTTGTAAGCCGGACGAACTAATTTCACTAATCGGATTACGACTATAATAGTGGGCATATCCGCGAAATTGTTTCTGTCTCGCTCGGATGATCGTATTAATTGATGTAAGCCAAGCTTGCGATACTTCAAGTCCTTCGAGTGCGGAGGTCCTCGGTGTCTAGCGAATATACGAGTATATGTTGCTCCAGAAATTCGCTTGGAAGTTGTTGACGCTGTAGTTTGGAGCAAACAAGAGGTTTGTTTACCTGAGCTGAGCGAGAATGTCAAAATCGATTAGGTACAATTTTAAGAAGAATTTTAAGATCATAAGTTTGATGAAGTGTGGTATAGGCTACTCACTATACTGTCCCTTATTTTGATTATACCTACTATGTTCGTATTAGGCAAAAAAAAATATATTTTTGTATTGAAAATTTTGTGTATATTCCCACAAGACAGTTCCGTCAGCGACAGTTTTCGAGGAAATGTATCGAAAAGTTATTTCCTTTATCATTGTATGAAAAGATCAATTACAATAATGAGAAAGCCTAAGTTTGGGACCGCATAACACAAGGTAGAGTAAACTTTCTAAAACATATATGTTAAGAGCTTTGAATTTAGGCAGGTTTACCGACCAAAATTAAATACCATACATTTCGAGCATTGTTACGAAATCCCTAAAATATTAATGTAATCCATACCTAGATCGCGCTCCTTATTTCCATACAGAAAAAGGATCAGTAGCGTTCGCATTATCTTTATGAATCCTCCATTGTATGAATTGTAAAGAAAACCAGATGAAAATTTTGTAAAAGCTTTAATATTCTGAGAAGAGGATCGTTGTCGCGGCAATTGTAAGTGTACGAGGTTAGAATAGCTTTGATAATACCTACTGAGACAGCGCGAAAACTTTTTTTGCCTGTAATGTCAAATGACACCTCTCGCTCTGGGACTCTGCTGACTAAACATCACCTGTACCTATTCCTACAGTTGTCCTTTGCGTTTCAAGGCCACGGTGACTCAAACAATCCCGGAACTGCGACAACGCGAATACCTACGATGTTACATAAGTTTGTAACTTTTATGCAACTTTTCCATTAGGTATGTTCCATGGGTTTATGTGTCTGCACGAATGATTGTTCCTCGGGACAAAAACAAAAGGAGATTTATTATGTTATAGCACTTTGTCCGTGATTTTTTTCTTGTGGATTTTGAAAAAAGGACAACCGATTGACTTTTTGTGTATAAGCGCTAAATAAAACGACATGATGCTGCTGGATGCTACGAGAAGCTTTTTTTGAGAGAAAGTGTCATAAGTTTATTGACTAAAATTCTTTGCGTTCAGGGGTCACGGTAACTCTTTCGAACAAACCTGCAGCTTACGAGAAGTACACTTACCATCGGTCTCAGTTGTCATTTGTAGATTTTTGATATTCGTTTTAGGTACCTAATTACAAAACCCTGAGTCTGACAAGTAATCAAACCAAAGGGTTATGAATCGTGTTATTATGAACTAGTCAAGTCAAAGAGCAGTGGAGAATTACCAACCTCACTGGAGCATCCGAAAGAGTGGATCCTAAAATAAACATGTTTACCTGAGGTAAACGGTCCAGTGAGGTAAGTCTTGCAGAAATAATCTGATTTGGTTCAGTAGTGTTTGGAGAAACTGCGCAATATCTTTTCAACTCTCTTGTCTACCACGGTATCTTAAGACGAAATACTTACTTTGACCAGTGTGTTTTATAAACCGTATACCTA
Source organism: Mythimna separata (assembly GCA_030763345.1). Lineage (NCBI taxonomy): Eukaryota > Metazoa > Arthropoda > Insecta > Lepidoptera > Noctuidae > Mythimna > Mythimna separata. The sequence goes on along the minus strand of CM061172.1, from coordinate 10,690,151 downwards.
TGATGATGATGATGCATCTAGCCAATTTCAGCTACAGCGACCACATTTCTTGACATGTGACTTGCATAATTATGAAAAGTAATCACTCATCAGAAGACTTAAAGTCAACCAAATGGCAATGTATAGAGCCAAGCTAACACGACGTCATACGTGAACGGTTTACGCGAATTTTACGCAACGCGGCGGCTTCATACTATTTGCGTAGATTTGCCGCTCCAGTCTTATTTATATTAAAAAATATCATCGCACCACAAGAGTTTGCGCGTTAATATCGAATCAACTGATGTGCGTCCGCTTTGCTTCGTTCATCGCTACATCGCACCTACGTGCAGCCACTGCAATAGAGCATTTATCATTTGTTCCGTCCACACCGCATCGCTTCACGTTTACTTTGAATCACCTAGTAGAACACTGCCATAGAGCAAGCTTACAAGATCAAATAAGTTTTATCCAACGTAAGTGACGGAGGGCATAGTACTGTTCGCAGGATGGAGAGCTAATAAAACTGAAGGGTTTTCTATAGTAATTTTTGACATTTTTAATTTGGCATATCTTTTCTTTTTTTAAATCAAAACTTTAAAATCTCTGTAAAACTAAAACTATAATAGTTTTAGACTAATGTTTAAATTGATTTGTTAGTAGTGTACAGCGTACAATTTTAAGTTTCGGAAGAGCGAATTGCCCTAACACAGGCAATTTTTGTCTAAAAGGTCACTTCAACCACTAGATGTAGTACAAAATTTTGCGAATGAAAATTAATTATTTGTATATAGTAATGACTATGTGTTGGACACTGCAGTGGTCTGCACTGCAAGGCGCAAAATGGATCGATTATAAAGTCGAAAATGCGAATATCAAAGGACCAGTTGATTTCCAACATTCAGCAATGGAGATCTTTCGACTGAAATAATGACATAAATAACGAAATCTGAACTGGTAAAACAAGTAATTAATTTCTGCTGTTGTTGTGTGGTTTGTAGTAGGCAGGTATCGTACAACCGCGCTTAAAAGTTTCATAATTTAAAGTTTATGATTAATTGTTCCTTTGTTTACCCTATAGGTACCTGCTTACCTGGGCTTGTAACTTGTAACATATTGTAGGACAATCTAAGCCATTCCCAATGTAACGATGGGGATACCCCAACTAAACGATGGCATGTTCAATAGGTTTGCTTTATAATTCTTGAATCCGATTCAATGGTTAATATTTTCAAACTCTTTAAAGCCTATTTATAAGCAAAATACCCCGAATTCCTACAGTTCGGCGATTATTTCCAGTCTACGATAAAACTTAGTTCAAAGAAAACATTTTGTTTGATAAAATTCATTGCTAGTTTTCAGTGTCCATTCATAAATCTAAAGTAATATGAAGTAACTAACTAGGTGTCCTTGCTCAACCTCTGCCTGCCCAACATTTGGATGTAGACATAACATTTCATTAGACATACATTACATACATACATTTACATAGACATGTAAATAATATTTTCGCAGTTAATTAAAATTAATTAAAACTGTGCGTTAATTAATTATGATATAATTAAATATAATGTTATTTTTGATTGGTAATGACTTTTCTGTTTCGTTTTCCCTTATTTAATTTTATATTGTTATGTTTTTAATTTATTTTGGAGGAGGCTTTCACCCAATATACGGTTCCTGTAGATAATAATTGATTACCGTTTCATACTGAGCAAACTCGAGTAATGGTATATTTATTTATTCTTCATGCAACATAAAGTGCAAAGGCGGACTTAATAAGTACCTTAGGCATTCTCTACCAGTCAACCTAGGGTCGTGAAAGACATTATAGTTGTGGTGTGTTTGGTTAGTCGTGGTGGTTTGTCAAACCAAAACATAGGTATGCGAGACTTCAAGGGGATGATCGCTACTTCGTCGGTGGTTTCCATTTCTTCGGAACGAAACGTCGGAGTCACTACTTTACCAAGAAAACGCAGTGTTCGTGTTAAATGATTTAATAGTGAGTCTGACTGGTTCACTATAAAACAATATTTTATTGCGCCAGTGTATAGATTGGAACCGTGGTGACAAGCCTTTGTGGATGTGACTGCCTCAATGTGTATTAACGGTTAAGGGTAGTAATTTAATTAAGCAATTTAAACAATATTAAAATTTTAACAGGAAATATAGGCTTCTTTATTTATTTTTTATTGACACTGTAAACGTTAAAAGCAATACGTTTACAGTGTTAATAACACAGTACAAGTACAGTTTTTACAGAGAGTAATTGTAATAAATACGTAAATTAATAAACGGGTGGTGTCAAAGATTTACCAATAGCTTTGTAAAAACTTTATGGAGAGATCTTTTAAATATCGACCTATGATTTTTTTATTCCTTATTAAAGGCCTCTACTTCTTCAATCTTTCGCGATTCCACGCGTCTTCATGCCATTTTGGATGGAACCTGTTCATCTCTTCCTGCCATCTCCAAAGATTCCTTCATGGCCTGCTAACGGAGTTACTGTCTTCAGCTGTGTGCTATCAGGGTCGACAATTTATCCGACGTGCAGTGGATATGTCCTATTTCCTTGATATGCAGTGAATTACATACGTAATCAAATATATGTATTAGAGTTGAGCTTTAATGTTATTCTTTTGATTTTATCTATTGTGTTATAATGTCGTTTTATTTATTAATGTCCCGGTTTGTTTTAAAAAGTTTTGGTTATTCGTAATTGGTTGATGTATATTAATAATTATTATTGTGAATAACTGGAATAAGTGTACCTTTGTGGTGTTGACCTATAATTATAATGAATTGCTACACTAATGAATAAAATTGAAAATTACACAACCCATTAACTGGGGTAACACGATACTTCATGGCACGACTGAAGTCAGATTTACTGGCTTCTGACTATCCGTAACGACTGCCAAAGATCTACAAATGACAGCCGGGACTAACGGCTTAACGTGCTTTCCGAGGGACGGAGGAAACTGGTTATGTTAAGATGGTCACCCATCCACAGACCAACCTCGGCCAGCGTTGCTTAACCATGAAGATCGACCTGTACGGCTGTTATAATCTAGCCACGAGCTCCTCATTAGGTCATCCACACTCAATTAAAAAAATAACAAGTTCATACAGAACCATTTTTGGTTATTATTATTATTACGTACTTATCTCCAGTAGCTGAGCTACGTACCATGTAACTTCTCTATTCACCAAACAGTTCTGTGCTTCTTGTATCCAAACAGCTGCTTCAGTTCTTACCAGGTCACCGTTTTATCATTTAACAGCCTTTCAAAGGGCTACAGGAGTGTCACCGCTTGTCCGGAAATAAAAAGGCAATTAAAGAATAACAGGTGCATTTCAGTAAAAGTCTAACACTCCCTCACGCTCAGCCGAGATCAAAAGAAGTTATTTGATGAATTCATTCAAATCGAACCGTTCAATTTTGGAACTCAAATTCAGGTACAGCACTCCAAGAACTTTCTTGCGTCTGATGTACGAGTAATGTGTCCTGTTCACTGCCCACTGACTACGTAGAGCATACATACGACCACTGTGTGTGTAGTAGATCTTTATTCAGCCAACAACGAAAGCCTAGGTTTAGTCCACTTCCGAGAACGCGGACCCATTGTTCAAGTTCGTCTTTTAAACGAAAACTTCTACTCAAGTTTCCACACTAGTTCTACACAACAACTAGGCACTTACTACATTATATACAACTTCATAAATAATCCAAATCCGCTTCAATTAACAGTGTAGGACTGTAGCGATAACATATGCTCATTAAACAGTCAGAGCTCAAGGGTGTTTTTCCACTATAGAGATGTGCGACTCAGTTATATAGTGCACGAGGAAATAAGCAATGCCATAAAGTGATTTTCCCAGTTTAGCTTAGCGCAGCTCTAGCGAGAAGGAGGTAACGTAGCTCCGTTATGTACCTATAAAAATACCTAGCTAGGTATTTCTAATAAGAGAAATGGCGTGGACCACACATGGTACCTTTCTTTTTCGATGGAATATATCAATGCCTTCTCTTGCTTTGGGTGGAGCTTGAACAGGTGGTTTTTACCCGCTAAAGCTCATTTATGTTCCTTTAGTGGCCCTTTGGGTTTTGGGCCACGGTAACAGTGGGTCCATATTGCTGACATCTATTTCAGGCGAGTGTGGATAGCAAGCTACTCGTAGGAACTAGTGCTACCTACAAACCGGGCAGCTACACACCGTTTCACAGCTTCGCTGTATGTCGTAGCACTTGGTGGATACGGTCACAAATATTCACAGAGCCGCTACAATTCTCGCACCACCAATCTATCTTACACACCCCCAGTAGGAAACCACCCTAAAATCCAAGACGTTAAAAGCCGGTAGCATGGCGTTCTGTAATTAACCTCTTGTTAATTAGGCGCAAAATCACGTTAGCAAAGTAAAGACTGCATAGATTAACGTTATTGCAGATAGGCCAGTATACGACATCGTTAAGTTTAAGTGCCTGTTTCTTTATACTCTTCGTTCTAAAAGATTTTTTTAGAAACATTTCATAGTAAATTACCTAATAATGATAGCAGGGGTACTTACCTAAGAACAAATTAAACTTAAAAACTGGAAAAAATTGTGGACCTAGAATTACATTATGAAATACTTGTAGGTATACCCTTTCCATTTTAATATTCTTGTGACAATGTTACTAAGCATTCTCAAAGTCGTGGGATAACTCCCTATGAATTATCCTAGGACTTTGCATAATACTCGTAAGAACTAACATAATAGACTTGCACATTACAGTTATCTACACAGTTGGCAATGCTACCAGTCTTCTGGGCACATTACCGGATGACAACGATGTGTAGATACCTACTTCGACGCTTAAGTTTAGTTTGCGTTTCTGTATTAGGTTTAGGATAAATATTTAGTTTGTTTATTTTTTTTTATTAGGATTTAATAACTGTCACAAAACTGTAAACGATTTCCACTCAGTTAGTGATTTTACCTACCCATCTTTCTTATTAACATCACAACTGAAAATGTGAAGAACAAACAGACTAAACGTGTTTTCGGCAGGAACGTTTCTTAATTTAATCCTCACAGTTTTAGCGAAGCTATAATGGTCACTGTTCTTTTCATAATATACATATTTATATTCATATGAACCCAATCAATAAACTGTATTTTTAGGTAAACATTGATTCAGGACCGTTTTATTTCCGTCCATAAAAATAATAATGTTAATACTTTTAGATGGATATTTGCAATATCTTAAAAAAGGAGAGAAGTTTGGTAACATTATCGACTCATTTTACAACCTGCATTCCGAGTATATTTCTGGTACCTACCTAAATAGTACTAGTAAAATATTTCATGTTAGTAGCGTCCGAGTAGCTTTTAGCATTAGCATGCATAGACTTTAAAATTGAGTGCACTTGAGTAAGCAATCTTATTATGAATGAATCAGCAGGTCTGAAACTCTACTCGCAGGTACGGGCCACCGAAAACAATAGATCGTTTTGCACGATATCTACCAAAAAAGCGAGAATTCTCATAATTTCCCGAATAATTAATAACATCTTAAAACGGTACTTAAAAGCTCTACTAAGATTTCTCAAAGAGTAAACACTTAACAGGCTTAAAGGGCGTTTAAAAGGATCTTGAGTCCGAGATTTTTTACAATATTCTTTGACGTAGCTTAATTCCGTGATCTTTATAGTGTCTAACGAGGTACAATAATTTTGTAAATAACCCGTTTGTGCGCTATAAAAGCCTAATAGGATTATTTGCGAAGCTTCCAGCAAAAGGGAATGTAGATCAACATAGCAAATGAGCGCTGCGTTGCGGCTTCGAACAGCCATCGGGATTTTGTGATGTATTTATTACGGGGTGAGGGGTCCCTTTTAATCGGTCATGGTTTCAGTTATAAACAGTCATGGTTTCAGTTATAATCCTTCTCGGTTTACGGGGCCTTGTAGACTTCTAAATGGTATCTTATGATTGAGCTTGTAGACAACTTTGAGGCGGATTATAAAATAATTCATTTGTAAAATGGCTTTTGGGAATTTTATTTCATAATTATATTATTTCTTTCTAGTAGTATCTGCAGTGTACTGCTAGAGTACACTGTAGACTACTAATTTTTAGGTTTAAGTTCTTACCACATTGATGATGATGATGATACATTCTAAAGTTGTCTGATAGATATTTCCGTCAGCGGTAAGACCGAAAAATAACCGGTAAATTTTTGTAAAATTATGTTACTGTTTTGTTGTACAATAGAGTTTATTCTGAAAGAGTTATGTTGATGGTTTTAATGAGCATAAGTACTGTGCAACATTCATGTCGTTACCGCTAATATAATTTTTGTGACCACACTATCCTTAAAAACTGCATTAATCTTTCGCATTTTCCTTAATATTTGTATTTTAGGCTTAACGATAGGTCTGAATTACAAACATAATCTTCAAAGAATAGATAAAATTGAATCAAAAGTTCCTGGAGGTAAAGAAAACATTCGTACATGTGCCTAGGGACGCACTTTCTTTTATTCGTCGTATTGTTATAAGTAAGTTCAGCTAATGGTTTCGTCTGCCAGCTTTCGGCGCATAGAACCCTGGCTACCCTTTGTTGTTGCGTTAGTTATGCGAACATCCGTGGACCTACTAAGGATCATAATCTCTAAGGAGGCCCAAAGGCATTATTACGCAGCCTAAGTTCTTGAGCCCTCGATAATAGTATTGCGAGAAACTTCTACCATTTACCTACGAATGAGGTATAATTTTGAGTTCATAGCTTCATAGCTTAATTAAGGCTTTAAAAGCCATGTGTGCTTATTCAAACTCAGAAAAACCGGTTGATATAATCCAAAGATGACTTACGTAGGTAAATATGACGTAATATACTATGACGCTGCGTCCAGATCGGGACATATTTTACTCAAATTTACGTTTGTTTTGAAGAGGTGTCAAAATTGTACAAATACACACGGCCGCAATCTTTCGTCTTTATTAATATTAGTGTCATTATATCATTTGACAACATTACATCTATTGGCTTAACATTCTTTGATAAAGTAGGATAATTAATTTCATTATGGTTAATCGTATCCCTTGAGGGATACAGACGTTTGTGGGTAAGTCAAAGCCTTCTGTATTCAATATTTTACTTAATTTCGGTAAATGTATTCTCTGGGGGCATAATTTGTAACCATTGTCGGGCGTTTTGTCAAAAGGCTAGCGTAAAGGCTCGATCTTGAAAACTTTTCACAACTTTGGGGTGATTTTGCGAAGGGTAGAAAAGTGAATTTTTAGACTTCAGGAAATAAACCATTGGGACATGGGGTTGACAAAAGCTTTCGGTCTCGAAGGACAGCCGTCACTCAATTTTGGGAAATCATGTATATTTTATGATTTTCAGGGGGATTTTCCGTACCAAAGTTACTTAACATCTGCCATTCGTTCGTCCGTCTGTCTGTACGTCCGTCTGTCAGCGAACTGTAAACCTTAAAAGAAAGTGCGTTGTTAACTGAATGTATATTTCTATTACCGCTGCAGCAAAAAATAGTAAAGTTAAAAATGAATTGGGGTTCCCATACAAGAAACGTTGTGATATCTGCGTTTTTTCGCTCGTTTTTAATATTTAAGTATCTACGTTATACTTCTTGTACAAGTTCGACTCGCATAAGACCAGTTTTTATACGAAAAATCATTCTATTCATTGCTATATTTACTAAGACTTGAGCAAACTAAAATAAATAGTTACTCTAAAACTTAGTAACACAAAGACCAACATTTTAATCAAGACTCGCACTCTACGGTCTAAGTTGAAAATAGTCCAAACACGAAATTAACGGAATAACTAATATAATAATACAGAATTTCAAAGCTATGTTTAAATTAAAACGAGACTAATCTCTAATTGTATACAATTTTCACATACAGTAAGCCCAATTAAAACAACGAACATAGGCGGTTGCAGGCGGTTTAAAGCCCCCGCAGACTGCAGACTCTTTGATCGGCCGATAGTTTGATCGTGTTGGGCCAGCAGCGCGCACACGGGGCCAACTAAACCGTCGAGTTGGTGGAAGGCGCGCACACCAACCAGCATTCGGCCGATTGCTCTCGCACGATTTGCTAGTATAGAGAAAATGAAAATATCTGCGCGAACTAAGTCGGCCGATCAAACAATCGGTGCCGTGTGCGCGCGTGGAAGAACGTCGTACTGCTTTAGCAGTCGGCCGATAATTGGCCGACAGATTAGTTTGAAGGGAATCGGGAAGCCCATCAAACTGTTTTATCGGCCGATACTGAATCACTATAATGTGCGCATATGCATACCTCTCCATACTGATTAAGAAGCCGACCAAACCGTCGGCCGATAGAAAGTCTGCAGTCTGCGGGGGCTCTTAGACCTAGTCTAATAGCATTACTGTGTGTAATTTATTTTACTACCACTGCTCTCAAAACTGCTAAAAACCTCATGAGGAAACTGACATTAAGTAGAACCAAAATTTCGAAGACATGTGACATCCACCATTCCGCACTAGGCCAGCCTAGTGGATTTTGGCTCATTACCTCACCTAGGCCTTTATTTTGGGTGGACAATCATTCAATATCTCCTCCACTCTAGGGTGGACCGGAAAGCCGTGCCAGAGTTCTATTGACTTTAACCGACTTCTATGTTCCTTTTTTGCCTTTGTTTCAGGTGGGCGACTGAGACTCGGTCCAGATGGTTACCGGACGGCCAGACGGAGAGCTACATATTGCTCACCGTCCACAAACCCACTCTTACGGTGGCTGCAGGATCCTAGATTGGAGGCCTCAATTTCATCACAGGGTACATTATAATACCGATTATTGTTAGTTCTTTGAAATATGTGGAAAGTTGGCGTATTGAATAAGTGATACATTATTCATTTAATGACATAATTGCTTTTACGACATAGGCGAGCACTAAGAGTGGATTTCCAAAGTTTGTATGGAGAAACCTACGTTCGCGCGGGCAAAGTCACTGATAGGAGCTAGTATTTTTTTTTAAATTTCGGTATCGAGGTTAAATAGGCAGTCGTTCCAAGTAAAATACTGATAACCCAGCTCCATTTAGTTTAACTAGAAGCCGACCTAAACATAGTTAGGATTTTTTTTGATGATATGACTTTTTTTTACATTTCACAACTTTCAAATAACGTCATCTAGTCCAAAACTAAGCAGAACTTCTACCTACTATGAGTATTAGACAACATAGAAACATACTTATATATGTCTAAATACATACATATTCGTATTTTAGACAAATTACACTTAGACACAGAAAAAAGCATCGTACTTATCACACAAACATTTGTCTTGGATGGGAATCGAACCCGCGACCGCAAGCGTAGGCGTCAGCCCTAACTTCGAAACCAGCAGACCAGTAAAAATATTCATTTGTTTCTTTGTTTTTCGTGTTTCCTATAACATCACTATTTATAACTTGGTGTTCTAAGGAGATTCTAAGAATACTCATGTATTTATACTAAAACCGCTTCTCAGAAGTCGCTTTATGCTTTAGTAGGTAAAGATCTAATATCAACTGCCGACTTGGTTGACGCCTACGTACCAACATGATCTCCTGGTACTTATTTATAAATAGCACACCAGAATGTAAGGAAATCTTTTTATAGGTAACGCATAATAATATCATGGAGCTTATGCGATATTGAAGAAATAAAAATACACAGCGAAATAGACAGGAAATACAATATTTTATACAAAGATTTCCTTATATATAGGACCGTTCTCCCCGTCGTCTCATGGGTATCGTAAAAGGCAGCTAGTGCTAAGTGATTATCTCAGGTCAATGGGTAGCAGGAGTATAGTTACGAAGGTTCTAACAAGCAAGATAGGACGCCTCGTAGAAATGGGATAAAAACAGAAACTTTGATAATATTATCTATCATGTTTAACGAGGAGCTCGTGGCTAGATAGTAACAGCCGCACGGGTCGATCTTCAAGGTTAAGCAACGCTTGCTAAGGTTGGTCTGTGGATGGGTGACCATCTTAACATACCGAGTTTCCTTCGTGCTTCGGAAAGCACGTTAAGCCGGCTGTCATTTGTAGATCTTTGGCAGATCGTTACAGATAGTCAGAAGCCAGTAAATCTGACTCCAGTCTTGCCATTAAGTACCGTGTTACCCCAGTTAATGGGTTGTGGATGTCTGGTAGGCAGCCGCTTTTCGTAAAATACTGGTATTCAGCTAAATCCGGCTTGACCGGAAGCCGACCCCAATACAGTTGGGAAAACGCAAAGTACATTATGATCTATCATGTTTAACGAATGTGGGTGAATGTAAGGACCGGTGATAATATTTGTGGTGGTGAAACCTTGGGCACCTGTGTTTAGGTACGTACACGGTTGTGCACTATAATATCAACTGCGTAGCTGGATAATGTCCGTTGAGATTGGCCACCGTGATCGAAATTTGGTTGGGAGTGATCTTATAGCTCCAGGTCAAACTAATTAGCTGTTGAAAATACATAGACGCGATTAGTAAGATAATATAGAAAAACGAAGAAAATACAAACAAGTAACAAAATGAGAAAAAATTAAGGCTCTCACAAAATCTTGATTATTTGGTAAACAAGGCTTAGCATTTTAATAAAAATTGAAGTAGTTAGTAATTTTAGTAATCTTTTACTAGAAAATTTCCACAAACAAACACCACTAGAATTGTAAGGTAATAAAAAATATACAAAATAATATCTCACAATAACGACTATATCTTGTAAAGTCAACTGGCAACACAAATAAAATGTTGCCAAACTTTTATATGGAAGCGCAAAATTTCATGTTGTTTTTAGTACCGTATTCAAGTTTTTTGTTTGTTTATGATGTTACCGAAGGAGGAATTTCCTGCAGCTTAGGCATACGAACTTAAAGTTGTATTTCGTTAGTGAAAAGTTGGCATGAGACTGTCTTCCAAGTTTGTTTTCCGACTATTTTAGACATTAGCATAGAGGTTGCATACTCGATTAAAGTTGAAGATTTGTAAGAAAATACTTTGCATTTTCTTTAGAAACTGTAAATAAGTTGGTTTTCTAACCATTTTATAAAAACTTCTTTATTTTAACCAAAACATCATAAAGAGGATACAATCTCTGTCAAACTCTGTCTGTGTGTCTATTACTTCTTCACGTCTTGAACTTTGAACGTCTTTGAAGTAGGGATTGGATTGTAGGAAACTTCCATTCCGGGTAAATTTCAAGTATTATGATAAGATTATTTTTTTTGAAATTTGGTTTTTGCGATTAATTTGACCACTACAAAGCCACGTATTGCTAAAGTAGCATGGATTACTTTCTATCTCAAAAAGTGCTGCAGAAAAAAGTTAATTGATGGACGAGTCTTTTTGACCTCACGCAGATTTTTCATTTTGATCAACTATTTTTTCGTTAATAGCTTTTTTCTTATTATTACTATTTTTCATTTGATTTGAATAAGCTGTGTGTGTGAAGTAAATATAAATAAATTTATTTCTTTCACCTCTACCTATCTCGCTGAATCAGACCGTCCAACTGTACGCACGTATTCAATACGGCTATTAAGCGGATTACTGATTGCAGTATAATAAACAATTGAACAAGTACTACGTTCAGTTAACGGTTGACTGAAATGTTATTCAAAAACAATTAATTTTTAGAGGTAAACAGAGTGTAAAGTTGTGAACAAAGTGTTATGTCTGGTGTGGGCCACTGCCTGATAGATGATTTCGGTCTGTTGTATGTGTGTAAATCGCGCGGAGAACATTAATTGTGAGATGCAGGATTTCGTAGTTCTTATGTGACGCCATAGATGTCGCTACAATATCATTTTCAAACAGCATTTAGTCAATACTCCGCTCATAGGTCAGTCAGAGCTCTAAGGATAGTCAGAAGTCAGTAAATCTGACATGAGTCTTGCGAAGGGGTACCGTGCTACCCAATTACTGTATTGTGGAGATCACATAGGCAGTGAAATACTTAAATACATATCATTTAGCTGCTTTTAGTTAGACTGGAAACCAACCTCAACATAGTTGACAAAAGGCTTGGTAGATTGATTTCAGGTCTTCAGGACGTCGTTTATTGTAGGTACGTCTTCTAAGGAATGGTGGCCGGTAGCCTCCTTTTATAAAACATTATGCGTAAGAAGGGGGCGGCTGCACGTGGCTTGTAGACGACGAGCAATTGGTAACCCGCTATCCGGCCATCCGAGCCTATGTGTCACGCGCGCCTATAAAAGATGACAGTGGAATTTTTGGAAGCTAACTTCCAAAAGGGACCGGGGTCCTAGAATGCCAGGCAAATAAGGAACAGTAGTCAGTAAAAGCCGAACATACCCTCTCGCTTCGCCCTCGAGCGGGCAAAGTCATTTAATGATTTCCTAGTCTGCTATCTACTGAGGCTGTAGAATCCCGAAAAATGACAAAGTTAAAAATAGTAGAAACCATCTAGTCTGTATCAGACTGTACCGTCCTGTACAATCTGCTAAAGGAGAGCAGGCAAAGAAGAAAAAAGAACGCAGTTCCCATATCCCACAATTCATATCCCGATGCTATAGTTATCTCTTAGACCGTTTTCACATTATCCGATCCGATATCGGTATCGGACGTCGATCCGATATCGGGGTAAGTAAAATGTATGAAATGCTGTGCTCCGATATCCGATATCGGGTCGGACAATATGAAAGACAGGTACATATCTCATACATTTACCTTACCCCGATATCGTATCGGCGTCCGATACCGATATCGGATCGGAAAATGTGAAAACGGTCTTACAATTAGGTATAGGTATTATCTCTGTACAAAAAAAAAACAAAATATTCAGTGTCGACTTCGTACAAAAATAGCTTCGGATCCAGAGTGTGTGGGAATAGCACTCTCAACTCACCTAAAAGTCCTAGTATCAGGCGTTCCTTGTTTAAAAATAAAATAAAATCGAACGTTGCGTCATGAAAGCTTCTATTACTCCAATTGAACCTTTTCAATTCTACGATGCAGTTATATATCGATGGCTTATAGTGAAAATATTGCGTATCCGAGATGCAATCTTCGGTGATTTTACTTTATTATAATTTTGGAAATCGGTATGCGGTTTCCAGTCTTGTGACTAGAGAGCTATCGATATTTTAGCTGCCTACTGACACAATGTCACACGTCGCACTAATACTTTAAAGGCCAAAGTTTATGAATGTATATGTGTATACTCGTAGGTTTGTTACTTCTTCAGGCTCGATTGGCTAATTTTATTAGAGCGAACCAAACAAAAAAAAAAGTTTTATATCGTTCCAGCCGTTTTTAAGTTTTAGCAAGACTAACGCATCATAAAAGTCACCTCTGTACAAAAAATCAGCGTTCTAGGTCCAAGAGTATGGGCTGGGCGTTGATGAGGCTCTGAGCGAGACAGGACACTCTTACTTTAACAGTATATTGAACAAACCTGACATAATGTGTAGGCGTTTATTTCGTAATCAACATAGTAATTAACGTAACAAAATTTAATTAGGAGCTTACTGGTTCATAATGAGCTAATTACTTAACATTCTAATCAGATTATCTACTCGTATTTGGATCCTTGCATTCTAATAATGCGTCTTGAATGTGTACAGTTGTATAGAATATCATTGAACCTTGTCGTACTAGGGTTGCTTACCCGCCCTAAACACTAAATAGACCGAAATCTTTAAGTACTGTACTCAAAACTAAAATTCAAATTTCAAACTAATTTTATTTTACAAAGGCGCGTACATGGGCACTTATAAAACGTCAAAAACTAGTGCACGGTTCCAAATTGGTCATTTCTATGGAGAAGAACCGTCAAGAAACTCCATGGACACTGGAGTGCATATCAAAAAGTAAACTACATTTAAATAGACTAAACGTAGTTTGGTAATCCTGATTTTTTAATGAAATTCGGGCGCTTTGAAATTTTGTGTATGTTTTAAAATGATCAATCGTTTTGTACTTATGTGAATCTGATATTATTAATCCCTTATCTTTTTGTACTTTAATTGTATTTTTTTTTTGGTATTATCCAATCTTTTGTTAAAATCAAAGTGACTGTTTAAATGTGATATAAACCAATCGTATAACTTATGACTGACTAGCTGCTACCAGTGGTTTCACCCGCGTGGTAGTAGATTTTTTTCCAAGAAAACATAATCCCAGGATAAAAAGTATCCTATATGCTATTCCAGGACATGGTTTATCTGTAAACCAACTTTTATAGGAATTCATTCTGTAGTTTTTCCCTGAAAGAGTAACAAACCAACATCCATACATATAAACTTTCGCGTTCATGTATATTATTATTATTAGGATTTTTGAATAGTCTAACTTTAATCTGAAGGATAAATGCGGTGATTCAATAGATTTCTTTTAAATTGTCAATATAAATGAGGCCTCTGCGAGTTAGTTTCGACCCCTCATACTATTTCTTAAGGCACAGGACCCTAGGGCCTTGATGAATAAAAAAATAAATGAATAAATAAGCCCGGATTCAAACACTCATTGTCTCTCTAAGGTGATTAAGAAATCGGCCAACATTTATTTTAATTGAATAAAAACCAGACAAACTCGACATCGGCTAATTAAAGCCGGTCTCACATCTTACGTCCAGTTTGTCGCGGACGTCTGACAGCCCTAAATAGCTGCTGTAGTAGCTAAATACAATACAATACACATGCGGCAGACTATGTACCTACCTACCATCAATCGCATGTCAAGAAATCAGCCCACATTTATTTTAAGTGAATAAAAACCAGAAAGACTAGACATCGGCTAATTAAAGCCGGTCTCGCATCCTAACAAGTAACTATGTCCGGTTTTTCGCGGACGTCTGACAGCCCTAAATAGCTGCTGTAGTAGCTAACTACAATACAATACACATGCGGCAGACTATGTACCATTAATCGCGTGTCGGGTGTTCATTAATACCGTGGCCTGTGCTTGCCACAGTTCTCAGCACATTCTTCTAACTGGACCACTCATTATGGTCGGTTCGTGTTGCACCGATTGGTTCTTAGTTTAAGTTTGTATGTGGTAAAACTGTTTGGGAGAGTATCTAAATGAACTGTTTGGTTTAAGATTTAAAAGTGGCTTTTTTATTTTTTATCATAATGCTTTTTTTGCTTTGGTTACCAAGTATTTTTATTATATTATAGTGTGGAAAGAAAACTGTGCAAACAGCTGGTTTTTTCTATCAAGTTTGATGACCAAGGCTGTTGAAACAGGTGCTATATTATAAATTATTCAGCGATAATGTACGTATTAAAATTACTATCTTTCTTCAAAGGTTTTAGAATTCTATATGGTTTTTATCATTTGAAAAATAAAGCCGCTGTTGAAAGTAATCAATTCTTCCGTCATAAAAAGTATCCTATGTGCTATTCCAGGGTATGTTCAACCGTAAGTTAAAAAAGCTCATAAATATTCACCTTTAATATTAGCTATTCTATCAAATCCACCAATCTCTAACGTTTGACAAACCCGCAACAGTGATTCCCATTCAAAACTCCTGCCATACGTATTTTCCTACGCATTGCGGGCACCAACTTTTTTCACAAGCCACGCTTTTTCGAACACAGTCAACTGTAGCCTACGACTGATAACAGAATGTACATGTTTTTCACCTATGTGTTACTCGTACGGTTATACAATCAAATCTTCAATATAAACACAGTTTGAATGTTTGTTTAACTGTAGGCTATACGAATTGTTTGTATTGGGAATCGAATTTTTGACAGGTTTTATAGAATTCGGAAGAGGATATAGCTTGCACTGTATGGATTAGAATATGGTACTTCAATCGTTTTATGTAAGCTTTTCACCAAAAAGTTTATAGACTGGTAAAAACAAATATTATGAGATTTGATTGTTTGTTTGTATAGGACTAATCTCTAAAATTACTTATTCGGTGAAGAAAATTGCTAATGTGATGTTGAGTATCATTGCATAGTTCATATCAGAGATGTTACGGAGATTTACTCCCAATTTCATTATCACCATCATCATTTCAGCCGAAGGCCGTCCACAGTTGGACATAGGCCCCCCTAAGCGCTGTCGTAACAAACAGTTCTGTGCATCTCGCATCCACCGGATTTCCGTCGTTGTCGCGCGGAGAACCTCCCGCTCTCCTAACCCCGTGCCGTCTGTAGATTATATACTCCTTCTTTCACTTTAAATCCCGAAAAAAAACCGATTCTGTGGGATAAACCACGTAGATGAAGCTGTGGCTCAGGAGGTAGTTCAAAGAAAACCTCTTCTTGCAATAGGTTACAAACGTTTTCTATAATAAGCTTAACAAATAAAACCGGTCAAGTGCGAGTCGGACTCGCGCACGAAAAGTTCCGCACTATCAGTAGCAAAAAAATGGCATAAAATCACGTTTGTTGTATGGGAGCCCCTCTTAAATATTTATTTGATTTTGTTTTTAGGATTTGCTGTTACAGCGGCAACACAAATACATCATCAGTGATCAACTATCTAGCTATTACGGTTCATGAGAGGCAGTCTGGTGATAGACAGACGGACAGCATAGGGTCCTGTTTTCACCTTTTGGGTACGGAACCCAAAAAAGTTTCTATCTGCGGGATTATTTTCTCATAACCCTTCAAACTTGAATATATTCGTAAGCGTGGGTTTACGTCTAAAGAAGGTACACACAACTGAGCTTTGAACTCTGCTCCAAACCGATAATTCTTCGAATACATTCGATCATTTCAAATCTTTTCTTTGATATTCCGCGGTTGCCTTTATTCATCTAATACACGAAGGATTTATTTGGCGCGTTACTTGTTTGCCAAATCAAGGTGAAAAGCTGGTGTTACACTGGATAGACACGCGCGATACGCATCTATCTAGCTTTTTTTCTTTTGTTTTATGTTGCTTGAGAACTGGATATGAAAATGGTTAATACTACTAAGGGACACGCGTGTCGCCAAAAGATTGATCTAGGATTCGCACTGTTTTCGATATTTTTCTTAAATCTTTTATTATTTCACTTACACTACGGTAGCCCGCGATATTCAAATTTTCTTAAGTTTTTGCATCTAACTCTATTAAACGACTTTATCTTAAAATACCCATTCAATATGTAGGTAAACCCTTTGATTAGATAGTGATCATTTTAATTTTTTTTTTTTTTTTTTTTTTTAATACACCATAAACTAATGCTTGACTGCAATCCCATCTTCCTGCCTCTTTCCCGTTTTATTTGCCGCTCGTCATTTCATTAAAAAATCTCTTTCTTTCATATAATAGTTCTCCTCACACAATCTATCTCCTCACACTATCTCATCTTCTCTTTGGCCTCCCTCTACCTCTACGTCCATCCACATGTATACTTATAGTACTTAACTCTTTTAGCAACAAGCGTTTCATTATTTTCCTTCCGCGTCACATTACCAAGATTATTGATTATGATTTCGAAAAAAATATAAAATATTTATTTAATAAATTAGGTTCACCAACGATTGTCCACACTAAATACAGCGACATAACACTTTAGTAAATTTAAATTTCAGCGCGACGATCACTTTTAGGTAAACACCACATGCGTGAAACAATAAATTGGAGAAATAAGCTATACTAACATAAAACTTCATTTACAAATACAAACAAAATTAATGGTCGTAAATACACCAAGCAACAAAAACTTAAGAAACATTTGTATTTCACGGGCTGCCCTAGAGCATTCTTAAAGTGATAATTTTGAAGTTACTGTGAACAATGCACGATTTTAAGACGTTTACGTAACTGTTGCACGCAAACTGAGAATTGGACACATTTCGTGCGAAGCGTGTTCAAAGCACGCTTCGAAAGGCTCGCGTCAGCTGTTCACGTTCTCATTGTAACGTCTATATCTAACGCAATGCCCATGTATGTAGCACAAACGTATAAACGTACGC
Source organism: Mythimna separata (assembly GCA_030763345.1). NCBI lineage: Eukaryota > Metazoa > Arthropoda > Insecta > Lepidoptera > Noctuidae > Mythimna > Mythimna separata. The sequence continues at coordinate 10,672,265 of CM061172.1, read as the reverse complement.
CGTGGGAAACCGGCTTATTACACCACTTAATGTTCCAAATATTTCATTTTCCCTATTTTGGTGTGAAAACCAACTAAAGTTAACACATTACACGGCTGCGGGACGGAAACGGCCCGTCATCACGGCATGCTTCTCGCGTGCCGCCGGTTAGTCTCACTAATGTGTGTTCGCAACATTTTTATAGCTGTTAAAGGCAATAAATACACAAACGCCCCCGTGTCGGTCCGTAAACGCCTCTAGAGGATTACCCGCTGACGTATTGTATACTGACCAAGATTGTTACCCCAATGGACGCAGGGCAAACTCTCGACAACAACCAGGATAATATATGGAAATGTTCCACACAATTGGGTATTATTTTCGCAGAAATCTTTGAGCGGATACATGTAAGTAGGGCACAAACTTACAAGCGAGGGCATAATGTGATGTCTTCAAACGTCAGTTCTGACACGAAACGTTATAATTTCCAACTTGCCAACTTCACTTTATCTGCGCCTCCATTGTCTCGTAGCAACTGTCTACGGCGTAGCGTTTTGCTACGCAGTCGGTATTCTCATTTGCTTTAAAAAGAGCATCTACATAAGTTTTACATAAAGTCTCGTAAATATGTATGATGCTGAAGCAAAATACTTTAAATATGCTTGTTAGCTTTGTTTAACTTGGACACAAAGTAAAATAAACGTTAACCCAGACGGCACTAAGTTGAATTAGTTTGAATAATTTTTATTTCTTAATAGCATTCTTATAACGTGTTTATTCGCTGAAATACAAGCGTTAATTTCTGTGAAAATCATTTTAAATTACCTAGTAATTTAGGAGCTTATTCATTTTATAGCTGTTTATCAAATTACCTCGGCACGGATTATGTAAAGCTCATTAGGCATCGGAGTTCATTAACGCGATCCGTAAAAGTTGGACGAAAATTTTAGACAGTCGAGAATAATTAAAAGAGTTTGGCTTAGCAGTTCCGAAGCCGGGTTTGGTCCCGTGTGTTTCCCGTGAATCCAAGTAACCTCTTTATCCTCTGCCGTGAAGCTGCCTCGCTTCTTTTGGTTTCAGTTCATTGCTTCCCTTTGAGAGGACTTGATCTAACAGTAACTTGATTTCGCCTGATCAAAGGGAAAAAGTCGGTGCCCGAAAACTCCGCACATTGGTAAACAATTTCACATGAAACTTTCCTGACAAACATAACGAGTGTAGCATATGCGCGTGCAAATATTAGATACACGGTTCGGATTGTTCGAAACTGTGTTTTAAAGTGTTAACAAACAATAAAAGTCTATTAAACACGGCTTTGATAGTGGCACTGAAAAAAGGACGGTTAATTCACTTACCAACAAAGCTCCATTTTGTTCGGAACTCGGTTATACCGGTACATCACAAGGCTTCATTTTTCGATGAAACTTTTGGCATTTTAGCTCGAACAGTAACAACGTGAATGGGGTCGAGTTATTTGATCAACTACACTGTTATTTAGTTTCGTCCGCTCAGTTTTTGTTGATTTTAATTCACTGAAAATGGCCTGCACGGTGTATTGAGCCGCAATTTTGCTGTCAACGCAGGTTGCTCGATGGAACAAAGCGATGATTTATTATTTATCAAGCTGACAGTAGGTGCATTATGGGCCGCATCACTGGCAAATGGTACATGCTGGAAAACAATGCGTTGAATGATCGCTGTTGTCAATAATCTGATTGCCTGAAGGCTTTTACTGTGAAATGCATTCAGTATTCTGTTTAGATTTGATGAGGTGTAGTAGTTTGATTTACAACTGTTTTTCATAGTCTTAAATTTATTTATTTATTGATACTTCATGCAACATTGGCGAACTTAATGCGGATTTCTCTGTTTTGTCTTTTAATGCTAATTTGAGTCAACTACAAACAACATACAAGACTGTTTAATCAAAATAGCAATTCTGATTTACTTCGACTTTTCAATTCAATTTCATTAGTTGTGGTCACGAGTAAAACAAAAGTAATTGGTTCACATTTGATTAAATAATAACAAAGGCACGAGACATATAGGTACAATTTCTTTAGATAGTTTTATATTATTATTCTAAGTTTGTTGTTATAAGTTTGATTATGTATTTATGTATCTTTAGGGCGTAGGCATCGTATCTACCAGTGGTTACTAAAACGATATACTGTTTTTTTTTGTTTCAAAGGTTACTTCATCGAGTCCATTCAACTTTTCAGCTGTTTGAAGATCATCAGCTCTCATTTATGAAGGAATTTGAATAACTTTCACAGGTGTAATCCATATTTTATTTGGTATTCTCTTACTTCAGTGAATATGGTAGCCTTGAGTCGTTGCTGTAACAAGTGACTAATAAGTGACTTTATAAAACTTACTAAATAATATTACAGGTCTAATATTACTTATAATTTACCCGTCCGATTATAATTTGGGTGTCTTCAAGGCTAAAGTGAATAGGTTCTTAATAAACTAGTGCGCCTCACCATCAACGATTGCACCACTGCTTACCATTAAGTGGGATCGCAGTCAAGCACTAGTTTAATTCATGAATCCCCGACCGGTCCTATGAGACCGCGCTGTTATTGTTTTACTATTGTGTCTCGTTTCGCGGGTAGGTATGTGATAGATTAAACTTATATTGTACTAGCCTATGCCAGTGACTACGTCCGCGTAAATTTTGGTTAAAGTGGATGCGAAGTCTAAGACAGATAAAAAGTAGCCGTAATGTATGTAACAGACAGCAGACAGAGTTACTTTCACATTTAATATTATTTTTTACTATTCTGAGGTTTTCTCGTGTCGAGGGTTTTAATGGAAATTTTATTTATAACCATCACAACAAACCTTTGATGGATCTAAGTTAAAAATACAGGTACTTCGTTTGCTACTAAGTAAAATACTCATTTACCATCAACATTCTCGTGTGTTCTATTGTGACCAAGTAGAATGACCATGCTTTTGATTTGTTAGACTTGGTACCAGTGAACCTACCTAAATCCTCAACTTAGCACAATTGATAATACTCTCGCTTTTCGCCTCTTGGGACTAAATTTAGCTTGGTGTGGTATCAAACTTTACTGTTACTTTCAACTGACGCGCTCCAATAAGATAATGGGTTTACCTAACAAAACCAAATAAATTGCGATAATTATGTATTCTAGACTAGTCTGTTTTTATTGGGTTTTATCAGTTGAGCAAATAGGTTTTTTAGAGTAGTTAGGAGATTGTGATTTGATTTATTACCCTCTACTTTGCAGCCAGCAACTTTTTCTTTTTTAGTTAGCAATTCAACTTCTACTTTTCATTTAATGGCATTTGTGAAAGAGACCACAATTTTTGTCAATAAATTAACCTTTCGCTCTAGAGTCTCGTTGAAGCGTAAGGCAGAGTTAAACAATTGACTATTATTGACTTAAGTCCATCAGTCTTCCTTCCATTCGCAACTTCATTCATTATGGGCCATATTAAAGACCTGAACGTATTTTCGGAATAAATAGCAGCTCAATGATAATGTCGCTTTTTATCAGTAAAAGTCATCAATGATGTTAGAACTGATTTTTTATTCTTTTAAATACTGGCGTCTGCCAGCGGCTTCACCCGCCTAAAAGTACAAAATTGTCCCAAGGGAACGTACTTCCAGATTAAGAATTTGCAGAGCCGTTTGAGCATGAAGAATTCACAAACATACTTGTGAATAAAACACTTTAATAAACGTTTACCTTTATAATATTAGTGTGATTAATTTCATGTTAAGGCCATGGCAAATCGCAGAGCGACCGCCAGCCACCCTAGGCGCCGCGCCGGTTTGCGGATGATGAGCAATGGTTAGCTCACGCTCCACTCGTCCTATATGGACCGAATCCAAGTTGTAACGGCGCATGGTATTCTACGCGTGTCTCTAAGATATGTCAGCGAACCGTACGGGCCCAGCAGGGTCAAAACCTACTGGGGCCCTGGGTTGTACGTAAGTGAACCCCGGGGTCCTGAAATGAAGGCAAAGAAGGAATAGGAGTGGGTTTTAGTCACTAGAGGGAGAGGTTATATCGATGATTTCCCACCTCAAAACAACACATAAAATAATAATAAATAAATAATCTGCTGTGTCTAATTCTAAAAACTGTTACCTATAACAGAAGCTCGGGAGACGTATAACCGACCTATTAGACAAATTGGATCGTAGCACCTCATTAATGTTGCAGACCATTTCCCCTTACGTGGCACGGCCGCTTCTTACCTTATTTTCACGGGAAAACATGATGGACAGTTTACGAACATAAAAATTGAAGAAATATCTCCATCCCTACACGGTGGAGATGTGGAGGTGGTAGGGGAGCAGTGGTGGCCCAGTGGTAACTGCCCCGACTTGCAAGTTGTAGGTCGCGGGTTCAAACCCAATCAGGCGCATTACTTTGTTTAAATTATTTCATCATCACTGCTCTCAAAACGGTGAAGGAAAACATCGTGAGGAAACCGGCATGTCTTAGAACTACAAATTCGAAGACTGGGCCCGCGCGGTGGATTATGGCCCATTCCCTCTCCTAGAGATGAGACCTGAGTCCCAGCAGTGGGAACATTATAAGGCCGATAATGCTAATGCTAATGCTACACGGTGGTGGAGATATTTCTTTATTCTTCTTCTAGTTTATAACGATAAAAAAAAAATCTTCATTTCTTCTTGGTGCAGTGATTGATTGATTGATTGATATATACTTTATTAAGAGATTGTTCAGTGAGATTGCTGAGTGTTTTTTTCAGTGGTTAAGAGATTAGCTGCAGTACTGCGTGTCACGGGTTCGATCCCTCCCCGAAACATTTGTATGACCTACATGGTTGTACCGGGTCTAGAAGTCTTGTGTGTGTGAGTTTACTTGTTTGTACACGCACAAGAGTAGTTCCTAATGTGTAGCTTTTTTAATACAAATAACTTCATATCATCATTTCAGCCGAAAGAAGTCCACTGCTGGACATAGCATGCTCCAGCGATAAAAAGTGTCCTATGCGCCATTCCAGAGCATGGTCGAACGGGCGTTCGGCCGTCAAGAAGTAAACAAATTCATAAACACATACACTCACAAATTATCACCTCTATTATATTAGTGTGATTATAACATTACTCAGCAAAATAATTTCGAACCAAATATCAATTTCAGAATAAAATTCTAGCTTATTCCGCTTAATAAGTGACCGAGAATGATGCAGTGTGATGTATGAGCGATCAAATTCATTCCAAGCTATGTACGACCGGACCGACGCCGACGGTGGCGTTCAACGGCAAAATAAATACATTTATTTGTTCAGCCAAAGTTGAAACGGTTCCTGAACAAATACTTTAAATTGTCGGTGTTTAAATTTTTTATTGAATTAAGGGACTGGGGATCGAGCAATAAGCGGTGTTTTGTAACGAAGATGTAAAAAAGAAACGGGATCAGAGAAATAAAAAGCATCCATTTGATTAAAAAATGCTAATAAATTAAAATAAGTTTTTTATTTCTTGTTTCTTATTGTAAGTACAATGAATACTTCAAAATAAATAAATAAAATAAAGTTTTTTTTTCATTCTACGTCAAGAATGTCTCAATTGCTTTCTTGATAAAGAACGAATTAGTTTTGTGTAAATCAAAATTCATTCACCCATGTATTTTATACTTATTATTCCTGCACAGGTTTATTCTACCTATTATTCCTGCATGACAATAACATGTTTTTGTTTAATTGTAAGTATTTTATTTTTCTCAGGGCAATGAACCTCTGGATGGCATACGAGGGGCCGAAACCAACTAACAGGGGCTACTTAGACATTTTTCATTGAATCTCTGAAAGGGAAACCTGTAAGCCTTAGAACGCAAATGGCAAGTGAAGGACACAGGTTTATTTTTAGTCAGTAAATGTCTGACATGCTCCCCCGCTACATCCCAGAGTGAGACAAGTCATTGGATGGTTTCCCACCTCAGAGTTATCACTCTCTGAGGTGGGAAACCATCCAATGACTGAATGTTTGTGGTGTTGTATATCACAACACCACAAACATATTATAATAATTTGCAACAATGTTCAATTTAGTAACGAAACACACATTTTGAAGATCTAAGTACAGCACTTTCTTTGAAATTTTACCTATGTCACATCTCATACTAAGAATCTTCAAGTCACTCTGAAGTATTTTTAACCGACTTCAAAATCTAACAGTTTATATTTTTAGCCGTCGCGTCGCCTAACAGAAATACAAACTGTTATTGCGGAGTCCTTAAACGGTAACTCCAAGGGTCTATTAGATAAGATGTTTTGTGAGAAAGCATAGCGACTATGAGCTAAAACTTAGTCGTATTATTGCTGATAAAACTTTGTTATTACAACGCCAAAATTGTATCAGTCGATATTTATTAACAAAATACAATCCACTTTATCGTATTAAGTTAGGTATTAAGCGTAATAATTCAACAAAAACGCCTCGTGTTCTTAATAAAAAGGCCGGTAAATAGAATAAGCTTTTTCCTCCAGTTTTGGTCACATAAATATAACGTAATTAAACAATAATGTTCCTACTGCTGGGACTAATGTCTCCGTCTTTTTGAGAGAAAGTGTGACTATTATTAGGCTGTGTTGTAACTTATCCTAGTTCACACAAAGGTCAATGGAAAGGGCTATGCTTGGAGTAACCTTGCGTCATCGCATTAGTAATGAAGATATTCATAAGAGAACCAAGGTTACTGACATACCCCGAGGAAACTTAAGTGGCAGTGAGCAGGAATCACATTCCTCGCCGAAGAGATAGTCGATGGGGCTGAAAGGTTCTGAAGTGGCGACCACGTACCGGAAGACACAGCATTTGAAGGCCTCCCATAAGGTGGATGAGGGTCTTGGGGTAGGCCTATGTCCAACATAGGACGTCTTTTGACAAAAATTATGATGATGATATAAATATATTATCGGTTTAGAATGCCGATCTGACTGGGAATGGCCACCAGAGAACATGTGTGGGTGATGAGAAGATTACAAGCAATAAACTAATTATTCCAGATCATGCACCTGATTTATTATGATGTAAGCTTTAGGTATTCCATTCACAAAGAGCCGAGAGACAGTTCCTAGGAAATGTTGACTGCACGAAGACTAACTAAAGATTAAGAGCGCTGAGATCACGTCCTGTATAGCCGGACTCACTGTAAACGTGCTTGATTCTGACACAACGTATACGTCACACAACGCTTCATCTCTTTGTCAAGCTGGCTTTCATACTATAGACTTTACAGACAAATAAATATGGGCCAAATTCGTCTTTACTTTTTGACAGCTGTCATACGAGTACGACCAGCGTTTATGTCAGTAAAGCCCACGTAGTGTTTGAGAGTGCAATTCAGTGGCGGTTGTAGGAAATTGATCCTTAGTGGATTTTGTGTTTTTCGTGTTCGTGACCATCCTCGGCAGACCTGGCGACGTACCGTCTTGGCAGAAGCAAAGGCCATCGGACTGACATGGAGCGAGCTCATGCGTAAAGCGTAAGACCGGTTGCGATGGGTGACTACTGTCGACGCCCTCTGCCCCAGCTAGGGGACATAGGATTTTAAGACAAGTAGATTTTGTGTTTTGTATCTCAAGTGTCTATACAACTGGTCAACATGTGAAATCAAATCAAAATCTCAGTAAAAATGCAGCTAAGAATTTAATTGTATCGCGAAAGCGAAGCTTACTGAAAAGGCTGACTCGATACATTTGCTGCCAATACTGCAAAAGCTTTAGGATTTGTTACATCTTAATTCTGATGGAAAACAAAGAGACTCTATTTTATATTAAAATCTATGTTTTCTAAACCACGAAACGTGAATCGCCTCTTTAAAACGAATCATTTTAATCGGCAGGTTTGATCACCATTGTTAAGATCAAATGAAGCAAATGTAGTATGTGTTTGTATATTATTCTACCATAAATACCACAAATATTTCAAAACCATAACGTGAAAGAACAAACATAATTAATTAAACAGGATTATGAGATAATAAATAAATAGCTTTCTGAGTCCAAAATTAAAATGAAGGCTTAACTTTAAAATTTTACCAGAATTAATTCAGTCATTGAGTCTGAACTGTTTAATTAAACGCTGTGCAATGCGGACATGCACTTATTTCATTTCTACCCCTTGAAGCTCTTCCAGGTAACGAAGCCATAAAACTAACTGAATTAAAATTCTCTTTCATCCCTTTAATTTTCAAACACGCTTAAAATCATCTAGTTTCATCTCAGCCACTTCCAGTATTATATCAACAGTCTAACACACGGGTTGTGCGAGTCAAAGTACTAGCGGCAGTTTGTATTAAGCAAACTCTCTAATTTAAAATGTATGAGCACGTTATACAAGTACAAAGTGAGATTAATTTGGCGTTGAGTCAACATGCTTTGCAAAATTGAACCTTTGGTACCAATTCCGTAAGTTAGTGTGGTGAGATCAGTTTATATATTTCTACGAATTGATTCGAATTTGATTACATTGGAAATTAGTTTATTTAAAAACCGAGGGATAGTTTTGGATGTTAGTATCTACCGAAACCGGGTTTGAGAGGAGTCTAATTGTTTTTAGTTATAAGGACATATTTTATAATTTATCAACCTATTCGACACAACTATGTTGTTATGAATAAAGATACTACTACTACTACTTATACTTCTTTTGTTTTCGTTGGGAAATCATCTCTTGGTGTAGCTAGAGAATGTCAAACTTTACTGACTACAGCCTAACCATGTCCCTTCTGGTGCCTTTTGCGTTCCAGGGAACTCTCTCAAGCTATCGCGTAGCCCTAGCGGGCCCTTTTAGTCGGAGTCTTTGAATTGTACTTGGTACTTTAAATTTAAATAGAGCACTTTCTTAATTTTTAATAATGGCTAAATTTAGTTGAGAGCTACTAACAATTCTAACAATAGAATAGCAGCGAGTATCGTCGAACCTAAAGTTCCTTTTACTCCAAAAAAAATCGAATTTGTTACTTCGTACTTAAGAACATCAAAGCGGAGGAAACCCGAGCAAAGATGGAACGAAGATTATGAACCACCTTAAAAAACTTTACGGTTAAAATATAGTATGAAAAATTCTAAAATATTAAATCTGAAGTGGGCAAGTCAGGTAAATGAAAAATACAAGGAAATCAAGACAAAGGTTACGGATTTGAATACTTGGACTTGTTTTTATAAAATGGAATTATAATTAATTAATAGAGTGCTGCTGCTTAAGTGCCTGAGGTCGATAATCTGTTTTGATTGCAAATTTTGAATTGAAATTGCACTTTCTCATATACCTACATAAATTTATTCTACGAGTAACTTAGTAACTTTGATGTGTGATGAATATTCTGCTAGCCTAGAACGGCTAATTTAGAGGTATCAATGGCTATCTATCTAATATATATATATATCTATAATGGTACCTATGTCAAAACAGAACTCACACTTCTAAGCGCTACTTGAATGTGTATGTGTTATAGAATACATGTATTGTTAAAAATAACGAATCATTATACTTATATTGTAAAGGTGAAAGTTTGTCCAATCTGCTGAATAGGTTTAGGAGAATTAAATAAAAAGAACCTATTCTAATCATTTTTTACCCCGATTATTTTTTATTGCTCCCTTTGGATCACGGTATAAGCCAATATGAGATAATATTGTAACGTTTCGTTAGTAATCTGAATCTTCTGTTAATCCTTACTTATCCTCTAATTCTACAATCGATATGCCTAAAGTATTAGTAGGTACTTAATGAATTATAGATTGACTAATTCTATATGTATACTTGATCACTTGCGTTATCATTTAGTACTTAAATGTTGCAGAAAACGACTATTTTTAGCGCCGATTGTTATACAGTTTTCAAAAGTTTAAAAACTTTCACTAAAACAATAAATACAAAAAAAAAGTATTTACCTAGAAGATAAACTGCAAAAGTTGCGAACCCCGTATCGTTTAGCGGAGGCCCTCTCAAATTTATTTAAAGAGAAAACACAAGAACCAACACTGAGTATTAAAATTTAACCACGTTATGCTGTTAACAAAAACAGTGGTGCAGTTAAACTATATAAACCATGAATTTATACCCGAAAGTCGGTCCTAATTAAAGCTACGGTTGGACTGCGGACTCGGCAGTATGCGGGCTGTCGGAACATCGTCCTACAGGCTGGGGACACAGAATAGATAGTTGCAGAAGGCCAACGCCATCTTCATAGAACCCGATGAAGTTGAGATTTTCTTCTCAAATAAGAAAGATCGTCTTGTAGCGAATAGAAGATGATTTCTTCTTTTGCTGTTATTATGCAGAAAAGCAAGGAAGTAATCACTATTTTATTTTATCTGAGAAGGCAAGAATTAAATTTTGTATGCAGCCTAGTAACGTTTTGCATACATAGTGTTCAGTTTCAGTGCAACAGTTTCGTCATATTTGGCATAGTTTTAGACTTTCGTGCGTGAGTAACTTATTTCAAAACCGATTTAATTCTTTTTCTTTTATTGATTTAACTTCTGCTGAGAATCAGGTCTGTAATTGTTAATACCACAATTTTGTTATCATCAGTTTGTTGTCATTTATATGACAGATTTAACTGGGAGGAATAAATGGAGCAACAAACTACCCAGCCACACATTTGTTTCATAAGAAGTTTAACCAAGATACGGTTGGTAGGTAGGAAGGTACTAGTTTCTGCACCTGCGCCTATTGTCGTTCTCAGTATGTATCATCTTGGTGTATGGAGCTGGCCTTCTGTACCTATTATTTGGTGCTGTGAGGCAAAAGTTGTTATATTATTAAGCCTCTTTATGTATTTATTGAGAAGTAGTGGTAGTAAGGTTAGGTAGGCCCGCGGTGTTTTATTCGAGCGTTCTTTAGAAATACAGATTATGTTCGCATTATTATTTTATAACACAAAACTTTGGGGATTTTCTTGACTTTTTCTTCAGTTTTCTATTTTTTTAATACATAGATTAGTGTTAGTAATGTATTGTTTGGTTTATATTTGCTTGTCTTGGTGCAAATAATGGTGTAATGGTGCCCAACATGATTGATTACAAATAAATCAGACGTTCGCATTAAAATCATACTATTAAAGTATAATTTTAAAGATGAAAGTTTATGAGCATGTATCTTTGTATGTTGGTTACTTCTCACCGCTTGTATAGCTCACAGGCTGAACGAATTTCTATGAAACTTGTTACACGAGTTAGACTATGTCCTGGAATAGCACATGGAATACTTTATCGTGAAAATATATTACCTTGGTTCATCATCTGCCTAGCCTTTTTCCCAACTATATTGGGGTCGGCTTCCAGTCAAGCCGGATTTAGCTGAATACCAGTAATTTACGAGGAGCGGCTGCCTACCAGACCTGCACAACCCATTAACTGGGGTAACACCCGGTATTTCATGGCAAGACTGGAGTCCGATTTACTGGCTTCTGACTATCCGTAATGACTGCCAAAGATCTCCAAATGACAGCCGGGACCAACGGCTTTACGTGCTTTCCGAGGCACGCAGGAAACTCGTTATTTTAAGATGGTCACCCATCCACAGACCAACCTAGGCAAGCGTTGCTTAACCTTGAAGATCAACCTGTGTGGCTGTTATTATCTAGCCACGAGCTATATATTGCCTTGGTTAATATCAGTTAATATGTTCCATTAAATATTTCCAGCTTAGTTCATCTTCTATATTCATACGTATGAAATCGCTGGTACAAGTTAGTTTATAATAATATGAACTTATCATAAAATGTAAAGTTATTCCTTTGTATAAACGATTTAAATGTGGTTAAATCCTGAACTAAAAGGAATAAAGGTCGTTCACCGTTTAATCAGCGCACACATAGTTCATAAACCAAAGTGAATGATAGCGATTTTCGAGTTTTCCTTGATTTAAAATTCCCTTGCCTTTTCACAAAGTTTTTTTTTGTCGTAACTGATAGTCATACTTACATTATGACAGCCAACGTTTGGACGAATATTTGTAACATCTCCACGCTTGAATGGCGAAACAGATTTCGGTGACACGTGGTACACGACAAGAGCACGTACTCGAATAGCATATAAGATACTTTTTATCCCTTGGGACAATTTTTTACTATCCCGTGGACAAAGCCACTGGCAGTAGCTGGTACCTAAAATAATAAAGAAAAGTTATTTGTGTTATTCTCTTTAAAAATCTTAAAGTTAGTATCATTTTCTAAGAACCAGTAACAGAGTACCTAAGTAGCTCTTAGGCAATATTCTTCTTACTAAATAATGAACGTTTTCTTGTCGAATGAAAATTGTACCGTGAAATTAAATGGATTTTATGTATTGTGTGTGGTTGATATTGTATAATATGTAAAGCAAATGTACATTGTTAAACTAATTTGTGACATACATTTTGATTACAGTTTACGAAGTCACTCCTATACCTAAAATTGTAATCTTTTTTTGGTAGGGTGCTAAGAAAACAGTGAGGTATTAGTCTTTTTTACATAACATGGGTTGGGTGACAGCAGGACGAAAATATGCATCTTTAAGATGAGAGAAAAGGATAGATAGCTACATTGTATAAATCTGACAGCTGTCACCGAAACCATCCTATAACTTTAGTATAGTGCTACTGTTAACAATAGTCTATTAAATCATTATAAAATTAAAGTAAACTTTTTATTACCTTCGCGGTAGTATTAAATATCTTTTCAGTTTTTCTACATCATTGCGTTTAAATTTTGAGTTAAGGTAAGATTTTTATTGTTACTTCAACTGGTCAATATGAACACATTGAACACGGATTTACTATGATCTGATTGGACAAAGCGCGTGGCTGAGTCACAACGACGACGTCACTATTGTCTTAACGCAAATTGACTATGGAGACTGAATTAAAATCAGCAAATGGAAACTTCCATCTGTTTGCATAACATTTTCATAGAAACATTATAAGTAAATCGTATTCGCAAGATATATAGTAATCGCAAGATTCACATAAATTCTTACTTAATACGGAACTAAATAAAGAAACAGAATGTAAAGCGTAAAGCAGACAAAAATCTACGTTATTTTTATCTGCTTCACGCAAAATTAAAAAAAAAATACTTAAAAGAGCATAATATATTTTACTTTTAATTTCCGCTGTCCGCTCCCTCCTATCAGCATGTCACCCACCCCAAAGATAAGCTTAAAATGCATCGGTAATGAGCTTGCACGGCCTAACTAGTGGGGTGAGTATAAGAGGATTTTTCGCTCACATTTTCATTGTAATTTATACTCTGTGATAACTATGCATTTTTATGCAGCCAGTGTATTTTTATGCGGCAAAAGTTTTTCTCTTTACATATGCATGTAGGAACTGAAATCAGTACTATGTACATTTATTAAACTACTAGCTTTTACCCGCGGCTTCGCTCCCGTCAAATGACTACCCTACATATCCTACGCTACCCTACCCTACCTACCCTACACTACCCTACACAACCCTATACTACCTTACACAACCCTACACTACCCTACACAACCCTACACTACCCTACACAACCCTACACTACCTTACACTACCCTACACTACCCTACACTACCCTACACTACCCTACACTACCCTAAACTACCCTACACTACCCTAAACTACTCTACACTACCCTACCTACCCTACTTTACCTAACTTCTTTTTTTTTTTGAATTTTTCTCTCCCTAAGAACCATCACTGAACTTCAAGGAACATTTAAAAAAAAAATCAGCCATATCGGTCAAGCCGTTTTCATGTTATGTCGTGACAACGGAAAACGGGTTTCATTTTTATATATATAGAAGATATAGATACTATTTACTTGGCAAGAATACTATTTAAAAGTAGCTGCTGCCAGTGGCTTCGTCCCCGTGACAGAAAATGTATTTAAAGAAAATTATCTTTAAGGGAACATACTCTTGGGATAAAAATAGTCCTCAGTAACAAGTTTCATAAAATAACCCGTTTGAGCGTGAAAAAGTAACAAGCATGCACACTCAAACTCATAAGATTTTAGATTGATAATATTGATGTGATGAAGTTAGTTTGTAGTTTTCATTATAGGTCAAACCCAAATTAAATAATGGAACAGGATACCGATAAACAACAAAGAAATTAAACGGTACGTTTATTGATATACAAAAATGATTCCAACTAAAATGAAAAGCGTTGAAACAAACACTTGTATTTAAATTCTCACAATACCTATCTACTTAAAAGCGCTATAATTTCCTCTTCGCAAATGGAAAGAGCAAAAGAAATAATTATTCCGTTTGTGAATATTGCAAAGGCTTTTGAATTTCCTGTGGTAAACGAGCTAGTCGCTTCGGTTTCCCGGTAGCTCTCTTCACCGAGGACGTTCATATGCCAACTATTACCTGTTCCCGTGTTTACGTCTGCGTCAAGAGTGAGTCGAGGAGATACTTCGCGTTTCATCCCTTTTATGTTTGCAGACACTTTCGGTATTTGAGTGGGTTGTGCCCAAAAAATGCGTGTAGTTCTCGATTGTGACGCGATTTTGCTATCTATCGTCTGTTTTCTAAACCCTGAGACAAAAATGACATTTCAACACAAAAGAACTGGCGTCATTCCTATAGTAAATTTGACATTACTTGTGTCAATTTAGTCTCAGGGTATAAAAAAACAGACTTTAGTGGAATTTTGGAACTAAGACGAAAAGTAACACAGGAAATATTTATCTTTTGGAGGTATGCGGAATAGTCTATAAAGTCCTACCTTGAAAAGGGAGGACCTTCCAACCAGACAGGTGATATGTCTGGTGGACAACTGCCCGATAGATGATTTCGGGCTGTTGTATCTGTTAGAATCACGCCAAGAGCTTAAATTGCGTGATGCAGGATTTTTCTTATGCGACACCATAGATTTCGCTTCAACTTAAATCGTCAAACTAAAATGGCAATGGGCAGAGCACATTACACGTACCTATATCAGATAGTTGATGGGATTGGTAAGTTCTGAAGTAGCGACCGCACACCGAAAGATGCAACGTTGGAAGCCCATCCACAAGGTGGACTGATAACCGGGTGAAAGCCGAAGGAATCTCGCATCCATCGCGCGAGACGCACAGGACTGTTCGTTGTGGCGTGGCGACACTTGGGGGAAGACCTATGTCTAAAAGTGGACGTCCTTTGTCTGAAATGATGCAATTTGACACAATAAATTGAGATTAGAAGAAGTCTTCGTAATATTCGAATGACTGTAAATTCGATTTAACCCGCTACAGGTTATGACTCGAAACCTGTTGTTAAAATACTACATACATTCGCATTCGCACAGCAAACACATTCTTTTTCACAGCAAATAATCGCCTACCCACTAGTTATACGAGTATCATTTATTTCTAGTTATTCAGTACTCGATTATTTGATTTTCTTTACCTATTATTCTACTTTTTTAATAATAATAATAATAATAATAATAATAATTTTTATTTGCTCAGTTAGTAGGTACATAATAAAGATGTTCGGTTTGTACAAAGATCCATTACTAACTACCTTATACTAGGCATGCAAAACAGTTTTATTAAATTTTACATTTGATAATAATTTGATAATGATTTAATGAATAATTTCAAATAAAAAGGACTGTGAAATAATTATAAAAATTGTTTACATAATAATTTAAAAAAATAATATGTCAAAAGAATACAAATTGATGTCATTAATAATTAGAGATTAATATGTCAAATAGAAAATTATGTCATTAATAATTAATCACAAAATAATATGTCAAAAGGAAGATAATAATAATATAAATCAATGTCAAAAATAAGATAATAATACAATTCAATGTCAAAAAAGAAGATAATACTCAATAATAAAGTTAGGTATGTCAAAAAAAAAAAAAAAAAATTATAATAATGTCATATCAAAAATATAAATTATCATCATTTAAAAATTCACAGATCGTATAATAACACTTTGAAATTAATAAGGCAGACAATTTCTTCTTAAATAGTGCCATGGTACCATTTTTAAAGTCATCGGGAATTTTATTGAATATTGTCGGGCCCATACACAAAACACTTTTCCTCATTAAGGCAGTGTTATGACCACCAACACGTAGCATGTTTTTGTACTGGTTTCTTATTGGCCCCCTTTTGTTTTCGGACATTGTACTAAAGAGATGCAAATTGCTTTTCACGAAAACCGCAATTTCGAAAATGTACAGTGATGGAAAAGTAAGTACTTTTAGGGACTTAAATACAGGAGCACAACTATCCGTTACTTTCAGGTTACACATTGCCCTGAGACATCGTTTTTGAGCCTTGAATACCTGTTCTTTTAGACTACAATTTCCCCAAAAAATTATCCCAAATCTCAAAATTGATGCGACTAGACCGTGGTATGCGACCAATCTTGTGGCCATGTTCACTTTTTTGGATAAATTGAAGAGCACATACGCAGCTGAACTTAATTTTTTACAAACTTCTTCGGCTTGTGGCTTCCAATTTAATTGGCTATCTATTATTATGCCTAGAAACTTTGCGACTAGTACTTGATCTACTTTTTGTCCACTATAATGTAAATTTAGTGATTGTGGTAACATACGTTGATAAAATTGCATTATGGTAGTCTTCGGTATATTAATAATCAAATTGTTTTGGTCAAGCCAGTGTATAATGTCAACTAAAGTATTATTTATGTCTTGTTCATATGTTTTTATGTCATTACATTCAATCAAGGCAGTGCTATCGTCAGCAAATAAGACCATGGGATGGTCAATGCAGCGGGGCAGGTCATTAATATAAAGCAAGAATAATAAAGGTCCCAGCACACTGCCCTGTGGTACGCCATATCTAATAAATCTTTCCTCAGACAAGTATTTCTTTTCGCACCTAGTTCTCAAACATATTTTGGTTATTTCTGTGTATTGCTTACGGTTGGAAAGGTATGATTTTAGGAGATTAAGTACATTTCCTCTGATGCCTATTATGTTTAGCTTGCTGATAAGTGTTTCATGATCAACACAGTCAAATGCTCTTGTCATGTCTGTAAAAATCGCACAATTTGGTATTTTTTTATCCATATTCTTAATTATAACATTTATTAGATCATAAACGACTGAATTTATACCCCTATTCTTTCTGAATCCCTTTTGTTCCTCACTCAAGATATTATGTTTTGTTAAGAATTTGTCTATAGAAGCATAAATTATTTTTTCCATCACCTTAGAAAAAATAGGGATCAAAGCAATGGGCCTATAGTTGGTTAGATCTTCTTTATCATTTTTTTTCAGAAGTGGCTTAACTATTACTGTTTTTAAACTGTCCGGAAATACTCCAGAACAAATGGATAAATTGAGTATGTGACTGAGATGCGAGGCTATTTCATCCGATACATATTTTACAACTGCTGTTGATATACCGTCATACCCTGTGCTACTTTTGTTTTTTAACGATTTTATCGCCGTTATAACATCTTGAGGTAAAGTTGGTTGCATAAACATTGAATATGGATTATTTAATAAGTTAGTAGTGTTTGGTGCTGAATTTGACGTTAAGTTATTTTGTGTTTGATCTATGAAAAAATTATTAAAAGCATTTGCAATTTCTGTCGGATCGGTGATAGTAGAACCCTGCACTTTTATCTGAGAAATAGGCTCAGTAATTCGTGCCTTGTTATTTATTATCTGCCAGGACGCTTTTGATTTATTGTTCGAGGTGTTAACAAAGTAATTATTTTGCGCTTTTTGTGTCAATTTAATTATTTTCCGAAATCTTCGCGAATAATTTCTGAAATTATTTTTATTAATTATTGATGGCTCGCGTCTATACTTCCACAATAAATGCCTTTGCTTTTTACTGCACACTCTGATGCCATGTGATACCCATTTAACATACCTATTTGTTTTAACGGTAATTAATTTGAACGGAAAGCATAGGTCATACAGTAAGCGAAAGTTTTCTAGAAAGTAATCATATGCTACATTAGGATCTTCAGTTTTATAAATTTCAGAAAATGAAAGACATTTTAAATAATTTTTGAACTTCTTCAAATTTTCACTGGATAGGTCACGTTTTTTAATACGCCAAGAGTTTATCCTACATGATTTATTAACCTTAACATCTAATATCTGAGCGGTATGGTCTGACAGTGCAAAGTCCACCACTTCTGAATCACATCTTAATTGAGGGGTGCGGGCAAAATTGTCCAAACAGGTTCTGCTGGCCAACCTAGTAGGTTGTCGCAGTTCTAACTCCAGATTGTAGCCCAAAAGAAAGTTTTCAAAGTCCCGAGTTACGTTTTAACTATGCGTTTAGTTTTAACTATGCGTGGCCTCGGCTTTGACTACTATCTCACCTGAGAAAGAAGAGCACGCTTGCCTAGAAGTAACCTATTCACTCTTGACTTAAAGACCCCCAAGTTGTAGCTATCAGGAAACACAGATAAAGAGGGTGTATCGGCGCGTCTATACACCCACCGGTCCTGTAGCTTATCCCAAGCTTTGGTCGTTGCTGCACCTTCAGAATTATTCAGAAGGTTTATCTATTGATCTGTACATATATACGTCGCTTGGACACAAAATGATTTTCCACTTTATGTAAAAAATACTAAAAAGTTTAGGTTTAGGTTATTTATACTCACTTACTCAGGTGTGTAAGTTAGTAAACCATTTGTTGATAAAAATGTAAATTTAGATAGATCTACATTAATAATAGGGAATATGCAGGCAATTTTTTTATCATTTTTATTCAATATTCACTTCATTTTGATGTAGAAAAAAAATAAACCATATCTGTAAGAGTAGTAATTACTTTTTTATAAAATCTTAAAGATATTGTTTTAATTTGACGGGTTCAAACGCTCCTATTTCTCGCGCGCTTGAGGCGTGACGTCATAGGGTACGTCCTGTCAGTTTGTTGTTTGCTTTAAGAGTTAGTTTGATAGATAACAAGGTGTTTTAGTCGCGTAATAATCATGGAAGAATAAAAAAAGCCGTTTTATAGATATTGCAAGATACCAATGTGTAAAACACTATAAAAAGTACACCAGATAAATTCACCATTCCTGTCAGTTTTGTGCCCTATGACGTCAACTTCGTCGCCGTCGTCGTCTCACCATTGGTCGTTTTCATACGACCAATGGCGAGGCGTTTTACAAATTCGAATTTCGCTCGTAAATTTTCCACTTTTTGATTTATGTTTTAAATAATTAAATGCATATTAAATTAGAAAATAACGAATTGAGTGTAATACTACGACCTTAGAGGTTTAGGGAAAAAAAATCAGGCCATTTTATTTTTTATGCATATTCCCTATTACATAAATAATTATATGGGTAAGAAAATAAGGGACGACTAAATTGAATATAAGCTAGAAACTAAAATATGGCCATAATGAGGAGTTCCTTCACAAGTCTATTAAATACAGAAAATGATAGGGCTCGTTGTATTGACACTAGCCTTATCCAAGAACGCAATTGAAATTAAAGTCATTCACAATGAAAACCTCATCACTGTCACCATGCTTAGGGAGACCTAATCTACCAAAGTGCTAAATAATGTTGCAGTGGACGAAATTAATAGCCCTTAGCTCGCATCCGACGACCAATGTATTACGAGGTAATAGAGAGACGACCCAGTTACCAACTAATGAAAACCAGCTAAAAGCCGTCACAATGTTTCTTTGTCACAGAAATTAGCATGAAAACTACATCAAAACAATTGAAAATGTTTGTTATGCATATGAAAATGGCGCCATAATTCAAAAATGTGTAAACCTCTGTACTGCAGTGAACATTTAGTGAATATATTACGCTGTTTAGTTGGCCGTTGTGTTCTCAAAGTTACGTTTCTGTACATCCCCGTGGAACAGCTAAATCTTCACGACTCTAAAGAAAATGTCCGCAATGTTTCTAGTCCACACTTGAACAAGCATAGGTTGTACCAACACGGTCTTTACATTTGATACTAACGGCTAGTTTATTTTATTCAGTGCCCGTTTTATTTGTCCCTGTAGTGTGTCGGTATTATTCAAAGCTATTGTTGGTTTATGATAAATATGGAAATGCTTATTGTTCAGTTTTGTAGTGTCTCTTTTGTCGTTCAAATCTTAATTAACATCGGTGTGGCCATTACTTTTATAGCGTTTACTAAATAAAATATAAATTTAAGGTATAATGTTGTAGTATTTGAAAATTTAGTTGTTATACTGATTGTAGGGTAAATAGGTAGGGCTGTGGGATTGTTTGAAAGAGTTACCGTGAACCTGAAATGCTAAGGCTAATTGAAAGAACACAGTTAGGTTTTATTCAGTAAAAGCCTAACACTTCCTCCCGCTCCACCCAGAACTGAACACGTCAAGAGTTTGATGAATTTCTAGCACAAAAAAAAAATAAGTTTATCAAAGCCTTGTTTACACGATGAAAGTTACTTGAAAGTCATAAAACCAGAATTTACATGCGAGTGAAATTTGTACTCATGAAAATGTTTCACGATATGAGATACTTGCTCTTCGACGACCGGGAACTCCACTCGTTTAAACGAAGCATGACACGTGGGTCGAAAATAACAAAACATTTAATTTTCCATCAAAAGTGGTCCACCCAACCCTCTTTTTCACCAACAATTTCAAGGGGTTCTATATTTATAATCGAAATAACAAAGCAAGCCCCATCAGATATACAATTTGATATTTCTAAAACAGTGAATCTATTTATGAACAACAAACAAAAGTTTAAGGTTGTATTGTAAAACAATAACGGGAGGCCCTCCCGATCCGGATTGTCTGATCTCTACACCGGGTAACTAAAGCTAACTGAACCTAACCTCGTTACCCGAACGTTTTATAAGGTTCGCGATACCCAGAACTTCGCATCTTACTACTTCTAAACGGAAAAATAAATACAAACGAACAAATCAAATCCAAAGGACGCGACCTGAATATTTAAGTTTATGCTATGTGTTCAAGTAATAACGCTTGACCCTAATAAGGCAGTCGTTGATAAAGGGATTACTTTGTAAACTTCTTGATAGAATCTCTTTGTCTAATCCTCAAGTTATTCAATTAGGGAACTATTTTGACCTTACTTGAGAATGGAGAACTCGATATTGTTTTCACTCTTTGTCTTTAGAGAATCAACTGAAGCTTTTGATACCACACGTGTAAACTGTACGTACATATGTGAGTATATGTATGTATATAGACCTCCCTGACATGTTTTGGCATCGCCTATGGCACATTATGAAAAGTTATTCTGTAAAGTTATTTATTTCTTTAGATTAGTCTGCATTAATGTTAAAAAGAGATAAAGTTTGTTTATTTGTTTGTGGGACTGAAATTACTGGTCCGATTGCTAACATTTTATCACCGTTAGAAAGCTACTTTATTCCTTATGGCGGCCACATACGTAGCGTTATACCTGAACGGTATACCGGAACTGAAGGCCTGTGCAAGTATACCGGAGCGTATGTGTGACAAAACTTGCACAAGTTTCCTGACTTGCACAAGTCTGGTAGGCAGATCAAAACTACGATCTTTATACCTGCGCAAACTAGTTTGTGCAAGTATGCATGAGCGTGTGTGTCGGAAAGCTTCAGTCGCACGCGCGCCAGTGCTTCGGTCGGTTTGTGTGATTATTTTCGCGCCAAAATGTCTGTCGATTCACGCCGCAGTAATAGAGAGAAATTAGAAAAGTTTATAGATTTATACAGAAAGTTACCATGTCTATGGCAAATAAAAAGTAAAGAATACCATATTCGCGACAAAAGGAACGCTGCATACTTATTTCTTTTTAGTAACCATTCTTTACACCATACAGAATGTTTCTTCTTACACTTCTCTTCTAGCACCAAACCAAAAATAGCCAAAACGTCATCATTTGTGGGTGCCGGTGGCATATTTCACAAAATACTTATTGCACAACACGACTTCTTCGGTTTGTCACAGGCGCAGAACTGAGACTGCACCGGCATACTTGAATCGTGTGTGGTCACTATGGACGTCAGGTATACTTACACAAGCCTTCAGTTCCGGTATACCGTTCAGGTATACCGCTACGTATATGGCCGCTATTAGTCACATACGCTATATTTTATCTAGCTAGTCGTAAATAAATAGTCTTCGATATTGTTTTCACTCTTTGTCTTTAGAGAATCAAACAGAAACTTTTGGTACCACATGTGTATGCCGCGGCCGTACGTTTATATGTGCGTATGGTAAGTTGTCCCACATTGAACCAGGTAAATTTCAAAGTCTCATAGTGGGCTGGATGTTCCATCAATGCCTTTAATTTTTTGTGTATAGTTAGCATATTTATTTAGCTTCAATTTTGTAAAACATTAATTTCTCATATTCCTTTTAGTTTCGGTGTAAAACAGATTTTTATGAAAAATGATTTTTGGTTAAATGTGTACCACAGGTGGTACACATTTAACCAGGGTATCGTCCACATTGAGACACCTTATTTACGATGTCTTCTAGTTCAATTTATAAGGCAATTACTTTGTAATAATAAACAGTAATAATAAAAATCAGCCTTATATTTATAAAAATCACTTTAAATCAAATCGATACCTTTGGGTAGAAAGGTCGTATAAACCAAAACCCGACTTTTCAGGAGAGCAGAAAAACTATTTTTTTTTTACATAAAAATTCATAACTTTTTTGCTTTTTCTGTTATAAAAAAATGATCTATGAGAAAGGTTCTTACATTTTGCAGATGAAAAAGGTTAAATCATCAAAACCTAGCTATCTTCTTTAGTTTTAAAGTTAGCTTGCATTTACGTCTAAGAAAAAATCAATTCTTGGTTTATACACCCCATGAAAATGTACTTTGAAAAAACTGTGTGGGTCGTATATCCATTTTTGGTAACCATAAGGGTCACATTTAATGTCGTAAAAACCCCTATATTTTTTTTTTTTTTGTATTATAAACCATTTTTAATCATAGATTAATTGAATTCTGACTAATAAATAATCCTGTTACTCATAGAATTAGTAGGAACTCAATTATTATTATTCTAATACCCAATAATGGTCGATTCAAATAAAATAAAACTACATGAAATATGAAATGAACATTTATTAATTATTATAATACCTTCTAATCAATGGTATCTGTCCGGTATATGTCTATCGCGCTCGTTTTTCTGCTTGTCGCTGCGCGCAAAATGCGAGCCTTGTGTGTTGGTCGTAAAGTTCTTCCTGCCCTTATCCCATATTACTTAGGGTCGGCGCAACACGTTTTCTTCTTCCATTCTGTCCTGTCGTCCGTCACACTATCACTAACTTCCTTTTCTTTCTTATCGGTCCTTACGCAATCCATCCATCTATTCTTTGGTCTCCCTCTCCCTCTTCATCTATCCACATGTACACTCAGAACTCTTTTAGTAACATACGTTTCATCCCTCCTCTTTACATGACCATATCAAGACAAACGATTTCCTTCCAACTTTTCAGTCAGGTGCCACTTTTAAACTTCCCCTAATACATTCATTTCTCACTTTGTCCATTCTTGTCTCACCACACATCCATCTCAATATTCTCATTTCTGCTAAATGCAATCTTTTTTCATCCATGTTTTTCACAGCCCAACATTCTGATCCATATAGTATGACGTACTTGTAGATTTTACCCTTCAACTTGAGGGGCATCCGTGGATCACAAGTTGTTCCCATGACCTGTCGCCATTTCATCCATCCTGCGTTGATCCGATGTGTTATGTCCCGGTCTACCTCACCATTTCCTTGGACAAGCGACCCGAAGTACCGAAAGTCGGAACAAATCAGTATGGATGTCCCAGCGAGGGCTAAAGGCGAAGGATTGGAGGGACTGCCGAAATCGCAGAACAAGTACTCTGTTTTGGTCCTACTCAATGTCAGGCCAACACTCTCCAGTCTATGCCACCACAGCTCCAATCTGCTCTGGACCTCTCGGCAACCAGCACAATATCATCGGCAAACAGCATACACCAGGGGGCCTCTTCCTGAATGTCTAACGTCAAAGCGTCCATTATCAGCAGGAAGAGTTAAGGGCTGAGAGCCGACCCGTGATGTAGGCCGACCGCCACGTTCAAACTGCCACTGATAGTACTGTAGACCGGACTTAAAAAAAAAGCATTTAATTCAGGCAACAAATAGCACCCATACACTTACTCGGTGACTTAGGTTCTACACCGACTGTACATCGCTCGGATCAACTGCACATACTTCACAGGCACACCTTTCCCCTTAAGGGCCCACCACAGAACCTCACGATTTACCCGGTCGTATGCCTTTTCGAGGTCAATTAATGCCATGTGCAAGTTTTTATGTGCACCTCTGTATTTCTCGCACAGCTGGCTTATAGCGAAAATGGCATCCGTTGTACCCCGACCAGGCATAAAACCGAATTGGTTCTGTGAAATTTCACTCTCTTCTCTCAACCGCCTTTCAATACTTCTTCCTCCCTTACTTTCATAGTATGTGACATTAGTTTTATTCCTCTATAATTGTTGCACTCAAGAACATCACCTTTTTTTTTAAAGATGGGCACCAAAAAACTTTTGTACCAATCATCAGGTATGAATTCTTCTTTCAACAACTTTTTGAAGACCAAAGCTAACCACATCCATCCATCCACTCGCAGTAACTTCCACACTTCAACTGGTATTCCAAACTGGGCCAATAGCCATTCTTCATTCCATTGACTGCTATACTGACTTCATCCATACTAACCATTCTCACTAATCCCACATTTTCTGGTTTAGTTTCTAAAATCCCACTCCAATCATTTTCCTCATTCATTAGTCTTTCAAAATATTCCTTCCACCTCTCTTTTATTTTTTCATCATCTGATAGAACCATTTCAGGTTCAGTCTTTACACATTTTACTTAAAAATCATCCTAAAGTAAGGTGTGACTTGCAATTAGCATGGTTTATACACCAACGTTGCGAACTGTGTTTGGATTTACGACGTCAAATTTAACCTGTGTTTAGGTAATGCATTTAACAGTTTAGGGCGTATAAACCATTTACAATTAATGCATTTAACACTTTAGGGCGTATAAACCATTTACAATTAACGACTATTTTTACACCCTGAGTTAATATAAATTATGGTCATTACGTCATAACAAAATTACAAAAATAAAATATTCGGCTTTTACATTGAAAATTTACCTTTTTTAAGAGGCTATGAACGAAAATTTCTGGGTCGTATTAACCATTTTTGAGCGAATTTCTACATTTCGTATGCACAGATCGATAGAGAAAAAAAATCTGAGAAAAATGGTATATATAACTCAATTTTGCCAAAATGGTTTATACGACCTTTCTACCCAAAGGTAGCGAAATGCAATTAAACCGAGAGTCTAAGGGCCTCGTTCACCATCTCCGAGTAGGCACTACTCACTGAATAAATTCAAAAATGTGACAGAATTCGTATGAAATTCTCTGTCAAGTAAGATACTCGAAACTTAATCATAGGTGGTGAAACAGGCCCTTAGTTTTATACATCACAAAACCTTTTCAGTCAAATTCTTATCATATTTTAATAATAAAAACAAAAGTAACAGTTTTTCATTATAAAAACAAAAGTACCTTCCATAATATTAAAATTAAATTAAAATAATTGTAAAAACACTCCTTTAACGACTGGGGTGTACACAGTAAACCGTGGTTCAATGTGTACCACCCTCAGGTGGTTCAATGTGAGACACACCACGTTTTGATCACTAAACTCAAAATTTTACCGGCAAATCAATCTTTTAAAATCACGAATTATAGCTCTTTTAATTGCTAAATAACCGTAGAAAACAGTGTACATATAAATAAATTGATATTATTTAAACGAAAATAGCTAAAAAAGAATGAAATTGGCAAAAAATATTTACTTTTTGAGTCAGTTTGCTTTCGAATACTCCTCACACAACCACTTTGCACGCGATCGCCACGCAAACTAGTGGGCAGGAATGGAACGTAAATACCTCTCTTTCACTCATATTAGTACGGTTTGGCAATGTCGCATTTTTGAGATTCGGCGGTGGTTCAATGTAGCTGCCTGGTTCAATGTGAGACACCCGACCCTATATGTATATACCTAGACCTTCCTGACATGTTTTGGCATCGCCTATAGCACATTCTGAAAAGTTATTAACTTCTTTAGATTAGTCTACACTTATATTAAAAAGAGGTAAAGTTTGTTTTTTCTTTGTATTAGATAATCTGTGAAAGTACTTGTCCGATTGCTAAAATTTTATCATCGTTAGAAAGCTGCTTTATTCCTTAGTCACATAAGCTATATTTTATCTACGCGGGCAAAAGCTAGTCGTCAATAGAAGTCTTAAGATAATCAACAGAAGCTTTTGATACCGTACGTATATATCTACCATATGCCTTCGTGACATGTTTTGGCATCGCCTGTGGCATGTTCTGAATGTAAAATCAATTATTTATTTAGATTAACCGAAAATAGAAGTCTTTTTATACAGACTGGTAAGTAAAGGCGCTGTAACCATATTGAAATGCAGAGCTGAGCAAATAGTTATCCTACATAATTTCGAAAATTAATTAAAGATTAAAACTGTGCTATTTAAATATGACAAAGTCAAAGTATTTATTTGTGTGCTTTTTGATACAGCAGGTCTTACAGTTAATTTATAGAAACTCAAAAAGCTACCCATTGACATACCCATTGGCATACTTACACTCTTCAATATAAGAATTTAAAATTGATATGGTATGAAAAAAAAAAATGACAATATTTAGTTACCAACACAAATTAAAATACTATTCATTCCTATTACAAACATTAAAAATAAAATTAATTAGTCAAATCGTCAAGCATAAATACATAATTGTTAGTTTATCACATTTTGTGAAGAAGTAATTCATCAATATAGTATAGTAGCATTTTTCAATAAAAATATGCCTTGCCGTGTCCTATTTTTCTCGTCTATGAGCTAGTATAATATTCAGAATCTACTTGTATAAAAATAATAAAATTCTGTAGGTACTAATTCATCAAAGGTATCACCTTTCACAATGTTCTTTATAGACACAATTTCTGATCAGACGTTTCTCGATCTCTCGAGAGTATTAAATAAAATATTTGATTCAATGATGTCGTTACATTCGTCTGTGTTCATTATTAAAATAGCTGGCTGGGGATGTGAGAAAAACACGGTTTATCCATCTTAATAGTTGACACTTTCGGGTAATGGCGCAAAGCTAGCTCGAAACCATTAACTTTAAAAAATAAACAGGTCATATTTTCCCCAGTGTTTGCGAGTTCTGTGTTACTCATTCAACTACTGTCGAGTAGCGGCCTTTCTATGAAAGAACCAGTAGATTTACAGTCTGTTATTATTGCCAAAGTTTCTAGCGCCTGCAACGTTAGTGCACCAACTTGAAGACTAGGTAAATGAAAATTATAATATGTATGAATACAATTGTTTTATTTATTGCAATAGTTTGTTTTGCTGCTACCTCGACATGTTTGTTGAGTGCGTTTATAACTTTTTCTGACTTTAGAAAGTTGTCCACAAACGGTTATTTTGTTTTGAAAGCAACTATGTTAGTTATAAGCTTCTCACGCTCCAGTCGCGGGATCCCGACCCCGATTGCCAGCCACCGCAGGCATGGGCTTGCAGATGACGAGCAATGGGTAGCTCACCGTCCGGGCACCGGGTAATTGTCCGATCCGAGCCTGAGGTATCCACGGTGCGTAGTGATCCACGTGCGCAAAGAGATGTCAGCAAACCGTAGAAGGCCAGCAGGGCTGAAGCCTTTATTGGGGCTATGAGTTATCTTCCAAACGGGAAACCCGAGGTCCTGGAACGCAAGGCAAAGAAGGAACATAGGAGTAAATCAATAAAAGTCTGACACGCTCTCTTGCCCCACTCTAGAGCGGGAATAATTCTAGGGTCAGGTTAGTCCTTCGAATAATTCTGCATCAAATTATGATAAATCTACGACATAAATATACTTTTCTAAATGATTATTTTTTAAAGTAATTTATGTCATAAGAAATAATTAGTAAAATTATACTGTAAGCTTAGAACATTACGTTCGATAAAAATTTCTATGAATAATGTAGTCACAAAACTAGAACGTCAATATCGTATAAAAGTTCAAATAAGTTATGTTTCAGACCTGTATACAACAACTCCGTAAAATAAATTAACGTTGACAACGACAGTATTTCTATAGAGCAAATAATTTGGTTAAAATTTGACAATGCAAAATGTGACCAACAATTCGTTTGCCAAGAGTGTTTCGGAGCATCATTGTGGAAATTTCCCCTTTGACAATTCACCGTAGTGGATTTTGGGAGGCTCACAACGGCTGACATAAAGCACTAGATATTTTACAGTGAAGCCACGCCCTCACTTTGTCGTGACGACAGGTTATTATCGTATAGTTATAAGTGTCGTGACTTATATGTTTGAATGAAGGTGTTCACATATAAGACGACACGATTAACTGTCGTCTACGACTTTTTTTTGCAGTGACAATAGATTGTCATGCCAGTGGGAAAGGCTAGCACGACGGTCGTAAAACGATAAAAAATTGTCATAACTAAACTCTGGCGCTAAATTATGTTTCGATGTTGCTACTATCAGTCACAACAAACAGTTGCTATAATCGGAACAGCTTGAGACGATAGTCGTGCGACGATAAATTAATCGTTACGACTTTACGACATAGTAAGAACGCGGCCTAACGTGGTTGAGACTTACATTCTCGTATGTCTGATGAGTGCTATGGAAATTTCAGTTAAATTATAACATTTCTCTTAAATTGTAACAAATAAATGTTAACAAAAGTGTCTGTTAGAGCGACTAGTGGATAAATAAGTTTTAAACGTTTTATCCGCCTGCGAAAAACTATAACGTCCTTGTTATGATTTGATACAGTTGAATTAACCTATCACATACCCACAAAACTAGACACAATAGTAAAACAATAACATCTCATAGGACCGGTCGGGGATTCACGAATTAAATCTCTTAGATTGATTGTGACAATTTTTTTCACCAGGTTCTAGTAATTTAATATAATAATGTATGTTATTGTAACATTAATAATTTAATAAAACAATGTATGGAATAATAATAATTATAATAAGTCCGTATAATAGTTTATGTATGCAACTGTGTAGCCTAAAACGGGACCATGTTTGAGATACTGTAATCATGTTACATCCATCGACAACAACAATAAATACCTAAGTAAATAAACAAATATGAAAACTTTCTCACAAACCAGGTCGCTGCTAAAGTGCTAGTATACTATAAAACAAAATGACTCCTTACCTTTAGACGTTAAATAGGCGAGAATAAAAAACTTGACGTCATAAAAGTTTATAATACTAAAGTTAGGAACTTTATTACTTAAGAGGTACTTACGAACTTTTTGAAAGCCTATGTTTTAAAGTAATCCGGATCAGTAAAATTTTATATGTGGAAACGTAAAAATGCTTTATAAAAATCCATATTTCATAATATATGGAAACTTCTATAGAAAACAAGGGATCTACATGTTTGCGGAGCTAATCTTACCTACCTGTTGGTCCATGTTTGACATGTTCAACCTTTCTGAAACATGGGTCCTCCCTATAAATTACTACGGTGAATAGTCAAGGGTTCCTGCCAAATAATTAGGCCTGTTAGGAGAACCGGTGATCGCTATCGTAACAGCTTGAGTTTTTAAGACTTACTACGAGAATGGAGTTATGCATTTTTCGTAGCAAAGCGTAGCAATGTGTTACTTTGTGCCTACGCCGTAGCAAGTGCTACGGCTGCTAGTACTTGCAAAATTCCATATTTCGACACTAGGTAATCTAGTGTGACTTTGTCGCTAAACTTCCAACTTTTGTTAGAAAATTTTATTTTGGAATTACACCATCAGACTAGTAGGTCAGTCTAGTAATCGCCATACTAAGTTTGTTTTATTTGGCTGAATAACCGACTAGGGCTACCTCATAGACTTTTTCTATCCCTGGTTTTACGTTTCTACTGGTATTCTGTATGCAGAAAGGTATCTAACTATCTGAACTTTTATTATATAAAAGTATTTAATGTTTATATTTTTGTGCACGACTTGTGTCTTGCGTCTCACCTACCTAATGTCCTATTTTAAAGCACGGGAGACAAAAGCTTAATGAATTTGCGAATTTTTGTGTTTCTGGTAGCATATGCGTATTATAGAGCAGACATAGGGCCGTCTGATTTTCTTTATACGAGTTTACACTACAATAAACAACAGAGCTACTATTTAATAAATTTTCAATGAACAAATTTCATCTCAATCCGTTTGGGATAATTGTTTCAAAATGCATCATTCAGTTTATATGCACCTACGAAATTTGATCTAAACAAACATACACACAAACATTGCTGGTTAAATAAAAGCTTGAAAACTACAATGAATCGTTTGGACCTTGTAGTTATCATGGCATAAATAGTAAATCACGATTCAACCGCGAGACGCGCAGGACCGGTCATTATGGCGACATTTGGGGAACACGTCGGAATGTCGACTGCTGAATATAGGCCTCCAGCAGTCAACGTTTTTTGGCTGAAATGATGATGATGATAAAAAGAAAAAATCATTTCAATCCGACCAACGGACGCCGCGCGCCGCTTCAAAGTTACATTAGACAATCAGTAGGCGTGGCTTAGTCCTGTTTTATCAAAGTACGCGACTAATCCCGAAGATTACCGACCGCTCCCGATGATTAACAACCGGGTACAATTTTTTGAACAAAAAAACGCGGTCAGCCCTGTCTTCACTGAGAAAACTTTTTTTAGAAACCCTTGCTTTCTTAACTCTTAATAAAAGTACCAAAATAAGTCTTTCAATACTTCATGTTAGAGGCTTGAGTGGAACTTTCAATACAATGGAAAATACCATCCGTTTCATCTTATCGAATGATTAGAAAACTTTTAGTGAACTACTATTTTATTCATTTCAAGTTCAATACTGAATTACCAGTAGATTACAGAAACGATGATAATCATGGCTATTTTTTTTAGGTGTGGTGATCATCTAATGACTTCTCTCGCTCTGGGCAGAGCGGAAGGACATGTCAGACTTTTACTGACTAAAACCACACTTGCGTCCTTCAGTTGCCCCTTGCGTTCCAGGACTACGCGTTTCCTTTTCTGAAATTCCCCGCGGTTCTGGCTTACGGACATCGACCCTGCTGGGCCCCTACACTAATTATGGCGGCTTATGAGTTCCAAGATATCGAGGTATTTCAGGAAGAACATCTTAAGTATTATTTTGCGTATTTTACGTTTTGGTTTCCGCTCATTAGCTATATATATATAGCCACACGTTGGAGTATCCCAAGAGCCCATTCATCTACACTTGGGAGGATTTAATGAGTGCCACCGATGCTGCAGTTAACGTAGCCACCTACTGGGCCCAAACAATTTAACGAGTTTGAGAGTAAGAACAAGAAGTAGAGGTAACCAAAACTTATATTACTTATATTACTATTATTATATTACTTGATACGTACTACTGTACGATTATATTAGTTACTAAAAGTTTTTGTTTTTAGGAACTAGTCTACGGCCGAGGCCAATAACCTATCGATCTCCAGTTTTGGCATACTGGAGATTTTAAAACAAATGATACAATACAAAAATTATCATGTTTTCTGTTGTTTCATTTGTTTTTCTATCTCCGATATGTGACAGATAGGTTAGGTTTCGGCTGAGAGATCAGTATTTGTATCTATAAATAAATAGTCATATTTTTTAGAAAGGTATTACCATTCATATTTTTTATTAGAAAAGAGTAAGTCCATTTCTGAAAAAATACCTACAAACAGTCGCTCACGCTGTTTTCCTAAAAAAAGGGTCAAAATTTTAAGCTTTCATCGCAAAAATCTGTACATTCTAGCAACCTTCGAGTACCTTTACAAGTATTTCCTTAGAAATTACCGCGTTTCCCCTGTTTCGTGTTTCTCTGTACATTAAAGTAACAGTAGGAACAAGCTAAATGACGTGTAACGAACAAGGTAAATGTTTCAGGGTAGACGTAACTGCCTCGTTAAGACTATGGGGTTCCTAGTTTACTAACTAAAATAGAAACACGCTTGCTAGCTCTGTACTGGGTGTACTTACTGGTGCCAACGTTTTGGTGCACTTCTTGTTTATATGTGTACAAAGGCTCAGCTTATATGTACTTCTGGATTGATAATTATTAATACAGAAATAATCTACTACCCGTTTATTGAAAAATATAATTGATAACACTCATCATTTCAGCCTAAAGACGTCCATTGCTGGACTCCCTCAAGAGTCACCACAACATCTATAGGAGGCCTTCCAACGCTGTGTCTCCCGATACATGGTCGCCACTCTGGAATCTTTCGGGTCTATCGGCCATCTGTTCTGCGAGCAATGTGTTCTGCCCACTACCACTTTGGCGATTCTTCGGGCTATGTCAGTAACCTTGGTTATCCTCCGGATATCTTCATTTCCGTGTCTTACTAACCGGGAGTTGTCCCTTAGGTGCACTCTCATAGCCCGTATAGGGATAATCGTCGATTAAATTGGTACCACGTTCCATGAAAAGTGTCTAGAGTGTCTACTTTGCGAGTTGGCTCGGCCCTTCGTACACCTTTCAAAGGTCCAGGACCCCAGCTTCTGAGATACAAATATAATAGTTCATATACTTAAGTGATTTTTGTGCTCAATCAGTAACATGGCACTTGACACAAAAACTTTCCATCTTATCAAATAATGAGATCGTTTGTTTTTCAAACTAATTCCGCAACTAGCGACATTGTAACCAAGTTACATGGAGAAGCGTACATATTCGAGCATCGCAAAGACGGCAACTCAGAAACTGGTCTTAAACAAATAAGGACTTTCGAAGAAGTAAGACATCTAATAATACTAAGAACGAAGTTCCAACTCGAAGAAAAATGTGTGTTAGTATATTTTCAGATGAACTTAAAATAGTTCTGACAGTCAGGACAGAGGTAAGTTTATGTATTATATTTTTACTGTGTGATTTTAAAGTAGCGTTATATATCGTGACTGTGACAGCGGCAAGGGTAGTAGTTTTGCTTACATCAGTAGTAAGAAATTTTTTTTTCGTAATCGTTGATTCTTAATACGTATCATAAGTGCAATTGCAATTTTCCATGCGAAATTCATTTGTCTAGCCAGTTTCTTAAAAAGATAGTTCTTTTTTACCTGCAAGACTCTGTGTTTGCTGATAGCTAAAACCTGTGGCTTTTAAATCAAGAGCGAATAGGTTACTTCAAGGCAACCGTCGACCACATCATCGCTTACGATGAGATGAAATAGTCGTCAAGTGCGAGCCAAAACATGATATTTTTTATTATATTTATGTGCTGAAAGAAATAAGTCAACGTTCGGAAATGAGTAAAGCCATTCTAAAACCTCCAGAAAAGAGTAAAAACTCAGTTTACCTTACCTCCTTTATACTTTTACCTAATTATATGAAAGCACATATTTTTATCTGTTTCCCTTCGGTTTGACTTTGGTTGCAAACGTCACTACTTATATTTTATAAATTATTTTTGTATTTTATTATAAAGAAAATATTTATTATATTAGTTAAACAGTAACAACCAGAATAATGGTGAGATTTAGGTGCGACTTGATGGTTTTTTTTTCTTTGAGTATCTACCACCAAAATTTAATTTATTTTCTTTATAACATTCTTGTTATTTCCATTCTTATCTTTTATTGTTTACTTGTGATCTGTCTTGGCTTTGTGCGTGTTTAATTTATATACATACCCCTTCCTTGTTCATAGCTGCTCTATCTATTAATAAAACCGCACCTAAATTTATTATGTGATTTAGGAGCAGTTAGCAAATAAACAGGCAGACGCGGAATGTGACTTTGTTGTATACTAAGTAGAGAAGTAGTATGGTTTAAATGAAAGAGATATCAAAATCAAGGAGATGATAATACGTCATTTAACCTTTTATTGGCTAACACCACACACCTGCCTCCTTCAGTTTCTCTTCGTTCTCTGCGTTCTAGGACGACGGGATTCGTTTGAAGAAATTCGCTGTTGCACTAGCGCGTAAAGGCCCTGTTGGGCCCATATGGTCTTGGTGACACCTCTTTGAAGCGCGTAAAACACTAAGCGTCATTGACGTCTGTGGCGCGATCTAGATAGTTACCGGATGGCCCGACAGTTGCCCTTTACGCGTCGTCCACAAGCTCGCGCCTTCGGTAGCCAAGGATCGCCTTGCGTACAGAATAGACAAGTTCTTTTTTCTGTGGCCATGCGACTCCCGACGCTGCGTTCCTATTCACCCCGTTTGAATACCATTTAAATATTCTATACATTCAAATAGGTGTGATAAATAAATGTTCTGAGACTGAATCTAAATACATTCTGTTGTTTTTCAGCATTTTGTTAATGTCAGCCTTCGGTCTAGGAATTTGTATGTTTACATCCGGTGAGTATATATATATAGTAGTAGTATACCTAATACATCACCATTGTAATATCATGAAATTAGACCCAGGGCTGGGCAAAATACATGCTTTGCTTTAATTGA
This sequence comes from Mythimna separata, assembly GCA_030763345.1. Taxonomy (NCBI): domain Eukaryota; kingdom Metazoa; phylum Arthropoda; class Insecta; order Lepidoptera; family Noctuidae; genus Mythimna; species Mythimna separata. The sequence goes on along the minus strand of CM061172.1, from coordinate 10,637,789 downwards.
AATACAAATGACAAAATACACTATCGCAAGTAATTAAAATACGAAATATAGTATTTTAGCTATTAATAATTGAAATATGAAATACAAATGACAAAATACAAAAAAAGTAACCAAAGAAGTGACCAGAACGTGCCGGTTTCCTCTTGATGGTTTTCTTTCACCGTTTTTGAGAGCAATTGCAACAAAATAAATTAATACGTACCACTGGGCCACCACTGCTCTTCCTGGCCTTGCTTAGTCCCAATTGAACAATAATATGTTACAACGGGAGTAGCTAACAATTCCTTACATTGCAGGCCTGGTGTGCATGATTCGAGGCTTGGACTTGTACCAAAAGGACGAGGCGCATAACGCAATACTGCGGTTGCTAATAGGCTCTGTGTTACTAGTGTTTGGACCTGTTATAATAGGTTTGTCTATGATTGTTTTAAGGCTAGTCTATACATAGTAAAACTGGAAAAATATAGAAATAGAAAATTAAAAGCGCTAACCAAAGTCAACTGAAACAATTGAGTGTTTTTTTTTTATCTATCTACCTAGCTACCAGTGCTACCACAACTATGTTAGCCTTGTTTTAATTTAAACATGTTGTTTCTCAACAATCTGGGCTTTTAAACTTCTGAATAACGTTCATCATTGGAATGAAAGTCTAGGCGACTCCGGGGCGCATATTTTGACTTGTTATCTAAAAACATAGTCTAAACGCGTAACTTCAAGAGCGCCATTGCTTAGTTGAATCGTTCATTTTTATCAAGACCGAGAATTTTTGAGGAGGCCTATGTCTAAAATGGATAGACCCTTTATTACTAGACAAAAACCGCTTAAAATGTTAAATACTTATTGTTACTGACATACAGCCTCGTTGCCCAGCTGTGGAAGACTATTTCCGTCGTCAATGCCAGTGTGCAGAATGTGAGGAGCAGAAGAAACGCGCATCTCAGTTGCGACAGCGAACGCAAAATCTGCCGCCGAGATTGCGTCGGCGCCGCGAATAGCTACGCCACCGAAATTTCGTCCACTCAGCGGCGATGCGAGAGCCTTTGCCAATTGTGAGCAGATACTTTCGCCAGAAATACCCGCTAGTGTCTACTAATAGGTGAATAAATTGTCAATTTTTAATGATGAAGTTTTTGTTTGTTTTGGGTGTTTTTAATATGTACTTGATTTCTTGGATTTGAGTTCTATCTTGAGATCTATATTGATTATTATAAGAGTAGATAAAGATTAAAGGATTAAAGTAGCGACAGACAGATTGGGTAAAGGGAGATGTGGTTTGTCAGGCTGTGACTATTGAAATGTGGGCCCAAATATGCAAATTAGGATAAAAGCAAGAATTATGATAGGATTTTAAGAAAATAAAAATTGTAAATAGTCTCTTCCGAAAAAAAAATTTGTCAAAACCCTGTTTTGCAGTCAAACACAACTAAAAAGTTTAAACAAGTCTGATGCAGTTGGTGGAATTAACTTTAGTTCAATCATAGATTTGGCGCTGCAAAAGTTAGTTAGCTTTTTAGTTATTTTTGCTGTCAGATTTTTTGTCACTTAAGTATCTTTTATTTTTTTATATTGTGGAGAGTATCTACTTAATACTTTTGAAATTGTTTTCTTGAGCCCATCATTTTAATATCCAATATAACTTTAGTCAATATGTAATTTGGTGCAATAGCCATTTTACAAAAATTTATCATTTTGGTTTAGTTAATGTCACTATCGATAATACCTACAATAAAGGCTAAAATCTAACGATACTTCTAAAGCTGAAATGCAACTAGCCTTTTAAGAACTAAAGCGATCCAAACAAGTATAGGTACATACATACCTACCTACATACATACACTCGAGAAACTTCCCCCCTCTCTGGCGCAATCGGGTAATAAAAAGCGATCGTACTACATTGATCAGTAATGGCTACTTGAATAATTTACCTATTAATGCTGAAAAAAGTAGAGATTCCGTTTGTACGACTAATTGGCGCCATCGATTGCACGTTTCATTAGTCCGGATCACGAACATATTCATGGTACGCTATGAATTTGGAATTACGCGCTTGTGTGTGTAAAAGTTATTCACCTCCTACTCTGCAAATTTTATCACTTGATTTTGTATTATAAGCTTTTTCGGCTTTCATGAGGGCGAAAATGCTTTTGAAGTGGGTAATATAATTAACCAATATTTTCTGCCGCTGTAGGGTGGAGCGAGAGCGCTTATCAAACTTTTACTGACAAACATTCATCTGTGTCTTTTAGTTGTTCTAAGACCACAGGTTTCCCTTTAAGAAATTCCTCGTAGCCCTAGCGTGGATTGGCCCTTGGTATTTTTTTGCAGTGCTCTCATATCTTTAAGCCATGCGTGGAACAATACGCGCCGTCTACGAATTGAGCTTCATCCTTATCGGACGGCCTGAAAGCGAGCTTTTCATTGCTCGGCGTTCGCAAAAAGTTGCTGGGGATCGCTCTGCCACTTCTGTCGCATGGACGTCTTCTGTCGCAGCGGTTGGGGCGAGAAGATTTCTGTTCCTTTACAGTTTTAGCCATTTCCTATCCCTCACACTTTGAACCATGGCCTGAACCAGGGCCCAGCACGAGAGGTCGCCGCTCATACTATAATATTTTTGTACTCATATTTGTAATGTACCTACCTATTACTATGTGTTATTGTTATATTACTATTTCTTTGTGCATAAAAAAGAAAATGTTCCAAGTCTTGGAACATTAGAAAAAGGTTTCGAAGAACAGGATTTTTAATATTTTTACAGGGTAATAACATTCTTACAAACAACTACTCTTCATGCTACTCAGAATTCCCAGAACTTCTGTACGCAAATCCAACTGTTAATTATAATACAACTGTTAACTTTCTTGTTATTATATAAAGCTTCAAAGCTTTATTTAATAACAAGAGGTTATTTAGTGATCTGTAAGCATTGGTATGCTTTGTTCAATTTTAGGATATAGATAATATTTAAAGGCTTTTTTTAGGTGGGACATCGATCATCAAAATGGTTTCTCCCGCTCTGAGTGAAGCGAGAAAGAGGGCGTGTCAGACTTTCACTGACTAAACCCACTCTTGTTCCTTCTGTGCCTTCGTTCCTGGGACCCGAGGTTATCTTTCACACAACCCATGGCTCCGGTAAACTTCGATCGCCCTGGACCCCTATGGTTACTGACATCTCTTTGAGGCGCGCGTAGACATCCCATCCGGACGGTCGGGCGGCGACCTATCCATTGCTCGCCGTCCGCAAGCCTACGGTAATAGTTAAAGATTGTGAAAATACAATGATCAGCACATAAATACAAGCTCTTTACACATGAAATCTTATTTAATAATTTACATTAATTCATAACCTTTACGGAATAATATCAAGAGGCCTTTGTGTAGATATTTAATATTATGTTTGAAGGGCATATGTAATAGATATTTGTGCTGTAGTAAGGCTTCATCCCTATCTTTTCGTGGGAGTATTTACATAGTTCAAAATAGATACGCCAGAAATGTATTATCGCCATAGCAACCAAACGTTTGATCGTGGAAAGAGATTGTACCAAACTCGTGGATACATCATGCCATACAATTGCTAGTATATGATTACGAGGTTATTAAATATCGTACACTAGATATTTTGGAAACACATATAGTGGTTATTGTTTAGGTTTGTATTGAAAACAAAATATAAATTTGTTTAAAACTAATCCAGTAAAGACAGCTGAAAATCTACAATGGTCCTAAGGGTATGTTCCCTAAGGAATATACTCCCGGGATAAAAAGTATCCTACGTGCTATTCTACGCCATGGTCTACCCGTGTGTCAAACAAGAAAAGAAATCATCATCATCATCTCAGCCGACAGATGTCCACTGCTGCACTGCAAGTGAGCTTCCAAGCGTCGCCACAGAAAAGAAATAGGTAAACATGCACTGACTGAACGTCGCATACACAAACTGTCGCCTATATACGAGTAAGTGTGATATTAGTAAGATTTATGGAGAGCTTACTTTCTTAAATTGTGAAGGATTTGTAAGAACGCCAATTATAATCATTTAGAATTTCTGTACAAGTTCCACTGTTATATGAAATAGAAGCTTTTGTTGCCACAATACAAAATAAATAAATAACGTTTGTAGCAATCAGGGATACTAAATCAAGAGGACACGAGATATCTAATCGGCCGTCAATTTTGTATTTTATGTATTTGTACGTAGTACAGTTAAAATAAAAGATGGCTACTAATCTAAACCAATACTCCCAGTCTATTTTGTTATGAAGGGTTCCATAAATAGGCAAGTGATATGTATTCAAATTTAATATTATAAAGCCAAAAGTATGCATGTACGCGTGTGTGTGTATGTTTGGTACCCCTTTTCACTCAAATGACTGAATTGAATTGAATGAAATTTGGTTCAAGGTTATACTATTTCCTGGAATACCAAGTAAGATCTCTTTTTTATCTTGGGAGTATATATTCACTTGGGATAAAAAAAAGTAGAATTTAATTATCTATATCTATGCTAATATTATAAAGAGGAAAGATTTGATTTTTAATTTGTATGTTACGATTTAATTCAAAAAGTATTCAACCGATATCAATTTTTATTCATCATTTTAAACCTACGAGTACATCTTCACTTCATAACATACAGGCTATTTATTTTCTACTTTCATACGGGCGAAGCCGCTGGCAAGAGCGAGTATTTAATATACTCGTAACGTGCTCAAATAGGGTAAAGGCCTACCTGTAGATATTTTGTTGTCAGTTCACTTAACTCTTTTATCAACTGTACATACACTGAATTTGATATCAGACGGGAAATGACAACATTATGTGAATATGTGCGGTTTCCGAACTCTAATGGCGTCATTTTATATTTTGTGCGCCACAATATACATATTTACATTAGGGGTATGTTTATATTACGACGCAACCTTACGCACCGGTGCATAGCATGTACAAAGTTGTTCAGGTATGTCATCATCATTATATTTATCACAGCATCAAGATGATTTTCCTCGAAAAAGACGATGATAATATCGTTTTTTTAGAGGAAAATCATTAAATAAATTCTCCAGTTTTGGGTGGAGTAGGACGGAGTGTCAAACTTTTGCTGACTAAAATCATGCAGTGTTCCTTCAGTTGCCCTTTTTGCGAGGCTGCAGTAACTCGCGCGCGTAGAACCTCTTTTCCTATTTATCACATGCCGAGTGCAGAAGTCATACACGTTTCACGTTACTTAAAAAAAAGGAAAATAAACAGGTTAAGATTGAAATCCTTAAAAGCGGTGTTTCCCGTTACTGGATACCTCATTTACATATTAACTTTAACAGCAAAACTAAATACTCAAAAGTGAGGACAGCTACTAAACTACCATTAAAAATAGCAGCTACCTAAGTAGAAAGGTATTATGTTTACAGCTACACGATAAATAAAATCATAAATCCGTGGCTGAAATGTGTGCAGGGTCTGACAAACGATTATTGCTGCTCTAAATCTTCGGGATATCTTCGTCCTGACTTTAGATTTTAGAACATTTTCGCTGACGGTATTGTGAAGGAAGATTTTTAGCTTTTGTAAAAGTATTGGTGAAACTATGTCCACTCGCCCTCGGTGACGTTTTGTAACAATGCAGTAGTGATGATGCCGTCGCGCGTTCGCATCGATACAGTCGCACTGCTATCGCGTCTCCTTTGGGTCAGCTCACACCGAGACGCGACGCGATGCGTCGCTGCGTGCACATTTTAATAGAATGACTCAAAACTTTATTTACTACACGAGAAGGTACTCATTTCATTGTGAGAATTTAGAATACGTTGCTTCATGCAGCGCTGCGCCTCGTGACGCCACGTGGCGTCGCACTGCGCCTCGTGACGCCGCGCGGCATCTCGCTACGCAGCGGAGCGTTTTTACATTCGCGACGTCGTGTTGCCGACGATTTTACTATGCTCCTCGCAACGTCGCGTCGCGTCTCGGTGAGAACTGACCCTTATTCTCCCCGATGTAGTCTGACAGGGTCGCGCGTTGCATCGATACAGTCGCGAAGCTGTATTATTATCATTTAGTGCAACAAAATAGCCATTAACACTAACAGAAAAAATACGTTATTCCTTTCACTCTGTCTTTTCATAGAACCGCAAATTTTCTGCGAAAATCGTCTTCCATTCATCAGCAAACAAATCCAATCCAGGGTTGTTCTCCACGAGCGCGATGAGCATGGTTAGCATACGCGGTATAGGGGAGGTTGATCGAGCTACAGTGCGACAAAATGGGACATTAAATAATAATACTGTAGCTCGCTAGTAGCGCGTTAGCACCGCTTTTGTAGCGCGTTGCAAATGCGACTAACGCGCGTTAGTACCAATGCAGTCGTGCGTTTATGTAACGCACATCACATCATCATCTGCCTAGCCTTTTCCCAACTATATTGGAGTCGGCTTCCAGCCAAGCCGGATTTAGCTGAATGCCGGTATTTTACGAGGAGCGGCTGCCTACCAGACCTCCACAACCCATCAACTGGTGTAACACGGCATGAAACGCGCATTACATCGCTACAAAAAGTCACCGTGAGTGAGGGCCCTATGTGAGTCGGCCATTTCATAGAACTAATCAGTAAGGGTAATAGCCGTTCTAACTAACCAGGCTATGCCGAATATTGTTATCTTGGGAGCGCCCGAATTGTTACTACTTGGGGAGAAGTCTTTCCTTCGGCCTACAGCAGGCCAAAATTCTTAGAAGTAACTACGCACCTGGGTGTAATGAATTAATTACAGGAAAACTAATGCTAAACTAATCAAACCTAAGGCGATTCCTGAAAACCTAAGACTCCAGATTTTGTAGTCGCACACGCCATACTACATTTAAGGAATAGTATTAAATAAACTCTTATTCAGATTCATAGGTAATATCTCAAACTCAAACTTATTTTATTTCACATATGCCTACAATTACATGATCACTTATAAAATGTCAGAAGCTAGCGCACCCACATTCCACTTGATCTTTTTCTGTGGAGAAGAACCGGCAAGAAACTCAATGGTTACTCTTTAAAAAATAGTATAATATCATATTTTGTTCATAGCTTTTGATGAAAGACATTCTTCCATGTACGCTATTTATGATTTTTTCCTTTTTTATTTAATCTATACGTCCTTTCTTTCCCTCAGCTGGACAAAGTCATCTGCTAAATTCTTCCCAGTGTTCTTTCTTCGAGCCACTTCGAACCTTTGTAGGTTTTGAAGCATGGAATAGTTCCAGAGTAGAGGGACACAAAAATAAATCATCAAAATGACTGCTCCTCATGCCAGACTTTTACAGACCACTCGTGTTCCTTCTTTGCTTTCGTTCCAGGGCCCCAGGGTTCTCGTTCATTTGATGTCTGCGTTGCTGTTATGGTACCTAGATATTATTGGGTAGGTAGGTATATTGTAGTCAATGCTGTTCTATCTGTTGGTTTTCGTAAGAATTTAATACTTCGGAATGTTTGATGCTATCGAAGGCTTTCGTATAATCTACGAAGGCCATGTAGATAGGTTTATTACATTCTGAATATTTTTCTTGGGTTCAAGGTCTGTGGGGTTGTTGGCCGCTGGTCGAAAAGCTAGGCCGAATTCCTTATTGTTTTAGTGCTTGATAGTTATGCGATTTACCGTCTATACGATCGTTTATTATTATTTTTTAATATAAGTCTTGTATATCTATGTTAAACCATTGGAAGGATTTTTTATTACTGATAATATGTTCACGCTTGACCGCTATCTCACCTGATGGTAAGTGACGATGCCATCGTCGATGGAACGCGCTTACCTAGAAGTAACTTATTCACTCTTGACTTAGAGATCCCCGGGTTGTAGCTATCAGGAAACAGAGACTGCGGCAGGGAATTCCTCTTCTTAACTGTAGGCACAATGAATGTGTTAAAACAAACACAAATTGCCAATGTCACTTTTGTCACCTTTTTATAACGAAGGATCATACCCATCGTTTTTCGATACTTTTCCTGATTGTAATACGATGTTCAATAAGTTAATAATGTGTCAGACATGATTTCACGTCACGTAACTAAATAATAAATATGCAAGTACGTTGGTACGAGTAAACACATCGTTATAAACAGAACCCAGTTACGTCGCTTACGACCTTTGATTATACAGCGCGGAGTTAAATGAAATTTACATAATATAAAAGTTTGCTCATCATGGTACATAGTAATAACGTATCTGCTCAATTTTCTGCTCCCATAATATGAGTTTAGTAAACATTTTTTTTGTTTGGTTTGACCTTGAAATTAAATAAGGAAAATAATGTTGCATGAACGGATTTTATTATGCGTATCCATTTTTCTGTAACCTATAGGCTAGTTACAGCTTTGTTGTTTTTTTTTTGTTGTAAAAGAGTTATGTTATTTGAAAAGGAACACAGACACAATTTTATAATAATTAATTTGCGAAAGCCCGTTTTCAATAACCTACCGCAGTTCTTAGATAGATAGCTATCACCGATAAACAGTAAGATTCTATTTATCCATCCATAACTTTGGTAGGAAATGCTATAAGTCGGTAAGTCATAGGAAAGCAATAAGGACAAAATGATAGATTTGTTTATCTTTAGTAGCTGCAACTGTAGATAGATAGCTTGTTGAAAACAGGCGTTAGAAAACCTGCATCAGACCTCCTAAAATGAGGATTTACATTTTTATTCTTGTATTTGTGAAGAATAATTATTTATTTAATTACATTATATTAAACATTATAAATAAAATAACTGGAGAACGTCTTTACTTCTTTAATGTTCCAAAATTCTGCTTACAATAGAATTGTTCTTAGAAACACTAACATAAGTACATCATAGCTTTTTATGATAAGTACCTACCTAGAGTATAAGTTGTTTTATCGCAATTCTGGGAAAAACTATTTCTTTTTATGTGGAAGAAATTTCTGTGAACTTCATGTTTATGATTGATCTCTAAAAGTTCAATATACGCTTCTTAATAAGCACATTGTAAGGGCCTGTTTCACCAGCTATGATTAAGTTTCGTGTATCTTACTTGACAGATAATTTCATACGAATTCTGTCACATTTTTGAATTTATTCAGTGAGTAGTGCCTACTCGGAGATGGTGAACGAGGCCCTAAGACTTATAAATATAACTGTTTGAAAAAAAATCAAAAGACTTCAATTGAAATTTTCTTCGAAAAGAGAAAACCTAACTAAATAAAAATACTATTAGCAAAGTTTGCATTTTACAAAATGGTATAAAAGCAAAGTCCTGAGACTTTTACACATTTTAATAAGACTTCAATGCAATTTGTTTACTTAAAACCTTATATTTTTTCTTATAAAAATGTTGATTTAACACAAGTCTAGCGAGAATACATCTCAAAGTGTCGCTTTTTTAATAGAAACATGATTATGCAAATGTTTTTGCTTTATAATGAAAAATGCACAAGCGTCACAGTCTAAAAAAGGATGGCCAATTAAAATGTTAAATAGTTGAAGTACAAAGATTTTGTGTAATATTTTTGTACACAAGAAAATTAAGCTTTCATTGAGTACTCAGGTTACATCGTGGGCGATGATGGCGGAAGAGATTAGACTTGAGATACTATATTAGCTTTCATCTCCATTGTATCTATATTCATGTGCCTAATATGAGGTGAGATAATTTTACATATAGGTAAAATCTATTCTATAAATAAAATTGAAGTATGGGTTTGAAATATCGAAATAGCATTTTTTTACAGAATTCATATGAAAGTTTTCTCGATACCTGTAGTAAAAAAGCATTTTTTATCATTTGATCTGTTTGTTCCGTAGCCGGAACGGCTAAACCGATTTTGACGGGACTTTCACTGGTGATGTTATAAGGAGTAATTCTTACTACTTTACGTAAAACCGCAGGGGACAGCTAGTGAACAATACCATGTATGAGACGTTTTTTTATTATTCTTAGAACACTAAATTAAAAATAAATAAGCTTTTATTGCAAGCTCTTAGGATGTAAAGGCCCTTTTTTTTTCAGGAATTTGATTACGGCACCTATACCGGATTTCCTCACTTCATCAGCTGATTCCATGAATTAGATGTACTCTCCTTCAAAACCAAGACATTTCCGCGAAGGCTTTGACAATTACACGAATCTACATCAAAAGGAAACTATAGGTATTATAGGACTGTAGACGACACCGTAACAAAGAGCCTTAATCATTCTTAATCTAATATTATTGTCCTTATAAATCTTAACACTCCTGGAATTAGTTTGGGGGCAAAATTGGGTTTTCGTGAAGAGTTGCCCACTCTCAAATGTACACAATAAATAGGTTATAAAACTACAGTTTTTTTGAAACGGCTTACTAATTGAACTTGGAATGTTAAGTTCAAATAAACTATAAATGAAAGGTTCGTTATTCTATTTTTGTTAATAATTATTTGGTGGTTTCTTTGGTTTTTGTATTCTTTAATATCGATGTATTTATACCGGACCTATTGGTATCTTAATAAATAAGAAATAACATTATTTAGTATGTATTTTGGACTCGAGAGACATACTCGTAACACCGTTTGTCTCTATGTCCATTAATTACAATGACATTATTTTTTATAACAATTTGATATTTACTCTAGTTTTTATGATTTTATTATACGTATCTACCTAATCTTAACCATACTACATTCTATTTAAAATATATTGTTACTGTACCCACCTGACACAGCAAAGTATTTTTTAACCTAAAGGTTGACTGGAAGAGCATGCCTCGTTGAATTAAGTCTGCATAATTTATGTACCAATGTTACACATGAAGTTTCAATAAATAATAACAAAAATTGTTCTTTTAAAATTGTAAAGAAATTAAGTGTTTCTCTATCTCAAATAAACAAAATACTTCACACTAAAATCTCAGACAGCTTAAACTCCAAAAGATACTCCGAAACTCAGAGAAACGGCAACAATTACATTAAATGCATGAACGACACAGACAATACACCGCATTCCAGAGCATAAAGAATTAACATTTAAACTGCTCCAAGCCCAAAGAGGCTTTGTTAGACTCAGTTAGTCCCTGTTAGTCCATATTCACTCGGGTACGGAGGGTAATTAAATAATTTCTCCAACAAAAAGCCCTCTCAGGTCGTGGCACTCTTGAACAAGTTAAATTTTCATAGAGACTTGTAAAGTGACCTTTACATTAGGCGACCTGTCTGTGAAGTGGAGGAAACTTTAATGTGTATAGTCTTATATGCTTTCTAAGTTCTTTAATTAAAGTCTATTTAGGTTATGAAGTGAGTTTAGAACGGGTTTTGTACGTCCTTTTTGGTGAATAAAAGTAAATGAATAATATCTTACAACTATATTTTCTAAATATTTTTGACTAGCCCTACTTATACCTTGAGATCTATAAAGAATAATTATAATGAGTAACTAACTTTTTTACACCGAAAGAAACAGAGGTAAATAATAATAAATGTGAACAATAAACGATGTAGAGGTCCACTAAGAAAGGTAAAATACTCTACCACTCAGTGGGTATAACGCAGCGGTGTAGTTAGCCCGCAAATGATGTTACGGTCTGCAAGTAATTCTTATAAACTTTTATGTGTGAACGAGTATATAGCACACTAGTGACCAAATATAGAAATCTGACTGCCTGTCTTGTCATAGGGTATTTTAATACCCTATCATCAGTAGGTAAACTAAATATATCAATAAACAATCACACGCAAACATATTTATTTACTTACTAATAAGTGCTGATTTTGAGTCCCGAGCAAGTGATTTCTGATTGAATCACGAGCGCAGTGAGGGATTCTAAAGTACAATCCTGAATGTGGTAAGAAATTCAAAGGCACGAGATGCAAATAACTTTGCTTTTGTTACACTTAACTTTTCACTTCAGCAGCGAGAGCACATATTACTTAAGAAATAAAATAATGAACTAGAATAGATTGAAATGACATTTATTGTAAATTGAATTCTTTTCAATTGTATTGTAATTCTGCTAATTAAAGTTAACGTTTTAATGCGGGACTGTTATAGTTGCTTTGACTTGAGTTTGATTATATAATAAGGTTTCTATTTCGGAAAAGTGCCTGGCGTGGGTGACGCCAAGGATCCAAGGACTATTTCAGACTTATGGTTTCCAACCGCACACTTCACAGCCTTCTGTAACCATATTCGACGTCCATCCAAAAATTATTATAATACCTAAATAGGAGAAATTACAACTATTACAACTATTTAAAAATGCTAGTATTTTTTTCGAAGTGTTCTGCGAACTAACTATAATGAAAGGACTGCAGAACAAATGTAAATGAAATCTGAATTTAAACGAGTAACTTTGATTTATTCTACGAAAGGGATTTCAAGTAAACAAGATGAACCTTGGTACACAAGCAAGGATTAAAGTTTTTTATACGCAAGATCTTAAATATATGAAAATATATAAGGTTATTTTGATAAAGAGACAACGTGAAAAAAGAGGTAACGCCTGAACGCTCGAATATTTTACAAAGCTGGTTCCAAAAACTTAAGATTTAAAAATTCGATTAAATCTGCAAGGGTTTGATAAATATATTTTCTCTACTTTTTTACTTTATGAGTGCACTATGAAAGAAAAAAATAACGCAAAGTATCAGATTTTCAGAGGCTTTTACTGGATTAGCTTTAAACAAAGTGTTTTGATTTCTACAGAAAGCTAGATAATATTCACAAGATAGATCTGTGTCTCCAAAATAGAAATCGATTTGTTATGCCGCAATAATCACGGAAGAACGGTTATATGAAAATGTATCACGGATTGGACGCTCTTATAGGCAACTTGCTATCGCTAAGGGCTATGTGTAGTATAAATATTAAAACAATTACAATATAAACTTTAGTAGTCGCGGTAATTTAAATGTCAGATTCAAAAAAGGTTTAAAAGGAAGGGGTAGGAGGGGGAACAAGGTTTTAAAGGTTGAGGGTAACCTGAAGCATTTTACGAAAAATGGAAAAATAAACTGGTAAATTGGGTAAACACGTGCGAGACTAATTTTCCTTATTTTAAATTGTTTTTTTTCTGTTTAGTGGATTTCGACATACTGTTTGAAGTTCTTAATTCTATTAAGTTTCTTCCTCAGTGTTAGCCTTACGTGTGACTCTTATCTTCGAGGTTGCTCTCAGTTTCATCATCTGCCTAGCCTTTTCCCAACTATATTGGGGTCGGCTTCCAGTCAAGCCGGATTTAGCCGAATACTAGTATTTTACGTGGAGCGGCCTACCAGACATCCACAACCCATTAAATGGGGTAACACGTGACTTCATGGCTAGACTGGAGTCAGATTTACTGGGTTCTGACTATCCGTAAGGACTGCCAAAGATCTACAAATGACAGCCGGGACCTACGGCTTAACGTTCTTTCCGAAGCACGGAGGAAACTCGTTATGTTAAGATGGTTACCCATCCATATACCAACCTTGACAAGCGTTGCTTAACCTTGAAGATTAACTCGTGCAGTTTATTGTTTACCTTAAATAAAATTTTCTCTGATTGTTATCTCACTGCTGATGTTCCTCAGATTAGCGTTCTCTCTCCTCTTATTTTTACTATTTATGTTCCTAAATTCTTTTTTTTTTTTGGTGGGAAATCATTAAAATGTCTTCTCCCGCTTTGGGTGGAACGGGAGGGAGTGTCAAACTTTTACTTATTTTTTGCACTGTTTATTCTTTGCCTTCGTTTCAGGGGTTTTCTTTCGTACAACCCAAGGCCCCAGTAGGCTTCAGCCCTGTTGGGCCCCTACGTTTTGCTGACATTTCTTTGAGGCACACTTGGAACAGAAAACGCCTCTAACCGGGTTTGGTCCTTACCGAACGGCAGGACGGCAAACTACCCATGGCTCGCCATCCACAAGCTCGCGCCTGTGCTAACCAGAAATCGTTCTGCGACTCCCGACCCTTACCGGTTACGCACCAGAGCGTGAGACTTATCTCCACCTCGCGGTTTCGGTCACCTTCGTTACATGTATTACTGCTTCACAGTAAGAGGGTGACCACCTCCCATTATTTATTTGCACCTTCTAAAGCTCTTACGTCCCTGTGAAAGTGCACCTGAGTGTGTATTTAAGTACGCCTCATTTAATTATTCTCTTACGAGGTGCGACTAACTCCCTCGCAAAGGACAGCTCACAGCTGTTAAGTACATTTCAGATGCACTTCAGGACTGAAATATTACACACTAGGACTCACTTTAATTAACTTGATGCGTTTATCCTCGAATTATGGAACTGACTGGTGAGCTTTTTTTAATGTGGAAAAATCATCAAACTACTTCTCCTGCTCTAGGGGGCAGTTTAGCAAGGGGGCGTTTTTGTTGTTTGCTGACTAAAACTCACCTGTGTTCTCCAGATACCCTTTGCGATTTAAGGTTACGAGGCCATGGTCACTATTTCGAACGTTCCCGCCACAGAATAGTTGAATGTTCCCGCAGTCCTAGCAGGCATCTGTCCTGCCCTTTCAGTTTTGCTGAAATTTCTTACAGCCTCGCATGATACACCAAGCTCTGTTGATTAAGACTTAATCTTTACTAGGCGACCGGACGGTGAGCCACCTATTGCTCGACGTCCACAAGCCTACGCCTACTGAGTCCGTTTCCTCACTGTTGCGGTCATATATATTTCTCTCGCATATAGGTACTGCCAGGCACAGAACATGTAAAGGAACTGCCAGGATTGCTCAAGCAGTGAAAGTATTCGAAAGAGTTATTATAGCGTAAAAACAAAAATAGATCGATGGTCCCTAAGTAAAGTATCGAATCAAAAAAATAGCAATTTTTTATTATTACTATTTTGAGCTCTTTTTAAAGGATGTTTTTATACAACTTCGTTTATCAACTATGTTTATCCTAATTTTTATAAAGATCTAATCACCCGTGACAAAATTATGCAAAAAATAAACTTTAAGAGGCCTGCGGAGACCGCGCGCTATCTCGAGTTGAGACGCAAAAAAATACGTTTTTGAGGTTGATGGAAGCAATCCAGATAGTATAAACAATTCTTGGACACACCGACTGGAGTACAGTCATCATCCGCACACTGACAGTCGCTTGCTGTGATAGCAATACAAACTATTGGAAATTTGGGAGAGGTTCCGTAATACCAAAAATGATGAATGAAAAATTAATGAATTTCCAATATTGTTTCGAGTATTTATAACTTGATAATAATATCAGTGTTCCTACGGAAAGATATTTTGAAATATTGTTGTTTATAATATAGAAAAAACCAAATAAAAACATGACATTTTCGCTGTGAAAATGTGCAAATTTAAATTCGCTTAAATTTCGTTTGGGGTAAGTTTTTCAACAAAAAGACGATGTAGGAACCTAGATAATTATTGTCTGAATCCGAATAACATCATATTATGGTGTAAATATGCTTAAATTTCAAATGATTTTGGTATTACGTTTGTATGGATAATTCTAACGTCGCGCCCACCTTAAATCGCTCTCCTGCAAAGTAGCGATTTTCACTTTCGATACTTTACCTAGGGACCATCGAGATATGGTAATGTGTTGTTATGAAACATTTATTGGAATAAATCTATTGAATTTCAAACCTACGATTATCCCTGCGTGAGTCAGGTTCCAGAACCCTTTCTTGATTTAATCTTAGTCAGCAGAAAAACAAGTGAAATCTAATATTCGTACCTATGTAAGGATCGACCTTTAAGAAAAACGTTTCATATAATATTCATGGAAGAGTAGGTAGTAGGTAAAACAAAGTTTAGTTTTCAAGTAAATATAAAAACTTTACTTTTAGAACAACGATAGCAAAGTTGTAAAGTTAACACAGGTAGGATAATGAAAAAGCTTTAATGAATTTTTTTTTTAAATCTTAGAACGTTAGTTCCTCTTTCCAACCCTTTTTTTTTAATGTTTTTTGGCTCGCACTTGACCACTATCTCGAGACGATGTGGTCGATGATAGAACACGCTTATCTAGAAATAACCTATTCACTTTGACTAAAGATCTCCAGGTTGTACTCACTCCGGTAAGGATTTCCACTCCTTAGCTATATGCATAATGAAACTCATTTATTTTGCGTAAGGTATCGGTTTTTTCATATCCTATTATAGGTCCTATGATATCCTATCAGGTCTTTTCTACACGATTGATCATCAATTGGCTCCTCCCGCTCTAGGTGGAACGAGAGGAAGCGTTCTAGGGCCACAACAATTCTTTTGAACAATCCCACAACCCTGGCAGGCCTCAGTAAGTGTTGCTGAAAACTCTTTAACCTATCATATACCCGCAAAACGAGACACAATAATAAAACAATAACAGCGCGGTCTCATAGGACCGGTCGGGGATTCATGAATTAAGGTGCGTGTGAAACATCTATTGTAATCTTAATCTACGATAAATCTATGGTCCCTACATTTCTATATAAAGATTATTTTCCCTAACTTGACTTCATAGCAAACAAAAGAAAATTTTGTTTAGTTATAAGTTCCTTTCAAAGCAGTTTTTCATGCAACTCATACTTCATATTTCTAACATAAATCGAGACAAGCATAGCCTAACTAAACATTTTAATTGAAGTGGAAACGCTATTTTCCTACCGTATTTGTTTACCAAAACAAACGTCTAAGCTAAAACATAGTGTACCTACACGGAGTTCGCTTCACTCCACGTTTGATTTATTCATACAGACGTGTGATAAGGTTGCCGGGCTCAGGTGTTGCACACTCAGCTTCGACAGCTGCCAGAAAAACAACGAGCATTTATTACAAACTTGGTCCGAAACACGAGTGCTACGTAAAATTAAACTAGACCCAACTTTTGTGGAAGGATGCGCAAGGGACCGCGTTGTGAGCGCGATCCCCGAACGATCAAATTGCTGCGTCTAAAATGTGCTGCTAAAAGAACCTTTTATAACTTGACGTGTAAATAATTCAGCTGCTTGGAGAACCACATTCAAGATCCTAAATAAATAACCAGTGTAGTTTAGCACGAGTTTAAGATTTAATAGCTTTTTTCCCAAAAGAATAATAAAAAAAGACTGTCGCCATAACAAATACAGAACTCAATTAAACTGTCCTCCAAAAATATACATTGGACGAAAAAACACAGAATAAATAAATGCAAACATCATTCCTGTGATAACAGAACACTCCGCTGGCAATAAAATTAAAAACGTACGGCCTCAAAGTGCGCTCAACGAGTCGCGAGGATTTCGTAAACCTCGATTAATTTTATCGTTATCTGAATGACTCACTAACGCTGATTAATTGGTACATCACCGAGGTTTAACAAATAAAACTAGCTATTTTTTACCTGACTTTTTTCCATCCATCGTACAAATTAGCTAGTAATATCTACAGGAACACGGAACTTAAGGAAATAAAAGGGTTACTTTGTAATCACCTCCCCTAGCAAACCATTTAAGGATGGGGTTTTATGCCCCTTCTGTCCATTCTCATAATATTATACTTCACTTCAAAAGTGCTGCCCAATTATTTGCCGGGAGCTACAAACAACAATCCATCGTAGGCTCCAGAAAAAACCTCTAATATAGCTGCCAGCTGATCTTGCCCTCAAATTTGATTGAAGAGTAATGTTCCAAAAAATGCCCGCAGTCATAGTAAGAACACAACAATTTTGACAAGGCAAATATTTTTTCCTGTAACATGTTTTTCAACGAACCTCAACTCAAAAAAAAGGAATTTTATGTCAGCCTAATCAGATTTAAATTTTATGTAAAGCCAAATAAACAAACGGTGTTCATGAATAAAAATAAAATAATTAACATTTTCGCCAGCCATTGACCTCGTTCGTAACAAGCGGGGCTTTTTACAAAACAAACATTTAGATGTTTTTATAAATGTTTACTTAACTCGTGACTTTTCCTTGCTTCATGCATAATTAAAAGACTTTGTTTTCTTTAAAAACCACTAACAGAAGTTATGGAGTTAGAGTCAATTTCTAATTAGATATTATTGACGCGTCACCCAGCAGCATATCGCAGCAATAATACACGCTCGACATGTTGTCATGTTAATTTTGCAATAATTTATTTATTTAACTATTAATTACACATACTAATAAAATAAATAGAAGAAAAAGGAAACAGAAAAACAGGTACAAAGGTGATGCTAATTACTAAGGAAATCTCTTCCATGTAGGTAATTTGGTACCAGAAAGTAATTTGGTATAGCAAGGAAATTAAATTATAACTTACTTATAATTTACTTATTTCTGCAAAACAGTATATTCTGACTTAATTTGTGTACAATGTTATGAATTAAGGTAGAACTGAGTACATTAGGCCCACGTGTTAGAGGAAGTATGTCACGCCTGGCATGTTGTTTGTCCCCCCCCCCCTGTCGTTTCACCCTAGAGTGAAAAGTCATTGGATGATTATCTACCTCAAAAAAACTTTTTTTTTGCTAAAAATCAAAGCCAAAATAAAAAATGAAAAGTCCACGTGAATATATTAGAAACTGCAGTACAAAATAGTTATTATAAATTCACGATAAACAAAAAAGAAAAACTAACAGCAAGTAACAAGACGAAATGACGACAGCAAAGTAAAGTAATCCCTGTTGGAAAAGAAACATTTATTCAAACGAGTTTAACAGAAATCTTCCACATCGATAATTTGTAAACTTGTTCGCACGAAACTTCACAGCCCAACGATTACGTTAATGAGGCGCGATAAGTTAGCAATCAATAATATACCTACTGAGCTGATTAATGGCAACCCCGGAGCTACGAAAACAGACTTGTTACACAACACGCGATCGTCACGCGGGTTAGGGGAGCTTTTGAATAAAAGGCACGCGACAACACTACGAGTTCTTTATTCAAACTAAATCTATTTTTTTTTTAATTGCTCTTCCACATTTAAACTAAAGTGAAGTGATTACGAAAGTCTATGACCATTGTGGGTTGCTAATGATGATATTGATATCAAGCTGAAACGTTGTCGCTCACAACGGACCTCATCAGAAGATTCAAAGCTACCCAAAGGGCAATGAAGAGGGCTAAGCTTGGAGTTTCCTTACGTGATCGAATCCAAAATTATTATATACGCAGGAGAACCAAGGTTACCGACATAGCCAGAAAAATAACCAATCAGACTTAAGTCGACCTGTTCACAGAACAGATGATCGATGAGGCCGAAAGGCTGGAATACCGACCGCGTATGAGAAAACGTAGGGTTTCAAAGCCCAGACAAAGTGGACCGATGACTTGAGAAACGCCTATGTTCAGCAATGTACGTCTTTTAGCTGAAATAACGATGTTGACAAAGTGATGTGATACTGTGGACGAAGTCAAATTTTAATTTACTTAGTTCACTGAATTAAAGGCAAAATTAAAAAATAAGTCTCTCATCGTTGTCCTAACCTGTGAGAAAATGGGTTTAACTTGCTGGTTTTATTCATATAATTTTTTAATTAGGGCCCTCCCTAATTAATTAAAATTATGTTCTATGCATACTTTATCTAACCTTACCTATAGCTAAAGTATGCTTACAACATAATTATTTTAAGATGGCTGTCATGTCACCCACTAATTACCCTCATTTTGACAAAAGAAAACGCGCGGGTCAGAGGCGCGAGTGTTACCAGTGTTCTTTCGCCTTCAAAACACACATTTCGGTAAAGTTATGATGTTCTCGTAAAAGTGGGGAGTTGTTGATGGCTCCACAACGGACAGAACACCTGAGCTCGTTGAAATGTGGACCGCATTAAGGAGTGACGACGACATTACTTGCCTGTCTTTGTTTTGGCAAGTTCGCCTTTAAATAAACTTGCTTGAAAGATGTTATTTTAGGAATACCTATATAAATCTAATACGGAGGCAAATAATAGATACATTTGTTCACAAAACGTAGGTAGGTAATCTCAGGATGTACTGACCCAATAATTGTGATTTTTTTCTGTCATTTTTATCAAGAATTTCAAAATCGCAAATAGAAGATTTTTTAAATTTCGTTCAGTATTTAATCTATACTAATATAATAAAGAGGTAAAGTTTGTTTTTTGGTTTGTATGGGATAATCTTTGAAGATCCAGGTTCGATTACATAAATGTATATATTGATAGCTGCTTTCTTTCTGAGTACTATAGGCTATATTTTATCTAAAAAAATATGTTTACGTCATAAAATTACCATATTTGTAACGGGCGGGCGGGCGGTCGAAGCCGCGGGCAAAAGCTAGTAAGTTATAAACCTTTCACATCTGGTACGAGTAGAAGTAGAACTGTCAAATAACAGAATAAGGATGCACATACTGAAATGTGACGTCAACTCCATTGGTTAGCGCGTGTACAAAAGAGATAGCGAGATGTTCCTACCGCACCCCCACTCGTTTCTTATAACGATTTTTAAATGCTTATTGTTGCTTCTTTTAATAACCAATCTTGTTGCTGTTTTCAGGAAAAGTTTTTTTTGTGTTATTATTTTTCTGTACTACAAAATACGGGCATGAACCCAATTATTCCAATGAAGAAAATTATTTCACAGAAAGCTACATACCACCGCTGATTATATTATTATTTATCGTCAGGGAAAAACGCACAGTTTCTGCGAAATTGGCCACAAGAACGAAAACATGAATGTAATTTTTATTAATTTACTATTCGTTACTGAACAGCAAATTACAAAAAAAATATACTTATAAAAATTGAAATTTCCTGGGCTATCTAACACATTCACTACAACTAGGAAACATTCACCGTTACTCTAAGAAATTGTTTAGCGAACTGATTCATTCGTACACAAAGGTTTAGTTGAAAACCAGCGTCAGGCAACTGCTACGTAGTTATCTGGCATTATGCTGAACCGGATATATTTGGCGCAGACCTAACATATTGTTGTTTTTTTTTGTTTACATATTGTGCCAAATAAACATGTTTTCTTTATTTCTTTCTTTTTATTCTTTCCTTCTTTCTGCCTTTAGAAAGATTCGATTGCATTTTGCCGAATCCATAATTCGGTAGTATGTCTATGCTTCAGTCGAATGATTTGATTAGCTTCCACCATTCCGATCAACCAAACACAACATTAACCTAAGGTTTGATGCATGAATAGATCACACACTCGATAAAGCGGCTTCTACAAACCACGTCTTTCATATATTTCAGTGAAACAAAAGACACCGTTATATACTCGTATGCCTACCGTATAAAGGCGTTTGTAGACTTTGAATTCGTATTTCGTCTCACCTTCACGTTTGCTTTTCTACGTTTTGTTTCAAATTAATTAGCAATACAAAGCTCGTTTCAGCTTTCAGTCTTTAGAAACCATATCAAAACTTTCAATACAATCTAATTTTAATTATCTGACATTTTAAGCTAGAAAATAGGACTAAGCTACAGAACAGAGTAAAATGAATTTTGTGGACGTGTTCTTTTGGCTCAAAATTGTATAAAGTTAGTGGTATCAAAAGGTAATACACGTTAGGATTTCACATTGGTATTTCCGAAAAATATGGAAACTGCATCCACGGTGCTTCTGATTTAAATGCAAAGCCTTGAAATGGGATCGCGTAGCTGGCATCCGATCATTTATCGAGTCCGGAGTCCCAGCATTGTTGGGAATCAAGTGTATTTGCTATTGGAAATTATGATTTCTTCTGAATCATTTATTGGAATCCGATAAATCAGTTTGCATTTTTGAAGCCTGTAGTTTTATTGAGAAGGTTTTCCAGTACCATTATTTTTAACAGCAATGAATAACAAAAACTCATTAAATTCTGTATTATTTTGAGAATTTGAAGATTTTGGTTTGATATTTTTGTGAACATCTTAAATTGTTAATCCCTCGGTTTTCCAGCAGATTGCCAACGTGTTTTTCTTTGTCTTCTGTTGATCAAAGAGTTGGCCGGTTTTCGAGCAAAAAATTAGCATTATCGACCAATGTGACAACGTTGCCAGCCACTTGGGCTATTGACGCTATAGCAATTTTGTCGATTATTGGTCACAATAACTCAATACTTCATTGCACCTCATAATGTTACAAAAATTTAACACCTTTAACTTTAACACCTTTTAACCTATCAATACCCGCGAAACGAGACACAATAGTAAGACAATAGCAGCGCGGTCCTATGAGACCGGTCGGGGATTCATGAATTAAGGTGGTATTTGAGCATATTTCCTTTTTATCGGTGTCTTACTTCATATCACTAAAGTGCATATTTCTAGTGTGATATAAGCTATACCTACATTAAATCAGAAATCGACCATTGAACTTGTTGTACAAAAGAAAAACACTAAGTATTTTTCCATAGCAGGGGTAGGATGACAGCAGGATGAAAATATGTATCTCTAAGATGAGAGAAAAGGATGAGTAGCTGCATTGTATGAAAACGACAGCTGTCACCCGCACCATAGCAATTGTAGTGTAGAAAAGTGTTTGCGACTATACAGGTCCGAAAGGACCTTACTGTGCACTACATAATGTTTATTATTTTACAACCAAGTTAGGTTTTTTTAAGAGGGGAAATCATCAAAATTACTGTTACCGTTCCTTTTTTAACTTCGTTTCAGGGTCTCAGGGTATAACTACAGCATACAGCTAAGAAGTAGAACTTCCTGCCGGAGTCTGTGTTTCCTGATAGCTACAACTTAGGAGTCTTCAAGTCAAGAGTGAATAGGTTACTTCTAGGCAAGCGTTCTTCATCGTCGGCCACATCATCGCTTACCATCAGGTGAGATAGTGGTCAAACTCGAGCCTATGTACCTATAATAAAAAAAAACAACTTTTTTTTAATTCATTAATCCCCGACCGGTCCTATGAGACCGCGCTGTTATTGTTTAACTATATTGTCTCGTTTTGTGGGTATGTGATAGGTTAATTTACGCATTACAATCCGGTCACATTAACTTGTCGCATCTCTGAAATGTGAGCAGCTCGCCCAGCAAAAGTGTCAGGTATGGTCAGCATCTTTGTTATTGATACGCTCGTCGATAATTTGGCTAGTTCTCTGTTGTTGTTAGGTATATTGTTCTTGGACATTATTTCAAGCGTCAAGTTAATGTGACCGAGTTGTACATATGATGTAAATCATTTACATACATATATTTAATGGATTAGCACTACACACGATAGCAAACATTTGTAAATTTTCAATTAATAGTAATTTAAAGCGTGCTGCCGTCTGGCAAACTCATGAATAATGTTGTTAACCGAACTTAATGCGCTCAGAACAACATTTTATTACCAGTAATGGTAGCGGGACGCGATGTGAATATTTATTGCAATTGAACAATCTGGAATTTTACTGTTTAATAAATCATAAAATATTTTGTTCATAGAATGTTTGGAAATTTGAAAATTAAATCACTTTGAAAGTTTTAAATTGTATAATTATGTAACGGTACGGACAGTACGTGAGTTCTTGTTTTATCTAATTCAGTTTTTTTTTTATAGACTAGCTTCTGCTTGCGGCTTCATTTGCGTGAAAATAAGTTACTCTAAACAAACTTTGGACCTCCATATCATCCCCTACATTGTAAGAGGAAATCGGTGCAAATTTCACGCTGTTAGGGCCTATAGTTTCAGCGATCCGTTGATATTTCAGTCAATCAGATTCTCTTTTTATACTTAGAGATTCATAAATAGCATGAAAACGAATATACTTATTCCAGAAGAGTATATTCGTTTTCATAATTACAACAGTTATAATAACACACCTAACATTTTGCTAAATTCATTTGAAGTTTAAATGATACATAACCAGTTAAATTGAACCAGTAATGATTTAACTTAATGTGGATTCATGTTCAATACCTGAAACATTTTAGTTAAACACACTTTCAGTTGAAACATTGCAACAAACACATATACCTACATATACATGGCTTAGAGCGAAAACCTCGTATCTGCAATTTTTAGTAATTTTATTTTATTACCTTTCTGCTTCCATTTCTGGGAAGAAGAGCTCGAACGTATCGACTTGTATCATGGAAAATTTTTTGATTGGTTATTTGCCGTCTACGGTGTTAAATGCATATCGTTTGTGTATAGTAGTGTGATAAAATAGTGTGGTAACTTAGCGATGCTGCGTCAAAACTTATTGGAAAAAATTCGCTTAAAGAAAGGGTTTATTCAGGATACAGATATTTACATATTAAACTATTAACAATTTATTAGGTATATATATACAAACTAAAGATAAAAGTATGTACATGCCAAATCATAAAAAGGCATTTACTGGGCATCAAAAAAATGGAAAAATTGTAAAACAAGAGTACCTAACACGTGTTTGAAATACATCAATATTATAAAATATTTGAATAAAACACGTAGAAGCCTATTTAAATTAAATGATAATAAAGGTATAATTTGGGTTTTGTGTCCGCTGTAAATATAGGTATTTCGCGGATACGAGGTTTTCACTCTAAACCGTGTGTGTTGTACCTACTGTATTAGAAGTACAAACATTAATATTAATGGCATGCATAAGAGATATATGAGAAGTTGTGTTAAACGCACTAAATAACCTCTATAAATACAGACTAACATACAGATAAATAAAGTTAAATTGTTAGTTTGTAATATCAAATAGGTATATCTTTTTATAAATACATACATATATGAAAGTATATTCGAACGAGAATACTGGTATAAAAAAATACATTTTTGTCTGTCTGACAGTAGGTCTGTCAGTTCGTTGTGGCTAATCTCCAAAAGGGAAGGACCGGTTTCGACGGGACTTTCACTAGTAAGTAGTGAATAGCAAATGTTATAGGGAGCAATTTTTAATTTAGAAAAACAGAGCTCTGCATAAAAAAGAAATTTAAAATTGTGATTTAATGGTATTGTGCTGTTTTACGAGCCTGACACAGACGAAGTCACAGGCAATACTAGCTGTATTTAAGGAAAATATTTTCCGAGGAGAAATCTCAGGTGTCACAATGCTCGTGTAAGCTTGAAATATTGAGATTTCCTCAATTATTTTGATAAACTTTTGAGAATTTAGTAACGGAACCGGTGGACGTCAAAGTGTCAATATGTCAGGGAAAAGGAACTTTAATTTCCCTTGAAAAAATATTTGGCTACGACCCTAACACAGTTTCTAGGTACGTACAAATTGAAAATGTATTCAGTCTTCCAATATTCAAGTTGTACTATTCAAACATTAGCATTGAGGCAGTTTAATTAGAAACGCAAAAAACTAGAACGTGAAATTAGCAGAGAGAAAGAGCGCAATTAAAATTCAATTACCCCACGAGCTGGAAAGAAAAGAAAACAAGAAATCCACAAAATGGATTCGGTTCTGCAGTCAAAATTCAGTGCAATGCAATTCGGGTGTAAACGGCCAAGAGATGGCAGCACATAACTCAGGCGTCGTAGGGCAGCCTAACAAATGGTTAGCAATCTAATTGAATTATGTCACCTGGACACTAGGTACCGTCTCAATTTAGACTAATTTATAACTACACCGCACACAGATATTGCAAATGGCTGCCGCAATTGGATAAACGTATGTGCGTGAGTCCGTAAATCTTGGTTGTCAGGGAACTTGTCTGCGATATTTATGTCCGTATAGGAATTTGGGCATAAATATTGCTTACTAAGGATTATTAAGTTTATAACGCACGAATGCGTTTACCCTGGAAATGTCAATTACTTAAGATCGTCTTGTAGTTATCGTTTTACAGTTGTTTTCCCAACACACTTCTGTAATTGAACTGCACTTAGGTATATAATGTCACTTATAACTAAACTGTTACATTTTCATTATCAATACATACTAGTGTGATAAAAAAGGTATACTTAAACTTTTTGTTAAACCTCTTTCTTATTATCAAATAATTACCTCAATATTATAATTTCAGCCAAAAAACATCCATAGCGGGTCATAAGCCTCCCCCAAGTATCGCCACAACGACGAGTTTTATGCGTCTCGCATCCATCGGATTCCCTAGACCCTCATCACATCATCAGTCCACCTTGTGTGAAACTTTTTAACTCATCTCAGCTATTCGATCAGACTTTTGTAAATCTTGAAAGTATGCTTGGTGTAATCAATAAATAATGTCATATTACATTCAAAGGAAAATTGCATCTCATACAAAAGCGTCATGATCGATGGTCAACTTTGTGCTTTTCAATACCATTGCGCAAAATACTCACGTACCCTCCCTACCACTTTCAAGTGCCGTTTTCCCTCTGCATAATTTATTCTTAAAACACTTTCATAAATGATACTTTCAGAAAACAACCCTAAACATAATGTTTAAATCCAGTTAGTGACCGGAAACCCGCGTTGGTCTGAATAATAGAGTCAACTAGAAAACGTCGGGAATATTTGTTATTCAATGGATCCTCTGAAATGTTGAATACACGTAGTTCTGAAGCTCAAGTAACTTGCTTGTAGTACATGATATTTCATATCCCGGCTCTAGAAATATGTAGTTCTTTAAGTACGAGTATTTTGAGGATAGCAAAGAGGACTGAATATTTTGTTTTGCCTAGTGTAGCCTAGTTGGTTAATTTTTATGAATTCAGGTTAGTTATTTGCATTTTTATGAATTCAGATATCAACCTGAGCCATGAGCGTGGGCTTGCGGACAACGAGCTTGTGTAGCTCACCGTCCGGCCGTACGGTCATCGTCCGGACCGAAAAATAGTCGTCGGCAGCGCATAGTGTAAAAAGATGTCAGCAAACCCAAGCCCAACAGGACCCAAGCCTTCAGGGGGTTACTTTCAAAAATGTGGTTTTAGTCAGTAAAAGACTGACACCTTCCCGCTTCATCTTAAACCGGGGCAGTCATTAGATGATTTCCGACCATCAAAAAGAATCTGTTCTGTTTTTTGGAAAATCCTTTCTTCACTCTTCCTAGTCGTCTGAAATCCTTTGGGGAGGAGTATAGCATAATCCTACTGTGTCGAATTCACAAAAAAAACATCTTTAAACACAAAGACCCTAAATCACAACTCACGAAAAATTCTCACAAAAAATTAGCAAAAGCGAAGTTAAAATTGTCAGCGAAATAATTAAATTAACGTACTCCTCCCATGTCAACCGTTTATGGAGTCCTGGGTAACTTTAAATTACGTTTTTATTGCCTTACTTGATACCCTCGCTTTGTTACCCTGAACTCTGAAGTTAGGGCATTTACAAACTGACGCGATTCCGTGACGCGCGAACGTACGACTGCAGCATTCACGGTGCGATTTATGCGCGGCAGTAACCGCGTAAATCGCGACTAACCACTGCAGCTAGTACGTAACTTATCATCGTGATTCTGTAGTCGCATCTAAAGTGATTAATCTATCCTGTGCTAACATTGCAGAGGTTGAAACGTAGAGGGAATGGCATAAAGCTTAATTTATGTCATCATTATCCTCATTTCAGCTAAAAGATGTTGAACCTTGCGGAGGGCCTTCCAACGTTGCGTCTTCCGGTGTGTGGTTGCCACTTCACAACGCTTTGATCCCATCGACCATTTGTTAACTACGTAATGTACCCAGCCTGCTGTCACTTAAGTTTGGTAATTTTTCGCACTATACCGACAACTTTGGTTCTCTTGCTGATAATGTCAGACATACACACACATTACACACTCATACATTTCACATTATCGAGAGGACAACAGTGTGAAAACACCCTTATAAGACGTGTAAATATTCCCCTAATACTTCCGTTCTAATTATATTTTATTGGCCTGTTAACGCCTCAGGATTAAATAGCTGTTATTAATCTAACAAAAAATTAATTAAATCCCTACAAAAGGATGAAAGGAGCTATTAAACGATGTTTCTTTGAAAAGTGGCAAAAGTTCTGATTGCGGTGTTGACTGCCGATTGAGAGATTGTAAGTTTTTAGTTCTCAACTTGGTAGATATTGGTGCGGAAAATGTTTAGTACTTACTGTTAGAGTATGGTTATAAGTTATAAACTTTAAAACTTGTTACTAATTTGAAGAAATATTTATGGTTGTAGTAGGTACCTATTCCTATAACTACATATCTACAAAAGTTCAATGACAAAATACACTGATATTCCTTTTTTCTTTTTTAGTATGGGGTTGGGCTGGGACTTAGAATTTTGCGCATGGTTTTATTTTATGACGTAGGTGTTAGAGAGGATTTTTCAAAATTCATCCCCTAAGGGGATGAAATGGGGATCTAAGGTTTGTATGGAGAAACCTACTTCTCGTGGGCGAAGCCGCTGTCAGAAGCTAGTTTATATAATGCAAGATAATATTGCTTCTAAAACAACATAACAGTAATTTAACCACAGAAGTCTTTTCTTTACGTCTCCCCCACTGCAGTATTGATGATTTTAATGATTATAGTTCCGTAAATAATTACGTGTGGTCACAAATTAAATCAATATAATAACTTGACACTGCAAAAAGAAAACTTAATTAAAAATAATTTTGCGGTTTACTCTGGCGCGGGCGCCCTAAAAATGAAAGTCAGGAAGATACGGACGGCTTTTTTAACAAAATCATATCCTCATTATACAAATCCTTACGTTTGGCACAGTTCCAGATCCGAATCAAATTTAGATGTAGCTTTGAATCGAACTCTCATTTTTTTTCGATCAGGGGAATAACGATTTTGAAGAAAAAGACAATACCTATATCGGAACAGAAAAAACTGGCTAAGTGCGAGTCAGACTAGCAAAAAACGGACAAAAAATCACGTTTGTTGAATATTTAATACTTGTATTTTGTTGTTATGTGTTTAGCGGCAACCGATATAAATCATCTGTGAAAATTCAGCTGTCTAACTATTAAGGTTCATGAGATACAGGCTGGTTACAGACGGAGATACAGACGGACAGATAGCAGAGTCTTAGTAATAACGTTCCCTTTCACTCTTTGGGTACTGAATCCTAAAAACCGATCCTAAACCTGCTTCAAAATTTATTATATCTAGCCATTGAATGTAATCAAGCAAAAACCAAGTTAAAAAAGCAATACTTCAAAGTGAAGAGTTGTCGAAATATCTTCAGTGGTTATTTCCGAAGCTCAGTCATAAGTTTCGAAGATGTTTCCACAACTTTTAAACACCGAATAGTTTAAAATTGAGAGCAAAAAGATCAATGAAAATGGTATATTTTCAAAGCTTTGTTATTTTTTCTAGTAAATTGAAGTACATTTTCAAAGTGGAAAGAGGAAAACTTGTTATTTTAATGGGGTATGCCCGACTAAGAGGGACCAAATTCGAGTGTTGTTCTTAACAAGTTCGTTCAGTGTTTCTACATTTAATAACGAATCTGAAGCTGGAGTAGATGCTTGAGTAGTTAGGAAAGAGGTCGTAGGTACGTTAATTATGTAGGTAAAAGCCAGGTTTTGAGTTGTTTTTTTTTTTAAATAAAACGTTGCCTTTCACTAGGAATAACTACTATATCGTAGGTACATTCACAAACATGTAAATTCACATACACAAGACATCCAAATCCGGAAAACCTATCTATAGGCCCTACGAATTTTTGTTCCGTACAGGAATCGAACTCACAACACGCCACGCTGCAGCCAATTGCTTTACCACTGGGCAAATCATGCCGTTAATTATGTACAAATAGATTCGCGTGAATGTCTTTCGCACAAGGGTCCCAACCCGTTTTAAAACGCCACCGCCGCCGGAAAATATATGCAGTCCTAATCATCCATTAACGAAACAAAAGAGGGGTAACACACGTCATCCCGAGATTCGTTGCGTCACTTCTCACCTCAGCATCTTTTTGGTTAAGTCGTAACGAATCTCAGAGCTTGGAAGAGTTGTATTGGGGGTTTATTTATATGTAGATATTAACAGAAATACCGGGCAAGTGCGAGTCTGTCTCACACGGTCACACCGTACCAGCTATAGAACCTATAGAACGTCGCACCTATACAACAGTTCAATTCCCGCGTCAAGTCTTGAAGATTTTTCCGAAACGCATTTTTTTTTCTTGTACGTCACAAGAAAAAATAATTTCAGCTTACAAGTTTGATTTTTGCACTGCTTCAAGGGGCCGCAGTATATGATTTTAATTTCAACTCGATACCTCCACGCGCTCTCGGTATAAAGGATCTTGACAGAGAGACAGACGATCAACAAAATGATTCTAGATTACTATATAACCCTAAAAAGAAATCTTTTTCGGAAAACAGAATAATAGTGGAGAAGATGATTGAACTAACCTAATATATTAAAAGTATATCTTTAAATAAATACTACCTAAATGTATCTGATTTCGAATTCAGACTTTCTTTTTTAGTAGTTGAAGTACGTCTCTTAGATATTATTATCACCCAGTAAAACCCAATTCACCAAGTTTTAACCCAATTGAGAAGAACATTAGTTATTACCCGTTACCAATCTCTCTACTGGGGACCATTATGATATTAATTATTTATACACTAGCGGCTGCCAGTGACTTCACTCGCGTGATAGTAGAAAATTTTCCCAAGGGAACATGCTTCCCGGATAAATAGTATCTTATTTTGGAGATATGTGGAACAGACTGTAAAGTCCCGCAAGCCTCTGATGAAAAGGGAGTATCCTCCAACCAGAGAGGTGTACTTGACAACATGGTTCATGTAGTTCGTAGTCTAGTTCATATGTTCATATGTAGTGGCGTAGATATCGGTACACTACGGGCTACTCCAGGACATAGTCTATCCATGTACTAAGTTTCTTCGAAATCCGCTACAGCCGTTCGAGCGTGAAGAAGTAACAAACGTACACGCGCACTCTCGCAAACTTTCGTCTTTTACAATTAATGTGATACAGTAATAGTAAAAGGTGCTTACAAAATACTATAAAAAAGCTGCCATGGAATTTCTAGCCCTTTTCCGTGGAAACTTAGTTTTACGAACAGGCAACCAGATTTACAATTATTTGAATAACCTATTTGAAATAAATACATTGCTTCATTACATTTATTGCTTTCCATGTTTTCTTCATATAACCTTTTTCTTACACACCACATTCATAAGAACTTTCATTCACACTATTTAACTAGTACCTATCTTTGACATCAAAAACTTATAATATAAGAAGATACTTGTATCAATAGTATAAGTACGAACAGTTACCTACCTCCATCTGGCTATTAATTAATTAATTATTTCTCTCACGGACCGGTCCTCAAAGCTGTCAGTTCCATTTCAGTCAAAGTACGAGTAAATGGTGACGAGCTTCCTTTGTATGGGCGGTCTTGATAATGTAATACTGTCTCCTGTAGTGGCCGCCTAGGTAGTTCTAATGAGTTTCGAGGTAATGAAAGTGCGGTCAGAGAAGAGATGTTATGAGCTCCATAACCATAATTGAAACTATCCCGTATCCGAAATAAAAAAATATTCGTAACTCTGAAATCAATATAAAAGTTTTGGCTAAAAGCGCAGTCTGATACTCATGCTCCATAACCGTAATTGAAACCATCAGATATCCGAAATTAAAAAAAAAATCGTAGCTCTGAAACCGATATAAAAGTTTCAGATAAAAGTAGAGTCTGAAACTCGTAGGGTACAAGGTTTTGTTTCTTTCACCTGGCTAAACAAATGATAATAATTATAATCTAGACTAGAAATATAATAGAAAATTATTTTATCTTTTATCCCTAACCGAAACTAGCGGATAATCCGAAATAATTTCAGATCCGTAACCGTATTTGAAACTTTTTTAATTTTGACCTACAATTTTATCAGAGAAGCGTAGGAGGTATCTTCTGTGCATCAACATCAGCCGACAATGCCGTCACTACCTGTAGCCTTTGATGCGACTACTTGCTCTGTTGGTCTGAAGGCCCTGAGGCGAGCCCAGTTAATTGTGAGTGAAATAATGTTAATTCAATAACAATAGACTCTGAGCTCCCTATTTCAGAATTTAAGAAATATATCCGTGGAAGACCGTTTTTGTGCTAGACTATTCAGAACCCTTGTAAAAGTGTGCATGCAAACCGCTGTAAGAATACATTTTTTTAATATAAGTAAATCACCAATAAACTCTGGAAGGACTTCCACCCGACTCATCGCCATGACAACGGAATTACATTACCCCTATTTAAGCCGAAACACGTTCACTGCTGGATAGAGGCCTCCCTCAATTGTCGCCACAACGACTGGTAACTACTGTGCGTTTTGCATCCATCGGGATACCGCAATCCTTACCAAAACGTCGGTCCACCTTGTGGGAGGAGAAAGGCTTCGATGCGTCTTCTGGTACGCGGTCGCCACTACAGAACCTTTCAACTCCATCGACCATCTGTTTTTGGACCAACGACCCCTGCTCAATACCACTTATAAGTTTGGCGATTCTTCGGGCTATGCTAAAGTTTACACTAACGTTAATAAATATAAAGTCATAATTGACAATTTTATGATTTGAGGTGAGGCCGAGTTAAAGGACATATAACTTGGAATAGAGCTGTAGTTACGAGTAAGTATAAAAGTTAATGCATTTACTGCTTTAATTTAGTTAACTTTAGAAGTTGTTTAATTTCATAATATTTTGGAATTCTTGTGATTAAGTTTTAAGTAAATCTTTTATCTAGTTTACCGAGTATATTTTATCTTTCTTTCGCAGTAGAAAATCAAATTTACTTATTTTATTATTTCGCAGAATAACGTAACATAATCAGACTAACATAAACATTTGATATAGAAATGTTATCACAAATGTAACTTAGGCCTCCTCTCTAGGAGTAGTCCAGTCAAATTAGCTCAATTAAGGTAAGAATCTCGGAATTCGAGATACCCAGCTGTAAGTTTGTAAATAGTTGTATATTGACACCCTAAAAGTTGTCTCAAAACCTACATATGGTAGGGTGTACGCAACTATTAAATTTCATGGTCGGGGGTCACAAAAATCGGGTTTTTGCGCTTTTTTTGTAAATATCTCATTTCCTATAGGTTTTTTGCTATTTGTATATGTAACAATATTGTAGAATATAAAATTCTCTACAATTTTTGTACAGAAAACTTTTCCTACGGTGAACCGTTTTCGAGATATAGGGCGGAAACCCCGCGGTCAAAGCATCACTTTAGGTCAACTGGTGCCTCCGGTCGAAAACGCGCCATATTATAGTTAATGAACTATCGATAAATCAATGATTATAAATATTTGTCTGAATAGTCGTGACTAATCGGAGAAAAATACAAAAAAAAATATCACACAAATATTTTTTAAGTAATAAGTGAAATAACACAAATAAATTCTTTTAAAATTTAGATCTGTTGTGATATTTTCCTCTACCATTACCACAGTTGTTTAAATATTGCTGTTCTTTTTTTTGTAGCGACAACCTGAATAAAACTGCTATCTACTGCTATTCTTAAAAAATCTAGAATTCCTCTAGATTTTTCACAAAAATGAATGAAACTTATGTGATTACCCAAATTTATTGAAGATTTTTACTTTTAGCCAACTTTAGCTTGTCCTGGTGTAAAAAAAAGTATGAACACTACTATGGCAAGTTTTTTTAAAAATTGGTGCAACTAATCAAGATTCTAAAATGGTATACTTCTTTATTAAAACCAGCCACAAATAAATAATATCCATACAAGTTCAAAACAAGAAACTAATTTCTTAAATTATTGTTAACAGTTATCACTTTTCCTACGTGCCCAAAATAGGTTCTTGCTACAATTTCTATTAATGAATGACATACCCTAGTTATTTACTTTGAAAATTAAAGCAAGATAGAGATATTTAAGTTAAAAAAAAGCATAGCATAGTAAGAGAAACTAATTATTCTCAGTAAGTGAGTTCAGTTCAGTACGCACTGCTCCTTTCCATCGTACATCCGTTCACAAGCCCATGCTGGCGACGGCGGACGATGAGCAATGCGTAGATCGCCGTCCTGTCGTCCAATTACCATCCGGATTGCGCTCAAGTCGTCGACGACGCGTAATGATGTATGCGTACTTCAAGAACATTTCAGAAAATCGTAGGGGCCCAGCAGGGTCGAAATCCACTGGGGCCATGGGGTATGTGAAAGGGTACACTGACTGGGGCCCTAAAACAAAGGCAAAGAAGGAACAGGAGTGGGCTTTAGTCAGTAAACGTCTGACACGCCAGGTAAGTGTTGTTAAATAAATGAATACTGAATAAAAAGTGGATAGGTTAGAAAAAAAAATCATGAAATATAATATAATAGTTAATAAAAATTGACAAATATTTATAATCATTGATTTATCGATAGTATCAACTTATATGGCGCGTTTTCGACCGGAGGAACCAGTTGACCTGAAGTGATGCTGTGACCGTGCGCTCTCCGCTCTCTATCTCGAAAACGGTTCACCGTAGGAAAAAGTTTGTTTGACAAAATTTGTAGAGAATTTTGAATTCTACAATATTGTTAAATATACAAATAGCAAAAAACCTTTAGGAAATGAGATATTTACCAAAAAAGCGCAAAAAAACTATTTTTGGGCCCTTTAACCTTGAAATTTCATAGTTGCGTACACCCTACCATATGTAGGTTTTGAGACAACTTTTAGGGTGTCAATATACAAGTATTTACAGACTTACAGCTGGGTATCTCGAATTCCGAGGTGAAAGTACTATAATGACTGGACTAGAGAGAGAATGGGCCGTAATCCACCACGCGAGCCAATTTCGGGATTTCAAATTTTTTGTTTTAAGACTTATTTATTTATTTACCACAGGTACTCTCTGCACTAACAGTCGGAACCAACACATGCATACTTTCACATTCTTTCATACACTTTCCTTCGCCGTCTTGATGAATCTTCTTCTTAGCGTGTCGATGGCAAAACTCTTCAAATACCTTGCCTGGCCCAGTATTCGGCCACGGCAATGCCATCCACTAATGCTGTCATTAGGTCATGTCGTCAACATGTAACAGGGCACATGATGCAGGATGGAAGGTGGGACATGGTCCGCGGGGAAACGCCGCACAAACACTGAAGATCTGAACCGTCCGAGAACCCCCATCTGTGGATGGTGGTTAATCAATGCTCAATTTTTCACAGTTTTTTAAGCTCAAGGCATGAGTAGTGAAATATGGAAAAAAAGTACTATGGATACAAATACCTAAACCCTCAAGTTAGCGAAAAGTTTAGTCCGTCTAAAAACACACATGGCTTATCTAATCCAAATTGTCACAGAAAATAATAAAACATTCCGGGCGTAACTCAAGTCACAGTGTAAAATTTAATGAGCCTGTCAAGCGTCAAGAAGTTACGAGTAATTCGAATTAAAAAGTTTTGCTGTGAATTAATTCGGAGTGACGCTATGGAGGCAAGTGAAGCTGGCATTTGTGTACCATAATTCTATATCACTCGAAATCCTGCTACTTAGGATAAGTAGTATTTCCTTATCCTACTAATATGTACTTATTATAAATTTGCGTTTGCGTGCGGCTTTGCCTGATTACTCAGGCAAAGCCGCAGTAAGAAATTTTCTCAAGGAAATAAACTCTCGGGATGAAAAGTATCCTATGTGCTATCGCAAACCTTATCCGTACCATTCGGCCATTTGAGGGTGAAGAAGTCACAAACGTACACACATACTTTCGCCTTTATTATATTAAAATAAGTACATAATATGATATGAAAATCTGTACATCCCTTGAAGTCATATTTTGCCCTTCAAGATACATCTTGAAGGGCAAAATGCGACTTCAAAGGCTGCAGAATTTTTCGAAAGACAACGGCCCTGGAACGCAAAGGGTAATTGAAAAAAGACGGGTGGTTTTATGTCAGTAGGTAATAGTCTGAAACGTCCTCCCGCTCTACCCCGAATGGGAGATATTATGTTTTTGATAAGTACACTAAATTAAAAATAACTACTTATCTACTATCAATTAGACTATACTTGAATAGACTAAACGATTGACTAAGGCGAATGAGTTTACACCTAACAAACTCATAGCAAGATTTCTACATCATCGAAAGAGAACCGCGGGAGAAAAAAACAGTTCTACGATTATAATTGTTTCGTGAACTGGTATAATAAAAAAAAAATCAACTTGGAACAGTAGACCAACAACAATAACTTTGAACCCCGAAACATAGTCAATGCATTAATCGTCGCCCTTTATACAGAGCTTCCTACTTACGACGAAAGTAAAAAAATCCAGTAGGTAACTACCGCAGACTTATGATCTTACATGATCTCCAAAAGTTTTGCCTATAGGGGCTGAATCCTTGACTCCTTGTATCGTCCTTATGGTAGCCCAACCCTTTAAAACAGGGGTGCTCAACTGCTCACAGTTATAGTTTTAGCGAACCACCACAAATTATTTCAGCTTCTTGTGGTGCGACTACAAACCATATATTTGCCAAGAAAAATTTAAATTTTAAAATTTGCCCAGTAAAATAATTATATTTCACTGGGCAAATTTTAAAAAACGTTTATTAAAACACGACATGACAGACATGTATTTGCATAAAATAAGCGTAATTGATATTAAGTGCTTTTGTTATATGCTCGAGCTTGACCACTATCTCACCTGATGGTAAGCGATGAGGTGGTCAAAGATGGAGCGCGCTTGCCATAAACTAATCAGTCTTGATTTAAAAACTCCCTTGGCAAATAATTCCACTCCTTAGCTGTAAGCAGAGTCAATGTGTTCTCAAAACATTTTATGGATATGTGGGATGGCCACCACGCACCGGTGATTCGATGCCATATGTCATTTCGATGGAACCAGTTTGTGAAAACCAAACAGACTAGGACAAACACGGCGATACTGAGAATATAAACGCAAATACAAACATACCAGGGTTTATTTTTGCAACTTATTTTTTATCCTTTCTACTGGCTTTGCTGTATACAGTTAAAAACAGATACTAGCCTTCAAACACATATCGCAAATTAAAAAACATAGGTGGGATTTAGTCAGTAAATACTCAGACATGCTGTCTCCCTCCACCCTAGAGAAGTTATTTGATGGTTATTCGCCACAAAAAATAATAGTTATTTATATTTCATTTGACATTCAACGACAGGAACAGCTCACACAATCGACAATTGAACACCCCTGATTTAGAAGAGCCCCTCAAAGTTACACGATTAAACGTGGGCCTGAATTTGCGTGCAAGTTGCATTAAGTGAAGATAATGGTGGCACTCGGTCTTTCGGGACATTATGGGAGCGGCTAAAGAGGAAAGTTCGTGGCTTCTCCGCACTACCAGACGTTTGTTGGCTTAATTAAGCGGACAATATTTACAACTATGTTGAGGGTTCAGCCGTGGGGTGTGAATTTTAGATTTGGATTTTGAGATTGGTAGGTATGGGTGTTATAATATGGCTAACTTTTTTGAGGTAAGGTGGATTCAGTTTAAAGATATTTATTCTTAAAAAGAACACAAAAATAATAATAGGTAGATCATGCATATACATGCTTACTTAAATTAATACATCTTGACTCCATGAGTCGATAACATATATAAAAATAAGTTTAAAAGGGTTCTAAAGAATTAAAGAAGGTACACATGTTTTGTACACGTATGTTTTTAACACTTTTATAAAGATTTGTCCGTTGACATTTGTGTTTTGTTAAATTAGGTCCTAGATTATAGTCCAGTCAAAATAGACTAAATTAAGATTCAAGTTTGCATTAATTCCCAACAAGCTGGATTTTTGTGCAGGCCTTGGATGCGTCATTACAAATGACATGTCAAAAGTCCCCATCGATCCCGCTTGTGCGTTGTTTTTTATTCGAGGTCAAAGGTCACAAATTTGCGTTTTTTGCGTATATCACTGAAACAATGAGAGCTACCGAAAAATGGTTCAGACAAAGTTTGTAGATGGTAAAATTTTCTACAAAAAAGATCTAACACTTCCTTCTACGGTGCACTGTTCTCGAATTATGGCTATTTTAAACATAGAAAATACGAATATGCACTCATACTAAGGGGTGATGGGTTCGATGAATATTTGAAGGACAAATCATCTGTAACGACACATAAGCAGTGTCCTAAAGCATACACCCGGAAGAGCAGCATCGCTGTAGCTAAAAGACAGCGTGAGGCGGAGATAGCTACCACATCTGGGATTAGTCCTCCTAGATTTTGAGGTAGTGAATCATGTTTTTGTTTCAAGAAATAATGTTTGGTCTGTGGCAATGAAGCAGATAAAACGGCTGAAATAAAAAAAAAAGCGCAGCATCTTCGACGAAGAGTGTCTCAAGTTTCAACCTTTGACTTCAAGAAAACCATCTTGAAGGAAGCTCAGACTGGTTTTGATGAGCTAGCAAGTAGTGTCATTGCCCGCGTTCAATATGAATATGACTTCGTTGCTGCTGAGGCTAACCGTACCGCAGTGATTGTTACACTAAAATACGACTAGCCTACGGTCTAAAATCACGATATCTCGAAAACGATGCTTTGTAGAAGAAAAGTGTTAAGATATTTTTTGTAGACAATTTTACGATCTACAAACTTTGTCTGAACTATTTTTCGATAGTTCTCGTATTTTCAGAGATATACGCAAAAAACGCAAATTTGTGACCTTTGACCTCGAATAAAGAACAACGCACAAGCGGGATCGATAGGGACTTTTGACATATCATTTGTAATGACGTACTCAAGGCCTGCACAAAAATCCAGCTTGTTGGGAATTAATGCAAACTTGAATGTCTATTTTGACTGGACTATTAGATTATTTTAAGGTTTTATTCTACCTAATTTTTGTGATGTCAAGGTAAAAAGAGATGAGTCATAAAACAGTAAAATAAGACCACAAACCTTGTACCGTTTATATTTTTTTTTTGTATTTTTCTGTATATACTTGTATGAATGGACTTCTTTTGTTCTTTGACTCTCGCCAAATATCTATTTAAATGAGTCTCATTTTAAATTTTATTCTACTCATCCTCTTTTACATTTACGCAACAAAGTGATGATCCTATAGAACGTTACAATGTAATACGAAGATATGTATATTACTCGTAGTTACAAAAACCAGTCAAATGCGAGTCGGATTCGCGCACTGAAGGATTCATTCCATATTTCGATTCGGACTATTTAGATAGGTAAGTACCTATCTAAATATACTCCGAATTGAAACGAGTCTCGAAGATTTTTCCAAATTATAAAAAGTAATTACTTTGTGATATTACTAGAAAACTATTTTCCCTATCTTGTGCTATGAGTCCTTGTCATTTTACCAAATATCGGGATTCTTTTTTTATCTTACATAAAATATGGGTAAAAAAATAAGTGCAAATGAAATATCCTCCTGTACCTATGTGTAATATACCTATAATGTAAATACTATTAAATGGTTTGTTTTGCTGCCTTAATTTTGTAACTAAACGGATATATGCCTATAAAGCAATAATGCTTCAGGGCTCTCAATATCAAATGACTGATACTTCTCGTACTTCAAACATCAAATGTAGTCCCACACTAGCTTAGCGTACAACTTAAACCGGCAATAAGTTGAATACGAGTTGTTTTAACGTTAACGCGATCAAAACGTTTACCGCTTTTGGTTGTCTGATTGGTTAAGAGCTTAGAGCGGGCCAATCAGAGCGCCGAACGTCACAAACGTGTCAATCGCGTTAACGTAAAACCAACTCATACTAGGCACTCCGCTCAATACTAACAAACACTACACGTATTGAAGTACAACGCACTACTAGAAACGTCTCTACTTAATCTTTATTACATACTTAAGATACTTGAAAAGGGGTCCTATTGCGTATTCAAACTCTTTTCCCGTTTCCAAATACCCAACTTGGGCTGAAATGGCGAAAACAAAAGAATGCGAAACAAATGAGACAGCATTCGCAATAGGCTCATGAAAACTAAATTCGCTCTTAAAATGTTCATCGAATTTCGTACGCATAGGAATTTCTTGGGACGTGTACAACGACCGGGTATTCAACCTATTATCATATTTAATTAAACCCTCTTCTTGCTATACCTACTAAGATTCGTATTACATCAAAACTAATTTATCTTGATCGCATAATTCATTAGCGCCCCCGACAGAATCCTCTAAAGAGGTGTTTTAGAATTTATGTAATTATTTTAAACATGAATATTGGTGCGCGGTCCCCGGGTGGAAATAAGCCGCTCTTTGGTATTTGGTTTCCGGGGACGAAACTTGGATATTATTCGTGAAGATGAAAAGTGAAAAATTTGTTTCACGTCCATAAAACGGTTTGCTATAGAAAAAATATCAAATTGTGGATTGATCTTCCTGGTCAAAAGTGGTTTTT
Organism: Mythimna separata; assembly: GCA_030763345.1. Taxonomy (NCBI): domain Eukaryota; kingdom Metazoa; phylum Arthropoda; class Insecta; order Lepidoptera; family Noctuidae; genus Mythimna; species Mythimna separata. The sequence continues at coordinate 10,597,678 of CM061172.1, read as the reverse complement.
ATACATTCTTTCATCACCTAAAAACTGTCAATGAATTCAAAAGTCATAACAGATAGCAGTTTTTACCGATATAGAAACTGCTATCGCAAAGTTAAACAAAGATATTGCGTTATGCTTTTGTGAAAGAGCCTTTACGGAGTAAACAAGCAAGCTAGACAGTCCTTTTATTTAAAATAGGAAATCATCAAATAACTCTTCCCGTTCTAGATGGAGAGAGAGAGAGGGAGTATCAAATCTTTACTGACTAAAAGCCTCCTTAATTCCTTCAGATGCTTTGCGTTCCGATGAGCTCGATCACTTGTTCTATTCACCAAATTTTTAATGCGTGTCTTATATAGTTTTGCAAATGGGGCAAATTACCGACTGGGGATATAAGCCTGGTATACAATATATTATTGTAGGTATAAACCGAAGTCAAATGCACTATTCTAATGTCTCTAACCAATTCAAACGTCAGTAAACACACAAAGATCCATTCCCGATCATTTCCAAATAGTCAATCAAAACAATTGTTAGACTAAGTTACTGCAAACACTTAATAGTCAGAAACTGCTTCCTATTCAATATTGATTCTGGTGCGAAGCTACAGGAAACTGAATAGTTTCTCTCGCATGAACTAGCGGACTATCACATTGTCTTTGACAAGTCAACTGGCAATATGTTAATTACTTAATGTTAATAATTGAATAAGCAGTAAGTTTGTTATGTCAAGAGCAGGGATGAAACGCTCCATGTGTGAGGGAACGGACATGCTTACGCCCTAGTCACCGTGACACTGACCCCGATTTTCAGCCACCGTAGGTGTGGGCTTGCGAATCAAGAGCAATGGGTCACTCGCCGTCCGGCCGTCCGGTAATCGGACCGAGCCCGAGTCGTCGACGAGGCGCGTAGTGTTCCACGCGTGCCTCAAAGAGATGTCAGCAAAACCATAGGGACCCAAAAGGGCTGAAGCCTACTAGGGCTTTGGGTTGTCTTCCGAAACCCCTTAATAATAATTATTTTAACAGCCAATAAAGTTGCAAAGTTATCATAACAGTGTCTTTGAATGGTTATTTCAAAGAAAGTCATTCAATAGGGAGCAAACAAACTAAAAGGGTCCTGTTGATCATAAATAAATACGTAGGTATTACTCCCGCGAATCATATTTAATCAACATGCCTACAACTTAACTCTTGTTAGGTTGGGAAGACACTTTGCGTCTTTGCGCATCCCTTGTATTATATTGTATCGAGCTGGTATCTGCAACTCTACGACTAAAGCGCGTAATTTGCTTATAAATTATATCATCATATCTTTCTTTTAGAGGAGCTCGTGGCTAGATAATAACAGCCGCAAGGGTCGATCTTCAAGGTTAAGCTACGCTTGACAAGGTTGGTCTGTGGATGGGTGACCATCTTAACATACAGAGTTTCCTCCGTGCCTCGGAAAGCACGTTAAGCCGTAGGTCCCGGCTGTCATTGGTAGATCTTTGGCAGTCGTTTCGGATAGTCAGAAGCAAGCAAATCTGACTCCAGTTGCCATGAAGTACCGTGTCACCCCAGTTACTGGGTTGTGGAGGTCTGGTAGGCAGCCGCTCCTCGTAAAATACTGGTATTCAGCTAAATCCAGCTTGATTGGAAACCAACCCAATATAGTTGAGAAGAGGCTAGGTAGGTAGGTGCGTATTTTTCTTTTATATGCAGTCCGAGAGTGACTGCACTTTAGATTCTGTATGTAGTCCTCTTAACAATTTTCCTCTAACAGTCAAACAAAATTAAAATTTGTTCGTTTTTGTTTAGTCTCGAGCGAAGTAAACAGTCGTTTTGCTTTAAAGTTTAAAACTTTCTAATAGGTTCATTGGATTGACAGGGCCTCCTATTTGTAGAGCCACTGTAACAAAGTTATCTTGGTTCGATCTATTATAGGATTATAAAGATTAAATTAGTTTAATTAAAATAGGCTTATTTAAATGTGACTTTGTTTTTAAATGATATTAGGTATTATTAGATAACTGTGGGATCGTTTGAAAGAGTTACCTTGGCCTTAGAGTGCAAAGGGCAAATTAAGGTTCGTAGGTGGGTATTAGTGTAAGTCTGATACACCCACTCGCTCTACACTAGAGCAGGAGAAGACTTTCCCAACTCAAAAAAGAGGTAGCTTTGCCTATATCTGTAACGACTTTTGTTAAGTCGATTATGTTTAGTTTCATCAAGGGTTGTAGATAGAATGTTTCGTTACTCTACAAGGTATATCTTTCGAGACTCTCAACCTTTTCTCTTAAGGCTTGAAATATATTCAAGTCTTGGGAGAAAAGGTCAAGCCAAGTTTTCCTTGTGTTCAGCTGAAAACTTATTGAATTCCAACATGAACTTACAGTACTATTTGAGATAACGTGAGCCGACTCTGTTTTGGTTTTTCTTATCAAAACCTAAGTATTATTCTTATCTACTTAGATTTAAGTGCGTACATTAGATAAGAATGGTTCGACAATAACAGCAGTCAAAGCTTGCAGATTTCTTCTTTATTTCAGAATCACTTTTATCTTTTGATTCTTACTGTACTTTTCTTAAAAAAAAAATTACCACCCTTTATTTTTTAAGTCTCTTCTTCTTTTCAAATCGAAGGTAAACTCGTCAAATTCTTTGGGCCCAGTAGATAGCTACGTTAATTGCAGCATCGGTGGCACCCATTAAGTCCTCCAAAGTACAGGTGTCCGGGCATTTGGGGCACTCCAAAGTGTGGCTCATGTTTTGAACAGAAGCACCGCACTCACATTGAATATCCGACGGGTCTATAAAACCCCATTTGGCCCCAAATCAACAAGACCAAGCCAATCAATTCAAGCCAATAAAATCCAAAGCCAAGTCAATTGGTATTTTTTGGGTGGAAAGGAATTACTTCTGTATCGTGGGTGCATTCACAATAATTTGAACTGACACCTTGAATAATAACTTTAATCATAGAATGCACTCAAAAACACTTTGTAGAAGCTATCCTAAACGTTGCTTTGAATAACACAGAAACCAAACAAAAAACAATTACCAACGGGAAATCCTCTACCACACAACATAATTTCTAATTAGCTCGAAATTTAGTTTTGAAATTTAGACGTAAACAGCGTGTGTCAGAGGTAAACCACGGGAGGCTGTGGCTTCGAGTGCACAAGATGTGTGGGGGGCGACTGACTGCCTGATTATATTATATGATTAGTTGAAACGACCTAATTCTGTATTTACACACGGTAATGCCAACTAGAGGTCTAGTTGGAATTAATGGAGTAAATAGTCATGTTTGTCTTAGACTAGTCATAGTCGGTGGATTTTGTATTAAGCTATGTCAATTTTGGGTTCATTAATTTTAGATTGTGTGTGTTTTGTGGAAGTTAATTATAGAGGTTTATTTTTAGGTGAGAGCTCTCACGATCTAGGGTAAAGTGAGAAGGCGTGTCAGACTTTTACTGGCTAAAACTCTCTTATGTTCTTTAAATTACTCTTTGCGGTCTAGGGCCACAGTAAATCTTTCAAACGTTCTCGCCTGATCAGGCTTCCGCCCGACTTGATCCGACCAATTTTGACTCCACAGTCCAGAAAAGACTCATACCAATCTACAATAAAAAAATATTTCAGTCAATTTTCATACCTAATTTATTTATAAAAGTATTTAATTTGAAAATGTTATGATTCAATTACAAAATTCCTTTTATTTTGATTAAAAAGAGCCACTGTACATAGTCGGCAGACAGAAAGGCTATAAAAATTTTAAAGTGCAATTTTCACTCAAATAGGACATTCCCTTCCGAGCCATAACGTTGGCGGAAAGTAAAACTTGGTAGTATTCAAACCATACTATGTTCAGTTGGCTGCATGAACGTTATAGATACTCGTTTTATTACTGCGAAATTTTTAGTTTTTCTGTTATTACCCTTGTCCAATGTTATTGGAATCAACGCAACATGTTTTTTCTTCCATTCTGGTTTGTTAAACGTCACGCTAGATCACTGATTCCTATTATTTTCATATCATTCCTCACACAATCATCTTTTCTTTAACTTTCCTCTCTCTCTCTGCGTGCACATAGGTATATCTCTTTTAATAACATGAAAAATTTACAATTTTCTTTCAACTTTTCAGTCACTGCCACCACTTTTAAACTTAGGGCCTCGTTCACCATCTCCGAGTAGGCACTACTCACTGAATAAATTCAGAAATGTGACAGAATTCGTATGAAATTATCTGTCAAGTAAGATACTCGAAACTTAATCATAGGTGGTGAAACAGGCCCTTACTCTAATGTAATGATACTGATGACTTTATACAGGGTGTCCCAAAACTCAACGATAATCAGGGACCAGATGAAAGGCCAAAGCTATACCAGTTCTGGGAAAAATAAAAAATAAAATCCATATCACTCAGTTCAGCGATAATAGACATTTTTTAAAAAAAGTTGAAATTAGACACCCTTGGTCGCATTTTCAAGGATTGTGATCACCAATGTCACAATTTCACTGTGATTTTTTTGATTTCGTGATCTTCATTAACGATGCTATTAATCGCAACTACAAATTATTGCAAAAAACATTGTTAATTTAATAAAATAAGTTAAGTTTTAGTGAGTCATGGTTCACAAAAATATTGTTCGTTAACTTTAACACTTCATTTTAAAAAAAAATTGTACTACACTACCCTTGGCAAGTTATTTCAAAAGATGGCGTATTTAATCAAGATTTCAAAATGGTGCAACACTTGCCACTTTTCTTGCCATAAAAAAAATATTTCTTATTTTTTTCAAATTGAGCTCAATTTTGAACAACTCAACATTAGGAATTTTTGTTTCTAAAAGGAGATTGACAGGGTGTGGACCAAGTGCATTTTGTTCCTCAGCCCAATACTAACTAACTCTTCAAAATGTGCTCCAGGAGTCAAGATAAAAAAAGAGTTTTTCCAACCTAACCTAAGTTAGAAATCCTTTTAAGGAATTTTGACCAAGTGCTGCCTAGAATGAACACCTATTGCATTTTGTTCCTCAGGCCAGTACTAATCAGCAAACTGAAGCACTTCTAAATCTGTTTCAGGAGTCAAAAGAAAAAAAGAGTTTTTGCAACCTAACCTAACCTAAGTTAGAAATTGTTTTAAGGAATTTTGACCAAGTGCCAAGGTTAGGTTGCAAAAACTCTTTTTTTCTCTTGACTCCTGGAGCAGATTTTGAAGCGCTTTGGTTTGCTGTTTAGTATTGGTCTGAGGTATGAAATGCACTAGATCTTCATTTTGGGCAGCACTTGGTCAACATCGCTGAAAGACCGCCAAAATCGCTGTTCCCAATATTCTGTTTAGATTCTACTCAATTTAAAATATTCGATTTTCTTAAGTATGTTTCAACAAAATCTTAATACACATTCCAAAAATACAGTCATACACTTTTATCTAAATAAAACCAAGGTATCGTTATCTTGAGCAAGGAAGAATGAATCTGTAAAAGAATCCACGGTAAAAAAAAACAGATTTCCCGTAGAATTTCCTCAACCCCGGACGTCAGACGAAAAACCAACAAATGAGAAGTTTCCCTTTATCCGTCTAAAGAAAATTTTAAAGAAGATTCTTGACCAAGAAAGTTTTTTTCAAGTTCATTTGTTCTACCTCTCTTTATTAGCACAATTTTATGAGAAGCTGGCCCCTCGCTGAATATTTTTAACTAATTGTAAGATCCTTACAATCAAGGGACGCGCAAAGAGGAAAAAAGTGAATAGACTATTAGCTGAAAAGCCCGGGAAACGTCGAGCAGGAAATTATAAGCACCATCCTACACAATGTCTATAAGAACTTCCCTTTTGTTATCATCTGGCATTTTGAAGGCCGCTTTCTATGTTTAAAAATAAAATACGCTGTAAATGAATAAAACGATTCCAGTCGCTTGATGAACAACTTTATGTGTTAACTTTTGGGGTGAGAGAAAATTCTTCACAAACTTGCCCTCCTAACTTTTCGCATAGCGAGATGATTTTTTTACACGAAACCCCGAAAATTATGGGCCAAGTGTTCATTATGTTAATGCGTATCGGGGTGAAGCAGCTGCTATTTCATTTATACCTAGGCTTTATGAATATTGTAGGTAGGGAGGAGCGTTGCTGTAGACGTCTAAACGTGCAATTCAAACAATTATGAAACGAGCGAATAGCAAAATAATATGCGAAATAATGTCCCGCATTTTGTGTGGAATGTCTTTCTGCTAATGCTGACTATGTCATTATGCTCTGCTCTGCTCGTTTAGATGGACCCTCTCGCTGTCTCGGTAATCCTTTGCGCGTCGTTGAGCGAGTTAGCTTGCACTTAGACGCCACCTCTGCTTATTAAAGAGTCATGTCGTGGACATCGTGGTGTTAATACCTACCTACTTACTTAAAGCTCGCATAAGAATACTTTATTTTGAGGGTGGGTCATCAAATAACTTCTCCCACTCTGTTTGGTGGAGCGAGAGGGACTGACAGACTTTTGCTGACTAAAACCGACACTGTGACTCTTTTAAACAATGCTACAGCCAGATATTTAAGTATTATTATGCAAACATAATAATACTTATATCCTTGAAAAGCTTAAATTACCGCCAGATGTGACGTAATTTCAAAATAAATTAAACTGTTGATATTGCGAGCGTTAACCGGTTTAATAGCGTGTTGAAAAACTTTTGTTCTGCGACAACACCAATCAATTTTTCGATCGTTTACTAGATGATCCGTGTTTTCATTATTTATTTTATAAAAGTGTTTTTGATCACTGGCGTTCATCAGTCTGTTTGCACTCAATCTTTGTTTCAAATTGAATTCCAACTGGGAGGTATTGATTTAATTTAACAACGGATTTTTATTTAATTTACGTTTGAAATCAGAAAAGCCTGGTATCATTTGATTTTGTTATTTACTTAGACTTTTTTTACTTCGACAAAAATGACGAACTTAGTTACTACAAATATACTGTATTGATTTATATTAAAATTAAATAAAACAAGCAACAATGGAGGACAAGAATAACTGCAAAATATTCTCATGAATTTTCTTCATGCCGAACTTTCCGTAAGACATTCTGTCTTGGCCAACCTCAAACTAAGTAGAAAAGTCGTCTACTTTCGAACAACCTGTAACTGGTCGCGGAAAACTGGCAAAGAACAGCAAACAAACTAGTGGCGACTGCCAATTGATCGATAATGGTTGGGACCGGAGCTTAAATAGGTGTATTGTGGTCGAAACACGCGGAACAAATCTGTATTTTGAACTAAAGCTATAACTCAGCGCCCACCAATATTTATAGCCTAGTTGTGAAGCTTAACACGTTTGTATGTTTGCTGCAACTATAATAAATCCTGAACAAATATCCTCGTATTTTCAATTATACCGTCATGGCATCAGTTTTTAACTTATTACGACTTTAATTAAGGAAATTAGAGCAGTTCACGTTTCAAGTTTTATTACTTACGAACTACTGCGCGACGGATTAACGTTCGGTTTATCTTTGTGATTGTAATATATTCAGTTCTCAGTTTCCGAGAATAATCGACGGATAAACTTGCGATGAAGCTAATGATGGCCGGTAATGAAGATTTTGTGACCAGATAAAGTGAAGGGACTTGGCTTCAGTTGATTTATCAGTTGCGTCAAGAGAAACTGCACTACCTTAATAAAAAACCGGTCCATGTGCGAGTCGGACCCGCGTTCGAAGGATTCCGTACACACCCTAGCAAGTCCTTGCACGCATGCACGATTTGCGCGTGGAGATGCAACGCCGGGGCGAAACTCCGCTGCCACGACAAGTCGCGGTATGGCGGACAGAGTTCCGGCGGGATCTCAGGGTGGCATGGCGACTGCGACTGTCGCAACCCAGTGCTGGGCATGCCGTCATTGCGGCGGTAAGTCCCCTCTTTGAGGAGTGGTTGGAAAGAGGTCACGGCGTCCTCTCGTTCCGTATGACGCAGGTCCTCACCGGACACGGCAAGTTCGGGAGGATCCTGCATCGGATCAAGGAGGAAAGGACGCCCGGGTGTCGCCACTGTGTGGACCGCCCGGAGGACACGGTGGAGCACACGGTAGAGGTGTGCCCCGCTTGGGCGGAGCACCGCCGTGTCCTTGTGGAGGCTATCGGCGGCGGTGACCTCTCGCGCCGGACCCTGGTAGAGGCCATGGTCCGGAGCGAGGAGGGGTGGCAGGCAGTCACCTCCTTCTGCGAAGCAGTAATGTTAGTGAAGGAGGCTGCCGACCGCGTGAGGCAACGGAACTCACGCCGCCGCCGCCGAGATCCCGATCCCGATTTCCGACCACCGTAGGCGCGGGCTCGCGGACGGCGAGCACTGGGTAGCTCGCCGTCCGGCAGTCTGGTAATAATCTAGACCGAGCCTAGTCGTCGACGGCGCGTTCTGTTCCACGCGCGCCTCAAGGAGATGTCAGCAAACTGTAGGGGCCCGGTAGGGCCGAAGCCTCTGGGGAACACGGTATCCGAAAGGTTGTCACCGTGTCCCCCAGATCATGGCAACGAAGGAACGGGGTAGGGGTTTAGTCAGTAAGAGTCTGACACGCCCTCCCGCTCCGCCCAAGAGTGGGAGAAGTAATTCTGATGATTCCCCTACCGGGAAAAAAAAAAAACACGCACACCCTAGCAAAAAAAGGTAAAGTTTGTGAGCGTGTTTGTACGTGTGTATGTTTGTGACAGTTTCACACTTTAACGGAAATCTCCTTGCGCGTGAAACACAACATGCCGTTAACGATTCGGGCTTGATCCGGACGGTTACCGGACGGACGGTCGGCGAGGTTTGTTTATGTCAATTATTTTAATACTGGCTGTACATACTCATTACTCTAGTCGTTACAGATGTGGCGAACGTGTATCGGAAGTATCGTCACGCACCTTTAGAAGGTGACCCACAAGATGGACCTATAACGTGGTTAAGGTCGTGCGAATCCGATGGATGCGAGACGCATAGGACTGGTAGTTGTGGTGACACTTTTAGGAGGCCTTTGTTCAACAGTGGACGTTTTTCAGCAAAAAATATTATGATTATAAGTAGGTACACTTCTGCGTAATCCTTTACGTGAAAACAGGCATGATTGTATTTATATCCTAACTTCTGTTTACAAACAGATTTTCTTTCTCTCTTCTCAAGCGCTACACACTAATATCGAAAAATACTTAGAGGCTTTTAGTGAAATCACTTCACCTGTTGTGTTCAGTAGACAATATACCCTGTATTTAACACCTGGCCACTGGGGAGTTCTCTTAAAGACACCGTTGAGAAATCACGGTAAATGTGATAACAGAGTAAGTAAATAACTAAGCTTTCGATGTTAGGTGTTTGGAAAACAAAAGAATCATTATGTTCTTTTTTCGTTTGGAAGATTGTGTTGTAGGTACTATCTTACTCTGTTAACTACGGATTTATTGGTGCGTGCTAATATTGGCACTAATTTGTCTATTGATTAATTTGATTTTCGTGTCTTTTTTATTTTTTACTAGTTTCTGCCAGTGGCTTCATTTACATGAAGGTAAAAAAATATCAAATGAAAACATACTTCCGGGATAAAAAGTATCCTATATGCTATTCCAGGAGGATACCCTCCTGGAATAGCATATAGGATACTTTTTACTGGTACACGTGGTGGTGGTACACGGGTTATGGGTATACACCCATAACCCGTGTACCGATTTCATCTAGACTCATATTTTAGAAAAACCGTACGATCCCAGCAGCGTCGAAACCTACGAGTACTAGGGAGATGGGTTCATTTCTGAAAGGAAAACCCGGGGTCCTGAAACGCAAGGCAAAGAAAGAACGTAACAGTGGGCTTTAGTCTGTAAAAGTCTGACGCGCCCTCCTGCCCCGCCTTAGAGCGGAATAAGTCCTTGAATGATTTCCCAACTAAAAAAATAAACAAAACAAGCCCATTTGAAACATTTTATAGAAACCAATCTACAAAATACCTCATGCGTACACAAGCGTGTTTCAAAATCTACATAAAACGGTTTAGACATATTTAGTTCACGGCACATTCATAATACATTATCATTTACCGTTCATGGAATCTCTAAACAAATATTGATAAAAAGTAATATTCATTAGGTGTACTTTCGTTTCTTCACATATTTGTAAAAGAAACCATCCGATTATGAAAATTATTTCACTAGTAGACTACGTTTTTTCGGAATAATAAACGGTTCCTGAGGGACTGACGATGTGAGAGTAGCCACGTGTGAAATGCTATGTACTAATATTGTAGTAAAAGTTTCTAAAGAGTACAGTCAAACGGGGCAAATAGAGATTCAGGGGTGAATAGAAACAAAATCTTAGATGCGTATTTTTACGTTATTTATAGTTGTAATTGTTTTTATGTTATTTATAGTTGTTTCTACTGAATAATTTGTTTAGGTCAAGTACAGACTTGACTTAACAATAAATTGTTACTTAATAATCTACGCTTTTTTGGAAGCCAATAAGATAGCTAGGTACTACTTTAATACTCGGTACCAAAATGCATGTTGCTTATACAATATGTAGGTATCTAACCTGTACTGTTCCACTGTTGGGAAAAGACCTCCCTCGATTCCTTTCGTTGTTCCCTTTTCTGGGCCACTTCTTGCCAAATCCTAAAGAAGACATTGTAAGGCCTCGTTTAGGGAGACGCGAGAGCGTTTCGCAGTGCATTGGGCGTCCCAGCGCGTCGTGTTGATCGCTTTTTCCCTTCACGGAGAAGCGGCGCGTGAAGCGACAAACTGGGCACGTACAAACACAAAAAACCGGCCAAGGGCGTGTCGGGCCACGCTCAGTGTAGGGTTCCGTAGTTTCCCGTCCGTCACAATAAGTGTCCCCAACTTTTCATAAACTGTTCGTCCCATCAAGTTCAAAATAATTTTCCTAGAAAGTCTTTATAAAGTTCTACTCTGAAGATTTTTTTCATATTTTCTAAACTTATGGTTCAAAAATTAGATGGGCTGGATGGATGACTTTTAGAGCGATTATTTCCGAAATTATTGATATTATCAAAAAAAAATTTAGTTAACCCCTATTCATTTTTGAATATCCAACAATATATCACACGTTAGGGTTGAAATTAAAAAAAAACGCTTTTTTCTTTACATGTAGGGGGGCTACCCTAATAAAACATTTTTTTCCAATTTTTATTTTTGCACTTTGTCGACGTGATTGACATACATATTGGTACCAAATTTCAGCTTTTTAGAGCTAACGGTCACAGAGATTAAGCGAGGACGGACGGACAGACATGGCGAAACTATAAGGGTTCCGTTTTTGCCTATTGGCTACGGAACCCTAAAAAAGGCAATATGCAGTAGTAGCACATTTGTATGGTACACAGTCGTATGGAGTAGGTGGAAGAACGGTGTCTACCGCGTCTGCTATAACGGCCACTGCACCTACCACTTTTGACTGTCTTCTTTGGTAGACGTCACTACGATTTCATCTACATATTACTAGAAGATAATCGTTACATAATGAGTGTTTTGTTTAGTACTGCTAGTCATAAAATGATTGACAAACGAGCGATGCGACGCGGCATACCTACGGCTCACGGCTGGCGACGATCAATGTGGCGAGCGAGGATGCGGCGGGCGAAGCGTGAACTTAAATAAAACGCGTGTGATCACACTTCTGCCTGAACGCTCTCATATATTCACATTTATGTTTGAATTAACCGCGCAATGCGACGTCGATCGCTCCGCGCAACGCTACACGTTTCCCTAACCGAGGCCTAAATCGTCCCGCCATCTCCTTCGTGGTCTGCCGTGACCCCGTCTCGCGATTAGTTAAAACAAACAAGCTAGCACGCAACAAACGAGCTATATTAATCAGGCTCACAATAAAGAACTCTACTAGGGAAGTATTTCCCCCTCAGCATTTAAAACAAGTGGGCTCATGTAACTCGTATGGTAATACGTACGAAGAAATGATTTACTGCTCAACTTACCGGAAAGCACAAACTTCTTCAGCTGAGGGAAATCATGAACGAGAACTTCACCATATAAGAATTTCAAACTATGTTATGCACTAGATATGGCAGCTGCTGAGCTCACATTTATTCGCTACTTACTTTAAATCCTCGGATGGATTTCAGTGAAGTAAAAAATTCAAGAATATGAAATATTTTTCGTGAATGTTGTGGCTCGTTTAAATTTTTGAGGACAGCTGCGTACGTTGAGATGAAGAGGCGCTTTTTGAGATACATTTTGGCTTTAACGATTGACCATTATAAAACTATTTTATAGTATTTCTAGCAAACTCTGAAAATTACTTAAAACAGCAATATCTTAAAAATTAAAAAAACATATTAAGACAACTTATAATAATAATATAAAATATCGGGTGTCTTCAAGGCTAAAGTGTCTCTTAATAAACTAGATTGCCTCATCATTTACGAATGCATCACTGCTTACCATCAGGCGCAGGCAAGCACTAGTTAACATCTATTAAAAAAAACTTGGTCTTTAAATCCAGTTTATAGGTCTAAGAATTCTAGTGTCAAAATTACCACCAATTTATAAAACAAAAATCACTATAAGCTCCTTTAAAAAAAGCTAATAATCACACTCAAGCGCGCTCAAAATCTTAACACAACAAATTACCCAGAAAAATTTCGGCGCGACGAAAAAATATTCTCATTTTTCGGCGTCATACAATCAGAAGGAATTACGCGAAGCTATTCATCGGACCATGCTTAGTATTCCATCACCAATCACGCCGCTTCACGTGGAGGCTTCAAATACTTCATTAGCCAGTTTGACGCGCCCCTCCCCCCTTTAACCCCCTTTTAAAGGATAGCGCTGATGAGCAACATAATCTGAATTCTGACGATTTGTAAATAAAATCTTTTCACAATTGAGCCTGAAAGGGGATGAAAAAAAATGTATACACGGCGGGTTTGAGGGCTTAAATGTGATTTTTATTTCGTTTTGTAACTGGCTGTTTCATTACGTTTTGTAAAACTTTTGAAGTGATGTAATCCTACCTACAGTTTGAATGACTACAAATGTGCTAATCCGCTTATACGAGTCTCTACAAGGTACAGTAAGGATTTAGACCGTATTTCCATGTTTAAAATTGTAATCTATAAAATACTAATTAATTAATATTATGAAGTTGAAGAGTTTTTTGGGCGAACTCGCTAATCTCAGAAAATTCCATTGTAGTATTAGCTAGCCCATTAATTGAGGAAGGCTAATATTACGCCACACAAAGACCATTATGAGCAGTAAACAAAGACGTGTAATTTGGCTACGATGCAGCATGCAAGCCTAAAAGTAACCTCTTCGCTCTTGACTTAAAGACCGTTTGTAAGTAGCTATTAAGAAACAAAAAAAAAATATGTACATAATTGCAGAACACATATGTTTAGATTTAAGATCAAGTTTCTAGGTCAAAGAGCTTTAAAAACTAAATCCCTAGCTACAGAACAATAGCATGAGACTGGTTCAAGCTCAACCCTGTGTACAGAACCACTCGCTCGCCATACAGCCCATTCATCAGACGGCTCGTAGCTGTCCGCTCAACTAAAGAACGACCATCGGTGCCAGTCACACGGGACGAAGCTTGTTCGAAACCAAAACCTATGTGTGTCAGCCAAACTAAAGCGTGTTTAAAGGTTGCGAACAGTTTGGGCCAATAAAGTTTGACAAACGTTTTGTTTGTTACAAATGTTGGTCGGTTGTGTTTGGTTGGACGTTCTTTCAGTAGTAATTGTAACAAAACCAAAGTTGATTTCCCTATTTTTCCTATTATGTGTCATACAACCACATTATGTCCCTAGGGAGGTAATGTAGTGTGGACGAATAATGAGATTTAAATTGGGAACGTCAAAAAAACAAACATATTAAGTGAATTAAAATGTACGTGCATCGAACAAGTATCATCATCATCTGCTTAGCCTTTTTCCCAACTATATTGGGGTCGGCTTCCAGTCAAGCTGGATTTAGCTGAATACCAGTATTTTACGAGCAGCGGCTGCCTACCAGACCTCCACAACCCATTAACTGGGGTAACTCGGTACTTCATGGCAAGACTGGAGTCAGATTTACTGCATCGAACAAGTATATTCAATAAAAATTAAACTGGCCAATAAGACAAAAAAAAAACAAAAAAGATGTAAGTGCGGGATAGTTATAGAAAATTAAAACTATGAAACCTATTTGCACCACAGCCATCTAGAATCCGAATCTCCACTGTGTCGTACTCTAAAGGTGCTTAAGGCCCACCTGAATGCCGACTGCGTTTGCTTATCGAATGTGTTTGTTTGCGGAAGAATGGAATAAAATAAAACGTGCTGGTCAGGAGTTCTATGAGAGACAGTATGTAAGGGTGTCCAAAGTCCACTGTTCCATGTTAATTTGTTTAATTGTATTCAATCTTAAGTTATAATTTAACATTTATTTTGAATCACTACACAGTATAAAACAAAGACACTGTCCCTATGTATGCTTAAATCTTTAAAACTACGCAACGGATTTTGATGCGGTTTTTTAATAGATAGAGTGATTCAAGAAAAAGTTTTATATGATTCAAAAGGAAGGTATACATGCATAATATAGTAGAATAACACTGATAAATTTACACCTGTGCGAAGCCGGGGCGGGTAGTATTATATAAACTAGTGCTTGACTGCGATCCCACCTGATAGTAATCAGTGATGCATTTGTTGACGGTGAGGCGCACTAGTTTATTAAAAGCCTATTCTCTCTAGCCTTGAAGATTCTTATTCCTCTAACATTATTTGTTATTAAAATATTTAAGTTTATTATTATATTCGAGCGCCACGTACCCAACGACGAGTATCCTTCAGCGTTATTAAGCTTCAATTTGTTCAGGAATACAGGTAGGCCTTGTCAAGTTTCAAGTATCGAGTCAAGTGAGTACTCTCGAGGAACAGTTTCCTTACAAGCTCGCCTTCATAGCAATCCTGATATTACTTCTTGGAAGTCATCTTACCGTGAGTTAAGGATATCCTAGTTCAGGGGTCGAGAACCCGAGACTCATTGATGTAGTTTACTAACATTCTAGAGGGTAAGTAAATGTACAAGTTAATACTATCATTAAAGTGTGTCAACAATTTTTCTGTATTTTCAGGTTCCGGAAAACGCTTCTCATGAGCTGATTCGTGGAATCGTAAGCCCGTTAGACGCTTTTAAAGGAATGAGGTACCTACGATTTTATCGCTATGCTATATGCTTTGTATGTAAGTGCGCCCATATATACAGCTCGCTATCGATGCAAGACTATTGGCGAACATGGAAACAAAATATGAACACACATTTCACACAACACTATATTTCCAACAACAACGTTTTCTAGGAAAGCTATCCAATATTTTCGTAAACATTAACTTGACTGCAGATTAGGTACTGGCCTTTTTAGGTTTTACTGAAACACTCCGTGTTATTTATCAGAATGCGGATATTTTGCGGAAAATGGTAACAAAACAAAAAAAGAAATAAGACCGGATATCTGGCATGGTTTTAATGTGAATAATCGAACCCCACTGGTTCCTAGTTGATTACAGAACCCTTAAAAAGTCCAGTAGGTAAAATCTCTATGTACTTAAAAGTTAATGTAGCAGTTTTTCCGTTTACGAAATTGACCGTCAAAGTGTAGGACAGTATAGTACCTACTCAAAAACAAATCCAATACAAAATTTATGAATCATTTCAAATTCAAATAACATGCAGAACACAAACAAAATAATCCTCAAAACATGTTAACTAATTACATGTAATGTTATTTTCATTATTCATAGTTATCACAAAAGCTTTAAAATGACTAAAATACAAAATACAATACACGATTTGATCAACCATCAGTATTTCACATAAGCTCTAATTAACACGATTGTAAAAGCTTCGCAAATGCACTAATTATAAATTGAATGAACAATATTTGTTTAGTGTGCAGGAATTGTTTAATGTGCTTTTCAAGATATGGTAGAAAGCTCTCTCGTTTTCGTATGCACGTGAAACTTACGTTTGTTTGTTAAATTCTTCACTAATTAACCACAAAATTATGTTGCCTGAGAATTGTAAAAATAGTATTATAATTATCATCGCTGGTAATAACTATAGGGATTTGAGTTTTACTCCATAAGACCTATTCTCATACACACAGCTTGGTCGCGGATCCTTTACGCAGCGGCGGTGTGAACGTATTCGCTGCGAAAACGACCGGTGACCAAGCTGAATGTGACCCAAAGGGTCATGGTCTCCCACAGATAGATCCGAAGTCAACCTATGGCCCCAGTAGGCTTCTGTCTTGCTGGGCTCCTACGGTTTTGCTGACATCTCTTTGAGGTCACATGGGACTACGCGTCATCGAGTAATCGGGCTCGGTCCGCACGGTTACAGGGCGGCCAGACAGCAAGCTACCCATTAACCCATTGCTCACCGTCCTCCATGAAACTTAGTACGATTTTTTATTTCAAGTCTGCCCAACTGTAACATATAGCTCTCTTTCGGCACTGCCTCCAATCGCGATTCAATTCGAATTCAGACAGCTACCTTTGGAACAATCTTTAACTTCGGTTCCGACCACAAATGATCGTAAGCTAATCAGTTAGTCTAATGAACCCACTGAGTTTTATGCTTGGTCACACGGTAGCGCGCTACTGGCCGGCCAGGTGCTACCATAAACTCACAAGACTGTACCACTATTCACCAAATCAGGCAGGAATCATAGTAAGACAATTCAATTAGTGAACTTCTAGAGAGGAATGAATTTTACAGGAGAAAAGATTTATTTTTCACGGACACACGAAACGATCATGTTCGGAGTTTTTGGTTCTTTTGTTTTTGGTTATTGAACCTGTATCGTATTGGCATGCACATTGCACGTAGCTATAGTCCGTCTAATGAAAGCGCGACCTGAGAAAAAGAGGTTAAATCCAAAAAAAATGTATGTGGTATTTCTAATTAGTAGAAGAATCATGTCTTGACATTTAATTTTTTTTTTATTTCCTACAATTGCGGCTGAATAATGTTGACAATTAAATTTTAAAAAACTGCAGGTCGCGCTTTCATTAGACGCACTCTATGAAGATCAATGGGAAGCCGTACGCGTGACTCTTGGCTCCGTCATTGATGGCGGTGAAGAACGATGAAAGGGTACAAAATTAAGTTGGAATTGGTTTCATGTCCGCACAGGTTTTGTTCACTTTAAAAAAAAGGAAAATCAGTTGAAAAATTGAATTAAGGCTGGAGCCGCGAGTGGCAGATACATACTTAGTTGAAATATAAATGTTTGTGACTGCTTTCTGAAAAACGATCATACTTTACAATAATACTTTAATTGTATGGCATCACAAATAAAACCGCTAAAATGACTTTTGTAATATATCAGAGGATAAATATTCTGTGATAAATATAGATTTATATATTACCAAAACTAATTTAAACTTTTGCTAAAACAATCAAAAACTGTTATACGAACGTAAATACATTCCTTTTCAAAATTAGCCCGAGTAGGCTGGCGGTCGAAATTGTTTGTCGAGTGGTAAAACTAAATCACAATTAATGTACCTAAAACACAAATTTAACATTAAAATTATTAATGTAAATAATGTTATTAAGCGTAAAGCGGAATCACAATTATTTTACTGTCATCATGAACATTTGGAGCCGCTAATAAAATAGGTACCTACTTACAATTCGTCCGTTATTATAAGTTGGCGAGTGTGAAGTTAGGCTCTGCGAATTTTGGCGCTTGAAATATCGTACAAATATAAAGGTTTAAAAAAAAAATGCCAATAACTGTTTTTAACAGCAATAAGAACTGCAAATTGCATTTATTTTTTAAAACCTTTATTATCGTACAAAAATAAAGGTTTTAATTAATAATTTCAAGCACCAAAATTCGCAGAGCCTAACTTCACACTCGCCAACTTATAGCGGACGAACTGTACCTAAGATTAGCGATGCGTGTTGGCGAGAGATTTTGTTAAATTGTTAGAATATCTCGATGGTTTTCGATTGTATCGACTTTAACTCGATTCCGACTCGATCTGTTATTGTGACTGGCGCGTTCATTCGCGAGTTATTTCTCGATGGTTTAAAGTTACGAGTGAGTGACTAATTCATACAATTAAAAACTAGCGGTCAATTCCGCTGACTCGTAACAAGCGAAAAACATCTCCTTTCGACACCGGAGTCTGTGTTTCCTGATAGCTACAACTTAGAAGTCTTCAAGTCAAGCGTGAACAGGCTACTTCTAGGCATGCGTGCTCCATCGTCGGCCACATCATCGTTTACCATCAGATGAGATAGTGGTTAAACGCGAGCCTATACATAATAAAAAAAAATCTCGATAATATTATCTGCTGCTTCGTGGCTGTATAATTTTTTTTTTTGTAGAACGGCATGAGCTTGGCGTATTCATGTGTATAAAAACCCCGTAAACAATAAATAAAAAAAAACTCGTATATTTTGTAGCACAGCGAGTGAATGGTTAACTCGATAGTTCATTTTAGCGATTCCGATTCTCTCGATTCTTAAAACGTCTCGGAATGGCCCATCACTACCTAAGATTCGAAGCTCAGGTGGCGAGAAACATTACGCAGCCACTTAATTATTGTGATACTCCTTTAATATATCTATTTATTAACTAGATTGGGAAGCTCTTTGGATAAATTAGAATAGTAATAGTGGGACACTGATCTTCAAGGTTAAGCAACACTTGCCGATGTCAGTACATGGATGGGTGGCCATTCAATATTTACCAAGACTCCGCCGTGCCTCAGAAAGCTTTAACTTCAACTCTTCATTCATTGAGCTTGGCACCATTTAGCCTTGCAGGTTAAGCATCACTTGCCGAAGTCAATAAATGGATGGCCGACCATTCATTGTTTAACATGAATCCGCCGTGCCTTAGACGGCTTTGGTTTGAATTCTTCATAAATGATATTCATAGAAGAGAAACCATAATTTTGCGAATAACACGTGCGAAGTATTAACTGGATGAGTACGATCATTAAAATTTATTTTTCACTTCAGCACCTCAAACAAGTATGTTTTGCAGTTTAAAGACAGTGAGCAAAATTCGATTTTGCTGCGAGCGTGAGACAAAGTAACTTTTTAATTATTTTTTTTAAATGCCGAGTCAGTGCTGGGTCTACTCACAACATTCGAAAGATTTGAACTTCACTTTGTTCTGTCACTTTCACTTCGATACGAAAAGAGCGAGAGATAGAAATAAGTCGATTCAAAGTTCGATTTTCAAATTCCATACATAATAGGCTCAAAAAAGAAACCAACAATAAAACGTTCGGAAATACGTCACCTACAAAATTTCAAATCAAGGTTTAAATGTAATTATTATACTTTTCTCTTAATAATCGAATTATATTTTTTTATGATCAAATAAAGAGATGTTGAATTAAAAAATACGAAGTTTATCATGTATCTACATAATTATTTAAAGTTTTAACAATCTTTATTGTGACAGAATAATTTAGTAATAGTGCAATTTCCGAACGCATCTTTAAAAAATAGCGGGCTTTAATTTTTTATTGTTTTCTTCTTCTGTTCGCTAGCTACAAAGTGCGATACACGTTGGATTTTATTAAAATAAAAATAAATAAATATGAGTGAATCCAGTGATGATGTCTTAAATATCATCATCTGCCTAGCCTTTTCCCAACTATATTGGGGTCGGCTTCCAGTCAAGCCGGATTTAGCTGAATACCAGTATTTTACGAGGAGCGGCTGCCTACCAGACCTCCACAACCCATTAACTGGGATAACACGGTACTTCATGGCAAGACTGGAGTCAGATTTTACTGGCTTCTGACTATCCGTAACGACTGCCAAAGATCTCCAAATGACAACCGGGACCAACGGCTTAACGTGCTTTCCGAGGCACGGAGGAAACTCGTTATGTTAAGATGGTCATCCATCCACAGACCAACCTAGGCAAGCGTTGCTTAACCTTGAAGATCGACCTGTGCGGCTGCTATTATCTAGCCACGAGCTCCTCCTCGTCTTAAATATACATGTGGTTTAAATATTACCAAGTTGTATTTTTTATTACCTTTACATTATTTGTTCTCGCTGCTGAAGTGAAAAGTTGTATGTGCTACACGAGACCAAAGTTATTTGCATCTCGTGTCTTTGAATCCCTCGCTGCACTCAGGATTCTAACCTAGAATCACTCGCTACGCTCGTGATTCAAATATAGAATCCTTCGCTTACTCGGGATTCAAAATCAACACTCGCGGCAAAAACCAACTTTGCTCTCTTGTTGCACAAATAACTATTGTGCCTGGTTGTAATTTATCTGTAACATGTATGGATTTAGCAATATATAAGTATGTTTATCAGTTGTCTAGTACTTACTCATACCACAAGCTCTGCTTAATTTGTGACTAGACGGCGTTGTGGAATATTACTGTTAAATATTATTATTATCGAAATAATTTCATAAACGAATTTCCCAATCCTATTTACTAAATCAAAATAGAACCTATATCACAAGCTCTGTTTAGTTTGGGACTAGATAGCAATGTGGCAAATTATTGTTAGCTAAATAATTTCATGAACGAGTTTATATAATTTTCCTAATACTATTTACAGAATCAAACAAAATAGAACCTATAGCCAAAGAAGTAGGATTCTTTTTTCTTTGCTATGTTTTCTCTATATTTATAAGGATAAACGTAAGTGCATCAAATCGGAGGCGTGGTGAAGGCGGGCTCGAGCCAAGCTTTTTTATTTGATGTTCTATTGAACTTCCGTCGCGAGTTATCTTGATGCAGTCAGGTTTTATATTAAATCGGACGATTCAAAAATATCACAACTGTTTTCTTTGCTCACTACTATCCTCCTGAAGTGTTTTGAAATGGATAATTGGAAATTCTATCTAAATATTTAGAAAGAGAAACTGATTGACTGAAATATCAACGCACTGTCGAAACTGCTAAGACTAGGCTCCTGAAACTTTTTCCTAAGCTTCCTTTTGTGACCTAGGCTAACACTAAAAAAGGTACTTCTAAAATTCACCCTCTAAAGGGAAGAAACGGGACCTAAAGTTTGTATCGAAAACCTACTTTCAAGCAGGCGGAGCCATTGGCAGAAGCTTGTCTAAATATATAAAACATAACCCTTCTTACAGTCAGGTAAATAGACAAACTGACTGACTGGCATATCAACGTACAGATGAAACTACAGGGCCTGTGCAAAATTTTGGACAAGGTTTCCTTTTATAAGAAAGGTGAGCACTAAGAGAGGATTTCTAATATTCACCCCCAGTAGTGATGAACAGGGGTCCGTAATTTGTACAGAGAAACCTAAATCCGCGCGGGCGGAGCCACTGGTAAAGGCTAGTCGAATCATACAGTGCATTTTACCTAACAGACAAACGTACATTCGTTTATTATTGAAAAGTCGTTTTCAAACTATAATAGAAGTATATCTAAGCCACTCTATGGAGGGATCAAGCCATAAGCGGTAGGTTTCAATTACCATTAAAATTGACTTCGGCCCCAACCGGCCAATTTTTCATCTTCCAACGTTACTCTTTCGATTTTCTTTTTCATGCATTTAAACGAAGAAGCAACAAGTAGTTGCAGAATTTCAGTTTTGATATTTTTTCAATCAGTATCGGTACTGGTCGGAATTGATAGTTGATTAATCTTGGTTGAATGATGAAAACTGAACAGGGATAGAAAGGAAATATGAATATTTTTGCTGCACACAAGGACTTGTTAGATACATAAATGCTTTTTTGCACGCCGCAGTAACTCTTTTGAACAATCCTGTAGCCCGTCAAAAATGCTCCCTAACACAGCTTGTAACCACGATATTTAAAAAGAAAAAATAAAACGGAATATAATAAGAAACCGATGACGTCATATATGAAGATCTGAACTTAAAGGAGTGGATCGAGACAATACTACAATCCAGTTCAAGCAAAACTAAAAGAATCGATAGCAACTGCAGAATAAATTGGGACAAAAAACAAAACTATTCCTGAATTCAAGCCAACATTTCAAGTAACCACCAACCAAATAACAAAAATACATATTGTGTACCAACACAAATAAAAATATACTTAAAAAGAAGCGTAATATATCCTGATTTCAAAGAGTATTCCTTCTAAATCCGTCGCAGTGATCCAAGCAATACTTATCCAGTACATTATGGAATAGCCGTTACGTACAGCACAAATCTTGAAGTCGATTACCATAAACAACGATAAAGCTGAGATATTTGAATAAAGAAAACAGAGTA
This sequence comes from Mythimna separata, assembly GCA_030763345.1. NCBI lineage: Eukaryota > Metazoa > Arthropoda > Insecta > Lepidoptera > Noctuidae > Mythimna > Mythimna separata. Next base: position 10,575,452 of record CM061172.1, on the reverse strand, counting down.
ATAACATAATTCGATGTTCGCATCATTGGCATAATGGTGGAACGCCATGCCATGAACTAAGACCTTATCCTCCAACCCAGGATCGGATCTGTATAATGGGAAAATTCTTCCAATATGGTTTTCCTATAGATTTTTTGTGGTTGTGTTTACAGTATGATATGAATTGCCATCGATATTTCCGACCATGAATATATACACATAGGAGAGTTAATGAATTCGCTGAAGTGTCTCTATAAGTATATTCTTTATTACACTTAAGGCTTCGGAGATCTTTATTTCATCAGCCATAAACACTGAGAATCAGTTTCTGTAAAAGTATAGGCACTATTTTTACAGTAGATGTGTCCTGGGATTTTTTCCTTTAAGAACACTATTCTCATACATAGCTTGCCAAATATTAATGTTTACGGTTCTAGTACCTCAACTACAACGATTTACGTAAGCTTTCTCAAGATGGTCTTTTTAAAAACACGGCTACTATTTTTGTCTTCACAACCCTTTCCTACCCACATCACCTTTATGAATATATAGCTGATAGCTACAACTTAGGGGTCTTTGAGTTAAAAGTGAATAGGTTACTTCTAGACAAGCGCGCTCTATTATCGGCCACATCATCGCTTACTGTCAGTTAAGATAGTGGTCAAACTCGAGCCTATGCATAATAAAATAAAAAATATTTGCTGAGTACGTTAATAATGCATAGATAAAAATGTTTCTGGTCGTAATGCCCAGTCATTAAGAGACGATTTGCGCCATTAACCCTACGCGATCTAATCTCTTAAACACCTCTTAAATTGTAAGAAGAGGGGAATATTTATACAAAACTTCATTACCAAGAAAATCCTACTTTGTTTCATTCGCGCTATAATATCTGCTGAACACTTGCACCACCTCAGAAGTAGGTTATAGTGGCTACCAGCAGTTTCATTCTGTTGAAGCCGATTACGAGTTTCCCTAGCTCTTACAATGTCGTCCAATAAGAGAACTCACTTGGATTCAACACGTGAGATCGTTCGGAAACATTGTTACAATATACGGTATCACGGACTCGCCGCCTCACACCCTAATATTTAATAAAGCTTGCGAAATGGAATTGCGATTTCGAAGAAGATTACAAGTAAGATTGTGTTTGTATTACCGAAGTTTACGCTGTTATGTTCCGAATTATTGTAGTTTGTTTTTTGTCGTGGATGGGTTTTCTAACGTCTGTTTGTTTTAATGTGCTTTGAATGGTAACGGACGTTGATTGTAATTGTAGGGCTAAAAGCGTCAGTGGAATGTTGGTAATTCAAATTCAAATTGTTTTATTTTAGGAAAACTGGATCCACGGGTTAGTGTACAACAAAAAACTTACAAAAACTATTGTTAATTCAGCCCAGTTTTCTATTTTAAGTTCTTTTAGTCCATCCAACGCTTGTGTGGTAGATATCGCTGTTTAGACCGTTTTCACATTTTCCGATCCGATATCGGTATCGGACGACGATACAATATCGGGGTAAGTAAAATGTATGAAATACCGTGCTCCGATATCCGATATCGGGTCGGACAATATGAAAGATAGGCACATATTTCATACATTTTACTTACCCCGATATCGGATCGGCGTCCGATACCGATATCGGATCGGATAGTGCGAAAACGCTCTTACAGCCATCGATTTATGTAAAATTTGTGTTACTATTTTGGTTTAAATAAAGTTCATTCTATTCTATTCTTTAAGGTTGCTCGTTGTTATTCTGCATTAAAATTGAAAAGGTTTTAGATATTTAATTTTGAAACTTTATATTATATTTTGCTTGATCCCTTTAATCTTTATTAGGATTTGTTGATTAACTCTAATAGAGAATGTCTAAAAACTTTTAATAAAAAGATGATTATGAACAGCAGATTTTTTTTTTAAACTTTGCCTCATACTAGAAATTACTCTTGTATTTAAATTCGCATACATAAGACATCCAGACCCGAAACAACTACATGTAAGACAAATCTACGCTCTGCGCGGAAATCGAACCCGTGATACGCGGTGCAGCAGCCCATTGCTCAACCACCAAGCCAACCGTGAAAATATTTATTTGTTTCTTATGTATGATTGCTAATTATTAACTTTTCAGTAGGTGGAAGAGCAGTGGTAGCGCAGTGGTAACGGCCCCGGTCAGCCCGAGGCCCCGGGCCAGGTCGAGTCGTGAGTTATAGGTCGGAGGGCAAACCTATCCAGATGCATTACTTTAAGTATATAATTTATTTCATCACCATTGCTCTCAAAACGGTGCAGGAAAAGGATCGTGAGGAAACCGGCATGTGCTGTACCTAAGTCCCAGCAGTGGGAACATTCCAAGACCCATTATGTTAAGCAATAGATAATAAACCAAACTCCAATAAAGATCAATAACTATAAATAAAAATATAATAAACTTAAATTAAAAATTATTTTCTACCCAGAGTAAATTTCAAAATTCATTAATGTATCCTGAAAGCAAGTTCACAATATAGCGAGCACTTTATTTATTAACTTACGTCACGTCGTTAAGGCATGACACCCTGGGTTTACTTGCTGCGCCTTTTCACTTAGCTGCAGTCAAACTTCATTGGGTGTTGAGCTGTTATACCTGTATTGTTGAGCTGGTTGAGTTAAGTAATTCGTTCTCTCTTTACGAGTATATAAATTGAGTAAGCTGTGGGTAGAAGCTGTTGATATCGGGTATTAAAGTTTGAGTTTTAAATTAGCTTGGTTGGATTACAGACATTATAGAATTATTTAACTCTGGTATTAATAAGAAGAAATCGCCGAGTGTGATAAGGCCGTCAATTGTAAATTTTTAATACAAGTTTTCCTTTTTATAAATTGTTACTTTGGTGTTAATAAATAATTAGTCATAATTATACACTTTTGCTATGGTTTATTTTGTTCTCACAGTTACTCAGGTCTTGTTAATAATTGTCTTCACTTTAATTTTTTTTTAAACATTGCCCTGACACTAAGAATTACCCCTGTATCGTGGGTGTGTTCACGAACATATAAATTCACCTACACAAGACCTGGAAAAACTATCTGTAGGCCTTACAAATATGTGTTCCGTGTGGGAATCAAACCCACGATACACGGTGCAGCAGCCAATCGCTCCACCATTGCGTCAACCGTGCTGTCGTTAATCACATGATTAATTATTTTAAGAAGTGGGTAAACGTAACTATATAGAATCCATATGGATTTTATCGACTTGCTTCCCTCCCTGTTTCGGTGTCAGAGACGAAGATTGAATTACAATCATGATAAATTACTTCAGTATGATACAGTCAGCGCCATTTTGATATATTAGGCGTGGGTCACGAGATTATTCGAAAGATTCGCTGCGGCCCTGGAACCGTAAGGTCAACTGGAGAACTTGGATGGGTTTTAGTTAGGAAAAGTCTGACACCTCTTGCTCAACCCTTTTACTGACTAAAACTCACCCGTATTACGCGCCTCAGCAAGTTTTGAGTTACCTTAGTATTTGAACTCTAAGGTGGAGTGAAATCGCGAGTTTCAGTCTGTTACTTACCCATGAGTGTCTTTTAGTTGCTCTTTGCGTTCCATAACTATGGTATGCCTTTTAGGTATTCTAGCGCCATCGTTCCTTCTGAGCGCCTACGGTTTTGTTGACATCTCATTGTGGTTGACATGGAACCCTACGCGCTATCAATGACTTGGGCTCGGACCTTATCAGAAGGCCGAATGGTGAGCTACCCATTGCTTATCGTTCGCAAACCCGCATGAGTTCCTTAAATTGAATCTTGACACACCCTTCTTTCATCAATCAACCAAAAGCTTGTACTGCAAGCATTGTGATTGATACAAAGTATTTAATTAAGATTCTCGATTGATCTTAATAAATGAGTTCATAAAGCGAACTAATTCTGCAGAGCGCAGTATTTTATGTTCCTAAGTCAGCTTAATAAAATGCCATCATTTATAACTTAGGCCAACTTACCGACAGAGCTTAAGTTAGCAGATTAATAACTTGTCTCAATATATTACATGGATTCTACTCATTTATCAGTGAGTCCAATTTGTAATCATTAGGACTTTTAAGTAGTAAAGGCATATTCAGAAAGCGTTTCGAATTATTTTAATACGATTACGCTGGTATAATATCGATACCTTTGGGTAGAAAGGTCGTATAAACCAAAACCCGACTTTTCAGTAGAGCAGAAAAACTAATTTTTTTTTACATAAAAATTCATAACTTTTTTCCTTTTGAAGTTATAAAAAAATGATCTATGAGAAAGGTTCTTACATTTTGCAGATGAAAAAGGTTAAATCATCAAAACCCAGCTATCTTCTTTAGTTTTAAAGTTAGCTTGCATTTACGTCTAAGAAAAAATCAATGTTTGGTTTATACACCCCATGAAAATGTACTTTGAAAAAACTGTGGGGGTCGTATATCCATTTTTGGTAACCATGAGGGTCATATTTAATGTCGTAAAAACCCATATATGTAATTTTTTTTGTATTAAAAACCATTTATAATCATAGATCAATTGAATTCTGACTAATAAATAATCCTGTTACACATAGAATTAGTAGGAACTCAATTATTATTATTCTAATACCCAATAATGGTCGATTCAAAATTTCAAATAAAATAAAACTACCTGAAATATGAAATCAACATTTATTAAGTATTATAATACATTCTAATCAATGGTATCTGTCCGGTACCTATCATTTATCGCGCTCGTTCTTCTGCTTGTCGCTGCGCGCAAATGCGAGCCTTGTATGTTGATCGTAAAGTGCTTCTTGCAATCTTGTTCTTCCTGCCCTTATCCCATATTACTTGGAGTCGGCGCAACACGTTTTCTTCTTCCATTCTGTCCTGTCGTCCGTAACACTGTCACTAACTTCCTTTTCTTTCTTATCGGTCCTTACGCAATTATTATTTATCCATCTTTTCTTTGGCCTCCCTATCCCTCTCCATCCATCCACATGTAAATTCAGAACTCTTTTAGTAACAGGCGTTTCATTCCTTCTCTTCACATGACCCTACCAAGACAAACGATTTCCTTACAACTTTTCAGTCACTGCCGCCATTTTCAAACTTCCCCTAATACACTCATTTCTCAGTTTGTTCATTTTTGTCACACCACACTTCTCAATATTCTCATGTCCACTACATGCAATCTTTTTTCATCCATCTTTTTCACAACCCAACATTCTGACCCATACAGTATGACAGCTCTTATCACAAACTTGTAGATCCCTTCAACTTGAGGGGCATTCGTGGATCACAAGTTGTTCCCGTGACCTGTCGCTGTTTCATCCATCCTTCGTTGCTCGGATGTGTTATGTCCCGGTCTACCTCACCATTTCCTTGAACAAACGAACCGAGGTACTGAAAGTCGGAACAAATCGGTATATTCCTAGCGAGAACTAAAAGCGAAAGATTGGAGGGACCGCCGAAATCGCAGAACAAGTACTCTTTTTTGGTTCTTCTCAATTTCAGGCCAACACTCTCGAATCTTTGCCACAACACCTCCAATCTTCTCTGAACCTCAAGGCCACTCTCGGCAACCAGCGCAATGTCATCGGCAAACAGCATACACCAGGGGGCATCTTCCTGAATGTCTAACGTCAAAGCGTCCATTATCAGCAGGAAAAGTTAAGGGCTGAGAGCTGACCCCTGACGTGGGCGGACCGCCACATTCAAACTGCCACTGGTGCCTACTGTAGACCGGACTTGGATACTACACCGACTATACATCGATCGGATCAACTGCACACACTTCACAGGCACACCTTTCTCCTTAAGAGCCCACCACAGAACCTCACGATGTACCCGGTCGTATGCCTTTTCGAGGTCAATTAATACCATTTGTGCAAGTTTTTATGTGCACCTCTGATTTCTCGCACAGTTGGCGTATAGCGAAAATGGCATCCGTTGTACATAATACCAAATTGGTTCTGTGAAATTTCACTCTCTTCTCTCAACCGCCTATCAATACTTCCTCCCTTACTTTCATAGTATGTGACATTAGCTTTATTCCTCTATAATTGTTGCACTCAAGAACATCACCTTTGTTTTTAAAGATGGGCACCAAAAAACTTTTGTACCAATCATCAGGTATGAATTCTTCTTTCAAAAACTTATTAAAGAACAGAGCTAACCACACCCATCCATCCACTCGCAGTAACTTCCACACTTCAACTGGTATTCCAAACTGGGCCAATGGCCTTACCATTTTTCATTCCATTTACTGCTATTCTGACTTCATCCATACTAACCATTCTCACTAACCCCACATTTTCTGGTTTAGTTTCTAAAATCCCACTCCAATCATTTTCCTCATTCATAAGCTTTCAAAATATTCCTTCCACCTCTCTTTGATTTTTTCATCATCTGATAGAACCATTCCAGGTTCATTCTTTACACATTTTACTTGACAAACATCCTAAAGTAAGGTGCGACTTGCAATGAACATGGTTTATACACCAACGTTGCGAACTGTGTTTGGATTTACGACGTCAAATTTAACCTGTGTTTAGGTAATGTATTTAACACTTTAGGGCGTAAAAACCATTTACAATTAATGGATTTAACACTTTAGGGCGTAAAAACCATTTACAATTAATGCATTTAACACTTTAGGGCGTAAAAACCATTTACAATTAATGCATTTAACACTTTAGGGCATATAAACCATTTACAAATAATGCATTTAACACTTTAGGGCGTTTAAACCTTTTATAAATAATGCATTTAACACTTTAGGGCGTATAAACCATTTTCAATTAACGACTATTTTTACACCCTGAGTTATTTTAAATTATGGTCATTAAGTCATAACAAAATTACAAAAAAAAACTATTTGGCTTTTACATTGAAAATTTACCTTTTTTAAGAGGCTATGACCGAAAATTTCTGGGTCGTATTAACAATTTTTGAGCGAATTTCTACATTTCGTATATACAGATCGATAGAGAAAAAAATTCTGAGAAAAATGGTATATATAACTCAATTTGGCCAAAATGGTTTATACGACCTTTCTACCCAAAGGTAGCGATATAATTCGTTGGGTATTTTGGTGGTGAGCGAATGTAGGCACTATTTCAGTATTTTAAATGTGGGTTTATATTAATTAGTCCCTACTTTGACATCCCCTAGATAGCTATAGGCACATGCTACGCCATAGACGTTGTTACAAGCTAATTAGTTAACCATTCGACGTATAAATATTTATTCCGTGGGAAAATCGAACCCGCAATATACAGCACAGTAGTCAATCGCTCAATCGAGGAGAAGCTCGTGGCTAGATAATAACAGCCGCACGGGTCGATCTTCAAGGTTAAGCAACGCTTGCCAAGGTTGGTCTGTGGATGGGTGAGCATCTTAACATACCGAGTTTCCTCCGTGCCTTGGACAGTACGTTAAGCCGTAGGTCCCGGCTGTCATTTGGAGATCTTTGGCAGTCGTTACGGATAGTCAGAAGCCAATAAATCTGACTCCAGTCTTGCCATGAAGTACCGTGTTACCCCAGTTTATGGGTTGTGGAGGTCTGATAGGCAGCCGCTCCTCGTAAAATACTGGTATTCAGCTAAATCTGGCTTGACTGAAAGCCGACCCCATATATAGTTGGAAAAAAGGCTAGGTGGATGAGTCATTCGCTCAACCACTGCGCTGACAGTGCCGTCAAATTAATCAGCCTTATAATGTTCCCACTGCTGGGACCCATCCTAGCAGCGAGGACATTATAAGGCTATTTTATACTATGCTTTAATCTTCTTTTTCTTGGCTTAATCTTCATTGAGTGAATCTTAGCAATGAATTAATAATAATATATGATCAAACGAACTTCTTAAGTGAAGTTCGATCGATATAATATGAGTGGTTTCATTTGAAGATATAAATAAACAGGTAGTCCTTTCACCTACAAGGCAACACTCGCACGCTTTTAAAAGTTATTTATAATTAGATTTAGGAATAGATTTATTTTTAAATAATAATCGATTCAATAATCGACTCGTCTATGCTACACTATACTTGACAGTTGACGGTGACCTCATTCTTTTTAGAGTTGCGACTTGAGTTCAAGTCCTCTCGTGTTAAAGTAAAAATAAACTGGGATTTGGGAGGGTTGGGTATTTATATCTTCAAATGAAACCACTCATATTATATCGATCGAACTTCACTTAAGAAGTTCGTTTGATCATATATAATATTTCGTGGTTTCATTTTCGATATAAATAAACAGGTAGATGTTCAGAGACTGTATTATTTTTACGTTTGTTGTATGCCTCTTGGATAGGTGTATAACCATCAAAACACGAGTTAACATAAAGCATCAACTTCTTATATTATTCTCATAACATAAAACATAAACTTCTTAGATTATTCAAAAAACAATTAAATTACAATCACTTTTTACAATTCGTAACTTAATCATGTATGTAAACAAACAGATTTTGCAAAACTAGATTTTTCAACAATAGGCCGATTGTAAAACTTAGCAAAGGCCTGGGAGGACGCGGTCCAGCCAGCAGTTTTTCGGATGAGTTCAAGACTTAGCCCAGCCGCGCGCGCCGTTGACGTGGCAGCATGGCGGGCGCTGTGTGCGCCGTAAACTGACACGTCAATGCCGCTCGCACACAACGTTTGTTTGATCCACCTGCTTATAGTCTGTGCTGTCGCGTTCTTGTAAGGACGCTTCACAGTAATTAAGAGGTGATCTGTGTCTGCAGGCCTTAAGGCCTTCGTTGCCGACATGTAGTCAACTAGCGTTGTGGCTGGACAAATGGAAGGATTTTCAAGAAAATATGGTAAATACAAAACCGGCTGGTCCCGTCCTATCCCTGAGGTTTTAATAATGTCCGTTATAACAATCTCAATACCGTTTGAATTGATTTTAATATTATTTATTTTAATTAATGAAAAAGTTTGTACTCTGTGTGCAGTGCACAAACCCAGTAAAACAACAAGTTTTTTAGTTATTTTCTCTAAATTAAGCTGATTATGTGGAACCCATTCCGAAATATGGTCCAGCACTATTTGAGGATCCCAAGTAGTTGAGTATTTTGGTAAAGATGGTCTCAGTTTAAATACCCCTTTAAGGAGGCGTTTGACGCACACGTCTGACGCTAAGTTGTTTCCTATGAGCAAGGATAAGGCTGAACGATGACTGTTAATCGTGCCGTAAGACGCACCTTTATCAAATTGCTCAGTTAAAAAAGTGACTATGTGAGGGATGGAACTCTCGAACACATTACAATGATTATCCTTACAGTACTGCCACCACAACTTAAAACAAACGCTATATTGCTTCAGTGTACTTTCTGATAGTGACGCGAGTATCAAACGTAGGGCAGCTGGCGGCGTACCGCGGCGGGAGAACGCAAGCCTGATAGCAGCGCTGCTCCCAGGGAAAGCGTCTGATGAAGCGGATGTTGTTGTCTGAAATGCGACAACAGTAATTTTGGGTGCGGTTCTAAGACAACAATATCTCCAATTAATAGATCTATTAACATCGGGTACCAAGCCTGGGCAGGCCACATTGGGAAAACCAAGATACCGGTAGCTTTATCCTGTATTATTTTTTGTATGCAATTTAACAACAGAGAAAATGGTGGGAAAGCATAAAATAGTTTTGGGTACCAACTTATTGTGAATGCGTCGACAGCTATTGCATCTGGGTCCGGTCTCCAGGACACGCATTCGTGACACTTGGCATTGATGCGAGAAGCGAATAAGTCAACTTCTGGTTGACCTAGACGTTTTACAATATATTTAAATGCAGATTGTGATAACTCCCATTCGACGTCGGGGTTCACCCTGCGAGACTCTTCGTCAGCCTCGACATTGTCTTTTGTGTTTATATAGGAAACAAATAACCATAGCTTTCGCATCTCGCACCATTGCCAAATATCACGAGAAAGTGCGCTTAAATGTGGGAATTGTATACCGCCCATGCGGTTTATATAGCTTATCGCGGTAGTGTTATCCACCCGAAGCAGGATAGCACGGTCAGTTTGATCACGAGCAAAACATTTAAGGCCGAAAAATACGGCTAATAGCTCCAAATAGTTAATATGAAAACTAATTTCAGTTTCTTTCCAAGCACCATTGACTCGTACTCCGTTACTAAATGCACCCCAGCCTGTGCGTGATGCATCAGTGTAAATTTCCAGCGCATAACATTGCGCCTTTATTGGATTGTTTACTTTGTAAATATTCTGAGACCACCAGTTCAAATCACTTAAGACGTTATGCGGAAGTTTAACTTTCACGTCAAACGTACCGTGTTGTTTTAGAAACAAATATTTAGTTCTTTCTAATATCTTTGTATACAACCAACCGTAACGCGCCGCTGGGCACGCAGCTACGAGTACTCCTATCAGTTGGGCGAAATTTCTAATCGAAACTGTGGGTAGTTTGGAATATTTTTGTACTAAAGTGTCTATCTTGTTGCGTTTGTCTTTGGGTAATGATAAAGTCATATCAGCGGTGTCATAAATGAATCCTAAGAATTTGCATGATGTTTGAGGTTGCAAATTGCTTTTTTCGTAATTTATTACGAATCCCAAACATTCTAGTAATGCTACCGTTTCCTTTACATTACGAAGGCATTCTTCGTAACTTCGGCCTAAACAAAGCAGATCATCTAAATAAGATACGGATAGAAACCCACGATTACGTAAAAAACCTACAACCTCTCTGACAATCTTAGTAAAACACCTAGGAGCTATGGCAAGTCCATAGGGTAATGCGTTAAACTCGTAAGTTATTGTTTCGTTAGAGTTTTGCGCGATATAATGGAATCGAAGGTATTTACGAAATTGCTTAGCAACAGGGATAAGTAAATATGCCTCCTTCATATCTACGGTCGCCATATACCAGTTTGATTGTACTAACTTACAGACAGTCCTATTATCCTCCATTTTGAAATGTGTTTTAGGTATAAATCGATTCAGAGATTTTAAATTCAGAATAAACCTTTTACCACCGTTGGACTTTGGGGCTAAAAAGGTACTAGAGATAAACTGATCTGAACTTGGCTCAACCTGTGAAATAGCACCGAGTTCAGTTAAATTCTCAATCGCCAATGACATGTCGCGCTGTTCACTCAATGACCACGTTATTCGAGGGATACACGTTTGAAACGGCTCACATGTAAACGGAATAGATATTCCCTTCATGATCCAATTAAGAATATTGGTATTATTAGTAATGTGGGTCCAACAATTATAAAAATGTTGAACCCTTCCTGCATGTACCTGTGTTACTGGCGTGCGGGGGCACGTGACCGGTTCTGGTTCGCTTTGGTTAGCGACGTCGCTGTGGCCGTCGCCGCTGCTGACCGACGCGCTGACGTGGGGTATCTCCTCTGACCCCCTCGCCCCCCCCTGTTTGTTGGGTAACGAGAAGGTCCGACCCAGTTTCCCTGGACCTGATGGCGCGCAGATATTATATTCTGGGCATTTGTATTTGGTTTTACTGGTAGTGGCACAGTCTTTTTTATCTGTAGTCCCTGTTTTTCGATGGTTTTAGACGCTTTTATTTTATCCGGTAAAGTGGTACCAAACAACGTCTCATCTCGTTCGCTGTCCTGTATGACATTGAGGAAGGGCTTTGCTAGCCCGGGTGTAACCATTTTTATTCGAGCCTGGGTTTCGGAGTGATGTAAGTCACATAAAATGCGACAGCCATCGCTAAGAGTTTTGATCGCTTCGATCTTGTTATCACTAGTTAGTAATAACGTCATCGCCTTACTAATCGCGGTAATACCGGTACCCAATTGCTGTTGAGATGTCTCAACTTTTTTATCGCGTAACCTTACCATTTCTGGGACAGCGGCTGCGATCTCAATATTTAATTTTGGCGCTTGCAGTAGCGTGCAATTACTGGGTATGAGATACTGTTTTAAATTTTTGTCTCTCATTTCTTTAACCATTCCCTTTTTGAGCAATGGCAACCATAATTGGGTTAAGTTACTATGTATTTCCTGTCCCCATATAGGTCCTTCATCAGTTGCCTCACCAAGGGCGGATAGGATCTCTGGATCCAACTGAGGTTCAGGAAGCGCCGGCGGCGGTGGCGGGGGTAACGACTGCGAGCCATCCCGCTGAGTCGAAATAGGCTCTAGCGAGATGTCAGGCCGAGGTCCGTCAGGGTCAGGTATAACGACTGCGTCTTCAGCCCCAGGACCGGGTTGCGGCTCAATTTCTATCGGTGGCTCTGATAGATCCCACATCACCGTTTCGTCTCCTTAAAGGTAAAATAATAAACATAATTCAACTACATATGTATGTGTGTAGGAGCACATTAAAAAGTAACAGTTCGAAATTCGAATCTGTTACCAATTTATTTGTGACGCCTCGTTCACTATGGAATCTATGGCGGGTAGAATATTTGCCGCGTTCAGATTTGAATCTATGGCAAATTACCAATATCGAGACTGTCACTTAGACCAGTACTTGTACGGTAATGATGATAATGAGGAATATTAACTAACCTTGTTGATTTTCGTCATCCGAACATGAGAAAGAATGTTCGCGACGGCGTCGTTTATCACGGTGTTTTTCTTGTAATCTTTCCATCTTCTTCATGTAATAATTAATACGTTCTTCATACGACCTTTTAGGCATCGTGAATATGAAAATCACCGTTTTTTAAATTTCGAAAAAGAACAAAACAATCGAAGGTAAGAACGCGTGTACTCGTTGCCTCGCACGGAAAAAGAATGAGGTCACCGTCAACTGTCAAGTATAGTGTAGCATAGACGAGTCGATTATTGAATCGATTATTATTTAAAAATAAATCTATTCCTAAATCTAATTATAAATAACTTTTAAAAGCGTGCGAGTGTTGCCTTGTAGGTGAAAGGACTACCTGTTTATTTATATCGAAAATGAAACCACGAAATATTATAATAATAATATATTTATTCGGAACAAAAACAGGTTTAACAAATAATTAAGCACGAAAATAGTTACATTAGTTAGTAACTGTGTCGTAACTATTATCGCCCACCTCCAGGGGGAAGATGACAATGTTCCAATCACAGTAGATAAACAAAGAAAAACAAAGTTAAACAATAAAATAAAAAAAATAAATGGTAATGGTAACGAAGTGTAGTGTTGTGTATAAGTGTGTGTATGTGTGTTTTTGTAAGTGTAATGCATGTATGTTTGGTGTAGGTATAGAGAAAGCTTGCATGGTATCTCCATACAAACTCACTCCACACTACGTGTATGTGGTATGAATGTCTGTGGATTTTCGGTTTAAGGTTTTACAAAATTCTCAAGTTCCTCATATGCAAGAGTGGCGAGCCAGTCATCCAAGAGCCTTTTGCATTCCCGGGAAGCACATGGGTAAATGTTAAGAACCTTGTTTATTCTGTTGTATAGCACGGGGCTATAGAAAAGGAACTGCCGACGAACTATTTCTAATTTAACCACAGCTGTTGGGCAAACTCTGTCTGTTTTACGCTTCCGTCTACTCAAATCAGGGTCATACGTCAGGCTAGAGTGTTTCCGCAATACCGTACTTAAAACAAACGAGTGCCTTACTGTGGGTAGTTTCCAAAGCCTATAAAGTTCTTTGGTAGGAAAACGAAAGGGTTTATAAGCCATAACCTTCAATACAGCCCTCTGCGCCCTCTCCAAACGCAGCATCAGACATTTGCCAGCACCACCCCAGGCTGAGATACAGTACGTTAAAATGGAATGAGCAAGTGCAAAATAAACAGTTCTAAGGGTTGAGAAATTGGCGGAGGTTCGAAGGTTTTTAAAAACAAAGATCAACTTTCTCACCCTAGAGACTAGCGAATTTATTTGATCACTCCAAGTCAACGCACTATCAACCCAAACACCAAGATATTTTATAGAATCTGAGCGCACAATTTTGGTACAACCACAAAACGTACCCCTCACCGTGTGGCATGAATGCGCTGTTAGACAGAAGGATGGAGCCGGCTGCGACGCTTTTCTTGGACTGAATGTAATAAACGTAGTTTTGTTCAAGTTAAGGGTGAGCAAATTCTGGGTTAGCCATTTCATAATAGTCTGTAAGGCTAACTCTGCATATAAGCGAGCTTCATCCCAGTCACTACCATGTACCAAAATAACTGTATCATCAGCGTAGGCAATAACTTTTGAGTTCGCAAGATCCAGTGTACACAGGTCGTTTATGTAAACGAGGAAAAGGGTGGGTCCAAGGACACTACCCTGCGGAACGCCATAAGTGAGGAATGCTTCCTTGCTAATATGGTTGCCAATTTTGACGATTTGAGAACGATCACTAAGGTAACTCCTAAACATATCAAGTGGTAGGCCTCTTATACCAATCGTATCTAATTTGTCGAGGAGTAGTGGGACAGAGACAGTGACAGACAATTAAATACGACTTACAACTCGTAAATTGGGGCCGTTACCAACGAGTCACAACGGTTTTCCATTGAATTCATGTTAAAGTAAACTCAATAGTCTAATAAAAATTTACGATTTCCTTTTCTATACTAATCGTTTATAGCTTTGTACCTGGTCTACTGAAACGAACTCATGATCCCATAATGCGAAATATATAGTGTTTTGTGCATCGTGTGCCAAATTGATATGGTCGGTTTGATAGGTCATCTGCTATCCTTTCAGACCCTTAAACACTACCCATGCCCCGTGGAATTTTTTTCATCGTTATTTAAGTGTATTTAAGTAGTGTTTAATGGTCTGAAAGGATAGCAGATGACCCCTCCAATCGAGCATTTCAATTTGGCACACGATGCACTAAACAACTTGTATATCTCAAATTCCAACAGAGGTACTACACGACACAGTTACAGAAACTAACCTCTAAATCCGAGCATGATTCACGGTGAATCCCACATCTTCACTCACTGTAAATAAAGTGAGACTGCAGACATATCTTTTATAAGCTATATCTTTTATGTTATGTATGGCGCAAAAGATTCTCATTTTAGAAAATATTACTTTAGATTGTTGAGTTGCTGTGTAAGATGTTTAAAGTTTAAAGAATAAGTGAGTTTTAATAAGTTGAATGTGGAATAGAAAATTCATCCAGCAAATTGGATTACACCAGAAGGATTATTCCACGGTAGGCGCACGTTTGTGGACGACAAGCGATGGGTAGCTCGCCGTCTGCGCCCAGTTCGAGTCTTCTATGGCGCGTGGTACTCCACCAAGCCTCAAAGATATTTCAGTAAAACTGTAAGGGCTAAACAGGTTCGATGCCCACTAGGGCCACGGGGAATTACTGAAAAGGAAACCCGCGGTTCTGGAACGCAAGAAAAGGGGGATTAAGTCTGTTAAAATCCTAGAGCTGGAGAAGTCATTTAGGTAACTTTCTTTTTTTTTAAATATCAGTAGGATTGTTATATTATATTATCTTGGAATAATTTTCTACTATCACTCAGGCAAAACCGCTGGCAGCAAGTAGTATGCAATAAAATAACTTGGTTCATAATTTATTTGCACAACAACATCAAAAATCGAGAAGGCGGAAAAAAGGCATCATCACTTTTAATCGACTATTTATTTTCACAGTATTCGATCAACATCATTTTTTATTATCCTTGAAACAACAATCTCGGTGAACTCGCACATTTTGTTTGCTACGTCACCTGTGCTACGGCTACGTTTTTCGTAGCTGCCGGCTACGGCGTAGTCGATAAGCCCCGTTTTTAGAGGAAAATCATTGTATAATCACTCCTCTCTGCGGAGCGTGAGAAAGTGACAGACTTTTACAGGCTTTAAACCCACCTGTGTTCTTTTTGTTAGCCTTTGCATTAAATGGTCAAGGTAACTCTTTCAAACAATCTCGCAACCGTGCCTTGTCCGTTTGTTGGAGATGTCAATATTTAAGGCAGTTTCTATAAGGAGATTAGCCCTAAAGAGAGAATGAAAATTGTTTATTTAGAACTCGCAAGGGAAAAACAATTAGAATACCACATAGACTAACATAAAACACAATACTATAATAAAATTAAGAAAAAATCTTTTAATTTTTAGAAACAAATTTTCGTATTATTCTTCCAATTATTTAGTTTTCGTTTCAAAATAAACCTTCCAAAACTGAAACAAGTAATTGGTAGTATCTTTTTTCTCCAATGAAAAATCCTAATACAAAGTAAAAGCTAGCTAATGTAAGGTTAACAATAGATCGATGGTATTATAGTTTAACAAGCATGATCCATTGTATCAAGCCCAAGAGGAATCACAGTTTCAAAATTTAATAACACCCGACGGACATTAATAAATTGGGGTAATGCCTCAACAGCCCGTCAGGAGCGTCCGTAATAACTCAATACCTTGGCAACTAACATACTGACATAATATGTGAATATATATTAGAAATTTTACCTATGGTAACCACCATCAGGCATAATCATGCTTACCATCAGGTGGGATCGCAGTCAAGCACTTATATAACGTAAAAAAATATATTATGGAGGAGTATGCGTAAAATCTTGACTACATAACTGCGCCTGCGCACGCCACAATTGAAGCAGGAAGTATACTTTTTGAAGAGCGCCATACTCACCTTCCACCTGACACGACCTGCGTCGTCCATTGACACGATAAATAGTGGCATGTCTGACAGAGTTTCGGCAAGATCTTTTGACGATATGTCGACAGCAACTGTCGCAACTCAACGCTGGGCACGCTATAGAATAGAATTGAATATTTTTATTTCAGACCGGTGTCCATAGAGTCAGGTTAGGCTATAACTATGGCGATAAGTTCCTTCTTTAAGGTGTGGCTGGAAAAACATCACGGCATCTTCACCGTCCACCTGACTCAATTCCTTGCCAGATATGGCCAGTATAGAAGTTTTCTGATCCGGAATCATTTGAAAGAAACGCCCGGGTACGCAACATTATGCTGATCATCCGAAGGATACGGTAGAGGTTACAATTAAGTAATCAGTATTACAACTATAATAAGTATTTGAAGTGATTTCTATAGCTAAAATTAATCAGTACTCCAACCAATTTAAACTTCCGTATGTACGAGTATGTTAATACGTTTTAATAGAAATAAAGTACTTTACTCGTACAATAAACATAAACAACTCTGTGCTTTCCACTCTCCCATTCTCCCCGCTTTCTTTATAAAGCAGTTTAATATTAAAATGTTTAGAAAATACCTCGTTTCCTCATAATCGCCGAGGTACATAAGCACCTACTAAGAGCAGTGGTATTCATCAAGGAACATTTTATTAGCTCACGAACGACCATTTTCCTGTGTAGGTAGTTCTTTCGGGAAACGCGTGACATTTCTCTACGATATTTTCCGTGTACCACGTAAAAACTGCTGACATGGGGTGATTTTAAAAAGGTTTCTGATTTTGGAGAGGTTTTGCCGGATTCTAGTGAGCTTTAGGCAGTGTATGGGGTTTGGAAACTGTTTGGTGCAACCTGAAAACCACAACCTTTTCAGTAGATAAAATCCGGTTTCTTCTGCTACTTAGATTTTTCTTTTCGAATTAGTCTATTTATATGATATTACCAATAAATAAGTAAAAATACTTGTGTACTGCCTGGCGTTGTCACCTATAATATATTATATTGTAGTATATTTTTCTTTCTTATACTTATTGAATGTTTGTTTTGTATTAAAGTACTTCTAAGGCTTGAATCTTCGAACTCACTCAACCGGCTCTAGCATTTATCCATCACAGGGATACAAAATCACTACAGGCAAAGTCTATCGTTACTTAAACGTCAAAGATCTAAAATTGAATAATAAATACCTATTTTTTTTCTTTTCATACTTCATAGTACTAAATTGGTTACCGCGATTTATGAAATTATACTATATCTCCCAAAATAAAAAGGTGGCAGCCCTAGTTCTGCCCACTGGTGTGTTTACCAAACTGCTTCAATATCAACTGAAAGAAGACCATTGTTGGCCATAGGCCTACCCCAGTGTCGCCACATCGATCATGTTCTTGGTGAAGGAAAAACATCGTGAGGAACACAAATAACATAGAACCAAAAATTCGAAGACATGTTAGATTCACCAACACGCCCTGGGCCCGTGTGTTTCATTATGGCCCCTTCCCTTTCCCAGTAAGGAGGCCTGGCCAGGGCAAATTTATTGTTAACCAATGATAATGATGATAACTGACAGTTGTCCGGAAAACCAACCTAAACACACAACATTATTAATTTGCTCACCACGGACTAAAACCAATGCAAAATTGGACAACTGACAAGCGATTACTGCTGCGCTACGTTTCGCGGTGTTCGATACCCACACGAAACGCGTACAAATATTCTGAGTCTGAGTGTTAATCATAATGGACTGCTCTTTCACGGTCTAAATTTTGGTTTGAAACGGCGAAAACTTATTTGTATATCAAAAAATAGATACTAACTTAGATTTTACGCCCTATCTCATATTCATAAAACTTACGTGCAAATCTGTAGATAGACACCTAGTACCTACGTACCGTCTACAAACGTCTACCCGCATCACACCCTGTTTACTAACAATACCTCGCCAACATTAGCCACTACACTTAGGTTCATACCCTTCTCCAAATACGATGAGTTCGGCAAGAGCACGAATTGACTTCGGTCGACATTGAGATACGGGGTACATTTTTCACTGAGCATCTTAGCCCGAGATATAAATTGTTTACTTTGCTTTAGTATTGGAGTTCTTTGGGAACCAATATATCTTTATTATTTTGTTAAATGTCCTTTTCCGATCCATTGAAGGCTTGATTAAGCTCTTAATTGAAACAATGCCTTTTACGAAGCACGGTAATCAAATAGGTTAGATGTTTCAATGTCGTAATTCTTTTAACTTTTAGCGTTGAAAAATGTATGCAATTTGGAAATAAATGTCAAGTCACCGAAAGGACAATGGAGAGGACTATACTCGCAGTAGGTATCCATAATATATTAATAATTTGTTTGAGGCCGTTACTCATTTTGAGTCATTTTTAAAACCTCCTAAGGCAGTAGCCAATCTCGATAGTGTCGCCGACCAGTCGACTTCTCAGGCCGTTCAACTCACCAAAACCCAGGCCGAACAAAAGTCCCCATCAATCATTAAGTGAGTAAATCAGAAATAAAGATATCTACAGGAGAACCAAAGTTACTAACATAGCCCCGAAGAATGGGCATATCATTATACCTAATCGCTCCCAGTTCAGATGGTCGATGAGGTTCAAAGGTACACAAGGTTTACCGATGACCTGCCGAGGTTTGCGGGGATCTGATGGATGCGAGGCGCACAGGACCTACCGTTGTCGCTACAACGGTCGGACACGGTATGAAGAATATAAATATAGATAATTTGCACACTTGCATGAAAAACACTTGGGGTGTGAGATCTTTCCTTGTACCTTAACAATGTATTTATGCAAATAAAGATTTTATTTGATTTTAGCTGTGCTGACTTGCGATGTTGTAGTAATTTCCACAGCTCAAGGAACTATGAGGGAAACAAATTCAAGGCATTATATTGGAATATTTTTATCCGAAAATATTATTTATTGTTTGTCATGCTCTGAATGCAAAATCACCATGCTCAAATCGAAATCCGAAAACGCCTACCAAGATATAAATGCGAATTCCTGAAAGAATGGTAATAACCCATAGCAACACGATGTTTTTTGTTATAACAGCACAGTTTTTATGCTATGAACTTTAAGCTAAATAATATTTTATTCATGTCACAGCGTCCACTGTTCGAATGTTCGAAACCAATGAATTTGTATGACGTAGATAACGCGTTTTATTGTCACAGTTAGTAAATAAATTCTCTCGCATACACCAATCATGTACAGGGCTCACGTACAACTGGCCCGATGAAAGGTATAATCCAATCAATTATTACGCCGTGCTCCAATTCTGTGCTGAAATGCAAAGAGAAAAGATTTAATCCTGAAAAAGTTTGTTCAAAAAGATCTCGGGCTGAGCTCGTGGCTAGATAATAACAGCCGCACGGGTCGATCTTCAAGGTTAAGCAACGCTTGCCAAGGTTGGTCTGTGGATGGGTGACCATCTTCACATAACGAGTTTCCACCGTGCCTCGGAAAGCACGTTAAGCCGTAGGTCCCAGCTGTCATTTGTAGATCTTTGGCAGTCGTTACGAATAGTCAGAAGTCAGTAAATCTGACTCCAGTCTTGCCATGAAGTACCGTGTTACCCCAGTTAATGGGTTGTGGAGGTTTGGTAGGCAGCCGCTCCTCGTAACATACTGATATTCAGCTAAATCCGGCTTGACTGGAAGCCGACCCCAATATAGTTGGGAAAAAGGCTAGGCAGATGAAAAAGATCTCGTTTCGTTCTAAGTGACATCTATTAGTTCTTTTTCTTGTCGTCTTGTTATTGGCATTGTAGCAGACGTAGGTTTGTCGCGTCATTAAGCCCTGTTTGTAATCTGTCTGGACGTTGTTAGATGGCCGATTTGAAGACATGACTGACTGCTATAAATAATGACCGAATTTCAGTCGATTAATGAAAATGATGGGCGCGATTTGTATCGGAGCTAATGTATTGAAACGTAAGTTATGGCTGAATAAAACGGTAGGTACTATCAACAAAGATACGAGTATACATGATATGTGTATGTATCTTTATACTTACATATAATTTTTCTTTATGTGTGTTTGTCATCTTACTCCTCCTAAACGGTTAAACCGATTTGGATAACACTTATCCATTAGCATGCTAATGCTAATGGATAACACTTTATGTGTATATTTGAGTCCCGTGGTGGCGCTGCAATCGGGATCTCAACATGTTTGCTGATGAAAAATCATCGAGGAGCGGGCTGGTTTTTATGTGAGTGAAGATTTTAGAACGTTAAAAATATGTTAGGGAAATGAATACCTACCTAACTATGTAATAAATATTATAAAGAGTTGTCGGATTTTTCTTTAATTGTTACTCTTTTGGTGTACATTAAAGTTTATTCTATTCTATCAAGAACTACCTACTAGACCGATTTTGAAAATTCTTTCACCAATAGAATGCTACTACTTTATCGTGAGCAACATGAGATATGTATTTTCACACAGGCAAAACCGCTGCCAAAAGCTAGTATCTAATAAGATTGTTTGTACACGAAGTAACAAAAAGAATGCATGATTAAAAACAGTAAAGTTAGGTCCTTCACTTGAATTTCAAAGAGGCAAAATATCTTCAAAATGAACTTAGCCTCAAGTGCTAAAGTTTAGAGTGCACACTACAACCGAAAAGTTTCATGTTAGTGAACACCAAAACTCTTTTAATCTAAGAAGCGGGTTTAATATTAATTGGTGGACCAAAGTTCTGTTGTAACATAAATATGTTTATGAAGTAAGTCAAGTAACCCTGGGGAGTCGTCGTAGAAGTAACTCCTAGTTTTGCCAGTTGTCCCCTGTGGTAGTATAGATAGTCGAGTAATGTCCACGTTGTGCTCTGCTAAAAAAAACTTCTATTGAACTTTGAGTATAAACTTTGTGATTCTGCTCGTTAAAACATTACTCTAACAATACCTATAACGCAAAAAATTCTCGTCAGTCAATTTTAAAAAATCTGTAAGCTTTTGTGCCCTTTGTATGCTTAAGTTTTTTTTTAGTTTAGGCACCACTCTATTTAATTTAAATTATCAGTCAAATAATGACCACTTCTCTTTTAAAATACGCGACATGGTTGCAGATGCTATATGTATAATATCTATTCATTTCATAAATACATATGTTTATGAAGTAACCCTCTGGAGTAATTTTGGAGTTACTTCAACCAGTTGTCTCGCCTGATATTGCATCACGTACAACCAACTGAAATGTTTTGTTCACATATAGAATCCACTACCTTTCACAAAAATAATACGCTCAAACAAATAGACTCGCATTTTCTTCAACGTTTTTCTTACACTTTCTTGTCTCACCCTAATCTTAATTTCAGTCAAGTAATTCCTTAAGTTTACCGATAAATAAGGACAAACGACACACGTAACGTGGGTCAACAAGACAGGCATGAAAGATATATTAAGGTAAGGAGGCAAACAAAAATATTTGCAAACCTAATTACTGGCAGGAAATGTAGGTAATATTCTGAAAGTTTCCGGAAAACGCGTTACGTGACGGCAAGTGCACGCAACAAAAGGAGCTTTTCAAGGAAATGAGTTAACTTTCGCAAGCCAGCCGGCTAATTCAACGCCTCGCTGTGGCAAGTTTTACTTTTTCAGCTGTATTAGGCGCTTCGTCATGATATCCCGCGGAAGTACAAAGAGGCCGCAACTTTGTTCGCCTCATTTTTCAGAATATCTCGTATTATGTGAGCGTTGGAAATTGTTCGAAGTGAGTTTTCGACTTGGTGCTGCCGTTCCTATTTTATATTTTTACTCAACGGACCAAGTTTTTTTGACAATGGAGGGTTTTTCGTCGGATTTTAACTTTCATGTGCTTTGATGGACTTATTCAATAAAGTTTTGATATAAGAATGGGGGTGATGAACCCTCAAATATTTGCGGTTCGGTTCGTACCTACTGTTGCCAAGTGATTAGATTTTCGGGTGTCAGGTCGCTCATATTGAATTCCCTTGCGGAACAAATATTTATGAGGCTTACAAATTGCGGTTACTAGGTGTAGGTGTTTTCACCTGTTTATTTTCTGTTAACAACATACTCATGTTTCTAGCAAAATTCCAGTGGAAAAACATACCTCGACTGGAATTAACTTAAACAAAACACTATAGGCAGGCGCCATTATTCTCGCTCCCTTCTTATTTTGAAATATGATAGTCTGAAAAGGCCTGAAGGGTTTCAAGACATGATTATGAACAAACACTAAATATTATAATAATAAACACAATACTTGTTACAATAGCTCCAAAAATAGCCAATCCTTTCATCAAAGTTGTTTCAAGTTTATTAAGTAAGGGCTCCAGGCGATATCGTAACTGTCTAACCAAATAAATTACTAACTGAAATTATATTGATACGAACAAAATAATGTAAACGAACAAGACTTCGCAGAAATTATTATCATAACATTAAATGTAGGCCTCATATTTCGTGAATTTATTTCTCTTTAGGTAAAATTTCGTTGGAAAAATGTAGCATGAGCACTTATGAGCATAATCAGTCTTATATTAATTATAATTTTATTATAATTCAAATATTCACACTGCTGGGGTTCAGGCGCCCTCTCTAGGAGAGGGAATGAGCCGCCATCCACCACGCAGATCTTGCGCGGATTGGTGGATGTCACATGTCTTTGATTTTTTGGTTATAGAACATGTCGGTTTCCTCACGAGTCTTTATCTTTTTAAAAGCATTAGTGATTAAAATAATTACCCAAAGTTATGCACCTGTTATAGTCCTGTCCTGACGCGCAGGACCGTTCGTTGTCGCAACGTTTGGGAGAGGCCTATATCCAGCAGTGGACTTTCAGCTGAGATTATGATGATGCACCTGGCTGGGTTTGAACCCGCAAACTAAAACTCGTAAATCAGACTCGTAAGGCAGTTACCACTGAGCCACCACTGCTCTCCGGTCTAAGAACTATAGGTAGGTGAAAAATAATTGACTCAGATTTTTTTTATATAATCATCTTCCTGCCTTTGTCCCGTGTTTTTTTTATATACAGTTTTTATTATGATCAAACATAAAGATAATCATAAGGAGGAGGGTGGTAATCCTCCTATGGCAATGGACATAGGCCGAAAAATTGCCAAACTTTTCGTCATGTCCATACAACCACATATGTGGCAGTGGGCAGGGTACATTTGAAGCAGAACTAATGGTCAACAAGACGAAAAAGTTCTGTAGAAGCAAACGCGTGTTAGAGGGCCCCCCACTACGTGGACCTGAAGAAAATCACTGGAATTTGATAGATGCAGAACACACAGGACCGGTCGCTGTGGCGACGCTTGGGTGTGGCTTATGTTCATCGGTGGACGTAGTTCGGTTTAAGTGATAATGATAATAGTTGCATTACGTTATGCTGAAAGTTGTGCATCGTTTTTCATTACAGTTAAAAATGTTGAGAATCACATTTTTTTGTTAGGGTTCCGTACCTCAAAAGGAAAAAACGGAACCCTTATAGGATCACTTTGTTGTCCGTCTGTCCGTCCGTCCGTCTGTCAAGACCCTTTTTCTCAGGAACGCGTGAAGGTATCAAGTTGAAATCAAAACCATATATTGAAATCCGCGGTCCCTTGAAGTTGTGCAAAAATCAAACTTGTAAGTTGACGGGAAAAAAAGATACGCCCGTTAATGTTGCAAAAAACGTACATTTCGACACTGTCAAAGGAATCAAAACTCATAGGGTGCTTCCCGTTGACCTAGAATCTTGAAATTTGGCACGAAGCAAGGTATTATAGCACTAATATCGGGAAAAGTCTGAAAACTAAAAATTTTTAGTTATGTCACAAGAAAAAAAAATTGAAAAGTCTTCAAGACTCGATTCGAGAATTAAACTGTTTTTATAGGTAGGTTGGTACGAAACCCTCAGTGCGCGAGTCCGACTCGCACTTGCCCGGTTTTTTTTATTATTGTTATACATAGGCTCGCGTTTGACCACTATCTCACCTGATGGTAAGCGATGATGTAGCCGACGATGGAGCACGCTTGCCTAGAAGTAACCTATTCACTCTTGACTTGAAGACTCCTAAGTTGTAGCCGGCAGGGAATTCCACTCCTTAGCTGTACGCATAATAAATGTGTTTTCAATAATAATCTAATATCGATTCAGGGTAACAATGCGTAGGGGCTCGCCACAATGGTGGTGGCCTTTGAGAAGTGCCCAGGGAGTGCCACTACGCGGGGAGTGAGGCTCCCCGAGCAACGCTCACGGGACATGGGTTTTTCTGAAGGTAAATATTTCGGGTTGAAAGGAAAGAAAACTCGACTGTCACTATTATGAGGTACACCTGGAGGACACGTTGGAGCATACGGTGGAAGTATGCCCCGTTTGAGCAGATTATCGCCGTGTTCTTGTGTAGGCGATCTGCTGCAGCAACATTTCACGCCAGGCCCTAATTTAGCCCATGGTCCGAAGTAAGGGGTCAAGGGAAGGGGTACTGGGAAGCGGTCATCTTATTCTGCGAAGCAAAGTTACCCGAGTGAAGGAGATAACTGAAACCGTGAGAAACAATATAACTTCGTCATGACCCAACCGCACGAGACACCCCAGGCGCAAGTAGTCGCAGGTTGGTTCCCGACCACCGTATGAGGAGGCTTATGAGTGACGAGCAATGGGCAATTTCATCCAACTGTGCGATAAAAACCAAACCAGAGTCAAAAGCGAATATTGTTCCATGCGCCCTCTTGCTGCAGCCAGACCGAGAGAGTTGCCTATTTGATGATTTCCTACCTCAAAACGAAAAACAGGGCAACATTGCTCGTATGTCTTCAATTCTGTTGTTGTTATTAAGAACCCTCACTACCCTACACTACCCTATACTACCCTACACTACCCTACACTACCCTGCACTACCCTACACTACCCAACACTACCCTATACTACCCTACATTACCCTACACTACCCTACACTACCCTACACTACCCTACACTACCCTACCTACCCTACACTACCCTACCCACCGTACACTAATCGATAAATAGAAGACCAAAAGTTTTGTACCTATATATATATTTTTTTTAATTTTTCGTTATAAAAAGTATCATATGTCCTTCTCCTGGCTCTAAACTACCTCCCTGACAATTTTCAGCTAAATCGGTTCAGCCGTTCTTGAGTTATAAGTGGAGTAACTAACACGACTTTCTTTTATTTATATAGATTTCAATAATAAGAGGACCAATAATCGTTGTTGCCATGCTAAAACAAAAAAAAATTCCAGGTATAAAAACAGACTTTCCTTAAAACTAAATGGGTGTTATATTTTCTTTTTAAAACAAGGCAGGCGCGATTCACGAGTCACTGGACAAATAAAAAACAAGCATAATATTTTTATTATGTCACTCGTATAAAGTTGTGAACACGAGTTAAAATTGATTTTATTTTTATCTGTTCGCAAGCGCGACTACAAAAAATATTCATGACCGCTATGTGACGGTAAAAGAGTTTGAAAATGGTCTTTGTTTATTTCCTTTTATTTTTGAAAGGTTTGTTCTTGTTTGGAACCCATAGTTTTTACTTTTTTGTTTAATGTCAAAGATTTTTTTAGTATGTCGACGACGCGCGCGACGTTATGAATTTTATTTTTTGCTGAGAAATAAATAAATATTCATAATGGCTTTTATTAATGGCTTAGTATTATGGTGTTAAAAAATTCCTCCGCAGCGCCGTCGACAGAACGAGTGCCCAAAAGACTGACGGCATTGCCACGTTGTATAGCAACGCTTAATTAGCATATTTAATATAATAAAATATATGTAACATTATTTTAGTACTAAAATAATGTCCTCAAAAACGTGTCTAGTATTTTTATATAAAGAATTTGGGTACAAAATTTCAAAACCGTTTCATGAAAAAGCACAAAGTTATAAGTTTTTTATGTTTCCTGGTTTTCCATAGAAATAATATATGGTCACCGCGCAGCGACTCCCGCGGTGGTGCCGCTGCCGAGCCCTCTACGAGTAGGTACATCCTCCTTCTAAGTCCTAAGTAACTGGTGAACTTGTACTATTACCTAATCTGTGCTAGTGATAACAATTCTTATCACTTCACTCACCACACATCACATTACTTGAAGGCTTTGGACTGTCGTGTCTGTGGTCAAGTGTAGGTAGGCAGATATTATTATGTACTTTAGTCGCAAAAGCAGCCGTAAATGTGATTTTTTGCACCTTATGCCAAACAAAATTCAAAGTGGATGAAAGATGTTAAACACGTATAGAACTACGCTACACTACCTAGGGTCATGTAAATACAAGTAATAACTTTGTACAATTAACCATCTAGGCGTGTTGAAAAATGTCATGTCCCTATTTAAAATAATTCACTTAATCACTAGAAACTATGTCTTATACCAATCACTCACTACTCACACAATAGTTTTTGCATACGATAATAGGTAGCCTACCTAGGTTCACTCACTAACACCGTCAAGCCTGCTACGGCGCGGCGTGGTTCCGGCGCCAGCGTGCCGCTCGTTTGCACGGAACGCATGCGCACGCATGTGTGAATCGTTTGGCGGCATTTTGTCGACTGGGGGTAGAAGGGATGCTTAGGCGCACCCGTAGGTAGGTATAATATAAAAATAATATTAATAAACTACCTACCTACTTCATTGATATTTTTGCGTATTTTTGTTTTTGTTTTTCTAGTAGCCCTACATCAAACTACTTCTCCAGCTCTAGGGTGCCAGACGTTTACTGACTAAGCCACTTATGTTCTTTTAGTTACCCTTTGCTTTCTAAAGTGACTCTTACAGATCTGCGTGAAATAAATAGCTGGAGCCTACAAACAGCTCGTAAACACCTTTGTTCACCCCCTTTCCCAGTGTGGGGTGTTACGATTGAATTAAGCACGAATTTAATCATTTCAAAAGTTCCCGAATATAAGTCTCCTATCGGACTTGGTAAATAAACAGACAGCGAGCTGAAATTCGAGCGATCCTCTTAACATAATCGCCTTTGTATTGTATTGTATGTCGAGCTGGCCACAACTCCACGTTCAAAGCATGCATATTGCGTAAGGATGGGACTAATATATCATTCGATGCACTCATCATCATTTTCAGCCACAAAACGTCCACTGCTGGACATAGGCCTCCCCCAAGTGTTGCCACAACGACCGGTCCTGTGCGCCTCGCATCCATCGGATTCCCGCGACCCTCACCAAGTGATCGGTCCACCTTGTGAGAGGTCTTCCAACGCCATTATCATTCACGAAAACATTGTCAACAAATACATACACATACAAACTTCCTCCTATACAATATTCGTGTAATTCTACCAAGGAGAAAAAGATCAAGCTAAAAACTAAATGGCACAATATAGTGAGCACACTGTAGACGCAAATTGCTTCCAGTCCAGAAATCATTGGACACTCAGACACTACATCTACATAGTTTTAAAATTCATGGAACGTTTTACAGAACCGTTTTTCATTGTAAAGTCACATTCTTTCCTTCTTTAGGCTTTGTATTACGACTTCTACAGTAGGTAAGTATCTACTACAAAACGATTTATTTTTCATGTCAAAGTGAATATTGCAGTTCCTTAATTCATATCAAATAACTTCTCTCGCTTTGGTCGGAGCGAGGTGTACTGTCCGACTTATTTATACTAATTTAAAACTACCGCCACGACAGAAGACGCCCCGGGCGTTGGAATTCGAAGAGCGATTTTCGGCTACCGTAGAAGCGGGGTTGCAGACGACGAGCAATGGGTAGCTCACCGTCAGGCCGTCTGGTTTAGGACTAAGCCCCAGTTCCGTTTACAAACAAGTAAACTCACATACACTAGACACCCAGACCCGGCGGGACAACTATCTGTAGGCCATTTAACGTTTGAATCCCCGACCGGTCCTATGAGACCGCGCTGTTATTGTTTTACTATTGTGTCTCGTTTCGCGGGTATCTGAGTAATTAAATATTTCTTCCGTGTAGGAATCAAACCCATGACACGCATCTACATTGCGCCATTGAATCCATTTTTGTTTTAGCTAAAACCTAAAGTAGTAACATAATTAATCCCATATTAGTCCTTTAAAGTGTCGTGATGGCGTGTAGGTATATAAAGAGGTCTTGAACGTAAATAAGAATTTAATTTTGTATCCCGCAGCAGTACCATGCGGACAGCATTGTGGTCTAAAAAATTGCATATAGCAATATTGACCACAATGTTTGGAGTCTCTATTTTAAATGTTTTATATTATAGCTGTGAAAAGAACTACAATTATATTAAGAATAAAAAAAAACAGTGTCCTGCCGTGGTCCAATGGTAACGACGACGCCGACTTACGAGTCGTAGGTCGTGGATTCAAACCTAGCCAGGAGCAGCACTTTGTGGTTACGGCCCATTCCCTCTAGGCAGGTCTGAGTACCAGTAGGGGAAACATTATAGGGCTGATTATATTTCCTCTTTATTCATTTTGGTATATACATATAAATTACATTTTTAAATATTTGATATAAAAAAAAAACATTTAAAAAAATAAAAAATAGTAATTATTATTAAGTTATAAATAAACATTTCACACAAGGAAAGTTTAACTAAAATGCAATACAATACAAATAAAACAAAACACATTAACTTTCACCATCAAAATCCACAACAAATGTTGCACATGTACTTTCCAATCTTCCCTGTAAGGAGGGAAAATGTCCAGGTTCGCAATTGATTAGCTGGAGAGACCTCGGTGCAACCTAGCCCATTAATTGCCAGCCACTTTGGAGAGCGATCGGAGCTATTAATAGCCCAGCTCACGGTGCAGGTAAGTAGCACAGAGTAAATAGAAGGACAGAAGGCTAAGTCTATACAACGAGTAACAACGTGTGCACGCATATTTATTTCGGTAGTGCCCTTCTTTGAGGATTGGCTGAAAAGACGTTACAGCCTCCTCACCTTACGCATGACACAGGTCTTCATGACTGGACTTGGTATGTTCGGGAGATTCCTGCACCGGATCCTTTCGGAAGAAATGCCCGAGTGTCACCATTGTGTGGATCGCCCGGAAGACACGGTGGAGCATACAGGGACGGTGTGATCCGCTTGGATGGAGCACCGCCGTGTCCTTGAAGGGGCGATAGGCGGCTATGAGTTCTCGCGGCGGACCCTCGGTTAAGACCATGGTCCGGAGCAAGGAGGTATGGCAAACGGCCGCCTCTTTCTGCGAAGCAGTAATTCTAACAAAGGAGGCCGCAAACAGAACCTTTTTTAAAAATGAATACTTTCTAAAACGGAGGTTCCATTTCAAAAAGGTACCTATTCACCTTCTGTATGTTAATATTCTGTGACCTAGTGCAAGTAAGTAGTGTAGGGTGGCGGTTTTAAGCGTCACTTTAGTTCCTGGTAGTTAAGGATATTGGATATTGTGTATCACGTTGTTTACTATTTCAGGAACGTGGATGAGGAAGGGTTTCATCGTGGCTATTTATAGCCGGCAGTAAATTTTCAGTATCAATACAAACGGTAAACCAATATTGTTGATTTTAGTCGTCGCCAGGCAAATATCATTTTGTTTAAATTGGTGACTGGAATGCTCAAAATAATATCTGCTTCCTAAACTTGAACCGACCAGCTACTTAGGAAGGACAATGTCCTAAATAAGAATCAATGAGTCGATGCCAATAGCCGAAATTATCCTATCTCACTGAACCAATGCCAATAGATTCATCTTTCATCTGTTTCGTGGGTTCATTGAACTCCGCACTCTCTATGATCTCATCTAATGTCTACTTGTAAATATAGATTAATGCCGGTATAAAGAAGAATTGCAAGAGAAAAGATTCAACCTTCTTTTAATTTTCTATAGCTTTAATTTTATTTATTTATTAAGGTCAAACCAACAGCTTCTGTGTACAGCATTTAACAAGCAAAGATGATAATTGGCCTTATAGTCTTACTCAGTCGTCAAAAACAGGTGAACCATCTTTCACAAAAAAAGAAGTGATATAAAAACCAAAACCATTACACCAAAGAAGGAGCCAGCTCTCTGGTCAAGTAAAGTGTCGATCCGTCAATGTAAAAAATCTTTGAAAAGAAGAAGTGCCCTTACACCCCATGGGCTGTGGCCCAAGCTTTCGACCTCAAACGGCTTAAAACTGTTATAAGATTACGCTTGTAATTACACCGCGTGAAAGTTTCAGTAACCGAAGTTATACCTACGAGTATCTCGCGATACACGCAAGTTTATACTTGTCGTACAGGAAACCTCCATCCCCGTACCTTCTGTCGTTTACTCTTTCACTTGTTTTGTTTCGTAATTAGCATGTTGTGAGTTTGCGCTTCATTTTGATTAGTTTAAGGAGGTAGTGTTTGATTTGACGCTTCTGCCTTCCCTCCGGTTCAAGAAAAGTCAAAACTATTTATTTTTTGTATAAAAAGAGGATGAACAATTATCATTTATCATTTAATTTTGCCCCCTCTGTTAATCCTTTGTTAACTACAATACATATGGCGGTAAGTAATAATCCGGATCGAACTCAAGTCGTCAACGGCGCATACTGTTCCACGCGCCTCAAAAAGATTTCAGCAAAACCGTAGGGGCTCAGCAGGGTCGAAGCCTCTGGAGTCATGGGTAAGCTTCTGAAACCCAGGAAATCCAGAAAACGCGGCACCCTGGAACGAAGGCAATGAAGGAACGGAGTGAGTTTTAGTCAGTAAAAGTCTGACACGCCCTCTCACTCCGCCCAGGAGTTCCCACCTTTAAAAAAAAACGCTACCATACATAACAACCCAATTAAGATTATGGTTATACATAGGTTACTAGCACTGCGAGCGATTTCATTCTGGGCGCGCTTATTATCATAAACCTTTAACACCTCTTAAACCGTATTTTTATAGGATTTTAGAAAAACTAATAATGTCATTCTTTACTAATTTTGCTTAGAATTTGTGACAACTGTCATGTTTATTAACCCAAGTAGGTAATAAGATTCTAAATAATTTTAAATTTATGTTGTTTTAATAAAAAAAAATGAGCAAAATTTGCTGTAACCAAAGTAAAAAAAATATTTTTCGTTTTTTATCTATACTAATATTATAAAGAGGTAAAATTTGTAAGTTTGTAGGTTTGTAAGTTTGTATGTAGGGGGTAATCTCTGGAACTACTGGTCCGATTTAAAAAAATTCTTTCAGTCTTAGATAGCCCATTTATCGAGGAATGCTATAGGCTATATACCATCACGCTACGACCCACGGGAGCGGAGCAGTATCGAAAAATGCGGGTGAAACCGCAGGGGACAGCTAGTGTTCAATATAAGGTATATAGGCAAAGCATACAATTTTGCATATATGTAGTTACATAGGGAAGTCTTGTGCCAAATTTTACGATCCTAGTCCCAAGTACATAGTTTCGGCTGTACGTTGATATATCAGTCAGTCAGTTCCCCCTTTTATGTAAATAGATAGCTACACCATTATCCGGCGCTTCTTTCAAATCCAAGATCTAAAAAGCTTACAAAGTTATAGAAAAATATAACACAAAATAAAACGTTCCTTCGTATAAAGTTTCAAACGATTTCTCGGTCCGACAAGTTCAGTCTCTCAATGCACTGCATCCCGCTTGCCAGTCGCGATCAAATAAAGAATAATCGGCTTTCATTAGAAGTCGCTACTGATTTCTCTGAGGAAGTGATCAACTCGTGGCTTACGGGATCGAAGGAGATTTAAAACGAGGTTTCCCCGTAGTTTCTGCTTCGTAAGCGACGATGAATGAGCAGTTTTTTACTCATCATCCTAAGTGTTGGGGAGTTAGTTTTTACTGTTATTGCAATTAAAAGATGGTTTGAATTTAAATTGCGTTTCGAGGATTTCATTTTTAAATTAAATCGTGTCATCTAAAGCGTTGTCGGTCGGTCCGGACTGCATTCACTAAATAAGAAAGATATGCGCAGTGATATAATTTATAATTTACTGCAAAATATGTAGCGTTAAATTGGGTCAAGCAAAAATGAGATTTTTTGAGGTGGAAAATTATCTAAAGACTTTGCAGAAGTCTTTAGATGATTTTAGCTCTAGGGCGGAGTGGAAGAGTGTCTCAACCTTTCACTGACTAAAACCGCCGCAACTATTCCCTTCTTCAGTTGCCCTTTGTTTTCTAAGACCACGGTTTCCCTTTCAGAAGTCGACCCAGTAGACTGCTGGGACCCTACGGATTTGCTGATGCCTCTTTGAAGTATAACGCGCCATCAGCGACTCGGGCTCGGTCTGAACGGTTACCGGGCGGCCGAACGGCGAGCTTCGCCTCGCTCGTCGTCCGCAAGCCCATACCTATGGTGGCTGGTAGTTGGCAGCTGGGCTTGAGGATGTCCGTTCCTTCACGCGTGCGGCCGCCTTCTTAACCTCGTCACACAAAAATTACTTTTTGTTGTTCTTGACATTTTGATCCATTTTTATTCAGACGTACCCTAAAAGTACTGTACTTACTTACTAACATAATCTCATCGATAAATAACTTCTGTACAGTCTCTAGATACACCCACATTAAGAATTATTATCCGTTTTAGTGAATTATGTATTATATCATAGCTACTTAGCTGCCTATTAATTATTTTATCCTCTAGCTACTCCAAATACCACTAAGCCTCTGTAAGCTATAAGCCTATTGCTTTGCATAACACACATACACATAGGTAAGATTCATCTACCGATATGATAAACCTACTCAAGCAAACCGTGTCGCAGCCGAACGTTGCATAATAAACTTCATATCCAGTCAATGGCTCAATCTCCGCTGTTTTCCAAAAGAATGATTCACTGGCATCGTCCTGCACAAAAAGAAGTCTATTTAATAGCCGTCGCCGGGAAATGAGCCGTCCCGTACACAGGTAAGAAAAAAACGTAGATTATTAGTTGAAGTGTTTTTACTCACTGGTTAAAGATGCGACGAAAGACAGGCGGTTTTTGAAAGTCGAACGTCGAGCAATGCTACGCGCCTACAAAAAAACGAATAGCAAATTCGACTACACGTAACTTTGCTAAGATTGAAGATTGGTCGTTTCACCAATCCATTACCGTAGTTACTAACCTGTTACATAGAAATGTCAAGTTCTTTAAAAACTACTTGTACAGAAAAGGTACTAAATCAGCTTTTTGAAAGCATTAAATCGTGTACTTTGACTTCAAAAGATCTCTGTATGATGATATTCGTCTCGCATGTTTCTACTGCGAAAGGCTCCCGAGCGCTTTCCCTAATGGAACTTTGTGTTGTATCAAACTTTGATCCACAAAAGGTCAGCGGACAAAGACACAAAAATAGGAACCACGAGCTCTTTACTTTTTTATTTGTAAATAGACTCTAAAGTAGAAACTTTTTGGTCAGATCTGGCCGACTTTTTCGTTTTCACCAGCATCCGATGCACATTTTGTCGTCGTTGTTGTTTTTCTCATTTTTTTCACGGCATATTGCGTCGACGCGGACGTACAGTCGAGCGTCGCTCTTAGCTAAGAACCTTTTCATTAAGTATTATTCGGACGGAACTCTTTTATGCATTCTCGTGCAGTTTGACATCAAAATGCACTTCGGAATGGAATGTATTAAGTGTTTAGATAGTGAGAAAGTTAGATAATGGAGGTGTTATATTCGGAAATATCTTTATTTATCACAGTACTAAAATTATACTTTTGAGAGACTCACTATTTTATTTTCGCTTCATTTATGAATTTATTATTTATGAGGAAACTTACTAAGAGAGAGCGACCCAAATTGTAGGTGAACCTACCAAGTCAGATTATATTCAGTAATTAATTAGCTTATAAGCCGCTTACTTTAATTAGTAAGCAGGTAACTATAAGCTCTAATTATCCGGTACTTAAGGAAAATGATCCTGATAATTAACGAAAAAAAGCACAAGTCCATTTACCAACTCATTTATTTTATAGATGAATAATCTCTAAAAGACTATGTCTTTTACATCCATCGCCTAATTAGTGGATACGAGTACATTAGTACATATTTATATGGTATATTCTTCTTTTCAAAAGACAGTCGATCAGTAAAAATAAATTGTGCCGGAATAGTATTTCATCATTTCGAGTAGCCCGCTAAATCCAAATGGAAGTTGAATATTCCATCAAAAAGTCGATCAATAAGATAAGTCAAACTAAGAGACTATTGATGATTTTAATGATTATAATTCCGTAAATAAATACGTATTACGGCAGCCAATCATAATTATTTAATCAACATGCAACTTGACCTGCAAAATGCAAAAAACAACGATATTTACATTATTTTTTGAAAACGATTGTCGACTAAAAAGAAGAATATAGGTACCAAATATTCACAATCGTTAACAATATCATTGACAAATGTTCAAGGTAGGTATCCATTTGTTTCAGAACGCGAGACAAGGCAGTAAAGTAGAAGCCATATCTCCTGTTTTCAGCGTATAGATGGTCTAGGTGACATATACAAAAAAATGCACAGAGCAAAAAACTAACAAAGTTTTTATAGTGAGTAAAATTAGGCCAAGCTTTGATTTAAAATTACCTTAGTTAAGCTCAATATACCTAGGCTACGTTACATGCATAGCCCAAAGATTCGCCAAACTTAATTAGCAGGGCACATTGCTCGCAGAGCACATAGCCGATGACCAGTCTCGGAAGACGCAACGTTGGAAGACCCACAAGGTGGTCAAACGAACTAGTGAACGTCACAAGAATCCAATGAATGCGAGACGCACAGGACCGGTCGTTGTGGAGATACTTAGGGGAGGCCTACGTTCAGCAGTGGACGTCTTTCGGCTGAAATGATGATGAAGTTAACATACATGTAACATTGAAACGGATCTTCATTTGAAATCTGAAATACTTTTAAAAATTGGTAAGATACAACTCTCATTCATTTTAATTTCGTCAGTTAACAGGTAAAAAGTCCATTAGAAAGGAATATTTTTAACATATTCATATGCAGTTAAAAATAAAATGGCAGCTCTTACTGAAACATAATTCAAAAGTAATGCTCAATACTGAATGGTTAAAATTGAAACAACTTTCGATTTGCATCGTCACAGAAGTTGTAACAAATGGATACCCACCTTTAACTCTTTTACAACGCGCTTAGGTACACTCCTTAGAGTTAGACAGATCTACAAAACTCATAGAGGTAATGATATGTAGATATTTTATATCTATTCGGGTATACCAGTTTTATAAATCAGAGAAATATTGGGAGAAGGTTGTCGACCACAAATTTTAATATACGCCATTACCTACTTACACGTAAAAATAATTTACAAAGTAATCATGTTTTTTTACACGTTTGAATTGCTTTCAAAAGCTCATATAATAAAAGTATAAGTATAATTACTTAAAATTTAATAGTTCTGAGTAGTTACTCTGTGATTCATTTTTTATAATAGATACGAGCTTACTCTCAACGTAAAATGTCTGGTCAACTATAAGCCTGAATCCAGGGTATCATGATGTGTAACCAAGAGGGAATGATCGACAGTTGTCGCGGCCCTGGAACGCTAAAAGCAACTGAAGGAACATAAGTAAAAGTGAGGCACTCCTTCTCGGCCAACCTAGAGCCAAACAAATATAACAAATTCCAACCAAAAAAGAGGGATGTTGTAACCATGCTTAGCACTCCATGTGTTAACTATTCTGTAAACGGCCCAAACAATTGGTATATTTATGTTGGATACAAACAGCTTTTAAGCTTTTTGAGAAATAACAGGTAAAATAGTTATTTATTTACATATGTATTTAATTCTCCTTTCCCAAGCTTTCATGATTTAACACAACCTTTACATTATAATACGAGTAACATAGTATTACATAAATAAATACGTGTTTGCATTTACATTATTATTTTATCATAACAACTTTCTCCTATTCCATTCGTTCCACGTTAATAAAAAGCTATAAAAAGTATACGAGGAATGACTAAAATTATATTAATAATAAAACAATAATGAAACTACAAAATTAATAACAAATTAATAAAGTTTTCATAATAGTAAAACCATTTTTACTCAGTGACTGTACAACCAACGACAAAAGTGAAAAAAAAATGTTTTGACGGCAGTTCTTGCTTCGCTATCCGTAATTATTCCTATTCAGTCACTTACGGAGCTAAAAGTAATAAGTACTTACCTACGTTTTTAAGATGAATTTACAAAAACGTTTTTCACCGTTATCGTTGGCTGTACTTACAGTAACTACCAGAATTTTTACCCCACTGCGAAGAAGGGTTATTTATATCTTTAGACTAAATATTCACATAATGCAACTACCTACGTACATGCTTATCACAGGATGTTCTGAGCTTAATATAAAGACTGACATCCTTATAAAATATTTTCTCTACAAGCTATAATATATAAGTATACCTACCTACATCAACAATAAAAATACAATGATTATTTTATTTTATTATAATAATAACAAAATAACATTTAATAATTTCATAAATTAATTTACTTACATTTCTTATGTGAATGTGAAAATTTTAAAACAATGCCTTTATTTTTGATTGAGCAATTTTAAATTTCTGTTTTTTAATTTGCATTAACATTAAATGAAACGACGAAATATAAATCTCTTAACTGCCACCCGACTACGGAAAGAACTTACATTATTTAAGAAAACTTCAGTTTCTATCATATACCTAACCCTGATTTTATTTAAGTAAATCAGTCCAGTAAATTAGACATTGATAAGTACAATTAAATGTTCTTAAATACCTACGCAGACTGTCAAAGTCATAACCTCTTTATATACTAGACCATAGTCGGGTAAATAATGTAGTATCTACTCAAATATCAATGACTACAATAATATTTGGCAACAACGCAGTGGAATTATTTACATAAAACACTCAGTGCTCATAATTTACTACTTACACAATTTACAATGGACGACGAAAAAGGCGTAAAACAATGAGATTATATATAACTACAATAAATAGTATCTATCAGGTTTTTAACCGAGGAACTGCAACATTCACCCGCATTATATCTCACAGTTCATTACACATTGCGTCAGTCACTATTGCACTGGCAACATTGCACACCGCACTGCACTAAATTCAATTTCTGCATAGTTCGTAGCAACAAATTACGTAGGAACTAAATCAACAGATGCGTAAAATGCTAAGTGCGTGAGGCTGGCAACACTGATTAAAAGAACACTGTAGGACAGATGCGAACCCTTGTCCGGTAGCCCGCACTCTTGCCTGTTGTATTCGAAGCAGAAATTCTGTAAAACAAACATAAATGTTGAAACTTTCTTAACGATATAGATTTTCAGGAGATAGCAGTTTAGTTCTTGCATAATGCCTTTAAGATTAAACTTGAACGAGAAAGTAATTAAGGAGTACGCTGGTGAGTTAATACAATAATTATAATTGTGAACATATTGTTTCTTTTAATTTTCCCACTGTTGGGATTCAGGCCTTCTCTCTAAGAGAGGGAATGGGCCATAATCCATCGCAAAGCGGGTCAAGTGCGAGTTGATGGATGTCACAAAATAATCTTCGAATTTTTGGTTCTAAGACATGCCAGTTTAGAGAGCAGTGTTGATGAAAATTACACAAAGTAATGCTCCTGACTGAGGAGGAAGGAGGAATGGAAGAAAAGGGAGTTAATGATAGCATGACGGGTGACAGGACAGAATGGAAGAAAAAACATGTTGCTCCGACCCCAAGTAATATGGGATAAGGGCAGAAAGAAGAAGAGTGCTCCTGGCTGGGTTTGGATTAATGACCTACAAATCGAAGCTGTTACCTACTACTGGGCCACCAATGCACATAGTTATATCTAGCTAGGTTAACAATTGGCATTCGAAGGTGATTCACCGCATTCACAGTAAGTCTCAGTTACAATATGAAGCAGCATGAACCACTAAATATAAAATTTACACCACAAGCCACAGTTTCGGAGTCACGAACGAAATCGGAAGAGTTTCCCGTCACGGCGACATTGTGTCTTCGGTTTGGCTCCAGAAAACTTGTAATTTTGTGAAAGAAATAAGTTAGTAGAAGTAAGTTTTACGAGTTCAGAAAGCTCGGTTCTTTTGGAAGCGTACAAATGTTTTATGTTTGTGAACCACACTTCATACGCGATGATATGAAGCAGAATAAAAGAAAATTGCGAAGGTATACAAGAGTTTTTTCCAAACCACTACACGGAATTTATTTTTCGCTAGCTGGGTTTCAGTTTGCAAGAAAAACTAAGTAAGAAAGGTCTAAGTTGTAATTAGTCTTGTTAGTGTCTCGCAAACAATCTTGGTCAAGGCTAAGAGGCTTGGGTCTTTTCAGTTTGTTTTAGGTGCACGGTTGTAAATCACTCCAAAGACTGCTTGAGTTGAAATTTTCAGTCCGTAAGAAAGACTTATTTACTAACCTTAATAATGTTTGACGCCATTCTCTTTAAGAAGGCGCTCGTGAACAGCGCTGCTTCGTCGCCACAGGACCTCTGCACCGTCTCTTCAGAGCACATCAGGTACTCTTGGAATGAACTGAAATGAACACAACTTCATTAAACACTCCACAAAATTAAAGTAACCTTAAACTATACTACATAAGGTTCAAAATAGCTGATCGCTTTTAATTTTAATATCACTCAATTTGCATAGAAGGAGCCTAATGAATTTTCAGATCAGAACCTGCTACGGTTATTAAAGTTTAACGCTCAAAAAGTGAAAATACAAGGCAAAGGTCTGCTGTAATTATAAGGTCACACCATTTTGTAGAAGGGTAGCAGACAGGGTAGAGCGATACCTGTTATTACAACGCGCACGTGCCAAAATGATAGAAAACAAACGAGTGTCAAATTAGGTATGGACCTAAACGGAGCATTAACGGTCTTATCTTTAGGTTGTGCAGACAAAATTTGTTTTTTTTTTTTCAAGCGCGAGCCTATCATCATCATCTGCCTAGCCTTTTTCCCAACTATACTGGGGTCGGCTTTCAGTCAACCCGGATTTAGCTGAATACCAGTATTTTACGAGGAGCGGCTGCCTACCAGACCTCCACAACTCATTAACTGGGGTGACACGGTACTTCATGGCAAGACTGGAGTCAGATTTACTGGCTTCTGACTAACCGTAACGACTGCCAGAATATAGCGCGAGCCTATCAGTAATAAAAAACTCTGTTACGTCATCATAGGAAAAACAGAAGGCCACATGATACAATCAGTACCAAATTGTAGGGCAAATTGATCCTGATGGTACTTACAGCCAAATAAGCCAATCACTTCAGGTTAAAGGGCACAATTGGCCTAATTAGCAGGAGGTCAAAACAGTTGCCAAACGGCCAGCAATAAAGATTTTTTTATTAACTGTCTAGTGGCAACAAAAAAAAATCAGGAGTTTTTGGCGAGATTTCTTCGTGTGAAGTAAGTTCAGTGGCTGTTTAAATGATTTGCAAATTGATTCTTAGTGGATTTTGTGATACTTTGTATGTACGTGTATCGTTAAAATGAAATTTAGAATTTTTTGTTTTGTCGAGATAGTTGACTTGATACAAATACTCCAAAAACTATAGAATTTACATCCATATTCGAATGTTAAACAAATTAACTATTCCCACGAAGTAATTTATTTATTTACACTTTACAAAGATTTTTTTTTGCACATAAAGGTACAGAGGGACTTAAAGCCTAGTTATGGCTTAAAGGACAGTATCC
Source organism: Mythimna separata (assembly GCA_030763345.1). Taxonomy (NCBI): domain Eukaryota; kingdom Metazoa; phylum Arthropoda; class Insecta; order Lepidoptera; family Noctuidae; genus Mythimna; species Mythimna separata. The sequence continues at coordinate 10,535,251 of CM061172.1, read as the reverse complement.
TAATCAAAACATTGCTTATAAAGATCCCACTGCTGGAACTCAAGTCTACTCACTATGTAGTTCACCAAGTGGGCCCATTACAGATTGCTGAATGGCACATAAATTCGAATTTTTTATTTACGGACATTTCGGTTTATTTACGACGTTTTCCTACGCTGATTTAAGAACAATGGTGATAAATAAAAAACCCTATAGCAAATACTTGGATTTGAACTAACAACGTACAATTTGTAAGTCAGGGCCGTTATTATTAAGCCACCTCACACATTTAAAAAATGTTACGGTCTGAAATTGATTTAACACAGAACCTTTCTCATAGCGTCAAGAATCAAGTCTGAAACGCATTCTATCAAAACGATATCGATATAAAAACCTATATGAAACAGAAATCCATAACATTATCATACATTACTAGGCTCCTGTTTACTGCAGATGTACATACATAATTGTCCATGTCAATCATCATATTGGAGTCAATTGATGACTTCTTTAATTATTAGGCACTTAAGAGGACTACACGAACTAATCGAGAGTTTTATAATGCGCAAAAGTAGGTATGTGATTCACTGTAGTAGACTAAGGGCCTATTTCACCACCTATGATTAAGTTTCGAGTATCTTACTTGACAGATAATTTCATACAAATTCTGTCACATTTTTGAATTTATTCAGTGAGTAGTGCCTACTCGGACATTGTGAAACAGGCCCTAAGGGCCTATTTCACCAAATATGATTAAGTTTCGAGTATCTTACTTGGCAGATTATTTCATACAAATTCTGTCACATTTTTGATTTTATTCAGTGAGTAGTGCCTACTCGGACAATGTGAAACAGGCCCTAAATAAACAAAATAGGAGTATAGGTATTTTATTCTGCAGATTAAATGCTAGATAGATAGTGCTCTAATAATAATACAACTCTTTTATTACGACAAAAAAAACGACTCTTAATTTTTGCATTAAAAACCAGACTAATACACATGCAATCAGCATGTGTATTAGTCTGGTTTTTATTATTAGTTCTAATTTTTTGTCAAATTATTCTACAAGCAAAATTTTTACTGTTGATTTTATAAACAAGTCTGTAGATTAAATTATTAGTAAATCACTAAAATATAATATTTGCAAACATTGTGTCTTTGTAGACCTCTTTTTTTGTATGCTGTCCGAGAGTGACCACGCTTTACGTTGTGTAGTCCTCTTAAAAGGTTTCGATGGTTCATTTAAGTTTCATGTCAATAACTTTTGTTTTCCTTTGTTCAAACAATATCATTAAAATGAACTCAAACAGAAAAGGAGAATACATTCTTAGAAATGTTTTGTTTTTATAAAAACGCATGCAACCAAATATTCATTGTGCTCCATAACTGTTTCTTAATCTATTTTGTTCCCATTTTTCAGAAACCTGTATATCATTATTCTCCTCCATTTTTATCTGGCGTTCTATTGTATCTAACAGCAAACTTATTGAACATCACAATATCTAGTAGAAATCAATTTGCGAATCAATTATTTACTACAGAACATAAGTACAATATACTTAGTTTACTTGTGAACAACTAAGCCAATATTGTATATCATAATAGTTATCACATAAACTGGAAATAATATTATGTACAAACGCGTTTAATTTCATTGAATATCAAAAATTCATCGACTTCATTATTAATGAGAACAGTGTCGGAAACACTAGTAACCACGTTGAATAATAATGCTAATTTGTTTGCTAAAGAAAAGCCCAGCCCTTTGGTCACGTGAAGAGCCAACTAGCTACTATCCAACTGCCGAATTGGGCATGGTGTCCGAGATGGCCGGTTGCTTAAAGTCACTTTCACAGTATCGAATTGAATAAGCACGGCACCTCCCATTTAACTAGTGATACTGTTAAAATTATTACTGTTTCCGATGTTACAGCAAAAATTCCCCTTAAAGGATCGATATTTTTTTTTAAAGCTGCACCTAGCTTAGAATATTTCTTATATAACTATCAGAAAACAAGTTAAACAGCGTATCAAACTCTATCGCATAAGTTGTAGTTAGTACTTTGTAGACAGTTGGTGAACTAGCGCTAACCTGTGTTGCCCCACAAGGGGTAGACTTGCAAGCGATGGCCAATTATCGGACGATCAGCACTGGTATTATGTGTTATGTGGCGTCTAATTACTGGTGTCGGCTTTACAACTTTTATGTGTTGAGCCAACGAGATATACGAGTAGGTACTTAATGTTTTTTTGGATATTTAGATGGTGAAAAAATACTAAGTGCTCCACCACGCAGTTTTATGCTGACTCTACTAACAATAGTTAATAGATGACCATCTATTATAGCATAAGTTTTTTGTTTATGTGAGAAATCATCAAATGATCAGATCAGATCAGACTTTACAATTGACTAAAACCTACCTAAGTATAGCCGGGGGCAGATATCTTGGCAATGCGCAGAAATCGTTTTTTAGGTCTATTTGGTGGTCAAGCGGGACGCGGGGTACGAGGTAGCGCCGATCCGGCGCGCGATTGGTGCAGCATTATAATAGTAGTTTATGATTGGTGCGTTAGACGACTTTTGCCTTTGCACTGCGTTACGTCCTGTTCGCTCATTGGCTGTTTTGTGCACCATGCGCGAACCTTGCCAACGTATTTGCCGGGTATTATACCTACTAATTTCCCTTTGCATTTCAGAGCTGCGGTAGCTTTTTGGAAAAATCCGCAATATTAATTTATAGACGCCGACATAATACTTTTTACAACACGAAGAAACTTCAAAATGTAAAAGAACACGGTACATTTTGTCATTAGTGTTCGGAGGGACCGCTCACAGAAAAGTCATTATTATTAGTCACTAAGCCTTCTCAAGAACTTCATAATATCGATCCAATTCAGCATGCCCTTTGAAACTTAACAGTGCAACGGCAAAAGCAAAGTTAAATAAGCCTGTCCATGCATAATAATAGCAGGCAGAACTGGCCTTACGTTCCAGTGCCAATTTACTGCGCACTACGGCCAAGTCCGGGAGGAAATCGACATGCAAGTCTATGTAACATTCCACATATTCCACACTAGTTACTTTAAATTCAAACGAACCAAAAACCGTACCATACACAGAAATCGCTTATATATTGATCGAGGTTGAAAATGCTGAATCCTCTTTCGAAATTCTTTCAGTCTACCGTTAAAATAAAGTAAACATTAGCTTTGAAATAAAATGCATGGTTTAATTCAGCCAGAGTCACAGTCGGCACAGTTCGCGCAGTTGCTTTTTTTTCAGTGTGGAAATAGCACTGTTTTTGTTCATCTTTCCATTGTGTCAGTGCATGGCCAGCGATGTATAAATCCTCTGATAGTGTACGAATATTTTAACTAGAAAAACCGACCAAACGCACCACATTCCAATGCAAATATTATTCTGCACGAAAATGTTACAACAACGAAGTTTCCTAAAAATTACTAACATTATGCGAACAAATACCATCGTTAGCATCAAAATTAGAATGAAATAAACCAGAAAAGAAAGGAACATCGTTTTCCTTTTACGCAAATCAACAAATGACCGACAAATTGTAGATTCAATTGTAAGGAATGGCGCGGATAACGGAATCATTAACACACCGAAAAACTCTTAAGTACGCCACTTAATCCAAACTGAATCTTAATCAGGGGTTTAATGTCTTCCGAACAGCCTCCCGACAACAGCTTATCCAGGAAAATTTTCAAATTTACGTAAACCCGATAAAATTAATGATCGCAAACTCATTTAGACGAACACTACGAGAAAGAAAATATAATTTTTCAAGCTTCCACAACTACTATCACGGCTCATAAACATCAAACTTAATTTAATGGAATATTTTACTTTTATTCACTACGATCTTGTATAAAGTATCGGTCAAAATCTAAACCAGAAAAATGATATTAGAATGTCGACAGGGCCCGAACGTCGGGCGGCGTTGTTAATTTACATGTAAATTGGTACAGATAAGTATTATTATCAGTGGAAATCACGCCTCAGACGAGTAATTAGTTCGTGAGGTTGGGGGCGCAGTTCGATTTGTTGAATATTTTACTAACGCGGACTATTCAATATTCAGGACTCCTCCCGACTCTTTGAAGTACCAACTCTGCAGGACTACTCTTGATAACTTCCATGACAGTTTAATTTGCAGAACTTGAAAATGAGTGACACCGCCGCCTCTCGTCTTAAGAGATAGGCGAAACACTTAAATTTTAGAACAAGTCATTATTTTTTTACTGTTGTTAGGCTAGCGTTTGACGATTATCTATTGTGTATAAATAACTTAAATCTCCACAGGTTGTAGTAATCAGAAAACAAAGACTCCGGTGCGAAATAGCACTCCTTAGCTGTCATCATCATCTCAGCCGAAAGACGTCCACAGCTGGACATAGGTCTCCTTGAAGCGTCGCCACAACGATGAGCATCTCGAGGAATGAGGAATGTGTTCCAAAAACATTTTGTGCATATGGATAGGATATCCACCACGTACCGGTGGCGCATCGCCGTACGTCTAGTGGTCTGGTTCCTTATTATAAAAATAACAATGTATTTACGTATGAAACTGTGTTGATTCTCAATAGATATCGGCCTTGTCGGTTGCCAAAAAATAAAATAGCTAATCTCTGAAGCGACGGGCGCGCGGCGCTCATAAACGAGTTTGTCCTACGCGTTCCGTATCAAATTGGATGGATCAACACGAGATTTTTAATACATATTAATGTTGTTCTACTAGAATATTATTATCTTTATGGCTTAGCCGTATTCGCGCAAAAGTCAAACACGTGCACGCGCGGTTCGACGGACTGTTTAGTGAACTATAATTTATTGAGATGGTTAAAACATCACTATCACTACATAGTATAAAACAAAGTCGTTTCCCACTGTTTGTCTGTCTATCCCTATGATGCTTATAACTTTGAAACTATACAATGAATTTTGACGTAGTTTTTTTTTTATGCATAGTGATTCAAGAGAAAGGTTTATTATGTATAATATATTTATAATATAGTAACACGGATAATTGTGCACCCGTGCAAACCGGGGCGGGACACTAATAAACTTTGCGCCACGTTCCTGTATCTCGGGTGCGATCATATAAATGTTACAAATACAAGACAACCATACCCGCAATATCTAACTGCTCAACCACTAGGCCAAACGTGCCGTCGAACTATCATAAAAACGAGCGAAGAAGGTAAAGATGTACTATCAACGATAAACATACTGATATTATCAAAAATAATACGATGACGTAAATCCACTATCTGCTCTAGCGTGATTTTATCTGCATGATGCATTACGAATATGCCAACAAGTTTTAAGTCTTCCGTAAGCCCAAAGAAAGTTTTTGAGCAAAACAATTCGCTGTTGTCTCTAGTAAGTTGGCGAATGCCGTACCTACTTTGAGCATTTAGCGAGAAGCCTGCATTTATCAGTATGGGTTTTACTGTAAGTGCTTCAACTCAAATAGAAGCGGGACTTGTTGGAAACTTCAGAGATGGGCTGTGGAAACAGCGGTCGCTGTAGGTTCCTTACAGCAATTTATGCATTGTGACTTTATAGTAACAAGAAAAACGTAGTATTCCCGTTACGGTACCCCATTTTTGACAACTAAAGTATCGGCACCCAAGCTATTCCCGATTCGGCACCAATAGGTAATTTGGACAGGTAGTAACCAAACCAAATACCAGTCCAAAATACCTATTGGTGCCGAATCGGGAATAGCTTAGGTGCCGAAAATCAGGATGCCAAAACGGGAATACTCCAGAAAAACGATCCGGCGTATTCTTCTTTTCCACGACAGTACAAAACTAAAACCTTGCACATTTAAAAATGCGATTTACTAAAGTCATATTAAAACGATCAACAAAAAGTTAGTACAGGAATTCGTTTTGTTCGCTTTACAAATTCTTTGCACGCTGAATTTCTGACGTGAGCTACACAGGTCCCAAAATCAGTTTTATTTTATTTTGCATATCCCAATATCGAACGACGTTCATTCTTATTTATACGAATTCGCAGAATTCAGCAGAGCGATGCAAAACAATAACAAGAGATTGGATTGAGTTACCTTACGGTTATCTGCATCGAGTGTAGTGAGGATTAGATTTTAGAATAGAATATAATAGAAAAATCCTTTTTTCAAGACAGACACAGCACAAAAAAGAAAAAAAAGTACAGAATGTGACGAGCTTACCCTTTCGGTGCGGGCATCACCGAAAGGGTGACCAGACCACCTCAGCATTTGCTGGGTGTCAGACACCCAGCGCTGGTTTTCAGTTGGCACCCCGCATGGCAATGACTCACGGGCGAGGGTAAACAAAATATATAATTGAACTGAATATTACTAATAATTTTTGTACCTACTGGTGTATAATTTTAGTGAAACCGTGAGAACCAAGGTGGCAGAAGACTGATAAACAGTGGAAAAAAATAACGATTATCTCAAAAATGACTGCTTGTCACTTCCCGCTACACTTCTAAGAATCAACAAAGATAATATTGAGCAGTTTTGGCACCAACACCATGCCACGAACTCTGAATAAATTCAATGTCAAACCGTACCTAGTAATTACGTGAATGGGATTTTTATGACGGACTATAAAAGTGGTAGATGTTGGAAGTGGAAACATACGAAATACATCTGGCATTTTACAAGATGGGAGATACAAGTGTAATTCCTTTTCTTTGGGTGGAACATGAAATAACTTCTTCTGCTCCGTGTATAGTGAGTGGGAGTGTCAGATTCATTTTTACTGACTAACCACGCCGTGTTCCTTCAATTGCCTTTTGGGTTCCAGGGCCACGGTAACTATTTAGAAAATTCCTGCGTTCTAATATTTTAAGCCTGCATTTCTACCAGTTAATGCAAATGCGGAGCGAGGAATGTGCGTAGGTAAAACAAAATTTACCTGAAACTAAGCGATATGGCTAGTTATAGGTACGCGTGTGGCATATTCATAAGGAAACTATTCCCGAACTAAAGAGAAGAATTCCCGCCAAAATCTATGTTTTCTGAAACCCATAATCAAAGGTCTTTAAGTCAGAAGCGAAAAGGTTCTTTCTAGGCAAGCACGCTCCATCGTCGACCAAATCATCGCTTACCATAAGGTAAGACAGTATTCAAAACACGAATCTAACATTTTTTTTGGCCTATTTACGCATTTTCACACCATCAATATTAAAATCATGAGATGAACTTCACTTACCAACAAACAGTTCTGAGATGATCCTCATGGCTAGTCACAAGTCCTGTCTGATCAGTCTGGTACTGGTCTTGCTGGTGACTGTTTAGCGTCATGAGCGTCACTTCATAGTTCTTGCTGCACGTTTCATAGTCCGACCTGACCATTTTGACACAGCCCGCGTGTTTCAAATACTCGTCTTGATATTTTCCTCTGGTACACAGTTCTTGGACCACGTCAGTGATACCAGCATAGATTCGACGGAACACGACTTGTTCGTGTTTTTCCATGCAGACGTTTGTGAAATTGTCTATGCATTTTATTCCCAGTCGTAGTTCGCTGTAACAAAATTGTTGATTAATCATCAAACCTAAATATAGGCAAACTGTGGATTTATACGAAGATTTTTTTTTTAATACGCTTTTGATACTCGAAGACACGCTCTTATCCGTACCTTGTTTAAGCACTGAATTTATCGTTTTCTGCACTAGTATGGAAAAGCACGCGAGCTTTTCAACGCCACAATTGTTTGCATTTAAGCCCAGCCGTTAAATAATTTACAAAAAATTGCTAAGCGACCCCTATGTTTTCGGTTTTTCTACTACAGCACTCATCTCAATAACACCGCGAAAATGTACTTTTTTGGATATATATTTTACAGTTTAGCTACAAAAATACCTAGAAATTGAAAAAAAAAACAAAACCAATCTCCAAATTCTTACTTCCGAAACCACAAAGTACCCCATCATTTCCAATAGTATTTTGTTCCTGGCCGTGTTAGCTGCGTTATGAGGGATAATCCCTTAAAAAGGGAAAAGAGCGTGACTTTACACATTCATCATACGCGACCCAACATTATAATTCACCAGTACTAGTGGGAATATCTCCTTCAGACCCAAACATGGCTTATGTATTATGGATCGAGTTTTCCGTATTTCAGATCGATCCTTATTCTCAAACATGGTTTTTGCACGCTTTGATACTGTAGTAGGGTATTTTACATAGTTTACACACATGTTATCAAAAGTTCTAACAGTCACCCCAGTATCCCCACGGGTTAGGCAGCAATGTAGATATACTCGTAGTATGTCTACAATTCGTTAGTTACAAAAAGGTCTTATGTAAAAAGGAGAGTGGATCAGCTGCTGGCTCCATTTAAACTCGTTTAGTTGCCGATGAGCAAATAGAGAGTCACTATGTGTTTTATCATACATATAATAACTGTCCCCCGCGGGTCCATTTGCGTCTTTGGTTTCTGCTCCGATGCCGTGGGTAACGCGATGTAGCAAAAAGATTTTTTCAAAACCAACTGAGTTCCACATTTAAACAACAAAAAAAAACTATTCTGCTTTATAACAAAACTAACTGCTGCCAGCGGTTTCACCCACGTGATACGAGTAGTTGAAAAGTATCCCAAGAGAATGTACTCCCGGAATATAGGTACCATAAAATGCTATTGCAGGATATGACCTGCCCGTGTACCAAGTTTCATTGAAATCCGTTCAGTCGCTCGAGCATGAAGAAATTATAATAATAATCAACAACTTTCACACCGCTATCTAGTCATAAAAATTACCCAAAGCGTATGGTATGAATACTAAACAATTGATACATAATTATTATAAATAAATTACACCCAGATACAGTTCATCACACAAACATTTGTCCTGGGTGGGAATCGAACCCACGATATAGCAGGCAGGGCCACTGACTACTAGACCAACAGGCTTATCAAAAATAACAAACATACACACAAACTTTCGCCTTCATAATATTAGCGGATATAGATATAATAGTACAGAGATAGAATGCAGAACTATTAACATAGGGAATAAGTAAGTTGATACATGATGCAGATCATGCTGTAACAATCAATTCATCTATCACGCCATTATGGCATATGGAAATGTGCAAGAGATTGGCCAAAGACGCAATTTGATCAAATAGCAAATTGACGTACCTACTTTGATTATCCTACCGGGACCGTAACAAATTCATTACTTACATAGATTTAATGGTACTATTAAACCAAGTTTACGTACGCAATACCTACGGTATGTCGTAAAATTGAAGGACACAAGCATTATCATTGACAAAAAAATTGTATTGATAATTTCGGATTTTATTAATGATTTAAATCACACGCGTGTTTGTCGCGTTTGAAAATAAAACCGCAAAGTTATCTATTGGATAAATGACTAATATAAATTCGCAATGAGTACGCTAGATAAGCATTGATAAAATCTGTAATTATCAACCCCTGCTTGGGATTCCTCAAAACAATAGCAACAATGACTCAAGTATGGATATACCAAAAAACGCGAACCCCACAAAAATACTCGTGTTAATAAGTACTGCAAATAGGGAAATCCCATCAAAAAGTCAGATTAATAAAAACATATCCCTAAAATAAATCAAGCATATGAACAGACAAAACCAACATTTATCGTGTCATAAATTATTGCTACAAACATAGCAAACAACGTAATCGTAGGCCTAAGAATACCCCTGGACCATAGCCAAAACAAACGAACAACGAGGCGTAACAAAAATTGCCGCCCGTATTAGGCATGCATAATATCGCGTAATTTCAATGTTTGCCGACCCGACCGCACTAAAGTGCTTCATTGGCTATTCAGCCCTATGAAGCCGCTGAAGCGCTGAGTGAAGTCCGACAACTAGTTCTAAATTGCTATTTACCGCAAACAAGAGTACTAAATTAAGATGAGCTAACTGCGTGCCGACCGCGCCATGCCAGCGCTGGAAGTTACTCGTCCCTGACGAAGCCAACTCTTTAGCTAAACTTACTTTCGCTAAGTTCTTGGTTGAGCGTAAATGAATGAGATCGTTGCACCATGATATCGTTGAAGTGAAAAAGCGACCATTCTTCCGAGCGGTTTGTAAAAGGAAATTAAAATCGGGTTCTCTTAGGCGTTTGAGCTTCCTTTTCGTGGTTTTGACTTTGCATTATACTTTAGTGGGTCTATTATTCAATTTATTTTTTGATGTGTCTAGTCTTTTGTTTCCTTTAACAATAGTTTTATTGATTTTTCCTTATCGCTTTCGATTAAACCTTACAGTTCCGTATTGATTAAATATGCATCAATGGCCAAATTAAGTGAGTCAATTGTTCTATTAAAAATATTGTATCCTCTTAACTTATAATGGCGTACCTATTATTATAAATGATGAGATATTACGGATAGTATAATTATTACTTCATTATAATAAATTACCTTGTCAATTAAGCAAGATCCGCCGTTACCTCGGTTTGCATCATTTCCACCAATTAACCAGACTACATACAAGCTCTTTATAGATGCAACACAAATTATATTAAATAAAAAAAATTACTAAGTAACTTACACGCAACTCTTGTCCAATTCCTCTCGTGTGAGTGCAAACGATATTTCTGGAGAGCTTAAAACCGGGAGGGCCATCGAACATCTTTGCAGTAGATCCTCTTCCCGATTACAGTGGCCTTTGAGTGCTCCAGCTAAAAACAAAAGAAACAATCAAATATTTACACGTTCATTCCGATACGAACTCATAATAAATATTGCAGACGCATTGTTTACACAGGTGGTGGAGCGAAATATCGTCCGCCAGCATTTAAAATAAATTACGAGTATTATGGCACTTTCACTCAATTTCCAATTTTGGCATTATAAATATTTCTATGACAATAAATGTTAACTTTCTGTATTCATTTTGAATGGATGAACTTGAGATAAAATGAAAAGTTTATTTTAAATATAGCAAAAATTACTTTCTTTATTACATCTTAACGATCCCTGACACTAAAGCGGCAAAGAACAAGCAAAATAACGTTTTCAACAGAATATTTCAGTGTAGCTTGTATTTAGTTAGGTGAAAAGTTTAAATTAACTTTCCTTAAAGTCTCTTTGAAGTCTAGAAACTTATAATTCGGAGCCTACTGCGAGATTCCTAACAGGGTAGGTAGTATCTTTTAAAAGGTACCCAATGTAGTACAATTAGTGAAACTTGGCGAAGAATTACTTAATTGCCTGGTTAATTAAGGAAAATCTATTGTTTCTGCCAACGACCCAAACTCTTCTACAACGTTATTCTTAGCTAAATATACCACCTGTTGAGATTTTAAACGAGGCTTAACCTAGATTCTTACATATGTGTGTTTCCAGAGACCAAGACATGATTTTACCAATTATTGACGCCTAGAATGACAATAATTTTATTTCTATATCGTCTACATCTTTCACATAATTCTACAGTCGCAAACCCGCTGAAAAAAATCGTTTGAAATAAGCAGGAGCTTTTTGCTGTTCTATCTGTACTTGTATTAATATTTGAATATTCATAACTAACTAAATAAATAGTTTAATAAACAACCACCTGATAGACTATTGTTGTCTACAACATATTAATTGACTCGACAACGCAATAGATCAATCACATGACTCCATAAAACTACATCATTACAACGAGTAATATTGACTCCTAACTCTCAAATGAATTATTTGTATTCAAACTATCACCCAGATTCACTTACACAAGACAAATTGAAATTTAATTTATCCATTCTATTCTTGAGCAGCTGTTCAGCATTACTTTGTCGAACTACTGATAAATGATAACCCACCTATTGGAAACTAGTGATGAACGATGGTTCTATTACACAGTGAGAGGCAGCTGCTGAATACTAAAACGAATGGCCAAATCGTCTTCAAAATCTCATCTATCTTTGTCGAATGGTGCTTCCATGATTTTTGTGTTTTATGTCAAGGTGAACAGATGTGTTTTATTCTTTTGGTTGTCAATTAATGTACTTGTGTTTACTGTTTCATTTGCTGATTAGTCCAAAACAATAAACAAATCCATTCCAACATGGTAAACACGGAAGAAGCTATATATGGATAATATATGCACATGTTGGCATACCTTGCTGCGGAACGGTCTTTGGTTAGCTAAAAATTTTGCCAACTCTACAGTTTTAGTCAGTTGTTTACTAGTTTGTTCCACTACTGATATGTTTTCCTGGTCATCTGTCCCGTTGCGTTAGAAAGTGTTGTTATCTTGTCCTATTTGTGCGCATGCTCGCGTCACCCACGCCCGATCGTGTTTCACGTGGCGTCCACGCAATCAGCTGTTTACTCACATATGATTGGTTCGGAAAATTTTAGAGAACCTATTCCGTGGAACTTATTGCCCTTATTGTTAACACAGACATCGTTCCCGTCTATCAATTTATGTGACCTCATTTCTTGTTCTTGTGCTGCAGTCTTTTGAAAACTTTCCGATGGGCCGCCGTGTATACTTTCGCTTAATTTATTGGCATGAGGTAAAAAAATATGAAATATCCTTATTTTGTCCCTTCACAAATTGGTAATGGCCTCGAACGTCATCTGACAACGTGGATCCTGTCAAACAGGTAGTTATTTTTAACAGTGCCGTTCTTAGCACTATGCATTCCAATGGTGTAGTGGGGAGCCGAGCCCACCACGCCGCCCGCTGCCATTGGCTGGCTCATATCGTACGATGTTTTTGTATGTGTGCGAGTCGTGTACACATTATACTCGTACCATACGCTCTCACTCAATCGAAGCATAATCGTCGAGCAATCTAAGAAGTATAGTATTCTCAGCAGCTTGATTGAATTGCTCCGATGCCATAGGAAGTCATTCTTGCCTTGACACGATGACGTAGCTGCTCTATTTGTTTTGATTCATCATTAACCTCATATTATAGAGCATCGCAGTCAGTGTTTGCGTTGTATTTTTATTTAGCTTATTCAGAATACTTTGTTGTGTAGGTATTTCTCACGACTGTATGAATTTTATTATCACCACCTGTACATAATTCTCGGTAGCCGAGAGACATATTTTGATAAGTTGATAAGTAACGCGAGGAACGGAAATAGTTATATGGTTCCCATTTGTCAATGTCTGGGTCTTTGGATACTTCTAGAACTTTCCCAATACATTATTAGATATTGTATTGAATAATATAGGTGGGGTCAACTACATTCTATTAGTAACAAGGAGTCCTTATAAAGACATTGATGACTTCATTCCGTAAGTATTCATGAGCCTTATTAGAGCTCCTTATAATTTTGCATTAAGATTACAAAAAGTATTCCACAGGCACCCGTTATGATAAGTTTCTAGATTAATACAAGTCTGGAATTTTCTGCAGTTTTAACTTTGAATGCGGTTTGTTTCTATTTCAGAATGAGTCACATTCGTTGTGGCAGAAAAACAGAATTAGATAAAAGGGACTAATAAAATTGATTAAAATCCTCGGACTAAATGAATCCCCACAGTACGATTTCAGTTTAGATTTGTTTAATTAATACAAAAATAATGTCATTTCAGGAGCTAAATTAAAGTTGAAATTCTGAGCATAAAACCTGTACATTGTTATAATTATATCGTAAAAGCAATTTCGACTGTAAAACAATAAGAGGTATTTGAGTATACCTTTATAAGAATCCTTGTAACAGTCTTTCAACTTTTCTTCTGTAAGATTTAAAGGTCATTAACGTTATTTCAGACGAAAACTTATTTCGGAGTAAAGATTGGCTGCGAACGGGCTTTATTTTGGGGGAAATAATGAAAATTTACGCTCTCATTCTTATCTATTTTTAAAGGGTTATATTTCTGAAAGATGACACTAATGTCAGCGTTTATTACACGAGCTCAGTATCAGTGAGTGATAATGACATTGATAACGCTAGTAAATAGTAGATAATATATATGATTCTACAGTAGGTTAGGCGTATAAAGGCTGTTTACCCAAATGTTGACTAGCTTTATCTGTTGGTATTTCTTGAAATTCTTCTAATGATAGTAGTGTGATGCATATTTATTTTTTTGATGGTGGGAAATCAGGAGGAGAGTGTCAGACGTTTACTAACTAAAACCCACCCGTCTGATTTTATTTGCCCGTTACGTTCTGTGTCATACATGGTAGTCAATTGAGCTTACTGGAAAATTCTCCGGACCATTATATATACAGACATGCAGACACATTTATAATCGTATCTCATTAGATTCGTCCACATCTCTGTTCTAGCAAGCTAGATATAATTAGTACTTCAGAGCAGTGGCGTAACTATATCATCAGAAGCCCGTGCAAAATTCATTGAAGGGGGGGCCCAGAAAAGCCGCATTGTTTTTAAACATACTTTGTTATTTCTGAGTTTGCGGCCTATCAGACCGGGGGCCTCTTCGGACTGGGGGCCCGTTGGACCGAGGGCCCGTGGCATCTTGCCAGCCTAGCCACCCTTTAGTTTCGCCACTGCTTCAGAAGCTAGGTTAGTGAGGCTTGGTTTAATCTCTCTAAAGACTTAATAGGATTGATGATCACTCAATTTTTGAAGTCCGAATAATAAGAAAAAATGGGGTGATTCGCTATCTCAAAAATTGAAGATTTGAAGGTTAGGTATCGAAAAACGGATTATAATTTAAGATGTCAAGATTAAGAAAAGAGGGTCTGTGAGTGAGCTTCAGATTTTTAACGCTGATTGACAACGAGATGTCAGAGATTGAAGAGTGTAATGATGCAGGATGGTGATATGCAAATAAAATCAGGGAAATTTAATTGTTACTCTCAAAACCTGTGTAATTCTAAACTTAATTCTTAGCCTAGAAGTAGGGCGCCAGATGTAGGTACCAACTTGCACTGGGTCCGCGTGGTGGATTACTTCCCCATTCTTCAGGAGACCTTAGTCCCAGCAGTGGGAACATTATAAGGCTGATGCTTTGCTATGCTAGGGTGCTAGGGGGGACGAACAGAAGGACCCTTCCAATCCAGAGTAGCCAGCCACCTAGCCTAGCCTGCACCCAACTTGCTCTCAAAATAGTGAAGGGAAACATTGTGAGGAAACCGGCATGTCTTAAAACCAAAAATTCGAAGACAAGTGACATCAACCAACCCGCACTGGGCCCACGTGGGGGATTATGGCTCATTCTTCTCATAGAGAGGAGGCCTGAATCTCAGCAGTGGGAATATTATAAGCTTTGCTATGCTATGCTGTGCTATAAATTATAATTAAATTAAATAACTGCATTTGTAAGTTAGTTACATAATTAAAGCGCAGATAAGTATAATTACTGTTACTTTATGATGCAACTGTTTTTCAATAATTATTATCGATACAACACCTAGTCTTCTCATTTCTTTGGCGGTATTTTATTGGACCTATTGTACAGCATATGGGGTTATCTACTTTTATTACTTATTGAACTGTTCAACAGCACACAACTGTTATCTGAGCGGGGTGGCGTGATCGGTGTGCTGTTTTACAATAGGTGACATAATCAAACCGCGATGACAGTCTTAATTTGTAATGGCAGTGCATTTGTGCAATTAAGGTAAATGGGAATTATACAGACAGCATACTTTGTCCATCGTTAATACTATTATTCTAACTTTGGCTGAATCAGTATTTTTCCCCGGCTGCAGGAAGGGTTATGTTTTTCGCGCATATCTATGTAATATTCTTTATTACCTCTAATATTTTATTATGAATTTTTTGGTCTAGATTATTAATTCATGAATCCCCGACCGGTCCTATGAAACCGCGCTGTTATTGTTTTACTGTTGTGTCTCGTTTCACGGGTATGTGATAGGTTGAAATAAAATAACCGCTCCACGTTAAATCCTGTTATTCAGCTAAATCTGGCTTGACTGGAAGCCGACCACAATAATCCCAATATAGTTGGGAAAAGGCTAGGTAGATGATGATGATGAATTTAGACTTAAATCATTCCATCTCAAATGGGACCCGACAGTTGCAGTTAACATTTTCTGTATTAGAACTTCATCATCATCTGCCTAGCCTTTTTCCCAACTATATTGGGGTCGGCTTCCAGTCAAGCCGGATTCAGCTGAATACCAGTATTTTATGAGGAGCGGCTGCCTATCAGACCTCCACAACCCATTAACAAGGGTAACACGGTACCTCATGGCAAGACTGGGGTCAGATTTACTGGCTTCTGACTATCCGTAACGACTGCCAAAGATCTCCAAATGACAGCCGGGACCAACGGCTTAACGTGCTTTCCGAGGCACGGAGGAAACTCGTTATGTTAAGATGGTCACCCATCCACAGCCCAACCTAGGCAAGCGTTGCTTAACCTTGAAGATCGACCTGTGCGGCTGTTATTATCTAGCCACGAGCTCCTCTGGCTCTGTATTAGAACTTATTATATTATTTGTTTTATTTTATGTGTTTAAATTAATGTTGTGTTGTTGTATTAATGTGATAGTTTCTACGCTAGGTACTCAACTGAATTTGTTGTTAACTTTTCAGTTTTTATTTGAAGTTTTACGTATTCGGGTTTTTTTATCGGATGCAGCTGATTACCTACGTTTTACATGAAGCGACTGTTTATCACACCTCCATAACCCAGTACCAGCCAGCAACACGATACTTCTTGGATAGACTAATTAATGGTCAGACTTTCTGGGGCCTGGCTAGTATTAGAATTAAGATAATTTAATGTGAAGTGTAAATATTAGGTGTCGCGTAAAGTGCCTGTTATTTTAGATGATTTTTTATTTAAATAGCAAGACAGTGTTGGCTGTCCAGGCCTGTCTTCCAATCATAACGGTCGCTGAACTTTAATAAAACTACGGATTATAAAAAGAAAAAATCAAAATCTAAACTAAGCTCTTAAAAAATACAGCGGTAAGCACTTCAATGCCTTCGATAAAAGTGTCGTTTTACGTAATGAACACTGATATTTACTACTAAATCCGCGCAAATCTTTCGTTAAATCACAAAAGATGTCTATCATTATAAAGATAAGATTAATCAAGGTTGAATTTTGTGAGGAAGATTCCATACCCACCTACTATTAAAAATGGATCATTTATACCCGGAAAAAAACGATTGAAATTATTAAATTAATTGATAATCCTAGCCTCTGGCTTACAAGTTTCTAAATATAGAATCTAATGCTATACTTAATTTGTGGAAAGAGGAAAAGGCAACGACAAAATTTTATAAAAGTGTGGTCCCATAGTTTCACTCACATTCACTCCATGGCAATGAATGGTGCGTCCACACGGTACAGACGTATATTATACGTACCTAATCTACGTAAGTCCGTATGTACCACAGTATGTACACTCAATTTGCCTGCTACGGTCTTCCCGTCCAATTAAAATTTAGTTGTTTTCAAGGCAGTGAATAGGCTCTTAATAAACTAGTGCGCTAGTACGCACCATCAACGATTGCATCACTACTTATCCGATGGGATTGCAGTCAAGCACTAGATTATATCATTCAATTTTTTTTCTGCACTGCTATTTCGCACAGATTAAATCTAAAGAAACTTACTTAAGTCTGTACTTTTTTTTAAATGGAAAATTATCAAATGACTTCTTCCGCTCTAAGGTAGAGCAATAAGGCGTGTCAGACGTTTAATGACTCAAACCTACCTAATTCAGTCATTAACCCTTTGCGTTCTAGGGTTAGATTAGGGTAAATATTCCCGCAAGGTGGATCGACGACCTGGCGAGGGTCGCGGGAATCCGATGGAGTCCTATGTCCAGCAGTGGACGTCTTTCGGCTGAGATGATGATGATGATGATGATGATGAAATGTTCCCGCAGCACGTAAATCTGTACTAAGTCTCTATCGTGTGAACGCACCGTAAGCAAGCCCGCAATTTCTTATAAAGCTAAAAGACAAAGCGACTAATTAATATTCTTTTCTGAAGCCCACAAGGCATAAAATTCCCACTTTTGAAAACTAATGCATTTAAAGAAACTCATTCCGTATTTTGTTTGAATATATTTTCAACTTTCGTCGACTAAAGATTGAATAAAGAATTTTTTAAAGCAGTACAGATTTTCTAAATGGTTGTATTCGTTATTCATTTGTTATGGTTTCAAAGCTTATAAGTACCGATTGTTAAGACGTAATCCTGCGATAGATTATCTCGATAACATGGAAGCTGATCGATCAATCGCAATTAATTGGCCATGCGCATTATGTGGCTTTACTGAGGAAAATTCCTGAACGAAGTATCGCGATAGTAATCAGAGATAAAAATTTGCAAACAATGTTTTGAACGTAGACGTACGACAGCCTTTTTGATAAGTTATCGCAGTAATCAGTTACGGCAAATTAGATAACGTGCGATTCATTATCTCTGTTTGATGGTCAGTTATTTGATTACCTACTCATTTTTCTTGGGGCTTATTTTATAAAATCGACAGGTGGCATTGTGACAATCTGATAATTTTGTAACTTACTTTCTTAAATTTTTCTTTATTTAATAACACTTGTCGCGAAAATGTGACAAATATATTATTGTTTGGCCTTATTCTTTAAAATGTACATGTAAAGAAGCGACAAGAAATATGTACCCAACCAAGATTAATGTAAGTCATATTATGATTTAAGAGTGTCCATGGACTTTCTAGCAAGTTCTTCTAAATAAAACGATCTACGCTTTGAAATAAAAAAAAATATCTTCCCTGTTTTTGACTGACCGACATTCAAAAGTACCTGTTAAGTAATATTCTATTTGAAATAAACGATTCTGATTTCTGAAATAAAAAGTTTCAGTATCTTCATGCATATTTTATGAAGACACGAATGAACACACCTAATTGCTTATTTTCTATTTACTGAAGTTTTTCCGCTACCGTCATGTATTCAGACTAGAACATTGTTACCAACCAGTTAAATTATTACAACATCCGCACTTAATTAGCGTTCATTTTATATGTAAATGACAAATGTGGAGCCGCAATCGTCACGTGCATACTCATTAAAAGTTTCGTCGCGTTCATAAATTATTACCTCAGTCAAACTACAGCCAGGACTATAAAGATACCTAACTGACGAAGTATAACGTATGTAACAAGCGAGGTGAAGAAATCCACACAAAACGTTATTATGGAAACATATCAATGTCAGAGTGTACATAAAGGGCCGAATGATCGCGAAGCAAATCGTCCGTCTCAGCGATGTCTCGTCGCCCGCACCGGTCATTTGTCATAGAGCTCAGATGGGGTAACTTTTTGTTCAGACCGCTGACTTCATCCCAAGTTTTGAAAGGAAAACGAGCCTTATTATCACACCCCGACACTAATGCCCTCCATTCTTACCGCTAATCGTCTCATTTGCGAATAACAAATTCGCAAAATTGCAATTACGGCTGAATCATCATCTTTCTTTATGACATGACAGCGACATGCGACATTATTGTTCGCCACCATGATTTGTAATTGTAACTGAACTACGTTGTTTCAGTTCACAGTTCACATCTAGACAAATTACTATTTTCATTTATCTACATAACAGATTTGCGCGGAAAATGTTTAAGCTAGCCTCATGTGGGTAATAAATTTGGATAAAACAATTTCATCTGACTGGAATCGTACCCCAAACTATGCGGCTTACCTCATAAATCCCGATTAGCCTTCGGGTGAAAGAATGAATCAATAGATTATCCTGCAATAATATTTGTTCAACACATAACGAATGTATCTGTTTGACTAGATTGTGGGTTATTTCAAACAATTTCATTTAATTAATAGCTCATTTCATTTAAACTCTAGTGTTTCTTTGTTCCCGAACTTCTAAGTGAAGTGGAAACAATTAAGTCTTTGAAGAAAAACTATTTGAATCAAGTGCTTGGAAAACCAGCCAATTCATTCAATTGAGATGAGTTCAAGAATCTCCTTCATAAAGAAAATTACTGGGAAATTTTTAATAGGGTTATTTTGATTTAAAACGCCATGATGAATTAGAATTTAGAGATGGAAATTTTAACTATTTACAGTTCTTCTTTTCTGTAACGTATTATAACCTGCCTGCTAATATCACAAACTTAATTTAAATGATATTATTGACAGTGTTGTGCTTAATAATCCGTAAGCAATCATTGACGCTGACGACATTTGCGATTTATTGCTAATTATAATCACTAATTGCGAAAATAACCCTGTCTGTCTGTAACCTTTAACGTCCAGATTTATATGAAACTTGGCACACGGATAAACTAAGTACTTACATGTATTCTGGAATAGGACATAGGATATTTTCTTTCCAGGAATAAGTATGTTCCTTTTTGATAATTTTCGCCATGCACGCTGGCGAATTCTCTGATAGAAGCTAGCAAATGGGCATAAAGTGAAACTTGGTTAAATGGGCCCTGAGGACCTACCGACCTAAACTGGACTGTTAAAAGTATAACTATATAATTAGGGTGTAAAAATCTTTCTTCCCTTGAGCTCCCAATTATCCATATTTCAATGTAGATATCAGTTATACCTATTGGAGCGTATCAATAAGGAGAAACTGACTGATTAACATATCAAAGTTAAACGTACAGTCGAAACTACCTACCTAGGCACTAAGAACGTGAAATTTTGCAGAAGGCTTCCTTTTGTTGCTGCACAAAAGGAAGCCTTGTGCAAAATTTCTAGTACTTATACATATAATATTATAAAACCGAGAGTTGGTGTGTACGCGCATACCTCAGAAATTACTTATTTAGGTCGGAAATAAAAAAAATATTTTATTTGTTTGGTCAGTCCATTACCGAGTATTGCCATAAGCGGAGCAGTTACTAAAGACACGTGAATGAAACCGCAGGGAATAGCTAGTAACTAAACAAGGTTATGCCTACGCAGACTTTCCTTAAGTAATAATTACTAAACGTATTGATTTCCACTCGATCATACAATAAGTGATGCTTACTCTAATGGGAATTAATGTTCAAGATTGATACGATTTAAGTTTTGGATTATTTGAAATACCTACTCATATACATGGTTTAATTTAGCTGATGCTAAAGATTTAATTCATGAATCCCCCGACCGGTCCTATGAGACCGCGCTGTTATTGTTTTACTATTGTGTCTCGTTTTGCGGGTATGTGTGATAGGTTAATAAGTCTTAACGGTATTATTTTTAGGGGCGGAGAATCATCATCATCATTTTAACCGAAAGACGTCCACTACTGGACACAAAGCGTCGTCGCCACAATGACCGGTTATATGCGTCTCGCATGCATCGGAGGAGGATAATAATCAAAATAATAATGTGCACTTATTTATCGGGTTTATTCCTAGACACTCTATATATATTAGCACTATATTTATTATTATACTAGGCTTGACAGCCGTCTTAACTCATCTGGCTGAAAAAAGCCAATTATATCTTTTGCCACTTCAAAAAACTCTTATTCTATAAGTATTTGCATGATACACCTATTTCTTTAATCAGTCCTTCAGTTTATAGGAGTAATAGGGATGCGATCTTCTTCGATTTCATAATACCTACATATTATCAAATAAAAGCTTTTATAAATAGCAATAACTAAGGATATTATTTCTTGTAAAAAGTCTTTAATGCTCGTTAGTGCTCAGAAACAGATGACGTATCCCTATGGAGAGCAGCGGAAGCTATGCTTGATCTCCAGACATTGTTACGAGGAATGCCTAGATAAAGAGAATGTTAAAGACAATTCACAGAAACCTGAGGCAGGCTTGGAATTAAGATAAGAAGCATGTTTTAAGTCTTAACCTGCGCAATAGGCCTCGCATTTCGATAAAGACAGACCTTGTGTTTACAAAGAGAAAATGCAGATGTAAGTAGGAAAAATAATGTTTCATGTAAATAAAAAAGAAGGCTTTAATGTATGGTTTTCTAAACACTTCTAATAGGAAATTAAAACAAATGTTTGTACGGCCTACAGATAGTTGTTCCGGGTCTTATATGTGAGTTTACATGTTCGTGACCGCACTCACGACACAGGAGTATTTCCTAGCGTAGGGTGTCTTTAATTTAAAAATATTTATTTTATTATTTGCACACCCATATAATTTACATAATTAGGGTCCAGTAGAGGCCCCGAAGAAGTATGGGGAGAGCGATGGGATCAAAGCTACAGCCGAAAACATTCAATGTCGAGGAGGAGATAATATTATTACTAAGGTGGAAGGTAATCATTTGATATAAAGGGTATCTGTTAAATTCCATGCTATAATCATATTAAAACAAGGGTCACTGGGTCTCTGTTAATATTTATTTTACGTAAAATTCTTTATATAATTACGTATTACAGGATTAACGGGCACTACAACCGGACGGTCCATCATTCAAAACTTAATGAAGGGATTTAATTAAATTATGAATCTGTCGAGTGCTGCTCGAGAGAAAAACTTGTGTGCTAATGAGCTCTGTACCAGCGGCTGGCCAATGCCTGAAAACCGTAAAGAGACAAATGAAATAGGTCGTAACGAGAATAACTCTCCGACCAAAACAAAATGAGCATTAAGTGCAAAGTTCTTCGTTTAAAAATATTAACTTCCAAGGGCTTGGGTCTTTAGGCGACGTAATTTACGACAGAGCATACAATGCCTTTATTAACACTGTTTGCATAAGTGTTTCGAATACGATTATAACATTATCTTGCCTCAAATTCGGCTTGGCTTTCAAATATTTGAGCATGTTATGTAGCTCACGTATTTTCCCACATTTTTGGAGATCAAATTTTACGGAATAAGCAAAAAAAATCCTGAAAGCGAGCGTTCAATTTGATCACTTCAAAATCTGGTAACAATTGAACTGCCATTGAAATTGCTACTCGCTTTACGCGCCCACAGTTGAAATCGAATATTCAATCTATATCGTTTCAAAATTTTGTTTGATTACGTAAAGGCTTTAGGGGCGCCAAATTGACCGAATTCATGCCGCGGGGTGGCTGTAATTTTCCTTTTGCTCGAGCCAGCATCGCGTATTGATATCTAACGTGTATACCTAACCTATTTTAACAATTCAACACACAGCGTGCTATCCAATTGTACGAAGGAATTTTTATTCCGGACATAAAGATACTGAATTATGAAAATTTTATTACCTGTTCAGATAAAGATGTTGAGTAATTTAATCCAATTTTATTGGGTAGCTACGAGAGAGATTATGGCTATTAAGAAATAAAGCATTATGCGCTGGGTATAGAAATATGAAATCTGGAATGTAATCTTTCTTCCTTCTACGAGTATCTCTCAAATCTAAAAATAGTTTACCACTTTGAAATGACTAAGCAGACGTGAATCTTTTAACAACTGCGAGCGAAATAATACCACTATTTTTCTGAAAGCCAGACGGCAATATTCCTTGAAAAATAAACAACTTTTACATAAAAGAAACTTGTTCAAAAGAGTACCTAAATCCTTTGCCAAAAAGGGCTATATGTAACTATCTCCAGGTAAACAGGATAAAAGTGAGGCAATTCGTGGTAACATCTATACTTAAGTTGATCAAAGTGAACCGGTTGAATTAGTTGACGTTCATTTCAGTTTACAAAATAATTATGCGAGTATTTACACGAGCGAATAAAGCAGCGCTTTTCAAATGGGTCATCATCGATATTCATCACGGGGCTATTGAATCGAATAGGGCATAATTGCACGCCACTAGCGGAGTACTGGCAGGAAAAAACATTATGACATTCCTTTTTTAAAAATCGTATTTTACAAAGCGCAGAGCTGGCAACGTAAGTGATTTTGTAAATACGAATGATGTTGCTATGTTTACAAAAGAAAAAGTATCCTAGGTATTTTCGTTTTCGATATTCAAATATTTAATTGGATTACATACAAACGTTGTTTAACGTATTAACCTAACAATACCCGCGAAACGAGACACAATAGTAAGACAATAACAGCGCGGTCCTATGAGACCGGTCGGGGATTCCTGAATTAACGTTATTTGCTCGGGGTTTCTTTGCCTGATCGAATAAAGAATGACATAGCACGAAGAATAAAAAGAAGAAAAGAATGAAGAATAGGAAAAAGAGAAGAATAGGAATTTTTATGATGTAAAATAAAGTATATACTTATCAATTAATCAATAGCCAGATTTAGGTGGCAATGGGCAGGACACATTGCTCGCAGAAACAGATGGGAGTTGTGGCCGAAAGGTTCTGAAATGACGACCAAAAACCGGAAGACACAGCGTTGGAAGGGGCTTATAAGGTGGACCCATAACCTGGTAAGAGTTTCGCGAGTCCAATGGATGCGAAACGCACAGGACCGTTCATTGATTCGACACTTAGGAAAGGCCAATTCGGCTGAAATGATGATGCTGATATTATTTTTATTGCAGTTTTCACTACACCTAACTACCTAATTACCGCCCATTTTGTCATCAATGCGTTCATTGCGCAAGTGTAGGCTAAACAAGATGTAATTGCCGCAAATTGTGTCGCACACAAATCAATTCAAATCAAATCAATTTATGGAACTATTCTCATGAATAGATTCGTCGATAGCCGATACTCGTAGTGCACTACAGTTAGATACGCTACGAGTGTTCCAACTACTACGACTGAATAAAGTAAATAAAATAAGAGTTTTTAATGTAGTTGCATTTCTCTGTAGGAAAAGAAAATCCATTCGTATATTTACCTGGACAAAATATCAAATGAAGATGGCAAAGTAGATTCAGGTGGACGTAACATAAACTTTAGAATGTTAGGTAGGTAAAATGGTAAAATTCTACAATAGGAGGTCTAAAATCGTGATATACCTACTATTCGTAAGATTTGGTGCTAATTAATTACCTGAAACTCCATTTAACACGTAAAAAAAGCAAACCTGATGGTTTTATTGAACATGGCCTTGTGTTCGAACGTGTACAAACAGCATATTTACGTACTAAACAGACGGAATATTAAATATGATCTGGT
Organism: Mythimna separata; assembly: GCA_030763345.1. Classification (NCBI taxonomy): domain Eukaryota; kingdom Metazoa; phylum Arthropoda; class Insecta; order Lepidoptera; family Noctuidae; genus Mythimna; species Mythimna separata. Next base: position 10,510,359 of record CM061172.1, on the reverse strand, counting down.
CAAGCGTATCAATGAGAGCGGTGAGCGCGTCACAGCACGTAGGCGTTTGGACTAGCGCCCGAAGACATTGCCACGGAGTGCCACGCCTCGAGTTATAAGCATCCAAGAAAAAAATAGCGCATCGTCTATGCTCGACGGTTCCAATGAACTTGCGAAGTGGCGCTAATGTGTTTAGCGCGCGACTGTACCTACAGTACGGCCGTTATAAGTTGGCGAGTGTGAAGTTAGGCTTTGCGAATTTAGGTGCTTGAAAACTCGTACAAAATAAAGGTTTTAAAAAAATAAATGCAATTTGCAGTTATTGCTATTAAAAACTGTTAAGTATTGGCATTTATTAATTATTGATATTTCAAGCGTCAAAATTCGCAGAGGCTAATTTCGCACTCGCCAACTTATAACGGACGGACGTACTGTACTACTACACTAGAGGACGTACTATACTAGAGTAGACACCGCCGTCGTTGTCTTAGAAACCTTGCAAATCGAGCATTGTTACTTGTTACGCATAATTTTATCGCCGTAATGGTAATTTTTTGGTGACGTCATAGTCAATCGGATGTATCATAAATTGTGATTTTTAGTTTTCACGTGTTTGTTTTGTCTTTTAAGCCTTACTTTATTTCCATTTTAGTTGTCTATGAACTTTATTTATCTTTGTCTCTTTTGTTTTAACTAATCAAATGTTGTTTTTAGTATTTTGATTTGTTAGCATCATCGCAACAATCATAATTATTATAATCCAAGATTTAAGTTGTAGATATTGTTTCAGTTTTTTTTTTTTATTATGTGGGTTTACAACGAGACCGCAACCTGTCTGTGGGATTACATTGGCACTCTAAGTTCAATAATCATTGCTTTCACTATTATATAAAATGTCATCAGGGTTGAATTTAATTATTTAGAACACCGACTTTGTGACGAGTGGTGGACCAGCGAGGGTCCACATTCATGTATGGGGTCCATGGTATTAGTTTGAGCGTCAACGTCTGACACAGTGTATTACATACCTACCTAATATTGTGATATTATCTAGGTATATTGATGTAAGAGTAATAATAATGATTACAAATTTCTTAGTTTTAAGTTTATTGCCGCACTCTAACAGGGTAATGTCCTCATTACGTTAAACGTCTGTGAACGTGCTTGCATTATGTGCAATATACATAAATAAATATCATTACATAAAAATACAGAAGAGTTGTTTACATACTTTTTTCGAACACTATTAATAACTCGAACTGACGCGGACGTTAAGGACAGTTGATGTTATTTAAAAATACAGCTGCCTACTTACAGTGCCTACCATTTTTTTTATATTATTGCACAAATACTACTGTTTCTTGGAACAAATCCAGAAACGCCCTCTTGTTTCGTACGTAGTCACATAAAATTATATTAAATTTTCCCAACACACTGAAACGGGGGAGAATGAATTCTAAATAACGTACACGTGGCTGGAAATCGTTTATTGTAACTGTTGGAATTAAGTGTTAATTTCTAAAGCAACATAAAGCTTTGGAGTGTATTAAGCTGAATGCGAATGTAATGGCATATTAACTCTTGTTAAGTGATATTATCTTTTCTAGAAAGTACGCATTGCTCCGATAATATTTAACTGTTAATAAATGACTTGGTATTCAAACTATGAAAAATGAGATTCAATTAAATTATATCAATAAAAAAAATACGCAATGAAATATTCTGTCTCGAAACGTTACTAAAATAAAACGATACGACATTAAGAGAGAAAAGAAAAGCTTACTTGTGCCTCCCTCAAGAAAATGTTAAAAATATAACAATACATATGAGAAAAAAAAGGATAATCTTTGCGTGGCCTAAAAGACGTCTAGCTAAGCTAGGTACTACTGTGATATTCAAAAATATAAAACTATCAGCGCTGGTATTCTGCTATCCGCTGTGTGTTAATCCATAAACACACGCATATTTTGCAATTTACACCTGTTGTCGATTCCGTTATAGGAATTGTTCTTAAAATTAAATTAATTTTAGACTACCAACTTTCTATACAAGTTGCTAAACAAACCATTCCAAATAGGTAGTGTTTAATTATTTAGATATTATCATCATTGTTCGGCAGATTTATCTACCATCTGTTTCAAAGTTTACTGCAATAAATCAGTACATTCTGATAGTCCAGTATTATTGTATTATAATCTAATGTTTATATTATAATTTCAAGTGCCTTGCATATAAATATTTATATATAGAACCAGTTTCTAGTGCCACATCACCGCGGGAATGAACGCCTAAAAAACTTAAAAAGTATTTCGTAAGTCTCAAGGATTTTCGCGGCTTCGGCCGTATGCGTAAACAGAATAAAAAACTTTAGCAGTACTTTATGGAGGTAAATAGTCTGAATCGTTAAATATGTTACTATAGTATTTATTACTCACAATCATTGCCGCGTAACGAAACGTCTTACAATTCACAATTAACCTTGAAACGAAGCAAAACACAACCTTTATCAATTCATTATTTATTAATGAAAGTTGCCTGCAAGCCTTGTTACTTACTTATTCACATGTTCCACACTAGTTTACACAGCCTTAATGGCTCAGTTTGTCACAAAACTTGAGTGGTAGAATATCTTGTTTAATTTCCAAAAGTTGGTTAATTGGTACTTAATTAAAAATATAGAATATTACAGCAAAAATAATCTTACCGGCAAAACTCAGCGTGATGATAAATAATAAACAGCATAAATTAATGTCTCTAGACATCTTGGGGATAATTAACACTTTCTTCTATTCTAGGTATTTTCAAAATATTCAGTCAATCATACACTACTTTTTAAATACCCGGTTTTTCACTTTTGTTAGTAAATAATGCTAATAGAAAGCTCTTTATCATCCAGAACAATACACTTTAACTCGTGCGTTTGTTACAAAAAGTTATAATGATGTTTTCGTATTTAAATACGTAATTTACAAGTTTTTAAGAACGACACGTCTACCTCCACCTACGCATCAATTTTAACTGGTTTGAAGAATGAATGATTCCAACCAAGAGCGGGAAATAGAAACTACACGACCGAGTTACTACAACACGCGAACGAACCAATAATGAATGAAGTCTGAAGGGTTTGCTCACAGGATACTTTTATGAAATCAAGCTGTGCCAGACCATTGTATCCAATTTTATCATGTCAGTATCAGTAAATTAAATATTAGTACAATGACAAATACCTATTTAAATAATGCAAATATTGCATACATTAAACCATAGTTAGTGAGTCTGTGGAAAAATGAACTACAAGCGAGGCCGTTCTCTTGTTTGACACATGACTAAAATGTCAGTCAACTGTCAATAGAATCGATGAATGTCGGTCGAGACTCGAGAGCTATTTATTTATTATATTAAATTTTTCACTGAATAGTGTAATAGATAGTGGTTCCATGAAAGCGTCACACTTAAGTTAAGATCTTGAACGGATAAAGTTATCATATCAATAAACAAAAAGTGGATGTAAATAGTTATAAACATAACCTAAAATGGCTAATAAAATCCTAGGAAATATTTTGAGAACTAGACCATCGTTTATGTTATTTAAACGGTGGGAAGGTTCGAAATCAGAAAAACGTGTGACAGTCCATGATCCATTCTATTCCCAGCCGCAGAAGAACAAGCAAAGCTATTTAGAGGTTATAAAGATGTTCGAAGGCCAGGACACCAGAAGAAGGGGTCATGTTGAGTTTATTTACGCAGCTTTAGCAAGAATGCGGGAATTTGGGGTCCAAAAAGATCTCGAAGTGTATAAAGCCCTAGTTGATGTGTTACCCAAAGGAAAATTAATTCCAAGAAATATATTCCAAGCAGAATTTATGCACTATCCAAAGCAGCAGCAGTGTGCAATAGATTTGCTGGAACAAATGGAAGATAACAGTACTTATTGTTTATATGTTACTTTGCATCAAATTGTAGTTTTGTATTGATCCATGTAATCTATACTAAATTTGAAACAAGAGCTTATTGCTATTTATTACTCTTTTAAAGACCATATAATAATAATATCATGTTTGTCTTTGAAAGTACAGAAGTGATGCCAGATTCAGAATTGGAACAGATGCTTTTAAATATATTTGGATCCCGAGGCATACCTCTTCGTAAATTCTGGAGAATGCTATACTGGATGCCAAAGTTCAGGAACCTGAGTCCTTGGTATTTGCCCGAAGAACTACCCAATGACACAATTGCGTTGGCCAGACTTGCCATAGAAAGAATAACATCTGTAGACCCTGACATCAAAGTTGAAATCTGGGAGGTAATGATTTTGTTTATACTTTTTTTTTTATTTTAAAGAAAGAAATACGAAGAGCTTACTTTTTTGTGCTTTATGAGCGATCTAGTTGCTTTCCCTCAATCACTGAAGAAATTAATTTTTGCAGATTTTAGTTTTGCATCTAAACATTTTTCTTTTTTGTTAGACAGAAGAAATAGAAGCGAGTTTAGACAAGACTTGGATTGTGAGTGCCCAAAGTGAATCCCAGAAGATTCTGTTAGCAGAACAGCCCCTGGATGATCCTCTGATTGTGAAAGGACCCTTCAATGTTTACCTGAGGGAACAGGTTGTAAGCTATTTCTTACTCATTGGAAAGACAAGGCCTGAAATCAAGGATGATTCAGACCCGGATGGTAATTTTCTTCACATATCTTTTATTTAAGGAAATAGACTAAGTGATCTTTTTTTACAGCATAGGTAACTGAAATCAAAGGTGATTCTAACCCAGATGATAATTTTCTCATCTCGTCTTTTATTTATATTTTACAAAAAGGAGCACTTTAACCATTTGTAATCAAATGCATAAAGTGCTCTTTTTGTACATCATATAAAACAAATTGTCAACACAATAGCAATATAAAATAATCGAGCAGTCATAAAGATAGTTTTTCTCCCATTGACTAATATTTACATTGTTTCTGTGTTTCTTTTCCAGATGTGTCAAACATAAAGAAACCCCTCGGAATACCTGGAGTAGTTGGTAGCAGTCAAGTACCAGTAGTAAGACAAACCGTACATGAACAAGATGATGGTACTATAGTGTCAGTATGTGCTACAGGTAAGGTTTTAAATATTGCAGACAAATGCTTGCACTGACTGGACAGGTCCACTCAAATCAGTGGTGGCATGGGCATGGTTCTACTGACTGGTAGTAGTCTTAAAACGAGACTTTGACCCTTTGAGTTTGTTTTGATGTTTCTTGCTAGGGTACCTGCCGGCTACATCTAATTGAAATTGTCAAAAAAGATGTGTTAAAGTGTTTTTAAAATCTTACTTGCAAAAAATAAGTAACATTTATTGCTTACTAAAAGCAATAATTAATGTAAAGTAATAAAGGTATGGATTTTAAGTAAGTTACTCTTAGTTCATCCATACTGTGAGATTACCATTAAGTTCTGGTTCATCATAAAATTCTGATTCATTAGCCCAAGAAAACCCTTGGACTAATGATTGAAATAATTATAGCATGGCATAGCATAATCGGCCTTATACAACGTGTAACGTCAAATGCGCAAAACCTGAAATTAGTTTGTTCAGAATAACGAGCAGAAGCAATAAAACCACTTTTTAATATAGGTCACATTTTTCAAAAAAAATAATTAAAAATTTTTTTTTGTCTATTTATTAACAAATCTAGTCACTACCTGCATAAACCTGCGTAAATAGGTAAACAAACACAAATGGTTGTCATCCAATTTAGATTTTCTCATAAACGGGATAATAATCATACTTATTTCGATGTAAATACGAATTTTAAACAAACTAAAACAGCTCATAAAACCTTCAATTTTTTTTAAATATTTTTTTTTCTCTCAGAATTAGGTCAATTGGATTAAAAATCGTTTGGGGTGTCTGAGGTTTTGCGCATTTAAAGTTACACGTTGTATAGTCCGGTCAATTTAGACATCCAAGGTTACAATAATTCGCACTTGGCTGAAAATTGGTAGGATTGTTCAATACACTATTATAAAGGAAATGTGAAAAGTCCTCATCGATCCGACACGTGCAAAAAAAAATACAAGTGGTCAAGGGTCATAAAAATGGGTTTTTCGCGATTTTCAGCAAAATGGTAAGTTTTATCATAAAATTAGCTCAGACAAAAATTGTAGATAGGACAATTATCTATAAAAATGTCCAACTACTTTTTTTCCTAAGAGCCACCGTTTTTGAGATATAATGATTCAAAAAGTTGAAACAGTAGCAAGCGCAACCTGAGAAAAAGAGGTTGAATCCAAAAATTTTGTATGTGGTATTACTAACTAGTAGTTGTGAAGTGTCAAGACATGATTCTTCATGTCTTGACACTTCACAACTTTTTTTATTTCGGACAATTGTGGCTGAATAATGTGGCCCATTAAGGCGACTCAAGTCAACATTTTTTCCATACAAATTTCGGGGGGGTTTTACTCCACTATTTGACCATGTACATCCAAAGTTAAACATGATATCGTTTTGTCTCATTATTAATTTTGTCTGTACGGAAGCAGAATTGTAAAATAATAAGCCAATAAAAAGTTACGAGCTTCTAAAGTTTCGTTTTTTTGGCTAATTTTAACACAACTTTTAGCGTAAATTAGAAATAAAAGAAGCATCAAATTTCAAAAACGAAGCCTGTACCGACACCACAAATTTATCGAAGAATTTAATAAATTTTATTTGAAATTGATTGATGCAGTGGTTTTTTCGTAAAACCCCTTCTTCCAAAGGCCTTTTTGTATTTTATCACGCACGCCTTTTACTCAGAACTATCGTGCATCTCACTGAAAAAAGTTACCCCCGGTTGCGGTGCGGGGGGACGACGTGTCACAGCGCCGCGCGCGGCTGTCTGAGTTTGGTTCAGTCTACTGCGGCCTATATCGTTCGTATGACGTGTATGTTGACTACCTATAATATCTACGCTTTATTAAATGACTTCAAAAAAAGAAGGAGGTTATCAATTCGACTGTATTTTTTTTAAGCTATTGCATAGCTTCTATCGCGGGCCTTGAGCGTGGGGACCGAATCCAGAAATTCCGTATCGAAAAAACCTAACACCCTCCACTCCGACCGGCTATATTATGTCTGGTCGGGCAACTGCCCAATTGAACGAGACGGGTTTTGTGTCTGGTCCGAGCAACTGCCCAATTGAGCGAAACGGGTGTTGTGTCTGGTTCGGACAACTGCCCAATTGAGCGAGATGGATGTTGTGTCTGGTCCGGGCAAGTTTTTTTTGTTTAGTCTTTAGAGTGCATCTTCCGACCAGAGAGTTGTTATGTCTGGTCGGGCAACTGTCCAATTGAACTAGACGGGTGTTGTGTCTCGTCCAGGCAACTGCTGCTGCACAGCACGCCGGTCATGTGGCCCGCGTCCGCGGACAATAGGAAGGTGAACTCAGTGCGGCGCCACAGCGCTCTGTGAGGTGAGGTACACGACGCGGCGCGCGACCAGACGGGCGTTGTGTCTGATCATTATTGTGCAGTAGAAGGGTCTCAAAATAAGAAAACAAATGAAAATTTGTCTTTTTTTTCATTGCCGAGAAACGAACAAAAGTACGTAAGAGCGTTTTCACATTATCCAATCCGATATCGGTATCGGACGCCGATCCGATATCGGGGTAAGTAAAATGTATGAAAAGCCGTGCTCCGATATCCGATATCGGGCCGGACAATATGAGACCGTTTTCACATTATCCGATCCGATATCGGTATCGGACGCCGATCCGAGATCGGGGTAAGTAAAATGTATGAAATATGTGCCTATCTTTCATATTGTCCGACCCGATATCGGATATCGGAGCACGGTATTTCATACATTTTACTTACCCCGATATTGTATCGGAGTCCGACACCGATATCGGATCGGATAATGTGAAAACGGTCTGAAAGACAGGTACATATTTCATACATTTTACTTACCCCCATATCGGATCGGCGTCCGACACCGATATCGGATTGGATAATGTGAAAACGCTGTTAGGTATTATTTTAAATCTTTTGTTTTTCGAATTCGAGCGGCACACACCGCAACTACCGAAACGGTATGACATGTGTGCATCGTGTAATTTCGTTTTTATTCGGAATGGTTCGGAGCGCTATGTGCAAAGCAGACGTCGCGTCGTGCGTGAGGACTAGCGTCTAACCGCTCATCACTGATACTATCTCTTTCGGGCACGATGTCATACGTGAGACAGCGTGCTTTATGGCCCCGCCCGCCAGTGAGTTCAAGCCCGCGCAAAGTGGGACCTTAAATCAAAAACTCCAGGTCGTTCTATCATTAGACGCACTCTAATAGCATTGAATGTATTCGGCATAGTAAAATAAAGCAGGTATACGACCCTAGCCACGCAGACAATTGAATGGGAGGCAGATGTTGCTGAAGGTTACACTGGCGTAGAAGATAAGGGAATGGGTTTTTTTTACCCCAAATTTTCATATTTTATATGTGTTAGTCACACTGACCGATAGAACGATATTTTTGCTTGTATTACGGCTTCAGTGATGTACGAGTATATACGTGGTGTACTTATTCATATTTTGACGATTACAACTCTTTCAATATTTTGAATCGTTATAATATAACGATTCAAAATATTGAAAGAGTGAGATATTATCTCAAAAACGGTGCCTCTTAGGAAAAAAGTATTTAGACATATTTATAGATAATTGTCTGATCTATAATTTTTGTCTGAGCTAATTTTATGATAAAACTTACCATTTTGCTTAATAACGCGAAAAACCCATTTTTGTGACCTTTGACCGCGTGTATATTTTTTTGCACGTGCCGGATCGATGAGGACTTTTCACATTTCCTTTATAATAGTGTATTGAACAAACCTACCAATTTTCAGCCAAGTGCGAATTATTGTAACCTCACCCCAATTAATTAGTCTATTTTGACCGGACTATACATATAATGTTACCAGTGCTTAGACTTCTTAAATAAAAAAAAATTATGAACAATTGAAACTGTAATCTATATTTTTGTGCTAACTATAATAACAATTATGTTCCAGGCACATCATCAAGAGATTCCTTGCTATCTTGGATCAGGCTGCTAGAAAAACATGGTAACCCTCTCCTGTCGAGTATACCAGTCATCTTTACACTGACAGCTCCCCCGAGTGAGATGTCCATACCAGAAACTCAGCCCGTTAAAGATAGAAGCAAAGTTGAAGAAATTGCATCATAATGGACAATTATTTATTTATCGTTATTGTAGTTTATATGTAGTAAAATTGTTGTTTTTAAGCATTTTTGTTTTTATTTTAAGCCTACTACTCACCTACTACAAATTGCTATATTTTTGTTGATTTGTAACTAATAAAAAGCACCATTAGGGCCTGTTTCACAATGTTCGAGTAGGCACTACTCACTGAATAAATTCAAAAATGTGACAGAATTTGTATGAAATTATCTACCAAGTAAGATACTCGAAACTTAATCATAGGTGGTGAAATAGGCCCTGAGTGTAATATTTGTTGAGCGGAAGTAATAATGCTAGCGAAGGAGGCGGTCACGCGCGTGATAGGGGATGGCCCTCACGCCCCCGCTGCGCGCCGCCGGGATTCCGATCCCGATTTCCAACCACCGTTTTCAAGTTTGCTGTCCGGCAGTCCGCTAATAATACGGACCGAGCCCAAGTCGCCAACGACGCGTACTGTTGCACGCACGCCTCAAAGAGATGTCAGCATACTTTGGCGCCCTGCATCTTCCAGGCCTCTGGGGCCATGGGTGGGCTTCCGAAAGGAAAACCCGGGATCCTGGAATGAAGGCAAAGAAGGAATGGGGTGGGGTTCAGTTAGTAAAAGTCTGACAGTCCCGCTCCGCCCAAGAGCGGGGCGGAGCGGGAGTGCGTGTGGAGAAGTCATTCTGATGATTTCCCAAATAAAAGAAAATAGTGTAATATATGTTTGTTTATTAACAAAATCAAAGAACTGTACAAAGGGGGTATACAATACCTGGATATTTGGCTACTTTACATGATTGTTTCAGAACATAGAAGTTATAAAAGTCTAAAGCATACCTATAGTAACATGATATGAAATACAGATCTACTGTTGCTATATGTATATTGTAAGTACATTATTTAAAGTACATTTTTATAAAATTAAAAATGTTATTAGGTAGTAAGGGCAAATCCATTATTTACTTCTGGAGAGCAATGTGAAAGTATTAATCTATATTTAGCTCCTTGGTTTACATTAACTGTTTATTGGAGTTGTGCCTTGAGTGATTTGCCCTTCTTGAGGAATGTGAACATACATAGATTACAATATCCTGTCTGACATACAAAAAACAGTATTCTGAACAGAAATTTTCTCTATACAAGTCACGATGCTTACAGCAGATGACTGTAACAATCTATCAATAGGAATTTATACACATAATCACATGAGCCTTAGAAAATAGCATATTTACAAAAGTCTCTTCACACTTAAACACACTCTTTATGTCCATTCATAGTCCTCATCATCATCAAATGATATTGTTCCCCACTGTCAGGTGATATTGTGCCAGTCTGCTTGTGGCAGCAAGTATGTCTCGTTGGTACTGCGGACTACGGTGACACCAGCTCCATAGTAAGGTATGACATACGCTGAACCGTCTGAAGGTCCAACCACCTTGAAAATAAAAATTGATATTTTTAGTGTATTGTAATAAGTTCTATACAACCAAACTAATAAGAGTAATAGTATGAAGCTAATGCAGGTTAAACGAGGACATGATTTTGTCTTTAAGGAGAAATAACTGTCTATTAAATTAAAATTTCATTATTTATTATAGTTGAAGAAATAAATGAATACTGTTTGTTTCATTACTCATTTCCTTGTCTGTGCCTCTATGTATGTTGTGTGCAATATACCAATACATATAAAAGAACTAACTGAGTGACATATTACTGTACAGCTGGAACTACTGGGACTAGGAGTGCAAATTTTTTGCACAAGACTTCTTTACAAGACTGGTTAAGCTAAGGCTAAGAGAGGATTTTCCAAATTCACTTTCAAAAGAAACGTAATGGGGGGTCTAAAGTTTGTATGGAGAAACCTACTATCAAACCGGGTGAACCGCTAGCAGGAGCTAGTGTTGCAATAAGTTCCATACAGCCTATAAAAATAACAGTATGAAAAACTGACTATTATGTTAAAATTCCATTATTTAGTGTAGTTAAAGAAATAAATGACTATTGTTTGTTTGATTACTCATTGCCTTGTTTGTCTATATGTATGTCATACAATATTATTATAAATAAATATGATTCATATTTACCTGTGCAGCAATGAGTATTATGTCCAGCAACTGTCCTAGGAACATGAACCCCAAAGTGCAGAGCTTGGCCAGTCCAATGCCTGGGTAGCCTAGATAGAACCGGTCCAGTCCAAACATACCCAGGAAGACTGATAGTAGAAGTGCTATCTCAAGGGAGTAGCCATTCCTGTAAAACAAAACATCCAGTTAACACAGTGCCAGTGTGGAGCTGCTGCATAGGACATACAGCACTTGCTATGCTGCTCATCCTGCACTTAACAGGTTCTATACAAGGCCAATACCAGAGCCATACAGGTTGCCAAATACTGAGCAGATTTTTTTTTGTGAGAGTATGTGGATACGAAAAGAAGAAGATTAGAGATTGTAGAAAAAAGTAGTGCTTATGTTTGCAAATGATTAATCATATCACATTCATTATGCATACAACTAAGGAGTGGAATTGCCTGCAAGAGTCTACGTTTTCTGCTAGCTAAAATCTAGGGGTCTTTAAGTCAAGACTGAATAGATTACTTCTAGGCAAGCATGCTCCATTATTAGCTTCATCATCGCTTACCATCAGGTGAGAGATAACAGAAATTGTGGTCAAACATGAGCAGCATAAAAAAGAAAATCACACTTACGTCCATTTACATGGCATTTTTCTTTTAAACTGGGGACTATTTGTCTCATTGCAGAGTATGCCTTCTGCTGCAACACAAATCACTGTAATACAAAAAATAAGTAATTGAATTAAGTTTTTATTTTTAAAAGATTCCTTATTTGATTATTAAGCAATCAAGTTGCCTTACCATCAGCTTCACCTTCAGATGGAATCTCTTTCCCTTTGACACATCCTTTGAACTGCTGGGTGTTCGGATCGATTTGTTCTTCAGTCGGGTCTGGACAAATGTACTGACCTAATCGTAGTGTGCTGCAGTCCACAGTCACTTTTTCTCCTTTATATTCATCCGAAGCTTCAACTCTTGAATAAAGGAACAAAACACAAATCTGCACGAGACATATGCGTAACATTTTTGTACCTATGTGGTAAAATTGGTAATAGAACTAAGTATTCATTCTTTTAGCGTGTTATTACCGCCACTCGCCGTAGTTTATTATGGGAGATTTTTATTTTGCTTTCTTACGTTTCACTTATTCGACGAAATTGACATAAATATTTTAATCAATTTATTTATCTTATTTTGACGTAACGCCAAATGACATTGTTGTGCATTCTGTTTTGTAATATGAGCAGTACCATACCGTCTTTACAGTGAGTGAGAAAGAGAAACACATTATCAGAAGGGATAATAATGCTTAGGATCTTGGTTTTGTACGGTTTGTGTCAAACTATGGCAATTCTATTTGACTTATGAAGTGACAGGTGACACAGAGTAATCGTTCTGAAATAGAATTAGTAATCGTCTAGAAATGATTTTTTAATTTGCAAAACCTCAACCTCAAAACTCCTTTTCTCCTTTTAGCTTAGCATAACTCAAATAATAAAATATTTTGTAGTCGAAATTTAATACAATTGCTAATTAGCTGCAAATACTTAATTTAGGTCGAGTAAGCGTAGGTAACTAGACGACATCTATGGCGTCACATAAGAATTACGAAATAATGCATCGCGTGATTAGAGTTCTCTGCGCGATTTGAAGAGAAGATAACACGAAGTCAACTATTGGGTAGTTGCCCAAACCAGACATAACACCCGCCTGATCTGAGGAAACTCCATTTTTAACGAAGATTTAGGGGACTTTACGCTCTGTTCAAAATACTTCCAAAATAAGTACCAAAATTCGCTACAAATTTTACTAAAGATCTCATCAAAACGATTTCAATAGCGCATTGGTTTAGTAATAAATGGTACCTGAACTATAAATGATACAATTATAGAGTGGATCCAATTTCCAATTCGTATGATTAATTTCATTAATTTCCTGTACGAACATATCCCAAATTGTCAATAGCGCGACTCGAGCGACTAGATCAGCTTTAATATTGTACTAAGTACGTTAAACTGGACTCGACCCACATTCTAGTTTAATTTCCGGGATAACCACGGCCGCAGAAACTATTCAGAATAAATATCTAGCTAGAGGCCATTTCAAACGATCGTACTTTGTGAAGTTCAATAAGTATATCCAATGGCTTGATACATAGGTATTTAACGAAGCATAGACCTGTTTGGCGCAGCAGTACACATTGTACTTAGATATTTTTTAATGTTAAGTTAGTAATTAAGTTTTTGTTTATATATTAATCACGGTGTGCCAAATAAACATGTTTTCTTTCTTATTTCATTCTTCATGGAGTCAGCCGGATTATTATTTTTATACTTACTTCTTTATAGTTACTTAAACCTTGTCCAATAAATCAATAGGTACAACTTTTATAAGGGTGTGAATTAGTGCACAGCTCGCCCATAGGACATAACATGTCTGAAGTATTCGCAGAGTGAGTGCTTCATGAGTTTTAAAATTGAATTTTATTGGAAAAATTGACCAGCGAATTCGCGTGAAGTTGAGGCTCTTATGTTGACAGAGAGCACTCTTCTCCTCTACCTCTTCACATTTTTGTAACAGCCACTTTTCAGTAATTGCATTTGGTGTTGCAGTTTATTGAAGTGAGGATAACAAGCTTTACTGAAATAAACGTCATACTTAACTCATAATAGGTAAAGTTGGTAGGTTTTAGCCCGGTCAAATTAGACGAATTAATAAGGGTAAGTAAGTAGTAGTCTGCTTAGCCTTTTCCCAACTATATTAGGGTCGGCTTCCAGTCAAGCCGGATTTAGCTGAATACCAGTATTTTACGAGGAGCGGCTGCCTACCAGACCTTCACAACCCCATAAATGGGGTAACACGGTACTTCATGGCAAGACTGAAGTCAGATTTACTGGCTTCTGACTATCCGTAACGACTGCCAAAGATCTACAAATGACAGCCGAGCCGGGACCAACGGCTTAACGTGCTTTCCGAGGCACAGAGGAAACTCGTTATGTTAAGATGGTCACCCATCCACAGACCAAACTCGGCAAGCGTTGCTTAACCTTGAAGATCGACCTGTGCGGCTGTTATTATCTAGCCACGAGCTCCTAGGTAGGTAAGTAAGTAAGGTTATGATAATTCGCACCCAGCTGAAAATTGGTATGATTGTTTAACACACCATTATAAATGAAACCTAAAAGGTCCTCATCGATCCATCTGGAAAAATAAATTCGGGGCAACAAAAATGAGTTTTTCGCGATTTGCAGCAAAACGGTTTTACATTTTAACCCAGACAAAAATTGTAGATCAGATAGGTATCTACGAAAATGTCTAAATACTTTTTTTCCTAACTGCCACCGTTTTTGAGATAGATAACGATTCCAAAAGTTGAAAGAGTTGTAACCTATACCTACCTACCTACCTAAGTAAACCACGTAGGTACTAGTTTTAATGTCCGACCTTTTTTCCTTAACTAAACTTCGAAATTTGATTTTTACACAGCTTCATAGAACCGCAGACTTGAGTACTACGGTTTTAATTTCAACGCTTCATGCGTTCCCCGAGATAAAGGTTCTTGATAGACAGACAAACAACAAACGCGTGAACGTTCCTACCGATACTCCAAGGTGCAGGGGTGGCTGGTACGTGAACGCTATAAACCGACTTACAATAAAACAAACCTTTTTAATATTTCCTTCTTACAATCAGCCCAAATTACAAAACGACGCCTTGCAATTTTCTTCAGCAATTAGGCATTGTCAGAAAAAAGACAATAAGGCGACGTCTAGCGGTAATGAGTGCAATCTTGAGGTGTTAACAGCTCCTGTGTAATTGCAGCCAAGACTAATGCGCCCTATTACCGGGAACAAGTTTTGTTTACCCGACAACACCTGCTCGAACAACTTGTCTTTGTTAGAATATCATGAATGGCTTGGTTGACTGGCTTGTGTTTGCAGTTTTGCCAGCATGTTATTTAGAATTAGGTACTGCAATACGTACTTATATTTGTTCATAACTATTGTACAATAGGTAATTAGGTTAACTCAAGAATGTATAGGTTACTTCTAAGTAAGCGTGCTTCATCGTCACCCACATCATCGCTTACCATCAGGTGAGATAGTGGTCAAACGCGAGCCTATGTATAATAAAATAAATAAATAAAAAAGGAACCTAAGTACTCCAGGAAGTTTCAAACGGTAAAATTTTCCGACCTTTCTTTGTAAGTGATCATTAATTAAACAATCATCAGCAGCATCATGATGATGATGATCATTCAAGAACTCAGAACTTCGGTTTTGTCAAAGGTTTGGCCTTAGAGCATAGGTTAAATGCTGTAAGGGTTCGGGAGATTTTTTGGCACAAACCGAAACTAGTTTTTTTAACACACTTGCTCAGAAAATGATTCTAATCGTACTGCACTTAGGTATGTAATGGCGCTTGTTACCGAACTTTTTGATTTTACATTACCATTAAAGAATAGTGCTATCATTTAGTTAAAACCTTTTTGTTAAACCAATTTTTGCTAAACACACACCACAGCTTGGGTCTTAATACCGCCGCGACGGTAATCACTCACATTACTTACTTAACACTTTATCATAATCAACTCCTATTTTATGAATTCCTATTTTATGAATGTTTTTCACACGTTTAATAACCGAATTGCCTATACATGTAAAAAACTCAACCTTTTTATAGACTCGTTAGATTATAACTGTAAGTACCTGGTACCTGCCAATGTTAAGCAAGAAATATACTACAAGCCAAGGAGTAACTCACGTAAATTCTACTGAAAGCCATACAATAATACCATATAAAGGAAAACACAAAACCCAACAATCTTATAAAAAACAAAAAACAATCTTAGACTACTTTCCTACAGTACAAAACACTTCTCCATGCCAAACGCAACCCGCACGTCTCTCACCCAATGAAACCAATCTAACATTTTTTCGAGAATAACGACAATGAGAATCAGATCACTCTATTTCATCAAAATATAGCAGGATTGTTATCTAAATTAGGTATTTTAAAAATAGCTTTATCAGACTTCACAACTAAACAAATCGACATAGACATACTTTGTATTAGTGAAACATTCTTAAAATGTGGAGAAGAACCTAACGTACACATTAATGGCTATAAGCTAGCTTGTTGTTACTCCAGAGCCAAACAGAAGAGAGGTGGCGTTTGTGTAATATGTAAAGACTACTTAACTTGTCATAAAATAACCTGGCTCAAAGACATTGCGTCTGAACTTACCTTTGAGTGCTGTGGTGTGGAATTTCCACAGTATAAATTTATTCTTATATGTATCTATAGAATACCAAATTCGAACCCACGTATTTTTTTAGAAAAATTGGAAATTATTTTAAATAAAACCCGTTCTAAAACAAAAAAGAAAGTTGTGATAGTTGGCGATTTTAACATCAACATCCTTAAACACTCTAAAATTCGCGATGACTATCTGACTTTGCTCCAAAATTATAACTTTAAAATGCATATTAATGAACCGACAAGAGGAGAATCATGTTTGGACCAAATTATTAGTAATGATCTCACTGCTGTAGGCAAAGTCATACCCACAGGCTTATCAGACCACGACACATGTCAAACATTATCCCTCACCGTAAAAAATAAAATATCCCCTATACTGCAATGGTATATTTTCAAACGTGACTATTCGCCGGACCATATACTAAAATTCATTGAATGCATCAAAAATTTGTCTTGGGCAGAGGTATATGATCAACCCGACCTAAACAACGCCTTTCAAACATTTCATGATACCTTCACACTGCTTTTCAATTTATGTTTTCCAGTTAAAAAAATTAAAGTTAATAAGAAATTGAAGAATCAACCTTGGATAACCAAAGGTCTAAGATTAGCTTTCAATACCAAAAGGAAGCTCAGGTATTTATACAACTGTAAATCAACACGTCAGTCTTATAAAACTAAGTATCGCACTTATAATAAAATATTAAAAAAAAGTATAAATTTAGCACAGAAACTTAACAATGATCGATTATTGATGAAATCTAAGAATATCTGTCGGGACTCCTGGAAAATAATTAAAAATCAAGAAAGCAATCAACGTAATGCACAGCATATAAATAAAATAAACTTTAACAATACAGCCATAACCGATCCTGAACTTATATCAAATACCTTTAATCATTACTTTATTGATCTCACAAAAAATATGAATAAAAAGAAAAATATAAATTTATCGAAAACAATAGAACCTAATAATGCTAGTATATTCTTAATTCCAGTTACAACTAACGAAATATACCAAATTATACTGTCTTTAAAAAATACAAAATCGGTAGGTTATGACAACTTACCGACTCAAATTCTAAAACAAACTGCACATTTAATAGCGCCAGTACTGTGTCATCTCATAAATATGTCGTTATCTCAAGGTACTTTTCCAGAAAAATTAAAAATATCAGTGGTAAAACCTATTTTCAAAAAAGGCGAAAAATCAGAACCTAACAATTACAGATCCATTGCGCTCATACCTACACTTGCCAAAATTATTGAAAAAGTGATGTTTAAACGATTAACAACTTTCCTTAACAAATTTAGCATTCTAAAATCCGAACAACATGGTTTTCAGAAAGGCAAATCCACTACTCTAGCTGCCTTTAAACTAATAAAAAAAGTTTCAGAAAATATTGACAAAAATATCAACACCTGCGCAGTATTTTTTGACATGAGCAAAGCGTTTGATTTTGTTGATCATGACATCTTGCTCCAAAAAGCCTATGCTTACGGTATTCGTGGTATAGCACATAAATGGTTACAAAGCTACCTCACTAATAGGCAACAATATGTAGAAATCAACAATATTAACAAGGATACAGAATTAAATTATAAATCTAAATTATTATATAATAGAGTCGGGGTTCCACAAGGTAGTATACTGGGCCCACTTTTATTCTTACTTTATATCAACGATTTACCCAACGTGATAAATCATCACTGTACTCTTTTTGCAGATGATATATCGCTAGTAATCTCACAAAAACCGAATACCACTTATGAGACTTATAACAACGAGGTTAACGAAGCAGTTCGAAACGTTATTCAATGGCTAGAGTGTAACAACTTAAAAGTTAATATAGACAAAACCAGAATTATACAATTTTACAATAGAAAACAATATAATTACAAATTAATTGTCTCATACGATAACAATAACATAGCGCAATCCGATAGTATAGTTTTCCTTGGGATGTCATTAGATAGTCAGATCTCATGGAAATTACACATAGATAAAATTTGTAACAAAATAAACAGATACGTTTACGCTCTATGGCGTCTTACAAGAATCTCCAGTCTAAAAACAGCTCTACAAGCATATCATGGTTATGTAGCTTCTAACATACGGTATGGTATTATATTATGGGGCGGTTCGGTAGAATTTAATAGGGTATTCCTTGCTCAAAAGAAGTGTATTCGTGCACTTTGTAACGTAGACTCATTAACTTCATGCAAACCATTATTTAAAAAACTCAACTTACTAACAGCACCGTCCATGTATATATTTGAGTCTTGTATTTTCGTTAAGACACATCTGTATCTATACAAATCCTTTGGTGATTATTGTAATTTTAATACCCGTTATCCTAATAGCTTTCCCTTACCCAATATAAAAACTGATCTGTATCGAAGAAACTGTTACCCCATGTCAATTAAATTATTTAACAAATTACCGGGTGATCTGAAAGACCTACCCATTACACTATTCCGAAAAAAATTGTATACCTGGTTAGTCGATAAATGTTTCTACACGACCCAGGAATACCTTAGTTATAAGAATAAAAAATTATTGTAACATCTTACTATGTTCCTATTAGTGCAATAATAGTCAGCTAAGTTAGTATGTAATAGAGTATGTATAGGTGTAGGTGCCTACTGTACCTAACCATT
This sequence comes from Mythimna separata, assembly GCA_030763345.1. NCBI lineage: Eukaryota > Metazoa > Arthropoda > Insecta > Lepidoptera > Noctuidae > Mythimna > Mythimna separata. The sequence continues at coordinate 10,491,181 of CM061172.1, read as the reverse complement.
TATTGTTTTTAAGTTTCGCATACCAGAAATGGTTAATATGAGTTCTTTACTGTTATGTTATGTACCTAATGTAACATTCATGTACCATATTTATGTACCATATTACGCGAATAAATTATTTGATTTTGATTTTTGATTTTGAAACTATTTTTACCGAAACTAAATCTTCGGTCGGAGACTAGTTTATAATGAACCAATAAATTCACTCCAACGAGCGAAGTGTTCAATAATTCGATCGTTGTCTCATTAGTGAAAATATGCTGAAGTTATTGAACAAAGTTTTTCTAAACTTTGCTCGGACTCATTATACATTCACGATAAGTCGGTAACAAACCGTGAGATGGCACAGTTCGCATCCGGACATCGGAGTTACACTAACGAATCAACTTTTACTAGTCCATCGGTTTAGTACGTGTTCGAATTGAAGAAACTAGTGATATTCAATTGTGGTAACGGTCAGCATGTCGGGTGTATTGTTGCAGAATTATGATAAAAGTATGTAGGTAATATTGATGATTACCGCTGGGCGATGGTGTTAAGAAAGATAAGGATGGTAATCACCAATTTTCACATGTAATGTGTATCTTACGACGTTTTTCAACACATTTATAAAGAAAAATAATTTAATTCACTATTTATTCAGATTTTGCAGTATTTGCCAGGAAATATATGCCGAAATCACGTCTGTTTCAATGATTTTACATATTGTACGTATAATTTAAACAACCACTGAACTATATTCTAAAAATTCAAACCAAAACCACATTTAATTTATTTATCTATTGGTATATAGGCCACGTCTAGGCGGCAAGATCTAGCCTTAAAATTAACATTCGGAAGACGCAAGAGATAATAACTGGTGCGAGGAATCCCTACCCGTTGGTTTTAAACTCAGAAGTAGTGGAACGCGTGCACAAGTTTACTTACCTGGGAAGCGTCGTGACTGAAACCGGAAGTAGTGAAGAGGACATCGCTTCACGGATTGCCAAAGCCCGAGCAACCTTCGCACAGCTCAGACCTGTTTGGCAGTCGCGGAAACTGACTCGAAGGTTAAAACTTAAAATCTTCGGTTCCAATGTCAAACCCGTACTGCTATACGGGTGCGAAACGTGGAAGGTCACAAAGGACATCTCACGCCAAATCCAAGTTTTTGTCAACCGCTGTCTTCGCCGCATCCTCGGTATTTACTGGCCCGAGACAATATCTAACGTAGAACTGTTGGAACAATGCCACGAGAGCCCGATCGACCGCCAGATCAAGCGTCGCAAGTGGAGATGGATTGGACACACTCTCCGAAGGGATCCCGACCACATACCCAAACAAGCTTTGGACTGGAATCCCCAAGGAAAAAGAAAGCGTGGCCGTCCCCGTCAAACTTGGCGTCGCACCGTGTTGGCAGAAGCGGCGAACAACGGCATGACGTGGAGCGAGGTGAAGCGTGAAGCTCAAGACCGTTCGCGATGGAGGATTATTGTGGACGCCCTCTGCCCCATCTAGGGGACATAGGACATTAAGTCATATGGGCCACGTAAGCCGATCTGGGCGCACTTGTAAAGCTAGTTTAGACCAACGTTACTCGGTCCTTACATATGAAATTGGCCTTTTGTACAGGAGGAATATAACGTCATCGTTTATTTGTAAAATATATTTAATTAATTAAAGTATGCACCGTTGTTATCTATGCACTTTTGCCATCGCATAGGGAGTTCATGTAACCCTTTACTAAAAAAAATCATGGGGGCGAGAAATTGAGAATCAACAAACTCTTTGAAGGCGGTTTGGACTGCCGCATCGGAGTTGCATTTCTTTCCTTGTAATAAGTTGTCCAAATTCCGGAAAAAATGGTTATCTGTTGGAGCAAGGTCCGGGGAGAACGGTGGATGTCGCAGACATTCCAATTGTAGCTCATCTAACTTAGTGGTTGTTTGTTGCGCAGTGTGTGGTCTTGCGTTGTCGTTCGGTAGTTAGTGGCTTTGCTTACCTCATACTACGGACTGGTGGAGTCTATTTTAAGATACGGCATAATATTTTGGGGGAATTCGACTGATAGGGAACTAATTTTTAAAACTCAAAAGAGATGCATAAGGGCGATGTTCAAACTTAAAACAACTCAGAGTTGCAAGCCTTATTTTCAAAAATACCTAATATTGACATTGCCTTCCCTGTATATATTGGAAAATGCCATATTCGTAAGAACCAATCCTAATTTATTTTCTCGTATGGCAGACCGTTTTCCTCGAAATAGACGTGACAATACTCAAATTTGCCAATATCAGCACAAAACTGCTCTTATGCGTAAAAGTGTCTTTTGCATGGCTCCAAAAGTTTATAATAAGTTGCCTAAAACTTGGAAGCAGCTGAGTGACATAGCATTTAAAAAGAAGGTAAAAAGTTTCCTGGCAGATAAAGCTTACTACAATTTAAATGAGTTTTTTAATGACAAATTTTGAATTTTTGTGACATACAAGTTAATTTAATTTTTATTTTTTAAGTTTATTATTTATTAGACATTTAATCTTTATTTTTTACTCAGTTTGACATTCTAGACGTATTATTTTATTTTGACTTCTATTAGTATTACATTTTTTTTTTTTTTAATTTTTATTAGACTTAATGACACGCTAGAATGTTTTTATATTGTATTCTTTTGAAAATATTTGCATGCCATTGTTTAAGGCAAACATGACGATCTAAGCTCTATTTTAACATCTCTTGCATGCTGACAACTTATTGTTATATATGTATTGTACTCATGTTTGGGCAAATAAATGATTATCTTATATCTTATCTTATCTTATATATCTTATATCTTAAAGCAACAGTGGCTAGAGCGATTGACCAATCTCTGTTGTTAAGCAGCTAGTTCTTTCTTCTTGGTTTGCAGTTGTTGAAAATAGATATCTGCCGTAATCGTTTGGCCAGGTTTTAGACAGCTGTAGTGAACGACATCAGTGCTAGTCCACAAAACACTCAACTAACTTTTTCTGAGTAAATTTTCGTTTAGGGCAGAATTTGGCTGGGTCGCTAGGGTTCAGCCATTGCGACGAGTGCTTCCGATTATCGAACAGTATCCACTTTTCATCACAAGTAATGATTCGATTTAAAATCCCTTAATTATTGTGTCGGTTGAGCAATAGGAGATTGTATCATAAGGGAGCAAACTAATATTTTTACTGCGCCCGAGCCAAAAATAGATTTGCGCCCGAGTCATACACTCTACTTACCTTAGACATTTTCTACCAGTCAACCTTTTTTGTTACTTTTTATACACTTTTCACTTTTTGTCACTTTTACATATTACAAAAGTGTCAATAATGACCATTGACACTTTTGTAATATTTGTCACTTTTAACACATCAACAAAACACATAAACACATACCATTTCATCACCATCATCTTCCTGCCCTTGTCCCGTTCTACTTGAGGTCGGCGCAACACGTCTTTTTCTTCCATTCTGTCCTGTCACTCGTCACGCTATCACTCACTCCCTTTTCTTCCATATCACTTCTCACACAATCCATCCATCTTTTCTTTGGCCTCCCTCTCCCATAACACATAACATTCACACATACATACCACAACACATAACACATACCATTTAATAACAAACCACAATCAAACACAATAACATACCACAACACATAACACATACCATTTAATGGGAAATAAAAACATTTAACGGGAAGTAAAAACCATTTTACGCCCGCTAAAAGTTTCATATAGAAAACACTACCTTTGGGCAAAACAAAACACAATAACATACCACAACACATACCATTTAATGGGAAATAAAAACATTTAACGGGAAGTAAAAACCATTTTACGCCCGCTAAAAGTTTCATTTAGAAAACACTACCTTTGGGCGCACTTAAAGGCGAACAAAGTCATCCTTTTCGAATAGATGGGATGAAAAATATTTTTATTTCCCCTTAAAAGTTTCTTATAGAAAACACTACCTTTGAGCGCACTTAAAGGCGAACAAAGTCGTCCTTTTCGAATAGATGGGATGAAAAGTAACTTGCTGCGCACTTATTTCAGATAACGGGTAATAAAAAACTTTAGCGGGGAATAAAAACATTTAACGGGAAATAAAAACCATTTTACATCCGCTAAAAGTTTCTTATAGAAAACACTACCTTTGGGCGCACTTAAAGGCGAACAAAGTCGTCCTTTTCGAATAGATGGGATGAAAAGTAACATAGCAGTCGACGTGTGTTTGCAAATTCGATTCACTCAGTTCATGAGGTACCTATCGTTAAAGTTTTTTTACTTTCTCGATTTGCTTCAAGTGGATACCCCGAAGCCTGCAGCTATCTCTGCAATGCTTTGTACCATGTTTTGTCGAGGTCGGCTTGCAGTCTTCCGGATGTATAGTTTACAGAGAGCGACTGCATAAATCTTACCACTCCAACTCAGTTACCCAGTAACGGAATAAACCCCTGGGAAAGACTGCTGTCAGATTTTCGGGAGCTCAAATAATTTTTAAATAAAATAAAAACGAATTTAAATAATACGTCAACAAGCTGGTTACATGCTTTAATAAATCATCAATTGAGTACACAAAATCGATTACAATGATTTCGTTATAAAACATTAAATACGCATTAAACAAATATTATATTGGCACTAAAACTACATGTTATTAGTATTTCTTCGCTTTGGGCACACGTTACTTGTTGAACAGTTCTCAGCCTCGCCAACCAGTAAAAGAAGGTGACCTGTAGAAAATGTATTGGTTGAAACTATAAGTTGTATCTGTAAGATTTTATTTATTCATTTGGGAACAGTATTTTGCCTACATTTTAGTTTTGAAAGAATTGCCATAATCATTTCAACTGACAGACATCCTAGCTGGACACACGCCTCCTCCGTCGTGGTAGTGGGGATTTTGTCAGTAAAAGTCTGACACTCCCCCTCGCTCCATTTCATAGTTATGTATGTAAGCTTGGCGCTGGCGTTTGCCAAGCGTTTAATGACGAAAACGCGTCTATGAAGCCATGCGTCCTAGGACAGTAGACCTAATTTAACCGATATATGCTTTCTTTTTTTTTCAAGTCAAGCACTAGCTTATAACAATTAAAAAAAAAGTGGAGAATCATCAGTATGACTTCTGCCGCTCTTAGGCGGAGTGTCAGACTAACTGGTAATCTGGGGACACCGAGCTAGCCTTTCGGAAATCCGATTTTTAGCCTACTGTTGTTATAAACAAGCTTGGGTGGACATTTAGTGAGAAACAATAAGACATCCCTCTCCTCGAGAGGAGGCCGGATTCCCAGCAGTAGGAACGTATAATGGTGATGTTATTCTATGCTTACAAGACATTACTTACGTGTTGAATGACGGTGCCTGTGGTTGCGGCGCCTGCGCTTGTTGCGCCAGGTTGCCGAAAGTCAATGTGTTCTGTGTTGCTAAGCTCTCGAACGTAGCGTTGGATTGAGTTGGTTGCCCGAAACCTGCTGTAAAATGGTTAATATTTATTATGTAGTCTTAATTTTATAGTATTACTAGCTGCTGCCGCCTGAAAGTACCAAATTCTTCCAAGGGAACATATTCCCGAGATAAAAAGTATTCTATGACCTATGCAAGGACATAGTTTATTCTTTTTTCTTTTCAACTATTTTTTCCAATTTTTTTTTTATGTTTCGTATGTGGTAAAGAATCAATGAAGCTTCAAGTTTATTCCACCCCATACTGGTTCATCTGCTGCGAATGGCCTTCTTCCACTCTTTTCTCACAGCTTTTTGCTGGTGTGGTTCAATCCCTAATGAAGATGTTTAATAATGTGCATCATCTTTCTATTAACTCTTTCAGCCACGGTTTTATATAGATGACTTTATAAATAAAACGATTGAATATTTTTTGTAATTAGGGTTTATAAAGTACAAAAAAAGATTTTAAAAAAATATTTCATGTAAGGTTTTTCAGGAATAAGGTGGTTAGTTTACTGACCACCGTGGCGTTCGGATAAATAAAATACCAAAGATTATTATTTTCAGACAATAAACTATGAATAAATTTATTTATTTTATAAAATATAGTTAAACATATTTAATTCTTGTTAATTCATAGAGGTGCTTTGCAAGTGTTGGATTGCAATAAAGTACGTGATTTGGTTCTTTTAGTACTGCATTTTGAGCAACTTTGTGAAGTGATCGCACGGGCTTATCTATATGGCTTTCTAAGCGTAATTCTGTTGGAACTGACGGCTTATGGCATTTTGTTGAAACAATAAATGAGAAAGACCGCCAAGAGTTGCAATGGGCAGTAGCGTTTAGAAATTAGACTGCAGATTTTCACTTTGACTTGTGCTGCGATCCCTGGGTAAAAAATTCTAAGAAAGTCTTGTCATTCTTGTTATTCAACTTCAAGTTCCATTTCTGGATGGTGTTCCTTCACGAGATCTTTTTTTTCTAGATAGGAGTAAAGGCACTAACTCCAAAAAAGTGTAAAAAAAAATCGATGCTATCATTTGTGGAACTTCCTGTCAATGGTGCAAATACTTTTCAATTGGTCGATTTTGTCAATAAAGCTTATGATTTTGTTGTGTTGTATACCAGCATTAGAAAAGCCATTTCTTTTGACTCCATTGCATTTCCTGATGATACAAATTGAAATTTGAAACAAAAACCGACCTTTGGTTTTTCCACTTCATAATTGCAACGTATTTGTCACTAACCCTGTAATTCTGCTGACCCATTCTCAGACCTATTTTCTCTTATTTTTGGTAGATATTATTTGCAATTCGAATTGACAGTGCTGCAAGCCAATTGTATTGTTTTATTTGGTATACTTCCACTTTTTGTATATTCACCAGGCCGTTTCATTCTGAAGTGTTTCTTCAACTTTGAAGGAATCACTTACTCACTCACTTAGTTTTAGTTGATGATTCTAATATACTCTTAGTAGGTATAGATACATAATTAGCAAAACACATAGATATTCAAATTCTAAAAACAAATTCAAAATTCAATAAAGACATGTCATCTGATCAGATTCATCGTCATGTGCTCACTAAAGTTCTGGCGGAGTATTTACCGAATATTATCAGAATTTATCAACGTATTATTCGTCTGATACCCGACCACAGACCCTGTCACTATCTAAAAGAATATCTTCTAAAATAATGTCCTTTATTTCAAGTTCACTGAGTTCGCGTGGCATTCCGAAAAGTAACGTATACAATAACATGGACGATACAAATAAAAACCTACTATAGTCACAGTGGTTAGTAATCTAACCACCGTATTTTTTACGTTATTTAGAGAAAAAGGTAGAAGGTGATATTTTTATTTCTTCCTAAATCAACAAAACAAATACTAAATAACACGAAGCCATTGAAATTTAAACATTATAAACAGTCTTACTTTTATTATTTAATTTTGGAATGTTCACTTCAAAGAATAGCAATGCACCAAAATTTCAAATTACTGTTATTTCCTAACCATCGCACTACCGCGCCAAAATTTCATAGTTTATTGTCAACAATTATTTAAAAAACCGTAATAATCAAGGAGAAAGCCAATAGATAGCGTAAGAATATGTTAAAAAAAATTGGGAATAGGTGGTTTGATAACTAGCCACCAAACCTGAAAGAGTTAAGAGTATAAAGAAACTTACTGGGTTGTGCGCCTCCAAACATCTTCCCAGGCGATGAGCCTCCACCAAAGGCGGCGCCTCCGCCAAAAGTGGCGCCCCCACCGAATGCTGCAGGCGCTCCGAACCCTCCGCCCGGACTCTTGTTGAAGCCGCCGCCGAATGACGAGCCAAACCCGCCTCCACTGGGCGGAGACCCGAAGCCCGTAGGTTGGCCGAACACTGGCTTAGAACCGAAGCCAGGCGACCCGCCGAATGCTGGGGCTACGAATGTAAAAAAAAAATGAAATACGAGTATTAATACTTTTTATTATTAACTAATTATACGAGTATAATTATGTTTTTCAGACCTTCATCAATATTTAAATGAAATAAAAATTTAAGAAACTTAAAACGGGCACGGCGCGCGGCGTGTCATACTTTTGCTGACTAAAACCCACTCTTATGTTAATTTTTTACCTTGCGTCCTGAAGGTCCATATGGTTAAAAAAAGTCAACCTGCCTTCGGTGTGCAGGGAGGCGAACATTTTTGTTTCGACACCTTTTGAGAATGAAAAATGAAAAATAGTTGACAATTACCGTTCCACAAACATATTCCAGCCTCTAACGACGCAGTCGAATTCAGTGTGCCGAATAAGAGTCTCGGATTATCCCTACTTGTCGCTGTTTGAGTTTTTTTGCACGTAGCAACAACTCGTTCTGCATTAAATTGAACTAAATAGTTCATTCAATCGAAATTTTAATACCACTATGACGTTTGTAACGATAAAGGCGTCGATATACATACACTCACCGGTCTGTTGCTGCGGGGTGCCAAACACGGAGGGCTTGATATCGCCACCGCCGAACGTGGAAGCTTGCGGACTGCCGAACGCTTGACCTGCAGGGGACGGCGTGCTGAAACTACCGCCCGAAGTGTTGCCGAAGATTGACGACGCCTGAGTCGTGGGCTGTTGACCTGGAGGTGGAGTTTTATGTTGGAAATATCTTTCAAGTTAAAGTAGTGTGATAATGAAAATGATTAACTGATTTACACAATGAATTTAGTCATTTCACAAGTGTGCAGAAGTCAGCACCTATTTTACTGCTATAATTATAGCATTATACTCCAACTGGCTGCTGCCCGCGGCTTCATCCGTAGTAAAGTAGTTTTCACAATACAAACTTTGGACCCCTTTTTAATCCCAATAAGGGGTACTTTGGAAAATCCTCTCTTAGTGCTCGCCTACGTCATAAAAAGAATTCTTGTGCAAAATTTAAGGGTATTAGTGACTGGCTAGCTAGATAAGATAGTTAATTAGTAGAATTTGCAACTATAAAAAAAATTAATAAAAAGAATATTTACCAAACGCAGTCGATCCAAAACCACCTGCTTCAGTACTAGCATTGCCTGCACCCCAGAAGCTGGCCGCCGGTTTCGGTTGCCCGAAAGCTGTGGCACCTGCCCCACCGAAGATTGCAGCCGCCGTAGGATTGGACTGACCGAAAGCTGCTTTGCCACCGAACACATTCGTGTTGCCACCGCCGAATACTGAGGCGGGAGAACTACTGCGAAAGGGAAGTTAAATAAAGTTACGTTGTTTTAATTAATTACTTATTAACCTCTGGCTTATATTAATTTACAGATTTTATTACTGAATTTGCATAATAGCCAATCTTATGCTTGTAGATATATATATGGTTGCTGTTTGAGATATAGCTGAGAATGAATTTGATTTGGTTTCGGCGCTCTCTGTATGTCTTCTTAAATATATGTATTCTAATTACTCATTGTTTCCTTTAGATGCCTAAGTTCATCTTTGACTTTCGTAATAGTAAAATAGCTAAGGCACAAAAGATCTTCCAAATTCAATTAAAGAAAAATAAAATAATGCATACAAGTACAAATAATTTCTTACCTTCCCCCGAAGATACTGCCACCACTAGTCGGTGACGGTGCGCTGGTCGTGGATATACTAGCAGCCGCAAACATACTGCTTTCATTCCCACCGAAGATCGAACTCTGTGCAGTCGTAGTAGGTTGAGCCCCAAACACTGAGGCTTGAGTCGTTGGCGCAGCTCCGAATACCGACGCTTGAGTCGTCGGCGCAGCTCCAAATACCGACGATTGAGATGTCGGAGTTGGTGTCCCGAATACAGAAGATTGTGTAGTGGCCGTCGGTGAACCAAATACGGAGGTTTGAGAAGAAGGAGCTCCAAACACAGACGTCTGAGCACTAGGTGACGCAGATCCAAACACAGAAGTCCCAGCTCCTCCAAACACAGACGGCTTCGTCGTAGTTGCTGAGGCAAATAGACTTTGCGCTCCAGAAGACGGGGTTGTTGTTGACGTAAATGCGCTTGGAGCGCTGCCAGTTGCATTACCAAATATTGAAGATTGCGTAGTTGCTGTTGCCGTTCCAAATACAGATTGCGTTGTAGTAGTCGACGCACCGAACACGGATGCTTGTGTGGACAGCGTTGATCCGAATACTGATGACGTTGTTGATGCACCGAAGACTGATGTAGGAGACGATGGAGCAGCTGTAGTAGTTGCACCAAAAACTGAAGGTTGAGCAAATGACGAGCCGAATATCGATCCCGTTTGAGTTGTAGGTGTCACTGTTGAACCAAATACTGATTGAGGTGACGGTGGAGCTTCAGGAGTCGAAGGAGTTGGCGTACTAAACACTGATGGTTTCGAACTGGTAGCAGTCGCGGCATTACTAAATACTGATTGAACGGAAGAACCGAACAATGAAGTCGTTGTTGTAGCTGCAGATGATGTGCCAAATATAGACCCTTGTGATGACGTTCCGAAGACGGACGAAGGTGTGGGTGATGGTGTAGCTCCTGATGAAAATATGGATGTTGTCGGTGACGTCGGTATTGGTTGAGAAGCTACTGCTGCTCCAAACACGGAAGCTGCAGAAGGACTAGTCGAAGTAATACTTAAGAAGAGTGAAGGTTTTGATGTTGGGGTTCCTTCTTTTGTAGAATCTGCTTTCGGTTCTTCTACTGTGGAGATACTAGATTTGGAATCTGAAATTGAAATAAATAACATAAATAATATACAGTATTTTTGTCAGTTGAAGATGTAGCCAAGAAAATTATACTAATAAATTACCAACCAGCAATTACTGTAGTGTTGGTGGAACTGATTGTTGACGAAACACTGGACGTGGAATCTGACTTTTCTAGTTCTTTCAATTGTTCCACTTTAGGGTCCGTTTTTAATTCTTGTGGTTTTGGTGGGTCACCTGGAATATAAAAACAAAAAACATCAGGAATTAAGTATGTATATCATGCAAATAAATTTGTAAATTTTATTTGATTTCTTTAAACGTATTAAAATTAATATCTTACTGAGAGTAACACTGCTGCTGGCTGTAGGTTGCGGAGTTGTACCAAATATGGATGTTTTATTTCCCGTCTGTATAGTTAATAGTTTAGGGGCTTCTTTATTTTCACTACTGGGTTTCGGTACAACTTTGGGTTCAACTTTCTGCGGTACGTTTTCTTTAGATTTTTCTTTCTCATCAAGTTTAGGAGCACTATCAGTCTTTACAGTGGTTTTCAAAACATCAGGAACAATTGGACTAGGGTTGGGTGTTGAAGTTTTCATGGCAAACAGATTTGTCAGTGGTTTAGTTTCAGTCTTAGGTTTGACAGCTGCCGTTTTACTGTCAGCTTCGGGTTCCCCAGTTTCGCTTGATTTTGGACTGCCGAATATTGAGCTTGCTAGTTTATTTTCTGGAGCAAAGGGTTTGGGATCGGGGGCGAAGGCGGGGAGCTTGGGTTCCGCTGTGATTGCTTGCGTCTTAGGTTCCGGAACAAAAGCCTGCGGTTTAGAATCTTGTACAAATGTCTGTGGCTGGAATTTACTGAACATGTTGTTAATGTCTGCTATCGGTTTGGCTGTGAATACTGCTGATGGTGCCGGGGTGGTTGTTGCTGCGGTTGTCGTAACTAAAATCAACGGAACATTCGATTACATACTTCAGCAAAAAGAAAGGATAATTCTTCGTAGCATAAGCATGCATAATAGCTAAAGAAAAATATTCCTTCTGGTATGCAACATTATTTAAATTGTAAATTGATAATATAAATGCAGATATTTTATGGTAGGTTCGGTTCAAAAAGAAGGATACATAGATTTCACATTGAGCATCATCAAAGCAAGACCTATGGCGATGCGCCATCCGTAGGTGGTCGACATCCCATGCAAAAAATGTTTCGAAACTACATTCACTGTGCCTACAGAAAAAGTCAAGAGTGAATATGTTGCTTCTAGGCAAGCGTGCTCTACCGTCGATCACATCATCGCTTACCATCAGGTGAGAAAGTGGTCAAGCATGAACTTATCTATACTAATATTATAAAGAGGTAAAATTTGTAAGTTTGTATGTAGGGGGTAATCTCTGGAACTATTGGTCCGATTTGAAAAATTCTTTCAGCCCTCGATAAATGGGCTATCTAATAGCCCATTTATCGAGGAATGCTATATACCATCACGCTACGACCCACGGGAGCGGAGCAGTAACGAAAAATGCGGGTGAAACCGCAGGGGACAGCTAGTCAATAATAAAAAGAGAAAAAATTACAGTTTAAAGTATAACTTACATGCGAACGAAGAAGGCGAACAAATATTCTGTCCCATGAAAGTATTAGCTTCGCTCTTCGCCTGTTTATTCTGTAGCAAATCTTTGAGAACACTTCGAGTGTCGGCCGATGCTGGTGTGCTAGAGAAACTAAAGGCTGCTGCTGCTGGCTTAATCAGTGGTACTTGCGGTTGGGGTTTAGCTGGCTCTTGTTTCGGTTCTATAAATGTCAAAAACCATTTAAGTAGTCTTGGTTTGATAGGTACGGAAGAAATGAAGAGAACAAATTAAAATCATGTTACATTAGCATCTAGTTATACTGTAATTCCAATTCAAAGTATCTATATCTATAGATAGTTTCATAAATCAGATGATGATAAACATGTGTCTCCATTAATAAGTGTTTAGCAGTTGTTTGAGCACATACAATTTTTTATTTAGTCCTCATGTAACGCAATGTACAAAGGTGGACTTAACGCCATAGGTTTTCTCTACCAGTCATCCTAGGGTGGTGAAGAGTTAATATGGTAGGTCACATATGGTTATAGTAGGTATGGTATAATAATAATAATAACAGCGATCATTGTGCCGATAGTAGTGTCCGTTAATGGCTTAATAGCTAAAAGCCTCGACCAACATCTTAGGAGGCTCTCGTGAGGCGGCTGGATCCAAGGGCTTGATTCAGAAAGCGGTACTCCTGGACACGGCTCGCATTGTCAGGAGGTTCCTTTCCCTGAAGCCCTGACCACCGGTAGCTTGGACCCTGTTCCCGATACCGGTGGGCGTTTTATATTTTTAAATGTTTCTAACTTTTGTATGTTTTTGTAAAAACATGAAGAAAATGTAAAGAATGTGTATTGACAAATAAATAAAGGGAATAATAATAATATTCCACAACTTTCACACAACGTCATCTAGTTCCAAGTTAAGCAGAGCTTGTGTTATGAGTACTAGACAACTGATAGACATACTTATATACTTCGTGCTCATCACACAAATATTTGTCCTGGGTGGGAATCGAACCCACGGCTCCAGCATAGCAGTCAGGGTCACTAACCACTAGACTAACAGGCCAGTCATGGTATGTTGGGTACATACTCAACATTAAATGAACAGACGTATAACCGGCGGCACTTAACTTGGCAAGACTCGTTAGTTGCTCAGAAATCGTTTTTTAGATCTATTTAGTGGTCAAGCGGGACGCGGGGTATGAGGTAGCGCCGATACGGCGCGCTATTGGTGCAGTAATAATAGTAGTCTATGATTGATGCGTTAGTCGACTTTTGCCTCCGCACTGCGTTACGTCCCGTTCGCTCATTCGCTTTTTTGTGCACCATGCGCGAAATTACCCCCACTACGTCAATTTCTTGCCAACTTATTTGCCGGGTATTATACCTAGTTCAAAAGAAACTTTTCATACTTCATCAAATCACTTGAAAACTCAGTCATGCTGCAATATCTATTATGGTCACTTACCATCAGTAAACAGTGTTCTAGCGACATTCGCCAGTCCTGGTACAGTAGGCTTCACACTTCCGACGGGAGAGAAAGATGGCACGCTGATGGGGGACGGTTTAAACGGCTCGGGCTTAGCCTCTTGTTGTTTAGGCTCCGCTTTTGGTATTAATGATTGTGGGTGAACTAAAAAGGTTTAGATGATATTAGAAAATGTAGGTTAACCTATCACATACCCACAAAACGAGACACAATAGTAAAACAATAACAGCGCGGTCTCATAGGACCGGTCGGGGATTCATGAATTAAGAAAATGCTATCCAAGAAATGAGGGTATTCTAACGCCCGTTTTCAATAACCTACCGCAGTTCATAAATAGATAGCTATCTCCGATAAACAGTAAGATTCTAGTTGTCAATGTCACAATTTTGGTAGGAAATGCTAACCGTCGGTAGGTTATAGGAAAGCAAGTTAGGGCAAAAGGATAGATTTGTTTATCTTTTGTAGCTGCAACTTTAGATAGGTAGCTTATTGAAAATGGGCGTAAAATGTTTTTAACCAGGTGGCAGCACTGAGGCGTCAGGTCCAGGGACCTGTCAAAACGATTATGTTATTGACATTAGTTGGACATTAACATCAACGTTAGACGTCAACGTCATGTATACGTCTTCAAAGGAAAAGACCTGATGGGAAAGTGGCGCCAACTGGTGGTGTGAATTTTCCTGCACCCTCTCAATTCCTATTAAACACACAGTTTAATGACAATACGATGGTGCTGAACTCAATATTTTTAGTTCATTTTGATTTTAAGAACATGGAAACATTATCAAGTCAAGATTGTATTTGTTAGAATCGAACATTTCACTTGATTGAAGTTAGTCATAGTTTCGTCTAGAAATCCACCTTATTTTGACTATCAATGTTGTATAGCCATACTCGTATTGTTCAATTATAGCGCTATACCTAAGCACCAATAAAGTAAACATATATTATGTGCATTATTATGCGTATTATGTGTAATCTTTTGTAAATTAATATGTGTTTGTTAATATTTATGTCATGCTAACTCACTTTCACATTTATAAATTTAACCTACACTTTATACCATACTAAAACTTATTACCTTCAAACAGTGTGTTCTTACCTTTCTTAACATGCGGTTTGACATCAACCTCCGTTTTGACCACCTGCTTTACGGCTTTTTCTTTCAAACTCTTTTCATAATTGCTCTTCATAGTGGCTAAGTGCTGCCTCATTTCAACGTTAACGGGTTTTATCTTGACAGTCTTGTGGTTGGAAAGCATATCTCTTAGAGCATCGAGTTTCTGTGACGTAAGCATTGGTTCCTTCTTCTTACTGTCAGTATCAAGACTCATGTTAAGGATGTTCTTCGTTAGTTTTGAGAGGGGATCCCTGTGGAGAGTTTTGTTTTTAATTCTAACTACCTGTTATTGTGAAGTAGATGGTTAGTATCATGTAGGCGTATATGTGTATTGTTTAGTGCGTGTGTAGAGAGCGTGGTTTCGAAGTGCTGTACGTGCCATTACGGTTCTGCCTTACTTCAAACTGCTAAAAAAAGAAACTTATGAACTAGAAAGGTGACGCTGCAGCTTTCTGTTGACACCTTTTTTTATCCATGAAATGATGATATCAGAATTAAAAACCAATTTCAAACAACATTACATTCATTCAAGTTCTGTATTTACCTCAATGTAGCGGATGTTACATTTTTTCTAACTTAATAGTCCACATCTGAATGTTTCATACACGGCTAACACAAATGATTTAAGTGACCTTACTTACATAGAACTAAGGTCTATATTTGTGTGTCAAATAAAACTCACTTGTTTCTGAAGGGCGTGCTTCTCAACAGTGATGTGGACTTGTAGAAAGGCGTGACGTCACACTCGTTGAGCGTATTCTTCAATGTACGCAGTACTGCTTGTTGGCGACTCAGACACAGCTAACAAATGACTTAAACGATCTTACCTACGTAGCAATAAGGTCTATATTCGTGTGTTATATTCAATGAAACAAAACTCACTTGTTTCTGAAGGGCGTGCTTCTCAACAGCGATGTGGACTTGTAGAAAGGAGTGACGTCACACTCGTTGATCGTATTCTTCAATGTACGGAGCACTGCTTGTTGGCGACACACAGCTAACAAATGACTTAATCGACCTTACCTACATAGCAATAAGGTCTATATTCGTGTGTTATATTCAATGAAACAAAACTCACTTGTTTCTGAAGGGCGTGCTTCTCAACAGCGATGTGGACTTGTAGAAAGGAGTGACGTCACACTCGTTGAGTGTATTCTTCAATGTACGCAGTACTGCTTGCTGGCGACTCAGTATCTCTTGTTGTTTGACTAGAGGTTGGTACACGTCATCTAGGATTGGACGAATCATGCGCTGGCCTGGCCTGCGACAAAACAGTACAATATTAATGTTTATAGTTGTTTTGAATTATGTTTATGATAAATAGAAATTATTAAAATTAATTTTGTAGCCTCATTTGCTGTTGGAGCTTTGGATTGGTAAAAAAAATACATAGTCCATTAAAGTTATATTAAACATACTTCCATAGACCATAGAGATTAATATTGCAAAATCTAAAAAATCTATTAAGATTGATATAATAATAGGCGTTTTAGGGGTCCAAATGTCCAAATTTCGGAATCATTATAGGAATACTTTTTCTATCTGTAACAGTCAATTTGCTCCGAACCTACTGGAGGGTTCCAAATATATAATTTTCCTTGCGATCGAAAATAACTTTCAGATAATATAATTATACTCATTTTATGACATTATATTATTTTTCCCTCCCCTTGTTGTAACTACTAAAAAATAATTTTGATAAAAATAGAGAGTTAACCCTTACATTATAAAAAAAATATAATGGGTCTGCCGTGTTAAAAAAATAGGATATAAACTATTGCGAGTCCGACTCGCGATTGTTCTACTCGGCTTTTAAACTTGCTTGTTCAACAGGACAAAAATCTAGGTCCATTTTTCAAGACTTACTTGTTAAACTGTGGGTCCTTCATCATAGCTTCATTCCACTTATAGTCAAGCGATTTCTGCGCTTGCTCCAGCTGATTCTGTACGTAGTAAGCTAGTTTCTTTACTGAGGCTACGCGTTTAGATGTCAGGGGATCCGCTTGTGTCCATTGGTGGTTGTCTTTCGCTCTGAAAACATTTTGTAATCCTTGCTTATAATTAACTAGCTGAACCCCGCGCTTTCATCCGCATTTTTGGTTACTGCTCCGATTCTTTTAGTCTTCACGTGATGTAATATAGCTTAACCTTCCTGAATAAATGGGCTATCTAACAGTGAAAGAATTTTTCAGATCGGACCAGTAGATCCTGAGATTAGCGCGTTCAAACAAACAAACAAACTCTTCCGCTTTATAATATTAGTATAGATTAGAAGAGACAGATTCACTGCTGCGTGCAGCTCTAGCTAAATGAAAACCCGCGTGGGATACACAATGAATTTCGTTGGCTTCGCGCGCAGCAATGACACAATGGCTTCATGGCGCGCAGTCTCGTTGTTTAAGTGGGATTCACCTCAGTGTAGTTAGAGTTTAAATATGACTTTTATCTTCAAAGGATCGTAACGGAATAAAAATCCGTTGTATGAAGTTTCAACACCCGAAATCGTAGTAAATAATTATGATTGCTTCGCGATAGACCTAAGTTGTGTTTTCAGCGGCCTACCTGAGTGCGCAACTGATTTAGTGCTTTCTATAAAGACCACTACAATTCAAGTCCAGGCGAAAAATGCTGTTGAGGTTTCAAGTATTTTAAACTAAAATCTTTGTTCAATTTTCACTTACTCAGCATGCGTCCTCGCCTCAGCAACAACTGCGCACGCTCGAACCAGTTCCAACTTCAGCTGTACGATGGCACTGCGCAACTCATCGGAAGAACATTCCTTTCTCAGTTGTTCCGCGTCTTGTGAGTTATAATTAAAGCTAGCGTTTATTGAGTCAATATCACGTTGTAGCTGTCGAAGAAATAATATTACAATTAAAAAGGTGGTTCAAAAATAATATCCAAAATGATGTCAAAGGGAAAAGGACTGCAAGAATGTTTCAAAAAATTACCGAGGCTGTCTGTAAAAATAAACACAAATAATCTTCAAAACTAAGTAACTAACACAAGCCTGTCTGCCTAGCCTTTTCCCAACTATATTGGGGTCGGCTTCCAGTCAAGCCGGATTTAGCTGAATACCAGTATTTTACGAGGAGCGGCTGCCTACCAGACCTCCACAACCCATTAACTGGGGTAACACGGTACTTCATGGCAAGACTGGAGTCAGATTTACTGGCTTCTGACTATCCGTAACGACTGCCAAAGTTCTCCAAATGACAGCCGGGACCAACGGCTTAACGTGCTTCCCGAGGCACGGAGGAAACTCGTTATGTTAAGATGGTCACCCATCCACAGACCAACCTAGGCAAGCGTTGCTTAACCTTGAAGATCGACCTGTGCGGCTGTTATTATCTAGCCACGAGCTCCTCAAAACTAACACAAGGTCGTGTCGAAATAGGTTGCGAGAATAATTGAAAAAGTTCCACACAAATTACGTTCCCTGGATCACAACGGGCAGCAGAAAGAACACAGGTTTCTGTCCGTAAACGTCTGATCTCTCGCTCAGAGTGGGAGCGGTCATTTGATGATTTCCCAACTCAAAAAAAGACCTTTCGAAATACATCAGGTAGATTTAAACAATTTTATTGGAGGTGCCCTTTCTCCACAACGTCAAAGTGACGAAACAAATGACCAGAGAAAGGAAATATTATTATACATTTCTGGACACATCTATTGGCCCACCTTGTATTTTCAGTTTCGTTTGGTCCTAGCTAAAATTTTATATAGGTCGAGCAAAAAGTTTTTATGTAGTTTTGAACCTGGCACATTCACAATTTCATTCAATAGTCTTTTTTTTGTATTTCGAACACAGAATTTAAAGAAACAAAAGACAATTTGGAGCCTGTTTGTTGATATCAAACAATTGAATACTAAGAAAACTTGGTTTTATTGGTTTACTTGGATTTGATTCTTGAAAAAGTGATTGATATCTTTGGTTTTGCAACAAACATTACTTATTCTTAACATTAAGGTGAGGTTCTATCAATAATCTATGGATACTTCACCTGAAGTCGCCGCCCAAGCTGTGGCACTTATTCAGGCCGGACACAGCCAAAGAAACGTGAATGCTCAACTTAATTTAAGTCGATCTGCGGTCCGAAATGTTTATCGGAGGTACCTAGAGACTGGCGGTTTTGTTCGTCGCCAAGGAAGGCCACGATCTCGGGTCACAACTGAAAGGCAGGATCGATTCATCGTGACGACCAGGTTGAGAAATCGTCACCGTCGTCCATTGAGATATAAAACCAACATCGCGACTTCCACGGAGTATCTGTGAGCGCTCGAACTGTTCGGAGAAGGTTAAAAGAACGCGATATGGTACCACACAAGCCAGCTAATGGGCCCAAACTAACGCGAGCCCACCGAACAGCGCGCGATATGAAGATATCGCACGCAGTCATTTAAATTGGACACAGCAAGATTGGAGCCGTGTACTTTTTTCTGATGAATCTAAAATTGTGTTACATGGCAATGATGGAAGGAAGAAGGTCTACCGACGTAAGGGAGAGCGTTTCGCACAATGCTGCTTTGAAGAGAGGGTTGCTTATGGCGGTGGCTCATGGACTGTCTGGGGCGTATATCCGCGAGCGGCAAAACTCAACTTGAGGTTATTACAGGACCACGGCTGCCAACATTAAATGCTGAAAGGTACATTCGTGAGTGCTTAGAACGTGATACCATACGCGGACTATGTGGGCCCAAATTTCCTTTTTATGCATGATAATGCAAGAGCCCATGCGGCCGGCATCGTCAGGGAATATCTTCGGGATGTGAACATCACAGTTATGGACTGGCCAGCCAGAAGTCCAGACATGAACCCCATTGAGCACATATGGGACGAGCCAAAAGACGTGTTAGGGCTCGTCAGCCAGTTGCCCAGACGATGCAGGAGTTGAAAACTGCCATAGAAGAGGAATGGGAGATGATCCCACAAAATTTCATAGAGCGGTTGATAAACTCTATGCCTAATCGTATGAGAGCTGTGGTAGATGCCCATGGAGGCAACACGCGTTATTAAATTAAACCTTTATTTGATAAAACATGTTTTTTATTCAAAAATCAATTGCCTTTAACAAGGCGCATATCCGACTTGTTAGGCGTAGCTCCATGTCGTATGGTATTCTGAATTCAAATTTAAAACAATACGATCGAAAAAGATGGTAAAATGTATCAGGTTTAAAACTGCATCAACAGTTTTTGTTCAATCTAGCAATCATATTTCGGTAGGGGCCATCGAAACCTAAACTCTAAGGTGGGCCAATAGATGTGTCCAGAAGTGTATATTTTGTTTTACTAAATTCGTATTCCTGTCCTAACTTTGCCACACATATATCTCACCCTAATATTGATTCACCTAGAAGAACGATGTATACAAGTTTTTTTTTAATTGTTATAAACTAGTGCTTGACTGCGATCCCACCTGATGGTAAGCAGTAATAATAATATTCGACAACTTTCACACAACGCCATCAAGTCCCAAGCTAACCAGAGATTGTGTTATGGGTACTAAACAACTGATAAACATACTTAAATACTTCTAAATACATACATATTATAGATAAAGAACACCCAGACACAGAACAAATGGTCGTGCTCATCACACAAACATTTGTCCTGGGTGGGAATCGAACCCACGACCTCCGGCATAGACCAACAGGCCAGTCGCCTGTTGGTCTAGTGGTTAGTGTTGAGGCGCGTATTGATTTTGTTTTACTAAATTTGTATTGCTGTCCTAACTTTGCCTCGCCACCCTAATATTGATTTACCTAGAAGAACGATGTATAAAAGATATTAAAATCAGCTCACCCTAGCCTGAGTCTCCCTCGTCTTCACCATAAACTTGTAGAGCTCCATCTGAAAGTCGTTGACCTCTTTGACGAGCATATTCTTCAGCTCCTGGTTGGCTTTCATTTCGTTCATCTTCTCTTGTTCTGCTTTTAATGCGGCATTCTTGGGTGGCAAGGGTGGTGGTTGTTCCTGAGGGTTAGATTGATTTATTTTGTTATTAATATTAAAAGCTTTGTGTATATTCTGACTAGGTACTTTTATTGAAAGTACTTCTGAGAATTACAGCCGGGACCAATGTGCAACCACAGATTCATCATCATCATCTCAGCCGAAAGACGTCCACTGTTGGACATAGGCTTCCCCCAAGCGTCGCCACAGCGACCGAACCTGTGCGTCTCGCATCCATCGGATTCCCGCGACCCGACGACATCTTGTGGGAGGCCTTCCGACGCTGCGTCTTCCGGTACGTGGCCGCCACTCTAGAACCTTCCGTCCCCATCGACCATTTGTTCTACGAGCAATGTGCCACCACAGATTACTAAATAGTTACAACGTAACAGATACTTCACTCAGTAGAAAAATTACAATACCTACTGCTATAATAGCCTACTCCGTCGCGTCAGCAACCACTGCATGCTAAAATGTGCCTAAACGCTCAAGCGTACAGTTGTGATTGCTTCGCACCGCGCGATCCCGCAGCAATCGCAGGGCTGCCTCTTCGATATAATTAAATTAACATGACTTTTTGTGTTTATGTTATTGAGAACTGTGAATATTTTGACTTATAGTTACAATTTATTGATAGTTAATTACAGTTTAAAATTGTATCGTTTATAAAATATTTCTATTATAAATTTCGTCGTTCTTTCGTCATTGACAGGTAAATGGAAAAATGTTAGGTGTTTATCCTTTCTTTTACTTGATTTGCACCTATCTACAGCAAACAAGGCACCAGATGGCATCGTAGGTACGCGTACGAACGAATGGAACGATTAAAATTGAACAATGTGCGTGCGCTTCGCTTGCGAAATTGGTCCGCTAACGGCTCGAGACCGCTTGGCCGGGCGGTAGGTTATTATAGCGCATGGAGTGACGGAGGCCTGGCGCAACGTCTTAATCTTAACTTTCATTTCAAGACACGGATGAACCTCGATATGATAAGATCGCCCCTCCATGGGCCGACCTTTACAGTTGTAGCTTAACTTGGTTTACCGCGTTTGATTCTATGATTGGTGAAAAGCTTGGAGCGGGCTAATCAGAGCGCCGAATGTCATACGTCATCACGTGTCGATCGCTTTAACGTCTAACAAACTCGCACTAGGCACTCCGATAGGTATGCAAGTTAGTCTTAGGGCCTGTTTCACCGCCTATGATTTAGTTTCGAGTATCTTACTTGGCAGATAATTTCATACAAATTCTGTTCCATTTTTGAATTTATTCAGTGAGTAGTGCCTACTCGGACATTGTGAAACAGGCCTTTAGACTACAATTAAATACTGCCTTCGCGCGTCGTATAATTATCTAAAATTCCGTTATCTGACAAAATCTTGAATTACGGAAAAAAAGCAGCGTAAAATTACGTACAAATTAGGGGAATTTAACGACGATTTTATTAATTTATGTTGCTACAACTATTTGGTACTTGGTTTAACTATTGATATTAATCAATATATGACGGCAGAATGTTTGTTCTTACCACAGGAGCTTGCGGTGTCGGTTGAGCTATGGCTGTCGGTTTCACTTCTACCGGAGCTGGTTTCTGTTCAATTTGAATTGGAGCTGAAACAATATGTTAACAACGAATTATCGAAAGTTTGATAAAAGTAAACAACTGTAAGTATACTGAATTCTCCACTATCGATATTTAATGAAAAAAACTTTAATATTTCTTTATAGTTTAGCAACAGATAAATACAAAAATATTTATCCGCTCTAGGGCGTAAACCTATTTTAATTTGCTTGCAATGTACAATTATTCATAACTAGCTTCTACCTGCGACTTTTTCTGCGAGGACTTCAAAAAAAAAAGAATCGGGATAAAAGGTAGCCTATGTCCATTTCCATGTCAAAGGCCATATGCATGCCAAATTTCATCCAAATCCGTTCAGCCGTTTTTGCGTGATTAAGTGACAAATATCCACACTTTCACATTTATAATATTAAAATTAATAATAATTATAATATATATTATATATATATATATATATTATATAAATATAATATATATATTATATATATTAGTTAGGATTAAAATATTTTTTCATGCTTTTATTGAAGATTCGAGAAGAACCTCAGTATTTAGAAAGCCTACCTGCACCAAACGTTTGATTCTGCGACTGCGCGTAGCTAGGCGGCTTGGGAATGTTCAGTATGCTCCCGAACTGTGAAGAGGGCGCCACTGCTTGCGGCTGCGACTGAGGCATCGGGATTAGCTGTACTGGCACTGATTGAGGCTGTGAGAATAAGTAATATGTCAAATATAAGCATAAATAAAAATATTGTAAACGACTATTATGATGGGGACCGGAAATTACCTTCTCAGGTTGATCGTATTCAGTATTGAGAATCAACTATCAATCATTCTAATTTATACCTTGTTGCAATGGCAAAGAGTCACACAGCACACACTTGCGAATGGCCCTGATATTTTGAAATCAAAATAATTTTATTTCTTATAGACCTATATGGGCACTTATTAACGTTAGAATCCAGTGCACTCCATCTGTTTTTAATGGAGGCCGTGATTTGTAAGTTTTATTCTGAAAATTCTGAGGCGGTTCAGAAATGCTCGGTTTTAGCTAGTAAAAAAATGTGTTTGTGTTGTTATTCAGTGAGAGTGTCCTTTGATGGCTTCCTACATCAAGAAGCCTTATCTTGTTAAGGTTTAAATTAAGCAATTGTATTTTCATAGTATCGAGTAGGTGTTTCGAGTTTCCTCCGTGTCTCGAAAAGCACGTTAAGCCATAGGTCTCAGCTGTCATTTGTAAAACTTTGGCAGTTGTTACGGATAGTCAGAAGACAGTAAATCTGACTCCAGTCTTGCCATGAAGTACCGGGTTACCCCAGTTAATGGTTAGTGGAGGTCTGGTGCAGCCGCTCCTCGAAAAATACTGGTATTCAGCTAAATCCGGCTTGACTGGAAGCCGACCCGAATATAGGTAGTTGGGAAAAGGCTAGGTAGATGATGAGTATCGAGTAAGTGTGTTCAAAATGTACTATACCTTCGGTTGTAAAACGGGTGGTGCCGGAGCGGGGGCAGGAGCGGGTGCAGGCGCAGGTGCGGGTGCGGGCGCAGGCGCGGGTGCGGCTTGAGGAGGAGCCTCTCCCGGGATCGCACTGGTGATGAATACAAACAGGGCTATTGTTATTGTCTTTTTCAAATGAAAAGTAAAAAGAAGATAAGTACAGTACAAAATAATAAGAACTAGCTTTTGCCCACAGTTTTGTTCGCATACATAAAATAGAGCCTATGCCTCATGAATGCAGCAGTTTTCTAACAGTGAAAAAAGTTTTAGCAATCACCCTCACCTCACCCTGAAAGTTTTACCACACATAAAAAAAAACATTTACTTCTTTATAATATCAGTGTGATAGTATTTTCGGAAAACTAATAATGATAACCTTAACAATTTACTTACATTACCATTTGTACTAACTGTCAGGGATATTAGCACACAAATTAAGATTTTGCGTACAAACGATATTACCTCTTTTCACATATATAAAGGCTAATTTCCAAAAGCTTTTCATAAGTCATAAAAGGAAGCTTTGCTCAGTTTCACGCTCCTAGTACCAGTAATTTTAACTGAGGGTTGTTACGTCAGTTCGCCAGTTTAATTCTTACCTAGTCATGGCACCGGGCGGCAACATAAGTTGCTGAGGAGGCGAGCACACTTGCGGGGCTTGCTTGTTCAAGTTGATGATGTTGAATATGGTGAGCAGGCCACTTTGTGACACCACGTGGAGTAACGGCACGTAGGGCTTTGTTACAACTACAAATATATGTTACCTAGTCATGGCACCGGGCGGCAACATAAGTTGCTGAGGAGGCGAGCACACTTGCGGGGCTTGCTTGTTCAAGTTGATGATGTTAAATATGGTGAGCAGGCCACTTTGTGACACCACGTGGAGTAACAGCACGGAGGGTTTTGTTAAAACTATAAATATATGTTACCTAGTCATGGCACCGGGCGGCAACATAAGTTGCTGAGGAGGCGAGCACACTTGCGGGGCTTGCTTGTTCAAGTTGATGATGTTGAATATGGTGAGCAGGCCACTTTGTGAAACCACGTGGAGTAACGGCACGTAGGGCTTTGTTACAACTACAAATATATGTTACCTAGTCATGGCACCGGGCGGCAACATAAGTTGCTGAGGAGGCGAGCACACTTGCGGGGCTTGCTTGTTCAAGTTGATGATGTTGAATATGGTGAGCAGGCCACTTTGTGACACCACGTGGAGTAACAGCACGGAGGGTTTTGTTAAAACTATAAATATATGTTACCTAGTCATGGCACCGGGTGGCAACATAAGTTGCTGAGGAGGCGAGCACACTTGCGGGGCTTGCTTGTTCAAGTTGATGATGTTGAATATGGTGAGCAAGCCGCTTTGTGACACAACGTGGAGTAGTGGCATGTGGGGCAGGGTGGTATTCTCATCTGCAAAAGAATATTACAGTATAACGTACTTTGTAATTGAAATGAATAAACAGTGTAGTGTAGTTTTGACTGCTACGTCAAAAAAACAAAAACGTGCTCTCAGTGGTAACGGGCAACTCGACAAGTTCTTTAACAACACAAATAACAAAAACAATACTTAGTTAGAAGATTTACTAGCGATTAAGCCTGTCATGTATTCGTGACTTGTTAAACTATGTTTATAGATATAACTTTGTCGGCGTCGAGTTTCGCTACGTTATGTTGTATTGTTAGGTAACAGTTTTCGGAAACTTCGGTTTACGACACGTTTCGGCCAAAAGCCCAAAAGTCTCAAGGTCTGTAAAAGATGTGAGTCCATAAAGATACTGTATCATCCTTTTATCCGAAAGACCACTTTTGGACATAGACCTCCCCCCCAAGCGTCGCCACAACGACCGGCTCTGTACGTCTCGATTTCTGCGACCCTTAAGGATCCTTCGGCAGCATGCCATGGCATAGTTTCCGACCATGTGCGCTTGCATGTAGGGATGCCGAAGGATCCTTTTCCTTTTCGACGCCGTTAATGGACGCCGGGCCTTAGCATGTCATCGGTCCACCTTGTGGGAGGCCTCAGTGGTGCATCTTCCGGTACGTAGTATCGACCATCTGTTCTACAAACAAAATAAAGATACTTACCCCATTGCATCTGATGCGTAGCGCAAGTATCGATACAGACGCCCACGGGGTAGTTCTCCTGTTTCTTATCTGTTAGAGGCAACTCTGGTCTTGCTTCGTCAGTCTAAAACAACATGATGTTATGTTTATTAAGGCTTTTGCCCATACAAAGTTCAGGCATAAAAATTTAGGCGGCTAGCCTGTACTGTTCTGCTGATGGGCAAAGGCCCTTCATTCCTTGTCTGGGTAGCTTCTTGCTTAAGGAAAACATTTAAAGTCCCCCACCATCTTCTGCGCCCCGACAGGGTTATGTTCAGGCAAGGTCGTAGTCAGATTTGAATTTAAGGAAAGGCAATGATAATTATTATAGTGGTGGCGAATCAAACATAGAGTCTAATAGATCACTAGTTGAATGAATAACAAATCCTATTTTTTTTTAAAGGTATCATAATACCTTTTGATTAAAGAAAAAAAATCACAAATTGACGATCTTCCGACATGACATCGTAAGCGACAGTTACTAAACAAGGATGATATATCAATTAAAACAGTTACTTCAATCTTACCTGACACCACTGAACCCAGTTAGCACCATCAGCGGACCCAAGAGTTGCAATTTCCATACCGTTCGCTGACGCCGACATTATGATATTCCTGATAAAAAAAAATTGTCTATTTAGTGCCACGAAATAATATGATAATAATTTATGACCACAACTTTTCACACAACGCCATCTAGTCCCACGCTAAGCAGAGCTTGTGTTATGGGTATTAGACAACTGATAAATATACTTATATATTTCTAAATACCTACATACATATTATAGATAAATTATACCCAGACAGAACAAATGATCATGCTCATCACACAAACATTTGTCCTGGGTGGGAATTGAACCCACAACCTCTGGCTTAGCAGTCAGGGCCACTAACCACGGGTTGTTCCCGTTCGTCCACACCCCGCCGTCCACACTGCGGACGACTGGGAATGATGCGTTCCGCTCGTCCACACTGCGGACGAACAGAACGCATTATTCCCAGTCGTCCACACCCCGTCATCTCACGTCTAGTCTAAGAGTTAATAAAAAGAAAATATGATGATAGTATTTCCTTATATAATAAACATACTTTTATGTTATTATAGAAGGAAATACTATTTTACCCATTGGCAATGTGTAAAATAAAAATGTGAAACATTCACGAGGTGTGGACGATCGGGAATATTGAAATGTTGCGTTCCGTTCGTCCACACTGCGGACGAATGGAACGCACCATTCCCAGTCGTCCGCAGTGCGGACGACGGGGTGTGGACGAACGGGAACAACCCCTAACCACTAGACCAACCGGCCAGTCAATCAAAACCGGTCAGTCAAAATATGATATTAATTTACCTTGCTTTGTTTTTAAATATTTGTAGGTATGTGCTAAAAAGTAACTGTCAAATATAGTGTATTCGCGTTAAGAAAATGGTGACTAATCGTTCTCCCTTAGCGTAGCGCCCCTTGAATAATTAGATCATATTAAAATAAAAAGCCATGTTCACAGTGACCATTTGAAGCCCTTTAGTGCTTGCTTCGCGTTATTTTCATACCGCGAATAGACTATAGGTTGTTTCACAAAATGATATTCTTACCATTGTGCCAATCCTTGCAAGTAATAGTACCAGGGTCTATTCGATCCCATGCTGTAGCAAATATCTTCATAGTTCTGACAGCTGGGCTGTCCAGCTTTCGGCGTATTTACAATGGTTACAGCTGTAAGAAAAAAGTAATATATTTTTTTAATTTAGTTGTTAAGTAGGTTTTATAAACCATCATATTCATATTAAGACAGTAAGCTAATGAAAAACCTGTTACAATTATGAGAATGGAGTAGTTTTCAGTAGCTCTGAATTAAATCAGAAATAACATTTTTTTTTCTGCTATTTCTGTTTTTTCTAGCTTAAGCAAACCCTCCCCGGCCCCATTCGATCCGTGTCGAAGTAATACTGGAAAGGCCCCTTTCAGAAAGCTGATTACCTTAATGTCGGGTTGCACTGGCCCTAAGGTACAACTTTGGCCCAAGTTCGTTAACCAATAGAAATACAGGAAAAAGAGAAATCGATGTTCCTATTGGTTCATAAGATTGGGCCAAAGTTATACCTGACGGCCAATGTAACCCGACTTTACCGATATCTGATTTTTTTCAACAGAAAAACCGGCCAAGTGCGAGTCGGGCTCGCGCACAAAGGGTTCCGTAGCAGCAAATATAATACAGTTAAATCAACCTATCTCAAAAACTATAAGAGATACTTTGATCAAACCAAAAATCGTTGAAAGAGTTAATTAGCATGCATCACCTCTATTTTTTTTAGAATTTTATACCCCGTAGTTATAAAAATAGAGGGGGGGGGACATACTTTTTACGACTTTGAGAGCTGATATCTCAAAAACCGTTCACTTTAAGAAAAATGTTTTTTAGAAAACTTTATATCATTTTAAAAGACCTTTCCATTGATACCCCACACGGGTATGTACATCGAAAAAAAAATTTTCATCCCTCAGTTACATGTATGGGGGGCCCCACCCCCAATTCTTTTTTTTACTATTTAGTGTCATAATTTTGTAGCGGTTCATACAACACATATTCCCATCAAATTTCATCACTGTAGTACTTATAGTTTCCGAGTAAATCGGCTGTGACAGACGGACAGACGGACAGACGGACATGACGAAACTATAAGGGTTCCGTTTTTGCCATTTTGGCTACGGAACCCTAAAAAAGCAAACTTTACCTGGACGACTATTATCCGTAGCATTCTTATAAACAGCAGCAAATTGAAAAGTAGATATCCAGTAAACAGCCAGAGCCTCCACCGGCGCATTCTCAAACAAGTTGGGTGCAGGAATGGTCTTAGCTGGAGTAAGGTCTGGTTTGAATTGACTGAGTGTACCGTCGTTGTTCCCAGTGACCAGTTGTTTGCCCTTGGGACTCCAGCAGAGGCATCTGTTAAAAGAAACAAAATAAATTAATCTCTACCCATACTTATTATTATAAATGTGAAAGTAACTTCTGTGTTCTGTCTGCCTGTCTATTTCGCTTTCACAAATAAATACAGAACAGATTTCGATGAAATTAAGTATGGAGCTAGCTTGAACCCAAGGATGGACATGTGACTTTTTATGTCTTCAACTTTGACTTTATGTCTGCAATAACCAAAATTCATCCAGATGAATGGTAGGTAGAATCATCCATTGTTACCCCTTGGGTTCCAGGGCTGCTAACTTTATCAATCCATCCCAGATCCCTAACTTAGATAATAATATCGTCTTAGATAATATATAGTCTTTTTCTATTCCCCAACTATAAAAAATCATAATTAAATTAAACAATAACAGACTTACCTTGCCTTAGATGGTACTTTCTTAACTTGAGAAGTGCTAACTTGGGACACAAGTAAGGTGCCATCATAGAAGGCTATGGCAATAGTATCAGGAACGCATGGGTTCCATTGTAGAGCAGACACAAAGGTGGATGGGTTAACATCACATCTAAGGGCTAGAGATGGTGATGCATTCTGAAACAAAATTGTTATTATTAACATTACAGATGCTTGTCATAGTTAATTATATTACATAAAGAAATATTAAATTAAGAAACATTTAATAGGTTCTCTTCATATTGATGAAATTTCATTTGATTAACCTATCACATACCCACAAAATGAGACACAATAGTAAAACAATAACAGCGCGGTCTCATAGGACCGGTCGGGGATTTATGAATTAAATAACAAAATACTCCAATCTAAAATTAGGCTTTGAAACAACTAGGTCATTCTATTTTATTTAACTTTACTACTTTTTTTTATTACTATTACATAATGTGTCTGAAAATAGAACATGCTTGCCAAAAAGTAGTCTATTCAGTCTTAACTTAAATACGAGGTTGGTTGCAGCTATGAGGAAACAGACTCTGACAGAGAATTTTACAACTCAATTTCAAATCAATCCAAGATTATTAGGTGCAGTGTACATGATGCACTTTTTGTGCAATCGAGTCTGTGGTACACAAAATGTTTGCATGGCATGCTTGTATAAAATAATTTACTGTGTCTCTGAAAATAGAAGATAAGCTTTTTGCATTTATAGCATACTAGCTGTCCCTTGCGGTTTCACCCGCATTTTTCGTTACTGCTCCGCTCCCGTGGGTCGTAGCGTGATGGTATATAGCCTATAGCATTCCTCGATAAATGGGCTATCTAACACTGAAATAATTTTTCAAATCGGAGCAGTAGTTCCGGAGATTACCCCCTACATACAAACTTACAAATTTTACCTCTTTATAATATTAGTATAGATAAATGGTTAGGATTTATTTTCACAGACTAAAAAGTGCATTATGGATAGTCTATTGTCAGTGCTGCTCCTTGTGTGTGAAAGTATAACTACCAAGCAATATTACTAAATGAGGTATTGTACCTGGTTCTGAAAGTCACTAATCTTATAGATGGTCAGTAGTTGACCACCAGTTACGGCCAACAGTTCCTGGTCACAACTTGCAGCAATGTGTGTCGGTTTTTCTTGGAGTTTCACTGTTGTGTGCTGTGGCTCACACTCCTTGTCAATCAGCTGTTGTAAGTAATAGACTGTAAAAGAAATATACTCCACAGTTAATACTAAACGTCTAAGACATCCATGTAAGTGTGTAGTCTAAATAGAAAGTATTTAAATTTCAAAACTAAGCTTACATTTTATGAAGACATATTTTAAGCAGTAGATATTTGTATCAACAAATAAACACAGATCTTGAAACCAAGCTGTGTATACCACTATATATTAACTGTCCTAAATACACAATATTAGAAAGGTAGAAATAAAGTACAGTGTTGAAAATGAATAAATATTGCTAACAAAACCAGTCAAATTCTAACATCTTTTTTAACATTTAGAATAGGGATGCTATAGAGCTTTTTTTTGTTAATGGTTATAAAATAGTGCTTGACTGCGATCACACCTGATGGAAAGCAGTGATGCAATCGTCGATGGTGAGGCGCACTAGTTTATTAAGAGCCTACTCACTCTAGACTTGAAGACACCCGAATTATAATCGGACGGAAAAATCGCAGCAGGCAAATGGTTTCAGTCCCTTGATGTACGCGGTATGAATGACGAGCCTCAACTCATTTGAAACGTTATACTAAAATTACATCTTTAGTGCCGGTAAAACTAACTTTGTCTTCTTCTTCTTCTTCTGCCTGGCGTTAATCCCGGCCATTGCCAGGGTCCGCCTTCCGACTATGTTTTCTCCACTTTGCCCGATCTTTAACATCCTTCTCAGTGAGGCCATTGGCTCTCATGTCGGACTTGACGACGTCCAGCCAGCGCTTGCGAGGGCGACCACGGGACCTAGCCCCAAGGACAGCTATATCCATGCATCTCCGACCAACGTACTCCCTAGGGCGGCGCATGATGTGGCCATACCATCGCAGACGACACTCTTTCAGTTTTTCCCCCACGTCACGGACACCAAGACTACCTCGGATGAATGAGTTGCGTATGCGATCGGATCGCGTTACGCCGCTCATCCACCTCAGCATCTTCATCTCCGTGACGCGAAGCTCCTGGGTGTGTCTGCTTAGTGCTGGCCAACATTCGCCACCGTACAGGAGGACAGGCCGTATGATGCATTTATATATCTGCCCTTTGAGCCTCGGAGGCATTTTACGGTCACATAAAACGCCCGTTACCTCGCGCCATTTTGCCCATGCCGCGCCTATACGTGCTTGGACATCGTCATCCACGCTGCCAGACTCGTGCAGCACGGATCCAAGGTACCGGAACTTATCAGACTTAGTGATCAAATCCGACCCTATCCGGATAGTACTTGAACCCGTGCCACCACAGGACATGTACTCAGTCTTCGCCACGTTTAGTCTCAGACCACCGTTTTCCAGCGTGTCTTTCCAAATGTTGACCCTGCGCTCAAGATGGGCTTTGTTCTGGTTAACGAGGGCGATGTCATCGGCATACATCATTAGCCATGGAGGCTGATCCTGGATGTTTGCCGTAACTACATCAAGCACAACGTTAAACAAGAACGGGCTTAGAGCCGAACCTTGGTGAACGCCAACAGATATTGGAAAGACATTGGATTCGCCAACAGCGGTCTGGACAAAGGACACGGAATCGCGGTACATATCTCTGATAATGTCAATATAGGCCTCGGGAACACCCTTGAAGCGGAGTGCCCACCAGATAGCCTGCCGAGGTATACAGTCGAAGGCCTTCTGCAGGTCTAAAAAGGCCATATGCAGAGCTCTCCTTCTCTCTCTGTAAGCCTCAGACAGAGTCCGTAAGGCGAACACTGCATCCATGGTGCTGTTACCCGCCCGGAAGCCATATTGACACTCAGAGACAGTGCACTCGCTACGGAGCCTTGTGTCAATGATGCGCTCGAAGAGCTTCATGGTGTGGCACATGATCTTGATACCGCGGTAGTTACTGCAATCCTGTACGCTACCTTTGCCTTTGTGGACCGGGATAATCAGGCTTAGTCGCCACTGGTTTGGCATTTCCTTGGTGGTCAGGATGCGGTTATAAAGATCAGT
Source organism: Mythimna separata (assembly GCA_030763345.1). Classification (NCBI taxonomy): domain Eukaryota; kingdom Metazoa; phylum Arthropoda; class Insecta; order Lepidoptera; family Noctuidae; genus Mythimna; species Mythimna separata. The sequence goes on along the minus strand of CM061172.1, from coordinate 10,458,702 downwards.
CAGAAGGTCCACACCATGTGAGCCCATCGCCTTCCACACCTCAATTGGCACATTGTCAGGCCCAATCGATTTCCGATTCTTCATGTGGCGAAGAGCAATGCGGGTTTCGTCGGGGAAAATAGGGGAAATAAGTCCGAGGTTAGGAGGCGGTTCGGGAGGAAGGTTGTGGGGATGCTGTTTATTAGACAGCTCCGAGAAGTATGTACACCATCTCTCCTTAACAGAAGGAGCATCATAGAGCAGCTTACCCTGGGCGTCCCTTACACAAAGACATTTGCTAATGTCCCGTGTAGCTTTTTCCCGGGCACGCGCCAGCTTAAAAATAAGCTTCTGCCCCTCCGCAGTTTCCAGCTTGTCGTACAAGGGCGACAGACTTTTGCTGCGGGCTCTGGCTACAGCTTTTTTACAAGCGCGCTTAGCCGCTCCATATGCCTCCCTGTCTTCCGGAGAGTTGGTCCCTTGCCACTGTTTAAATAAACCCCTCTTCTTCCGAGTCGCCTCCTGAACCCCGTCATCCCACCACCACGTTTCCTTGTCTATGACGCGGCCACCACGAGAAGTGCCAAGGACGCGCTTACCCGCAGTGGTGATTGCTGAATGGATCCTACTCCAGATCTCTTGAACGGACTCATGCGGAGCACTCACTTCAAGATGCTCGACTTCCGCGATGAAGTCCGACTGTTTAGAGCCATTAAGCAACCACCACTTAGTGCGGGGTTCGCGTTTCTCAACAACTTTCTTCCTTGGCACGACCGCAAAGTCCAGGACAAGGAGGCGGTGTTGAGCCGTTAGGCTTTCGCCAGGGATGACTTTGCAGTTGGTAACCTTGCCAATGTGGCACCGTCGCACCAACAGGTAATCTATCTGGGTTGAGTAGGCACCACTACGGTACGTAATAAGATGGTGGGGCTTCTTCTGAAAGAACGTATTCGCGATGGCAAGGTCCGATACGGCGCAGGTCCTGAGTATACTGACTCCCTCTGCATTTAGTTGGCCGTATCCAAAACCCCCGTGAACACGTCCGTGCTCTCCAGCAAACTGACCTACGTGACCGTTGAGGTCCCCCCCAACCAAAACATCTTCGGAATTCGGAATAGCGCGTAATACGTCTTCGAACTCATTCCAGAAGGCCTCCTTTTCAGACTCACAGCAACCAGTTTGAGGAGCGTAGGCACTGATTAGGTTTGTAACTGATCCTTCAATCAGCACTCTAACTCGCATCAACCGGTCACTGTATCGGTCTACTTCAAGAAGGCCATCCTGAAGGTCCTTAGACAGCACTACGGCCACTCCGTTTCGTCCCGATGGTGATCCGGCGTACACTAGCCGGTACCCCTGCCCGATGTCACGGGACTTATTCCCCTTCCAGCACGTCTCCTGAAGGAAGGCGCACTGGACCCGACGCTTCGCAAGTACGTCCGCGAGTTCCCTGCAACGTCCGGTTAGAGAGCCAATGTTCCAGGTGGCAAAGCGGAACTTCCTTTTGGGTACTAACCTCTTTAACCGTGCCCGTACTTGACACGGTAGCCCTAACCCACTTGTCACAGGTTTAGGGCGATGTGCCTGCGCGTCGTTATACGGCGACGCCCTAGCACGAGTACCCAAATATATATTCCTATCCATAAATATTTGACTGAGGTTGGTTTTACGTGAGGCGACCAGCCGTCTGACCCCCACAACCCTACGAGAGGGAAACCAGGTTTGCCAGAGCCTTGTCCGTTGAACAGCAGGGTGCACCACTAGCAGGTAAGGTTGGCTTGGGTCCTTCAGATGTTAATGGACCCCATACACCCCCCATAAAACTAACTTTGTATCATCTCTAATTCAGAATGTTTCATAATATGTTGCAAATACACTTCATAGAATAATCAAAATGTATATCTACCTGACAAATGTCCATCTGGAGAAGCAACGAAAACAATCCCGTACTTGCTGGAGCATGCAACCAAGTTGTATCCTCGGTTTGGCAGTGGATCGGTAGTATTGAACACTTTGATTTTACGTTGCAACTTATATAGAAGATTCTGTAAATGCAATATTCAGGAGTTTAGTTTTAGTCCATTATGAAAATAAGTGGGGTTACAGTATAACTCGAAAGGTCTTCATCATTTGGTCAAGGCCAAAATAAACACAGTTGGAGAAAACTGTTAACTATGAATGAAAATCAATAATATCTGTATTGATTTTAACTTAAGTTGCAAGCACACTAATGGACTTACTAAAGTGGAGACTAGAATTATGTTTATTCCTACTGTTATTAAATAATAACTGAATTATTCGTAAGCAGGTATGTTGTTAAATTCAAATTCAGAGCATACTTTGATTACGATTATAATAACCTATAACCAACATGAAAAATCGATACCAATCGAGCACACACATAGATTTATTAATTAAAATACTGTAATAAAATAGAAAACATAAAAAAATAATAATTAAAGTTGTAAAATAATACTTTACGTACCGGTTCCTCGACCGAATTCGGCCCAAAGATCACCTCCATATCTTTGGACTAAGACTGGATTGCACGAAAATATATGCAAAACTAAATATTCTTATTATTCTCACACAGTAATAGATATTTTTGCACTGTTTTTGTGGGTTTTTAACAGATAAAATGATTTTTCAATACGATTAGCAAACTCTGTCAAACTGAAAATCTCAACTGACAAACATTTGACAGCAGCCGTCAGAAGTAACAACTGGCATGTGTTGCGTTTTAAAAAAAAAAAAATATGATATGGATACTTCACTTTTAAGCATTCGTGATTCCAAAAGTAATCCCTATCCCTCGTAATTTCTTTGGATTTTTGGATGTAATTTAAATCCTGAAACGTAAGTAAGTAAAACGTACGTACATATTTATTTGTCATTGGATAACTGTAAATGCCGTTGGTTTATGATAAATCATAATTATGGAATCGTAAAGGAGATTGCCCGTTTTGTAAGGGTAGTTGGGTCCCAGTGGCAAATGCTTGTGCCCTGAAGATTTTTATTTTACCTAATAGTAAAAACATAAACGGAAACCTTTTTTTATTTTGTCACCCTGGTTCAGGAGATATTATTGTTTTTCTTTCTTAAAAATCTAAGTTATAATTACAAATTGGCAGAATAAACATCACCATGAGCATGGAATTATGTCTCTAATACTTTAATTCCATTAGTTTATGAATGATTATAAATATGAAAAATAATTTACACACAAAAAAAATAAATAATATTTTTATGCTATTATTCCAAACAAGTACACGACAGCATAAAAGGGACCTGCCCCGTGGCAATCTCCTTTTTATTTACCAAAACATTTTCATCATCGTTTCAGCCGAAAGACGTCCACTGCTGGACATAGGCGCCAAGCGTCACATCCATCGGATTCCCGCGATCATCATCATGTTATAGATCAACCACCTGGCTAATCGGGCCAGGAGGAATTATATCTCTAGATGACATTTATAGCATTTGAAATTATTTGTTACCTACTTGAAGAATATACTCTCTTTTTAAATACGGTGTTTGCAATTGCTCGGCGACATTTATTTTGTAGTTAAGTATAATAATAAAGTTTTGTTGGCCAAATATGCACTTTTTAGTGGAACCCAAAACAGAGGTAACGTAACTTCATCGATTGAAACTTTAGCAATTGTTTACAGGTTCGTTCAATCTTCAGTAGGGAATAATTTTAATAGGTCCCTGGTCCTGTGTGGGTTGACATTAAAACCTGAAACTGTTTAAGCTGTGTGCTGGATTAAGGAAAAATAACAAGTAGGTAGGTATAGTTAATAGTGGGATAAATAATTTAACAAATATCAGTGTTAGGAACCAATCTATATTTTAAATTGTAAACTTTCCTATAAAATATAACACATTGCTCAATAAACGGCAACCTAGGCTAATCCTCTGTGTATTAGGTAAAATTGGGTAAATTTTGTATAGGTAACTAGTTTCCTTATCCTAAAAATACCTACCTATCCCCACAAAAAAACGTATTCACTCGGGAAAAGTAAGGAACTTTTTCACAAGCCATCCGAGAGTGGCCTCAGGGAGAGGCAACTTGAACAGATTATAGTAAAACATGTATCTCCACGATTCCACTTTATACAGATCCTTGGGATTATCATCCGTCAAAGCTTTGATGAACGTCTCTATGATGTTCTCGTCTTTCATAGTGTCGTATCCTCCGTTGTGTCCCATTGCCGCCTGGAGATAATTAGAGAGTGCTGTGATCCGTTTCTCGTAAAAAGATTTCTGTTCGTCATTCAAATGTTCAAGCATGTCGTTTCCGTGAGCTCCTTGATTTGTTATTATATTGCTGGAGCTGACGAATCCACCTAGAATAAAAATAAAATGATATAGGCAATACCAATAAAGATTTATCAGGTATAGGTATTCGAATATTTCTGGGTGCAGGTGAAGGAATTATGATAGGTGAAGTTGACGCAAGTTTTTCTGTTACATTGTACCTACCTAGTTTTTACACATGTTTTTTTATTACGTAGGAAATCATAAGAAGATTCCATACGCTCTGGGTGGAGCAAGACAACACTCCCTGTGTCAGACTTTTATTCATCTGCCTAGCCTTTTCCCAACTATATTGGGGTCGGCTTCCAGTCAAGCCGGATTTAGCTGAATACCAGTATTTTAGATTTTGTCAGACTTTTATTGACTGGGCATAAATTAGGTTTTTAGACACAACTGAGACTGTCCCGAAAAACACGATAACTATTCGTTTGACTCACTGTTTAAACTCTAATAAACAGCCTAGTTAGTAATTCTGCTGCTATTATTACATTAAAAAGCGTGACTGTTGAGCAGTGGCGTAGCTACCACCGTATATATATTAAACGGGGCCCCAGGCTTCAGGGGCCCCGTTTAATTGGATGCATACAATTATTGTTCAAAAACCCAACTTACTAAAGAGAGGCTCTCAAGCTATTGGCCTGTCGAAATGCCGAATTGTTAAGTGCAATTTGGGTTTATTTCCAAATAAAAACAATATAAAACGGACATGTTTTTATTAGGAAAAACCTAAACCCAACCAGCACTGGGCTTTACCACAATCAGAAAGAAGTGCCCCCATTTTTTATTATTATACGGGTCCCTTAGTCAAGTTACTGTCAATGCTGTTGAGCATAGGATGTCCAAACCCCAAGTGAAACGAATAGCTACCTACATTTTTAAAATGGCAATTTAAATCAAGCAATTACCTGGGACAAAAGCCACGGCACTCAACCCGTGTCTTAGATGCTCCATCCGCAAGGCCGTTGTAAAAGCCTTCACCCCCGCCTTGCTGGCACTGTAGGCCGCGAAGCCAGGCAACGGCTGTAAGCCGCAGTGGCTTGCCACGTTAATTATACGGGGTTTTGAAGGCCCCGTGTTCTGAAATATAAATTGAGAAGGTAAAGCTGCAATTAAAAAAATGGTGTTGGACCGCTGTGACAGAGGTGAGACGCTTGTGGACAAAATAGAGGCCTTAATGAAGATTTCCTAAAATGAGGTTCACTACTAAGTCAAGATGTCTAGACAGTAGACACCTATCAAAACGCTTATGCTAACGACATTAGTTAGACATCAACGTCAAACGGTAGGTACTATAGTTGTCTGAAAGGGAACACCGGGGTCCTGGGACGCAAGGCAAAGAAGGAACATGGGAGTGGGTTTATTCAGTAAAAGTCTGACATCCTCCTATTCCATAGAGTGGAAGGGCGTGTGCGAGAAGTCATTGGATTTAAGGTACAGGTTTTTTATACCTCATCTGATGGTAAGCAACGATGTGGCCGAAAATGGAGTACCCTTGCCTAGTAGTAACTTAGTAACCTATACACTCTTGACTTAAAGACCCCTTTAAGTCAAGTTGTAGCTATCAGGAAACATCGTCTGCGGCAGGCCTTCGAGGGGCTCGACAGCAACGCCAGCAGTACCTACTTGCCGTCTTTGGAACATGAAATGGTGAAAGGGTATCGTCACAAGTTACGTCCTAACTAAAGGCCATCCACCTTCCACGGCATAAACGTCATACCATCACTTGACACTTCCCACGGTCATCTACCAAGTCGCTAGATTCTATTACCATAGGTACACCGCTAGTGACAAGAGCTCGAAGTATGATATCGTTGATGCTGGCGTGCTGTGTTTTGCGGCCTGGGCTCTAGCAGCAGGATGATCTAAAGTGACAGCTTCACCGAGGACCAATACAAGGTCTGCTTGAGCGAAGTAGGTATGTAAACAAGTGGCGAGTCAAAACGATACCTCATTCACTGTAGTGCCTATGGTAGATTAAGCGTTGATAACTGATTGGTTACGAATATACTCATCATCATCATCTCAGCTGAAAGAAGTCCACTGCTGGACATAGGCCTCCCCCAAGCGTCGCCACAGCGACCGGTCCTGTGCGTCGGATATAAACATATTATTAATTTTTGTTCTTTGATTATTTTTATAGTCTTTTGTTTGCGTTTCATATAGGTCTAAGGGCCTATTTCACCACCTATGATTAAGTTGCCAATAACTTACTTGGCAGATAATTTCATACAAATTCTGTTCCATTTTTGAATTTATCCGGGAAGTAGAGGCTACTTGGACATTGTGAAACAGGCCCTAAGCCTAAACAACCTACCTACTTATTTAAATGTATGGTTTATTGTTGTTCGGTAAATACCTATAAATGACTAACTTAGGAAATAGACGACATCTAAGAACGTCTAAGTAAAAAAGAAATAAATAATCATAACAAAAGTGGAATACCATAGGTAAATAAATAAACAAAGTCAGGTTTATGTTTTCAATTAAACATTTTAAACACAAAAAGAATGTAATTTTCCCTATAGGCTGGTATTACTCCGTGGGCTTACGACGCTCAGCATTGCAGAAGCCCAGAAAATAATACCTACGTGTTTTCCGAAAATAATGTTTACGAAGTCAATTTCATTTTGAGGAAGAATCCTATTTCATTTGTTTGCTTAGAAATCACACGATTATTTTGGGCGGTATCAAATTTTCTATCGTCGTTATTACAATACCTGTTTCCGGGAAGCCGTAATAATATGAATTTTAACTTGTTACCACAGCCACAGACTGTTGTTTGGGAATTCGGGATCCACGCTAGGACAACGACTTTGGAAGTAATCTCCAGTATATAACCCACACCCGAACTCTCGGAACGTGTAGGAAACATTATTATGTTTGTGTTGTTCTCTATTCTCTCGTATATTACGTACCTTTTACGTACCTATTGTTTACGTATCTTTTCATATTGATATTACAAAAAATAAAATCAACTTGATTTTTTTTATTAAATGAGAAGCTCTATACAAAGATTCGCTCCATGCCGTATAATATAGGTATGTATACATCAGCCATGTTTTGTGATCAACAAATAAATTGCTCAAGCCTAACAAAAACACTGGCTAAAAGCATTTGTCCTGAAATAGTATCAACATCAACCGTAGCCTAGATTGAACCCAGACGTGACTTCACTTTTTCGGATTTTGTATTAAAATTTCCTTCATTAGTGGTTCGATATTTTTTATACTGGTAAGATCTCGCGACAGTTATATCTTTAGTTTTTTTAAGTAGTCAAATCAAATCAAAAATGGTTTAATTTTAAATAGGCCTACATGGGCACTTATAAAACTTCAGAAGCTAGTGCACGGTTCCAATTGGTCGTTTCCTATGGAGAAGAACCAGGAAGAAACTGCATGGTCTATCGCTTTAGGTAATTAACTAAATGTAAACAATCTTGGTTTTATCTAAAAGTTGTCTAAAAATTGTAGGTAAGTAAAAATCTTTGCAACTAGGTATTTACCTAAATCGATGTTAGCTAATAAACTAAATTTAAATAATCTTTGTGTATATTATATACGACCTCTTTACTAAAAAAAGAGATACCAAGATTGTTTACCTTTAGTTAACCACCTAAACCGATAGACCATAGTAACCTAACTGGCCGGCGGCGCTTACTTTTTATTCCTGCAAGAGCTTCGATCAATAGTGGAAAACGAGACCAACCTTCTTAAAAAGGAAGTTAACTTACCTCTAAAGCACTTGTCCTCAAGTCAGGCAGGAAAGCTGATGTAACCCTCATGGTACCAAGCAGGTTGACGTTTATAGAGTTTTCAATCATAGTTGGGGTTTGCCACTCATAGTCTCCTATCGTCATCACGCCAGCATTGTTCACAACCGCATGAAGCTCTGAAATTGTGATCATTTAACACACTTTTGATTCCAATCTTTATCAAAAAACAAAAAAATTACAGCTTTCACAACAATTCACGCCGTTAGGCAAATATCCATATTAGTTTTGATTACAGTGGCGTAGCTCGAGCTATAGCAGTCATTTCAATGATACGGGGCCCCCGGCCCAAAGGGGCCCCCACTTTATCTACTAGTCATCTACTAGTCATCTCCGACTCAGCCTATGGCGACTCTGTCTCACTGTCTCTGTGCTGCCAGGTAGTAGCTAGTAGGACTTAGTTTCACAAAAAAACTCTCAATTTTAATACAGTCCCCTTTAGGACTAGAATTTCTAAAATTCGCAACTTCAGTTTCACAGTAATAATGAAATAAACATTAATATGACAATACTTTGATTAAAAAATACCTACTTAACTAAGATGTTTTCTAATAAAAGTAATGGCATTCGTAACAAATAGTTTTTAGGTAGGTAGTTCAATATTTAATTTCGTTCTCTAAACTCCAGTGGATTCGACGCGCATAGAATATTAATTTGAACAAAATGTCTCTCTTTGGAGGTGGTTTTAATTGACCCATTTTATCCCGTAGATCCCTTTTTAACTACCGTAGTGTCTAAAATATAAAGCAAAATTACAATTGCTTACTGTAATTAGGGTTTTCTCCCAACAAACAATTGACGTAGTCTCGAAATCCAGCTATACTTTCCGGGTTCGTGACATCTAGCAAGTAGGGATGTGCACACAGCTTCCTAAGTCCTTCAGCAGCATTCGTATCAACTCCGTTATACATGCCAGCCACTGTGACGAAACCTTCACGAGCTGCCCTGGCCGCTATGGCCCATCCAAGGCCACTGTCACAGCCTGTTATTGCTACCAACCGCATTATTGACATCTTTTAACAATATAGATAGAAGAAGATTTTGAGCACTTTTTCAGCACTTCACTTTTCGATATAAACTGTAGTCCACATAAGAACAAGGCTAGGAAGGGACTGACGTTCATGAACACGATTCTCGACCGAGTCGTTGCATATGAAACGGGTTTCGGCTTTCGTTGCATATTTACAATGAATATCATGTTTTTTTTTCTCCTGTTACCGTCCGATATTGTAATCAGAGTTGATAATGTGTATATTTTATTATCAGGGGTTCCGCTGTATTTCTTTAATTCATGGCCTTTATCCATTGGCTAGTATGTACGTACCTTGTAGTGATGCGATATACCTATGCTTCTGTTTCTCTAATTTTTACAACGGAAACGTGATCGAAAGTTTGCCACTACTTTTCATAAAAAGTTCAGTCTAACATTATTTCTTTGCCAAATTGTTCTAATCGTTATGGGATATCATCACCGGTTCAAATAGGGTGAAAAGAATACTGCTAATTTGAATTGTTGGACGACTAAAGCACGATTAATTCATGAATCCCCGGCCGGTCCTATGAGACCGCGCTGTTATTGTTTTAATATTGTGTCTCGTTTTGTGGGTATGTGATAGGTAGCAACATTATTCGTTCTGTAATTGGCTGCATGCCCGTTGCAATCGAAACTTGACCATTATCAAGTTTATAAATATTTCCTTCTTGGCTTCCGAAGTGTGACTGTATTAGTACCCCTAAAATCTGGGAAAAAATATTTTGACCTGCTAGATTGACGAAATGCTATAATGTTCGGTGTGCTGACTTATCGATATCATAAAAAAATGAGATGACCAACTTTATGGTAATATTCGCTACTGTCGTATTGTCCATAGAATATTATTTAAAATGAGAGTATTGACCCCAAAGATAATTTGCTGTATGGATTAAATATTTATTCCACGTACCTGTGTCCCTAGATAGAAGGCAACGAAGGAACGGGGTGGGGTTTAGTCAGTAAAAGTCTGATATGCTCTCCCGCTCAACCCAAGAGCGGGAAAAGTCATTCCAATAATTTATGAATGATTCCTCACTAGAAAAAAAAACCAGCTTAATTCTAGTGTTGAATTTGGTTGATTTGGTTCGATTCCGTACTAAATCAGTCAATTTATAGAAAAGTTCGACGATAATATCATTATTACTCGAGTCCGTCTAGGTCTTCTACTGATCTGGTATTTAAGCTTCGTAGCAAATCAGAACGTGTGGACTGTCTAGCCAAACAACGATTTTTGAATCAATTCCAGTCATGATCTAAAGAAAGCCTATGTCCATCAGTTCAGTGGAAGTTGAAATGATAATGACACGCTACAACTTACTTATTGCGACGGTTTTGGTCCGCTGCGCCGTACCAAGTTCGTGGCCCGCCCGAGAGTCAGCGTAATTTGTATAAACACACGCGAAATTTGGTAGAACGGACCAAACTTACGTTATAACTATGTAGTTCGACCGTCAGTTAACCCTATAAGTAGTCTCAATAAAGATTGAATCGGTGCCGCTTGAAAATGCACACCAATAAATAAATGTATCGGATTTGTATTTCGCGATAGTGCAAGAGCGGTAGCTAGTCTCAAAGTATTAAGTGCAATTTCTGCCAGTTGATCTTAGGCGAACGTTGCAACTTTCTTAGCACTTAAGCCCCTGATTGAAAAGCAGTCGTAAATGGTTACTATTTAGCAGACTATGTTGTATTTTCCTTCTTTGCCTTCGTTTCAGGGCCTCAGGGTTAACTTTCACATAATCCATGGCCCCAGTAGGCTTCGACCTAGACCTGTTAAACCTGTTAGGTCTAGGAGCCCAGCAGGGTGGAAGCCTACTGAGGCCTGCTGATTTGCTGAAATATCCTGGAGGCGCGGGTACTACGGAACACTACGCGCCGTCTACGACATGGGCTCGTGTCGTTTGGATGATTACCGGACGGCCGGATGGCGAGCTAGACATTGCTCGCCGTCTGCAAGCTTTAAAAGACTACCTTACTAATAGCAGCGATACGTTTTAAATGATTAAGTGAATCTTTGAACGGGGCTGCAGACCACTCAACTACATTAAAATCCGGTCTCGAAATTCGAAACCTTTTGTCCTAAATCAAATTTAGTAGTGCCCGAGTTGTTTCGTCCTAAACTAAAATTCGTATACTTAGTAACCGATGAAAATGTCGAATACTTCGACAAAGAGACGCCAATAAAAGAGGATCGTTTCAGCACGAATACCCATCTGAGAGATTAAACCTATTGAACGGAAACAATCTTGTATTTCTGCTTGACTTAATTCAGGATCGGATCTGTCGGCCTAAAAATGTTTCGCCAAATACACCACAAATAATATTGAACCGATTTTAGCACATGTTTAAATTTTAATTGCGAGATTTTAAAATGTTTAACTAAGGATTATTTATTTATCCTACTAATATTATAAAAGCAAAAGTTAGTGTGTATGGTTGTTTGTTACTTTTTCACGCAATAACTGCTGAATATATTTTTGCGAAACTTGGTACACGGGTAGATTATGTCCTAAAATAGCACATAGGAGACTTTTTATTCCGGTAATATGTTCCTTTGGGATAATTATCTACTATCACGTGTGCGAAACCACTGGAAGCAGCTAGTTTTTTTTTATAAAAAAGAGAAATGAGGTCCACTGGTGGACAAAAGCTTCTCCGAAGTGACGACCATAACGACAGGTCCAACCGACCTATATTTATTCTCTCCCTCTCAATATGTAGTTTGTCCGTTAAATGTCATAAATTAAATCGAGGAAATCCAGTTAAGGGGGATGTTCCAGCTTAGCCCGCGAAATTCAAATTTTCTTACGTTTTTTGCAATTTGAAAGCCAGTGATAAGTTGTATAAAGTTAAAAATACTTAAGCGGCTGTAAAACGTAACTAGTTACATAATTATAAACATAAAAATCATTAATACAAGCCTCCCAGCTCACCTAAGTGTAGGAACGATTTTTTCGAGGTCAAAAACGTTCTTGCAACTAAGTGAGCTTGGAGGCTTGTATTGATGATTTTTATGTTTATAATTATGTAACTAGTTACGTTTTACAACCGCTGAAGTATTTTTAATTTCATACAACCTACCACTGGCTTGCAAATTGCAAAAAACGAAAGAAAATTTGAATTTCGCGGGCTACCTGAAGCATTCACCTTAACACCATTCTCCTGTACCTATCCTAATTAATATAAAAATCTAGTGTCACAGTGTTTGCTACCGAACTCCTCCGATATGGCTGGACCAATTTTTGTGTTTGATAAATAATTTATACGGCAGAACAACGTTTACAAGAGTCAGCTAGCATTATTTTATAAATTTCTGCATACTTATGTTTTACAAAAAAAATGCAATGAAGAAAATTGGTTAAAACCTTTTTATATAGTTTGTTACAGACTTCATCCATGGAATTATAGAGGATATAAAAATAGGAGTATAAAATTGTATGAATCGTTTTTGGTCGGCGTATCGGGCCCGTGAATAGATTGGCAAATAACAAAATGTGTCCGGCCCAGCGGGACACGCACTAATTGTGACGTGGCGCGGATATTTACCGTCGGCGTCGCACCGTTCTTTATTTGTTGCATTGATTTTACATAAATTTGCCACCCGACGGGAGGACCGACATAGATTGTCGATGTACCACGATATTGGGATTCAGGGATCAGAGACGGAATCGCTGATAAATTGTGTGTTCCCTTTTTTTGTGAGACCGTTTTAGGCTGTCAAAAGTCATCCGATTTGGGTAAATGTTTGCCCTAAAAAATCAGTACCATTACTCGATATAGGCGTTGTGTTTTCAGACCACAAAAAGCTTTAAGCATTTCTTTAGGAAAAAGTAGTTGAATAGTTCCTCCCCCTAGTTCTCAGACTACAAGTGGTCTTTGTGCAAAGTTTTCTCGTTAGCCAAAATCTCTTTCCACGTTGAGAATCTGGCAAAAATCGAACGCGCTCACTTTTAAAATTTCATTCATCACACTTTTTAAGTAAAAAAAGAAGTCGGTCCGAGGCTTGCGGTGAATAGCGGTCATCGGACCGGCACTTTTAAGGAGAAGGGCACTCGGGGGAAATCTGTACGCCCTCGGCAGAGTCCTGATAATAGTGTTTGCTCATTTGAGTGTTCTTCTCCCGGATTGTGTTCCACAGCGTTTAATAGCATAGGGAACGTGGAGCGTGCCTTTAAGAGCCTCGTAGAGGAGCCAGCAGCGGTGTGTGAGCGTTATGTCAATACGCCGGGGGAAAAGTATCAATTAAGCATGTTCATAATTCAGGGATGATGTTATTTAGAAACCAGAAGAAAGGAATGTTGACATTGTGTGGATTCACAGTTGATAAGATGACTAATTTTTCTTACGAAACCATAATCTCTGATTTTTTTTGCGCACCTACCACTGTGTAGTCTTTTTTAAACCAGAGTTTGACTGATAGATAATCGCCTATATAGACGGACTACTACCGCACACTACTGTACATAAAGCTTAAAATATTAAGGTACCTTTTAGATATACATAGTGCATAAACTTGTCATTTAACAGAATAAGGGTATCCTTATTCTGTGTATACATGGGTACTGTGACATCACCGCTATTGAGTTACGTGTATAACAAAAAGATGGAGATATTTCCACCACGCTTCCCCATTCCTCATATCAATATTTAAAATACTATAAACAACCAATGTTGATACTGTTTTTAAAAAACAGAATTCTTTTGTTTGTTGTTTAGTATAGAATCTATACTAAAAGGACGAACTGACTGACACATCAACGCACAGCCGAAACTACCGAGACTACGAGAGCGAAAGTTTTGCGCAAGGTTTCCTTATATAACGTAGGCGAGCACTAAGCGAGGATTTTCCAAAATGCGCCCCCTAAGGGAATAAAACGGGGGTTTGTATGGAAAAACTTACTGCCACGCCAACGTAACCGCTGGCAGGAGCTAGTACGTATTGTATAAAAATAAATACAGGCAAATACCCAATTAGAATTATGTGACCTCATTTTGTGACCTCCCTCGTAAATAACACGAATAGTGTAACGATTACATGAAGCTCAGCAGCAATATCGCGAGCGTACATATATTGCTTTTTGCCGCTCAACGCCTCGCGAAGTTCCCACAATCCATCATCATTCGTCAAAGGCAAGGCTTGCCGCCACTCCGCCTAAACACACACTTGGATAATAATTAAGCTGTAAGTATTTTCATGTTACACTCCAGAAACATTAAGGAGCAATTTACGCTCCATTCATTTTTAATGGAATTAGGTAATTTCGGAAAGAAGGTGATAAAAATATACATTTGGCAGCAAGCTAGAAACACTAAGTGCCTTTTCACGTGAGCAGGAATGCGCCTAAGTGTCTATTGTTGCCATACTTCTCAGGGTAAACTGAATTTAATAAAACAGCAGCTGCCAGAAGCATCGTATACAGGCATACAATAGCACTTATCGGGTTATTTGTTCAAACTGATAACAGGCAGCGAAAGGCGTGAATATCTTAATATGCATTAAAAGGTCAATTTCCATTTTTCACCCATGCATTTTTTTTGCGCGTGTTATTACTATCAGTGATTACCTCAATGGGTCTCATGAGAAGGCTTAAAGTCATGCAAAGGGCACTGGAGAGGACTACTTGGAGTTTCCTTGCACGATCGGATTAAAAATGAAGATGCTGAAAAATGATTCTGCACCAGAACCGACATAGCCCAAAGAACCGTCAAACTTAAGTGGGCATTGCACATTGCTCGCAGACCAGATGGTCGGTAGGGCCGAAAGGTTCCGGAATGGCGGCCACTTACCAAAAGACGGTGTTGAAAGGTCTCCTAAAAGGTGAACAAATGATCTGGTGAGGGTCGCGGGAAGCCGATCGATGCGAGACGCATAAGAACGGTCATTATGGCGACTGTTGGAGGTGACATCTTTTGGAAATGATGATATAATTTTTTCAAACCACGGAGTGTTAAAGCTGTCGGAAGAAGATACCTACCAATAATCTTTACTCGGTCAGTATGTGAGCGATTTTCCCTAAAGTTTAAGGACATGACACTTCTTTGCCCGCCCGGGAATTAAATCCCGTTCAGGGAAAATAAAAAAGTTATGTATGTTACTCATTATAACATTTCCTTCTTAGACCCAGAATTGGGTCAATTGAATTAAAAATCATTTGGGGTGACTGAGGTTTTGCGCAAAGTTACATGTTGTATACCTTTGTATGAATTTAGCAAAAAAAAACAACTTTTATATTATAAATGGTCCCTTCAATTTTATTTATATGCATAAAATCAACTCCCCCACTCATTAACGGGGAACATGTGACGAAGCCTGTTATAGTGCAGCTTTACCGACGCAAACTGTGCAAGGATTTATGTTAGAAAGCGGAAGGGTATACCAAACAGGTTATTCAATATAGCTAACATGTTTTCGTTTAGGTAAGGGGAGCTGAAAACAAGGCTTTGATATCCTTTCAGGGTTTAAATTAGAGCATTGTAGGGGTATTCAAAGAGGAAGTTAGTTCATTGAAAACGTACGTTTTTCAAAAGATTTTTTTTTGTCTTTCATTGATATTTAAATAACCAACCAACAACCAAGGCTACCGACATAGCCTGAAGAATTATCAAACTAAAGTGGCAGTGGGCAGGGTACATGCTTGTAGAACTGATGGTTCATGGGGCCGAAGGGTTCTGGAGAGACCACCACGCATCGGAAGACGTAGCGTTGGCAGCTGGGCCTCCCATAAGGTAGACTAGTGAGCTGGTGACGGTCGCAGGAATTAGAAAAAATGGATGCGAGATGGACAGGACAGTTCGGTATGATGAATTTCGGGGGAGGCCTATGTCCAGCTGTAGGCGTCTTTCGGTTGAAATGATGATGTCCATTAGACATCACGCTACGACCAATACGATTTAGCTGCATAACAGTATTTTACGAGGAGCGGCTGCCTACCAGACCTCCACAACTCATAAATGAATAACTGTACACTTGTATAATAATCACCGCAATGTATTACATCTCCCCACCAAACGCTATTATTGATAGCCCTATTAGGTTTTCAATAAAATTAATCTCTCACTTCAATGCACGATTTTGCAGTCGCTGAATACGGTGGCAATTTACGTGGCACAGAGCGAGCCTGCCACCGCCACTACAGAACAGCTACAAAATATCGCCACCTCGAATTTCACCGCTATATTTTCAGTTCATAAAAGTTTATTTGTGCTCGATAGCATGCAAAACCTAGCTCTTAGGAAACTGAGACCTTCCGTAGCCGGCAATCATTCCGCAATATTATGCTACATTTAACACACCTACCGCTGAGCGCCGCTCCGCTTTCTGCTACAGAGATTCGTGGAGCCCTTTTGCTAAATCTATTGTATGGAAATGAATTTAATAGGTTTTTTCTTTTGATTTCATTTGTTTTGAATTGATTTGAAATTGAACTGACAACACATTTATTATATGGATCCCTGACAGAGTATGTGTTTCCTGTGGTGTTTCCTGATAGCTAGAACCTAAGGGTCTTTAAGTCAAAAGTGAATAGGTTACTTCTAGGCAAGCATGATCCTTGGACCCCATTAACGCTTAAAATCAGGTAAGATAGTAGTTAAACGTGAGTCCATAAACAATAATAATAAAAAAACTAGACTTTTTTATTTTACTACTACAAATAACAATACAATTAAACATACTATAATACAATTGCTATGAGAGTACTTCCCAACTAAAAGAACGGCAAAACAACTAATTCTTCATGTTGCTCCGAATCCAGTCGCCGTAGTGGTACACGTTCGTGTAGAGCGAGGGCACGGAGGTCCCACAGGGCGAGTCGGCCCTCTTCCCACTCACGACACCCACTACTTCGTATTTGCCGCCGTACAGCGTCATGAGAGGACCGCCGGAGTCCCCTTTGCACGTGTCTTCGCCGCTGTAGCCTGCCGCACACATTTGCCGACGCGATAGACTCGGGTAGAATTTCTTGCACTTCGCTTGGGGAACTAGGTTGACGATCGTCGATTGTTTGATGTCCGACCGGTAGCGACCGTTGCGACCCCACCCGGCGACGGCCAGGCGGAGGTTGAAGAAGTCCGGGCTATCAATGTCTATTGTTGGCAGGCAGATGGGGCGGATGTAGTCTGGAAATTTAAATGATGATTGAGATTAGAAGCCATTAATGGATGTTTAGATGAAAAAGTCTGCGAAATTGTTTTCTTAAGTTGTTTTTGCATTTAGCAGATCAGTGTCAAGTTGGATATTGGTGGCCGTACCATTGTATTGCGAACCCTTTTCATGGCATTGCTTGTTATAACGATTAGATATAATTCCGAAAATAAATACGTGTTTACGCTGGCGCCGCCTATAATATTGTAATTAACATACTACTTTCCTACTAACATTGACATGGAAAATTCTTAAGAAAGTTTGAATTTCACGGATTACCCTTTCACCTTTATGTTTTTCAGGATAGGATTTACGTTGTCCGTTTTTTCTTTAAGTTCTGTTAAGTTTAATTTATTGTTGTGTTTACACTGTTATCATAAAGTGTTGTTAACATTCGGAGAAGTTGTTGGTGAGCCAACGCTTTCAAGAACTTTTCGATTGGTTGTTTACAAAATAAATCTAGAATCTGTTTTGAAAACAGCGGTAACAAAGTTATCGAGTTTGTTTATATTCCAAATTGCTGTATTAAGGTGTTTCAATTATTAACCATGTTGAAATTGACCTGGATTTGAATAATTTATGAAGTTGGTGGATTTGAAGAGGTACTTAAAATTTGAACAAACAACTTATACCGCATTTTTATTTCATGTAAATTCTACTCTACAACTTTTGGAAGCGTTTTATTCAATGAATTCTTTATCATAATATTAATATTCTTATCAAACCAAGTCGACAGATCTTGTTGTTTTAATCTAATACAAAAAATGCTTGTGTTACAATGTTTCTTATTGAACTCCTTCGAAATTGTTTTTTTGGTACGTCTGAGAATAGTTTCTAAGCTATTTTTTAACCTTTCATTTTTTTTGATAAATAATTTATATGACTGAACCACATTTGGTGACTTCGCTGGTTTATATTATAATGTCCACAAGTTTTTTTAATACCTGGTCTTTTACTTTATTTAGTTACACTGCGAAGCTTGTAACCTAGTTGAGTCTACATTTCATCATGTTTACTTCATAAATTCTATATCAGCAACCTATTCTATCCACGATCGTTCCACATACGTGTACAACTTAGTACAATGTATAAAGCAGAGGCTTCACACGAGCGTAAAATTGTGTCATTTAACTAAAGAATCGTGTACACTCATTATGTTTGTAGACAGAAGAGAGACAGAGACGGATACTTTGGCGTAGCTGTCAAAGGGCTAGGTGGGGTAGTACTCCGGGGCCCCCAGACTCGGGGCCCTCAAAACCTGATTAGTAAATTCTCTCACTTTCAAAATCTTAATAGGTTTAGGGCCTATTTCACCACCTATGAATAAGTTTCGAGTATCTTACTTGGTAGATAATTTCATACAAATTCTGTTCCATTTTTGAATTTAATCAGTGAGTAGTGCCTACTCGGACATTGTGAAACAGGCCCTTACACATTACTTTAATCGAGATAACTCGTTTCAATCAGTAAAACTTTGACAATCCGATGACTCGGGCTCGATCCTTGTAGGACGAGTGGAAGGCGAGCTATCCACTATTCGCGATTCAGAGAGGGTGAAGAGCAATATTAAAGTTCGAAAATTAAAAATGTTACTCTCTTTCTTTCTAAACCTTAACTGAATTGGCTTACATATAATTATGAAATACCGCAATGTAAGCAGTGTAAACGCTCTCAACTATAGAGGGGGGCTTACCAGTATAAGGCGCAAGTCCTTGTATCCTTATCAACGCGATGTCATTGTTGAGATGTGTGTCGTCATACTGCGGATGCAGCACCACATCCTCGGCTTTCATCACGATGTTCTCTACACACTTCTGTCCTTCGCCTAACACGTTTTTGCAGTCCTTTGGGAAGGTACGTTTGTCGTATTCGGCTAGGTAGATGTCGATGCTGGAATGTAAAGGCACGGTTAGATTTTTTTTAAGAAACTTTACCCCACGGATTGAGAGGACAAGGGAGACCACAGAAAATATGGATGGATTGTGTGTCGTGTGAGGAGTGAAATGAAAGAAAAATGAGTTAGTTAGTGATGATATGACGGATGACAGGACAGAATGGAGTAAAAAACGTGTTGCGCCGATTCCAAGTAATATGGGGTAAGGGTAGGAGAAGAAAAATAAACTTTACCCACACTAGGAATAACTCATGTATCGTGGGTGCGGTTGAAACATGTAAACTCACATACACAAGACACATGACCCGGAACACTTATCTGTAGGCCATACAAATATTTGTCCCGTGCAGGAATCGAACCTGCGACGCGCACCGCAGCAGGCAATCGCTCAACCACTGAGCCAACCGTGCCGTCGTTTGTCGTTGCATTGTTTTGTTGATGAGAAAAAAATGTGGAATTTGCTGTTTTAATGGTCTAGGAAGTTGTTAGAGACTATGATCGCTAGAAAAACAGTGCAACTAAAATACCAAGCTAATTGCTGCAATTTTTATACTAATCATCATTTTCAAAAAGATATCAACAGGCTGTCAAAACTGAATTTCCGCTGTGACAAGGCCACCTCGAGAGAACCATTTTTTTGGTACTATATTATTAAGAACATGATTACAATGTAGCCTAAAAGGCTCGAGCTTGACCACTAAGTCATTCGATGGAAAGCGACGATGTGGGTGACGATGGAGCGTGGAGAGCGTGTCTGGCGGAGCTTCTACTTATGGGTGGTGTAAAAAAATAAGATGGCATCCCCTTCTAACCTAACAGAGAAGTCACGTGACAAGTGACGTGCCAGGTAATGTCGATATACATTTTATACTCAGCGTTTGGTGGGAACGCTAAAAGAAATAGTACATTTTGATACAAGTGCAGTGGAGAAAGTTTGTTATTATGGAGGTAGGCTCCATAACACCCCAAAATAAATAAATTTGTCAGCATTCGGGTGTTGTTATCACAAAATCCGACGTGTGTCAGAAGACGTTTTTCAATACAGTTATCATCATCATCTGCCTAGCCTTTTCCCAACTATATTGGGGTCGGCTTCCAGTCAAGCCGGATTTTAGCTGAATACCAGTATTTTACGAGGAGCGGCTGCCTACCAGACCTCCACAACCCATTAACTGGGGTAATACGGTACTTAATGGCAAGACTGGAGTCAGATTTACTGCCTTCTGACTATCCGTAACGACTGCCAAAGATCTACAAATGACAGCCGGGACCAACAGCTTAACGTGCTTTCCGAGGCACGGAGGAAACTCGTTATGTTAAGATGGTCACCCATCCACCGACCAACCTTGGCAAGCGTTGCTTAACCTTTAAGATCAACCCGTGCGGCTGTTATTATCTAGCCACGAGCTCACGAATACAGTTATGAAGATATAAATAAAAGGGTGTTGCCCGGCTACCAGCCTGACTTATCCGCACCAGTGCGGAAAACAGGTGGGGATAATGTAGTAAAAGAGGTGGAAAAATAATACCTGAAAGAATACTAGACTTACTTTACAATCTTGCCTCCTTGATCGAATACGCAGTGTCCAGCAGTCAGTATGTATTTGGAGCTGATGAGGGACCCCCCACAGTTGAAGGCTTGTCTCCTGTCTCCGTAATCGAAGGTGATCTCCAGCAGTACTGTCCAGGGAAACTGCTCTAGTTCAGTTTCTCGCCCACCTGGGACAATGGAAAGTTGTTATTTAAATCCTTTATCTGTGACGTAAAGCTTTACGAATTCTGATTGTCAAATATCACTCGGCACATGGTTACCGTAGTGGTTAATTGGCTGCTGACATGCGCAGCGCGGGTTCGATTCCCACACACATAATAATATATTTAAATTATGGTCTGCTAATAGTTTATTTCTGTCTGGTTACACTCAAAATGATAATGTTGTCTAAATGTCAATGTGAGAGAGAGATTTCTATTGGTTTTCTGTCTGAGTTTTAACTCAGAAGAGACCATACGTAAAAATCAAGTACATATTCTTAGCGAGTGATTGCTACACTAGGGAAATTCGAAAATGACAAAATGAGGATTATAGAGCCTTCCGACACCCAGCGCGAGTGCGGTGCTCCTGATCAGAGGATAGTGGGTCATCGTTAATACAGTTCCCAAAGTGTCCTTACATCTGCACTTTGGAAGCCCTAAAAGTGCCACTGACGCCGCAATAAACGTGGTAACCTACTGGGTCCAAAAATAATAAGTGAAATATGTATGTGAAGCATATCGTAAAAAAAGTTCCAGTAATCATGATTCACAAATAAACCCAAACTAATTTTAGTCAGGAAAACCAGTTAATTAATTGTCATTCAAATTAAAAACTAGACGGCTATTAAAAACCGACTTTACTAATTACCTAGTAGCAGTAAACGAATGATATTTAGTTAATAGCATTGGAAACTCCACACCACAATTTGCGAGAGTTCCAAATGTTACAGAAAATAATGGCTGGTTAATTAAAATGTCTATAACACGGTATCGTTAATTAGTGCGGTTACTGGCACGGAGTGTATTACGTTACCTATCTAGGAACGTAGGTGTTACACTGTGGCTGGTCTATATTTTGTTTAAAGATAAAAATTTAAGTGACATGTAAAATCGACACTGAAGCGGTGATTCTACAACTAGTTATAAATATTATGGTACTACGATAACTTTGTAGCTCTTCTTCTTCTTCTTTAATCTGAAGAGAAAAGATTTTTTGTTTGAATCAAAACTACAACTAGATTTTTCTACTTGAAATTTTCTAAATTCTTTCATCAGTTCAATGCTACTCTATCAATGAGGGCAATACAGGCTATATAATATTTTCTATGAAGATTCACCCATATATTGTCCCATGAGCGAATCATCTGGTAAAAGCTAGTAAAAGCTACTCGTAATAATATTATAAAGGCGAAAGTTTAAGAGTGCGTCTGTGTATGATTTTTACCAGTCAAGGGTGGTGCAGAGACATAACATGGCAGGTGCAACTTAATAGAAGACAAACCGAAAGGAAATAAGTACAATAATAATAAGTGCAAAGTGTAAAATAATAATACGTTTAAATGAAGAACGATATTGTAGAAAAAACTCCAGCCAATCAAAGTGTGATGATTCTACCAACAAATGTATTAATTGGTGAATTATACGAATTATACGATGGGTTGTGGAGGTCTGGTAGGCAGCCGCTCCTCGTAAAATTCAGCTAAATCCGGCTTGACTGGAAGCCGATCCCAATATAGTTGGGAAAAAGGCAAGGTAGATGATGATTGTGAATTATACGATACCTGCTATCCGATCACCAATGGTCACTTCCACAGGAGGATTTGCTTGTGCTGAGCGAGTAAATCTCGCATGAGGACTGTTATAAGGCCAGGCAGAAGTCCCAGGCCGAGTCCTAGGGTCATTGTTGTAGTAGCTCGCCGGTTTGGGCCGGTCTGTGCAAAGAAAGCAAAGTTGTGCAAAGAGATAGGTAGAAAAGGGTGCGCTAAGCAACATGCAACCGAGAAGGGAGCATAGTACAGTTAACAAATTTACAGGCTAAAGAATTAGAAAGTGCTATGTCTGGATGTGATAAGAACAGAACAGAAAAGTGCATTAAATATTAATTATTAACAATCTTCTACAACCCGTACAACTTAACTGTGTATCTCGCTAAAATGCGAATAAGGGAAAAGTGTATATTAGTGATGATGATAATACATAATAAATATTACCTTTTATGCATATATTTGGTTGTTTATATTTATTATTACAAAATATCCTAAACTAAGGGCCTATTTCACCATCTATGATTAAGTTTCGAGTATCTTACTTGACAGATAATTTCATACAAATTCTGTCAAATTTTTGAATTTATTCAGTGAGTAGTGCCGACTCGGACATTGTGAAACAGGCCCTAAGAATTAAAAAATAAATCGTAAAAGTATTTGTACGATTTGCACAGGTGCATGGTTAAGTCGTACGGTTTGTACTTAAATGCAAATTTTAATTAAAATTCCAAAGCATCCTGCACCTGATCAGTCTAACGTTTTACAAATAAAAGATGGCCGCTTTGTTTTACCTTTCACGTTAAAAGCGGAGCTGAGGGTAGTGTTCGGTAACTTACCGATAATCCTGTCGCTGTCAGCCGCCTCTCGTCCGCAACACCCTGTTTCAGGCTTCGGCGGGAAGCTTGTTACAGGGCACTGCCCTTGGTTGCCATCTCCGCGATGCGCCAGCCCATGAGCGGGGAAAAACGGACTCGACGTCACATAAGGATTATTGAAATAATTTCTAGGCGGTGACTGAGTATACCCGTAACCACCATCGTCTCCTTGATTAGGATAACCAATAGCATTTCCATTCCCATTATCAGAACCCCAACCGTTATTGTTTTGTCGGCCGTTTCCGAAATCGTAGCCGTTTGGATTCTGCTGATTCGGATAATTATAGCCTGTGTTTGGGTCATCATAATTATTTGGATTACCGTAATTATTGTAATCTAAATTTCTGTTGCCAACAGTGGGCTTTACGTTTGGGTCGTCACAACATACCTGAAAAAAATTTAGTTATGTTGAATAATGTTACATCACTACATAGTATAAAACAAAGTCGCTTCCAGCTGTCTGTCTGTCCCTATGTATGCTCTTTTCTCTCTCTATAGATCATTAAAAGTGCGCAACGGATTTAGATGCAGTTTTTTTAATAGATAGAATAGGAAGGTTTATATGTATAATACATTCATAATACAGTTCCCTTACGAAACCGGGGAGGGTCGCTAGTTATAAATAAATCAATCTGTATTTTCTATAATGATAAAGCTCCAATTCGTCGATGTTTAATTGCAATTATAAAAATATATTTTTACGGGAAGCCGTTAATTATTTTCCGATAGTTTGGTAGCTGTCATCCAACTTTTAATTGTGAAATTTTCGTGTAAATATGTTACACAGCTCGATGGATTCATAATTACACGGTTATTTATGAAACCATTTTATCGTGTTGCATTTACGCTTCAAGTATTTTTAATGACATATTTGGTGATTAACGGTAATATCTGGATAAATTGCTGCTTTTTCTGTATTAACGAGGAAGAGGATTTTGAGCACTGAGTAAAGGTAGTATATAGTATTTACATATATATAGAGCAGTGGTGGCCCAGTGGTAACGGTCCCGATTTACGAGTTGTAGGTCGCGGGTTCAAACCCAGCGCATTACTTTGTGTAATTTATTTCATCACCACTGCTCTCAAAACGGTAAAGGATAACATCGTGAGGAAACCGGCATGTCCTGGAACCAAAAATTCGAAGACATGTGACATCCACCAATCCGCACTGGGCTCGCGTGGTATATTACAGCCCATTCCCTTTCCTAGAGAGGAGGCCTGAGTCCCAACAGTGGGAACATTACAAGGCCGATAATAAAATAGTATATAAAAAAATAGTATTTACATAGTCTCCTTTAGCGATGTTGGAATATCCGAAGAGCTTGCCGTATTCCTT
This sequence comes from Mythimna separata, assembly GCA_030763345.1. NCBI lineage: Eukaryota > Metazoa > Arthropoda > Insecta > Lepidoptera > Noctuidae > Mythimna > Mythimna separata. The sequence continues at coordinate 10,434,054 of CM061172.1, read as the reverse complement.
GGCGCTGGGTGAAGCACACGGGTGCGCGATCTGCCATGCTTCTTGCTCTTGCTTACTTAGTATCCCATATGATGCACATTGAGCCACTTTTACACACTTGGAACAAGCTGAATAGAAATTAAAAAGATTATGTTATAAAATACATAAAGATTTTGGGTTATTTAGGAACTTGCGCAGTATTTAAAAAACGAATTAGTGGACACTCTAAAAAATAAAATAAGAAAACATGGGATACACAATAGATACAGGTGAGAGATGGTTAAACGCGAGCCTATGCATAATAAAAAATAAAGAAAAAAATATGAAAAAAATGATAACATGACAGAAAAATTTACCATCAGCAGAAACAGTCGTAATCAATGATACTGCGATGAAACTAATAGCTAAATAGGTCTTCATTGTTATAGATAAGTAACTATCAGAAACGTGTCAACACTTCACTTCTATGGAACACAATGTTTTCTCATGAACACTCCCTAATGACTGCCACGAAGATACTATAGCATCGGAGTCAGATGCTCCACTAATTATTATCAGGCAACGGAGGAAATGTGGTATTTAATACTAATTAGCAGTCGCATCGATGATTGGACTAATAGTTTTTTTTTGTTTTGTTCAGTTTTGTTGATGACCATGATTATGAGGAAATCATCAGATTCTTGGAAAGACGCGATACTTTTACATGTTTTTTTATATGAAGATTTCTGTGTCATGGGGAAATTTTTCTTATCTTTTCCTTCCTTTTAATTCTTTTCTTTTCCTCCAATTTAATCGCCCTTTACATCTTCATCTTGTTGTGTTTGTTTATCATTTAATCGGCCAATCAAAAGCAGAATGGATTTTAATAGAATTTGGAAGGCAAGTAGCCCATGGCTTTTACCTCGCCGTCCGGTCTCCCGGTATCTAAGAATCAAGCTTGAGTCGAAGGGTCGTTGTGTTCTACACCCGTCGCAAAAAAATGACGGCAAAGTGGACTAGAGTCTCTCGCGCCACCCACAGAGGGAAAGTAATTTGATGGTTGCCTAAAAAAAAAATAGTCCATGGGCTAAACTAGAACATAAGATATTTTTAATTCCAAGATCCAAGTTCTCGTGGGATAATTTTCCACTTCCACGTGGGCTGAACCACCAACAAAAGTTTATTAACAAATAAGGTTTATTAAAGTACCTACTACGCGTGTATTTTCATAGTGCTTCAAGCTCAAAGGGCGCCATTAGGGTTGCCAAACACAAATCACAATTACACCTATCCAGAGTCAGGGATTTTAGGGGCTGTAGTGAATAATGATGGCTTGGGTAGTCAGCCTAATATCGTGCTTGAAAGGGGCGCGAATGGCGTGGATGGCGCGATGGTGGCCGTGGAACTGTGTGTGCAGATAGTTTACAAAAATCTGTGTGTTACTGTGTGTGATAGCTTCATAATTTTTGCTCTTGGGGTTAGAACTCTTCGAATGACTTGTCTCGCTTTTTTTTCTATATTACATAAACCAGTACTTGACTGCAATCCCACCTGATGGTAAGCAGCGATGTAGTCGTTGATGGTGAGGCGTACTATTTTATTAAGAGCCTATTCACTCTAGTCTTGAAGACACCCTGGGTGAAGCAAGAGGGGATATTTAGACTTTTAATGTCTAATTCTAAAATGTCAATGTTGGCGCAGTAGTTGAGCAATAAATTGCTGCGCTGCGTGTCACTGGTTCGATTTCTGCACGGAACAAATATTTGTGTACAGACAGTTGACCGGTTTGGGTGTGTTGTGTATGGTTTATGAGTATGTAAACGCACTCAGGACGTACCTAAGAGTAATATTCCTAAAAGACCTATGGGGTTTCGATTAAAATATAACCCTACCGTATAACTTCGTGTTCCTGGACCACTGTAACTCTTTCAAACAGTACCTTCAGCAATTATTTCGTAAACATAAAACGATGATTGAGATATAACTAAGGGTAGTAAAAGAACCATTCAAAATATTTACTTACCTATGTCAAAAAACCCCACTGCACTTTTATCAATAAACCCGGACGTAGTTAAAAAGCAACGAAAATAAGTTAAACGTCACCTACTGCAACCGTTTTTAGCGGTCGGGTTTCTTGACGCAAATCATTTCTTTTATTTCCTACATTTGCGTCAGTAATATTGTTGGAATTCGTCTCCTTGATTCCTTAATTTTGATACTAATAATTTTCCTGCCTTTGTTCCATATCACTATGGGTCGGTGCAAAACATTTCTTCCATTCAATTCTGTCAACCGTCATACTATCAATGACTACCTTTTCTTTAGTATTAATCTTCACACAAGACTATGTCTTTGGCATCACTTACAAAATGGCAGTCATTATTTTGTTCCTTCATTATTCTTAATTACTCAGATACCCGCGAAACGAGACACAATAGTAAAACAATAACAGCGCGGTCTCATAGGACCGGTTGGGGATTCAAACGCTAGAATATGGTTATGTCACTACAGCATGGAAGATGAATCCAGTGATATCTCATTTGTTAAAATCTTTGTACTTCTTTTTATGCACCTAAGTAACATGTCTCTTCATCACGCTAGGTTGACTGGTAGAGAATGCCTAACGCATTAGTCCACCTTTGTACCTTTGATTAAAAAAATAAATTATTGAAATCTATCCAGCCTTATGGGCTACAAAGTGTGCAAAAGAAATGCACATACAAACATTGATAGTTAGGTATGTATCTAACTACTTTTAGAGAACATTCTTCAAGAGTTGCCGGGTAGAAAGACTGAAAGTTTCTTATTACCTACCTAAGAAATCTTCCCTTTAAAATATAACAACTATAGTATGATTACATTTTTAAAACTCCTTTCTTCGAAAGTGCAGTCCACTATTATGATTTTGGTTTACCAACTTACCAAGCACTTACCTTCTAGCCGTGTCCACGAATACAGAAAAGCTTAATACAAAACAAACACAATACATAATAGACTTTAAAACTGATTCAATTTTCATAAAAGATAAGCTAAAAGAAGGCAAAAGTTCCAAAGCAGATGCATTTCAAACGGAATTTGTGGAATTCGCAAAGTGAATTGAAAAGCAGTGGTAATTGGTGCTAGTACTGTCTGGTAGGGTAGAGAATCGACGTGAAGCGCGCCGCACCGGGCCGCACCGGGCCGCAACGGGCCGCGCCGTGCCGTACCGTGTGACAGAAACTCAATTAGCAGCGAAATACACGCTCTTTAACATACGAAATCAAACGTTTGAGTATTTGCCCTCAACGGGGAATGGCTCTGACAAAACACCGTTTGTAATTTTGCGCTTTAGGATTGAGTGTTTCAATCTAGTCCCTTTATGAATACCTGGAACTAATTTCATTACAGACCCTATCCGCTGTTACTAATAAAATAATACTGAACAAGATAGTAGCTTTTATTAGTTTTCGTAATTACTTTTGTCCTAACATACCTATCTAGTAATAAAATTAGGATTGCTGGCAATATTAGATATTAGCTTTTGTTAACGGGTTCACATGCGTTAGTAATAAAATTATTCGAAGGGAACATAATTATGTATGTTCCCTTCGAATAATTTTATTATTACACTTTTAGCCCTGAGAGTACCTACTGAGTGTAAAAGTGTAATAATACTAGTATCTATACATATAATAAAACAGTAAAATTGTGCATCGTTTGCCGCAAATGGCGCCAAAAGTACTGAACCGATCCTGTTCAAATTTTGCATACATAATCCTTATAGGACCCTTTTTGCTTTAGGCTATATTTTATCACGCTATTTGCTATCGGGGGTGAGCAATATTGCATTTTGTCGGTTTTGAACGAGTTGCCCCGAGTTCGAATCCCACCTACAATTTATATTTCTGTCAATGTTTTATCTTATTGTTTTTGGAAAAAAAAAATACTTTTACCATTTTTTCATAAAAAAATCAACATTCCTATTTGATTTTTCCCAAATATTTTGTAAAAACTAATCAAAACACGTTATAAAATCCAAACGTCCACGAAATTCACGTACTACAATGTTACATTAGTCCATTTAGCTGCAAATTTATCTACTGAAATAAAAATCATCACGCTATCATCGACGAAGAGCGGGGCAGTCATTTATGACATTTATATGAGAACGTCTATTTTGCTTGGTATTCATCGAACACTGCAGCGTGATTGGTTAATGACTAGGCTGGGACGTAACACGGTGGTGGTTCGAATCCCAGGAGATGTTTTAGATTTTTTTAATTTTTGTAAAAAAAAATTTCACATATTTTTGCATTCTCACAATTTTTTTAACAAAAATATTACCTAAAAATATTATTATTATTGTTTTTTATTGTCACACTATCATCTGCCCTTTTCTTTCATATCAGTCCTTACACAATCCATCCATCTTTTCTTTGGCCTTCCTCTCCTTCTCCATTCATCCACATGTAAATTCAGAACTCTTTTGGTAACGTGCACATGACCATACTAAGACAAACGATTTCCTTTCAAAATACAAACATCCATTTAATTTTTTTTAACTAAAGGCGATTTATATTTTAGGTGATTTCTTCCACTCTAGGAAGGAGCACGAGGGGATGTCAGACTTTCACTGACCAAAACCCACACCTTTGTATGTTCCTTCTTCGCCTTGCATTCCAGGACTCCGGGTGGAGGTGATCAGCAGTAACGACCTCTCACGTCCGGTCCTGGTACAGAGAGAGAAGGTATAGAAAGCAGTCATCACTTCCTTACGCAAATGAAGCGAAGAAGGTAGCAGAAAGCGCAAAGATGATGCCCTTGGCATTACGAGTCGCAGGGCGATACCATGATACCGTTAGCGCGGAGTTTTGGACGGTGCACTATTGGCATTTCGCTGTTGAATAAAGACTGGTCTTAGTCGACTGACGTTGCGTTATGTGCCACGCGCACCTAAAAGAGATACGCATAAGAGAACGGCCCTAACGGGCTTCGATAGCTGGAAAATTGTTCGTATTCTAAAGGAACAAAGTGGGTATTTTTTACTGCTCTGCATGCTCTACCCGTAAAAATCGAGAGTTTACAGACTGCGTTCGATCATCAGCATGTGAAGTCGACTAGGTGAAAATACTCGCACACAAGAATTCGTTTATTATTCTCACTAAAGAAAAACATTTATTTGGTGTATTAGGGTGTCAGTCAAATACCGCACCAGAAAATTCCTGCCTGAATAAACAGGTAATATAAACACAAAAAAATGATGGTGATCGGTAAACGCCCTATACATATGACACCTGGGAAGTGTCCAAGTGGCGATGGGAGGGGTCTAAGGATGTCCTGTTTCGCACGGTTTCAGCCACGTTGCTTCACTCTAGGAGGTGACTGCTTTCCATTCCTCCTCCCAGCTCATACCATGATCTGAACTAGGGTAGGAGGATTCTGATTTTGACCCGCAAACAGTACGGCGGTAATCCGCCCTAGCGGGGTAACTTCGATCGTAAGGTCCACCGTGTCTTCCCTCCGAATCCAAAACATCTACCTCCCGAAACACTCATGTTCGGTTAGGACCTGCGTAAAGCGCTTGCGCTTAGAGTGAATTTATCATAGTAATAATCATGGTCTGCCAATATTAGTCGCCCTAGAATGTAAATTGCAACTAAAAGAACACTGTGGAATTTAGTTGGTAAAAGTCTGATACTCTCTCTCAGTCCACCTAGAGTTGGAGAAGGTATTTGGTGGTTACCCAACAAAAAAAGAGGCAAATACTAAAGGCGATTATCGGCCCTAATTTGGTTTTTTGAAGAACAAATCATTTTCATTTTGGTTTTATCGCAATATGAAGTAAACTAACGACTTTACCCATAGAGTAGGCAATTAACTATTTAGAACGTGAACTCTGCGGCTCTGTGCTTCATTGATGTTTTTAAGGCAATTGACGTCGTGCGGAAGAAAAACCCGGGTGTTACCATTGGGTGGATCGCCCGGAGGACACGTTAGATCATAAAGCACTGGTGGGCCACGCTTAGGCGGAGCACCACCGTGTCCTTGTGGGGACGATCGGTGACAGCAACCTCTCGCGCTGGGCACTGGTACAGGCCATGATCCAGAGCGAGAAGTAGTGGCAAATAGTCTCCTCACGCCCCAGTCGCTGGGATTCCGACCCCGATTTAGAGCCACCGTAGGAGTGGCTTGCGAATGGCGAGTAATGGGTAGTTTACCATCTGGCTGTCCGGTAATGATCCAAACGGTCAACCGTGGGTATTGTTCCACGCGTGCTTCAAAGAGATGTCAGCAAACTGTAGGTGCCCAGCAGGTTCGAAGCCTCTGGGGCCATGGGTGAGCTTCCGAAAGGAAAACCCGGGACCCTGGAACGAAGGCAAAGAAGGAACGGGGTGAGGTTTATTCAGTAAAAGTCTAACTCACCCTCTGAGAAGTCATTCTGATGATTTTCCACCTAAACAAGAAACCTGGGCACGCCGTCATTGCGGCGGTAAGTTCCCTCTTTGAGAAGTAGTTGGAAAGAGGTCCTCACGTTCCGTATGCCGCAGGTCCTCACCAGACACGGTAAGTTCGGGAGGCTCCTGCATCGGATTCAGGGGTAAAGGGCGCCCCAGCCAGACTTGGGCGCACTGTCTGGACCGCCCGGAGGACACGGTGGAGCACACGGTAGAGGTATTGCGGGCGCCTTCTTCTGCGAAGCAGTAATGCTAGCCAAGGAGGCGGCCGGCCGCGAGCGCGAAAGGGAACGACCCTCACGCCCCCGCTGTCAGGATCACGAGAACGATTTCCGACCACCGTAGGCGCAAGCTTGCGGACGGCGAACACTGGGTAGCTTGCCGTCCAGCAGTTCGGTAATAACCCGGACCGAGTCAAGTCGTCAACTGTTCCACGAGCGCCTCAAGGAGATGTCAGCAAACTGTAGGGCGCGGCAGGGCCGAAGCCTCTGAGCACGTGGATCTGTATTCCGAAAGATAAGCTCGGTGTCCCAAAATTGAAGGCAACACAGGAACGGGGGTGGCGTTTAGTCAGTAAAAGTCTGACATGCCCTCGCGCTCCATTTAAGAGCGGGAGAAGTCATTCTGATGATTACCCATCTGAATAAAAAAACCTAAACAAGAAACCTACTGGGGCTATGGTTTCGCTTCTGAAAGGGAGACCCTGGAACGTAAGGCAAGGAAGGAATATAGAAGTGAGTCTTAGGCAGTAATAATCTGACACGCACTTCCGCTTCACACAAGAGCAAAAGTCATTAAATGATTTCCCAACTAAAAAAGTACTAATTGGAGTTTTAACTTAAACAGTTTTATGTAAAATTAATTAATCAGATCTTTTCGGAAGTATAGGATTAGATACTTAGATTACTTTTGTGCAGTTTTACGAACTTAACGCGGACGAAGTCGCGGGCAACAGCTAGTACGAGTATATAATAAAAGTATGTGTTATTCCAGTCATGGTCTACTAATCTACTTGAGTGTCCATTTAAATCAGTTCAGCCGTTTAAGTGTGAAAGAGCTCCAACGTACATAGAAACTTTTGCCTCGACTATAATACTCGTATTTATGTAAAGTGCGATATCTATTGGGTTAGGCAGCGAGGTACCAACAAAGGCTGATGAACTAGCTAGAAATTGGAAATCAAAAATTTATCAAATAGTTCATTAACAGGCACTTATGAATTTGATATGAAATTTAAAAAACCGGCCAAGTGCGAGTCGGGCTCGCGCACAAAGGGTTCCGTAGCAGCAAATATAATAACTTAACCAAAATTACAGTTAAATCAACCTATCTCAAAAACTATAAGAGATACTTTGATCAAACCAAAAATCGTTGAAAGAGTTAATTAGCATGCATCACCTCTATTTTTTTTAGAATTTTATACCCCGTAGTTATAAAAATAGAGGGGGGGGGACATACTTTTTACGACTTTGAGAGCTGATATCTCAAAAACCGTTCACTTTAAGAAAAATGTTTTTTAGAAAACTTTATATCATTTTAAAAGACCTTTCCATTGATACCCCACACGGGTATGTACATCGAAAAAAAAATTTTCATCCCTCAGTTACATGTATGGGGGGCCCCACCCCCAATTCTTTTTTTTACTATTTAGTGTCATAATTTTGTAGCGGTTCATACAACACATATTCCCATCAAATTTCATCACTGTAGTACTTATAGTTTCCGAGTAAATCGGCTGTGACAGACGGACAGACGGACAGACGGACAGACGGACATGACGAAACTATAAGGGTTCCGTTTTTGCCATTTTGGCTACGGAACCCTAAAAAATGAAGCTAATTTGCACGGTCCAAAGCGTAGATCTCTATGGATAAGATTGTGCAAGAAACTCCATTGATACTCTTAACGTTTGAATCCCCAACCGGTCCTATGAGACCGCGCTGTTATTGTTTTACTATTGTGTCTCGTTTCGCGGGTATCTGAGTAACTACATCATGTTATTTTTTGTCGCTTTACTCGGAAAGCATGTTAAGCCGTAGGTCCCGGCTTTCATTTGCAGATCTTTGGCAGTCGTTACGGATAGTCAGAAGCCAGTAAATCTGACTCCAGTCTTGCCATTAAGTGCCGTGTTACCTCAGTTAATGGGTTGTGGAGGTCTGATAGGCAGCCGCTCCTCGTAAAATACTGGTATTCAGCTAAATCCGGCTTGACTGGAAGCCGACCTCAATACAGTCGGGAAAAGGCTAGGCAGATGAGGCATTTTTTGTCGCTTTACTCAACAAAATACTAACCTGTAGTATCAACTTGACCATTGTTTATAATGACATCAACTGACAATAATCTCTATCAAGTCAATTAACTGACGTTTATCGGGATCGTTAAAGTTCAATTATATGGCGGTGCCGATGTCGACAGTACAAAGGTACTCTCAGTGAGTGCGTGTTGGAGTTTCCCTTGTATTCATGTTTCTGCAGCGTCATTGTGCGTAGGCTGTTCATATGTGGACACTTCCAAATTCCTGACATATTATTGTAATAAATGATACTAAAGGTAGCATTCCGTTCTTAGCGACCACGAGTTGCGACCGCGACTGGTCCGCGCATCCCACTGCCTAGTATGGATTTGTATGGAGTACTATAGTCTTTTTACATAGCATGGGTTGGGTGACAGCAATAATATGCATCTTTGCGAGAAAAGGATAGACAGGTACATTGTATGAATCTGACAGCTGTCATCGAAACCATCCTATAAAAAATTTTGTTTAAATAAATCAGGCGACCGCGTTGCGCGACCGGTGCTATATAAATCTTATATGCGGCTCCTAAGTCCTAGCAGTGGGTCGCGCAACCCGGTCGCGGTTGCTAAGAACCAAGTGAAGTAGAACTACAAGTGAAGTTGGACTATGCCTTGATGACTTGTAATAACAAGTTAAACTAACTTCTGTCAGCGTGACTGAAGAAAATTATTCCAAAGGAACATACTCCCGGGATATACTGTCTTGGTCCTGGATATAGTCTACCTGTGTGACGGAAGTAGTAAAAAACGTACATATAAACTTTCACCTTTATAGGTATTTGTGTGATATGCACGTAATTTTGCTGTCGTTTTTCTGTTCAATTAAGGTACCTAGCGTAATGTATCGGCTTATCTACGGGAGGGGGGGGGGGGGGGGGAGGAAGTGGGTTTTAATTTAATTGTGTTCATAATAAAAACACTATCAGTACAGTTACTTTCAAAATTAACTTTAAATATCGAGTTATATTTTGTTTGTAACACGATTTATCTTAGGGCCCTCGCCCACGGGGCCTTTTTGCGCGGCTGACGCGCTACAAGAGAGGGAGGTTGGCCCGTGAATGAAAAACAAAAGCAGTCTACATACAAACGGCACACGGGCGTGCGATAGACGCGCTGCAGACGCGATGCAGTAGCGCGGATGACGTGCGTTTGCATCGCGACTGAGAATCGTGGCGTAGGCGGGGGAAGCCGCTAGCGACTGCATCGGCGAGGCCCCATAAAGAAATTTTGTGCGACTGTATCCGCAATTGTAAATACACTAGACACTGGATTTCAACTATCTATGTAGTAAATAAATTCTCTGATTATGCTAAAACAGTTATTTATATGAGAGAGAGTTTTCAAACACACTTGTTTTTTATATAATATAAACTAGTGCTCGACTGCGATCCCACCTGATGGTAAGCAGTAATGCAATTTTAGATGGTGTGGCGCACTAGTTTATTAAGAGCCTATTCACTCTAGCCTTGAAGACACCCAATTTATAATTGGACGGGAAGACCGCAGCAGGCAAACTATTCCAGTCCTTCGATGTACGCGGTATAAACGACGAACACACTAGTGTGTTTGTGAAAATGGCATAATATTATAGTAATACTATGTCATTTTCTTATATAAATTGTTCAGGCTGAACGGTAATTTCTAAATCTCTTTAATAAGTAAAGCCGGGATAAGTCTTGAGGTATTAAAATGCGGCAGAACTTCGAACTAAGGGCAACAGAGCTGGCAGCCACATAATGTAGACACTAAATACCTTGGAAATGGGCCAGAAACTGGATTCCGAAACGTGTACAGGATAATTTTGAAGAATTAGTTGTTCTTGGAATGTAGAAATTAGAAAAGCGTAGAGGAGTTATTGTTAGTTGTTTATTCAGGCATGGTTGTAGTTTGGTTAGTACAGGCCGTAGTGTTCATTCATGTATGATTGTAATTGGTCTTGAGGCTATCTACCGTAGGCGTAAAATATTGTGACTTATTGTCAAATAAGCGTTCTGTAATTACTTTATGATATGTGTGTTTTCAATTCACGTACATTTTTGGATATGCTGTCGAAACTTTATATTCTGGAACCGTGGATAAGGACGAGAGACAGTAACTAGTCTCAGTTACGTCATTCTTTCGACAAAAACAATCTGAAGATTCCTCTCACATCAAAATAATTGAACTTTGAAAGTTACCAAAATACAATCATAAAAATTAGCATTTCGATTCTAACAATGTTATTTTTTTATTTTATAAATAAACTCGCGCGATTCTTACCTAGTTTCAATTTGTATTTTACAAATGCTACAAAACTTTATTCACTATTTATATAAGAACTTATAAAAAATACTTAAGCAGCTATAAAATAAAAATAAATTAAAACAAAATAATAATAAAAATCCCTTATCTAATTACAAGCAACTAAAACAACAAAACAAAACTAAACAATTTAAAATACGGCGTCAAAAAACTCTTCCCCAACGCTGTCGACTGCTAATTTGCCCAAAAGACTGGGGACATTGCCACGCTACGCTATACGGCAATGTTTTAAATTCCTCTGGGTCGGTATGCAAGTCTGGAATCCATCATAATAAACGTAAACTTTCTCCTTAAGACTGAGTGGCTCTCTGCTACACCTAGGTGTGCAAGGAGTTTCTATTACTAGCTAGACTGAAAGTACACAATGCTCTAATGCTCTTGAGAATACAAATATTCCGACTGTGTGTGTAGTTTTATTCTTAGAAAAAGATAATTAATTATTTGTCTGACAGACCTAACTGTGTTAAGTAATAACACGTCTGTACCTATTCCCTGAAGGGGAAGGCAAAGCTATATTAAAGTCATCGCTCATTGGGCTGCAGGAATGTTTGAAAGAGCTACCGTGGACCTTGAACACAAAGGGCTAAATAAATAAATAATAAATCATCATCATCATCATCATTTCAACCGAAAGACGTCCACTGATGGACATAGGCCTCCCTCAAGCGCCGCCACAACGACCGATCCTGTGCGTCTCGCCTGGTTGCGGGAATCCGATATCCATCGGATTCCCGCAACCCTCGCCAGGTCGTCGGTCCACCCTTGTGGGAGGCCTTCTGACGCTGCGTCTTCCGGTACGTGGTCGCCACTCCATAACTTTCCAGCCCCATCGGCCATCTGTTCTACGAGCAATGTGCCTTGCCCACTGCCACTTAAATTTGGCGATTCTTCGGGTTATGTCGGTAAACTTGGTTCTCAAAGGGCAATTAATGTTGCCCGGACGTTCACCAGGTGGGAGCATTGAGGAGTCAGGACCAGACATCTGTCAAAACGCTTATTTTAATGATATTTTAGACATCAACGTATTGTTATATACGTTTTCACAGGTAAAGACCTGATGGTTAAGTGGCACCAGCTGGTTGTGTGAATATTCCTGAACATCCTCATTGAAAGAACACAGGTGAGTTTTTGTCCGTAAAAGTCTTACGCACCCCCTTACTTCGCTATGGAGTGGGAGACGTAATTTGATGATTGCCCAACTCAAAAAAATAAAACTCATTTCGGCAGCATTTTTTTAAGTTTCTAATTCTAAGAAGCAGGCTACTTCTAAAGTAGCCTACTAGCTTCTAAACAGTTTAATAATATGGTTTTAATACCAGGATTTTTTAAAGTATGTCTAGTTTACATTCTCGTATTATAACCACCGAATACCTACTACCGGGTTTAGCTTTGAAACTAGCCTCGACGACAGAGTAACTCTCTGCCTCGACTTTACAATTTACTCGGTCATAAACATATTGTTAGGCGTCGATGTTTTTATGCTAAAAGGCTGTCAAGCTGGAAAATAATGTGTGAACTAGACGAACAGTTTCTATTTTGATTTTATTTATAGTGAAGATAATAGGCTCAAAGATAAAAACCGGGCAAGTGCGAGTCCGACTCGCGCACTGAGGGTTCCGTAGTAACTTACCTATAAAAACAGTTCAATCGAACAATTCGACAGTCTCGAAATTTACGTTTTTTGCAGTATAAACGGACGAATCTTTTTTTCCCGTCACTTTACCAATTGAATTGAAAATTGATTTTTGCACAGCTTCAAGGGACCACGGGCCCAATTATATGGTGTTAATTTCAACTCAATACCTCTAACTTACCTATGAATAAAGTTCTATTCTCGAATCGAGCGTTGAAGATTTTTCAAAAAAATAATTCTTGTGACGTAACAACAAATTTTCAGTTTTCAGACTTTTCCCTATATGAGTGCTATAAAACGTTGCTTCATGCCAAATTTCAAGATTCTAGGACGACTGGAAGTACCCTTTAGGTTTTGATTCCCTTGCGAGTACTTGCGAGTTTCAAAATATGCAGCTTAAATTGCTGTTTCTTTTGATTGCGTTGACATAGAAGTTTGATTTTGTTACAGCTTAAAGGTATTATAGACCTGAGTATTTGGTATGAATTTCAATTTAATACCTGTACGCGTTTATGAGGAAATGGGTAGTAAGTTTAAAATTATTAAAAAAAAAATATATTATGTGATGTAACTAAAAATTTATGGTTTTCGTAATTTTTCCTTTATCTATGCTATAAGACGTTGCTTCGTACCAAATTTCAAGATTCTGAGTTCACGGGAAGTACCCTGTAGGTTTTGATTCCCTTGCAAGTGTCGAAAATTTGCGGCATAAACGGCTGTATCTTTTGATTGCGTTGGCTTAGAAGTTTGATTTTTTCACAGCTTCAAGGGACAGTAGACCTGAGTAATTGATATAATTTTCAGCTTCATACCTCCACGCGTTCCTGAGAAAAAGGGTCTTGACAGACGGACGGACAGACGGACAACAAAGTGATCCTATAAGGGTTCCGTTTTTTCCTTTTGAGGTACGGAACCCTAAAAAGACAAGTCTTTAAAACAAAAGCTAATATTATAAATGTTAATGTTGGTACGTACCTATGTTTATGTGTAAGTAAGTAATTCATTATTTATGGCCCTATAAATAACTTCAGTATTTCTGATGGCTTACGTCAAATCGTATGGAGCACAAACCGTCCCCTGCGGTTTAGGTTACTGCTCCGCGTCCGTGGGTCGCGTGAGATTATATTATGCCTTCTTAGATAAATGGGCAATCTAAAACTATTTTTTAAATTATGTATTACAATTTGATACAAAAGCAGTTTCTGAGATTAGCAAACTTTTCAGCTTTATAATATGGACCACCGTTTACCACCGCGCTTAGAGTTTGAGTTCAAATTGACGTTCAGTTTGAAACGTGTACACACGTTAAAAACTTAGGCTACTGAAAACTTTGTTTCACTACTAACTTTCAACACAAACAAACCCAGTTCACACAACTTCTGATACCGTAATTGTCGCATTGATATCTATTATTTATTTCGCACCCACCCTACCGTTATTTTTCTCAGACAGTGTTACTTTGACGGCCCTCGACAAATATCTGGTTTCAATTTTCTCTCAATTAACTTCAGGTTACGTTGAAGTCGACAAGTAGCACTTAGTTGTAATGGGTCTGTGTGGCGAGGGGCCCTCGGGACCCTTCGTATTTACTGTTATATCGGAAGGGTTGCTATGTCCCATTGTGTCCCGTCTCGCGGTCCTGCCGACCGTGGTTTGCTGAACTTTGCCGTCCGCTTGTCAAGTTAGTTGAAAGGATACATTGTGCTTGTGTCATTCGTTCGGCTTCTTATTATTTGTTGTTCAATAGATATCGGAAGTTTGGAGATTGTTCAGTGGATTGGAAATTCTTTATTCGTTTTTGCTGACATTAAAGGCATGCTTAATGTGTTTTTGGACATGACTTGTAACAATGAGGGTAGAGTTTTGGCAGCGAATCTTACACCGCATTTAAAAATGTATTAGTAAAAAGAAAATTACCAGCTACTTAGCACAATTAATTTGACTATTTCATGTGCAATGTTTTAAGTAAATACCTCTCCATTATAGTTCTGAAAATTACAAAGTAAATTAAAAAATAATACGTGTCGTATAAAACTTTTCAGCGTGTTTACTCCTCTAATCCGATTGACGTGACTCCCGCGTCCTCACTCATGTCCTAATGGACAAACTGTATAAAACAAACTTCAGACAAGGATCCCTTTTTGCGGAGAAACGCGGGGGAGTGCAGCTATACTGGCCAGTAATAAACATGGCAAGTGTATGAGACAGTAAATTTAAAGATAGTGAGTGAATGCGGCTTTTGTAGCGCACAGAATGTTTCGGGTCACTGGGTTTTATGAGAAATTTTGAGCTCCATTTTTATTTTTTTTGGGTGAAAAATCATCAAATAACTCCTCTGTTAGACTTTTACTGACTAAAACCTACATGTGTTCATTCAGTTTCATTTTGCGTTTCTCTTTCGAATAATCCCGGAGCGCAAATTTTGAACGTCTATACCTATTGTCATCATCATCATCATTATTCTAAGCAAAGTAAAAAACACCAAAAATCTCGTATTTCCCGGGATCTCATCATTAGATCCTGTTCTTGGGACCATGGGACTAACTGAGATGGTTACTTTACAAACTAAAAGAAACTTTCCCAATCGGTCCAAACGTGTAGGAGTGATCCGATTACTCCTACACGCTTGGACCGATTTGGCAAAGATTACATAAAAAGAAATAAATCCGAAGAATTAAGCACTTCCTCCTTTAAAAAAGTCGGTTAATAAGTCCCTGTTTCTGGAGTGAAAATGAACGCAAATAAATGTGACAAAGCGGTAGACGCGCGTTAGATGCGGTTGAGTGAAAATTCAACAACCTGTCGGGTCACTTGACTTGGCCTTAATTTATGACGCGTCCGTAATTCCTTTCCCGAAGTTGGGAATAAATGATGTTGTTACATTTCTTGCTAGTAATGAAATGCATATACTTGGCTTATACACTGTAGGTATTGGAGAGGGATGGCACATGTCTTTGAATTTTTTGGTTCTAGGACATGTCAGTTTCCGTTTAATTATACAAAGTAATGCCTG
Source organism: Mythimna separata (assembly GCA_030763345.1). Classification (NCBI taxonomy): domain Eukaryota; kingdom Metazoa; phylum Arthropoda; class Insecta; order Lepidoptera; family Noctuidae; genus Mythimna; species Mythimna separata. The sequence goes on along the minus strand of CM061172.1, from coordinate 10,418,420 downwards.
GCCTGGCTGAAATTGAACCCGCGACCTACTCGTACGTCGGAGAAGTTACCACTAGTCCACCCCTGCTACTTACTCGTAAGGTGAATAAATCTGGGTAGCCCTTAAACTTTCGCTTTTACAATGTTAAAATAATTATAGTATGATAAGTTGTATTTGTTTTAAGATGATTTTTTTTCAAATATTTTTTAATTATGACGATACGAGACGCACAGGACCGTTTGTTACAGCGACACTTGGGGGAGGCCTATGTCCATGTGTATATGTATGTGTAGTGGATGTCTTTCGGCTGAAATGGTGATAATGACTTTTTAATAATGAAAAACAAAAGTTTAAGATGTTTTTCCTGAAAATGGTCGTTATATTACGAGTATGTTTTGGTATATAAAGAATTATTATTAAGATTAAGTAATAAAAGAACTGCAATATTTTCGGTAAAACAGAAAGCAAAAGTTAATAAATGACGAACTTACCCCCCTTGCACGTGTCGAAACATCGATCATGGCTCTTAGACGACAACTGGGGTTCTCACCCTACGCCAAACATTTTCTATTATACTGCATGACTCTGTTACGATACGTGAATAGTTTAGCTTTGATATTTCATACAAGTATTTCGCTAGCGACTTCGCTCGCGAGAGTTCTAGGAATATTATAAAGGCGAAAGTTTGTATATATGGATATTTGGTGTATTTCGATGAAATTTGGTATACAGCACATGGTCTACGTCCTGGGATAGTATATATATAGGATAACATTTATCCTGGGGATAATGTTCTACTATTACGCAGGTGAAGCCACTAGCAGTTGTTAGTGTTTTCTTAAAAAAATGTAACGTTAGTGCTCGCCTATGTCATAAAAATAACTTTTGTGCGAAGTTGCACATTCCTAGACCCAATAGTTTTGGCTGTGTGTTGATATGTCGATTTCGGTCAGTCAGCTTCTGTATACTCGTATATTATATTATATATATGTACAGAGACTAGCTTCTGCCAGCGGCTTCGCCCGCATGAAAGTAAGTAATAAATAAATAGCCTATGTTACTCAGTGAAGATGTAGCTTTTAAAATCGATCGAGTAATTTTTAAGTTGAATAAGAAAAAGTTTAAGGTTTTTATTTGTTTATATGTAACGACAAACAAATAAAAACCTTAAACTTTTTCTCTTTATAATATTAGTTTAAGAGCAGTGGTGGCCCAGTGGTAACGGCCCGACTTACGAGTTGTAGATCGAGGGTTCAAACCCAGCTAGGTGCATTACTTTATGTAATTTATTTCATCGCCACTGCTATCAAAACGGTGAAGGAAAACATCGTGAGGAAACCGGCATGTCCTAGAATCAAAAAATCGAAGACATGTGACATTCACCAATCCGCACTGGGCCCGCGTGGTGGATTACAGCCCATTCCCTCTCCTAGAGAGGAGGCTTGAGTCCCAACAGTGGGATTATTATAAGGCCGATAATGCTAATATAAGTTTAGATAGAAGATAGATATGGAATATGTTGTTAGAAAACGCTGTCTACCTTAAGCAATAACAAGATTAGGGATTTTCGATGGTACCTAATATAACGAGTGAAGTTTCTGGAGGCTGTTTTAATTGTTCGCAAATTGATTCCTAGCGGACATCGTGATCTAAAATTGGTGTAGTTTTGTGTTTCAAGTGTCTATGCAATGGAACAGTATATGTATTGAAATAAGCGCGAACTCGGTAAAATGGTGCTGAGAATTTTAATGTAATATTGAATACCTGAGTACCTCAGTGAAGGTTTGTCGAGCAGGATAAATCGAAACCTTTGGTAGCAAATACTACAACTACATTAGTATGTGCAGTCTAAAACAAAGTGAGTGTATAACTGTATTTTGTTACTTACGATATATGTACATGCTAAAGTTAACTCTGGCTAAATCCGGAAACCGTTTGAAGACTTAGAAAAATAGGCAAGATTCCTGAGTGTTTATTGGTATTCAGGGATTGCTCATTTAGATTTTTTTTTTGGTTGTGAAGTGATCAAATAACTTGTCCCGCACTGGGTGGACAAAAAGACGTATCAGCCATTTACTAACTAAATCCTAACGTGTTCCTTCAGTACAATTGTCCTTTGCGGTAGAAAGCCACGGTACCTCTTTCGAACAATCTCCAAAATTAGGGATCATTTAGGTACTTTTTGTATTTATTGCTTACTAGCTTTTACCCGCGGCTTCGCTCCCGTCAATTGACTACCCTACATATCCTACGCTACCCTACCATACCTTCCCTACACTACCCTACCTACCCTACACTACACTACCCTACACTACACTACACTACTCTACCCTACACTACCCTACACAACCCTACACTACCCTACACTACCCTACACTACCCTACACTACCCTACCTACCCTACTTTACCTAACTTTTTTTTTTTTAGAATTTTTCTCTCCGTAAGAACTATCACTGAACATCAAGGAACATTTAAAAAAAAAAACAGCCAAATCGGTCAAGCCGTTTTCATGTTATGTCGTGACAACGGAAAACGGGTTTTTATTTTTATATATATAGATAGATAGAAGATTTTTATTTTATTTACCAAGAACTACTTTTTGCTGCAAAGATTTGCTTCAGCACATGAGTTACTATTAGAATAAACATTCCTAGTGTATTATTTATTTAAATTTCACGCCCTAGTAAATACAAAGTACAAAGGCGGACTCAATGCCTTAATTTTTTTTTTCTTATTTTTTTCCCAATTCCATTCAAGTCTTGGTTTGCCTGTATTTCAAATCTGTTGAGCTTTCGAGGTATGATTGATTGACAGACAGCAATATAAGCCGGGTTTCCTAATTGAGTATTTGAGCTAAGAAAATCTCAAACCTACTTCAATGCCAATTGTCTTACAGGTTTTTAAGCTAAAGTCTCTCTACTTTACTTTGAGAAATACTCAACCATCTGTAAACTTTACAAAAATTAAGAAGTGTGTAAACTTTCAGATTTATACATTTTTAGGATACCTATGATAAATCGTTGGAATTAGATATTATACTTAATTGAAGACTGTTTTTTAATCTCTTAGACTATAATGACATTACGTGCGTTGTCACACTTGTCACAACAAAAAAGAATTGGCATCATTATTATTTTAAGTTTGACATTTGCCTGTGTCAATTTAGTCTCAGGGATTAAAAAACAGACTCTAGAATCCGTCAACAATATATAACCGGCGGCAGATAACTTGGCAATGCGCAGAAATCGTTTTTTAGGTCTATTTGGTGGTCAAGCGGGACGCGGGGTACGAGGTAGCGCCGATCCGGCGCGCGATTGGTGCAGCATTATAATAGAAGTTTATGATTGGTGCGTTAGACGACTTTTGCCTTTGCACTGCGTTACGTCCTGTTCGCTCATTGGCTGTTTTGTGCACCATGCGTGAAACTTGCCAACGTATTTGCCGAGTATTATACCTATGTTAGTTACTTAAGTAGACTAAAAATGTCTTTTTTTAAACTGTTGTTTTTTTCTGTTGTAACAAAGTTTTCTTTATTTAAGTATTTATTTAAAAAAAGGAACAAAGAAAATGTTTAAAAAACGAATTCAAATCCAAACATCGAACAACATCAAAAAGTTTATTATAACCCAAGTACACACTATGACACTCAACTGATTTTCCCAAAACACCTCTACAGAAAATTACCTCGTACATTTTATGTCACTGGCTGCTGGCCAGAGGGTCATAATTTAGTTATGTTCGTGCACAGTTAATCACCGTGGTCAAACAGCGCTCACCGTGGCTCCAGATTGATTACCGTTTAAATACGTTCATCGCTACTAGATTTTCTTGTTGTATTCTGTGGCGTAGTGCTTGTTTGTTAATTAGTGTGTGCATGCCTTTATTTGAGGGGCTGTGGTGTGGGTTTAGGTGAAATGGGGTTTAGAGTGTTACAAGACTAATGTTATACGTTCTGTCTATACTTATATCACCACACATTATAAAAAAACGTCTGCTTATGTGAAGTTCTCTGAAAATCACTCTGTCTATTTGTGACAAAGGTTGGAAAATCAGTTTTGTAGTTTTTGAGTTTATTGCGTCCAGACAGACGCGGTGAAACTTGTGTTTATATAAGGAAGATTTCCTTATAAACAACTAAAAAGATTCTTTGACTAATTACTGTTCTAACCATCCTTACAAAACCTATCTTTGACAAAGGACCAGATAGTATAATTATTCGACTAACAGTCTTTTCATTCCATCCTTTGTATTCTTTGTCACCGAATGAAAATTTTATAACTGGCAAAGATAAAATAATTACCTCAGGCGCTTTGGCCAAACTGCCTAGGAAGGAAAAAATTAAGACAGGGAAGTACTAGGGAGTTAAATTCGAAGAGAGGGGGCGCTGAACCGAAAAATTTACTATCCAACGGGACCATAATTTTTTTCCTAGGTTTCCGTGACTTTTTGTCAGTTATCACAGTGCTCAAACTCATTGGGGTTTGAAACAGTCAGCGGAGCGAGAAACATTATCTTCTTCGGAATAATTAGTTGGAGATATTTTTATGAAGGCGTGAGTAATTACCTACTTCTTGAGAGTTTCAGCTATAAATTAGGGCTGACTTTTCTGCTTCGTGGGTGTTATATTATCGTTGAAGGTAAAGAAGTTGGTCAAACAGCGAAAAAGTCATTGGCTTGGGCGGCTTTAACTGTTATGGCGCCCTGGGGCCTTATCAGGGCATGTTAAAATGACAGGCGTGTGAGTAAGAAAGAGAAGAAGAGAGATTAAAAGCATGTGGTAGGACCTCTGGATGACAGAACTTTGCGAGCCTCTTTGAATTAAAACTGCGTACCATAGATTATACACTGCGTACTTTTATGATAAGTGAGAATTAATGCAAAAAATAAATAAACAGGCACTATATGACTTTCGGATTTAAAATATTAATGTAGAAGATTTATAAAACCATAAATACAAAAACGATGATAAACTTAGATACCTACTAAATGCCTTAAAGATAAGGATTTGATAAATATGTTTACTGGTTTTTAATAACCTAGTAACTGAACTACGTCATTTTCAGTAAAAAAATAGCAAGAGCTGAAAACTGATCTCGTGTCATCGAATTTGAGAAATTAGATCCCACTGTTAATAAAAAAAATATTATGAAAAATATTTTTTTTTCAAAATGAGTGGTTTGGCGAGGCCTCTAACGAAATGAGGCGGGTAGCCACCTCGCTAACCCTAAAGCCACCTCAGCTCATTGGCAAAAACTTTCAAACACCCGAATACCCAGTTTGACCGTCTAAACCCCACATGAAACTGATCTCCAATAAATTCAAATGGACTAAAAACCTGTCACTTGAAATTCGAGTCCAGTTCGACCAATTCCCGACAGACTTATCACACATATCACCCGAAGCTAAGCTCTTTAATTTTGCGAATAGACCGAAGTAAAGTTTGGCGAATACCTAGAGGTGAACTTTGCGAATAGAGGTGAACTTTGCGAATTCGCTGTCAGTATTTGTGAGTCTGTCGCATCCGTCAGAGCAGTAAGCCGATTTGTCTTAATTCGGAAACAGGACGATATTCATTTCCCTCGGTAAACTCTATTCTGTAACGCATTTGACTGATTGCCGGTTTAGGGGCTTCGTTGGCGCGAATTTTGGTAAAGTAACTGTATTTCGAGGAATCCGTTTTTGTTGATTGATTTTTGGTTTCTTGATAGAAGTGTTGGTTAGGTATATTTGATTGCAATGAGATACTGGAGAAAATACTGTGGCTCTTGCAAAGGGCAACGGAAGGCACACTGCGCGTATTAGTCAGTAAAAGTCTGACACTTCCTCTCCAATCAACCAGAGCGGGGCATTCTTATATTAATTTCACGTAAATAAAAACATTAATTAAATTAGTTAACATTTGACAGGGTCCTATCCTCTGACATTTGTAGAGGTGGGGGAGCGATAGGTTGTGTTAGACTTTTAATAACTAAAAACGCACCTGTGCTCCTTCAGTTTTCCTTTGGATTCCAGTGCCACGAGAACTCGTTCGAATAATCCCACAGCCCTATCAGGCATCAGTTTTAGCGGGCCCCGTCAATTTTGCTAACCGCTTTTAGAGGTGCGCTTGGATTTACCTAGTATTTGAATTAGATGGGTCAAAAGTCATTTTTATGAAAGTATATTTGTACATTCCCTTCTGTTAAATGACTAAAGGGTTGATAACATGTAGTATGTTTGTAGCGCAACACAGAAGTTAAAGTAAGCGGAAAATCCCTCAAACTAAGCAGCACTCGAAACAAGTAAAACCCAAACTTTTTATCGAACTTCAAAATTATGCTAAAATCGGTGTCCTGATTTGTAAACAGGAATGTTTTAATGAAATCAAATGGGATCCTTTTATGCGCATATTTATGGTTCGCATTTAAAATATAAATTCAGCGCTGTACCAGCTGTAGAGGCCGTCGACGACATATTGCGTCCGTGTGATACGAGCAAAAAACTCCAAACTGCGCAAAAAGTTACTTTTATTTCCACTGTTTCACTTCATAATACGTATTTTGTTGGACAAAGTTAAATGTTGTCGCTTAAACTTCCAGTGTTTACAGGGATAGTGGCTGAATAATGGTTGGGTATTTTTAGGAGGAATTGTAACCTTTTTTGAACTTGCCTTTTCGACTGACAACGAATTAATCTACGTTTTAGACCTGCGTCGTCGAGGGTTGACACTAATGAAAGAAGGGAAATATGCGGCAGTGGGTTAACACAGGCTGTGAATTATCATGATAAAGGTCCACGTTTGCTCGCGAACATTACTCGTAAAAGGAAAAACGACCGAGTTTAACTCCCATTTTTGTGAGATTTAGCAAAGTTACCAAAGACATTACCGAACTGCAACCCCTAACTCATATTAATAATGGCATAGAACGTTAATTCCCACTTTAACTTGACTATTTTTTTAAATAAATCCCTTTGTCGAGCCTCGTTTTCACACATCATAAAGCGCGGGGTCGTAATTTTGAAACACTCGCTACGTCTGCGTGTGAAAGGCCTCCTTCACGCGGCTCCGTCATCGTACAATTTTCCCCTGCTTTCTCGTTTCGAGGGCGTTTGACGACTGGCATATAACAATGATCTTTTGACTGGCGCCAGAGCCAGCCAGGTGCAAACTTTAAAACTATGCGACTTTTTTAAAGTGCCCGTTTACAGCTGCAGAAAATTAGACGACGAAATAATAGAGAGTTGGCGGGAACAGCGCGCGCTTTCGCCTTTCCGTCCGCTTATTTTTATGTCTTTAGAATAAACCCCGCGTTCTTATATTGCAAAAAATATTCATATTGTTGGCGGAAAAAGTGTGAAACGAACGAGTTCGCGACAAAATACGTTTTTATTAAGTTCTTCATTAAATGCATGTTTTATAAAGAAGACTTCATAATTATAATTGTGTTAATAGAAATTGGAAGGCGTGAAATCAGCTGTACAGACGTTTTTTCTCCGCTTTTAGAACAAAGGATATTTATGAAGGCTATTGAATTGTTAAATATGGCAATAAAAGCTGGCTCGTCTAAAATTTGTTTAGGTGCTTTACGGTTGAAATATTCATTTACATTCTTTACCTTGACCCAATTTAATTCAAATTATTTTATTTAACGTACTTATAAAACGCAGATGCTAGTCCATGGTTCCAATTGGGCGTTTTTTAAGGAGTAGAATAGGACAAGAAACTCTTACTACTACTATAACTAAACTAGGTCTGCCAGCGTGTAAGTAGGTTTCTCCTTGTTCAAAATTTCACGTTCGGCTGTTCATAAAAATATCAGTTAGACAGTTTCCTCTTTTAATTTATAGATGTACTTACATAGCAATACGACTATCAACACTGAGGAACTGAATAGGAACCACAGCTTTTACGAGCACCGAACCAAAAAAATTGTACTATAATCTCGCCAAAACACCGTCAATATTTCCGTTACACTTGCACTCTCTTTAGTAAATAAAGGGGATTACATTCTTCCTGCGGTTATAAAATGGCTATAATAAAACATTATGCGTCCATACCGCCGTTATTTGTGGCTGCACTCCACCGCGGCGGCAATAAGGCAAGAACACAACAGCGGTGTCGCAATAATGTTCCTCAGAGTTACGATGTGACAGATACTTTACGCTTGTGGTTATTTCGGAGACGCTATCCCACAATGCGGCTTGTTAGCTCGATACTTCGGATATAGGGACGCGTCTAGTGTGTACGCGACTTTACTGCAAGGGGGAGAAATGAGCTTGCCTGTACTCTGGCCATGATATTTGCAAGTCTTTAATATTAAATGCACAGTTAGGGGAGCCGGTCCTACTCCGTTATCTGTGGCTAGCAGCCAAGTATTAATTTGCTACGTCATCAGGTTAGTTATTTTATTACTTTTACATGCATTTATGATAATTGTTTGAAACAATCTTAGTATACAGTTCATAGGATTATGGGACTTGTTGTGTATTCATATTAAATTAGGCTTACTCGTATAAAACACAAAAAATAATCTACCTATGCCCGACTTCTGGTCGTTATAGACTGAAATCGAGCCATTGAGCTCCTTATTCAGTTTCATTAGGACGGCAATAATGTGAAGATACTAAACCGTCTTACTTTCTTTCCAACAATAAAAAAACTAGTCCTGAATAATAAATTAGTTATAGACTGTGTAGTTACAATGCATATAGGAAACTGTACACTGTCTATTATTAGCTAACACTAAAATGACAAAGCAATAGATTGCCTTTCATTTTTCAAGCGTGAAAATTTATTCAAAGGCCCAAATAATTGCTATGTCGAAATCAAACATGAAGATACTCGCTTTGTCACGTTATAGGTCATAGGCTTATCTATTTTTAGACTCCCCTAGTCCTCACGCCCTAGCCATCAAACCGTCCGGACCGAGCCTAGGTTGTCGACGCGCGCCCGAATGTGAGCAAATCGTAGAGGCCCAGTAGGGTTATGTGAAAATGAACCCAGAAATCTCGAGCCCCTGGATCGAAGGCAAAGAAGGAAAAGGCCTGCCCTCCAGCTTCACCAAGAGCGGAAGAAGTTATTGGATGATTTTCCACCTAAAAAAAAGACCACTCCCATAAAATGTATCCCCTTTATCGACATTCACACCAAAATTGAATTAGCTGTCGACAAAATACAACTAACAGAATTTAAGGCACCGCTTATCCTTTGGGTGACGTGGAAAAAAAGGAAACGCAGAAATTACGTAAAGTAACTCGCTTGGTCATGTTAAAGGTTCTAAACTTATCTATTATTAGTTTACCCTGCTAAAATATGACACCTTCATCGACTTTTCACACCAAATTGAATTAGCCGTCGACAAAATACAACTAACATAATTTAAGACGCCGCTTATCCTTTGGGTGACGCGGTTGAATGAAAGAAAACGCAGTAATTACGCAGAGGCGTCGTTATCAAAGTTCGCAGGTTTACGAGAGACGCGGTCCACCGCAATCAAAACGTTCCCACTGCCGCTCACGTTGACTTAAAGTTATGGAAATGACGTTTTAAAGGCTGATTAGAGATTCGACTTGGTGGCTTGATAGCTACAAGTGATTTTCACCACCTGTCTAGCCTATTAGTTAAAATAATTATAGCCCTTTTTTATTTTGGTCTTCTCTTCTTCTATCTTGTAATAATATCTTCTTTAACTGACTTAAACCCACCCGTGTTCTTGCAATTACCTTTTGTCTTTCAGTAGCGCCGTCGGTTCTCAGAAGTTCGTTTCCGATTTCGCTTCTGACAAACTGTAATTAATAATTAAACTTTCCAATTTGGTTCCGATATAACCACTTCTGTAAGATACATCCCTAATTCAAATCAGTCAATCCTACATTTATTTCAGAATCCACGAATAAAAGTGAAAAATCCAAAAAAATTAACCTCGTTGACGTAAATAACGGCGTATCGCAGTCACATTTATAAGTAAAAGCTTATCGTATACTTTCGACTCTTACGAGCGAGTAAATGCTGTTAACGTGGCGCCGTAAAAGCCATTAACACCGTTTTTATTTCGATGTATTTATCGGAAAACACAACTCATATAATACCCCCCTACAAGGTATTACAAAGTTATCAATAGGTATAGGCGAAGTTTATGGTTCAATTTGATAGAAATTTTGAAAATAAATTGAAATGACATTAGTTAGTGAGCATGGTTAGTACACATAATATGTGATTAGGAATTGGTGGCCTAGTGGTAAAGGGCCCGACTTATGAAACGAGCGAGGCAGGCACTTGGCTTTGTGAAATTGAATTCGTCACCATTTCACTTAAAATTGAAGGAAGATATATGCTGAAGAAATTGGTCTGTCCACATGTCGTGTCGTCCAATGACGAACACATTAAATACTACATAGTTACCGCCAGCGGCTTTCGCCGTACTAACAGAGTACTAAGAGAGGTTTTTCCAATAATAACCGTTGGAAAAACTTCTCTTAGTGCTCGCTTGCCTACGTCGTACAAGGAATCCTTGTGCAAAATTTCATGCTTCTAGTACCAGTAGTTTCGGCTGAGCATTTATATGTCAGCCAGTCAGTTAAGACAGGTAAAATCCAACTCTGCGTGGTGGATTACAGACCCTAGGGAAAACCAGAGTCCCAGAAGCTGGTAACATAACCGAATTTTGTTATACCAGGAATGATGTCCAATAGAAATGACGCTACCAAAGCAATGACGGTAGCAATTCAATTCAAATGACATATATAAACAACTGATTCAAAATGGAATAGAAATTCTGATTGGAATTCAACGTGTCAAACGGTTGTGCGCTGACGGTAGAATGGACAACTTAATAGATTCTCTATTGTGTAAAATTGTTCAACGGTTTAATTAAAATGTCGAATATTTTGTAACAACATCACGTGTGGATTCCCATAGGGTTAGATAGAGATTGGACACGCCACAATAAAGACGATAAGTCTTCTCTTTGAGGAGTGCTTAGAGAGGCGTCCCCATCTTTAACCTGATGAAACTCCTCATCAGACATATTGTTGCGGGAAATTTCTTTTACGGGTTCAATTTCGCGATTCCCGGCTACAGAAGACACTAGGCTTGCCTCCCAATAAGGGTCAGGCTCATGGCGATGCGTTGTGTTGTGTTCTACACTCGCCTGAAAGAGATTTCAATCGAATTGACGGGGTTCTTTTCGACCGACGCCTGTCAAGGCAGCGGGATTGTTGGCAAGAGGCATTGCAGCCCCGGAATGCAAAACGAGTGTGAATGCTATGTTCCTGTTTAAAACATTAGCAACACGTACGTTGGAGTGCCCCAAGTGCCCATACACCTGCACTGTCGAGGATTTAATGAGTCCCACCGATGCTGCCGTTAACGTAGCCACCTACTGAGCCCAAACAATTTAACGAGTAAACCACCAATTCGTAAAGAAGATTCCTGCGCAATTTTTATGATCTTGAAGATTTTAAACGTCTACTAAATTCGACCACGTCTGGAAAGATATCCTGAGCCATGTGTATTTTACAGTTTCAACAGTGTTCGATCAAGGTTCCCGATCGAGTACGCTACATGCATTGACGATGTTAAGGTAATTGTGTAAAGGTGTGTCCAGACTGCAGGCATCCGTCTAGCGTGCTAATAAACGCTCGGCGACTATAAAATTAATTGCAGCCTGTTGGGGGACGGTCGTGTTTAGAGGTTTAGAGGAAATTTTTTGGCTAATGGTAGATAAGGTGTGGTTTAGTAGGATTAGAATTTGTAATAAAATTAGTTCATTTTTTGGTGTAGGATATCATCAATTCGACTCAAAATGTTTTTATTTCTCCTAAGGTAGATGCTAGTGTAAGGTTCTAATTAGTCGTTTCCTATTGTTAATGACATGTAAAAAATGTAACTTAATCTTACTTTACTATATTGGTACAGTAAAGTAAGATTAAATTACCCAAGTAGTCTGAAGAAATTGAATTTTTTATTATTTACTTTATTTATTTTAATATATGTTTTTAAAGTAAATTATATTTTTACAATACAAATACAAAATAAAATGAAACGAATATATAAAAATAATTTTGTTATTTTTATTAAGTTCAAGTGGGTTTCAATATGTCCAAATAACAAAAAATAAGATTCTCCTTTAATTTCCAAATGACCTTACAAAAAGCTCATCCAGAATCTTTATATCATTGTCGTAGAGACGTTTTCACTAGTAAGTTTAGAGAGACGGATGGATCCATTCCAAAAGTACATGCTTAATTGCAAGTTGAGGAAAGTCATGGCGATGGCTCCCGGAAGGGTGACTACGGTTTGCGTAATAGAAGTAGACAAGTTTCTGCTTGTGGGGACAGATTGGGAAATAATTTGATTAAGACAATGTTTGTCATTTAAGTAAATTTTAAGTTATATTCAAATGTGGTAGAATTATTTGTTGTTATTTTAAATCAAATGAGTTTATTGCATATATGTTGTACAGCGTTTGGTATAAAAAATAAAAGTTTCAAACAAAAAAATGAAGTGTTTTTTTTTGCATTTTATTTTATTGCAATTTATTGTAATTTAAGTTTTTTAAGTTACAATAAATTGCAATAAAATAAAATACACTTCAATTTGTAGGCGTTTTAAATTGTAGTTTTATTTACGTTATAATTGTTTTTAACAAAATGTGGAACAAGGTTTTGAAATAAGTGTTTTTATTTATTTGTTAAAAAATCAGTTGAGGTGTTAAACAGGGTGTGACGACAGAAACACAGATGGGCTAGGATCTTCATCGGAATCGACAATAATAGTATCGACAGTATACGACCAGAGCCCTTACCATGACGTGTTCAAATGTCAGTCGTACAAACGAGAAAGTGGGTAGGTACTATACACCTTATACTATAGGCTACATACTTTAAAAAGTTCAGTTTATGTTGTAAAATAGATCGCGTTAAAACGTTATGGTAAAGCCTAGTGACTGTGTTCGCACTGAAAAACTTAGCTAGAGATATCCTAAAACAAAGATGTTTGGAAGGAAAGGGGAGGAAGAAACCTTTTCTAATTATGTTAATTAACAAAATCCAGTACAGAAACAATTCAAACTAATTGGAAATCAAACGCGACATGTTCTCGAAAAGAATTCCATCAATTTATTGTTCGTACGCGTATCATGTTGTAATTTGCGATTCTCAGAAAAGGTTTTCGGATAAACTAATGTTTAGCTGGAGTATCCTACTTTTTATTATAATTGCAAAATGAAACAAAGAAGTAATGGAATTTCTTATTAACTTCGAAACCAAAAATAAAAGAAACACTGCTGTTTCCTGATTTTCTTTAGATATTTTTTGGTTTTCTTTTCTGAATAAATTGTTGAGTTAACTTTATATATTATAATTATGTATATACTTTTTGGTTTTTGTGATATAAAGTAGTGCTATCGTAGTTTATCAGTAATTTTGAAAAATTAATAGGTATAATTTAGACCTCAGTTACAAAATTAAAACACGAATTTAAAATTATATATAAACTATACAACGCAGATACAATGGTTTACCCTATTATAAACCTTGTTTACTTTGATTAATATTTATGCTAAGTTTCACCTATTCGAGCCCAAGGAATAAAATTTTACACACAAATTAATTTCCCCTTTTTGCGCCACCTTAAAAGTCAAACTTTTGAAAAACCTTTCTTAGTGCTCACTTACATCATTAAAGGCACAAGCCTTTTGTGCAAAATTTCACGTTCCTAATATCAGTAGTTTCAGCTGTGCGTTGATATGTTAGTCTGTCAGTTTCTCCTTTTATATATAAAATAAGGAAGTTAATAACTTCTTTGTTAGGTGTAAGTCAAGGTTACGCGCGTCCTGCGAGATATTAAAATAGACCCTACCTGAATTATTACCTCTTTGACCCTACACTTTCGCAAACAGTAAACAGGTTATTACAGTACCTGGGATATAACCGTGGAACATCCAAGGCGTTTATAAAATATAATTAAGCAATGTTCTAAATTAAATGTAAACACGAACACAGACTAGGGTTAGCATTTTGACCCATGTTTGCCGTTATAGTTGTTACGTTTTAGTACGACAATAGCGGTCATTAGCCTTTCTTTAATGTTACTGAACATAAGAAACAGCTGACGGCACGGTTGTCACAGAGGCTGCTGCGCTGCGTACCGTGCGTGAGTTCGATTCTCTCACGGGACAAGTTTTTGTAAGACCGACGGATAGTATTCCGGGTCTGGAAGTCAAATGTATTTATATGTGTGAGTATATATGTTTGTGAACGCATTCGCGATATAGGCGTTTACCCAAATCCGTTTAAAAAAAAACTATATTCATGTATCTATCGCGCGAGCGATAGGTACATCCTATCGCTCTTCGTTACTAGGAATAGATAAGGGTTAGGTTCTTATGATAGACGTTGATTCAGTCGTGCTTTTTAGGGTTCCGTAGTTGTAAATAAAAATCAAAATAAAGTGTTGTGAAGCTCTAGTAAAAGGTGAAATCGCCGTTCACCTCACACACTTTACTTAGTTTTCACGATGAGAATTTCATAGAATAGACCGGTTCACCGATGCCGGCTGTATCTCTATAATTCCGTTTTTGCAATAGCCGCTCCGAGGAGTTTTTGCTGGGATTTTTTACAGTGAAGTTCATCCGTTTCGTTGTTTCAATTATTTGCAAATTGATTCCTAGTAAATATTGTTATTTAAATTGGTATAGTTTTGTATCTCGAATATCTACAAAACTGTGGAATTATTGAAAAACATTGAAACGGGGTAGTGTATGCGTCTAATAGCGGTTTTATCTGCGTCTTTGGTTGGGTACTGCTACACTCCCGTGAGCCGTAGCGAGATGTAATACGTAGTTATAACCTATAGTTTTCATCGATAAATGGACTATCCAATAATACATTTTTTATTTTTTTTACACTTGTCACACTCAACAAATTCTGCACAATCAACAATACAATATCTTTAAAAGGTATTGTATCATTAGTAAAGATAGACTACTTCAACGAAACTTACCGAGAAGTAGAACAACTGACGATTAATTTGCTGCCAAATACTGCAAAACCATTATACTAAATTTGTTATAGGATGATTTCGGTGACAGCTGTTAGATTCATAGTTCATACAATGTAGCCATATGTCTCATCTCAAAGGTGTATTTTTTCGTCCTGCTGCCACCCAACTCATGCTATGTAAAAAAGACGCGTATAACGCTTTCTAATATAGCAATTTATTAGAAAGCGTTATACTTATACCCACATTGTGATGAAAAACAAAGTTACTATATTATATTCTTTATCAAAAAGAAAATACTCTCTAAACTCAAAAACCGTGCGAAGCCAAAAGGAAAAAAAAAAGTCGCCTCTAGGTCATTAACCGCTCATACCACGCTAAACATCAACAGCTATATAACGCGACTGTTTTGGATGTGTTAAGGGTCCTTGCAGCTAGGGTTGCTGCTAGAAGTCTTGTAAGATTTATGCTCGAACCCTGGTCATAAACAACGCCCCGGAGGCCTATGTTTAGCGGGAATAGTACAAATCTTAAGGTACAACATGCGTCTCAGATTGTTCCGCAAACTGTACTCAGCTTAAGTTATTGCAAGCATTAGAGGTATTAATTGAGGTAGTGTAAGGTATGGTTTTTATGGGAAGTGCAGTGATATGGAACCGTAGTTTCTAACCTAACCTTTCGTGGTCGTTTTGATGTCTGTTCAGTAAATTTCTGAAGCAGATTTCAATGGTCAACAAATAGTCATGGGAATATGTTTTTTAAAACCTACCTATTTGTTAAATAAATATACTTTATCACAATAATTAAGAAGGTTTCTTTAGGCTTTCACTTTCTTTACTTAAGTTAGAAGTAAATCTACATAATTTATAAAGCAAAACCCATAAGAGTTATAAGTACCTACTATGCGTTCCAAATGAGAATAGGAAAGTCAATAAACTCGATCTGTCAAATTTTGATTGAAAAGTACGGTTTGCAAAAAAATCTTATTTGCGTTTCAATGGTTTTGTTTTTGTTTAACTGAGTCTTAGTTAAGTCATATTAAGAAATAGATAAAAAAGTTATTTCAAACTACTATTTAACAAATTATACTACAGTTCATCAGATAGTTATGGCGAAATGAGCGGCATTGAAGAACTCGATTCAGATTGAATTTTGTCAGATACAGGTAATAATGCTTATTTTTATTTAAAATAACAATTAGTGCAATACACATTAAAAACCTATATTAATACATGCTTTATTTTATATGGGAAAGCAGCAGAACCGATAATGATGATGACGCCACTACTCAGACGCTTCACACAGTGACGCAGAGATCAACAAAATTGAAGAACTGCATTTTCATCAAAGTTTTTTTCGTTCACGATTCGTAAATAAATTAAATTGAACAAATTTCTTGTTTGCTCACCCTACTCAATTTCTCCGATTTGACAGTAAGACGAGACGTCACAATATGGCCGCCGATCCTATTCTCATTTGGAACGTGTAGTACTACATTGTGATTTTTGTACACTGACCGCCTCAAATCTGTCTCATTTCGTTCAGTCTATCGAGGTCGTCTGTAAGAGCCCTGTGCAATGAGACTGACCACACTTTGTTTTGCAAATATTTATCCTATCCACAAAATGGGGTGTACAAAAAAGTATATGATAACCTAGTTTCTGCCAGTGCCAGCTCGCTAGGTTTCTCCATACAATTTTTAACCCCTTTCCGTGACTTTTGATATGTAATCATCTCTTAGTGCTTGCCTACATTATAAAAGAAAACTTGTGCGAAATTTCACGCTCCTAGTCCCAGTAGTTTTAGCTGTCCGTTAAAATGTTAGTCAGTTTCATCCTTTATGTACTTACGTATTATTATGTACTTATGTACTTACCACCTACTTTTCAGTAAAAGCAACCAAAACTTCACCACTATTTTCTTAAAAATTGGGTTAATAATTTTCAAAAATAGAATAACTGCTATTGTTTTCCTTTCAACATAATATCTTGTTATAAATGAAAAGCGTCAAACCTCATTTCTGAACGCATTCCATATAAGTATAGTTTGAAAATATTTCACGATTTATAACACCCATACACATTCAAATATCATTAGTTTTCTCAGAGCACGTGACACCAGACATTTGTTTCCAATTCTCTCGAGGATTTTGCTGACATTTACATTGTATATTTTTACGTAAAGCTCTGTTCACGTTGTGGTGACATCTATGACGCCACATAGAAACTAAAAACTACAAAATCTTGCTTCGAGGTATCAGAGTTCTTCGCGTGATTAGAACATATACAACAGTCCGAAATTAACTATTAGGCAGTTGCTTGTACCCCTAAAACATTATTGGGATGTCGCCTCATTTATTTCTCTGACTTTGAATGAATTTATTTTGTACAGGTTATTTTCCGGAAAGTATGCGCCGTGGAAGGGCATGGTTTAATTATGAAAGGCCACCAAGACTGCTTCGTCATCGGACAAGGTGATGTGCCACCGGTACATGGTGAACATCCTACCTATAAGCACAAAATGTTTAGGGAATATGTATAGGTTTCATATCTTCAATAGGCTTTAACATCTGTAAATAAAAACTTGTAGATAAAACCTTCATTTCATTTAATGTCTCACAAAACATAACTCCAAGTCATCTTACCACGTTCTCACTACGGGAAAATATACATGCTCTAATCCACCAG
The DNA here is from genome assembly GCA_030763345.1 of Mythimna separata. Taxonomy (NCBI): domain Eukaryota; kingdom Metazoa; phylum Arthropoda; class Insecta; order Lepidoptera; family Noctuidae; genus Mythimna; species Mythimna separata. Next base: position 10,400,773 of record CM061172.1, on the reverse strand, counting down.
TGCTATACAAAAACTTATTTAATTTAGCAATGAGTTCGCTGCGACAGCTGCATCTGACTACCACAGCATTGGGATCGATGCCGTCGATGGCATGCTAAAGAGAAGGGCTTTGCTCAAAAATGGGATAAATAACCAAGGAGGTTCGATGTTCGAATATTGTCTAAAGAAATAACTTTTGACTAAAAATTAACATTTTGTTGTTAGTACTAGTAAAAGACATTTTATTACTTCCCTCACGTGTTTGGCTACTGTACTCCGCTCTTATTGATGTTAGTATGATGTGAGCCTATAGCTTTCTTCGGTAAATAGTTATAGGTACTAAAATAAGTTTTCCATTCGAACCATATTCCTGGGGTTAGGTTGTGTTCAATCGTCTATTTACAGGCAATTTCGTTGTGGAGACGACCTAGAGAGGTGGCGAGACGACCCAGTGTCCTATCGCAAGGGCTGGTACGTGGCGGCTAAAGAAAAGAACGTAGAAGAGCTTAGGGGAGACCTTAGAACTAAGAAAGAGATTTGTATTTTAGTTTAAAATGAATAAACTCAAAACGACTGGATCGATTTGAAAAAATCTTAAACTCTCTGAGTGACTTATGCTATATGCAATTTAGTGTTTAATAACAGAATGCAAATTCCGCCAAACTTCCAGTGATAAAGCTGTCATTACGCCAAACCCATACAAGCACAGATTTAATCAAGTCACACATGACACAACAGTGTAGTCACGTCATTACACAGGCTATCAGGCCGAAGTTGGCGTCGGCTGGCGGACGGCGGGTGTGAAATCGCAAAGTTAGCTTCCATCTGCTTCATACAGATCCTTAACTATTTTGTACTATGCGGTATGCGCTTAGGTGTGTGTCGGTAGTTAGCCATATATATTTTCTACTTTAATACGAGCTTAGCTGGTGTCACAAGCCAGTATTTAATAACAGAATGCAAATTACCCGCAATACCGCCAAACTTCCAGTGATGTCGCTGTCATTAAGCCAAACTCATACAAGCTTAGATTTAATCAAGTCACACATGACACGACAGTGTACACACGTCATTACATAGGCTATCAGGGCGAAGTTGGCGGCGGCTGGCGGACGGCGGGTGTGAAATCGCAAAGTTAGCTTCCATCTGCTTCATACAGATCCTTAACTATTTTGTACTATGTCCTATGTGCTTAGGTGTATATCGGTAGTTAGCCATATATATTTTCTACTTTCAAACAAGCTTAGCCAGTGAAACAACCTAGTATTTAATAACAAAATCCAAATTACCCGCAACACCGCCAAACTTCCAGTGATGACGCTGTCATTAAGCCAAACTCATACAAGCTTAGATTTAATCAAGTCACACATGACAACAGTGTAGACACGTCATTACACAGGCTATCAGGGCGAAGTTGGCGTCGGCTGGCGGACGGCGGGTGTGAAATCGCAAAGTTAGCTTCCATCTGCTTCATACAGATCCTTAACTATTTTGTACTATATGCTTAGGTGTATGTTGATAGTTAGCCATATATATTTTCTACAATTTAAATTGTCACTTACGGGATATCTTCCGTGGTTTTTATTTATTTTGAGTTCCCGATATTTCGACGCTGTTGCAAGCGCCATGATCGCGGGATGACTGGAGAGTGCGGGTGGATGGAAAAAATTTTTTGCTAAGAGCAGACAAATCTGTCTACCCTCTTTCTTTGTCTCTTGCTACGCGCACTATTGCAACTCGACACTAAATCACGGCAAAACACACTCACTGTATCACCATGTTTTTCGGAGTCTTTGTTGTGATGCCGGATCCCCCTTTTTATCATGTTCACAACTGGATTCCACGTACTTGACAATTTGAAACTATCCTCTCGATTGAAATTTTTGTGTTTACTTATTTCAATTGCTTCTCTTGTCAGCCTGGGTATGTAATGTTTGTCCGTGGACAAGACACTTGGCTTGTGGAATTCGATCCAGTGATTGGGCCCGGACTGCAGCAGATGTTCAGCTATGGCCGATTTTTGCTCAACATTGTTTTTGACCGCCTTTATATGTTCTTTTATGCGGCATGAAACAGTTCGCTTCGTCTGACCTATATATGAGCTGCCACAGCTGCAATCAATTTTATAAACCCCAGGATGTTCAAAAGGAATTTTATCCTTAGGGGAACGCAGACTTTGTGCTATTTTCCTATGAGGAGTAAACACAGTCCTTATCGAGTATTTACTCAATAAACGACCTATCTTGTCTGTTACTCCTCTCAGATATGGCAAGTAAGTTGTTTGGCGCTCCACTGTGGATCTGGCGGTCCGCTTCTTTTCCGATCTTACTTTTTCCTCATTCGTTTTGTAGCCATTCATAAGTAAAACCTTCCGCACATGAGACAATTCATCCGTAAGGTGTTCAGAATCACAAAGATCAAATGCGCGATTTGTGAGTGAAGTGACTACAGACTTGAGGTGATGGGGGTGATGATGTGAAGTGGCGTGCAAATAACGGTCCGTGTGAGTCGGTTTCCTGTACACAGAATGGCTTAGGGTCCCATCACTCCTTGCAATGACCTTGACGTCAAGAAAAGCCAAAGATCGATCCCTTTCCACTTCCGCTGTGAAATGCATGGCCGTATGGATATTATTCAAGTGGTTCAAACATCTCTCAATTTCTGGTATTCCACCTCTCAGGATGCAGAAAACGTCATCCACATACCGTTTCCAAAACTTGATAGGCACAGGACAGGTAGAAATAGCCAGGTCTTCGAAATGTTCCATCCATAGGTTAGCAACCACCGGTGCCACTGGACTACCCATGGCTACCCCATCAATTTGTTGATAAAACTGGCCTTTGTACATAAAGAAATTGGTGGACAAACAGTGCTCCAGCAACTTAGCATATTCCAGTGGGATATATTTTTCTGGGAGCTTTCTTCTTATAATTTCTATACATTCCAGTACGGGAACATTGGTGAAAAGTGATTCAACGTCAAAACTAACCATAATATCCTCTTTATCTACTCTGGTCTGCTTCAACAAATTCACAAAATGACGGGAGTCCTTAACAAAAGATGTAGTGTGGCCCACCAGTTTCTGTAGCGTATCTGAAACGTGTCTCGCTAAGTCACATGTTGGAGAATCTATTTGACTAACTATAGGGCGCAACGGGACTTCCTTCTTGTGAATTTTAGGTAACCCATAAATCTTAGGTGGTTGTGCTACCTTGGGTCTCAGGAGCCTGTTTAAAACATCATCAGGGAAGACATCATGACACTCTTTAATCACCTGGATAGTACGTCGTGAGACCCTAGCCGTAGGGTTGTAATTCACAGGTTTATAAGTCTTCTTGTCACTGAGCAGAGATCCCAATTTTTCGTCATACTCAGATACATTCAACACAACCGTCGCGTTACCTTTGTCCGCCTTCAAAACGAGGATGTCCAAATCTGCACGGAGATCACGTAATGCTGAACGTTCATCAGGTGTCATGTTGCTACTAGGTGGTTTAGCATGTCGTAACACTACGGCAACATCTTGTCTAAGGGCATCTGCGTCATAGGGTGGTAGTTTATTTTTAAAAATGGTTTCCTCTATTCTGCCTATGACATCTTCGAAAGGCACACGTAACGGAGTGGGAGCAAAGTTCAACCCTTTCTTCAGTGCGCTGAGTGCAGTCTCACTAAGTTCTTTAGTCGATCTGTTTATCACTGTTTGTACCTCAGAATTATCAACTACAACAATTTTCGAGTTTTTATTCCGTAGTAGGGCTTCAAACTTTCTTTGTTGTTTTATGGCACTCAGTTCACGAGATCGTTGTGCTTGTAAATATGTGATCCGGTCACATTGATCGAAATCATCTTTATGTAGCACCGAGACACACCATAGATGTAAATAGTACAACTCACACTGATATTTGTTAAAATTATACCGGTTTACGCGGATCAGTTTACGTAACAACTTTAATAAATAAATAAATAAATAAATAAATAAAAACCACGGAAGATATCCCGTAAGTGACAATTTAAATTGTGAAACAAACCGTGATAGCCTAAAACATATATTTTCTACTTTCACACGAGCTTAGTCGGTGGTACAAGCTAGTATTTAATAACAGAATGCAAATCACCCGCAACACCGCCAAACTTCCAGCGATGACGCTGTCATTACGCCAAACTTGAACAAGCACAGATTTAATCAAGTCACACATGACACAACAGTGTAGACACGTCATTACACAGGCTATCAGGGCGAAGTTGGCGTCGGCTGGCGGACGGCGGGTGTGAAATCGCAAAGTTAGCTTCCATCTGCTTCATACAGATCCTTAACTATTTTGTACTATGTACTAGTGAATAGTTGCAGTGCCGCATACCTCGCTGTTACTCTCATAACTAACGAGCAGAGCGTTACACATTAGGTATTGGATACCAGGTGCTTAGTTCTATGTCGGTAGTTAGTTGTTTGTTTCATGTTTGGCATGTGAGGGAATGGAATTCAGTTTGTGAGGTCTCTATTTGTAATGAGTGGGGAAAGTTGGTTAAATGATGCGTCTTGAATTTGATGCTAAGTAATTAGGGACTGTATGGTATGAACCATTTAATAAGTTGATTGTTAGGAATGTCTTTTTTTTGGTGTATGAAACATTCAAATAACTTCCTCTCGCTTTGGGTGTGATGTGTGAATGTGTGGGTGTGTCAAATTTTTACTGATTAAAACCCATCTGTTTCGGTCAGCTGTTTTTTGTGTTGTAGAGCCATGGTCACTCTTTCAACCATTACCACATTCCGGCCCGACGGTGACTCATTGCTCGTCGTCTGCAGACCCGCACCTGCGGTGGTTGGAAATTGCCCTGCAAATCCTGAAGCCAGGTCTGCAGGGGTGTCTTCGATCCGCACAAAGAAATGACCCCTCATAGATGCGTTCATAAAAATACATTATAAACTCACATACACAAGACACCTTGAACAGGCACAACAAAAAATTGGTCCGTGCGGGTATCGAACTCATGACAAACAACAACCAATCACTAAACCATTGCGCCAACCGAACCGTCAGAAGATAAGAAAACAGATTTTTTTTTGTTCTTATAATAAAGTTCACCTACCCTCGAATGTGATCTCTCTCTGTCACTCAAAGGTTTGCTGGGAGAAAACTCATTGTTGAGTTAAGCTCGCCTTTGTACATGAATTATCCAATAACTGTATTCAGATTATATGTTTTGTGTACAATAAAGAATTAAGAATTAAGAAAGTTTTCAGTAAGATTCTTGATTTAGATACCTGTTTTTGGTCTAGCATCTGTTTTTTACATAAAAGAAAATTGTAAAATTAACCATATTTTTATCTAACTGCGCGACGACAAAGACAGCTCAATTTCACGAAGTTGGTAACTTTATGAAGATTTTTTTGCTTAATACAGCTAGTACCTACATTATTTTCAAACACATTATGATTATTTACGGGGCACATTTTTGCGTCCCAAGTACAAATTGTGATTTAGTACTTTAGCAACTTAACAGGGAAAGTTATTACTCCAATCTATCTTTAGCTTGATCCTTAGTCTTAGAGAAAGACCTTCTAAGCTCGACCTTTTTTGTCTACAATGTGTCATTTTGCCCCTTTTATGTGTTTTATATTACTTTATTAATGAAAAATGTCGAGGTCCGTCTGTGAGCGAGTGACAGCTTAACATACCAAGATTACTCTGTGCTTCAGAAAGCATTCTATCATTCAACTTCCAATGAAGTCATTGAAAGTTCCCACTCTAGGGTAGGGGAGTCAGACTTATACTTATTGATTAAAATCCACCTGTATGAAGCAGTTGACCATTGCGTTATAGGACCACGGTATCTTTTAAAATGATTCCCGTGGTCTCTACGATTTTGCTGACATCTCTTTGAGGTGCATGTGGAACACTGCACGCCGTCGACGACTCGGGCGTGTTCCTTACCGGACAGCCGGACGGCGTTACCCATTGCTTACCGTACGCAAGTCCTATGGTGGCCAGAAATCGCCTGCGACTACCAATGCCCGGACTACTTCATAAGTAAAACCGTGCGCTACAAATAGATTTGATACAGGTGCCTCGTATTATTGCATAGTCACGATGTTTGGAGAAAGCATTAAATTTGTACAGACAAGTGAGATAACTACGTAGTGATTAAGTTACCCACTTGCGTTATGAAGCTTCACTCTTAGCGTGGGTTGAACTCCACAGTATTTCATTAAGAGTGCCTACATCCTTGGAACCCAAATAGAAGGTATGTATATGTTACCTACCGGCCAAAACCGATTTTAGGATAAACTAGTTTTGCCTAGGCTAACTTCAAGCTTCGCTCCGCTCCGCTCCCGCCTTAGCCTTCTAACCTAACCTGTTCGTATCGGGGTGTGCTAAAATTCTACTGCTAAAACTGACTGTCTTATATCGCGGGTTTGGACTAGGCGAAATTAGTTCATCCTAAAATCGGGTTTGACCGGTAACATATATAATTATATAGGTAAAAATTCCCTCCTAATTTTATAAAGCCAACGTTATTTTTTAAACATTCAGCGCTTCTTCCATTAACACGCCATCACAGTAATTAACGTCCATTAACACCCAATAAATTGCCAAAAAATAAACGCCGAACGCTTTATCCGTTCTTGCGTACAATGTCCATTATTGCGATAAGGGATTCCAGTACTGCCTTAATAAGATCTAACTCAACATAAACAAAAGGCTAACGGGGCGAGCTGTAATTTAGCTCAGCTTACAGCTAAGCAGTTAATTTTCCCTCTAAAGCTAGTAGCAACTTTATTGTCTCGGGGGATAATATTTCCAGTTGCATTAGCTCAAAAGCGGAGGATCGTTTACAAGTCAACGCCGGACGGTGCCGACGGGCGGCGAAACGAGGCGATTGACTCGCGACTTCCGTGAGTTTAATCTTCAGGGAAAATACGCGAGTCGGCCCCTTAACTTGTAACTTCCCGTGGCAGTGTGCGCTATTTGAATACGGGTAACGCAATTTGACGGGCTCGTTTTGTTTTATTCGATTGGAAATGTCGAGTTTTTCTTTTGTTTTTCTTTTATTTGCGAAAAGGGAATAGGTGTTGGCACATCTTGTTAGCTGTAAAAAGCTTGAAATGTGGTAGAAATTAGAACTGCTGTCTGTTTATTTTATTAGTACTTTATACTATACTTGAATAAACTACAAAGGTGAAACTGTGAGTGTGATAGTGTCACTTCATCACGCTTGAACGGCTTGTCCCGGGAATGTGTTTTCTTGGAACAATTTTCTACTTTAACGCGGGCAAAGCCGCTGGCAGCAGTTCGTAATGGAGCAAACAGAACGTGTTAAAAATCTATTAATAAACCAATGATGGAAAATTAAGCGTTACCCTGAAAAAACATGTCTACATGATTATTTCGTATAGCATTGCGCCATCGGTACATGGAGGACTTCCGAACCATTCGTACTTACAAAGCGTTTTGGGAACACATTTATTATGCGTACAGCTAAGGAATTGAAGTCCCTGCCGTAATGTATGTTTCCTGATAGCTACAACCTAGGAGTCTTTAAGTCAAGAGTGAGTAGGTTACTTTTAGGTAAGTGTGCTCCATCGTTGGCCCCAGGATCACTTACCATCAGTTTAGATAGTGGTCAAACGCGAGCCTATCAATATTAATAACAAAAAAATCTCAACCCAAAAATCCTATTTTGAATTTCTATATAAAATAAACATAACGATGAATAACGAACTACGAATAAATAAACCGGTTAAATCTTTTTATAAGCCAACCAAAAAGGTCAGGTGTAAATATAGAAGCGTTCAACAGTCACATATTCTGTTCACACATAATTTTATCTGTCGCTCTTTGCATGAGTATATTCAACTAGCTTCTATATAATTTCCCTTGCGATTCGCGACATCGTTAACTTCTATTCAAGTAAAGTGGCAAGCTATTGAAAAACTATTCAAATCAGAGTGTGTTTTCACTTAAAGTGCAAAGGATGAGCGTGACAGGAAATGTGTTTAGAAAGCTCTTTGTGTGACTCCTTGAAAAGGAAAAAATACACACTGTTTCCTGGTTATAGTGTAGGGTGAGACCAAATTACATACATCTGTACAAACGGACTCATTTAAATAAAATTCTGCGATTGTATACACCCGTGTGCATTAACATGGCACCTGACTCTAAAACGGTTGCTACATTAAATACCAGAAAATAGTTAGCAAAATCATGTTTAAAGCATTGTAAAGTAGTAGGTACGTTATAAGAAACTACTAGCGCCAAATAAATGTTAAAATTAAAAAAGAAACTAAAATAATTAAAAAACAAAAAATTACACTCAGTTCTTTATATATCATTCACTAGCATCTGCCAGCGGCTTTGCCCGCGTGTAGGGTTAGTTTAGTCTTAGCGTGATGATATATAGCTTATAGCCTTCTTCGATAAATGGGCTATCTAACATAGAAAGAATTTTTCAAATCGGTCCAGTAGTTCCTGAGATTAACGCGTTCAATCAAAAAACCTCTTCAGCTTCATAATAATTAATATAGATTCGAGCCAGATGAAATGTTAATGCGAACGGGATATATGTAATTTCAATTTAAGAGAACCTTTCCTGATCCGTTTATCGTCACCGTGAGCATTGTTTCAAAGGTTGTTGTTTCATCCAACGCTTTGCGCTATACGTTACTTTGCAACGTGACAAAAAGAGAGATTACGCCTGAACGCTCGGTTGGTATTCGATAACTTCCGTCCTTCGCACGAATATTTCACTGAAATTGTTCCAGGAAACACCTACATACGTTTCTCTAAAATCTTTTTGGAAAAAAAGATCGTGAAACTGAATCTCGATTAAATTGCATGGTTTCTATAAATAATAGCAGGTTTTTAGAGAGGAGTCTATAATGGAGTTATATTACAAAAAAATATGTTTTGTTTTCAATTAAAACTTAGATATCTGTATTTCCAAAATTTCTAGCGAAAGATCACGTAAGATCAGTTTTATAAGAATCTGTCACGAGTTGGGCGCTCTTAAGAACCTGGCATTACCTAATAAAATCTTCATAATTCACGAAAAACTGTTTATGATATCAATACACAAAAACATCTGAAATCTGTATGTTCAAATCCCACAGCAAAAAAAGCGGAATGTCGACGAGCGCACACATTTACCTATCTGTATCAATTTACGGTTTGGCAAAATATTGACACAAACGTCAAAAGCCACGCAAAAGCGTTCCCTATCAAAAGAAACCGGGAATAAAAAATGTTTCTTTGATAAATTATGTGCCTTCTGTTCCCTGGTAGTTAGGAATTTGGACGCAAATCGCATCGCATAAATTTTCACTAAATTCTGAATTTATCAAAGACGAAACTCGATGTCAAAGAGTTGTAGAATGGTACCGCCGAAGGGCCGCGAGGGTTAGAATTTCGCAGTTCGCGTGGAATCCCTGTGATGTCGAACAACGCCGTGCCACTAAAACTATCATCTAGAATTCTATTAAGAAATTGTTACTGTCTATGGCGCGTCGTGTTAGACAACCGATGCGCAGTTTTAGACTCTGTATTTGAAATTGTAAGGTTATTTGTTTTGTATTTCGAGCGCTGTCTGCGTTTAATGTTGTTTGAATAAATTGGCATAGTATTTATAGCATCATCGACCTTATTATGTTCCCTCTGCCGAGAGTTAGACCTCCTCTCTAGTGGAGAGTATGGGCCATAATCAACTAGGTGTGCTCGTTGCGGATTGGTATATATCACATGTCTTCAAATTTTTGGTTCTTAGACGTACCGATTTCCTCACGATTTTTGCCTTCACCGTTTTGAGAGTAATGGAAATAAAATACACATAGAAAAGCGCTTTCATGGGAACGTTACCACTGGGCCACCATTATTGCTTTCCATCAGTAAAATAAATATATTCGTTTATTTAACAACGTTCAATTTTAAAATAAAATATTGAAACAAAATAAACCTTGATTGAATTTCTCAAACCACGTACAATACACGCTTGAGACATGTTTCATTCACATATTTCTTAACACAGAAGCAGCTTAACATTAATTTTATTTCTTTTCAAGCTGCTAAGGCAGGATATAGTGAGTGTTCCAGGAAATTAGCTACGTAGCCTCCGTAATCTGTTTAGTACATAATTTCCTTTCGTACCTCTCGCGGAATGCTTCCTCTACGAGTAGATATATAAATACGATTTCCCTTAAAGTGTAAATTGTTTTAAATCAGATTTGATTTGGATTGGTTTTAAATATTAGGTTGTGTTATATTTTAATTGTTGTTTTGTTTCGGAAATAAAGAATTCTAACTAATATTATAAAGGTGGAAGTTTGCGATCGATTGTGTAATGATGACTGTATGTTTGTTACTTTTTCACGTTTAAAGCTGAACGGATTTCAATGAAATTTGATACACGTGAAGACCATATCCTGGAATAGTACCTACATAGGATACTTTTTTATCCCGAGATTAAATTCTCTTTTGATAATTTCCTACTTAAAATTAAACGAATCTGAAAGCAGAACCCAAATTAAAACTTAACCAGTAACACGAACCGAGCACGCCAGAGCTCCACAAGTTATAACAACACGAGCACGACCCAATTCAAAGGACAACATAATTATAGGAACAATTATTCGCCAAGCGGCAACTGCGCACTACAGAACAATCCATTTACCATAAGTATTAATATTCACAAGTTGAGCTATTGGTTCATTAGTGCATCTCGCACGTTCCGCACGCTGCACAGGCCATGCCGAGGGCAATTCCTAATTAGATAACGAATTAACGTCTTCAGTGCTTACTCTGTTTGTTTTCCTCATCACTCGAGCCTTTGCAGAGCGTTTGGGAAGCATTTTGAAAGCTGATCCGTCGCGTGTCGACGCCATCGCTGTAATTAAGTTGTGTGTACCCGCCGTTCTAGCACTCCTGACGCTAAGATGTTTTGTGGACAGTTTGCGTTTCTTTTTAATTAGAACCTTGTGTGATTATGTCGGTTTAAAGCCGTGTTTACGATACACGGTTCTAAAGGCTAATGGGAATGGGCGCTTGGTTGAGATGTTCTTTCAATTTATCTAGCGTAGGTTTTAGGATTCCGTATTCCAGTTGGCTAAAATGGAACTGTAATAGGATGACTTTGTTGTCTGTCTGTCCATCTATTAAGACCTGAGAGATCAGTGGAGGTATCAAGCTCAAATTAATATTAAATGCTCCAGTTTATCCTTTGGAGCAGCGAAAAGGAAAAAATCTAACTTTTATGTCAATGCAATCTAAAGATAAAGTCGTTTATGCTCCATTAAATGACGCTCGCAAGGGAATCGAAACCTCTAGGGGACTTCCCGTTGACCTAGAATCATGAATTTTGGCAAGAAGTAATAAAGGGGAAAATCCGAAAACCGTAAATTTGTAGTTGTATCGCAAAATAAATATTTTTAACGAAAAAAGGTTAATTTTTTACGGAACCCTCGGTATGCGATTCCAACTCGTACTTGGTCGGTTTTTTTTATGTGTATTATCTTTGCATGTGCTTTGCAGTGGTAGTGAAGACAGTGTTAGTTTAATTACAAGGTAATTTAAATGCTCTTATAGAAGTGGAGTTGTAGAGAGTCGTAGCAGCTACGCCCGCTACGGCGTAGCACTTCAATGTATGAATAATGAACGGTGATTTACTGTTTTTAGTAGCTTTACTGTTTTTGCTAGCTGCTGCCAGCGGCTATAGGCAAAGCCGTTTAAGTAGAAAATTCTTCCAAGGTAAACATTCTCTTAGTATAAAAAATATCCTATGTTCTATGTCAGGACATGTTCTATGCGTGTGCCAAGTTTCATTCATATCCACTTTCGCCTTTGTGATATTAGTGTGATTAGGCATCTTTACGAATCATCCTTGCTAATCATACCTTTTCTCATCAGGAGTCCTTTTGCAATGTTTGTAGGACATTTCGTCTTGCCGAGCCTACGTAGCGATGATGACGCTACGTAGGCTCGGCATTCGTAGCGACAAAGTGACAAAGGTTGATCCAAAAAGAAAAAAAGGTCCTTTGAAACGCTGTGAACTGAGATGTTTCGCAGACACCCAAAAGTCTGCGAAACACTATGAAGGTATTTTTAAACGTAGAATGTGGAGACGACAATTTAACAGTAAATAAAAACCCTAGCATCAATTGTGATTATGTTAGTCCTATAGTACCTACACTATAGCCTATAACCTTGTAGCACCCTACCTACCCTAAACTACCCGTACCTAAACTATAGTCTATAATCTTATAGCACTATAACCTTGAAAACACGAAAAAAAATTAACTGCGCAGTGAATTTCACCGATTTATCTATACTTTAATAATGTACGAGTAAATAGCATCTGCCAGCAGTTTCTTTTGTATGCAAGTAAGTTTCTCCATACCAATTACTTTGGTTCTCCTTTTTATAAATCCTCTCAGCTGCTAGTGAACGAAGCGACTCATTCCTTCATTAATGTCTTTCTCGGATTCAATTAAACACTGTGTTAATTCGTAGATTAATTTGGTCCTTGAGTAAACAGTTATTTAGGAATGGTGTCACACAGTGTAAGTAGTGTGTGTCTAAAACAATCTTGTTATCTCTTAGTGGAACTAATTTACTCGCTCAGTTAGGCACAGCTTGGCTCTTAGGCGGTTAATTAGCAACATTCAGCAACGAACGGGAATAGGCACTGTCAAGTCTATTTATGTTCTCTGTGATGTCTATTTTCTAACTTCATTGATCTAAGGCTCAAGGTAGAATGATGTTTTTCCATTTTTTTTTTTACAAAAAATATGACTCCCGTTCTAGGGTGGAGCTGGAGGACTTGTCAGGCTTTTGCTGGCTTAAACCACATGTGCACGTGCGATCAACAGGATCTCGGGTTTCCTTTTCGGACCTCAACCCACGGAACTTCTACTTCTTGCTCTCTCAATTCTTAGTCATCCCGCAATCTCATTCATGATCTACTATTCGTGGCACCAATTTTGTGTTTTACGGGTCCACCGTTCAGTTGGCATGCGGCAGACTTGTCCAGTCCCTGCCCTGTCCTACTTAAGCTGGGCTGTTTTCTGAACCACGTCAACAATTTATGTTTTGGAGCGCAGTACTCGTATAGTGTTTCGAACGCGAACCGTTACTTTAACACCTAGTATACTGCACTCCATTGCACGTTGGCAAACCTTAAGTTTGGACTTTTGGATGTTAGCCAAAGACCTCTGTGTAACACTGATAGGTTTGAATAGGGGGAATATACATGTCCATTAACTCCAAAATTTTATCGATCGCAAAAATGTGCACAGTACTTTATTTTCGGGTCGTTTTACGAATAGATTTTTACCAAGTGAAGAAAGAAAACTTAGTGGTGCTTTGACCACGAAGTTTTCTTTCCACGGAATAAATCTTAGAATGGTTTTCGGATAGTGGTTCCGGATCTCTGTGTCTTGTGTGCGTGAGTTTATTAATCGAGCAGATTTTCAAAGTCTGTCTCTTTATTTTATGTTATTAGATTGGGCCTCTAAACGGTAGTAATAGTAACTAGATAAGCATAAACTCTACTAGTTTAACTCATATTAATGTTTTTTTTAAACGTTGCTTCACAGTAGGAACTACTCCTGTATCGAGGGCGCGTTGACAAACATGTAACAATGTGGAACAACGGAACAACTATCTCCAGGCCATACAAATATTTGTACCATGCAGGATCGATTCCTGCACGGAACAAATATTTGAATGACCCGTGACACGCAGCGCTGTAGCCAATCGCTCATCATACAACTGCGCCAACCGAGTCGTTTCCTTTTCACTACTCATACAATCCTGCAGGCTTAATATCGAAACTAATTTTTCCTACATCTCCCTTTACAGCCGTTCACATGTCATCATCATCATCTGCCTAGCCTTTTCCCAACTATATTGGGGTCGGCTTCCAGCCAAGCCGGATTTAGCTAAATACCAGAATTTTACGAGGAGCGGCTGCCTACCAGACCTCCACAACCCATTAACTGGGGTAACACGATACTTCATGGCAAGACTGGAGTAAAATTTACTGGCTTCTGACAGCCACGACTGCCAAACATCTACAAATAAAAGGGACCTACGTCTTAACGAGCATATGTATACGTATTAATAACTCTTTTATCCTTCCTCTTCACAAGACTTACCCAGACAAACGACCCCTTTTCCGCTTTTCAATCATTGGCACCACTTTCCAATTTCCTATATGTCCTTTAAAATAAACCAGATGAACTATCCACGAGCTCTCAACACGATTCATTTGAGGAACCTAAACTGCACTGTTAAAGGAATGGAGGTACAGGGTGTAAAGCTCCATCCTTCTTTCTCGTTCTCGTCATAGTAAGAAGGCCCCTGGTGAATTAATTTGAGTGGAGGTAGGCACTGAACTCTTCTCCCTAACCCTTTCTGTAGGTGGTATAGGCGTGATATTGTTATTTCTTTTATACTATTTCTTCAACTCGCTTGGGAATTGTTTGGAAGCCTTCCTTGAAAGTATTCCTTCTATCTGTATCGCAAAAAGTTTCAGCGGTGAATAGTTAAAGTTGAAACATAAGTTTTTTCTCGTAATTTCACGTCTACGGAGCATTTTTCTTAGCTCTAAATGTTTCATCACGAACACAATTTGCTGCTTTAATTACTTTATTTTTAAAAACATTTGGTTGCGAATTTTCATCTTTTTTACCGACTTCCGAAAAAGGAGAAAGTCTGAAGTCTTCTGAATGTGTTTTTTTTTAAATAATTTTTAAGTATCTCTTTCACCGATATTTTTGCCAAGTGTAAGCAGATTTTGCAGTTTTTTTTTGTTTCGAAGAATTTTTCTATCCTATTTCAGGTTCTATTTACATTTGGTGAAGATCTACTAGGGATGATAGCAAATTTTCTGGGATTGCTGCAATTGCATGACTGTTTATTGTCAATACCGATTTATAACATAATATTAAACCAGTACGCACTAAAGGGATGTCGCAGATGTGAAAATTTCACTCTAGTATATCCTTAGTTCACCAATAAGGTATATCCTTTCATTGCATTGGAGTTATGAATTCGCGCAATTTTTTTTTGTTGGTGGGCAGATTTTATTGATTGTTTTTTTGTGTTTAAGTTATATAAACTCCTTGATAATTTCATCCTAGTTCTATTTAATTGGCCAATCCTAAATCGGTGTGTAAATTATGGATATACGAGTACAGATAACAAGTAAAATATCATTTTGATGTAAACGAAAGAACTAATATCATTAAAGTACATCTAACAAAACCAGTTTTTACGTAAAGATGTTTTCCCATTGAAATAAAATAAAGGTAGTTCCCCAAAGGCGTTCGAAAATCAGAAGAAGCCATACTGCGTGAGGTAATAAAGATTTATAATAAATCTGGATGTAAGCGGCGTGTCTAGACGCGACTGAGTCCCCGTGGGTGTTCGGCTCGCGAGGATTTGTCGCGCGAACACGGCTTCTTAGAACCTTCCACAATTCTCGTAATCCTATATAATATTACACACACAATACAAGGCTCGTTCCATTGACGCACTATGCCAGCGCAGTAAAGTGCGCCGAACAATGAGCCTCCCCTTATAGGAAGTAAGATTACAGCGTCTGGATATCTAAGCTCCCGATACCCCACTTTGCTTAACAAAAGGTCAGACATGTTTTCCCGACCTAAACAAGCAATGCCCGACCAGCACTAAAAGCTTAACGTGCTTCCAGAACACGAACTTATAGTTATGGTGAATTTTATGCGCCATCTAAACAAGCGGATCTAACAATCAAAGTTTGATGGCTCATCTATAAAAGCGACTATTTCGATCGCCGGCGGTGACAAACAAACATTTTTATTCTCCACAAGGAAAAGTCTTCACTATTAGGACTTGTTGATACTCGTTCGAACGCTTTGATATTTTTCATCCTGTCCTCACCGTCAGGTGCCACTGACGATGATTTATGTCCTCGCAGAAATGGGAGAATTGAATGAGTTTTGGCTTGATTCCGTGAAATTTATTTCTTTCAACGTGTTAATATATTACGACAGATATATTTTATTACAAGTTTCCTTGAGGAAAAACGTGTCGTGATTTTGTTTTCAGTGAATCAAGTTTGGTTGTTGGATTTACATAGAAATAATGTGTTTCCGACAGGAAACGTGACCGAGTCGTAAATTGGTTACGTACAAAGGTAATTCAATCTTCGAAACGAAAACATACAAAAGAGATTGAATATCGTAACATGTCTACATGGATTTGAGACGAGTGTGATAAGCTGGGGTGACGTGTATCTCGACTTATCACACATGATGCGATACGCTTTTCTGAATTCATTTAATTCAACTCGCACTTTCCGTACGGCCTATTGAATTCATTTACTAATTCAGTACGAGTTCCGAGTCCACCCTCTCATATCTTTTCTCATCTGCAATCAAAAAAGTTTGTAAAAAACGAACTGCATTCACGGCTCGAATTAAGAGAGAAAATGGAATTTTTAAAATGTCCTTTTGTGTTAAAGGAGATGAAAAGCATGTCGTTATGGAGGAGTTTAAAATAGCTAATTACGTCGGAGAAAAAGCTGGCTGCGAAGTATCCTGAAAACTTCTCGGCGTGCGTTTAACTGTCACCATTAAAACTTAAGTACCTACTCGTATCAGCTGTTTTATTCGTTTCATAGTTCTCGGTTTTTGTGGGTAATAATTTAAACAATTTAAACGTAAAGTTGTATTGACCATTAAACTACTTATGTATTTCCTTTTTGTGCATGACATACAATTCGCAGTTGGTTAAGGGGTCCAGGGGTACGGCTCAAATTTCTTGGAGCCAAGTTCTTGACATGTGTCATGTAATGTATACGTTCCATAATTGCATTTTGTGCGTTTGGAGCGTGAGGATTGCCAAATATTACCCACTGCTAAGATAAAGATCTTCCCGGAAGTTTTATATATTTATAGGAATTAAAACAATACGGCGAGTGCACCAGGAAGGATCTGGGGCGGGTTATTTAATGATATTTGACATTTTATTTATTTATCAACGATGATATTCGACTGTATATATATATTTTAAATAAATACAATCGCACATTTTATTAAAACTGATTGTTTTATTAAGTTATGCCAATTTTTACTGAATTCCCAAAACAAAAGAAAACTTTACTGAAAATATTATCCTCGATGTCCCAATGATAATAACATCGCGCTCAATAAACAGATACATATTTACTAGAAGATAATAATTAATAACATTCTCACGCATTTCGCACATCACTCAGAGATCCTTCATTGTTTTCTTCCAGAGCATTTAATTCTGGGTACGTGACCAGTACACATTGACCCCCACAGTTCACTACCACCAACAATTAATCTAAGGACAGGTGAGGTCACAATAAACGGACACAATGTATTAAGAGCAAGACATTGCGCTCGGCAAATGGTCTACTTCTAAATTGTTCGTTTGTTCAACTTCCACTTAAGTTCTGCAATTACTTTTTATTTTTCTTCGTTATCTTTGGCCATAAACATGAATATAAAAGTGTGCAATAAAATACTGTAACGAGATATTCTCATATATTTGTGTTGCTGTGAAAAATTATAATACAATGTCTGTGGTGTATTGAGATTCGTTCGTGCAGACTTATTAAATTACAACCTCGCGTTACCAATTAGTATGAAGCCGTAGACAATAATAAACACGGAAAAAAGCTGCGGAGAAATACACAGCTTTCCTGCTAAATAAAATATTTTCATGAGGTAAAATATGTAGTCACTACGAGAAATTCTTATTGGAGATCCTCCTCGAAAGGCTAGTCTAACTTTTGGATGGCATCTTAACGTATCGAGACTTCTCCGTGCTTTGGAAAGCACGTTAGAAAAAGGCCTCTTGCACGGCCTCTAACTCTTAAGTGGCCCATCGGACACTTAAAAGTTCTCAAAACATATAAGTAATTTTTATTAATTTCCCAATTAATTTATCAATAAAAGACATCACTTACCTTTACTCGAGTTAATATGCCCTTTGGATCGCTTAGCTGGTTCGCAAACCTCGTTTGTCTGTGTTTGTCCTGGACGCACTCAAATTTCATTGCTAAATTCACGCTACTCACAAAAATTCCACAACACAGTTCCATACAACACTAAGACCCATAGCGCACTAGCGGCCAGCGGCTAGCGGCCAGGACGTGGCGGCCATCGAGATACATACATTAGTATGAAACCGCCATAGAGCGCGCGCACCTGTGGCCGCTGGCCGCGTGCGGGCAGAAGCGCGCGCTCTATGGCGGTTTCATTTGTTTCACCTGGCCGCATCTTGCACATGAGCCCCAGCATTTTACTGAGCGCAACTGAGGGCAGCATAATTATGTTATTGTTTTGTTATTTATATTTTATACTAAGCGTCATGTGTGTTGCAAATAAAATCGATTTCTTTCTATTTAATTTGTATTATTGACAATCAAACCCGAAACAGCCATCGTTGTAGGTCAGACCAACATTGGTTGCGCATAGGAATCGAACTGCGACAGCAGCGCAGCGGCCAGGCACCCACTGCGCCAACCGTACTGAGTGTACAAACACAGCTTTTATTAGATAGCTAGTACAGTGTGTAACAAATGATGTTAGTAACCCATTTATTTCAATGTCAAGAGTCCTTCATCTCTATTCACGTAGAGAGTAGTACGCACTTAGGAACACTAGAGGGACACCTTTCTGCTTGAATGTAACTTAATGGGACGGTAGAAACCTCCGCGTTTATTTGAATAGTGTTATCCATTATTTTGTTATGGTAAATATAAATGTGAGAATAGTGTCTTTTATCCTTCAGACGAAATATTTTTGGCTGCCCATATGAAAGTAGAAAATATTATATATCACTCAGTGAAGTTATCACTGAGTGGTATATAATATTTTCTGGCTAGCACTCTTCTGGTTTTCAAGGTGAGAAATCATAGTATTATACATAGTTATAAAGAGTAAAATACCTCTCTGTGTTATATAAGACATAAAGAGGAAAGATTTCTATTTTTAGACGTTTGTTTGTAATGAATACACTCAAAAACTACTGGACCGACTTTTAATAAGGTGGATCGATGACCTGTTGAGAGACGCGGGAATATGATAGATGTGAAACCGTTCGTTGGAGGCTTAAGGTGAGTAGGTATAAACTACAACATTTACTAGTAACAGAACAACGAGCCGCTCTATGATATGTTCTAGTGTATCATCCTTTTACGAACTAAACGTCGAGCACGCCCGCCTCTTTGTTACAAACCAACGAGCATATTGGTGTAACATTTCGTCGAGCGTAATGGTGTAACATTTCGTCGAGCGTAATGGTGTAAAATTTCGTCAAACGAAAGAATGAACGCAAGGTACAACGAAATTTTGGTAAATGCACACTCGCTGTGAGCATTTACCCGTAACATAACGCCGAGCATTCGCAGGAACGTCACATTACATGGAAATGCTTTGGGAACTGAGCTTTTGCCTGTATTGTACCATTCGTAAGAACGTTACATTACACAGAAATGCTCCAGAAAATGTTGTAGTCTATACTCACTTTTATGTCCAACAGTGGACGACCTGAAGTACGACTGAAATGATGAGTGCTGTGTGATGATGTACCTACATATTGACCAACAGTATATTGCGTTAGATTTTTCCCCAATATTTTATAAAATTTTACTGGTGAATTTAGGAATGTTTGACTTGAATACAGTTTACAAATACATTTTCGCATTTTCAACCAGTATCTAACAAAAATAACGAAGTTTTTTTTCCTCATACAACTTTATTACTCTTGCAGTTGCGTGGCGAGTTTTAGTTTGTGGAATTCTATAGATAGGGTTTTTTACGTCGCGCAAATAGTTTATTTGAACTTTTCAGTTACAGTATAAAGTTTGCTTTTCTGACTAGTTTAATAGGCGATTTTTACCATCAACGTAAGTATCGTAGGTATACTGACTTGCTATAGACCTTTAATATATGAAATGTGTTTAATATAGATAATAGATTCTACAAGCGGCTTCGCCTGCGTTAATAAAATTAATAAATAAAATTATCCTAAGCAACATACTCCCGAGGTAGTAATATCTTATGTATTACTAACAGATACCTAATTTTCCATTGGTGCTTGCCGGATTTCTAACCCGACGTCTCATGCTCCTGCATCTCGCATTTTGAGTTTTCTGCGCGATTTGACATATACAACAACTCGAAATCATCTATAGAGCAGTTGCCTCGATCAGACGTAATACCCGGCATGTCGGAGGATCCTCCCTTTTCAACAGAGGTTTGTGGGACTTTACACTCTATTCCGCACTCTAGTCCTCTAAACATGAGAGACAGGTCAACCTGCCTTTGACGTAACTTCAAGTTAGTCTTCCAGTCATCATCACCTGCCTAGCCTTTTTCCCAACTACATTGGGGTCGGCTTCCAATCAAGCCGGATTTAGCTTAATACCAGTATTTTACGAGGAGCGGCTGCCTACCAGACCTCCACAACCCATTAACTGGGGTAACATGGTACTTCATGGCAAGACTGGAGTTAGTCTTCCAGTACCTAATGAACAATTTTTTAACCCTATATGCACCGATTTCTCCCCTAAACGACAGTAATAAAGGCACAATAAGCACATTTCCCCCTCGTCTTAATACTCTCACGATCTTTGTTAGTTTGCTTCACAAAACTCTGTCATAACACTCCGGCCGTCATTAGTACTGAGTGGAGGCTCTCGTTATATTTTACGACCGCCCTGGCGACTGGTAGTAACCCTTTAAATGCAGTGGTCTTATTAATATGGAATGATAATGTTTTATCATCAATTAATTGTGCAAAGGTAATTTCACTTGGTAGTATGTCCAGTAGCTTAGGTGTTAGTAAACTCGATATTAGTTGCATCTCTAATCTCTAAACCGACTGCGTTGGCTGCTGTACAAAACTATCTGGCCAAATGGGGCTTCCTCGACCCATCCTTAACACAGTGCAAGTGTAGAGCCGCTGCACAAGACATGTTCCCTTGCTGAGCTGCCCATGCTGTACAATCACCTGTACTTTTCAGGAATTATACGAGGCCACTAATAGAGCCGTACAGTTTGCCAAACACTGGTAAGAGAACATTTAGTTAAAGACATCGACACGAAAAGAAGAAGAAGTTGCATTTTACGAATTTCTAAAATATGTTCAACAAAACATGAACTACTCTAAGCTACCAAACTATCGGAGATATAGGTATACTTAGATCTCGACGTACGGGTACTCTACATATCAATTACCAAGACAAAGCCATTGAAGAAACAGAAACAACAAAATTCCTAGGGTTACACGTGGACGACAAACTAAATTGGAAAACACAAGTTGACAATGTCTGCAAAAAGTTAAGCAAGTTCTCGTATGCCCTTCACAAACTAAGGAAAGTTGCAAATCTATCAACACTAATAACGGCATACCATGGTTACGTCAGCTCTAACCTTAGATACGGCCTAATATTCTGGGGCAATAGTGTTGATAATGAACGCGCGTTCATTGCACAAAAACGGTGTGTTAGAGCAATTTTTAACTTACAAAAAACTGAATCCTGTGAACCATTTTTTAAAAAGATTAAAATATTAACATTACCGTGTCTATTTATTTTTGAGGTCGCAGTTTTTGTTAAAAATAATATTAATCTCTTTAGATATCGAACGCGTATACGACACCAGGACAAACTAGACATAATGCCCAGTAAGACACATTTCTTGCACAAAAGTGTTTTCTGCTCAGCCCCGCGTATATTCAATAACATCCCAAGGCCTATAAGAGAGATCACTGAAATACAATCATTTAAAAAGAATCTCCACGAACTGCTAGTGAATAAATGCTATTACTCTGTGAAAGACTTCTTTGCCGATAAATCACTCTCACAATACAATTTGTCTAATTCATGATGTGTTCTGAATAATGAAATCTGTTTATTTTTATTGACATTTGTTATTCCAAGAATTATTTAATGGTCTGAAATTTTTAATTTAAAATTTATTGTTTTTAATATGATTCTTGACATGCATGTTAAATAATCTTATGTAAGTACCTACATTTTATTGTACGCCCTAAGGGTAGGACATAGCTGTTCTCAAAACTGTAAACTAACACCAGCTGTATCTTGTACACTTACCTATGATCCACAATAAAGAGATTGAAATAAATTTCCATGTTGTCGAAGGACCGATAGAGATTTGAGTAGCTAGCATTGCGGAATGTGTTTCGAGACGTACCTACCTGTTTCGGATCTGTCCGGAAGAAATGCCCGGATTGATATCCTTTGTACGGATTACCTAGAGGTGAATAGCTTCGGTAAGTTCTTGTGTCCTGCCCTGGGTCAGGTCATGGTATAGAACGAAAGGGGATGGAAAAGAGTCACCTCATTCTGTAAAGCAGTAATGAGAGCGAAGAAAGTAGTGGAGACCGTGAGGGTTAGAACATCTTCACGCCCTAGCCACTGCCGCAGGAAACGCTCCGTCAAGAGTTGCAGCACGATTCTATATTGCCGGGCACGGGGTTGTCTAGCGTCCAGTAAATTCTAAGCGTAAACGACGAGTTGAGGTCCACGCAATTCAAACAGTTGTCTGCAAAACAGACGGGACCATTGGAGCCAATGCCTGCTAGGGCTGCAGGATCATTCAAAACAGTTAGGTATCATGGAACGCAAAGGGCTTTTGTTACTAAAAGGGGCCAATTAAAACTGTGAACAGTCTATTAACCAGGTTAATTTAGACATTCAAGGTTTCAGTAATTCGTACTCAGTTGAAAATTAGTATGATTGTTTAACACACCGTGATAAATGAAACCTAAAAAGTCCCTATCGATCCGACACCTGTAAAAAAATTATCCAGGGTTAAAGGTCATCAAAAACGAGTTTGTGTGGGGGTGCCAATTATTATAACCTTACCCCAATTAAGTCGTCTAATTTGACCGGACTAAGTATATGGGAAATAAAAGATTTTGAATAAAACTTTGAGACTGTAGACCGGATTTGTAGGAAGCCTCTACGTCCAGCAGTGGACTGCGACAGGCCGAAATGAATGATTGAAAAACAGTTTTCCAACCACGTTATCATCTGCCTAGCCTTTTCCCAACTATGTTGGGGTCGGCTTCCAGTCAAGCCGGATTTAGCTAAATAGCAGTATTTTACGAGGAGCGGCCGCCTACCAGACCTCCACAACCCATTAATTGGGGTAACACTGTACTTCATGGCAAGACTGGAGTCAGATTTACTGGCTTCTGACTATCCGTAACGACTGCCAAAGATCTACAAATGACAGCCGGGACCTACGGCTTAACGTGCTTTCCGAGGCACGGAGGAAACTCGTTATGTTAGGATGGTCACCCATCCACAGACCAAACTTGGGAAGCGTTGCTTAACCTTGTAGATCGACCCGTGCGGCTGTTATTATATAGCCACGAGCTCCTCGAGTTTTCCAACTACGTTAATTAATGTTTAATTGTCACGTGATTTTACGTTGCTAAACGAATATTTAAATCACCGTGTTAAAATACAGGTGAAATAAAAAATGTATTAATTGACAAACCGAATGCTCGCAATTTGGTTACCGCATTGGTTGAAATATTTGTTATGGCCTACAGATATTTATTCTCGGTTCGTATTTTTGTATGTCCGTGCCTTGTAAAGAGCATCCCGATGTTCGACGCTTTTATTATGCAAAATATATTTAAACGAAATGAACGATATTTATGGGGAATATGAAAAAATTTTCTATTTGTTATCTAAATAGATCGATAAATGTTCAAAATTGATCGAAAATCCCAATTTTAAATTAATATAAATCCCTCTCAATTTTGACAGTGTACAACTGTCATAGAAAATTGATGCGTGATGGAGTTCGATATCAAAGTTCGTGCCGGACTTCTTTTTTATAATAGCAGCTTTAAAGCTTAATAACTTCATTGTTGACGAAAGTATTTAAAAAAATCATTCAGGAATTTCCCGAGGCCCTAGCGGGTATTGGCTCTACTGCACCCCTACGGTTTTGCTAACATATTTTTGATTTGTTAGTTGGGAAATCATTCAATGACTTCTTCTTCTGAGCTCTAAAGCGGAGCGAGAGGGCGTGCCAGACTTTTTCTGAATAAATTCCATTCCAAAATCTTGTGTTCCAGGACCCCGGGTTTAAATGTCTTGACTTTCGAGACGTGTTGTTATGTTAAGTTACACGTACATTATTCATTCAGTTTCCTACATAATCTGCACTCAGAATACAAAGTGACCAGTGTAAGTAAACGATTAGCACGCTAATAAATCTCGCTACTTGTTCGCCAAGTCGTTTAGTATACGGTTACAAATGTCGTGTTCCGGCGTCCAGTTACAAGGACACTGTAGTAGATGAAGGCAATTTGCTTGCATTCTACTACAATGAATTTACATAACTGTGTGAGGAATTAAGAAAAGGAATTGGTTGCCATTTGCGAATGTGAATATGCTTGTCTGAAACACTAATTTGGGCAAATTCTAAGTCATTTTCTGTGGTTGAACAAATTGCCACTGTTATAGTTTATTGGTTACTAATCTGAAGTTTTGTTTTATTGTTAGGAATAGATAGATAGCAAAAAGAGAAATAACATACATTAAACATGAAAACAAACCTATCACATACCCGCAAAACGAGACACAATAGTAAGACAATAACAACGCGGTGACATGCGACCGGTCGGTGATTCATGAATTAAATTTCGACCAAAAAAAATAGAAACTTTCACAAAGTATAAAATTAAAGGAAATATAAATAAAAAGATAGGTTCAAAATAAAAGAAAGTCAAACTATTATACAGTATATAGGTACGGGTAGTTGGTAAAAGAACATTTAACAAAAATAAGAAAAAACCCTTACTAACTTAGTGGAACGCAGTGTAAGAAGATTGTTTCAAAAGCATTGAGCGAGGTTGCTTTGGTTTTTTATCCATTGCTTCCGCAAGCTTGCACCTGGGATGGCCGGACTCGTGGTTCATAATCATTTGGTATATATAAGATATTTCAAAATACCTGGTGTTCCCTATGTCTTTTTTTTAAGTGGGGAATTATCAGAATGACGTCTCCCGCTCTTGGGCGGAGCGGAAGGGCTTGTTAATTTTTTACTGACTAAACTCCACCCCATTTCTTCGTTGCCTTCGATCTGGGGACACCGAGCTTCCGTGTTCCCTAGGCCTACTCTCGACATCTGTGAGTCTATAATATGATTACAAATCAAATTATGTGCAAATGAAATTCAACTTGAAGGAAAGGGGTGAGTTATAAAAGGTGAATATACTATAATACTATTTTACGTGCAGGCAGAAATACGTTCCTCTCTCAAAATTGATCTATGATTAGCAGGGTCGAAGCCTCTGGAGTCGTGGGTCGACTTCTGAAAGAAAAACCCGGGGCCTGGAACGAAGGCAAAGGACAAAGAGTGGATTGAGAGGAACAAAGGAGTGGGTTTCAAAAAAAAAAAAAAGATAAAGACCAATGACTTTAAAAAGTAGACACCACCAATTTTCAAAATGAGCGGCGCCACCTCCGCGCCGTTTACTAAACAACGAGATGCTATTTATGTGCAAAGCTAAACCTTAAAACGAGTGTAAAACTTAAAAATAATAAAAAACCTCAAAGCTGTTCTAGCTTTAAATAACCTCAAGAAATAAAACATTTAACACCTCTTGCAGAGATTTAAGTTAAGACGCTAAAACGTCCTCTGTTTTAGCAGTTAGCTTAAAAATTTCATATTCCGCGATAAAACTCGGTAATATCTTTCGAAAACTGTGGGTAGACGAAACAAAAATCTCTGAAAGCTTTTAGTAAACGTGTTTGAGACCCGAGTGATGTAAATTTCGGCACTCGGAGGATAGACAAGTGACTTGAAAAGTTCCAGAATAAATCTAAGAGGTATGATGGCTCCGAGCTCCAATTTTATATTTTACATAAAGACTTTAGTTGGAAAACAAAACTTGCTCACTAGTTTGTTGTTGCTAAGAAGATTTATTGTTTTCATGAGCTGCCTAAAGAAGTTATTAAGATCTATTTAATAAATTTTCTACAGTTTCATGGTCTAATGGATTAAAAAAGATGGACAATTAGTCTTCAGTATCAAAACTTTTTATGGATCTAACTAGAGATGGCCAAATAAAAATCTAATTTATCATTTTAAAGTACACTCTTCTTTAAGTTAAAAGATTGATGCCTAGTTTGACGGGCAATGGTCTTATTTACGAATTAACCATTCCCGTTTATGTAGTTTCAGCACTGATGTCACTTATAAGCGAATCTGTTTAGCGTAATAAATGATTATTTACTTACTTATTCAGAACTTTCTACAAGCTTTATATATTTTTTACCCAGTAATTTATAACTTCCACGCAGATAAGCAAGCTTTCAACAGCATTTACATAATAATATCCTAAATTCAATTGACCCTCACAACTTATACAGAATGACAAGTGGTCGACATCTTTTAAATATTCGTCTTCGTAGAGGCGACGATGAAAATCTCATTATAGGAAATGACATTTTCCTCACTCTCAGATAGGCAGCTTCCCACGTGCCGACCCAATCTTAATACGTAAGTTACGTAACACTAAAGAGGTCACGCGAAGCCTTTTCAGTAAAAAAGGCCTTCGTATAAACTGAACATATATTTTACATTATTCTCTCTCGCCACTGAAACAACGGCTCCTCAATACGCGGACACTTTTCTCCCGGAGGGGACTCCAGAAGTTTATTGACATTTACTTTCCGAGGGTAAACACGACAGGGTTGTCTGTCTCGACTTGACTCGCCGCATAATGCGTCTCTTCCACACCACCTACTTATAGACACGGGTATTATTTATCACCAATTCATTCTTCCAATATTCTTTGGGCACATAAACGATAGGGTAACGCGACCCACATTGCGATTTTGCATACTCCGCGCATGGGAAAAGCTGAATTATAAAGAGCTCGAGTTTCGCTCGGCATGTTTATATATATACACTGTACGAGTATGTGTACTGCTTATCTTTATCTTCTATTTTACTGCTGTATTATGTTACAGATTTTAGTGCGTTTTTGGGATCAGTTCTGAAAATAGAACCGTTTTCGGATTTACCAATTTTCTTTTATGGACCAGAAGGCAGGTAATCGTAGGTGATACCTTCTAGATATTGTGTAGGCATATAAAATAGTATGAGGTTTTTGTTTAACAAAAATGAATGAAAAATAAACATTGCACCTGAAAATATGCATTTTGTTTTCAAAACATACATTCCACTGCGAAACTTTTCCATTTTTCCGCAGATTGTGTCTTAAGAAACTAATTAAAAATTTCGCTTCACTTAAAACTTACCGCAGCCGCCGCTATCCTGATTCGCAACTTCCTTGAATTGATAAAAAAACTTTTTGTTGATCCTCCGTGTTATTCGAACGACCGCTCGGATTTCCTCGTCGGATTTTACCGCAGAACGGAGGGCTAAAACAATGTGTTGGGATCAAACTAGTTCGAGACGGAGGCTAATGCAATATGTATCAGCTCTCGACTGCAGACCAACACTAGCCGAAGGCCAAAGTATCCTTCGGGAAGTAACTACTTTTTATTTATCTGAAGGAGCTATTCAATTCACCGACACGCAGGTAAAGTTCCAGAAAAATAGTCGTGTTTGTTTTGCTTGGCCGCACTTCAAGATCTTAAATACTTAGTCTGGAAGCTTACTTACTTACGCCTCTCGAAATTTCAATGATAGTATTGAATCTATTCGTATAGTAAAAATCTATTCATTTATTCTTTAGGTTAGGAAATCACCAAATAGTCCTCTCCCAATCTGAGTAGAAGGAGAGGCAGTGGCAGACTAAATTGACCAAAGATCGGTGTTCCATCAATTGTCCTTTGCATTTCAGTTGCATGAGGATTAGAGAACCCTGATGTCCCTGACAAATTATATATGAATAGGAAAGTATTATCTTGACTAACCCTATCACATTCGATGTTGACAAGCGTAAACAAAATGGACGTATCACATCCATAAATCCAGGCGTCGACGTCAGGGCGTCTAGGAGGCTGAGTAAGGCGCAGATCTATTACGTTTGAGTTATCCATAATGTTACAAGACGCTGACTTAGCAGTATGCATTGCTATTCGGCTATTCGGCCTCGTAACGTACCTATTTGGAATGTATTTGGCTCCTGAGCATCGCTTGGCTCGAGCACAAGTGGGACAATAACAAACGGAGCCTCCATAAAGTGGTACTGTCAGTTCCAACTTGTGCGCTTTTTCACGAGTCTAGACACATTAACAAGCCATTGTGTAACATTTTTACATTAATGTGCTGGATCTACTGCAGTTGCAACTAAGTTTTTGATGGGATCCCAGTTATTCTACTCCCTGAAAAGGTACAACTTAGTAGTTTGATCTGTTACATAAAATAAAATAGTTGTTGCGCAATACTCCCGAACTCGGATAAAAATAGGAACATTATCAGCATCACCAATATCACGTTTACCTTTGCCAACTGCGAAAACTTTTCTCTTCAGCTTATTCCGAACACAACTGAGGGTAAAACTTTTTGTGAGTACTAAACATGATTTTGCAGATGGAAATCTATAACACCGTCGGGGCTGTCGCCGGCTGATGTAGCTAACCGTGCGCGAGATGATTGAGATCAAATCGAATGATTGACACGTCACTCACTTTTCCTCATTTCGCTATTCTTTCGTCTGTTTCGATTTCGGTTTGAATACTGTCACGACTCACGGTGTCACCCGCGATACAATATTTCCAAAGCAGGAAAATTGGATTTGTATGTCGAAAACGGAAAACGGTAACATAATTCCACCTCTTTGTGTTTGCGTACAAAACATTTAACCGGTCGGTAAAATTCATTGTTTACAACGCGACAAAATATTTTTGATTCATAAAATTTAATTACCAATATTTCCATGGAACTAACTGGGACAGAATGGTGTTCATTAAGCGTCCATTTAAACATAAATTAGGCCACCGGAACTAAAATAACGGGCTATGTTGCGTAGGCCGGTGCGGGTTGGCATCGAATTGTGATAGAGCCTGGTTTCGTTGCCAAATTGCCCTGTCCGCTTATCATCTGGCTTATGTATGCGCTCCAGTAGCACCGTGTGCCGAGTTACATTTTAAAAATTTGAATATAGACGAGATTTGGAGACGAACGCCTTAATTTGCGTGTGTGTTGACTATGCCTATTTTGTTTGGAGTGAGCTTTCATTTGTATTCAATGTTTAGAACAGATTTGGTGACACGGTTGCATTGTTACATAATGTGGGGAACTAGGTCAAACGTCATTATTGTGCCAATTTTGAAACAGCTGTCCCGAACGTAGATACAAATGGAGCATGCAATGTACGAGTAAATAGTTTTGTTACGGCTCTAAAAGCGACAAAACTTTTCTATTGCCTACACAAAAACCGCAAGCATTGAAAATGAAAACTTCCATCAATTACGGAAACAATCAGCAATAGCGAGTTTGATCCTTCAATTTTGATATCAAGGTTTTCTATTGCAGTGGGATTAAAATGAAATCCCGGAAGCGCGGCGCGCCGGTGACGCGTGGCCTATCCATGCATTTATAAAGTCACTGCATATTTTTTACAAAATTGTGGAAATTTCCAGGCCACGGAGCTTAAGGGAGTCGATGACTTGGAAAGCATTGGTCGGCTCGCTCGATTTGCACTGCAAATTGATTTTTATGTGGGCCGGGAAGATTCTCTGTTTGTCATGTTGCGCTATTCATCAACTGACTATTGTTACTGCAATTTGTCGTTAGGGGATCGAAATGGTTTGTTACAAAAATAAATGAAATGGTTGATAAAATATTTTTGATTTGTTTTCAGTCGTTACGTTGTTTTATGTGTGTTTCGTGTTTTCAATTTTTATTTCCTTACTAGGTTTTTACACGTTTTGGGCCTATCTTACGAGAATTGTATATTTTCGAGGTAATCTTTTAGTATGACACTCATTGATAACTAGTGAATGAATTTGAATTAGATTGGTAACAATTTTACCTATATCTAAAAACAGTTTAGGTGATAAAATATTTTATCCTAAAGTGCCGAAGTACCTACCTCTGTACTCACTTCCAGAAAACCTAGTGAAGCACTATCTCAAAAGACTGTAGTTTAAAACATGTAATACGAGCATAAATATATCGTTCACAAAAAAAATCCTGGACCACACACTCGCTTAGCTTACCTCCATATTATTATGTTAACAAAGATTTCGCCTTTAAGTCTGGATTGCTGCTCCTTTTGAAGGGCCATAGCGGGTCGAGCTTCCGCCGACGGAACATAATCGCAGCCGCTTTTTGCGCTATACTCAGTTGCTTTACAAAGAAAAACGTAAGCCTTGCTCTTAGTATCAAACGTAGGCGTTTCTCTATAGCTCTTTAATACTCATCTACTGAGTTAAATGTATGTGCGTTCTTTTGACTACAGTTTAATTTACCGGAATACTCGTACGGATGTTTGGGTGAATGGAACATTTTTGGGGCTGCAGGTGCGTTATTAGTCTTTTTGCTGATGGTAGCAAGTAAATTGTACTTTAAATGTAATATTGCAGCTTACGGAATTTAATGCCTTTTACGCGGGGGTAAATTTTGTAATCGGCTTATGTGTGTAAGCAAATTAATTTTTGTATGGTTTCTTTAGATTTCCAAGGCAACTTAGCTAGGTCCATCAATAAGGAACGGCAAAAAACGGTATAATATTTGGGAAATATTTAATTCAACCCTCGAAGAGAAAATTTTAAAAACTGAATGAAAAATCGTAAAAAAAAGCATTTAAATTATACCTGTCAATATCAGGGTCCTAAACAAAGACATTAAATATATACTACTCCCTTGCTCGACTAACATTTTAACAGATCCAAGGCCCCTGGCCACCTACCGAGCAATAGTTTAATTTATGAATTTTAACAACTTAAATACATTCTGTTTTCTATTCAAGGCTAGCTGGCGTCACTAATACATAAGAGAACAGTTTTCCTAAAATATTTCATCTGATAGCCGGCCTATTGTATCTGATTGCTGTCAAATGGGATGTATAGGGACTCAGTCGTGAATAGGAACAACATTTTGATGACTATTGTCACTTTGGTATAGATTTATACTTTTCATATCTAACAAAGCATCAATTTTTATTACAATTAATGAATTAAAAAGAGTACTCAAAGCTGGGAAATATTGTTAAATGACGTGAAAATGCCTTTCGAATTATTGTTCCTATTAACCCCGTTTGACTGTACCTATCTCTCGAAATCTCTTTGGTTCTATGGTCCTATGTTTGTACTGAATGTCTCGTAGGTACGTATAGTTTATCGGCATATTGTTTTATCAACGGCGTCGGCCGTCAACTTGACAGCTGATCGATTTATGGAGCACAGGCCTCCCCGTATTTGGTGAGGAAATTAACTGTTTGCCAAACTACAGGTGGTGTTAAGGGTAAGTTCTGTTGCAGCTTATTCTTAACAAGAAAACGGTTATGTTCTTATTCTTGAGACCCTACCACGAACTCTTGATGCGATCCGTTTTACGACCTAAACTGAACTGTTAAAGAGTTGAAACTATATAGAGTGTATAGCTCCAGCTTTCTCGCTCGCACGATTGACTTGTAAAACGTCTTGGAAAGGCCCCTAAATCACGTAAATATTGTCAATCGTAATTTTCCATTTCGGAGTCACTTTAAAGCTTTTATTCACATATTGGTAAATCTTTTTTGTTTAGCGTTAATTGCCAAAAGAATTAAATTTACAGTTAGATAAAGACAGATAGATAATGTTTAAGGAATTAAGTCTGTCGTTGTACCTTCGTGTTGCATGAAGTTATATAATATTATATAGTTCCACCTCAGTCGCGTGCGGGTAACCTAGACCTAATGCAAGCCCAAGAAATCTAGACTAACCCTGCTACCATTGATTAGAAAAAAAAACACGAGTACGTCATATATCCGCGGAGAATCTTAACACCGCGATTCAGGTTCGTGACGTAATAGACCAACGCCATCTATCGAGCAATTAAGAACTAATATTTAATAGAGTCAACTTAAATGTACGATTGTACTATCTATAGATTTTTTGCGGCAACCTTTGCATCACTACAATCGTGGTCATAACAAATTGCATCGTTTGAGCGCCATCTAGTGGAAACTAACTACAAATTATTTACGATATTGATAATATTAATAGGTACTTACAATGTAAACAAGCAGTTTTTCTTCGTTTCTTACCACGAACAGATAACAGAACACACAGAAGGCACATTATAGTTTAGTTTGATTTACTTTATAGGTACATGAATTGAAAAAATACTTTTTGAATTCTAATTCATAGTAGGCACTTATCTTTCTTTAAAAAACCGGGCAAGTGCGAGTCGGACTCGCGCACTGAGGGTTCCGTAGTAACTTACCTATAAAAACAGTTCAATCGAACAATTCGACAGTCTCGAAATGTACGTTTTTTGCAGTATAAACGGACGAATCTTTTTTTCCCGTCACTTTACCAATTGAATTGAAAATTGATTTTTGCACAGCTTCAAGGGACCACGGACCCAATTATATGGTGTTAATTTCAACTCAATACCTCTAACTTACCTATGAATAAAGTTCTATTCTCGAATCGAGCGTTGAAGATTTTTCAAAAAAATAATTCTTGTGACGTAACAACAAATTTTCAGTTTTCAGACTTTTCCCTATATGAGTGCTATAAAACGTTGCTTCATGCCAAATTTCAAGATTCTAGGTCGACTGGAAGTACCCTTTAGGTTTTGATTCCCTTGCGAGTACTTGCGAGTTTCAAAATATGCAGCTTAAATTGCTGTTTCTTTTGATTGCGTTGACATAGAAGTTTGATTTTGTTACAGCTTAAAGGTATTATAGACCTGAGTATTTGGTATGAATTTCAATTTAATACCTCTACGCGCGCGCGCGTTTATGAGGAAATGGGTAGTAAGTTTAAAATTATTAAAAAAAATATATTATGTGATGTAACTAAAAATTTATGGTTTTCGTAATTTTTCCTTTATCTATGCTATAAGACGTTGCTTCGTACCAAATTTCAAGATTCTGAGTTCACGGGAAGTACCCTGTAGGTTTTGATTCCCTTGCAAGTGTCGAAAATTTGCGGCATAAACGGCTGTATCTTTTGATTGCGTTGGCTTAGAAGTTTGATTTTTTCACAGCTTCAAGGGACAGTAGACCTGAGTAATTGATATAATTTTCAGCTTCATACCTCCACGCGTTCCTGAGAAAAAGGGTCTTGACAGACGGACGGACAGACGGACAACAAAGTGATCCTATAAGGGTTCCGTTTTTTCCTTTTGAGGTACGGAACCCTAAAAAGATGTTACATGAGCGTGACGATGAACGTTTTACATCAATTTTTCTCTAAAACTTGATAGTATTTATTTTGCCAATTAGTGAAGTCGTTACTCAGTCACACAGTTCACACACTTTGATTTCCAAATGTCTTTAAACATTCTTTCACATCGCACATTACACGCGTTTCCGAATTCATTTCATAGATTCATTTCATTTCAAGAAACTTTAGTTACTTCAAAACCAAGCAATTTACAGTAAGTAATAACTAAACACAAAACTTTAAACGACTGAACTTTTAAAATTGAATAAAACAAAACAAACAACCATTAGAAGCAATTGAAACTACATTGAAGTTAGCAACATTTCAAAAACGAAATTTGCGCAAGTTTACTGCGCATGTCATAGTAGACACTCGTAATTTTCGTGAACTTACAAATTCTCATTCATTAAAAATCTGAAGTCAGGCTTATCCGCTAGAACAAATTTAAAAATTTGTACTTGCACACAGTATCAACTTTTACCCACACTCAGTCACATTTTTACGTTTTTATAGAACAGACAGAGATGGAAGATTAAGCCTAATACGGAAGCCAGTGTGTCGTTTGAGACAGAAACACACTGGTGTCTTGTGGTTGTGATCTCTTTCTATTTTTAAGTGTTAGAGCGAGATGGGAGAGAATGCTCAAGGCGGCAACATTGCATAATTGAATGAATGAATTTCGTATTGAACACGAATTGGCAACTAAGCGTAGCCGCATAGGCGCGCGAAGTTTAAAGTTTTGATTTATATTGCGCGCGAAGTTTAAAGTTATGATTTTTAATAAATTAATTTATTTGTTGGTTTCTATGCTTTAGGTGTTAGGTATCAATTATTTAGCCATTACAAGCCGGGCTTATTTACATGTATTGGCCTTCCGCCGCTGTTCCACCTAAATGTCATAGATCTTTTTTAACCTATCACATACCCGCAAAACGAGACACAATAGTAAAACAATAACAGTGCGGTCTCATAGGACCGCTCGGGGATTCATGAAATAGAGAAACTTTTAAAGAGACAATAATACTAAATCGGTTTCGTTGACAGCCCATACTAACTTACTCGTCCGAACACCGGGATTTTCAATCATCCTTACTGCGATTGTTATCGAAACATTAAAGCCCCTTAAATCCTCTTATAGATAAGTTTAACTAGGTAAACCCAAGATTTATACCTACTATATCTTGCAGCTATAATAAAACAGTCCCTCATCCATCGGATGTGGACGCCAAGACGAAAAAGGTCTTTTTACTTCCTTGAGGTTAGGGTTAGCTCACACCTAAAGGCGACGCTACGCGCACTTCACTAGCACGACTTTTATTTAATACATAAAAAGGTACATGTATACACATTTAAAAAAATGCAGTACCAGGAGGCGTTTCAAACATGTAAAATCATATATTACACAAGACAGCCAGACCTGGAACAAGCGCCTGTAGGCCATAAAAAATTTTGTTCCGTTCGGGAATCGAAGCTGTGACACGCAGCGCAACTCAGTCCAACCACTGCGCCAACCCCGCTGTCAAATTTTAGAAAGAGTTTTTTTGTGTCTTATCCTACAATGTCCCACGGTTGGACAAATCCTTTTTACTCGTTCTGGTGTGTTGCTTTCTTCAATTTTTTTTATATCTGTACTTTTTCATGTAGGTAGTACGTGTAAAAGAGTTTGGAAAAAACCAATTTGCAAAATAAATATCATTTATCATTTAGTAGTAGTAGTAACTAAAGTTCTATATTGTACCCACGGCTATTTAAAAAAACGCACAGTATAGCTTCTCGGTGTGTCGTTACCCTTAATCGTATACAGTATAATTGACGGCTGAGTGTACCAGGCTCGCAGGAATCGTAGGAACATAACATATCGACGGAATATTTCTCGACGAGACAGCGCCGGCGCGTCATTTCCGCCGATCCCCGCGGGACCGGAAACGCAATAAATCATCGGTCATTGTCGCGTGGGGCCAATTGAACGTTGATTTTTCTTTTGCGACAAACTGCACGAGCCGTGCCTTGATTTAATTTGGTTGGAGTTCTGAGATATGATGGCAGGAAGTCCGTATGTTTTCAGTCGGATATGGCAGTTGTTCACTAACAAGTTAAAATCTTGCATTTAAACTTACTTGCTATCAGCTTTGCTCGAATGAAAGTAGAAAATATATTATAACAGCGTATGTAACTCAGTGATATTTATTTTGAACTAAGCTGACCTGGCAGTCTTCGTATAGCCGATTTTTTTTTAAATTTTTTCTCGCCTTTTAAACCTTCCCTAGACCTCCACGAGCATTTCAAGACCAAGATAAGATAAATCCGTTCAGCGGTTCTCGACATTTAGCGAGACTAACGAACAGCAATTGATTTTTATACATATACTCGTATATAGATTCGTTCCAATGACTTCTCCTGCTCTAAGGTGGAACGAGAGGGCTTCGCAGACGTCTACTGACTAAAACCTACCTCCTTTAATGGCCCTTTACGTTCTAGGTATCGTTTGTATGCTCGTCTCTGTAATATACTATTTTTTTTTTTCTTACTCAGATAATTCTTAGAGTGTATATGTTGTCCTTTATACCTACCTACTTATAGTTATTCGTTGCTCTATGATGAGTGAAAACTCTTGGGGATAATAATAATAATAAAAAAACAATAATTTAGATTATTGTAAAAAATTGTGATATATTTCTTTGTTAGACTATGAATATTTAACTGTACAAAATACATGGTGTTTCTAATTTACAATTAATATTAATTAACAAAATAATATAATTATATTATATTATACGCATATAAAACATTACTCGATGGCCGGCGATGAGCGATCATTTGTTAGCGCTTTCCTTAACTTCACCGTTGCGAATTGTTGGGGCCTGCGGGAGAAACGGAAAATGTACTACGAACAAAGTAAATATTTTCTCGACGACAAATATTGATTTAACTTGCAGTACAGTACATAATTGTTTGCTGTATTTAATTAAAGACACGTTATAATTTTAAAGTTGTGTTGTTTCAAATTAATTTTATGAGAGCAATCCATTGTCGATTTAATATTCATCAGAGTATTGATAATTCTAAATAAGTGACACAAAAAACAAAACACAGAGAGGAACTAGACAAAAAGCGGCAAACAAAAAGATATTTCGTGCCTACAAAAGTAAAAGTAAACAATAGGAATATCAGTAAGTAATTAAAAACAGACCTCCTTCGTTTTACTTGTAGACGGCTGTTTCGCGTCCCCATAAATCGTACCAGGGTCCAAAAGTATGGCCTTCTTCTGGCAACAACTCGTTTCCTTCCGACGGTCTCTTCAGCAACTTTGTCCGTGGAAGCAACTGCGGTCGCTGCTGCTTCAAGGCTTCATTGAACTTTTGGTCATCCGACTCGCTGTATGGCCCTTCACTCCGACGTTCAATAATACGCCTCGCTTCAAGTCTTGCCTCCTCTTGACGAATCTTTGACTTCTCTGCTTTCTTTGAATCAGTTTCATAGTCATATCGAGACGATCTCCGCTCTTGATCACTGAAGTACGATATGTTTGATTCGTAGTACCTTTCTTCTCTGCGTCCATTATGCGGTAAGGAGCTGTCGTCATAGCTTCTGTTCGCTCGGTTCTTCTTCAGATCTCTACCCCTTGTATCAGTGAATTCTTTCCTTGTTTGGCGTCTGTCTAGAGAGTAATCAATTCTTGGCTCACGATTGGGTTCATATGGTCTGCCATCTTTCTTCTGGTTTCTTGTTTCTGCTTGTGGGTATTCTTTTTTATGAATCTTTCCGTTTTCAAAATTGTTGGGCTGTTGATGATTCTTCTCTTCATTGCTTGAACGCTTTTTGTATTTCAAAGTTCCCTCATCGTGGCCATTGTAAATGTCCTCATTCCGAACTTCATTGTTGTTTCGTTCCATGGGGATACCATAACGATCAGTGTGTTGTTCATTGTCTTTGTACTTCAATGTTTCAGATGATGCGGAGAATGTCTTAATTTCTTTTGAGGTATCTTTGAAAGTTTTAAATTCCATGGTTTTCGGTGGACTTCGCTCATGAGTAGAGTTTTTAGTCTTTTCTGAAGATAATGTGGCACGAACATGTGGTTTGATAGGAGTCACCTCTATCTCTTCAAATTCTGGCATGTATGCGTTTTCTTTGCGTTTCTTAACATCTTCTTCGATCATTTGTGTCTGTCGACGTCTATCCATTTCTTGCTGCTTCCTTGATTTCATATGATCGTCTACAATTATACAGTCATATGGATCAGTGCTCGAAGCAACAGAATTAACGTCAGAACTGCTGTCATTATCATATTTCTGCAGTATTTCTCTTCGTTTAACAGTTTTCATTACAAAGCCTTCTCCGTTCTCGTCATTATAGAAACTGTTTTCAAAGTTCGTTTTGATTGTACTCGTGTTGGTTAAGTCCGAGTGTCTTGACTCGTTTCGTGGTATAAAATCTTCATGTTTCTCTTCAATTATCGATTTCTCGGACATACTCTTTTTATTCATAGTTTGAGTTTGTTGGTAGCCTTCCATTGCTTTACGACCTTTTTCTATTCTTTCTTCACTCTGGATTGATCCAAGACTCTTGGCTTGGCGTATGCCATTGACGGCCTTCACATCTTTTCTATCAATAGTTTCTTTTGGACGCGGGGGCTGTCCGTTTTCAGTGGGAATCGTTTTTTCTGTATTGGCTTGTTTTGGAATATCCGGTGCAGGGCGCAATTCCTTCTTCATCTTTTCGAAAAGCTTCTTCTTATATTCTGGAACGGTGTCAACAATATCACGATGTTGCCAGAGCGACATTCCTTCCATGATCTCTTCAGCAGTGGTGCGTCCAAACTTCCAGAATGATTTTGTCCTTTTGACTTTTTGGGAGTCTTTATCCATATCCAACATGTTGCGCAGCATCAGTTGTTGATCGTCAGTCAAATATCCATTAGCGGTGTTATTGGATTTGGGACCTCGCCTCAAGCTTTGAGTTTTAAGCAAGTACGCTCTATTGTCGATGTTTTGTTGAGCAGATTTACTACAAAAATAAATAAAAGGGAAAATGAATGGTACTAGCTTAACTACATAATAGCAACGAAAAAATGAAAGCATAAAGGAGTTAAAAAATTAAAACGTGCAAAAATAACATAAACTGTATGAATACCTGATGGGGACACGGAGTCGTTGAGCTTCTTCATCACTGTAGTCTACGTCGGGTTGTGGTGGTGGCTCGTTGGAGAAGCCTGAATCATTGGAGCTGTGAAGTGATACATTTCCTACAGCACCAACTGCGCTGACCACGGTTTTTGCTGGTCCTGCTTTATTCTGGGCCACCTGCAGAATGAAAACAGATTTACATTTCTTGAAAAATGGAAGGAGTGATCGGTTTTTATCGGAGAACCAATTGAAAACAAACAATATCTTTTTTTAATTAGTTGTGTTGAGTAATTACCTGAGAACGCATAGGTAATGTCTGAGGCCCGAAACTCCTCGTTTCTATGACAGCATGGGTGGTGAAGCTGGCTGATGAGGTGGAGTTCTTGATAGCGCTAGTAGCTCCTGCAGCCGGAGTGGACGCGTGGAAAGTGGCGCTCGCTGATGTGCTTAGAGCACTGGGCGAGGGTGCTGGTAAAGTCGGTGGAAGACCTGGAGAGCCGCTTCCAAGACGACCCTATAGAAGAAAGTAGATTTTTAGTTTATCATTTATTCTATAGTAGTACTCAAAGGGCGGTCTCATCATCATTTCAGCCGAAAGACGTCAACTGCTGGACACAGTCCTCCCCCAAGCGTCGTCGCTACAACGATTGGTCGTATAGGTAGGGTAAAGGCCGTCTTACACATAGTTCAACCCAATAACTTTCAAACAGCATTGAATGGACTAAACTATAAAAGTATCTTTTTGTGTTAGATTTGTTTGAAAAATAAAGTAAAGTCTCAATATTAACTTTTACTATCTAGATTTTAGACTCCAAATCGAATATACATGTTAGTTATGGCCTTCTTGTTCAGCTGTAGAACGTACCTTGGTAACATGATGAGCAGTGACAGTATCTCCGAACATGCGCGCAGGTGGGTGCGAGTGCATGTGCACTGAGCCTGAAGGCGTGGTCTGCGCGTGCGCCATTGGCGCTGGTGGTGGAGCTTCTGAAGGTGTCTGCACGACGCTCCACCGAGCCGGAGAGTTTCTGCGTAAAGTATCAAGAATTTATGATACAGCACACTCATATTTCCAAGAATTTTTTTGATCGTAGTGTTATTTATTGTAGGTAGTCTGGGATTATTTTTATTAGTTGGTCATGTTTCGTAAAAAAAATCTGGAATTTTTTTGGGGTATAGAATTCCAGCTTAGATTTTGTCTATAACATTCCTAAGCTGGATTTTTGTGTCCGCACCCATTCGTGGTTTCTTTTTTTCTTCAATATTTAAACACAAGGTCCAATGACCCTACCACTCACACTTAGCTCGTACTTAGCTAGTTGACTGAATTGGATTGGTGTGTTAGCCCACGTTTCTACTAACTTGTATGCATGTTTCATTGCTTGGCTGTATAATGTGAATAATTGTGGATTAATCGCACAATCGTGCCCCGAAATGTAATTAAGTTTCATACATTTCAAAAATGTAATTAAGTTTCATACATTTCAAAATGTGACTGCAGATTTAACACTTGGCGTCAATAGTGTAAAGTCCTTGAAGAAATCACAAGAGATGTATAAAATGGGTATAACATGAAAACTTACCCAGTTTCATCAATAGGGATTGGTTCAGTGTAAGCAAGAGGGAACCAGCCAGCATGATGAGACCTCAAGTTCTCGCCATACTGCCATCCCTTAGTCCTTTCTCCAAGCAGGGCCAGTACATCTCCTTGTTGGAAGCTCAGCTGGTTGTCTCCTGCAGCTGCGTAGGCGTATAGAGCTCTGGCCAGTGGGGGGTCGCGAGTGGTGCAGGTCGGTGGGGCAAGAGATGAGGGCCGGGTGGCTGTGCGGGTGTCAGTTACTGGAAAGAAATTGAGATAATTTATAATCAGTTCAACCTTTCGCCACGTCAAAAAAGCAAAAATGTGCTCTGTGCGTTTTGTCTCTATTTTGTCATATAGTGGTGACCGTGGCGTTTTGGATAAATTTGGCCTTGTCACGTATACACGACTTTGGTGATAAAAAGATTAGGAGTAAATTGTTGTGGATGAGTATATCACAACTGGTGAGCACAAACATGAACGATATTGTCAAGATGTCATCATCGACATTCGCCCTTATTTCCCTAGTCCAGCATGTTTTTTTTACTTCTCAGTAAGTTACTATCCGACTTTCTGGTCACATTATCTTTCACATAGGCCATCTAGATCACATTATCGAACAATACTATTAAATTCACAAACAATCTCTTGCTCACCTTGATCTTCATTATTTGAGCTGGCTTGTAGATTGAAATCAGATTTGGCTCTGGACAGTCCTTGAGCTGGTGAGCCTAGATCTCCAATGGACCTGACGTCAAGACATGAGGCATCCACTGATCTGGTCTTACGCAAAGCAGATCCGACTGAAGCTCGATCATCATCATCTCCGACGCGAGGACTGGCGTATACGTCTTCATCAGCCCAGAATGACACTTGCTGTTAACAAAAGACCAGTTATTAGTTTTATAATGGCAATCAAACTGTTATTTAAACATTTGTTGCTCATTGATGTTCTAACGGCTGAACGAATGTGTACGAAAGGTACACGGGAACATTATGATCTAGAATAGCAAGTACTCCGGTGATTTTCTACTTTTTACGCGAGGCGAAGTCGCTGGTAGAATCTAGTTTTCAAATATTTAGATTTTGATCTGTAATTAAGTTGAAGCTTAGCCTTGAGCCGGTCTAGAATTGAGTTCAGGGTTTTAAAAGCCATAAAGCTTTAACAAGATCAGATAAACAACCATAAAATGTCTCGGCTTGTTAGATGTACTGCAAAAGATACAACTCTTATTGAATCATTACGTAATTTAGACATTTATTTTTCCGATTCCATTCGCCATTTTGAAAGATTACGACCATTTAATCGGGCTGTATAGTCGGTAAGAGCCCATAAAATAATTTTACGTTAGTGGAGACAGATTTTTATGACGTCACAAGGTAGGAAACGGTAGTCGTCAATTTGTCGAAGTCGTGAAAATAATTTTCTGCTGGTTTTTATCTAAAATTTGCGTCGAAAAGTGCGTAGTCAATGATGTACAAATTTTAATTACCGCTCCGGATATAAGGCTACTTCAATTATATCATTAGTAGCCATTTGAGAGTGAAGTTTAATGTCACATTCAAAATGTTATTTCGTTGAACAGCTTTTTCTGCGTCACTTGGCGAAGTGACTCTAAACTAAACGTAATAATTAAGTTTATGGTTAAAGAGATATTTCTTTTATTAAAGAAAGTCGCACACTTATTCCACAGCGTTGAAATATTGCTTTACTTCTTCATAAAGTGAAACCTTTTAAAAGTAAAGTCATATTGTGGACTTTATTAAATGTCAAGTTGATGCAAAAGAAAAACAAGCTGTTTTGAATTATTAAACTGCAGCTATTTACGGTTTTATTCTTGGTGGCAAGAAAATAAATAAATTCTCTTCTATTGAAGAAGAAAAATTTAATTGTGAGCTGTTAATTATAAGTTAACTCGCAGCAATAACAAAAGTTCGACAAATGAATGGTCCGCTAATTGACAACGCGTTTAATGTCGAGGTATATCTGTATTTAAGGCTTATATGTTCTAGAATTGCTTTCTAAGCGCACTCGCTTTTACTAACTGAATTACAAATATTGTTTTGCCATCTAAAAATATCAAAGAAAAAAACAAGGTACGGGCTAGGAGGATAAAATATAGCCTATCATCTATTCTCAGACCTACCAAATATAAACAAAAACAAATCATAAAAATCGGTCAAGCCATTTCGAAGGAGTTCGATAAAAAAGACTGTGGCACGAGATTTTCATATAGGTAATTAGATGAAGTTCTTTGTGGCAAGAAAAATAGATTTTTTAATTAAAATTTAATTACATTCTTAAAAATATTCTACATTTTTGTTCCAGATACTCACCCTCATTCTGCTAACAAACATGGCTTCAACGTTGGGAGGCAGGAACTCGCGGGTCCTGGACACCTCGAGCCACTCATCAAGTCCTGTGTTGTAGGCAGCTGCTCCCGCGGTGTGGTAGGCCAGCCAGTGCTTCGCCAGGGAGCATTGTCGTTCTAGAACGAAGCCGTATCGACGACGCTCTTGTGTCATGGCCTGAGGGAGAAAGAAATTAGATAGTTAAAAACAAAATTTAATATAGAAGATTTTCAAAATTCCCAGGACTGTACGCTCAGGAGTACCACATGACCTATGATGCAGTTCTAAACAACTAGATCGGTTAACCGCAGGTCAACTCAACACAATAGCCAGCGTTCAAGAAATGAATAGGTTTCGTAATTTAATCTGTGTTTGATGTTGAGGTACGTTTAAGCTTTATGGATTTCACAACTGGTTATTGAAAGCAATGTCAAACGATATGATTAGCTGTTGACATTTTGATCTGCAAATCAAAACAATGTCAGATTCAATTTGACACTTGAACAAACTTTTAGAAACCAGTAGACAGTTTGCCTGCTGCGATCATCCCGCCTGATTATATGCCTTCAAGGCTAGAGTGAATAGGCTCTTAATAAAGTAGTGCGTTTCACCAACGATTGCATCACTGCTTACCATCAGGCGGGATTGCAGTCAAACACTAGTTTATATTATTACAAAAAGACAAAGCACCTTTGTTAAACATAAAACATTGAATGAACTTTAAAATGGCACGTTGACAATATCGATACAACTAATTAAGTTGTCTACAGAAATATTCGTTCTATTTTTAATTAGCTCATTATCGTCTGAAGTGGTCCTTAGCATGCAATTACAGACCTGTCCTCAGACTACAATTTAATGAATGAATAAAAAACTGAATGTAGTTGCTAAGATCAATAAAAGTTGTAGAGTATTGTTCGTTTTCCTTTGTGCTTGTATTGTGGTGGGTTACAATTCCTCGTTCGTTGTTAGGGTACTTACGTTCTTCAGGCTTTGTTCGCAGAACGCATCCAATTTGGTTTTCTCTTCTTCTAGTATCTGCATGTTCTGTAAAAATAGTACGATGTCATTACAAAGTTTGGCGACTAGTTTTCAGATTGTTTGCGGTAAATATATTGTCTGCTTTATTGGGGGCTAGGGTGTTCTTGTTACAAGTTCTGGGAATGTTTTAATTAAATGGGTAGCGATATTAGTTTCGAAGTTTCTAAGAATGTCTGTCGAATAAGGTTACTATACTAAGACGAAATTAGACGAGACATAGTTGACACTGGTGGAGCGATTGGTTGATCCACTACATGTTTCGGGGTCGGTTTCCACACGGAACAAACATTGGTATTGCTTACAGATAGTTGTTCCAAGTTTGGGTCTCTTTGGTATGTGACTTCATACACAGTTAACGTATCAACAATTCAGCAGTAAATCTGCAGGAAATCAAAACTTATTAAAAAAAATTGGATCGTAGAGTATATTAATTTAGTCACATCCAATGCTCAACTCAATTTGAAGCATTTATTTCAATAAACTGTTATATAGCTATTTTCAATTGTCAATGTCGGTCAGACATAATATAAAAGTTGAAGATATTTAGAACACGCACGAAACAAAAATGTGCAAGAATGTATTGACACTATTGTAAATCAACATCTCTATTCTTTAATTCTATCTTACTAGGGGCTATCCGTAAAACCTTAAGTTCTCTCTCTTAGAGAGGAGGCCTATGTCACAACAGTAGGAACATGAACAAAAGGCTGACATACTATATATTATTTTGTATTCTCACTATTATTGTTTTATTGAAATTAGTTCGCTATTCATCAAAACAAGTCCATTAACATATTATAATACTGCATCGCAGTCCATGTTTATGTTCGAGAATTTATTTATGCGAACTATTATTATGCCTATTACGTGAAAATATGTCACAGCAGAGTCATTGTGGAAATGGTATATGTACTGATATTTCTCTAGTTTCAATA
Organism: Mythimna separata; assembly: GCA_030763345.1. Lineage (NCBI taxonomy): Eukaryota > Metazoa > Arthropoda > Insecta > Lepidoptera > Noctuidae > Mythimna > Mythimna separata. The sequence goes on along the minus strand of CM061172.1, from coordinate 10,356,405 downwards.
CTGTGCTTTGAATAATGCATGCAATTCTAGTTTCCTATTACCATTGAATGAGAATATGGATGGAATTTAAATCTATTACTCTCAACATAAATTAGATGGTCTAACATAGTTTATATAGTGTACAAATAGGACCCTATATGTTATAAAGAATCTTATTTGTACACTCAGTCTTAAACGCGGTCTGTTTTGTGACCTTAACTGCTATAAAGAGTGTATAACTTCATCCCTATTTCTTACTTGCGACTGATATTTTAACAAGTCATGGTAAGGCCTATATTCCGATAGCCTTTTGCTTTTTTTCGCCAAATAACCCGAGTGTCAGACTTTTACAACCTAAATCCCAACTCTGGGCTATACACCCTATAGAGCTTCATCCCTTTAACAGCTCAATTTAGGTCGTAAAATAGATCGTGGTAAGAGCTCTGTTCCTCCAGTTGCTCTTTCAAATAATTGCGCAGTGTGCAGATAGTTTCAATACTACCGCACTCTTAGCTTTAATTTACATTGACAAGTTTACAAATACATTCGGTTTTGTCTTTAATACAAAGAGAGCAATGTATTTTTTCTATACAAAAAGTGTAATGTATTTCGTTACCTTCATTTCCTTATCCATAGCGGTTCCAACTTTGGTGACATTAGGCTTCTTCTTTCGTTGTTTCTTTATGGTCGCCGCAGCCTTACTGTAGCTCTCTGACCTCAGCTTGTGTTGTTGCAAAAACCTCTTTTGTTCCGACTGAAACAACACACCACTAATTGAATGTCACTTGTTTTGGAACATCGTTCCCGTACGTCATATTTTTCAGTTCCATGAATACCTAGTACGGAATTTTGTGATGAAAAGAACAATACCGAAGTCCTGTGCTCGACTTTTTGAGTGTCACTCGAAACACTGTCTAGTTCGGAGTCAATAAAAATACTTGGAAGGCAACTAGATTTGAATTCCGTTGTAGCGACGAAGAAGCGATGGAAAATCTTTTGTAGCGTTTTGAAATCAAGCCAGCCATCGCTATTTTTATTAAATATACAACACCTCGGTGTATTCTAAGTTATTTTAAAGGAAACTTTCTCCAGTTTTCGAGTCTCATTCACCATGATAACATGATAACAGTAAAAACCTTCGATTAGTGTTACAAGTTGTAACTATCAAATTGCATGTGTCGAAGTTGAAACAAGCGGATGAATAACTTCAAAGATTATCATTACAATACTTTTTATCATTACTGTTACTGTGTAATTTGTAATAAAGCCTACCAAAAATATAAATGAGAAAATGGGAGCCAAGTTTCATTTAACTATGTGGTGTCACCGACAAAAGACTAGTTACTTTCTCAACAGTAAATTTTAAAAATAAATATTCTTTATCTTCTTTACAAAAAAAAGTTTGCCAAAAAAAATTGTGCTAAAAATATGACTATATTATTATTTTTGTGAACGCACTCACACATACAGAAGTAATTCCTAGTATGAAGTTTTGAATTCAGAAGGGTCAAACGCGGCTACAAATGGTTTGTGAAGTAATTATACACAGGTGCTCGCCAGTTCTCTTTTATTGGTTCGAACTTGGCTTGACACTGCCGCGTGTCAGCTCTGTCAGACAAACAAACTACGCCATTTGTAAAACTATACGAACTGTTGGCATCAAGTACCCACTGTCGAAACTTTGTTAATAGAAAGTCTTATCTCACGGGCGCTATACTAAGCTTATTTGAACTCGGGACCCCATTCCCTTTATCCGGTAAACAATCCCTTGAAACTTGGAACTATTCACATAAAAGATTATGAAAGAAAGAAAAAAACCTTATTGACTGACCTGTACTACTTTTGTATCTTTCTCCAGATTAGTTTCCAAGGGTACCAGTAGATCTACGTAAAATGCCTTTAGCTGAAACAAACAAATAACTTGCAGATTATTCGATGGGGACATTTAGGTAGTTTCTTCTATAAGGAGAGAGGCAAAGATGTGAGTACATATAGTAGGCATCTTTGTCTTCCCTATTAGTTTTCCTTATAAATGGAACTTACGATATTCATTTGTTGATCTTGTATTTCTCGGTATACCTCGACGACTTTCATTAGGGCCGTTCCTGAAAATTATTGTTATTGTTTAGATTGTTAATTATTTTCGTACTTTCGCTAAATATTTACTTTCAGGGAAAAGATATTATAAGCTTCATTGTATTTTTTGGAAAATCAACATTCTTAGGAGAGATGGGTCAAGTTTACTCAAACACTTTATAAATATGAAGGTACTTTAACGTTTGAATCCCCAACCGGTCCTATGAGACCGCGCTGTTATTGTTTTACTATTGTGTCTCGTTTCGCGGGTATCTGAGTAAGTAGATATCGGAGGTTTAATCACTATCACTCAATTTCTAGAATTTGAAAATTTTAAGGGTCTGATTTTCCTGTAAAATAGGTGCCCCGTCACTCGATAGGCTAAAAATTGCCTTTCATATACATTTTGAATTTTTAAGGATCTTTTTTTGGTTAGAAAAGGATTCTGCTGATCATTAGATACCATTTCTCATATGACGCCATTGCGTATTCAAATGAAAGAAAAATTTGTATGGACCTGCCATGGCGTCGTTCTCAGCCATTACCCCTGGCAATATTGCATACATAATATATTCCATACCAATATCGGCGCATCCTCCCCACGTTCCCTGCTGCGCCTGCCGACCCAACTTCCCCACTGCATCCACATACAGACGCGACGCCGCGGCCGCACCTGCGAAAAAATAATTCAGTTAGATAAAGCTATATGTACACACGATGTACCCTTCCGTCGCCCCATTTGAATCGAACATGCTGTAATGAAAACGTGCCGATCGCCGATACATGATGAGAGTGAAGGAAAAATGAAGAAAGCATCAGTTGTCCATTGTTTTGTACTGGGCTTTTTAATTGACTTAGGGATAGGGTGGAAATTGTATTAGGGTTTGAGCGACTGGTTTGCAGTATTTTGATTTATAATATAATGACTGTTTTTCTCTAGAGTGCATCCTCTTTTCGTTAATTTGTTAAAGTTCCATCTAGACTATAAGGACGAACGTATTGCCATAAATTGGAGCTAGTAAAATAAAGCTAAAAACACGTAGTCCAAACCGCGTGAATCGAATCCGGTAAAATTACTAACATAATATTAATTGTATGCTGCAATAGAGATTGTAGGAAAACCATTTTATGGATGTTAAACCATCACAACGCCACCACAACGAATAAAACAAAGCTAGTTTCACGAATTTATATAAATAAACCGCGAAATGAGTCCATAAAGGAGTTTCAATTTGCCTTATTAAAATAAATCCGACATTATGTTAGTAACAATCGAATTTTATTTCCTTCGTCCACCCGTTATTAACGCTACTTTAGAGAAATTGAATAAAATGAGCATCAATAAAAAAAAAACAAAGCCAGTAAATCGTGACGATCTCGATCGCGGATGTCGAATAATATTGTACCTACCTACCTATTCAGATATAATGGTATCGATACATAAAATATGATATAAGTCCAGTTCTGTCGGCCACATTATCTAAGCAGTGAAAGTACTTATCTATTATTATTAAATTATAGCTTTAAGCCACTAAGTATGCAATAATACTTTATACTTTTTTCCTTACGTAAAGCGATTTCTGAATTCGAATATGATTGATATTTTTTTTCTTTCTCTAAAATGACGTAAAGATGGCCAGTCATTGATGCACGTGTAAGTAGGTTAATGACCCGCAGTTACGTAAATATTGCTTAGTAGTAATTAAGACTCTTGTAATAAACTTCAGGTATATGTAATTTCACACATGCTAAAGGAGGGGACGTCGTAACTGAGTAATAATTACTTATTACTATGCGATGCTATCTAAAGTAGCATGTCTATAGTCTCTGGTGTTCACCTGAAAATGGGATTCTCTTATCTTTTCCCGTGTGGGTTGTTAGAAAAGGGATTATGTGAGGAAAGGCACCTGTACGCCGATAATAGAAATAGGTAACTCACCGAGATATCTTAGGAATAGGTACGGCTTCTAAGTGCTTACATTATTATCTATTGCGACCGGCTCAAGCCAAAAAAGTGTAACGAGAATTTAGAACAAAGTCTACTAACAAGGTCAGCTGTTGATTTACCATTTACGCACAAAATTCTTCAGGTTCATTAGAATAATTTAAACAGACAAGTACTTGTATCTGGCACAAGTCAACAACAAGTACGGTTAAATACCAAAAATCTGGTGGTCCTCAAACTGTTTAAGAAGTTCCAACAGCATTTTTTTTTCTGTCCTTTAAGTAAAAATATTCAGGCCAGATTAAAAGAGGCCGACAGCATTCAATGAATCTGCAAAGTGCCATAAAATGTTAAGTGCTTCGAGAAAATTTCTGGACGGGGGGTTTTAGGGTAAATTAAATTTTAGTTAATGAAAGTGAAGATAAAGTAATTATAAATATTATGCGAAATGTAATCAAATTGTGATAAATTTTAATACTGAGACCAATGCGTAGATAACAATTATGCTGTTTTTATTGTGCCCCACTGCTGAATCCCATGATTTACATACAAAAGTTTCATAGAAAGGGAACAAAGGGGGCAAAGTTCATTTAATAAATAAACAGGTCACTCATTACCCACATAAACCAAGATAAAACGAAATGAACCGCAAAACATGTAAATAAAGCACATACATGGAGGCCTCTGGAGCAATACATCGCGGGAATGCCCAAGTTTATTGCCGCTAGTTCTGGCTATAATACTCTAGATAAGCCAGCAAAGACAATTTGGCACAGACCACGCCCCAGTTCCGTAGCCAAGCAAGCGGGGAACACCGAGGTTTTGCATATAGATGCGCCCATTTGGCTTACACTACATAAATTAATTGTGCGCGTTTCACTGAATACGCGTCAACAGAGATTTACGAGACGCTGCAATGGTTTCACTTTCTTATTGATGTGGCTAATTGTGTGCTGTCTAGACACGTCTGAAATATGCTAATTTATGTACTATCATACAAAGGTTCAGACTTGCTCATAACCTGTCTCTGTAGCTAGACTAATCTCGACTTTAGTCTCCTTTGCTATTTTTCTTTTATCTTCGATCGCTCCTTTGCGAAACATTTAGTCCTATATGACCCTCTATCTAGCTGCGGAAACATCCATCAGTCCAATCGCAAAGCCAGATTTTTACAATAAGTTCTAATTAGCGAGCAAGTGCGGCATATGTGATAGAATCTCTAAATCACCGCTTACAACCCATGGGAAGATCTCATATCTTATTCTTAGTATCCAACACCACTAAGATGCCTACAATTACGCACTAGTGTAAATTATATAGCTTTGATTAGCATACAGATGTTGACTGAGCAACCTGTTTACTATGGCCACCATTTGCTATGTACCTCTAGAATATTATTATACTTAGTGCCTGCCTTGTCGTTGTCATATTCAACAAGTACGTAAAAAGTCACGCGCGCGAATATCCAATGATGTTTTGCTCAGAATTTAATTTAATAAAAAGGTGATGTGATAAAAAGGTACTTACCGTGTAAAGCCTTTAAGTAGGCCTTTCCAGCCGTTATCATCTGTCGAGCACCTGGATTAAATTTGTCCAGGATGTTCTGAAACAACAAAAAACAATATTTTTAAAATGTTTGAAGAGAATATTGTATACGTTGAATGGAGAAAGTTTTTTGTGAGTTGCGTCGTGTTTATGCCTTCTTAACTTTATTTGTTTCTTTTCTTTTCATTTTAATAGACTTCAGCAGTATTCGAAAGATATAAATAGCAATAAAATACCGTTTATCTGTGTTAAATAGAAAATAATTGACTACATTGCACTGTCATTTCAAAACAATGTCAATCGATTTCGTCTCCTTTAGTTAGGTTTCTCAAACGCTAAAGTCGTAAACATCCGTCTGAAGTAATTACTGTAAATTAACTGCGGACTGCAGGTTTGTTTGCATTTAAATAAGTATCTGTTATTTCGAAACATTCTGAAGATGCCTCTGTGACAGACGCACCTCAATTATATACCTACCCAATCAATTATATCACAATTATCAAACGACGGCAACTGGCTTTTAAAATTATCATAATAAGATAATTATAATATTACCTAACAATACCAAATAATAGCAAGCAATCAATCAATCAAATCATTGTTATGCAAGCGAAAGTGTGCAGCATTTCCATAGAAACGTCGCCGGTTACGAAACGGCATCTGTTATGATGGTAACAGAGATAAGGTCCATTCATATGCATTGGAAAATGAGGTCTTAGACCGTAAATAGACTTTGGTGCTGGAATGTGGCCTTCAAGGATGCTGCAGCGTTGTGCGGCCTCGATGGCGAGGTGTGGCGACGACGACATTCCTTTACAAATGCTGCTTTACGCCACTTCTCCGAAAGCGCTGAACGCGTATAAAAATCATTACTACTTTTGCATGTTGTGCACGAATGAATACCTACAGTGCTGCTATCTTTAACATGGAAACGGTCAATGTGCCACTTAGTTTTTAAAAATAAAATATCAGACTTATTTTAAAAACAAAAGATCTTTTTTTGTAAAGAATTCTCATCCAAACATAGATTTCGCTGGAACTTACAAATACTCGTATTCTTTGTTTGAGAGCTTTTTAATTATACTTTTAATTCACCTTCTGATTCCCCTTTAATACGCTCATTTCTGAATCCAGCTTCAAAACGCCGAACAGGCAGCGCGAACAAGGCATCTCATATATTAGAATCATCTGTAGCTTTTACAACGGCAATGTTGGAATTTAGCACACGCGAACAGTGACAGATAGTTATTTATTTGCTCCTTTTCTGAGCAAAATTGCTTATAAGCCCAAAAAAAGAGCTCTACTAAATCCCTCGGAATATATTGTGCTCGTTGTTTAATTTAGCAACAAAACGTCTCTTCGATGTATCCTATCTAAATCGATACGATATACGAGGCGAGAAATAGGCCTTAGCTTTTATGCCCTACGGATCTCCGAGATAACCGAATCGAATAATGTAGGAGAAAACAAAACACTGGCGACGTGCAAACTGTGACTCGATTCTCGAATACTCGAATACGAATTGTATAACACACTGAAGCGAATGTTTCCACTCTGAATGTTTCAGAAAGCTAATACCATCTTCGTACGGTTTTGGAGTTATACCAAATTAGTTTGACAGCGTTTCTCCGCTATTGTGCTTTTGAAATAAGGATAATGTCACTTCGTTTCATATAAGTGCCAGCATTTAGAAACCTGTTAGAGAAATCGTGTGAAATACTATTTGCTAGTGTGTTGAGTACGTGCTAAAGAATTTTAAAATATCGATGATTTTATCTAGTTTTCTCTGAAGGCAGTGCTAATTTCTTTTAACAGTAATGTGAGAATATTAATATTTTCTCATTTTCAACTACACTAACATGGTAAAGTTAATGTTTTGTAGTAAATTATGAAAATAGTTTTCTCAACTTGCAACAAAGTAAAATATTTCCTTATTCAGCAAAATAATGCAAAGATATCTTCCCCACATTACATATTAATTTAAGCGTAAGCGTTCCTTTATACACGTTGAGATAGGCATGGCGCAGCGACCCCAACGTTAAAGATTCTCCATCGTAAGCATGTTAGGGTATAGTATTAGTAAGTGCGTAGAACAGAAAATGGCCGAGTATTCCGGGCCGGTCCGTCCTAATCCGCAGGTTATTGCCACATTACAAAAAGCCAATGCATTCTCCCTTCTCCTCCAATATCAGGATGTGGGCCTAACTACGTGCTAATGTGTTTTACGACTCAAATTTTTTATGCTGTATATTTCCCCGAGCGGTGTTTATGTTTAATTCATTTTGTTGTACTTTGTGAGGTGGGTCCAAATTGTAACGTTTAGATGAAAGCTAGGCCAATTGAGAGAAAATCTTTTTATGGTTTTGTTTGTATAATTATGCAATCAGTGTTGCGACACACTCGTGCGTGTGTGGCTTATGAATACAATTTATTTAAATACTGTTTTAGAATGCCATTGTTTTGGTTAATTAAAATGCATTATAATATTGTTGTAGGTGGTTTCTATTCAAGGTACGCACCTTAAAATGTAATACTGTTTAACTGTTTGGAATTCCAATAGTTTTGTCCTGTACTTATAATCAGTTGAATGAATACCTAAGAAGGCTTTGTTTACATTAAAATCCCTTTTGTTTGATTTAGAAAACCTAAAACAACGTCTCCCTCTCTGTGTAGAGCATGAGGGCGTGTCCGACTTTACCTAAAACCCACCTGAATTCCTTCAGTTGCGTTCCAGGGTCATGGATATTCTTTCGAATATTCCCTCAATCTTAGTAGGCATTAAAGTTACTGAGTAAACTAGTTCAATTGTAGCATTTTAAAGCGCAGAATATGCTTAGGTATGATGAATGCAGTTATTATATTTATTTAAACGCTGTCGACTGACTCATTGGATCGTGATCACTCAATCGTGCTCTGATGCAATGTTTTAAAGCAAAAACACTGTTTAACAACACTACTATTTTATTACTAATACGCCTTTATACCTAATAGTATGAGTACGTGATTAGTTCAGAAATGCAACGTGATTTTTTACGAGTAAACAAAATGTTTTCCTCGACATCACGATTCAAAGACATGATATATTCAGAGAATAATTAAAAAAGAAACTGCTGTCAATAACAATTTTACCCGAATAATTTGACAAAATAGAGTGAATTTTAAAACAGATTATTCAGAGTTAATTTTTGTATGAATTTATCTTTGATTTTTTCTAGATTGATTACTATGAAAAACTAGGAACCAAATAGTATTATCTACATATAAAAACATCGAGATAAGTTTAGCTCGCGTTTGTACATGCACGCCATGAATTAATTAATCGCTGTAACTATACTATATTAAGTTTTGATGCACAACAAAGAATCGGGCAATACAAAACAGTTATTCGCAACATGTCAACTGTGTAATATTCGCCCATGAATCCGCGACCCACCGGATCCTCACCATTCACACTTTCACCTTTACTCTCGACTTACTTTTCATATTGACTGCGATTTCAACGGTAAAACCTTTCTCAAAATTCCATATTGCTACGTTTTACTGTTCATAAGGGCAATCTTGCCACTTAGTACCTACGTATTACCGGATAAATGCTACCTTTTATATCGTCATAACTTGTAATGGATCGCTCACGTCTCATACCTCATGTGGTTAACAATCAGTCATTAATTTGATGTTCACTACTCGAGCTTTTCATTTGAAAACATTGTGAGACTATGGGATGTACAATATAGGCTGCTAGGTCAACGCTTTCGAACACCGTCAAAACTCGTTTCTCTTATTCAAACCCGCATAGAAATCTACAGAATATTGATTTACTCCTATACATCTATAGGTTCCAACGTCCTCTAAACGATGTTAAGCCTCGGGACGTCTATCACAGTATAAACACTTAACGTTTTAAATAAGTTATCTGTCCCCATCTTCACGGTCGTTCAATACACGACGATGACTCAAATATATGGCTTCTCGGTTGGGGCGGACTGGAAGCAATTTTTCACCGGATTCAGACGTACCTTTTTAAAATACCGAACAGGCTGCTTCGTAGGTAGGCACGCTTATTGCTCGCGTCGAGAGCGTAAATCTTGAGGGAGATTCGTATACGGAAGACGGCCAAGGGTGAAAAATAGATTCGCACTTAGAAAAATTAAGCAACTCGCGAAGGGGGAGCGATAGAAATATTTCGGGACTATAATCTGTAGTACGCAGCGTATTTTTCGCTGTGAAAACATTAATTGAACACAGAAAACGCGGGTAGTATTTCCTCTTACACAATCATACCCAGATTTGGGTTAGATAAAATATGAGGTCCATAACATGGCTTGGAAGCCATTTATCATGCCGAAATCTCTTTGAGACATCACGTCCGTCACAAAAAGATGACGTATCCTTTGAAATAGGTAAAATACGCATGTGATATTGTATCGTGAGCTAGCTATTCTAATGTAATACTGTGACTTCATCCCGTCCTCTTTATTTGTCGGGCACGTAGCACACGACGTTTGCTACAAAATTGCTTGGGGTGGACTTCGTGACGTTACCGGTTTTCGTACCCTTTTCGGGCCTAATGTCCTACGCACACGTCCGATATTTTTTACTATCTACCGAAAGTATCAGCCATTGGAATTCATGCGGATTTTTACAAGAGTAAGTCAAATCTATATATAATAGTGTGCATTGTACCGCTGTTTAATTGTTTCCATGTATAATTAATTAAGTGCATAATTTTATTAAATCTTACGTTGCAATTTTTTGTTATTTAGTGCCTGAAATTTCAATAATATCATCGCCATTGCAATAATATTAATTAATTTCGTGAACATTAATTTAATTGCATCGAATGCGTCAACGAGTACACCGAAATAGCCGAGTTAGATACTGAAATGTGAAATAATTTCAAACATTTACTTCGCAAACAATCCCCTGTAGATCTACATTAGTCATACATGCATAAATTAAATTAAATTTCATAATTCACATGACCAACGTTGCGGAATACTTTATGAATTTAATTACTAACTTTGATGACGTGCCTCTCTCTGGTGTCTGATTTTTAATCGTTTTACGTGCCGACTGTAATTAAGCTTATATAATTTAAGGGCAATAATAAACTGATTATGTTTCCGTTATGATTTATTTGCTTTAGAAAGCACGTTTGTTTCAAAGTATTAAAGTACTACCAAGTAAAGCTTATAATTAACCTATCACATAACCACAAAACGAGACACAATAGTAAAACATTAACAGCGCGGTCTCATAGAACCGGTCGGGGATTCATGAATTAAATCATATAACATATTCTTCTATCAATAGGAAATTTGCATGCAGTTTTTTTTTAATTTGCTAAGTTAAGTACTTTTTAGCTTTAGTTAAAAAAATGTCATCAATAACGCAGTTATAAAGCTTCAAATCTTCTATTATGACAGAGAAGACCGACATGGTCTTTGATGTACGGTAGTCATAGAAAACGACGTCTTGACGAGACAGAATATTTGATTAAAATGGTTATATCTCGTTTGGATGCCTGTCAATTTCAATATTGCTTCCACAATTAGTATTTCTGTTTTTGTATATCTATTTATTTCTTTATTTGGTTTTAAATAGAACGGCAAAAAAAATTACACTATTTGAACTTATTCGTAATGTACCTATAACTTTATTTATTTAAAAGAAGAAAGTGACTGATTGACATATTTATAAACGCACGGCCGAAACTACTGGGACTAGGAGCAAGTACTTTAATGTCGTAAAAGAGCACTAAGAGATTTTCTAAAACATACACCCTAATGAAATGAATTGGGGATCCAAACTTCGTATGCAGGACCTTACTTTGACGCGGGCAAAGCCATTTCCAGACGCTAGTTTATTGCTAAAGATGTTACTTAACATTTTTTTTTATACATATTCCTTATTCACATCAAATCCGGCTCCAATCCCCCCTGAAGCAAAACGTAATTACAATTCACTTCAAAGTTAAACTGCGACAGTATTACCTCAGAATATACAGGCGAGACGAACGACTCAGGTACGAAAGTTGCCAGTAATCTCAGGGTTTAAATCTTTTATAAAATGTTTGGGTACACAAACATGCAAGTTGTGCCGAGCCGGCGGGATGTTTGCACAGATCACTTGTTGCCACTCTAGACGACACAGGGATATCACTATGTTGTAAACAACATGCCTGCAAGCGAAGTTTATCTTTTAAAATAAAAAAAAAGATCAACGAACTTTTTTACAAGCATTCTGCCCCTAAGCTGTCTGCAGAAGTTAACTTGCCAGATTCGCTACACGGAAAGCAAATTTAGGAAAGGCGAAGTTTTTATGAGAGTTTGAGTGTGTAATGTACCTATGTATGTGTGTTGGTGTAAGGTTTTAGTACTCGAATGTATTACCACGGTTGACATATTCTGGGCTGCACGATTGTTTGCAAGAGTAATTGCGATGCAAGAACGCAAAGGGCAACTACACGGAAAGAACACGGGTGGGTTTAAGTCAATTAATTCATGAATCCCCGACCGGTCTCATAGGACCGCGCTGTTATAGTCTTACTATTGTGTCTCGTTTCGCGGGTATTGATAAATTAAAATCTGACACTCTCTATCACTTAAATTGGAGCGAGAGAAGTTGTTTAATGATTTCGAACTTAAAAAAAACATGTTTGACACGTTCTACCTACGTGGCTCATAAGAACAATGGTTTGTACAAAATTATCTGCAGCTAACAAAGCCGCAGCAGTACCCTTAACAGTTTAAATCAGGTTAAATTAATTAATTGTCTTCCTGTCGTACTGCCAGACTTTGCTAATACTTTCCAGGAGTTTTAAATTGATTGCAATCGGACTGATAACTGTTAAATTCCAATCTAAGCTCCACCCTAGACGGTGGAGTTCTTAACGTAATCACGGCCGTGCAATTTGTTACGGATTCAACAATGCACCTCTTAAGTTCTTTGCTGGGGCAAAATAAAAGAGTTCCTTTAAGTTCGCTAAATGAAGTCGACTACAAAAGGCGGAGCCCGGCGTAATTCAAATGAACGCAAGCGGTCGCCGCTCCTCGCTTTGATTCCGTACTTTTGAAAAGTTTAATTTTTGCAATGTTTCACCAGCAGGGCTTGGCAAATACTTTCAGATCTCGTTCGAACTTCAAAATCTGACTCAATGGTTTTAGCTAAAGGGCTGGTCTGCTAATGTCGTTGCTATTCATTATTCTTTCAATGTCTGATTCGTTAATGGCAAAGTTTTTTGGCAAGTTGAAAAAAAAAGGCCGGGTACTTACAATGCTTATTGTAAAAAAGTTCCTGATCAAACAAAAAATGGTGATTGATTATAATGACGGAAACTATTTAATGATGCTGTGGTATGTATCTATCTACATATCTACGTAGACGGAGTATGATACAGCCCGTTATACAGCAAGGTCGACATCTAAGCAGTTCATATTTGTTTGTTATTTATGTATGGAGACCGTTCTTGTGTGTTCTCGTACGCTGGCTTCCATTGTTTGTCGTCATTATTATGTAGATCTATTTGTTACCATTCACTGTCGTTTAGTAAGATAATTAGAACAAACGCAAGGTCGGCCTCATGCCAAATTGGCTTTATAGGCGTCGTTTTGTTAGTAAAACATTAGCTTGTCACGACATGAACTTGAATTATAGAAAGTTAGTACATGAGGTTAATAAAGTCGAAAATGTTTCGTAAGATTTATTTAGTTATATCTTTCTGCGCGTGACTTTGTGATGTGGCAACGGGATGAATTTTAATAAGTTTATTATGACTAAGTAGCCCAAAACTGGTTACAGCAAAGTTGTAAACCTCTTTACTTAAGTTTTATAGCAACTTTAGAAGATTTACTACAGACAGCGAGGTTTTATGTTCTAACACATTTTATTCCGACGACGTGAAAAGTATTTTCCGCAGTATTTTTAGTACCGACCTAACACTGACTGCTGACCTAACAGATCCGTTACGAATGGGCTAGCCAGATGATGTCTAAAGCGTCAATTGAAAAATTAAAACTTTAATTTAGCTATCTATCTTATGGCCTGTAAATATTTAATGACTAAGCATTGACAAGTAGAGTCAAAATGAGCCACTTTGTGACTGACGTCACAAACGCGACTTCCATTCCACTTTGGCTAGAAGACCGGCAGCTGTGCAGTATCCGATGATGACATGTATTAACCAAGTTAATTGAAACAATAACTTTTCTTTAACTTCCACTAAATCTTGTTCACTCTACATCACTTATATGAAATCATCCTTCCAAAATTTGTACAAATAAACCCTTACCGTGTGAATCCTCAAACACACATTACATCGTGCCTCTGATTTCTGACAAGGTAAACAGAGTTGCAATTGGTACTAATACCAACTACCAAGACTAGATACTCGAGTACTCGTACCTACTCGTACTTACTCGTACATACTTGCCAGCCCGCAATGCCTATTTGCAAACACAACAAGCTTTCTCTCGGTAGACTTATTAAAGTTATGGAGGATGAAAAGCGGTTTGCTTCATACGTTGTGTGGAATGATTTTCCTCGTGTTTGATAAGATTTATGTTTTTGGAAAATATATTTGTATAGTAAAAACATAAGTCATTGAGTAATTTAAGTTTTCCACAGACAGGCACAAGTGCCAATATAATAATTATGCAACACCACTTTTTGTTATTTTCTTAACTGAAAAACATTATGAATATAGATTTGTGGTATTGTCACGTCGCCCTTCCCTGCTAGCTTTTAAAGTCAATGTGAGGAGGGCTTCCAGTAAACAATTTTTTACGTGTAATCATTACTGGAAAAATTTATTAACTGAAAACAGAAAAGTGATTGGAAAATCAGTTTAATGATGTCTTCTTTTCAGTTTATTCCATTTCAAATGCGTACTGTAGCAATTGACATTTGATCCAATATAGCAAACTTGTCATCTCTAAAGACGACGTACCTAAACTACTGTCGTAATAGGCATTCGATCGTAAATTACTCCATCTTGTCAGGCAAGAAATACAGATAGAAGTTTAACAACAATATTTAAAAGTTAATATGTCGATAAAATTGCTTAACATTAACAGAAAATCTGGCATTACATGGGTGTACAGTAATTAAATGTGTTAACTGGGTCTTCTCGTGGGAAATAATCAAATAACTTCTCTCGCTCTGAGTAGAATAAGAAGGAGTACTAAATTACGACTTAATAAACATTTATTGGATATAAAAAAAATAACATAACGATTTTTTTAAGCTAGCTTTAGCTAACTACTTTGATTTACATTATATATTGTAAAATTAATTCGACAATTTATTTTTAATTTATAAAATTGATTCTGAGTTAAGTATACGTTTTTTTTAATATATTTTTTATGATCTTATTATACGATCTGAAATAAAAGTTTTTATTATTAACTATTTAAATCAGACTTGTTAACGTTTACGTTACTTCAGATTCCATCCAAGTCCAATGATATCCACACAAGTCTAGCTAGGCCAACAAGTTCTTCGATATTTATTCATACATATTTCTGTAGCAGTTAATAGTAGATTTATCGTTAAATCACAAGATATACATCATAGTGTCGTCATTACGAATAAATCCAGTGAACGAGTATTACCTGCCGCATTCCACTTGGAAGTCTACACTGCAATATCTTGTTTGTGCAATGTATGGTGTTGAAATCACGGAATAGGAAAATTGTATGTATAAAATCTTGGAGTAGTTAGACGAATGATATTACCATTTCATATATGTGTATGACATAATGTTATGGAGTGAAGTGTGTGCGTGAGTTATGAAAGCATCGTGTTTATTGTAAACATAGTTTAGTAATAGCATTTTTCTTTGGTTTGTAAATCATCCAATGACTTTTCCCTAGGACGAGGGAGTAGTAGAGAGAGGGTTCCAACTATTATATATTCCATTTTTGCCTTGCGTTCCAGAGTTTTTAATTTCAGAAGCGAACCCATGGTCCAGGCTTTGACTCCTGCTGGGTCCTAACGGTTTTGATGACTTCTCCTTGAGGCGCGTGTGGAACACTAACCGCCGCGCCGTCGACAACTTGAGCTTCGCCCAGACTGTTACCGGACAGCTAGACGGCGTGGCGTGGTATTGGATTACACACCTCATAAAAAACCTTGCTCGTAAAAATATATGAAAATGAACGCGAAGCTTCGTGTCGCATTATGGGTCTATTCACCACGGCAAAAACATGTGGCCGGGCACTATTAAAAAAAAATTAGTTGAATTTACATGCAACCACTTTTTTTCGCCGCGATGTGGTGTGATTGTGGTGCGTGTGTACACAGCCTAACACGTCACGCCTGTCTGTGGCACCCTTTACTCTCACTCTACGAAGTACGAACTAAAAGTTTTGTTTATGTGAGTGTAACTCACAGTTTTTCCCAACAAGGGGTGGGCAGTGTTTTCAGTAACATTAGCAACATATGCGGATTATTTATTACTTGTACACAACGAATTTATAAACGTGGGTAGTTTGGCAATTTATGGGAAGGTAAGTTTATACAGTGTGTTCACTAATTGTGATTATGCTTATGTATGTTTTTATTTTTGACATGTATGGTAAAATACAGTGTGTTCAATATCTGTGATAATAATATAAGTATTTTTATTTTATAATTATGATTTAGGTGTCTTCAAGGCTAAATGAGCTCTTAATAAACGAATGTTCTTAAACATCAACAATTTCATCACTGCTTACCTTGACCCTGGGATCACAGTCAAGAACTAATTTATGTAATATGTAATTTAAAATAAATAAGTATTAAACTAATACAGTACGTTCAGTGCCCTGAAAATGGTTGAAAGGGATACCGTGGGCCTGGAACGCTAAGGAAAACTGGTGGAACTCAGTTGGGTTTTCGGTTTAGACTCAATAAAAATGTAACATGCTCTTTTGCCCCAATCTTTTGCTAAATAAGTTATTTGAGCCATGAATAAAAAAAACTTATGTTTGTAATTATTGTATGTTTTATTTTAGTTAGGTATATATTTTAATTTCAAGATCAACTGTTGCGTATGTCACTATGAAAATGAGCAACATGAACAGAGTTTCACTTGACACTCAGTAACTGACATTATTTTGCTTGGCTGAACTAAAACACACCGGAACACATTATGTAAATGCTGAAAACAAACAGGGACACGACACCCCGAACGCTTAATGAAATATTTGTTCTGACACCACCGTCCAAACATTCGACAAATAAATACAATACAGTTAAGCTTAATGACAAATTCGTGTCGCATTATTAAAAATTTGTAGCAATATTTGATCCAATTTGAAAAAATGTTTCGCTTTGTACATTTTTCCCATCTGCCACGTATTGTTTTGGGTATTTATACGTACACACATACCCGAAATAAAATTGAAGTGTCTATAATATAAAAATATCATTTTTATTTTAAAAATACTTTTTGTCTGTCTGAAGATCTGTCTGTTTGTATGTACTGGCGAATCTCCGAAACGGTTGAACTAATTATGATGGAGCTGATATATAAGGAATAACTTTAATTTCAGAATAACAATCTGGGTTTCAGACAACCAAAAGATAATTTCTTGCGTTAGAGCTAGTTGAAAATAAATCGAAGGACAATACTATACTACTTTTTTAAATCTATTTCGAAGCAAGCCCCATTGGGTAAAAGAACACAGGTTGTCCAAGAGTCATCAGAAAATATTAATTTAATGAAAATATCCGGCATAATCAAGAAATGTACGATCTTACATTAACCGTTTAACTACTGGTTCGCCTACTAGCCTCATGACCAAGACAAGTACAAGTCACGACCAGATGGAATGACTCCTTACCGCAATCGCTTCAGTTCAGTACTTAAGCTCATAAATATGCCTTAGATTCAAACGTGGCATTTATCTCCATAATCTTGCACATTCATTAGGCCTCAGTACTTGTTGGAGCCTATTAATTAGCTGCATTCTTAACAGCCTACATCCAGCAGGTACCCAGACTAGTCGTACCTAGTATTAATGATAAATGCAGTTTAAAACTCTCAAAGCATTTCAGAGCAACACACGATCCGAAAAATGGCTCGTCGTTTATACCACGTACATTGAAGGACTGGAACAATTCGCCTGCTGCTGTTATACCTGTCCGATTAGAATTTGGGTGTCTTCAAGGCTAGAGTTCATTGGCTAGAGTGAATAGGCTCTTAATAAACTAGTGCGCCTCACCATCAACGATTGCATCACTGCTTACCATCAGGTGGGGTCCCAGTCAAGCACTAGTTTAAATAACAATAAAAAAATGGCGCGCAATTCTAAATTCGAATGTCAAAAATCATAGTGCGGGGTCATAAGACTCGGTGACGTAGGCGTATCTATGCGTTCACTCATCGACGAAGTACGCTAACACTAGCAATAAGTGTACAAAACAGCTCTCGATCAATTCATCGTCCGCGGTCTGTAATGAAACTGCCGCAGCGAATTTCAATGCGGTCGGCAATAATTTGTGGTTTTTGTAACGAAATGTACGAGGTTTTTTTTTATTTAAAAACGGATTTTAATACATGCTGTTCTGAAATTACACGACGGGTGAAAGGTTGTCTCCATAACTCATGGACATGGTAGCTATCTGTAGCCCGTTTGGTATTGAAACCACGCGTGTCAGGGCTGTCGCGCCGAAGGGAGGAAGTTTTTAAACACGTAACTCTGAAATCGTGTAGGGTTGTTGTTTTACTCGAGTTTAAAGAGATTTAATGCGTTCATGAGATTTGGTATCGTTTATTTTGTTGGTGCCATTAGAGTACGACGTTTCATTAACGATATTCTAAACTGCTTAATGATTCTAATCTTAATGGTTATTATAAAGCTTGAGTCGGTGCTTAGTGGTTGCTGGTTTAATTAAGTACTTATTCAGTAAAGTTCCGGCTGTCAAGTCTCCTTATTCATAGGCAGGTTTTTTTTTAAGAGTCGGTGCTTGACTCTTAGATAGCATTTGGCCGTAATCGTTACTAATATTATAAAGTTAAGAGTTTGTTTAGTTGAATACACTAATTTTAGAGACAACTGGTTTGAATTAAGAACATTAGATATTTTGGCGTCGGATATCCCATTTATAAAGGAAGGGTAATACTGCCATTAAAAGATTTAGCAAGTTTTCGTTTTTCGATGCCACAATAATCAGCCAAAGGACAGGAAAATTTAGTTGCATGTGTGATTTTGTCATATGACGGTATTACAATTTGTGGACGGCAGTATATTATGCTATATGTATAATATCACGATATGACCGATAAGAGCGAAGCAGTATCGAAAGACACAGGTGAAACCGCGGGGGACAGCTAATACATAAGCAGCTAGGAGCCAACTTAGGTAATAATATTATTATGTACTAAAATAGTCATAAAAGGCTATAAAAGATTCTATTACTATTTCTATTAAAAGCTACAACTACAAAATTGTTCTGTAAATAAAATGCAGGTGACGGTCCGACCTTGAATTAGATCCACAATCCGCCATAACATCGCAACTCACAGCTAATCGCTTCGCTTTACATGACGCAATCTTAAAGGCCTATTATACCACTCGATACGTCGACTCGTTACGTCGACACGATACGTCGAGCCCCGAGTAAGACCGTCTTACCCTTATTAAAGTTCGTCCGCTATAAGTTGGCGAGCGTGAAGTTAGGCTCTGCGAATTTTGGCGCGTGAAATATCGTACAAAAATAAAGGTTTTAAAAAAATAAATGCAATTTGCAGTTCTTATTGCTGTTAAAAACAGTTATTGGCATTAATTTTTTTAAAACCTTTATTTGTGTCCGATATTTCAAGCGCCAAAATTCGCAGAGCCTAACTTCACACTCGCCAACTTATAACGGACGAATTGTACACTACGCGACGTAGATTGCGACGATGAAACGAGTGGTGTAATAGGCCTTTTAATTGTCAGATCGTGTGAACGTTTGATCAGTCAATGCACAATGTATTGGATTCGATTACTGCCGTGTGCTTATTGATTGGGGCACGTACGCCCTTTGAATTAAAATGCTGTTGGTGTAACTGATGGCTTGCTGGTTTGACCTGACGGGAATCCTGGTTTGTAGTGCCTGATGATGAGATGGAGTTGTCATTTTGTCGCCCTAGTGCTTGTGTGGCCAATCGACTAGGGAGAAAATCAGGGAGGATATTTTTTTAAATAATTTAAAAACAGTGCTTGACTGTGATCTCGCCTGATGGTAAGCAGTGATGCAATCGTTGATGGTGAAGCGCACTAGTTTCAAGCGGCAATGCATATTTTCAGAAGTTTATTAAAATCTTTCTCACAATAATAACACATAGTACCTATTTCTTTTTTTCAATTAAAAATAATTATAAATAAAAATACTGTAGAGATTAATTGTTACATTAAAATAAAATGATTGGACATGGATAATTGTCTAACGATTTGTTTATTCTATCATCAAAGTAGGCTCTATATCTATTGGTAGACTTCTATTAAAATTACCTGCCGATACATAATGCATAGACATTTCTATACAGTTGTATCTATGCTACGTATACGCATGACCGCATTGGCCTTTTACCATTTTCCTGCCACGCCTCAAACCACAGGATATTAAAACATTAAAGAACAGACAAAAAATAAAAACTCCGATACTCGTTCCTTAAATAGAAATCTATGATTAGTTATTGTAAAACAATACCGAAGTCCTCTCAGATAATTCCTAGTATAAGTTACAAGAAAATACAGTCAGTTAAAAGTAGAAGCCAAATTGGCGTTCGTTCCAAGAACATCTCGAAATTGATCTTAATTTATATTTAGACAAGACAATCCAATCTTTGAAGTCATTGTCTTGTCTAAAACCGACCTTTCATTCGACATTATTTTCTAGTGAATGCCGCTTAGATCCCGTCACTAAGCTAGGTCAAAGACTTTGTAAGTTTCGTACAATATTTTAACATGCAGATAATGTTTAGCGTCTAAACACCTTGGCGGCGCATTACGCAGACTAATCTTGGCAGTCACGAATTCTACGTTCGCAGCCGCATTCCACGCATACAAAGACAAACATTACTCACACTAGCTTACCTAAGAGTTATGTGTAGGTACACAGAAAACGTAACACATAAGAAATAGCTTATACTTATGTACCCAAGAAAAAAATAAGTACTAAATTTAAATTCCGAATTTGAGATATCTATCAAATTTTGGAACATCAAGCCGTATGTTTTATGTACATTACGAAATTCAAATTAAATGGTCTTTAAATGGTCGTTAGATTTAAAATCAGCTTAAACCACATATTCATAAAGTCGTTATTTGAGTACGTGGCGATGAATAGAAATTATCTCAAATTACGAGGCCATACATAGGCACTTACATAAAAAACAAAACACGAAATAGTTTGAATGTGACCTAAGAAAAAATAAACACAAACTAGAAAAAAAGTTTGCGTTCCAAAATTTTCTCTTTGAAGTTAGCACGACAGCAATGACACTGGCTGAATGCAAAAAAGATGGCGCAAGCCAGGGTAGCGCGGGACGTGGAATGTGGACTGAATAGTTCTTATTTTAAAATTAAAATTACTTATGTACTTTACGCAACTTTGTT
Organism: Mythimna separata; assembly: GCA_030763345.1. Taxonomy (NCBI): domain Eukaryota; kingdom Metazoa; phylum Arthropoda; class Insecta; order Lepidoptera; family Noctuidae; genus Mythimna; species Mythimna separata. The sequence goes on along the minus strand of CM061172.1, from coordinate 10,335,273 downwards.
TAGCGTGCAGCTCAAGTTTATGTTGGCAATTTAATAATAAAAGTAGAATTAAGATTATTAATTTGATTGCAGGTTAACTAGGTAATTAGAGCTAGCGGTTCAGTTACACAACATGCAGAAAATAAAGCCGTTAGGTATGTAGGTAGATAACATCACATTCATAATTCTAAAGCTAAAAATAACAGTGCTTTTCATTCACAAAACATTAGCAAAACAATAAAAGGTAAACAAAGATGACGAACAACTAACTTGAGATTAAGACTCGACTTTCATTTCAGCATAAAATCGCAGAATAATAAAGAAAGTTTTCTTTTACAAAAACTTCAATATAATTCAAAGTGGGGTTTGGTCTGCGTTTGAAACGGAATGAATTCCGACGCCCGTCTAGGAAGAGTTTCACCATAATGAAATTCTTCAAATATCGCCCTCACCCCATAAGGATTAAAATTCATGTAATTGCGCGTGCGGTTTTCAATGCGGGCCGCATACGATTTCGAGCATTTTGAAAAATATTAAGGGGGAGTTCCAGCATTGTGAGAAGTGGGAACATGCTTTAACAGCGTGAGCACAAACGGATTAATGCTCTTTGTTTTTCATTTCGTTTGTAAGCTCAGGTTAACTAACGATTAAACCTTCTAAAGGTGCAATTCATGCTCCATAGTGTTTGTTTCCTTAGCTTCGTTTGTTTTACAAGTTAAATAGTTTCCAAGTGGCTGTTTGAAACTAATTCCGCAATGTTTGTGATACAAGTCTTCAACACAAAAGAATTCCTTGATGTGAAATTAAATGGGAGCAATTTGTGGTGCCATTTTCTTGAGCTTTTTCGATTGAAGATCGCGGTTATGTGTATTTTTAGCTTATATAATTATGTATACCTTATTTAATTTGCTTCCCTCACATAGGAGACAAATTCGAATGAGATAACCCAGTAAGTAATACGAATGACATATTGCATAGGAATGATATCATAACCAAGGCAATGGATAGGGTATCCCGGGGTTTTGGTACGTAAAGCAAAGAAAAGAAACATAGAAGGGTTCAGTCAGTTAGAAAGCACGACAGACTGATACGACCTCCCACTCCGCCCTAGAGCGGACGAAGCCATTGGATGACTTCTCACTAAAAAAATCTACTTTTTCGAGTTTAAATTATATACTTAGATAAACCCGATAACGCGGATGACAAAAACCGAATAATATGATAACATAAACGAAGCAATGAAAAAGCAAATACAACAGAACCAACTGAATCAGAATCAAAGTTAAAATAATAGAATTACAATTAAATATCGTGTAAAGTTTATTGAAATTTCCGACACACATGGCGGGGTCGAGTAACTGTGGCAGCCATTAGTTCCCTGAGCACGTCCCGTTTACAACCTGTCGTGCAAATATTTATCCGCATCGGATTTACGTGTTAACCGTCCGGAATTGTAATCAGCTCTGATTGGGAACGCGCTGCCGATACCTCCGAGACTAATGATATTCCTATTTACATCGACGTATGCAGATCTGTGTGTTGAGCTCTAATCTCCCTTACATTACATTAGTGTTGAAAATTAGCTAATCCTAAATGCTACTAATCGTGTAGATATGCCTCATTTAAAGCTTGTATTAAACCCGATCCTGATTTTCTATACTCCAGTATAGAATTTACTTAAGGGTGCACTAGTCAGTGGGTTTAATTGGTTGATGGGAGGGTTTAAAATGTATGCAACTTTATTCGGCATCGTGTGTAAAATGTATAAACGCTGTAATGACTATTAAGAAGTAGTGCGCACATGAATACAATTTTTTTTTTGCTAGCCTATTCTGTCCCACTCCTGGGCAAAGGCCTCTCTCCACTCTTTCCATCTTTCGCGGGCCCGCGCTTCCTCTTGCCAGTTCTGGTGGAATCTATCCAGCTCATCGCGCCATCTCATTCGTGGTCTGCCGCGGCCCCGTCGCACTGTTTCAGGGCATACAAATAAGTACTCCAAAAATATTAACGATGATACATAACCACAATAGCGCCTAATAGTTTACGAACAGACCTACTCAGATATGAAAAAGATGCTGAAATTATCTTTTCAAAATGAAATTATTAGATTTTTTAAACTAATAACATATTTGCCCCTGAAAGGTAAGTTGTTGCCATTTACAAACTCCATAAAATGACCGACTAGGGCACCCTTAGGTAAAAACTGGATTTCCATTATTATCTAACGTATGTAAGCGAAAACCAACAAAGAACCGAATTCCATTCTTCACGCGTTCGAGGCTGCGCAGTCCATACAGCCTGTAGCCACGTACCTATAGATCAAAAGGCAATTGAGCCAATGAAGGGGGAAGCGGAACTGGTAAAAACGAAAATCCAAATAAAAAATATTCTGACAAGGAAAACTTTTGCCATAGATTCATTTTGCTTTAATTGCAAGAAACGAAAGAGTACGGAATAAGCGGATAATTTAATTAGAAAGAAATTGAGTCTACGAGTACGTTCGGCTCCCGATAAAATATAAGCCTGCAAACTTGATCGTTTAGTTTTTGCCCTGTAATATCACGTATTTCACGGCTCTACGTATTTAACTTTTTCTTGGGTGGTAAAAAGCCGTGCGGTATTCGGACGGAGGCATTCAGGCATTTGTCACGCCGCCCGGTCGCGAGACCATACCGCTGCCGCCAACGGAATAAATTTTAGCGCTTTGCCAAAACAACGCACAATTCTTACGGTTGCAATACCTTTGTGAAATTCCAATTTCACGCCAATAGCTTGGCCAGTGTCTGTTTCACTTAGAAAGTACAACACAATGGGTCTAGCCTAATTGTTACACAAGAGGGACATCGATACTTGTCGCGTTGTCGCACTCGCGAAGGGACTACACGAGCACTTTCGTTACGTTCTCATTTCAGTTGTAGCAAAGTTTCCGCATTTATACGGAGAGATGGGAATAATAAATAGCTCAGTCGGACTGTTAAGTAAATGCTCCGCTCGCTTTCAGGTGACGTCATAATCCGTTACACAGAAATGATGTTGTTTTGTTCCTCGGTGCGCAATTACGAAAATATTTCGTGTATTTAGTGTAACTAATTTCTGATGGCGGAGAGACGAGCACGAGCCGTGATGCTGCAGAATGTAGGCAATTACATAAACGACAATCAACGGTACAAAGACGTCAGGAAGGGAAAGTCGGGTAATATAATTATATAGGTAGATGTGGCAAGTTAGCACTGCAGTGTGACGGGTGAGACGCTCTGCGCACCGAATCATCACAATTCATTAAAAGCCGTTAACATACATGCTTCCTACACATTGAGAGTGCGTATCTTGTAATACTAATCATGTTTCTTTCAGATCAAGATCTCTTGTTTGTCGACAACTGTACAATTTAAAAAGTACGCTGGTTGATGAACGCGACAAGTGGTAGGTATCTCAAGATTTATCTAAACTGATAGAAAAGAAAAATTGCTTACTTACAAAAATTATTTCCTAAACAATATTCTCAAAGTTTCCTGTAAGTAATTTTCCTACATAAACCAAAAATGAAGAGAGAATTTAAAGTGCTTCCTACACAAATATGGACTGTTACCATCTGATATTAATTCGATCTTCCCGACGTAATGTAATTATTTCCTTCCATTCCGACACTGATAAAACAATTACGGTTATTGGAGCGCCTGAAACGTCATTCTGTATTTCGCCATGTCTACGGTAGGCAATAAGCATTAATGTAATTTGTTCAAATATGAAAACGGCTGAGTTTGGCCTTATTAGTTCAGTGAGGCAGTGGCGCGGATTGTCTCACGCCACGCCACCCTAATACGTACAGACATAATTACATTGTATTTGAACGCCATCTGTTCCTAGACTGTTTTGTTTACCGATATCATAAAGCCTGTATATTCTCGCGATAAAATGAAAAGGGTTCAACGAAAAATGTTCTGTTTTCTTCCCATTTTGTTACACATTTAATCAACGTCTTAACTCAGCGAGGAAACGTAGTAACATGTAGAATTAGATTACTATGTCTTGTCGGTTTTGGAATGACAATTACAGCACCAAAACGTTCAGGAACAAATCGCTTTAATTTAGAATTTATAATGTTGGCGCAATTTTTAACAAGATTAAAAAGGCCTGAGTCGAAAGTTAAGCGGATTGGGAAACATAATTTACGTCTGTTTACAAGCCGCGCAGTCGGGTACCCACTGATAAAATGAAGAACGAATCTGTCATGTACGGGACAACTCCCCGTTGTGCTGATCCGTATCTAATTTATAGCAGAATTAGCTCCAGTGATGCCAATTTTTCAATATTAAAAACAAATGAAAAAGATGAGCTTGCTTCCTGCTGTTTACTTTACGATGAATGGAATTAAAATGATTTGCAAATGATTAATGAAGCACCAAATAACAAAGGAAAAAAATATGCCCTTACTTTTAAGCCATTATAAACTCAAAATATTAACGAAGAAAGTATCTAGAGCTCCCGAAAAAGTTTCATTAATTAAAAAGGGTGGTAATGGATACATTTTCATACATGCACTGAAAATGCAGTTGAATTTTCCTCTTTACTTACAGAATCCTATTAAACCATTAAGGTATGTTTTCACCTCTGGGATATAGAAAAAAAAACCGCGTTTATTTTTATACAACAAAAGGGAAGCGGGTGAGAGCTAGACAGGCGCTTATAAAATAAATTTTCATTGTATTTTCACTGGGGTGTTGCTAGTAGGCGTGTTCTTATCCGTACTTGTATAATCTTCCAAAGAATCGTATCTAATCCTGAAACATCTGGTTTTTTGTAACCTTTGACAACAATGACATAAAGCAGCGCCTAACTCTCACGCTTGTTTCTATAGATTACAAATTACGATTCTAAAAATAGTAGCAAGGTATACCTACGTGAAAATGTTAGTAGAAATACGTATGTCGTAATTTTTGCGTGCAAAATCAGCTACAATGCCAAAACTGTCCATATAGTCAGCGTATTATGTTGGTTCTGTGCCAATGCGAATTACATTCAGGTGTTACGTGCATTCCTTATGATATTGTCTAGAGACACGCCTGCAAGCCGACCTACTTCTCGTTCCATATCGATATCATTTCTATATCGCTAGACTTAATAAAACTGTTCATGTACGAAGCTCATTGTCGCCTCCGGTTAACAATTTCTCGCTAAATATCACCTCATTTTATTTTGAAATTCTTTTTGTGGAGAACCACCGAGCGCCACTCGGCACTCCTAATAACTGTCATCCAGATTTAATATCACATCTTCCATTTTGTACGGGTTCTACCGGGAGGCAATTTCCTTCCTAAAATTGTATTTGGACGAATACGCGTAAACTTAATACATATGCGACCCGAAAGACAAATTTTATTTATATTTTCTCAACGCGCCATAGGTTCAGCGATATGCTTCTGTGTTTTACGACATGTTTTATATTGATGGCTTTATGTTCCCGTTTTAGGCTGGAACGCATAAAATGCCGTGTCATCTAGAGAAAGATGGTATCAGCAAGAATATAAAATTTATTCAGAGGCAATCAACGAGGCTTTAACTTCATTAATTTGTCCTTTATCTTAAAGTTGATGTTATGTTGTTCACAGGAAGCAATCCATCAATATCAAAATAATATCGGATTATAAATCAACAAACAAATGAAATTATGTTTGATTAATCATTAAAGTCATTAAGTTAGGGCTAGCTTTTAGATCTGTACTTATCCCAACCAATGTTAAAATTAATAACAAATTATTAAATTACGCTAATATCGCACTAATAGAATGCCTAAATGTGAAAGTTTATAGGTTTGTTCGCGCTCAAATGGTTGAACGAATTTGGATGGGTACACGGGTAAGTTCCAAACTTTTTATCCCGGAAGCATGTATGTTTCCTGGAGATAAATCCTCTACTATCACGCTTGTTTCAGCCATTGACAGGATCTAGTGTCAATAAATTTTCTTCTTTCTTTACTAATAGTTAAATAACTATTAGATTTTTGATTTGAGCATTGGGTAAGCTAAAAATTGATTGGTTAACTTAGTATGTAGTTTATTTTGTGCACTGGATACTATAAACTGGATACTACCCTAGAATATTATTTACTCTCAGTAACACAAAGGTTTGCTAGAAAACTCATTGCTGAGTTAAGCTCGCCTTTGTACATGAACTATCTTTAAAACCTTTTTGTATGTTTTTGTTTTCCGTACAATATAGAATTAAGAATTAAACAATGCATTTTGCCGAATCCAAAAAACAAGTTAGATACTATTTTTAACTATTGGTAGACTTGATCACGAATCAAAAAACTCGTCCCAAATCGGTCAAGGTCAACTATTGTTTTTGAATGTTGCATACCACTCGTCTATACTCAAGTATTTCGTCTTCAACTCGTCATTGCATTGCCTTGCGTGACCGCTGATCACGAAAACGGTGGCAATCAGGTACATGATCTATACTAATATGTATGTTATAAAGAGGTAAGGTTTGATTTTTATTTGTATGAGGTAATGTCTTAAAGTACTGGTCCGATTGCTAAATTTTTATCACTGTTAGGAAGCTGTTTTATTTTTGGGTGATATTGGCTACATTTTATGTATGATCAAGCTAGTATTCAATAAATCAACAATTCAACATATAGTCAAAGGTTTCGTTTTATTTATTACATTTTCGATTGTTTTCTATACGCAACGTATTTATTTAATAATATTTCTGACAGGACATTCTACCAGATGCTACTTCAAAATTAATCATTTATCATTTACAGGAAATAAAGTTGACATATTCTGCAATTCAGAACCATAAAGTAAGGAAACGTTGGGCTACGTCAACAGACGGGAGAAAACTAGAAATTCAGATCTGCATTGCATAAAGCGTTCGCTTCGTGGCGTTCCTATTCATGACAAAAGGAACCTGCAGTGGCCTAGGTCCTCTGACTCTAAAAGCACTGTCATTAGTGACCAAGCGACTCTACAAATAATGATTGCTTCAAGGATTATTCCATAAAAATGCAACGCCATTAAAATATAATTTAGTACACGATTTCCTCTGTAAAGTAATCTTAGTATCTTAAAACTAGTTGTACGATCTATTAAACAGTAATCAATGCTATTTAAATTATAGGATCTGATGGTATATTCACGACTCATGAAGGGGAAGTCACGTATTTGATACCGTAATGTCTATTTAGGTACGTAGTACAACTAATCACAAATAGGAAGTAGGTACCTACCTTTATTGATATGATGATATTTTGTAATAATAATATTAAGTTACTGAGTTTTTTTTTATGAGTGGCCTCTCACTAGTCAACCATTGAGGTTGTCGTCTGCCTAACCGGACCTGCTTGTTACGACCTTTACAAAGTTATAACCTCTTTGATTGCTTTGACAACTAGTAGGTTAGCTACTCAGTAGAATAGCTTAATTTGTATGACTCACAGAAAGTTGTTTTAGGTGTGCATGTCTTTGTGTATGTGAATTTACATGTTTGTCAATATGCATGCAATACAGGAATAATTCTTCTGAGGAAAAGTTTTGAACAACAAAAATTGCTTGATTAGAAAATGTTTGGAGTATAATATCCACAATATAACCTAACTAATCGATCATAGCTTTTTATGTAGTAAAACGATAACCAATATCATTAATAATAACCTTAACAGCAGCATTGAATCCCTTAATAATGTAAAATATAGCTTAGTTACAGTTTGAACTACCAACAAAACTTACACTTCGAAACGCACAATCCACTTCAAATTCCGGACACGCTCTCGAAAAATTAATTCCGAGATGTCAGTGATATAAAGTTCCCGTCAAGATGTGTCAAAAGATGTAAGTTAGTTAAGTACCTATCCAGCCATCAGGAGGGCCACGTGGTTCTAACAAATCGCCCTCTTCCCGACAGAGGGCGCCCTCGTTACTCAATCTAACTTCCTAGTTTCTTAGCCAATGTGAAGGAAACTTCGTAAACGTCACCCTATATAGAAAGGGTGAAACGACGAAGTTTGGCCTATCAGCCTATAAGTTTTGTGGGAACGGAATATTGCAAACCTTTTTGTATCGATAGATTCGATATTTTTTATCCTCGTGCTTGTTAAGGGCTGCCGAGGCGGTGAGGCCGTAAATGGATGTGATTGATACGTTTTTGGTTACTTTCATCTAAAGTTATAAAAAAAGAGTTTGGAGAATACGAATTATAATATAAGAAATGAGTTGCAACGCATATTTAATAAAATAAACTTTAACTTTTGCGAAAAAGACTGCAAAGAAAATATGTTAACTGGACAAGAAATTTAAAGCAAACCTATATTTTAAAGTAAACCCTAAAAGAAAGAAATTTAAAAGTAATAATTATAAAAGTAATTATAATTTAAAAATATTTAAAAGTAAGAAATTTAAAGTAAACCCTAAATTTGGTTTAACATGAAAAATTATCAAACCACTGTGCTATAATATTAACAAGAAATAAATAGATTTGAGTGTTTACAAGAAAACCTAAAAATAAAGATAAAATTGTATTAGAAATATGATACATTTCACACACAATTTTACACAAAGCACAGTAAAAGCTGAGCTAGCTAATTTCCATACAATTTAACACAAAAAAGACCCGCTTTTCACTCCGGAAAACCAGGACCAGTTACGCGGTTACTGTGGCCAGCTTTTACTTCATAATACTCATACTATCATTATGTATATTAACGTTAATGCATTACCTACGTTACACGAGACATGCCTTGTAGGACTTCATGTGGCAAGGTAAGTGGGAACGTCTGGCGTTCCTCAGGGGACACTGTCGGGGCCATTCTTATTCAAATAAGTGGGGGCAACGATTTGCCCCCGAGACCCGTGACAGTGCAGTGGTTTCCGCAGCCCCGCTCTACAAATGTTTGAACTGAATAATAGTACGGTAATAAGGCTGGATAGACCGCCTTTGTAATGATATGATGATAGTAGCTGTATTATGGCTTGTAAAGAAGTTTTTATTTTAGGGGAGGGAGTTGTAATGCAATTTCAGTTTAAACTTTAGACTAACTTTTGCCTGCGATTTCGTCAGCGTGTGTGTTGCTTAGTTATTGCGTTCGATAAATAGAAGTTAGATAAAAGTAACCTATTTCCTTCCTTGAGGCTCCTTTGGGAGCTTACTAAATTGGTTCAACAGTTTAACCGTGAAAGCTTACTCCGTACCCAATTTTATCAAAATTGGTTTAACAGTTTAACTGTGAAAGCGTATCAGACAAAGTTAATTTTACATTAATATTATATTAGTATAGATTCTTGGTTTAGCTCGGACTACCTAACTACCAAAGATGTAGGGAAAACCAAATCTAAATAGACAGTAATTTGAGACATCGACTCAATATTATGTTCGTTTTTCTTCAACCCGGATATCATAGCTTAAGTTTAGGCTGCCATAAAAAGAATAAAAGGAGAATATGTTTACCTACTCATTTTTTTTGTTTACTTCATTTGTAAACATTAGGTTCTAATAGAGGATTTTGTACATGCAAATACTTTAACCTACTTCTCCAACTCGCTGTCATATTAACATGTACTTGCTAATTTGAAGACAAACTTTACGATGTCTTGTAATATCCATGGCATAGCATAATCAGTATTACAATGTTGCCATTCCTGGGACTCAGGCCTTCTCTATAGGAAAGGTAATGGGCCATAATTTATCGTGCGGGCCCAGTGCAGGTTGGTAGACGTCACGTCTTCGAATTTTTGGTCCTAGGACATGCCAGTTTCCTCACGATGTTTCCCTTCACTGTTTTGAGGGCAATGGTGATTTAATTAATTACACAAAGTAAAGTGTTTACCTAGATATGAACCCACAACCGTGTAGCCGTGACCACTGAGCTATCACAGCTCTTGTAATATCCATACAGAGTATGAATTATACAATGTTGTTATTTCGGACATGGCTCTACCAGGAAATGTCTGTTGTATAACATGCTACCAACCAATTCACACTATATTATCACATCACGAACAAGACTAAGGAAATAAAGCTAATAATTAATATAAATATGTTTCATAAAAACAAATGAAGCTATTACGGCACCCATTGTGCTCCATATTACTATCCTTGGAGGGCGAGGGTTCCATACGAAGATCCTTTCATTGACCGGGGAAATCACGCAATACATGAGAAGCTAGCTACGAACAAACAGACATGGAGTAACGACGAAAATTTACATCGGCCCGGTTTAATGTCGCGAGGCAATCTCATTCTGGGGAGGAAACGGGGCAACACTCGACCACTGAACCCTGATCCCGCAAAATATTACGCGAAATACCTGATGAGGGTCATGCGATGATGGTCGCCATGATCAGTTACGATGATACCCGCGATATGGCTACAGAGACAAATGCGTATCTCGAAAGCGGTTTCTGTGCTTATAACTGCAAGTAGTAAGTTTTTCATGTAACTCTTCCATTCTGGGTCGACAATAAATATTGTCTATTATGTTTTTACGACACTTTTTGTATGTGTGCAGACATAAACTGTATTTGTTATACTGTGACGCGACCCGCTACAAGAATTGGAAGTAGGTGATAACTATTGTGCTGAAGAATAAAATATATATTGTAGGAAACAAACTGAATATTTAAACCAGCAAATTATTCGGTCCGAGCTACATTTTAAATTGTATTTCCGCAGAAACATGTTATAATTTTCTTTTATCTTCATACACAACAAAGGTAGGTAAATCAGACAACTTTATATTTTACTACCGACCCATGATAACTCAAATTCTCTTATTTCCTCTAAACAATATTTTTGATGTCATATCATAAAGAAAATTGAAGCAATAAACCAGACTCGTTTTGTGAGAACAACTGTATCTGTACAAAAATAACTTGTATTTCAGGCATTTTCTTTTTGAGCGACGTTTTGGAAGTAAATACCTAGCAATTACATTTCCTGAGGTATTAAATAACTTCAAGTTGAGCACAATTCGCGAACAAAATTAACTTCTAAAAGCGTTTCGAAGAAAATCACACCTATTTTCCTTAGTCATTATCCTAATTATTTAAGAGGCTTCCACTCTATGAAGCATAAATATCTTAAGTTACGTCTATTTTCGGTGGAGTTTTTATAACAAAATGCCACTCAGTGAAGTGAGTCAAAGCCACGTAATTGTGCTGTAGAGGCAAAAAGTCCTAATTCTCCCCTCGCAATTCTATTTAGGTGACAACGAAGTAAAAACTGGGAAATTTATAACAGTCACATAAGTATAATGTTGCCACAATTTTTTAATTAAAATGTGTTTTGATTTTTGTTTCGTTTTAACGTTTTTTGGGTGTTAACTAGGTGGCCTTTTAGTTTTTACGTGACAGGCTGACAGGTATCGAGTTTTCGTTCTCGATTTAACTCGTTAATATTTTTTACTATTTTTTTTTGAGTTTTCTTTTTTAGGATATTGGAATCATCAGAATAACTTCTCCCGCTCTTGGGCGGAGCTGGAAGGCGTGTCAGGCTCTTACTGACTAAACCCCACCCCGTTCCTTCGTTGCCTTCGATGGGAAATCATCTAATGACTACTCTTGCTTCGATTCTGACTGAAACCTAGGTTTTAATCAAGGGCGTTCCAATGTGTGGTAACAATGACAAACAACGCCACAGCCCAGTTTCTAAAGCCTATAGTTTAGTTGCTAAACAATCTTGAAGATTAACTACTCTATATATCTTTACACCTATATATGTTGGTACATTATGTAATATATATCAACTTGTGTAGAGAACAAAAATCTTGATGACAAGAAAGAACTGAGAAAACTACTAAGGTGATTTTAATAGGTACATCTTGCCATTCAACTGAAATGGAATTGAGTAAAGTGCAAAATACTAACTTTTCATAATAACGATTGCTTTTGAAATACGAAAATGTGTTTACCGTCATTCGGAACATTTGTATACCGACTATGAAGATGAAGTGAAAGAGTCTCAATTGTAAGCTTAGCTTGGATCCAAAGGCTTTTCTTCCGTACCAATAACAGATTCAAACGTGCCGGAAGCAAAGGTACTAATGCTTACAAAATAACATTAAGCAAATTGCCGTTATTTGCCATATTTACCATAATGTTACCCTATTCATATGTGTATGTTATTATGTAAAATTACCTCTCAAATATATTTATAAGGTTATTATATAATTTACTAGCTTCTGTCAGCGTGTACGCCTAGGTGAAAGTAAGTTTCTAATTTTGGACCTCCGTTTTATTCCCTTAGACAGGATTTTTCAAAATTTACCCTAGTTTTGAAAAATCCTGTCTTGGTGCTCGCTTACGTTACTATAACAAAACCTCGTGCAAAATTTCACGTTCCTAGTCTTAGTCGTTTTGGCTGTGCATTGATATGTCAGTCAGTCAGTTTCTCTTTTTATATATGGAAATAAACCTCTTCTGTAACTATGAAGGTAAATGCAAAAAATATGCATTGTAAATAGCTATATGCGATTGTTATTGACCTTGTTATTGAGAATATGATATTGATCGTGATACTAATAAGAAGGCGATAATACAACAGAGCAACAGCTTTATAAACATGTTGCTTTGTGTATAAGCTAACATTTTGTTATGACTTTGCTTCCGTGATCTAACAAACAAGTAACGTATTTTATTTCGGGAATAAATGTCAAATAACCTGTAACACTCATCTGTGGTGTAGGTAGTTTTTTTGTAGTCAGTGGCGATTCAATCATGTAGCAAAAGTAGCTAAATGCTTTGGTTCCGGCACTATAAGGTGGCCCGCTTGGGCGTATAAAAACAAGTCAAGATACCAGATGCCATATGAAATTAAACTAATTCTCCATTCCACATTTTCCATGAAAACAAAAGAAGCCTATAAACCCATAACACATAAGAGCCCCGTAGCCTGTTAGAAAAATAAGTTAAAAAAGTTTTAATTTTCTATCTATATTAAGATTTAGCTGCCCTTGGTGGAATTTGCTAAAGGCCCCATGCTGGCATATTCTGGCACTGTCTACATTTAATATACAGCTGGATCTCAGTAAACGAAGAAACATATGATCAACCAATAACACAAATTCAGGAATACCTCGAATCGCTTTCCCAGCGATCGACACAGAAATTGCAGTAGCGTATAAAATATGATTGCAATCTCTACACTCAATAATTTAAAACTGCATGAGATCGACACTCCTCGAAATGCTGGGAATTCTATACTTTATGAGAGAAAGTAAGAGCCACCTTTATTATGTATATGAATTCACAAGATGGTGTCATCATTCATTACACTTTCTTCGTTGAAAGGCAATTAAAAACATGGAAGTAAATAGATAATTGACTAAAATAAAGTTTCCCTTTCCGTCACAATATTTTTGTTGCTTCCTGCACTTGCAATAAATGCAACTAAATAATGTAGAACGGTAAATTGTATCGTAAATGTTGATACATTATGATTAATACAGGAAATATAATTCAAAAGGTCTAATTCATGATTTAAATTTATAGAAATACAAATATTTTTTCATTGATTTGACTTTAAAACGGATTTCGAATTACGTAATGTGCAGATTAATTACTGTACCAGTAATAATCTTGAATCATCATCAACCTCATAATTTCCACCGATAGGCATTCAATGCTGCCGACCCCAATATAGTTGGGAAAAGGCTAGGCAGATGATGATGAGGCATTCAATGCTGGATATAGGCCTCCCCCAAGTGACGCTACAGCGACCGGTCCTGTGCGTCTCGTATCCAGGCCATTCCCGCGACCCTCACTAGGTCACCAGTCCACGTTGTGTGGCTTCCAACGCTGCGTTTTCCAATACGCGGAATTTAATTTCAGTTACCAACAAAAGACTACTTACATAAGCAACATAAATTAATTTGCTGTTCATTTCAAAATATTGCAGCACTGACCCGGTTATGGTATTTAAAAATAATTTCAATAGCGTAGATTATAAATAATATGATTTAATAAACGAGATAGTAGTTATTAAATTCTTGGAACGTTGAGCGTAGATGTAATAACAGAAACTGGTTTTTATGTTAAAGTTTTTTATTCTTTTTATTCCTGTTCCCCTGTGTTATTATTACCGACGATTTGTCAGTGAACAAGACATGGCAAAACTTGAATCGTACATTAATTAATTCAATTGAAGCCATAAACAATGTTCGTTGGTATTTTTCTTTGATGGCAGTACTTTTTATTTTGTTTTGAAGAACTTTTTAACTTAGATAATTTTGTTTTTTTTTCTATTGATCATTTCTAACCGACTTCAAAAAGGTGGAGCTTATATTTTCGGCTGTCTGTATATTTTTTAATGTATGTTCACTGATATCGTGGTCAATTGAGGGCTGATTTTGAAAATGATTGTTTTGATTGAAAAACTATACTCAGGAGTATATGGACTTCGAAGATATGCAACCAAACTATTCATAGATAGGATACTATATTCTGTGTAGTCGACGTCTGGCTGAAGAAAGAAGGGGATATACATCGAACTGATCTGATAATGGAACCGAAAGGTGGAAGGCATTTAAGTTTGACTGAGAGGCACACTACACCTAAATTGTGAAAAATAAAAAACTTTTTCCAAAAACCAAACTAGCTTCAATGTACAAAAACACCAATAAGAAGTGCAAAAAATTTTGGAAATCGGTGTTAAAAAACGAAGATTAGACTCCAAACTATTACGGTAAATCACCTTCCGAAATTTTATTTTGCGCTCTTCTTTAATGTTTCCTTTTTTACATTAGTTGAAAAGTGAAAGAATAAGATATAAACCAAGTCATGCCAGTGAAGTTGTTAGATATCAATAAAAGTTAACACTCACAATGGCTGTTGATTTCTAAATACATACGCTAACATAAAACTTTCTATATAATTGTTAATAGATATTCAAACGACGACGTATTCAAGTCAATCAGTGTTATTTATTGCTTCTAAAAAAAAAGATTTATTTCCTCACATAAGCCTTAGAATTGCAAATTAGATGAAGTCCTTAATGAAGCTCTAGAAAATATTCATGAGATATTAATTTGTTTTAGGCTGTCGTAAAGTTCTAGAAAACTTAACCAGAAGATTAGTTAAGGAAATTTGCATCTCTCTCATATCTCATGGTAGAGACCATGACATGTTAAAATTAATAGCATAAGAGCTAGAAAGAAGGCTCTATTTAAAAAAATATATAACTTTAAAAAAAATTTTGCTTCTGTCAATAAGCTATACACCCTATAGCTGCATACATTTATCAATTAAGTTTACGTTGTCAAAGATCGCGTTTAGAGCTCTTGGTAGGGCCTTTGATCTTTGAAAAGCATTGTATGGATTATATTTTTGCACTAGCGAACCACCCCAGCTGCACTCGGATATTATAAATCTTCGAAATTCTCGATTCTCCATTATAGAATATCCATCGTCGTGGATTCGATTTTCACCCAAGACAAAATAATGTTTGTGTGATGTGCACGATTATTTGTCCTGTGTCTGGTAATCATTTATCTAAATTAGACATTACTACCAGTAGGTACCTACTCATACCACAAACTCTACTTAGATGACATTGATTGTCTTATACCTACACCTTCCTCATTAACCACATTGTCTATTAGTGTTAAAACCTCATCAAAATCCTTCTAATTCATTTATAAGTTTATTGTATATAGACAGACAGACGCAGTTGTGGACTTGGTTTTATAATATGTACCTAGTTATGTATATAAGGATATGGAGCTAATAATGATAAATTTTATGTAAGAATATTACATCCACTTATCATAAATTAACATATACTCGTAGTGTATGTTTAATATCATTACCTAATATCTAGATTGTTCTAAAATGAAACGCAAGAAATATCTCTATAATACCTAAATTACATACAACAAATACTAATTTAAATTCCAAACGTTTTTTTGCTACTAAAATCAAATTAGATAGATATATGTATGTACGAGTATAATAGCAAAAGAATGAAGGCAAGCTAGCTCTCGACAAACAGAAAAATAATAAGCCGTTAATTGACCAATCTATTGTAAGTAAGTACCGATAGCCTACAAAAAAACCTACCTGACTACATACCTACTAGCCTTTTTTCTAACCACAAATATTTATTTATTTACCGGTCAGACAAATCGAAGATCCTAGAGAAACGGTATTGACGCCCACGACTTACAACAAACAAAAAAAATCTAATAGGAATCCTGTCACATTACCATAACTTTTGCCCAAACTCGTGCTATAAAAATACGTCCAACAAAGCCTCGAAACGAAAGTCGACACATGTATCTTAGGAATGTGTTTAATATACATATTTATACAATAAAGTGGAGATGGAGAAATCGTGTTGTACTCGCTTCTCGCTCCGGTTGACCATTTGACCTTGACATTTGGGCAGGTGCGAGAAGCCCTAGTCAATGAATTTAATTAAGAGGTATTTTCACCTTTAATTTTTTTTGACAAGATGGCTGTTTAACGTTTGAATCCCCAACCGGTCCTATGAGACCGCGCTGTTATTGTTTTACTATTGTGTCTCGTTTCGCGGGTATCTGAGTAACTACCTATGGTTAGCGACCATGAAGCGTAATTATGATTAGTGTATGCTCAATCGTTAAGATGCGGCATTAACCTTTCGTTCCCTGCTTTATAGAGAACATATATCACTTCAAGTTTTACCTACCTCATTGAATTTGAGCTCAATTGATGTAGGAAATTTGCTGAGATATAGGTATTTATTTAAAGTCAGTTATTTAGTCCCTGAGACTAAATTGACACAGACAAATGTCAAACTTGATGAATCCCCGACCGGTCTCATGCGACCGCGCTGTTATTGTCTTACTATTGTGTCTCGTTTCGCGGGTATTGATGATTTGTATGAAGAAGCTTTTAAATCAAACTCGTTATGCTATTGAAAATTATTGCGTAACTTTAAAATGTTTTAAGTTCATTTAAAATGATTGGATAAAAGTTTCATACCAAAATCAATTCTGGCGAAAATTTAAATCTTGTTTATCGTAAATATGTACAAACTTGGTAGCTTAATTTGATTTCGATTTTGCGGTTTGGGTTTTACGGTTTGAGAGGAAAATATTAAATTAGTTTCCCTGATAATTGTTAAAATATATAAATTGAGTACCTATTATAAAATAAGTTAGTAGAATTAAACTCAAATTCTTATGTTTGAAAAGACTTAAGTTCCTAAATATTTTATAACTACCAAACAGTTTGAATTTTGTAAAAGTTTGGTGATTTAAACTTTTTTGCCGAAAGTAAATATTTCATAAGAGTATTTCTTACCTTGTAGATGCCATCGACAAGTTTTGTCAACTCCTCCGTCTCCATGGCGAAAGATTTTCAATAAACCAATTCCGCGAACAGTTGTGACTACACGAGAAACTTCATCGGGATAACAACAACGTACGAACAAAGTTCAATTTTAACACTGTACACACAAAATTCACATTTCAATGTACACCCACTTCGGTCTACTCCCTTTCGGTAGTCGAATCACTCAAGCAAACAAACTCACTTTCGAACACATCTGAAACAAAAAAAAAACAACAATTAGCTTTCAAAGTTATTATTAAAAACCACAAAACTTTTTTATAATCTATTCTAATTTCAAATATTGACAAGTTGATGAAAAAAAAAACCGTTCGCAATTTAAAAAGATAGGTTGAAAAATAAATGTCAAAATATTTTTTTATGCACCTGTTCGAGATAAGTTCAGAAGTAAAGCCGAGACGTGCGTCGTACTCGAGGCTCGCCAGTAGAGTCACCTATCGCCTTCACCGGTAGGTATCTCACGAATGCCGATATTTAGAAACACGAAGTAAACGGACTGGTAGTAAGATCAGTATGGGCCCGATGTCTAAACCTCTCGCCGTGTTTACCGTAACGCAGCTTGTTTAGAAACTACGTACATTTGTTGGGTCATTTCGAAATGCTTAGGTAGTTCAATGATCTTTCAATGTTGTTTATCATCTATGTGTTAATCGTACCTTCATATTACATCTCATTTAGAGATCGCCATTGAGATAAAGCTATAATATTTCTACTAGACAATAATCGTAATTATTTTATATTTATCTTTGATCTTATAAGTATGATACGAAAAATAAATAACCTAGAAGGCAAACAGGTGGATAAGAAGTTCGTGACAAAAAAATGTTAATAGTATTATGAAATGTTCTCAATGCCAGCGTAGCATAATTAAAAGCCTACATGCAGTTTGCGTGGCAGATATTACTCACTCATACATAATACAATACAATAGCTGACAGTATTAACTTTCATTTTTGATGACGCCCACAGCCACCGAAATAATTCAATTCCGTTTCAAAAATGCATATAAATGCGACCAGTTTTCATCAATAGGCGTGCCGCAAACTTTTACTTTCTGGATTTATAAGCATTTTATGCAGATAATAACATTAAGCGCGTTGTCAAAATGTCAAAGCAAATGAAAGATTTTGATATGATTAGCATAATTGCGCAACGTGACTCGTGAGAGCTCCATGCACTCCGCCGCTAATCGTATGCAAGACCCTCGGCGCTTGGGGTCGATTTATAAATAAAATATAATTTTATTGAAAACAAGCCAACCTTCCATACCTCTATGGTTGTCGGTTAAGTGTTCAAACCTGCTTTTCGTTTGTTTAAAACCAACATTCCATTCATCCGCCTTGTATTATGACCTCTTTGATCCTTTAGATTATTTTAAACGTTATGATCGTTTAATATTCCAGGCAGCACTTCATATTTTAATACTGCGCGTAAAATATTGGATATAACTTAACTCGTTGCATAAACTCCGAGTACTTATTCAACAGTATTCCGACTCTTGGAAACTTAGTCGTGATGAAAACATAATCATCAAGAGCTTTAACTTCACACATGTTAGCGACATTGAAAGCAAAAAAAAAAATCAGCGACTTCACGATCAAGCGAGCTCCTAAGGAAAAAGGTCTCAAACTATGTGAAAGTTTTTTTACGCGTCACATGCCGAGGGAAAATATAAAACACAATTTCTGAGCGGATCCGTAACTTCATTTTGAACAAGAGAGATTTGCGCCCGCCCTCGCACTCCACCACCCTTGCATATGCAGCCGGCAAACTGCGAGCTTGCCACTTTTCTTTCTTTTCCCGTATCCCTGAGGCGCGGCGGAGCATGTGTGCAACGGGTGCTTATTTCAGTTGGAACTTGTTTAGTCCGGATTGGACTTGTTGTATCCGGATTTGGGAGTTAGAAACCTCGTAAGTAAGGACACAACATTGTACGAAATCAGTTAAGAACCCCAAAGTCGGTCCGAGTTTCGGATTTGCGAAGGTGGGTTACACTTTTAGGGTTAAAGTGTGAGTTGTGCTGATCTTTTTGTAAGTTTTAAAGGAAATCTTTAGAGGAATAATGTGATTGCGATGTATTCTGGTGCCAAGACAAGTGTGGGTCGGTCTCGGGGAGGGGCGGCGTCGAGTTAGCACAAATGGTTCGCAGGCGACGACGCTCGCGTTCTGCTGACGAACCTTGTTATCGTGAATATAATGTGGAACTGCACGCTGCAGCTGAATATTCATGTTCGTATTCTTGTCTGGATTTACAGAACTTGTAGACACATTGAATTTCTTGTATTACAACCATGTTTGAACTGAGACAGTTTGCTACCTCTGCGTTATATTACGATTGAATTAGAGACGTAGTATTTTCTACCACGGTTAAACTAGACGAGTAGAGATATTGTTCTTGGCACTGATTGTACTTAGTTATCGTAGACACTTGACGTTTCTCAGGATGTTGAAAGAAAACTTAATTAAGCATTTAGATATTATCAGGCCCTTTAAATAATACATGTTTTTCTGTATCCTGTACAATGTTGTGGAATAAAAGTAGAAATTGAATATATGAATAAATTAACGAACGTTTTTAGTAAGATTGTGCGTGTATCACAAGTGAAACGCTCTTATATCTGACATCAGCTATTGTAGTGGCGTAATTTCTTTTATTGTAGGTACATATTGAGTGTTGTCTTCTGATATTAATATTGTTGTTAACGACCAGTAATTTCTCTCACTCCATCAAATTTCGGAAAAAGCAATATCCATGTCCGAGTGTTGTGATAGTGTATGGAATCATTCGTCTGTCAACTACACATGTGCACCAAGTAATGAGATTCCCATTCACTCCTGGGAAATTTGCCATAATGTGCCGTGCGTTTGACGTTGGACTGACACGACTCATTCGTTCGTTCAATCATTCACGACCTTTGTCTACGGGTAAATTATTATTAAGTGGTTAATTGATTTATATTTTTGTGATTATTTTTTCTCTGTTGGTGGCCCTGGCTTTGCAGGAAGTAGTAGTAAAAGAGAAGGCAGAGACGGAACTGTAGGGGATTTTCTTCGGAAAAATCTCATGTTTGTCTAGTATTTATTAAATTACTTCGGTAAGTTTCTAATGAAAAATGACCTAACGGTTCAATAGGTGCCTCGTGTGGAAGGACTAAACCGGAGAAAAGAACCGGAAAGAGTTATTTTATCTCTTTTATGTTATTCACTTTTATTGTTATTTTTAACTCTATCATCCGGTTGATAAGCGTAAATAAGGAATTAAGATTGTCAATAGTTCAATGTAATTACCTGCTGTTCCGGCACCTATCAGTTGCTTCTACTGAATTATAAAAAATACTAACATACAAGTAGAATTGCAATCATTAATACCTGTAATTAAAAGGTAGTCTGACTCATAGAGGTGAATGTGTGCATCATTGAATTCATCATCACTTGAAGGTTGATCAATGTCTGGCAAAAAATGACTTGAAGAAGGCTGCTATAGGTGTTAACTGGTTGTATTAGTGAACAATAAGTGTTAGGATGACGGGAAAAAAATAGTGAAGATCAGGTCAAGGTCGAAACGCTTAACTATTATGTTTTTTATCGTGAACAATAATTTACTAACACATTTACATCAGCACGAAAGATACTTTTTTTTTTCCTACGATTGATAAAACACTGAAAATACAGAGCATAGGCAAAAGGAAATTTTACAGCAATTTGATACCAACTGACAAAAAAATTGTAGTGTTTGGAATTATGGTGTTCATGAAAATTTTGCACCACCATTAATTTGGGTCCACTTAGCCGTTAGGTCTTTTGCTTTGAAAATGTATACTTACATGACGTTGACGTTTATCGTTTCACGTTGATGTCTAACTAATGTTATTAATTCATGAATCCCCGACCGGTCTCATAGGACCGCGCTGATATTGTCTTACTATTGTGTCTCGGTTCGCGGGTATTGATAGGAATAAGCGTTTTGACAGATGCTTGAACCTGAAGCTTCAGTACTGCCCTCTGGTTTACCTCAGTCTAAAATACCCTCATTGACGTGCGCTACTAAAATGTCAACTGGTCAATCTCCATACTGGTGTCGCGGTTTTTTGGCGGGATTACTTCATTGGCTGTTTTAGTTATTCGCAAACAGATTTCTAAGAGATATTAACTTGTGAGTCCTAAATTGGTGTCAAGTGTCTATACATACGAGTATAACATAAAACACCACATTATCTTTAGGTAATAAAATTGAGAATTACCTCTTAGTATTAAACCTCGACACATTTGCGGCCAAGTACTGCTAAAACATTAGAATGTGTTACATCCGCATTCTAATGGAATGAAATGAAAAGTATTTAGGTTATCAAACACTAAATACCTATACTTTCTAAATTTGACACTAGCTTTATGCAAAAACCGTGCAAAGTAAAAAGAAAATAAAAATGCCTGCTGTGGTTAGATGGTTTCCACAAAATGTAAGCTGCATTATTTATTTCTTTAAATAGCTGCTTTCTCAAGGACCCAACAGGAGTTTCGATTAGTATAATAATTATCTATTATATTTTGAGTTTTCTTAATTATGTTTTCATGGTATTTATTAGTTTATATTTTCTGTATTTACATAATTCTTCTGTAGGTACGTGCATTTGTCTTCTAACACCTAAATGATTTGACTAATTTCGATGAAATTTTGTGTAGGTATATAAAGGGTGTAAAAAGACCCTTAACGAAAACGAAAACCCCATAAGTATTCTACTCATCACTTGGATATTTTTTTTCTTCTAGGACATACCTGGGAATTCACTGGTTCTGGAGATATTGAAGGTCAAAGTCAAAAATTTTTTTCGTTTTTTTTTTTCAAAATCGTATTCCAAGTACCGTTAGTAAACTTTCTTCTGAACAAACATTATCAAAATTATCAATTTTTCATAACAAATTACGCATTTGAAGTTAGAAAAATGCAACGAAAACCAAACACAACGAGCGCCTCACACACACAAGCGTGCGGTCGGTTCAACAACCAAGCGCGAGCGGCCGAACGCTCAGCTGGTCGAAGTTATTATTAATTAATTATTTTTTAAAGATGAAAAAAATAGTTTTTTCCCAGCAATAATTTTTGGTCAAAGTTGCTTAATTACATGTACAGAATGTGTAGTTATCGGCTTTGTGATCGAATGAAGAAATGATGAAAATACATTTATATCCGATAGTTGGTGCTGCAATCGGGTCCTCAAACGTGATTTATTCATTCTGCACCTACCTCAGTGTTGTCATTTTAATTTAACGGCTAATTGGTAGAAAAAGGCTTAGTCTTAGGCATTTGACCACTATCACATCGAATGTAAAGTGACGATGTGATCAATGATGAAGTACGCTTACCCAGAAGTAACCTATTCACTGATCTTGACTTGCCTTGTTTACCTTGTTACATTATATCCGCCTATGTACCACTACTGTACATAAAGTTGAAACAAATAAACTATCACAATATTAGCTTCTGTTCTGTTCTAATTAGTGAAAGTAAGTTTCTCCATAAACTTTGGACCATCATTTCAACCCCTTAGGAAATTGGAATTTCTTACGGCAGGTTACGGCGTATTTAGGAAGCCATATGCAAAATTTCACGTGCCTAGTCTCAGTAGTAGACTATGTTGATATGTCAGTCAGTCAGTTTCTCCTTTTATTATGTACTAGCAGCCCGTCCCGGCTTCGCACGGGGTAGACAATTATTTATTTTTGGAAATTTGGATATAAAACACTTTTTTTAGTGACTTAAGACTCATTTTTCTACACCTTCGGTTACATTGTTCAAATTTTACTAAGGATCCCTAATTTTTTTCAAAATGAAATGTAGCCTATGTCAAATTGGAAGAATGTAGCATTCTATTGGTGAAAGAATTTTTTAAATCGGCCCAGTACTTTTTGAGCCTATTCATTACAAACATACAAAAATAGGTACAAATCTTTCCTCTTTATAATATTAGTATAGATATAGATTATCTATACTAATATTATAAAGAGGTAAAATTTGTAAGTTTGTAAGTTTGTAGGTTTGTAAGTTTGTATGTAGGGGGTAATCTCTGGAACTTCTGGTCCGATTTGAAAAATTCTTTCAGTGTTAGATAGCCCATTTATCGAGGAATGCTATAGGCTATATACTATCATGCTACGACCCACGGGAGCGGAGCAGTAACGAAAAATGCGGGTGAAACCGCAAGGAACAGCTAGTAGATGATATAGTGCCAAGATTAGTTAAGATACAGTACCCGGCGATAAATTTTGCACATCAACCTTATAGAGAAATTGCTGTATTTTATACAAAGAATAAAAATAATAATCGAAAGAATCAAATGATAATTGTTTTAACAGCTCCTAATAGATACCGGACTATTTGTATTTCGTACGACAGAGATAACGGTCTACGAAGCCGAAATTAGCCGATTGTCTCTTTCGTCGATGTGCATTTTTTATCGCCGGGTACTGTACCTTCCTACCGCAATCCATCTTCAGTAAAAGGGTACTGCTAGTGACACTATCACAGTACGGGGTCATAGTTCAGTGCCTTAATTGGCAACCCGAGCTGCTGCCATTTAATGCTGAAGAAATTGTCATATGTGGGACTGTGGTGTAAGCGGCTTGGACATGTTGGCTGTGGTCAAATGGCAGGTTATGTAGGAAGAGAAGGCCTCTGATAATCTTCAAGAGGTTAGGAACTTCATTACCTAAAGTTAATTGACTTTTGAAACCAAATTTAATTGGTTGAGACCCCAACCCGAAGGAAAAGACAGAAACAGGAAGAACAGAACACAGAGTGGGTTTTAGTTAGTAAAAATTTTACACGCGGAAGGCTTAGTCTTAGAGCGGGAAGTCATTGGATGATTTTCCCCCTAAACTAAAAGGTTATTTTTCCTAAAGTTTACGGTGAATTTCGAAAGACCCGAAAGAGAAACACAAAATTAGTACCTATAAAAAAGGTAACTACAGAATATAATTATCTTAAAACCTAATGAAATCATAGTGTTTTTTTGTTATTCTTCTCAGGCTCCCATGTGACCACTAGGTCATCTGATGGCGATCGAAGATGTGCTCGACGTTGGAGCACGTTCGTCATCTTGAATTAAAATCGGCTTGGCCAGCTGCGTTATTAAAATGGTACCGTGGCCCTGTAACGCAAAGAGCAAATGAAGGAACATAGGTACCCACTCATTTTATGTGTGTTAGTAAAAGTCTGACACACCCCCCACTCGCTCCACTCGAGAGAAGTCGTTTAATGATTCCCACATTAAAAAATAAAATTATCAAGCTATCTATGGGGAAACACAGAATCTGGTCGGAAGTTTACGCTCTTTATGTCCAGACATACAGACAAGGACATTAAGCTACATCATCATCTTTTCCCAACTATATTGGGGTCGGCTTCCAGTCAAGCCGGATTTAGCTGAATACCAGTATTTTATGAAGAGCGGCTGCCTACCAGACCTCCACAACCCATTAACTAGGGTAACACGGTACTTCATGGCAAGACTAGAGTCAGATTAAGGATATATCAAGGACATTAAGCTACATTTTTCAACAAAACACATAAATAAACTCAATACTATTGCTTCTGACAGCCAAATAAAAATAACAAAACAACATCATAAGCCATATTCACCATGAATCAAAAGCTATGGTCTGTTATGGCATTTAGCCGGTGTTGAATATCCCATAAAGCATGACATACGTCTTTATACACGGTTTAACACTTTATTACACCGTGCTTCGTGGTCCCGACTTAACTTATGTCGTAGTAAAAGTTGAACGGTGAAGCTATTTGAGGTGGATTTTACTAGAAGACTGGATGACGTCAGTTGCTCTATAAAACGAACATGTATGATGAATTGTTCGGAAGACATCCTAGTTCCTTCCTGGTAATGGTGAAGGAAAACATAGTGAGGAAACCGTTGTGTCTTAGAACCAAAAATTCGATGATATGTGACATCCACCAACCCGCATTGGGCCCGCGTGGTGGACAACATTATAAGTTTGACGTTATGCTATGCTAATGGGCTGGACTGCTGACTATATTGTATCATTGCTCCGGTATCTCAGCTAGTGTAGAGAAGCAATGATTACGAACGCATGTAAAATTGTTCGGAGGTTCATAACGTACTAAGGTTATTAAACAATTTTC
This sequence comes from Mythimna separata, assembly GCA_030763345.1. Lineage (NCBI taxonomy): Eukaryota > Metazoa > Arthropoda > Insecta > Lepidoptera > Noctuidae > Mythimna > Mythimna separata. The sequence goes on along the minus strand of CM061172.1, from coordinate 10,309,812 downwards.
TACCAGGGCTCCGGGATTTTTCGATAGAGTTACTGCAAAAGGTTTATCATTACACCGTGCTTCGAGGTGCCGAGTTAACTTATGTCGTAGTAAAAGTTGAACGGTTAACTTATTTGAGGTGAATTTTACCAGGAGATTGAATGACATCAGTTGGTCTATTAAACGAACGCGTGTAAAATTGTTCGGAATTTCACATTATAGTTCGTTCGTGCTATTAGCTGGACTGCTATGTTGTATTGCTCCAGTATCTAAGCTGGTTGGGGTCATGGATCGGATTTCCGAAAGGGAAGCTTGGTGTCCCCAGATCGAAGGCAACGAAGGAACGGAGTGGGATTTAGTCAATAAAAGTCTGACATCCCACTCCGCCCAAGAGCGGGAGAAGTAATTCTGATGATTCCCATTAAAAAAAAGTATCTCAGTTGGTGTACAGAATTTTCGAAAGGAAAACTCAGGACCCTGGAACGAAGGCGAAGAACGAACGGGGTGGGGTTTAGTCAGTAAAATTCTGAAACGCCCTCCCGCTCCGCCCAAGAACGGAAGAAGTAATTCTGGTGATACCCTACCTTAAAAAACAAGCTGGTTTACAGAAGCAATGATTACGAACGCATGTAAAATTGTCCGGAAATTCGTAACCTACTAGGGTTATTAAGCAATTTTCTACCAGGTCTCCGGGATTTTTCGAAATAATTACCGCAAAGGGCAACTGAAACAAAAACCGGCTAAGTGCGAGTCGGACTAGCGCGATGAAGGATTGTGTATCAGTGTCGTGTGTTTGTGTGGACGTGGGTAAATACTGAACGTGTTTTTGTGTACGTGCTTAGATACCAATACTGATGTACTTCCAATTCCTGTAGTGCGTCAATACTTACATAATTTGCCCACAATTAGTATAAATAATTTCTTTGAAGTGGAGTTTAAGTGGCAGTGCTTGCTTGAAATACAATGGTAACTTAATTTTCTATTTTTTTTTATTATACATAGAATCGCGTTAGCCCACTATCACTCACTATAAATTGGGGTCTATAAGAGTATGCAATATCTAGTTACATGTTTTCTCCTCGCGCGCCGATTGTATATACTTACTTACGTCTGTACAACTTGAATGACCTTGAAAAACACTTAAACGTCTTACTGTACATGCGGTAGTGCGAAATTGATCAGTCGATGGTTTCTTTCTATATCTTCGTTTTTCCTAAAGTCTACTTAAAACGATTTTTTTAATAAAAACTTTGTAATTATGAAGATTTTAGCAAAAAACGCACAATGACGTAATACCATAAAAATACGTGTAAACGCGTGAAGGGATATGAAAGTCCCTATATGTAGATTTCAGGCATAATTAAGAACCTTCTAACTACAGCATAATTCAATGCATGCATACCGTTAGACCAGAACCAATCAGGGAACTTCGCGGCATTCAATACATTATTAATCGCCACGTCTCCTATGAAACAAAAGTCTAGAACACTGCTAGTGACTGTACTGTAGTACGTTTTTACCTAGGTATGTATAGCGTTGCCAGGCGTCCGGAAAAAGCCGGACACGGTCAGGCTCGTTGTGTGTCCGGTCAAATTAGATGGAGTACAGCCAGTCCGGCTTTTTAAATGTGACCATTTTTATTGATTTGTCATGTGTTCTTGCTTGCAATTGTAAGAAGACATGACAAATCAATAACGTATGCAGACCAGTAAGGATTTGTATTTCATTAGAATTTGAATGTAAAAAGTAAAACTTCCGAATAACTTTTTTTTTTAATTGTCGGCCTTTTTACTCAAATGTCCGGCTAAACTGTTTGGTTTGTCCGGCTTTTCGATGTGAAGATCTGGCAACCCTAGGTACGTAGGAGCCTATATGTCGCTGAATAGCACCGTATGCGGTAGCCCTACCCACCCGCGGCCCGAGTGCGTTTGACAACTCGCTATATTGCATAATATTTCCGTATAATAACTAAAGTTAAACGTTATTTGAAAGCTGCAATGGGGTGTATTCTGGATACGTCATCGCCACGCCGGGAATGTGTATTGTTTAATGTTCAGCTATTTGTGAAGTGGTCATGGGTTTCATTTTTTTTTGGTGCTCCTATGTCAGGGTGTGTCAACTGTGGATACGTGTGACGATTTTTTATCAACCTATTTTTTAGCTTATTTTCTTAATTCGTTTTTTTTGTCTGGGCCAATATTTGGTCAATGCCGTTCGCTAATGTTGTCATTGAAGCTTTTCGTGAACAAAAAGTAAATTGTAGGTATGCCGATCTGAGATTGACTAATCTGATCAATTTTTAAATTGATCATAAACAATGGATTGATTTGATTGTTTCCTGTGAAAGACAGCCATGCTACTTTTAAAAAACGTTTAAAGCACTTGTTTTACTGAAACTAATTTTTACATGAAACATTCATGTAAAAATTAGTTTCAGTAAAATAAATGATTTAATGTGCTTCATAATACTCGTACACCAGTCATGAAACACATGTATTTGAAGATTCACTACTTAGGTACTTTGGCAACGATATTTACAAATTGTTGTGCTAGTGGTTTTAGTCTACAATAAAGAAAATACAACAATAAACAGTCTCGAGTGGCTGGAAAGACAAGACATTATATGATACGTGAGCCATTTACTGTTAGGTTTCAAAGACAAGACAAATTGAAAAAGATTGAGACGAGTTCTTGTAACAGGCGGGATCAATCACTGCAGAGAGGGAGGCGACGTTAAATACTCTTGTTTAATCGCGACTTTACGGAACCAAGCCGCCAATAAATCTACTTAATTAAATCCAATTAATACTTCGACGAATTAGCATCACTGCCCATTGTAGCGTATCTATCAGTTCAGCACAGCGTAAAAATAACATTTAAGCGTACACGATCATGGATTAGTATCGGTCAGTGATCGCAAACGTAAAATGGTTGTATCACCGCTTTAGTGAGCAGCAAACTTTAATTGGAAATATACGTACAAATTAGAAATAAAAATTCGAATGATTTCACGTCAAAAGTGATTAAAATAAAAGTCTGTTTTCGCGTTTTAACCGTCTGTCAACTTTCGTTTACTGAATAATTAAACATTTTCTTTTTGTGAGAGTAAAAGATAAAGTCTTTTATGTTTTTCAATGTTCTGTATTTATGTTTTCCGCAAGATAAAACGTCCCATTGTAGTATTGTATAGAGTTATAGTCTATACAAATTTTAGGCGCTATTATTCTTGTGACAACAAAGCATATCATTGTGTTGGTACCAGTAGTCGATACATCTCTACTTTTGAGGAAGCACTCAGGAAACACATAGCTACTTTACGACTTCTCCTATAGCTTTTAGGTATTGTATTCGTTTCAAATGATTCTTTTATGTAAATAAATCATATTAAAACGAGTCTAGAAGCCTTGTAACCAAGAAAATTAATCAAATGAATTACACAGGTATGTACTTACATCAGGCGTTAGAGCTCAAAACATTCTTTAAGATATTCTATATTGAATTTAAGGTTCTTATATTGGCAAAATGCTCACATTCATTTCGCGGTTTGGAAATTGGAATTTTGGCGTTTATACGCAATAGGGCCTAAAGCGGCAGATCGAGAAAAGCATGTATAAACATTTTTTACACGAGGCCAGGGATAATGCTGCTCGCCGCCACATCACCCCTCGATGCGATGCGATTGTTCAATTGGCGAGAAATTGCGACGCGACTAAGCTTGCGGAAAATTGGCGATATCGTTAATATTCACCCGAAACCGGCGGTTCACGTGGCGACTACAAATAACGAGCCGACAGCCCCCATAGATTTATGCTCTGTCGTTTTTAGTGATATATAGGTCTCAACCCGCCCGGCCCGTCGATCTACCGAAGACTATCTCAAGTAACTGTTTACTGCCACCATCCGTCTTTATACATCCTCATTTGGCTACCGATCTCCTGAATAACTCACGAAAAACGAACGTTCGAATGCTCCAGTTAAGTAAGAGCTTAGCACACGCGTGTTAATACAGCGGTAATGTAATCGAAAAGCTATTTCGACGCCGTCGCCGTCTAAAAGAAATATAGCAGGCATTCAGGCGGGGTCCATAAAATATACGATATCTTGACAGCGCCGAAGAGTCCCAGGTAAGTCTAAGTAACTTTTTCCGGGGCGTTAAGCCGTTCTCCTGAGGAAATTGGTGACAAAAATATTCCGGTCATGTAGGAGCCCCTTGTTAGCGCGCCCCAAAAATACAAGAAAATTCCCCCTCCTGACATAGCTTGTTTCCTAAGATGACTCGTTGGTCTCTAAGTTTTTATGACAAAGACAAAAATTGCTGAACTCTTAAATTTAATGTCAATAGATGCAGCTGCGATCGCGTACGGTATCTTTATACCCCTATGAAGTAAGTAGGTAATGTTTACTTACGGCGCGGTCGCGACGACACCGCCGTTTATACCACTTTCAAAATTTTATGCTTGTTAACCTCATCTTCGTGTATCGAGGAGATTGAGCTGTGTTCGGATAAAATGTCAACATCGCACGCTATACTCAATTGAGAATTAAAAATATGTTGCAACAGAGTCGTTTTTGAAAATAAACGTAAAAAATTGTAACGTTAGTTGCATAACCCAATTCAGTGTAAGCCGAGCATACATGCGACGGGTGGTCGTAGCGAAAAGCTTTAATGTAATTGCCTCTCTTTTAGAAAAAAGTTTGTCAACGATTTTTCGCAAACATGAAAACGTCGGTTATAACGCGTGTACGGATCAGCCCTAGGCTTTCACTGGGTTCGGCTTCATAGCTGTTATAATAAAGTGTTTTTTTTATGTTTCTTTATCTTTCTGGGTTCCCTTAACGAATGTTTATTGCTGGTATCGCGCACGCGTCAGCGGATTCGCGAAAAAAATAAAGCGCAATATACGAGTGTACTGACCCTGTGTAAACACGTTACACGAGCGTCTGTACTTTTCGCTTATGGCTGGGAGTATGATATAAACCGCGTAAACTGACGTTAGGCACGCACGGCGCACGTTACGTCTAACCTAGCGGCATGCTTTTAAATAAGTTCTCAGCTCTAATTCCGTATGTCTTGCTTTATTACCGGCTAGCAATTTCTAGTTAACTATTTCTAGTTTCCCGTTATGTTTATAGCTAAGCTAGAGGGAATGGGAAACAGTCACCTCCTTGTACTGAGCAGTAATGTTATAAAGTTAAGCAAAGGAGGTGGTGGAAAGCCTAAGGGAGAGTGCATCCCCACACTGGCTACTGCTGCATGAGTCTCCTGGTCAACATAACCGCGGGCTTGCGGATGGCACGTAATGAGTAGCCCGCTGTCCGGACCACACCAGAGATGATGGCGCGTTTTGTTCCAAAGAGATATCAGCAAAACTGATGCTTGCTAGGGCTACGGGATTAACCGACAGGATGACAGACATGCGAGAGAGATGAAGCTGTAACCCTAAATAGCTCCCTTAAACAATTCAGTTTAAGTCGTCAAATGGTGTCCTTGCTCTCAGTTTTAATTCCGTGTGTCTAACTTTATTGGCAGCCCGCGATTTCTAGGCCTACTATTTCTAGTTTCCCCGTTATGTTTATAGTTAAAACGAGAGTATCGCCGGAGGCTGGGACATTGCATTAATCTCGGCTGCACAGTAAGGGCTGCCTGTTACTTTTTATAGCGCAACACTGCGTGTTGATCTGGTTCATAATCCACCCTTCGTTTTTAGTACTTTATACGAGTTATATGTACGTTTTTCAAACTTTTTTCTATGTAGCTTGTACTTTCCCAATGCTGGGAAAAGGTCTTCCCCAAGTTCTTCCAGATATTCTTTTCTTGCCACCTCGAATCATCCCTTGAGGTAGGCGTCTAGGTCACCTCGCCACGTTTTCCCAGGTCGATTTCGGCGGCGTCGTCCATTCTCACTGAATGGCTAGGCTATATATTTTCTACCTATCGACGAAGCCGCTGCAGAAACTACTGTTTATTGTAATTTCAAAAAGAATGTTAGTTAATACGGAATACTAAAAAAACTAGTACATAGACCAAGAAATGTAAAACGGAAACAATAAATACTGCATACGTTAAGTACTGACTAAGCTTACAAAAGGAAATGTATCAAACGGACAGAAAATCAAGAGTATCAAGCCAGTTAATTGCACGAGAAACTTGCTCAGTAGTAACTAAAGTTCGTGTTACCGAAGAGTATCATTGGGAGGAACGTTTTTCCTCAGTAGGAGCTCAGTGGTAATAACATAGCCTAACGAACGATGCAGCGCTACAACAAAAATTCCACGAACCAAGTACCCAAGCACCTAATCGCGCCAGTTTTCAACTAACTTTTATCTCTCGTTTTTCTACAAATAAAGACGAACTTCGAGATGTATCTCGCTTATTTTTTATTTGTCGGTACTTTCATTCATTAATAAAGTTACGTATTAACATATTTTTGTTACTCAAAGTAACGTATGGCGAGGACGTGTTGGGTTTGAGGATTAACATATAATTTTGGATGTGTGTGCGTATTATAAAACATGGCAGGATAGCTGCTATATTTTAAACCGTCGTCCCTTGAGCAGTTATCTCCTTATACTGAACGCTAAATTCAAGGAATTTTGAACCTTCTACATAAGCAATAGGTAGCGGTAGGTTTTAAGTTAATCAAGAAACTACGGTGTTCGGCTCTGAAAGTGTATTTTATGAATCTAATCGGTTTCATCGGTTCCCGTCCGGTTAAAATTTCTTAATAGACAAGGGCAATAGACAGCAAACTAGTGCTTTAACTAGTGTTTTAGCACTAATTTATATCAATAAAAAAATCATGAGACCTTTGAGGGGGTAAAATAATATATCATACTAACTGTCCCGATAGACTTTGTCCTATCCAAAAGCTGACTTTCCATGAAGTAAAAAATAAGAACCCGGTTGCAACGCTACCTACTGGGTTCAGTTATATTTTTAAACAATCCAAGGACCCACTCAAAAAACAAACACCATTAAAATCAGTTAAGCCAGTTCGGAGGAGTTTTGTTACATACAAACTCTGTGACACGAGAATTGTGGTATACCTACAATAAACGTGTAGAAAATGTTCTATATTTAGAATTTTAGATGTATTCTTTACTTTACTTCAAAGGCTTTCTCAAAATAGTAGTTTCTATAAAAGCTACTTACTCAACGTTGTTTATTTACGAAAATAAAACACAAGGTCAGTGGACTCAATTACGAAAACACAATAACATTTGAAACAACATGAAACGGATAAATTCAATCATAGTAAAATCGAATTATGCTAGGTACATTTTATTTGGTATTGATATTTTATGTGCGTTGCAAAAATATTCAATTTATTGGATACCAGTTACTGGAATCGGATTTATTGTTGAGACTAAAATAACCGGTTTTTGATTTGCTTTTTTAGCAATGAATGTCCTCCCATTTTAATAATGCCAGAATCAAATGTCAGTCAAAAGGAATGGTTAAACCTTTAATGTGATACTTTTTTTTGTTTGTGACGCTCACGTCGCACGTCGTCACAATTTCATTTGATGGCAGGTGATGAAATGGTTGACGATGGCTCATGCTTGCTTAAAAGTAACCAATTAATTTGGGACTCCCCAATTATAGGAATAGTACACACATCAAAAGTGTCTAGGGATCAAGCATTTTTATGCGGATTTCTTGAGATTGAGATGTGGCTTTGTAATAAATTTATGATTTTATAAATTTATATGGATCCTTTTTGGTGCATTTCATAATTTGAATCAGGAACTGTGAATCAAATTCGAGTAAAAGATGAAAATCAGCTGTCAATATTTTCCCTATAAAAACATACAACGCATTGAAGACATTATTAGTGCTACTGTTTCCCTACTACTGATTAAAACCAACGTTATTATGGAGCGGCGACGTCATTTAAGCAGGGAAGAAATGCTCAGAGCCGTGGGAATGATAGAAGCTGGTTCCCGGCAACGTACTGTGGCTTTAGCTCTGAATACAAGTCAGAGTGTTATCAGTCGACTTTGGACACGTTACCGAAGCACTGGTACCGTGGCTGAGCGCCATGGAGGACGGTATCGCTGCACCATAAAATCCTGCCAGGAAGTCCATCCTTATAGTGGTGGAACCATCATGGTATGGGCGGGTATTTGGATCGGCGGAAGAACTGAGTTGATTTGGATCAGAGGCAACCTCAACGCTCAAATTTATGCTGAGACGATTTTATCAGACGTCATCGTTCCTCTACAAGTGCAAATCGGTCCCTTATTTCAGTTAATGCATGATAATGCACGACCGCACACCGCAAGAGTTGTAAGACAGACTCTCGCCGCAGCTAACATCAATGTCCTGCCCTGGCCTGCTCAGTCGCCAGACTTGAACCCGATTGAGCATGCATGGGATATGCTACAGAGAAGAGCTCTGCCGAATATGGAGGGTATCCAGTCGCAAGAAGACCTTTTTTTGTTGTTGCAACGAACATGGGCGGCCATTCCACAGCGTGATTTGGATGAACTCATTTTGAGTATGCCAAACCGATGTTCTTGTGTTGTTAGTGTTCGCGGTAGAAACACGGATTATTAATTGTTTAAGTTACCCAATAAAATTTTAAAGAAAACTGTTATTTCAGTCTTTTTTTCGAACTTTAATGTTAGTGGTTCAAATGTCAAAAATCCCTTTATTAGGAAAATGGCAAATTTCTTTATTAATGCAAAGGTGACTTGGTTTATCGTTACTGTGACAAACGAAAACACTTTATTTGATGAATTCTTAAAGAAAATTTTAATTAATATCAATCAGGAGAAAAGTTATTGCAAAAATATATGTTGATCCCTAGACACTTTTGATGTGTGTAGTTAGTTAGGAAACAAAAGAACCCGATAGAGAGTGCTATCAATACTATAACTATTCCCACTCATACGAGATGAACACGCCTACACAGAAAAACACTAAAACTAGAAGAAATTAACCCAGCAAGAGCTCTTATGAAACACATAAAGGACAACGCCCATCTATGAAATCAACACCAATAAAAATTCATCAACAGCCCACAAATTTGTGTGCGATCAAACCAATAAACGGTCTATAATATGGTCACAATTGAGCAGTACAAAGGCGCACAAAAACGCCAGTATTTACCGGCCAGTTAAATACAACGTTTATATCCATTAAGGGTACTTCCGACACGTAACTGGTAATCATATTCCGGGCAGGCACAGCATAAATCATGGGAGGATAACCGGAGGGCAAAAAACAAGGCTGGACACGCACGCCCTAACCACTGTTTATTGTAGGTTCTACATTCACTTTATTGTTCAACATATCTGATGTGGATTAAGGCGCTGTTTCGCATTTTTAGGGCCTGTTTTATTGCGTCAGCGCGATCCGACAAATAAGTACGGTCGATTGTGTGTTCCGACAAATATGTAACTCAAACCAACGCCTGTCAAACTGTTATTTGACGTTTTATAGTGTGCATGCTCCTTTTAATGGAAATTGAGCCTCTTACAACACTAGCGTTTTTTTTAAAGAAAATCTTCATCTGAATATTTTACGCTATTTTAATTAAATGCTTTATTCATTTTCGCCCAGATTGTATTACTGTGCTGTTGTTTATTATATTTTTTTCTTCAGAATAAAGCTGTTTTTAAGTCTAGACGGTACGCTGCTTCTGAAAATTTACGAACCTTTAAGAATCGTAAATTTCGAGTAGGTAGTCACTTTATATTTTGAATAAAGTTATAGGATTTGCATAATCATTTGGGAATGAAAAGAAAATATGGGAAGTACGTCAGTAAGCCAGTACTTGTTATTCTATGGCAGTCAAAGATGTCATTTGATGGTAATTTGTTTACCGTGATAAGCATAACTCATAGCTTCATTTTATTACTTAACCTCATGAAATTTTAGTTATTTTTCATTTTCTTTCTATAAGATGATTCTTTTTCAGCGGTGACGTGACCAAAACCAATGACTCTTTTTTTTAAAGTAGGCATTCATTAAATAACAGCTCTTCTGCCTGTGTGGCTTAGGTTGCCCTTAAATATAATCTTGCAGCCCAAGTAACCAAGCACACATGGGATTTTTTATTAATTTATTTTATAATGGGTTAGTAAATTATACTTAAATTACCATCAGGTGGGATTGCAGTCAAGCACTGGTTTTTGTAATATAAAAATAAAAATAGCTTTTGTTAGTTTCTTAGTCCAAGTGACAGTAGAAAATATAAAGCTTTTAAAAAGTTTTTTTTTTAATCGGTCCAATAGTTTTTGAATGTATGCATAAGAATATAAACAAAAATACATAAGCACATTTTTTTTCTTTAAAGTATTAGTATGGATTAGATACGACATGAAAGTTCATAACTAAGATAAATTATAAAATAAAAATAAACATTTCCAACAATACGGCAGTAATTTTCGTTTTACCCGATGTTTTTAAAATTGCAGTTGAAAAGTCGTAAAATTTTCAGTGGTCGCATTTTAGTGTTAAATAAAATTATGTCAAGCTTTACGACCTAAAGTGTTAGCTTACTTTTTATATTAACCATTTCGTATATTTTTCACTTACTTGAACCTTAAAAAACTTTAAAATATAAAATAAATACCAAATGAATAGATAGAATGTGTGAGTATTTTTGCTTTCACGAACTTCCATTACAAAATGTCATTATAGTCCAGTCATTATAGTACTTTCACCTCGGAATTCGAGATACCCAGCTGTAAGTCTGTAAATAGTTGTATATTGACACCCTAAAAGTTGTCTCAAAACCTACATATGGTAGGGTGTACGCAACTATTAAATTTCATGGTCGGGGGTCACAAAAATCGGGTTTTTGCGCTTTTTTTGTAAATATCTCATTTCCTAAAGGTTTTTTGCTATTTGTATATTTCACAATATTGTAGAATACAAAATTCTCTACAAATTTTGACTAAAAACCTTTTTCTTACGGTGAACCGTTTTCGAGATAGAGGCCGGAGAGCGCACGGTCACAGCATCACTTCAGGTCAATTGGTTCCTCCGGTCGAAAACGCCCCATATAAGTTGATACTATCGATAAATCAATGATTATAAATATTTGTCAATTTTTATTAACTATTATATTATATTTTATGATTTTTTTCCTAACCTATCCACTTTTTATTCGGTATTCATTTATTTAACAACACTTACCTGGCGTGTCAGACGTTTACTGACTAAAGCCCACTCCTGTTCCTTCTTTGCCTTTGTTCTATGGCCCCAGTCAGTGTACCCCTTCACATACCCCATGGCCCCAGTGGATTTCGACCCTGCTGGGCACCTACGATTTTCTGAAATGTTCTTGAAGTACGCATAGATCATTACGCGTCGTCGACGACTTGAGCGCAATCCGGATGGTAATTGGACGGCAGGACGGCGATCTACGCATTGCTCGCCGTCCGCCGTCGCCAGCATGGCCTTGTGAACAGATGTACGATGGAAAGGAGCAGTGCGTACTGAACTTAACTCACTTACTGAGAATAATTAGTTTCTCTTACTATGCTATGCTTTTTTTAACTTAAATATCTCTATTATGCTTTAATTTTCAAAGTAAATAACTAGGGTATGTCATTCATTAATAGAAATTGTAGCAAGAACCTATTTTGGGCACGTAGGAAAAGTGATTACTGTTAACAATAATTTAAGAAATTAGTTTCTTGTTTTGAACTTGTATGGATATTATTATTTTGTGGCTGGTTTTCATAAAGTAGTATACCATTTTGGAAACTTGATTAGTTGCACCAATTTTTAAAAAAACTTGTCATAGTAGTGTTCATACTTTTTTTACACCAGGACAAGCTAAAGTTGGCTAAAAGTAAAAATCTTCAATAAATTTGGGTAATCACATAAGTTTCATTCATTTTTATGAAAAATCTAGAGGAATTCTGGATTTTTTAAGAATAGCAGTAGATAGCAGTTTTATTCAGGTTGTCGCTACAAAAAAAAGAACTGCAATATTTAAACAACTGTGGTAATGGTAGAGGAAAATATCACAACAGATCTAAATTTTAAAAGAATTTATTTGTGTTATTTCACTTATTACTTAAAAAATATTTGTGTGATATTTTTTTTGTATTTTTCTCCGAATAGTCACGACTATTCAGACAAATATTTATAATCATTGATTTATCGATAGTTCATTAACTATAATATGGCGCGTTTTCGACCGGAGGCACCAGTTGACCTAAAGTGATGCTGTGACCGCGCGGTCTCCGCCCTATATCTCGAAAACGGTTCACCGTAGGAAAAAGTTTTCTGAACAAAAATTGTAGAGAATTTTATATTCTACAATATTGTTAAATATACAAATAGCAAAAAACCTATAGGAAATGAGATATTTACAAAAAAAGCGCAAAAACCCGATTTTTGTGACCCCCGACCATGAAATTTAATAGTTGCGTACACCCTACCATATGTAGATTTTGAGACAACTTTTAGGGTGTCAATATACAACTATTTACAAACATACAGCTGGGTATCTCGAATTCCGAGATTCTTACCTTAATTGAGCTAATTTGACTGGACTATTACATTTTGAAGTTCAACTATTGAAGTGAAATCATATTTTTGGGAGTAAGAAGTTATTATCATTTTGCTACTCTAGTCTTGAATTTAACCTATAAAATGTGTTTTAGTTTAAATATAATCAATTTTATTCCAATATTCTATTCTATGTTATTTGGGGTCGGCGCAACAAGTTTTTTTTCTTTCGTTCGGTCTGTCCTGTACCAAACAACTAAGAATATTTCAAATGTAGTGCCTAAATACTCATTTGAAGTCAATAACTTAATATAAAAATCTTCATCCAAAATTTTTAGATATATTTGTTCACACATATTTGTCTACATTTGCGTTCTACCTACGTCTGTTATTCAAAGCAAACACTAGAACACAAACAACTAAAGTGTGCAGTTACACCTACTTATTCATTTACATAAAAACCGCAAAACTTCGATGAAAAAAATACCGTCAATAATGTTCACTTCGAACTTACATCTGCGCTACCTAGAAATCATGTAAGTAAGGTAAAAAGGCCTATTACACCACCCGTTTTTACGACCGGTCTATGTAGACTGTCGTTGATTCTACCGAGTAGTAAGACCGTCTTACCCTTACTACACTACGCGATGTAGACTAAGACCGTTTGTAAAATCGAGTGGTGTAATAGGCCTTAAAGAACTAGCCAAGAAGTTGTTTTAGCATAACAGGCAATTGCTCTTTAGGTTCAACAAATAGAAAGGCTCTGTACATATTATTTAGTCATTAGTGTTGTTACGAAGCTAAAACATTGCTTTACGATACACTGGAACTAAAAGCAAGATTATGTATCCGTCGGCACCTAATAGTCACTCAGTGTGTTAAGGTTCATCCGTTTGCCAGAGCTGTCGCTTTGTTCAAAGGAGCTACCGTGGCCCTGGAACATTTTGCGTTACTTAAGAAACCTGCACAAGTTACTCATTAAAAATATAAGGATCCCTCTTACTCCATCCAGAGTGGGGAAATTATGTCGTGATTATCCTCTATTCCATTCGGAGCAGGTTGTAAGGTATCGCAAAGGTCTCCGACCAGACGGACGTTATGTTTGGTCTGGGCAACTGTCCTATAGTTAATTTTGATTCTAATCGCAAGGAGATCTCTAATAACGCTATGCAGGATTTTAAATATTAGCTTCTATGTGGAAATTCACCTCAAAAAAGGCCTCATTCGTTGCCAATGAAATGCTTATTAAGTAATTTTAAAAGTCTCCTGTTCTGCAAAACAAAGGTTTTTAAATAAAACTTGTTACAGCTTTGGTTTCTTTCCTGTATGGGACAGGCTTCCGAAGTAACAACGTATATTTCGAAGTAAAACTAACCTAATGCTGCGCAACAATAGTGTAGCCTTCAATCAATGAACGGATAAGACATTCTAAAGATTGTACGTCTTTTTAATAAAGTTTTATTACCTAAATTATTACCAACTAAAATCGTAATTACTACTTAGCAATAATTGCATATAGTTAGAAGTAAAAACCGTATTTTAAACTCAGTAATGATTTGCGACTTAAAAAATAAAAGAGAAGTAGAAACACAGAACATGAACGCTAGATAAGTTACATTCAAGTTTCAACACATGTTGAAACAATTTGTTACTCTGCTAAGAAAGAATTGCAACGCTAATTATATTATTGCTCGCAAAATAAAAGAGCTAGCGTTAATTATTAACTTGTAAATTTTGAAAGACTAAATTACGTAAAAATCATGGATTGATTTTTGAATAAAATCTAGCTACTCTATTTGCAATTTGTACGTAATCATGTCTGTTTTGTTCTGTTATTAATTAGTATTACTAAATTTTAAAACTAAAAGTCATTGGTTTTAATACTAAAAGGGTTGCCTTTTGTTCTGTGATTTCCCTTGAGTGCGTTTAGAGATGCCTAAAATTTAACTTTAATACTAAAGGGTCTGACCAACCAAAATGTATTTTTAAGCATACAGTTTGTGATCTTTCATATAGCCAAAAAATTCGCCACTTTGACTACAACAACCTGTAGAAATGGAAATATTTTTTTCCGAAGTGGAAAATCATCCATAGCCACACTTTTACTGGTTGAAGCCTACCCGTGTTCCTTTAATAGCCCATTGTGTTTAATGGCCGTGGTAACTCTTTTAAACAATCCTGTAGATGGCAATCTAAACCTGATCTTCTCCAATCATAAATCATTAAAGAACAGAGGAGGAATAAGTAAAGTTAATTATAAAACAAATAAGTAAACCCTGATGTCGATTCCATCATCTATATAGTTCCGTGACAGTAGGTCTCTACAAGAGGGCGCGAACCCTTCACCTGTCTGCTTTCGCCACCTGCCCGGTTAAACCGCTTAAGGCTTCACCCATACTCACGCGACTACGATAGGGTCGCGTCTAGACGCGCCTACTCCTTGTGTTAAAGGTTGAAAAAGCAAGTTAGATGGGATCCGTTTTAAGAAAAGAGTTTTGTGTGGTTTTAAGGACGCTATCGATGGTGGTGAGTAAAATTTATAGGTGCTGGACATTTAAATAATTTCATTGAGTTTTAAGTCAATAGGTGGGTAAGTGGAAGACTACTTATATTTGCTCTAATGCTCAAGGTAGTAAGAAGCAGCTCAGTAGTAACATAGGTTGACCTTTAAATGATTGGTAATATTTCAGCAGCTGTTTATTTTACCGTCGGAAAAATGATCCTCAGTAACTAACGACTGTAATATTGTCAATTATTTAAAAGATACTCTATCTTTCTATTTTTAAGTTGTTGTTGTTTTCTTTGGTCTCAATTTTTTTTTTTTTACTCTTACTTTTATAAGAATTTATTGTGGTCTGCAATAAATGTTCATTATTATTATCTTTGTATTTATAGTACACATACAAATTATGTTTTTAATATTTCAATAAAAAAACTTATTAAATAAATTAAAATATTACTAAATATGATTATTATTTTATTTAACAAAACAGAATGATTTGCGACACCCTAGTCAATGTCACGATTTAGATTCGCTTTTATTCCGCGAGTCGCAATTATATGACCGAGTCCTTAGGCTAGAAATGAGCGTAGTATAGCGGTATTTTAAAAATATTTTACTATTTCAGTGCTGAAACGAGCTTAGCTTCACTGTCTTGGCGTATCGTGGGCGTAATGTATGAAATGAAAAGGTCTGGCCTGGACATTAAATATTGAAGGGCGATTCGGAACGAGAACTATTTTGATATTTTTTGATAGACAGGTGAAAAATATTATAAGTATGTTATACGTCTTTAATATAAATTGTATTTATTTTGCAAAAAAGATTATAAATAATACTTAAACACTTCATTTTTCGGCAATTTAAACTAGATGAAGACGATAAATTACTACAAAAATATACTTAAAAGGCTTTAAAATATATTACTTCATATTCTGTATAATTCAGTAAATAAATATAAATACCTATAGCGCTCGAAAATGTTATTAAAACGAATAGTTATACAATTTTATTAACACAGAGAGCATCCGCCGTAAAGTGCACAGTGTGATTTTATTCTGGTTTTAAATCTGGTAGACGAGGTACGATTACTTTGCAAAATTGATCTTTTGACTTTGTCACATTAAACTCGTTAGAAACTTGTGAACGTGACATATTCGTATTTTACATTGTCATTTGTATCGTTTACTACGACAAAGTTCTTATTGTTCGTAAATCACCTGTACTTGTTCAACAATATTTCTTACGTAATAGGTTGTACTTTTGGTATCAGATGGAATTAAATAGGTATAAGTAAAAGTATCACCAATGGTAAGTATATTGTAATATGCGAGTGGCATATTACAATATACCATTGGTGATACTTAATAATAAATATAATACCAGCAACGTGTTAAGTGATATAATATTTATTGATATTATATTCATTTGTGTTGTATAATTATTAATGATTTTTGTACACTGACAGATTAAAATCTATCTGCTTTCGTTCAGTCCGTTCAAAGGTTGTGTGTAAGACCGTTTTCACATTTTCCGATCCGATATCGGTATCGGACGCCGATACGATATCGGGGTAAGGTAAATGTTTGAGATATGTACCTGTGTTTCATATTGTCCGACCCGATATCGGATATCGGAGCACAGCATTTCATACATTTTACTTACCCCGATATCGTATCGGCGTCCGATACCGATATCGGATCGGATAATGTGAAAACGGTCTAAGATTGCCTTTCCGACAAGACCGCCATTTCATTTGTTTATATCGTTCGCATTATAAGGTACGCAATAAAGGACGTAATAAATAAATAATGCCAATTATAGCTACCAATGCAGTAAAAAATAAAAAGGTGTACGGGACACCTGCTGAAATTAAAATACTATCGAAAGGGTATATGTATCTACATATACCCTTTCGATTCATATCTATGAATATATGGTATTCACAGTACGACAGTTCCTACAAAAGCAAATCGAGTATGACGAGACTTGAAGATATCAATGGAGTAAAGGATTAAATACTATGTTTACAATCAAGGATATATAGAATCAATAAATTGTAGTTGAGATGGGAGCATCAGGAGGTGTCATTTGCCAAAAGACATTTGATTTGAAGACTATCATTTAAAAGTCTCTGATAACTTCCAAGCCAGCAACTTACCTCCATTCCTAATGTAACAGCATAGCCATTACCATAAGTGGCTGTTTATAACCAGCATCAGAAACTATTTGTCCCTCGAGGATTATAATGGTCTATCTATTTGGAAGGAATCACCCCAATTCTAAGGGATATGGGGCTCCCTTGTAATCATATTTGACAATGGCCCGTGCTCAGGAGTCTATTAGCCATGTTTTACGTTTAGAAGCCTTCAGCAAATAGTATGGCTTATTTAGCTGGTTTTATTTAATGGGGATTTAGTTGGTTAGGTATAATATATGTTAACTCTGTTGACCATGGCCTTTTCCGTTGTTGACTCTTTCAAAATCAACTTTGTTTTTTTGTTTGATGATTGATCGAGTAGTTTTGAGGTCGTTTTTATCGTACTTGATCGTAGTATATATGTCGTAGGATAATTTGATACTTCGAATCTTCGCGAAAATCCTAGGGGTTTTGCGAAAACGCGGATAATTAGACATAGGCGAAAAATTATCAAATCTTACTGGACAAAGTCAGGATTTTTGCGAAAATACTCGTTACTATAGCAATATTGCGAAACGAAACGCTGGCTGTTATGAAATAAGAACGCTGATTGGTCGGTCAGCGCGTTCAATAAGAGATCGTCTCTGATTGGTTGACGTCTTAAATGTCAATCATTTGTTGCGGCACGTTATTTGTTTACGTTTGTGTCTGAGTTAAATTGCAGAAGTGTTTTGTTTTTTATCGTAAATAGTGTACCTGCTTGGACTTAAATAAAGTGGTAAATAAAAGTGCTACACGGATGTACATAGTGTCATATATCATAAAAGTCTTAGTCAACCACTCAACAACAACAATGCTTTCGAGATTGGTTTAGCGGTGTTTTGTTTGTCATCTCTATGATACAATACTTGAAGTTAATCATCGGCAAACTAGGAACCAATTAGAAGTCAGCCAGCAAAATTGTAGCCAATCAGTGTTGAGCACATCAAATCTTACTATAGTAACGAGTATTTTCGCAAAAATCCTGACTTTGTCCAGTAAGATTTGATAATTTTTCGCCTATGTCTAATTATCCGCGTTTTCGCAAAACCCCTAGGATTTTCGCGAAGATTCGAAGTATCAAATTATCCTACGACATATACCTTATTTATGTATACGTCAACGACCATACAGGTATACGTTTATGATACTCGTAGGTACTAGTACGTACAATGTACTTGTTTTCTATGTTTTAACTTCTGTCGTATCTATAATAGCGTATTCTATTTTAATGTAGTCGTTCGATTCAAGTTCATAAAATTATTTGTTTTCCGGTATTGACTCTTTAAAACGACTCTCATTACGAAGAAATTTTGTTGCTTACTAGAGCTTCGCATCAATGTTCACTAGAGATTTTGACTTTGTTCGCAGTTACACTGTGGATTGAAGTCTTGTATACGCTACTGGAATACATTATCTTGGACTAAACATACATCACACGGGATTGGAAACTCACAGGATTTTGGGAGAAATACCGTATCCCTGGACCGCAAAGGGAAAAATGAAAGACACAGGTGGATTTTAGTAAAAGTTTGACACGTCCTCTTGTACCATCGTAGAGCAGGAGAATCCATGTAATGATTTCCTTGCTCAAAAGAGAGGCGTAGATTAAATGCATCACAACACAATTATAAAAAATTTCAGATCATCCAGTTGTTCAAATATTGACGAGCAGGTAATTTAAGTTTTATATAAATAAGTTTCAGGATTGAAATACTTCACGTATTTTAATGGGCATTGCTTCTGTCGACGCATTTTGGTTAATTAATACTGCTGCTGAACGGTGGGAGCGATGCGAGCGGTGCGAGCGAACAGCGGAAATTATAGTCACCGGCGATGTACACCCGAGTTTATTCTTCTGGAAATTAACTAGGTATAGGGAGTAGAGGGATTGACATATTAAATGTAATGGTCACGTTAAAAGGTACTCGTACTTGCCAAATATATATACTAATAACACTTCTAAATACTCATTAGCATACGGCATAATATAGTCAGACTTGACAATAAAGAGTATATAAATAAATAAATAAGAGCTTCTCTCTACGTGTGGGCCCAGTGCGGATTATTAGACGTCATGCCTTCGAATTTGGTTCTAGTATATGCTGGTTCCTCACGATGTTTTCCTTCACTGTTTTAAGAGCAGTGGAGATGAAATAAATTACACAAAGCTATGAGCCTGACTGAATTGAAACGAAGTTCGAACCTTAAAATTTGTAAGCCGTGGCTGTTACCACTGGGCCACCACTTGACTACTGCTTATCCAGACTTGTTTACTGATCTTAATAGTTCAAGACCTCCAGTAGTACAAAGGCTGATGTCTCAAAATACTTCGGAGGTATGTTCACGCTCCATGTCGCAAATACTGTCAGGGGCAGACTTATCAGCTCCAGCCTTAATTAATGTCCATTACCCAATTATCCTTAATTGCTTGCGATCAACGATGAGCCTGATGCAAAAGGTTTTCTGTTTCCAGGAATTAAATCATTCTCTGTGATCCTGTTCTGGGAATTTACCTACATAACGCAGATTTAAGAGATGTTTCTGTTTCTTAGAAAAAGAAATAAAGAAAACTGTGAGTACAGTATTCCAAAGACCCTACAACTTCCTCAATTCAATTAAGAACATGTCTTTGTAAAATCTTAAAAAAAAAATCTAATTTTCGACCAGTTTATATCATTAAAGTTTATTTAGGTCTTGTACTTACCGCGCGGTTTGAATTTCCGCGCGGTAGCGCGCGGCCATGTAAACTTAGCCTTAGTTAGAATTAGTGGTTTTATTTTCGTAGTAAAATCTACGTAAAGGCAATCACTGTCTAAAATGTCAGTCAGTTAAATCAAACACTCTTCTTTAACTCCTAAACAAATCAAAACCTTAAACACTACTTCAAAACCAACACTTCACCCGTAAAGATCACAATAATAGCATAGCTAAAGCTATAAGCTATCCCCCCGGCTCCACTTGCAGTAAACTGCGGCGACCGCACCCTGCAGTTTCTCTCAATTGCATCACAACTTACGATAAGCATCCAATACGGCTGTATTTCTCTTTCAACCGGTACAATAGGTACTATTGGCGCTTCAGTAAGGTCAAGTTTGTAGATCTTTGGTAAGTGAAAGTCGGGATCGACGTTATGCAAATAATATAAACTTATAGTTCTCGTATTTATAGTTAAGTTAATATTATATAGACGAAAGATTGCTTGTGTGTGTGTGTGTTTTTTCACGCTATTTATCAACGGATTTAGATGTTTGACATTCTAATAGACCATGTCCTGGAATCACATTAAATGTTTTACGCAGGAAGTATGTTCCCTTGGGACAATATTCTACTTTCTCATGGGCGAAGCAGCTGACAACTGCAAGTATCTATGCGAAATTATGTAATTTACATAACGCTACGTCTTGCGGTACGTGGTCATTATTCTAGAACTTTCCGACCCCATGAACCATCTGTTCTGCGAGCAATGTGCCCTGCCCATTGCCACTTAAGTCTGGTGATTCTTTGGGTTATGTTGGTGATCTTGGTTCTCCTGCGGATATTTTAATTTCTGATGTGACTACGCTAGGACACTCCGAGCATTTTTCCTTTCCATTGCTCTTTGGATGACGTTATGATCCTTCAGATGAGACCCACTGTAACCGATCACGTTTCAGAACCATAATATGGCATCACTGGCCAAACACACTGGTCTTAAAATTTCGTCTTGAGAGACTATCTATGTTGAACGAAAAAATATCGCGCAGCTAAACTAGTTGCTTAACACTGCTTGAAGTTTTGAGTTAGTAGTCATTGAACACGGTAGTTTTTGCCGGGATTTTTTTTAAGTAAAATCTTATAGCTGTTCTAATTATTGGCAAATTCATTTCCTGTATAATTTAGTATTTGAAGCATTTACCAATCGACAATAATGTGGAGTCGTTGAAACAAGCGTGAGAGTTTTACTGTAGTATTTACTTGCTCAGTGAAGCTTGCCGAGAAGGTGGGCTCGCTATATTTGCTATCAAATACTGCTGACAAATTTGAATGTATACCATTCGTATCATAATAGAGAACAGAATTACTGTATTCGGTATTAATTTATTCATTTAATTCATGTACCATAGTGGTTTATAGAGGGGCCTAATGCAACAAGGCATTCTCTACCAATCAACCTTTATCTATAACAAATCCTTTATAAATCTGACCCTGGCTAAATGTAGAAACAAAAAAAATATCGACACGTTAGAAATGAAATACGACTTTTGATAATTGCTAAAACTGCACCCTAACTGACAGCACTTAGCATATAGGTAACTAACATAGAAAAAAATAGTACACAAGTGCTTTGCACTCACTTAACAATTAAGACTATCTCCTTGTTATTCTATTTTCGTTTTGAAACAGCACAAACACGATATTCATCCACAAATTACACACCACTCATGTACAGTTCGTTCCCATGTTCCCAAAATAGACCAGAGTGAATAGGCCTTAATGAACTAAGTAGTGCGCCTAATCATTAACGATTGCATCACTGCTTACCATAAAAAAATAGTCGATCACAACCCCACTAATATTATTAGTACTCACAAAAAAAAACATTACACAAATATTTAACACGGACTTAACAATTGAAACTATCTCCGTGTTATTCTATAATCACTGATCGGAGAGCGTAAACACGACATCTTTCCACAAGTTATACACAACTCATGTACAGTTGGTCCCCATACTCCCATAAATAGTTGATCACACCGCACTTATTCCCGATCTCACTGCGCACGATTGTTTAAAGCGGCTACTAATCGGATTGGGCGACGACAGAACCAGCTGATCGGGCGCAAACCGTAATGGAATTAAACACAATGCAATTACAGACAATACTGTATGAGATAATACCATTATAACGATACAATTATACCTACGAGTAAGAGATTATCCGATAATATTGTGAAGATAATACGAACGTGGAACTGATTGAAATTGATGATCGAGGTGTTGTGCTCCGTGGTTAATCTTGTGTTGAAGAAATATGGGTTGCGGGGTCAAATGTGAGCTAATTACGTAGTACCTAGTTTATGTAAGACAATTGATTATTTCCTAATATTCAGTGGATAGTAATAAGACAATGATAATACAATGTATCCAAGAAAATTCTATAAGAATTTGGTTAAAAATTATAACCACATCAATTTAAAAAAAAAAAATGTTGAAAGACTTTTTTATTTTTTTCCATTGTTGTCATACGATAAAAGTGACACGAAAGATTTAGCCAGAATTTTTGTACCTAATAAATGATTTAATAAAGCGTCCATAGAGTAATTTCTTGCACGTTCGTCTCCGTTGCAATCTACGCTTTGGAATGTGCAAATAGCTTCATTTTTAATGACTAACCTACTTTTTGACAATTCATAAGCGCAAATGGTTTATTTGAAATTAACACTTTGATTAAGTTAGAAACCATGTCAAAAAATCAACAGTACCAAAATATCATACAAACAAATTCTAATTTCCTACATTCCCACGTTAACAAACTAAAGTTTAATGACACTCAAAAGCGACAGTAAACAAAGACAGTGCAGCAACATTATTAAATGCAGACGTTTCATATTGAATTGGCGCAGTGTGTAATACCCTGAGAACTGGCACGGGTGTCATCTGCCCATTTAGCGAGTGAGCCAGTGAGTTGAACGGGGCACCGCACTTGCTATTGAGTTTAAGCACACGCTAAATTCATTGTTATTTGGTGCAGCGTCCCTGCTATCAATATAAGAGAAATGCAGGCAGGTGTTGCCAACCTAAACACGACACACGGTTGCTTAGATTCAAACACGGCATGTAGACCGCTTTAGGTGTGTTTATGTGTCTGCACTTAAGCGCTCCTCAGGGAATCCTGTGAATTAATTTTCTGTTTTGAATATACCTGCTATATTCTTCGAACAATGCCTTTTAATTCAATGACATACTTCTCAATATTTTACTTACAAATTCTAAACAGTTATTTTTAGCATTCATACGCAGATAAGCTATTATTACCGTAATCATGTGTTGTAGATAATAATTAAACCAATCAATTGTATCATTCAATAAATCAGTTTAGCTATCTAGAGATTTTCTTCCATTGACTATGTTAAATCGTAGTTGAGTATAGGCCTGCCCCTGTCAAAAACCACGTCCAGATTTTCATACCAACGTTTTTAGGACTGCCTCAGAAATTATAAATCCAAAATCTAGGAGAGCGAATGGGCCGTAATCCAAAACAAGAGGCTAGTGTTAATTGGTGGATATCACACGTCTTTTTATTATCTCTTCTAGGACATGCCGGTTTCCTCGCAATGTTTTCCTTCACTGTTTTGAGAGCAGTGGTGATGAAATAAATTACACAAAGTAATTCGCATGCCTGTTACCTCTACCTACAACTTGTATTTCAGAACTTCATAATAAAAGTCAGCAGCATTCTACTAACAATTCCAATAGGCACGAATTAGATTAAGTAAGAATAAGAAGCTTCAATTTCTTCCATCATGTCTACATACAATCAAACAAACAAACACTGTCGAACAAATCACGGCTTCTCCATTATGAGATGATTGCATCTAACGTTAAATTCCACGTATAGAACCCTTTTTTTGTGAAACGAAAACATTGCCAGCACTAGATTGGAAACGTGACCTATTTCATTGGAGCCAGCCATGTTTTATTACAGCTCATTTCTCTGTACACACGATCATTGTTATATCCCGAACTTACCTATGTAGAATAAATACTCAATCAATTGTAAATAATGTAGAGGACTAAGGCTTAGTGTACTGTATAAAGGTTTGGACCATCTGTCTAAATAAATGGAGGAGATGTTGCTTTGTTTCTAGATACAAAGTTGGATAGATAAATGGCCCAATTTTAATGGAATTATTAAGCAGGTAAGGTAACCTAAGGCTTCGTTGCCTTTGGAAATATAGAGAGTATCTACTGCGATGCCTATCTGTAGCTATTTCCCAAGATTTATTGCAAAGAGATACCTTCTAAAATGTAGTTAATATTCTCTATCAAATCTCTCAGTGATGGAATATTTATGTATTACACATAGGTAACGTATCGGTCTACTGCCGGTTTAACCAACCGATCCAGACATCAGTATTTAACCATATCCCCATTTGTGTGCACGTCATAATTAGCTCAAACACTGCACGGTTGAAATGCGGGCTCGAAATCTGCAAACTAATCATTTGTAACTGCAATAGTAATTGAAATCGGTTTCATTTCACATCGGGACGGACTGTGTACGTTGAATTTAACACTCCCGGCACGAGTGTAACTGTGTGTTTATTTTACATGGCAGTCTGTGAAAGAGCGGATTGCAATCAAATCTAAGTTTGATTATGATAATTAACGAACCTAATTTTGGTTGGGATTAGCTGTTAGCATGTATGAAATGTGTAGTCTGTTTTCAGTGTAAAACAACACGATTTCAGCTATGAAAAGGATTTATGGAAAATCACATAAACCACTCAAAAGTTTGAATTAAGTTCAACTTACCTTACCTTAGTTGCTTATTTTATGTTATGTTTGGTTTATTAGTTTTATAATGTCCCGCAAATAAAATGATTTTCTTTCTTTCTTCTTTTCTTACACCTTTACACATGAATATCACTCATGTACTATATTACCTTTTTTGTGTACAATACAGAAGAAGAACTACTTTCCAAAACATTACCGAACAAAAAAAACAAAACACGTTCAAATCCAAGAACTTGCATTCTGTTCCGTTCTTGGTTCTCGTCGGTAAAGTTAGTTAAACTATTTAAAAGATTCAATTAAAACAATTACGGATGCAACGCGTGTCTATGTTTTGAACCGACGACTCTGTAATTCGTTTCTGTAACTGTATTTTGTACGGAATCGGTTTAGGAGTCGGCAAGCTAACGTGTTAAGCCTACACCGCAGATGTTCCGAACTTGTTATCTTATGTCCATTGTTTTTAGATGTGTTTGTTCTTAGGGCTTAGCCTTGAATTGGGTTTTGATAAAAGCACATTGATGCGGATGAATGAATAAAGACTGGCGACTGTCGAACTTAATCTGAGTTATATGGTCGTGTTTAGTCATCATCATTATAATTTCAGCCGAAAGACGTCCACTACTTGACATAGGCCTCCCCCAAGCGTCGCCACAACGACCGGTCCTGTGCGTCTCGCATCCATCGGATTCTCGCGACCCTCGCCAGGTCGTCGGTCCACCTTATGAGAGGTCTTCCAACGCTGTGTCTTCCGGTACGTGGCCGCCACTCCAAAACCTTCCGTCTCCATCGACCACCCGTCCTTTGAGCAACCTGCCCTGCCCACTGCCACTAAGTTTAGCTATTCTTCGGGCTATGTCGGTAACCTTGTTTCTCTTGCAGATATCTTCATTTTAATGCAACTTCCGTGTTTAATGTTCGTAAATAAGATATTTTTTTAACATAACATATTAATATTTCCGACCAGACGTCACTGTAACTCCATCATCCCAGTCAAACAGATTGACCGGGTCGATGGAGTTACGGTGAAAAAGCTGTGTTGGCAACTTTTTGGCATTGCACCCTACATGTTGACTGAACTCGTTGGAAAACGAGCGGGTATTCAGGCATCATAATCACATTAGCATTGCGTGCAGTCTGGAGCGTACCTGACTGTCTGTTGGCTAGACTTATGTTTGTCTGTTGCCATGAAAAGTCAGTGCAAAGTTGTGTGGACGATGAAAAGGGGTCTATGCGAGATAAGATAGACAATTGGTGTTAGAACGTTAGGTGTCGATCGATGAATCATTAGAAATTTACTATATATCTAAACTGCGCTTTTTTGAATGAGCACATTTTTTTTGTGATAAGTTGTATGAAGTACTGTTTATAAACAGTTTTCTTTCCTTTCTTTCGTTTATAACTGACTTATATCAAAAATTGACAAAAACTTCAAAATTTCATGGTTAATCTCAAACATTTTGAATTTTCAACATCCGTTATTGCAGTTTCTCTATAACCCAAGGATTAAAGAAGACTCGACGAGTATTTTCTATAAAACGTCTCATCTCTTATTCTTTTTTCCTATATCCTTCCATATGAAGTTTAATCCTAAATTCCCGTTCAGCAATTTACAATAAGTGACGCGACGACTAGAAGCGCGAAGCGCTAAAAGAACGCACTAAAGATTTTAAGTGCATTCGCGCGAAAAATGTCAAGATGCCTGACAGTTTGCAAGCACAACACCCTGTACCTACGTACTATCACTACACCAGAACTTTGGGGAAAAGCTCGCGAAATATTAAAAATGAAATGACTTTTTCTTTTGACTACTTTTTACTTAAGATGATTGAAAAAAGCTTTCTGGACGTTCGCAAAAAAATATTTTTTGTAGGTTTTAATAATGCAATCAAATTTGAGATAGTGCCTACACTACTAGTTCGTTTGCCGTTAGGCAATTATACAAATTATCTAGAGCATGCCCAATGCCTAATTAAGTATGAATAATCATTTAAATTTGAGCCACCTACCTAAAATTGTTCCAATCACGTCCAAATTACGATCTCCATTTTAAATGGCTTCCCATTGAATCAAAGGATCTAGTTCCGATTTCACAATTAAGCTAAAATACAGGATATAAGGTTGAAAATCGTATGAAATATGAGCGTATAGAAAATAGCAAAGATAACCGTGTTAGGGGCAGTTTATCGGCATCACAAATTCTGAGCATCAGGCCAGTTCACACGGACTGCATTGTAATAGGCCAGAACTGGCGAGCCTGCACGCACGGCCATTCTGTCCTTATTACTTTTAGCTCGAAACATGACTATAGGTTTTGTTAAGAACAAGAGGAATACTCAACTTGAAATGCTGAAATCAGAAATCCGAGGTATATATATCTTAGTTAGCGCTCCTATCTCCTACCTGTACCTAAATCTCGAATGTTAATGTAGTTTTGTTTAATCTATTTTTTATGACAGGCTAAGTTGTAAATGGTTTGTTTGTCTCAAGACAAAACTCTATGACCATTGCGTGTTGGCAGTGAAGACATAATGGCACGACGACCTGGACACATTGCTCGCAGACCAGGTGATCGATGGGGACAAAAAGTTCTGACTTCCACAATGTGGACCGATGAACAAGTGAAGGTTGCAGGAATCCGCAGGACGCGAGACTAACAGTATCGGTCGTTATGATGACGCTTGGTGGAGGCTATGTCCATTAGTATTTTAAAATCTAAATTTGCCGTTTTCTCAAATTTTCTCTAGCACAACACTACGGATAAACGATAAACAACTTTTCTGAGCTTTATTCATAAACTTAGTTACTGCAAAGAAAGCATCCATTGATACACAAAAAAACAACTTGTAGAAATGCTCGACTTTTCCCCTTCTCATCCCAACAAACATGTTATTCAAAAGGCTTCATTCGTCAGCTGTGATTGGTTATTTCCCTATTACCTTGTAATTTGTAAGTATAAAGGAAGGGCGGAGCGGATATGCGGTTATCACTCACCTTTATAGGCACTAATATTGACTTACGATCGCTTCCCTGAGACCGTCCCCAATCCTAATGATAATTGACGGGCAGGACATTAAAAAGATGGGTTGCCAAAGTTGCGTGTTATCGCGGCATGGGGACGCCCGCGCTGTTTTGTTCCGCACTCTTGAATAGAAAATTTATCATTTGTTGAATTTTTTCTCGATTGCTTTTACAAACTTTCTCTCATCTCAAGCTTGTTTCTTACATAAAGTTTCTCTACCAAGTTTTTTTCTCCTATCAACGAATGTTGCTCTATGGAAATTTTATCGATATTTCCGCAAATAGAAAGCTTTTTTAATGAAATAGAAGTCACAATTTGGAGCCTTGCGACACTGGAATAACACAGACAGTTGAGACCACTGCAAACAACGTTGAAAAATTTAACTACGCTGTTGGTTGACCGTTTGCAGCAAAGTTACTGATACTAAAAGCTGTAGTTGGTTTTATTTC
Source organism: Mythimna separata (assembly GCA_030763345.1). Lineage (NCBI taxonomy): Eukaryota > Metazoa > Arthropoda > Insecta > Lepidoptera > Noctuidae > Mythimna > Mythimna separata. Next base: position 10,281,711 of record CM061172.1, on the reverse strand, counting down.
TGTGTTGTAAATACTAAAAGGGGTTTGTGAATTTGCGAAACTTTTTAGACTACTTCCAAGCGGAAGAAAATAAATAGAGAAGTTGTTTGCGGGGGAAATGGGTCGATATTCAGCTTCTTGACTGCCATTTCATGGATGTTTAATTATGTGGATTGTTTACTTTCTAAAGTTAGGTTTGTCTTCCTCTGGCACTATTTACGCGAAGACGGCCGCCTAAGATCTTCTTAGTTTAGAAGTCGAGCTTACAATTTTGAACCTTTTCTTATAAACTATGGATATTATTATTATCTGTAAGTATTTTTACCGTTTGTGACTTTATTTCATTTAATAACTGTCGTTGCAAATCTTGAGTTTGAAATGTCCTTACCTGAAACAAAAAGAAAACATAAGTAAGTAAATGTAACATCTATTACATCGACAAAAACAGAAAGAAAATCATATTACGCATCTAAAGAGCAAAGCACAAAGTAACAAATAGTCAGGAATCCATTGCGAGTCACAATAGATTTGTTACTACTAGCGAAAGCTCTACACAACAGCCGGCAATACCCACAACGCCGTTTTATTTCGCCAATCGCCATTTTTCACCAAACATATTTTTCACGACAACACATTGCTGTGCCGACAAAACTTAGCCTGATTAATCCAATGTTAGATTTATTGCATAAATAAATCAATTCGAGTGCGACAAACAAGCCCCTTTTGCCTGTTGATTTTTTTGTCTTCCCCCAACCATGTTACTGCCCCCAACCTTCTGAACTCCTGATACACAAATTAAATATTGATTTTTTTATACACAAGAGGGTTCGAAATTTTTCAAATTTTATAAGGAAAAATTTGAGTTCATTAGGTTGATGTCCCGGAAAAGGGAAAATTGATATATGGTTTCTTAGATTAAAAGCAATTTGTTTTTATATTGGGTTGAGAAATATTTTTACGATGCTGAGAAAGTAACTGAATCAAGGCTTCCGGGAATTTTGGCATATTTTTTTTTACGTCGCGTTTAATTAATATAAATAACTAGCTGTCCCGAAAGGCGATGTCTTGCCCGAGAGCTGGCATTTGGTCCGAAAAAAATTAAGAACCCGATTGTAGCGGCACCTATCGGGTTCAATTGTATTTCCGGCTTTAATGAATTCCCATGTAGGGACGCCAAAGCGTCGTAGGTTACGTACACACCTAAATAGGTACCCATTCTATAATTACCTCAAAACGATAAAGAACGCAAATGAATAAATAATACTGAATAAATAATGATTCTTATACTGCTTATTGCAGTATTTTACGGTTCACTAACGACACGGCCCACATATATTCACACAGTGCTCCAGCCAAACAGCCGACCTCGACTGACAGATGTCAAATACACAACCAAAACAGCCAATACATCACAAATAATCTTTCAATTAACCACATTAACACTCTAAAAAAACTTATCTACTGCTTGATAAAAAATACGTTTTTACTAACTGAAAGGCAACACATAAGATACATCACTCGGTCTTCTTACACACTCCCCTTTTTCAGTACATATAACGAAATACAGTATTTTGATTTGATTTTTAAAATTTAATCCCAAAAGTGTGTCAATCACAGGATGATAGTTCGTAATTTTTGCTAATGGGAAATCCACGCACGATTTATACTACAATTATTTTAACGTTTAAATCAGGATTATTCACAAATAAATCCTCTAGCAAACAAACAAATTCATTCTCAACACCATATTAGTGAGCATTCATTTAAAACAGATATCCATTTTATGGCTTCCATTACACTGTCCATAACGGGATGGTATTCCGTGTGGAAGCCAAATTGCGTAGCCTCGAGCACTGCCTAACATTTTATTACTTGATAAAAACACAGGGAGAGAATTTTGTCCCTTCTTCCTGAATTTTATGGGCACACGAAGCTTGAGATGCAGTGGGAATGTTCGGGGTAATGTACTCTCTTTACTAGTAGGCGTTTCTTTAAGAAGGGAAACAGGCGTTAAATTGTGACAGTATGTGAAATATGTAGCTTTTTTTACGCGTTCGTTTGAATATGCGTTGTCAGCCGTGTTAAATTGTGACAATATTATGAAATTATGTATAACAGAGTAAAATTTATTGTATACCAAAATAGTAACCTTAAAGAAAATCTGTGGGTACAATAGCCGTCTTATCGTTGACAGCGATATCTACCAGACAACCTTAGGATGAACTATGCAGTTTTTTATGTGGTTGTTTGAATATGAATTGTCAACCTATTGCTGCATATTTTGCTTTTACATTTTCTACTAAAATATATCTAGCTAGATCTTAAGAGTGCTTATTAGTTATATCGTATACTTACATACATCTATTAAAAGTAAATTCTTCAAAGACAAGCGACGACGTGACAACGAGAACGTGACGATGTGGATGAATGAGCGTGTTGATGGATAGATATATACTAAATCTTTATTGTACCTACACCATAAAAAATTACGTGAAGTAACGTAGACTAAATTCTCTATAACACACACATTCAGCCACATTAGCAGAATTTTAGCGGTAGTTTTAGGACCAAACCATGGATTAATGATCAAGCATATACATAAATATACGTTTACATTAGACATTATGAATCAGGCGTCATTATTGATATTTTTGTCTAAGTTAAAATAGTTCAATCATAGGAATTTAGATCACGCTTTATAAGAAGAAAATTAAGACCGGTTTCAGAAACAAGTCAATTGTTACTTCATTTTTGTACACAATGAAGATTTCAAAGGCAATAAATTAATTCCAGTGACGTAGGCTAAAATCTCCATAGCCTACATATTGCGAACAACACGTCACTTGCAGCGGGGGGCTGTCTTCAAATAACGCCGGGTCAGCGAGACGGGCGTCACGTCATGTGGCTTCCTTCTATGTTATGGTAGCCTAGTAGCATGGGATTTTGATGAAGGAGGCTTTTGCCGTTTGCCCAGCAGTGGGAAAGGTGAAATGTGGCCCGTGATCCAATAATAATAATAAGGTTTATTTGCCAAAAAAATTACAGCACTTTTTTACATACATTATTGGTGATGCTGTAAGTAATTAGATAAAAATTATAGTAGCATCTGTAGCCAAACTAGGCGAAGACTGTATTTTGACTATCAGAAATGCGTAAAAACTGAGTAAAATAGAAACTGTTTGTTAAACGTAATCTCTAGTTAAAAACACCACTCTATATAAAATTTGTGATTGAAATGAAACTCGTCAGATCATTCGAATGTTTATTTTTATAGCAATTCCTTTTTAAAAAAATCGTTTAGTTATGACCAAAATTTTGTTGATCGAATTTTGTTTTCGAACAAAAATATTTAAGCTTCGTGTAATTTAAGGACCACCAAGCCACCAACACGAATACTGAAAGCAAAAATTACCGAAAATAAATGTCGAATTATAGTTTTATAAAAATGCCTTAAAATGGGTCTCTGAAAAGACTATTCAGCCTAATGGCCAGTATTCACGACACCAGTCAAAGATTTATTAAAGCTACATTTTCCGAATAGGCGTTCAAAATACTAAGCATTTATTTAAAAAGAAACTAATTTGGTCGTTATTAAGCATCATTCGTCTCGCACAATCCCGAGCGAGTCGTTACGTGGTATATTTGGGGCCGAGATTAACTTTTGCCCAAACATTTTGTCCTAAAGCAATAATAAATACCGCTTTTACTAATGTATGTAGGATTAATTGCTGTATTACAGTAATTTCTCATTAATTTTAAGGGTTATTTAGGATAGAAGTGATTCGGTATTTTGTAATTTCTACGTGTTTAGACTAAAGTGGTTTCTCAAATTCACTTTTATATTTAGAAAACATTTTTTAAGGTGGAAAATTATCATAATGACTTCTCGAGAGGAGCGGTCGGGGGTTTCACACTTTTACTGACTAAAAGTCACTTCTGTTCCTTTGTTCCAGGACCCTAGGGTTCTCTTTCGTATAACCCATGTCCCCAGTAGGATCTCGGAGCGGTGGCTGGGAAGCGAGAGCCAGGCCCTCGCGCGGGCGGCCGCTTCCTTCGCTAACATTACTGCTTTGCAGAAGGAAACGACTACCTAAATTTAAAAACCGAATACAAAACCACATCGACGGTTTTTTTTTTGTTTTAACCTCTTGCGAATTGAGGAGAATAGAAAGGCTACTTTGTTAAAGGTTCCAGGCATTACCTCATTTTGTTCTATGAGTAATTTTAAGTGGTAAGCACTTCCTATAGGCCTTGAATAAGAACGTTACGATTGAATAATGATTTAATTCAGAACAATACTATTTGTTCGACCCACGGATGCCCTTTAAATTAAAGGGTAAAATTTACAAGTCCGTGATAAGACCTGTGATGCTGTTTAGATCAGAATGTTGGACTGTGAAAAAGAGTAAATGACATAAAAGGAATACGTATTTATTTATCATATAGGTGTTTCTCATGATCTTAACCAAAACCTAACTTTTGTTATGATGGACTAAACCCTTATTCCACCTTCCTGACTAATTAGTTTCATAAAGGTTGATTGATGGCAAAAAAGTAATCCTTTCCTACAGCCGTTTGAGCGTGTTAATTTCGCTTTTATAATATTAGTGTGATATTTAGAATTGTCTTGATTCCTTGCGATATCGCGTGTCTATACTTTGATAGTAGGGAAATCTTAGGTTAAAAATTCTATGGCAATTGTTGATAACAGTGACATAGGTACAATTAAATAATCATTTTGTCTAGATCCGGTTGTATAATATTCTCCTCGCCAAATTGCAAAGCAAGCTAAATTGGAATCCACGCCATAATTTCCGAATTAAACTCCAAACTTCAGCTAAAGTTATCAAACAACTATCAACAATTCAATTAGACAAATGTTGTGTAATAATCGTGATCCCGTCACAACGATGACGTCATCGGTCTCAAATTAAATTACGCTGACCGGTCATTATCCCCATCGGCGTGTTAATCAAGCCGCTGTGATTGATGCCACGGTTAACTTATGACATTCTAGTGTTAAGTAATTCGTTGATCTGTTTGCTTAGTCAGTAGGTCATCTGTATTTACTGAGGTACTTGAAACTACTCGTGTAGAATTCACCTTTGGCAACAATCAAAGGTTATAGGATTACCTATGTTTGACCTGATTAGCGTCGCGTGTGGAGTCCTGGGTTGACTGCTGGATTGGGCAACAAGTGCTATTCGTTTTTCAATTAAAACCTTCTTTGGGCCCCTTCACTTTTGGTAATAGCTGTCGCCAATATAGAAGGGGCTAAAAAAGGTTTATTGCCGATGCCTACCTGAGCTATGAAAACATATGAAAGACTAACCATGGTCCTAGTCCAGGGCAATTGAAAGACGATGGGTTTTAGTCTGACACGCCATTTTGTTCCACCCTAAAGAAGGAAAAGTCATTGAAATACTTCAAATTTCAAAAAAAATCTTTAAGCAATTCGATCTTCCAATCAGCTTTGCTTTACTCTACAGGAATCATGTGTTTAATTGGACAAAAATATTATATGTCTCACAATGATAGTGTTTGTTCTGTCAGTGAAATATTTCTTGTAGTAAAATAAAACAGGCTCAGTAAAAATGCCTGTAATAAAAACTGTGATATGTATCATTCTTAGCTCATAATCAAATAGCCATAAACCTACATTAAGAAAGAGTATCCAAATAACGATTAAAGATATTAAATTTAACCTACAGAAGTTATGCGAGAGATTGATCCACCCCGAAAGTCTTGGATAATTAATTTTAGGTCACAAATTCTTAATCAACTCCTTCAAGCGTGCTTGGGTCTAAGCAATTTGTTGTTTAATTTGTCTCAAAGTTACAAATAGAACTCAAAGACCACCACGGAATTGCTGTAAACGATTATCGTATACTTGAATCGCTATAGCGAGGCAGTAACGGTCATTGACCTACCTAAGTTTATTGACAATCGTAATTTAAAAAACAGAAATCAAAACATTCATAAAGCCGTCGAGTTTTATGTTTAGACATTTTCGAGTAAAGATCAGTCACTATTTCAATTATTCGCAAATTGATTGTGATATAAAATTGGTGTAGTTGTATAACTCAAATGTTTACACAAGACGATACGTAGAATCATTAAAACATGCACTATATCGGCAAAAATGGAGCTGAAACTTTAATTTTTATATTGATTACCTAAGCAAAATATACCGAGAGGACTGGCCCAGTCTATTAGCTAAAATAAATACTGCAAAACAAGTATCGTGATCCATAACATTTGGTCTTCGAAACAATGAACACTAGCTATATACTGTTCGAGTCCCTTCAATATTAGGAAAAGGGCAATGACCGCATAGGTACTAAAACCAACGATTATACCAATGTTTTCTATTTATTTATTTTGGAGTTTTTATGTAACAAGATACACCAATCCCATCTTACCAATAAATTACTACAACCGATCACCTTAGAAATCAACACAGACATTAAAAACAAAAGAAAGTCTTCCAATACTTTATGCTAGTGTAAATTATATTGTTTACGTGTTCCCATCGCACTTACGGCTGTTAATGACAATGTGCTTAACTCTTACCGCCTATTGAAAGCGAATTTTCTAGCATTTCTTAGAGGCGCTTCATCAGGCCGACCCACTTTCTATAGAAAATATGTCAATGTTGTCGTTATGATCAATTTTCATCGTAAACAGGAGATTTTATTGGTTCGGTATTGGTTTTCTTTGTGTTCGAAAATTTAAATGAAATGTAAGTAATGTATTTTTACTATGGTTTCAATTGTTCAAAGCCTCCAGTAATTGAGTTTATTATTATAAAAAACCTTGTATGTACATGTATCTGTGTGTATGTTATTTACTCCTCCACGTTTAAATGACTGAACAGATTTGCACAAAATTTTGCATACAAGTAGACCATTGTCTTGAAATAGAACTTTTTATCCCGGGAGTATTTTTCCTTGGGCAAAGGTTAAGTAATAGTACAAGTCCTTGGGATAATTTTCTCATTATAAGCGGGCAAAGCCACTGGCACTTGGCAGTAGCTAGTAATAATAAAAAGGATGTATGTGTGTAAGTTTAAATACTTACTCCTTCACGCTCACACAGCTGAAAAATAAAGATAAAGATAAACATTGTTAGATGGGTAGATCATATATATCCTGGTATAATTTTTATTACCTTTTGTATGTTCCCTTTTTCTACTTCCTCGCAGACAAAGCAACTAACAGAAACTAGTTATTAGTACAGCTAGCTTGGCACGGTCCACATTCAAGCTAAAGATGTTTGTTGACCGAAAGCAACGGCGCTCAGTAAAGAACCCGGTAAGTAAAAATAAATATTATTTCATTTACTTTAGTAGCTGAGGATATTTCGCAAACAACGTTTTGTTAATGGGTTAGGAATCGCAATCAGATTTTTTTTTAATGGTAGATGTTTTTAGGGTTCCGTACTCAAAGGGTAAAACACAAGACGGACAGACGTACGGACAGCGGAATCTATAGGGTCCCATCCTATTACTTAGACTCCGCTATCTGTCTGTCTGTCTGTTTGCTATTTTAGGGTCCACCTGTCATTAGGCTGTATGTCATGAACCGAGCTTTCACATATGGTGTATTTTTGTTGTAGCTATAACGACAATATTTAAATAAGTATACCACCGATGTGATTTTTCACCGTATTTTACTATGGACGGTACGGAACCTTCGTGCGCGAATCCGACTCGCATTTGCCCGGTTTTTTTTGTAACGGTACAAATATACCGTTGCAAAATAAAGGTATATTTCTAAAACAATATTTTATGGCAGGTGAAGTAAACAGTCAATGTTCAAGGCTCTATAATTGGGTAACGGATCGGAAACCAACTCACAATATTTCCGATACTTGACTTTACTATCCCAAAATACAAGCGTCTCAATTTACACAGGTAGACTATTTTGGTCCGTCTTTATCCTTACATTTTATATAATAAAGTCCTTCACCATGTCTGTCTAATTGCTTGTGCTCAACTCAAAAATTACTGAACGGATTTTCATACGGTTTTCACTGATAGACCGAATGATTTATCAGGAAGGTTTGATTGTATAACACATGCATTTTATAATAGAGAAAAGCCGTGAATTTTCAAGCTGGATAATGGGTAGTATACAATAACTATAACTTTTGGGAGTGAAAGTGAAAATTCCTGATATCGAATAAATATGAATATAGGCCATGAAAGTCGTCTGCAGAATATTGCAAAATATATACTTCTGAACTGCAGTGAATGGCCATACATAAATATTACCAATAGCCCACAATTGGCAAAAGGAATGGCGTTTTTGACTCAACTATATCAGGATAAATTTGATTGTACTCAATCCTACGGTTACGGTGGTCTTATTGCTGACAGCAATATACCAGGCAATCTTAAAACAATCTCAGTAACAATCTAGAAAAAAAGTTTATATTAGTGGACTTTCAATTTTGAATCACTCAGTTCCGGCCCTTTGCTTCTGGGGTTAATAATAATAATAATAAGCCGGATATAGTGGTGATAGACCGATTAGCGCGCCGCACAATGATAGTCGATGTCACCATCCCGCATGACGAGAACCTCGTGAAAGCCGAGAAAGAGAAACAGATTAAATATCTCGACTTGGCACACGAGGTTGTCGACATGTGGAATGTGGACTCGGCTGTCATTGTGCCGATTGTTGTGACCGCCAATGGCCTGATGGCCAAAAGCTTCGACGACCACCTGTCGAAGCTGTCGTTGCGCGGTTGGATCAAGGGCCTGATACAGAAGGCAGTACTCCTGGATACGGCTCGTATCGTGAGGAGGTTCCTGTCTCTGGAGCCCTAACCACCGGTAGCTTGGACCCTGCTCCCGCTAACGGTGGCATTCTATTTTTTATATTTTTAAATGTTTTTTTTTTAATTATTTTTGTGAGAAATATTTAAAAATATATTTAATATGTATTTTAAAGATAAATAAAGAAATAATAATAAAATAATAAAAGTTTATTAACACAAAAACCTTAAGATACAAAGCTCATACAATATATATAGGTACATTAACATTTGGGAACCAAAGGTTGCCTAATTAGTGAAAAACCCTGCCTCCTAAACTAGGGGGGACCCTGTGACTTAGGAGACAGTATTCTACTGAACTTCGTGTACAAAAATCCTTAATCTATAAATCATTCTTCTACATTATGAACCTATAGTGAACTACTGCTATTAATGTGTGGGTATGTGTGTTAAAGGAGGGAGATGTTGTGATGTGGTGTGGTATGTTATGTTGTGGTGTGGTGTGGTATGTTATGTTGTGGTGTGATGTGGTATGTTATGTTGTGATGTGGTGTGGTATGTTATGTTGTGGTGTGATGTGGTATGTTATGTTGTGATGTGGTGTGGTATGTTATGTAGTGGTGTGGTATGGTATGTTATGTAGTGTTGCGTGGGTTTATGTATTCTTAGATTATTACGTGCCTACTTTATGTTACAAATAAGATCTTCTGTTCGAGAATAGTCCTGTTTATACAGCCAGTTTTGTAGTTTAGTTTTAACTTCGTGCTTATTTAAATTGGTCATCTGAAATATGCTTATGAACCCTTCTGTAAATGGTCGAGCTTATTACATAAAGCTGGCGGCCAGCGAAGGCTGTTCTGTGAGGGACAGATGGACACGAAGATTTCACTTTACGAGTGGTTGAGTCTGACAGCGGAACCTGACTATGCTTTCTGAGGGTGGCATAAAGCACAAAGAGCTGTCGCACAGTAAGTACCCTGCATTTCGCATATAATTCCCTGGTGGGAAATCTATACGGTTTGCTGAGCATCACCTTAAGCACAGCCCTCTGGGATCTCTCCAACCCAAGGAGTTTAGTCTTCGCGGTGCCTCCCCAAACCGGAATGCAATAACTGATGACAGACTGACAAAGTGCAAGATAGATCATTTTAAGTGTTTTGGGGTCAGCGCAGTGCTTTAGAGACTTGAAAATATAAATAAGTTTCCTCACCCTTGATGCTAGGCTTTCAACGTGAGAATACCATTTTAGTCCGCCATCAATCACTACACCCAGGTATTTGGTTTGACTGACACGAGATAGTGGCGTACATGAACATGAGGTGGAGTCTAGACAGGAATGAGCAAAGATCTTTAAATCAGAAGGGCCTTTGGTTCTGTGACTAATAGAGAAAGGAATGTAGTTGGTTTTTGACAGATTGAGTGATAAAAGGTTATATTGCAGCCATCTCATGACTGTTTGCAAGGATTGTTCTGCATAACATTTCACGTCAGTCCATGTATCACCACAAACTACGATCGCTGTATCATCAGCATATGTGAAAATCTTGGTGTTGGGGAGAGTCAATGTGCAAAGGTCATTTATATATATTAGGAACAGCGTAGGCCCCATCACACTGCCTTGCGGAACTCCGTATGTAATGATTTCTTCATCACTGTAGTATGAATCAATCTTGACACGGAGTTTCCTGTTTTGGAGGTAGCTCTTGAAAAGGTCATGCGCCATTCCCCGAATGCCTATGGCTTCCAACTTTGACAAAAGAGTAGGAATAGAGACTGTGTCAAAGGCTTTCTGTAGGTCCAAGAATATCGAAAGGCATTTACGATTCTCATCTAGATTCTTAGCAACAGTTTCCGTTAGGTCGGCAATTGCATCTTCAGTCGAAACTCCTTTTTTAAAGCCATATTGATTTCGCGCAATGATATGATGTTTGTTTAGAAAGTTGAGTAGACGACTATTTATCAACCTTTCCATAACCTTCGACATTGCTGAAAGAACCGAGATCGGTCTGTAATTATTTACGCAGTCCCTACTCCCACTCTTAAATACTGGATGGACTAAGGCCCTCTTAAAGGGTTCTGGGAATATTCCTTTAGCTATAGATAAATTAATTATATGTGTTATAACGGGTACAAGAGGTTTGCGACACATTTTTAAGAGAATAGAAGATATTCCATCCCATCCAGTGGCACAATCCTGTCTTAAATTCATGATGGTAGACTCAACCTCAGAATAGTCAACTTCAAGGATGACAAAAGAATTAGGCGAGAAAGTTTTTGATGGAGAGAATGTCTGTGGGGGGGCTACAATTTTAGAGGCTAGATCTGTACCTATGTTGGCAAAGAACTTAGAAACTTGATTGGCTGCACTACATGGGTCCGTACATGTTTTTAAAAGTTCTAAAGGAGGATCACCTTTTCTTTTGGTATGTGTTATCTCTTTTATTTTGTTCCAGAGTGTTCTAGGGTTACGTTTAGCTTTTTCTAATTCTGATATTTCGTATGCTGTTTTAAGCTTCTTGAGAAGTTTATTACAATAATTCCGGTATCGTTTGTATGAGATTTGGACGATATCACTGTTGGGTGAGTCACGGGCTTTTTTATGGAATTTATCACGATGCCGAATGCAACGTAATAAACCCGGTGTAATCCAAGGCTTTAGATTTCTTGCTTTTTTAGGAACATTAATTATACAAGTGTGTTTTTTTAGTATTGATTGAACTATGTTTACCAGAAAAGAAGCAGCCATATCAGGGTCGTCCGTGTTAGTGATTTGAGTGAAATCCTGACTTTCCATATCTTTCAGAACATTAGGATAATCTATTTTTGGAATCTTATAAGCGGGAGTCGTCTGTTTCATTAAACGTGGTCCATCCATACATATTAGTAATGGAAGATGATCCGTGATATGGGATTCTAAGACAAGAATACTGGTATATTTATCGGATTTTAGGAGAACATGATCAATACAATTATTAGAGGAGGAGCTCGTGGCTAAATAATAACAGCCGCACAGGTCGATCTTCAAGGTTAAGCAACGCTTGCCTAGGTTGGTCTGTGGATGGGTGACCATCTTAACATAACGAGTTTCCTCCGTGCCTCGGAAAGCACGTTAAGCCGATGGTCCCGGCTGTCATTTGGAGATCTTTGGCAGTCGTTACGGATAGTCAGAAGCCAGTAAATCTGACTCCAGTCTTGCCATGAAGTACCGTGTTACCCCAATTAATGGGTTGTGGAGGTCTGGTAGGCAGCCGCTCTGCGTAAAATACTGGTATTCAGCTAAATCCGGTTTGACTGGAAGCCGACCCCAATATAGTTGGGAAAAGGCTAGGCAGATGATGAGATGATGATGATCAATACAATTATTAATTCTAGTGGGGAGGTAATGTCCAGGTAAGAGACCATGGGTAGCGTTGAGGGTCAAGTAATTACCACTACGGTCATCTGTATTAGACGGCTTAATATCTATATTAGCATCTCCAATAAGATATGTACTGTTACATTTATTAAGTGTTCCAAGAACACTGTCCAGACTATCTAGGAAATTTTCAAAATTTTCTTTAGAGTTTAAAAAGTCTTATTTCATGACTTTTAACTTCAGAAGCAAAGGCCCGTCTTTCGTCAGACTTTTACTGTCTAAAACGTTCCAGGACCGCGGTAAATCTTTCCAACAACATCCCAGGACAGTGCCAGAATTGAGCTTGGATTTATGCCCGGTTAATGGCAATAGGCGTGCCTTCTATAATGTGGGACTTGAACAAACTTTCGCCAGTTATTCTAAACTAGCGACCCGCTCCAGCTTCACACGGGTGCAAAATAATCAGTGTTTCTCTACTGTATTAGGCATGTGTTATACATATAAACCTTCCTCTTGAATAACTCTATCTATTAAACTAATCGCATCAAAATCCGTTTCGTAGTTTTAAAGATGTATGCATATATGTATAGGGACAGACAGACAGCAGGAAGCTACTTTGTTTTATGCTATGTTCGCCTCTGCCTAACCCCTTGAGAATATTTACAGGCTCGAGTTTCTATTTAGATATTAAGTACATAAATAGCCACTTCTAAGCTAATTCCTGTCTGCGTCGCGCTCGCCCTACGTGTCTTGAAAATTTTACAACCTTACTACACAATCATATTGTAAACAAAGTCACCTAAGTTATCTGTGTGTTTGTCCGCAAAAAACTTGAAAGCTACTGAACGGATTTTTATACAGTTTTCACCAATGAACAGATGAAATCATGATTTAAACCTTTTGGATGCTTCATTTATCTATATCTACAATCTGTATACCTATATAAATATATCAAAGGAGGAACTGACTAAGATATCAACGCAGAGCCGAAAGTACAGGACCTAGGAACGTGAAATTTTGCACAAAGTTCCCTTTTATTATAGAGGCGAGCACTTAGAAAGGATTTTCCAAAATTTACCTCCTTACTTTTTGTTGGGAAGGGGAATCATCAGAATGACTTCTCCCGCTCTTACCCCCTAAGGTATAATAGTATCCAAAGTTTGAATAGAGAAACCTACACGGGCAAAGCCGCTGGAAGTAGCTAGTCAAAATAAATAATAAAGATTGTCATTATTAGTTCTTCAAAACTTCAAAATGCAATCTAAGGGGTGTTAAAGTTTTATAAAACATTTTCGCAAATGAAGTCACTTGCAAAGTTCTAGTAAGTACCTGTATAACATGCATATTATAATAAAGGAAACCCGAGAATTTCAAAGATTTGTAATACCCGTGTAAAGCTGGGGCGGGTCGCTAGTTCAGTATTAATTAACGCGTTTGTCAAAGCTAATTGAAGGCTAAAATCAATTAAACTTTGTACGTTGTTGAATTGATTAACATGTGATTTCCGCAAGACGGTTTATTTTTAGCTACTGGTTTAGAAGGGGCAATGTTCTCCATTATAAATATATTTTATCCAGTGACTTTTTGTATTTAGTCAAACATTTTAGTGATTTCTGTTTAAACTTGATACCCCTTAAAAAGGTCTCTTAGAGGTAAATCGTCTAATTATAAGTTGCTGTAGCGATCGGAAAATCGTAAAACTACAGATATCTTTGTTTCAGTTTGCTTCCACCAAAGTAATGTATGTTTTTGTAGGTACCATCTATCATCACGTGTCATAAATAAACAATTGTAGCGACTTTTAAGGCGCCATTTACGAACTAAACATGAAAGTCTGATGGTAGAGTTCTCCGCCCGATTAGAACATAACATAATACAGCAGTCCACAATAATTTATCGGGTGGTTACCCGATGATTTCCGACTGTAGTCTAATCGGAAATCATCGGGTCAAAGGCAGTTGCCTAGATCAAGAAAACATCCGTCTGGTTGAAGCTGTTCCGCATACCTCTACATGAAATGTAAACACAACAGCAGTTAAGTCGACCATCACTGCGGGTGCCTACAAGAGAGGATTACTGGAACAAAAGACGGCTTAACTTCAACACCAATAGTTAATTCAACCGATCCCATATCTCAATATCGAAACCGATTGTGAAACATTGCCTTAGGACATTCGACAATACCCCACCACCTCTATACTTCGGGATCTCAGGGTGGCATGGCGACTGCGACTGTCGCAACCCAGTGCTGGGCATGCCGTCATTGCGGCGGTAAGTCCCCTCTTTGAGGAGTGGTTGGAAAGAGGTCACGGCGTCCTCTCGTTCCGTATGACGCAGGTCCTCACCGGACACGGTAAGTTCGGGAGGTTCCTGCATCGGATCAAGGAGGAAAGGACGCCCGGGTGTCGCCACTGTGTGGACCGCCCGGAGGACACGGTGGAGCACACGGTAGAGGTGTGCCCCGCTTGGGCGGAGCACCGCCGTGTCCTTGTGGAGGCTATCGGCGGCGGTGACCTCTCGCGCCGGGCCCTGGTAGAGGCCATGGTCCGGAGCGAGGAGGGGTGGCACGCAGTCGCCTCCTTCTGCGAAGCAGTAATGTTAGCGAAGGAGGCTGCCGACCGCATGAGGCAACGGAACTCACGCCGCCGCCGCCGCCGAGATCCCGATCCCGATTTCCGACCACCGTAGGCGCGGGCTCGCGGATAGCGAGCGCTGGGTAGCTCGCCGTCCGGCAGTCTGGTAATAATCTGGACCGAGCCTAGTCGTCGACGGCGCGTTCTGTTCCACGCGCGCCTCAAGGAGATGTCAGCAAACTGTAGGGGCCCGGTAGGGCCGAAGCCTCTAGGGAACACGGTATCCGAAAGGTTGTCACCGTGTCCCCCAGATCGATGGTAACGAAGGAACGGGGTAGGGGTTTAGTCAGTAAGAGTCTGACACGCCCTCCCGCTCCGCCCAAGAGTGGGAGAAGTCATTCTGATGATTCCCCTACCGGAAAAAAAAAAAAAAAACCACCTCTATACTTAATCAATCATATTTAAAAGTACAGATGTCGACATATACTGATACAACACTAAAATATAAAAAAAATACCTTGCCACGGGCACAAAATTATAACTACGCCCTTTGACAACCTTGATACCGAAAAAAAGAAAAAAAAACAGGCGTACACGCATACCATTCATATGTCTACACTTCTACAGTTTCCTATACAGGGTTTGACAATTCAATTGACAGGTAGGTATGTATAGAAAAAAGATCTGAGGAACCTTAGGAGTGAGATCGAAACCAGATATCATTCATTCATTGTAATAGTCATATTTGTTACATGTCATAATGAAGTCTTGGAATGTGAAGGCCATTTGACTAGGAACTTAAATGCCATGCCTTTTCGTTGAGGTAGCTTACCAAATATCTTGGGTGTCTATTGTGTGAAAACATCTATGTAAGTGTAATGATATATGTGGGAAACATGAACTTTGGGTTTAATATTGAAGTTGATATATAGATTTGTTTCGCAAAATATTTGGTTGACTGATAGAGAATATCATTAAGTATTTATGCTATATGTAGGTAAGTAGAGATACGTTCATAGGTTGACTTAATCGTCTATGTACCTACCATCATCATATCTGTTGCGTCACAACCTCAGGAATTTGGGAATCAACGTCAGACACTAGTTATCTGGTATTCATGCTGAACTGAGGCCAGCCATCGGGCACACAACTGTATTTTATGCTTCTATTTATTTCTTGTTTACTTGACTGCTATGTTTGACTTGTGTTGTGCCAAGTAAAATGATTTTCTATCTTTCTTTCTATTTTTCTTTCTTTGTATCCATCTTTCGTCCTTTCTTTCTTTCTTTCAGTACATTCATTGTACCTAGATAAAGATTAATTTAATATTTCATTGAATTTACGTATTGTACGTTCATTTTTTTGTAGGTATTGATTTTCAATTCTTTAAAAATCTACGAATTAATTTGGTTTTCCGAAATATTTCTCTGATCGAATATCTAATTTAAAAGTAGTTTTAAAGTCAGTAGTCCCATAAAGTAGCTGACAAGAATTATTATTTATGAAGAAAACAAGCTAATTTGATAACATGAGAGAGACAATTCCAATCAAATAATTATGTAGATTTTTATTTGTAGGTATGCCTTTTTATACCCGGATTTAGAAACAAAACTCGTCTAACGGGACGACAGGTAGGTATCGCACCGTCCAGTTCTGTTATCTTAAATACGGCACCTATACATTTATAAATAGCCTCTAAAATGGAATACTAAACTCATCTGTCTACACATATAAAAACCGATTGCTGTTTTTTAGACCCGCTGAAACTCAAGACACAGTGACCGATTTGTTTTGTTTTGTTTGCCATCAAGGCAAGGCTTAAAAGAACAATTTCTTATTTTCTTTGACATTTTAACTTTTTAATCAACATTAAAACTAGTTTGTACTCGTGTAATACGTTTCCCCTTGAACAGAATCAACAGATTTCTAATAGCTAGACAAGTGAAGACAGTTTCTAGACAATAATATATACGAGACAATTGGCTGCACCGTGAATCATCGAGGAGAAGCAGACGACGGTATTCAATACAATAGGTTAATACGCTTACAAATACCGGCGCAATTGGTTACATCGTCTAGCAGAAGACGCTATTCTGAGTGTTAGGATAGTAGGATTAAGGGTTAAGTTCGCGTGTTGAGATCCTGGATATAATTTAATGCACACAGTTCGATTGTTCCAGACACCTTGAAGCTTTGATTGGAGCATGTTGCGATAGAGAACACTGAACGGCTTCGCGGACGTACTGTCTAACAAAAGCGCGCTAATGAGGAAACCATGTACACAACACGGCCGATTGAGAGAACGCGCTGATTGAGTGAAAGTAACCACAGAGTACTGCAGACACAGTAACGGCATGTTGTGACACAATAGGTACAACAACTGGTAACACAAAAGTCTCATAAAGGCTCTGTGAACTTGGAGAAAACTGGAACGCGTAGTATTATTGCACGTTAGCAAGGTGAATTTTAATGTTATTGGTGAGTTTTGTTACGATTTTTGTTATGGCTAGGTTCGCGTTTGACCAGTATCTCACCGGATTGTAAGCGATGATGTGGCCGACGACAGAACACGCTTGCACACGCCACAATAAGTAATGTAGAATTTCCTTGTAGAGTTAGGTCAACAGAGCCATACCAAAAAAAGCACTAGCGTTATATGGTGGACATTTCACTCATACGTTTAACGTTTGAGAACACATTCATTGTGCATACAGCTAAGGGTAGAATTCTCGGCTAGAGTTTGTGTTTCCTAAAAGCTACTATCTAGGGCAATATAATCCAAGAGTGAATAGGTTACTTCTAGACAAGCATACTTCATCTTCGACAATACTACCACTTAACATCGGGAGAAGTAATGGTCAAATGCGAGCAATAGTAAAAAGTACCAGATATTACACAATACGAACAAAACATAGTGGTGATTGATCACCTTGGGTTGTTAAATTATTTTCTGAAGCAAATTGTAGTACGTACCGTACCAAACATAGATAGATATGTTGTAACAAACAATCATAAGAAAAAAACACAAGTATTGAACTTTAAAAGTTACTTAGACATAATTGATTCAGTTCCACTCTTGCTTAAACTAAAGATAAACTATTCGGTACAAACAACTATTGTTTGCCTTTAAACTCAGTCGCAACAGATATAAATGGAAATCAATTCGATTGGTGTTTAGTTGCACCAAACTTCGGTAGTTTGAGTTCGAATACAAGTCGTTGCAACATTTGCAAAGTAACTATGTTTAATATTTGTAGATGTACGGACGTGTTTTAGTGTTTACTCATCTTGCTAGCTGTTGCCTGCAACTTGGTTTGCATATAAACTTTAAATCTGATGTTGAAAAGAAATCATTGAAATTGAGCTTTGAAATTTTTTCACTTTTATTTGTGCGGTTTTTCGTATTTCTTGCTTATCGATCAATTTAGTAACGTTCAATTTTCAACTTGGCCTTTTAATATTTTTTATCTTGCGATTATTTAGGTAATATTCATCATCTTCCCGGTCCTTGCTCCATATATCATCGCTAGGGGTCAGGTAATGTCATTTTTTTTTTAAGTCTATACTGTCAACCACCACCTGTGGTTGTCCTATGTCTTCTTATTTTGGTTTCTAGGACATGCAGATTTCCTCACTATATTTTTTTTCACCGTGTTGAGAGCAGGGGAGATAAAAATAGGTTGCGAATTTAAACCCAGTCTGGCGATTTTGAACCCGCAAACTATTGTACCACCACTGTTTTCGTATCCAAAGATAGGTAGGAGAGGTGTAGGGATTCATACTCTCTTAGTAACATGCGATTGTTTATACAATATTTCCTCATCTTCCTGTCCTTGTTCCTTTTAATATTTATTATTCATTAAAATAATTACCTAAATAAAAGTACTATAGTTCGTCCAAGGAAATTATCTAGCATAATATCCTGATAAAACCAGCCAGCGTTATAGTACCAAGCAGAAAAATACTTAATAAATATTAATGTCATGTCGTAGATCTTAACGGCTATAAGAAGTGGCAAGACTGTAATTAGGACAACATCTCATCACATTTAGAAGATTCCATTACCATTATTATAACTAGCGACTTAGCGTTACTATGTGCAAAACTTCAGTAAATCTTTGCTTCAACCTTTTCCGTCATATTGTTACATACGCTCAACTCTAATAAGTATTAATTTTCAACTTGTATATTTTAAGTTAATTTTAGAGAGACAATTTGTACTAAAATATTTTGAAATATTTAGTAAAAACACAATTTGTAGGTACTAAAATATTTACATATTTAGAATTAAATACGTTACACATGTAGTGTCTTAAAAGGGTAGCCTTTTAAGACTAGAAGCGCTGGCCTCCCAAATTTGACCCATTTCGATACTTCTTTTACTTCTTGTTCTGGTTAATATTTTATTATGCATAAATTTACAATATTTTCTGACTTATTATGAAACCCCGTGTAAACAATAATCATCACATTTCATAAAAAGAAAACAATCAATTGTGATCTATACTAATATTATAAAGAGGAAAACTTTGTTTGTTTGATTGTAATGAATAGGCTCAAAAATTACTGGACCGTTTTTAAAACTAATTTCACCATTCGAAAGCTACATTATCCACGAGTAACATAGGCTAAATTTTATTCTGGAAAAAAATAGGGTTCCGTAAGATATTTAGGTTTAGGTGTAGAAAATCAACAAGAAAAGTTACTTATTTTGCGTACGCTGCCTAAACTGTACAAGATAGAACCATAAAATGTTCTAATTAATTGTAGATCATATAAATATCTACAAAAAAGTCCGCGACACACTATACCTATCTATGTCGAGTGAGGCACAATAACCATTTTTTTTATTTAAAAATCTTGAATTTTTTTGGACTACATTTAAACGCATTTATTTTACTCATGCTATTAACCCTTATCAAAATAAATTATTTTATCACTAAGCACAGTTTATGTAGATAATATTTGGTCTTTAAATGATTAAAATTGGACGTTTGGTTTTGAAGTTATGGCAAAATTAAAATATTACGATTCCTGCAGCACGGTCTGTTGCGAAATCTCTTTCTTATGAATTGTGCTATCATAGTATAGGTAGATAGAATTGATTTGAGAAATTGTTCACAAAGGGCATCTGAAGGAACATGGTGGGCGTTTAAAATGGCACCAAAGGTTGCAATTGACCATGTTTGACCATCAATAATGTGAAGTCTGCTGAGTAAAAATGCACGCACTCAAGAGTTAATTTAATTCATAAATTGCAAAGTTAACTCTCGGTAAAGAAGGTAGTACCCGCGGAAAAAAAACACCGTATGATGTATTAAGGCGTCAGTCAAATATAACCCCAAGTAAAAAATCTGCCTAAATAAACGGATAATTTAAATAACTAAAAACGTCGGGAATCGCTTTGTGACTAATGACACCTAAGAAATGTCTACACGACAATAGGAGGCTTAAGAATGTCTTTCTCACGATAGCAGGTTTGTTCCATTGGCAGGGCAAGAGGAGGTCTTGCCCCATACATTGACCCAAACTAGGGCAGTAGGATTCAGATTCTGACGCCAAAACAGTATGGCGGTGCTCCGCCCAGCAGAGTAGACTTCGACCGTAACGTCTGCCGTGTTTTCCGGGCGTTCTGCAGAATGGTGACTTGGCCTTTTCTTCCTGCCGAATCCAAAATATCTACCTCTCGAAACACTCATGTTCGGTTAGTACTTGCATAATGCAGAAAGTGAGAACGCCATGACGCCTCTATAGTTACTCTTTAAAGAGAGAATATACAGAAGTACCTAATAACTGGCAACTGAAGGAACATGGTGGAATTTAGTCCGCAAAAGACCACTTTCTCCACCTAGAGCTCCTACTACTCACCTAAAAAGCTCACATAAAAAAGAGGCAAATACTAAACCTTCTATTGACTTCAGGATCAGCTTTGTGCTTACCATTCATATATTTTGACAACTAAAAACTACTTTATGCACTTTTTCCAGCCTACATAAGTAAGTGCTATTTACACTTACTTAGTGGTGCTTTTTTTTTTGGAAGGAGAATCATCAGAATGATTTCTCACGCTCTTGGGCGGAGCGGGAGGGCGTGTCAGACTCTTACTGACTAAACCCCACCCCGTTCCCCTTCGTTTCTTCGATCTGGGGGACACGGTGAGAACCTGTCGGATTTTCCGTGTTCCCCAGAGGCTTTGGCCATACCGGGCCCCTACAGTTTGCTGACATCTCCTTGAGGAGCGCGTGGAACAGAACGCGCCGTTGACGACTAGGCTCGGTCCAGGTCATTACCAGATTGCCGGTCGGCGTGCTGCTCGCCGTCCGCGAGCCCGCGTCTACGGTGGTCGGAAATCGGGATCGGGATCTCGGCTGCGACGCTCGCGGTCGGCAGCCTCCTTCGCTAGCATTACTGCTTCGCAGAAGGAGGCGACCGCTCACCACCCCTCCTCGCTCTGGACCATGGCCTGTACCAGGGCCCAGAGAGGTCGCCGCCGCTGATAGACTCTACAAGGACACGGCGGCGCTCCACCCAAGCAGGGCACACCTCTACCGTGTGCTCCACCGTGTCCTCCGGGCGGTCCACACAGTGGCGACACCCGGGCGTCCTTTCTTCTTGATCCGATGCAGGGACCTCCCGAACTTACCGTGTCTACTTAGTTGTGCTTGGAATTCATTCAAGGTTGACATGATTTTTTTGGTCAGCAAATAATTTTAAAATCGTACATCTTTGTTAAACCGTAATAATTATAGACTAGAGACATATGTACATAAACAAACGCCTTTATCCAAGGAGTAGGTAAATATTTAGTTTTATTAATCACCAACTGCTGCAACCCTCACTTATTATTTCTGCTTCGTTGATGTTCGTAAGCTTATCGGCGTTTTCATCTTCATGGTGACCCATTATGTGGACTGGTGACCCTTTATGTGGATCGCCCTGAGAACACGGTGGAGCATACGGTAAGGGTGTGCACCGTTTGAACGAGGCACCGCCGTGTTTTTGTGGGGGTCATCGGTTGCAGCGACCTCTCGCACCAGGCCCTGGTCTAGAGCAGGGTGGAGTGGCAGGCGGTTGCCTCCTTCTGAGAAGCAGTAATCCAGCCAAGGTGGCGGCCGCATGGATGAGGAAATGCCCTTCACGCCCCAGCGTTGAGGAAATAAGATTCCGACCCCGATTTCCAGCCACCGTAGAAGTGGGCTTGCGGACGGCGAGCAATGGGGCGCCGTCCGACCATTCGGTAACCAAATATCTACACCGAGACCGAGTCAACGGCGGGTAGTGTTCCAAGCGTGCCTCATGGAGATGTCAGCAAAACCATAGAGACCCATCAGGGTCGCCAAGCCTACTGGGGTCATGGGTTCGCTTCTGAAAGGCATTCTTGGGGCCCTGAAACGCAAGGCAAAGAAAGAACATAGGAGTGTGTTTTGGTCAGTAAAAGTCTGACACGCCCTGATGCGTCAGCTAAGAGCGGGAGAAGTCATTGAATTATGTCCCAACTAAAAAAAGAATGAAGTTAAACTGTTTTATGTGAAAGTAAAATGAATGAATTGGATGCTTTCGGAATTATTCGCAAGTGTAGAATTTATTGGTTACTTTTGTGCAGTTTAACGAACTTGACGCAGACGAAGTCGCGGGCAACAGCTAGTTTATTATATTTTTAACACAGTTGCTCGTAAAGCTGATGTAATTCCACCGGTTTTAGACATGTAAAGCGGGTCATAAAAAACGCGTGTGTTATCAAAGCAAATAGTTAAGTTATAGGCCATACAAATTCCATAACAGCATTATTTGCCATTTCGCGCGCGGTGATTAGTTCGAAATTTGAATCATCATCTGCCTAGCCTTTTCCCAACTATATTGGGGTCGGCTTCCAGTCAAGCCGGATTTAGCTCGAAATTTGAATAACCTCATCATTTTATCATTTGTCATATTTTATCACTTTTTGACTTTTTTTGTAATTTTTTGTGATTATTTGTGGTTTTTAGTCATTTTTTGTGATATTTGTAATTTTATGTCACTTTTTGTAATTTTTTGTCAACTTTTGTGATTTTTGTCACTTTTTGTCATTTTTTGACATTTTTGTCACTTTTTGTGATTTATTGTCATTTCAGTCATTTTTTGTCACTTTTTGTGATTTATTGTCATTTCAGTCATTTTTTATCATTTTTTGTCATTTTTTGTCATTTTTGTCAACTTTTGTCATTTTTGACACTTTTTGTCAACTTTTGTCACTTTTTTGTCACTTTTTGTCACTTTTTGTCACTTTTTGTCACTTTTTGTCATTTTTTGTCAACTTTTGTGATTTTTTGTCATTTTTGTCACTTTTGTCATTTTTTGTGATTTGTTGTAATTTTCTGACATTTTTTGTCACTTTTTGTCATTTTTTGTTACTTTTTGTCATTTTTTGTCACTTTTTGTCATTTTTTGTTACTTTGACATTTTTGTCATTTTTTGTGATTTGTTGTGATTTTCTGTCATTTTTTGTCATTTTTTGTCACTTTTTGTCACTTTTTGTCATTTTTTGTCACTCTTTGTCATTTCAGTCATTTTTAGTCATTTTCGTAATTTTTTGTAATTTTTGTAATTTTGTCATTTTACCAAACAATATTTGCGTTCGATTTCTTTGGCGCTAAACACTAAGATGTTCCTCACACAATAAGTGCGCAGCAATTTTAAAATGAAAATGTTTTTAAATGTTTTTTTTTTTCTGTTTCCTCGCAAATGTGTTAAAAAACGTCGTACGATATACGTGCGTATTGGTTATAACATGCTCGGCTCAGTTACGCCCTCGCCTTCGGCTCGGGCTGAAATTCCGCCTCGCATGTTATAACCATCATTACGCACTAATATCGTAATGTACTATTATAGAACAACAACATCAAAATGGGTCAAATTTGAGACACCCGCGCTGCTTATAGTATTAACCTAAAACGAATAACAATATAAACAATTTGACATTTTTCACGCACACGTAACATAGCTGGGAAAGCTTAATTGTTCGTATTTATTACACACGCACATTCTCACGACTTTGGTCTTAATTTTTATATATATTGCAGCTTATTACATAACAAATTGCTTAATAAAAATGTTTTATTGCTTGAATATTAATTTGTTGTTTATTGCTCAATCAATATTGTAATTAATAGGGTTTTGATTGCGGTAGTTACTATTGTTAACAGAGTCAATCAATTGAACTCTATTACTTTTATAACAAGCTGCATTTGTGACTTCAAGATTGGCATTATTGAGGCTTTTTCAGTTTGAGGAAGAGATATATTTTTATTACAGAATTCTTTGCAAATTCAACATCGCAATACTCATGTCTTGCGATGTTGGTGTGCTCACAAACAAGTAAACTCATACATATAAACAGGCACCTAGACCCGAAATAACTAGAAAACCTGTAAACCATACAAATATATGTTCTTTGTCCTTTCGGAAATCGAACCTGCGACATTCAACACTGTAGTACTGTAGTCGAAACTGCGGTTAGAAAAACGCGCTCACCATCCAAGGACGGATTGAAATTAGAAAGGTCACCTTTGTTTGGTCGCTGGGTTACATCCGTCTAGCCCATGCTTCAAGCACTATTATCACATCACACATCATCTCATCATCACAATCTCAGCCAAAACACGCCCATTGCTGGACATAGGCCTCCCCCAAGCGTCGCCACAATGACCGGTCCTGTGCGTCTCGCATCCATCAGATTCCCGCGACCCTCGTCAGGCCGGTCCACCTTGTGGGAGGCCTTCTAACGCTGCGTCTTTCGGTACGTTGCCGTTACTCCAGAACCTTCCGTCCCCATCGACCATCCGTTCTACGAGCAATGTGCCCTGCCCACTGCTACTTAAGTTTGGTGATTCTTCGTGCTATGTCGGTAACCTTGGTTCTCTTGCGAATATCTTCATTTCTGATGTGATCACGCAATACTAACATCACACACTTAATCTTAATGAGCTCCTTGTCTGCAAATTATAATTATGCACACATGGTTTGTATTGGTTTATGCTTCCATGCTTGTAATACTAATCTGGACTGATACATATTAGTGGTCTAATTTAATTATGTGTTTGTTTATCTACTACCTATACAAAAATCTCGTGTCGCTGTGTTTATTATCGAAGTTTTCCATATGTCTTTTTTTGTGTATTTTTTGAATTGCAAGATAAGTACAAGGCAAGTGTTATTTCCAGTGTAGGGGAACGAAATCTTTTTAAAGAAATATAAATAAAAACATATTTGCCCTTTACTTTCTAAGTCTGTAGTCTGTATCAAACAATGCCTATCACGTTACGAGACACCCAGATCCGAAACAACCATCTGTAAGCCATACAAATATTATTCCCATGTTATGTAAAAACATCATTACTACAGGGTCATTACACGATATAAATCAATAACAAATGTGTCGACATTCTTATCGACATAAGTCTAACATGTTTCGTTTGTTTTTCTCTGACGGTGTTAGGTAGCATTCCGTTCTGAGCGACCGCGACCTGCGACCGCGATCCACTGACTGCTTAGTATGGATTTGTATGGTCGCCTGCAGTCCTAGCCAAGTTATGACCGTTTCGGCTTGGGTCTCTTTTTACAATCGGTAACACCTCGGCGTAAACGATACTTATTTTAAAAAACGATAAGTTGGTAATTTCGACGAAATTGTACTGTAACTACCATTTAAACCATAAAACTACAGGATGTAGCGATAAACATTGCAGAAACGATGACATGTCATTCTATCATTTTAAAGGATGTGACTTTGGCTACGAATTTTCCATTCGTTGCTTCTGAACACGTGACTTTACGTTGAGAAGAGACGTTCTTATAGCGTTAACGATTATAGATTTTATCAACTTAGCTAAGCCTTAGCTAAGATTTCCTGGTAACTAAACTGTTGTCTTTATTATATTCTGTTTAGTATCACAATTGTTTAATTATGTATAAGTAATTTAGTCAGCAACAAAGAGGTAATCTGGCATCTGTCATTTAAATGTTGTATTTACCTGTAATTGACAAATATATTAGAACAGTACGTAAGATCTTAATTATGTACGAGTATGTGTATTTTATGTGTTATAGGTGATCCTAATAAATAAATTAAAATTATTCTATAAATTACCCTTGTACCTATTTTCTGTCTCCTTTTTCTTTTCTAATTCTTTTGTGTGTACATAAACTGTTAAATAAAATAAATAAGTCTGTTAGTTAGTAGATCTCCATACAAATCGGTCGCGGGTCGCGGTCGCATAGAAGCGAATAGATACTACTTTTATTCCGTAGGTAAACATTGTGGTACATTTATTACAACGTGGATGATTTAGTTGCCTTCCCGATTCCGTAGTACATGGTCGTGACTAATGATGTACATTTTAGGCTCTTTCTCTTTGTTTTATGTGTGAGTAGATTTGTATGTAACATATTATTATGTATTATTGCCTGACAGAGCTTTTGACCGACAGAATCAGCAACATCATTCTAGATTTAAAAATCTTCTATAAGTGGGTTGTCAACTAACTCCTCCTTAATGGCGATTTACGGCCGATACCAATAACCTATCTATCTCCAGTTTTGCCATCCTGGTGATAGTAAAACAAATGATACAATACAAAATTATACAGGTTTTCTGTTGTTTCATTTGTTTTTATATCTCCAGTATGTGAAAGATAGGTTATTGGGTTCGTCTGTTAAAAGTAATTTTGTGTGTGTATTTCAATGGGTTCCTGCATTATATAAAAATACAATTGGATCCAGTAGGTGGCGCTGAAATCTAAAAAAAAAACTGTCAAAATTCCGCAAGCATAATTGGTAGGTATATATTTGTGGCTTCTACTCAGTAAAATCTGAAATCAACACGTGGAGGAAAAAATTACATTTCATTAAGGAAAAAGCTTAGAATCACAAAAAAATATTATTTTCTATTCAAACTATGAAAGCTTAAAGCTTTCATAGTTTGACCCAGCTCAACTTTTTTTTTAATAGGTAAACATTAACTTTAGCCTTCCGTCTCCAGGTTCAATGGACCGACCAAAAGTCACTTGTGTTCCTTCACTTTCCGTTTGCGTTCCAGGGCCATGGTAAAGATCTAGCTCAAACATAAACTCATCCGCTATAAAAAGCATCAAATAAATTATATTACTGTCCAATATAACAAAGATGCGCTGTATGTCTCAAAAGTGTATCTTACAAAAAAGCCCATTGCCTGTAGATAAAATTCGCCACTCCGCCGCCTAACTGCCGATGATAACTTATTCTAAGCCCATTTTAGCCGAAATATATGGTTGATTTAACTCGTTTATTCCGGGAAAGAACTTCCCATGCTTAACGATTAGATACACCAACGAAGATAGGGTAATGCTGGAGTTATTCCGAATTCTTACGCATTTTTTCTTGTTCTAAATTAAACCGCCTTTAATTAAAATTATCGAACGCTTTAAAATTTATGCTGAATTACATTCCGAACGCATCAACAACGCCTACCTGAAATTCTATAAACGCCTACCCACATTCTCATAAATAACCAAACTTAATATATTCCTTAGCCTACAGAATTCCTTAATATATTAATATTATAAGCAACCGGAACCCAAGGAGAGGAAAGTAGGCCAATTAGGACGTGTATCCGCAAACAAAAGGGAAATCTGATACGCGAATAATAAATCCGAGTTTCATAGTTGATAAGTGTGCCACGTGCCGATAATTGATTTCGCGCCTCTGATAACTGTAATGTATTGAGTATCCGAGATAGCTGGGCTCGGCGGACACGTCCCCAAGTTCCGGACAACTCGCGACGTGCCGCGAATGTTGCCAACTCGATCCGTTAAAATTACCAACGCTATCAATAGCACAAACAATGCTAAGGTCTCGGTCAAAGTTTTCCTTTGACTGCTTCGTTTGTTATTCAGGACAATCACTGTTTAGTGGGCTACCGTTAACCTGGTTACATTCCTATCGCTGAGAATTTTGAGCTACTTAATCAACTCCAGTCTCTCTCGCTGTGAACAACGTTAAACTTCCAATTCATTAATATGAACTCCTAACTCTATAATAGCAGAATTTGCCTAACAACATAATAGTGAACTTCCAATCATATAAGGGTTTTCAATTAATTAACTGTGCTCTCTAATTCGGTGGAGTTGCGAGGCGATGCATTAAATCGCGCTCATCCGCACAAGCTGCATAGAAGCTCGCCTTAATTGCAAAGAGCGGCGTCAGCTAAGATTTACCAATTAAGGGAATCGGAAGCGGAACACTTGCCCAGTCAGCGGCGCTCAGCGCAGCCGAGCGTGGACCAGCCAGGCCTCGCAGACCAAAGCCACACATGCTTCTATTAACAACTAACGATCGTAACCAAATAAAACGCTGAAGGGATTCCTCATTTGAATTTTTTTGTGAAGGACACAGCCCGCTTTTGTTTGGGACGTAAAACATTTTGTCCCAAATATGTCGCGTTAAAATTTATCAGGCACATTATTTTATGTTCCTGTGTACTAGAAAAAAGAACATTTTAAACGTATCAGTAATTTATCTTCCCACGTAATTTGTAAGAGTCAACTGTGGGAAACGGATTACTTAATGTTTTGTTGCTGAGCAATCGGTCACGCGATGCGACAAACTTTACACACATTACTTCTTGTATATTATCTTATTGAACACGTTGAACCTTTTCAGGAAGAATGTCACAAGCGACAATTTGCTTTTTTTTGCAAAAAGGTTTTTTGTCTTTCCTAATTAAAAAGTATTCATGACAATTTAATAAGAAGTATTTTAATAAGCCCGTTTTTTTAAAGGAAACATATATTTTGTAATAAATGATTTACTTTCTTTTTCATAGTGTCAAGTCACATCCAGTTAGGTAAGTTTAGGTCCGCTTATGTTGGTTTATACGTTAACTTGTTTACTTGCCCTGCTAGTTGAAGCAGTGTATCGAACAAACTTTTGTCCATTAAAGTTTGTATACATCCCTTTTTAATCTATTCACATAAAATACACATCGATTATACGATGTCTGACTTTTAATTTATCTATATTTTTTTTAATTCTTATGAAAGTGAATTCTGTGATTCTAATGAGAAATCGAAGAAAAACTCAAAGCTTAAACACTATTTTTACTAAAAAGAAAGAAAACCTCTTGCTGTAAAAACCAAAACTGTCGCTTACGACATTCTTCATAAAGTGGGTGCATATATCATCATATCATCTCTTGACTATGTGTACCCCGCTAGGTCACATATATTTCCCTTTATTTTTGGGTGCCAAAACATTAAACTAACCCCTACCGTGTTCTTTCAGTTCCCCTTTACGTTCCAAGGCCGTGGTCCCTCATTCTAACAATCCTCCAGCAACTAACCAAACCCGGTAACAACTGGCCATAAAATAAAAATAAAGAAACTTTAAATAAACTCTGTCTAAAGTCCTTTAGACAACGATAAAATTTTCTTAAGAAATTCTAGAGATGAAGACAAATCGATATCTTATCTCAATGAAAATTATGTCTGACATAAAATTACGTTGTCCTAAAAACGAATAAACTTTTTACATAAATTGCTGACGACAATAGCTATTTAGAATAATAATTGCTAATTCATTTCATTGTTGCCAAAAAAGTAATTTCATAATGACGAATTTTATTGCGAAAGTGGGAAAGGCGAAAAGTAACTCGTTGCCGAAGACGACCTTTTCAGGGTCCACCAATATAATTTTGTGAATATAAGGACCGGAGTTTGATTGTATGAAGAATCCTACTTATGTGATGTATAGATGTTTGTTGCTTTCACGCATAAACTTGGATTTCTTCTTTTCTAATCATGGATTTCTACGACATTTGGTATACGCGTAGACCATGTGCTTGAAAAGCATATATAGCAAGCAAAAACCTATATTTTTATCCCGGAAGTATGTTCCCTTGGGATAATTTTCCACTATCACGTGGGCGAAGCCGCTGTCAGCAGCGGGAATAGGGAAATACTTCTTTCGAACTTTTCCAAATTCTTTGAAAGTAATCCTAATTTATTTCATTTCCTCTACTCTCAAAACGGTGATGGAAAACAGCGTGGAGAAACTGGCTTATGTTAGAATCTGAAATTCGAAGACATGTGACATATACCAATCTGAACAGGACCCGCGTGGTGGATCACAGTCCCCTCTCCTAGGGAGGAGGCCTAAGAAGTAGCAATGGGAACATTATTTGGCTGATTCGGTTTATCCTTCACAGTAGTATGCAATAAAAATACACTGCAAAGGAACAAAGGTAAATTAAATAAGAAAAAATAAAGACACCACGTTTTTACGTGATTCTTTTACGTCACAGGAGAAAATGTCCCCATCTTTCAAGGGAATAACATGCCTTCCCGTTAACTGAGCATCTACTTGACTATGTTCTGAGAAACGTAAATCTCTGAGGAGAATATCCAATTAAAATGCTCAAGGTTTACAAGTAAAGGGAGACACGTATAACTTAGAAATAAGCTAGAAAATAAAGAGGTACAAAGCTGCTGAAAAGCCGTTTTTTCTTGGCGATACTGCCGCAGTGTTATTAAATAAAGTCAGGGGAAACCGTAGTAACGAGTTTTAATTAGGTCTCATTTTTTATGATCTATGATATGACTAGTGCTTGACTGTGATCCTGCTATGCGAGCAGTGATGTTATCATTTATGGTGAAGCGCACTAGTTTCTTAAGAGCCTATTCACTCTAACCTTGAAGACACACTAATTATAATCGAACGGGAATACCACTGCAGGTTTATTGTTCCAGTTCTTCGATATTAAACGCTAGTCCGAACCGTAGGGGTGTCAACAACGTAAGGGTGGACAGCGGGCACTCGCCGTACCTCGGGATGTCTGGTGGTGGAAAGGTGCTGGCGAAGGCAGAATAAAGTCATATATCCTGCGCATGCTCTCAAAAATCCATCCTATAGAATAGCATTACCTTAATAAGGTTTGTGGTAAGAACTCTTATATTTAGTAAACACTTCTTGAATGGTTATTATTTCTAAAAAACTGCCTACATAGACATTATATTTAGCTAATTTCACAATAATAATTAATTTAAATCTTGTGTTTTAACTTTAAAATATAGACATTATTAATGCATATACAAACGTGTCTTAGACTTACCTATACTTGAATTTTGTTGACAAACTTGGAGGTAAATGTAAAGGACTGTTGAAGCGTTTTAAGTTTAAAATGACACTGGATATTGAATCAAAATCCAATTATTATTGTCTACGAAGCAAAAGCCGTACTCGGAGGCTATATTAAGCGCCCGCTCGTTAACTTACTACTAAACTAAGATAGCTTTACATTTTAAAAAGATACTATAAAGATGGCACTAAAAGATTCATAAGATGATAAAGTATCGCTCTCTTAAAATTGTGCATAAAAATGGCTTATACATTTACACTTCAAAAGCTGTATATTTTGCTTGTGAGCGTTACGATAATCATAGCAAATCATAACTTTAAATTAAACAAGAAATTTTAATTAAAGTAGAAAATTACGTAAATGCGGTACTCATAAAAACTTACATCCTTTAAGCCGATAGCGTCTTATCGTAATACTCTTAGTCGGCCATTACAGTACAATCTAATACCGTCTGACTGTTCCACGTCGATTTAGAATTCCGTGTGTCCTGGAGCGATAAAGTCGCCGGCCCTAATAACTGGTATTATTAGCTAGTCAGCGCAGTTATAACTGGACTAGCTCCACTTGCGACAATATGTACGCCTTTAATTGAATGTCCGCTCTTTATCTTAGTTATAGTATTCAGAATAATCTACTGAAAGCCAAGATACTCTATCGCTGTAATTTACTTTACTAAATTATCCGTTTTCTCTACTTTATTTACGTATAACAATGTATATTAGAAACTCGAGCAAGGTTTGATTTATAGCGGGAACAGTGTATCAAAGACCACAATACATTGCCGATACCTCGAGGTTTGTACATGTCTGCAATCTACAGTGGAATGATTAATTTTCCTGCTCCGTGCACACACACAGGGTTGCTTTTCAATCGCCTCAAAATCCTACAGGAGATCTGTGTGTGCATGTTTACAATAAGTGTAATATTGTGATGTCGGGCTAGTTCTCTGTGGTGTCGGATACAGGTGTCGCGATGTGCAATACGCAATAACCCTGTGTCGGGAGCACGAATTGCCCCAAACTATTTGTGGTCCAAAGTTTGGAATGAGCGTGCGCTCCGCTCGAACATTTTGCTACATTGCATGAATGTTTTGGATACGGTATTCTGTGATGACGTGAACATAGAATAAGCATGCTTTTAGAACTAATCGTTGCTAAAAGACACATTGGTTATTGATATTATGTACAATAGCGGTACACAAATTAACTAAAAGCTTGGAATTCAGGATTGTTCGAGAAAATGACCGCGATTATGGAATATAAACTGGCTCCAACAAAAGCGGTAGAAGATATTTTCTGATATATCATATAAAAAAAACTGATTGCCTTGTTGTTTCTACCAGTAAACTTTTTGTTCTTGTAAATTTTTTTTTCCAGTACTGTAGCTAAATTAACCCTATCAATACCCGCGAAACGAGACACAATAGTAAGACAATAACAGCGTGGTCCAATGAGACCGGTCGGGGATTCATGAATTAAAAACCGTATAGGTAGGTGTCTAAGCTGTCCCATTTTCAATTAACAACCTACGTTTTTAATTTATGCGTAAGCCTCTTTGATATTTTAAAATCTATGTTCTTCGAATATTACAGATTCTATAATTGGAAAGTATGAAAGAAATAAGATTCTCTTTGGGTCCGGTAATTGAGTGATACGTAATGGTCCCGCGAGGCGTCGGCAAATAGCCCAACTTAAACGAACCAATCATGCGAATGATCTACTTTATATACTTAGTGTAACGACTTCTTATTTAATTTAATGGTTATACGTTATTATAGCGTTTAGTTCATTTCAATATGCAGCTTTTATATCTATGTATATAAAAGGAGAAACTGACTGACTGACATATCAACACACAGTCGAAACTACCGGGCATGGAACGTGAATTTGTTCACTAGTTTGGTTTATAATATATGTTGTAGGCGAACACTAAGAGAAAATTTTCCAAAATTCACCACCTAAGGAGAGGAAACGGAGTTCGAAATTTGTATGAAACCCTTCTTCCAGGCGAGTGAAGCCGCTGGCAGAAGCTAGTCTATACTAATATTATAAAGAGGTAAAATTTGTAAGTTTGTAGGTTTGTATGTAGGGGGTAATCTCTGGAACTACTGGTCCGATTTGAAAAAATATTTCAGTGTTAGATAGCCCATTTATCGAGGAATGCTATAGGCTATATACCATCACGCTACGGTCCACGAGAGCGGAGCAGTAACGAATATTGCGCAACCAAACGCGAAACCGCAGGGGACAGCTAGTATTAAATATAAGTGGCCAAGAAACCTACATTTTTGTAATAACGCTACTAACCCTGTCTACTTCTAAGTCACCTTTTTCAATATCCGGCAACGAAAACATGTAGGCACAGGGACCACGCGCCAAAGAATTTATAGAGCCAATATTCCCTTTTATTATGTTCTAGCAAAAGTACGAACTCCACACAATAATAATAATTAATTAATTTGCATTTATTACGGCACACGTCCGATAAGTTTTTATTACGTTTGGACCCAAAAATTAAAGCTAACACACATTTACTAATTTGATGTGCGAGTTAGAGACATTCGTGCCAACTGTTTTAGGGAACTGTCGTTAGACGCAGGGTTGCCGAGTATATTCATAAACGGTATTTTGAGGTCTTGTTAGAATATAAAAGGGGCTCAGTATTTCATACATCTGTAGGTAGATTCTGAACAAAATTTCACGGGTTCCACGTTAACTTTGCTCGCTTTTCTCATATGAACTGAAGAGAGAAGCGTATTTAAAATGTTTCGCTGAACTGAGATAAGGTTCAATATGCTGTCCGGTATTTTGAGCAGAGTTATGTGGCAAGCGTGTGCAAAATACAGGCGAACGTACCGGCGATAAAGGGTTAGGTCCAAACTTATGGCCGCGCACCGGTTGAATGAATAGTGCTCTTAATTGCCACCCGGCTTTGTCGATGGCTTTCCACTTTTTAGGACGCCATTTCCGAAGGGGCGGAAATTGCAAATCGTATGAAGTATTTCGTTCAAATTAAATTAACTCCGAAATAAATTGTATTGTACTCTGTTTGTATCTGTGTTGCGAGATTTTATTGCGAAGCCTCACTTTTCTGGTTTAATTTAAATGGCTCTCATTTCTAAAAGTCTAGTTAATGGTTCTTTTATTAAAATATCAAGTAGATAGACAGTTAAATGAAGCGATTGTTCAGCCTAAATGATTTTACGAACATTTCAATCATATATTAATTTATTTGACAATCACTATGATAAATACATATTAGGTAATGTATAACTTCAGAACCAATCAACGTTTAATAGAGCGTGGAACGTTTAAATTAAGTTTAGAACGTTTAAAAAAAAATTAATAGAAGTATCTATCCATCCACACGCACACACGTTAATTGTGAATATAGCTAACGGCCGTACTCAGAGTCCAGCTAATGGTTCATTAGCGTCCCTAATGTCCATTTAAGTTAAGACCGTGAAAAACCGTGTAAAACTGTCAATGTGACATTTTCTTAATAGATCGTTTAGAATTTAAGTGATGATTAACGTTAACGAATGTCCTTGAGTGCGGCCGTAAGTTCTTGAGTGGCAGCCACGTAACGGAAAACACAGCGTTGGAAGGTCTACAAGGTGAACGGATGACTTGGTGAGGGTGGCGGGAATTCGAAGGATGCGAGACGCACAGAACCCCGTGGCACGAAAACGTGCCAGTAAACAAGTAATTACCTTTTAACTTTGAGAACCGCTGGAAAAAAATTGTGCCACCAAACCCCGACCGATTTAAAATTGTACTCTAGTAGTATAATTACAGAAGCAACAGAAACAGAGCAATAACAGTTTATATTATTAATATTATTTATATTATTTTTTTAATATTAAATAAATAAATAAATAATAAAAAATGGCGGGCCCCACGGCGCCCCACAGGTTAAGGGAGGCCTAAGTTCAACAGTTGACGTCTTTCGGCTGAAATGATGACGATAACAGCTAGGTCTATAATAATAATAAGTCTATGTTTCCTGATAGCAACAACTTGTTACTATATTGGTGTACAACAAGGTTTATTCTATTCTATTCCAGTCTCTATCGTCAATCACATCATTGCTTACCATCTGGTGGGATAGTAGTCATGCGCGAGCCTATCAATAATAAAAAAAAAAACTAAAATCAAATCTCGGTAACCCTTGCGTGAAACGTGCTAGAGACACACCCCATATAAAACGTAAACGCGCTAACTGAAAACCGATATCGATATCCTGCAGTTTAAAGACACTTAAATTAAACGGTCTGTCTGATATTTGCCCGTTTCACTTATCTTAGTCTGCCTAGAAGCCTTTTATGACTGATCGGATTAACTGAACTAACTATAAAATGTCCGACTATTATTTTTTAAAGAATATGGTAGTAATAAAATTTTTATCTATCTCTGCCTACGAGTTTACTTTCAAAGCAACTTCACTTACCTTTCATTCAGTACCAAATAGACTTAACACGGACCTATTACACGAACAGACCTGTTTTTTTTTTTTTATAAAATTTACGTCCGAATAAACGTGATTCAAATAAGCAAAGTTGGCTAAAGTAATTAGTCGCATACAAGCCAGCCCATCCCTAGCTCTGATTCAGTAGCTGCCTCTATAGTTGGTTGTTTGATTCGTTTTATTCGTTAGTGGGTATTTTCTGATCCCCATTCACATGAATCAAACCGAGCGGAGTCATTTATTTGATAGTAACCGACAAGGTACACCCCTACCCAACTATAAATTCGTAGAGAGACAAACTAGTGGAGGGGATAATAAAATAAAATGGGATAATCTTAATGAATCATCTCTCTATTGCTTTTGTTTGCAATGAATTGTTTATAGCAACGATGGATTGCTTTTGAGATTGTCATGGAAATCCATCATCTCCGTAGCCTTTTTCCAACTAGTTTACGGTCGCGGTCGGCTTCCAGTCTCACCGTATACGGCTGAATACGTGTTTTACATGGTGTGACTGCCTATCAGAACTCCACAAACCACTTACTAAGCAACCCAACACTGCTTGGATAGACTAACGGTCAGAATTTTAGACGTCTGATTAATTGTGACAACACGGTCAAAGATCTACGAAGCATAACCGGGACCAAACACTTTAACTGCTTTTCGAGGCAAGGGATGTCAGTAATATCCTAGATAAACAGATACTCTGGAAATATTACCATCTAATCTAAACTCTTTCTTATAACATAACTCATATGAATAAGAAGTTTAATTTCAAGAACCTTGTCTGGAATAAGTTTATTCAAATGTCTAGAACATAAATTCACCTTTATCTAAGCATAAAACCGAGATAAGGCGTCTAGACCTGACGTCCATACCATAATTTAGGATGGAATCCTCAATACAAGAACCTAATTCCATTTGAATTTTAATTCTACTAGAAAATAAATTAGATACGAATTTGCTTGGCTCATTTGTGAGAGATCCCAGGCCGTAATAAGACGCCTATTTTCCAAATTTTCCCATTCTGCAGTCTTGTTTGATAAAAGATATCTAATTTCATTAAGTTAATGAAGAGTCTTGTAGTAATCCAATCCTGTTTACTAATTAATACGGTGGTAAGATCTGCATGTCGAAATGGGGGTGAACCCTCAATAAATACTAATGTGACGGCTTCATTATTTTCTCGAAGTCGGTGAGCGAATACATCCGGGAAAACCATACGAAATTCGTTCGAAAAGTAAAAAAATGTTAATTTAACTATCTCAGATTAAGTTTGGAAAACTGTTTTTCGATTATTTTCTTAAAATACGTCAGTACCGTTGCATTATTCCATTAAAACGGCACGACGGTACTTACTTATAGCAAGAAAAACAACATTTATTTTATAACGATATAACTCGAAAACAAAAATATTTTATCTCTTTCTTACAAAGTAGAGCAATTACAAACAAATCCATCAAACTGCTGACTACATTTTATTTTTCAAAGTAAAAGTGATGAGCACAAAAACTTTTTCGTAAAAAAAGATAAAAAGACTTAACTGTGTTGAATGCAGTTTGGGTCGTAATTAGAGATAGATTTTTTCCAAAATTAATTAAAAGTCACCGTTGGCCACAGCTTCGGGCGAACGATGTACGTGCTCAAAATACTTTCAGACTCCTCTTTTGTTCTGCTATTTCTGTCTGAACACCTAGCTATGTTTGTGTTTCTGAAAAAGGCTTAATGTACTGACATTTTTTCATGCTTCAGAGAAAGCTGTTGCTGTTAAATTATTTTAGAGAAAAATTGTAAATAACTTTTTAATTACATAAATCAGAAAGTACTATAGTTAACCTTACCTTCAGTTGGTAACTTTTGGTGGCTGACGTCTTTTTTCTATTTAGGGAACGTATTAGGTAAATGTTTTGGCAAAAGTACGTACATCGTAAATCTTAAATGTACCCGCTGTCCCTATGTAAAGATAGGGTTTTTGCCCTCATTTCACAAATATATATCTAGCCTTGCGTGTGTAATTTTCAACAGTATTTTCAAAAAAGACGATGTTTTGAGTAGACAGATAAAGTGTCAACGGTTTATTTAATCGTAGAAAATAACAGTTCTTAATTTTTCTACGAAACAGAACTTCAAATAATAGAGTCATTTTCAAGTGTATTGTGAGAATAATTGTAGGTATTATAACAGATTAAAACTAGAGCGGTGGCAGAGCGTGACTTGCCATGGTCGGGTGGGCCCAGCGCCCCCGGTGCAGCGCAACCGGCGGGCGTTCAACTACCTAATAAGTTCAGGTACTATCGCATAAGCAACCGCACTACTGTATTATCTTTTTTTTTCTAAAAAAAGATAAAGAAACATTTTTTTTTTTTTTTGATGCGGCGTCTATAAAAAGCGACAGCGAAAGTTGTTTTGTAGTTTCATTGTAATAACATTTTTTTTTGTTATAAAAGATAAGCTGTTTTTATTTTTATTGCCTTTTTATGAAATGAAGTAAGGCGAAAGTTATTCCAATTTTAAAAAGTGTCTGCTTCATCGTTTTAATACGTCTTTCTTTAGAGGCTCAAGGTCGAATAAAGGCAAGATTTAGATCCAGTGAGAGGCCTTCTATACGACTGGGAAGAAGAAAATTATGCCAATGGAGTGAGTGTCATAAGTTAGAGGAGTTTATTGTGTTACTGACGCATTGCCGTAACTCTAGCGTAGGCCTGAGGACTAGACGCGCGTATTATGGCGTTGGAAATGAAACAATAAGTTTATAGCGTTGTTGGTAGGTTATTCTGTATTCAGTGTACTTTTTACATTTTTAAATTAGTTCATTAATATGAATGAATAGGTTAGTAAAATATAAATATTTTCAAAATGGAATATTTGACATTTTATATGCATGATGTAAATATTGTCATATCTTTAGCCATTACCATTTTAATTTAATAAAATAAGGGATAATATGTTTAGTTTTAGACACAGCGGTTAAAATGGTATAGAGGTACCAAATATGGGTCGTATAACGATGACTGATATATTATCTCGTATCAAAAATCATAATTTAGTAATCATTTAATTCAAAATAAGCTCAAAACACATCAAACCAAACGAAGTATCAAATAATACGTTATAAATAACCCCACCACTCACCGAATGTCAATTCAACACGACGTCTATAACACACATAAAATCTGTCCACACAATGGCCCAGCGTTTTATGATTTAAATTTCGTTCCGCCTGATTGGATTATTCTCGTTTCGGCACCCAAATTTTCGGCACCAAAATTTTAGGCAAACAAACTATTCCCGTTTCAGCACCAATAGGTATTTTGGATTGGGATTTTGTGGGTCTCCCTTGTTTTACCAAAAAGTAATTGCCAAATTATCACTTCCCAAACAATTTTTCGCATAATTTCATTTGCCAAATTATTACTTAGCAAATAAACTCTTCACAAATAAATGTTACGCAAACCTAATGTTTGGCAAGTTAACGTTTCAGCAATAATTTGCTTACCAACTAGTTCTTTTACCAATTTTTATGTAGTCAAACATTTCAGTTGGTATAACATATTTTACCCAAAATAAAATTAGCCAAATTTTGGTATCTTCAGTTTACTGTTTCTGGTTTTACATATAAAAATATGCTTCTGGTCGTGGTTCTTTCGTGGTTTGGTGACTACTCTAACCTAACCTAACCTATAGTTCTGGTAGCAGTTCGTTTTTCATTCATCGTTGTAACCGTCTTTATTTTTTTTTCAAAGCAATTTGATAAACAGTACATTTTCTAAAGATTTTTTGCCGTAATAAATCATTTGATTTAAGACCAAATGCCTTAGTGAAATTATTCTAGGTAATATTCTGCCGAAGTAAAAATTTAACCAAATGAAAATTTTCGAACTAGAGTTTTTCCAAATATTGCATTGGTAAAATAAAAGGTTTCGAAAATTGCTTTGGGTAATGAAAATTTGGCAAATTCTTTTCGGCAAAACGGCAGACTCCCGGATTTTGTATTGGTTATTACCATCCAAAATACCTATTGGTGCGGAAACGAGAATAGTTTGGGTGCCGAAAATTTTGATACCGAAACGGGAAAACTCCGTCTGATTTACGTGGGTGGCTCCATAGGCGTTTGCGATTAACAGAAATTATCGTGATTTACAATCAATGCCGATTTACATTTCACTGCGACAATTATAGACGTAATTGGCCGTGTTTACTGACCAAAAAAACAAACAATAACTTTCATTGTAGGTTTAATTTACCATTTGTTGGTTATTGGTTTGAAGATTTGTCTGAACCCTTAGTTAAGACTTTGACGTACCTAAGGGAATGGGAGCAAATATTTGCTGTAAATATTTTTTTTCTAAAAACTTACCATATTTAAGTTAAATTCTCCACAGCAAATCACTTCTTGTATGAAGACCAAGATTGTGAAATACCTGAAACGAAACAAAGTTTCTAATTAAATATTTGTAGATGAAAAGCTCTAAACATGTTTCTACTTAAAACCAGACAACATTTACAGTACACATGGACCTATAAACTACATACAGGGAAGCAAACGTGTGCTCAGTCAAGCTCAACAAAATCCTAGGAGTCCATTTACTTGAGTTGACTTCGAACAAATGTCAGGAGACGGCGTGCAACTAATACGAAACCGCTTCATATACCTATCTCTTTCTACAAAGTACCTACTGGTAATAAATACAAGCAATGCAATGCACGTGCGAGGCAAACACATATAGGTCACATTGTTCGATTCATAATTTAAATTCTAAATACTGCTATTTACTGTTTGTCAATCGAATAATCAGGCGCGAAGGGATGCCCAACATACGAAACCAAATCGAATCGAATTTCGACGTTAATCAGTTTAAAACTCAAATGAGCATGCATACGTTTCATCAGACGACCGACTATTATATTATGTTTCAATTTTAATGATTCCGCATACACAACTTTGTAATTATAGTTCAGAGATGAGCAGAAAATTCAATAAAAAGCGATA
Source organism: Mythimna separata (assembly GCA_030763345.1). NCBI lineage: Eukaryota > Metazoa > Arthropoda > Insecta > Lepidoptera > Noctuidae > Mythimna > Mythimna separata. The sequence continues at coordinate 10,241,419 of CM061172.1, read as the reverse complement.
ATGAACGTTATTTTAATTGCTGTGTCTCGTGACGTTGTTACGGAGATATTGAAAGCCGATGGCGGTAATGAAAGGGTAAAGTGTGTCTCAAAGTAATGGAAATATCACCAACTAGCTTCAACTAGAAGCTTCTCTTGCGTGAAAGTAAAACAATATTGCGAGGGAGCATAAAGACCCCGGACAAAAAAACAGCAGTCTTATGACATGTTCTACCTATGCTCTACTAATTCGTTCAGCTTTTTGAGCGTGAAGGATTTACAGACACGCATACTTACCAAATTACTTCTAGATCATATTAGTAAGTACCTATATTAGAAGAGAATACAGAAAGCATAAATATGAATTAATCTGCTACACCACAAAGAACCGAAATAAAATAACAGAGCAAAATCGGATTGCGTTAATTTCCATACCACAAAAATTTTCCAGCGTCGTAACGTAAATTTCAGCGTACCAATGAATCGCTTCCAAAGACTCGACCACAGAAGTGTATGTTTTCCAGCAATGCTAGTGTGCATCCATTAATATCAATAAAACATGTACACCGTCGCACGTTTTAATTTCGCTAAAAGCGTCGATCTCATTGTGGTCGGACCGATGATTCGGAATTACTGTGTCCCCTGTGTGCGCAGATAGATGGGACCGTCCCAGGTGACTCCTAACGAGGATTGTACTTTGTAGCTTAAAACTCTAGTCATCCTACTGATCCGCCGCAGCCTTTGTGAACTCTTTCGTTATTACATTTTATTACTGTGCAGGGATTTGAAAGCCAGTGATACTTTTTGTTCGAAACGTTGTTATTTGAACTTTGTGAAGAGGAAAGTTGTAAGTATTTTGCTGTGTTAACTTCAAATACGACAAAAAGACTTTTGTGTTTACATTCTTCCGAGGGTTTTTTATTTGTAAAAAATACTTCAGTAAAAGAGATAATAGTCGATGTTGAATCAAATTGTAAGGTAAATCTTTTGCTACGCTGCCTTTGCTGTTTATTTTTGGGGCTTCTCTCCCAAAATGGTAAAAATATTCGCAGTCACAGCAGTGTTCAAGCGGATTGGTGCCCGCAATACCCGTCCTCTCGCATCGGTGACTACAACCCTTTTCTACCTGTACTACAGAGCTTCAATATATTCTTTGTTTCTTTTGTTTATTGGATTGACTCGCATTTGACCACTATTACTCATTTGCTCGGAAGTTAATCCTGATTATCCCGGTCCACAAAGGCAAAGGTAGCGTACAGGATTGCAGTAACTACCGCGGTATCAAGATCATGTGCCACACCATGAAGCTCTTCGAGCGCATCATTGACACAAGGCTCCGTAGCGAGTGCACTATCTCTGAGTGTCAATATGGCTTCCGGGCGGGTAACAGCACCATGGATGCAGTGTTCGCCTTACGGACTCTGTCTGAGGCTTACAGAGAGAGAAGGAGAGCTCTGCATATGGCCTTTTTAGACCTGCAGAAGGCCTTCGACTGTATACCTCGGCAGGCTATCTGGTGGGCGCTCCGCTTCAAGGGTGTTCCCGAGGCCTATGTTGACATTATCAGAGATATGTACCGCGATTCCGTGTCCTTTGTCCGGACCGCTGTTGGCGAATCCAATGTCTTTCCAATATCTGTTGGCGTTCACCAAGGTTCGGCTCTAAGCCCGTTCTTGTTTAACGTTGTGCTTGATGTAGTTACGGCAAACATCCAGGATCAGCCTCCATGGCTAATGATGTATGCCGATGACATCGCCCTCGTTAACCAGAACAAAGCCCATCTTGAGCGCAGGGTCAACATTTGGAAAGACACGCTGGAAAACGGCGGTCTGAGACTAAATGTGGCGAAGACTGAGTACATGTCCTGTGGTGGCACGGATTCAAGTACTATCCGGATAGGGTCGGATTTGATCGCTAAGTCTGATAAGTTCCGGTACCTTGGATCCGTGCTGCACGAGTCTGGCAGCGTGGATGACGATGTCCAAGCACGTATAGGCGCGGCATGGGCAAAATGGCGCGAGGTAACGGGCGTTTTATGTGACCGTAAAATGCCTCCGAGGCTCAAAGGGCAGATATATAAATGCATCATACGGCCTGTCCTCCTGTACGGTGGCGAATGTTGGCCAGCACTAAGCAGACACACCCAGGAGCTTCGCGTCACGGAGATGAAGATGCTGAGGTGGATGAGCGGCGTAACGCGATCCGATCGCATACGCAACTCATTCATCCGAGGTAGTCTTGGTGTCCGTGACGTGGGGGAAAAACTGCAAGAGTGTCGTCTGCGATGGTATGGCCACATCATGCGCCGCCCTAGGGAGTACGTTGGTCGGAGATGCATGGATATGGCTGTCCTTGGGGCTAGGTCCCGTGGTCGCCCTCGCAAGCGCTGGCTGGACGTCGTCAAGTCCGACATGAGAGCCAATGGCCTCACTGAGAAGGATGTTAAAGATCGGGCAAAGTGGAGAAAACATAGTCGGAAGGCGGACCCTGGCAATGGCCGGGATTAACGCCAGGCAGAAGAAGAAGAAGACTCATTTGCTCGGAAGTAATCTTATCGTTTGTGATTCGATACATTTTGTTATTCAAAGGACCGATTTCTTTAAAATCAATCATTTTGATTTCAGGAATAAAATCACGATTTGACCAAGTTTGTATAATAAATAATAATTCAGTTATTCTTCAACAAAAAATATCAGTTTTTATAAAGTTTATTTATTTAGCCTAAAAAGCAGTTTATGTCGACACAACCAGCAGATTAAATTTTTCTTTTAATCCAATTTAGTATACAACACAAGCTAGTTTCGACAAAAAAAAAACCATCTCCCAAACAATTTTTCACAACAGCTCATAAAACTGTTGGACCATTACGGAAGCAGCACAGTATACTAGCACTATTTCCTTTGTCTACCTCCAGGAGATTTTCCAACGAGTGTCAATCGTTGCGTCGAGTTTCACTTGTGATATATCGACGTCAGTGGCCGTCTATGTCTGACGCAGCCTGCCATGCGTCTCTTTTTACCGCTTTGCTTCGAAGGGCAAAAGAAATGGTTATGAATTTGACGGGGCATTGCAGAGTGCGATGTACAGGACGTGTAGGGACGCCTTTTTGTCACTTTGACGAGAGTTGCGTGATTGTTGACGTCGGATTTGATTGCTATTGCCATCTTATTATTTTTTTATTTGCTTGTCGGTTCTGTCCTACACCTGGCCAAAGGCTTCTCTTTACTGTGTCCATCTTACGCTACCACGTTCCTCCTTCCAGTTCTGGCGAAATGTTTAGTTCGTCCTGCCATCTCCTTCGTATTCGCCCGTCTCATTGCTTTAGGACACTGACTTTGTGCCACTTTGGCCATCTTATTATTTTCATTTATGAATGGAACGGTAATTTACATGGGCTGCGAGATTGTTTGGAAAAGTTACTGTGGTTCTAGAGCGCAAACGTAAACTGTAGGAACACAGGCCGGTTTCTGATACTCTCTTTCTCTCAGCCAATAGCGGGAAACGTTATTTGATGATATCTCAACCTCAAAAATGAGTTATTTCTTTTATTGACTATGCTTGATGAGTCAAACCATGCACCAACCAATCATCCCTGCCCGTTTTCCATGTAAGTTGCAATCAATGGAACAGTGGTTTTCAATTTCCTATTATTCTAACAAGAACATATTATTGCTTGGTTTCTGAGAAGCAAATTAATATTGAGTACTATAATACTTAGATACAATATACCTACCTAACTTACCTGTATAAAACTGTATCAATTCCAAGAAATGGAAGCCTGAGAAGTATCCACCGCGATAAAATACAAATACTTTTGTTCTAATTTCCAACAAATTGTAATAAAATCAACAAAATCTTCCGTTTCACGAACAACCTGTAAAAATATTCGACGCAAAATTTAGTCAAATATTTAATTTAGTTTTTGTTTTATCTTTCATACTTATTACGACAAGGATTGAAGGCCGGACCTAAGCTAAGATTTGATAAGATTTTTTATTAACTTTAGAAAGGCTGGTAGCCATTTTATTTTGTAAATTAATTAGAGACTTTTCCCGAATGAAAAAGGGTTGTTTACAGAGCAGATATTTTGGTAGATACCTTTGGAGGTTATATTAGAAACATGAAAAGGTCCAAACTTAATAAAAGTACCTTATTTATCATTAATTTATTCATCATCATCGTCATTTGAGCTGAAGATCGTCTACTGTTGGACACAGGTCTCCTCGAATTGCCGCCACAATGAACGGTCTTGCGTGCGCATTCCCGCGATCCATTTGGTTCATTACAAGTAATTAATTCATTGAACAAGGTCAGTACCCTGTCATAATAATACCTACTCCTGTCACACATCAATCAAAAACAATCAGCTTGATATCAAATTGACAAATAGTTACGCCTTTAAACCAAGGCTGTTTTTCTTCCGCATTCTTCTAGAAGTACATTTTGGAATCTTTGTACACCGAGGTACCGTAATAAAATATTCTCACACTACTTCATCAAACTATTATCAATCAATAATCATTATAATGTCAAACGGAATATATCCACTGGAATATGATGGCGCAGTGATTGAGCGATTGATTTTTGCACTGCGTATTGCGGGTTCGATACCCGCACGGAATAAATATTTGTATGGCCTACTTAGTTCATCCAGCAGTGTTTTGTTTATGCAAGATTATAATTATGTTTATAGACGCACCCACAATACAGTAAAAAATACTAGATAGGAGCAAAGCTTTCTTTAGAAATATGAGCATCAAAACAGTCTAAACGGAACAAAAATAATATATGAAAATGTTTGTAGTTAATTACTCAAGATCGTCTTGGCAAACATAATCACGGTAATTAAACATATTATATTTTCTAAGAATGATCCAAATCAAAATATACATAAACACACCGTCAAATTATATTTATTAATTAAGTACCAGTATCCATGAATTTTAATTGTGTTATTATAGTCCCGTATCTAGTTACAAAAGGTCTGAGCAAATTTTCGGATAACATTATGAGGAGCTTAATAACGAGAGAATAAACAGAGTTCGTATAAATTACACTACACGGGACAATATTTAACACACCCCTTCCTTTTACAGCGGATTTAATATTTTATAATGTAAGAGCATGTGTCGACAGCGTTCACTGAGACTTTCATGCGATTTGTTTTTAAGTTAACGCGATCGAAACGTTTACGGAGTTTAGCTTTCTGAGTGCCTGTAAATAAACTCTTTAGATTTTAGCCCATCATCATCACCATCATTTTAGCCGAAAAATGACCACTATTGTTCCTTTTACAGGAGATTTAATTTTTTTTTATACAACTTTCACACAACGCTATCTAGTCCCAAGCTAAGCAGAGCTTGTGTTATGGGCACTAGATAACTGATAAACATACTTACATATATACTTCTAAATACATACATATTATAAAGTACACCAAGACACAGAACAAATGATCGTGCTCATCACACAAACATTTGTCCTGGGTGGGAATCGAACCCACGATCTCCGGCATAGCAGTCAGGGTCACTAACCACTAGACCAACAGGCCAGTCAAATTTTATAATGTAAGAGCACGTGTCGACAGCGTTCACTGAGACATTGGTGCGTTTGTTTTTACGTTAACACGGTAAAAAGCAACCTTTGGCTTTGGCTCTTTGATTGGTTGGAGTGAGTGTTCTGAGCTTGAATTGAGCCAATCGCAGCTCTGACTGACATAAACCTGTCGCACTTTCCGAAATGCATCCTATAAACCCTACCCTATGCCTGAGATCTAGGCTTTGCAGATTAGATTCCAGCGTTTGGACTCAGACTAGATGGCATTTTGCAGCACCAACTCATATGTGGCTGCAAAACTCAACTCGCGATTGGACTTGTACTTTGTATAACAGAAGATGATGTCCCGGTGTGAACAACCGCTGAACCTTTGCAAGAACGCCGAGTTTCTTAGCAGCTACTTTAGCTTTAGACCACCTAGAGTTGAGATCTGCGGAAACTTCAACTTGGAAATTGAAGTCTTGGCAGAGCTGAAAGTGGTGGTGTGCCCTCCAGGGATACGCTTCTATTTGGGTAGCGTTGAATCCCACCAGATTGGCTTCGCCCCATTTGGAGGCTGCCTGGAGCCATTTGTACGCTCTACTATAGCCTCTCTTTCGGACTGGATTAACTTCTTACTCATTCTCCTGCGGATATCTTCATTCCTGATGCTTTCAATTTGTTACCTGCTTTTAGCCAAAATTTATTAACCTATCACATACCCACAAAACGAGACACAATAGTAAAACAATAACACCGCGGTCTCATAGGACCGGTCGGGGATTCATGAATTAAGTTTGTAACAAGAACGCAAGCTGTACTGTACCTGTCCGTTCTTTATATTTTTATTTTCCGTCCATTCGTACAGGTACATCGTAAAAGTTGGCAGTTGCCCACTAAATTATTGTAAATGTCTTCCAATTTATATAGGAGACCTACATGTGAGACAATACATCGGGATGCTGGTAATGCCAAAACATTTTAATGCGATAAATTTAACTGCTTTTGAAGCAAATAATAATATTTTAGAAGTTGATGTACAAATACCTTTATCCTTACATTCGATACTGACAATTGTTGTGGTGGAGTCTGTCTGTTTGCGATAAACTTAAAAACTACTGAAGATACTTTGATGCAGTTTTCACCAATGGGCAGAGGGATTCATGCGGAAGGTTTAGATGTATATATCAATATATTAAAATGAGAATTTTAAAGATTTGTAACACCCATACAAAGCTGCGGTGGGTTCGCTAATTCATTTTAAAAAGTTTACTTGATTCCTATCTAAGGAAAAAACACACATAGGCAAATTTTTCAACGGTTAGACAACTTTTACCGGAAGAAAGAGTAACTATGGTAGATGGACATACCTATTTATCCAAAATTTGCCAAGCAACTACATTAATTCCTCAGTTTTCTGACTAATGAAAAATCAGATATTTCTAAAAAGACAACACAATAATTTCGTACATAGGTAGTTTTGTTTATCTCATGACGATTAATGTTGGTAAATACCTAGTACGGTACCTAACATGGTAAAGTAAATCTGTACCAAACGTTATATTAAAAACTGTATCTCTGTATAAACTTTGGGGTTAATAAAATTGACTGCCAAAAATTCATTTAGAACTGAAATTCCCTTCGGGGCTAGTGGCAGGCTACCGTCAGAGGGGTGAGGGGGAGGGGTGGGTACCTACATGTGGTTGTGTGTATAAATGTGCCTGACACCCCACCGGTGATTGACAACCGCAGTTTGCAAATAGTAAATCCATTTTGGGATTTTCCGTTTTGGAGAGTTTAACTTTAAAATAATTAGTCATGTCGAAGAGTACCATCTGATTAAAGCAAATGTAAGTTGTAAATACTTATGTGTAATGTAATAAATAGATAGTTTAGATAGGTACTTGTCTTTCTTTTATAAAGTTGTTGAAAGTGTAAAAGTAGGCTGCAAGAAATTTTCTAACTTTACAGAAAGCTCTCTTTAATCAAACCATTCAAAAATACAGTGGTTGACACGATAAAGTTACGATTTATTCACGGAAAGACGAAGAAATAATCCAATAGCAAGTTTTAATTCAATTATTTCGCTTAAAACGACAATGTAAGGAGCGCGAGGAATGTGCCGCCCGACTTCTAACCAGAAACAATTCTACCAACTGAACGGCCTGAACTTCAATCGAGCCACATTTGCGTTTGTGCTGCAAACACTTGCACAACTATTTTTAATGTTGGCACTATCTATTTTTTTTTTCTCTCTCCCTTATTCAGTTAATTGAAAACCTATCTGTGCTACAAAGGCGTGAATGTACATAGAACTGATTCGTTTTCAACCCGGCGAACAGTAAACCCGTTCGCGGAAAATATCCGATTTTATTTTTGATGTTTAGTGCGTCGCTTAACGACGCAGTGCGCAAAATTTTATGAGTCGGCTGGGTCGCATTTTTTCCCTCCAAAATTTATTTTAAATCGATATATTGAACGAGCCATTGGTTTGCGATTGAGCGCTTTATAAAATAATATTTCGCATATGCGATAGGATTAACCGGTACAGCAATTAATCCGTATTTACGATTGAGTGGTTTATTTATCTTTCCCAAGTAGGACACCCCATATACCTCATATTAATTACCGCATTTATTTTGTGCGTTTATCGCCAACGATTATGTGTCAATCAAACAAAAAACCATCGATGAAAATGATGATGCAGTCATCAGTGTTTATCCAACGCAATGCTAAAACAGAGGACAGCTAGGTACAAGTAGTGGTGGTGGGCACTTAGGTAGATAAAGTTTTACCCTATAGATATGCAAAGTTATAGAGGATGGATCAGCAGCGCCCAATATTGCGTTAGGTCAGACAAATTGGGATCAGCCAGTGAATATATTACGGTCCCCCGTACTGTGCGTCGGTCTGTTAATCGTTCCCCGTTATTTATGAACGTTTTAACTGTTTACATAAGCTTACTATAATATGGTTATGCTAATTTTTGGATGGGGAGCAGATTGGACTGATTGCTTCCATGGATAGTACCTATTGGAATCTTATTGGACTTTGTTGTTAATGAAAAAGTAGTAAGACTGATCTAAAGTGAATTGGAACTTATACGAGTATTTATTATTATAGTTAGTTATTTTGGCCGAAGAGTACTGGAATAGCGACTAAGTACGTACTGGAAGGTGTGATGGTAGGTCTTCCACAAGATAGACCGAAGACGTGATGTGAATCGCGGGAATCCGATGGATGCAACATGCACACGACTAGTCGTTATGGTAACACGATCGTGTGGGGAAGCCAACAGTGGACGTCTTTTGGTTGAAATTATGATGCATAATATTGAACAATCTACAGGATTGGTCTTCCAATTATTGAACTCACTATCTTTATAACTAGGTCGAGCTATATATAAAATCGAAAAAAGGAATCATGGTAATTGTATCATTAGGTAGATGTGGGTAAGTAGTACCTGTTGCCTGTTCATACAATTAGAGAGCATTTATCAATTTACGATTATTAGGTAAGATAAAAAAACAAGATTATTTTAGCTCTACTGTACGGAAATTAAATATGATTATAATATTATCATTTCTAAAACAGAAATACCTATAGGACTGCAACAATTACTTCGCCATTAATAATATTGCAATACAACACTCATATTTTCATTACCCACTAGTTATGACAATTTTCTAAATGATAATGTATTTCTAAAATTGCTACAAAACATCATTCATAGTACATATTTATTTATTAATCTTCGTAATAGCCTAGTCACCTGGTCACCATGTGTGGTCATCAAAATGCTATTATAAATATTGTAATGTCAGAATAACCATTGTTATTACGTCGCCTAACATTTTTAATCATGATTATTTTCATGAAAAAAAATAACTAGGGTTCACGTAATTATTAATTATTTAATTAATGCCTCTTTAGAAAATAACTTTATATTAAACATGTAAACTGACATATTTAGTTATTCTAACGGAAAAATTCATGTACTTACAAAAGTTTTTTTCAAAACCTATTAGCAAAATAAATGTTATTTATTATTGAAATGAAGGCAAATATAATCGACGTACTTTATTGGTAGCACATCCAATTATTATTCGTATAGACCCAAACGGTGACGCATACAAGATTTATCAAGAATTTATCAAAATGGTAATTTATCATCTTAAAATAATTCTTGATTATTTTAGGATAAAGAAAACAGTTCAAATCGATTCAGAAACCGATTCTGAACACTTATTTTCAACATGTGACTTAATATATAAAACTATAATAAATAACATTAAACCGAACTTAGGTGTAATAACAGCCGATTAATTGAAGTCTGTCATGAACATCGAACTACTCCATAGGTGAACTATAATGCTTAATATTATCTTAGCCAAGCTTTTATGTCTTGTAGAATATTAGATTTCCGAGGCTAAGGAAGACTGAGAATATTCGATAACTAACACCGCAAGCACAGCACACATTTACCGCGAACTTGAACACTTATCCGTAAGTACAATCTGTAGAATAGAAGCTCCTCTTATCATTCTGGCAATAAGTAGGGACGGGATTTTTGAATCGATTCGAATCGATGTTAAAAAATCGATTCAGTAATAAATAAAAAAATAAATAGCGATTGTCTAAAGATCGATCTGTGGGTTGGGTTTGGTACCGAGTCTTATAAAGCACGGTACAGATAATGTTACAATTCATAGCTGATGAGTAATCGGGTATGCAACAACAAAATAATTAGAATGCAATTCATAAAATAATTAGCTTGAAGAAAATAGGAACTTCGAACGTTTTTAAACAATAATGGTTGCAATCCGTAAGAATAAAATATCGATTTCTAGTGTCTGAGATCGATCATAGAATCGATTCATTATTTGAGATTGATTTAAAAGATCGATTTTAATTTACGTATTATATCGATTTCAGATCGCCATCCCTAACAATAAGTCAATTCATTTAGTCAGAAGAGAGTTACATGGAGGTAAGTTCGCAGAAACAAAGTTATAATCTTACAAAAGACCGCGCACCGTTTTAACGAGTTTTCTCTCTAACCGTGGGAGCTGCTAATTTAAACTTATGATAGGTTTTCAATAATAATTCCCTTCAAGTTTCACCGTAGCATCCATCGGAAAGGGCTACGGGATTGTTCGAAAGAGTCATTGCGGTCCTGAAATGCAAAGATCAGCTGAAAGATCATGGGGTGTTATAGGCAGTAAAACACTGAAACTTTCTCACGTTCTACCCAGAGCGAATAGAGTTGGTTTTCTCAATTCTTTATTGTACACAAAACTTAATATTACACACAGTGATTTGACAATGCATGTATAAAGACAAGCTTAACTCAACAATGAGTTTTCTCCCAGCAAACCTTTGAGTGACAGAGAGAGAGAGATCACATTCGATGGTACTAGTTGCGGTTGGTTGATGAAATCATACCCAAAAAAAATATCACTCATCACAAAAAATAATTATATACATAGACTTAGCCCTAAAAATTCACTCGGTTATATTCATTATGCGAAACATGAAAGTTTTGTTCCTTTTTTCGTCAGTTCCTTTGCATAAAGTGGGTTGTACACATAAATTATAGGGTAGGGACAAATTGCGTTTCCCCAGTAATGTATTCCGCTCAGTATTGCCTCGCACACGTATGTTTCAGCTGAATTCCACATAATGAAACTTTTCAAGTGCTGCTCACTCTTATTTTGTTTTAATCAGTTCAAATTAAGATGCAATTTGTCACAGCTGTAAGCAGTTGAAGTCGACGGCTCTGAAGTCGCTCTTCGCTTATTTAATACCCACCTTCGTCGAAAATCTCTGAGTGTTTGATGTTTTTAAGTGATTACGATTGTATTTTGTTCCAAACAATATTTCGATGTTGAATTGCTTTATCCGACAAGCTGATTAGCTTGATAAATACAAGCGGTAAAGAAATTCCCAAAGTATTTTAGGATGAAACAAATGTAGAGCTATTTTTGTATCAATTTATCTTGCACTGTAATCGTATTTTAAAACATTTTTTTAGTTAGGCTCGTGTTTGATCACTACCTCACCTGATCTTAAGCGATGATGTAGGCGATGATGGAGCACGCGTGCCTACAAGTAACCTCTTAACTCTTAACTTAAAAACCCTTAGGCTGTACCTATCAGCAAACAGACTCGGGCTGGGAATTCCATTCCCTAACTGTACGCACAATGAGTGTACTTTTGTGAAGTGCAACCGACTTAGTAAATAAACAGACTCCAAAATTCCTAACAGATAATATGCAATGTATCTACCAAAAACGTGTCCTTATAGATACATTGTATATTACCCTATAGGAATTTCCGAGATTGTGTGACGTATCACAGCCTCTCAAAGCGTCCACAAAAACACACAGATAGTCCTTACCACAACCCCAAATCTCATGCATATTCCATGCAAGACCTCCTCAAAAGATATTAATCTAGCCTTCCGAATATCGGCTTTCCTACTATAGTTTTAAGGGGTCCTTAAACACTACATAAATCAAAGCGATATGTCGTGGTAATGCTCTGTTTCATCGGGGCTATGGTCTCGTGAAATATGACCAACGTTATTATCTCTTTGCGTTGTGTACAACGCCAGTTTATCTCAGGAAACTTCTAGAACATCTTGGATGTTTATGTTTAAGTTAGCAAGCCTTTGTGGAGAAACCTCGAGGTATTTTAGTAAAGGAAGGAAAATATTATGATTTTTGTTTTAACGCTGTTATAAGTGGTTATGTAACAGAGTACTAGCAGTTTAGTAGGAGGCTCTGTCGGGACATATCTCATGGCTTTTGTTTAATTCCTCACACGAAACTCGAGTAAACCCGTGATTTATAGCTAACCTTGTGCGTAAGCTTTTCTTGATACCTGTTAGATTAATTATCTACTGAATGTTTCTTTCTGTATGTCCTTATACTTTCACTCAAAACTTGGTGAACGTTTCGTCATTCTTAAGGTGCATAACATCTTCGAGATTGGCTGCTGTACTACGTATCGCAGATTCGATGGCCGCATGGAATGAAAATTTGTATAGCCTACAGATGGTTGCTCCGAGTCTGGGCATCTGGAGCTAGTGAGAAAAACTTGGCAATATATGTTAACTTTCTGTTTTAAACACACTTGAAAGTTTAAAACAAAAAATCTTGTCAAAAAAATTGACTTAAATAAAAAATGTCATCAAAAATTGTAGCAACGATGTGATCTGTCGACTGAAAGTCTGCTCAAAACTGCTGACCGTATAACTTTTGGAAACGGATAAATATCCATTAAACACCATGCTCATGCCCATTTCCTATGTTAAGATTTCTTAAAACATAGGAAATGAGCATGCGAACACCACGGCCCAAGAGTTTCAAAACAAAAAACCTCAGAAACTGCAGACAATATTGTTGAATATTTTTAGTCTTTAACTAAAAACAAAACAACGAGTATGAACCTATACCTATCAAAACAAGATCGTCGATTCCGTCCCAATATATAACATTTTGCCGAGCGGAGGTGTGTCAGAACCGCCTGTAACCGCCACCGCAGTGTACCGGAGTGAAAGACGTCCCCTGCACCTACAACAAGTCACTAGCTCCTCGTCTATATTGCTAATACCATTTTGACTAGCTTCCCTTGCAGTTTCGTGGAACAGAATTTCGATGGGAACTGTAAAATTGATCTAGAAATCTATGCTCTAAGAAACAGTCATATACCTTACCGTACATTGAATTGTCACTAAAATTCTCAAACCTTCTCAAACCAAAAAAAATTTTTTTTTTTCACTAATTTTCACTAATTTTTTTTTTCTTAACCTATCAATACCCGTGAAACGAGACACAACAGTAAAACACGCGCGGTCCAATGAGACCGGTCGGGGATTTATGAATTAAAGTTAAAAATGTGGAAATCTCGTCCTAACAAAAACGCAGTTTACTTTTTCCAGATCTATGAATTAGGCTGTGGAATTAAATTAAGTTCGCAAGATTAACCTGGAATGGGAAGGGTAACTTAAGGAACACGAAGGACAGACAAGCAATGGGTAGCTCACTGTCCGGCCGTCCGGTTACCGTCCGAAACGAGCCCGAGTCGTTGACGAATAAAAAACCTAAAATAGATAAGAAAAACCTTCCTTAAAAAAAAGATCTATCAATTGGCACTAACCTTGCCTGTTTGCTCTATAAGATTCTCCAGGGAACTTAACTCATGTTGGTTTTTTGTTTACTCACTGAATACACGTACAAAAGTAGCGAAAAAAGAAATCCAAATATTGCCTAATTAAAAGCGAAAAGGAACTTGACGTCAAAACAAGCACACAGTTCAGTCTAGAAATATAAAGTACCTGTTAATGAAAGAGAAAAAACTATTAACCATTCAATGTGAGTTTTATTGTTCGGGAAGGACCGACGGGTGGACTTTTAATTAAAGGCCCCTTCACATTCTCTATTATACAGGACATTTTTAAAGCCCCAGCTACATATTGTCCTGCCACGAACACTTATACTGTATACCACATGCATACATTGAGTACACAGCCCTATAGAACCTCCAAACAGTTGTATACTCTACGTGTTCCAAAATAATGAACATTTTTGCTTGGGGTGTTGTTGATTGATGGCTTAATTATGTTTGGTAAAGAAAACATGTTGTGTATAATATTGGATAATAGTACCTCATTGAATATGTGGGTACTAGTTACGCTTTTTCAAGATTATTATGAATGTAGTGACATGTTTCGGTACTGTGGTTTACCATAGCGTGGCTTGATTGATCGATTGGACATATTTATTAATTTCCCGCGAATGCTGAATGCTTGATTGACGTATTACCTAATTAGTCGTCAGATGTGGAGATTATTGGCGATGTTTAATTAAAGTTTCGAAGATGGCAGATCGATGGAGAGTAAGTACCGATAAGGTTAAAGGATTTTAGGCTTTTAAAATTTGATTTTGGATAAAGGCAGAGTCGAATTTGTTGGTTTAACTTTGTAGATTAAAAGTTTTTATCTGTAGAGTGGAAATTGAGAACTGTGCGAGGTTCAGCCAAGGGATCTTTTCCTATCAGCACATACCTACTAGAAAGAAATGGGTTCTTTACGGTATAAGAGTAGTTAATCTACCACCATCAACTCATGAGAGAATTTTTTTTAAGCTAATTAGTACTTCAGAATATCTGACTAGTACAGATTAAACATTTTCATCTCCTATATGAATGTACACACTATTACTCGCACTAAATACACCATTAAATTAAAAGTTAACACCGTATGTCTTTTAAAACAGGCTAAACAAACTTACAAGTTACACAAGAGCTTGCCTTTTGCATTAACTTAAAAGTTTAACAACATATTTTTAACATGTGTATTATTTTCTATAGTTTTTATGGTGACCTAGTAATTTAAGTTTCGGGAATCCGATGAATACGAGGGTTAAAGGACCGATCTATATCCAACAGTGGATGTTTTTCAGTTGAAATAATAAAGATTGATGATTCCAATCAAATGACAATAATTCGATGCTTATTTTACAAAATATAATTTTATGACGCACAGGAACAATCGTTGTGGGGCTATAGCTAAGCTTAACTCGGGCTAGCTAATAAGCCTTTGTCCAAAAATGGACGTTTTACACCTGAAATAATGATGATTTCCAAATACTTAACACAAAGAATTTGTTCAAATGACTATTATTATTTTTTTCAAATACAATTTCAAGTTCTTCTTAATCTTCACAAAAAAGGTTTAGATATCCAGACATATTACATACACGATACAACCAAAAAAACCACACAGATATCTCCAAAAACCGTCCACACAAACCGACTAGAAACATCCACCCGCCTTCTACGTTGGCTTAGGAGTTTAACGACAATTAGTAACGGCTGCTGCTATTGACAGCTCCTGTCTCCCCCTCCACAGAATTAAGCTTTGATTGAATGAGTTTTGATTGAAAAAACTTTTACACGGGAGGGGATTTCGCTAGTACAAGGATACAGGATGTTTGTGAGGGAATTAGCTTTGTAGATGCAACAATTTTGTTAGGAAAACCTAACAAGTGAGTGTAGTACCTATACAAGTATACACGCATACCTCAAAGAAATGTCAGCAAAACCGTAGGCGCCCAACAGGGCTGTTGCCTAGTCGGTCCATAGGTTTATTTCCGAAAAAGAAAATCATACTTATGGAACGCAAAGTGTAAAGAAGGAATATAGGTGTGGTTTTAGTCAGTAAATGTCTGACAAGTCCTCCGCTCCGCCCTAGACTTGCGTATAAGAGACAGGCTAACTAGTCAAAGACAGGCTAACTAGTCAAAGACAGGCTCATCTAGTTCCAAACTAAATGAGTTTGGAACCCAATGCTAAATTTTAAGTCTATTTTTAGTTTTTAATTTGTATCAAGTTAGTGCAAAACTATGTTGAAACTATGTACGTTACATAAATTATTATAATTATTTGTAAGTATTTAAAACTACGATAAAATGCCATACTCTACTTATACATATATTGGATGGTATGAGGTGAGGCGGGATCATTATGATTCATTTGGTTCAAGCGTTTGAGAGTGCTCAGTGACGAACTGTTAAACGTGCCTAACGAAAGACCCGCGATGTCCTTTGTGGCTTCGCTCGATAAATCAGGCATCAGGTTCACGAGAGAACCCATGTTTGAATTTTATGTCAGGTCAAATATTAGTATCAGATCATCCTGCAGAAATAACTTAACGATGCATATCTAAGTAAATATTTTTTTACTTAAATCACTTCGCTCTCTTTTATTGTAAATTAATCGCTCTGGGTGGAATAAGAGGGAGTCAGATTTAACTGAATGAAACCCCCCCGTGTTCTTTCAGTTGCCCTTTGTAAGAGCCACAATTCAACTCCTTCGAAGCCTTTCATTATTTCGTGGGATGTACTCTAACTAAATTGTCGAAGCCCTGAAGGGATTAAATTGAATAAATAAAAGTGTCTAGCCAGATTGAAGTAAAAAGATTATATGTAATGAAATAAATTATTCAGGCATCCAACATAGGCCCCTTTGATCTTCAGTAAAGGTAACCTATATAAGGTTACCTACCTACATATCTATCTACTTTTATAAATTTTATAGACAGTGACAGTTCAGTGAAAAATGGTTAGATAGAGCCAAATCCTATCTTTTGCGCTCTCAAAGATTTCACTGTCTATTGGATTAGTTTAAATTGAGTAAGGTTTAGATGACCTGTAACGCTGGGAACTCGCCAACCCTTTTTAGTCGTTACTATTCGACTATCTTTTCGTCCCGCTGGCCCGCTCCTGAAAAAACCTCGGGGTTTAGACAATTGAACCTCTATATTATGATGAAAAGGGTTCCGCCAGCCAACGTTTTTCTGACAACTGCGAATAATTTCAGAATTTCATGAGCGATCGCCGCTATCGATACCAGATTTGGGTCTCAAGAATCTCTTACAAAAACATACAAATGTTTCCCTTCTCTCGGAATATCTATCCAATTTAATGGAGGCCAAAAAGAAAATTCAATTGTAAAGTAAATTTGTTAAGATGGCTACTTATCGTTAAAAAACATTGGGTTCGAGGACACTGAAGGAGTTCGTTAAAACATCATTTGAGTGGTACCGAGTTACATTTAAAAAAATATTTTAAAAAGTAATTTCAGTAGGTATTATTATCACCGCGGGAAGCCAGGACAGCTCTCGGTCGTTCGCTCAACAAATTGAGCATTACGCCAAATGCCTCCGGTAATTTCGAGCTTCACTCCGAATTTACTACGTAAGCTGCTAAGAAATTTAATCTTGAAATTTACTTGAAACAATGACATGGTATCTGTTCAGAATCAAATATGAGTTTCGTTATATAAAATGGATAATTTACGTGTAGATTTTTTCTTTTAAGATATTTAGTACTATATTTTTGGAAGGTATGCCTACCTTAAGACGAAGTAGTTGCATCTTTTACAATCCTATCATTAGCCACGTCAGAAATTCTAACACTGTTCTCAAAAAGGTAAGATTCAAATAACTTCTCCCGCTTTTTGTGTAGGGAGAGAAAGTGTGAGACTATTTCGACTGTAACCCACCCAACTCTCTGCGCTTCAGGAACGCGGTGATGCTTTTGAACCATCTCATAGATGTTTTACCTTAAATGGAACTCACTTTCAGATTTTACAGCGAAACCATAAGGTATTCTTAAGTCTATTGAAGACCACGTTATGATGGACATGGGAAGTAAAGAACCGGTTGATGTAGCGACGATTAGGATAGGTCTTTTGGTTGCAAATGGTAATGATAACCCATTCAAATACTCAACCAATTTATTTTATTTACCTTACACTTTATAATCATCGTTTGCGTTCCGATCCCATACAAACCGAGTTACTAATCATACTAAATGTAATTACAGCGAGTTGGCAATGCTACAAATATCTAATTTGTAGCTAACGGGTTGCGGTGGAATATTTTAATGAGCTTACGTGAGCTGTTATCGCTCGGAAATAATCTAATACGGGGTCAAACACCGTCATAATGAATTCATGAAGAGTATCTCTGAAGAGACTTGATAGCTACGGTCAACCGCACGTTGACGCAGTACCTTTTGAATCACGCAAACTGCCTCAGTTAAGAACATAAGGCGTTTCTAAAGTCAAATTGTTATCATAACGTGCGCTCGACTGTACTTACTTACACGTGCTTTCTTTCCTTTTGTTAAGAAGACTTAAAAAGTTCAATAATCCAAGAGTTTTTGGAAAAAGAATTGTACTTTAAATAGAAACATAAAAAGAAAAGTCTACCTCAGTAGATGATAATCTTGAAAATATTTTTACCACTTCATTCAAAAAGCTTTAATGGAAAGACATAATGGCGGATTCATGGAAAACCAAATATTTATTTCTCGGAAATCTGAATTGAACAGTTAGTTTAAAGAACCTGAAATTATATGTAGGTAACTAAGGATGAAATGAAAAACGTAAATGAGTAAAGACAAAAGACGTTTTTAGAATATTGCGAAGACATAATAGTTGACATGTTGTGTTACTAGTTCTGAATTTATATGTATTACTTAGTTACTAGTATATACTGATAATCCCAATAGACATAAAATTCTATTTCCTCTTGTTTCATACTAAGCTATAAGCTAATAATTCTCCCCAGAATTCAGAGCTAATAGAGCTGAAATTCAGAAACATTAAACTTAAAAATACCTTTTAACTACAAGCAGTTTGGTTGTGATAAAACAAACTTACTAAAGCTAGGTTCTTAACCCAAAACTTTCCACTTAAACAGGCATCTACATCACAGTAAGTATCCATACTCCATACACTTTGGTGCATCGTTGCGTAATTCAAAATTTCACTTAACTCGCGTCGAAGGAGCACTGAATTTATGAAAGGAAAAGTTTCATAATGTGCTCTTATGAACTTCGAAGTTTACAGCGAGTCACGTGTATGCTTTTATTACTCTTAATAATGGTCTGTTTAGTGTTTCCAAATGTGGCCAGCATCAAAAAGAGCAGCATACGTTTTGAGTTTGACATTTGAGGATTTTGACAGCTGTCAAATCGAACTTTGACGTTTAAGCTCTTCGAAAAAGAACTAACTATGGAAAAACTTGTTCTGAATTAAAATTCTCACACATTTCAATCATATAAATTGTCTGATTTATAATTGCAAACGTCTAACAACCCTGTATTAATTCTTAACCACATCAGCAGTTAGGCTGTATGCAAATCGGTCGTTTACTGTAGGCTATTACCGTCAACATAACCGAGACATCCCAGTTACACCTCCAGTCCTCTGGGGAATTGTCCTGGGGAATACTAAATCATGTATACAGGATCTGGGATCCCTCGCAGACTAACAAGGAGGCTCACTATACCCGGGTGACAGGGTTTATGAGTAACAGTCCTTTACAACGTTCTCAGGTACATTATAATATACCTTCGGCCTAAGTGGACCGTGGCGCTGGGTGATCGTAAAATTAGTTATGTCATAAAGCATTACTTTGTAGTTACATGATATTGTTGGCAACATTATATCCGTCCATCTTTTCAGGACGCGTAAAACCATTTTAATAATTGAAAAAGTAAGTTTTTGGTATTTTTACGCCGTTTATATTTCCTACATCGAACCCAGTTTCAGTTACAGAGTTCTTTCGAGAACCATATAGTAAAAGTTTCGAAAGAAAAAATTAGCCATACACAGAACCTTTTCTCTAAATTCAAATCGTTTCTATATCGAATCCAGCCAGTATTATAACCAGGTGAAAATAGCCCGACAATTTATCGGAATTACAAATATTTCTATTACAAATCTAAATGCTATTAAACTATGTCAACCACGAAGATATTATTTCAGCTGGGGATCCATTCTACCTGATTTGGTACTTACCATCCAATTGATATTCAGCAAGGCCAATTGAATAATCTCGATGGAGTTACTGTGAGGGTAACCTTATAATTTAATTCCTCGGTTCACTTACTACACTTACCTACTACTGTAACGGTGGTAGGATTGCTTACATAACTGAATTTAGGTTAGTTCCTCCCATAGTAAGTTGTAAGTTAGGTTACTTAGAGTGGTTTTGGATATGCTTAACAACATGCTATTTGTATGTTAATAGATTTTCAGATTCGTGTTCTTCATTAAGTTATGACTAAGTTAGTAGATACTCGTAGACTAGCGTCTAGTCCCAGCTTTGCACGTGTTAGATGTCTTTAAATATCTTGACTTTTCTGTATATCTAATATGTATGTATTATACACCTAAGCCTCACCTTTAACCTATCACATACCTACAAAACGAGACACAATAGTAAAACAATAACAGCGCGGTCTCATAGGACCGGTCGGGGATTCATGAACTAACACCATACGTCAATTCATGTGGGAACATGGATTGATGGGAGGTGTCCGGCGTGTCCCTGGTTAAATTCCCGCACAAAACAAATACTTGTATTGTTGTAATGCTAATAATCGCAATTTTCTTTCTTCCTTTAGTTGTTCCGGATCTGTGTCTCGTGTATATGAGTTTATATGGTTATGAATGCATCCTCGACATAGAAGTAATTCTTAGTGTGCGGCAAGTTCATTTATAAAGAAAGAAAGAAAATAATTGCGTTGAGATTATTTGTCAATTCATGACAATTTTTTATTATTTGTGCTTTATAATATAGCAACGCATAATCGAAGCTACTAGAACTAGAAGCGTGAAATTTTGTGCAAAGCTTCATTTTATGACGCTGGCGTGCACTAAGAGGATTTCCCAGGAATTCACCCCCTCAGGAGTCGAAACGGGAGTCTAAAGTTTGTATGTAGAAACTAGCTTTCACACGAGCAAAGCCGCTGGCAGAAGCTAGTTCCAATACATCAGTAGTTGTATTTTTTTCCTGTAAAAACTATTAGAATTTTTACAGGAAAAAAATACAACTACAATTTTCTTCCTAGAAAAAGTTGATATTTTTTTTTAATTTTTATAAACTAGTGTCATCGTTGTCGATGGTGAGGCGCACTAGTTTATTAAGAGCCTATTCACTCTAGCCTTGAAGTCACCCAAATTATAGTCGGACGGAAAAACCGCAGAAACCAAGTTACATGGCAATCCACGTATCTTCTAACTAAACCAGGCATCCACACCGCATCAACGCAAGCAAGCACTTTCTTCATTACACAACTTCAAAAGCTCTGCACACTCAACTCATGCGCCATAACAGACACCCTTCATAGGAATACCGAGAGTTAAGAATCAAATTGACTTCTGGACAATTCAATTAAGCTGCACGGTAAGTGCAAGTTTGCAAACAGGCGTGCGAGAAGCTAGCCAAGTTCTCTAGAACAAGTTTATCAAAGAGATTGTAGCCGAACAAGTTAGCCTTCGACGAACTGCCTTTATGTTTCTACAAGCAATGTTTGTTCGCATCTCCGTACGGGAATGTAAATTTGATTTATTTTGGCGCACCTCCACGTAAACATTGGTGGCTGTGCGTAAATATATAAGACGTGTTATTGACGATCAAAGGATATTGAGTATCCCATGTGGACGCTTCAACCAAATAACTATTATGTCGATTTTTATGCTGATACGTTCCTTTGAAGTTTGGTTAGGGTTGTCAAATTCTGATACAGTTGATCCTTCGGTAGATTGTATGTTATCTGGCGATAGATATAATATAAAGCTATTCTGTATTCACACTGATATTATAAGGGAAAAGTTTGTGTGTTTTTATGTGCGAGTGTGAGTATGTTTGTTAGTCCTTGACGCTAAATCGACTGAATTGATCTGGATGAAATTTATCAAACGAGTAGACAATGCCCTGGGATAGGAAATAGAATTTATTCTGGGATTATATTCCCTTGTGTTAAACTACTTTCACACAGGCACAGTCGCCGGTAGAAGAAAGTATTTTATAAAGAAAATCTAGGCGCCAACGTTGCTCGTACAAACAGCTTACAATATGTTATGTTGTTACCATTTAAAAGTTGTGCTTTCCACGCTTAACTTTGACTTACAAAGTTAAAACGCCTCGATGTAATATTTTCATTCTACATATTCTGAAATACTCGCATATTTCTTTGGTAAACAACCTTAGTAAGTTAGGTTTCATAATAATTTATTATCTTTACGAAAATTCATATATGACCCCCCCCCCCCACCGAGTCTGTCTATCTGTCTGGATGTGGAGTAACGGTTACCAACTCGATATATTTATATGTTTCTGCGTTTATATGTATAGATTGTTCCTATCATAAATACTTTTTCGAAAGGACATTACATCACTGCTTACCATCAGGTGGGATCGCAGTCAAGCACTAGTTTATAACAATAAAAAAATAAGCCTAAATTGTCGCCTACGATGTTCATCCTGATAAGGCTTAATATCTGCAAGATCGCATCTGCGTTAGCTGGGTGATGTTAGTATAGTTCACTTTTATCGATAGAAATGCCATCGGAAAACTTAAGCGAGATAGCGCAATATGTAAAAAAGAGACAAAACATAACCTATAATTAAGGCTGCAAACCTATAAACTTATTTCAAAGTTGTAGTTCTAGCGTTTAATTTAATCCTGTGGAGAGGTATAACGCGCTGGTCTGATGAGTGTTGAAATGGGCGTCGATTAGGGCGCCTTCTGCCTTAATACGACCATGTCGTGATCCAGCCCAATTACACTTGTTCAGATCATATCGCCGGATTAATGTAATTAACAAGTTGCCGCTCAAATTACTTGATCATATCACGTGTCGTTTGTTTTAAAGTAACGAACGAGGTTTTACTGTTTTGTTGTTATCTAAAAACCATCTGACTTTTATGACCTCCTAGGCCCAGTTTTTACACCTTATGGGAATTTTCTTATTTTTCTTGCTATAAATGCTTTAAAAAATAATATTCTACTTACTCAATAGGTAGGTTGAGTAGCTATGGACCTATACAATATGCGTGGGTGAATAAATAAAAAAGCCTTTCTTTATTATTTAGAGAGGCTGAAAGGCGATGCTCAGAGTTTTTTACTTAATAGAATTAAAAATGAAAATATCAACAGAAGAACTACGGTTTTCGTCACATTTTTGTTTTTATTAGTAAAAAAAACGTTGCCCCAAACTAGGAATGATTCCTGTATCGTTATTGCGTTTATGGACACATGAACTTCTCTTATACATAAGACACCTCATTGTCTTGTGTATTAGACCGTTTTCACATTATCCGATCCGATATCGGTATCGGACGCCGATACGATATCGGGGTAAGTAAAATGTATGAAATGCTGTGCTCCGATATCCGATATCGGGTCGGACAATATGAAAGACAGGTACATATCTCATACATTTACCTTACCCCGATATCGTATCGGCGTCCGATACCGATATCGGATCGGAAAATGTGAAAACGGTCTTAGGGTCTGAATCCGGACCAGTATTTGTAGACCATGCAAAAATTACTTCCTTGCGGGAATCGGACCGGTGCGCGGTGCTACGCAACGCAGCTACTAAGCGTTCACCCAATTCTTAACACTACACATCGCACCAATTTTTACTCGAGCAGACAGCAACAAGAATACAAACCAACAATCCAATATAATTTAAGCTATGTTAGTTCTACATCGTGACCAATTATAAAATGATATGGCGGTCTCTACTCAAACAAAGTATGTCAGCAATTTGTCGCACGACAATTAATCGTGCCCCAGTTCTAATCCATTGAGAGGAAAAATCAATTCTTGCATTGCAATGAACAATAGATGTCTGTATCTACCATTGTATCTATGAAGTTTATCTACACATATAGAACCTTTTTTTGTCTATTAATACACACGGATATGACATTGCGGTGACGTTTTATGTAGCTTTTACATATTCTCGAAACTACCATATTTCATCATGAGAATAAAAACAACAGTTGGCTTTCAAAACTTTTTTACAGCTTTTATATTTTATGAATAAAATATTTTGGTTTGCATTCATAAAAATGTTAACTACTGGGGCCCTGCGTTGAGTGAAAGAGAACCCCGGGACCTGGAATTAAGGCAAAGAAGGAACAGGAGTGGGTTTTAGTCAGTAGAAGTCTGACACGCACACACATCGATGACTGCCCATATTTTAAAAAATCCTCAAAAATGTAATCAAACAGCCCTTAAAAACTTCATTTTCTAAGGGTTCACCTCACCGGATTTAATTTCTTGAAGTGAAAACAAAAGCATCACAACAAATTAAAGACTTATAAACTCTCTAACTTCCGTTAGTTGTAAAACTGTCTTACTTCCGTTTTCAGGAATCCATTCCATTCAGTCCTTTGTTGCCAATTCCTGGAATTAATACGTTTCTATAATGTCACTGCTCTGTAGAAGTTATTCAATAATACACAGTGTCCAGAAAACAGAAGAGCAGAAGGTCAGTTCTACTATACAATCAGACAAATACATACATACGTAGACACGTTTCAGATGGAGTCTTCCCTAAGTTAGATCACAATGACGTAAGTATTGATAGACCTTCAGCTGGCCTAATGTAGTCTGAATTTTTTATAAAATAATAAGTCAGATTTAATTGGCTTTGTTACAAATGACGTTTAGACTTCTGTAGGACTGAAAGTTCACGCACACTGGTTTGAGAGCATATCTTGTTTGAATCTGGACCGAGCCTAGTCGTCGACGGCGCGTTCTGTTCCACGCGCGCCTCAAGGAGATGTCAGCAAACTGTAGGGGCCCGGTAGGGCCTAAGCCTCTGGGGAACACGGTATCCGAAAGGTTGTCACCGTGTCCCCCAGATCGATGGCAACGAAGGAACGGGGTAGGGGTTTAGTCAGTAAGAGTCTGACACGCCCTCCCGCTCCGCCCAAGAGTGGGAGAAGTCATTCTGATGATTACCCTACCGGAAAAAAAAGGCAAGGTTATACAGCGGGCCATATTCCTAGACCTCTCTACTAAAGGCCTGCCCTATTACTTTCGGTAACGAGGTCCAGTGGATGCAGTTGATGCACGAAGCAAACGCATGAAGGGTTCGAGGGAGGCACAGGAACATTACACAAACTTGAAATTCACACACGCATCTCGCGAGCGAGCCGTTGGCACATTCGTCACATTCGCCAGTTGTGGACATACTCTAAGGAATCATCATCATCATCATCTCAGCCGAAAAACGTCCGCTGCTGGACATAGGCCTCCCCCAAAACGTCGCCACAACGACCGGTCCTGTGCGTCTCACATCCATCGGATGCGGCATTCTTTCACCCTAAAGAATGCCGAAACTATATCATAAGTATGACAGCGCCTGTATCTGCTCCTGCTGCGTAACTGACCTTCTGTTACACTACTAGCGTATGTAGCAGAGCTTCAATACGGGATGTTTACGGTCTGCCTCGGATTGCTGTTGGCAATGTTTCAGCGTCAGGCACGCACTAAAACATATCATTCCATTAATATTCAGGGAGGCTGCCAAAGGCGTGCGTCTTGGATTGAATACCCCTATCAGCAGTGATAAACATCCGCGTAATGATAATTGTCGTAAATACGCTGATGTATTAATGTTGATCCACGTTGAATAGTAAGTAGTTTGATGTAAATTGTCTTCTTGCTTAAGTTATAGGAAAGTTAAATCTTAAATGATGTACGGACGTGTTTGTTATTCTGGCAGGGATAAGTTTCCTTTGAAATTTTTATTAATTAAAAAATAATCTAATTACTTCTCCCGCTCTTGGGTAGAGTGGGAGAGTGTGTCAGATTTTTACTGACTAAAACCCATTCCTACCTCCGTTTCCTTTTTACCTTGCGTTCCAGGGCCCGTGGTTTTCCTTTCAGAAGCGAACCCATGGCCCCAGTAGGCTTCGACCCTGCTGGACCTCTACGGTTTTGTACGGACCTCGACGATTCGGGTTTAGTCCGGACGGTCGGTGAGCTACCCATTTAAATTACAGGAAACTTGAATCCAAAACATCTACAGGCGAGTTTGTTTCTATGCCAAAAATAAGTTTCTTTTGAAGCTTGTCTTATTAATGAATTTTCAATAGAAATAAAGCAAAATAGAGACACAAAAAACTTTATCATTTAACAAGATAAAAATATTCCACAATATGTTACAAGAAAGACCTCTAGACTTGACGACGTAGATTAGATTTATCAAAAGAACATTCCTGACCAGAAAAATTAACATGAACTAACTTAATTATATAAAGGTCAAAATAATTTAAAAATTAATCGAAAAACCACCGGAACGTGGTCCCTGACATTTAGAATATTAATACACGAACAGAACCTCATCTAAATGGCGGCATTAGATGAAGTTGTTACACACACAGATAACAGATTCATTTCCATTTCTAGAAAGTGGTCTGTTTACCCGACCCTTGCTGGAATCGAAGCGATTTCCTTTCCTGTATTTTCCCCAAATAGTTGGATGTTCTTACGAGTCCCAGTCGGATCTCTTTATAGTAAGGTTTGTTTATCGGGCAATCGAGATCGACGAACAAAGAACATGGTACTCTCCATTGTACACAGGAGGACGATCTAAAACGTCCCGGAAACCTATTTGGCTTAGCCCCACGATTCATTGGCAATCAACCGTCTTTGTTTTCATTTAAAAATGTCGGTTGTTAATTAAAAGTAAAGTGTACTAAGTACTAATTAAGCGCTATGAGAATATAGTGGCCGGTTTAAGAGCTTGTCTGTGCTTAGTCGATTGTGTAATGCATGTTAGGGTTGACTACAGCCGCTTGAACGTTGTCTCTGGATGGAAATGTTAAACTCTACGACGTACTTTCACTTTCTCTGGCAAAGGGCAAGTGAAGGAATTTCAATGGATTTTAGTTGGTTTGAGTCCCTTTCGGTCCATCCAGAGTGGAATGAGTGATATGATGATTTTAACCCCAAAAAAACAAAACCGTAGGTGCCCAGTAAAGCCGAAGCCTACCGGGGCCATAAGTTGACTTCCGAAAAGGAAACCCGCAGTCCTGGATTGCAAGGTAAACAAGGACCATCGGTGTGATTTTTGTTAGTAAAAGTCTGACACGCCTTCCTGCTACGCCCTGGAATGGGAGAAGTCATTTAATGATCGCCCAAATTAAAAAAAAAATAAAACCCTCTATTTATTTAAATCACTTCATGAAGCTTATAATAGTACCAACTACTTGTATTTTATGATTGATTATTGACCGCTAAAATAAATAAACAATTAAACTAACTTCATCACAACACTAAAACAAGCAGGTAACATATTAAATCAAACAAATTACTCGACTTAACCCCTTTAAACGTAGTACAAAGCCCTCCTCTTAAGGCGACACTCTGACACACGCACCTGCTAAACTTACAGTAAGAAACCTATAAATCTTCCCGCGGCTAATCCGAAACGCGTCCTGAAGGAAAAACGGGGGCCACGAAATGTATCACGTACTGCAGTATTTTTATAAACTACCCACGTGGGCGTTTAATGGCGGATGGACCAAATGTAAGAATCATCCTTTTTTTGAGGTGAGAAATCTTCAATTTGGCCTGTTTGTCTAATGGTTAGTGGCCCTGACTGTTGGTTCGATTTCTATCCAAGCCAAATGTTTATGTGATGAGCACAATCAGTTAGAAATATAATAAGTATCTATGTTTATCAGATAATACGTATAATCTAGCACTAATAGCACCAATTTTGTTTAGATCGGGACTAGGTGGTGTTATTTGAATGTGGTGATATTTCACTACTTTCAGACAACACTTCAATTTATTAAATGACGTATCACACTCTAGGGTGGAGCAAAAGGGTGTGTCAGATTTTTACTTTAAAACCTACCATGTCCCTTCATTTGGATTTTACGTTTTAGGCTAGACGTAACTCTTTTCAACGTTTCCGCAATATAAAACTTAACCTGACTGCAAAAAATAAAAAAGCAAGGAAGATAGGCAGTACTTTATTGTACCCCGATTTTCGAATTTGTATTTTGTTCCGCGATTTCGCGGCCCCGTATTATTGTAGTCAGATCCCGTCTGATTCACTGCACCCGATCTCCGGCTTCCCGATTGTCTTTTTATAAAATTGTTGACTCATCTTATATGTAGGTTTTGGCATATTGACTGCCGTTTGATCTGTTTCCAATTTTTATATTCTGACTCAGACATTATCAGAGCTGAAACGAACAAAATATTCACTGAGAAAAAGGAAACAGAATGTATTTTTCTGCTAACCTTATTTCGCATTGAATTTAATCTTTACGAAATCAAAATCTTATTATACTGTATAAAAAGAAATTTCACATTAAGGGCAAACAGAGTCTTACAAAATGTATCAAATAGAGTCCCTTTGGATAAAGATAAACCGGCGGAAGGCAGGATTTTCCCGGGATTTGGAATCTAAATTGTTTTTTATAGGTCACATTCTACACGCGGTGTTATGGGGAGAAAAGTTTCGCTCTCGCCTCGTGCATTAAGTGTAATTGTGCCCATAATGGTCGTAGAGACAAGATTTAATCACAGTGTAGACACATGGACCTAATTTTCGCTTTTAATTACGTAAATTGCATTCTTCCACATTGCATTACGGCCACAGCGCAAGTTCTTGTGTCATTAGCGTGCGCCCGCGCCGCTTTTGTTATTAAGTGTCGGTCGTACGCACCACAACTTATAATTTTGCTATGATAATTGTAATTATAAGGCAGCTGCATGCCCTTGTTTTTGCTTCTTTCGTAATTGCTGAACAAAAAAACGTTGGCAGCCGTAAATTATTTTTTGAATGGAATTACGCTCCATGCAATTCGGTACCGGTTAGATTTAAATGCCAATCAAAAATAGTAGCAATGATTCGAAGCAACCATGAAATTATTTAACTATCAATCAGCCACGCCTTCATAGCTCATTAGTGTACAATAAGCGTTAGATATTGATCAGAAAGCATGCATACCATGACCTCTCTCAACTCATCCATCAACAATTAAAAATGGCTATGACAAATTACTGACTAGCTTATTTCGTGGCCTTCACAGACGATACTATCATGAAATATTACTGTTAGCACTAATGAGAACTTTAAAAAATGACTTTGCAATTTCACGGTTCTTCGCAATACACATATTTATCATCAATAACACGCGGTGCAATGTTAAACTTGTATGCAAGTCAGCCCCGTCGCCCTTGACATATACTTGGAGCGTTCCACTATGTTGGACCACGTTACTTAAAGTTTACACACAATGTAAATTAAACCTTATCGTTATTACTTTAGATGTTATAACAAGTTGTTGTCTTAATTAGTTGGCTCGCTGCCGCCTCAGCAAACGTTGACAGGTACTTAAAAGCACTGCCATGCTCCATCAAATATGCATAAGGCCGTCTGCATCGGTTATGAAAAACGCCTTGTAGTCGCGGGTCGCGTGCGAGCGTGCGAGTAACTCGTTAATGAACTCGACAACGGGCAATTTATCGCAATAACTGCTAGCTTCGGTGTAAAGTTTCATAATTTATGTTGATTCGTTACACTTCACACAATTAGGTGCGATTTTTAATTTGTTAGAAGTAAGCTTGAGTTATATCTTCGTTAGTGTGCGTTATAATTGAGGTACAGTTCTCCTTATCATTATTTATATTGATTATAACGGTATATTTAATGCAGAGCAGACTCAATAATTGGATCCATACAAGGAAGACGCTACCTACATACCTGATACAGAAATATAGGCGAAGCAAGGAGAAAGTAAAGATGCTACCGTTCTTTGTACTAGATCTTACATTTACTGCAACCATTCTGTTCGCTTTTGTTCGAGTTGTTATTATTTTGTTATATTTTAATTTGAAATTAACGGAATACATTTTTAAATTATAATTTAAGAATGTATTTTATAATAATTCTACCAAATTTTAATGAAACCTGAATATCTAGGATTAATTTCTTATTTATACCGTTTTACGAATATTTCACACTTTAAAGTTGTGATTGTTTATAAGTTTTGCAGCACTAGAATAGTTTTAAAATAATAAAGCATAAATATTCCAGTGTTAGCAATGTTGAATTGTTAACAAGCCACATCAATAAACAAAATAAAAGTTCACACAAACTTAAATTCTGAACAGAAACACAAAACAATATTATGAATAAGCAAGAATGAGAAGCCTCAGCTGTAATCACAACAAGTCATTAGCATTCCGACGACGTCGATGACCAAAATTTGGAGTTCACAAATATAAACAACAGAGGTACAACTTATAAATATGTATAGCCTTCAAATTTACAATATCGTGTACAACATGTCTTTCAAAACTTAGCTCACAAACTCGAAGATGTTACTCTTTAATGCACATAACGAGTTGCAATTTAAAACGTCTTGCCTTCGGCAGAAGTAAATCAGCAATTTGCGAAATTGCAGTAGCGTGGGGTCTCGGGTAATTGTACCCTCTCGCCATGCTATCGAAAGCGATAAATAAATATGGCGAGGATTTCTCCGGCTGATGTAAAAGCTGATCCGCGGCAATCTCGTCAACGTTTAGGACTTAAATAAATATCACTCTATCTCGTATTACAGTGAATTTTGAACGAGTTTCTATATTTATTTGGTGGTGATTTAAATATACATAGTTTTAAGTTGGCTTAGTTCGTAATCCAAACGGTGGTCTAGAATTTTAAATAGGTGTTTAAGTCTCTTTTAAATGACATCTAAATGTGACTCCTGTAAGTGTGTATATGTTTACGTTTAGAATTTAAATTACTATTAAGGTATTTTGGAAAATTTCCTCCAAGAGTTCATTGAAATTAAGGTAAAATATCTTAGAGCTTTTAAAATGTTCCCAATTAAAGGCACCTAGGTAGGGTACCTAAGTAATTTGGTTACGTCCTACGATTCTTACAAAAGCTTTTACGACCTTTGCGCAAAACCTACGCGAGTAATGTGAGACCTGACCTTTTATTCAACAAAACAACAACAATACGATATTGTTACAAACTATAGTTAGCTAGGCCTAAATATTGTCCTGTAATTACCACTTTCGTCTATAAAAAGGCCTTTTGAACTTATCGATAGAAGTTAATATTAGAATACAATCAACTAAAGCCAAAAAAATAATAATTTAGAATTCGGAATACATCTGAAAAAGAAAAATAGTAACACATTTCCATAATACAATAGGTACTATTTAACAATTTAGTAATATATTATGATCTTAAAACACAAACTTAATATATTGCGCCACCACAGGAGCAAAACTAATTTCAAATTATGGTAGCTCACAACAAAATCAATTTTCCATATATTAAGTGAAAGGTCACACAGAAGTTTGTGACCACAGCACCTGTACATGACATTTGAAAACGAGGGACCATGGACCTTTAAAATTAGTAGTCACGAGTCTCAAAATTGAGTCTCAGAACTGCTTCATTGTGGGAATAACCCAATTCGGAGTGACAGTAATGTAACCAAGGGTAAGAATTGGAAGGATAAGGGAAATCAGGAGTAAGAAAATTAAGTTAATAATGGTAATTGCAAAAGAGCAGATCAAGTTGTAGGCTTTTTATTAGTAGGTTGGCTTGGAGTAACAAATGGTGATTCAGTGGTTGAGAATGAGAAAGAGTGTGATTTCGATGAAATTATTAAAATTGATCACATGTCGGTACAAAAGAAAAGCAAAGACGGAATAGATGAAATTATTGAAAAGTTGGAAATATCGAAAGTCAATAATCGTAGTGAAAACATAGACCCTAGAAATCTAACAACCATCAATTCATACTGTACATGATAAATATGATAATAACATAACTATCTAGCGACTTACGATCGAATGTAGTTATAATGAGTATACAGAATCCGTGTTCATCACATAGTGAAATTGTGCCTAAAGCTAGAAAATAATAGCTTTACATTATCTGTTTATTTAGTGATCAGACATCGTTTATCACTACCAGTATGTAGGTTATACGCCGACTGCAATTTCGAATACTAATTTTGGATCCATCAAATGCGTTTAACGCTTCATATACATTAATTTGAACGTTTGTTGCTGAGTTTAATTTAGTTTTGTCCAAATGTTCGTTTTTATATGTCTAGTTTGCTGGATTTTTTTCTAGGATTAGGACTAGTTTGTTTGGGGTTAGAAGGTTAATCCTAACTAAATTAAGTTTGTGTTCGTGTATTTCCTTTATTTGTTTGTTGTACCAGTACGTTCGCTTTCTCTGTACGTTTTCAATAATTGCTATACAAAAAGCTTTCTGATTCTGAGAAAATAAGTTTACCGTTTTCTCTCACAAGGTAATATTAGAACCAGTTTTCCCAGAAACCCAAAATTAAGTCTACCCTTATTAATTTTTAGACCATACGAAATATTATTTTGGTTGATAAAACGTAGCAAGTAAACATAAGGGTAATATTGCGTTTGCAGCCAACAATGTGGCAATAATTGGATCCGGGAAATTGACGGTGGTTCCAACAAATTTCACCTCATCAACCTCGCATTGTACGGGAGGATCCCATTCGGAGAACCTTATTAAAAATGATACGAATGAATCATGACATGTAACACGGTTATTAGCCCTATTTAAGGTAGGAACGGATTAAAAGAGGTTTCTGCTGTGTTGTTTAGGAAAATTACTGACCTGAATATTAGTAGTAGGTTAATTAACATACGAGTTGTGTAAAATAGGTTATAGTATAAAGATTTGAGGCCTAATGGTTGTATGCTTATAAAGCTAAATTATGGAGGTATAAGTGGAATGTGAGATTCATCTAAAGAATTACAGTGGTCCTGGAACGCAAATAGGCACTGGGTTAGTCAGTCACCTAGCTACGCCCCTGGTGACTAGTCAGATCCCTACTGCAAAATTCGCATCACGCTCTTCCCAAATCTCAGACTTTCACAAACAAACTCAAATTCAATCTTAATCAATGTGCCAAAAAACAAATAAGAGCCTATTTATTATGTCCCTAAGCCCCCGTGGCAGGCTCTAAAGTACATAAAAAAAGATTATTCTATATAAAGGATTATTTAATTTAAAAGCTTGCTGATCCTACTTATAACTTTACTCGTTAGGCCGCGCGTTCCGCACAAACTGACTCCCAAGGTGATACCAACTCAAACGGCGGAACTGTAGTAAACTGGGAGGGTATTATCTCGCTTGCACCGGTGGTGGCGGGATGAGCAGATACGCAGCGTACGTAGTGATTGTGAGTTGGATAATAGATATACCAATATGTGAGACTGAAGACTGATATGACTTTAAAGCAAGCTTTACATTTGAGACTAGGGCTTGCTAGAGATTTCGTTGTGATAAAAATTCCATAAAACTTTTACACCCCTTAACCCGTGTTTTGAGGATTGTTTAGAAAATCTATCAATGATAGTCTTAATTATTCATTTTGATTAGAATGCGGCATGCACCGTTCAAAATAACCTGAGAAATAAAAAACTTCTACTTAATCTTCAAAACCCCCAGATTTCATATTCCTAATCCGTGTTTTTGGCTGTGGGTTGATATATCAGTCAAACAATTTCTCCTTTGTAGATACGATATCTTTTTAACATACGCTAATTTCACCAGTAAAGCATCAGCGAGAAAATAATTAATATTTTAAAAATACTTAATAAATGCCTTAATTAATAGCCACAACGACCATCGAACCTTCTGTTAATGAAATGTGTTTGCGTATCAAAATGAAAAAGCTATAATAAGGTATCCAATTATTTCCAGAATTCTAGGAACAAGTCTCAATTTAAATTTTAATTTCAATTATTCCCTCGTAGGCAGATAGTATAGATTGAAACCAATATTGGCATAAGATTCTAGCGGATTGATTGGTGCCTACAGCGTGGTATTATTATTCAGACACAGGGGGATCCTGCCCATCTTCCTAATCAAATTACTTGGCCAAGTCTGCCCACATGACAGTTTGCGCCAGCATTACAATATCACAGCCTGCCAGCACAACAGCTGTGCAATTTAATATGAACATAGGACTTTGTGGAACTCAACGTACTAAAAAAGTCCTATATGTTAGTAGAACTTTTATTATCCCACAACTAGAGGTCCTAATATGGTAGAATGTTTCTTGTAACGTTGTTATTACTGTTAGCAATGTGCTTTGGTTGCAGAATGTTATCATAACACTTTTTAATTAATTAAGTTATGTCACAAAGTAAAACGTCTACAATATAATTATGAAAAGGAGCATGTTCCTTGAAGCAGTTTCTTCGTTCTCTATTGAAACAATGTAATTCAAACTACTTTAATTACTAAGATAAAGCTTACGGTTCCATTAACACGAGTACTTAACAAGAAAATTAGAGTATTCCATTTAAATTAATTCCTTCTAAGCTTCTAATATCAAATATTTGAATTCAATATTTATAATGGCAATCCTAATTGGTTCGCTTATAATCTTTAATTCGCTATTTATACTGATTGTTGCGATATCAAAGTGGCGGGGATTGTACTGAGAATCGACTTTAAGTATTATGGTACTTCAAACGGATGTATTTAAAAAGCTATTTAGATGACATCAAAGTCTGAACATTACAGAGAAGTTGGTTTTAGATGGTCAAAAAACGGCCTATTCGGCACAATTCAGTTTGTGGTAAGTGCCTATTGAATAATAAAAGTGGTCGTAGACTTTAATTACGTCTCGAGTCGTAGAGAACGCTACACTTTTACTGGTCAAGTACTTAATGACCTGATTAACGAACCATAAATGGGTATTTTTTGCGCAGAAGCACGTCAATGGGTATAGAAATAAAAGGGAAATTTTCGAGGAAGTGCCCCGAAAAAGTTAAGCGTTTAATTTTATATAGGACTGCCTCGAATTGTGCTCTTTATGAAGTAAATTTACGATCGTCTGCGGGCTAAAGTCTCTGGTCTTATTTCGAGTAGATGTATTAATTCATCTCATGTGTATTGCTCCTTAAATAAAATGTTCTGCGGCTTTAAATAAAACATGTTTAATTATAAAGTTTGCGCCGTTACGCGTTGCTGGGAAATGGATAAGGTAAGGTTTTTAAGTGTGGAACCTTACTTGAGGTAGAAGCGAGAATTGTTTCATTTAAATAAAGAACTTTAAGTTAGAGAATTAGTACATTCAGTGTCTGGATGTCTGAATGTATTGACTAATTTAGCCTTTGTTACAAACTATTTATATATTTGAAAAAATACAATGAGTTCACTGTTATTGGGCACTTTCAATTCATTAATTTTAATGATTTATTTTCAAAAATTCACCTTCTCCAAAATTGCAAATAGAAAGATTTTTTAACGTCGCTTCAAAACACAGTGAGTTAGAAACCTTTCAGGTTTGGTGGACGGGAAAACTGTCAAGTAACAGAAAAAGGATTCACAAACTGAAATGTGACGTCACCGCTCATGGTAACATCTATCAAAAAAATAGCGAGATTTTGCCACCACGCCATAAATGAACGAAGATTTTTAATGTTAATTGCTGTTTCATTTAATAACCTATTTTGATGCGGTTCAGAAAAAGATTTATTTTTAGTATTATTATGCAAAAGAAATAATGCTGTAGAAAAATAAACACAGGACACTGCCCAATCATATTTACACAAAAAAAAACTAAAATAAACTATGTAAAAAGTCACCTCATTTCTATCGACAGTAATGTACTCAAAAGACTGGCAGTATTGCCACGCTGTATGGCAAGACCAGCCCTTGTATTTAACCGAAGACTATATTCAGTTTCTAAATCCTAGCTTTGCCGTTCGAAACGGAAAGTAAATACATGAAATTAGTTTCTATCTACAACAAGTTTCCTTAATATTTTCATCAAAATTGCTATATAATATATCAAAATGATTTTCAGCATTAAACTTCACGAATCACTGAAGTTTACCGACCCATCCTAGCTTTGATTACTTAGTGAACAACTCAATTATTTTACACAGAAATTAATCATAAATCAATCGAACAACAAGTAACCGTCCACTTCCGGCTGTGTACCTAAGTACCAACACTCAAAAGTTTAAATTGTCCAACTTGTAAGCCAATAAATTAATTCAGATATCTCTTTAAAACTTGTTATTACCAATAACAAATTGGTCCCAAAACGGGGCATGAACAAGTAACTTGAATCATTTTGTTTTATTTGCTGGTCCCCGTATTCTGCTTCTGGCGTCTATCAAAACGGTTTTAGGAATATATTTGTGAAATGTATGCGAAACAGAACGGAGAAATTAAGCATTAATTTGCTATCCTTCCAGCTGAAATTTACATATTTATCGAACCGTAAATTAATTATTTGTGATCTACATGGAGCAGACTCTTGTGCCCGACTGCAGCGAGGATCTCGCTCGAGCTCACAAAGCAATGTTTACGTAGTTTAATTGTTATCTTCTGACTATCATTGGGGGGAAACTCGAGCCAATGCGACACATCCTCAGTCACTTGAAACCTTGCTTGGTGGGGAATTACATTTTCTGAGTCCAATAGTTGAACACTAAACGATAATGTTACGTAATACAGCTTATGCTGGTATTTGTTTACCCTAATTAGCATTAAGTTACCTATTTATGCAATAAGTAACATAATAAACGCATATCCTGAAAGTAGTGTTGCAATATCTACGGCCCCACATACGAATTAAACTGCGAAATCCTGTATCACGCAATTAGAGTTCTCCGTGCGGTTGGAACATATACAACAGTCCGAAATCATCTCTCGGGCATTTGCCCAGGATCAGACAATACATCCGTCTGGTCGGAGGACTTTCCCTTTCCAACAGAAGTTTGTGAGACTTTTCACATAATATACTTACACGATCTTACCGCACACGAACCTATTTTACGTTTAAGTAAAATTTTAGTGCTTAAATAATAATTGTACTTAACTCAATTTAATGATGAGGTTACAATAATTATATTCTAGTTAGAAAATTATTTATAACCAAGAGTGTGAATTATACCAATTACCTAAATGTTCTATTTTTCGTTAATAACAGCTATCCTAATATCAAAACCTTGTACGGGTAAGTACGAGTACATTGACCCCCAAATAACTTCCTAGTCCGTCGGCCTTTCAACTTAACAAAAAAATCTCAAAATAAACGTTCTAACTTTTTAATTCGTATAATTGATGATTCTGCTACTTCCTTCCTTCTCTTTTCTTTAATGAAAGGGTTAATCTTTCCTTTTAACGATTAATACCTACCCCAAACTTATCTTTCTCAGATTACAATTGTGTAGGAGACAATTGAGAGCACCTTTTGTCTTCACACCTGGATTGAGTGAAGCCCCTTTACCTACTTTGTACCTACCAATCAAGGGGTCTTGGAAACAGGGTTGGAACTTACCTGAAAAAAGAAAAATGTATATTTAGTTTATCGTGTTGTAAGTGTCGGTCATTGAATAAAGTTCTAACTAAACTTCTTGTGGATAACCAATACAAGTAAAATCGACTGCGAAATTGTAAGCATCAAGCTTAATAAGAAGGATATGAAAAAACACCAGTGTGTTTTAGTCAGTAAAAGTCTGACACTCTCGCATGAAGTTATTTGATTTCCCACCAAAAAAGTTCTCTAGATGGGTAAAGTACAGGACTTGGAAAAGTGTAACGCTTAGGGGCGGCCTGTGCCCAGGTATAGTGAACGTCTTCTTCTTCTTCTTATTCTTCTTCTTCTTAATTAAAATGTTTTTGATATTTAATATTTTGTTTTTTTTTTCTTAAATAACATAATGTATAATTTAAAAAAATAAACAACTTAATTCTATTTTGTTATGTCTATTATTCACCTACCAGAGAAGTAGTATTTCTTACACAAAATTTCCACAGTAAAAATAATTCAAGCTGGAAGTCAATCATTATCATGTCAACCAGCTTTCCAAGTACAGTCAACGCCACGTCGCGTCGCCAACTTAATGCAAAAACTACGAATAATTCCGATAGTGCACCGCTTTCGAAACGAGCCCGTTCCGTTTTTTGTTCACGCTACTAAAAACAGTGACAAAGAAACAAAGGAAAGGCTTATTGTGTACAAACAGACCACTGCGTTACGGCTTGTAGATACGATTGTACGTGGCTACATGTATGGAAAAAGAAATGGAAAACATGGATTTTTGTTAAACTGAAAACAAGGAAAACATAGTTCGTAAATATACATCTCTTAAAATTTTCAATTTAAACATTATCAATTTTTAAAGGTACCTATCGCTTTTTGAGGTGAGTAATGATTAAGTGACTTCTCTCATTTTAAGGTGGAGCTAGAGGCTGTGTCAGACGATTACTGACCCAAATCCTGAATCCTTCAGTTGCTTTTTGCATTTCATGGCCAAGGAGAGAAAAAGAATTATCTTTCAAAAAATCCCGTGACTCCTACGATTTCGCTGACATCTATGCATCTTTTTGAGGCACGCGTGAAACAATTCTTACCAGACGGCTGAACAGCGAGCTACCCAATGCTCGTCGTCCATAAGCCCGTGTCTACAATGGCTGGTGAATCTGCCTTCGAGTAGCGGTATTCCTGGAGTTTCCAGTTTTTAAGATCTGTAATATCTCAATAAAAGAGATTTTTCCTTGTCTCATTCACAGGCTAATTCGGCACCCACTGATCTACATAACAGATAACTTCTGTATGTTATACGGGCCCACAAAAAAGTCGACACGCAATAGGGACCCCGTTACCAAGTTTCCTGCAAGACGGCAAATGTTTTTGTTGTGGTTGCCGCCGCCATTAACATAGTTATTCAAGCATAAAATCGTTTATTGACTCACACAATGTCGACTTGAGCTTCAACAAACAAACGCTGTCTGTGTCAAGCTGGTTTGAGGCGAGATTTCGATGTAAACTTGGTGACTACATATTCAGAATAAGGACGCGGATTGTATGATTGTCGTAGATATTAAAGAGATGTAAAAATTGTGTTAAATAAATGCTATTTTAGTTTTTGTTACCGAAATTATGTAACTGAAAAATATTTCTATTTTAATATTTGCGTGCAGCTTTGGTTATAAAATACGCAATAATAGAGCGTGTCAGAATAAATACAGCGTTGACAGCTTTCCTCTCAATCACTTTTTTTAAGGAAAATGAGTGGGTCGTATTATCTGCATGCCAAGTCATCACGTAATACGGAAACCACTTCAGCCGTTTTATTAAAGTTTCTTGTTTCTCGCTGTTGTCTCAGATTCTCTCATCGCCAGGCAACCATCAAGTAAATAATAAGCTTCGTATATAAATGCGAGGCGAAATAAAATTCCGTGAACAGGATCTGGAACAAATTAAAATCAAAACGTTCTCAACAGCGCAGTCTCGTCTCACAAAACTAAGATAAACTTTTACAATAAAACGTTCAGCATTTTTAATTTCCGTCTCAAGTTAGCGACGCTTTACGAGATTTAAATGAAATCTGGCAACAAGTTCTTCTAACATTTAATTAGTGGCGCCAAGAGCTCAGGAAATGAAACATCGTACATACTGCGAGAGCACCTCAGTGCGTGACTACCTCACAATACCCCCAAGCATCTCTCTATACCGCGCCTCAACTGATTTACTTTATTAAATTCGGCAGACGCGAAAAAAGAAAATCCTTTTCTCAGACGTTCGTAAGTCCAAAAACTGCGACGTGAAAAATAAAATAGCACTTTAGATTCACAAAAGAAAAACTAAACAAAACGAGCGCTTTCTCTATGCAAACGACGCGGCGTCCGCGGGCGAAAGTTTCCGAGTGTTGCCGAGTTGCCGACCGCAGTTGACGAAGTCGCCGACAAGCGACCAGCCACAAAGACACACACCCCATACTTGATAACAAAATCTGATTTTTCATAATGCCCCTCACGTTTGGAGCGCCTTGCCGAGCGAGATACAGTTTGCAATATTCTCGCTCGGCTTACAGCGGGCGCGTGGTTAGTGTTTACTTACACAACTCTGTACGTACACAAGACGTACCTATCACGAAGCACTTCTATTCAGCGTAAAATCAATACATTATGAATGTAAATGCAGCTTAGCAAAATGTGTTTACCTCCTAGACTTTCTCAACCGAACGCATCGTGTGAATATTCCCCGAGGCGCGGCGGGTACGTTCCGCATCTACTTATCATTTTCGATTCTGAAACGTGGAAGTGAGCTGTCTGAACGTCAAACTCGGCTGGACAATTCTTTACAATTTGTTTGCTCCCCTGTGGAGCTGTGTCCTCGTGACCTATTCATTTATGATCAAACAAAAAATACGACAAAGACGTTATGCGCTCCTATTGACATGATTTGAAATGGTGTTTGCTAGCCAAAACGCGAATACTCATTTTAGCTCGATATTACATTTTGATCGTGCAGCTAGATTTGTGCAACGATCGTGCGTTATCCACAATAACATTTTGAACATACAAAAGCTGTACTACCACATTATAATCTGATCGCACATCTATTGTAGCAAATGATAATTACATTGTTTCATTCGTGAAATTGGTTAACCAATAAATTGGAAAATAATAAGGTTGGCAAAAGTTTATTTAGTTAATTAATCATTCGCGATTAATAGTCTCAATACACAGTCAATTGTTATTAACTGGTATTTGATCTAGTAGATTGGTTGGACTTCTTGTTTTTAAATAAGCTGCACAATATGTAACTAGCTTCTGTCAGTGGTTTTTTCCATGTGAATGTTAGTTTAAAAATAGCCTATGTCCTTTCGAGTGGTTCAAGGTTATGTACTTCTCACCAAATTTCTAAATCGGTTCAGTAGTTTAATCGTGAAAGAGTATCAAAGAGACCATGCTACTTTCACATTTATATTATTAAAGTAAGGATTTTCAAACTATTCCATATTAATGTATTACGTAGCACTCATTGTCTAAGGGCCTGTTTCACAATGTCCGAGTAAGCACTACTCACTGAATAAATTCAAAAATTTGACAGAATTTGTATGAAATTATCTGTCAAGTAAGATACTCGAAACTTAATCATAGGTGGTGAAATAGGCCCTAACACTAGTAGGTTTTAGAAAGGTTTATACTAAGGTTAAGAATACAGACGACCACCCAAACCTGCTACTTTTTAAATGATTCCTACAATAATGTACCTAACCTGTGATTATATCCAACCTCAAATCAATTGACATTTATCTAACAATTACATCGTTTCATAATTCGAACAGAAAACAAAAGCCGTTCATCAATTTTCAATTGGAGCATAGAACTCATCAAACAAATGCCGACAAGAAGCGAAATGTATGGAAGTTTGGATTGGGCTTGTTGTTAGCGCTGACTCAAGTAGGTGTAAGGGTCAGCTCACACCGAGAGGTGACGCGACGATACTATGGTCTTTCGCTTTAGGTGGTTAACTAAAGGTAAACAATCTTGGTATGTCTTTTTATATTAAAGAGGTCGTATATAGTATAGGTCAATTTAGTTTATTAGCTGACATCGATTTAGGTAAATACCTAGTTGCAAAGATTTTTACATACAATTTTTAGACAACCTTTAGATAAAAGATTGTTTACATTTAGTTAATTACCTAAACTGATAGACCATAGATGCGGCTTCGCACTTGAATTAGCGAGACTCAGCAAGCTTTTGCACGCTGCGTTTAGAGTTTTGCTTTCTTAATCAAAATAAAAAACGCTACGGAATGGAGTGCTGACCTTTCGATCGCTAATGAAGAACTACTAGATACATAAAACTAAATTAGATAGAAGTAATCGAAGTGTCAAACACATAATTTCTCGCATTGCTACACGACTTTTTGTGAATTTAGCCGAAATAAAACGATCACGTTTTTCATACGATTAAGTATGTATTCCATACTGCATACCGCAACGCTGTGCGTTCCGATCAAAAGATCAAAGCTTTATGGTAAAATGTTGCTGAGTCGCACAGTGAATCCTCGAGGCTGAGAACGGTACTGAGAACGGCATTCAAATTCTATATCAATGTACCTTTTAAGTAATAAATATGGATCCACATCTATATCTGAAGAGCCCCGTACTAACTTGGTATGGATTTGTAGCAAATAATGAAATTTAAAGCGTTTATCTTAAATCTTTTTCATAAATCACCCTATCTATTGGTGAAAATCACACGAAAATGTGTTCAGAAGTTTTTGAGTTCATCGTAAAGACTGCCGACAAACAGTCGCAGTTTTGTACTTTGTTTTATATTATGTAAGTGAGTACGCACCCGTCGTGTTCAAGCTCAGTGTGAGGTGACTCTTATATGCCACTGCCTCAGTAATGGCTGAAGTACTAATGGTATCATCGTTTTATGATTGTTTTTATGGGTGACTAGCTTTTAGGGACAGTTTTGCCAGTTCAGACTAATGTTTTTTACTTGTAACCTTATCTTTAGAGGCTAGGCCCGAGGCGATAAAAAATAACTTTAATATTATATGAAGCGAGAGCGACCCGATCCAATAGTTGGTAAGAGATTTAGAAAGCTAAGCACTTTTTGAATACAGTTTAAAACTTTTTAATTAAAACTCTAATTAAATCTTAGTTATAGATAACTAGAAGTTTACCCGTGATTTTGTTCGTGAGAATGTTTTCATAAAAACTTTAATATCGTCTTTTGAGTGTAGTTTTGAAAAACGATTAATGATAGTTTTTATTATTTATTCATTTTAGAGTTTATACCAAGTGTCAAGTTCATAAACCCCTAACATAAGAATTCCTGATAAAATCCCTTTTTCACACCCTAAAAAATCTCATAGGTACGGTTAGTTTTGAAAAGCAAATAATGACAACGTTTTTTATTTATTTAGGTTACTATTCACGCTAAGTTTTAAGTACACCCACGGAATAAGGTTTTGTATTATAAACAAAATGCGGGGGCTTTTAGGAAAATCAACTTAAAAGGCGTTACAGGTTGATTTTCCCAAAAACCTTTCTTAGTGCTTGCCTACATCACAATAGGAAGCCAAGTGCAAAATTTAACATTCTTAGTTCCAGTTCTGCGTTGCTAGTCAGTCAGTTTCTCTTTTTCTATATAGATAATATAATATAATATTAAACAAAGACCCAAACCCTGAAAAGTCAGATCAGAAATCTCTATCATCACAGAACCCTTTCAATATTTACCCAATAAAGTAAAGTAATAACCCATTCCGATATCCAAAACTTTAAGTCAACGCTATCTTTAGCTGATAATATTATTATTATGTTTACTATAGATATATAAATTGGAAGGTTTTCAAGCGGATATTGGCCGAAAGTTTCATGGCACTCCAGACACTATGGAATAATGCCAGGTCAGAAGTTGGCCGAGTTTGGAGTATGGCCTGATATCAAGTTATTACATTTGTGTGTTTGGAGCGTTGTTTGTAATGACCTGTTTAGATCTGGGCATTGAAGAAATTTTTTAGTCAGTAAAAGTCTAAGGGATGGTTTCTGGGAAGAGTATTTTAAATTAAGAACGTTCCAAACCTTACCTAAGAGGCAAATGACAGGCTTTCAGGCAGTAGAGTTTGAGAAATACTCAACTTCAAATGCTTCGATATCACAATTAGATATCGGGGGTTATAAAATTCCTCACGTTCCATCTTGAGTCGAAGAAATTATTTAATATTTTCCCACAAAAAAGGAAGTATAGTTCTTAATTGGGTTGTTACCGTAGTGATCGTAAGCTTAAATGAAATTCGATTACCGGGTTGACTAGCGGTTGACGTTTTATAGGTACCCATATTAATACGCCAATGTATTTTTTTTAAGTCTAGCTGTGTGTGTAGGTATGCAGATTTGGTACGCATTTGCTAAACCTTCCGGAGATAAACAGGCGTAATATTATGTTGTGTCGATACTGCTAAAATCTTATGACAAGAGCATAAATGATAGAAATAAGGAATTTTGTATTATGTACCCATATTAAAGTTATCTTGT
This sequence comes from Mythimna separata, assembly GCA_030763345.1. Lineage (NCBI taxonomy): Eukaryota > Metazoa > Arthropoda > Insecta > Lepidoptera > Noctuidae > Mythimna > Mythimna separata. Next base: position 10,197,669 of record CM061172.1, on the reverse strand, counting down.
CCGTCACATACTCATAATACAGTCCGTGACAATTCGTGAAGATCTTTTGAGAATCATTCTTTGAGTGTGATAGATACAGTTGTTCTAGAAAAGTTCAGCCATTGAGAAGTTCAACAGAAATGGATACTGTAAAAATTGCATTGCTGTTGGCACTCTTCCCTCCCACAAAATCTCAAGAGATTCGTGTTCTAGTCATAGTTCACATCGAGATCAAATTATTTTTCTTAAGTGTTTAATAAAATCTGCGATGAAACAATCATGGAGGTCCTTTGTCTATCTTTCTCTTTATTGGCTTTAAATACATGTTACAAATTATATTTTTAAATATTTCAATAAACAAATTTAAAAAAAATATATAAAAAAAACAATGTCCCATCGGTATCGGGAACAGGGTCTTTTCTTATTTTTATCAGATTTAATGTCTAAGAAAAATTTACATCTCTTCCCTTAGGTGACCAAAAGACGACTAATTACAATAAAATTAAACCCGTCGGGGTGTACGAGTGCCATATCGTGGGTTCAAAACCAGACAGGTGCAAAAAGTAATGTTATATTTACACTTCTATTCATCATCATCATCATCTCAGCCGAAAGACGTCCACTGTTGGACATAAGCCTCCCCCAAGCGCCGCCACAGCGAGCGGACCGGTCTATTCAAGGTTCTATTATGCACTGTATGTAAACAGTCTTCGTAAATTAGTGGTGCACCTAGATAAGATAATATATCAAAGTTACACTCGATACTTGTTGTTTCTTGTTGTAGTTTTACCGTCTTCATCTTGTTACGAACTAATTAATCGAACTGCTGGTTAGAAGTACCTTGTAATTAGTTATGCATATGTTGAACAACAGAATAGCATGCAATTAGTATATTGTACACTAAGCTTATAATTAAGTGCTTTAAGATCTAATAATTGGACACCATAAGTTAAGGGAGGGACCACATGCAAAAGGTCGTAAGGCAAAAGGAGTATGTTTTCAGGGAAAGCGTTTTTGTAATAGTTAATTATTTAAGTGTTAAAAGAGTGAAACCGATGTATTTGCATAATTAATTAAAACTACTGTAATAAGATAATCAGTTTAAGATCGCAGTACTATACAATTAATATAAAAAAGAAATAATTAATTAATAATTTATTTTGTATTTTTATACTACAAGTTCACTCAAAAAATACGTTACGACTTTATGCGTTGAATTATTAAAATATTATATATTAGTTAAGAACTTATTATTTTAGAAGTATTGAAGTAGATTTAAATTATGCAAATTGTTAATAGATTTAAATAAATAAACATGACTGTATAACAAAATGAAATGAAAAATATTACTTAATTTATTTTTTTATATGTAGGTACAATTATGTTGGTACATAAATAATTTATCGTGGGAAGAGCATGCCATCTAATTGTCTGTTTTTGTAAAATTAGCCATTGTTCAATGTTTCTTTTTACCCCATAAAAACTTAATAATTATTTTTTTATGAAAATAATAATTATGCTATTAAGTTTCTTCCTTATTGTGTGTCTATAAAATTATATTACACAAATTGTTACAATCCAGAAGTATTTTTTAACAATCTTGTTAGCGGGAAATACATTAGACTGACGCACACGTGGGCCACGCTTGATTTGTAAGTAGAACCACATCGCGTGGCGTAGATCTAATGTAACTCTACAAGTCTAGTTGTAATGTACCTTAATGTAGTAATAAAATAAGTACATGTAATGCAAAACAAGTAATGTACATTTTATTGGTCAAAAAGCTCCAAGCTTATTTGTAAAAAGCTTTGAAAGTAGTGCTTTTAAAAGTTTAAAAGCTTATACGAGTATAAAACAAGAACGTCCTCAATAGAGGTCCATTTACTAATAATATATCTCAACACTCAAATGAAAATTTAATTTAAAAATTCTGGATTAAATTCTAAATAGAGCGGAATCGGAAACGCATCAGCGGAGAGAAGGATCTCTCTTCCGTTTTTCCGCGAAAGCAATTTAATAAGGCTCGTAGTGTTAGTTATAAAATGATTTATATCGCAAAATGAAACGCTTGGCACATGTGTTCAGTCAGACAGGCCTTAATAAACTTCAGAGCTAAACGAATTGCATCGTGTAATTGCTTGCAACGAATTAATACGGACACTTATTTAAACTACATTTTTTACATTTAAATTAAATGGATAAAAGTTCATTTATGCAGTTTTGTTAAATTGGAAATCAGCGCGTGTGAAACCCGGTATAATAAAATGTCAGTGCACCTTATTTGCATACATTATGAAGTAGCATACGGACGTCGAACAGCTTGTATTTGTAGATTTTATTTAGTTAACACAATTGTTACAGAGTAACTAAACAGGCAATAATAAACTAAATGTTTATGTTACTTTTTTACATGAAAAATTGTTTATTTTATTATTATTGAAAATAAACAATAAAACAGCTAAAAAGCAGAGGTCATTATGTGTACAGCTATCGAGTGGAATTCCCTGCCGTGCATATTTAAGTCAAGAGTGAACAGGTTAATCTAGACAGGTAAGATAGTGATCAACCGCAAGCCTATCAACAATTTAAAAAGTTAAAATATAAAACATAGACACAAAATATATTACAATTAGTTTCAAGTAAGTATATTATAATAAGATAAGTATTTCATGACTATGTAAATACAGATTTTTTAATAAATTCAAGCTAACATTGTATTTTTATTTAAAACATATTGTATTAATGATACAACAAACAATAAAATTACAAAATATGCATAATAAGTATTGCTCCACGCTTATGTTTAATTCATTCACAATTATCTTTCTTTTTTACCTTATTTACAAAAAAATAAAAACATGGCAATGGCAATGACCAGGATATATTCAAGGTTATTTCATTCATCATTGTGATTTTCCAGAATCTCCGCTGGTGACCGCATGCTTAAACAATTAAATACGAGGTATAATCGATAACAATTTGCAAATACGAAGGTAAAATTAATCTTACAAATATGTATAATTTAAAAGGTGCATTCACGGTGCATTTAAAAAAATATAATAATTCAATCATCATCATCATCATCTCAGCCGAAAGACGTCCACTGCTGGACATAGGCCTCCCCCAAGCGCTGCCACAACGACCGGTCCTGTGCGTCACGCATTCATCGGATAAAACCGATTGGAATAATTCAATGCATTTTACAAAACTTAACATAGCAAATAATATGTTTTGTTTTTCCGTACCTACTGGCTTGACAGTATATGGGAACCTTTACCAAAACTAGAGAAAGGTAACTGCCAGCTTTGGTCAAACCTTAAGCAAAAAGTGGTACTTAGGGCATAGTGTCAGACTAATAAAGTTAATATTCTATGATGCAACGGTTGAAAATAAAATTCGAAATACTAAATTTTGGTGCTAGAGTTCTCTTGAGATAGTTGCCCGAACCAGACAAAATAGCCGTCTAGTCTGAGGATCTTTCTTTTTCAACGAAGGTTTGCAAGACTTAATACTCTGTTCTGTGTTTGTATTCTTGTATACTTAGCTGTTTTTAAAAAGTCAAATAAATAAATGATTACTTAAATGTACTTCTGAATTTGATTTGCATGTGACGAGGCGAACACCAGCCTGACATACAATAAAATAAAATTCTCTTAAATTCTCTTACTTAGCCTCAAATGGGTCCTTATTTAACATACAGCCGTCATACTAAAACACAATTAAAGTTAGGGAAATAAAGTCGTTGGGTCGAATGTGTGGTAGACCTAAAAATGGTAGAATGTGTAATGTAACATGTGTTACATTACGATGTTACATTACGACGTTACATTACATCTGACGTAACGTGGGGCCATGAAAGCCGACGCTTATCATTTGTACGCGACCAGAGTATCCAAGTTGTTAGTTGAAGAAGGCTTTTAGCCAAAAATAAGCCGTTTTACGTAGGCCCCGTAGTTTTGTAGGAGAGAAATTATTTAAATGAGGACGTGATGAATTAGCCTCTTCTTATTTTTATCTTTGACGAAAACGTCTATGTACTTTCAAAATGCTTAGCTTATGTAGGTATTTACTTGAATTATGTTAGGTATTTATGTAACGCACATATTAGAATTCTGTAGACTTCTTCAACTATTGGTTCAAATTAAACAATTTTTTCAGTGTTGGATAGCCCATTATAAAACATTAGCTTCTGCCAGCGACCTCGCCATTATTAAAGTAGAAAATTTGATTTTAATTTCTATCCAAATCCGTTCAGCTGTATGAGAATGAAGAAGTAGGTAACAAACATACCCATACAAATACACACACATACAAACTTTTGTATTTAAATAGACGACGACTATGGCTAAAGACGTCCCGTCGAAATAAATATGACAATTTAATACCCGTCATATGACGTTGGTCCGTTTCATAACTAAAACTACACGACACCCGAGTTTTAAGACAAAGGCCAGAAACCAGCCCATAGTTCACAAACTATATGCATTTAATAATTCACCAGAGATAACTCGTCTAATCTCGTATTATTCGTATCTTATCCCCCACTTAAGAAACTTGGGCGTAGTAAAGATCCTGAACTGAATTACTCTTAACGTTTCCCTGTCGCCTCTGTACGTTATCACTAGTCCGCGAGGGAGTTGTATTTACCCTTACTGAGTTGTATTTACCCTTGTTACCCTAGCTGTGTTATTCATGAACGCGGTTTGAATAAAGATGAACGATTCACGTCGAACTACTTTTGAACCTTTAAGCGTGGTATCAACTTTGAAATCAGTTGCGGATGTATGAGTTCGCTCCGGTGGAGATGTGAAGAGATACTCGATGTGTTTGTGTTTCTATTTCTGTTTGGACACCTCGGTATCTGTTTTCTTTGCTAACTTCGGTAGGTTAGTTAAATTAAACGCTGTTTTTTTGAGGTGAGAAATCACCAAATGAATTCTCATGATCTAGAACGGTAGAAGGTGTGTGAGACTTTTAAAATCAAAATCAAAAACATTTCCTTGTTTAAAATTAACAAGAAATCAGTGCTTCAAAAAATATGCTATTTGGACATTCTAAAGCATAGATTTTTATTGAGAAGAGTATGCAAGAAACTCCCCATAGATCCTCTTTTATATCTGTATGTATAAAAGGAGAAACTGAGTAACTGACATTTGAACGCGCTGCCGAAACTTTTTGACGTAGGCGAGCGCTAAGAAAGGATTTTGTTTTTAAAATTCACACCCTAAGGGGATAAAACGGAAGTCCACAGTTAGAAAAACCTTCTTTCACACAGGTGAAGCTGCAAGCTTCATGTTATATTTTACAAATATCTCGCAATATTTACTGATTAAGACCCACTTATTTTCCTTAATTTGACTTTTGCGTTTTAAGGCCACGGTACACATTAAGTAATCTAAATGATTATATATCTCAGAATAAACTTGCGTTTTCCTCACAATTTTTCCGAAGATTGCGATATAATGAACCAAAGATACAACCAACATTTTCCCATTCACAAAATAATATTTATTAACGGATACAATAAATCCATTCATTGTATCCTATGATAAAAACCACCTCTGTAATCCCGAAGTGTGCGTGAGCAATGAAATGACTCTACAGGGCGTACTAAGCGAGAAATTATTGCCCCAAAGTATTTTAAGGAAAAAAGAAAACAAAACCCTTCTGAGAGTTTTCTTATTCTCTCTTTTTATCGATAATTTTCTTTAAGTTTCGGTCTCAAATCTGTAATGAAGTGGAAAATTTATGGGCGCCGCTCCTAAGAACTTGTCCAGATGACGTTATTTTAGTGGCACGTACACAAGCCGTGACGAGAGTGACACTTGACTTAAATAAGCTGCGGCACTGTATACATTCTAATTTACCTTTTATATATATAATTCTTCTATCCGTGTGTTGTCTAAACGGCTGGACAGATTTGTATAAATTTGTTTTTGTATATTTGATTAGTAGGTATCTTGGATGGTTGGGAATTGCAATTGAATCCGGTAGACGACGCTACAATCGGGTTCTCTAATTTTTTCCTTCGGCAATAAGGTAGGCAAAGCCGCAAGTAAAAATTAGTTTGTATTTATTTATTCAAGCAGTCAATACAGATAAAATCGCGAGAAACTTAAATTAGATTCACACCTTCAATACCATAAAACGAAAACTCATCGTCACATTTCCAATTCGTTGAAAGGTCTTGTCATCGAGGGTGCGAGTAAGACAGTTAAACCTAGCTCTTTCCGTGAGGATTGACTGGTATCTCAGCAATACAAATGCCGACGAAGGCACCCGGTAATATTCACGAGGCCACGAATAAAGATGAAGCCATTAAAGTAGGAGAAAAGCCGACAGGCGACGCGACGCACTCCATGTTGACTCTGAGTCGCGGAAAATGAAAACGAAAAGCGCCTTGTTTTGCGTGTAAATACGATTCGTTAGTCGATTCTTTTATGTAAATATTATTGTACGCTTTTTTTTTAGTTCTACGCTGATATCTGTTTATGTACTCCCGAGTAATTCATGGAAGAGAATTTAGAATTTGCATTCGTAAGGAAATTTTATTCGCATAGGTGGAGCGGAAAATCGATGGAAAACTTTGATGTACTGAATATTTTTGTTTCTTAATATACCTTTTTTTATTAAGGAATAATAAACAACTAAAATAAAAAACAACATAATTATGCAAAGAGTTAATACATTCAAAGTTGTCGTATTTTCTGCAGATCTGTAACAAACAGATATAATAAATATGTAAGATAAAATTACATTTTTGTTAATGTCATTATTTTTTTTATAAGATTTAAAAAAATATTAACTCGAATAATACACCTACACAAACTTTGCGCTCGTTAACAGTTTTTCTAAATACTTACGTAATGGTACCGATAAAGTATCAATACTAATATTAACCAAACTACTTATTCTCTACTTAAATTACTTAACTATCGCAAAATCTTTCACCATTCCCAGAACTGAACCGTACTCAAGGCGACAATTTCAATATTCAAAGTTACAGAAATCACAGAACGGTCTCCCAACCCAACTGAGATTCGCGGAAATCAAAACTATGCGGCTACTGGTCCGGTAATGTTGAAACAAGTGAAACGTACCAACTGTTTACGGTCTACCTCTTTCCAAGTTAGTATCTTAGCGGACGACCGTAACTTGCACGCGGCGCACACTAAAACTGGCAACTCTCATTTATCACGAGAGATGAGAGGCATAAGTAGCTGTAAAAGTGTTGCCAGCGCCCAGTTAAAATCTACCATACTGTTTTTTTTTTTCATAAACGAGGATTGATGTGCCAGGTGTTACTATATTTTTATGCTAGCTGACGACTTTGTGGTCGTCAAATGAAATCGAACCGTGTGCATTTGACTTTAGGGTAGCAAGTGCATTGATGTTTTTATTTGTAGTTTTCCAGCCAGATTCTGTAAAAAGCAGGGACAGCTGTTATGGCGTTTAGACGATACGTAATTAGCGTTTGATCGATGACACCAATATACCTCTTGTTAATTACAGGACCCTGTGCCATGTCACTTAAAGTCCTCCAGAGGTAATGGTTTTTTCATAAACAAGAATTAATAAGCAAGGTGCTACAATATGTTATGCTTTTATTCAGCTGACGACTTTTTAGTCTTTCTAGTCGTAAAATAAAATTGAACGGTGGGCATTTTATTTATGGTGTTTTAAGATATGTCAAATAGATGTACGAGATTTTTTAGGTTGTATTGTGCTAAGAGACCCGCTGTGTACATAATTATAAATGTGTACGTAGAAACTAATATCGATGAGATACCAATGTAGTGCGTCGATTCCCATATTATTTGCCTACAATTAAGATTACTATTTTGTTTAAAAAAATTGCTAAGTGCATTTAATTCATGAATCCCCGAGCGGTAACCGGTGACCGCGCTGTCATGATGTCATTGTCTTACTATTGTGTCTCGTTTTGCGGGTATCTGATAGGCTAATTACGAGTGTAATTGTAACTTAATTATCTAATTGGTATGTTATACCTACACTTCATATATTATATGTTCTCAGATATCTAATATCCTAGATAAAACCAGTTTTCTTTAATAATAAACTTCCAGAAAGTATGATTTGACCCCGACAATTTGTTTTTATTATGTCTGGACTCGATATACTCGTACCTAGACAAAACAAAACCCCACTCAAAGCTCAGGATCAGTTGTTTTAGTAAATTACTTTTTTGTTACTGAGTGAAGGTACATACCTAGGTACCTATTATATATATATTTTATCGAAACAGAACCTTATATTTTATCCATTACTATCTATTTTTGATTAGCCCTTACTTTTGACTACTAAATTCTATATCTCATAATAATACGCAGTACGACTGTGGTACTTATATCCAGTTAAAATCTGTAACGCTAAAAGTATATCTATCTTCAAAAAGCTACCGTCTGTTTTTTATACCCTGAGACTAAAGTGACATTAAAACACAAAAGAACTGGCATCATTCCTATAATAATTTTGACATTACCTGTGTCAATTTAGTCTCAGGGTATAAAAAATAGACGATAGTCAAAGTACACTACCGTTCTACCATCTCGTGAAGTTACATTTATTATTGATATTTTATCATTTAATTTATGTAGTGTATCGTTTTGAGAGTATTTACTGTTATTTATATTTACGTATGATATTAACTGAATTTAGAAAATATTATTTCAACATTTCTAACTTATTTATATACACTGTTTCTATATCTCTCATTCGTCTCTCCTGTCTCGGGTCTGCGGCAAGAAAATTTCATTTGAAATAAGCAGTACGTTTGTGCTTTTCTATCTATATTTTTCTTTCCTTTTTAAGTATTTGTGTGTACATATATAAATAAATAATTGCCAAGAAAATTCGACGTATTAAACGAAAGTCAGTATTTGCCATTTGGAGAAAAGCGCCTGTTTTCCCTTGAACTTTTGTAGCGCTTCCCAATTATGATATTTACATTTATTGCGTATGATCCTGCCTATCATTAAAATGATTGCCCATTTCCGTTCTTCAGAAGTCTTAAATGAATACGTAAATATTTACATTTATATTGATTTTTTGGGACGTTACTCTTGGTTTCTTTGTTATTGTTGATTACATTCATTAATATGTAGATCGGGTAACCGACTGAGTAAATTGTATAAAAAAATATATATTGTAAATGTACATACGTGATATATGTATACGTGAAATCTGGTTTCCACAAAGTGATAATCCTATTGCAATTTATCCGCTATGCATTTATGATTTCACTATGCTTTATTTTTTTTTATTGATTTAAACTAGTGCTTGGCTGCAATCCCATCTGATGGTAAACAGTGATGTAACAGTGCGTATGTGATTGGGATTGTGTAAAGTGATCATTTTTTAAAAAACGCTATCTTATACTGGGAATTGCTCTTGTATGGTGGTGGGTGCGATACAATGGTCCTTCAAGCCCGTTTCATCATCGGACCACTAGACGTACGGCAATGCGCCACCGGTACATGGTGAACATCCCACCCATACGTACAAAGCGTTTTGGGAGTACATTTATTATGCGCACAGCTAAAGAGTGGAATTCCCTGCCGGGGTCTGTGTTTCCTGATAGCTACAACCTAGGGGTCTTTAAGTCAAGAGTGAATAGGTTGCTTCTAGGCAAGCGTGCTCCATCGTCGACCACATGATCGCTTACCATCAGGTGAAATGTGGTCAAGCGCAAGCCTATCAATAATAAAAAAAAAAACTAACAACCTCACATTCACAACAGGACACCCTATTTACCGAACCACCTATTTGTTTGCCATTCAAATATGTATTTGTTAAATGCTGGAATCGTACCCGCGACACTTAGCACAGCAGCCAATCGTTCAACCACTACACCAACCGTGCTGTCGACTATACAACAATATTTTTTCACATTGTCTTCATTCCTCAGAACATTATCACACTTCCGCGGGCCGTTCCGTACAATCTGCCAGTACCTCATGAATAGCTAAACAAATGATAACAGCTTTAAGTCTCCATCCGTGTTTCACCAGCACCAGCTTTTATACAACCGGCAACTAATTAGGGCTGCGTCGCAATCACATTTTGTTTTTTATTTTTAACAAAGCAGTCACGTCTGGGCAGACCGTTTCCTCTAAATTTATTTTTAGCTTTCGTATTCAAAGCACCTAAAAATTATTTTAATGACTGTTTTAATATTACTCAGGTACCTTATTATGCACTTGAAGTTTTTAATGAGAAATATTAAAGTTACAATGAAAATTAGTACGTGCGTTGATACTGTATGTGTGTTAATGTGAAATGTTGATAAACTGGCTATGTGCGAGTCGCGTACGCATAGTTCCGTACCGTACGTAGCAACATAGGGAGCCAGCACGATCGAAGCCTACTAGGGCCATGGCTTCGTTTATCATCATCATCTCAGCCGAAAGACATCCACTGCTGGACATAGGCCTCCCCCAAGCACCGCCACAGCGAGCGGTCTCGCATCCATCGGATTCCCGCGACCCTCGCCAGGTCGTCGGTCCACCTTGTGGATTGGTTCGCTACTGAAAGAAAATCCCGGGACTCTGGAAAACGAAAGGCTAAGAAGAAACATACGAATGGGGTTTATTCAGAAAAATCTGACACGCCCTAGCTGCGCCTAAGAGCGGGAGAAGTTTGTCGTTAATAATTGTTGCGGTATTCGATTCTTTGAACTTTCTGCGTAGAACTAATACTGAATAGTGAGTGTTGCACTGCTGCGGCATGCCTTTCATAGTTTCAGTTATTTATATATTGCATTCATTGAAGAAGAATTCGACGGGGTCGCGGCAGACCAAGAAGGAGATGGCGGGACGACTTGGATGTCTTCCTTAAGGATTGGCAAGAAGTGGCTCAAAGCCGCGAAGAGCGGGAGGCCTTTGCTCAGCAGTGGGACAATAATATATAGGCTAGGTAACAACAACAACAACATTCATTGAAGGTCTTGTTACATAATACAAGTTTCGTACGTGAAGCCTGTTAGGGCACTGCAACTTTATCTTAATTACAATTGCATGCATTATTATTTAATTATTTGAAAATATTATATTAATACAGTATCAATTACTATCATTGTTATCATTTCACTATTAATTTAATTCATTTTTGGATGTCTTTATTACATGACTTTTCAATCAGACCATAACCGAATATCAATTTGTCAAATAATATTCTTATTAAGTATATAAATATGTTAAATAAAGAACTCATTTAGACTATAATAACACTTGTGTTTAGGTGCATTTTAAGTGCGTATACAAATGTATTGTTATTTTCCACATACGAGAGTAGCTAGGCATACGTAGTATAAGACAATGTTTCCCAAGTCTGGATAACTTCATATTACGAAGTTATATGTCTCACGAGGGGAACTTCAGCGTTGTTTGCGACGAACACGTCAACTAAAATAACACGGTCAACATATTATTTTTCCTATTAATATGTATGACTATTAACCCCCAACCACATTAGCCCCCAGTCGGCGTTTTCCTTGGTCAGACTTAATATTTTCATCTTTATTCAAAGAGGCCTATGAATAAAACAAGGCACACTTGTGGGGACGCGCCGATTCGCCGACGTCGCAAGACGGTCCTCCTCCGCAACTTTATTCATTTTATTGTTAAACTTAATTAAAATAGAGGTAAACGAAAAATAGGGCACGAATCTGACAAGCCGCTGTCACTACGCACCTAATATCTCGCGAAACAAGAAAATAAGCTATGAACTTTGACGTGTTTCCATATAAGCTTTTACTTATTTCATCTGAAGACGACATAAAATGACAACATAAGACGGGGCTCAGATAAATAAGGAAATGTCTGGAACGCTTAAGGCGACCGTGTCTTTGACAGCGATCACTTGTCAAACGTTGCATTTTGTTTAATAAAAGCAAGCCCCTGGCTAATAAGTCGCAAGATATTAATACCGAGAGAACATTTGATTCAATAATAAACTTCATAGAGAAGATATAATAGGGGGACTTAAAACACTTAAAGGAAATGCATTTCAAAATTGGATGTAGTGATGACAAAGGGCGCGTTAAGTTTATTATGAGATAGCATTGTACACGTGTGACGCGAGTCGGAGGCGTCAATACTCCACCCCAATAAATAAGAAGTGGCTGCGTTGCGAACACAATTTAACTTGAAATAAAATTTTGCTACCCCTCGCAATGAATGGGTAGTATATGGTTCGGAAGGGAAGGCCTTCGCCTATCTTACGTTATATCGCTTCGGGTACACCTCGTAAGTTTCCGATTCTGTGACTTCTTTGTGTTTTATGTGCCTAATGATATGAGCAAAGTTACGAATGGGATTAAAGTTAAATGGAGTTTGGCTGTTGCCAATCTTATTACGTCCGCGATTTTGCGTATAAAAATGTGACGTAAAAGTAAGGGGTGTGTGCCGTGCGTTCCATCGTAGCCAAATCTAGAGATCATATTTTTTTTAGTCTTTGGTTCATTATACGACATGAGTATAGAAATGTAGACGGATGGAGTGAGAGAGAGGGAAGCCATCATCACTCCTCACACATCTGTATGAGGAGTGATATGAGTTAGTCATGCTTTGACTCTGTAGGTGAGGGTTGAGACGCGCGACAGGCGAGAATGGAAGAAAAAACGTGTTGCGCCGACACCAAATAATATGGGACAAGGGCAGGAAGAAGAAGAAGGTTCATTATACGACATTTACAAAACTATAGCAGTATAAGTTTTTTGTTTATTGCTCATCAACACTAACTGTGATAAAACTTGCTATTTCCCAACATATTCCACCAATTTCAAATGACTTTACTAAAACCTTTAAATCCGACCGCAACCCCGCAAAATTAACCCCAACACATTCCACCGTAAGCTCATTCTGAATCTCATAAAAAAATAAAATCGTTTCGTTCGAGATCCCATCACGATTGTAATAACGATTCACTATGCGCAAACAAAGGATCGTGTGTAAGCTTCATATCAATTTCACCCAAGTTGTTCGAAACGCGTTGAGCAAACAGCGCGTCTCCACAGACCCTGTGGGAAGCGACAGCGGCGATACTTGGCGTCTCAACCCTCACCTACAGAGTACCACAGTACTGGCTGTTTACTTCGTCCACAACATCCCACGTTTCTTGTTTATTTCCTGAATCTCAAGTAATGATTAGGGCAAAACACTCCAGGATAGTGCTGTCCTTTTTATTTTTGTTAGTTGTTTCTTGTCAGTTTGCGCACCGTTGGAGATTATCTTTATTGATGTTCAACAAACAAGACTAGTTCGTAAAGACTCATAAATACTGACAGGATTTTTATGTATTTTTAGATCTTTGGCCGTACATTGACAAGGAGTTCCTTAATTCATGAATCCCCGACCGGTCCTATGAGACCGCGCTGTTATTGTTTTACTATTGTGTCTCGTTTTGCGGGTATGTGATAGGTTAAGAAACCTTTCTTAAATCTGTATCTGTATGTTTCACTGTCATGATATTGATTTATGCATACTATTATATCTATACTTTCAATTCTGCGCTGTCGTTCTTCTTCTAAAGAGATTACATATCACAGTACGATTTTTTACCGCAGAACTCTATCAGCTACAGTTTTATGACACGATAGGAAGTCACCATAAAAATCATGTAAGCCACGTGACTGTAAGTCAAACAAAAGATATGAAATGAACTGTATCCAATGAATTTTTATACGGAATCGATTTCACTTCCATGCATCGCGTATATCTATCGGTAGCTTGGTTTATTGTATTGTCGCTTCCTACGTTTTATAGCCTTCGACAAGTTTTACATACATTCCGTCGTTGATATAAAAGATAAAATACTGGCAATGCGATTTTTTTTATAAACTTGTACCGCGTTCTTTATTTAAACCGCTTTTGGCAACTGTCAAACTTCACAGCCATCATTTTTGATGCGACACTGGTCCATTATTGACTGACAGCGCGCCAACTCTTCTCAATTAAAGTGGGATGTTGCAGCATCATTACGTAAAAATATCACAGCATCATTCCCTAAAAAAATATCCATAATTTCATTGGCAATACATTGTATTATGAGTAAATAACACAGAGAGGGTATTCATCGTCCGGATGGTTAGCGGACAACATGTTTATTTTGAACGCTATGCCTAATGAAGTGAAAGGAAATGATGGATGGCATGAGAACAGCCCGGACAGCGGTATTATACGCAATATTTCTATAGCAAATCTTTATGAACAACAATACGGTGGATGCTTTGGGTATTTTGTAAGATGGAATTGGAAGCGTTTAAGGTCTTCTTTGGTTTGAAAAAGTTTGCGGGGTGTTACTTCATTTAAGCTACTTAGAAGTTTTGTTATTTTTTGCCAACAATTTTGAAATTATACTGCCTGAATGCTATAAGTGCTGCCTGCACTTATACATATAATCATTATCGTAAAGCCCATTTTTTAAATTAAATTGATACTATCACAAAAATAACAAACTACAGTGCCATTAAGGGCCGCAATACAAAACTCCTCCCTCTTATTAAAGTTAAAAATAGATTTATTCTATTGGGAACACAAAATTATTATGTAAGTGGGCCAAATTTTCGTCGATTCATTGTCCATTCGGTTCGCTACAGATTCCGAAGTGTAGCGCAGTGCCAAATGCCATTTATTTACGTTGTGTTTTGTTTTTTTTTTATCTTGTTAATCCAGCTACATTTGTGGCTGGCAACACTGCGTTTTTTATGCAGGAATCCTTAATAGAGGCGAAGTGACGTTTTTGACTTTTAAAAATGGAACGGATGGAATTGTTTCCGGGAAAATATGGAGGGAATGTTAATACGAGATGGTGATGACATCATCCAATTTTCTTTGTGTATATTGTGCTTAATGTGACGTCATATATTTTATTGTGTTTTAGATTATGAGTAGGGAAATATTTACTGGGGGAGACATATACCTTTTTAATTATGGTAAGGCTCGCGATTGACCACTGCTGATGATAAGCGATGATGTGGCTGACGATGGAATACGCTAGAAATAACCTTTTCTAATTTTTATAAGTATTTTTTCTTAATTATAACCTTAGAACCTTAACTACCAATATGCAAAATCGAATGTTACAGAATTTAATTAAAAATCGGCACCTATTTCGCAGTACCAACCTTACTACGTATAAAGTAAACAGTTTCCCAAACAATATTAATACCATGTTTCAATGTTATTAAACAGGAACCTGTGGGGCTTAAAATCTCACATTCGTTGTGTCGTTGTTGGTTTAATTAACGTTTCCTACAATGTCACCATTAAGTCGGCGTTGTCTGGTCGCGACTCTAACAATGCCAGCAATGAGCCTTTGTTTGCAAGACCGTTGTTTAGAATCCTCCGTGATACTGCGAATACGGGACACGAAATGTCCTATTATACTTCGGTGTACACTGCGGCGTAAGTATAACAACATTGACGAGTGTTGTGAAAACGTCTACGGGGAAGCGACAATGGAACGCAACTCGACACCGAACCTTCTATTGTCGCTGGGTGCTAGTATGCCAGTAGACTTACTCGACTCAATTTCGCGATGATAATTGGAATCACGCCGATATTCCCGTGTGCCGTTCGCCTTTTGTTATCTGTGAATTATGAGTTTATAGCCAATTATGAGTGAAACAACAAACGCCGGGTATATTAACACTTGCCAAATGACGTTTTGTTGTTTTAGTTCATTGTTATAGAGCTTTTGGGCGAAATTATGGAATACTGCATAGGTAGGCTGATTAAAATGAATAAATTCAGCGCGCAGCACAGTAGATAGAACGGGTCATGAGTTCGTGTTTTGGTAGAGAGAGAATTCATAATTAGAAGTTTACAAAAAAATAGAATTATTTAGGTAGGAGTCAATGAGGCGAGACAAGTGTCATCCATTAACCTGCACTGGGCCTGCGTGGTGGATTACGGCCCACTCCCTCTAGAGAGGAGGTCTGAGTCCCAGCAGTGGGAACAATGTAAGGCTGATGTGCTATGCTATGCAATGAGGCGAAGAAATACGAGACACCTAAGACAACACAAATACCCGAAGTAACCCGAAAAGCACTCTCTTTGAACTTTTAAACAAACAGAGGAACTATGAAGAAGAAGTATCAGTTAATTTACCGTCGCAAATCGAATCTCTAGTGAATTCTTTGGAGCGACAGTACTTACTGGCTAGTGAACTGGTTTGTAAAGGAAGCATCGTCATTGTTCGTGGATGACTAAACTTTTGAACTAGGAGAGTAGTAGAATAGAGGGGCGATGTGAAGCAATATTTTAAAATTAGAACGGGTCGAAAATATAATCAGTTATCACATTTTTTTTATTTTGTGCCAGGATGTGACCTAATGCGTTCGTGGTTTTAAAATATTGTCTATATTCTTCCGGTATTTTTCTTCCGTAGATAATTTGTTCACCAAGGTGATATGAAATCAAACTATTTTTAGATGTTTTTATATTTAGGACAACGATTAAAAATAATTCTTAGACAGAAACGACGCGACGTCTGTGTTA
Organism: Mythimna separata; assembly: GCA_030763345.1. NCBI lineage: Eukaryota > Metazoa > Arthropoda > Insecta > Lepidoptera > Noctuidae > Mythimna > Mythimna separata. The sequence goes on along the minus strand of CM061172.1, from coordinate 10,181,170 downwards.
TTTACTCACTTAGCTATTTCTAGTCATGTTATATTTCTACAGTCTGGGGTCAAAAGAGCAATTGCAGTTTGCAAATGCTAGTCTTGTAGTAAAAGTTTTATGGTCAACAACTAGTTTATTCACCTGCCTTAGAGTTTATGCTACAGATTAATAATAATAATAATAAATAATGTTTTTTATATTTTTAAATGTTTTTTGACTTGTTTTGTAAAGAAATATTTAAAAATGAAAAAGATATGTAAAAAAAGTTAATAAAGGAAATAACAATAATTTATTCATTTTAAGACAACTTTGGTCCACATTATTTGTTAGTACCACTTATATCAGTCATGAACCATTTACCCTTTTTTACAAATAAATAGAAATTGTAGCATTATAACCAGCCTTTAAATATTTCTATTCTGATAGGTATAAGGCTACTCTCTGAGAGAGCAAATGGGCCGTAATCCACCACACATAGGTAAATGACACATGCCTCGATCTCTTCTCTATCAAAACATATAATAAAAATTGTGAATAAATTATCATCATCAATAACCTCAAAAACGATTAAAGGGATATTCAAGTTCTATTTCTAGCGAACAAACTCCAAGTGCTAGTATATAGAACGTCAATTTTAGCAAACCTGATACTTGTGAATATCACACACCTACTTACTTTCATCACTATCACTTCGCAATACCTTCTCCGCCAACCGAAGACAATGGCTAACTAAAAAGCTCTTAGTACTTAAAAGACATGTCCGAGGTGTCGTTTACTAAACGTTGTTCTGACAATACAATGGCCGCAGTAAAAGGCTTTAGAGATACCTCCCTGATTAGGAAATCGACACCGAGTTCTTCACTTAGAAAGTGCCCACCTTTAAGTAGAGGTACGTAACTTATGTAGACATTGCTTAAGTATATATAAGTTGCCTGCACTTAGATTTGAATTGATTGCATTTACGTGTTGGGTGTTTTGTATTATAACTAGGCAAAAACACAACACACACACACATGCAAACAAATACACACACATATACAAATGTTTCATCTTCATTGTGAATAGTTTTGTGTCGAGTTTTGAAAATCGAATGGTATAAGCATTCCTTGACTGTTTCTGATAATACAAATTACTGCTAACTAATTAGCATCCAGAAAAATGCCTTTTTTGCGATAATTAAAATGAAAAATCATCAAATAACTTATCCCGCTCTGGGTGCGGGAGGAAGTTGTAAAACTTTTACTGACTAAAACCCACAGTGTTCCTTCAGTTGTCCTTTTTGCAAGGGCTACACCGTAACTTGTTCAAATAATTACCGAATAGCCGGATAGCAAAAAAAGAAGTAGGTACTATCTATTGAACTCCGTAACAAATAAGTTACATCAGGACCTAAAAAAGAAATAGGCTGTAACAGATAAAATATCTTTTTTGTTAATAAAAAGCACTCTATATAGTTTACGAGCCGATACTTGAAAAACTACATCCATCACGTTATGTACTCTAGAAGATTCCGATATAGAAACTGACAAAGATATATGTATTCAGACATATAAATGCTAATTCAAAGATCTCTGTTCGTGTAATAAAACTAAGAGGGAATCTGTAAGAGCAAGTTTGCTATCTGATAGCGGACCAGAGGCTATATGATTTATTTCTCTCGATAAGACTCTGTAGGGGATGTTTTTGTTGAGTTACTCAAGAAGATAAAAATTAGTACGGTAGGTAACTTTTTAATGGTTACGAGGAGATTTTTTCACCAATTAGGTTAAATAATTGGTTATTTAAATGGACTTTTTTTCGGTGAGTTTTACCTCATCATCAGACTGTCTTTTTTAGATCTTTGAATTATAATACTTTCGTCAGGCATTCTTTGAGATACCGTAGGCACGGACTTGCGGACGGCGAGCAATGAGTAGCTCTCTGTCTTACCGTTCCCGCGTCGTCTGGTAAGGGCCGAATCAAAGCAGTCGACGCGGGTGCCCTGTACTCCACGCGCACTTCAAAGAGATATCAACAAAACTATAGTGGTCCAACAGTGCCGTTACCTACTATGGCCACGAAGAAATTTCAGAAAAGGAAAGCTGTCGTCCTAAAACGTAAAAGGCAACCGAAGGTGATAAATTTCCACCTCCCCAAAAAAAACTTTTGCCGCGCATTATGTTTAAAACAATAGGCTAAATCTATTTAGGTTTTATACCTATCTAACTAAAAGTACGAAACAAAATGTAAACATTGCATAAATAAGAAAACCGATTCGTGCAGCAAAAAAGTAATTTCCTCATTTGAAAACAGATCACCTATCTAACCGGAAAAGACAAAGACAACCGCAGAAAAAAATTCCAAAAACCCGAAGCACAGCATTCTAACAAAATAAATAAAATGGTCCACTGGTTCGCTTAAATTGGCCTAATTTTTCCACCCCGACCTCAGATAGATAATGTTTAAAATAAAAGGGATGGAGGGTGCTAGAGTAGAGTAAAAGGGCTTATCTAGTTGGCCGCGGTATCCAACTGAACAGTCTACAACCGGCTTATATTCTACATAAATATGTCTTGCAAGACATTTGCATTTTAAATTGTCGAACGATTCCATTTTCTGATAAAACGCCTTGCTGATTTGGCGTCGCGATGTTTATTTTGCAGTGGATTAAACTTGTATTTATGTTGTGAAGTTGTTTATAGGACGAACTGTTTATATTAAACTTTGAAGAAGATATATAAAATTAAGGGCCTCTGCCTGCGTGAAAGTAGAAAATTATCCCAAGGGAACATGCTCCCGGGATAAAAGTATCCCATATGCTATTCCAGGTCTACCCGTGTGGCAAATTTCAATCCGTTCAGCCGTTTGAGCTTGAATAATTAACAAACATACACGCATACAAACTACTAAAAGGCGAATCTGGTATAAGATTAGTTGTGTTTGTTTGTGGGGTTGAGCAAATTGACATATTTCAAGAAAAAGCAAGCTTAAGAAAGCTTTTATCAATTAGGAAAGCCAATTTTTCTTTTATTTTGTATATTTAATCAAGAAGTAAAAGAGATTGAGTCGCTCAGCCACTTGAAGCAGCCTACGCAAACCCCAGACGGAATAAAATCGTTTACCCTAAAGATATTTTTATCTCTCATCGTATTACGCGACCCTTTGCTGGTTTTAAACGTGACTCAATTTGTCTCGGCTTAATTGAAACCAAAATTGTTCATACGTCGGTATTTTCTGAAGTTGTCTTAATTTCGCCCGAAGTGTCGCTGGGGCGAAGTCCCTGTCGACAAGAGGATTACAGAAATGTAAGCCTCGTAGCAACTGTTAGAGGTTGCGACCCACATTGCGTAATAGTCTTGGCGATCAACCGACTGAAACTCATATCAAGGATTAAGTGCCACGGATGTCGAGATTGATCTCGCCTCAAAATGGCCCCTAAATCATTAAGTCAAAGCCTATGTTAAACTGAGATTAGAGATTAATAATATCTTTGGGTTTCACGTTCCTATCAGTTCCATTCCAATTCGAGTTGAAATGGGAAAAGCAAACATTTTTAGAGGGAAATTACAATCTGTTCAGAGGATTTAATAAAGAGAATCCCCCTGCAATTACGTGATAAGTGGCCGGAGTAAAGCCTACTGAATAGTGTCCTTCCTTGTTCTTTAGACTCATATAAATTACGTGTAATTAGATAAGTTTATGCGCGAGCTAGCGCACAATGGTCGCTACTCCTCCTCTTAGGGAGCGAGGCATTGCGTTATCGCATATATTCGCAATAATTTTGGGCGTCCCCCACCTCGAGGCCGTTAAGGAGGAGACACTTAAAGCAAGCCTTGCGTGGAAATAAAATTTTGTTGGATCGGACACGACTAAAAGTTCCCTTTTATTACTTCGCCTTTAACATGGCAACAGGAGATTTATTTTACTGTGGCGTACGTATTTATGTACGTGTGTACATTGTACAAACATAAAAAACGTGATGTTTGGAGTAATATCTTCAAAGTGACAGCGATATTCGCGCGCGCGATGCGAAACGCTCACTGTTTCTCGACGAACAGAGAATACCAACACATTCCGATACGTGTCGCCAGCTTCAAAGCCTTTACCCTGTGCCAATATCTCGGTATCACAGACGCAATTTAGATAAGTAAAAACCGAAACTACAGTTTGTAATCTGTTTTTGTACAACAAAAAAGAAATAATATATGCTTGACTGCCGCATATTTATTTCAGATATGATTTGCTGGAAAAATAACGGAACATAATGTTGGACGCGGTTCAAAATCTTACAAAGCAGCTATTGATGGAGACCATTATAAAGGATAATAAAATATGACGTCAAGTTCCATTCGTTAATAACCATGTCAGGAACCGCGCAGATTCTTTTGGCACAACAATAAATCTAATGATAGATGATCATTCGGTTTGGGCGCCATCTTTTTTTATTTTTAGACGGCAGGGTTGGCGCAGTGGTTGAGTGATTGGCTGCGGAACTGTGTGTCGGGGGTTCGATTCCAGGAAACAAATGTTTTTGCGGCTTGTTGTGATGGTTATTTGGATCTTTTATACTTGTGATTTACATGTTTGTGAATGATACACAAATAATTCCTAGTGTATATGTATGTAATGATTAAAATGTTATTGTTGCAAATTCTATACCCTCTCCATGTTTTCCGACATCCTTACTCCGTTGTGGATGTGACAAGATAAGGTCTTTTCCCGTTACATTATTTCAGGCCCGTTGACACTCCTAAAGTAAGCACTCTGTATATTTACTGCGTCACGCACCTGAGATAAGTTAATATCGCGGCATTACTCGCGACCGCCTCGTCCCACCCATAATATATTCCGGAGTAATTGTTCTACAAGACCCTACTCACGGCGATTCTATGAAGTGTAAAGGGTTCTAGATTTATAGAGCAAGTTGAAACCACTCGAACCTGCTTTCAACGCTATCTGGCGCGATAAAATCTTCTTAATTACTTCGAACAAAGTGCGTCGCCTCGATAAGACAGTGATTAGAAATTCTTTGGATGCTCTCTCATAATTTTTGTTTTTAAATTCGGTTGTTAAAGAGCAACGAAGCGCGACGGGGTTTTAAGAGGGCTATAGGAGCGTATTGTGAGTTTTCTATTGCGCAAAGTATAAAATCTAAAGCAGTTAACAGAATCAAAAAAATATATGTCGTTCTTCAGGCTAGATAGATAGTGTATTTAAAACATAATGCTGATAATTTATTACGATAAAAAATATTATGAAGATGCCTCTAAAACTAACTATTACCGATTAAAAACCGGGCTAATATACATGCAGTCATTTAGATTGTGTGTCAAATTATTCTACAAGCAACATTTTAGCCTTATAGTATTCTAATTTTATAACCGAATCAATGGATTTTTACTAAATGACTAAAATGCTTTATATTTGCAAGCATCCGATTCCGACCGCCATTATTTTGCCATCGTGACCGCTCTTTAGGTCGAGCAGTCCTCTTAAGTAAGGGCCAACGGTGCCGCGGTAGTTAGAAACTTCTCGATCTCTCGTTTTCAAGAATAATGTGCTAATTTATTCTTACTTCTTTGATCCACTTATTTTTAATCGCCTTCGCTTACCTGTAACAAAAAAATAATAATTTTCATTAAAACATGTTAACATAAGTAAGTTATGTGTATGTAGAAAGAAATATGTCTATCAACTTTTGTGCTGCTGGCATAAATCGATTTCTGTACGAAAAAAAAAGAAGAGACCTGCCCTATACTACACTGCCCCACACTAGTAATTACTCCTGTATCGTGGGTGCGTACATAAACAATGTTAATTCACAAACACAAGACACCCAGACCCGGAATACCAACATGTAGGCCATACAAAAATTTGTTCCGTGTGGGAATCGAACCCATGACCCGCAGCACAGCAGCTTATAATCGCTTAAACACTGCACTAAACTTGCCGTCACAACAATTATTATTACTCCCAATGTTTTCTTAGTACAACGAGAGACTGAGAGACAAAACTACAAACGCGAAACAATCACCTAAACATAACACAACACTAAAATTAGTGCAAATTTAAACAAAAGTACGAACTGATAAAACTGCTACCCTATATTAGTCCCCAGCGAGTCAGACCAGTCTCATTCCGCAACTTCGGCCCATAAAAGTTAAAGGGCACATTACGCCAAGTAATAAGCGAACAACGGACCCCTAAATTGGCCAAGCAAGTCCGACTTCTGATCTATTCACTATTTGTTGGCCACACTGTAAAGGTTCACCCTTTAATTACTCCTACATGTGTCAGTAATTAATTCCAATGTTTTTTTTAAGGTTACGGATAGTCAGAAACCAGTAAATCTGAATCCAATCTTGCCATGAAATACCGTGTTACCCCAGTTAATGGGCTATGGAGGTCTGTTAGGCAGCCGCTCCTCGTAAAACACTGGTATTCAGCTAAATCCGGCTTAAATGGAAGCCGACCCCAATATAGTTTGGAAAAGGCTAGGTAGATGATGATGATGATGATGCTTTTTTTTAAGGTGGGAAATCATCAATATGACTTCTCCCGCTGTGGGTGAATCGAGAGGGCGTGTCAGACTTAGTTAGTTAGCCTGTAGTGTCCCACTGCTGGGCGAAGGCCTCCCTCTCCCTTTTCCACACACGCCTATCCTCAGCCATTGCCGGCCAGTCCTTCCGATATTTGTCCAACTCATCTCTCCACCTTCGCCTCGGTCTGCCACGATGTCGTCTTGCGTTTAATGGGGTCCAGTAAGTTGTTCTTTTAGCCCACAGCCCGTCCGACATGCGGCAGACATGTCCGGCCCAACCCCACTTTAGAGTAGCAGCTTTTCGGGCAACATCTTGTATCTTAGTTTTGGCGCGACTTTGTCATCTTTGTCAGACTTCTACTTCCTTTTTCTTTGTCTTCATTCCAGAGTCCCGGGGCTCTCCTTCGTTCAACTCGAGTAGGCTTCGACCCTGCAGGGGACCCTACAGTTTTCTGACACTATCTCTTTGAGGCGCGCGTGGAACAATACCCGCTTTCGACGACATGGGCTTGGTCCGGATCGTTACCGGTCGTCTGGACGGCGAGCTACCCATTGCTCGCCGCCGGCAAAGCTGCGCCTACGGTGGAATGAAATCGTCATCGAAAGTTGAGGTGAGGAATTTCTTGTCGTTTTACCATGAATCCTGGGATTTTTAACATGTAATTTGGTGTCAAATAAAAACGTGTCGTTATGTAGAAAGACGTGTGAAAGATAAAGCCAGGCTTCAAGCAATACTCGAGAGTCGTAAACTTCTCAATTCAAGGCAGTTGAACTTTTGCAATAAAATGTCGACTACTGCGGGGAATTTGTTCACATTTGTAGTATCAACCATAGGATTATTGGAGTGTGTTAGTATGCTGCATTGTATTTTTACAATCGGAAATGTTTATCAATTATGTGCCTTTGGAATTGAATGTTTCTTCAAAAGTGTTGATGTTAGTGGCTCAAAGTTTGAATGAGCCTTTGTATGGTTTGTATGGTAAGTTATAACATACACAGTAATTGTACTGGTGTCTACTGGTGTCTACGGACTGACGTGGACATATTACAGACGTAAGCAGGCAAACGCTTTACTGTTGCGTCAACTGTGCCTTTACAGTTGACGCAATAGTAAAGCGTTTGCCTGCTACTTTTCATGCCATAGGTTCGATTCCCGCACGAAACTAATATTTGTATGGTTTACAGATATTGTTTCGGGTCTTGGTGTCTTGTGCTTGTAAATTTACATGATTATGACCGCACCCTCTTGTATAATGCATGTTCTGTAATCCTGTATGGAGCAAATCGAGCGCGACGCTGTAAGCTGTGGACAGGCGTACACTAAGCGTATAATGGCGAATAAGCGACGGTGAAGCTACGTGTTCGTGAACAGTAGGCTTTAGCTTTTAGTTTTTCTTTCCTGTACATAATCGCCTCTTTTCTCCTCCTGTAGCATGATACTATACTCACAAGGAGTTGTCCCTATACTAGGTATTTTTTCTAGCAGATGAAAAATCATCTAATGACTTCTCCCACAATTAGGTGGAGCGGGACGGTGTGTCAGACTTTTACTGACTTTGGGATCTAGAACCAGGGGTTTCCTTTTCCTTATACTCCGCAGAAGTTACTATTCAGAGATTTTTTCAGTGCTATGAGTAATATTGTAGGAATGAATCCTGTAATAATAAGCTTTTTATTATCTCCTTCAGAAGTAGGTAGGTACCTACCTCTTGTCAAACAATAAATTAAATAGATACTTTACAGGCTTTATACGTTTTGTAGGTAGTAAATTGATCCCTGTACCAAACTGTAACTTTTAATGATACCGTCTTTAACTTCGACACCTAAAACCACGGAACGTTCTGCCAAACCCAAAAGCCTATTAAGAAAATTGCCGTTTGGACACAAAATTAACGGTCCCTCAATATTATTAATTTACCTTAGAGAAACATTAATCTCTTTCAAATTTCCGTATTATCTTCTGTTCTGAGAAGAGGGTATTGAAGCAATGTGGTGTCGCCAAGTCTTTGAACACTGTTTTGTTTAAAAGACTAAGTATCTATGTTGTACAATCATTTGAATACCCGCTTTGTAGTTCACTTATTAAATACACCATCATCATCAGAATCAATTCAGATGAAATACGGGCACTACGGGACGCAGGCCTCCCCTATGTGTCACCACAACAACCGGTCTTGTGCGTCTCACATTTATCGGACGGGTGGGGTGTCAGGGCGTCGGTTTACCAGCGTAACCAAGTTTGTAGTCACTCCAGAACTTTTCAGCTCTATCGACCATAATTTCTTTTGCGAGCAATGTGTCCTGCCGGTTTGTCATTCTTTGGGCCATGTCGGTCACCTTGGTTCTCCGGCACCGTCGCTAAAAACTGTATGCTACTTTAAGGCTTCCCAATAAAAAACAATTCTTTCTCTTTGTAAATATCCTCACACGTAAAATTTTGCCACAATATATCTTTCACATTTCTAGCCGTTCTTATCAGGAATGTAGAACTTATAAACCACAAACATCTGGGCAGCTACACTACAATTTCCTGGCTGTGTTCAATGCCACTTGCCTCGCTGCACCTGACGCAATCACAACTAAATCAAACAATCTAATTCCTACCCGCAAGGTGTTCAATAAGCTATACAAACGTCTACAGGCACTCGACAAGACCTAGGCTATATTTGAATTCTAAATTCTAGATATTTGTCCAATTTTGTAACTATAAACTGTATATTTTAGACGACAAAGATCAGATTCCATTACAACCAATATTTTTTAAGCTCTTTTTAATATGAAATGGTTGCGGGGAAGGGAAACGGCATGTCCTAAACCCATAAAGTAGACATGTAACATTTGCCAATCCGTATTGGGTCTGCGTGATGGTCTAAGTGGTGGTTTAAAACCTATACACCCTCTCCAAGAGAGGAGACCTGTATCCCAGCAATGGGAACATTATAAGGTTGATTATACCTTTTCATTATGCTATGTCCTATTCTAGGACATGATCTACCCAAGTGTAAAGTTTCACCCAAACCCGTTAAGCCGTGAAAGCGTAACAAATAAAGAATCTCAAATTCGCATTTATAATACCTAAACTAGCGACCCGTCCGCGCTTCGCACGAGTGTTACAAATATTTAAAATTCTCGGCTTTTCTCTACTACAATATGCATGTATTATACACCTAAACCTTCGTCGTGAATCACTCTGGCTATTGGCGTAAACCGCATATAAATCCGTTCAGTGCTTTTGAATTTATCGCAAACAGATTACGAGTACACAGACGTGGTTTGTTTCATAATATGTACCTATTACCTAAGTTATAAAGAAGTTAGGCATTATGATAGGTCAGGATTAGCAGTACTAGTATCACTGCTTACCATGAGGTACCTACCCACTCAAATGTACTCACAAAATCCAAATCAGCCAAACAGCTTAGAAGGAGTTAGATGACAAATACACATGCAAAAGAATTATTGTATATCTATATAAAATTGTAATGTTAGTTTTAAGATGTATTTGTTTTTATTTTTTTTAATCTACGTTTTGGTGCTGATCAAACACTGTTACCTATACATATATTTATGTTTTCTTTTAACTAAATAAGTTTAACCGTATATTAAAGGTAGGTAAGCCAAGTGTCCCACATCGCTGTGCACTTTCGATGCAGTGTCGCAAGCCGCATAACTGCGGTCTGTGCAGCCCGACCGCCAGACACAAGTTATTATGTATGGAATTAGCTTCAGGTAAGTATTTATTTACTACACTATACTAACAGTATAAAATTCAACATAAACAAATTTATAAAAATAAATTTTAATATTCCACAACTTTCACACAACGCCATCTAGTTCCAAACTAAGCAGAGTTACTACTATGAGTACTAGATAAGTGATAGACTGTCTTATATATTTCTAAATACTATTAGTTCTGTGTCTGGGTCACAGAACAAATGATCGTGATCATCACACAAAATTTTTTTTTGATGAGCACGATCGTTTGTTGTTGGGTAGGAATCAAAACCGCGACCTCCGGCATAGCAGTCAGGGCCACTAACCACTAGACTAACAGATCAGTAGCATAATATTATAAGTATTCATCGGTCGATTAAATCTGAAGTGTTGCTCATTCATTTTGTTTGATATAGATTTTATAGATAAAAGATTCAAGACAGCTTTCAAAATTATTTCTTTGGTGATTCCTAAACAAATTTTTTAAATAATTTCGCTTGAATCTAGGAATCACTTCTGTATTCTGGGTGCGTTTACAAAAATCTAAACTCACATAGCCGAGACACCCAGATCCAAAATAACTATCTGTACTGTAGGTTATAAAAACATTTGTTGCGTTTGTAAATCGAATCAACAACATACCGCGGCAACCAACCGCCCAACCACTGTGAAAAACATAAACCCAAATTACCCAAAGAACGAAGGTCCCCAGCTAACTTTACTTTCCCTTTTCTCTCTGATTCCTTTCTAGCTTCCGATTAGGGGTTGAAGAATTAGGATCCTTCATCAGCCTTATCTCTAAGCCCTCCTAATTATCCCCAAAGTTAGTCTCGACGCCAATACAACTGAAAGACTAATTAGTAATTTCGTCGTATCTGAGCTGGATCTAAGCCAGGAACTTAGGACTTGTAGCTACGTTTCTAATAGACCAATGAAATCGACTAAGAAACTTCAACCAATGTTAAATACCCTTTACTGACATCATTCCGATGAACAAAGTGTTTTGTGGTGGAACGATGTCGCTTAAAACTTTTTATCGTCATTTTTTAATATCGAAAATCATCGATAAACGCTCCCCACAAAAAAGCCATTTTCTCTTTAGCAGAGTTTCACTTCTTTATGGTAGTATTGATACTTCTTTAGACTGTTAAATATTTTATTTCCAGTTTTATTTTTTGAGATCTCCCGTCCGTCTATCGAAGGGGCGTAAGTATCGTTAACCACACACAAGATGTTGTTTACGCTCTATTTTTAAAAACGTTCAAGCTAACATCTCAAACTTAAACTCTCAAAAACTTTGTAACTACCATTGAAGATTTTACCGTTCAACCTTTACCATAAGTGTATACCTATAGGAACCGTGCCCCAATTGCTCATACCAGTATGATCTAGCACCCACCTCAGAATTTTGCGCTACCAATTCGAATTTCCATGATGAGACTGTTAATCTCAATTAAAAACCATTCAGTGATCAATTTCATTGGCCACGTAAAATGGCCCTAGATAATTATGGCAATGACCTTCAGAACTTATTTTCTCCATCAGTCATCGATCCTTTGACAAACAAAGCCAGCTTACTACCTCTTCAGCTTCATAACTTGGCATGTTGTAAGGCTATGTCTGAACTAAAGGTGGAAGGTGGATAGAAGTGTGTTGTGACGCAGCTGCTTAGAAGGGACCTACGTTGAGCAATGGACTGTAATAGGCTGAAATGATTAATGAGTTTAAGCCATTTTACTATATGAGTAGATTCAACATTAGTCTCTGAGGAATTGTTCGTAAGAGTAATCGCGGCCCGGTACCCAAAGGGTATTTTTACTCACTGGTGGGTTTTAGTCAGTAAAAGTCTGACACTTCATCTCGTTCCATCCAGAGCGGTAGCAGTTACTTTACGCCCCACCCAAAACAAGTCTATAACACGGAACCTAAAGTCTAAAAGAAAGTGTTCACGTAAAAAGATTAAAAATTTCAATTATAAATCACTTTAATGACTTTATGCATAACATGTAGCCATAATCTTAAATGCTACTAGTTCATTAACCGCATAAATACTAAAATGACATAAACAGAAAGTTGTTTAATACCAACGTGACGTGTCACATCCATGCATGCTCTAACATAAGCAGTAGTTGTAGAATTCGTCATGCCTAAACCAGTCTGACAGATGTCCATATGCACACCTCATAGGAAAGTGAACCGGTGGCATTTCTGCCGTTTTCACTACAACCACTTTCTCTGCCGCCTCACCAATCAAACTAACTATAATAATTAATCTAACAGCGGCTATAACATCATCGACATTAATTGAAACCGATTATATAAATATCTAAGTATACTCATTTAAACTAACAAGTAAACTACTCGCCAACTAACAATACAAACTTTCGTCAGCTCATCAATCCGGAAGCTTAATTACGGAACGAATTAATTCAAATTGAAGTAATAAAGCGCCGATCGCTTGTTATGTTTTGAACATTCAACACGATAATAAACGTCTGAGTGGTTTGCATGAAAAAGTTGAGGAAATATGGCACACTATTAATGCTTCCGAACTCAACGCAAATGTTAACGCAAGATGAGTCGAAAAGCCCTGAAAGCTTTCACACAAAGTAGGCCGAGCTAATGTTTTGTCCATTATGAACTCTCGGCCAGCCTCGGGAATGAGAAGAAAAAATATAAATTAAAACGCCACTAGCTCGACCGCTCTCCGCTTTCTGTGTTCTACGAAAATATTAGGACAACACAACACTCAGACATTCCCACTGCGTACACATATTTAGTCGCATTGTTAACAACAGTTGAATAGGTGCGATTATGTAAATAGATTTCGTGAATACAACTGAAGCATTTCGAAAAATAAGATCGTACGAACAGGGCTATTAACTGCGAGCGCCCGAAAATTCAGCACCTTATGTTCGCCCGTTACGGACCATTGCGCACCCCAGGTGATAAAGGCGTTAAATGCGATTAAGAGGTCCCTAATGGGACCGGCCCAATAACACCCGATACTCTCTCTCTTATCACACTTCGACCCAATTTCCTCAATTACTAGGATCAAGAGAAGTAATGAAATGAGAGTAATCATTATCTTATTCGTTTATTCTTTTCCGTACGGCTCCTTCGCCGCCGGCGCGGGTGGCGGCTTCGTAAAGCATTCAAAGACTGCTACGGATTATCACACAATTTATTCAGGTGCTTAATTTGAGCGGCTATCCCACTTTGAGTACAATTTATTTTTATTTCACTTAAATGTGGGCTCAGGGACCGTGGAGATTTACCCTCACTTTTCATTAAGGCTCTTTGAAAATACTCGTTACATTGCCAAGGAAATTAAAACGTGTTCGAGTGAATCCGGCCTACAATGGTTATGAATTATACTTATTACTTAATGAAACCTATTATGCTTTTCTCATTAAGGATCGCGGAGCAGGCGGTTGTGGGAAGCGCGGCGCCGTCGAACTTATAACGAGTTACATGTATGTCAGGGCGCAGAGATGCGCGGCTCGCAGTACATCGCTGCGCTAGAACTTTCAACAATTATGGAACTGCAAATACGCATTAGATTGAACACACATTTCGGGTGCAGTCATTAAAGCCCGATCATAGTGGCAGCGCGAGCTACCCGTGCGCCGCGATTGCACTCGACCGGATGGTTGGCAGTCCAATCGAAACTTTTGATTAAAATCAAACCAAGAGCTGTGTGCGCCGATTCGTACTGAACGCTGATATCTTTATTTGAGCTCCGTATGTTATGTTCAGATTGGGGAACTCAGATTGGAAATCAATGTTTATACAATCGATTACCAGCCGCACGGTACAGCGGCTGAATGAGCCACAATCTACATGTTTTTTTATCAAAGCGAAATCACCACTACCGGCAAGCGTAATTCCACCTGTTTTCATATTTTATTCAAAGCACTTTTACGAGTATATATGAAAACAGTAGTGGCCCAGTGATAACGGCTCCAACTTACGAGTGTGACTTTGTGTAATTTATTTCATCACCACTGCTCTCAAAACGAAGTAGAAAACTATCGTGAGAAACCCTCATATCCTAGTACTATAAAATCAAAGGCGTAACATCCACCAACCTGCGTTATTATGGCTAGGATTATGGCCCATTCTCTCTCCTAGAGTAAATCCCAGTAGCCGGAACATGGTTCTAGAAGAACTATATATATTTAGAACTTTTTACTTTAAATGTTTGGTTACAGTTACGTCTAATTACACACCATTCAAAGGTAGCTTATTTCCTTCAGCTATTCTTGAAAGTATACAAGAAAATTTCCGCCCCATTTCATCATTAATTTGTCGAAATAAAGAATTTGAAAATTAACAAGAAACGAAGATTGATTGCCATTTGAATCCAATCTGAATTATGCACCCATCTCAGCTTCCATTTTGTTTATTAATATTCATTGCTCATTGTAGAATAAAACGTAGGGTCTCATTTCTCCCTCGGGCAAAAGGTGTTATGTTAAGGGATGTCAAAATGCCAATAGCAAAAATCATTAACTGGTACCTTTTAGAAGGTGCGTTTAGGAATTAATCGGATTAATATGAGAGTTGGGGGCAGGGTCACAAGAGAGATAAGAACAGAACGTTAGTTCCAAACGACTGACGAAAAAAAATGTTCACACGTACGAACGGAGATCTCTCAAACTGTCCTAAATAAATGCGAGGGGGGGTGTTTATCAAGGATTGTCCGGCCTGTAATTTTTACACGTCTTGGATCATAAGATGACAGATGAAAGAGCGAGACAGAGAGAAGAAGCTATATAGCCCCATCCCTTAAACAGTTCAATTTAGGTCGTCAAATGGATCGCGTTGAAAGCTTATGTCAGGACCTCAAGAACTCCAGTGGATCGATGTCTTCTCAGTTAACTAGGCCCTCTAAGGTTGATGTCTGCTAAGATTCCGGGATTACTTAGAAGAGTCATCATGTCCTTGGAACGCAAAAGCTAAATTAAGGAACTCCTAATTAAAACAGTCCCTTTTGTTTCACGTAGATCGGGAGAAGTTATTTCACTATTTTCCACCCTCAAAAAAAAATCTGAATCTAGACGTCTATCTGGGCATGCATTTCCCCTGGTTGTAAGGACCTTCTGCGCATAGTCCGTGGCAGGATGTCGGTGGCCCAGCGCGGCCATGTTCACGTTGCCGCGGCCGGACGCACGCCGCGTCGCTCCCTGATGCGGAAATTCCATTAAGACCCACGAATTTACTGCTGCTACCGAATTTAGATCGCATCGGTTTTAGATGGCTATTAGCCGGTACGCGCTTAAAACTAGCACTGACTTGCAGGTAATAACTGGGTAGAAAGCGCTAATAAACGAGAGAAACACGTAAATCAAAACCCATCTGTGTAACACGTACATAGCAATGTACCTGGTCATGATTGGATCGTGTAATGGGAAAGTGATAATAGGCTCAATCTATGTGCTGTTTGATGTCGCAGTAAAAACGAGCTTAACGCTTTACTTTATTGGCGGTGGATGAAAGTTTTAGTGCGGTAAAACATCGAATTCCAAGTTTGAATACAAAGTTTTGCAAAATTAATGTGACAGATTGTCAATAGCGGGTTAGGTGAATGAATGTTCAACAGGCAATAAGATAACTAAGCTTTTTTTAAGTCGGGAATTAGTACCGGTTTAGTCCTACGTCGGTACCTTTTCATATTTTTTTAGAAGCTCGCGCTTGACCACTATCTCACCTGATAGTATGTAATAAGTTGGACAAGAGCCTAGAAGTAACCAATACACTCTAACAGTCTTAAACCCCTAGGTTGTATCAGGAAATACTAACTCCCGAAATTTTGTCTACTTAGTTGTGCACAAAAGCAATGTGTTCCCGATACTATTTTGAAAGATGCCGAGATGGGAATTATTCGTGTGTAACAAATAAGTTCATGGTCGAGATTTATGTAACTATATCATCATAAGACATTTTTTAAACTCAAATGGCGCTAATTTTTTTTTGAATTCGTAACTCCGTTAGATACAAAAAAAGTCTTTATTGCAATCCAAAGACATTTTTGTTATGAAAAAATTCGTAAACGTTACGGTACTTTGTCACTTAATCAATTAAAATACTACACAAAAGCAAAAAACATTAGGCAGTTTATAAAAAGGCAGTTTCCGTCAAATTATTACGTCAGTTCTTACAAACTTGACCGTAGTTATTTCTCTTGCACAAGAGGTGACGGACGTGACCGTCATTGAAAACTTGCTTAGATTCAATTAAGATAACTCTTTTAAACAGTTTGAGTAAGTTTTTAACTTCAATGTAGAAGATTTATCAGTTTAAAAGATTTCATAAATTATTAATAACTTTGAACTCTACTAATCACCACCACCGTTTGCACCACCGGTACATGATAGACGTACAATATATGTGTTCCTAAAACTCTTTGTACGTATGGTCCCACCCTTAAGTACAATGCGTTTATATATATGGTCTGTTCAATAAACCCGCAGACTAAATTGACGTAAGTAATGTCAAAATTTCTATAGAAATGACGCCAGTTCTTTGGTGTTGAAATGTCATTTTAGTCTCCGGAATTATTGAACAGACTGTAGAGGCATAGAGAATCAGTTACGAATAAATAATTCAATTAAGGGATTTGGTAAAGTAGTACACAAAAAAGTAACGTATCACATTATACCTTTAGAAACGCGAATATACCTAACGGTAATTATTCGTATTAAGTTAAATTTAGAAGCTACCCGTCGGTGAAAGGGTCGTGGACAGACTCTAAAATCACATTATCGCTCACTAGTTTGTGTAACTCGCTAATTTACTTACGCTTTCACGTTTTAGAGAACATTTTATTATTTATTCACTTAATTACGGCAATAAAACGGAAGTTTGGAGGTTTTAAAAGAAGGTTTCTTATGTAAATTATGATTTAGTTCAGTTTTGTGACAGTTGAAGGAATAGGCTGTAATGGGGCTAAGGAGTTTGATATTTAAATGGTATCTTTAAAATTAATCTGTGTATGTACCTACCTATATAAAAGACAAAATCCTGAGTTTTTGACTCAGTCATTCTGACTCACTCATCAACGCCCAACCCAAACATTTGGACCTAGAACGTTGAAATTTTGAACATGTTGTGTACTAAAGTAATATAGAGTTGTCCAAAATTCTCCCCTAAGGAAATAATATAAGGATCAAAAGCTTGTATGGAGAAATCTATTTTCAAGCTAGCGAAGCCGTTAGCAAAGGCTAGTTCTCCAATATTTAACATTTACAATTTAATTCTTTGTTACATAAAGTGTTTGTAAAAAGCAATATCTGAAATGTGATCTGAAAATATTAAACGAATTACGACAAATTCGTCACCAATAAAAATCATAAATAAAATCGATTATTTGTTCAATACAATACAAATAAACGTAAAAAGTAACAGAAGATGCTATTGAAAAAACTAGGTTAATAACTAGTTTTCTGTATTTTTATTGTTTGTATTAGTTTCATTTGTGTTGGTTTTAGATAATAATAATATATTTTATTCGAGTAATAATGAGCCTCATTTAGTGTTAGTAATAATAAGCAAGCTTAAAACTATGTTAGTGACACAAATACAGCCACAGATTACAACACACACAACACACATAAAACCCATTTAAATCACATGTTTGGTTACTAAACTTAACTTATATTTTATAATTTAACAACAACAAACTCATCAAAAACAATATTGCCAAAGTTAGTCCGAGTCTCATCGTACTTAATGTTTAATTTATCGCCAATAAACAAATGTTTGTACCACGAAAAGCAATAACATATCCAATTCCAATATCGCAATAGTGCAAAGAGCAGCTTGCAAGCACAATTAAATAAAACCTGTTTGCTGGTTGCATACAACGACAATTATGAAAATTGCTCAGAAATGTGGTAAATGGTTATATTTACCGCACTTAAATATAGCGTTTACTGCATTTCTAGACGATTTCCATTGCTTAGTCTTTATTAACGTTTAGAAACGAATTCAATAACGTGATTCAATTTTAATAATATTTTAACTCAGCTTAATTTTATTTCAATCAAAGTTGTAGAAAGCTAGTTTTATTTAACCACATATTTTTCTTTAATGACGCCCTAAGTTTCATCCCGAAAAGGAAGAAGTCCAAAGTTTGTTTGGACAAATCTATTTTCACGCATGATTTTGCATGCGTAAAAAAAAGGTCTTTTTCCACTAGCAAAAGCTAGATATATTTTCGACTGTACTGTTAAGTGATATGTAGATAACCTACCATTTAACTGTGACATGCTAATGAACACCTGTCTGCAAGCTAGCTAGCTATATAACTTAAAGATTTTACTCTTTTGCAATTTGATAGATCAATCTGCCTACTCAACAAAATCCATATTTGCAAGTGCAATCTTATGCAACACCACCCACTGAAAGTGACACTTTACAAATCGTAAACAATAACCAACAATACAAGAATATAACAATTATTACAGCCACTCAAAATGTATGGTTTTTCGTGGGCGCCATTGAGTCATCTGAAGTCATCTATGAATGAATTAGCAGTAACTTCGTAAGTTCATTGTAAGCAATCTGTTTACGCAACATCGGTTATTGCGAATCGTTACGAATCTTCCCGAGTCGTCACGACTCACTTATTTGTCCATCACTTTCGTTGAAATGCTGAGAACACGTTACGTGTGGTGTCATGACCGTGGCCTCTCGTGAGCAAGTACGCGATGTTTGAGGTTGCCGGGCTTTGTCGTGCGATAGTTTCTCTGAATCACTAAACTGGTGTGAGAATATTTTTGAAAGGTCAAGTCTTGAGTTGAGTTTAAGAGATACATATAGGACCCACGTTTCGTCACTTTTTTTTAATGCCTTGAAATATGAGATAAGCCTATTAGCTAAAGTACTAGCTACTGAACGTAAATCCAGATTCCAGAAAGTCCTCATAGGGCGATTTTCAGCCACCATAGGCGCGGACACTAAGCAATTGGTAGCTCGTCGTCCAACCTTGGGAAGGACCAAGCCCAGATCGACGACGCGTTGTGTTTATTAAAATCGACGGAGCCAGTTAGGGCTGATGCATGCCAGGGTTTAGGATTCTTCAAAGGAATTCCCAAAAAGGGGCACGTCTAACACTCTCTCCTGCTCTACCCAGAACAGGTGCAGCCGTTTGATAATTCCCCATGTAGAAAAAAAACAGTCCAGCCAGACGTGGAAATGGAACCCAGAATTTTAGAATCGACACCAGCTCTTGCAACTACACATTTAACTGGGCATTAATCCAGAAAAAAAAAATAAGCTAACTTTCAGCATTTTAACGACAGACGAATCTGTAATTTTAAGTTTTGAATGCAATGACAACTTTTTAAGAGTGATGACAACGTCTAGACAGGAAAGTTGAAACTACAATTGTAGCTGATTACGTTCGTACGATGTGAAACTTTGATAACGACTTGTATATTTCAGTACCTAAGGTTGAAATCACGAGCCAAGCGAGAATCTGACTCGCACTCGAAGGGTTCTATAGGTGCTACAATATTAAAATCGAGCACCAAAACGCCGCCAAACTGAAGCGTCACTTGTCCACCACACCAAACCACATTTTTTCATTTATTTTAATTTTATGATTTGTTGTTATAGCAGCAAAAGAAAAACACATTCTGTGTGAACTCTCTATCTCTTACGGTTTATGAGATACAACCCGCTGACAGACGGAATGAAAAACAGACTGAAGAACAGACGGAGGCTTAGAAACAGAGTTCCTTTGGCACCTCAGTTACGGATTCCTAAAAAACATTTTACATTTCAAACATGGTGAGAAAACATAAACGTTGGTAAAATAAAATTGAGCCATCTGTATCGTTCTGTATGAGAAATGGCCTCGACGTGCATTTGGGAAGAAAGCATACGCCAGAGCTGTCTTGTGGCTCTACGTGCCTTAAGAGAACGTAACTTACCGGTTACATTAATTTTATTACAAAAGTTTTTCGTGTCAACGACATTAAAATTATATTTTTTGTAGAAGGTAAATACAGAATCTTTCTTAAATCAATAATCCTAAGCTACTTAATCTAAAAAAGAACTACACACGTAGGCATTCTGTGCGGATTTCGATGAAGCTGGGTAGACCGGTAGACCATGTCCTGGTATAGAACTTAGGATATGTATCTACTTTTTATTCCGAGAGTATATTTCTTAGGGATAATTTTTCAATTGCTCTGGGCCGGCGTGGTGGATTACGGCTCATTTACTCTCCTAGAAAGGAGGCCTGCAACGACATGATGTCACGCATCTATATGAAGCAACGCATCCGGGGACATTTGAAGTTGAGTACTTCTCAATCTCTACTTTGCCCTGAAAACCTATCAAAATTTGACATTTATTCGAAATACGGCGGGTATTTATACTTAATCATCTTTATAAAAAATAAATGACCTAATTGTAGCAAACATTTTCTTTGCAAAGAAACATCCCAAAATACTGTTACATTCTTGTTGTTGACTTGTTACTCTGAAATCTAGGTGTGGCTTGTCGCTAAGTGAAACGATACTGTCTGTCAGTACAATAAATAATCTGACACGGGTCGTTTCCTTAGAAAGCGACCAATTTGTTAGTTTAAATGTAACGTATTTTTGTACAGCTTTGCAAGAGGTCAACGCCTTACATTCCGACAGTCGTCGGTAAAAAACCTAGTAAAATAAGATTCGGAGTCAAGTGAGATTAAACGAATCGCAAATTGGAGGATAGGAGTGAAACTTATAATAGGGCTCGATTAAAAAGTTTCGCACACGTAACGATCGTATGAATCGATCAGGAGCAAAGTATAATGAGGATAATTCCTAACTAAATAAAATGATGACAACTTTTCAACGGAAAAATGTCCCAACTTATTTTTCGTAAAGGTTAATCTTCGTTTTATCCTTATCCTTGACTAAACCTGTTCTATCTCCTTCCATATTTAGTTCGATTTCTCTGTCGATGTTTCCGTGGTTACAATAAATTACGTCGTCTTCCATTAAAATATTAATTTCCCAATTTCTCCGCAGGGCCTCGGGCGCGGTACAACTAAAATAAAATTCCAATCAAAGCTCAGTAAATCACGAATTGACGATAAATTCAATATTCAAAGAATTATTTACATTTATGATTAGAACAAAATAATTAAAATTGCTAGATTCGTAGGTGAGAGAGCGTCGAGGACGATGAGACTTAACAATCCTAATTATGTTCATTACATCATGACCTCATCTACTTCGTGAGCAGTTTATCAAATTGAATTTATCTTAACGTAATTATGCACGAAAACATTTTGCTAATGAGAGACTGAAATGTGAGAAGAAAAAGACAAAATCTTATGTCATCGCAGATATATGATTCGATTTCCAAAGTGTTTCCTTATTCTTGGTCGTTTTGTGAGTGAAATCTGCGCTGGGGCGGTCCAGCAGGAAATTTAACGGAGGAGCCGTACTTGCGACCCGCCTGCCTCCGGCAGAATGGCAACTTTTCCTTCAATCCACACATTATTCAATGGTGACAATCTTCCAGACTTCCTCATAGCCCCTCATCGATTTGCTGCGAGTTTCCGTCCGCTAGAGGAACTAACATTACCTATTTTATTTTTAGAATACCTTCTTTATACCTTTTTTACTAGCTAAGGTTCGATCTGTTTCATTAAGAAACGACTTGTTATTTACAGACTGTTATTGTAGGAAGATCAATTTGTAGTTGACCTTCAATTAAATCGCAAATACCAAGTTATTTAGAAAGTTAGTAATAACATGAAAGTAATGGTCTTATAAAATGATTTGCTGCTTCTGAAGGAGGCTTTGACAACGAGCAAAAGAAATCACTTTCAGTTCCTCAGATTAAGGTTCGGAAGATCAGATCGAATAATATAACAAACGTTTACTGAGGAAAATAAGCACAAAGCATTTCACTCCCATCTCTCATCATGTGGGTTTTCTGTATTCTATTGTCAGCAGAAATCCCTAACTCAGTGAAAAAACAGGCTTAGACAGGTGTCTCAGATCAAACGTATCAATGGATTCCTTCCTTCAAAGGGCTGTATTTTTAACCTTTGAGGAAGCTTACCTAAACATTATTCAGAGAAAATGATCTGAGCAATACCGTAATCGGACGTCTTTTATGAATGCTAATTCATCATCTTTGAGACCATAAAATCGATGCCTCATTAACGGTAGTAGGATAGAGATATATAGAGATGGCAATCTCATTTCTTTCTAGCTTGCGACAGATGCATATTTTATTACGTGATTAAAAATCAGAAGCAGACGCCATCTAATTTATATTAGACTAATATCGATCTCGTTAAGTTGAATAATATGATCGTAAATCTATGCTAATAGTCCCCCTCGGTTCCTATCGCATATTTTTATGTTGTATTAAATCGAAATGGGGGAAACTAATCAACTTAATATTCGCATAAACCTTCGAAATTAATATTTTATATTCAATTTAGAGGGTCGAAGATGAACACTCATAATTAACCTCTCATTTACTTTGATGGAAAAATATAATGCCTTTGAAAACATAATTAAATACAATTTGGGACGTGTTTAAAATCTTTGCATATTAATTACTGGTAATATATCTTGAGGGACCTTATTTACATGAGATACAACGTTTATTAAAGAGCAATATTGTACTGAAATAACAAAAGTACTTTGAAGCCCGTTTGGTAGCCTTTGTTAGTCAAAATCAATTGTTATTTCGTTTTAGTAACACGCGATATTTTAGGTATAAAATCCTTAACAAAAAACAGGATTTATAAAATAAATATTGTATTATATCTACTAAGTAATAAAAGGATTATTTATTTATTTATTTAAACTTTATGTACAGTGGTGGTACATAAGCGGACTTAATGCATCAGAGCATTCTCTACCACTACGACTATTATCAGTTTTCAAATTATCATCACACATTCTTGAGGTATATAAAAATATATCCAACTTCTAAATGGAAAATAACAATGAAAAATAACTTTATTTTTAATACCGACTTCCGAAACAAAAGTTATCTGGACTAATTCGAAAATAAATAAAACTCTTTTAATTAAAAAATAAGAATATTCTAATTGATTCATAAAAAACACTACCGAATTTTAAAACCTTCTATATTAGAGTTTGTTCAAAATAAAAAGCTGTGGGCTCTTTGTAGGAACATTTCATTACTAGTCTGAATAAAGAACGATTTATTATTATTACTAGGATTTGCCAATAAAAACCAAAGTACTTTAAAGAATAACGATACCAAATCTGAGTTCATTTTTGAAAATAGTTACATCACTACTTTGTCACTGAAATTAAAGGAACTTACTTAAAAAAAAATCAAAACGAAAAAAGAGATCGCCACTTTTGAGTTAATACGTAACGACTAATTAAGCATGAAAAAAAAACTATGAAATATTAAGTAGCTATAATACCCAATTATGTTTGATTTGATCGATCCATTCGATAATATCATAATAAATTATGCAAAGGCGTCAATATACCTTTCTAAACATGTCTCAATGAAACAAATAGTGGGTATAAATTAATTCCTAGCTGTCAGATTATACGCGGCACGGCCCCAAAGTCCAATTCCTTAGCATTAGCAACTGCACTACGCAATTACTCATAATTCTTTATTAATATACCTACTAGCAATTTCCTTCGGTTTGACTCCCATGGCCCAAGAAATTGCAATTTAGAAACTGTACTGTACTGTATAACTAGTTTAGAAACAGCAATTTCGGAAAAATGTGCATTTTTTTCGGAAAAGTAACCTATACAATATAAGCTATACTAGCTTCTACCAGCGGCTTCGTCCGTGTGATTGTTGGTTATTGCGGACTTGAAATCGAAGTTGAAGACAGATAAAAAGCAGCCTATGACCGTCTTAGGACTTCAAGCTTGCTCTATAATTTTTTTTTTTTTTTTGCTGGAAGAAAACTCATTGCTGAGTTAAGCTCGCCTTTGTACATTAATAATTTAATCACCATGTGTTGTAATGTTTGTTTTTGTTTACAATAAAGAATTAAATAAATAAATAATCAATTCAAATACAAGTTTCTACCATCAGCTTCGCTTGCGTGATAGTATAAATATATAGCATCACGCAGTCATAACTTAGCATTCTACTGATGAAAGAATTTTTAAAATCGGTTCAGTAAGTTTTAAGGTTATTCATATCATACGATTCATTCCTCATCATACTCATAATGGACTATAGATTATTCATATTACCAAAATTAACAAATCAAAATACAAAAACATTTAAATTAGCTCATCGTTATCGGCCTCAGGGTAAAATAGAATATAATCTTTATTGTACACCAAAATAGTAACAATTTTACAGAATCTTAAATCTGGGTACAACGGCGGTCTTATCATTGACAGCGATATCTACCAGACAGCCTTAGGATTGACTATAAAACTTAAAGTGTAGAGCATGTAGTTTGTCAAGGCTCCAAAGAGAGAAACCTCTTCACAATATGAGCTACGCCACCGCTTGCTGAACCGAACCCTAAATTCATCGAGGGCGTGTCAGACTTTTTTTTTAGTCAATAAAAGTCTGACACGCCCTCCCGCTCTGCCCAAGAGCGGGATAAGTTATTCTGATGAATCCCCACTTGAAAAAAAAAACACCTATTTATAAGACACACAAGAGGTGTTATTCGAGACTCGTGGTCATTAACTGACCTGGTTATTAGTCCAATGATAGTCAAAGCCACGTCTTTATTATCATTAGCAATTGTGCTACGCAATTACTCACACATTCAAAGTATTCAATTGATAGCGAGTGCATTATTTCCGATTTACTTCGTCACGGCCTAGTCGTGCCAATAAAGAAAGTATCACCTGTTTACAAGAGGCGTAGATATGCTGTGTGGCCTTTACGACAGCGTTTGATTTATCTTAAGCAAACTTGTTTTGCCGGAAAATAAAATGTCAGGAGCAATGTTAGTGAGCGAAATGATTTTTCCTAATTCTTTTTCTTGCAGTGCGTAGTGTAACTATAGTAACTAAAAAAACAAAATCCTAGCTCGCAAGGGACTCAAAAACCTATATAGGGTACATTCCATTGACCTAGACTCCTGTTTCGCAAAAGCAAAGTCTCATTGCACAAGTAGAGGAATAAATCTGAAACTGTAAATTTGTGCTTAGTTACGTTCTCAAATTCAGAAAAATCTTCGAGAGTCGAATCGGGAATTGAACTATTTACATAGGAAAGCTTGTACGGAACTTTCAGAGCAAATTCAAATTCAATATTTTTATTTCACAAAGGCCTACGTTTTATAAGTGCCTATCACTTATAAAACGTCAGAAGCTAGCACACTAGCTAGAGCTCGAGTCTGTCTTGCACTTGACCATTCTTATTTACACTAAAATCTCTGATTTACTAGCCCACAATATAAGAGTGCCCGTGCGCAGAGAAAACGTCAGATTTTCACGGTCAGTTGATAATGGTATCCGTCATCGACGTTCTTAATAGATGCGATTGAAGCCAGCTGCTATTCTCTCGAGAAATCTCGTCATTCATTGAAAGCTAAATAACCTCAAGAAAAACGTCGGAAAAAGCAACAAGTCCTTATTTATCGCGGCTTCACAGAAATCTATTAAGTATGGTCAGAAAGGAAATTAAATTGAGATCCTGTTTGTAAGCCGGGAACCCCAAAAACTTGGAAGTTTTGCCTTATAAATGGCATTATTAAGCTCCGTAAACTTAACCGAGTAAATTAGTGGAGTTCCCTTATGTTTGAAGTGTGGGCGTAGCTTAATAGACATTGTTTTGAAATTGAATATTAATAATCGTTTGATAGTACTGTTATTATTTGTTTAGGTAGGCAGAATATTCAGGAACAGAATTTACGTACTCATATAAAAGAGATTGGGCGGGTATCTATAGAGCTAATATCAAACATCCGAAAACGAATAAACAGATTCAAAACCTTCATAAGAAACTTTACCAATTATTCCATCTCCGGCCTGTACAGCCTCTCAAAAACTACTTTTAATGAGTTTCTGAAAACTTTCACTCATATTCTCTCCTTAACTTCGAAGATGTCAAATAAAGTCTATAAGTACGTACTTATTTCATACTACATCGAAAATGTTGACGAAATCTCATATAATAAAAATCCACTTGAAGCTTAGCAACCGGAGTCGATTCTCGAACAAAATCTAGTGAGCAATAAATTCCACGCTAATAGTCTGGAATTTTGTGAAAAAAAAATATAATTGGTCATAAAAATTGTTTTCGGCACGAGTTCACAGCTCGAATCATTGGAGATTAATTTCACAAACTGGTTGGTTGAGGTCGTAAGGCTAATGTTCGTACCAAAAAATCAATTGGCGTTTGTTTGCCGAGGTTGATCAAGGCGCTCATCGATCGTCCGGCCCGGTAACGGTACCCACACGGCAGATTCCGACACGTCCACTAACGGTCCACCCCCTGTCTTCTCAGAATACTTGTCATGGCATCTCCTCTGATCGCGTGAATAGAATCTAATAAGTTTGTAGATAGCATATAAATAAAAGAGTGTTCCATTCATTATTGCTATTCTTTGCGCCAACAAACCTCGTTGTTGCGGTTATTATTTTATTTTACGATGCGTCACTTCGAGTAAGACATGGCGTGTATTTGTTACATTCGTGTTGCTTGAAAAGTAGGTGAGTGCACACAGGCCAGCATGTTGCCTGCGGGAATGTCCGATAAATTACCATGGCCCTGATGCGCAAAAGGTAATCAAAAGAACACTGCTGGGGTTTAGTCAGCAAAAGTCTGAAACGCCTTCTTGCTTCTCTTAAAACTGGAGAAGTATTTACACCACGGACACTAAAACAGATATAGGTATTGACCATTATAACTAGAATCTCGTCACCTACTAAGCGCGGACAGTACATATAATAAATAAATAAATATAATGACGATTTCTTACTCATAGAAAAAATGCTATTACCCATGCCCTTGATGAAATTCTATCTCGGGGATATTTCTAATCCACCCATGAGAACAGAGAGGGTTCATACTTAATCCAGAGACTTACCAAACTTTCAACTGTCGGGATTTCAGTAACTTTACTGCTCACCTACGTGAACAAAGCGTACTAAAACGCTTTACCCAGTAACTGGGTGTTCCTTTTTTACGTCAGACGTTACATAAAACCTCGTACTTCAAACTTTTCAATAACCGTTTAACTACACGTTTAAGTAGTAATTAATCATTTCGCTCTAAAGAGAGCCACAGTTTCTGAGTTACAAAGTGTACCAGCGTGGATCGTAAAGCATTTAGTAATCATTTTAAATACTTAGTCTGAGCTTATATTTGCAGTTTTCCGTGTTTATGTTGCTAAATGTAAAGGCTAGTCCACATCTGAGACCAAATTTTCAATACTGGGCAAGAGCATATTTATACGTCCTGTGTATTACTACCCTTATTATGAGGTGAGAAATCACCAAATAAATTCTGCTGCTCTGGTTGGAACAACAGAGATTTTTACTGACTAAAACCCACGTATATAACTTCAGGCCAATATCCCTTTCGTATAATACGCCCAGCTATACGCCGTCCATGGTCTATTAGTGCTTTTGCCAAAACTTCCAGAATATCAAGTTTTCTTTCAAGATTATCTTCTATATCTTATGTTTCCTCCCGTTCGAATTGAGTTGAACCCAATTGTCAGTTACAGCTTGTAATTTATTCATCGATTTTTTTTTTATTTTGTAGGATGATTTCTTTAGGACTTATTACATGGGCCTTTAGGGAAATACGCTCTTGTGCTACCTAGACTTTACAACAAAGCGCCTTTCATAAGACTATGCAACCTCTATGAGCTGTTGCGATTACATCTAGTTTCGTATGATGACATCCTCATCTTTGTGTGTCTTCTAGTTTTAATGGGTCCACTTTCAGAAAATGGCCACTATGAGCACTATGCTTCTAAAATAACAAGCTATTGTTGTCCGGAGTTAAATGTTTCCTGAAGTGATGTCATCCGTTGCGAAACCGAGTTAGCTAAGTACAAAGTTACTTAAATTATTTTCTACAATAGAAACTTTAAGAGATTTTTATCTTTTCGCTACAGTGAATATCCACTGTAAATATTTGAAATTAATTTCATTTACGCAGCCACTTACTTTCCAAGGCCGAGAAAATAACGAAACCGTCCAAATATAGCTTCAAATTGAAATTACAAAACAAACAAAACGAAATTACGGGCGAAATATCTGCCACCTATTACGTTCAGCAATTTTTAAATTTCGAATGGCGTAAAACTGAAACTGAGAGTGATCAATCGAGACTCAATCGAGACTTAATCGCGACTCAATCGTGACTCAAACATGGGGTCCTTCGCAACCATTGCGGATTAAGCATAATAGCTACAGCACGACGCGACAGCTTTTTATCTTTCGTCCAAAAACGTAAAGCAACGTAAAGCGATGCAAATCGCTGTTAGATCACGGACTGGGGTCAATATCATCATAGACCAGACATAATGTTTTTTTAAAAAGCGAGAGTGAGATTGGCATCTTACGTTTCCATTGAATTTCTAATGGTGGCAACACTGGACTTGTTGCGACGGAAGTGTTTATATGACTTCCGTTTGTAAGTGTCGAGTTTTTCTGTTCTGAGTGGTTCCGTCTGGTCTGGTCGTGTGAATGTTTAGACTGTTCGCTTATATGCCTAGTTTTAATGAGTTACACTTCAGGAAGGCGATTTTTTTTATGGTGAAGTTTTCTATTACTTAGTAAATTGTTTTTGCTTATCGATTCAGTACTTCCATAGTAAGTAGCTTCTATTTAAAATAATTAACATGAATACAATATAACCTAACTATGTAGAAGATTAGTTTAATTTCAATAATTTTATCTGCTTTTATTCTTTTTCTTCTTTAAAATTCGAAGACATGTGATATCCACTAATCAGCATTGGGCTTGCGTGGTGATTTATGGCGTCTAAAAAGGAAAGCCTAAATCACAGCAGTAAGAACATTATATGGCTGATGCTTATTCGCTTAACTAAAAGAAGATACCTACCACGAAAACCACTACACAGAATTATCTGCAAACATATTCTGATTTGAACTTTACTGTATAAACATGTTTTCATTAAATATTTTGCATGTGGAAACGACCATGTCTCCCTCCCAGTAAACTGAGAAAAACTTTACGAAAAGAAGGTTCAAAATGGAAAATATACTGAAATCGCTTTGACCGGACAGGATTCCGCATTAGCATTTGAATAAGCCATTTCACACTCTTTCAGGAAATAAATTTTGCTAAGCTTCAGTTTCTGCTATACTTAAGTCCTGTTAAGTGCGCTTTAAACTAGCATTACAAATACGGAAAAAAAATTGTCACGACTACATTTTTCTAAAAATACTTCTTTTTTTTCTTCCACTTTCATGTACATACAATTTAAATCGTTGAATGAAATTCAGTCGGAGATTTCTAGCTATTATTTGACTGCTGATCCGTAGCATTTAGATTTTATGCTTTCCTCGGTTTTTGTAGCGCATTTCCTGCTTCAGTTAATCTCTTATTGAAAATACTTACAATATTTTTTGTCTGAATTCTTTGAGATTAAGTTTCGCGTTGGTAATACAAGGTTTAAGAACAACTTTATTTAATTTTCTCACTAGCGACCCGCCCCGGCTTCGCACGGGTGCAAATTTATCAGTGTTACTCTACTATATTATGCGTGTATCATCCATATAAACCGTCCTCTTGAATCACTCTATCTATTTAGAAAACCGCATCATACATAGGGATATAGAGACAGAAAAAGCGACTTTGTTTTATACTATGTAGTGTATTTCTCATTACATACTTCATTCACTTACTGAGAAACAATTTTTATGTACAACTAAGATTAATAAAATAATTACAGCGCATAGATGGATGCGAGACGCACAGGACCGGTCGTTGTAGCGACACTTGGGGGAGGCCTATGTCCAGCAGTGGACGTCTTTCGGCTGAGATGACGATGATGATAGCGTATAGATGTATGTACGTAGTTCATAGATATATAAGTTATTAAAACATTGATAAAATATTAATATTGCATTCTTATGATTATTTGGCAGCAGCGTCTATCCTAATTCTCGTATTATTATGCCTCGCTAATGGGCATATAATACGCTCTAATGACACAAACTACTTGTGTTAATCGGCTTAGCTGCAGAGCATGTTCTAAGCATTATAGATTGGTTTATCTACAGTTACATACAAATAAAATTGAAGTGTCTGTTTGTAATAATATTTTATTACTAACAGCATAATATATAAAATTATATCATGATTCATCATATTCGATAGGTACCTACATAAAAATACAATTTTTGTTTGTCTGTCTAACTAAACAACAACAATCATTCCGTTTAATCTCCGAAACTGCTGGACCGATTTTGATGGGATTTTCATCAGTAGATACTAACATATATTAAAAGGAGTAACTTAGGCTACTTTTAATGAATAAAAAGATATACGCATCCGCACAAAAAACATTCTTGAAATTGTATTTTCAATTTACAATTTTGCAATTTTCAATTTACGAGACTAACCAAGACAAAGTCGCGGACACCAACTAGTCAGTTATAAATCTGTTCATCCTGTGTATTCAGATTATAATCTCTGAGTTAATCAAACATGTATGAGTTTCCTTCCTTATGAATTTAATTTGACATTTAGTGACATCTTTGACGTACAATTACTTATTTTATTATGTGACACTTGTATTTTTATTCTATTTGATTTGTATTACCAATTACTTTGACATTTTTTTAACTTTTTCTATTTATTTGTAACTTCATATTTAAAAATGTAGATTGAATTAGTGTCTGACATGTGAACTTGTAAACATTTTGAAAAACACATTTGATTTGTAACAACTTGAATTGAATTGAGTATCAAAATTGGCGATGCTTCATATCACCTTTCAAACAATACCCGTACGTGTCTTACTCCTCTAATTTTACTCCGAAGTAATAATGAACGAAGAAAACGCCAAAATAGAAATGCTCCAATCTGTTCAAAGAGCTCTTTCGCTAGACCTGCCCCGCCACGTCCTACCTCATTATTTAACAAAGCTATTCATGTTACACTGAAGCGCCAATGAATTACTAAAACACTTCCATTAATCTACTTAATTATAACTTGAGACTTTCACAACAATACACTCGAAAAATAAGTTCAATTATTGAGCCCCTAAAACACAATTACAAAGAATCTTAATCAACTCAGCCATGCGATTCTTATCCATATGTTCATTCAATGAATACGTTTTTTGAATGCTTCTGAAGGGATGGGACGATTTACCGACGAAAGGTCAGATGTAATGTATGCGAGTCAGAGTCCATCGGAACAATCGAAGCCATCGGAAGTCAGTTCGAGATAGGAGCAAGTTCCTACCATCACACCGTCACGTACCGCTCGGTTATATCGATAGCTACTTTTATTCGAACAAAACTGGTTAAAGAAAAGTTGGCGGAGAAGTTTTTATCAGCCGCCGCGGTCGGTCGACAAGCGAGCGACGCCTTCCGAGTTGACTGTTTTTAGAAGGTAACGGTATAAACCAGAGTGAATTAAAGAAGTGACAGTGATAGACTACGTTGATCGATCGCTGCGATAACTTGCAGGTGATGTACCCGTTACCGAAACCATGTCCATAAAATCTAAGCTTTTAATACTTGTTCCGACTTTACTTTCTTTCCTCACTTTTCCTCGTTTAATAGAACTGAGACAACTATGTACTACTTTCTAAGTGATAAGCTAAAAAAGTCTATTCAATTTAATAAGTCTAGGCCATCTAGATTCTTTGTTCTTTTTCAGTATAAAATGGAATGGCGTTTGATGTAGGCTCCTATTTTCGTTCGGATAAACAAAATGTTGCGAGAAAATACTTTTACAAAAATGATCCTTTTACAATACGTTACTTTCGACACAAAACTGTAATATGTGTACTCGTAACTTGAGTACGTTTTACGCAGCGATGCTTCTGTAAATTAGATATTTAAGAAGTCGCCAGTGAAACATTTTTGATTAAACTTTTTGCCCAAAAATGTTTCGTGTAGACTATTTTAAGAAATCTTGTTTGCGGGAACTTGGTTTGCTTCGATATGTTTTTCAGGTGTTTTATGGCACCATAAATATACCATATTCAGCTATATAATTTTCCCACTGATGAGATTCCAGCCTCCTCTCTAGTAGAGAGAATGTGCTGTAATCCACCACTTGGGTCCAGTGCGGATTGGTGGATCTCATATATTTTCGAATTTTTGATTCTAGAACCACCGTTTTACCGTACCTGGCTGGGTTTGAGCCCGCGGCCTACTCATAGTTACCACTGGGCAACCACCAATATATAGCACCACATATTCTAAAACCTAACCAACAGTCAAGAGTACTTTTTGTTTATTTAAGCCCTCAGTTCAAAATTTAAAGCCAGAGTGCACAAAGCACGTGTGGAACAATGGTGTGACTGTGTAACCGTAGGTCGATATAAGTCGTTCCTCCCCTGTCATTAATCTCATCTCTTTCGCTAGCCAAGTCACGCCGCATTTGGGGGAGCGCCGGCCAAAACGACTTCCCAAAAAAGCTTGTCTGCCAAATTACACTGACCTGAAGTGTGTTTTGATATCTACCGAGTATTACGTTGAATTTCCATTCATTCTCTCCCTTGACAATCGTTTCATTGTCGCAGTATTCCCCAATAGCGGTACCTGCTTACGTAAAATTTCATCGGAATTTCGGCATTTCTCGTGATTTATTACGATGTCGGTAGTATAAATCACGCATTGAAATATTTTTAATGATGAATCGTAAAGTATTTTTATAGCTGCTTATTATCATTTCACAAATTTGCAAATTTGTGGATGCTTGATATTTATGACCGTGACAGCAACATTTCAATTGGTTCACGACTCGTAAACCTAGTTTTTGCACATTATCTACAATTTGTAAACGAAATGTTTCAATAGGAGACTGCGCGCTTGTAAGTTATTAAGCGAATGACCGTTTCACATGAAGCGCACGTTCTGAATTAAATATCTATCAATTCGATGAGGAGACGCGGTTGAAATAGATCGCATCTAATAGACAGTTTATTATTCGGTACAACAGCGTGCAAAAACGGATGCTACAAAAAGCTTCCCTCTATGATTCACACGTCCGAGAGGCAGACGGGCGTTCATTGATGGCGAATAGACATGAAAATAGAAGACGTTGAATTATATTATCTAACTAACGTGTACCATTTTCATCTATTTTTCAGCAACATAATATTATTGTTTTGCTAAATCGTAGATTTTTTAATTGACACACAAAACCTATCTATGTGCTTTGTTTGCCCTTTGCGTTCTAGGACCACGGTACGGTTTTTCATAAGTTCCCGCAAACTATCCCACAGGCACCGACCATATTAGACTCCATCAGTATTACTGACTTCTTTTTGAGGCATGCGTGAAACACTACGCGGAACCGCTCAGCAACTTCTGACACTCCACGTGTAATATAGCTACTATAACATTTCACAGGTTTTGATTACAGCCCATTCCCTCTCCTAGAGAGGAGGCCTGAATCACAACAGTGGGAACATTACAAGGCCGATAATGCTAAAATGCTAACATTTCACAACTAATCGCCCGTCTGCACCTATCTCTCAGCCAGCTACTCAGTTTGTTATTAAAGTTACTCCGTGTGATATCAAACCGGAACATCGCGAACTACTTTCAATGTTAAGGTTGCTACCAAAAGTATTGTTCCAAAACGTTTTAATGTTAATCTCATTGTCTGAACATTCTCAGCGATTTAATTATCGGTTTTTCGGTCAATTGCGCTGTTGTAGAAGAAAAGTAGCGTGTACTTCATTGTGTTGTCTATAATTTCGAAGTTTGAATTATGCGTCAAACGTACTTCACATTAGAGAAAGACTGAGTCTGAATCCCCAACCGGTCCTATGAGACCGCGCTGTTATTGTTTTACTATTGTGTCTCGTTTCGCGGGTATCTGAGTAACTACGTAGGTCACAACACACAGGGCTGATACCTGCTAGAACCGCGGGGATTTATTAAAGGAAACCTAGAACGCCACTGAAGGACACAGGTGTGGTTTTAGTCAGTAGGTAAAAGTCTTACACGCCCTCCCGCTCCAAAATTCACTGGATGATTTCCCATACATAAAATAAAAGTAGGTACCTATTTACCTGAATATAAAAAGTTTGGTAAAAAGATTTTTTTTCAACATAGTCCCTTGGTTACTATTATTTACTCCGTGGTTTTACAGTCCATTCACTTTTCTTTAATAAAGAGGAAACAAAACAAAAGAAAGCTAGCTCCGCTCAAAGTTTTCCTGGCGCTAAACTCGTTTAAAAATAACTTGAATATTCCACACCATGATAATGTTACTTTATTCATTTTAACATAGACTGATTTAGAATTTAAAACAGCTACATTTTACAGATAATATTTGTAATCTAAAAGAACCTATCTGGGAGACCATCTAATCATAAATGTAGATAAAAATGTAGAAGGAACTGGTTTCCATAAGTGGGTACTCCACCAAACCCCGCCTGGACTGACATTATCATACATTAATTATGTATACTGCGGAACAGTTACGTAACTTTATGTTTTTTATTTAATTTTCATATAACTCGGGTTCGTATTCTGTGACACTTGAACAATTCTGTCTATGTTTTTCATGAGACAAAAAATCCGTCCACGTGCGAGTCGCACTCACGCATCGCTTGTTCTGTACAAACTTACCTTGTAAATGATTCGTTTACATAGTCGAGCCTCAAAGATTTTTCTAAATAGCATAAAGTTCAAGCGAAATTATTTTGTGGCGAACTACAAAACAGTTTTCGAACTTTTTCCATTACTTGTATATTATACGCTAAGGGATAGCAGACCTGAGTAATTAATATTAATTTAACCCTAAAATACTTCCACGCTTTCCTGAAAGAAGTGTGTGTTAACAAAGGGTCAGACGGACAAAAAGTGACCATATAAGGGTCCCGTCTCGACAGCCTGAGGTAAGGAACCCTAACTAAAAACACAAAAACAACGTAATCAACTAACATACAACGCGAAAGATTTTAATAAAAATGTAAACAAAATCTCTCTCAATACTATTTTGCTTGAATAATTCAAACTAACAATGTCAAATGACATAACAATTGAACTCCGATCTAGTTCCAGATTTCGTTGATCATTGATTTCATAATCCAAATAAATGAAAGCATCCATTGGCTCCGTATTTATTTGAAACGTGAAATCAAAATTAGGTACGAAATTGCTTAAATAACTTAAGTTATATAAGTAAGGAAAAAGGTCTTGTAGCAAAATTAAGTGGCGATCAATCATATTATGAGAAAACCTTTTAAAACCTTGTTGTATGCTCGCCTCGCAATTATCTCTGAAAGCCTTTTAAATCCAGATTTAATATTAGATGTAAATGCGGGAATAACTCGGTCTGTCTGCGTGTTAGTTAATTTTTCACGACTAAAATAAAAATTTTGATAGTTAAGTTTTGGACTTGACTTTTTTGGACAGGACATAGGCTACTTTTTATCCCGCTGTGGTTGAGCTGTTAGCTACTGCGCTGGGTGTTGTGGGATCCATTTCTGCACATAACAATTATTTATTAGGCATGGCCAACTAATAATTTTTCCGGGTCTTGTGTGTGTAAATTTACATGATTGTGCACGCGCCTAAGATCTAGCCAATTCCTAGTATAGGACAATTTTCTTTTAAATAAACAAGTTTCACTCGATCGAAACCACAGACAGAAGTTAGTCAATGTACTAATATTATAAAGACGTAAGTTTGTTTGTATATGTGTGTTTGTTACTTCTCCACACTCTAACGACACTTAGAACACGGAAAGACCATGTCCTGGAATTGCATATAGAATACTTTATATCCCAGGACTACATAGTAAGGGAACATTCCTTTGGTATAATTTTCTACAATCAAACGGACAAAGCCACTGGCAGCAGCTAGTACTATAAACACTTTTTATCGTCTGGTACTTGTAGGTACCGAGTACAGTAATAAGTGTCAAGCAAACTGGCTCATTACGTAATAAGTAGTATCATATTTTATACTAACGACTGCCAACGGGTTTTATTGCCGGCTATTGCAAAAAATATTGCTAGTGCTGGCAATACTACTGCAAATGTCTTGGAAATCTACGAATAAAAAGAGCTAGACTTGTTTGGAAATGGTCTACAGTTAGAAGCTAAGTAACTGGTGAAGGGTACTTATTTAAAGTTACATTAGCATAAGAAATACATTTGATATTTATTGTAGCTAAGGAGCGGAATTCCTTGCCTTACCAACTACAATGTAGGGGTCTTTAACCAAGAAGTGACCTATTCAAGTGTGAATAGGTTACTTCTGGGTTAGCATGATTAAACCTCGACCACTTCATCGCTTGTCGTCAGGTGAGATAGAGGATAAACGTAAACCTATCTGTAAGAAAAAAATGTTCTGCGAAACTGTTGAAAGTGTTACCCTGGAACGCAAAAGTCCATGAATATTGGTCTGTTTTAGTCAGTAAAAGTTTGACACACCCTGTCACACCCAGAGTGAGAGAAATCATTTGATTATTTTCCATGTAAGTAGTAATAGTTCATTTCGTAAATTATATTAAGAAAACTTTTTGATTAAAATTCATTAATTTCTTCAGATAGTCTATAAAACTTACAAACTTTTCATACAGATATCAGCCATTTTTGCTTTAAAACTTTTCTTAATAACTGCGAAATGAGATAATATTCATTACAAGAGTAGTGTCAAACCGCTTACAATGGTACAAGTTTGGAAGTTTATTGAACAATAGCGAAGTTAGAAAATATAACTATGTCGTAAAGGAAACCGCTGGAACTTTAACGTTGTCATGGCAAAGATTCTTGGGCTGTAGGTGCGGCGGCTGAGCTAAAACATGGATATTAGTTTCTGGATTCTTGGTACTCTACCAACCTACGCTATACATATGTCGCCCGATTATTGTTAAGTCTGTTAGATTGTAAATTAATCTTACAATGTATGAAATTCTTAATATTTAATGAACGCGATTTATTTGCGATTTAACATATAATCTATCAATGTCGTGTCAAAAAACAAAGAGTTTATAATTCGACGAGAGTTTTTTTAATAAACAAACGGATTCTGTAATTATCCGATCACATTTGCCATGTAGATTGTAGATGTTACTTTTATTAAACAATAGAAGATTTACTTACGTATAATGCTCTAGTGTCTCTGCCTATAAATTGAAAAAGGACTTTTAAAGACCTGCCCGGATAGTTAAAATTATGATTTGGTTTTTGCATTTCCGTCATCGAGCAGAGACTTGGTATGTCTAAAACAGATATTTCAATCTAGTTTTACGCCTGTTGCAATATAACTTTCAGAAGTGATTTCGTTCGAATCGAATTTGTATCAGTCCCGCAATTCTCATAATTAGCAGTACGGCAGTCAATTTTTGTAATTTAAAATATAATTCACTTGGTGGTATTTAAATTAAGTGCAGTTTCGCCATTGCTTTTATAGCGACAGCGCAATTTCATATACCTTTAAGAGAATATTTACACATAAACCTGTCTCTTTTAGTTCAGCTCACTTTATGATTAATTTATTTTATCAAATAACGTTTTATTACGTTCAGTAATTAACAATAATTATAGCGTTTACTCTTTGTTTTCCACCTGTGGCTAATTAATTAATAGTGTCGGTAATTATTTGTCATATTTCATTGTAGGTACACATTATTTTTATTGACATACAGTTTATGGTTTTATGAAAGATAATCGTAAATTTACATTACTTTTACTATTATTAATGATCCGAAACTAAACGTTGTTTTCTACATAATTTTACACGATGTTAATATTTAGGTAAAA
Organism: Mythimna separata; assembly: GCA_030763345.1. Classification (NCBI taxonomy): domain Eukaryota; kingdom Metazoa; phylum Arthropoda; class Insecta; order Lepidoptera; family Noctuidae; genus Mythimna; species Mythimna separata. The sequence goes on along the minus strand of CM061172.1, from coordinate 10,143,060 downwards.
AGGTAAAGTATTTTCGTAGAACTGACTACAAGTATATTTAAGCTTGCTTCGAGTATTTTGTTAGTGTCTATTATGTGAATTTCTCTAACAAACTTTATTAAATTCTAGCGATTGCGTTGACCAACTTGCAATGCGATGACACGGTCAGATCTTAATTAGATTTTCCGAAACACCAAAGAGAATAGAGACAACAAAACTTACGGAGTGTTTCTTACTTATATAAGTGGCTTGGTTTGGTATATAAGTAGAAATATGATACGACGATGATACAGCACGTCGAGAAGTGATACGATGCATACAAATACTTGTGTCAATAGACGTTATTCGATTCTATCTTTTTTTTCCTCTCTAACCGTAACCTCTATGTCACGTTTACAATGCTCGGACGTCTTTTTTTTGCTCTGGATTTAATCTATGGTTTGTGGAACGGTTTTGAATGAGCGTTCGATTTTCAAACTTGACGTGCGTACATCACATTGTTTGCTGAATCTGTGATGTCGATCTATTGAAGACTTGTATGAGATATAATTAACTGTATGATTATAGTATGTACTCATATGTTTAGTAATCATCTGTTTATTACACACAAAAAATCAAATTAAGATTAAAGATTAATTGCCTTCTCGGATATCTTCCAACTACCGTTTCGTAGTATATATAGTCTTGATCAATTTTATTGCCAACTAAAAATAATTATTCACGATGTTACTACAGCTTCTAAGACAGACAACCCTCGTTACCAATTAAACGTAAAATATAATTAAGGCAATGAGAGAAACTCTATTGATACAAGCAAATTGTCGTAATTGACTCGATCGTCGTTTCGGTCCCTAAGCTCGTTACAATTTCTCCCCCATGCTAAATTATTTCTACCTAATTACCGTTTCAAATACAATTAGAATTGAACAAATTTTGTTGATCACCATTAAATTCCAATATTTAGATACTAACGTACTTAAATATCAAAATCGCGTACAGGAAACAGATAATTTCTTTATAAATTTTACTTTATCTTTTTTTTAATCAAAGGAAATTATGCCGCATGTTATGTTATTAAACGTAACACGTTCCGCTATTACTGTGTTATCTTTATTTATATCAAATACATATAATTTTATAACATAATGAATACAACGTTCTATGAAGTTAATTGGTTAAACCCGACCCCAATGTAAATGTAACGGGGCGACCTTCTCCTTTCATACGTTGCATATTTTACTGTTTTACGCCTATATGCACTATATGCAATTTCATTAAATGTATCTAAAATTAATATTGTCGATATTTGCTAATATTTTCTGACGGTTATAATAATGTGACAAAGAAACATATTCAATTTAAAACGATGACATTTAAATTTGCATATCAACAACTTCTCATTCAGTCTAATAGCACCTTAAGAACACATGCCGGCTTCGCTGCCTTAGATTACACAGACCCTAATATAATAAACGGTTAATTGCATTTAAAGGGATGAACACACGAGAAATGATCATAACATGTAATGACGTAATAAGCCAGTAATAGCAACGTTTCTCTCATAATGATGATAATCAGACCTAAAGCATATACTATATGCAAAGTCATCAACGACATCGAATGTGTTATCGATGCAAATGTGTACAGGCCCTTATCAGATACTTCAGACACCCGAAAATTGTATTACGGTTTAAAAAAAATGTTCAAAATCTCGGAAAATATTTTTGCGAAAATGTATCTACTTAAAAATTTTCATATTATTAGCGTAAATTATTTCGTCGTTTGTAAATAACATCCCCTAAGCGGTGCAGCGATGTTGCTCTAATGATATTACCATTTTTTACGTACACTTCCGTCCTTATGAATACTTGAGCCTCTAGCTCGTGCTAAGAAAAAAGTTGATGAGCCAGCAATTTACATTCATCACTAAGGTACTTAATTCATATTTCGTGTTGTTTGTTTCGGAAGAAAAATAAAGAAACCATGATCAAACTGCAAGGCTTAGTGGTCAAGTAGGTTTATTAAATTCAGTACACACACATTTACTGCTACTTCATTAAAGTTCTTATAAACCGTCTACTTCAATTTTAAAGTAACCTCATTTTTATTCAAACATTTCATAAAGTTTTTCTAACTTAGCCCAGATTTATGCCGCATTCCTACATAAAAAGTTCTCATTACTTACCGTTTTCGGAAAAATCAGCAGCGCCTCAATAATCTAGACACAGTTTAATTGATAAAACTGCGCTGATATCGAAACGAGTCCCGGAAAAGTACTCGATTTTCACTAGAAAACCGACTTGTCCCACTAAGCACTCAATCCACCACAAAGTTTAGACGTCCTTGCACTATCTGTTTTCACGTCTCAAGCATACAGTTTCACTTTCTACAAAGCGTCGTGATCAGTCACGAGCCGGGAAAGGCCGCCGCCGATGCAATATCGGAACGCGATCTCCGCAAAACTTCTGAAGCGAGTACAGACGCAGCGAGCACGCAGACGCTCCGAACGAACCACGCCGTCCGACCGCCGAACAGCGACTGTGATAACGACACTTCCTCCGAATGAACCTGCGAACCTCTCCATAGACTGTAAGCTCGCTTCGCTCTCGCCGCCCGGCCGGCGTGCCGCGGTACTTAACGCACCCTGCGACACCCGATCTCAACTCTCGGATACTGACAACAAGAAACAAATTCCAACTAAACACGCCACCACGAACGCGTCTCGTTCGAAACGCGTAACGAGTTTACGGTACGTAAATCGTAGTGGATTTGTTTTGCGGCCCGGCCATAGTAATCCGGTTCTTCGTCATGGAGCTCACAGAGTACTTTTTTCCGAATCAGTTCCCCGTTAAATAGAGCCTTCTTTTTGTACAACCTGCAGCCTGGTAGTCTATGTAGGGAACGCGGAATAACCGCTATGGACAAGATGCCAACTTTCTAAACTAAACCTATAAGACCGCTCTATTCGGATGGTAAATTACGTTATTTTTATTGGAAGTCGGGAGATAATAATAAAGCATCGAGTAGATTGGCTGCACCGGCCGGCGATTGCCACGGTGCTCGGCCGGTGGCGGGTGGTGGACGTGTCGTAATTTCGCAGGTGGTTTTTGCATCGTGCGGTTGTCGTCTAGGTTACGTTTTCCGATTTATAAGTTGCGGTTTTACTTTCGGTGTCAATTACGCGAGCTGCGGTCGAAGCCCCACAACAACATGGCGGCAAATTGGATAGCAGCCCTCTGAACCAGATTAGAGCACCTTGTGAAGGCTGCCGGTCGTTACGCAAGGCTGCGACTAATCTTTTTGCAGTTAAAAATAGGTCGCGGATATAAATTGCGTTGTTTACTTCATAAAAGTCGGCGTAACTGGAAACGAAGTGCATTATATAAGACAGCTAAAGTGCGCATATATGTGAAGGCTTCCAAATATTGAAACCGTAAACCCTTTCGAGTGATCCCGGCGCGGCGCGGTCGCGAACTGGGTCAGCTCGGCGCGCCCCTAACATTAGGATGAATACACGTGACAAACTGCAACACTAAATTGACATTCTGAAAAGTACAATAGATACTCTGAAAATCATTTTTCATGTCTGCCTTTCGCGAATATTTTCTTTAACAAATCTTTGGAGGATCCTGTTTATACAATATGCAAGTAAAATAGTTCTTGCACACTTCAATTATAAAATTAAGTAACAATCATAATTCAACTTCTAATTCAAGCACTGAAATCTTACTTAAATGTATTTTTTAAGAGATATGTTATCTTAATTGTAGGTTTATAAAATATGGGAACCGACGCACTATATTGGTAACGCATCGGTATTGGTATCCACGCTAGTGGCACAATCAAAATGGCAAATAGCTAAATTTTTCATAGCCAATTTTAATTTTTTTGATTATTTTAGGTTAAAAAATCCCTATTTCAGAAATAGCAGAAAATTCAGTAACCGATTCTGAATGGTATGGAAAAGGTAGTATTTTCAAGATGCGCGTTTATCTGTTGTAAAAGACGTACTTCAAGTCCAGTCCTTGCACACCTATTCATTGTACTTAATATGGTACCTAAGTATTGTAAATCCTATTGAAACTATGCACTAGTTTCTGACGATTGATAAGTGCCCATGTAGGCATATGTGAAACAAAAACAATTTGACGTTGAACTTTTGAATGTGAATGATTACTCTTTAAAATGTAAGAATCTTTTGCCAAATTTCCATAACAATGCACACAATAACTTCGTTTGTCCGTAGCCTAAAGCAGCTAGGGTTGCGCTGGCCGCCGAGACGTCTCCGTTCCTCTATGCGGTACCTCTCAGATGACTGACGGTATATGGTACACCACGAGTGCTGCTCCACCCGGGAAACCAATAAAATTCTACAAGTACCGCTATATTGTATGAACGAACCACTGAACTGATAACACGAAATGAAACGTGAATTGAATGTAGTATCAATAACAATATAATAAATAATGGAAAAGTTGAATTTCGTGTATTGTATTGTGTCTTATGTGTATTGGTTTTTATTTATTCCTTGTTATGTAGGTGTTTCTGCACGCTTAGATGCGGACGTTGATTGAATAAAACATGTTGATAACAACGTTTTGCTAAAAACGAGAGCTGATAAAGGTTTCCTTGAATAAGAGCAAAAAGACATACTCGTAGCTCATACAAAAACATTAGCCGCGAGGGTCGTGTTTGAATCAACACCATTTTGTTTGGTACTGAATAATTCTAGTTCCCGAGAATTGGTCAGTAAAATTATCTGCACGTAGTCTTTTATATTCTGATATAATAATATGATTAGACAAAGTCTTCTATCGCTGTAGTCTGTCTGTTTGCAATAAACTCAAAAACTACTGACCGAGTTTTTCAAACGGTTTGACCAACAATTACAATGATTAATGAGGAAGGTTTAGATGCATAACACATGCATATTAATTATGCTAACTTAGAGGCCCAGTGGTGTCAAAGCCTACTTGGGCCGCGGCTTGACTTCGTAAAGGGAAATCCATGGTCCTAGAAAGCAAAGGGCAATAGAACTGAAAGGAACATAGGTGTGGTTTTAGTCACTAAACGTCAAACAGGCACGACGCTCCGCCCAGTAGCAGGAGAAGCCATTACATGATGGGAATTCATCACAAAAACTAAATACATAATTACGAGTATGATGGAGAAGAATCGAGAATCTCATACATACGAAGCTTCGGCGATCACAACAGAAAATAAAACGCCACAACAAATAAACAACTCCAAAAATATCCTCCTACAAGATGCAAGCCAATAACATAGCACATCAAACTGCAAAAAAAATCACTTCACGCTTCCAAAATAAGACAAGATATCAATAGTTATCCTGATATATCTGTCTGATTATACGCGCGCCAGCCCGGGAACCACGCCGGTTTTATAGCCCTGTTATTTTTTATGTGATCAGCACTCTGTACCGTGCGAAAGCGATTTACAAGACAATTTAATAAGGATCAGATTCAGCGTCAATTTACAGCTGCAGTGGTATTAGACGGAATAATACTGAGCTTGAAATATTACTCGTAATACGCACTTCGGTAAAGTTGTGGGTTATTTTGACCCCGGTTGCGGTGAGATACTGTTTAGTTGACCTATAATATTTTATGGTGGATAGGTTCTGAAAGGGAAAATAACGTTGAAGTCTTGATGACTTTTTTTTAAATTGGTGATCACCATAATGACTTCTAATTCTTCATGACTATGTTTCGTTTTAGTGAGTTATGTTCCGACACAAAGTCTTTTAAATTAAAATTAAAACTTAAATAGTGTTTTTATTATTATTATCTAGCCTATATATTGTCCCACTGCTGGGCAAAGGCCTCCCTCCATTCCTTCCATCGCTCACGGCTTTGAGCCACTTCTTGCCAATTCTTAAGGAAGACATCCAAGTCGTCGTCCAAATAGTGTAAATATAATTAATGATCTGAGCTAAATAAAGGGTGTAAAAAAACCCTCGCGCACAAACCCGCACGCAGGTTCGACGACTTCCAGCCTCCTGAACAAGCCGGATTCCGAAAAGGCTTTAGCACCGTAGACCACATACATACGCTACGGCAGGTTATACAGAAGACTGAGGAGTATAACCTGCCTCTCTGCTTAGCGTTTGTGGATTACGAGAAAGCCTTCGATTCGATCGAGACTTGGGCTGTACTGCAGTCTCTCCAACGGTGCCAGATTGACTATCGGTACATCGAAGTGCTGAAATGTCTGTACAAAAACGCCACCATGTCAGTCCGACTCCAGGATCAGACCTCGAAACCTATCCTTTTACAGCGGGGTGTGAGACAGGGAGACGTTATCTCTCCGAAACTGTTCACGGCCGCATTGGAGGATGTCTTCAAGGTTCTGGAATGGAGAGGGCGAGGCATCAATATCAACGGCGAGTACATCACTCACCTTCGGTTTGCCGACGACATAGTAGTCATGGCTGAGACTACGGAGGAGCTCAGTACAATGCTCGGTGATCTCAGTAGGGCTTCCGAAAGAGTGGGACTCAAAATGAACATGGACAAAACCAAAGTCATGGTAAACATCCATGTAGCTCCCACTCCTATCAAGATCGGAGACTCTACACTCGAAGTTGTGGACGACTACGTCTACCTGGGACAGACGGTCCAGTTGGGTAGATCTAACTTCGAGAAAGAGATCAATCGTCGAATCCGACTCGGCTGGGCAGCGTTCAGGAAGCTGCACGGTATCTTCTCGTCCAACCTACCGCAGTGTCTCAAGACAAAAGTCTATGACCAGTGTGTGTTGCAACGTGGTCGCTCACAATGGGCCTCATCAGAAGGCTTAAAGTCACCCAAAGAGCAATGGAAAGGGCTATGCTCGGAGTTTCCTTGCGCGATCACATCAGGAATGAAGAGATCCGCAAGAGAACTAAGGTTACCGACATAGCCCGAAGAATCGCCAAACTTAAGTGGCAGTGGGCAGGGCACATTGCTCGTAGAACAGATGGTCGATGGGGACGGAAGGTTCTAGAGTGGCGGCCACGTACCGGAAGACGCAGCGTCGGAAGGCCTCCCACAAGGTGGACCGACGACCTGGCGAGGGTCGCGGGAATCCGATGGATGCGAGACGCGCAGGACCGGTCGCTGTGGCGACGCTTGGGGGAGGCCTATGTCCAGCAGTGGACGTCTTTCGGCTGAGATGATGATGATGATGATGAAAAAAACCCTTAACGAAAACGAAAACCCCATATTCTACTCATCACTAGGATACTTTCTTCTAGACCATACCTGGGAATTCACTGGTTCTGGAGATATTGAAGGTCAAAGTCAACATTCTTTTTTCGTTTTTTTTTTTCAAAATCGTATTTCAAGTATCATTAGTAAACTTTCTTCCGAACAAACGTTATCAAAATTATCAATTTTTCATAGTCAATTACGCATTTGAAGTTACTAAAATGCATTGAAAACTAAACACAACGAGCGCCTCACACACACAAGCATGCGGTCGGTTCAACGACCAAGCGCGAGTGGCCGAATTCGCAGCTGATCGGAATTATTTATAATTAATTATTTTTTTAAACATAAAAACAAAGTTTTTTCCCAGCAATATTTTTTGGTCCAAGTTACTTAATTACACGTACAGAATGTGTAGTTATCGGCTTTGTGATCGGTCTTTTTACACCCTGTATATCTACTAAACTTAAAATATTTTTCTTAATTCTAAATTCAATGGAACAAAACAATTAGTTTATATGATGCGACGTAACAGCTTACGATTCATAACAGTCTATCAGATCACTTTCTTTTGAGGTGATGTTCCAAATGATACAAATCAGTGTTCCGGAACATTTCAGTGATTCAGATACAAAAGTTCCAATCGCAAAGATGCCACACTTTCTACGCCCAGAATGAGTGCATCTGTCAGTTGGTGACATCAGTCATAATGTTATGCACAAGTGTTGCCGGAAAAAATTAAAGGAATTCTATTTATTTGATTAATGAATTTAAGTTGAATTTAAGTTTGCTCGCTTCCTGAGGTAGAAACACGGCACCATATTCTGTAATTATTCTTTAGAAAAATATACCGTATTTTTTCAGTCACTTCAACTAGTTAAGGCGCGTCCCCGAGCCAAACGCATCTTTAGCCCTTTTTAGTGCAGTTTTTAGGAGCCAACTTCTTTTTATCCAACAGAAATACCAACAAATAAAAAATACATTAAATTTCTAAGTAAACTTGACTCCAAAATGGTAGTTTTATATTTTTTATTTATGTCACATATATTTAATTAAAGGGTCACAATGAAACCACCGAAATGAGAGTCAATTATTTATAACATGCATCTCCTCGTAAAGTAACCAGTATTTTGATTTGTTATTTAAACTAATGGATAGGTAATTTAATTAAGAACCATATGGTAATTTTATTTTTTTCAAAACACGAAAATTTGATTTTATATAGATTTTACTCCAAGATCTGAGCGTATTCTCTACGTTTTTCTTGCGCCGGTTAGTATGGCTTAGTGTGCTCAAGGTTATTTGGTCAGGGTACCGCCTTAACTGCAGGTGTGCTTCTGGACCCAGAAGTCCCTTTCTCCCATGATGTCACAGACATGTGTCCTCCAATAATCCGCATTGGGCCCACGTGGTGGATTACGGCCCGTTTTCTCTCCCAGAGAGGAGGCCTGAGTCCCATCAGTGGGAACATTACAAGGCCAATTATGCAAATGCTAATAAACAAGTAATATTGCGCGATAAGGCCGATTGTATGTTTTTTACTATAAGTTTTCCTATTAAACTATTGTAATCTTGGTGTACAATAAAGAATATAATAAATAAATATATTTATAAGATGATTTTTAATAATATATTCAGCCAACTTCAAAAAAAGGAGGAGGTTTACATTCGGTTAGTGTATTTTTTTTATGTTTGTTGCTTCAGAGCAAATAATATTTTTTGACTGTAGATGCTTGACTTCTGCTAAAAATACTAAAATCACTACATAAATGCTTATGATAGTTAAGGAGTTCCCTCGGTTCTTCATGGACTCCATCATCTAGATTTTGAAAAAAAAATAGGACCAATTTGAAAGCTACTTACTTTTAGCTATTTACTTGTTGGCTTAAAGATCACTGGTTTGTAGGTGCGAGTAGATATCAGAAAACAAAAAAAAACAAGCGTATTCATACTTGAAATTATATTTGCTTTTATGTGAGTAGTCTCGAAAGGTAGTATATTTAAATTGAACATAGATTATCCTTAGAAGTGCGTTCAAGCATGCAACCGCTGCAATAATGCTAAGACGGATATGTAACGTGGTGAAGTCATTGCCTATTAGTTCTGGCAAATAAACAATAGTGGTGAGATCACTTACAGACTTGTAAAGACTAGAAACTACTGACAAAGATCTAGGTGTTTATCCCCAAAAGCTAATGTGTATAATTACATGGCATTACTTCACTCCGTATTAGTCGAAGGTCAGGCCAGTTCTGTTTATTCCGGACCGAGCCATACTGGTCGACGACGCGTACTGATCCATGCGCGCCTCAAAGAGACGTCAGCAAACCGTAGGGATCTAGTAAGGCCGAAACCTACTGCGGCCATAACCCTAGTAGGCTTCGGAAGACAATCCATGGGTTACTTTTCAAAAAAGGAAACCGCCGGCGTCTTGGAACGCAAAGCAAATGTCCTTCTTTACTTCCGATGCTCCTAAATAAGAGCCCTCCTGTTTCACCTTAGAGCGGGTGAAGATTTACACCTTAAAACGTCAATAATATTTGACATTTTGACGTCCATGTCAAACAGGACTGGTAGTTATGGCGACACTTGGTCCCGGAGGCCTATATCCAGCTTTGGAAGTCGTTCGGCTGTAATGATGATAATGATGATGATAAGTTGCTCTGTACTTCTGAAAAATTCCAAAATAGAAAGATAGAAAAACCCAATAACACTCGGTCTGATCGGCCCACGAATTGGACTCAGGCGCTTCACCCACGAAACAAACAAATATAATTTACCTTAATCAAGTAAGTACTTCACTTCTGTACTCATAAAGTGTCAAGTGTTAGCAAATAACTAAACAAAACAATACACAGATGTAGAAGAAAGTTAGGATTGTCTCCTAACAAAAGATTTATGGCAGAGAGTACACATACGTTTGAACTTATTATGAAAGTGTAAATAATACGCTGACACGAAAACATTCGTAAAATGAATATTTTTTACCAAATTTTTACATCGAATTTTATTTATTCCATATTGCTACGCAGTATTTATATGTTTAAAAATTCTTGATTAAATATAATTAAATAAATGAACTAAAAAAAAACAATGAAATAAAAACCCTACACTAATTAAAACTAGTTTAAAACAGTCGCGGTCAAGCACTAGTATATCAATTTAAAAAAAATGTTGCGTATTTAAATCTGTATTTATATATAAGTACCTACTATTATTATAAAACCGGCCAAGAGCGTGTTGGGCCACGCCCAGTGTAGGGTTCCGTAGTTTCCCGTCCGTCAAAATAAGTGTCCCCAAAATCTGTTCCGTTTTTGCCAATTGGCTACGGAACCCTAAAAAATCTTTAATAAGGCGTCAAAAACTCCTGTTTTTTACTTTTGGAGCGATTATGCTGAACATGCCAGTGGAATGCCACGAGTGTTTTTGGCACATAACCATATGTGCACCAAAAATTCTCAACATTTCCATCCTGTTTGACAATCAAGCAAAATCTAGAATAACTACATACATACGTATATCACTTGGGAACAAACCTTAAAGTCTTCTTAGTTCACAGAGAGTTTCATTTTTACTAAGTGACTAATCATTGTCTCATCATCATCATCATCATCAATCTCGTGTTTATTTTTCAGACTAGACTAGAAATTTAGTGTGTGATGACCTGGGGGGAGTAAATCTGACTTCTCCAAAACCTAATCGAGCATCTCTAAATACGCATTGCGAGTCATGAATAGAAATAACAAAGTAACTTATAAAAAATTGTTACAAAATGTTACCTAAGGTCTATTGCCACGGACGCGTAGCTTCATAGTCCCGCCTCTGCGTGAAGTTTACATACAAAACTATGAAACTCTGTCGACAACGCAGTATTGTAACATCATGACGTAATGTTGCAGCAGTATAATGACGATACGAATACGCGTCTATGAAGCTACGCGTCCGGACAGTAGGCCTTAATCGTTCAACAACACGTGTAAGTAGGTGTTAAAACGTTTGTTTGCCAACAAACTGTTTAACATTACTTACAAAACACTTCCTTCACAAAAACAGTAAATACCAAAATAACTTGTTTGCTGTTTCTGAGCGGACGTGCGGAAATTTCCGTTTTCACAGGAAATCGAGACCACAGGCGGGAAACCTACGCGCTCTCGCGGATACAGATACTGAGCGGATATTATCGACTCAGATGTATCCGAATATGTCAGTCGGAGGAACAAGGAAGAGGTGTTTTGAATTCTTTAAGGAATCTAGTTATATTAATTATCTTTAAGTTTATTCAGTGTTCCTATGTAATTCGACAGTCTTACGCTGCCCGCCCACGACCGACAATTAATCGGTGAACGACTTTTTGTAGGTGAAAAATGGAATATATATCAGAGATAACAATAGTGCAACGCTCACGGCCTACAAAAAGTCGGTCTATAGGATTATAATTTGTGACGATTATTGGACCTACAAAAAGTCTGTCGTGGGCGGGCAGCGTTATACCTCAACCAATTCGTACTAGGCTCGCGTGGTGACTAACGGCTAATTCCCTCTAATTAGAGGGAGGGCTTGGGTCCAGCAGAGGGAACATCATCATCAAGCTTTGAGTGAATAGGTTACTTCTAGGCAAGCGTGCTCCATCGTCGACTACATCGCTTACCATCAGGTGAGATAGTGGTCAAACGCGAGCCTATGTATAATAAAAAACTGGGCAAGTGCGAGTCGGACTCGCGCACTGAGGGTTTCGTACCAACCTACCTATAAAAACAGTTTAATTCTCGAATCGAGTCTTGAAGACTTTTCAAATTTTTTCTTGTGACGTAACTAAAAATTTTCAGTTTTCAGACTTTTCCCGATATTAGTGCTATAATACCTTGCTTCGTGCCAAATTTCAAGATTCTAGGTCAACGGGAAGCACCCTATGAGTTTTGATTCCTTTGACAGTGTCGAAATGTACGTTTTTTGCAACATAAACGGGCGTATCTCTTTTTCCCGTCAACTTACAAGTTTGATTTTTGCACAACTTCAAGGGACCGCGGATTTCAATATATGGTTTTAATTTCAACTTGATACCTTCACGCGTTCCTGAGAAAAAGGGTCTTGACAGACGGACGGACAGACGGACAACAAAGTGATCCTATAAGGGTTCCGTTTTTTCCTTTTGAGGTACGGAACCCTAAAAAAGCTGATTATGCTAATGCTAATAGTCCAACCTTACTTCTCGAGCAAACCTAATTTTTTTAATGAAAATGCCGTAAAATGTTTGTGGCTACTTATCGAACGCGCGTTGGTTGTTGTAATTTAATTAATTACTCAGATATCCGCGAAACGAGACACAATAGTAAAACAATAACAGCGCGGTCTCATAGGACCAGTTGGGGATTCAAACGTTAATTAATTTGTGCAGTAGGTGTGAAGCTGCGATGATTTAATCCAAGAAACTAAGTAGCACACATAATTTCTTTCCTATCTATAATAGTGCTTGTTTATTTTAGGATAACAAAAAAATACCTATTACAAAAATAGCTGAAATCGATTCAGTAGCTGATTCTGAATATACAACTTCTAGGATGTGCATTTTTTTCTGTAATAAAATAGTGTATCTTATTAGACAACCTTCTTCTTCTGTGTCGTTACACTCTTGGCAGAGTGGTCGTGGTTGTCATGAGGGCAGCTCTCCGGAAGCTGTTAGGGTACGCCGCACAACTTCCCGCCACTTTTTCGGTGCGGGCGCACTCGTTCAGTGGGCCGCCAACAGCTACCTTGATCTGGTCTGTCCATCGCATCGGTGACCTGCCACGCGGCCTAGTCCCGTTCACCTTCCCTTGTACAACAAGGCGTTCGATGGAGTCACTTTCGCGTCGACATATATGGCCAAAGTATTTAAAAATATGACTGCGCACCAACGTAGACAAGCGCTCCTTGACGCCCAGTTCCTTCAGTATGGAAGCGTTTGTTCGAAATTCGGTCCAGGAGACCCCGAGCATCTTCCTCCAACACCACATTTCCAGAGCGTCAATCTTTTTGGTCTCCGTTTGTCGCAAGGTCCATGTCTCCGCGGCGTATAAAAATATGGGAAACACTAATGTTTTAACGAGCCTGGTCTTCGTGGCTTTAGTTACTTTCCTGTTCTTCCATATTTTCTTGAGCTTATCCATTGCCGCCCTGGTCAGAGCCATTCGTCGCTTGATATCTTCAATGCAGTTTCCCTGATTTGAGATTAGAGCCCCGAGGTATATATAAGATTGTACGACGTCGCAGTTTGCTATTTGGGTTACGTCCGGCAAATTGTTGTTAGCTCTGTCGACAATCATCATCTTGGTCTTGCTACGGTTAATCTTCAAACTTGTTAGACAACCACCTAATTCCAAAATATAATAAACTTTAAAGAATCAATTACGGTTTATGTACATTACAAACATATATATACACTAAATAATAAAAAAACCCTTATAATAAACTAAAGCTTATAAAAGAATGGCGTCGAAAAACACCTCCGCATCGCTGTCGACTGGTAATGTACCCAAAAGGCTGGCAGCATTGCCACCCTGTATGGCAATGCTTATTCTCTTACCAGGATAAAAGCCAGCTCTTGGGTCACGCGAAGTGTCAACAAGGCGTTTTGAAAGTTCTTTAAACAATTGGTGGGCGCTTGGAATATTTATTATATTTTATTTTGTATAACACATCCAATTAAGAGCGAGAATCAAAACCACGACATACCGCGCCGCAACCAATCGCTCAACCACTGAGGCAACCGTAACCGTGCCATCAAATAATATATGTAAATATATTTGTTTGCAAACAAAATATTTTCCGTTTCGCAACAAAATTATCGAGATAAGCCGGGGTGCAAATCGATGTCCAATTATAGGCAGTGAATTATATTTATGTTGCGTCCAAACTTCGGCAACAAATACAGGGGTGCATCGAGGAAATACGACGAATAGAGAGAGATTTGATAAATACGTTGTGTATTTTGGATATTATGTTGTTGTTTGTTATAATGAGCAGAGGATTTATGGAAGAAAGAGGCAATAATGTGTTTTCTAGCGATGGTTGATTTCAAGATGTTTTAAAAATCAAAAGGTTTGGAGTCGTTAAAGTAAAACCATCGATTCAATTCGCCGTTCTACAAAATAATCGTGATGTTTTTCGATTGTTTCGAGTCAATGAAATCGACCGCTAGTTTTTGTTCAGTCACTCTCAATCGAAACTCTAAACGATCGTGGAACAACTGGCAAATGGACGCGCAATGCGTCACTCGCAATAACAGACCGAGCCGGACTCGAATCAAAGTCAAAACAATCGAATACTATCGAGATGTTCGAACAATCGAATAGATTCTCTCGCTATCGCGCATCGCTAGTGTGTTGTAACTTATCTAGTTTTTCCGTACTTCAGTCGGCCAACACGGAACCCATATAGGATCACATTGTTGCCTGTAAGTCCGTCTGTCAAGACCCGTTTTTCTCAGCCACACATGGGTGTAGTAGTTACTCAGATACCCGCGAAACGAGACACAATAGTAAAACAATAACAGCGCGGTCTCATAGGACCGGTTGGGGATTCAAACGTTAAGCAGAAATTAATACTAACTACTTAAGTAGATAGTAAGAGGTAGTAACCACGTGGAGCAGAGGAAAAATCAAACTTCCAAGCTTTTTTCGCCGTCACCTAAAGATTAGGCCATTTACGCTCCGTTTAGGTACATATTTTAACACTCGGAAAGAAGTCAAAGCAAAGCAGCAAGATCTTATAGAACAAAAAAGGAAAAAGTCGGAAAACCGTAAAGTAGATTTTTTTTACTATTCGTAAAAATCTCAGAGACTGGATTCAGGAATCGAACAATCTATGTACATAGCTAAATTTGTACGAAACCTACACCCACTAAATTTGTGCGTCAGGCCGACTAGCAGTTTTAGCCAGTTTGTGTGATGAATTTATTTGCGGAACTCATTGAACTTCATTGCTTCGGTGCTCTCTGGTGTTTGCTAATGTTAATTTCGTTTTTCAGGACTTACAGTTGGCACCAATGTATACCAGGTTCGTAGGATTGTTTGAAAGAATCACTGCAGCTCTGGAACGCAATGGGCACTGAATAAACACAAATGGGTTTTATGTCAGTAAAAGTCTTCCTCTCGCACTCAGAGTGGGAAAAGTTTCATGAGGTAATTCCGCCTTAAAAAAAACTCGTGTTGTGATCAGCATGGCGGGTTTATCCCTTATCTAAACAACCAATAAAATACTTTTAGATCGTTATGTTCCACAGGAAAGTCGTGCGTACACTAAGATTTTTTTTCTACTTTTTGGTATTTTGTATATCTATATTGTATCTTATTAGATAACTTTGACAAATTTTCCAAGAAAACCAAATTATCGATGATTTTGAGTAGTTACAAGCTCTCTTCACCTCACAAGCGTCAATTGGTTTGAACCCAATTTTATAACTCAATAAAATATTAAACAAATTCCTAAAAAGTTATAATTCGTCTTCAAGTAAAAGTTTTTAATGCGGCCCTTAGGAGCAAAATCACGACCATCTAATTTGTATCGACTTCCGACTTTTTCAGAAGCGTCTGAATCTTTGATAGATCCAAGAGGTTAAAAGGGTTTGAAAAAGGTAAAAACTTTCTAAATTGGGTTCCGCCCTGCTTTTAGCTATTGTGTCTCGATGTTTTACTCAATTACAAATTGGCAGTTGACTTTTATGAGCAATATTGTACCGCGCTGATGTCGGTGTTTCGGCATTTCAGGCAAGACATAGCAACGGTTGGCATTGTGTAATACAGCAGGATGGCGTAGCACAGCGTAGTATGAAAGGCATAGTAAGGCATAATAATGCGTAGCAGTTTACTTTACTTCTCTCGCTCTGGGCGAAGCGGGTTTGCGTTTCAGACTTTTACTGAAAACTTACTACTCCTGCTCTTTCTTTGCTTCCGTTCTGGGCCCGTGGTTCATTTTCACCATTTTTCAGTAATGCCAATTAAAAAAAAACTTTGACTAATTTTCAGATTCTCCTTAATATTTCAAAATTTGACCATAGTAAGGAAAGTTCCATAATATGCCTATGATTATACTAATGGACGCTCGTCAAACAGGAGTGCTTTTAAAAAAAAATTCATATCCGCCCAAGCTATAACTACAAAAATATTTTCATTAATCGCCAGACAGATTTATTTCTATAAAAACGCATGATTACATTCTTCAGCTGCAAAGAATGTAATCATGCGTTTTTATAGAAAATAAACTCTACAAAGCAAGCCATTAATTTCATTCACGTTCTCTAGGAATTGGAATTAATGAAACGGCATTCGAGAAAATATTAAATATGAAAACGTATATTTTTCAAACGAATCGCATTTAGCTTTTGCGGTTAAGTTATTGGTTTGCAGGGGTACTTTCCAGATTCCAATGAATTATGTTAGCAAAAAAAATGTAAGTCGGAAATGTCACGAGGAAAAAACCGTGTATGTCATTTATATACCTATTCTAGACTGAATTATTGATATAAAGAAGTGTTATCATCATCATTTCAGCCGAAAGAACTCTAGGTACTACTGAACATAAAAATACTCTTACACAAATATTTAAACTATACTAAAATTAAGGTTCATTCCTAATCATCTTGATTACTAGAAAAATATATGTTATGCTTGATACTAATAAAAACTACTTGCCAATCCCAAAATTTGAAGTGCAGGCAAAAATAATAATAATCATCATTTTTATTTTCAGGTAACAAAGGCACATAGATAATATACACAAAATAAAATCAAACATACATTTATTTATAACAATGATCAAAAACAGTTTAATAATTTCAGTTGACGGCACAATTGGTGTAGTGGTTAAGCGATCGGTTGCTGCACTGCATGTCAAGAGATTCATTCCCGTGGAGCAAATATTTGAATGGCCTAGAGATGAGTTTTGTGAGTCAGGTGTCTTGTGCATGTGACTTTACATGTGTATGAACGCGGCCAAGATACAGGATTAATTTTTAGAGTAACGTTAAAATATGCTATGTAAACACAGTTTTATGTTTTAAAATAAGTAGTAAAAATAATTCTACTTCTTCTTAGCGTGTCGATGGCAAAACTAGTTAAATACCTTGCCTGGCCCAGTACTCTCTTTGAAAGAGTAATTGCAGACCGCCTCGTCGGGCATCTTGCGCGGGTGGGGCCGGATCTCTCGGACGGCCAGTTCGGCTTTCGCAGGGGCGTTCCACGGTGGACGCCATCATGCGCGTGAGGGCTCTCACGACGGGGGATGCGGTGTCTCGGGGCAGGGTCGTCTTGGCGGTGTCTTTGGACATCGCCAATGCCTTCAACTCCCTGCCCTGGAGTTGCATCGGGGCGGCACTTCGGTACCACGAGGTGCCCGCCTACCTCCGTCGTGTGATCGAGGCCTACCTGTCGGATAGGTTCATCATCTATCCCGGTCACCAGGGAGAGTGGAGACGGCGAGAGATGTCGTGCGGTGTTCCGCAGGGATCGGTACTAGGACCGCCCCTGTGGAACATCGGATACGACTACGTGCTGCGCGGCGATCTCCCCGACGGGGTCAGCGTGGTCTGCTACGCAGACGACACGCTGGTCCTGGCGCGGGGAGAGTCGTACCAGGCGGCGGCCGAAACAGCGACACGCGGGGTTGCGACAGTCGTGGAGAGGATCCAGCAACTGGGACTCAAGGTGGCATTGCACAAGTCCGAGGCCATGTGCTTTCATGGCCCTCGGTACGCGCCACCACCGGGTTCCCAAATAACGGTAGGGGGGGTCCACATCGGCGTCGGGTCGGCGATGAAGTACCTGGGACTCGTCCTCGACAGCCGGTGGACTTTCGAGGAGCATTTCCGACGTTTGGCCCCCAAACTGGACAGGTCTGGGGCCGCTCTGAAGCGGCTCCTGCCCAACCTAGGGGGTCCAGACGCCCCCTGCCGGAGGCTCTACGCGGGGATCGTTCGGTCCATGGCCCTTTACGGGGCGCCGGTTTGCGCGTGGAGATGCAACGCCGGGGCGAAACTCCGCTGCCGCGACAAGTCGCGGCATGGCGGACAGAGTTCCGGCGGGATCTCAGGGTGGCATGGCGACTGCGACTGTCGCAACCTAGTGCTGGGCACGCCGTCATTGAGGCGGTTAGGCCCCTCTTTGAGGAGTGGTTGGAAAGAGGTCACGGCGTCCTCTCTTTCCGTATGACGCAGGTCCTCACCGGACACAGTAAGTTCGGGAGGTTCCTGCATCGAATCAAGCAGGAGAGGACGCCTGGGTGTCGCCACTGTGTGGACCGCCCGGAGGACACGGTGGAGCACACGGTAGAAGTGTGCCCCGCTTGGGCGGAGCACCGCCGTGTCCTTGTGGAGGCTATCGGGAGCGGCGACCTCTCGCGCCGGGCCCTGGTTCAGGCCATGGTCCGGAGCGAGGAGGGTTGGCATGCGGTCGCCTCCTTCTGCGAAGCAGTAATGCTCGTGAAGGAGGCTGCTGACCGCGAGCGCGTGAGGGAACGGTCCTCACGCCGCCGCCGCCGAGATCCCGATCCCGATTTCCGACCACTGTAGGCGCGGGTTCGCGGACGGCGAGCACTAGGTAGCTCGCCGTCCGGCAGTCTGGAAATAATCTGGACCGAGCCCAGTCGTCAACGGCGCGTTCTGTTCCACGCGCGCCTCAAGGAGATGTCAGCAAACTGTAGGGGCCCGGTAGGGCCGAAGCCGCTGGGGGGAATATGTGGTATTCCTAACGGTTGATACCGAGTCCCCCCCAGAACGAAGGCAAAGAAGGAACGGGGTAGGGGTTTAGTCAGTAAGAGTCTGACACGCCCTCCCGCTCCGCCCAAAAGCGGGGGAAGTCATTCTGATGATTCCCCTACCAGAAAAAAAAAAAAAAAGTTCTCGATCACGGCAATAATTCAAATTACAAATGAAATAACTACAACTGATTGCAAGACAAGTACTAGGTAGACAGATGCTGCAACAAACAAAATAAGAACACAACATACGAGTAACTCGAGCCCCGAATGCACCTAAAAACCCCTGTTACCTACAATGTGTGTGCAGCAACTGCAATAAAACTGTCTGCACTAAAACGCACCCAGTTTAACATTTGCTCTCCGTACGTTTAGTATCACGTGGCTGCCTGACTCATTGTCAGACCTTGATTGCCACGCCACAGCCTGCGAAAGGATCCGGTTGTTTCACTTGTATCTATGTAGTAACGTAAAATAGGAGACTCGTGTTTGGATATTTTGTTGTCCCTTAACGAACGTCAGTAGAATTAGGACTTACTTATTTGATGATAGTTTACAAACTACACAATTGAAGGAAGAAGAAGTTTGTAGTATTTTTTTAAATATAATATCAACTAGTGCTTGACTGCGACCCCACCTAATGGTAAGCAGTGATGCAATCGTTGATGGTGAGACGCACTTGTTTATAAAGAGCCTATTCACTCTAGCCTTGAAGACACCCAAATTATAATCAGACGGGAAGATCGCAGCAGGCAAATTATTCCAGTCCTTCGATGTCCTTTCAAGTAAATAAGATAAATACTGAATTCTCACGTTCTTAAAATCAGGTGACAATTTTGAGCCTTAAGATATACCTAATTAGAATTCCTAAAACCCCCAAGAACTCCCATTCGATTTTGAAACTCTTTCTATTCCGTATTTAAAGTATTATTTTGTTATCGATCTTCAAAGCGTAAAGATTACCACCTCGAATGATACTCAAAAATGCAAGGATCAATCTTTTGCTCAACACAATTGAAAAGACAAACCTTTAAGTCCACGAGTAGCATCATCAATCAAGTCATATCTACCCAAGGCTGGGCTTCGAACTTCACGTGAAGCACACATCATTACTGCATAATAAGATAAGCGCCCCGGTGTGCATGTCTTTGTGTCCTAAACTCGCAAATCACTGCAACGATTTTGAGGGGATTTTCGTAAATTCACAAGGGAGTGAGAAGTATTCCTGTTTCGGCACCAGGTTTTTCGGCACCAAAAGTTTCCGGACCCAAACTATTCCTGGTTCGGCACCAATAGGTATTTTGTATTAGTTCCTACCTATCCAATAGAAAAGTATGCCAAAGTAGACATTCTTTTCATAAAGTCCTAAGAAAATTATGCCTACATTGGCATACTTACTTTTCTTGTAGCGGATGCATTTAGGTATGTATGTTTACGCTCGCTATGCCCAAAACATCCAAGGAATCCAATGAGATTAAATCCTATACGCATAAGCCGATTATGGTAATTTCGTTTTTCGTGTACGAAATCACAATATTATATGCTTACTCTGGCATTTGACAAACATAAAGATTGTTGATGAATTGTGGTCCTACATGTTTTGAGTATGATTGTAAACAAGGAGTTTTATTCTCGCGGATGTACTCCCTTAGTCGCAACCACAGAAACTTCAAAATCCGGGAAGAAAAGTAATCTATATCACTGATAAAAATATCAGACAAGGACTAGGTAAACTTTATATTAATGTATTATTTTATTTATGTAGTGTTTACATTACTATATCAATTTAAGTGATGCAAAACTGATGTATGCAGCTTTAGGTGATGTTAAAGATCGGGAAAAGTGAAAGCTCACTCGGAATGCGGACCCTGGCAATAGCCGGGATTAACGCCAGGTAGAAGAAGAAGAAGACCTCACAACTTCAGGTTTAGTTGAAAAGCAGCATCAGCAACTCGTCTACTCGTCTTGATGTCATGCGGAACCCGATCAAATTTGGTGCAGTCGTGAGGCACACTATCATTGTCTTTTTATTTTTTACCAGACCTCTTCTTCTAGTGGCTTCACCCGCGTAAAAGTCGAAAATTATCCCATGGGAATAACCCGCCGGAATGAAAAGTGTCCTTTCTTATTCCAGGACATGTGTCACAAGTTTCATCCGAACCCTTTTAGCTGTTTGAGTGTGATGTAGTAACAAACATACACATATGTATATACAAACGCCTGTATATTTTGTATAAAATTATATTATAAAACTTTGTCCTTTTATTCTTTCAGCTCTACTTTTTTTTATAAAATTATTATAATATATGAAGGCGAAAGTTTGTATATTATTTGTACGTGAGTGTACATGTTTAGATACCGTACCTGGAATGCAAAAGGCAACTTAAGGAACACAGGTGGGTTTTAGTCAGAAAAAATGTAACACTTCTTCTCGCTTCCCTCTGAGCGGGAGAAGTCATTTGATAATCATCAAAGTCATGAAATAATCTCACAAAGTTATTTGGTTGTTTAAAACAATTTTGTATAATATAATTGTTCTTTTTGTATTGTGTTTGGGCTAAATAAATGTAGGTACTTATTTAGTTTATTTGCCTCGTACAAACATGTAACCTCTTAAAACTGAAGATTGTAGCTTTTTGACATAAATATTTCTCATCACGTTGTACTAATAAAACCGTCTCCGTGAAACTACGAGTATTATAATCAGAAATTTTAACCCACACAACAATATATTTTCTTCAAAACTACTACTGCAAGATCATTGAAATTTCTAAGCACGTTTTTCTAAATAGAAAGCACAGTTGCTAGATACAGTTTAGTAGCGAACAATATGCTAAAGTCACAATCTATATGCATTATGTTTGTATCGTAAATGGATAAGATATCACAATATACAGGATGAATTTTTCAAAGGCGGCGTGGATGGTCAAATTCTAAACTATGAAGGATAGTGAAAAACAGTCTGGAGAGTTTCAGGCCCGATTTTTATAAAAACTAAAACAGTGTCATTCGATTTAAAAAAAATCTTTATTCGTAGTAGGTACTTACTGTAATATTGCACGATTTAATAAGTAAATTAATTAGGCATTTAATTAGGATCAAATTATAGTAGAACATAATAAAATGTTATTATGGTAAATTGGTACAACCATTTGAAAAAAAAGGTAACGACTTTATCTAAAAATCAATTGACCACTCACCAAAAAACAATAAAATGTGGTAACTAACATTGATGATGACGAAGATTCAAAATCTTGTAGTACTTTTTACATTTTCTGTGATATACTTTTAATTTTATCATAGAAGGTGTAAAAAGTAGAGTATCCAATACGGAGATAAAGCTGTGTCTGTCTTGGGTCGCTTGAATTCGCCACTTCACTCAGGTTTCTATATTAGTTAACTCCCAAGCAATCCTTCACTGCGTTCGGGATTAAAACTTAGCAAACTTCGTTTCGTTTGTTATTCAACATGCCATCCGCAACTTAAAGACACTGCGTCATCCCCTAGTCACATAATCTACTCTGCCGCACTAATTAAAAGCGTAGTAAGAAAGGTGTTTTGGAAAATTGAGTTACACATAGATTCGGATTCCTCGTAATGAGCTATGTCCCTATATATATTTATATACTGAAATTACTCAAAACTACTAATAACCTTCATATCCAGCTTTAATATCCAGTTTTAATTAGTGCGGCAGAAATATTTCCCAAATATATCCCATAGTTTTCCCAATTGACCATCCAAATCCGCTTGAAAAATTCATCCTGTAGGTACACATGGTACAAGTTAGTGTATCTGTATAGATTGCCATTCCCACAAAATGCACGCCCGAGGCAACGAACCGAGAATAGCCGTGGCAATAGTTGTTTACTTTTGTGAGCTTCTACGCGATTACAGTCGCTTAAAACTGTTTAAAGAGAATTAAAAGAAGAAATAGTGCAGGGTTTATAGTATTGTTTTAGTAATTAAGCTAATGAATCATGTGTTTAAATGGCTTTTTGGCTGGTTTTAGTTGAAGCTGATTCGTTAGACTTTTATTTCAAGAAAATCGAAAAAGCTCACACTTACCACCGTACTCGTGGAAATTGTTGAAATGGTGACTGTTGAGTATGGGGTTCTGGGTTCGATGCCTAGGTTAGTCACAAAAGTGCTCTTGTGTTTTTTATTAAGAGCTAACTGATGCCCGCAACTTACTGTCATTGCCGTTTGGTCACAATTTTAAGAAGTTTATTTTGTTCAGAACTGTAATGCGTTCTGTTTGAACGAAAATTTCGACAAAACTCGAATAAAAAAATTTATTACTCATCTCCATGAAATATCTTTTTCATACAGTCCATGTATCGTTTTCGTAAAATCACCCATCAGCTAAAAATATTTACCAAAATATTCCACAAGAATACGAACAGATTAAGTACACAAGAGAGAAAAGTAATTGGAAACAATGTAGGTAAGTAACTACCCAAATTGTTTTGAACTCGTAAATAGGTAAGGCAGAGAAAGTTTGCAAATAATAAAAGAAATGCTTATTTTATTACATTGTCTTCATATTTACAAAAGAAGAACTGGAAACATTTTGCATGAACAATGACACAGCTATGAGTAGAATCACAGTCCAATTTGAATTTTACCTTTACGCTTGAAAAGACTCAAGAACAATGTTTACACAAAACTGGAAAGATACAGGAGCATACTTATATCACAAACGGTGTCCACTTAGTATCTAGTACAAACATAATTTTGTTACCTTAAAAAGGCAAAACGCCACGCTAATAAAACCCTATTTAAACAGCACAATATTTATGACTTGCAAAATGAAAATATCCTTCCATTCCACCCTTTTTAATCTCAACTCAAAAAACTTGCTCAACAAGGCATTATCCGTTAATTTTAATTCATATAATCCTTTCGGAGCTAATCTAATTATGTACCTATCTAGAATTCTTTCACAAGGGGGTTTCCATAGCAACCGTCACTTTCACAAAGATTTTTCTCATTCACGTGAAATTTTTGTAGAAGGGTTTCCTCCATTAGTTCCTAAACAAATATACGGGGAAGGAAATTCGTAAATTCTTTTGTTGATAATAAGGCGAGCGGTGCATCAGGCAATCTTCCCGCGAACAAAGAGCTTTAGGGGAGAACTTCCCCTTCTTTTATGCAATTGTTATTTTTGTACAGTCAGCGAGGATGCTAGGCGACACCGCAGATCGATGTCAAACACCACACAAAACGCTGCCTTGACGTTATGAGGGAAAATACACGACGCTACGAGGAAGTGCGTTTATTTGACATCCTCAGTTCGTTATACCGCTTATTGTCGGGAATCGTGTCCAATTACGGCACAATACCAACTTGCAATAAACTCCAACAACAATATTTTCTTCCTTTCACATTGCAATATCTAAAGGACATTAAAGGCAGGAAAATGTAACAACGTTCACAATTAAATTAAAATTATGAGCATTTCGCAATACAAAGCTTCGGATTCCCAGACAGTCTTTAGCCATTTCCCGGAATGTAAACGCAACAAATCGTAGCAAATGAGCAAATAAGGCTTTTATGAAGCGCAGCGGACATCGTGTGTGCAGGAACTAAGCATACGTCGCAACAAACACATTGTTAAACATCATAAATAAAGGTAGGAGCGTTTTAAACTGCGCTGCTGAATATGGGTCATTTGCCACCGCGAATGGACTTCACTGTTCCCGACCACATAATGTTCTGTTACCTAAATATAAATGGATGCTCGAATTGTGCTCATTAAACAAGATTTAAATGCAGTCGCGGGTAACATACTAATAGTGACGTGAA
This sequence comes from Mythimna separata, assembly GCA_030763345.1. Classification (NCBI taxonomy): domain Eukaryota; kingdom Metazoa; phylum Arthropoda; class Insecta; order Lepidoptera; family Noctuidae; genus Mythimna; species Mythimna separata. The sequence continues at coordinate 10,118,338 of CM061172.1, read as the reverse complement.
CATTCGCTGTTGAATTAAGAAGAGCTGTATTTGTTGTACAAGCACGGAATTTAAAGCAGGTGTAATTTACAGCTGAAATTAAATGTTGGCTATAACTCATTTTATGCTTAACCAGGATAAAGGCAGCCAGTTAATATTTTCTATCTTCGAAGTTATAATCAAATCATAAAAACAAGGTTGTATTTGAATAACAGATAATCCCAAGAGACACCTGACCTCTTCACAAAAACATTTCCCTGGACTCCGGAAAATGCCAGGAACTGGTAATAAACGGCGTATTTTTTAACACAAATAATTATAATTTTAACAACTCGAACTGGGTCGCATCCATTAAAGTGCAAAACAAAAATCAAAACTTCCGCAATCACCTGTGAAGTTAACAAACGGGAGCTAAACAAAAAAGACAATTCTTGTAAATTCTTTGCAAAACGACTCTTATATTTTTCCAGATTTTCCGGTGACAATTGGCGGCTATTGTTTTAGTGTTTTCTTTTTGGATTAAGAATGAAAACATTTTTCGTGATTTGTATACTTTTTTGTTAAAGGATATTTAAATATCGGTGCTAAGTAGTAATATTTTGAGCCAAAATTTAAGATAGTATTTCAAATCTTATTACACACCACTATCACACTTTTGAGCAGAGGCGTTCCTACAAAATTTTCATCTTTTGCGCGCCCGCGCTTCTTACTTTGACTTCTGGCAAAATCAGTCTATCCCTCTCCTTCGTGGTCTGCCACGATCCCATCGCACTGTCTCAGGGCACCAATGTTATGCTACTTTGGCCCACAATTTGCAGACGTGGGACAGATAGGTATGTCCATCATTTTGCATAGTGACCATTAATTCATTGGTAATATGTGTCAAGGGGCACTTGAATATATAGAACTTCACAATGGGGCCGTCCAGCCCTGAAACAGCGAAAAACTCTGTTCCCTCATTTTATACGCTAGGTATAGCGAACAAAGCGCTCGAAACAGCCGCTCAAGTCGAGCTTCAAGGTTAAGCAACGCTAGCCAAGGGTAGTCTGTGGATGGGTGACCATTTTTATCATACCAAGACAACTTCTCAGAAAGCACGTTAAGCCAATGGTTCTGACTATAATTACGGATAGACAGAAACCAGGAAATTGTATTGAGGAGCTCGTGGCTAGATAATAACAGCCGCACAGGTCGATCTTCAAGGTTAAGCAACGCTTGCCTAGGTTGGTCTGTGGATGGGTGACCATCTTAACATAACGAGTTTCCTCCGTGCCTCGGCAAGCACGTTAAGCCGTTGGTCCCGGCTGTCATTTGGAGATCTTTGGCAGTCGTTACGGATAGTCAGAAGCCAGTAAATCTGACTCCAGTCTTGCCATGAAGTACCGTGTTACCCCAGTTAATGGGTTGTGGAGGTCTGGTAGGCAGCCGCTCCTCGTAAAATACTGGTATTCAGCTAAATCCGGCTTGACTGGAAGCCGACCCCAATATAGTTGGGAAAAGGCTAGGTAGATGTAGAAACCAGGAAATTGTATTACTAAATTACTAGGGTGCGGAGGTCAGATACGTAGTAGCTACATGTAAAATACGCATATTCAGCTATCTCCGGGTCCACGAAGCAGATGCCAATATATGTAGTTGTGGAAAAGGCTCGACAAATTGAGCAAATATAAATGTCAGTTCCTCGAAGAATCAAAATTTTCATTACATACATAGTCCTTCAACCAATCGTTCACCTGAAAATCACAATATCTACAAATATGTATAAATAGAAACAAACACGGAAAAGTCTGCTTCATAATAATAGTTCAAACAGAAGCCCTACGTCAGAATCCTATTATTGAAATAACATTACGTCTGAGTAGCCCGACGTTACGGTTTCAAACGTAGGCTTAAACAAAGCCAATATTACGTGAAGACTGAATCGGCTACACATATGATGTGTGTAGCCGATTCAGTCTTCATAAGTTAATCTTTGTATGTTCTATTTTAAATAGACGGTCATGTAGGTAATAGGAAAACTGTATATTGAAAAATATATCACTACAAAAATACATTAAAGCGAAATAACTCGATTAATTAATTTCGGCAGTCGCCTTTTTTCCCAATTAATTACTCAGATACCCGCGAAACGAGACACAATAGTAAAACAATAACAGCGCGGTCTCATAGGACCGGTTGGGGATTCAAACGTTAAGTAAGGTTTCCTCAGCTAAACCTAAATAATGTGCAAGTTAGTAATAAGAAGTTATAGAGTATAAATATTACAAGTGTGCCAATAAAATTTGAAAGTACCCTCGCTTTTTTTCCGGATATGGGATCCTGAAAACATTGACAGAACTCTTCGCCGATTTCAGAGTAATGGTCATTAAATAAATTACACAAAGAAGAAATAAATACACTTGATGAAAACATACTCTCTACTTTTTAAGACGGTTTTATGAACTAGGAATGGAAGCATACTGTCACAAATTATTCATTAAATTAGATGTGTTGCTCACTGTAGAATAAGGTCCCTAATTAGCCAACAAACAAATGGTCCTCTTTAGTCTTAAGTGCACCGGTATTCAAAACAAACCATAACTATTAATGTAGAAATTCTCATACAGCTTTTGCTCTTCAGTGTTCTAAAAGAAAATTATTATAAAACCAAACGCAGCCATTTATCGATCAAAAATTCTCGAACTTTGAAAAGCGTTCGACTTTTGAAATCACAATTTAGTATGCAGCCATTCCTTTTCACGGAACGTCGTATATTTTCAAAAGCAGCGTCGTGCTCATCAATTTTATTGCATTGTGTTATAAGTTAGGTTCATTGGAATAACATGAGATACACTCGGACAGCCATACTTCGTATTTTCTTGAATTCCCTTAACAATAGAAACGAAGAAGCGAACTTTGAATTCGTTCGCTACGCAAAATATATTCCCCGAATGAAATGCATCCCATATTCTTAGCGGTTCCCATTATATTACGAGTAAATCTTGGCTGGTACTGCTAGAGCATATCTCTAATATTTCTCGCTCTCTTGAATATTATTATGATACAAAACAAAATGTGTCTGGACTTTTGTACGGCTTATGAGTTCTATAGAGATTTATAAAATGGATTGGTAAGATTCCATTTCAAAACTTCCACTACAGTAACCACATTCTTTATCTATTTTTGTAAAGTTTTGTTCATATTTAACTATCTTTTTTACTTTAACTGAATCATGTAAAAATATTCATCAAATACAACTTCACTAATGCCACAATGTCTTCAAGAAACGTTTATTAAATCCTTGAACTCCGTAACATAAAAGTCAAACGCCTACACTATTCCAATCACGCAACAAACAAGTGTTAAAACGCACAATTACAGAACTTGTCATCATAAATCTCCCAGTTTACTACAAGGGAGGACAGTGTTCCTATTCTAATAATAATTACCTAGAGGGAAACAGGAGGGAAGCCTCCGCTTACTAGCTGAGTGTTCGACGCGAGTCCCTCAGGGCGGAATTCACGCCGACACCAAATTGCTTGAGTTCGCAATGGCTTTGTCCCTTTATAAACTGGCGCTGTTATCAAAAGACCTAACGAAATTGTTTTCTTTCACACATTTTTTGCCGAGTTCCTAAAGGTTGAGATTTTACTTAGGTTTTTATGATTATTGTGTTTCATAATCACATTTATTTTGTTCACATACTGTTATATTTTCTTTTTTGGGAAAGAATTGCGTTACCGCAATTACTACTTCAATTTCTGAGCGTAAAAAGTAAGAAAATTATATAATTTTGTGTAAGTGAGAAGCTTCTTAATACAATGGATTAAATTGAAAAAGTTCCTAGGTACATGAAGTTTTAAATACTGCCTGTAATACCAGTACGAGACAAACGATACGCTAAACTCAACAAGATTTCATTTAACTTCATGTACCATATTATTACGATTACCTAATATCCAGTTACTTTTTAAGAAGAATTTGTCTAATATATCTCTATTCCATATCTAAACATATAACGTGTGGGTGTATGTTGTGACTTCTTCACGGTCCAAATTTGGCATTTAGATAGACTGTGTCCTGATATGATAGTTTTTTTTTTATCCCGGGAGCAGACTCTTGAGATGATTTTCTGCCTTTACACGGGTGGCGTCGCAGACAGAAACTAGTCAAATTTAAATAACTGTGTGAAATGGCACCGCCTGCCAGGTTTACATGGCAAACAAAGTTCTAATCTACGCGTGCTCGTGTTTGTTCGAACATCTCAAACCGATTGACTTTGAAGTTCAAGACAATGTCGTTGATTGCCAGCTTCTCATTAGTTGCCCTGCTCCGTCACATTGAATTGTTGTTGTAATGTTTTGTTAATGTTGATGGCTTCAGTTTGTAGATGTTGCTTAACCCGTAAATGATAAGTAATTTCTCATAATCGACTCAACCTCGACTCAACCCACCAAACCAAATTGACTTAAATCGAAGGTAATTTTTCTCAAAAACTAAACTCGACTCAATAGTCGTGGATTGGAGAAGGAAAAAGAGGAGTGTAAATTTGAAAATAAAGAGGCTCTACAAGTACGCAAGCACCTAAGCCGACAGCTGTAGCATCAACTATTCTAAAATAAAACTGTATTGAAAAGAACCTGATCTAGTTCATACATAGTTTACATTAGCACATAATATTGGCACAAATAACATAAGCTTAGTTTTCAATCAAAATTTTAAACAAATAAAATATTTTATTCGGTATAAACAACCGCAAGATGAAAATGCCCGTAATCAGAAATAAAAAGATAAGACTTGAAGAAATACATAATAATTAAATCGAGCCTTTTTCTGTTTTATACAAAAAATATGTTAATAGATACTCGTACAATTATTCCACGAGATCAGTAGTTATATCAATGATAAGCATTTTTTTTATATATATTGATCATTTCTATCATAAGTTCATTTGAATTATACATATAAAAGAAAAACCCTGAAGTTCTACCTAAAAAAGATCGACATGTTAAAAACAAATTAATTAGCCAATTTTATTCAACACGTCATAGTTTGGGTCCTATTGTCCAGTTAGACATAGTTTATTAATTTATTAAAGTTTCATGTACAGTAGTGGAACATAGGCGGGCTTAATGCAACAAGGCATTTTCTACCAGTCAACCTTTGGGTGAAAAAAGATAAGAAGCGAATGCCTATGGCATTAAGTCCGCTTGTGTACCTTTTATGTTACATGAAGTTTTAATAAATAATTAAACACTGTGGTAGGTTTGCACATTTGCACAATTACGCTGCCCGCCCACGACCGACAATCGGTGAACGATTTTTTGTAGGTGAACAATAGAATACACGGATAGCAATAGTTCAACGCACACGTCCTACAAAAAGTCGGTCAAAATATACTAACTATAGGAATATAATTTGTGACGATTATATATCGGTCCTATAAAAAGTCTATCGTGGGCGGGCAGCGTAAACAAATAACAGATACTACATTCTGGCATCATACTGCCAGTGTGGAAGAAGATTGATTGCATGCAATCACAGTTTTGTGTGACGACGTAATACAGGTCTGTGTCCACAGACACTCGCCCCGTAATTATTTTCAGGTCCATTTGCCCGGCATGTCATTGCAGTGAAAGGTTTACCCTATAAGATGAGATTTTGTAGGTAAACATAGTTATTTTTATATAATTTACATCCGTGCGAAGCTAGGGCGGGCTAGAATAGTAGCGGCCCGCCCTAGCTTCGCACGGATGTTAGAAATCTTTGAAAGTCTCGGTTTTATCTACTATGTATAATTTACATGTATTATAATATACTATGAATTCCTATAATAGTATATATGTATTTTATACAATAAACACAACGTGGGCAACATTTCAGTGATTTCCTACCAAAAAAAACTAGGTTTTTGACATGACATTTGTATTACCGGTATACACATGCACAAACCCTGTTTTTTTATCTATTCTCTACATTTTCGATTATTTAACAATCGCCGCGATCAGATTGACATGCACTACTTTAATGTCATGTCAAGATTTTGGCGGGTTTAGTGCCTAGTATTGACGCACTCGGCGAAAAGTTCCCAGAAACCTAACTCAATTTTGCTATCAAAAACTGCAAAATATTAGATTGTAATACAATCACATCCTAATGAAAAACAAAGTAACTGTATCTATTCTGTTTTAAAAATTAAATACATAATTTCCACTTGTGTTTCCACAAATCGTGATACTCCAAAAGAAAATTAAAAATGTCACGTACCTAAACATTTCGAACTTGCCTTTGAGCCAAGGGGCTCTAAGGGGAGAAGGGAGAGGGGAGGGCGATCTAGGGGGTTAAAGACCCATCATCACGAGAACACCAGTCAATAAAGTCATCTTAAAGCACAAGGAGGAAACATTTAGGGTTAAATACGATCACATTAACGGTACAAGCGAGTACAAAACGTTTTAGACGCCGTAGTACAGATGTGTGAGGATGCGCCGTGATATAGTGAAGTGGTTCCGTACCTAATTTGCCATCTGCGAGGCGGCCATCACTGACGCTTAATGATCTGTGTACATGATTCCTGTAGAGGTTTGAACAAAGGAAATATTATAAGATTTGCTTGAAAAACTGAAAAAATGCACTCTTATATCTCTTTCATGAGTTTTTATTAATTAATTATAAGTTTCTATATTTTTCCTCACTGTTCGCTAAAAGCAATGTGCCAACGTTTATTCTTGAGTTTGTATTATTATTTGTATTATATAAACGCAAAAGTTTGTATAGGTATATGGATGTCTGTTACTCTTTACCGTAAAAACTAGGTACTGAATAGATTTCGATAAAACTTAGTACACGGGTGTCCTGGAATAGTACTTCTTCTTCTTCCTGCCCTTATCCCAAATTATTTGTTGTCGGCGCAACATGTTTTTTTCTTCCATTCTGTCCTATCACCCGTCATGCTATCATCAACTCCCTTTTCTTTCATATTAGTCCTCACACAATCCATCCATCTTTTCTTTGGTCTCCCTCTTCCTCTCCATCCGTCCAAATGTAAATTCATAACCACTTTCGTAACATGTGTTTCATCCCTCCTCTTTACATGACTATACCAAGACAAACGATTTCCTTTCAGCTTTTCAGTCACTGGTGCCACTTTCAAACTTCCTCTAATATACTCATTTCTCACTTTATCCATTCTCGTCACAACACACATCCATCTCAACATTCTCATCTCCGCTACATGCAATCTTTTTTCATCCGTCTTTTTCACAGCCCAACATTCTGATCCATACAGTACGACAGGTCTTATTACGGACTTGTAAATTTTACCCTTCAGCTTGAGGGGCATCCGTGGGTCACAGGTTGTTCCCGTGACCTGTCGCCATTTCATCCACCCTGCGTTGATCCGATGTGTTACGTCCCGGTCTACCTCACCATCCCCTTGGACAAGCGACCCAAGGTACCGAAAGTCTGAACAGATTGGTATGGGCGTTCCGGCGAGAGCTAAAGGCACAGAATTGGAGAGACCGCCGAAAACGCAGAACAAGTACTCCGTCTTGGTTCTACTCAATTTCAGGCCGACACTCTCCAGTCTATGACACCACACCTCCAATCTGCTCTGGACCTCCAGGCCACTCTCAGCAACCAGCACAATGTCGTCGGCAAACATCATACACCAAGGGGCCTCTTCCTAGATGTCTAACGTCAAGGCATCGATTATCAGCAGGAAGAGGTAAGGGCTGAGAGCCGACCCTTGATGTAAGCCGACCGCCACATTGAAGCTGCCACTGGTGCCCACTGCAGACGGGACTTGAGTACTGCAGCGACTGTACATAGCCCGGATCAACTGCACATACTTCCCAGGCACACCTTTCTCCTTAAGGGCCCACCACAGAACCTCACGAGGTACCCGGTCGTATGCCTTTTCGAGGTCAACGAATACCATGTGCAAGTTTTTATGTGCACCTCTGTATTTCTCGCACAACTGGCGTAAAGCAAAAATGGCATCCGTTGTACCCCGACCAGGCATAAAACCGAACTGGTTCTGTGAAATTTCACTCTCTTCTCTCAACCGCCTCTCAACAACTTTCTCCCAAGCTTTCATAGTGTGTGATATTAGCTTTATTCCTCTATAATTGTTGCACTCCAGCACATCACCTTTGTTTTTATAGATGGGCACCAAGGAACTGTTGCACCAATCGTCAGGTATGGCTTCTTCCCGCAACAATTTATTGAAAAATAAAGTTAACCACGTCCATCCATCCATCCGCAATAACTCAGGACCAATGGCCTTACCATTCTTCATTCCACTCACTGCTATTCTGACTTCGTCTATACTAATCATTCTCACTAACCCCACATTCACTGGTTTGCTTTCTAAAATGCCACTCAAATCATTCTCCTCTTTCATCAATCTTTCAAAATAGTCCTTCCACCTCTTTTTGATATTTTCATCATCCGATAGAACCACTCCAGCTTCATTCTTTACACATTTTACCTGACAAACATCCCTCACCTTTCACTCTCTTGTTCTGGCAAGCCGGTACAGCTGTTTTTGGCCTGCAGGACTGTCCAAAGTATCGTACAGTTTGTCCTGGGCTTTCGCTTTTGCTAGTGCCACAGCTTTCTTAGCTTTTTTCTTCAAAAAATCATACTCACTCTTTTTTTCAGCTTTCAAACTGCCTTTTTCTGAATCTACACGCTGCCATTCCTTAAATTTTCTTTTCTTTTCTTTCAACACATTCTGAATTTCTGCCGCCCACCACCATGTAGCCCTATCTATTGTGCCTTTCCCTCTCGTCTCTCCCAAAATCTCTTTCGCTGCATACCTAATACACTCTGCCAGCTCATTCCAGCTTTAATTTATACTTCGATCATTCATATCTCCCATCTCTATCAGTTTGTCCACCACTCGCTCTCTGAACTTCTTCGCACAGTCATTCTTCTCTAACATATGCCATTTTATCCTAGGAGGAGGACGCTCTTTGTTTTTACTGCATTGTACTTTGACTACTGACACCATGACCAGAAGTCGGTGCTGGGGTACTAGATCTTCACCTGGCAGTACTTTGCAATTTTTAACGTGCTGTATGTTATTGCGCCTAACTAAAAAATAGTCAATTTGGGTTTTGTGGTGACCGCTTTTGTAAGTGATTAGGTGTTCCTCACTTTTCTGGAACCAAGTATTAGCTACTGCCAGGTCGAAAGCGGTAGCAGATTGCAGCAGCGTCTCTCCTTCACTATTCGCACTTCCAAAACCCCATCCTCCATGTACTCTTTCATAAATACCTTTCATTCTTCCTACATGCCCATTAAAATCGCCTCCAACTATTAATTCCTCATGCACAGGGATGGCCATTAAAGTAGTATCAAAATCCTCCCAAAACTTCTCTTTCACCATTTCATTACATCCTATTTGTGGAGCATACACACTGACGACATTCAACATCACATTCTCTAACATAACCTTCACAACTATAAATCTATCATTAATCCTTTGTACTTCCATCACGCTTTCTTTCAATTTACTGTCTAGCACTATTCCTACACCATTTCTTTTCCCATCACTTCCACAATAATAAAACTTATATCCCTCACCAATCTCCCTCGCTTTTGTTCCTCTCCATTTAGTTTCCTGCAAGCATGCTATATTTATCCGTCTTCTCTTCAATACATCCGCTAACTCTCTGGCCCTTCCAGTCATAGTCCCAACATTCCAGCTTGCATACCTCAATCTCATTTCCCGAGCTCGCTTCTTACGTTGCACCCGCCCGGGGTGGTGCAACAACCCTGGTCCACTTCCCACAGGAGCCGGGTGCTGCCCCTGCGCGTCGCCTGTGGGGTACGCCCTAACCCTATCGCGCATTCCGTTTATACTCAACATGTTACAATTGATTTGGCTATTGTTTTACGGTCGGCCGCCTGCCTGACACCAACCCTCCTTGGGAATGCTGTTGTTGGTGGTTTACCCGCCACCACGCAGTGACCTAAGGTGCTTAACAGTACGCACGGTCTCCAAAAATCCCTTAGTCGCCTCTTACGACACCCACGGGAAGTGTCCTGGAATAGTACATAGGATACTTTTTATCCTGGGAATACATTTCCTTTGGATAGTTTTCTACTATCGTTCTTGCGAAGTCGCTGGTAGCAGCTAGTAATTTCTTTTGCATGGAAATCACACGAAACAAAAACGGTCATCCACCGACGCCGTAATTTTTGAATATGGTTTACATTTATCAGTATTTTAGCATAGCCATAAAAATTGTTCGTCACATAAAGAGCTACAATGACATTTTATGTTATTTATTCAAACAGTACTGTTGGAAAACTGAAGCATCTCGTCATTCGTGTCGCACTAAACGCCGCCGATCGTAAAAGTAACTTCGGAGGCCTATAAACGCTGGTACCTACAGTAATAGTCAGTACACCGGAATTCTTGGATGACGACTAACAGACATTACGCTACAGCTTTAGTACCACAGACCACTAAACGTGCTTCGGCGACCACTGCTGAAATCATAGTCAGTCATTCACCGATACCAAGACTCTCACTGCTGCGTTTGGGTTATTTGGAAAGTCATATGAACCAAGTATACCAGTAAGTCGTCGCCATTTACTCATACATAGAAATACGATGATATCCTTGTCATCATCATTTTAGCTGAAACACGTCCACTGTTAGACATATTCCTCCCGAAGCCTCACCAAAACAACCATTCCTGTACGTCGCACGTCCATTAGACTTTACTTGCGTAATTGCATCAGGAATGAAGATAGTTGCAGAAAAACCTTTTGTCATAGCACGACGATGAGAAAAGTGCTAGGCATATTACTTGCAGAACAGATGGTCGGGTCGATGAGAATAGAATAGAATAAACTTTATTGTACACCAAAAGAAGTTATAAATTGTACAGAAACTTAAATCTATGGGTACAATGGCGGTCTTATCGCTGACAGCGATATCTGCCAGACAACCTTAGGATGGATCGTAAGAAAAATAATGCAGGGGGTAGTCTGAGGCAAAACCGAATGTGGCGATTGCGTACCGGAAGCAAGTTTGATAGGCTGCCCACAAGGTGGGCTAGTGACCTAATGAAGATTGCAGGAATCCGGAATATAGACTGATGACAATTTATACGATGATTTTATTAATAACTAGCTTTTCCCTGCGGTTTCACCCGCATTTTTCGTTACTGCTCCGCTCCCGTGGGTCGTAGCGTGATGGTATATAGCCTATAGCATTTCTCGATAAATGGGCTATCTAACACTGAAAGAATTTTTCAAATCGGACCAGTAGTTCCAGAGATTACCCCCTACATACAAACTTACAAATTTTACCTCTTTATAATATTAGTATAGATAGAAAATTCGTCTCGCAATTCCGTATTCGCGAATTATTCGCGAACCGCATTCGGACGGGGTTCGACGAGATAATATTAGTTCGATCACGACTAGTGAAACCGAGGATTCCGTGCTCTATGTTTAACTCTCATCTATAAAAAGTACCTAAAACTTATAGCACGAAAATATAGTCAGCTAGTACCCATAAGTATCGTCGTAAAGTTTAAGTAACTCTGTGCTAAGTTCAGAGGTGGTTTCTATCTGTTCTAGACCAGTGAAGCTATAAGCCAGATGCTTTCCGATTACCTTTATTAATATTAAGATTCCAATGTACCGTGTAAACGATAGAAGCTGAGCTAAGCAAGGAAAAAGATGTCTTAAACATATTAGGAAAGTGATATTATCCCCTTTTAGTTAATACTTAAACTATCTATAGTATCTATAAGTCGCTTACACTTTAGTAAAAATTACAATATCATTTGCCCCATGGTCTAGCTCGGGATGATACCTCGGCAAAATAAAAGTAATAATTATAATATTAAAGAATACCTCATTAACACATAAATAGAACAATTTTTCGTGTGTTTTCATGTCATTTAATTAGGTAGGTACCTATTTTCAGTAGTAAAACATCAACAAAACGTGTATCCATCAGTGCATTCTCCTTATCAACGAAGAATTCATATAAAAAAAGGAAATGATAGAATAACGAGCATATTTGTTTTACGTGTAAGCAAATATCCCACTTAAGTACCAATTAACATTGTCCATAAAATCATAATATTTATTTGATATGTTTCAATTTTTGGAATTTTTACAGAATGTAAAATGATAAATGTGGCCTTTTTTTTTTAGGTATGGGAGTTGGGACCGCCACCCTTTCTCGCTCCGGACCATGGCCTGTACCAGCTATGCTATTCTCTAAAAGTGATTTTCATGGCAACGAGATCTTCATACATTTGCGTTCACTGTTTGAAGGTTGTCTCGACGTTGAACTCGTCGCCATGAAAATGACTTTTAGAGAATAGCACCGCGGGGCCCGGCGCGAGAGGTCGCCGCCGCCGATAGCCTCCACGAGGTCACGGCGGTGCTCCTCCAAGCTGCCACCCAGGCTGGGCACACCTCTACCGTGTGCTCCATCATGTCCTTCGGGCGGTTCGCACAGAGCGACACCGGGGCGAACTTTCCTCCTTGATCCGATGCCGAAACTTCCTGAACTTACCGTGTCCGATGAGGACCTGCGTCATACGGAACGTGAGGACGCCGTGACCTCTTTTCAACCACTCCTCAAAAAGGGGACTTACCGCCGCAATGACGGCGGCGTGCCAATACTGTCCATTGACCTAGAATGCTGGAATTTGGCATGAAGCAAGATCTCAGCACAAATATAGAAAAAAGCCTGAACACTGAAGATCATAGCACAAATATAAAAAAAAGCCTGAAAACGGTTTTAAGTTTACGTCACAAAAAAAAACACTTTTTACTATTCCGATGTATCCGAATCGAATCTTGTCGACGTATCGACAAGACTCGATTCTGAAGTTGAACTTTTTACATAGGTAAGTTTGAATAGAACCGTCAGTGCTGGAGTCCAACTCGCACTTGGCCGGTTTTGAAAGAGTCAAGCTTGACTTGACCAGTTTTTCATAGACTCTCATCGTACGATGACGTGGACGGTAATGGAGTCAGCATGCCTAGAAGTAACCTATTAAATCTTGATTTAACACCACTAGCGTGTACTTATCAGAAGACAAAGACTGGGAATTCCACTCCTTAACTTTGCCCATTACGAGTGCATTCCCAAAACATTTTGTGCGTATGGGTAGGACTCATCTGACTTCAAAAACCCTCTTTAGGGTCCCTATTTTTTACTTCAGAATCGGAGCGATAACAAAATTTCCTCGTTGGATACAATGTCTTTGAAAGCGAATTTATTGTAGCCTTACTTTTTCAAGTTCTCTTATAAATGCTGTTGTTGAGGCACTTGAGTGACAATAATGCTCCATGAACAGCCATCGATATAATTTAACGCTTTGACAGTAAAATGTCAATTAGTCGAGGAAAAAACGATGTATTGGAATTTTGTAATTGAAAACGAATTGAGATGAAAAACTGTACTAAAATATGATGTTAAAAGTTACTTTTAGACTACTTTTAATTTACACGTGGGAACAGGATCTGTATCTAAGGAATACGTCTACGAAACGGGAAAACAAAATAGAATTTAATTGAGATATAGCTAATGTTATAATGAGTAATTTAGGATACCTATATTTCCACTTGGGAACGGAACTTCATTCTCGTGGATCTTAATTTTGGTGAGGAGAGCACTGAAAAAATGTAAAAAAAAAATTACACTTGCCCCGAAAATGGAAAGTAATATTGTTAAACTCTACGCGAAAGAATTTGCGGGAAACACTTGGTGTGATATAAAATAAGAATGTTCAAATATCAAAGACAATGTTTTCTACGAACAGGTATTTGAAATATGTAGTTTTAAAATTTCTGCATACCGCGATACTAAAATTCCACAAAACACTGCACCTATAAAGGATCGCTTTCGATGTCATACATGCACTCCAAATTCAAATTCATTCAGAGAGACGCAGGTCCCGAGGGCCGCTGTACACAAGGATCACATCGCGGGAGTTTCTTGTAGTTTGGTTGTGCACAATGACAGCCGTCGTAACCGAAAACCTCCACCCGCTGTCCGACGAATTTATTAATTTGATAAATACCCAACAAAACTCTTGGAGAGCCGGTAGAAACTTCCACGAAAATACGCCACTTTCATACATCAAGAAACTAATGGGTACCTTGACTACCTTGGAAGACGAAAACTTTTGGAAATATCCAAAGGTGGAACATGACGCCGAGCTGATTGCAAGTCTTCCAGAGAGCTTCGACGCAAGAGACAAATGGCCGAACTGACCCTCCCTGAACGAAATAAGAGACCAAGGCGCCTGCGGCAGTTGCTGGGCATTCGGCGCTGTAGCAGCGATGACCGACCGGTACTGTATATACTCAAACGGAACGAAAAACTTCCATTTCTCTGCCCAGGACCTGACGAGCTGTTGTTCGCATTGCGGTTTAGGTTGCAACGGGGGTCAACCTTGACCAGCTTGGGAGTACTGGAGGGACACGGGTATTGTGTCGGGAGGTAACTATAACTCCAGCCAAGGATGTAGACCGTACGAGGTAGCTCCCTGCGAACATCATGCGACTGGTAAATATCCGCCTTGTGGTAATATAGTTCCTACTCCGAAATGCGTAAAGTTCTGTGATTCGAGCTACAACTCTGATTATGATAAAGACAAGCGTCGAGGCAAGAGCATATATACAATATCTTCAGATGAAGAACAGATTAAAGCTGAATTGTTTAAGAATGGACCCGTAGAGGCTGATTTCATAGTATACGCAGACTTTGCTCATTATAAAGATGGGGTATACAAACACACGGCGGGTTCCCAGGTTAGTGGACACGCTGTGAAGATGTTAGGTTGGGGTGTAGAAAATGGTCTGAAGTACTGGCTTGTTGCGAACTCTTGGAACCCTGACTGGGGTGACAAGGGATACTTCAAAATACTTCGTGGAGAAAACCACTGCAATATAGAAAGCAAAGTTATAGCCGGTGAACAGCTTATTGAGTAAATCTTTTGTTTCTAAAATTCTCTGCTCTAAAAAAAACTTATACAAATGTCTACTTTGCTTTCTTTTATTTCAATTTTTCGCATATTAATGTCTTATTAGATACTATCACCTGCTATCAAAGTACTGTAGCGACATCTATGACGTCACATAAGAACTAATTCTGCATCGCACAATTAAATTTGATCTATCGTGCAGTCGCTCATCAAACATAACACCCATCTGTTCGAAGGATCCTCCTTTTTTAACGGATGTATGTGGGAACACATACCTCCAAAGTACCATCACCTACTTGGTTGTAGATGTCTGATAGGCTCCTTATTAAATACTAGTATTCATCCGTATCCGGTTACACTGGAAGCCGTTGGGGTCGGCACAGTTAGAAAAAATGCTATTGAGTTGAATTGAGTTGATGACTATCAAAGTAACAAAGATTCTACTTTTAGTGACTATGTCGAAGACACGCTTGTTTAGCAATGACCGCTTCCGCACATGTGACCCCTGATAACTCATTAACTGCATTATTGTGTAAATATGTCTATTAACTGCTCCATATTTGTTTTATTTTATAAATTTATTATTTAAGTAATTTGCAATATTTTTATATTATTTAGATCTCAAATACCTTAAATTCATTAAGTCGTGATTTATTTTTGTTAACATCTCATTTGTTGATAGGTTTGATTATTATCATTTTTTTCTTATACATATAATCTGTCTCTTATAGAACACTATAGACTACGGAATTTTACCACCTATTTCATCCCAGTTTTTGACTAATTACCTTTATTTATATTGTGTTTTTGGGAACTTTGTCATCGCATATGTGCCTGTATTGTACCTAATATGGAAATATTGTAAACCAATTTTTTTTTTAAACCGTAACCATGGAGTTTCTTGCTAGTTCTTCTCCATAGGAAACTACCAATTGGAACCTTGCACTAGCATCTGATGTTTTATAAGTGTTTTATGTAGGCCTATGTGAAATAAAAACATTTTTGATTTGATTTGAGTGTGCTAAATTGACACCAACACGTCGATTTAGTTAACCCCAACAGCATTTGTCAAATCGCGAGTTTACGCGAATTTGGGCAATAATATAATGATTAGATACCCAAAAACTTTACCTATATTATACAGTAAAATAAGAGCCTTGTATGTTCAGTGATTGCAATTATACGTATGCGATTAGCACAGGTAGCTGACCGACTGACTGTCGTACTGTACGTCGCGAATTTGATTCCCGCAGAGAACAAATATTTGCATGGCCATGGTCGATCTTCAAGGTTAAGCAACGCTTGCCTAGGTTGGTCTGTGGATGGGTGACCATCTTAACATAACGAGTTTCCTCCGTGCCTCGGAAAGCACGTTAAGCCGTTGGTCCCGGCTGTCATTTGGAGATCTTTGGCAGTCGTTACGGATAGTCAGAAGCCAGTAAATCTGACTCCAGTCTTGCCATGAAGTACCGTGCTACCCCAGTTAATGGGTTGTGGAGGTCTGGTAGGCAGCCGCTCCTCGTAAAATACTGGTACATGGTACATGGACATGACACTTATTCTGGTTCCAGTCGCTTTGAGATAAAATATTTCAGAGCGTATTTTATATTGTTACGAATATGAGTCTATTGAACATCATTGTAATTAACAATTTTTATTACCTATCCAAAAAAAATATAATTGTTTCTAGTCTGTAAGCTTCCTTTAAAAATAAATAAACAAATGAATCTATGTAATAGTTGATTTCTTATCCGCGACTTCTGAGTTGGTCCCACAGTAAGAGTTGTATTAAAAAGTAATAATTTGAATGCCTACTACGAGAACCCAATCTTTTCTACTAATGATATGCAAGGTAAGGTATGATGGTAGGTGGGGATGTGATGGGTAGGCGTGTGTTAGGGCTTTCAAACTCGGATAGTTATCAACTCCGTAGCTAGTTACGATGTTGAGCAATCAAATCCGGAACTCCAAAGTTGGCTCCGGAGTTGACAGTTCTTTTAGAAATTAATAAAAAGGCCCTTTATTTTAATCAATACAATTTTATTTGCAAAGGAATCAGTGTTTTTGTTTAAAAATTTACTGTCTGACGGACAGAAGTTATAATAGACAACTAAAACGCATTCAAAAATATTAAAACAATCCACAGTCATACAAAAATAAACATTTGTTTAGCAAGTAACAATATAATAATAGAGTAATACCTAATCATGAACTTAAAGGTACCTATAAAATCTACTTTTTTTGAGACCGAAATTCTTAAGGGCGCTATTACAATTTTTCTTAAATTTGAGCGTTTTGACAGAAATGCCAGTACAACACAAAAGAACTGGCATCATCTTATAGTAATTTTGACATTTCCTGTGTCAATTTAGTCTCAGGGTATAAAAAACAGACGATAGGTAAATTAAACGACGGGCGGCAGCAGTCGCGCTCGATTTTTGCATTGCATACAAAAATTATTTAAAAATATTATTTAACTTTTAAATAGCCCAATTTATTTTTTTCAAGATATATAGAAATACCATCTTAGTTGGTTAATTTTTTTTTATTTGAGTTTGGATTATAATTTCGTAGATAAAAATTGTAGTTTCGTACGGAAAACTGTCAGTCAATCTTGGTTTTACAGAATTATTTTTGGTGTATTACTGTATGAATAGTAATAAAGTGGTTTCAGCACTCCAATGTAGAAGATACAGTTGTATCATAGACATTTTTGTAAATGATTAAACTTTAATATCTTCGGTGTACCAAGGCGTCAAAAGATACCCAAAAGCAACATTTTATAAAACATCCTTTGCGGAGACAAGGATTTTACTGATGTAGGTAAACAAATTCAAATATTTATTTAAAGCACTCCCAAGATAAGTTATCAAACCTTCTTATCCATATTATTGTTTTTTTTTTATGGCTATATCTAAAGCATCGTCACACGTCAAAAATTGGATAAAACGCTGAAATTCATCAAAAATTGCGACAGCCCTCTTAATAATACGTTTTGAGAAACGATAACGCATTTAAAGATGAGTGAAAAAGCGAACTTTTAACTACCGAATAATACCTACCGAAGTGTTGTGCTAAGGACTTAAGAAAGAATCAAACAACGAGTTACGTATGCTTAAGAATTAAGATGCGTTTTTTTTTGTTTACATGATTTTTAAAAACCGGTTTCAACTCCGGTTTTCTATTTCAACTCCGGATTTAAAAAATGCTTAAAATCGCTCCGAAAGCGTAGCGTATGTTGTAGGTAGGTTTGTGGTAGGTAGGAATGTGTGCGAGGAAAAAAGAGTCATTTACACATTCTCGCACTGCTTAGCTACACACCGTTGCACAACTTCGTAATGCACCCTCACGCCATCTTACAGCAACCTTCGAATCTTTAATGGAAAAGCAACCTTACAAAGGGACTTGATAGTAGAATCAAACTGGCAGTTATAACTCAAATATTTATTGTTAAACACATTTATTCAACGTGTTATTATATTTAAATTCACTGTATAATTGGTACACCACCTATAGCAGCTTCTTCTATACCACAGTGATTTTCTCCACGTAGTATCTTGAAGTAACCCTCATCACCCCAGTGAGCGTTCCAAGAGTTCGCAATGAGCCAATACTTCGTATCATTTTCCACACCCCAACCTAACACCTTCACAGCGTGGCCACTGAGCTTGGAACCCCTCTTATGTTTGTATACTCCTTCTTTATAAGTTAAAAAATCTTCATACACATCAAAGGCAACTTCAAGTGGTCCATTTTCAAATAGCTCAGCTTTAATATCTTCTTCCTTGTCCAGAATATAGTATTCTTTACCGTGACGCTTTTCTTCATAGTAATCCATGCAATCAGCCAGACAGGAATTTAAACATTTCGGGGTTTCTACAATTTTATCACAAGGCGGTAAATTACCAGACGTATGATGTTCGCAAGGAGCTACCTCGTATGGTCTACAGCCTTGACTTGAGTTATAAATCCCTCCTGATACGATACCTTCGTCTACCCAGTAAAGCCAAGCCATCGGCGGTAAATCGCCGTGACAACCATCACCAAAAATTGCACCACAGCTTACCACATCCTGAGCAGAGAAATGGAAGTTTTCCGTTCCGTTTGAGTATATACAGTACCGGTCGGTCATCGCTGCTACAGCGGCGACCGCCCAGCAACTGCCGCAGGCGCCTTGGTCTCTTATTTCGTTCAGGGAGGGACAGTTCGGCCATTTGTCTCTTGCGTCGAAGCTCTCTGGAAGACTTGCGATCAGCTCAGGGTCATGTTCCTTCTTTGGATGTTTCGCTAGTAAGTCGTCGTCTTTTAAGGCACCCATTAGATTCTTGATATATGAAAGCGGTGTATTTTCATGAAAGTTTCTGCCAGCAGTCCAAGAGTTTTGCTCAGAATTTATTAAATTAATAAATTCATTTGACAGCGGGTTGAGTTTTTCGGCCACGACGACTGCCAATGCGTACAGTAAAATTACACATATTACAACTGAGTTCATTTCGCTGAAGGGAGTTGAATGTATACGCGGCACTTGAGTGACAATAATTTATAGGTCGCTGTGTGGCATTATCGCATTAAATATGTTTAACTACCGCAAAAGTAAATTGCTGAAACTGTAAATATTTCTAACACATTTTAACTCATAGTGAATGCCATAAAAAGGAAATTTATTAACGTGACTATCTCTAAGCCTGAGTGGAAAACCATCAAAATAGTTAGTTATCAAACCATTTTATCAATAAATATACAAAAATAGAATACTAACTGTGAAAAGAAAATTGAAATGACGGTAACAGTTCCTTGTGGTATTGATGCGTTTACGGGTATGTTTTGGGATCGAGTTAATTTGATTTCTCTTGTCTTGTTACTGCAAAATTCACTTTCTACGACTTGCTCTCTATTTTTCAGGTACGAGGTGAACCAGTCATGACTTTTTCCGCGGATTCCAATATTATAGAGCTTACTTAGTAATATGTCAAATTGAACTTTGTCATACGCTTTCGTCATATCCAATACCAATCCTACTGCATACTTTTTATTATTTATTATGTTAAGGGCTTTTTGTGTATATTTGTAAACAGCTAAAGTGGTTGATCAGTTTTTACGAAAACCATTTTGACTGTCGTTGAATATGTTATATTTTTCACAAAATGCATAAACGCGGTCGCACATAGCTTTCTCAAATATTTTCGAGGCTGTTGGCAACAGAGCAATTGGACGATAGTTATTGGGGTCGGTTTTTTAATTTTTCTTATGAATCGGTTTTATAAAAGCTTTTTTTTAATAAATCGGGGAAAACGCCTTCTTCGAAATATTTAGATTTTATTATTCTATTTACCTCATAGGGATCTACTGGGCTAAGATATAATGTATTTTGGTTAGCTGAATGTACCGGTAGTCCTTTTGGTTTATTGCCGGCAGGTCTTGAGCTATCCTCACCTATAGAAGCAAAGACGGATTAGTAGTTAGACTGTTATCTATTTGTAGGGTTATATTGCTTTTTTCACTTTTTTTATCTTGTTTGTGCGTTCATTGATAATTCCCCACATTGTTTTAACTTTATTTTTAGATTGCATTATTTTATTTTTGTAGTGAAGTTTTTTTGCAATTCTGACAGTATTTTTTAATATTTTTTCTTATTTTTTTAATGTTTTGTTAATATTGGATTATTTGTTTTTAATGTCAATGTTTTTAATAGTAAGGGCCTGTTTCACAATGTCCGAGTAGGCACTACTCACTGAATAAATTCAAAAATGTGACAGAATTTGTATGAAATTATCTGCCAAGTAAGATACTCGAAACTTAATCATAGGTGGTGAAATAGGCTCTTAGTCTTTTATTTATGCAAGATTTTTCATTCCAGTAGTGAGCCAATAGGTATTTTTTGTTTTGTTCTTAATTTAAATTTACGTAGTGGTATACATTTGTTTAGTGTAGTTATAAGTATGTCATTAAATTTATTGTAATTCACGTTAATATCGCTGTCAGATGTAAGAATATCATTCCAATTAAGTTTTTGTATTTTTTCTTTGAATTTAAGTATATTTGTATCATTATACAGTCTTTTCATAGTGTACCAATACATTTTTTCTGATTTGTCGGGTATGTTTCAATGTAAAATTGTGCTATGGTGGTCTGAAAAACCCAATTCTTCTGTAGTTGTGTACATAACTTTGTAGTTAAAGTTAGTAAATATTAGATCTAGACACGTCGCAGTATTAGATGTTATACGTGTAGGGCCTTTTACATGTTGATTAATTTATATTCGCGCATTACGTTTAATAATTGAGTAGTTTTCAAATTATCCGATAAAATATTAATGTTCAAATCGCCTCCTATTATTATGTTTGATTTGCAGTATTTATTGTTTATATATTTTAATATCTTTTTTAATTGCTGATAAAATACTTCCTCCTCTCTTCTATTCTAGTACATTGTTACAATCAATAAATTTTGTTTTGGTAGTTCAGTGGCGCATAGTTCTATTACATATTCAATAGACATTTCAGAAATATCGTTTCTATGTATACTTTCAATCTGTTCTTGTAGAAGTATACATACACCGCCACCTGCTTTCATCATCATCATCATCATCTCAACCGAAAGACGTCCACTGTTGGACATAGGCCTCTCCCAAGCGTCGCCACAGCGACTGGTCCTGTGCGTCTCGCATCCATCGAATTCCCGCGACCCTCGCCAGGTCGTCGGTCCACCTTGTGGGAGGCCTTCCAACGCTGCGTCTTTCGGTACGTGGCCGCCACTCTAGAACCTTCCGGTCCTTCCTACCTGTACTGATTTACATGAAATAAATTCTATTGACCTTTCTTGACTTTTGATACACTACCCCGTGTCCCTCTAAATCTCATCTCTCACCTTCCGACATGAGTGACTCCACCGGCAAAGCCCTCAAGATCATCGAGACGCACGAGCCCCACCACGACGACTACATGGCAACACACTCGGTGGGGGTTCCTTCGGACCTGTACCTAAACAGCTTAGAGCGTTTTCAAATTATCCGATCCGATATCGGTGTCGGACACCGATACGATATCGGGGCAAGTAAAATGTATGAAATATGTACGTGTACCTGTCTTTCATATTGTCCGGCCCGATATCGGATATCGGAGCACGGCATTTCATACATTTTACTTACCCTCTTATTATAACTATAAATACCTCATCTTTAACAAATTAATAAAACAGGTTTTCGTTTACTTTATTGTAATTAAATTATTATGTACCAATATAACTTTCAGTAGCAAAACACCAATACCTAACATGTGTATTCATCAGCGCACCTTATCGAGGAAGAATTCATATAAACCAGTAAATAATTAGCATATTATTATTTGCTTAAACACAACAAACATAGTTTCAGTACTTAGTTAATATTGTCCATAAAAATATAATACATACTCGTATTAATATGTTCTATATTTTAAATTGTTCCAGAAGTGATAAATGTGAAGTAATCGAGAGGTATTCTCTAAACACAAAAATAGTATAAGTAAAATCGTAACTTTTTTTATGGAAAGGCTCGCGCTTGGCCGCAATGTCTTAGAATATCTCTTACCTGATGGTAAGCAATGACGTGGTCAACGATCGAGTTGGCATGCCTAGAAGTAATCCACTCAATCTTCACTTAAAAACCCTAGGTTGGCGTTGTAGCTATCAGGAAAAAAGACTCAGGGAATTCTACTTCATAGCTATACGCACAATGAGTGTATTTCTAAAACGTTTTATGCGTATGGGTTGGACTCATCTGATTTCAAAAACCCTCTTCTAGGGCCAATATTTTTTTTACATCGGGTGCGAAAACAAAATTTCCTCGTTAAATACAATATCTTGAAAGCATTGCAGGATACAAAACTTTTCGATCAAGAATTCATTGGAGCCATTTTTCAAGTTCTGTAATAAATTCTGTTGTTGAGCTACAGTTGAGTGACATTAATGCTTCATGAACAACCATCGATATCATTTGACGCTTAGACAGTAAAATATCAATTAGTCGAAGAAATAACGAGATATTGGAATTTTGTAATTGAACACGAATTGAGATGAAAAACTGTACGAAAATAAATAACAAAGTGGACAGTTACGATGAACGCTAAATATCAAATTTTCATCATTGAGAATAGTAGTCAATTTTGCATTATTTACTTCACCTACAATGAAAGGGATTTACTTATCTTTCTGGGATAGAACCAAATAAAAAGCTTATAAAAAGACACGGTCGTTCAATTTCCGCACGAAACAAATATTTGTGTGGCCTACAGCTAGTTGTTCTAGGTCTGGATATCTTGTGCCTGTGAGTTTGCATGTGAACGTTCCCATGTTACAGGAGTCATTCCTGGTGTAGGACAACATTTAAAAAATATGTACAT
Source organism: Mythimna separata (assembly GCA_030763345.1). Lineage (NCBI taxonomy): Eukaryota > Metazoa > Arthropoda > Insecta > Lepidoptera > Noctuidae > Mythimna > Mythimna separata. The sequence continues at coordinate 10,095,024 of CM061172.1, read as the reverse complement.
AAACATATATTTTAACTGGCAAGAATAAAGAATTAGCCCAAAGAACTCCTCAATAACATATCTGTCCGTTAAGTTACAAGACCAAGAGTCTCAACAGGGACGAGAGTTCCTTAAATACCCTTGTGTTGTGAAATTCTTGACGAACAAAGCATGTACGAGGGCGGGATGAAAACTTGGCCTGACAATGAAAGACTACCACTTAAAAAGTCATTTTATTTTTCTACATAATCTCTCTTAACTTCAATACTCTAGTGTTTCTCCAACGTCACGTTTTTTTCTAGAAGTACATGTCTAGAAGGCTGTGAAAATAGTCATCTACGGCCCCCTCAACTTTTTCATTCAATGTGAACGTTTGCCAGAAAGAAATTCCTTTAAGTTTTGAAACAGATAGAAGTCTTACTGCCAATTTCTTCACCAAACGTAACAACCAAAGTAACAGCCAAAGTAACGTCATAAAGTAATAATAACGGTTAAATTCGTTTCTTCACAATTTTAACTGTTAGTTTTGTCCTTAACTTTAACTGCTCATTGAAAGGCTGTTAAATCCAAAGTCACTGTCATTTTGACAAAATTGTATAGGTTTCACTGCGTTTATCCCTTCATTTTATTTTAGTCGACTTTTAATTTAGCTGTCACTTGGATGACAACATTGACAAGTTGACATTTGCTATTGACAACAGTAATGGTCAAGGAAAAGTTATTACTTTTTTAACACAGTTGCTCGTAAAGCTGATGTAATTCCACCGGTTTTAAATATGTAAAGCGGGTCATAAAAAACGCGTGTGTTATACCAAAGCAAATAGTTAAGTTATAGTCCATACAAATTCCATAACAGCATTATTTGCCATTTCGCGCGCGGCGATTAGTTCGAAATTTGAATAGCCTCATCATTTTATCATTTGTCATATTTTATCATTTCTTGTAATTTTTTGTCATTTTTTGTCACTTTTTGTCACCTTTGTCACTTTTTGTCACTTTTTATCATTTTTTGTCACTTTTTGTCACCTTTGGCACTTTTTGTCACTTTTGTCATTTCTTGTCACTTTTTGTCATTTCTTGTCACTTTTTGTCGCTTTTTGTCACTTTTTGTTATTTTTTGTCATTTTTTGGCATTTGTGGCCTTATTTGTCATTTTTTGTCATTTCTGTCACTTTTTGTAATTTTTTGTCACTTTTACTCATTTTTTGTCAATTTTTGTTATTTTTTGTGATTTGTTGTGATTTTCTGACATTTTTTGTCATTTTTTGTTACTTTTTGTCATTTTTTGTGATATTTGTAATTTTTTGTCAGTTTTTGTGATTATTTGTGGTTTTCAGTCATTTTTTGTGATATTCGTAATTTTTTGTCACTTTTTCTCATTTTTTGTCACTTTTTGTCTTTTTTTGTCATTTTTTGTGATTCATTGCCATTTCAGTCATTTTTGTCACTTTTTGTGATTTTTTGTAATTTTTTGTGATTCTTTGTCATTTTTTGTCATGTTTTGTCATTTTTGTCATGTTTTGTCATTTTTTGTCATGTTTTGTCACTTTTTGTAATTTATTGTCATTACAGTCATTTTTTGTCACTTTTTGTCATTTTTTGTTACTTTTTGTCATTTTTGTCATTTTCTGTCATTTTCTGTCATTTTTTGTCACTTTTTGTCAATTTTTGTCATTTTTTGTCACTCTTTGTCATTTCAGTCATTTGTAGTCATTTTCGTAATTTTTTGTAATTTTGTCATTTTACCAAACAATATTTGCGTTCGATTTCTTTGGCGCCAAACACTAAGATGTTAAATGTTTTTTTTTCTGTTTCCTCGCAAATGTGTTAAAAAACGTCGTACGATATACGTGCGTATTGGTTATAACATGCTCGGCTCAGTTACGCCCTCGCCTACGGCTCGGGCTGAAATTCCGCCTCGCATGTTATAACCATCATTACGCACTAATATCGTAATGTACTATAGTTTTAGTTTTTTTGAAGAAATTGGCCGTTAAGGTGTCAAATCAGGAGAATATGGAGATTTTCCGAGCAAATTGATAGTCATTTAGCATTTAAAAATTTGGAAGGTGCTGGAGTCCGATGTATGCAAAACGTTCAGGACCGGTCGTTATTGCGACGACTTTGTAACACAAGTATGTATGTCCAGAAATGGACTTCTTTTGACTGAAATTACCTATGTATGTGTATAAATGCGTATTTTATACTTTTTGTCTGTTTTCGCTGAACTGATTTTTCAACGTGACAGATAATAGCTGATATTAAAAGTTCTAAGTTACTTTTAGACTACTTTTAACCTATCCTATACCCGCGAAACGAGACACAATAGTAAAACAATAAAAGCGCGGTCTCGTGCGACTGGTCGGGGATTCATGAATTAATTTTCACGCGGGAACGGGATCTGTATCTAAGGAATACGTCTTCGAAACAGTTAAACAAAATTTACTTTTATTAAGATATAGCTAATGTTGTAATGAGTAATTTAGGATACCTTTATTTCCTCTTGGGAACTGAACTTCATTCCCGGGGATCTTAATTTTGGCAGGAGGGCACTAAAAAATTGTAAAAAAATTACACGTGCCCCGAAAATAGAAAGAAATGTTGTTAAACTCTACGCGAAAGAATTTGCGGGTAACAGCTAGTGTTAAATAAAACAAGAATGTTCAAATTTTAAAGATAATGCTTTCTACGAACAAGTATTTGTAGTATGTAGTTGTAAAATTTCTGCATACTGCAGTACTAAAATCCCACAAAACACTGCACAGCTATAAATTATCGCTTCCGATGTCACACAAGCACTCCAAATTAAAGTTCATTCAGAGAGACGCAGGTCCCGAGGGCCGCTGTACACAATGATCACATCGCGGGAGTTTCTTGTAGTTTGGTTGTGCACAATGACAGCCGTCGTAACTGAAAACCTCCACCCGCTGTCCGATGAATTTATTAATTTGATAAATACCCAACAAAACTCTTGGAGAGCCGGTAGAAACTTCCACGAACATACACCGCTTTCATACATCAAGAACCTAATGGGTGCCTGGGAAGACGAAAACTTTTGGCAATATCCAAAGGTGGAACATGACGCCGAGCTGATTGCAAGTCTTCCAGAGAGCTTCGACGCAAGAGACAAATGGCCGAACTGTCCCTCCCTGAACGAAATAAGAGACCAAGGCTCCTGCGGCAGTTGCTGGGCGTTCGGCGCTGTAGCAGCGATGACCGACCGATACTGTATATACTCAAACGGAACGAAAAACTTCCATTTCTCTGCCCAGGACCTTACAAGCTGTTGTTCGCATTGCGGTGCAGGTTGCTACGGAGGTCTACCTTGGCAAGCTTGGGTGTACTGGAGGGACACGGGTATTGTGTCGGGAGGTGACTATAACTCCAGCCAAGGATGTAGACCGTACGAGGTCATGAGACTGGTAAATATCCGCCTTGTGACAATATAGTTCCTACTCCGAAATGCGTAAAGTTCTGTGATTCGAGCTACAACTCTGATTATGATAAAGACAAGCGTCGAGGCAAGAGCATATATACAATATCTTCAGATGAAGAACAGATTAAAGCTGAACTGTTTAAGAATGGACCCGTAGAGGTTTCATTCGTAGTATACGAAGATTTTCTTGATTATAAAAAGGAGGTGTACAAACACACAGTGGGTTCCCAGATTGGTAAACACGCTGTGAAGATGTTAGGTTGGGGTGTAGAAAATGGTCAGAAGTACTGGCTCATCGCGAACTCTTGGAACCCTGACTGGGGTGACAAGGGATACTTCAAAATACTTCGTGGAGAAAACCACTGCAATATAGAAAGCAAAGTTATAGCCGGTGAACCGCTTATTAAGTAAATAAATCCTTTGTTTCTAAAATTCTCTGCTCTAAAAAAACTTATAAAATGTCTACTTTGTTTTATTTCAATTTTTCGCATATTAATGTCTTTTTAGATACTTTCACCTACTATCAAAGTACTGTAGCGAAATCTAAGACGTCACATTAGAACTAATTCAGCATCGCACAATTAAATTTGATCTATCGTGCAGTTGCTCATCAAACATAACACCCATCTGCTCGAAGGATCCTCCTTTTTCAACGGAAGTATGTGGGAACACATACCTCCAAAGCACCATCACCTACTGGGTCGTAGATGACTGATAGGCTCCTTATTAAATACTAGTATTCATCCGTATCCGGTTACACTGGAAGCCGTTGAGAAAAATGCTATTGAGTTGATGACTATCAAAGTAACAAAGATTCTACGGTTAATGACTATGTCGAAGACACGCTTGTTTGGCAATGACCGTTTCTGCACATGACCCCTGATAACGCATTAACTGTATTATTGTGTAAACGTGTCTATTAACTACTCCATGTTTGTTTTATTTTATAAATTTACTATTTAAGTAATTTGCAATATTTTATATTATTTAGATCTCAAACACCTTAAAAGTCGTAATTTATTTTTGTTAACATCTCATTTGTTGCTAGGTTTGATTATTATTATTTTTTTCTTATATTTATACATATAACCTGTCTCTTATAGAACACTGTAGACTACGGATTTTAATTACTACCTATTTCATCCCAGTTTTTGACTAATTACCTATACTTTTTTTATTGTGTTTTTGGTTACAAAATTGACTGATCTACTTTGTCATCGCATATGTGCCTGTATTGTACCTAATATGGAAATATTGTAAATATATTTTTTTTTTTTGAAAACCGTAACCATGGAGTTTCTTGCTAGTTCTTCTCCATAGGAAACTACCAATTGGAACCAAACAATAGCTTCTGAGTTTTATAAGGCCTATGTAAAATAAAAACATTTTTGATTTGATTTGACTATATACTAAATTGACACCAACACGTCCCTTCAGTTAACCCCAACAGGATCTATTCAAATCGCCAGTTTACGCGAATTTGGGCATAAGTATATTGATTGGATACCCAAAAACTTTACCTATATTATACAGTAAAATAAAAGCCTTGTATGTTCAGTGATTGCAATTATATTTATGCGATTAGCGCTATTATATTATATTATCTGTAGATTAGCACAGTAGGTGACTGATTTGCAGTCGTACTGTATTTCGCGAGTTTGATTCCCGCAGAGAACAAATATTTGCATGGCCTACAGACACTTATTCTGGGTCCAGTCGCTTTGAGATAAAATATTTCAGAGCGTATTTTATATTGTTATGAATATGAGTCTATTCATATTCGTAACAATATAAAATAATATTGAACATCATTGTAATTAGCAATTTTTATTACCTATCTAGCTTCCTTTAAAAATAAATAAACAAATACATCTATGTAATAGTTGATTTCTTATCCGCGACTAATAATTTGAATGCCTACTACGAGAACCCAATCTTTTCTACTAATGATATGCAAGGTAAGGTATGATGGTAGGTGGGGATGTGATGTGTAGGCGTGTGTTGTAGGTACGTGTGTGGTAGGTAGGAATGTGTGCGAGGAAAAAAGAGTCACATTCTCGCACTGCTTAGCTACACACCGTTGCACAACTTCGTAATGCACCCTCACGCCTTCTCACAGCAACCTTCGAATCTTTAATGGAAAAGCAACCTTGCAAAGGACTTGATAGTAGAATCAAACTGGCAGTTATAACTCAAATATTAATTGTTAAACACATTTATTCATACGCATTATTATATTTAAATTCACTTTATAATTGGTACACCACCTATAGCAGCTTCTTCTATACCACAGTGATTTTCTCCACGTAGTATCTTGAAGTAACCCTCATCACCCCAGTGAGCGTTCCAAGAGTTCGCAATGAGCCAATACTTCGTATCATTTTCCACACCCCAACCTAACACCTTCACAGCGTGGCCACTGAGCTTGGAACCCCTCTTATGTTTGTATACTCCTTCTTTATAAGTTAAAAAATCTTCATACACATCAAAGGCAACTTCAAGTGGTCCATTTTCAAATAGCTCAGCTTTAATATCTTCTTCCTTGTCCAGAATATAGTATTCTTTACCGTGACGCTTTTCTTCATGGTAATCCATGCAATCAGCCAGACAGGAATTTAAACATTTCGGGGTTTCTACAATTTTATCACAAGGCGGTAAATTACCAGACGTATGATGTTCGCAAGGAGCTACCTCGTATGGTCTACAGCCTTGACTTGAGTTATAAATCCCTCCTGATACGATACCTTCGTCTACCCAGTAAACCCAAGCCATCGGCGGTAAATCGCCGTGACAACCATCACCAAAAATTGCACCACAGCTTACCACATCCTGAGCAGAGAAATGGAAGTTTTCCGTTCCGTTTGAGTATATACAGTACCGGTCGGTCATCGCTGCTACAGCGGCGACCGCCCAGCAACTGCCGCAGGCGCCTTGGTCTCTTATTTCGTTCAGGGAGGGACAGTTCGGCCATTTGTCTCTTGCGTCGAAGCTCTCTGGAAGACTTGCGATCAGCTCAGGGTCATGTTCCTTCTTTGGATGTTTCGCTAGTAAGTCGTCGTCTTTTAAGGCACCCATTAGATTCTTGATATATGAAAGCGGTGTATTTTTATGAAAGTTTCTGCCAGCAGTCCAAGAGTTTTGCTCAGAATTTATTAAATTAATAAATTCATTTGACAGCGGGTTGAGTTTTTCGGCCACGACGACTGCCAATGCGTACAGTAAAATTACACATATTACAACTGAGTTCATTTCGCTGAAGGGAGTTGAATGTATACGCGGCACTTGAGTGACAATAATTTATAGGTCGCTGTGTGGCATTATCGCATTAAATATGTTTAACTACCGCAAAAGTAAATTGCTGAAACTGTAAATATTTCTAACACATTTTAACTCATAGTGAATGCCATAAAAAGGAAATTTATTAACGTGACTATCTCTAAGCCTGAGTGGAAAACCATCAAAATAGTTAGTTATCAAACCATTTTATCAATAAATATACAAAAATAGAATACTAACTGTGAAAAGAAAATTGAAATGACTGTAACAGTTCCTTGTGGTATTGATGCGTTTACGGGTATGTTTTGGGATCGAGTTAATTTGATTTCTCTTGTCTTGTTATTGCAAAATTCACTTTCTACGACTTGCTCTCTATTTTTCAGGTACGAGGTGAACCAGTCATGACTTTTTCCGCGGATTCCAATATTATAGAGCTTACTTAGTAATATGTCAAATTGAACTTTGTCATACGCTTTCGTCATATCCAATACCAATCCTACTGCATACTTTTTATTATTTATTATGTTAAGGGCTTTTTGTGTATATTTGTAAACAGCTAAAGTGGTTGATCAGTTTTTACGAAAACCATTTTGACTGTCGTTGAATATGTTATATTTTTCACAAAATGCATAAACGCGGTCGCACATAGCTTTCTCAAATATTTTCGAGGCTGTTGGCAACAGAGCAATTGGACGATAGTTATTGGGGTCGGTTTTTTAATTTTTCTTATGAATCGGTTTTATAAAAGCTTTTTTTTAATAAATCGGGGAAAACGCCTTCTTCGAAATATTTAGATTTTATTATTCTATTTACCTCATAGGGATCTACTGGGCTAAGATATAATGTATTTTGGTTAGCTGAATGTACCGGTAGTCCTTTTGGTTTATTGCCGGCAGGTCTTGAGCTATCCTCACCTATAGAAGCAAAGAAGCGATTGAACGTGTTAGCTACATCTTCAGGATTAGTAGTTAGACCGTTAACTATTTGTAGGGTTATATTGCTTTTTTCACTTTTTTTATCTTGTTTGTGCGTTCATTGATAATTCCCCACATTGTTTTAACTTTATTTTTAGATTGCATCATTTTATTTTTGTAGTGAAGTTTTTTTGCAATTCTGACAGTATTTTTTAATATTTTTTCTTATTTTTTGTAATGTTTTGTTAATATTGGATTATTTGTTTTTAATGTCAATGTTTTTAATAGTTAGGGCCTGTTTCACAATGTCCGAGTAAGCACTACTCACTGAATAAATTCAAAAATTTGACAGAATTTGTATGTAATTATCTGCCAAGTAAGATACTCGAAACTTAATCATAGGTGGTGAAACAGGCCCTTAGTCTTTTATTTATGCAAGAATTTTCATTTCAGTAGTGAGCCAATATTTTTTGTTTTGTTCTTAATTTAAATTTACGTAGTGGTATACATTTGTCATTAAATTTATTGTAATTCACGTTAATATCGCTGTCAGATGTAAGAATATCATTCCAATTAAGTTTTTGTATTTTTTCTTTGAATTTAAGTATATTTGTATCATTATACAGTCTTTTCATATAAATTGCAGCCGCTCCTCGTAAAATACTGGTATTCAGCTAAATCCGGCTTGACTGGAAGCCGACCCCAATATAGTTGGGAAAAGGCTAGGCAGATGATGATGATGATGATACAGTCCTTTCATAGTGTACCAATACATTTTTTCTGATTTGTCGGGTATGTTTCAATGTAAAATTGTGCTATGGTGGTCTGAAAAACCCAATTCTTCTGTAGTTGTGTGCATATCTTTGTAGTTAAAGTTAGTATCTAAATATTAGATCTAGACACGTCGCAGTATTAGATGTTATACGTGTAGGGCCTTTTACATGTTGATTAATTTATATTCGCGCATTACGTGTAAAAATTGAGTAGTTTTCAAATTATCCGATAAAATATTAATGTTCAAATCGCCTCCTATTATTATGTTTGATTTGCAGTATTTATTATTTATATATTTTAATAATAAAAATAGATGGTTAGTAACTGTCAGAAACTTATAAACTATGTTAGTAAGACATATCCTATTTTTAATAGACAATATGTCATGTGTCATTAAATAACCCGCCCCTGATCGTTCCCGGTGCAAAGGTGCCCATAACACTCGCCGCATTGCCTCGCTGAATAGCAATGGCCATCCTTTGCACCAAGAACGACCTAGACCGGGAGTCACCCGTCGCCTCTCCAAGCCTACGGCCCAAATCACCCACAAAACATTTCGCCTCCGAACTCCAACTGCCCAGGGTCTCCACAGCAACCGGTACAAAATTGTAAAGCTTCACCAATGAAGCGTACTTGAGCCTTTTTTTAGAGCAGGCGTCTTCTGCAGCGGCAGAGGCAGTGTGCATGATGCGACTCAGGTGACTGGCGGCGACAGTGCTGACGCAAGTTGCGTCCCAGATTAGGCACTTCCCGTTTTTCCATGGCACTAGAGTCAGCCCATCCGGCCTCTTACCATCGGACCTGCTAAGACCTGGAGGCTCAAGCACACAGGGGACGTTTGCCGATATAAGAGCTCTACGGACAATGTCGTTCAGAGCATGGTGACGCGGGAACCTCCCTATGCATCGCCGACAGCTCAGTGCGTGATGGCCGTCGGCCTCCACCATAGAACCGCAAGTGCATATGTGTGGTTCGCACACCTTACATCCCAGGCGAAGAGCCACCGCCACCCGCAAAGAGTCATCGTCGAGTAGAGTGCCCAGGTGAGGCGAAGGAATCGCCTGTAACCACGCCCCGGACTCAGATTGCGACACTGCTCGTAGTCTGGCTCTATCGACTCCCATCGCACCCTGTAACAACTGCTCTTGGAGCAGCTTCACCCCCACATCATCCCACGCCCGCTGAACATCCCTTGATTGGGGGATTGTCGCACCCGAGTTGAGGGTCGACCAAGCTGACACAGCATCCGATACAAAAGGTATGCCTCCCCCGTCACCATTAGCATTGAGTAATACAGTGACTAGGTTGGCAACCCCATGCGCAGACGCCAAGAAAGCCGGCAAACCCACATCCCGTGCGCACCGCACCCCGAGACCACCGCATCTGATAGGCAGAGCCGCCTGTCTCCACTGGGGCCCATCTAGGGAGACATTGAGCACTGACTCCACCACCAATTTTAAGGCGTTGTCAAATGAGGAAACTTCCTCTGGACAGAGCCAAGTAAGGGTGGTCCGCAACAGATACGTGATCTTTGGGAGGGCGAAGCACATGCGCAACAAGACAATCGAATATTTTAATATCTTTTTTAATCTCTGATAAAATACTTCCTCCTCTCTTCTATTACAGTACATTGTTACAATCAATAAATTTTGTTTTGGTAATTCAGTGGCGCATAGTTCTATTACATATTCAATAGACATTTCAGAAATATCGTTTCTATGTATACTTTCAATCTGTTCTTGTAGAAGAATACATACACTGCCACCTGCTTTCATCATCATCATGATCTCAACCGAAAGACGTCCACTGCTGGACATAGGCCTCCCGCAAGCGTCGCCACAGCGACTGGTCCTGTGCGTCTCGCATTCATCGAATTCCTCCGACCCTCGCCAGGTCGTCGGTCCACCTTGTGGGAGGCCTTCCAACGCTGCGTCTTCCGGTACATGGCCGCCACTCCAGAACCTTCCGGTCCTTCTTACCTGTACTGATTTACATGAAATAAATTCTTTCGACCTTTCTTGACTTTTGATACACTGCTTCGTGTCCCTCTACATCTTATCTCTCACTTAAGGCCTTCCGACATGAGTGACTCCACCGGCAAAGCCCTCAAGATCATCGAGACGCACAAGCCCCACCACGACGACTACATGGCAACACACTCGGTGGGGGTTCCTTCGGACCTGGACCTAAACAAAGCTTATTATATTTAGTAATAAGGACCTCGTCTTTAACAAATTAATAGAACAGGTTTTCGTTTACTTTAATGTGATTAAGTTACCATGCCTATATAATGTTTAATAGTAAAACACCGATACCTAATACGTGTATTCATCAGCACATTTACCTTATCAACGAAGAATTCATATAAACAAGTAAATAATGAGCATATTTGCTTAAATACGTAGTTTCAGTACTATTTAACATTGCCGATAAAATTATAAAACATATTAATATGTTCAAATTTTTTAAATTGTTTCAGAAATGATAAAAGTGAAGTATTCGATAGGTATTCTCTAAACACAAAAATAGTGGAAGTAAAATCGTAACTTTTTTTATGGAACGACTTGTGCTTGACCGCAGTCTCATACAATATCTCTTACCTGATGGTGAGCGATGACGTGGTCAGCAATGGAGTTGCCATGCCTAGAAGTAATCCACTCAATCTTGACTTAAAAACCCGAGGTTGGCGTTATAAGTTGTAACTATCAGGAAAAGAGAAAGAAAAAGACTCAGGGAATTCTACTCCATAGCTTTACGGACAATGAGTGTATTTCCAAAACGTTAAATACCTATGGGTTGGACTCATCTGATTTCGAAAACCCTCTCTCGGGTCCTTATTTTTGTACTTTTGAACCTGGGCGAAAACGAAATTTCCTCGTTAGATACAATGTCTTGAAAGCATTGAAGGATAAAAGTTTTCGATCAAGAATTTATTGGAGTCTTACTTTTCCAAGTTCTGTAATAAATGCTGTTGTTGAGGCACTTGAGTGACATTAATGCTTCATAAACAACCATCGATATAATTTAACGCTTAGACAGTAAATTGTCAATTAGTCGAGGGAAAAACGAGATATTGGAATTTTATAATTGAACACGAATTGAGATGAAAAACTGTACGAAAATAAATAACAAAGTGGACAGTTACGATGAACGCTAAATATCAAATTTTCATCATTGAGATAGTAGTTAATTTTGCATTATTTACTTCACCTACAATGAAAGGGATTTACTTATCTTTCTGGGATAGAACCAAATAAAAAGCTTATAAAAAGACACGGTCGTCTGTTCAATTTCCGCACGAAACAAATCGATGGTCCCTACGTAAAGTATCGAATCAAAAAAATAGCAATTTTTTATTATTACTGTTTTGAGCTCTTTTTAAAGGATATTTTTTAATACAACTTCGTTTCCCGATAGTTAGAGACCTAATTTTTATAAAGATTTAATCACCCGTGACAAAATTATGCAAAAAATAAACTTTAAATCGCTCTCTTGCAAAGTAGCGATTTTCACTTTCGATACTTTACCTAGGGACCATCGAAATATTTGTGTGGCCACAGCTAGTTGTTCTAGTTCTGGATATCTTTTGCCTGTGAGTTTGCATGTGAACGTTCCCATGTTACAGGAGTCATTCCTGGTGTAAGACAACATTTAAAAAATATGTATATAAACATATATTTTAACTGGCAAGAATAAAGAATTAGCCCAAAGAACTCCTCAATAACATATCTGTCCAATAAGATACGAGACCAAGAGTCTCAACAGGTACGAGAGTTCCTCAAATACCCTTGTGTTGTGAAATTCTTGACGAACAAAGCATGTACGAGGGCGGGATGAAGATTTCTTGGCCTGACAAAGAAAGACTACCACATAAAAAGTGATTTTATTTTTCTACATAATCTCTCTTAACTTCAATACTCCAGTGTTTCTCCAACGTCACGTTTTTTTCTAGAAGTACATGTCTAGAAGGCTGTGAAAATAGTCATCTGCAGCCCCCTCAACTTTTTCACTCAATGTGAACGCTTCCGAGAAAGAAATTCCTTTAAGTTTTGGAACAGATAGTTTTTTAGTTTTAAGTTTAAAGATGTCAAATCAGGAGACTATGGAGCAAATTGATAGTTATTTAGCATATAAAAACTTGGAAGGTTCTGGAGTTCGATGTATGCGAAACGTATAGGACCGTTCGTGATTGCGACGATTTTGCAACACATGTATGTTCAGAAATTGACGTCTTTTGACTAAAATTACCTATAAAAATGCGTATTTTATACTTTTTGTCTTTCTATCGGTTTGTTCCGGCTAATCTAGAAAACGGCTGAACTGATTTTAAGGGACTTACATCAACGTGACAGATAATAGCTGACGTTAAAAGTTCTAAGTTACTTTTAGACTACTTTTAATTTTCACGTGGGAACGGGCTCTGTATCTAAGGACGTATTCCTTAGATACAGAGATCCTTCTTTGAAACGGTTAAACAAAATTGACTTTTATTGAGATATAGCTAATTTTATAACGAGTAATTTAGTATACCTTTATTTCCTCTAAGGAACGGAACTTCATTCCCGGAGATCTTAACGTTGGGGAGGAAGGCGAAGGCACTGAATAATGTAAGTAAAAAGAATTACGCGTGTCCTGAAAATGGAAAGACATGTTGTTACGTAAACTCTACGCGAAAGAATTTGCGGGTAACAGCTAGTGTGCAATGACACGGGAAGTTCGGGAGGTTCCTGCATCGGATCAAGCAGGACGCCCGGGTGTCGCCACTGTGTGGACCGCCCGGAGGGCACGGTGGAGCACACGGTAGAGGTGTGCCCCGCTTGGACGGAGCACCGCCGTGTCCCTGTGGAGGCTATCGGCGGTGACGACCTCTCGCGCGGGGCCCTGGTTCAGGCCATGGTCCGAAGCGAGGAGGAGTGGCAGGCGCCTACTTCTGCAAAGCAGTAATGCTAGTGAAGGAGGCTGCATAGTAGTGAAGGAGCGCATGAGGGAACGGTCCTCACACCACCGCCGCCGAGATCCCGATGCCGATTTCCGACCACAGTAGGCGCGGTTTCGCGGACGGCGAGCACTGGTAGGTCGCCGTCCAGCAGTCGTCAACACCGTCCCAGTCGTCAACGGCGCGTTCTGTTCCACGCGCGCCTCAAGGAGATGTCAGCAAACTGTAGGGGCCTGGCAGAGCCGAAGCCTCTGGGGAACATGGGTAATCCGAAAGGTGTCACCGTGTCCCCCCAGATCGAAGGCAACGACGGAACGGGGTAGGGGTTTAGTCAGTTAGAGTCTGACACACCCTCCTGCTCCACCCAAGAGTTGGAGAAGTCATACTGATTATTCACCTACCATAAAAAAAAATACTAGTGAGCAATATAATAAAAATGTTCAAATTTCAAAGACAATTTAATGTTTCTACGAACACATCACTAAAAAATACATATTTGAAATACCAACAGTTATTTCAAATATGTATTTTTTAAATTTCTGCATACCGCGATACTAAAATTCCACGAAACGCTGCACCTATAAATGATCGCTTCAGATGTCACACATGCACTCCAAATTAAAGCTCATTCAGAGAGACGCAGGTCCCGAGGGCTGCTGTACACAATGAACACATCGCGTGAGTTTCTTGTAGTTTGGTTGTGCACAATGACAGCCGTCGTAACCGAAAACCTCCACCCGCTGTCCGATGAATTTATTAATTTGATAAATACCCAACAAAACTCTTGGAGAGCCGGTAGAAACTTCCACGAACATACACCGGTTTCATACATCAAGAACCTAATGGGTAGAACCTGGGAAGACGAAAACTTTTGGAAATATCCAAAGGTGGAACATGACGCCGAGCTGATTGCCAGTCTTCCAGAGAGCTTTGACCCAAGAGACAAATGGCCGAACTGTCCCTCCCTGAACGAAATAAGAGACCAAGGCTCCTGCGGCAGTTGCTGGGCGGTCGCCGCTGTAGCAGCGATGACCGACCGCTACTGTATATACTCAAACGGAACACAACATTTCCATTTCTCTGCTCAGGACCTTACGAGCTGTTGTTTGCATTGCGGTTTTGGTTGCAACGAAGGTATACCTTGGCAAGCTTGGGTGTACTGGAGGGACACAGGTATTGTGTCGGGAGGTGACTTTAACTCCAGTCAAGGCTGTAGGCCATACGAGGTCGCTCCCTGCAAACATAATGCGGTTGGCAACTTATCGCCTTGTCTCAATGCAGTTCCAACTCCGGAATGCGTAAAGTTCTGTGATTCGAGCTACAACTATGATTATGATAAAGACAAGCGTCGAGGCAAGAGCATATATGCAATATCTTCAGATGAAGAACAGATTAAAGCTGAACTGTTTAAGAATGGACCCGTAGAGGCTGCCTTTGCAGTATACCAAGACTTTGTTGACTATAAAGGTGGGGTATACCGACACACAATGGGTGCCTATGAAGGTATTCACGATGTAAAGATGTTAGGTTGGGGTGTAGAAAATGGTATGAAATACTGGCTTGTTGCGAATTCATGGAACCCTGACTGGGGTGATAAAGGTTACTTCAAAATACTACGTGGAGAAAACCACTGCGGTATAGAAAGCGGAATTATAGCCGGTGAACCACTTTTAGAGTAAATGTTTGTACCAATATCTAAATAAACGCTCCATTTCAGATTCAAGTTGCTTTCTGATTAATCAATCTTAACTTTCCTATACTCCGATAAGTCATCAACATATTCATAGTTTACGTAGGGTTGATCGTAAGAGACATCAAAACTACGTGATGGACTGATGGTTTATCGCTATTTTCGATGTTTGAAAAAAAATAATACATTGTTTTAATAATCTAAATAAAAATTTTGGTCATGAATCTAATATTTTATTTTAAGCAACATTGCTTTGCAAGAGTTTTATCCGACTTCAAAAAGAAGGAAATCTCGTTTTTTTTCAGTAATATCTTCGCAAATTCCGTCCTTAATATCCCAAGTCTCCTAATACAATAATCTTCGTTCCCTCGGACCTTCTCTTTTGTTTTCGAGGTGAAACCTTCAATAGGCGCCCTGCCCCTGGAGATAATTCCGGCTAGTGTGGGATTTTTACCCAACTACAACCACCCAAACGATTACGTTCAGCACGTAGAAGGGGCGCCGTTACCTCTTAAAGATCCATTCTGGAACCCTCTATGCAACGCATGTTAGGGTACATCCCTGAGGACACTGTGCAATAGTTTCCCCTGAGCCTCACTGTGCACGGCGGTACAAAGCCGCGTACAATGAGCGGCGATACTGTGCCATCGTCTTCCTTGGAATCACTCGATGGGTGAGCAGAGTCCTCACGCTCAGCGCCCGTGGTTCCAAAGTCCCACCTACGTTAGATGATGCAAGCGGGGTTTCGGCGTTTTAGGCAGAGGGTAGGTTGTCTCCGACACCTTCTTCTCGTGGGATCGGCCGTCTAACGGTCCCGCTCGGTCGCCTCCTTCTGGACCATTGCGGTCTCACAGAAGGAGGCAACTTCCTTCCCGTTTTCTGGCTTGCTCCAGCATAGACCTCGCTACTGCTAGTAGAGATAGATCCCGATCCTGGTGACCAGGATTCGTCACTCATTAGCCCACGCTGGACACTCTTCCAGCGTGTGTTGTGCAGAATCCATTCGCCTGGTGCCGCAAATACTATTTAGTTACTCACCGAAGCAACCGTGTCCGGTCAGCGCCTGAATGAGTCTGTAGGAGATGCGCTCCCTTCTTTTCAGTTAGGCTTCGAAGTGCGATGTAACGACGTCGACCACACGCTTGCACGAGAATTGCGGCTGCTGTAGCCGCTCGCGCCACCTTTCGAGCGCCTATCGCTGTTCCTACCGCCTCAGCCTTACTACAAAGCGTCGATAGTGGCGAAGGCGACACTTACACACTGTTCTCCATAGAGATCAGCGCTTTGGAATTTGCAATAAGCATAATTTTTTCGAACCTACTGACCTCACCTTTCAAAAGTACCTGTACTGATTTATATGAAATAAATTCTTTTGACCTTTCTTGACTTTTGATACACTGCTTCGTGTCCCTCTACATCTTATCTCTCACTTAAGGCCTTCCGACATGAGTGACTCCACCGGCAAAGCCCTCAAGATCATCGAGACGCACAAGCCCCACCACGACGACTACATGGCAACACACTCGGTGGGGGTTCCTTCGGACCTGGACCTAAACAAAGCTTATTATATTTAATAATAAGGACCTCGTCTTTAACAAATTAATAGAACAGGTTTTCGTTTACTTTAATGTGATTAAGTTACCATGCCTATATAATGTTTAGTTCATGAATCCCCGACCGGTCCTATGAGACCGCGCTGTTATTGTTTTACTATTGTGTCTCGTGTTGCGGGTATGTGATAGGTTAATAGTAAAGCACCGATACCTAACACGTGTATTCATCAGCACATTTACCTTATCAACGAAGAATTCATATAAACAAGTAAATAATGAGCATATTTTCTTAAATACGTAGTTTCAATAATATTTAACATTGCCGATAAAATTATAAAACATAAATTAATATGTTCAAATTTTTTAAATTGTTTCAGAAATGATAAAAGTGAAGTATTCGAGAGGTATTCTCTAAACACAAAAATAGTGGAAGTAAAATCGTTACTTTTTTTATGGAACGGCTTGTGCTTGACCGCAATCTCATACAATATCTCTTACCTGATGGCGAGCGATGACGTGATCAGCGATGGAGTTGCCATGCCTAGAAGTAATCCACTCAATTTTGACTTAAAAACCCGAGGTTGGCGTTGTAAGTTGTAGCTATCAGGAAAAGAGAAAGAAAAAGACTCAGGGAATTCTACTCCATATCTTTACGAACAATGAGTGTATTTCCAAAACGTTAAATACCTATGGGTTGGACTCATCTGATTTCGAAGACCCTCTCTCGGGTCCTTATTTTTGTACTTTTGAACCTGGGCGAAAACGAAATTTCCCCGTTAGATACAATGTCTTGAAAGCATTGAAGGATAAAAGTTTTCGATCAAGAATTTATTGGAGCTTTACTTTTTCAAGTTCTGTAATAAATGCTGTTGTTGAGCTACTTGAGTGACATTAATGCTCCATGAACTGCCATCGATATAATTTAACGCTTTTAGACAGTAAAATGTCAATTAGTCGAGGAAAAACGAGATATTGGAATTTTGTAATTGAACACGAATTGAGATGAAAAACTGTACGAAAATAAATAACAAAGTGGACAGTTACGATGAACGCTAAATATCAAATTTTCATCATTGAGAATAGTAGTCAATTTTGCATTATTTACTTCACCTACAATGAAAGGGATTTACTTATCTTTCTGGGATAGAACCAAATAAAAAGCTTATAAAAAGACACGGTCGTTCAATTTCCGCACGAAACAAATATTTGTGTGGCCTACAGCTAGTTGTTCTAGGTCTGGATATCTTTTGCCTGTGAGTTTGCATGTGAACATTCCCATGTTACAGGAGTCATTCCTGGTGTAGGACAACATTTAAAAAATATGTATATAAACATATATTTTAACTGGCAAGAATAAAGAATTAGCCCAAAGAACTCAATAACATATCTGTCCGTTAAGTTACAAGACCAAGAGTCTCAACAGGTACGAGAGTTCCTCAAATACCCTTGTGTTGTGAAATTCTTGACGAACAAAGCATGTACGAGGGCGGGATGAAAATTTCTTGGCCTGATAATGAAAGACTACCACTTAAAAAGTGATTTTATTTTTCTACATAATCTCTCTTAACTTCAATACTCCAGTGTTTCTCCAACGTCACGTTTTTTTCTAGAAGTACATGTCTAGAAGGTTGTGAAAATAGTCATCTACGGCCCCCTCAACTTTTTCATTCAATGTGAACATTTGCCAGAAAGAAATTCCTTTAAGTTTTGGAACAGATAGAAGTCTTACTGCCAATTTCTTCACCAAACGTAACAACCAAAGTAACAGCCAAAGTAACGTCATAAAGTAATAATAACGGTTAAATTCGTTTCTTCACAATTTTAACTGTTAGTTTTGTCCTTAACTTTAACTGCTCATTGAAAGGCTGTTAAATCCAAAGTCACTGTCATTTTGACAAAATTGTATAGGTTTCACTGCGTTTATCCCTTCATTTTATTTTAGTCGACTTTTAATTTAGCTGTCACTTGGATGACAACATTGACAAGTTGACATTTGCTATTGACAACAGTAATGGTCAAGGAAAAGTTATTACCTACTTTAGTTTTAGTTTTTTTGAAGAAATTGGCCGTTAAGGTGTCAAATCAGGAGAATATGGAGATTTTCCGAGCAAATTGATAGTCATTTACGGCCAGTTTCTTCATAAAAGCTTAAACTAAAACTAAAGTAATAACTTTTCCTTGACAATTACAGTTGTCAATAGCAAATGTCATCTTGTCAATGTTTTCATCCAAAAGTGGAACATGACGCCGAGCTGATTGCAAGTCTTCCAGAGAGCTTCGACGCAAGAGACAAATGGCCGAACTGTCCCTCCCTGAACGAAATAAGAGACCAAGGCGCCTGCGGCAGTTGCTGGGCGGTCGCCGCTGCAGCAGCGATGACCGACCGGTACTGTATTTACTCAAACGGAACACAAAATTTCCATTTCTCTGCTCCGGACATTACAAGCTGCTGTTTGAGTTGCGGTTTAGGTTGCCGCGGAGGTCTACCTTGGGAAGCTTGGAAGTACTGGAGGGACACGGGTATTGTATCGGGAGGTGAATATAACTCCAGCCAAGGATGTAGACCGTACGAGGTCGCTCCCTGCGAACATCATGCGATCGAGCTACGACTCTGATTATGATAAAAACAAGCGTCGAGGCAAGAGCATATATACAATACCTTCAGATGAAGAACACATTAAAGCTGAACTGTTTAAAAATGGACCCGTAGAGGCTGCCTTTACAGTATACGCAGACTTTACTGATTATAAAGATGAGGTATACCAACACACGATGGGTGACTATGATGGTATTCACGATGTAAAGATGTTAGGTTGGGGTGTAGAAAATGGTATGAAGTACTGGCTTGTTGCGAACTCTTGGAACTCTGACTGGGGTGACAAGGGATACTTCAAAATACTTCGTGGAGAAAACCACTGCGATATAGAAAGCAAAGTTATAGCCGGTGAACCGCTTATTGAGTAAATCCTTTGTTTCTAAAATTCTCTGCTCTAAAAAAACTTATAAAATGTCTACTTTGCTTTCTTTTATTTCAATTTTTCGCATATTAATGTCTTATTAGATACTTTCACCTGCTATCAAAGTACTGTAGCGACATCTATGACGTCACATTAGAACTAATTCTGCATCGCACAATTAAATTTGATCTATCGTGCAGTTGCTCATCAAACATAACACCCATCTGTTCGAAGGATCCTCCTTTTTCTACGGATGTATGTGGGAACACATACCTCCAAAGTACCATCACCTGCTGGGTTGTAGATGACTGATAGGCTCCTTATTAAATACTAGTATTCATCCGTATCCGGTTACACTGGAAGCCGTTGGGGTCGGCACAGTTAGAAAAAATGCTATTGAGTTTATGACTATCAAACAAAGATTCTACTTTTAGTGACTATGTCGAAGACACGCTTGTTTAGCAATGACTGCTTCTGCACATGTGACCCCTGATAACTCATTTACTGCATTTTTGTGTAAATGTGTCTATTAACTGCTCCATATTTGTTTTATTTTATAAAGGAGACCGATACCCTTCCATACAATCTTGGGCCTAGGTTGATAGTTGTTTGTAAAAAAATGAAACTGATGTCAGTTAATAGCTTATATATTTTTAACCATTTACAGAAAATTCTGTTGACCAAATAAATGAGAGAAAAGTGTTATAAGAGATTAAGAAAAAGTGAGGTTATGCAAGATATTACGTTTTAATTGACAGTATTTGATGACACAGAATATGATATGTAACACAAAATAAAACATTTTTAGATTAATATTTTTTATTTATAAACGCCATGTAAACTAAAACAATTTACAGTTCGAAACATAGTTCATTTTTGTATAATATTGCAAATTCTCGATTCATGAGTCAAGCCGTGGTGAAGTTGGTGACTGATTCACGATACAAGAGAACGACCACTGCAGAGACAAATATAACGGTGGCCAAGGTGTCTTGATTCATCAGCAGACAATCTTTGAGCCAAATACCAGCAAGTTGAGCAAATATTGTAACTGCTGATTACCTGAAACATGGGAATAGTTCATTCAACAAATTATGACCAACTAAGTAGCATTCCGTCAGTTTTGATATTTAAATATTCTCCATGATTTCCGACCAGTTTCAGTCCATTTTTTTGTTAATATTTACCGAAAAAGAGTATATTTCGGGAAGTTTGATAATGGCGCCAGCGACTGAAAAATTGAATGGGAATCGTTTTTCTTGGTATGGTCATGTAAAAGAGTGATGAGTTTACATGTGTATAGAGGGAGAGAGGGAGGCCAAAGAAAAGATGAATAGATCGTATGAGAAGTGAGATAGAAGAAAAGGGAGTTATAGTTACTTATAGCGTGGCGAGCGACAGGACAGAATGAAAAAAAACGTGTTGCGCCAATCCCAAATAATACGATATAAGGGCAGAAAGATGATGATGACAACGGAGAAAAAGAACGGTGAATGGTAGTAGACGCTGGTTGATAAAATATGGGTTAAATAATACCTACTTACAGGTTGTGGCGCTCGTCATTGAGAGAAATCATTGCCAGTATAGTTTCATCATCACTTCGCTGTTGGTTTAGTGCATTGCAGCAGTTATACTACAATTTATACGACAATTTATGGTATCAATAATATAATTATCCTTTCGATAAGTCGCCCGTAAAATCCAATATACTGCACCAAAGTCAAAGTTTAAATTGTTCAACACAAAAGCCTTAAATACAACTTAATTAAATTGGAAGTCCGAAGAAAGAAAAATTGAGGTCGACAGATATACTAAAGTATCAGTAAAATATTAGAAAATTCACTGAAAACGTAAATGCACGAAACAGAATTCAAAGAGTATAGACGAAAGTAGTGATTGAGCATGCGTGTATATCGAAACGAATTTAAAAAAGATTTAAAAAATAAATCGATTTGTATCGATTTTTTAGCTTAGCCGAAATAAATGATATCGATCTATAGGTACAGCCAAATTAATCTGAATTCGAATCGTAAATAAAATCACAGGATAGTACCACTTAACGATTTTTGTGTGTATCCCAACGCAAACTGACCAATGCGCAAAACTTCGAAAAAGCGTTTTCTCTTTATAAACAAACGTAACAGCAGAATTGCGAAATTCAGATTTTTGTTAAACTCTATTGCACATTGAAATATAATGATCAGTATCATTTTTATTTTCAAGTGCTTAAGACTTTATTTACGAGATATGCATTAACGTATTTTATTTTACGGTTCATTGTAAGGTTATGCGCTACTGAAACCGAATATCCAAAAAACCGAAACTGTATTTTGAAGTATCGGATAAATATCGGTTTGTAATCGAATCTAATAAAGCGCCCATCTCTACGACTGATCACACATAGAGTAGAAAAAAGTATATACGTCAGTGTCATCACAAATTAAAAAAATACCTTTGAATAAACCAGGTATACGAGCTCCTTGGAATATATTGTAGTAACTGACTCCTAACCTAAAATAGGTTACTCACGACTAAAACTTATTTTTTAGATATCTCATCTTCCGGGCACGCATAGCCCTAGTTATTTTTGTATTTTGAAATAGAAAATAATAACTAATTTTTTAAGCCATGTTTCAACCC
Organism: Mythimna separata; assembly: GCA_030763345.1. Classification (NCBI taxonomy): domain Eukaryota; kingdom Metazoa; phylum Arthropoda; class Insecta; order Lepidoptera; family Noctuidae; genus Mythimna; species Mythimna separata. The sequence continues at coordinate 10,072,869 of CM061172.1, read as the reverse complement.
CTTACTTGGACTGGGCCCAGAAGTCCCAGTCTCCTTTATTATTTAAGTAATTTGCAATCTTTTTATATTATTTAGATCTCAAACACCTTAAAAGTCGTGGTTTATTTTTGTTAACATCTCATTTGTTGCTAGGTTTGATTATTATATTTTTTTTCTTATATTTATATAACCTGTCTCTTATAGAATGAATGAGAGAACACTGTAGACTACGGATTTTAATTACTACCTATTTCAACCCAGTTTTTGACTAATAACCTATATTTTTATTGTGTTTTTGGGTACAAAATTGACTGGTCTAATTTGTCATCGCATATGTGTCTGTAGGTAGTTATGGAAATATTGTAAATCAAATTTTTATTTTGAAAAGAGTAACCGTGGAGTTTCTTGCTAGTTCTTCTTCATAGGAAACTACCAATTGGAACCTTGCACTAGCATCTGATGTTTTATAAGTGTTTATGGCCTATGTAAAATAAAAACATTTTTTATTTGATTTGATTGTGCTAAATTGACACCAACACGTTGCTTTAGTTAACCCCAACAGGATCTGTCAAATCGCGAGTTTACGCGAATTTAGGCAAATATATATTGATTGGATACCCAAAAACTTTACCTATATTACACAGTAAAATAAAAGCTTTGTATGTTCAGTGATTGCAAATATACTTATGCAATTAGCACAGTAGCTGACCGATTGGCTGCCGTACTGTATGTCAGTCTTAAAAAAAATATTTGCATAGCCTACAGACATTTATTCTGGGTCTAGTCGTTTTGAGATAAAATATTTCAGAGCGTACATCATATTGTCACGAATATGAGTCTATTTAACATCATTGTAATTAGCAATTTTTATTACCTAAAAATTATAATGGTTTCTAGTCTGTACTCTTTCTTTAAAAATAAATAAACAAATAAATCTATGTAGTAGTTGATTTCTTATCCGCGACTTCAGGGTCGGTCCCACAGTAAAAGTTGTACTAAAAAGTAATAATTTGAATGCCTACTACGAGACACCAATCTTTTCTACTAATGATGTGCAAGGTAAGGTGTGTGTGGAAGGTAGATGTGTGTGGTAGGTAGGAATGTGTGCGAGGAACAGGAACGAGGAAAGTGAGTACATTCAGCTAAAAAAAGAGTCAGTTACACATTCTCGCACTGCTTAGCTACACACCGTTGCACAACTTCGTAATGCAACCTCACGCCATCTCACAGCAACCTTCAATATTTAATGGAAAAGCAACCTTGCAAAGGGACTTGTTAACAGAATCAAACTGACAGTTATAAATGAAATATTTATTGTTAAACACATTTATTTATACGCATTATTATATTTAAATTCACTTTATAATTGGTACACCACCTATAGCAACATGTTCTATACGACAGTGATTTTCTCCACGTAGTATCTTGAAGTAACCGTTATCACCCCAGTGAGCGTTCCAAGAGTTCGCAATGAGCCAATACTTTGTATCATTTTCCACGCCCCAACCTAACACTTTCACAGCGTGGCTACCAACTTTGGAACCCCTCTTATATCTGTATACTCCTCCTTTATAAGTTGCAAAATCTTCATAAACATCAAAGGCAACTTCAAGTGGTCCATTTTCAAATAGCTCAGCTTTAATATCTTCTTCATTGTCCAGAATATAGTATTCTTTACCGTGACGCTTGTCTTCATAATAATCCATGCAATCAGCCAGACAGGAATTTAAACATTTCGGGGTTTCTACACTTTTATTACCACAAGGCGGTAAATTACCAGATGCAAGATGGTCGCAAGGAGCTACCTCGTATGGTCTACAGCCTTGACTTGAGTTATAATTCCCTCCTGATACGATACCTTCTTCTACCCAGTAAAGCCAAGCCATCGACGGAAAATCGCCGTGACAACCATCACCCCAAATTCCACCACAGCTTGCCACATCCTGAGCAGAGAAATGGAAGTTTTTCGTTCCGTTTGAGTATATACAGTACCGGTCGGTCATCGCTGCTGCAGCGGCGATCGCCCAGCAACTGCCGCAGGCGCCTTGGTCTCTTATTTCGTTCAGCGAGGGACAGTTCGGCCATTTGTCTCTTGCGTCGAAGCTCTCTGGAAGACTTGCGATCAGCTCAGGGTCATGTTCCTTCTTTGGATGTTTCGCTAGTAGATCTTCGTCTTTTAAGGCACCCATTAGATTCTTGATGTATGAAAGCGGTGTATTTTCATGAAAGTTTCTGCCAGCAGTCCAAGAGTTTTGCTCAGAATTTATTAAATTAATAAATTCATTTGACAGCGGGTTGAGTTTTTCGGCCACGACGACTGCCAATGCGTACAGTAAAATTACACATATTACAACTGAATTCATTTCGCTGAAGGGAGTTGAATGAATACGCGGCACTTGAGTGACAATAATTTATAGGTCGCTGTGTGCCATTATCGCATTAAATATGTTTAACTACCGCAAAAGTAAATTGTTAGACTGCAAATATTTCTAATACATTGTAACTCATAGTGAATGCCATAAAAAGGAAATTTATTAACGTGGCTATCTCTAAGCCTTTTTTTGAGTGGAAAATCATCAAAATACTTACTTATTTAACAAACCATTTTATTTATAGATATACAAAATAGAACTATAACTATGAAAATAAAACTGAAATTAGTAACTCTCTCGCCAAAACGCCATTTACTATGGCAGCCGTTCGGGCACAATGTAATATGACGTCAAGTTATATTCGGACTTCTCTTTCTTATAGCTTTGAAACTTTATAACTTCGTTGTTGATAAAAATATTTTGAAATATTCTTTCATATTTATTTACTACTGAAAGTGTATTCATTTAGAAAATTAAAAAAATGCACGCATATTCCCTATTGCGCGAGACACGGCCATATTTCATCATGTAATCAAAAACTATAGATTCCTAATGGCTAAATACGAACCACTTTATGCTGTATCTGCAGAAAAAAAAAGCTGCGCTTTTTTTTTGTTTGTATGTTACGATTTAACTCAAAAACTACTTGACCGATTTCAAATATTCTTATATTTACTTTCTACTTTCATGCGGGCGAAGTCGCTGGTAGCAGCTAGTAATAAATATTTTGATTGGAATAGGACCTTGTTGGTCTTATCTTAGTTAATCAAAAACGACCGCGGAACATAGGACTTCACGTTACGTCTCCAGGTCCGGCAAACTGCAAAGTAGTTGATACTAGGAACGCATAAGACTACACATATAGGTACATACATACATGCCTATTGAGTAGTATATGGTAATATACTCCTCTACTTAACCATTCAACCAGTGCAGTGTGATGCTACTTAATGTACTAAAAAGAAATCAAATCATCAGTTTAGATTGAGAAGTGTGTGCAGGGAGCGCGGGACGAGGGATTCAACTAATAGCATACGACAACGCATGCCTCGCCACACGAACACGAATATATCGCGTTCGACTTTACTCATGCCACGGTGAATACCGGTACGTTTTTCAAGCAGTTTAGTTCCTACGTCTATAGGTGAAGCGTAGTGTAGTGTTTATTCCATAATGTTCATCGAAAAATAAAGTAAAAATACTACCGCTCTGCTACGACGGATCCAATCGTAACAGAATTTTGTGATAAAATTATGGAACCAATTTGTCGCGATAACATAAAATAAACAAACGTTAGGTTTGTTTGAATACCATTTAACCACTCGTTATGAGAAAGCAATGGCTTCAATTTTAAAATGTTGAACTAATCATCGGAAAAGAAGATCAAGTAAGTAATAATGATCGTATTATTTATGAGTTTTATTGTATCCATGTGCGCATTATTGCAAAGAACCACTGCTTTGGAAAATCCACTCTCGGATGAATTTATCAATCTGATTAATTCAAAACAAAACTCTTGGACAGCCGGCAGAAACTTTCCACTGCACACATCCATGAAATATATCAAGAAGCTAATAGGAACCTTAAAAGATGATAACTTTGCGAAACTGCAGAAATTGGAACATGATGCCGAATTGATGACAGTTCTTCCTAAGAATTTTGATCCAAGGGAAAAGTGGCCGAACTGTCCATCTTTAAACGAGATCAGAGACCAAGGCTCGTGCGCCAGTTGCTGGGCATTGGGTGCTGTGGAAGCGATGACCGATCGATACTGCATATACTCAAACGGGACAAAACAGTTCCATTTTTCCGCCGAAGACCTGATAAGTTGTTGCGAGACTTGTGGTCTGGGATGCATCCGAGGAGTTCACACAGCCGCATGGGCATACTGGAAACGCGTTGGTCTTGTATCAGGAGGAAACTACAATTCAAACCAAGGTTGCAAACCATATAAGATAGCGCCAGGTGTAAATTCCTCGCCCTCAAGACGCATAGTTGATATATCAGATTGCGTCACATCCTGTGATTCGAGCTACAGTATTGACTACTATAAAGACAAACGTCGCGGTAAAATCGTATATTCAATAGATTCTGATGAGGAACAGATAAAAGCTGAACTATTCAAGAACGGACCTGTGGAAGCTGTAATGGCGGTATACACAGACTACTTGAATTATAAATCTGGGGTTTACAGTCATGCGGAAGGCTACCTTCTAGGACACCATGCAGTGAAGATTCTAGGATGGGGAGAGGAGCATGGCCGCAAGTACTGGTTTGTCGCTAACTCTTGGAACCAAGAGTGGGGTGATCAGGGATTCTTCAAGATACTGCGTGGAGTGAATCATTGTGGTATTGAAGATTCTATTGTCGCCGGTGAACCACTTATAGTTTGAAAATACTATATTAATTTATGTATTCCATTTTTTTAATATTTCAATTTATAGTCCTTGATTAATAAAACTTGATGATACATGTTTTAATATTTTTTTATCTCATATTGCACATAATTCGTAGGCAAAGAATTTTGTAGAAATTCCTATTAAACACTAAAATAAAATCTAGTATATTTAAAATAACTCCACTTTTCATATTTTACTTTATTAGCATAGCTTCGCATGGTAGGTAATAAAATATATCGATTTATGTTGTTATGTATGAAGTATACATATAAATTGGTCAGTGGTTGGTGTAAGTAGTCACTAGTAACAAACGTCGACTGGCAAGTCCGCAAATGTAGGTAAAACTATTGTTCATAACGTTTAAATAAAATCAAATCTAACAATATATGATTATGCGTAGGTAACCTGTATTTTAATAGAATGATCTATAGTGTAATCTAAAACCAAAAAAATACGTTTTCATCGCCAAATTCGATCTGAACTTTTCACCAACAGAAGTAAATAAGATTTAAGGAATAAATAAGTCTTCTTCTTCTTCTTCTGCCTGGCGTTAATCCCGGCCATTGCCAGGGTCCGCCTTCCGACTATGTTTTCTCCACTTTGCCCGATCTTTAACATCCTCCTCAGTGAGGCCATTGGCTCTCATGTCGGACTTGACGACGTCCAGCCAGCGCTTGCGAGGGCGACCACGGGACCTAGCCCTAATTTAAGGAATAAATAAGTATTTAATGATATACATAGGTATGCTACCAGCAACTTTTTCATTTCGTTACCATTATACTGCTCCGAGAATTTATCTAAGACTAGTTCCCGCCCGCGACTTCGTCCGCTTGGAATGGTTGGTGCTCCGCTCCTATTAATCTTAGCATTGTGATAGATATGGGCTATCTAATACTAAAAGATTTTTTTCAAATCGGACCAGTAGTTCCTAAAATTAGCGCGTTCAAACAATCAAACTCTTCAGCTTTTTAATATTAGTATAGATATTTATACATAACTGTTAGGTTATTATCATCTTAACTTTAGCAGATGTTATTCCATCGATATTTTTTCTACTGACAATATTTTTTAATAAAAAGTTGTCATAATTCGTCAACAATTTTAATAACGCCTCGGTCACGTCTCATTGTAGTCATAGCTTTACTGTGTTTTAAACTTAACGCCTGTGTTTTAGTTTAAAGCAATTTTTTGCTGTACGACAATATGACAAACTCGTGACAAAGTACTTATTTATTAAACCCATCAATTACGACAGCTAAACCTAAGTTGATAGAACATTATTTCACTGTTTGTGTTGTTGTTGTTGTGCTCAAGAGGTTAAAGGCACTTTATATAGCAGACAACTCTTAATAATTCTCCAATTACGCACAGGATACCAGGATACCAAAACATTTTACTTCTACTGCAAAGTCATCTGTATAAGCGTCTTTCCGTTACTCACTTTGAAGAGAGAAATTACTGCTGTTGACCAGATTATATCCAATTATCCATCTGTCTTAGAACGGCGGGAAGGAGGTATCAAGATCGATCAATGAAGTGAATTGATAGGAAGGAAGAGGAGAAGAAATACTATACGATTATATTTTAGGCTATAGCTTCTACCAGCGGCTTCGCCCGTGGTAAAGTTATAGTATGGTTTCTCCATACAAACTTGGGATACCCGTTTCATGCCCTCAGGGGGTGAATTGTAGAATGTCATCTCTTAGTGCTCGCCTACTTTAATGTTTGAATCCCCAACCGGTCCTATGAGAGCGCGCTGTTATTGTTTTACTATTGTGTCTCGTTTCGCGGGTATGTGATAGATTATCGTTTGAATCCCCAACCGGTCCTATGAGACCGCGCTGTTATTGTTTTACTATTGTGTCTCGTTTCGCGGGTATGTGATAGATTATCGTTTGAATCCCCAACCGGTCCTATGAGACCGTGCTGTTATTGTTTTACTATTGTGTCTCGTTTCGCGGGTATCTGAGTAATTATAAAAGGAAACCTCATGCAAAATGTAAGCTCTACTACCAGTAGTTCTGGCTGTGCGTTGTCAATCAGTCATGTTACTCCTTTTATATACGTATACTGTAGGTATAGGTATATTATAGATTATGTAGATATTACCATCACAAGAAATCCAATAATAATAAATAAAGCAACTTGTTTTGATAGGGCAAATAAATATAAAGAAATAGTTTCAAAAATAAATATGCGATCACAAATTAAACATGAATAAACTCCTAGATTGGATCAGGCCAACTCAGGATACAGAGAGCTGGGAGGAGAGAAGAGAGGCCTTTACTCAGCAGTAGGACGACACGGCTACTTCAAAAGAACAAGTATTTATTTTACAGAAACACTTTTCGTATATCAAAAATGCAAGATGCAAGAAAATGCTGCGGAAAATTGAATTGGAACTGCGAATGAGCTCTCAAATTTTATTACAACATAGCGAGTGTGATATGAGTCGCTCTGCTAAACTGTTCTCCCTTGCGGCCGGGTCAGCTGTACCTTCACGAAATATTTCGTTTTTAGTTACAAATGTAACATCTAGGAATCTGAATTTAGGTAGTAAATCTCATCGCTATGGTTTCCCACCTAAAAAAAAGGGGTAAAACTCCTGGACGTTCGTCCAGGAGTTTGTTTGGCTTAACCAATGTTTTTATTATGAATATGCAAATTCTCATCATGAACCGGCGACGTGGTAGAAAAGGGCATAGCGAGCCAAGTTGGACTTCTTCTGGACCAAAAATAGCTATGGATAGAGAAGAATGGATGGGAAGCCTTCACAACAGGGCCATAATAATAATGCAAATCTTTAAGATATTGCCTATGTAAATATTATAAGAATTATATCACATGAAATCGAAATATCCAGTCAGTATTAATAATATAGCAGCGGTCTTTTGAGCCCATATTTTTTAATGAAGATATAAACTTAAAATAACAGAATCTTGTCCTGAATATCTAGCAGCTTATCTGCGAGCTATAAAACGGAAGATTACTTTTTTGTAATACCATAAAATGACCATAATATAAAAGAAACAATTCGGGGTTGTCACCGAAAACACTAAAAATTTAGGATTATCTCCGGGAGGTAATAAACAGAATGGCCGGCTGCTATGCGGGGACGAAGAGGAACGGGCCTCCTGATGCCTTATCTGCAAGTAATCGCCGACATTATCGAATATTAGATAGACACGGTAATTTAAAGCATTTAACGCAACAAATCACACTAATATTGTAAGGGTGAAAGTCTGTATGTATTTATCAGTGTATGAGTATAATTATGTTTGCTACCAAACTGTTCTACAAGTCCCTGCTGAGTCTGTTTTTCCTATTACTGCTATCTTTAAGTCAAGAGTGAATAGATTACTTCTAGGTACCTAAGCGTGTTCCATCGTCGACCACATCGTCGTTTTCTATCACGTCAGATAGTAGTCAACCGGACCCTATCAACAACAATAAAAAAAAACACAAAAGATATTTTAGCCAGTCACCTCATTTGTCTGTATCTGCGCAATAAACAATTCTTACTCATTCCTCGAACGAGCCAAGTGAATCATAATTTCGTCGTATGTTCAAGCTAACAATTAATTAATAGTGGTTAAAGTAAACAGTTTCACATTTTTTCCGCCTTTGTGTTGTTATTCTAATAGGTATTTGCACATAACAACTGAATATGTAAAATGTTACATAACTCTATAATAGAAAAATTGAAATAATAAGGAAAGTCCATGAGTATTTTATATATTTATCAGAATAACAAGAATTGTTTCTGTACTTATAGTTTTGCTTTTCAGAACAAGATCAAGTTACAGATAAATTATATGTATTATAATAGGTTACTGATCTTCGCAGTATCGACATAAGACGTATTTACTAATTGTCCCAGTTCTTGTGATAATTCGTTTTCTCTATCTCACTAAAATAACAATACTAACCATCAACACAAGTAAGACCCATGTCAAGGGTCTCGACGCCGTCCTGATAAACCTTCCAGAGGAGCAAACACTCGCTCGCTCCGATCCCCAATTAATTACTTCCGACCGATACAAAACAAATGTTAACTAATGGCCGAGAAGCGTTCGACCATAATATTTGTTTGTCTTATGTTATCGGTAGCTGTGCATGTATCGTTAACCTTCGACACGGCTGGTCAGAGCTGTCTCGCCCTTGTTGACCGTGTCGCTGTGCGCTCGCTACTCGATGCAATTACACGGCGTGCGAGCACGGTATCAACTACACCGCCGCGGCCGCCGCGCGCTCCGCCGCTCAGTCGTCGCGCCACATTCGCTCCGAATACACATCCATTAACCGCTCAGCTGTGAAAAGAAAATAAAGAAGTGAATAATGGCCGCTTCGCGTGCAACGTTTGTTGCGCTCGTGTGCGCACTCGCGATCACCGTCGACGCTACACAGAATCCGCTCACTGACGAGTTCATCAATCTCATCAATACAAAGCAAAACACTTGGACGGCCGGCAGAAACTTCCCGTTGAACACACCGTTCGCTCACATCAAGAAATTAGCAGGAGTTCTGCAAGACACCCACTTGGCGAAACTTCCTAAAGTAGAACATGATGACGAACTGATTGATAGTCTTCCCGAAAACTTCGATCCAAGAGATAAATGGCCGAATTGCCCAACATTGAACGAAGTGAGGGACCAGGGATCGTGCGGCAGCTGCTGGGCGTTCGGCGCTGTGGAGGCGATGACAGACCGTTACTGCACTTATTCCAATGGAACAAAACACTTCCATTTCTCTGCTGAGGATCTACTGAGCTGTTGTCCAATCTGTGGTCTCGGCTGCAACGGAGGTATGCCAACATTAGCCTGGGAGTACTGGAAGCACTTCGGACTCGTGTCAGGTGGCAGCTACAACTCAAGCCAGGGCTGCAGACCGTACGAGATTCCCCCGTGCGAGCACCACGTGCCCGGCAACAGGTTGCCTTGCAACGGAGACTCCAAAACCCCGAAATGCCAGAAGTCATGTGAGTCGAACTACAATGTTGACTACCGTAAGGACAAGCGCTACGGTAAACATGTGTTCTCAGTGTCAAGTAAGGAGGACCACATCAGGGCTGAGTTGTTCAAGAACGGGCCAGTAGAAGGTGCGTTTACAGTGTACTCGGACTTGCTGAATTACAAGACCGGTGTTTACAAACACACGATTGGCGACGCTCTGGGTGGCCACGCTGTCAAGATCTTGGGCTGGGGAGTGGAGAATGGAAACAAGTACTGGCTCATTGCGAACTCCTGGAACAGCGATTGGGGAGACAACGGTTTCTTCAAGATTCTGCGCGGTGAAGACCACTGTGGTATTGAAAGTTCTATAGTAGCTGGTGAGCCACTTCTAGTTGAAGAATAGATTAGTCGTTTAGTTTGTAATTATTTGTTAGCTAAGTCTGTAAATAGCTATCGTCGTATACATAACAGTACCAAATATATAAAGCATACGAACAACGATATTAAATATTTTGTACCAATAAACTTTTGTTGAAAAACCCATTTGTATTATTTGCCTGTGTAATCGTTAGCTTATTATTAATTACTTTAAATGAGATGATTACCAATAGTAAATAACACTTAATTGATGTCTCTTTGTACGCATTTCTAGATAAGTAAGTAATCAGCGGGAAACAACATAATTATCATTGTTTTTATGTGCACAGTTCAAAGAGCGCTGGTTCAATAAACATCTATTCTAAACCAACACAACAGTTGTGTCTTTTGTGTTGGTTTTTTCTCTTCGACAAAGGTGCCTTACAAAGTAACATTATGTAAGTAAATATTATACAATGATTATACGTTTGCGGAAGAATGGCGACTGGAAAATTGACACAACAATGAAATAGGTACCTACTTGCACTAGATTTCATTCACAATTAATCAATACCGTTTTTGTTTAGTTTTTCTAGGACAATAAGACACTTACCTAGATAATCAAGACTTCAAGACTGATTCTACAATGTAGCTTCATTAACTGCCTACGTAGTGTCAATGTACTCTGCACTTAATGCTATAGGTAGGTATATAGAATAAATAGTATGTTTTTCAAATGATAAATGAAGTAATGAACGTCAGTTTCTGAATCTATCTATCTTTATACAATGTACATATACCTACGTACATTAGTCACACTTACATTATAAACACGTACTTATATTTGTGTGTATAAATGTTTGTGACTCCTTCACACTCAAACAGCTAAAGGGATTTGGATGGAATTTAGCATATAGCTGTAGACCATGTTCTAGAAATATTAGGATATGGTCTATCCCGAAAGTATGTTTTCTTGGGCTAATTTTCTACTTATACCTACACTAGCTGTCCCCTGCGGTTTCACCCGCATTTATCGTTACTGCTCCGCTCCCGTGGGTCGTAGCGTGATGGTATATAGCCTATAGCATTCCTCGATAAATGGGTTATCTAACACTGAAAGAATTTTTCAAATCGGACCAGTAGTTCCAGAGATTACCCCCTACATACAAACTTACAAATTTTACCTCTTTATAATATTAGTATAGATGAGCAAAGCCTCTAGCAGAGGCTAGTAGGTATGTACAATTGTACATTACCTACCGTGTTGAGAGAAGCCTCGATATTGCCTACATAAGTTTTCCTGTTACTAATTGGTTTACTGACATACGTATCGAATTGTAGTTATGAACACACACACGCGATAGGTAAGCAAAAGAACATTTTTTCCTTACAAACAAAACATTAATTGGCTGTGGTCATTAAATTATAGGTCGACAAGCTTTTTAACCGACTCAATAAGCTATCTATCAACAAATCTATCCTTTTGCCCTTACCACAGATTACTAAATAGTTACTACGTAACAGATACTTCACTCAGTAGAAAAATTGCAATACCTACTACTATAATAGCCTACTGCGTCGCGTCGGTAACCACTGCATGCTAAAATGTGCCTTAATGCTCAAGCGTACAGTTGTGATTGCTTCGCACCGCGCGATCCCGCAGCAATCGCAGGGCTGCCTCTTCGATAAAATTAAATTAACATGACTTTTTGGGTTTATGTTATTGAGAACTGTGAATGTTCTGACTTGTAGTTACAATTTAGTTATAATTAAATACAGTTTAAAATTGTATCGTTTATAAAATATTTCTTTTATAAATTTACGTACTTTCGTCATTGTCAGGTAAATGGAAAAATGTTAGGTGTTTATCCCTTCTTTTACTTGATTTGCACTCATCTAAAGCAAGCAAGGCATCATAGGTACTCGTACGAACGAGCAGCACTATTAAAATTGAACGGCGTGCGCGCGCTTCGCTTGCGAAAACCGCACTGAATTTGGACCGCAAGCGGACCGAGACCGCTCGGCTGGTAGGCACTTATAGCGCGCAAGTACATGGAGTGACGGAGGCCTGCCCTTACTTGCTTGGCTATAACCTACCGACGGATAGCATTTCCTACCAAAGTTGTGGATGGATAGATAGAATCTCACTGTTTATCGGGGATAGCTATCTATCTACGAACTGCGGATTGATCTGTTGATTTTCTTTGTAATGTTCGTTAGTTTCGCTGTTGCGTTTTAACAAGATAGCCCCGTTTAAAATTTGTGGACAATGGACAAAAATGATAGCAAATCTTGCGGGATCGCTGCAATCGCTTGTCTGTTTATTGTTTACACTACGGAATAGACAATTTCCGTGGATTATACCATTTTGGATTACAATATATATTATCACGCCAGCTTGCTCTGAAAGGGTAAGGAGGTTATGATCCAGACTGAGCAACTATTTTCCAAAAAAAAATACAATAAACGACGCCTCTGAGCGGAGCGGGAGAACGTATCAAACTTTTACTGACTAAAACCCAGTCCTGTTCCTTCTTTGCCTTCCATGGTTCTAGGGTACCGGGGTTCACTTTCACAACCAATTTCCCCAGTAGACTTTGACCCCACTGGGCTCCTATGATCTGTTGACATATCCTTGATGTCACTCATGATAGCTTTAATAGTTAAAATGTACTCATCATCATTTCAGCCGGAAGACGTCCACTGTTGGACATAAGCCTTCCCATAATGTCACTACAACGACCGATCCTATGCGTCTCGCATCCATCAGTTTATTTTAGGCTATGTTTTCCATGTAAATACAACTTACTACTTGACATCCTTCAGCAATAGTAACTACCACCTACATACATTTCGCAATTCGCACCCACTAATTGATAACCCGATTAATCAGTGATTCGAAACTTCTACGTAATTACAAGCCCTAAGTGATATCAATTGTGTAGTCGCTTAACAACATATTGTTGTTACTCCTGGGACGGAATTAATCACGTCTTTGTTCTCAGTCACATGCTGAAGTCAATATAGAGGAATGTGAATTTCGAGAAGTTATTATTGTCATCATGCTCTTATTACATACTTGGCAGTAATCATCACATTACAGATGAACAACAACTTTTCACCTATGGTACCTCAGAAGGGTTGAAGCCTCCGGGGCCATTATGGGTTCGCTTCTGAAAGGAACACCCCCCCTGGAACAAAAGGCAAAGAAGGAAGGAAGAATTGGGTCAGTAAAAGTCTGACACACCCTCCCGCTCTGCCCAAAAGCGGGAGAATCATGAGTGAACAGAACTGAGATATCCCAACTTACAAACAAATTATACCTATGTTAATAATATAACCATCATTACCTATCATTTGAACGGGTACAGATGAACAACAACTTTTCTAACGATTAAAAATACTATTGATTCATAAATTCTGCTAGGTAGCTTAAAAAAAAAAACCGTATATGTACAAGACACTCAGATCCGTAACACATATATGTAGGTAGGCCTTACAAAATTTGTTCCGTGTGGGAATCGTACCAGAAAGATCAAAGCATTTAACGTTTGAATCCCCAACCGGTCCTATGAGACCGCGCTGTTATTGTTTTACTATTGTGTCTCGTTTCGCGGGTATCTGAGTAATTAAATTCAGATTCTGAAAGTTCACATTGGTACAAAGCGGAAATATCAGTAAATATGGTAAAAAGCTATGAAGATTTTATGAATGATCCTAGTATTGATGTTGGTGATTACCGCCGAGGCGCTATTTTTCCGTTTTCGTATTCGCACGTATCTATTTTTTTATATTTACCCCTAGGAGAAGGCTATATTAGATTAGATTGTGAGTGAGATTGGTATATTAGTATTGGTATAGTTAGTATCTACAAGAACATCAAATTGTTCATTCAACATAGTGCTACATTTTCAGCGAGGGCATTGCTACTCGACCACAGTATCTTACTCTGTGGCAGTAGTCTGTACGTTACTAGACTTTCACTACTTTCACTATCGCAGCCTTTGCGGCATTGCTGTGGACATAATATTTTTATTAAATCCTTTATAATTATATATTATCATGTACACAACTTAGCAGGATGGAATTTATCCCGCCCGATACTTTATCACGCTTTGTGCTACGGTGGTGTTCAAAACATGATTCACTTGCTAGGTTGCCAGAATTAAATAAAAGTAGGTACAGGTTTTAGTAAGTAAAGTAGTAAGTAAATAAAAGTACAGGAAGTTGAGAACTGGAGTTTGAACGCCACTCAAACTGCAAGCAGAAACTAACTTTGCCAACTATGAGTACTATGCCCGATTATGCGTAATATTTCAAAAGTTTGCCATCGAATCGAAATAAAATAAATTTTAAATTCACACTTTAGATAAATGTTCAATGTAAGTACTCAAAGAGAAAGCAATTTAAACTAGGCGGGTAGGTACAGTCAGCATCAAAAGTCGATGAACAGAATTAACATTACAAAACCCCTGTTCACAATAAAATGCCATAAGTTATAGTCGCAACTAGGAAACAAAATAGCCTGTACACCAGAAATTTACAAAAGTCGTTAAACACGAGTATTTCAAAAGTACATGTGCACTAGTATTTCAAAAGTACATGTGCACTAGTATTTCAAAAGAACATGTGCACTAGTATTTCAAAAGTACATGTGCACTAGTATTCCTAAAGTCGCTGTACACCATCAATTCAAATGTCGCTGAACATCATGGTTTCAAAGTCACTAAACAGCTAATTTCACCTGACTAAACTAACTACTACTAAATATAGAAACTGCTGATATTGTTATTATAGAACAACATCATTGTATCAAAAGTCACTTTAACAGCAGTAAAGACAAAATTAGGTTAACAAAGTATATTTTTAATGTTGCCGTGTGTTAATATACTTTTGACGCTTATGTTGTTCAGCTACTTTTGGGACAGTGCTTGCTTGATCTTAATAATGTATGTTAACATGTTAGTATCTATTTCAATACTTATTTACAAAGCAATTATATTTTATTGTCAGTAATCATACCAATCTATAATATGAAATAACATAAACATAACTCTAATGATCTACGAAGCGATTATTGTGACGGTACTTGTAATTTACTTTGCGCAAATCTTACAAAACCTTCCTTTAATTTTTACTTTATTATTTCTATTCACATGATAATTTTATAGACCAGGGTCGATAATTTTTAAAACAAAAAAAATAATAATAGTAGGATGAAACCCATTAGAAAAGGAGGGGAATATTATAAAAATGAAAGGAAAAATAACTTACGGGCGATCTGAGGTCAGGAAGGGGATGAGGGTGAGTTTTTAAGGGTAAAAAACGGTTTTCCTCGATTTCCGGCAAAACTAAAAGTCCTATCGAAAAAAGTCAAATGGCAAAGTTGTAGGTAATAAAAAGGTCTAAAACTTTTGTATTTACACTTTTTTCACATAACCTCAGAATTTATGTGAAAAATTCAAAAAATCAAGTTTTTGGTTTTTTATTTTTATCTTTTACAAAAAGTAAAAATTAAAGGAAGGTTTTGTAAGATTTGCGGAAAGTAAATTACAAGTACCGTCACAATAATCCACAATAATCGCTTCGTAGATCATTAGAGTTATGTTTATGTTATTTCATATTATAGATTGGTATGATTACTGACAATAAAATACACTTGAGAGCAAAAAAATCGCACATGGCTTGTAATTTAGTTTAATGCTGATATCTCCTTAAATGTAAAGAAATGGAGTATAAATTATTAAGCAAAATTAAAGCATACAAGGTTAACTTTACAAAAACACAAAATTAAGATCATTGACCTTCACGTAATTCACAAAAATCAACCATACATCCAATTCCCCAAATTCACGCATTCGCATTTCTCAACTTACACCTTTACCCAAAGCTACAAAAAGGGTATTTATTTTTAATTTTTACTCTGTTTCCGTCAACGCGATGACGCCTCAATTGGAAACAAACGAATTTACTGGAAAAATATGGATACCACGCCCGCAGAAGCTGTTCAAGTTATTACCTTGCCCAAAACAGGCCATAAAACAAATGAAGTTGCTCAACAGCCAAAATTGGGCCGTTTCCCTGATCTTCGGGTATACCAAAGGTTTCAAGAGACTAGTGGGTACATTCGACGACCAGGACCTGGCCGATGGCGCATAGGTTCAGGGCGTGATGATCACTTTGTTTTAACAAGTACTTTGAGAAATTGGCTATCGAAAGCGATTGAACTGAGACAAAAGCTTTTAGAAGTTTGCAATGTCAGTATAAATCAGCGGACAATTAGATAAAGGACTGGATGAAGCAGGATTGACTGTTCATCCAGCAATTGGTACCAAACTGACCCCAGCTTCCCTACAAGCCCGGCGACAATTTATCATGGATCACTTAAATTACGTGTTTGACTATTTGCCGGCTATGGTGTTTTCTGATAAGTTCAAAATGACTTACATGACCATGACCTCCCATGACCTCTTAGGATTTACAGAAAGTCATCAGGCTAATTTTATCAATGCTACATAAGAAATCATGTTGCTTTTCGAGGCGTTTAGGGGTGGCATAATATTATACAGTAAAATTGACTTGTATTCATACACTGTAGCCACGTACCGGAAGACGCAGCGTCGGAAGGCCTCCCACAAGGTGGACCGACGACCTGGCGAGGGTCGCGGGAATCCGATGGATGCGAGACGCGCAGGACCGGTCGCTGTGGCGACGCTTGGGGGAGGCCTATGTCCAGCAGTGGACGTCTTTCGGCTGAGATGATGATGATGATGATGATGATGATGATGATGACTGTAGCTAATACCTGCCCGATATCGAGAGGGTTGATGGCTTCACGTTACGTCAAAAAAATGCTCGGAGAATCTGTGAAGCTGCTGGTGCAGCTTATTGGTAAAAAAAATCTTAACGCATGACAATACCAGATCGCATGTCGCTAGAACAGTTTTTCACTACATGGAAAACTTTGAAATCATCGCGATAGTCAGGCCTGTGCGTAGTTCTGATCTTAATCCAATTGAACACATTTGGAATGATCTTAAAAGAAGAATTACAGCAAAAAACTTGTTTCTTCGCGGCTCCAAGAGCGTCAATTCATCATTGACGAGGTGTGGAAGGTTATACCATACAACTTCATGGTAAAATTAATACGGTCTATGAGACATCGATTAACAGCTGTAATTAAGACTAAGATAGGGAATACAGTTTATTAACGTTTGAATCCCCGACCGGTCCTATGAGACCGCGCTGTTATTGTTTTACTATTGTGTCTCGATTCGCGGGTATCTGAGTAATTAATAAACTGGTTAACCAAGAATTTTAAGTTTGACTCTCATTCTCTCTTAAGCAAAATTTGGTAATTTTACCCTTATGTTGGATATTGTGCTCTAAAACTTTTCAAGGGTATTTTTTTCACTGTATTTCATATCATAGAAAGATAATGAAATGGTGTTTAAACTTGTGTATGCATTTCTTTGAAAATCTTTTCATATTCATGACAAAATCTGCCTTAACTTAACAAATCATGATGTGCGATTTTATTGCTCTCGAGTGTATAATTGCTTTGTAAATAAGTATTGAAATAGATACTAACATGTTAACATGCATTATTAAGATCAAGCAAGCACTGTCCCAAAAGTAACTGAACAACATAAGCGTCAAAAGTATATTAACACACGGCAACATTAAAAATATACTTCGTTAACCTAATTTTGTCTTTACTGCTGTTTAGTGACTTTTGATACAATGATGTTGTTCTATAATAAAGATAATAACCATATCAGCAGTTTCTATATTTAGTAGTAGTTAGTTTAGTCAGGTGAAATTAGCTGTTTAGTGACTTTGATACAATGATGTTCAGCGACATTTGGATTGATGGTGTACAGCGACTTTAGGAATACTAGTGCACATGTACTTTTGAAATACTAATGCACATGTTCTTTTGAAATACTAGTGCACATGTACTTTTGAAATACTAGTGCACATGTACTTTTGAAATACTCGTGTTTAACGACTTTTGTAAATTTCTGGTATACATGCTATTTTGTTTCCTAGTTGCGACTATAACTTATGGCATTTTATTGTGAACAGGTGTTTTGTAATGTTGATTCTGTTCATCGACTTTTGATGCTGACTGTACAAACTGAGTACCCTGAAAGCTTGAAGCGAGATCTTTGATTTTAGAGGAGGGCAGGAAGATAATGATGATGAATATGATATACTTACAGGTACAGTAGGTAGGTGCTCGTATGAGTTTACAGTATCCCTTGTTGTAACTGTACCTTTGATAACACGATTTCCGTCAAGCTTTGCTAATGGATCCATATTGCATAGGACCGTTTATATTCAAGCATCTATAGTGGCAATGGGCAGGGCACATTGTTCACAGAAAAGATGGTTGTTGAGACCGAAACTTTCTGGAGTGGCGACAACATACCGAAAGACGTAACGTTGGCAGGCCTCCTACAAGGTGGACCGACGACTTGGAAAGGGTTGTAGGATTCTGATGGATACGAGACGCACATGATCGTTTATTGTGGTGACACTTGGGGGAGGACTATGTCCAACAGTGGACGTCTTTTGGGTGAAATAAAGATGAAGATCTAAGGATAATTTTATTATTTAATTTACAGGGATCGATAGTCGCCAACATTATATATCTTGGTCTACTACTACGGAGTACATAGGTGACAAGTCTTGTCGAAAAGTCAAGCGAATGTGTAATTCTCAGACATTCTATCATGTTTGTGTAATACTTACAACTATGATTGTCTGTTCTCATAACAATGACAGTTTTCATGTTCTGGTAAATGTTATCAATAACACTGGCTGATAGAAATTGAATAACAATTTGATAAAGAGTCGACCGCCCACAAACATTGTGTTAGGAGTGAGCTCAAATTACATTTTGTTGTTTGTTTCATAAATCATATTATTTCATGAATATTCCTTGCCAAGCTACCTATATTAGTTTTGAGAATACCTATCAGTGTTATATTGGGCACGGGTCCTTTAGGTAACTATGGCAACGCAAATTGAATCAGACCAATAACACATTGAGATATTTAGGTAGGTACAATACTGAAGTCCTATTTATCCTGAAAACCCTATAATGGCTTGACGACTGTATCGAACGACGACGATATCAAATTTATAGGTAGGGTAAGGTTGCCTTAGTCGTACCACTTCAGGGGAAATCGCTATAATTTCTATTGTAATTTGTAAACACACGATCCTTAAACTCATCATCTGCCTAGCCTTTTCCCAACTATATTGGGGTCGGCTTCCAGTCAAGCCGGATTTAGCTGAATACCAGTATTTTACGAGGAGCGGTTGCCTACCAGACCCCCACAACCCATTAACTGCTGGGGTAACACGGTACTTCATGGCAAGACTGGAGTCAGATTTACTGGCTTCTGACTATCCGTAACGACTGCCAAAGATCTCCAAATGACAGCCGGGACCAACAGCTTAACGTGCTTTCCGAGGCACGGAGGAAACTCGTTATGTTAAGATGGTCACCCATCCACAGACCAACCTAGGCAAGCGTTGCTTAACCTTGAAGATCGACCTATGCGGCTGTTATTATCTAGCCACGAGCTCCTCACACACAAACACACGATACTTAAACTATCATCTGTTTTTTATACTCTGAGACCAAATTGACACAGGTAACGTCAAACTTACTATAAGAATGATGCTAGTTCCTTTGTGTTGTAATGTCATTTTAGTCTCAGGGTATAAAAAACAGACAGTAGTGGCATTCTCTCGTATCGAGTCTTCATCACTAGCAATCTTCAATGAAAGTAAGATTATAATCTTACTGCGGCAAGATAGATAGTTAGGTACTTAGGTAATACAAAAGATAGGTAGGTATCTCATAAAATTAGATGACTTTCATTCTCATAAGAGGCACTAGGATTAATCTAGCGTCTTGAATACCGCTGTAAGAGTCAACCAACTCCTTATCTTGAAGCTGTAAAGGTTAACAGGGGGCCACGAGCTCTTAGCCCGATCTACTTTACGACCTAAACTGAACTATTAAAGAGGTTGGGCTATATAGTAATGTATAGCCATCCCTCTTTTTCGCTCATACGCCTGACATTTTAAAAGCGCATGGTAAGAACGGACTCATTTATTGAAAAGTCCACATTTGAAAACAGTAGGTACAGTCAGCATCAAAAGTCGATGAACAGAATCAACATAGCAAAACATTTTATTGTGAACAGATGAAACACATTTTATTGCGAACAGGTGTTTTGTTATGTTGATTCTGTTCATCGACTTTTGATGCTGACTGTACCACCTAGTGAACGAAACTAAAATAACCATTATGATTAGGTACTGATTGCTGGATTGGCCAAAAGGGGCCCTCGAATGCAAAGGGCAACTGAAAGAACACACGTGAGTTTTAGTCAATAAAACTCGCACACTCCCTCTCGCCCCATCTAAACAGGAGGGATTATTTGATGATTGCCCAAAGATTTTTCACAACAACAATAAACAGTAGATATTATCTTGGTAACTAGGCAAGTATCATACAATTAGCGGTTAATTCAGGCCACAAGGTGAAACAATACAATTGTTTCTAATTTTATTTAACTAGGTATATTGGTAAGTTGGTACAATCGCTGTAGTACCTATATACAATTATGTAACAGGCAAACCTACCTTATTACCTACTTAACAAAATTGTTACTAATCAAACTAAATAATTCGTATAATTTTATTGTAAGAGCGTTTCCGCATTATCCGATCCGATATCGGTATCGGACGCCGATACGATATCGGGGTAAGTAAAATGTATGAAATATGTACCTGTCTTTCATATTGTCCGATCCGATATCGGATATCGGAGCACAGAATTTCATACATTTTACTTACTCCGATATCGTATCGGCGTCCGACACCGATATCGGATCGGATAATGTGAAACAATACTAAGGGTAAGGACAACTGTCATAAATAATGGCATTATACTGCATAAACTTTGAAACATTCCCTCAAATTTTCACATATTTAATCAAAGAGATCTTATAAGCAAGAGCTTGTTTTTATTGGTAACTAGGTTCAGCCAGCGGCTTCGCCGGTTCTAATAAGTTCTATTACGTATCAGTTCGTAGTAATAATTTCTCCATTCAAACTTTGGACCCCCGTTTCATCCCCTCAGGGGTTTTAATTTGGATAAATCCATGCTCGTCTGCGTCATTAAAGGAAGCCTTGTGCGATATTTCATATGCCTAGTCTCAGTAGTTTTGGCTGTCCGTTGATATTATCAGTCAGTCAGTTTCTCTTTTTATACCTATATTTTGGTCCTTCCTATTCAACTTGTATCGACTATTTTTAACCTACAAA
This sequence comes from Mythimna separata, assembly GCA_030763345.1. NCBI lineage: Eukaryota > Metazoa > Arthropoda > Insecta > Lepidoptera > Noctuidae > Mythimna > Mythimna separata. Next base: position 10,051,458 of record CM061172.1, on the reverse strand, counting down.
ATAAAGAAAGGATGTTATGAATTCGGCAACTTATTGTACAGCAAAGAAATAAATGACAAAGAGAGCTCACGCTCATAGGAAATGAGATTATCTGGATCCCGCTATTGAAGCAATGAATAAAGTGTTGAAAGTAGGTTGAATATAACTCCTTCCTTGCTTTCGTCACCGTTTATTTTTATAACTCATGCTGGCCAGCGATAAAAGATTATAAAGAAATAAAAGGAAATGTTCCAGAAATGTTTGGCGCTTGGGCACTTTGTATACTTTATGTAAACATCGCAATAGTGCTGTTTTTAATGTTAATATTCAATATTTTGAATTTGTTTCTGTGTAAGTACGAATGTATATGTTAAATTGAATAATTTAACTTAGTCTAGGAGAGCAACACAACTAATGATAAATATGGTTATCAGCAATAAGTAAAATGTCATTTTGACAACGACATTCTATTGTTTTGTCTATGTGCCTACCCTAGACAAAACAATCTGCTGGAAAAAACAAAACATGAATTCCGAATGTACTACTCGGATGCAGCAACTTACTATCTTAAAGTGGGCGCGACGTTAGAATTATCCATACAAACGTAATACCAAAATCATTTGCAATTTAAGCATATTTACACCATAATATGATGTTATTCGGATTCAGACAATAATTATCTAGGTTCCTACATCGTCTTTTTGTTGAAAAACTTACCCCAAACGAAATTTAAGCGAATTTAAATTTGCACATTTTCACAGCGAAAATGTCATGTTTTTATTTTGTTTTTTCTATATTATAAACAACAATATTTCAAAATATCTTTTCGTAGAAACACAGATATTATTATCAAGTTATAAATACTCGAAACAATATTGGAAATACATTAAATTTTCATTCATCATTTTTGGTATTACGGAACCTCTCCCAAATTTCCAATAGTTTGTATTGCTATCACAGCAAGCAACTGTCAGTGTGCGGATGATGACTTTACTCCAGTCGGTGTGTCCAAGAATTGTTTATACTATCTGGATTGCTTCCATCAACCTCAAAAACGTATTTTATTTCGTCTCAACTCGAGATAGCGCGCGGTCTCCGCAGGCCTCTTAAATATTGCTGATTAGTGTAGCTATAGATAGTTACATTGGTGTCATGACTGAGGCGCAAGTTAACGTTTGAATCCCCGACCGGTCCTATGAGACCGCGCTGTTATTGTTTTACTATTGTGTCTCGTTTCGCGGGTATCTGAGTAATTAAGTAACGACGATGGTTTGACCGTTACTTTGTAATCAAATAGTTGCATGATTTTATAAGTCAATCTTCTCTCATCTCATCATCTCTTTTAAACTGTGGAGACGGTAAATTAGCTGCTCGATAAGTTGATTTTTTTATTTATCCAATTTGTAAGTATTTCTCATTTAACGTTTGAATCCCCAACCGGTCCTATGAGACCGCGCTGTTATTGTTTTACTATTGTGTCTCGTTTCGCGGGTAACTGAGTAACTACATACAAAAGTTTTGTAATTTATTAGATACTTCCGCTTTAACCTATCAATACCCGCGAAACGAGACACAATAGTAAGACAATAACAGCGCGGTCGCATGAGATCGGTCGGGGATTCATGAATTAAATTAAAATTAAAATTTTCTAAACCAGTTTAAGCACTGACAAAAGAAATTAGACTGGGTGTAAAAACTTCCTGGCTAACTTTACACTACAAAACCGCACAAAAAAGTATCTAACAATAATATTCTATCCTCCCAAAATGTAGTAACGTACTGCTAAAATGAAGCCGTCTCGTTGTCGCCTGCGAGCCGTGCTTCATTAAGGGCGGGAGTAGGCTATTTAAAACAAGTCCTCGTGTATTCGTTACACGATTAAAGCGACTTAACCCCGACGGCACTTAAAATGCCTAGACCGCGCTTACCGAGTTAAAATTTTAATGAAATACGAAAAACGAATACTTTTAATGTTTGAGTCGGCTTTGCTGGGTTCAGTTTAAATTAGTACAGAAGTTCAGTGTTGTGGATATAAGTTATGGGTTATGAATGGAAATGCTGCAATTATGGTGGCGTGTGTAAAAATGTGAGAAACAATGTTTTTAAATAAGCTACGAGTAAACGCTTCCAGAGTTTTGTTTTAAACGTAACCGAATTTTGTTCGTTCATTTAATTTTTTAAACAAATCCGAGAGAGAGTGTCGTTCAAAATTAAACTCATTGATGATTATGGACGAAGTGCGCATCGAATACCTTCACCATCCAAATTACCTCAGATGTTATATTTAAACATGTTAGGAGAAGTGGAGTCCACTTCGTAAAAACTACACTAAATTCCTGCCAGAATAAAAGAAAAGCAGAGGTCGTTTGGTGGTCCAGAATCGAGTGTGGACTCAAGTTCGCCCAATTGCCAGAGCCGACAACTGTAGTTACAATATGCCATTGAGTAGTGAGGAGACCAGACCCTAAATAGGTAATGGGAACAGAGGAGAGGACGAAGACAGACAGAGATGATTTAGACAATAAATCACAATAGCGGTTGTAAGCTTGTTAAAAATATTTATATCTACAAACCGGGTGTGAATAGAATAAATTAATTGATTCCAATTAATTTACTTAGAGCCATAAGACTTCCAGGAGTAACTTGGTTTGGTAACTCTTCTTCAGAATAGTCCTTTGACCTTTTTTGCTTTATTGTGATGAGTTGATGACAAAATTTGTGGTCAAGTCACCACAAATTGGTCGTTGTAGGAAATGGATTATTAGTCGGCTATTTAGGTACCGCAGGCACATAATGACACATTTCCTACTTAGTAGACTCATCATCATCATCTGCCTAGCCTTTTCCCACCTATATTGGGGTCGGCTTCCAGTCAAGCCGGATTCAGCTGAATACCAGTATTTTACGAGGAGCGGCTGCCTACCAGACCTCCACAACCCATTAACTGGGGTAATACGGTACTTCATGGCAAGACTGGAGTCAGATTTTACTGGCTTCTGACTATCCGTAACGACTGCCAAAGATCTACAAATGACAGCCGGGACCAACGGCTTAACGTGCTTTCCGAGGCACGGAGGAAACTCGTTATGTTAAGATGGTCACCCATCCACAGATCAACCTAGGCAAGCGTTGCTTAACCTTGAAGATCGACCTGTGCGGCTGTTATTATCTAGCCACGAGCTCCTCAACCTTCCTACTTAGTAGACTGTTTTCTCATATTACTCGTAAAATATCAATTTTGGTCAGTCTTTACTCAGCGTGATGGTAAATGTTATATGAGTAAATTATGAGCAAACAGTCCACTATGAGGAGCGAGGGATAGATACCCATGTATCATTACCTCAGACAAAACGGTCACACCTGTTTTCTAAGACGGATGGCTTATGCAAATGAACCTAAACCTACCCAGCAGTATCCACAGCAACGATTAATCAAATTCACCGACAGGTCGCATTTACTTAGGTTTTAATTAAGCCAGCCTATTGTTACACAGCTGTTGGACAAGCAGATCTTTGCCAACCAAACCTACCTTTCGGTCCCTGCTACCTTTAGGCCTCTTGTACACGGCAGGTTTTTCACCCTGTGTAGGCACGGTTAATAAAACGTACCGTGTATAAAAGACCATAGACTGCGTTACAACACTGATGAAACACGAGGGCGGTACCGTGCCATAACGCCGCCGTGTGTGCGGCCTACGTACGTGCCGTGTAAAAGAACCCTTAGACTGTTATATGGACCATAAGTAGGTAGGTAACACAGCAATTTTGTCGCTCCTTTCGAGCCACTAGCTGCCATACAAAATTAAACAACCCAAAATTCCAGACAACGTGAAAAACCCCTATAAAACCCGTGACCTCATAATTCCTGCCTCACCCCAAAAACTTGGATCTCTTGAATTCCATTAAAATTTCACTACGCGCACTTTTTGTTTGCGCCCAGAATCATAACGAGTTCATTATAACTAGAAGGTCAAGCAGTGTATCAGAAAATTGATTCTACGCCGGTTCTGCGCAAATGGAAACATTTCTTTGTGTTTATTAACATCATGTGATGACTAATCTTGTTTGTCGATAGCTGGGACTTTTTGGGTCAACTGTGAAGCATTATGTTGGGCCGTATTATGTAGATAATACGTCGATAGTATTTCTTTGTATTTTTATACTAATATTTTTGTTCTGAGAAGCGTTGTTTTCATACTTACGAGCACGTATCTTCTCCCACTCTAGTTGTAAGTGAGCACCACTTCTATTATATTAGTCTTAGACTTTTACTGACAAAAACCCATACCCGTTTTCGTTAAGTTGCTGCTGCGTGCCTAGTTTTTGCATTCCAGGGTCAGGAAGGTACCTAACTAGCTAATAGGTGTTTTAGCATTATATATCGATCTTGTAAAGTTCCCACGACTAGGACTCAGGCCTCCTCTCTAGCAGAGGGAATGGGCCGTAATCCATCAGGCGTGCCTGGAAATGTTTGGTTCTAGGACATGCCGGTTTCCTCGCGACGTTTTCCTTTACCGTCTTGAGAGCAGCGGTGATGAAATAAATTACGCAAAGTAATGCACCTGGCTGAGTTTGAACCCGCGACCTAGCCACTTGCAAGTCGGGGCAGCTAGCACTGATCCGACACTGCAGCTCTCAATATTAGCTAACAGGTTTTTTTTATGTTTATGGTGTACAATAAAGTATATAATTATCAATCAATCAATTAAGACGTAGGTACGGTACGCCTATATGATGAGACCAGCCGAAGGTTCGGTTTCGGTTTCGACCAAAACATTGGGTGGATATTTCGATCCGCGCCTACTATTTTTAGGGTTAAGCAGCAAAGAAGTCAAACTTTTAAGTCAATGAAATCTCAAGATAAGGCTGTTTATATTCCGTTTACACTCAAAATCAAAACCTGGGTATTTCTCGTTAACCTAGAGTCCTGAATTTTGGCTTGGCAAGAAGTCTGAAAACCGTAATATTGTAGTTACATCACAAAACCTCCAGGACCCAATTCGGGAATCGAACTATTTAGGTACATAGGTATAAGTTTGTGCAGCACTCCTTGGTGTGAGAGTCCAACTCACCAATGCAATGGGCCGGATTTTCGATTTCTTTAATCTTGAGTGGGTATTTAATTTTTTTTTTTAATTATGTTGCAAGTTGAACAAAGTATTGAACTGGCCGCCTGGTTGGTACATGAATTCAATTAGCTTCTGTGATGCGTTTCTGCAGTTTCACTCTTTCCGTTTTCAGAGGAACATATGCTGCGATTTCTCTTTGATAAGTGACTAGTTTTGGTAAAACTCTATTATATAGCGATACAATCTAAACTCAAACCAAGGAACCTTTTTTTGGAAGTCATCAATGTCTTTACAATTACTTTTGCCACTCCTGAAACCTACGCGTATTCATTCAGTTGCCCTTTACGTTCCAAGGCCGCGAACACTCTTAAATGGCCTTATAATTCGGTTATTTATATAACAAGGAAGGTTGCTTATCATCAATAAAATCAAGTTAGTCAAAGCAAGGAAAACCTTTTCAGTGTAAATAAATAAACAAAAATGTTTATTTCAAATACATAATAGGTAGGTATATTATTTTTAGAAAAATGATTTGGAGATCACCAAATCATAAACTTCAGTCTTGTGTTTCGAAGCCGAGTTGCTATTGTAGCCTGTTGGTTTTCTATCATTTAGACTTTTCGGAGTGGGCTTGGAATAGCACAATTTTATTCTGTCAAATCCGTACAGCGTTGCGCCACCTGTACATGGTGAACATCCCACATACGTACAAAGCGTTTTAAGAACACATTTATTGTGCGTTTAGCTAAGGACTGGAATTCCCTGCCAGGGTCTTTGTTTCCTGATAGCTACCTACAAAGGGGTCTTTAAGTCAAGAGTGAATAGGTTGCTTCTAGTCAAGCGTGAGATGTGGTCAAGCGCGAGCCTATCAATAATAAAAAAAACCTGTACATGGTGGACATCCCACATACATTTATTGTGCGTTCAGCTAAGGAGTGGAATTCCCTGCCGGAGTCTACGTAAAACTTAAGGGTTTTTAAGTCAGTTATGAATAGGTTGCTTCTAAGCAAGCATGCTCTATTGTTCTCCACATCAGCACTTACTATCAAGTGAGATAGTGGTCAAACGCGAGCCTATCTATTTGAAATACAAGACTAGAAAAAAAAAAAAACAAAAAAAGTAAATTCAGTAACAATTAAAAATAATATTCAACAATAAAACACCAGGATTTTAAATAACATTTTATTGTAACTACAAATTAATATTACAATATTTCCGCCAAAAGTAAAAACCCGAATTTCAATAAAATTTCAGCTGCAGATACAATTTTAAGTCTTCAGCACTAAATATAATCATAAATTCAAATTGTCCGTATTTTCATAATTTTCTTTAGCAAAAAATGTTTTAAAAATAAAAACATCAGCCAATTTCTCTGTTACAGGTTTACACTTTTGGCACAAATTAATTATTAAATACAGGATTAATTATAGTCCTAATTTGATTAAATCTAATATATCACAAACCATGACTGATCACGATAGTGCGTCTCAGTCCTAACATAGCACTAGTTACAGTTAGTTCCATTGTAAAAAAAGAAGTTGGAATACTTTATCCTGTTGCACTACCTCAGGATTTCATAAAAGGACAATTTTAATACAAATACTTGAAGAAAACTCGACTATTCGACTTCATAGTCGAGTATAATATAGGTACGCGAAATAGTAAGGTCGATTTCACACAACAATTTGGGGTTCTCCATTCATCCCCTGTGCCTCACTTTTTCACACTTGATTAAATGTCTCCTATCACAGTTTTATCTAATGCATTCCAACCGCACTTCCCCTATTAGATGTCATAATATGTATATGGAAGTTCCTCTGATAGGTTTGCTAAACTGTATAAGATAGGATTATTCTATTCCGTAAGAGTATTCCAGTTACCAAAAACAGTGCAACAAGCTAAAGCCGAAGTGATTAAATAAAATATATTTTGCAAAAATAAAAATAACAATAAAAAATAGATATCATTTCTTACGCGTCAGTCTGTTAGAAAAAAACTTTATAAATACAACATTATCAGTGATTTTTGGTAAAAAATATATTTTTTTAATGACACACAGAACAAACGAGACAGACACAGAGATCACATATTCTTAATTAGACAATTATTGAGAGGCCATCGTTCAAACCAAACAACTTATTACGACGACTTGTTTTCAATTCACCGTTTTAATTACAATGAAAACAAGTTAAAGCTGAACAGTTTATAGCCATCGCACCTTCCTATCTACCGAACTACATCTTGAGAAAGAAAACAGAAAACAACTGACGATCAAAATAACATAAAATAAATCCAAAAAAATAAATAAAGTCAAATAAAATATAAATGTCATAACTCATTTGACGGCTGCGAAATTGACATAGGCGCTAGATTGGCGTGGCAGGCATAAATATTGGCTTAAATCAATGAAACAACAGTTTAAGAACGACCGAGATATCTGCTGTTGCTATACAAATTAGCAGCAGTAAGTAGATTCCAAAATGTCGACGCTACGTGAGGTCAACGGCCTCAAACCCGCACAAACAGAAGCGAAGTACCTATCTCTGTATATTATACAATTCCATGTCAGTACTATTATCATCAACTGTCCCTAAACCCTACAACAATCGACATAATCTATCTGAAAAAAATATTCATTACTATTTTACATTTTAATTCAAAAAAACTGGAATGAATTTAATTAAAAATTTTACGTGATAAATATATGAATACTGTTACATTTGACACAGACATAAAAAATGACTGAATTTGGCCATCGACGGATAACCAGACGCATAATATAATTCAATAACTTCATTGAAATCTCTTGCCGGATTATTCAACTGACGAAATATTTTACACACGACTAGTAAATTCCTCTTTACTTTTTGGTACTCTTACTTCGAATTAGGAAAGTAGAAACCCTTAGACCGTTTTCACATTTTCCGATCCGATATCGGTATCGGACGCCGATACGATATCGGGGTAAGTTAAATGTATGAAAAATGTACCTGCCTTTCATATTATCCGATCCGATATCGGATATCGGAGCACAGCATTTCATACATTTTACTTACTCCGATATCGTATCGGCGTCCGACACCGATATCGGATCGGATAATGTGAAACAATACTTACATCGTCGCTTAGAACTCAATCACACAAGCGATATGTTGCCAAAATAGATATCTGCAAGCGTCGACACGTGTATCATTATAGATCGATGGCTACCGCCAATGCGTCGACGGCTGTCGTCGAAGTGTCGACTGTTGACGCAGACGTGTCGACAGCTGACGCAGACATACGACGCGACGACGGTTGCAGTTACCTCTGTCATTGGTAACATGCCGCTCGTATGTATTAGCTCTTAAGCTTTATTGAGAAGCTTAACCTGACCAGAACAGCGATCAGAACAACAGGTACCGGTAATGCCTGTACGAAGACAAGACCTCCAAGTTCCTTAGTAACCGTCGACGTTCAAACTAGCTACAGATAAAATTATTTAACGATGGTACTCATGACTTTATTGCTCTCTTTCTAGCGCTCAGTTTGATATAGCGCTATCTCACTCAGTCATTCACTTTATATTGAATGCCGTCGCTAAATAATTGACTTGTACAGATGGCGAAAGAGGTTAGTATGCAGGCATTGATTATATCGTAGTTGTGCGTTTTCCAAGAAGCCATGTTTATATACAATTTTAGGGATATCATATTTTTTTATAAAGGGAAGTACGTGAAAGATTTTACTTTATGAGCCAATAATACAACGTTCGCCGAACTCATAAGTGGTCCCTTACCATAATGCCCTTCCATTGGCCTAATACTCTTTTAGTTATCAATATTAGTACCTTGTTTAATGATGTCCGATACTCGCCTGCTTACTAAACTCTTTTGTCCTGCGTACTTATAGCGTATTATTGTTACATGCCTAATTTGGTAAACGAATACGCCATGAAAATCGCAAGTCCCATCAATCATACATTTTTAGTGAGATATGTATGTCTTGATATTTATATGACACATAGGGTTCGATTTACAAAAACTCATTCCAGTCAGGCATATTTGTTTACCAGAAGTGGCAAGTAAGCCAAAACGCAGTTTAGTTACGAACGATTTACGTCATAGAGTCGTATCTAGTGTTGTTCGTGAGAGGATCGGTGTCGTCTCGCTGACGGAAGTTGAAAGCGTTGCTGAAGCTTTCTCGAAGTCTCTCCGTGAATGTCTTATAGTCGAGGTGTGCCTGCCCGAAGTCGAAGTCTGCGACTTCCACAGAATGCCTGTAACAGAATTTGAACTATGTAAGTACTTATTTAGCGTTGGTTGTTGACTAAAAACAGCTTGAGTATAGTATACGAAACCGTCGACACAGTGCGAAATTTTTTCACAACTATTTATAAGTTGCAACAGGAGAGAAAATCAGGCCCACAAAGGATTCCTAACTAAATAATAAATTCGAGCAAAAAACGCCAACAGTGTGTAGTTGTAGGGGTAATAAAAATACATTGTCTGTGAAAATTTCTCTGCCTATTACGATTTAGGAGATACCGCTCGCTGACAGGCAAATGGACAAATACACATACAGACAAACAGCGGATGCTCAGTAATTGGAAACCTTCAGGTACAGTACCCCAAAAAGGAACAAGAGGAAAAACTCTTCAAAATTGGGTTTAGAACAGCCCAGATCCCCGGGTAGGTAATTTATTTCTACAGAAGGCTCATTTTCTTCACATTTCAGTAAATACTTATATGTAAGTAAGGTGAAATCTTACTTTAGGGCTATAACTTTTACTTCAAACATAAGTAAAAAAGCCTTACCTCGAACGATGTTGGTAATAGGCGATGCCAAACACGACCAAGATGACGGCCACCAGACAGAAGAACACCGGTATCACTATGACCGACAACTGCGAGTGCACGGACACTGGAATTGTAAGGAAACGGGTTAGAACAACATAATATTATACTTGTATTTCTTAAAGAGGTGTAAGGAGAGGTGTATTGTAAAATAATACTTCGCCGGTACGTAAAATGGTATGCAAATACTAGAAAGTGAATTACTATGTACAAAATTTTGTTTCGACTTGCTAGTTTCGTTTTTTTTACTCTACATGGCCTGGTACAAGGAACTGACCTTCACGAAAGAATCTCACACTAAGAATAAGGGTATTAATACATTGCGCACGCGTGGGCCACGTACGCCGATCTGGGCTCGTCGGTCTAGATATATACTAGATTTGTAAAGCTACATTCTAATGTAGCTTTACAAACGCGTACGTTCGTCGTGTGGCCTGGATCTATCCAGGCCACACGACGTCGTTCTACGTACAAATCAGGCGTGGCCCATGTGTGCGTCGGTCTAATGCAGTTACCGCTTGATTCCTGTATTATGTTAGCGTTCACAAACATGTAAACTCACTTAAACAAGATATACAGACAGATGTTCCGGACCTATCTGAGGGTTATACAAATATCTCTTTCGAGCGATAATCGAACCCGCGCAAATCACTCAACCGCTGCGCCATTCATGTCGTCAACATGTCCGAACGGGGAATTCCAATGTCTGAACTAGGTATCGAACCCAGGATCTTAACAATCACGCTTCTAACTTAATAAGATAGAACCGGTTAAAATGGTTTAATAAATACAAAGCAAAGCACAGGGCACAGGTTGTCCTTGAGAGTGGCTTGTAGCATTGGAATCGTTGCTAATTAGGAACATGCTTATTTGAACTTTACATCAATCACAAAAGGTTCAAATTGCAACAACAGTAGTATCATAGATGTGCTCTCGTGTGCGCAAGACTTGAAACATATTTAATACTATAGGTAGAAAAGGCCTGTCATCTGGAGATTATTCGTTAACCTTTTCGAACAGTGTTTTTGCCTGCTGCGGTCTTTCCGTCCGATTATAATTTGAGTATCTTCAAGACTAGAGTGAATAAGCTCTTAATAAACTAGTGCGCCTCACCATCAACGATTGCATCACTGCTTACCATCAGGTGGGATTGCAGTCAAGCACTAGTTTATGGTATGTAAAAAAAAAGCCTTTGAATTATTTCTAAAAAACATCTTTGGCTATTCTATATTTATGCTTAATTATTAAATTAAACTGCTAGTGATGTCTAGTCGATACAAAGAAAAAGTTGTCTTACCTTTATAAATATTAATAGTCGCCATGGCAACATTCTTCCCAATTTCATTTTCGATGACCACAACCACGGTATGCTGATCGCTATCCGAGAAGTAATGTATCAGCGGGAACGAGCTAGCACTCGTGGGTATTTTCTCTTTAATATCACAGGTCTCATTGCCAGTGATGTTGTACTGGCCTAACTTGTACTTTATGCAGTAGGAGAAAGGTGCAGATCCTGTGTATTTGACGTTCAGGTTTAGTAAGTCTCCGTGTTGCAACCAGTTGAGGCCTGTGATGTTTATTGCTGATATCGGCTCTGGAATTGAGAAAAATAGTGGGTTATTATATGGAATTGACTAGGGATAGTGTTTGAAAACTTTTTGTAGTCGTCTTTACTGATTTCTTCTGTTCCACGCTCGTCAAAGGGGCCCAGTAGAGCCGATGCCTGCTAGGACTGAGATAAGAGATGAGAGTTACCACAGAAAGTCTTTCTACCTGGTGTCTTAGAACACAAGCGCTACAAAGAGATATTAGCAAATCTGAAGGAGCCCCATAGGCCCGATGCCTACTAGGGTTGTGGAAATGATTAAGAGTTACCACGGATACTCTTTCGAACTGGTAAACTTAAAATGCAAAGGGCAACTGAAGAACCATAGCTGGGTTTTAGTCAGTAAAAGTTTGACATACCCTTTCGCTCAACCCTAAACGGGAAGTTTTAATTGGCATGTATTTGTCGTAGCTTCTTCTAAACGGATACCCCAATTTTAATATACGTCATTGAATTAAAAACCAGTTTAATCGGAATTATTTTTAGCTGTGTTCGACGATTAGCAATCTTTTACGTAGTATTAACTGTCTGTCTTCGGTTGTTCATCGCAATAACATACTTTGAATATCATTTAAATATTGATTAAAATAAATATTAGATTGATGTTCCACTCTTCCGTAATAAGGAAAATGGTTTAATTATTCCATGTTTGCCATTAAATTTCAAATCAATTCATATTTGTTTACTGAATTTCCTTGATTCTCGTTGATAGCCATCAAAATCGAAAGTAGGTTTTTCAACTACTGTTAAAAAATAATCTACATTAGTGCCAAGGGAAAAAATATTTAAGACTAGGTGTTCTAGTAATTTGAAAAATTTCAGCTTCACCATATAAAATTATAAATTTTATCAGATAGTTTGTATGGGGTGGTCGATTTTTTTTTTCGTTTCTAAAAATTTTTTTGTGGGAAGATGTTCAGATTCGTCTACTGAGCAAGCCCTTAAAGTTTGTGGAGGGCTGTCCCTTACACCCTGTATGATATATTTTTAAAAGTAATAGAACAACAATTGCTGTTTATGATGATAATGTAACATAGTTGAGAGGTTGCCAGTGTTTTACAAATAACCCTGTAAATATGTGACTCATCATTGTGGGTGTGAAATGTTAAACCTGTCACATTTAGGTGTAAATTTAAGTGGAACTGATAACCTAACGATTACGATGCAAATACTACTGGTAGAAGTACAAATAACAAGAAAGTACAACTGTAAACAATAAAAAAGGCTTTTCCTTTCACTAAAAGACTTTGTGGCTTAGCGACCACAACGCAACGCATTTTTTGGTAAAAATTTTAAGTAATCATTGGACTAAATGATATTGTAATTCATAATCTTTTATGAATGATTGCAAATGATGATAAATTATATTTATTTTTTGCAAATAGATTTTACATAAACACTTTTACACGTAATATATTTCTGTCAAATTAAACTAGGTGAGGGCAGTGCTCCCTAGCTGACTACCCTGAGAAGAAACACCGAAACAAACTCAGAGGTCAAAGTCTAAAAGTAAAAATAAAGGTAATCCATCGATATCAAACTACAAATACCATGATTATGAAGTTTAAAGATAAACATTATGAAGTTAATATTTACTTACCTCTAACAAATACTGTATGTTGATAACGTCCGTACGTATAGCCCTTGCCTATAGGTATCGTGTTTTTACACGTTGCTATTTCACCATCTACGCCTTTCATAGTCGTTCTATTAGAGATGGCTCGCTTCGCTATCTTGTGTGCTGTTTCTTCTTCTTCTTTGCCATTAGTAACATTCTTCGCTGTTGTTGAAGTTGGCACTAAAGTTGTTGATGGAACAACTGTTGTGGGTACAACTGTTGCGTTTGGGGCAACAGTTGTTGTTGGATCAACAGTTGTGTTATGAGGCTTAGGTTTAGGTGTAGTTGTTGTGGTCGTTGTTGTTGTTGTTGTCGTAGTTGTAGTTGTGGTCGTAGTTGTCGTGGTTGTGATTGGTGGTAACGGCTCATTGTTAGCGACAACTATAGCTTCAATTTCATGAAAGCCCATATTATCTTCGTACGTATAGTTTAAAGAGAAGTCGGCAGTCGTGTCGAAGTAGACGCAGTCTATGAACCAGTGCGTCTCGATGGAGGAGGAGTTCTTCTTTAAGAACTGCAGCTCACTCTCTTCTAGCTGAATGAAGTGGGTGACAACTTTGTTGACTGCTACGAAGTTGTTCGGCCTTTTTTGTTCGTTTTGACTTAGGATCATGTCACCGTGTAGTGTATCTGTAAATAGAGGAAAAAAACAGTTAATATAACATCCTTTAGCCTAAGCGAAAAAGAGTATAGTCACACTACGTATCTAATCAGCAGGCTTAGCCAAGTTAATATAAAGGAATAGAAAATTAGTAGCCAAGTTCGCATCGTTCATCGCTACATCCTGTAGTTTTACGATATAAATGGTAGCCAAGTTACAATTTAGACAACCGCTAACGAAATGACTAACTTATCGTTTTTTTTAATCGCTTACAGCGCGACATTTTATTGCCAATTGTAGAAAGAGATTTGATACTAGTCGCAACTTGGCTAGGCTTGCATTTGTATACAGGGATTTGCAATTTCGCCTATGCAAAAAATCACATAATTATAAGTACTAATTTAATAATATTTCTTGAAACATGTCCCTCTATAACGCGTGTTATAAAACCAAACGCATAATATATTCTATTGAGAGCTTTTGACGTATTTATTAAACAATACATTTAAAGGAAAGATAGTTAATTCTACACGGTTTCTTTCACGTCATATTTACACAAGTGCCTAAGTACAGGTGTAACTGTGTATGCCGTGACTTTGTTAATTAATATGAAAACGTTAGCAAGGTGGCATTAGTTTCAACAGTTCATTTAAATAAAGAATGGTATGCAGGAGTTTCCATAGATACATTGAATACTCTTGCTACCATAGGTATGTAGAAAAATTACAAATAGGAGCGTGTCAATAGAGCAATGATTTTCAACTTGCGCTAAAGAATTACTTTGCATAAAATAAAAATTTGGTTGCAACAATGCTGCAAATCGATTTTAAGTATCTGTCATATTGCTTTTTTATTTATTTCAAAACGTTACCTTTGATTTGTAAAAAATGTACCTATTTTTTTTTTTTTATATGAACTTAGACTTCTGGTTATGCAATATACAATATATACAATAATATATAACATATAATAACAAACACGAGCTCTTAATGCGATCCAACTATACATATATGGTCTATAGCTATGGAGTTACACACTCTATATAGCTCAATCCTCCTCTATCTCGCTTGCATCATCATCTGCCTAGCCTTTTCCCAACTATATTGGGGTCGGCTTCCAGTCAAGCCGGATTTAGCTGAATACCAGTATTTTACGAGGAGCGGCTGCCTACCAGACCTCCACAACCCATAAACTGGGGTAACACGGTACTTCATGGCAAGACTGGAGTCAGATTTACTGGCTTCTGACTATCCGTAACGACTGCCAAAGATCTCCAAATGACAGCCGGGACCAACGGCTTAACGTGCTTTCCGAGGCACGGAGGAAACTCGTTATATTAAGATGGTCACCCATCCACAGACCAACCTAGGCAAGCGTTGCTTAACCTTGAAGATCGATCTGTGCGGCTGTTATTATCTAGCCACGAGCTCCTCTATCTCGCTTGCAGGCCTGTCATTTTAACACGTTATGGTAGAACCCAGGTCAAAAAAAAAAATTGGGAGCCATTGCAATAAAGTATAAACTTATACCAGACCGCTTATATGATAGCATAACCCACAGACAGTAAATGGTATGTGGGTAATGCTAATGGATGTATAGTATCCAATCAAGTAGGTATATCTTTTAATCTAAGCGCGGTCGTATCACACAGATAACGTGTATTTTTCCGGTAAGTATATATGTTGCGATTAGCCTTACAGTGTTCTTTCGATGACCGTACTTGTATGACCAGTAATTGAGTAGTTGACTCAATTTTTTTTTTATAATTTGTATCAAATAAAAAGCATTAGGTATGCAAAATCGTAAACAGAATTATCCAAATCCGTTTAATATTAAGTAACTTAGAAATCTTTAGAAGGGGAAACTCTCAAGTAAAAGAATAAGGATACAACACTAAAATGTGACGTCAAATTATGAGAGTTCAACGCCTCCACTTTTCCTCATGCCAACATTTCAAATGCTAACTGCAGCATCATTAAAAACCCCTTTTTAGTACTATTTTCAGGAAAACAAATACTGTACCATTGTTGATCGAAGTACTGTATTAACTAATTCAAACAATAATTAAATAGGTTTAGGTATGTGTATACAACTGAAAATAATAATCACCCACGTCGCTGTCAATAGGAAAAGTGCCCAATACGCTGCAGCATTGCCACGTAAAATGGAGATTCGTTTACCAAAAAAAGACCTAGCCATAATTATTGATTTCATTTGTTTAGTATAAAATATTTTACAGGATAATACCCAATTCTAAATATTAACTAGTGGGTGATCTGGGTGGGGTTGATGCACGCGTCGTCATGCTCGTGAACGGGAGCTGTCAGTTGCGGCTGGTCATCTCTTAGTTGCCAATGGCTTATTTAAATATTGTTTTATTACTTTTTTTTCTCATTATTACTTAACTACATTGTGCTCACATAATGCAAGCGAGAAGAATTATGTAACCAAGATTTATGTAACTCATAATATGATTTAAAAGAGTGGCCATGGAGTTTCTTACACATTCAAAGATACGAAAGATACGATACGATACGTTTGCTTTAGAACGTGCAATTTAGCATCTCTTTTGACTAACCGACAATTTGACAATTCAGAAGTGGCTGTAAATGGTGTATTAGAAATAAACGTGTTTCTGTTTCTTTAAACAAACAATTTTAGCTTTTGAATATTTGCTTAGATTAGATGAAATACTGCTGTTGGTTTATACTACTTTGTAGACACTTATCATATCCTCAGTTTGACCTAGACATACTTTAAGGACTTATAAGAATTGTAAGCATTATTTTGTCAACTTAGTTTTGTTATCGCAAGAGGTTCGAGATGGGTGATCAGGTTACTGCGGTTTATCACACATCTTCAGGCTTTGAAACAATGCAAGTCACAAAGAGTATCTCTGTACAATACAAAGATGCACGGTGGTATGTTGTGCTCTTCCCAGAAAACGAATGAATAACGGGAACTTTAGGCTTTAGCGTTGTATAAAGTGGATGTTCTACAAGCCAATACAATACCACGGTTTTAAAGAACGTCGGTTTTACTCGCGGTTAATTGATGCTGATTGACTAGTGAGTGAAGCTGTTGTATCGTGAAAATGAAGCAAATAGGATGAACCGCGAGCCAGGGTCGTCACCAGACAACCGGGGTACAGCAATGATACACCAGCGAGCTTTACCCACGAGCCAAAGGATCAAGGTTTTACTCGTTCGTCGATCAGGGCCTTAAGATAGCCCGATACAATCCATTACTTATAAATGACAGTCAACTAATGAACTGTATGAGGTCGTTAGTAAACATTATCGTAATGTTAAAGGGAAAAGTTAACAACGCAAAACAGCAAAAATTAAAAGAGGACTTAGCAGTGAGCATTTAGTGGATATTAAGCCTAAAAATACTTCATCATTTCGCTCCGATGGTTTCTACACAATTAAATGGGCAGGCTCGTTCTTTATCCAAAGCATTAGCATTACTATTCAACTTAGAAATTTTGATAGTAGGGCCCATTTCCAGTGTACCCAAATGTCAGCGAAGTGGAGGAATATTTTGTTGGTTTTGTTAATAATATAAACAGTGCCTAAAGTATATTTTATAATGTGGTTGTTTATAATATTGAATTATTGGATAACCAGTGGTTTGGTTATCCTGTAGTTATTTAGTAATTAACTCATTTATGTACATATTTTTTGGTATTTCCTTATAAACACTAAATGAGTTGGGCCCAATAGTAGTCATTAAAAGAGTGGCCGTGGGCTTGCACATTCTTCTTCGTAACAATTGGCAATTATCATAATTTTTATAGCTCCGTACCCGGAGGGTAAAACGGGACCCTATTAATAAGACAACTGCCCGTCCCTCCGTCTTGTCGATCGGTCCGTCTGCTACCAGGTCTCATACCAAGAACCGTGATAGCTAGACAATTGAAATTTTCACAGATGATGTATGTATATCTGTTGCCGCTATAACAACAAACACTAAAACTGAATAAAATAAATATTTAAATCTCCTATCTCCCATACAACTAACGTGTTTTTTTTTGCCGTTTTCTCTACGGACGGTACGGAACTCGCCGTACACAACTCCGTCTCGCACTTGCCGGTTTTCTGACTGACTAAACACTTGACAATTCAAAATTGCCCGTGAATGCATAATTCTTAACAAATGCTTTGAATCTTTGATTCATGACCTCAGAGGTGTCTTTTCAGTATCTTATTTATTTGACAATAATATTGTTTTTTTTTTTTGTAATAGATACTTCTATAGCAGATGAATAGAGATGAGTTACAATGAAGGCCAGAGCAAGATCTACAAGAAATTCAATGCCCTGAGTACGAGTTGTTTTTACGTTAACGCAATCGAAACATTTACCGCGTTTGGCTCTTTGATTGGTTAAGAGCAGCAGAGGAGCCAGGAGGGGGCCAATCGGAGCGCCGAACGTCATAAACGTTTCGATCGCATTCAGTTAAAAAAACTCGCACTAGGCACACTGGTCTATGGACAAAACATTGAACAGGAACGTTACTTTCAAATTGGGCCGTTCTCGGTGAGAAAAAAACTAAGACTTTATAGCTCAATAGTTAGACTTTCATTACATCGTAACTATCTATCTAGGTTATACTCAATAAATAAGAAAGTGAATGTGAAACACGTAACATACTAAATTGAGGCAATTCTTTCCCAACATTGTATTAATATACGAGTAACGTTACACGATCCTGAGATACTGTCGACCGCACGTAACTGGTAAAGGCACATCGAAACCCTTTGGGCCAGGGACTCAATATTTTAATAAAATATTGGTACTGGTATTGACTTAGGTATCCATATATTTTTTAGAAATAGCCAAAATACAGAAGTTGAATATAGAAGATTAATGTTGCAGATTAATAACTTTGATTTAGTACAGACGTAGACGTAGTGATTTTTCAAATTAAAATTTCCAAAATTTGTTTGACTTCTGCTACGATCTGGTACATTGGTTAAAAAATCACACATCATCACCACTATCTCACCTATAGGGTGACATAGTGGACAAGCGCGAGCCTATCAATAATAAACAATGAAAAAAATTACATTTGAAATATACTATTATAAGCTATTAATACCCAGATAAAGGTTGTAACAATTTCCAAACAAAACAGATTGCCATTCATATCGGTTTCTTCCCTTGCTTTGGGCTATCAAACAAAAACGCTGTCAAAATATAACCAAGCACGTGTAGTTGTCCGTACAGTCAGTAACCGGTGCAGGGTTACATCGGCATATCGATTTCCAGAAATAACGAGATCCCAGACGGTTATCCCAGTCACAGACTAATTGGATTGGTTGAGCCGTAAGCGAGGACTACATACGACCCAATCCGGTTGACACTTGTATGTTGTGGAATAGAATAAATGCCGTCTGCGTACCTACATAAATATTACAGCTGTCAACCTTGAAAAGTGGCATTAGAATATATTGTCAAATACAGTTAGCTGATAGTGATTTGTTACCGAGTGACCTATAAAGTGACTTAAGGCGGGTCGTCCTCGGGCTAGAGCAGTGATTTGCAGGACCCAGATATATATATTTTTTTTTTAAGTTGTCCCACACTAAGAATAACTCCAGCACCGCAGATGCATTCACATAAAAATAATAAACTCACATATAGAAGACACCCAGACCTAGAACACCTATCTGTAGACTACACAAACATTGGTTTCGTGCGGGAATTGAAACAGTGACACGTAGCACAGCAGCAAATCGCTCAACCACTTTGCCAACCATGCAGTTGAGATGGATGAGAATTATCGAGAATCAAAAAACTATTTTTTGAGATGAGAAGTCATCAAATAAATTCGCCTGGTCTGAGTGGAGTGCAAAGGAGACTCAGACTTTTAATGACTAAAACCCGCTTGTATTCCTAAACTTGTGTTTGCGTTCCAAAGCCACGGTATACCGCAAAGAATCAAAATACGTGACATGCAATTGGAGTCATAAAAGAGGTCCGGATGGATATGGATATATCCAGCATTACAGCTGATGATGTTAAACTTTTGCATGTCCATCAGTTCTTAATTGGTTCTTAATTTGTGCACATTTCCTGCCAAAAATTGAAGTGTTTCGCCCGTTCAACGATTGAAATCTAGATACGACCTTCAGAATAATGATCAATTAGGTAACGATGCTGATAAATGGATTATTACACCTCTATCTATCCTCTTCTTTATGCAAACTCGTCTTAAAGTTGAATAACCTTTTAACAAAGTGTAAAATGAAATAACAAGCAGCAATTTACGTTTTGTTAGTAATTCACTATGTGAGTGCAGTTTAAAACAGTTGGTGACCTACCCACGACGCTAAAGTCATAAGGGCGAAAGGGCTATGACCTTCTTTCTGGCTTCTCCAATATACAGGGCTAAATTCAATTTACTAGCTAAACTCTAGAGACGTGATGTCTATCCATATCTAATGGCTATTAAACAAATAAAAATAAGAGCTTTTCAGTCCAAGTAACTTTAGTGGGGAGCAATGGTGGCCTAGTGGTAACAGGTCGCGAATTCATAACCAACCAGGTGCATTACTTTGTGTAATTAATTTCATCACTAGCTCTTAAAACGGTGACGAAAAACATCGTGAGGAAACAATGTCTTTGAACCAATAATTCGAAGACAATTGACATCCACTAATCCGGACTGGGCCCCGTGTGGTAGATTACGACTCCTATACCCTCTTCGACGCTTGAGGCTTGAGTCCAGAATCCATTTTTATGAGTGGGAAGCCTTTTTAATGAAAAGGCTAATTATGTAAATTTAGAAGACTACGGGAACAACGCCCCATGGCATTGTAGTTCCTCGATTTTTGGGGAGTTTCTCTAAAGAATTTGATTTGACGCAGTATAGCAACTTTAAAGTTATGAACGTATTCTGATAATACAATGTCGCCTACGTCCTACAGCCGTGTTATGTGTGATGCATGTAATGGAATCTCTATTGCTGATAAAACTATGTGTAAAATGTTGACACAGCTGATTGCAAGTGCAGTATAAACCATCAAATTAATCACGAATCAATATTGACTAGAGTGAGAAGGTTCTGATAAGGGCATAGTTATACCTTAGGTATAACAAAGTTGCTTTTACTGATGGCTTCACCCGCGTGAAAGTCGAAAATTAAAAGTAGAAAATTAAATTATACCAATAGAATAGACATTACATAAAATAATCAGCCATATAATCCACTGCTAGGTCTCAGATATCCTCTCGTCAATCTTTCAGCAAAGAACGATTTGAGAGAGTCGACCGATAAAGCGCGATTCTTCTTCTTCCTGCCCTCATATCTCATTTTACTTGGGGTCGGCGGTTTTTTCTTCCATTCTGTCCTTTCACCCGTTATACCATCACTAACTCTCTTTGCTTTCATATCAGTCCGATAAAGCGCGATTCATTAACAAAAATCCAGGTTTTCGACGGTAGGTACTGTTGGCGCAGTGATTGAACGACTGGCTGGTTCGGTTTCCGCAACGAACAAATATTTGTATGGCCTACAGATAGTTGTTCCGCGGCTGGGTGTCTTATGAGTGCGAGTTCACACGTCGACACAAATGTGAACTCACACTCACACCCACGATACAGGAATAATCACTAGTGTAGGGTAAAGTTATTATTAAAACATAAAACAAAACAAGCTTTCACGTAATATTATGTAGCATAGCTTGTGCAAGCGGGTTTCGCCCGTGTGAAAGTGGAAATAAATATATACCCAATGGCACTAAATAATTTTTGGAATCAGTCCAGTAGTTTTTGTAATTTTTTTACTTAATTTATGAATCCCCGACCGGTCTCATTGGACCGCGCTGTTATTGTCTTACTATTGTGTCTCGTTTCGCGGGTATTGATAGGTTAATATTAGGACAGAAATATGAGAATATAAATCCATACCTGTTAGATTAAATGCCGTGAAGGCTGTAGCGACAGTCCACCACAGATTTTCAAAGTAGTTTCTTCTCACCTCGAGATGGACGTCATACTGCCCAGCCTCATATGTGTTGCGAAAGTACTCCACACTGTAATTTACGGATTGGTTCGTACTGATGATCTGAAACAGAAGTTTTTTTAAATTAATTTAATGTCTTTATAGAGCCGAAGCAGCTTGTTCCTAAGTGACAACTTTGACACAGGTCGGTTCGTAGATGGGTGGCTAGCCATTAGATATAGATCCCTCCATGCCTTGGAAAGCGGTTTTGAACGCTAATAAGAAAAATAATAGTTTCTTAAAAGATTTATCTGCGTTTAACTCGGTCATGTAGTCGTGACTGTGGCGTGCTGGGCACATCTTACTTTTTCATGTCAAGCACGTTAAGCCGTTGGTGCGACCAACGAGCTATCACTATTAAAGACTTTGCCAGTTGTTAAAGTAGTATAGCATATTATTGCATCAGCCTTATAATTATTACCACTGCTGGGACTCAGACCTCGTCTCTAGAAGAAGGCATCGGCCGTAATCCACTACGCAGGCCCAGTACGGATTTTCAAGTTCATACAGACTGAAATTCGTATAACAGTTGTTATTTCCACAGCGTTTGTCATCGTCATTGTGAAACGGCTTGAATAGGTTCTCTGTTGAACAAAAGCCTCCAAATAAAATATACAATGAATGTTTAAAGAAAAATAATCAAGGGGCTGGGTAGATATAAGTACAAGTTCAGCAATTTGTTATTTTGAAATAAATAATAAGTACCAAGTCTTCGCTTCCATGGTTTGTAGTTCTTTGATAGTCGTTATCTATTTAATTATACAAAAGTAGAAACTAACTGACTGACATGACTCTGGCAGAACTTAGTACATAGACTGAAGCCAAAAAATCTGAAGCCTGTTTTGTTAAGGAATCGTGTTACGCAGTTAGTAAAATAGAAGTCTGTAGGAACGTTTGAATTATTTACCATGACCCTAGAACGCTGAGCAAATGAGAAAATATAGGTGAGTTTAGTCGGTACAACACTGACACGCGCTCCCGTTCCTTACCCTAGAGTGGAAGAAGTCATTTGATGACTTTACAACTAAAAAAAAATATCAAATAAAGGTATTTTAGCTATAACCAGTTAAACTGGAAAACCGATATAGATAGTTGGGAAAAGGATAGGCAGATATATGTGCGAGGAAAATTTGAATTAATTCAATAATGTATAATTATGTATATTGGTAGGTAAAAATAGTTTAATCAACTGGCGCTAAATGTGCCTAATACGCATGTGTAACCCGATGAGGCGTTATACATACCAGAGGAATTTTTAATTCGCGCTTATCGCGGCATTAATCGTTGGTCATGCATCGCATCTGTTCCGATAGCACCGCGCGAATAGCTCTGGTCCATCCATAATTATATGTATGTATATGTAATGGCTGAGGACAAACGGGTTTGGAAAAGGCAGAGGGAGGCCTTCGTCCAGCAGTGGGACATGATAGGCTAACTAACTAACATACTCTTGCAAATTAACAGGTTTATGAGAGTATTTACAAGTCATTATTTATTTAGTCTAGAAGTGTGTAAAGGAGTAGAATCCACTGCCAGAGACCGTGTTCCCTGATGGCTACAACCTAGGAATCTTTAAAGTGAATCAGATTACTTCTAGGTAAGCGTGTTTCATCGTCGACCGCATTGACGTTTTCCATCACGTGAGATAGCGGTCAAGAGCAAACTTAGCGCCTCTAAAAAAATAGATAGTTATTTAATCGTAGGAGATCCAACAGATGGCCTATAACAAATGAATAACAACTCTTTATGAGACATTGACCCAATCACAGATTCTCACGGGTAAAAAAGAAATAAAGTAGAAAACAAGATGACTAACAAACAAGATAAAAAAAGAATATAATTATATTACTTAAGTACATTTGGCACTACGCACTTTTAAAAAAGTCAGCATTCAGACGAGTGCGTGCAGAATTATTTTTGCTGGTAAGGTAAATGGGTCAAATGAGAACTCTTTACAAAGTATATAATTTAAGTCCTTACTCGCTTGCACCTTACGTAGCAAAGCGTCCGGATAAAGCCGGACAGAGTCAGGCTTTTTAGTTGCGTGTCCGGCCAAATTAGGCAGTGTTAGGCCTGTTCAGCTTTTAAATTTGACATTTTTTTTTCGGTGTCCTGCCTTTTTATCGCTAGTGCAAGCTTCCGATTAGCTTTTACATCAGTCAATTTTATTGTAGTTTCATTGGAATTTAAAAACATATAAAAAAGTCTGGTTTGTCCGGCTTTTCTTTTCGGCAACCTTAGAGCGTTTCCGCATTATCCGATCCGATATCGGTATCGGACGCCGATACGATATCGGGGTAAGTAAAATGTATGAAATATGTACGTGTCTTTCATATTGTCCGGCCCGATATCGGATATCGGAGCACGGAATTTCATACATTTTACTTACCCCGATATCGTATCGGCGTCCGACACCGATATCGGATCGGATAATGTGAAAACGGTCTTACTCGCATTACTTATGAGTTTTCGCCTAGGTACCTATAGTTAAAAGAGGAAGAAGGAATGGAGATATGCGGATTCAGATTATATGTTTTGTGTACAATAAAGAATTAAGAATTATGCAGAGCGATACCTTGTGTTGCAAATCAATGAATGACAGCATTCACGAGGTAATGTTATGGTTAGATAATAGTGGGCGTTGCCGATGTAAGAAATATCGCTGCCCAATATTTGCGACCAATACAATAGTATCACATTCATACACAATACGCAATAAAAGTTGTTAATTTTATTGTGTCATTAATAAAAGAGACACCGATTAGGAATGCTGAATCAATTAAAACATTATTTTCATTAAGGTTAGAACGGCACATTAAAAATAACAATCAGTAATTAAATCGCTAATTAGATATTAGTGACCTATAATTTACTTGAAGTCATAATTTAAGTAAACACGGCCAATGACAATTTCTTTCATATAGGGTTTCGTATAAAATGGATTTCTTTAACGTGGAAATTAAATATTTTTTACCGGTTTTACAGATAATGGTACGGAACCATTCGTGTGCGAGTGCGAATCGTTTGGCCGGTTTTTTTAAAATGATTATGAAACGTGTAGCCAAATAAAGTGTTTAGTAAGTTAACAAATCCCGTGCCCTATTTGACTTGCCTTGGCATATTTGGACTGCTACCAAAATTCAGGGTACCAAAAGGCGCCATACACAATCCATCAATTCGCATGACTGAATGGAAATCGGACAGATTCGGTCTCAAGGTCTGTGCATCCCGGCCTTCGGGTTGCCAACGATAGAAACTACACTGAAACGATTCAATGTCGCATCCGTAAGGTATCAATTAGCTAAGTAGCACGTCACATCAGGTTACTCGTGCCGTTACAAGTTGTAGATCCCTAAATAGATTGTTTTGCTATTAGACTTCATTATCAAGTTGGAAAAAAGCATGCTGAAAACAATGCATATTCACGAAAGGAAGTTCTTCAAATGTACCTATTAGCGATGGATATTTCCCGCGAGCGACTTCGTTCACTGTGGCAAATTCTACTTTGGTCCTCCAGACTCAATTCAGGGAACGGAACTATTTACATAGATAAATTTCTGCGAAACCCTCGCGTGAGTCAATCTGGCACTTAACCGATAATATTACGTAGGAAATCATCAAATCTCTTCTCCCGCTCTGGGAAGGGGTCGAGAGGGAGTGTCCTTTACTGACTAAAGCCTACCTGCTTAACCCTAATTGCCCTTTACGAGGGCGAAAAACGGTAACTCTTTCGAACAAGATTTCCGATACCCTAACAGGCTTCGACCCTTACAGGTCCCGCCATAGACTGCCTGTATGCTAAATTACATCCAAATCAGTAAATAGTTTAGTATATAGTACAGAATGTTAGATAACAAAATGCTGTCAACACATGTCGAATATTTAACGGAAGAGACGGTTCCTGAACAGAGATACACTATCACACCCAGACACGGTCTAAGCCCACCCATTTTAGCACCAATGACTAAATAAAATACATGGCTATCAGAGCATTTTCTCTGTTACAATGCTGTTGATAGCAAACAAGGCCATGCAGCAATAGTTCAATGACTGCAGTTATAACGTAACAACAACATTCTTGGTTAAACTTTAGTAACCTTATTGTTTATTACAAAAGGATCGAATTTGGATAAGCAGTTAAACTGCTCTCTACAAGTCTAGAAAACATCAAATCCCACCACCAAACAACCAAAACAATTCATTTTTTTTTTAGTGAGACATTATCAAATGACTCCTCCCACTCTGAGTAGACAGAGAGGGAGTGACAGATTATTACTGACTATAAACCACATGTTTTCCTCCAGTCCCTCTTTGCACTTCAGACCCATGGTAAATCTTTCACATACCAATAGTTATCATCACGTTAGCTGAAAGTGAAATGATGATAACTATTGCTAAGGGTATAGCCCTTTTTATTCCATTGATAAAAGTTATTCCTACATTAATAACAATACATAATAATTATGAATGGCAACATAAAACAAGAAGGAATCAATTCTAAGAAATAAGATTCTAATAAATCAAATAAATTCTCTAGAATAGAGAGATGGGTAACACTATTTTAGAAATGACCAACAGGAAAATATCAGCAGAAATCAAGTAAAAAATCACATTTTGATATTTTAACTTAGAGTTTCCTTATAAATATAATTTGAATGGTAAACTGTAATACTTAGGGGTATGACTTTTCCTTAAAAGTTTAGGTGCTTAAATCTTGAATAATTATTTAATCAATTGTATTTAAATTACACTAATATCATGTAGGCAAAAGTTTGTGTGTAAAATGTTACTGCTTCACATTCAAACTTTTGAATGGATTTATCAAACTTGATACTCAGATAGATCATATTCTAGATTAGCACATACGATACTATTTATCCCTATATTTTTTTCTTCTATCTTCCAGGCAAAGTCACTGGCAGTAGGTAGTAATAAAGATTTGTGTTGAGAAACAATGAAATGGTAAATATGTGAAGGAATGGTAAATAAATGATTTATAAAGAAGAAATTTTTGTAGACATTGATTATAAACCAAAACAAATAGTTTGGTTATCAGACAGCATTCTAGACATAAAAATAACAATTCACTGGTAGAGATAAAATAAAACTTTATTATTATGCCAAGTCATGAAATATTGTTTTTTTTTTTTTCATTTTATTGCTTTTTTACATGCAATGTTATTTCTGTTTTAAATATCTGTTATTTATTTACTGTGCAGACCTCCCAGTGCTGTCTTTTTTAACCCCAGGTATGACTGTATGGTGTATGTATGGTATGTTCCACTACTGTACATGAAGTTTAAATAAATAAATATTTTTAAAACAACAATTGAATGAACATAGGTAAATTAATTAACATATAGTTGAACAATAAGTACCATTGAGCTATATAAGTCTTATCAGATTTGCTCAGACATAATTTATCCATGTTAGAAAAAGAAAATTAGACCTGTCATGTCTTTGTATGTCACTTCGGTAAAATCCTTTTAAAGAAAAATATAATTTTTCAAGTAACAAATTCAATGTTGGTTTTTATTTATCATTAAAACAGCACAATCCATTAGATTATATATCTAATAGGTTATGGGCCCAGGATCCCATGATTTCAGGATCCAGGTGATTGTGTTATTATGTTTTATTGAACAATTGAACATCTAAAATATATTATATTTTACTGCAAAAGTGACATTTAAAAAAATGGAAAATATTTCTCCTTCGTCTTCTTCTCATTCTCAACCATTAACTACTGTGAGTACCTCGCACATTTCAATAAAGAAACTTGAGGGTGTTTCGAATTACCAAGAATGGAAATTTCAAATGCAACTTCTACTAATTGATCATGGCTTATGGGATTTGCCATCTGGCAAAGTACCAGCAATAGACGAACCTATTAAAGACCAACGAGCATACGCCAAGATATGTCTTAATGTTCAACCTATATGCTACCCACATGTCAAAAAATCCAAAACTGCCTTAGAAGCATGGAATAATTTGAAATCTGCATACGAAAACTCAGGGATCAGTCGGCGCTTGGGACTAAAAAGAAAATTGTCACAAATTAAATATAATGATTATAACTCAATGGACCACTACATTGGGAGCATAATATCAGTGACACAAGAACTGGCCGACGTAGGATGTGTTATTGAAGACGAAGAATTAGCTGAATTAATGCTAATAGGATTGCCAGTAGAGTATGACTCTCTGATAATGGCAATGGAAGCTACAAATACAAAACTGAATTCAGACTTTGTGAAATGTCAACTAATTCAATGTGAATTTAAAAGAAATTGTAATCTTCCATCTCCACAATCCGAGAAAATCCTTGTTGCAAAGGATAAATTTATTCCAACGTGTCACAACTGTCAAGAAAAGGGGCATATCAAACCCAGATGTCCTAGATTGAAGAAAATTTTTAAAAAGGACCATAATAAAAACTTGACAGCAGGATCAGCTTCATCTACAAAGAAGGGAAGTACTGCAAATTTAGTTATTTTTCCAAAAGACACTGTTTTAGCTAGTGGACTTTGTGATAAAGATAGCTGGATTTTAGATTCAGGTTGTTCTAGTCATATGACTAATCGAAAAGATTGGATAACCAACTTTTCTCCTAATGTTAAATCTGAAATAACTACTGCTAATAATGAAAAGATTTATAGTGATGGCGTAGGTAATGTCAAAATAACAATAGGTAATGATGTCAAAAAGGTTATATCTGATGCTTTGTATGTACCAAAAGTAGCAGCTAATCTTTTGTCTGTAAGCAAAATGGCAGCCGATGGTTATGTATTAGTATTTGATACTAATAAATGTTCTGTTTACAGGAATGATAACATCAATGTGACTGGTTCTTGTGATGTGACTGCTACAAATGTGGATGGTATTTACAAATTAGATAATAAACGGGATTGTTATGTATGTACGGAAAACCAAAAGCCTAATACTCGCACTGGAGGTAATACTTTCGTGGCCAATACTAATTCTTTGGAGCTATGGCATCGCCGCCTCGGGCACTTAAGTTTGGCAGGTATGTTAAGCCTTCGGGATTCATTAGCGTGTGGCATTGCGTTTACCAATAACGGTTTGTCTCCTTGCACTTGTTGTTTTGAAGGAAAGCAAAAGAGCAAATCATTTCCCCTTAGTCAGGCTCATAGAAGCACTACTAAACTTGATTTGATTCATACGGACATATGTGGACCAATGCCGGTTATTAGTTGGAGTGATTGTCGTTATTTTATAACATTCACTGATGATTGTACGCGTAAATCATTTGTTTATTTTCTGAAGCGTAAAGATCAAACAACTGTTTTGAATACGTTTATCGAATTCAAGAATTTGGTAGAAAACCAAACTGATCTTAAGATCAAGCGGGTTCGGAGCGATAATGGCTCAGAATTTTGTAATAGGAGTTTTGCGAATCATTTTACGCAATGCGGAATTATTCACGAAACTACTGTTCCATATACACCCCAACAAAATGGTGTAGCTGAACGTTTGAATAGGACTTTAATGGAGAAATCCAGAGCTATGTTGCAAGATGCTGATTTGGACAAAAAATATTGGGCAGAAGCTGTTAATACTGCTTGCTATTTGAAGAATCGCAGCCCAACTGCAGCTTTGAAAAATACTACTCCTGAAGAATTATGGACCGGATCAAAAATGGATCTAAGTCACCTTCGCGTTTTTGGTAGTGTTGCTTATGCTTTGACTCCAGAACAACATCGCACAAAACTTGATCCCAAATCAAAACCATACATTATGTTAGGTTATTGTGAACACACTAAAGGTTATAGACTTGGTGATCTAGTTGATGGCACAAAATTAATCAAAGCTCGTTCCGTTCAATTTATTGAAACTGTTAAAGGAATTAAAGGTTCTTGCAGGACAGAGACTAATGAAAACTCTCAAAATATGTTGAATACTGTCGAAGTTATAGATTATCATTGTGATACTTCACCTGGATATACACATGAATCTGACGTTGATGAGTTTGCCACTCCAGATGTTTCTTCTAATGATATTGACGTTCAGGATTCTTCTTTTAATGAAATTCATGTTCAAGAAGTCATATCCTCTGAAGAGGTAGGTGCTTCGTTACATGACATTCAACAAGACTCACAAGTTGCAGAGCAGAATTTTTCAAATTCTGATCCTGAAATTGCTGAACATTCTAGACCAACACGTAATAAGCATCCTCCTATTTGGTTCAAGGATTATGAAGTGAATTATTTCACTGAGCTGGCGTTTATGGGACGCAACGAACCTAGGACTTATAATGAAGCTATTAAATGTGATAAGTCTAAAGAGTGGTTGGAAGCAATGCAAGAAGAGTATAACTCTCTTATGCTACATGGTGTTTGGGAACTTGTGGATCGCCCGAAAAATGGAAACATCATTAAAAATAAATGGATATTTAAAGAAAAAGTGGATCCAAGCGGAAATTTTGAAAAATTTAAAGCTCGATTGGTAGCAAAAGGTTTTACGCAACGATATGGTGTTGACTATGAAGCCACCTTTGCACCTGTTGTGAGACATAGTACTCTACGACTACTATTTGCGATTGGAGTAGAAAATGATATGGACATTGAACATATTGACGTGAATACAGCATTCCTTAATGGAGATTTGCATGAGCAAATTTACATGGAACAACCTACTGGATTTGCGATTGAGGGGCAGAATAAAGTATGCTTACTCAAGAAAAGTTTATATGGACTTAAACAAGCTAGTAGAGCATGGAATGAAAAAGTTCACAAGGTTTTAGTAAATAATGACTATACTCAGTTAAAAACTGAGAAATGTGTTTTTTATAAAGACAATATAATAATAGCGCTTTATGTTGACGACTTCTTCATATTTAGTTCCAATGAACATCAGAAGAAAATGCTTTATGAATTGCTCAATTCCAAGTTTAATATTAAATTACTCGGACCTGTTACACAAGCATTGGGAATGAAAGTCGACAGAAACAGGGAGCACGGAACATTAAAATTAAGTCAATCGGAATATGTGAAAAACCTATTGACAAAGTTTGGTATGGATGACTGCCGCAAGGTAGCAACTCCCATGGAAGTCAACTTTAACCCTCCAAAGGCTGAAGTAATAGACCCAAAGTTGCCATACCAGGAACTTATTGGCAGCCTTATGTATCTCGCCGTTTCCACACGTCCCGATATTGCATTTGTGTGCAGTAAGCTTAGCCAATATAACACGTGCTATAATGAAGTGCATTGGCTCGCTGCTAAACGTGTTCTGCGTTACTTATCTGGGACAACTGACTACGGACTAAATTTTAGGAGAGGTAGTAAGAAAATTGAAATTTTATCCGACGCAGATTGGGCGGGGGATATAAACGATCGAAAATCTTATTCGGGTTTTGTGAGTAAGTTTGGATTTAACTTGATCAACTGGCACAGCCACAAACAGCAAAATGTAGCTTGTTCGAGCACAGAGGCCGAGTATTATGCTCTTGGTACTTCTGTAAAAGAGGCTAAGTTTTTAAGGAATTTTATGATTGAACTTAATTCATTTAACTTGCCATGTGATACCATCACAATACTTAATGATAATAAGAGTACACTTAAGATGGTGGAAAGTCAAAAGTACAGTAGAACCAAACACATAGATGTTCAACATCATTTTATACAAGAATGTGTTGATAATAAGTTGGTAAGATTATGCTACAAGCCCTCGGCTGAATTGGAGGCCGACCTTTTCACCAAATCTTTGCCAAAGGTCAAACACAATTTGTTTGTTAAATGTTTAGGTTTAATTTAGTTAGTTTTTTTTTTCTTTTCTGTTGTTGTACTCTCGCAATTTGTTTTGTTGTATGTTTTGTTTTATTGCTTAATGCGTCGAGTAAGGGGCAGTGTTAGAAAAAGAAAATTAGACCTGTCATGTCTTTGTATGTCACTTCGGTAAAATCCTTTTAAAGAAAAATATAATTTTTCAAGTAACAAATTCAATGTTGGTTTTTATTTATCATTAAAACAGCACAATCCATTAGATTATATATCTAATAATCCAATCTAATCTACTATACCATTCAAATCTTATTCCTGATAATGCTCATTCAAAAATTTTACTTTTCAAAGAGTATCAAGTAATTACTTCAAATCAGATTTAAAAATATCAAATGATACAAAATAATTGTTAATAATGTATTCCTCTTCTTCATAAAATATTCCTCACATAGAATATTTATGTATGTTATGAGTGTGAGATAGAGCATGCTTTGTTATACAAACAAAAACTGATAAAGAAGGTACCCATAACAAGTAAAATAAACACTAAATTGCTTACCTCTTCCCTGTGTTGTGGGACTCCATTATCAGTGAATACAAATTTAAAGTTTTCTCCTGTGTAACCTGATACAATAGTTGCTGTGAATGTCACATTCGCACCTCGCACTGCAGGACCATTATCAGTAAGGGTCACCTGAATTGCGGACACCCCTACAAAACAGAAATACAACATATTATATAGATAAGTGGGTATTAAAGAATATTTTACATTCATAATCAAATTAAAAAAAAAACAAGGTACCCGTTTCCAAGAGAAATGCCACGATAAATAAAATGAAAGGAGCCATATCGAACGAAACAAACAGTCACTGATTTGATAGTCACACAGAAAACATAGCAACTAATGAAAATTCTGTAGAATCTTCGTGATTCATTCGTATTACATTAGGCGAAATAAAGTTAAAATTTCGTATCAACTTGAGAGTTATTATTGAATATGAACGTCGTCACAAAAACATGAACGTTTGCGTTTCATTGGCAATTTGACACTGACAGTAACTTTCTTAATTTGTCACACTCGCTTTTTTGAATGTGTTTAGTTTGGATACTAAGTTTTTAAGTAAGTCTTCGTTATAATAAGTAGAGTCCATTAGAATACGGACGTAACTCATTCTAAAAATTGTTAAATATTTGACTGTAAATATGTCGTGTCACCCTCTAGGCCACTCTCTGCCGACAGTAGCTTAGAGTTCAACACAATGCATGTGGCAAATAGCATATACCAGGGAGCCTTTTTCTGAAATCCTAAATCCTGAAATCCTGAATAACTGACGTCAGTTAAACACAAAAACATAACATAATACATAATGATATAGACAGTTCATCAATTGTCAGGAATAGATACTTTGGCACAGTGTGTCACAACCTTTCTGAAATAAAAAAATATTTAAAAGTAACCGCCTTTACTATAAAAAACCCAAAAGTGCAAGTAGGATTCGCCCAATTCAATACGAAAATATTTTGGGATTATAAAAACTCCAATACAAGAAAACTGTTGCATTTTGGTTGTACCAGATACGGTATTTAGCATACCACCATAGATTTAGTATAAACATAGACTAAATTACTTATGTAAACTGTCGGGGAATGCCATCACTAGTATATAAAATGTACTCTGTGCATTTTACTCTATGACTGAAGATTGTGGCAGACTTGTTTTTCATAAAGTTTGCATAGCTATTTTTCACACACTTTCCAAAGTAAGAAAGTTAGTGATCTCCACGTACTTTTTGTAAACTATTATCTCGAACGTGGAATATGTGTTAAATGTGAATAGAGTGACTAAATATAATAAAAAATGGCTACCGTGTTCGATAGCCCCTTCATTCGACAACGTTTACATCGTCTGAGGCGTCGTGATTACGATTTTGATGAAGATCAGAGATTCGGTCGATGTGACTGCACGAGCTATTCCTACTTTGTACTTTCAATGGTGTTATTTTCTGTGGGCACTGTGATCACAGTGTTAGCATTGGGAGATGCAGATGGCTATATTCTCAGCAATTTGGGACACATGTGGCTAGTTGGTCCAATTTTTATATGTTCCGGGATGATGGTTGCTGTGAAAAGTATGCTATATTTGAGGAGAAAAAGTGTGATACAAATGCTACTGCATCAGAGAGCGATTATCAGGGTAAGTTGATAACTTTTTCAAACATTGCACCTTGGGATTATTTCGAAACAATATTTTTCTAATGCATTTTTTACGTCATGTAATAATTCATTAGTGTTTATGTTGTCAAACAACAGGTTTTGAACGTATATTATTCGTATAAATATTTAATTAAAACAACAAAACATTTTGGGTGTGATATTTGTTTTCATTGTTTTTTTTTTATGCTTCCTATAATAATAATGAATAGACAGCTGAAAAATGTGTCTAGATTAGGCTGAATCAGTAACCTTTTGACTGAATTCATTGGATGCTTATAATTTTAAATTTTATTCATAACATTTGAAAAGTTTGGTCACCACTTTGACCTATTAATACACAAAATATAATAAACAAATTCTTTAACCTTTTTTATGTAAGTGGGACATGTCTATCAACTGTTATGTACATAACATAACACTACTTACTAGGTCACAACCATAAATTTGATTAACATAATTAGAGCTGTGTAAATTTTTTGCATTACAGTTATATTTACACAAGTATTTTATTTTTATGACGTTAAGTATAAAACATAAATGGCTTTCATGTAAGAATGTACTTTAAACAGAAAACTAATTAACTGTGTGCCATTATAATTCAGTTAATCAATAGCAAACATATATACAGCTCACCTTGAACCACTGACTGGACTGTTTGATATGAGATAAAATTAAAAGGCTAATGCTTACGATGGACTATCTAATTAAATAACAAGATAATTATGTTTGTTTTTCGTGTTCAATAAAGGAGAAAGTGTCAAATACCCCAAATGTAATAATAAATATTTTTTTTAGGATATGGCTGCAGTCCAAGCTGAACAAGCCTATAGTGGTCAAGTACCTCGTACTGCTTCTAGTGCTACGCTACCACCTTCTTATGATGCGTTAATAGCTAGCGCTGCCACTAGTAAACCGCAACCTTCAAGCTCTGAACCTCCTCCGCCGACATATGATGAAGCTATGTACCTCATAGATGATGAAAAACTACGGATTGATAACAAAAATGATGATAGTGCCAAACAGGAAACTAGCAGTCAAATGCCTAGTACCAACTTAGATAATAGTAAACCCTGAAACATGAAAATACTACTTATGAGTACTTGTTTATTACTTAGTTATGTAAGCAAAACTTAATTCTTCCTTTTGTACTTATCTTTTTAGATACATAGTCACTTACTATTAACATAGTATTCTCGGACGTGCCTAAAATATTGATTTGTTAGCAATATTGTTATATATCTCTCAATGTAAAGGGTATCTGTAATTTAATAACTAGCTTAAGATAAACTTATGAACTTGTGATGTGTTGACTGCCACATGCTATGAACTGATCTCTTTGTATAACGGGAGATGATTTTAGATCTGTTTGTATGCAAGTGCATTATATTACTTGTTTGGAACAATAATGACAAAAAATGATATTATGTAATAAATAATGCTAAAATGTTGTTTCTCGAATACATAGTTATTGTCACAAATGAGAAAATGAATGTCCATATACATAGTATTATTTCATCATAGCAGTTTTGGCAGTCGCATATTTTGTGGTTATTCTAGTGTGACAAGGCACTTTTTGTGCCAGTTCTTTCTACTCTAAGGTGTGCCTAATCCAAAATTGCAATTTATTTTACTTAAAATGCTAATTTTATGAAGATCGAAATAATAAGGAGCTTACACCCAGTGTAATGAGCTAGGGAGAAAGTTATTCATGTATTTATCGGCTCCACTATTTTTGCATTATGCATCCTGCAATATTACTAATGATTGATATGAAGACTGATGCATTTATATTAGTAATATTGCCTGGTAACCCATTTGATCTGACTTGCATAAAAAGAATGTTATACATTTGAAAACATTTAACTGCCAAAGATTCTGAGCATTGCATAATATACATGAGATCTTGCTTAAATGTTCTGCATGTTTCAAACTAGCAACCATGTAAGAACAAGCCACATAAATTATGGCTAATGTAAAAAGATTAAAACTTCTATTCATGATGTGATGCTTGAGCATACTTGCTAGTTTGTAAAATATATAAAGCATTTTGCAGTATTTACTGATAACAAACATTTACCTTCCATAATTGTCGACTGTTTTGTAGTGTTTATACAATAATTTAATAAGGTCATTTATTTCGGTCAGGGCTATTTAAATTCAGTGCTAAGAAAAAAGTACTTAAAGACTTAACTGAAGTGATTTTTTTAAGGTCAAAATTGGCCTTACTTTGTTCTTTATGAACAAGTCATGTGCCTTTTTTCAGCAAGTGCTCTTTGCTATTTTTTAGAAGGATGTAGATTTGACATAGTTGATAGAATAGGAAAAAGTGAATTAGTGTCAATAAAGTTAATATTTGGAAATTTAAGATAAGTAATAAATTGCATCAGCCTATATATAACTTTTGAATGCTGGAAGTGCGTCACAATGGATTTTTTATTGTGTCTGACTGCAATGTACAGGAAGTTAAATAACTTTTTACTGTCAGAATCCAGCCATTCAAAAAGTTCAATGTTATTTTATAACATTATTGACTAGTAATGCCTTTGGAAGTGAAAACAATTGTAAGAGATTTGATAACTGTAACCGAAATAAGGTTGATTTTATAGCAACGCTATAACTTTGTAAATAGTAAGCACAGGTCACTTGTAAAATTAATAAGAGTGTAAGTGCAGCTATAAGCGTGACAAAATATACAAATCAACCTTCAAATCCAAAACATACATCTACAATCTTTATTTTACATGACTTAAAATTAAATAAATTTTGTGTTTAATTGTATTTTAAGAATTGAAATGCTATGAAGTGTATGCAGTTGTAGTTTATAATAAGTTGTTATTGAAAGTTGCTTCTTGTGTCCTTAAGACTAGTTTTAGTACAGCTTCAGGGATTTTATCTTTTTTTCTGTTATCAATAAATTCTGATATGTAAAGGAGGTTGGTGATAATTTAACTTCATGTTACAATGCTGTGAGATTAGATTAAACCTTGTGGATTGAACAGATGAGTAGCAACGAATTTATGTCCATGACTACTGCAGAACCATCATTGCCAAATGCTTCTAAATTTGGTAAATAATTAGCATTAAATTGATCATTCACTCGGTATGTGGTTTATCTGTATTCATACCCACTGAGCTGTACCACCTTGACATCTACAGCTATACAAATTCAGTACCTTTGTGTGATTCATTTCTTAAAAAACCTTAAATGTTACATTGATATTTATGGAGAAATCAACAGAGACCACCTGCGGGAGTATTGCCTATCTCTGTTGACAGAAATGATGATCACTTGTTATAACATTTGAGCTGTCGATAGAGGGGGAATACATCCGCTGAGCCCTTAACAGAACCAAAATATTAGGTGTTGATTCCAAGTTTAATGAGCTTGTCACCTGGCCTTAATTAAAAAAAAAAACTCCTAGCTATTACTGATCTACTGCTGGACAAAGGCCTCCCCTCACATACTTCCAGAGCATAGTGACACTTGCCCAACGGCCACTGCATGCAAATATCAGTAGGTTTTTTGATGAAATGAATCACATATGTATAGGGGTACTAATTATATTATTTGTATACTTTAACTGTATTATGCATACTTTTTGACTTTCAAGTTTACTAATTACACCACCGACTAAGTAAATTTTCTTGAAAACTACAAAAAAATGCTTTTATACAATATTTAGAAATGATTGTCAATAGTGAGGTTGCAGTAGTCAGATATAAATTTCAAAGTACATAAAAATGTTTTGAAATAGAAGAAATACCATAAATTGTGGCGACTTGTACTGGCAAAATAATATTGGTATCCACTTTGTGATTTTAAAACCAACTGCGAATATTTGTATACTGATCTCCCTAGAGCTATTAATTATACACTTTTTCAAGTTTAAATTTTTTTTATTGCCCCAAATAATGACTTTTTGATTACCACATAAAATTCTGAAAAATATAGCACTTATACAATTGAAACAGAAAATGGAATAACAATTCAGTAAAAAAATATTTTTGTATCATTTTGATACATTGAAAGTAGTACAATGCTTGGATCTTTACCATAATTACAAAAACTATTACTTAATTATTACTTTACCTATGTTAGTCTACCAAAGTACTTAGCTCTAAAGCAAACATCCCTCAATTGTGGCCATTGCACAACCACAATATCTGCAAAAAACTGAAGTATTTTTCCAGTCAATGAGAGGGTGCGGACCCTGCATATACTCTCTATGAACACTATGCGACAATCTAGCAGAAACAAACATCTCAATACAAAAGCGACAACACACACTGGAATGCATGTACCAGGACCATTACAAAATATGACATCAGGTTTAAAATTATAGATTACAGGTAAAGTGCACCAAGTAGCATACAGAGTGCTGACTACTGAAGAAAGATATGACTGTTGCACATTTCTACTCCTTGGTATCCTACAGAGAGTGTAGCCAGTATGTTCTTTCTCTGTTTCAAGTATCTTGACCGCGCTGCTAGCATCACTATCGGCTAGAATATACATCCTCGGCTCATATTTCTTCAAATTCATATTCTTCACAAATCGCAATAATTCCGTTGTATGACCCCCAGAGCCGATACAAAGAATAGTACGCAAAGATTTTTCTCTTGTCAATTCACATTTACCGCTCATAATATCATACATCAAGTATAATAATCGAAGCAGAAATACTAATATTATACATAACAAGAATGCGACGAAAATATCAAAGGTCGTCATGATTTCGTAGTTCTTCGGTAGCGACACTGTACATGACACTCCTTATGTCTTTTTATGAACAATAACAAAATTCAAACGAATTGTGGACAACAACAAGGTTGTTCATATTTTTGTTAGGTTATAAAGATAACGACGCTTGTCATAATAATTTATTTTTATTGTCATGTCAGTGTCACATTGATTTTGACACTATCAAGTCTAAAACATGAAGTGATGTACCCTACGTAGTATGTCTCAAGTTTCAAGTGTACTCGATCTGGAATTGGCATGGTATTCCAGTTTGGTTTGGTGTGCTGTGTGATATGGTACCGGGAATTTATACGCAGTTATTCTTATAAATAAGTAACGGTTGATTTTATGCTTACAGATTGCTAGCAAATCAATGAACATTGAGTACTGGTGCTTCTGGTATACTGCTATCGGTACCCCTTGGAATAATTTAGCTTTACTATTAATCAATTGTATAAAACATCGAATGGTATTTTATTTTTATCTTATTTTAACTTCCCAAGTATTTTTCGTATTAATATACAGTTTTCGA
This sequence comes from Mythimna separata, assembly GCA_030763345.1. NCBI lineage: Eukaryota > Metazoa > Arthropoda > Insecta > Lepidoptera > Noctuidae > Mythimna > Mythimna separata. The sequence continues at coordinate 10,012,512 of CM061172.1, read as the reverse complement.
CAAAACGACAATTATAAACACAGATAAAAGCTGAATAGGTGGACGTCAGCAAATGGAAAAAATAAAAACGGCCGCAGCTGTCACATATACTAATGTCAAAGTGACAATTTGACAAACAAATGCAAACACTTTTGGATTCAGTGGTGACTGAAAAAGCGAAATTCTTCAATATTCTATCGATTTGTAATGTTTTCAGCGGATAATGTTATTAATTAAAACTATATTTTTATACCCGTTTTAGCACAGATTTTATATTAAAACCAGTCAAGATGAGGGTCCTAAGTATTTTGGGGTCCAGTGTGTTTCAAATTCTTTCACTTATTTTTGTTTTGGGTTATCTTCTCGGTGTTTTGAATTTATACTTCAGTGACAAAAATAACTATTGTATAATGACTTACATGTTTGAGTATCCACAGTTCGTGGTTAGTATCTCTTTGATTCACGGTCAAATATTGTCAAAAATATATTACAAGTGTTTTAACTATGTTTATTTTTAGCGATTATCTGTTCCGGAAAATAAGATTTATCCCCAATATGGATTATATGCGTACAGTGAAGGAAGATTTACTGAAAGAGCCAGAAAAATGTGGTATGTACCTCCACAATCAATATTATTATTTTTTATTGTGGTACACTAACATAATTCTTAACTACTTATAAAAATAAATTTGGATATTTATCTATAAGATTGATGGTGTAAAATAAAGTTGGTATCCATACATATATCTGAACTGATATATAGAAAGGCTTTTAATTTTAATCTCTGCCAGATCCTGAGGGATACACAATATTTTCAAAGACGGTAATTAATTTAAACTATAACAACAGGTTTGATGGTGTCCCGGTTTTATTTCTGCCTGGGAATTCAGGCAGTCATATGCAAGCCAGATCCCTTGCATCTGTGGCTCTAAGGAAGGCTCTTTCTAAGGGATATCAATACCACTTTGATTTCTTTTCAAGTAAGTCCATCTTTTTATATTTATTTTATTCTTTATGCACAACAATATTTACTTAGACTATTATATTTTTTGCCTTCTTGCAAAAGTCTTCTAACTGTGAGCAGATGTGATAAAATAAAAACAGCTTGCAAAGCAATATCTCCCCAAACTAGCAATCACTCAATAATGCATATAAATAATTAATAATGAATTCAATCACCTTTTTGGGTTTCATGTTTTGATGATAATTATGACTTTATTTGATCAGCTGTATCATCATTTATGCAAGGAACTTATTATTATTTTTTCATTTAGATTATTATTCATATTCTTAAATACATAATTACAGTATACAGATTTAGAAGTGATCAAATACTGTAGTTGAAATAATGGCAATGAATTGCATGTCTTCTAACTCATGCATTCATCTCAATTGGTGAGAGTATTGTGTGCACTGATGCAATGAATCATGTGAGTTATAAATATTTTATGAGATGATGAGATTGCCATGTTGCTTCATCTGCTGAATAATTTTTGGGAATGTAGTGTTGAAAGTTTTCGTAACTCCTTTTGTATTAATATATATTCTGAAATGAATTATAGACTTAAAACAAGCTATTAAAAAAAAAAGTCAATTTTGCATGACCATAAATATATGTTACGGCTAATACCCGAAGTGCGGCTACACCTAGTTTTAGCCGGTTAGAACTAGGTGTAGCCACTTACTCTTGGTTAAACCTAGTACCAGCCGATTATTTTCGGGTAAAACTAGGTCTAGCCTTCATCATGCCGGCTACAACTAGGTCCAGCCATTCCCTGTTGGATAAAACTAGGTCTATCCGATATCATTCCGGCTAAAACTAGGTCCAGACAATCCCTGTTGGATAAAACTTAGATGCATGTCCCGCCAAGCCTTCCGCCCTGCGTCACACTCATGACTCACAGCATCTGCAGCAGCGGCGCGGGGTGGAGGGCATAGCGAGGCACGCGCCTCTGCAGGTTGTGAGCGCCAGGTGCTGCTGGTCTACTGCAGGTCTACTAGCGAGTGTGACTCACAGCGTCTGCAGCAGCAGCGCGTGTCTTAGTTTTATCTAACAGGGATTGGCTGTACATAGTTGTAGCCGGCATGCTATGGCAGAGCTTTTTTAGATATTAAAAAAACATCCCATAAAAAGAAACGTAGAGTTTTTTTATTCTTATAAATCACATTGTAATCATCTTCCTAGCCTTTTCCCAACTATATTGGGGTCGGCTTCCAGTCAAGCCGGATTTAGCTGAATACCAGTATTTTACGAGGAGCGGCTGCCTACTAGACCTCCACAACCCATTAACTGGGGTAACACGGTACTTCATGGCAAGACTGGAGTCAGATTTACTGGCTTCTGAGTATCCATAACGACTGCCAAAGATCTACAAATGACAGCCGGGACCTACGACTTAACGTGCTTTCCGAGGCATGGAGGAAACTCGTTATGTTAAGATGGTCACCCATCCACAGACCAACCTAGGCAAGCGCTGCTTAACCTTGAAGATCGACCTAATTATTAGGAGTACAATTTTTAATATAATAGGAACAAACAGGAACATTTTTTTAACAACAGACAATAAGAAGTTGCATATTATAATTTAAAGAATGTTTTATCCAACAGGGATTGTCTGGACCTAGTTTTAGCCGGAATGATATCGGATAGACCTAGTTTTATCTAACAGGGAATGGCTGGACTTAGTTGTAGCCGGCATGATGAAGGCTAGACCTAGTTTTACCCGAAAACAATCGGCTGGTACTAGGTTTAACCAAGAGTAAGTGGCTACACCTAGTTCTAGCCGGCTAAAACTAGGTGTAGCCGCACTTCGGGTATTAGCCGTAACATATATACATACTGGCTAGGTTTTATACATTGGTCTAGGGTAAAATAATTTAGCTATTATTATTTAAAAAAATGTCTGGATTGTTAAAATGATCAAATATGAGTGACTGTTCAAAGTTCTTTATTAAAATCATTCAAAAACATTCATTTTGATCATTACAATTTAATTATTGTTGTTTTAGTAAGTTACAATGAAGAGCTGTCTGGTTTATATGGAGGAGTCCTTCAGAGTCAGACCAAGTTTGCAGCAGCCTCCATTACAAAGATCTTGAGTCTTTACAAGAGTAATAAGTACACAAAAACTGTACCAACATCTGTCATACTCATTGGACATTCTATGGTAAGTAATTCTTTTTTATTATAGGCTCACATTTGGTCACTATCTCACCTGATGATAAGCAATGATGTGGTTGACTATCATTACTATATCATGTATTTCCACATTGTTCCTGGTTCTGTTCATCAGACATGGCCCACATAGTTACGAGTCCAGATCCAAGTTTCTAAAAATATGGGCCATGTCCAAAAGTATCACATTCTAAATTGAGGTTTTGATACAGCTGCCTCACAAAAGCCTCCTAAGATATAGGTTGAAGTTCATGGCTAGTATACCATTGGTTGACATGAATATTGGTACAAAGATTTCCTACTCGAATTATTAATTAGCTAGCCCATATTGTGCCCTTACTGGGCAAAGGTCTCCCTCAATTCATTAAAACAATAACTTTTTCCATCCAATTTCCAAAGAAAATAACCAGCATTTAAAAACTAAATAATACATAACATGACAGCTAGGCAGAGCCACTGAGATGTTAGAAATCTATGACCAACAGTTTAGAAGTATTTTTGTATATCTTACGATTATACAAAGTCGTAACAATTAACTTACATAATGCTAATATAAGTTAATTTATATTTACCAGATATATTCAACTCTATTATCGCTTTATGGTTTATTACAACATCTTTAAAGATCATCTTTTACAATGGTTATTCCATCATAAAGCAATATGTCTGTTATCTACATAATGATATCTAAACCTAATCTTATATCAGAAAATTGTAAAAGATAATAACGTTTGAATCCCCAACCGGTCCTATGAGACCGCGCTGTTATTGTTTTACTATTGTGTCTCGTTTCGCGGGTATCTGAGTAATTAAAGGCCATCCATATCTCCTCCTCCCACTCCTTGTTACACTTCGTCGACGCCTTTCCCTACCCTTAAAGTGTGACGTCATTTATGACCCCTCAAATTATCAGTCTAGTGACTGACCGAAACACGATTTGCAGAACCCGAAACTGTTAACAGAATATTCGGCTTGTCTTCCAGTTTCTGCCATAACTGAAACCGAACCCGATATTCGGTTGATACGTGGTAACAGAAAAACTGATAAAAAATAAACCTATTACTTTGATACAGTTATTTCTAACTACATATAATAAAGTTATGCAGTTATAACTTTCCTAAAATCAAATATAAAAAAAAAACTGAAGATGAAGATTACATAGAAAATGTATTTATTGTAATTTACAGAAGGCTCACAGACTAGCAAACCTAATTTAAATTGCTAATTACACACATATAGTTAAAACATTGATAATATAAATAGAAAGTCAACTGTCATTGAAAAATGACTGTTTCGTTTGCCGTCGTAAGGTCGCCACATTGTATATTCCTTCTTGGGGACCTTAGTCCCTAGGAAGTCCATTATAAAATTTGACATCATAGATGCACGAGGCAGTTAGTTTTGAAGTATCTACCAAGCCATTTTTCCGTCGACGAAGTTTCGGTCGAGCCGAATATTCGGCCCCTCTTTGGCCGAAGCTGGCTAGATTAAGTAATAGTTCGTAACCGAACATTCGTTCGGTCTCTAATAATTACATTACAGCTAGACGTAATGATGAGAATTTTGTATCATACCTAAGTATTTCTCATAACCCATATTTTATTCCCTAGGGAGGTCTTATAGCAAAACGACTGTTAGCCTACCCAAGTACGATTAACATGACCACAATAGCAATCTCCTTGGCTGCACCATTGGAAGCTCCAGTAATCAATGTAGATGCAGCAATGGACGACTATTACATGTTAATGAACCTTGAATGGGAAATGAACATTAATAACAACCCAGAAATCAAACAGAAGAAAATTTTACTCAGTTTTGGGAATGGACCTCGCGACGTTTTGATACCCTCTGGCTTGACTGCATCAAATGATAGCTATATCAATGGTTTGGTAAGTAAAAATACTTTTTTTTTAAACTATGCTTAGTGTCGCGTTTGACCACTATTTCACCTGATGAATTGATGATGTGGCCTTCGATGGAGCACGCTTGCCTAGAAGTAACCTATTCACTCTTGACTTAAAGGTGTAGCTATCAGGAAACAGGCTCCAGCAGGGAATTCCACTCCTTAGCTGTACGCACAATAAATGTGTTTCCATAACGCTTTGTGCGTATGTATGGAATGTTCCGAATGTCATCATCTGCCTTGCCTTTTCCCAACTATATTGGGGTCGGCTTCTAGTCAAGCCGAATTTAGCTGAATACCAGTATTTTACGAGGAGCGGCTGCCTACCAGACCTCCATAACCCATTAACTGGGGTAACATGTTATGTAAATGTTCCAAATGTATAAGTCATTTATTTTCTGCATTACATAAATGAAATGTGATAATGATTGTTGTCGTCTCACGCATTTGGAGCGGATGCGGGTACAATCTAGACTTGTTGAAGTTGAAAGCAACATACCTACAGTCTTACATTCCAGAGGCTACAGTAATAATTTGCTGTGGTCTTGCTTCTTTGTTTCATTTTAGTATCTCAATAGAGGTGAAATACCTCTTTACAGTAGGTACACCAGAGCAATAAACTTTGTTTCTATTTTATTAGTTAAAATATTGATCTGTATTTTCGTTTTTGAACTTAAGAACGACAAATGGAGGTGGTGGCTATTGCCATTTTGCTACAGATATAGACAATTTAGCGTAACATATGAGCCTTATAATGTTCTCACTGCTGGGACTCAAGCTTCCACTCTAGAAGCAATGGGCCATAATCTCTCATGTGGGCCCACTGCGGACTGGAAGATGTCACATTCTTCGAATTTTTAGATTTGATCTATTGAGCCCCGAGCGGCAACCGGCGTCCGCACACCTATTGTCTCTCTATCATGTCTCTTATTACGGTACTCTAAGGATCATGACGGTTACACCTCGTAAGTCGAGGATTTTACCCACCACTGATCAAGTCGTCAATAGCCGTGGTCTCTATTCTACGCGATTTCAGTTTCCACCTGCAATTTTTTCACAATATAGCTCATTAGGGCCCGGGCACACGATGCGTTGCGGCGCCGCACCGCAAAGATTTTACCGTATCAGTGGGCACACGGGCGTTGCGGCACCGCAACGTTGTTATGTCGCAGCGGCGCCGCCGACGCCCCACTCTGTTAATAATGTTCCCTTTTTTGCGACGCATACGCAACTGAGCGGTGCCGCTCCAACGTCGCAACGCATTAACCCCTCCCCGCCTCGTCTCGGCGGTTGCAAGTCCGGTGCGGCGCCGGAACGCATCGTGTGACATACCACAAATATTTCTATGTAAGGCGACGCAGCGACACCGCTCCGGCGGCGGTGCGGCGCCGCAACGCATCGTGTGCTCGGGCCCGTAGTAAGTAAAACTGATAGGTTTTATTTTATTTCTTAGACCACTGCCCTGCCCGGAGTCTGGGCATCACCCGACCACGTATGCATAGTGTGGTGCAAGCAACTAGTGATGGTGATAAACAAGTACCTGTTCTCTATTGTGGATCCTGTGACGGAGCAAGTGGTTGAAGATCATCAGATGTTGAGGTCCCAAGCTAAGCACTTTTTCCAGGTAAGAATTCTGTTGGTATATTATGTGTACCTATTAATTAATTCAATCTGACTAGTCTGATTCTACTATTTTGGGGTCGGCTTCCAATCTTAAAGGCGGCCGCGTGTTGTACCTACATGGAGAGACTGCCTATCTGACCTCCACAACCCAGTAACTGGTTAACACGATATTAATTAGATTAACAGTACTATACTTTTCTCACGTCTTATCGGTGGTAGGTGTGTTGTAGGGCGCTGGCCACACAGAAAGGACGTAAGACGCAGACGGGGCGCGGGCATTTGTCTCTACCGCGTCTCTTTCATACAAAATGTATAGAAGCGTCGCGACTCAAAACATACAGAACAGACAGGGCGCGGGCGCAACGCTGGTACTTTTGCGCCTGTCCGCGACGCGTCCTCGTCTTACGTCTCTTCTGTCTGGCCTGCCCCTTAGTCTTATTGTAGTTGTTCTACCTCGAAGTTTGACAAATTTGTAGGTTGTCAGAGATTTTTTTAACAAATCATCCATAATATGATTTTCCTATAAAAACTGCAATTTTATATTACCTTTCCAACTATAATAGAAATAGCAGGTTAGATAACAATAGTATTTAACTTTACACTATCTCGTTTGACGAAAAGCTTCACGACGATGAAACACGCTTGCCTAGAGGCAACCCATTTACTCTAGATATAAAGACCCCCAGGTCGCGGAGTCTGTGTGGCTGTCAGCAAACACAGACTCCGACAGAGAATTCCACTCCTTAGCTTTACGCACAATAAATGTGTTTCTGAAACGTCTTGTGTGAATAGGTGGAATATCAACTATGTAGGTACCTATCCAGGTTATCATAGTATCAAAGGAAACTGTAAAGGTAAAACGGAAATTTAATTCCGGCCCAGTCATATCTGGGTTAATTATACGGTGCGGCGGTGTTTCATCTTGTTGATATTTGCAAAGTACTATCGATAAGATAAGAAATAACAGCTTCATTAATTTTCTAATTGTTATCCTGGTTTGGCGCTAATTGAGCTTCGGTTCGATTTCCCGGTAGATACTGCAGGAGTTTCACATAAGAATTTTTTTAGTAGGTAGCAAAAACTAGTGTAGTCAGCGTAAAGGTAGCATGCGGCTTAGAATGAATTTGTATGGAGTGTTAAACAAATCAGGTGACCGCGTCGCACAACCGGTGACTCGTATAGTGTCTAAGTCCTGGAAGCTTTCCAACGAGCAACCTGTGCCCAAAAAGGGCAGTCGACTGATCCTGCTAAGTATCCGCCGATTTCGGTATCTTCCATTCTCTGCAAGATATCCGCCGCAATCGATGTACTGGACACCTACTAGTGTATACCGCCCACTTGTGGCTCTTAATAAGAATGTGCAAGCGATAGCCGTTTCTATGGATCTCTCGAAAAACTTTCGAATTCACAATATTAGTGTCATATATTAAAGCTTGGAACTGTTTTCAGGCCAACCGTTCGATGATATTAAGTCCGGATCTACCTCGCGCCAATATGTCCATGATAGCTGATGCCTTCTGGTATGAGGATAACAGGAGGATCTATCAGATATCCAGACCGAATATTGAAAAGTAAGTACACACTTTTCTTTTCTAACTCTAGGAAACACTTTGATTATAATGCTTGGAATTCGAAAGTGATCATGAACTCAGAGTTTGAATAAGGATATTTTTAGCACTAAAATTTGAGCAATATGTATAATTATTTTGTTTCAAAACAAAAATAGCCGTGTGAAACTGTGAACGCTTAGAAAGTAATAATCAAAGTCACTTTTCGCAACATCGTTATTTTTTTTAATAAACATTATCACTTTTACACGTCAATGTCGTATGACATCACCTATTGCTTCAAGTTTGAATGGCTGAGGAATATAATTTGCATAATGATGTGTTCTGTACTGATAATGATACGTTAATTTGGTCACGCACGGTACTGTCTAGTAGCTACTTTATTTTGCTTGTATATCAGCGTTTTGTTTTGTCTAGTTTATTTATTTATTTAGAGTAGGTAGCCGTTACACACCCAATGTTGTTGTTTTTATTTATGTTTCTATTCATATTTCCCTTCATTGTTAGTATCTGTGCTTGTATTCTGAATAAATGTGTTTTCTTTAGGAAACTGTCATTATTCCTATTTCTACTGTTGTCCCGTGTTACACGTCGGTGCAACACGTATTTTATTTTTCATTCTGGCCCGTCATCCGTCACTATCTCTATTTTCTATCATATCTATTACTTCTAACGTACGGGTGGGACAAATGTGTCTTTCAACCCACTCCAGTTCCTCAAGAAAGGCCTGCAGCGCCCTGTTGTTACTGATAATTTCGCGAAGGGTTCTTGGGTCTCCGAAGAACTGTGCCCTGTATCCTGCGACCACTGGTCAGTTTAGATGCAGATAAGCTGCTGTCTCATCCTCCTCCATGCAGGTTCTGCAAAATGGGCTTATAAGGGCTTGGGACCGAGAGGTGCTTATTAAAGGTCCCGTCGCCAGTTGTAGCGGCCATGACTTTTAAAGTATAGAACGGATAGGTATTATTCTCTCATTGAGCAATCCAAAAATAATCCCTTCACTAAGTAATTTAAAATCAAAGCAATACGTTACTACAACTGTTTTCGGAGTTAAAAAATATTTTCGCCGATAGGTAAATCTGACGAGCAATGGCTAGCTCGCCGTTTGGCCGTCCGGTAACCATCCGGACCGAGCCCGAGTCGTCGACAGCACGTACCTAGTGTTTCACTGTAAGCGTTAAAGGCCCAGCAAGGCCAAAACCTACCGCCGTATCAGCCGTATCAATTATACGGGGCCCCCGGGCTTCAGGGGCCCCCGGTTGAAGCATAAAATTACTGTCCAAAAACTGAAATTCTTACTAATGAGAGACTCAGTCTCAGGGTATTAGCTTGTCGAATTGCCGAATTGTCAGATGCTATTTGGGTTTATTTCTTAGCAAAACCAATATATAAAAGGGATATTGTTTTTATTATGAAATACCTAAACTTTACTCATCATCATCATCATCTCAGCTGAAATAGGTACGTCTACTGCTGAACATAGGCTTCCCCCATGCGTTGTCACAACGACCGGTCCTGTGCGTCTCGCATCCATTGTGCTTTATCGCAATTAGATAAAAGTATATTTTTTAAATTATACGGGGCCCCTTTGGGACTAGCTACTCCACTGGACCATGGTTTGACTTTTGAAAGCGAAATCCGAGATCTTGGAACTTTGGAAGGCAAGCAAGAAAGGAACTAAGGTGTGATTTAGTCAGTAAAAGTCTGACACGCGCTCCCGCTCCATCCTAGAGCAGATCTACACCTAGACCACAATAAAATATTATTCGTTCGATGACTTTCAACCTTAAAAATAATCTCTTGTGATTCCTGTAGCCTTACCATGAGTTTGTAAAAACGTTCTCGCTATCGAAAACTATCGCTTTGTCCCTGTCATTGTGGTGCACGTGAAAGAGACAAAGCTATAGTTTTCGATAGCGAGAACGTTTTTTCAAACTCATGGTAAGGCCACTGTTCAAGACAGTAAGATTTATGATCTGTTGTGTATTTAGCCTGTGTGCTGCAATATCGATTCGACGAACAAGACCATCCAAAATATCGATTTTACATAACGTGTTCTATCGATTTTAATAATAGCCAATTAATTTATGATTGTTATTCCTCGCTTCGTTTGGTTATTACTTTTTTTGTATTTATAATATTTTTTACCTGGTATTTCAAATGTTTAAATTCGTGATAAATACAAATATTTTTAACTAGCTATCTTGATTCCACCCGCGTCTTTGATTACTTCTCCGCTCCCGTGTTATAGCCTCGATAAGTGGACTATACAACACTAAAAAAAATTCGATTCGAACTTTTAGTTCTAGAGACTAGCACGTTCAAACAAACTAACTTCAGTTTTATAATAATTAGATTCGTACCACTGTAAAGCAGTAAACTTATATGTAGGTATGTATTGTATTTTTTCTTTAAAGACTTCGAGTATGGGTTAGTAACTTTCTGTGATATAACATGCAATGGCGCCTTATCCAGTTTTATATTAAAAAATAAAATAAAAACCAGTTTTCTTATTTTAAGTTAGCATTCGGTTCTTAGGGATTCAGGGATTCAGCTTAATCCGGCTTGCCTGGAAGTCGACCCGAATATAGTTAGGAAAAGGCTAGGTAGATGATTATGATGATTCGGTTCTGAGGAACCGCGACCGGGTTGAGCGACCCACTGCTTAGTATGGATTTATAATTATGGCACCGGCCGCTCAACGCAGTCGCCTGGTTTGTTTAGTACTCCATAGAAATTCACATGAAGTTGTGAGTCGTGCGACGCAGTCGCGGTGTCTAAGAACCAAATCCTACCTTTAGGAAAACAATCGTCGAGAGAAACGGTTTACTCTTATCCAAATTTTTTGATGACGCGTTGATAGAGATCTATGTTTTGGCTGACATCCAGAGATGCAGTATACGTGTATTTTAAGATTGTATAATGACGTCTTTTGAATTTTTCCGTCTTTCATCAACATATTAGACATCTTATGTTTTTTGACAAAAATGCATCTGAGGTCCTACCGTGAGCCTAAACTGAATTGTTAAAGGGTGTATAGGCTCCATCCCTCTTTCGTAAAACCCCTGAAAAACATGATAAAAATTCAGTAAATACTAATAAGTTTTATTAGAGTCACTAGCTCATCATTCTAGTTACGAGCCATTACTACGAAAGACTAAGAAGAAGACCTTTCTAGGTATTATGCCGGTCAGTTTTTGCCTCATTAGCACTTTCATTTTAATGAATTCTGTAGGGTTATCTTTCCTGAAACATTATACAAAAAGTTTGGCTTTGTATAGTATCATATCTGCCTCCGATACCTGTACTAACTCAGCTCTTTCTCAACCACAATACTTCAAGTAAATCGTAATACGTTTAAAAAGGAATAAGACGAATATAGGATTAATAATAATAGATAATAGGAGGAATATTACGTTTAGAAAGATGTTAATACGGCTCGGTTACTGCAGTTCCGCGATTTCTTGTTCGAAAAGTGTCTGCGGTCCTGGAACGCAAAGGATAACTTACATTTATGATTCACCTTAAAATAACTAGTATCTAATAAATATCATTTTTTCAGGACGACGTATTTAATGATCCGGCTGGTCGCGTTCCCACAAAACAGATTCGTGGCCGTCGAAGCGGTCAATGTCGACGATAAGGAATGGATATTCGGATGCAATGCGCAATATACCTACTTCACTTATAGATATTGGTGAGTAATGTTTCTTTCCCGTCTTTTAAACCGACGCGGACGCAAAAAAAATATTATCTCGGCCCATATGTTTCGTATAGATGATTTCGTAGAACTTTAAACTCAGTAGTTCTAGTTTTAAATACTAAATAAACATTGTAATTTACCTTGTTGCTTTTATTTGTTTGGCGACGAAAATTATACATAAAGATATATACATATTTATACCACGTACATCGAAGGATTGGAACAATTTGCGTGCTGCGTTCTTCCCGTTCTATTATAAATTATAATTTGGATGTCTTCAAGGCTAGAGTGAATGGGCTCTTAATAAACTAGTGCGCCGCATCATCAATGATTGAAACCTTTGAATGACAGAAGGATCACATTTGGAGGGTAGGGTCCAGTTACAGTACCTATAATGATATACCTTATCTACATACGTAAATAAATCTAATATAAAAAAATATACGTATTACATACAAATAAATACATTTTATACGAGTAATATGCCAGTTGTAAGAGGAAGTTTAGTTCTCTTTAACTGTACGAACATAATTAAATTCACTTAATTAATTATTATCAAAAGCACTTCGCAATATTGAAGAACTTGTGTACTATGAGTCACGATTTATGCTAAGTAGTACAAATCAATACTAGGTATACCGCATAGATACCTACAGCAAAACTTGTCTTAGTAAATGCTGAAAAACAAATCTAATACCTACCATGCTGAATAACCCTATCATAGCGAGTAGTCTCTAAGTCACGTTACGTTAAGTCCTGGCTGTCAGTTGATGCGGAAGTAGAAAAAACAAAAAAAAAACACTACTAAAACGAATGAAAAACTTGTTTATGTAGATATCAGTGAAGCGTGAATATACAACATGCCAAATAGGAAATCAAATAAGAAGTGCTTCCACTTGTACAGTAATCGACAGAGGCTACAGGGTTCCCCGCGCGATATAACTTCTTATTAAAATTTGTAGGACCCGAACCTACGTAACATGTTTGGTGTAGAGGACAATTTTATCTAATCTGTACCTAACTAAATTCTAACGATGACGATTCTGACGAGTTACCAGCAGCGTAATAAAACGGAGGTACCGTATCAGTTGTATAAATAATAAGGGGCCCCAAAGCTACAGGAGCCCCGACGTGATAAAGGTTTCGCTAGTGAATAATGACTATGGGATATTCCATTTTTATAGCTCGCTCCTAGCATTTTATCTTATCATTTTTATCTCATCGATCTCAGTCTTACATGAACGAAATCTTTCCAGTTAGATTGGTCATGGACTATCGCGACTCCGCTTCACTGTATATTTGCAAATAGACGCCCAATTTGCTTTGTAAAAAAAAAGAAAAACACCTCGATAATTTTTGACCTCCTCCCCCCTTGGACGCCCCCTTTGGGACCCCGGTGGTAGTAGCTACGCCACTGAATAAAGATGACTAATAAGTTAATCTTAGGTAGACTATCTTGGCGACCCAGTGACCTTTGCATCTTTATCTAGAAATGACAAAGTGAAGTGCGTTTACATTAAGCCCTCAATGTCCTTTTTGGAGCACAATGATATATTGCTTATTTTGAGGGCAACGACTTGTTAAGCGCGTTTATCGACCGATAGCCGATATAATGCGGTCATTTTATTGGGTGGACACTTGACATAGATCTTGAAATTAAAGCACTTTAGCGTAAATATATATTTTAACTGTCAATATTGCCAATTATTGCATTCACCACTTCGCATTGGGCCCACGTGGATTACGGCCCATTCCCTCTCCTAGACAGGAGGCCTGAGTCCCAACAGTGAGAACATTACAAGCCCGCTTATGCTAATTGCTCCGAAAGATAGGCAATCAATCAATGACATAATTATGTGGTCAATCGATTTCAAACGCGCAGATAGAATGTTAATTATTGGAAAATATGTATTCAGATTAGAATTTTCAGATCAGAAAAACATTTTTATGTTTTCTTTTAGCAATGTCTCCCCAGTATTCCTTCTATAAGTTAGCAGATATGTATGTATAGTCCACCCATATTCGCCAGTTAAAAGGGTGAACCTATTGACATTAGGCGGACACGAATCTTCTATTCTCCCAACTTCTATAACAAACCGAACCTCTGAAGCCTCCCCAGCAGCGTCTAGTGTTTTTTTTTTATTATTGTACATACGCTCGCTTTTGACCACTATCTCACCTGATGGTAAGCGATGATGTGGCCGACGATGGAGCACGCTTGCCTAGAAGTAACTTAGGTATTCAGTCTTGACTTGAAGACTCCTAAGTTGTAGCTGTCAGGAAACACAGACTCCGGTTGGTCACCACCACTAGACCAAAAGAAGCAAACAATTTTAGAATACCTTGCTATAAACCAATTTTTTATTATTTTAGTAAACACGCGATATCGTTGGGAGAACTCAGCCGCTGGACCGGCGCCGCGAACGACTTTGGCAAACGTAAACTGGCAACGATAAACTTACACAAAATCAAGGAGGCCCATCCTGACTGGTCGCATGTCATCGTCAAAGTGTCGCCTACTAGGAAACCGGTGAGTAACAACTAGAGTGCATCTAATGAAAGCGCGACCTGGAGTTTTTTTTTTAAATTTAATTGGCAACATTACTCAGCCGCAATTGTAGGAAATAAAAAAAAATGTGAAGTGTTACTACTACATACAATTTTTTTGTATTTAACCTCTTTTTCTCAGGTCGCGCTTTCATTAGACGGACTATAACATGTCAACGTTTTGCAGAACCAGGAGTTTTCCTTTTACATATTGTAAACTTGGTGTGCAATAACACCACGATTAAATCAAATAAATAAATAAACCAATACTAGAAGGAAGAGATTGAAACGGTCATATAGAGTTAGAGAAAGTTCCGTTCTGGGTAGAGCGAGAGAATCTGGCTAAAACCCTGTCATGTCCCTTCAGATGCCCTTTGCGTTGCATGTCCGTGCACACACTTCTTTTATGTCGGAAAATCATCAAATGACTTCTCCCGCACTGGTGGAGCGAGAGGCAAAGTCAGACTTTTACTGACTAAGAACCGACAGTGTTCCTTAAGCTGTCCGTTGCGAGAGACACGGGTTACCCTGACGCTGGCACGCTCTCTGTCAGCCTAAGGCAGGCCGCACACCGTCGCCACATGCTACACGTATCGAACATTTACGTCGCCACAATCGTTGCGCTACAATTCAGCTTACTACAAATGTATTGTATATACGCACATCGGAAGCACAGTTGTAGCGTGGCACCGCTTTCAGCATATCGACGTCATCTTCTGATGACGACGATTTCTTGATGTGACGATTCATGAGAAAAAAAAGACGCTATTGGGTTCATCCGTTTAATCAAAATTGCACAAATTACGGGAATTTTCATTGAATTTTTCACCAATCTTAGTTCAAATAATTTCTGTAATCCGTCTGTTACTATAATCATTGAGTGTATGATTGTATAATATAGGGTTTTTTCGACCTCTGCAATAAATTCAATGTTGTCTTTCATTTTTTCAAACCAACGCGACACAAAAAACGAACAGGTTCGATCTTTAATTATTGTAGCGCGGATGACGTCTCGCCACAAAGTGCGCCCGCTACAAATGTTTCCTCGGTGTGCATGCTTACGTAGGAATATACGGGGGCGTTAAATGTGTCGCATTTTAAATGTGGCGCTACAATTGTGGAGAAACAATTGAATGCCTGGTGTGCGGCCTGGCTTACGAGGTAATTACGTATCACAAAGATGCATATAATCATATTAATCATTGACAACGTCGCCGCCGTTCATTATGGCAATTCAACATACCGGATTGTATAAAAACGATTTTTCCACAATTGACTAGGATCCTCCTAAAATCCTTCAGAAAGAATTAAACTGGAGTTACGCGATTACGGTTTGTTTTTATCTACAACCAAGGTTTTAGTAGCATAACCATTGATATAATAGTCATAATTATTAGGTGTTCACCTAATAGTGATATCTTGTCGAAGCATATCGGCCTTATCAGACCTTTTTTTCGTAATGTTAATATCATCCGGAAGTGCAATGTCTTTAATGTGTTGGCTGTTAAGCAATACCTAATGTTTATCGATAAAACCTCTTGAACGGCTCTGCAAATGGCTAACCGATACATAACGTACAATCCTGTCACTTTAACTTAACGCATCTCTGAAATACGAGCAACCCCCCGCATTCCCTTAACTCGCCCGACAAGTGTCAGGTATGTTCAGCATCTTTGTTATAGATACGCGCGTCGATAATTTGGCTATTTCTCTGTTGTTGTTATATTGGTTTTGGACATTATTTCATCGACGCCAAGGGTCAAGTTAATGTGACCGAGTTGTACAGGCTAAGCAAAATGTTGAAGATAGGAACATGAAATTCAGAAGATTATTCTTTAAGGAGTGTAGATAAGCAGGGGTGACCGCCGTGTCAATCGTATCAATGATACTGGGGCCCTGGCGCTGCGTGTTGAAGCAAAAAGTCGTAAAATGTGTGCCATAATCTCAAATTCTAATTAATGAGAGGACTGTAATTAATATAATGAGATTATAGTTCCCGTTTTCGAGTTCACTTTGACATGCCACTTGATGAAATAGCTGGGCTGCTTTATTGGTTTTATTTTTCTTTTTTAGTTAAACTTAAGTTTATTATGAGTGTATCTTCGATGGTTCAAATATTTAGAACCGTGTTTAGGTTCTAAATATCTTCATAGTTATTTAGCCCCTCACTTTCAATATATTTGCGCCAACCACAATAAAAATCTACGTTCTTCTCATAACCGTCTTCGTCTATGCCCCACTCATCGCACTGATTTCCTTCACTGCTCCTTCTTTATTCAGGCTATTTCGCTGTGGAATGCGCTCCCCCAAGAGGTCAGGATGGTTACAAACCGATTAAAATTCAAAGTTGAGGTTCGTGAGCATATTCGTAAGAAGTTGGCAGTAGTCTCATCACAACGTTAATGTTTCTCTGGTTGTCGATTTGGATCTATTTTCGGAGTATTTATATCTATGTATAATATACATATATTTATTTTATTGAGTTATGTATAAGTTACCTATATTTATATTGTGTTGTATCTAGATTTTTTTTTTGTATATTTCTCAGTATTAATTTTTCCTATCTTTTATTGCACCTACCACTAATATTCTCTGCATTACCCAAGGGTTGACTGGTTAGCTCGCTGTCCGGCAGTTAGCTCGCTGTCCGGCAGTCTGGAAATAATCTGGACCGAGCCCAGTCGTCAACGGCGCGTTCTGTTCCACGCGCGCCTCAAGGAGATGTCAGCAAACTGTAGGGGCCCGGTAGGGCCGAAGCCTCTGGGGGGAACATGTGGTATTCCTAACGGTTGACACCGAGTCCCCCCCAGAACGAAGGCAACGAAGGAACGGGGTAGGGGTTTAGTCAGTAAGAGTCTGACATGCCCTCCCGCTCCGCCCAAGAGCGGGGGAAGTCATTCTGATGATTCCCCTACCATAAAAAAAAAGGGTTGTCTGGTAGAAAATGCCTAAGGCATTAAGTCCGCCTTTGTACCTTTTGTGCAAGAAGTGTAAATAAAATAAATAAAAAAAATAAAATAAAAATAGTTTCTCTTGAAAAGGCTTCCACCTTTCACGAGCGCTCGCGCTTTCTTACCTGTATGGCTGTTTTATACCAGTAGGGCCGACTTTGTAAAAAATAAAAAACAATAGGTACGCTTTTTAGGTTTTCCTGGAGTCGGGTAAAAACGATTTAGTTCGTTTTTAGGGTCCCGTTTTTTACTCGCTTCTGAAGGATAACGTACGCCGCTATAATATAAGACATAAAATTTTCCTAGTGACAGTTGTTTATAGGAAAAAGTCTGAAAACTGAAAATTTGTAGTTACGTCACAAGATTTTTTTGTGGAAAATCTTCAAGATGCGATTCGAGAATTGAACTGTTTTCATAGGTAAGTTAGTACGGAACCCTCAGTGCGCGAGTCCGACTCGCACTTGCCCGGTTTTTTTACAAGTTAAATTGAGGTCCAGGCAAACTCCAATATTTAATCTCGAGCATTTTAGGCTTAGATAAACACGGCTTCCCAGTTTACTCGTAAAAGATGTTTGTATACAAAAATATTTACGAGTATCATTGCCACACATTCGTCTTTGACGTCACGAGCTAGGAAATGAATGAGGTATCATTCTATTATTAGCTGAGACCTTCCATCATTTCGGTGAGTAAGGGAAAGGGTATTTATTTTGATCCCTACGTGTATGAAAAACGGTGAGTTGGCTGCATTCCAGGATTCATAGTGTTGAATGATTAATATGTACTTCTGAAGCAAAGACGTTATATTATATGAGTAAGCCTTTATTGTAGAAGATTTATGTAAGTGACTCTTAGAATAAAAGTGATAGTCATTTTTATGCATAACATAAGCATAGTTTATTTATTTATTTATTTAAACTTTATGTACAGTGGTGGTACATAGGCGGACTTAATGCATCAAGGCATTCTCTACCAGTCAACCTTAGGGTTAAAAAGAAAACACTACACACACACACATAATTAGCCTTTTAATTTTGGGACTTAATTTTGGGACTCTCTAGGCGAGGGAATGAGCCGCCACGCAGACCCAGTGCGAGTTGGTAAATTTCTTATATCTTCGAATTTTTTGTTCTTGGACATGTCGATATTTTCCTTCACTTTTTTGAGAACAGGTGATGAAATAAATTACACAAAGTAATGCGCCTGATTTAGTTTGACCTCCTGACCTACAACTCTTAAGTCGGGGCAATTACCACTTGGCTATCACTGACATTCTTATGGCGTTCGTTGATTAAAATCACCGGCGTTAATTGTCAACGCTGATGATGGCTCATTTTATTTTATAAATACCTAAAGCTACGATTGTGATTTTAGTAAAATATTGTAATTTTACTAAAATCACAATCGTATAAACGAAGAACTATTTATACATTAAGGAAATGATTATCACAAATGTTAATTTGTGTTAGAAACGATAATATAGACGTAGGCTAGTGATGTACATATTTGAATTGATGTAGGTATAATTTAAAGTTTTAATATTGTTTTGTCTTGGAATATTTTAATCAACTAGATATTTATTTTTAAAATATAAAAAAAAATATAGAATCAAATGAAATAATAGTGTGGCTGTTAATGAACATGCTTCAAAACTACCTCCAAAATGTTAATTCTTTTAGTAAAAGCTGGCGATTTAGCTAAAACATGCGTTTGCTAGAAGTAACATGAAATCAAAAATGTACCTAAGTCAACAATATGTGGACGTCGTGTCGTACCATATATGTTTATTTAAGTGGGTCTCTTTTTAGAATATTCTCAATTTTTTTTCACCTATAAGCGACATTTAACTACATTCTTAAATATGATTGCATTGTTGAATTTTTAATTTGAGAGTTAAGCCAACAGCGAGAGTTGAGCCGAAATTTGAAAACAACATGAACAGAAAAGTTACAAAGTTTTACATTTAGAGGTATGCAGTATAGGGCGTAAAGTTCCGCAACCCTCCGATAAAAAATAAACCGCTTTCTGTTTTATATGTATTCTAACTTAGACTTGGATTTCAGTGCCTAGGCACCATAGATGTTGCTACAAGTATTTAAAACTTGCACCTTACTTCCAGATAGTCCTGAACGTGGACATAAACGACCATGCATCACGAGAGATAGCAGTGGACCTGCCTTCAGATTTCTCCTTCGGCAAAAACGTCATAGTCCAAGAGACAGAACAGAACAGTTTGTACTACGAACTGGTATTGAAGGACTTCAATGTAATACATCAGGCATATCTACTTTATGTGGAACCCACTGCGAGTTGCAAAGCTGGGCAGTATCATGTATCCGCGGAATTCCATGTGCCGTGGGCACCGAACCATGAGAACTATCATTATTTCACGTGAGTACTTGAAATGTGGAAGGTGAAAGCAAGAATTGGTGTGTGACAATCGAATATAGAACTTATCGCGGAGAAAATAAGTCACTTTAAATTTTTGGTTATTTAAACGCGGAGCTTTGCAGGGGCTTTATACCATGTTGTCCCAATATGTTTGTTTGTGCTTTTTAGCGTTGATTTGTAGCTATAGCCGTTACTAAATCAACCGTTATTTTATCATGTTTGACAAGACTCGCGATTATTGACCCTTGTTGTCATATATTATTACGATATTACAGTTTCTAAACAAAATGCTTCATCATATTGTCCTACTTGATTTAAAATGTGTTTTTGTCATAGTTTTATTATTAATCTAATATATTTCAGGCCCGTTAAACAAACACCAATGAAACTGAGGTTGTATAGAAGTAACCCTAACATCACTGAAGGTAATGATGCTACAGAGCATGTTAAAGTGACTATATTGTTAGACCCACAGTGTACATACACCATAAGGTAAGTTTTCAGAAGGAAACTTGTATACATTTAGGTACACTATACTAATATTATAAAGAGGAAAAATGTTTACTTTTGTTGGTATGACCATTTGTAGAGTCACACTGAAAAATGATTTTTGTGTACATATTTATTGCTATCTGGGAATATTTGAGTCATCATGAGTTCAATAAAGCCGCATTAACTTAATTAAATACAATAACTAATAAGAATTAACGGTCACGAACACTGTTTTTTTATAAATCGGTTTTCTATAATATTTTCAGCATATCCACATCGTGGTACCTGCGACTTGCTCAGATAGCTCGCAACTACAGTCCAGTCCTAGTGCCTTATACCGCAGCAATCATACTATTAGCTGCAAGAAGCAACTTACTGCACATGCGAGAACACGGCTCTTGCATATCGCTGCACGGTTCATTCATGAGTGAAGGGGTCAAGCCGTACTACGCACTCGTGTTTGGAAGGCTCGGAGCTACGGTGTTACTGTAAGTTTGTGTCTGTAATACACTAGGTACATGCAAGAACACGGCTCTTGCATATCGCTGCACAGTTCATTCATGAGTGAGGGGGTCAAGCCGTACTACGCACTCGTGTTTGGAAGGCTCGGAGCTACGGTGTTACTGTAAGTTTGTGTCTGTAATACACTAGGTACATGCAAGAACACGGCTCTTGCATATCGCTGCACAGTTCATTCATGAGTGAAGGGGTCAAGCCTTACTACGCACTCGTGTTTGGAAGGCTCGGAGCTACGGTGTTACTGTAAGTTTGTGTCTGTAATACACTAGGTACATGCAAGAACACGGCTCTTGCATATCGCTGCACAGTTCATTCATGAGTGAAGGGGTCAAGCCGTACTACGCACTCGTGTTTGGAAGGCTCGGAGCTACGGTGTTACTGTAAGTTTGTGTCTGTAATACACTAGGTACATGCAAGAACACGGCTCTTGCATATCGCTGCACAGTTCATTCATGAGTGAAGGGGTCAAGCCTTACTACGCACTCGTGTTTGGAAGGCTCGGAGCTACGGTGTTACTGTAAGTTTGTGTCTGTAATACACTAGGTACATGCAAGAACACGGCTCTTGCATATCGCTGCACAGTTCATTCATGAGTGAAGGGGTCAAGCCGTACTACGCACTCGTGTTTGGAAGGCTCGGAGCTACGGTGTTACTGTAAGTTTGTGTCTGTAATACACTAGGTACATGCAAGAACACGGCTCTTGCATATCGCTGCACAGTTCATTCATGAGTGAAGGGGTCAAGCCGTACTACGCACTCGTGTTTGGAAGGCTCGGAGCTACGGTGTTACTGTAAGTTTGTGTCTGTAATACACTAGGTACATGCAAGAACACGGCTCTTGCATATCGCTGCACAGTTCATTCATGAGTGAAGGGGTCAAGCCGTACTACGCACTCGTGTTTGGAAGGCTCGGAGCTACGGTGTTACTGTAAGTTTGTGTCTGTAATACACTAGGTACATGCAAGAACACGGCTCTTGCATATCGCTGCACAGTTCATTCATGAGTGAAGGGGTCAAGCCGTACTACGCACTCGTGTTTGGAAGGCTCGGAGCTACGGTGTTACTGTAAGTTTGTGTCTGTAATACACTAGGTACATGCAAGAACACGGCTCTTGCATATCGCTGCACAGTTCATTCATGAGTGAAGGGGTCAAGCCGTACTACGCACTCGTGTTTGGAAGGCTCGGAGCTACGGTGTTACTGTAAGTTTGTGTCTGTAATACACTAGGTACATGCAAGAACACGGCTCTTGCATATCGCTGCACAGTTCATTCATGAGTGAAGGGGTCAAGCCGTACTACGCACTCGTGTTTGGAAGGCTCGGAGCTACGGTGTTACTGTAAGTTTGTGTCTGTAATACACTAGGTACATGCGAGAACACGGCTCTTGCATATCGCTGCACAGTTCATTCATGAGTGAAGGGGTCAAGCCGTACTACGCACTCGTGTTTGGAAGGCTCGGAGCTACGGTTCTACTGTAAGTTTGTGTTTGGAATACACTATCGGTGCAAGCAAGAACATGGCTCTTTCGTGGTACTATCTAGCGGATACATTAGTCAGTTGGTCAAATCTTTTTACGCACTCCTCCCAGTCTTTAAAAAAAAAAGACTTGGCGCTTTGATTTTACTTTTAGTTTGTTTTGGCATAAAGAGCAGTTTTAAATTATTTACAGATTACACTGTCTAAGACAACACCATTTTAGGGGCCATGAAATTACTACGTTTACGATAGATCACTTATTTTGATTTATGCATTTCAAAAACTCAGTGACTACAATCTACGTCGGTCGGTACAGGTCTACGTCGTAAAAAGCAGGGTCTAAAGTTTGTATTAAGAAACTTATTTTCACGTCGGCGGCCGCCGCCGCCGGCAGAAGCTAGTGTCCTTATACATTTCTCATTGTGACACCTTAAAATCGTAATTTTATCTCTCCTTTACAGATCCATCCCCGTACTCTCATTCATATTCGAGAACGCGAGCTGGCAGAACCAAGAGCTGCGGTACTTCATCATGTCGTTACTGGTAGTGCCAACGTACATGACAGCGTTGGGCATCGCCAATGTCATGTGGGCAGCCATACTTGCAGTTATGGTGTTCTCGTCACAGATTGCGCATAGACTGCTGTTTAGGTATGTATTAATTAATGGAGACAGTTTTTTTTTTGATAAAAGTAGTGACGTAGTAAGTAAATAGTGTTTGGGTGAAAATATTGTGTTAGACTTTTTTAGGGACCATTTTACCGTGTTTCTTAAAATTAAAGCTTTTTCCTAGGTCTTATAAAATGTCTATCAGAATTTACAATTATGTAATGGTAAGGGTAATGGGCGCTTTTGTATGGACTCCGGGTATGGACTCCCAGTGCTGTATCATATCAACTTGTGGCATATGCCAATTAAAAAGTCATAAAGTGAGAGTCTGTGGCTGCCAGAATTTCGTTATTTTATAAAACCGCAGTTTGTCAGCACATGTCCCCAACAGTCCTATTGATGATTGATGGTCAGTGGTGCATCTATAGACGTTACACTTACAATTTGATCAGAGGCTCTTCCACGAGCTCTTGATGCGTATCATTTGACGACCTAAATTATATTGTTAAAGGGATGGACCTATATAAGACGTATATCTCTTGCTCACTCACTCGCCTGTCATTTTAACACGTCATGATAAGACCCCATTTCCACTGATCGACGTCCAGTTACACCCATAATCATACACTGGCGTAATAACTTCCTAATTAATATAACCATTCACCAAAAATGTATGTATATCTTCAGAATAATGTGGCGTGGTGGAAGTGGTCTCGCTGAGAAGGTGGCATCAGGTCTTCAGAAGGTGCCAATGGTTGTGAGTGCGGGGCTTCTGTGTGCGACGCCGCTGTCATGTGGAGCAGCCTCCCTGGTGGCTGGCGCTGCTTTCTATGCGTTTATGGTGAGTCATCATCAAAATTGTGATAACATTCAACTAGCCAACTTGAATACTATATTCCTTTTTCACTGGTTATTGTACTAAGCCAGTGAAGCATCAGCTCAGGGAAAAATGACTGCAAAGTGTCTGTAGCACTGGAGCACTCATACAAAACTAGTGGTTCATGTCAGAAAGTGATATAATATGTGCTGTAATGATAGTATAGTATCAGCTTTTTTGAAAATGCCTAAGGCATTAAGTCCGCCTCTGTACTTCTATGTGCATAAAGCATTTAATAAATAAATAATGTTCCTACTGCTGGGAGTCAAGCCACCTCTCTAAAAAAATAAGTAGGCCGTAATTTACCACGCGCACCGTGCATGGGTTGGTGGGTGACAGCATAGGAATACCTAAAGCCTAGTTTTTAATTCCTGAGACTAAATTGACACAAGCGAATGTCAAAATTACAATAGTAATAATGCCAGTTCTTTTGTTTTGTGACAAGTGTGACAACCTACGTAATGTCATTGTAGTCTCGGAAATTAAAAAAACAGACTATACTAGATTTTACAAGCAACTAACAATTTAAATAATTATTTTAGCTCTCCAAAATGTACGAAGAATACCTCGAAGACTTCGCATACAAACTAATGGCGAAAGCAGGCTCAATAATTTGCAAAATGTTTAAGAAAAAGAAACAAAATATCGTAAATGAGACTGAAACACAACTTGTAGTAAAACCTACAGAATCAACTAGTCAGAATGGAAAGAGAACTGAGGATAAAGCAACGAATATGACAGCGGAAATAGGTGTTCAAGCGAAAGAAAAGGTAGAGAATACACAAGCCGATGAATTATCTAATGTGGATGAAGATCTGAGCAGTTTGAATTTCCACATGATGATGTTTTCCATGTGGCTGTCTGTCACCCTAGTCAATGTGCCTGCGCTTTTAACGTGGGCTAGGAATTTTTCGTAAGTTTTTTTTGTACTTTTTTTCTTGAATAAAAAAATTCGTCTGGTGAAAAATGACCATTTTGAATTTGTGATCACTCCTTGGTTCAAACACAAGTTCCCTTACTGGTCCTTACCTTATCATAGTTGTTTTAGTCAAGATCAACGTTTACGAACTAGACGGTAGTCTACTTATTAGTGTGTCCAAAATGTCCATACATCAGAACTTTCGAGGACCTAAACATGCTACTAACGCTGCTATAAACGTGCCAACCTACTGCGCCCAAAAATTTTGAGAGAATGAAAACCATCGATTCGAGAAGAAGAAAATTGTTTACGAAGATCTAAAAATGTAACCCTTGGTGTTATTTATTTCAGGTATAGCATAGTATTAAAACCAGATACTTCGTATCACGCTGGTTTAATTATGTCTGCTTGTTCAACCTGCATCTGGCAGACGAATGGGCCCAGGAAAAATCTGTAAGTATCAATATACTTCTACTAGAATTTACTAAGGATATGTTACCCGGTACTGTCCTACTACTGAGCAAGGCCTTTCTCAAGTCCTTTCAGACAATCTTCTTCATAATTTATATCTATACCAAAGAGGAAAGATTTGTAATTTTGTATATTCATAATATTTTTTTAGTTGGTAATAGAGTCATAAACTACTGAACCTTTTAATTCTTTCACCAGTAGAATGGTATATCACTGGGTGACATCTTAATATATATAAATCTCGTGTCCCAATGTTTGTCCTCAATGGACTCCTAAACCACTTAACCGATTATAATAAAATTCGCACACCATGTGCAGTTCGATCCAACTTGAGAGATAGGATAGTTTAAATCTAAAAAAAAAAAAAAAAAGTAAGGGTAGTGTAGGGTAGTGTAGGGTAGTGTAGGGTAGTGTAGGGTAGTGTAGGGTAGTGTAGGGTAGTGTAGGGTAGTGTAGGGTAGTGTAGTGTAGCGTAGTGTAGGGTACTGTAGGGTAGTGTAGGGTAGTGTAGGGAAGGTAGGGTAGGGTAGCGTAGGATATGTAGGGTAGTCATTTGACGGGAAAAATACCAAAAATAAATAATTGTCTACCCCGTGCGAAGCCGGGACGGGCTGCTAGTAGGCTATATATTTTGGATAGACTGATGGTCAGAGTTTCTGGCGTCTGACTACCTGTAACGCCTCTCAAAGATTTACGAATGACAACTGCGACCAACGGAAATCTGTTGACTATTTTTTTTTCCTTTACAGGAGGCACTACGAATCCGTAGCAGCACTTCTGTTTACTATGGCAATATTCATACTAGCGCTGGGTCCTCTATCATTAACCATCGTCAACTACGGCGTCACATTTATGTTCGCCGTCATAACACTGCAACAAGTCTGCGACAAAGAAGAACCTAAAAACAGTTCAAATAAAGAACAAGAAAATACTCATAAACTAGATGATAAACTTGAAAAAGAGAATGATAAAGAAGAAAAACCCAGTGAGAAAAGTCGTGAAGAAAAGAGTGAGGAAAACACTGAGAAAACAAGTGAAGTTCCAGAAATGGAGGATGCGCTTGAAGATTGTGATGTGTGCAGCGAAAGTAGAATATTCTCCGTAATCAAGCGACTTCGAGACAAACTAAGTAATACTGAGAACATGTAGTGCAGACCAGCACTGCATTGCATTTGCAGTGCTATCCGTTACTTGAATATTTGACAAGCTCTTGTTAAACATCTATGCATAGTGTGCAATTGTGCATACTGTGACAAGACCAAATTTCTCGCAGTCTCCAGTTGATCGTTTCATAAAAACTGTACCAAGAGAAAAAAATAATACGAAAAAGTAATTCATTTTTAAAGACAAGATGCTCTTTCTTCTTCTTCTTAATATATTAGTACCTTATTTAAAGTGAAACAAATTTTTTCAATGCAAGTTGCATAATACTTTAAAATTATTTATTTTAATTAACTATTTCCAGTGAATGAGCGAACGTCGAAATCCCTTTTGTCTACGTAAACTTCTTACATTATTTATTATAAATATAAAAACTACAAGGTTTATAGAAAAAATTAAAAAAAAAACTTTTTTGAGACGTTATTGTAAAGAGGCTGTGTTTTTATACCTCACCAATTTGCTTAAGAAATCTTCGTATATTTTCACTGTTTTATATCTAATATCCATTTTTATCAATATTTTAATGCCCAATGGTCTCACATTTTTAACCACACCGACTCAAAGTTGAGCTTTGAAGGTAACTATTAAGAATTACTGTAACATTTTTAGTGGCCTCAAGGGTACGATACGTAAAAACTGTTCTGAAATCTCGTCGATTTTAGAAATGTTACTGTATTTGGCAGGAAACAGATCTCATATTTCAATGCTTTACTTCGAGTCGAGTTCCTAAGGTTTTCCAATGTCTTAATAATAACGTCACTAACACACAATTTCTTCCTATAATCTTAAAGAAAATATTTTATCTATACTGCACTTGTCTGCACTCGAAAGGCCTATTTTAGAGGCATAGTCACATTTTATTATATAGCTATAATATTTCTATATAATTCATTGTTATTAGAAACAATACTTGAGATTAATGTCTGTGAGCAAATGTTTTGTATAGTCTTAGTTACAAGTGGAGTACGAATATCTGTTAAATCTTAGTGATACTATAAAGTTGTAATATAGCAAGGGCAGTGTCCTACCTTTTATCCTAGCCTCATAGCACTACTTACATCAGGGATGGTGAACCTTTAGGGTCAGTACACACCGAGACGCGACGCGACGATGCATGCACATTTTAATAGTGACTCATAATAGAACTTTGTTTACTGCGCGAAAATTTAGAATACGTTGCTTCATGCAGCGCTGCGTCTCGTGAGGCCGTGTGGTGTCTAGCTGCGCTTCGTGATGTCGCGCGGCGTCTCGCTGCAGCGGAACGTTTTTACATTCGCGACGTCGTGTTGCCAACGATTTTACTATGCGCCTCGCAACGTTGTAATGCGTCTTGCAATGGCGCGCGGCGCAGCGCGAAATCACTGGCCTCTTCCAGTATCGTCGCGTCGCGTCTCGGTGTGAGCTGACCCTTATTGATGAATGTATCTCTTAACAATATTAGAAAAAACTATATTATGATTATGTCGTGCCTCGAAAAGAATCTTGGACTGGATTTAACTTGCCAGAGGTCTTAACACAGATCCCCGTGAAACAATGGATTTTTAATTTCTTTTAATAAACTAGAAATAATCGTTTATCATAATACTTACGAGGCGGGTGTTTCGACGCGATTGCGAAGCGATCCGATGCCGTTCTTGCAAATTAAACGCGAAGCAGCGACTTTGTCATACATGCGCATGAAGTCACCTCTTTAGCTACCATTTATATAAAAGACGCACCAAAAGAGTTTGCATGAAAATATCAAACTAGCCGCGACCGCATCGCTTCGCTCATCGCCGCACTACACCCACGTGCAGTTGCTCATATAGGCCACCCAAAGAGTAGGGAGGTACCAATTGTTGGTGCATTCGCGCCGCATCGCTTCGCGATCACGATTGCGTCGAATCTCTTAGGCTAAGAACTCACGGAGCGATTTTCGCCCGCGACCGCCGCGGTCGTGGAACTGCGGTTTTATTTCAAAACTCACGAGAACGGTTATTTGCGTGGTTACGCAGCCGCCGCGGTTGCGATCATCGCCCGCAGACGTGGCGGGCGGTGATCGCAAGACGGGCGGTTGCAAAATAGTGTTGGATTTCTGTACCTCCCGCCACCCGCCGGCCCCCGCGGTCGCCCGCCAACCGACCGCAGAGCGCGCGGGCGCCACCCGCCGAGGCTGCGGGTAACCGCGGCCCGCGCGATTCTACTAGTTGCCCGCCGATACAGCGGGAGCCGCATACAACCGCGTACACCGCGGGCGTAAAACGCGTCGTGAGTTGTGCTTTAATTTTTTACATATGTATCTGTATTCTACAAAAGCTGCGGGCCCGCAACCGCGGCGGAAGCGGGCGAAAATCGCTCCGTGAGTTCTTAGCCTTACGTAGTACACCGCGTTTCAGTTTGTTTGTTTTTTTGATTAAAAGAGATAGTTTGATTACTACTGTTTCAAATTATCTAGGTGTTGAAACGTTTTACTCTGGTCTGGCCGAATTATGTTCTTCTGTACCTTCACTGGCGTGCGTGCTATGGGTTCGCCTTCCCTGCTCTACAAAATCCACATATCATCATTCTTCAGTTTTTAATAGTAAGATTTCATAGTAGATACCGAAGAATCCATCACATAGGTACATGAAATATTATATAAATTTATCTTAGCCATTTAATTAAACTGCCATTGAAGGAACACAGCAATAAACTGTAAAGTGCATTGTTTTAGATATAGCAAGACTTTTAATATTCTTATTGTATTTTATTGCACTCGGGTAAAGCATGATTATCCTTTAGTAAGGAATTTGGTCAGAAATGGCAGTTAATTAGCAATGTAGTACCATGTAGCCTCAACCGTGCCTTACATGTCATTATTAAAAAGACAAAAATATGTACCTAACTTTCGTTTTTGCATAGCAATAGTGGTTATTACTGTTTCTCGTCATAAGAATCGGAGCAATAAACTATGTATCACTGTTAGTAGTACAGTAGTAAGAAATTATAATGTTGATATTTCCATTTGCAAAATTGTAGATATCAATAAGGCAATGATTGCTATTGCCTTGCTAGAACAAAATAACTGTAAGTAGTTGGCTTGCTTATTGAAATAATAGATTTGTAATATTGAATTCAAATAGTATACTAGTGATCTAACAATAAATACAATATTGTGGCTGAAATTATAACTCAACTATGTTAGTCAGTCTTCCAATGTATTACTGTATGTTTTCCATGAATCTAGCTAACCAGTCTTGCCTACAGCTTCCATTAATTTAACTACAACAAATCTGTATCAATCAATCAACAAGCACAATCTTCTCTTTACTAAATAGAAATAATTATATCATCACATATTTCTACTGTTGGATATGAAAGGATCTTGGTCCAGAAACTTCCTGCATGTGAAGGAATAAAATATATAAGCGAGAAAATGCTCAAATTTGTGTTATATAGATTATTATATTGTGTGCAAGTTTTTGATCGAAGTATATAGCATTTGTGTTGATTGTAAACATATATTCTAAATCAATGCTAGTCCAAACCAGTATAGTATATTCCATATAATTATGTATACATAATATTTTAGTAACAACTCAGATGAAATATTTTTGACATTACATACAATAATAATCATACCATGCGTACAGAACACATATCTGAAGGGTGTTTTCAATGTTGAATCACCTGTAGTTTTATATGGTGCTATTTGCGACCTTTATTACTATTATTTCTAAATCATTCTTTCAGCCTAAAGTAAGGACTCCCAGTTCCTACAATAATTCTATCATGTTGGCTTTAGAAAGTTTCTTTCAAAGGTAGTTTTAAATAATAAGTCAAGGTTCGTAAAATTCTTGTAAGCTATTCTAAAGGCAATTTCTTATTCATGTGCAAATGATGTTGACTAGATTATTTTAAGAACCAAATACCTGCTGTATAAGTTGAAAGGTAAATTGTTTTGTTTTCGGACGTAATAAAACCAATATGAACCTTATAAACCTATTTTATTTGAGAATAGTTAACACAACTGTTTGGAATACACTTCTGGTCATGGAGGTGGCTGAATTTGACAGTAAATGCTTCATTTCTTCCCCTTCTTGCCTGCGGGTTTATCTTCATTGTTTCTTGGGTTTTGCCAGTTTAAGGGGTTGCGGCGGTACATAGGCCATGGAGGTACAGTCAAGATCGCAGCTAAGATGAATCCGGCTCCCAAAATATACACAGATTGTGAGAACTGCTGAACGATGTAACCCCATACGAAACCAACTATACTGAACAGTGTTATGATGGCTCTGTACAATTTCTCGGCTTTGGCCTGACCAACATAGTCAATATGGGTGGGTATTGAAGTGAAGAAATCCATATTAATTTAATAAACTTATTGGAAAATAGTGAAACCTGATTTGCAAACGAGCCACAACAAATTCAATACCTACGTTTTGACAAATTGACAACGTCAAACGACACGTCATTGATATTACCTTTTTTTGTCTTTAGTTTGGATACTAAGTCTCTTAAGCCATATCTCCATAAATAATTTGTTTGCAATTAAAATAAGAATGTACATAATATTCTAATGTTCTTGTTGT
Source organism: Mythimna separata (assembly GCA_030763345.1). Lineage (NCBI taxonomy): Eukaryota > Metazoa > Arthropoda > Insecta > Lepidoptera > Noctuidae > Mythimna > Mythimna separata. The sequence continues at coordinate 9,981,597 of CM061172.1, read as the reverse complement.
ATTTGGTAGCGAATGTATCAAGTCAACCTCGCTGAGGTAATCAACACTATAATAAATTCTCAGCTCCCTATTACCGAGATTATGCCTGTTTCAAGATTCTATATAATATTGTCCAGTTGTGCAGACACTTGTGACTTCTTACTTTTTTTCTCTAAAGTGAGAAGACAACAAGAAAAACTGAACAACAAAAAAATGATTTCTGAATAACACAAGGCACAATATAAATTATCGTCACCAAAATGTAAAATTAAGAATAAATTATGAAATTACCACATTACGACTATTTCTACCATTTTAGTAGCACAATTTCCTTGGTACAGCTTGGCAAAAAAGTCTAGAAATGGAACTAATTTTTTGACAGTTGGCAACTTTACATTTTTATTTTGAGTGCCAAACGACGTAAAAATAATGAATAATTAAATAGGCCTAAAACACGCACAGCTTCACCTCAGTTTTGCCTGCTCAGGCCAGGGTTTGTACATAGAACAGCATGCGTGTGGTTGGTTAAACTCATATAGTTTTACAGGGTGTTCCGTGTACAAAGCGCAGGCAAGATTGTGGTGAAGTTTTGCATGTGGTAGGCCCATAAACCTGTGTACAAATCGGCCTGTGCAGGCAAAACTGTAGTGAAGCTTGTGCGTGTGGTATGCCCATTAGATAAATCAGGTGTTAATTGATTATCTCAAAGATGTTTTAACATGCTTGCATTCAGAATAAGTAGTCAATTTGAAACTATAAACATCGAGCATAGGACCTATGCTCGATGTTTATAGTTTCAAATTGACTACATTATGATTACATTTTGTTTGCACTGCTCTGGTGTACCGCGCCTACATTAATTGATACGATTGATACTTTGGTGACTTGAACGTTAGTAATTGAAAATTCAATTTCTACTTATACTTTGATCTTGTTATTCAATACAATGTTCCTTTTTAGGGTTCCGTAGCCAAATGGCAAAAAACGGAATCCTTATAGATTCGTCATGTCTGTCTGTCTGTCCGTCCGTATGTCACAGCCACTTTTTTCCGAAACTATAAGAGCTGTTTGAAATTTAGTCAGTAGATGTATTCTGTGAACCGCATTAAGATTTTTACACAAAAATATAAAAAAAACAGTAAATTTTAGGGTTCCCCATACTTAGAACTGAAACTCAACATTTCTTTTTCATCAAACGCTTACATGTGGTGTATCTATGGATAGGTCTTCAAAAATGATATTGAAGTTCTTAATATCACTTTTTTCTAAACGAAATAGTTTGCGCGAGAGACTTCCAAAGTAGTAAAATGTGTGTCCCGCCTCCCCTGTAATTTCTAAAATATGAAAATGGAAAACACTTAAAAAATATACATGATATAGATTACTATGTAAAATTACACCGAAAATTGGTTTGAACGAGATCTAGTAGTAACTAGTAAGTATTTTTTTTTATACATCATAAATCGTAAACTGTAATTAATTCATGAATCCCCGACCGGTCTCATTGGACCGCGCTGTTATTGTTTTACTATTGTGTCTCGTTTCGCGGGTATTGATAGGTTAAGTTGTCACGGACCCTCGGTGCACGAGTCCGACTCGCACTTGCCCTGTTTTTTTATAATTCCTAAAATATGTTGTGACTACAGGAGTCTTTCCCCACATATTTATTTTTAGGTAATAAGTAATCAGTGGCATATTGAAAAGATGTATTGGTAGATTAAACAATAATTAAGTATTTTTTTTAAATACTACGATCTTAAAAACTAATAATATGGGAATAAAATGTCTGCTGAAAAAAAAATAGGCTCAGTATCAAGAATAGGTTAGTGCACTATTCAGTTGCAGCGGGTTGCTATACGAAAAGTACAGTGGCGCCTCCATTATTTTTTACTCTTTTTTGCCAAGCTACATAAGAATGTAGAATAAAAACTCCCAATTAAAAATTACTTTCCTAATTAAACCTTTCACAATCATCAAATTTGTTTTTTGACTCTCTTCTAGGTATTCAGTTCCATATGACTAAGGTGAAACCCAACGACACCCATAGTTTAAGTTATGTGAATTGAGTTAGAGTTTGTTTACATGAATCTACCCTACACATTGATAAAAGTAATATTCATAAAAACCCGACTTATTTCTTGAGATCACTTTTAACATAGAAAGTGAGTGATAACGTGATTTTTTTGCCTTTTAAATGAACTTAAGCTTAATTTTGTTCATTTCTGTTCTTAACCCACTTAAGTAAAAAAACAGGTTATACAAATATCGAGTTTTTAAAAAGTTATGTATATTTTTGATAATACTTTCACGTTCATAATCAAAATTGTTAGAATACTAAAATAAATATTGTTCATTGAATTCATCGAGTTACTTTCTTATAAATCTTAGAAGTACTGTGTTGGAAATTTTATTGCAAGCATGTGTGGAAAATATTTGGCATTTTTTCAAACTTTACATTAATTTGACTGCATTTTGTTTCAAAGAATTTTATGAGTTTCTTTTTAATTAAATTACTATTAATAACTTAGGAACTCTACCGTTTCAATAAAAAGGTAGGTAATTGTAATATGTATAGCAATACCATCTACCACTTTTCCGTCAGTCGATTGTCAACATTCAGTACGATCAGACTCATTAGGTTAATTTTTAGTTAACAACAAAGATAATTAGTTTTATTTTCAAAAAGTACAACAAACAAAATTAAGAAACAAAATGACAACTTTCAAGCAAGTTCCTCTCACATGCGGTGGCCATACTAGACCAGTCGTGCATTTGGATTTTAGTGACGTTACAAAAGATGGGTTTTATTTAATTTCGGCTTGCAAAGGTGAGTTTTGACGACTAATTTGTAATCAGTGTGCCCTATTGCCTTGGCCTATATTTGGGTTGAAGTCTTGCAAGTGTGTTGGTGCGTGTGAGTAGTGCTTTGGCGTGACAGATGTTGGTGACGAGATGTGTTCGAAAGGCCTTCACTTTTCTTGTTTGTGTGGTGTTGTCCGCTCGGCCGGTGTGCATTCTATGCATGTTGTGACCTTCTCTTTCCGGACATGCAGGAAGTACCTTGAGTATCCGCTCGTATGTTTCCTCGGCTGCTCGCCTTGAGGCCTGCGCTCGTGCTTTTTATTCACGTACCGGCAGCATGACTTACAAGTTCCACGCCTTTGTGCGTTCATGAATTGTTGCAGCCAGTAAATTTTGTTCCTATGTTGAATGTTGACATTTCACCCATTGTGGGTCACCTTGTGCCCACTCAAGGTTTGTCAGAGTACTTGACATTAATGTTTACTTTATGGAAGGGCTTGAGACCATGTCACTAAGCTACTTTCAATATGTGTCTGTATAAGGAAAATAGTCAATAACACTTAATGATATAATTGTACCTTCCTGTCATTGTTCTTTTATGTGGACACAGTCTAATTAGAATAGCTGATATTGTTTTTATCTAACATAATAATTTACTATTGGAGATGTTTTGTTATTTGTTATGACAGTAGTCATAGTATTTTATTGAACAGCTGTAGTTATAATGATTCTTGGTGCTTGAATGGTAATATTGATAATGTTGTAGTAACGCCTTTCTGTTTCATAATTATCCTGCTTTTGTCTAGTGTGAACAGCTTACACAATGGTTTGTTAAAATGTGTTTATAAAATGAAAGCCTTGTTTTCCTTTATGAGGAAAATTGAAAGATGTTTATCATTTGCATACAATGCTAAAGGGAGATTCATTCAACATTTAGTTGATGTGTACTTGAATGACAAAATTCATGAATAAATAAAATGAATTGAATATTAAATCATCTCCTTATAATTTTTTAGTAATTATTTAGGAATTGTTTATTAACTTTCTAATTTTAGTTCATGAACTACTTTTGTAGTATGGTTTGTATAGTATCCATTTTATATGTTTATTTTGACACTTGTTTGCTATCAGCTCTGGTGTCCGAAACTTCTAATATAAAAAGATAACCGATACATTCCAATTTCATGACAAAGCAAATTTGACATCCAATTTGCTCAACCCAAATAAGTATGTACCAAGCCATGGTTGAATTGAAGCTTTCTTAGCAACACATTTTAATATTAATGAATTCCTTTTTAGATGGCAAGCCCATGCTACGACAAGGTGAAACAGGTGATTGGATTGGCACGTTTGAAGGTCACAAAGGTGCAGTGTGGGGGGTAGCTTTGACGCAAAATGCTAATTTCGCAGCTAGTGGAGCCGCTGACTTCTCAGGTACCTTATTGATATATAGACTGCCTCTATGTGAAACAAACACCTATGAGCTATTTAACCTTTCCTATACCGTAATTAGAGACACAATAGAAAGATAATGAGAGAGTGAACTCATTCACTTGGGGTTTAACAGATTCGGTTCAGCAATATAATATTGCAAATCATGGTATTTAACATATAAAAAACTGCTTGGCCATCAAAGCAAAATTATGATTAAAATGCGTAAAAATGCAAGCTGCAGTCATTTGTTTGATAATCTATCTTTCTACACATTTCTAAGCAGTTAGATTCTAATCATAATGCAATTAGATGATTCATATTTCTTGTTTCACAAAATTCTTATTAATGGTGAAAGAATTTATAACCTAAGATAGTATTGTGAAATAAAATGTAGCTTTCTCAGTTATTCAATGCTGTATAAATTAGCATAAAGATGTTAAAATCGAGTATAATTATCCTTTATTGATTTCAGTTTTGCAATTTAACAAGTTGATAGCATGAATGATTCTATATAATTAATTCTGTTCACAATATTATCTAGTTATTTAACCATTGAGTATTGTTATATGCCTAGTTATAATAGATAAGAAGCAAAACAATGTAATGCTTTGTTTGAACACTGTTAACGCTCTCTGCAGGTAATTTGACTTGGCAATTCAAAGTATTTAATCTGTGGGAGACATTAGTTTTAATATAGAAACTTATTCGTGAATCATTGTTTGGCCAAAGCTAAAAATAGTTTCAGTCTGTGGTTTACAATATGAAACCAGATGTTGATTAACCAAAAAATACCCATATTCAATGCTCAAATAATTCTCAGTTGAATTCCCAAATAAATTGGTACAAGGGCAGACCCTTATATGAACAGAATTATATGGGGTTGGCACCATATGTTTTCTTCTTTCATACATGTTCACAACAAATTGTTGTGCAATGCACATAACCTGTCGTTATGACAACACTTGGGGGAGGTCTATGTCTAGCAGTCATCTACTGCTGTACTCTTTCATCTCATGTAATCATGTTGATGGTGCCATATCCAATTCCATGTCCTATTTTTTGTTTTAAGTGCTCCCTCTAATATAATTACTTCTGTATTTTGGGTGTGTTCACAAACAAAGATACACAAGATACCCGGATACGGAACAGTTCAAAAAAATGTTTGTTCACTGTGGGAATCGGATCCGCGTCACGCATTGCAACAGCCAATCGCTTAACCACTGTGCTGACGGTGCTATCAGATTCATTCTCATCGAAATAGTAACCTCCCTTTTAACTATCATCCTTCAGACAATACATAAAAATCTCAATACTGTATTTTCACATTTTCATTTATTACTTTATTTTCATATTATATTTTCAATAATGTTACAGCGAAAATATGGGACGCTCGATACGGTGAAGTGGTGCATACATTTGATCACGAACACATAGTGAAAAGTGTAAACTTCAATGCTGACGACACCCAGCTCCTCACTGCAAGCAACGAGAAACTTATACGAGTATTTGACCTCAACAAACCTGAAGCAGGAGGTTAGTTTATTATACTTTAATGCCTGATAAGGATAATTAACACTACTTCCTGTTGTAGATTCTAATCTGTATATAAACTATCAATACATGTTGACACATTGATTGAAATAATTTATCTATTGTGTTCTTGATAGAAGAGATCTTGGTGTTTTTGTTATTAGTTGTAAAAAATTATTATGAAAACATACTCCGACATAATTTTATTTTTAAAGATTGTTCTATCGTTTGTCACATCATTGTAAGCACTATACATCTAATGGTAAGCCTGTTAATTAGATGTATAGTGGTCCAACGCTAGCCTAAGTCGCAGGCCAACCGAAAAATTCTAATAATGATTGACTTGATCTGATTTACTCCAGATGTCATGCTGAGCAGTGCTGACAACCGTTAGATGTTTTATCCTCAAAAAGCACCGTCGATTTATTGCGTTTTGTAGTCATAAATATTGTCATAGATACAATATAAACAAGTCCTTAGTACACTCATAAACAATAAGTTGAGGAAGCATTAATTAGCATATGACGATAACCCTTATCTTAAATAATCAACATAATTATGCTATAAATTGAGAACATCCAAATATTTACACTTAAAAGGGTGTAACCTTTTGAATAATTTATTAAATGTCCACATCAATCACGATATCCCTTTTAAAAACGGTGTTGAACGGACTCATTGGTTTTTATGATCCATGTGTTAAAAGCTTCTTTATTCTATTTTTTACGTATTTCCTTTAATTATACTAAAGGTTAATAGCAAGTCATGGTTGGTCTATTCTAAGTAGGTAATAATTGATGGAGTTTGTTTAATTATTTTTCAAGTTGCTGATCCAATACGATTGTTTTTTTAATTTTTCAGGTTACATTTAATTTTTTTCTTTTAGATACTTTTTATTAAGACGTAATAAATAAAAATTCATGAAAATGTCATTCAATACAAGTTGACACTGAGCTGCAAAATGGAAAACCATTTATGAAAAATTGAATTTCGCAGGCTGTAGTAACCCCTGCCGTTGGTAACATGCCGCTCGTGTATGAGCTCTTATAATATAGATTGTCAGAAGACAAACCGCATTTTGTTACAACACAAGCCTTATCTAAGTTACCACATACCTATCCATTCTTAATCAATGTCCATTTCATACTCCATTGCCTAACAGCGAGTCATCGATTGATGCCTGGTATAATGAGAATCTAACACAATTATATGATAATTCCAGCTCTAGAGAAAATAAGCGCGCATACGAGCAGCATCAGACACGCAGTCTTCCTACATAACTCACGCATAGTCAGCGTGAGCGATGACCTTACAATGAGAGTCTGGGATCGTACTAGTGGACAGGTAAACTATTTACTTTAACTAATTTTTGACAAGACAGTTAATAATTGTAGAATTAAATTCACTAAACTCGCACGGATGTCGCAGAGATTCTGCTGAGAGAAATAAAAGATCGGTCGTTGTGGCGAAGCTTAGGGGAGGTCTATGTCCAGCGTTGGTAATTTTTCGGCTGACATCATGATGATTGCTGCATTTTTTCATGATATTGCATCATGATTTGGCCTAGATTGATTTCGTGCGTAATCCTGTGCCTCAGCAGTGACGACATTATACAGGCTGATTTATTTGTATAGTGTAGTTTAGTGCAGGAAATTAAACAAAAGCGCAACCATATGGTGCTGGGGAGGGAGGAAAAAAGAAAAGGAAACTCCTAAAATGTTGTGACATATTGTCATCTTTTCTAGCATATAGCTGGAAAAACTTAGACTAGACTAGTAACGGATAGGGAAAAGTGAGAAGTACCAAAGGGAAAAAGAAAGGGTGAAAGAATCAATTGAAAATTAAAACTACCAAATGTTTTTTCTCTGAAATAAGGCTATATGTAGTTTCTGAGTAACACTAACGATAAACACTTCGGAAACATCGATTGACTGTCCAGTTGACTGGACTGCTCATTTGCGGATTTACCGAATGTAATTCAATCCACATAAGCCGACAAACACGTTTGCTGCCTTACTGTGTTTAAAATTGGTCGTGTGTCGATTGTATAAGAACCTTGTGAATTCACGTGTAAGGACAATCTCTAATCGAAACTTTTACTTTTATTTCAGGAAGTCCAAAAAGTGGAGTTCTCAACCATACCAAACAGTTTAGAGCTGTCAAGAGATGGAGCTATATTGACAGTAGCTCACGGTAAGACTTTATCTATCGTAATAATGTTATATTATACCTAGCCTGTAGTGTCCCACTGTTTGCCAAAGGTCTCTCCATTTCTTCCATTGTTCTCGGCTCTGGGCCACTCTTTGCCAATCCTTAACAACCTCTTTTGTGATCTACGGCGACCTGACACACGATTTAACCCTTTGTTACGTTCTGTCCGCCTGTAATAATACTTAATAATAAGTATTAAAATAAAAAATGTCCATCTGTAACATTGACATGGTTTAACAGTTTTGATGTTATTTAGTGTACAAGTAGAATCCCGAGGGAGGATTAATAATAATCAACTTGCACTTACCATGTCTTTGCACCACCCTAAGGTCGACTGGTAGAAAATGCCTAAGGCATTAAGTCCGCCTTTGTACAATGTTTCTTACTAGTGCATAAAGTTATATCAACTCTAACCCAATTTAATAAATAAATAAATTAAATATCAACTCTTATTAAGAATTGGGTTAAATAGTGTTGAAGGTTGCAACAAGGAAATAAGAAATTTCGGGGCCATAGCATTAGCCCAACACAACTCTATGACGTCAAAGTTTATTGTGACATGTTATGATTGGCCTTTGTACGAATTCACATTTTAATTCAAGAGCAGATCAAGATCAAGTTATACATTATAAAATACCGCACCTGCCTTACGGTAGTATAGCCTCAGGCATTCCGCGTACAATAATTTTGTAATAGATCGCGATAGATATGTGAAACCTGCTTGGTTCTGTCTCGCACACGACTCGTAGTATTATGCTGAGCCATGGCCGTTTGGTACGGATGTGACTGCAGATTTTCCCTGTTTGCTTTAGCTTTTGTGTTTTTATATAGGGTATGTCGTGTCATATAACATTGTATGTGACATAATAAAATGGTTCACAAGTCAAACCGAAAATTCGCATTAGGGCCGATTTTTGATTAGTCTGATAACTTTTATCAGAAGAATAAATATTTGATACCTACTGGAAATATGAAATAACGTAAGGGACATTTACCAAAACTGTAAAAATGTCCCTTACGACTATGGACGTAACTTGGCCTTTTCCCAAAACGTATAAATGTCCCTTACGTTAATTGAAATTTCTATAGCTGTTTAACATATTTTCTATACAAAAACTGTTATTACGCTGTTTTTTATTCCTCAATTAAAAGTTATCCGACTAATGAAAAATCGTTTTGTCTTTTGAATCATTTGATTTTTCATTCACATAGTTGGAACATTGAACAATCCATAGTTTGAAATGTTTAAAAAAATGTTACATCATCATCTGCCTAGCCTTTTCCAGTCATCCAGTCATGTCTTCCAGTCATGCCGGATTTAGCTGAATACCAGTATTTTACGAGGTGCGGCTGCCTACCAGACCTCCACAACCCGTTAACTGGGGTAACACGTTACTTCATGGCAAGACTGGCAAAAAATGTTACTTATTCATTTATTTTCTTAATTCCAGGTACAAATGTATCATTCTATTCTTCTGACACTATGCGCAAGATGCGCGAATTTCCAGTGCCAACGAAATGTTACTCAGCATCGCTTGCACCAAGCCGGGCCACTTTTGTATGCGGCGGAGAAGACTTAAAAGTCTACAAATTTGATTATAATACGGGAACAGAACTCGGTAAGTTACTTTATTTATGTACAGATTATATAGAAGAAGCATAATTAGATAGAATCTTTGCGTCTATTTTTATCGTGTTTGTGGGATATATTCATTATTGTATCCAGAGGCCCTACCATGAGTTCATAACGCGATCCATTTTACGATCTAAACTGAACTGTTAAAGGGATGGAGTCAGCCATCTCCCTCTCTCTCTCGCACGACTGACATTTTAACACGTCATGGTAAGGCTCCTGATCAATCCTATTTGAACAAAGTACTCACTACTTACCGTAAAAAGCAGCGCAGGTTCTTTCTTGAATGTTTACGTACTTCCGCGCTTCATTTACGACAAAATGAACTTCAAGCATCTGTATGAAGTACAAATATAAACAAGCCATCACTTACTCTACTACCTCCTCATTCCAGAATCAAACAAAGGACACTTCGGGCCGGTGCACTGCGTGCGATGGTCGCCGGACGGCGAGCTGTACGCCACGGGCTCGGAGGACGGCACGGTGCGGCTGTGGCAGGCCGTGCCGGGCCGCGTGTACGGCCTGTGGCGCCGCAGCAACGACCTCACGCCCGTCGTCAACGGCTTCAAGGAGGTCGCAGCCAACTGATATCACTTGCCTTTCCGTTCGGTTAGTAACAACTCTTTTTAAGCACCACACTGAGCATTGGATTTTGAATCCTCGGCCTAGGTTATAAAGTCGTCTTTTGAAAGTCCAGTGCAGATTTTTTTTAATGTTGCATAAAAAAAACTCTCTTCTAATGCTGAATATTTGAACTAGATTCGGCTACGTCCGCGTGAAAGTTGACATTTATCCCAAGGGAGGCTTAAAAATATCCAATGTCTTAATTTAAGACATGTTCTACCCCTACACCTTTTGTTTAGTTTTTAAGACGCGAAGAAAAAACAAACGGATAGATAGACCATTTATGTAAATGCAAATAAATATAACTCTGTCGGTCTATCTATCCGTTAGTTACTAGAATTAGGGCCTATTTCACCACCTATGATTAAGTTGCTAATATCTTACTTGGCCTATAACTTCATACAAATTCTGTTCTATTTTTGAATTTATTCTGGAAGTAGTGGCTACTCAGACATTGTGAAATAGGCCCTTAGTATGGATACAGTTTTGTTCAACATAAAAACATAACCCTCCTTACAATAGTGTAAAAAATACCAGTTAAAGCATCAGCACCGTTGGTTAAAGCCTCTGATATACTAGAAGACAAAGTGAAAAACAACGCTGTCAAATTGTCCAATTACATATTATACCGTGTCATGTGAACGCGTCTTTAGATATGGGGGGCAAATTCGAGACACTGGTTAATGTTGCATCGTCACATAGATTGGGATATTTTGTCTCCTAATGTATCTAAGGCTAAATGATATTTCTTATTACATCGAATGTTTTCGTACGTGCCTTATATGGCAATCATTTAAGTGCATTTTCGGTTGCTAAAATTCGAATTTTATGGGATTTTTACTAAAACCTGTTAAGTCACCTAGCAGTAATATACATCTGATTTTAATGAAGCATTATGCAACATAAAGGAACTTCATAAGAAGTCGGTTTTTGGCTCTCATTTACGAAAAATAATTTCTTTGTTTCAGGATCAAGGAGATGTGACAGTGCAATCAAAATTGATCACTTGGTGGCATCACTGTGTTGTGGTGTACTTGTCACCAGGCCATGTGTATAATGAACTTAAGGGGGGACTAGCCTGAAAAATCAAGACTTTTTAAGTATTCAAGGTAAATTTTAAGAGTTTGTGTTGTTTATTTTTTTTGCAACACTAATTTTTTATACTCAGACCTAATGTATTTATTGTAAAAAGGAACTAAATAGACTTGATATGCAACAAAATAAAGTGATTTGTAAATATTTTACGACTTTTGATTTTTATTTCGTGAACCCTTGAAACGGTTTTTTTGGTTCATTTTTTACAAAGGTGAAATAATAAAATTTATTTTCAACCACTTTGTATATTTTATTTAAAAATATTATAATTTCGACTTTGAATAGTAGATATTTCACACGTCTTTGTAGTGAATGTTTTTGAAATGACTTCTAATTGAATTGATCATTCATTGAAATACTGCCGCCTACAACTCCGCCCCCGTGATATTAGTACCTTTACCTTTAGAGACGATTCCCATAGCATTTTTATGGGTTTTCCTTATAATCATCTCATCCACCGTATTATAGTGAACTATTGGTCAAGCTTTTAAGAGTTTTAGCTGGTCTAACGCATCGCAAGACCAGATGAACCAGGTTTTACAAAAAATAAAACGACATTTTCAATAAAAAATATTTTTTTATATTTCGTTTTCGTTGTCTAGGTGAGATTTCATATTGTATAACTAATATTATTACAACTAAAGAACGTGTTACGCTTAATTATCCAATATATTACAAAATAATTTACAAGAACTTATAATCCTAGGCACAACTAGGCAGTGAAATTTAATAAGTAGTGAGCTAGACACAAGTATTATAATAATTCGAGACTAAGTTGCCTCAGTTGTTCTCCCAAAAAAGGGGAACCTGGCTAAAATTAATATCAAAGCTATGGTAACATCGGTACTGTGGACGGTATTTTGGTTACTCTAGTTATAATTTACGGATGGTGTCATAAAATATCACTGCGTCTATTTAAAGCTCATGATGGCCGTAATATTAAATATTTGTGAAACATTTAGAATGAGAATGAAAAAAGACCATAATTTATGAAGAAAATATCATCTAAATTAGAAATAGCTCTTACGATCTAATAGGCCAGAGAGAATTCTGGCCACGAGCAGGAATATTAGTTGGTATGCATCATAATAATATGCAAAATGGTACTAGTATTCATTTCGCAGAATTCACCGCTTACCTACAAGTTGATTACAGTAGATACAAGTCATAAAAACATAATTTCATGAAATACGCACATCCTTTCATCAAAATAGTATTTTACAGTCATCAATATCGATTTTGCAACAGAACTTACCCATTTAATATTTATAAAAAAATATAATGAGATGGGCTGTTATAAAGTCGATTTACAAGTAAAAAATATATGATAATTTTAATACATCAAAACAACTGAATTTTAGAAAATAGAATTAAAATTATACCATTTTCTAATCTACAGCGTTTGTACATTGTTTTGTTTCATCTCAAGACCTATAGCTTTAGGTCGGCTACAGACGTCCTCTTCGGATTTAACTAGTAAGATCTTAAAAAATAACTAAACTAAATTCATAACAAAGTATAAATGAGACACGACGATCAGTCAAAGAATACTTGAATATTTAAACAATATTGTCGTTGACTATTATTCTTTCAATGTTACTGGTAAAGTTGTGGTAACTCTGTGGAAATTGATCAGTTATTGACCTATGGTAGAAACTAAATAAAAATGGAGATTAATCGTGCGACCAATCGTACGACTTTACTGTTGCGATTGATCGTACGACTGTGCCAAATAAATTCATTTTCTTTCTTTCTTTTCTTATATGGCTCCCAACTTAAAATATTTTCAATAGTTATTTAATTTACAACTTTCATTTTGGATTATATAATATGCACACAGTGCACTGAGAATGTTTTTTGTATTGGTCAATCTCATTTTCTTAAATTATTAGCTTCACCAAAACCCTTGCTCTGCTAGACGTTATAGTTGTCTTGTCAATCAGTCACTCTTTATTTCAGCTTTTTTAATCCTACTTTTCAGTGTGTGTTACAATTTTTTTTTAATTACAAAATATTTTTCGTTCTTTTTTTAATTACATTTCATACACTTTTCGTTCCTCTACTCTCATTGACAAAACAATCCCACATCTAGCCGAGTGGGGTCCCCTAGACCGCTCACTTAGCAACAAACGGCGACAGATCTGGGAAGTTGAAGTTGATGTGCGGTCTCCGCGGCGCTCTCGCCTGCGCGTTGCCGGCGCCCGCGCTAGCCCCGCACTGCGCGGTGCACACGTCGTCGCGTTGCACGGCGTCGCGCGGCCACTCGCGGTGTAACTGTGCGCAGTCTGTGATGCGCAGGGACGCGCATTGAGCCTGGAAAAAGGTTAATTTTTAAATAAGAAAAAATATTGAAAACGGTTTTTATTCAAGGACAGGATCTGATTGGGCTTGTACCATGTAAATTTATTTTATTCCCATTTGCCTCCTTTGAGCGTGCCACCGGGGTGATGTGGCGTTTACCACCTCGGTGGTCAATGAAGCCTACTTAGTATCATCTGCTGCCTTCATACCTAGTTATAGTACAGCGGTTTTTTTATTAGCATTGTCAGAACGATCAGTCCTGTGAATGCACAGGACTGCAGAAATCCACTGGATTCTGAATGCAATATCCAGTGGATTTCTGCAGTCTTCACCAGGCCATCAGCACCGGCAATATATATCTAAGCAGATACCATCTACTAAATAGGTAGTAATATGAACTCACCCCTTCAACAGTACAGATGCACGACGTGCAAGGAGACGGGAAGGCGGACTCTCCGACGGCGACAGATCTGCCCGCGATGAGACAGCCCTGCGCCGAACTCTCGCGCCACGCCGACAAGTCCAGTTGAGGTAGTGATGAGCAGGATACGCGCGGGTTCCTGTACAGACGAATGCCATGAATTATAATATATACGTAGCTCATAGATCCCCCCATCCCCCCCTCTTTCAGGGGGAGGCCATTGATCAGCAATGGACGTGTTCCGGTTAATGATGATGATGAGCTCATAGAAAGCAAAATTCATCGTCATTTCAGCCGCAAGACGTCCATTCTTAGACATAAGCCTCCCCCCAAGTGACGCCACAATGAACGGTCCTGTGCGTCTCGTATTCATCAGATTAATTCTTCCGCAACCCTTTCCAGGGAAAGCAAAACTAGAGTAAACGAAATTACTGAACAGAAGCGTACAAAAAATGAACACTTGATGATCTAATAATGCAGTACATAAAACATCTTCTACATTTTGGCAAGTATTAGTTTATAAAACCGCCGACATTAACTAACTGAACTTTCAAATTCTTTATCTAATGAAAATTGATTTAGAATTTGACTTGGCATTGAAACTTATTAAAAGTTTTTTTTTTTTATATCTTTAGTCATGATATCGTTTATTTTCGAATTACTCAAACGCTGATTAAGATATTTTTTTCATCCGCAACCGAATCGCTGAACGAATTTGCTTAATTATGGCCTGACGACCGATTGCAAATGGTGACGAAAAGAAAAAAAGTTGCTATGTAAAGTCTTTTTTTTAATCTCCGAGACTAAAATGTCATTACGTGGGTTGTCACACTTGTCAAAACACAAAAGAACTGGCATCATTACTATTGTAAGTTTGACATTTGGCTGTGTCAATTTAGTCTCAGGAATTAAAAAAAAAAAACAGACTTTAGAATAATTAATTAGTTGGGGAACTCACAAGAAGTTGCTAGGCAGGTCGAAGGCGGCTCTCTGGATGTCCCCGGGGTGGTCAAAGTTGTCGCACATCAGTTTGGATAACGTCGTCTTCCTAATCTCTGCCAGCTGTTGTTCTGTGAACCGCGCTGCCGGGTTGTCGTTCTCATACCTGTGAAGAACATAGGAGTTACTGAAACCCGTTATGAGGAAAAGTGGCTAAATTCTGGTCAGAAAAGAATTTAGAATCGATGCGACGAAAAAGACGAAGAATTAATCTCTATCTAAATGATAGAGATTACCTAATAAATATGACCTCAATTTTGTATCAAAGAAAACTCGATTTTCCTTTAATATAAAGATTCGGTATACCAGAGTTAGGGCGCTTTCAATTTATGCGTTTCGTGTCGGACCGCTGCGGTGCCGGAGCGGTGCGTTAGACGTACTGCGCACGGACGATCCTCTTTTTTCATACAAAACGCTCGGTGCGGCAACAGTACTGCAACAGTGCGGCGTCGTTATTGCGAACGCTCGACAACAGGACGGTGCACTTTGTATGGAAAATAGCGGTCGTCCGTACGCAGTACGACTAACGCACCGCTTCGGCACCGTAGCAGGCCGTTTACAAACGCATAAATTGAAAGCGCCCTTAGACACCTGATTTTGCTATACGTATCTACGTATTACAGAGAAATTGGAAAAAAAGAACTTGTGAGGTTAATTTTAATAACTTGATTATTTTGCATTACTCCCTGCAAAGCGTTTCAGCATTCACGTGGAATTTCTGAAAGAGATAGGTACCGAGGTTTGGAACGCAAAGAGCAACTGAAATACATTGGTCAGGTTTTCGTCGTATAAAACTCTGATACGGCCTCTTGCTGATACGGCTTCTGCTATAGAGTGGACTTTATAGCAGGAGAAGACATTGGATAAATTCCCACCAAAATAATATCCTTTCACCATACTTAAGTGTCCTACTGACTAAAGAGAACCCCAGGATCCTGTAATTAAGGCAAAGAAGAAACAGGAGTCGGTTTTAGTCAGTAGAATTCTGACACCCAGAGTGGAAGAAGTCATTTTGAAGATCTCACCTTAAAAAAAACATTATTAGGAGTATGCTATTCCTAAGAATAAAAGACTACTCATAAGAAGCAAACAAAGTGTTCTTACCAGTATCTATCACATTTCCTAAGCTGTCTGAACTGTATGGCGATGATGCAGGCGAAGGTGGGTCCCACCAGACCTCCCTGTAGAGGACGCTCGCTCATACCGCCCGGGAACAGGTCGATGTCGTCCACTGTCGCGTAGATGCGCTTGAACCTGAGACAGGAAGATTAATGGTAAGAACAGTCTAGGAGGTTTTCGTCATGCTAGTTTTCAAGGGCTGTACTTATGATGTGTTGAAAGAGTATATGATAATAAAGACATATCTTAAGGATACTGTTAAAAGGCGTATTGTCCTCGGTCCCGTAGCTTCATAGATGGGTAGGTTACGTCATTATAGGTACGCTTGGTTTATGCCTGCGTGACGTCTACATTCAAATCTATGAACCTCTGTCGCCGCTACCGCTGGGTAGCGTCGTTCTGTCGCGTCCGCCGACAGGAGGTCTAAGTCTGGTCAAAGTGCTGTTGAAACTTTTCAAGTTGTAGGTAATAATAATCATGTCAAAGCAAGAAATCAAGAATTGTGATCAAGGACCAAAAATCATTTTGTCCTTACCTTGCAATAACTTCATCAGGGATTTCTCTCGCCAAATCTTCGAAGGTAGTAGCTCTCTTCAGATTACAAAGTGCTCTATAGTTGTTGTAGCTCGGGATTCCGTGGTCTCTTGCTCTTTGCACGTTCAGGGCAATCAGATCGATGCCCGAGAAGGGAATGCGACGGTCTTCGAATAAGTGGTTGGTGACTTCGCCGGTGATGAACTGGTCCAAAGTTTCCATGGGGGTCGAGGCGAGTCCACGCATAAGCTCATCTACCATCGGGGGGTGCTGAAAAGAGATTTTTAATTATATTATATTGCCTGTTACACAGATAAGGTACAAATTAATCTTTGATAACACAGAGCAGACTTTGAAAGTGATTTCAGTCCAAAGTGTATTTCCAGATTCTGTTCATCATCATCTTAATTTTAGCCGAAAGACGTCCACTGTCTGACTCTACAATCTGATGAATGCGAGATGTACACGACCGCTCATGTTCGTTCGTTGTGGCGACACTTAAGGGAAACCACCCACAACGAATGGTCGTGTGCATCTCGCATCCATCGGATTCCCGCGACTGTATTATTATTATCTTAAAAATCAACTGAATATTTTAGTCACTGCTTGGTAAAAAACAAGTCTTGTCTCGTCTTCATTATTATAAAATATAATAGCTAGCATAAATTGAATGCTATCGGCGAAAGATTCGTTCGTTTAACCAATCGTCGTTGAAGAGTGTTTTCGGTGAACCATTCATCGGCGAAGGATTCATTCGGACTACCAACCGTCGGAGTAGAGTGTTATCGGAAAACCGTCCTTTCGGTGAGCGGTATTTCGGAATACCATACGTAGCTCCACCGAGGTATTCCCAGCTTGGCGAAACCTCAAACTCACAAATTCCTCTTGTTACTTTTTCGTCCTCCACTTCAGACGTATGAACGGTTGCAAAAGCGGTAGATACTCACAGACATGAACATGTCAGGCCTGAAGAAGCCGTCTCTCAGCAGGATTGGGGGCTCGACGGGCTGGAAGCTGGGCGACAGGCGCGGCAGGTGCGGCCGCAGCAGCGAGTGCCCGAAGCGGAACGACGCCGCCGCGAACTCCGTCACGATGGCGGGGTTGCAGGTAGGGGAGTACTCCTTGTAGTAGCCTGGGAGGGAAGGCAAGAGGTTACAGCTGGTATTTGTGGAAATGAAAATGTCCACCTAAAGGAAAAATGGCCTTACCATGACGTCTTAAAAAGACAGGTGTACGAGCGAGGAAGAAGGATTTGAAGTCGTCAAATGGATCGCGTTTAGAATTCGTGGTAGGACTTCTGTTTCAAATACTTTCGTCGTTTTCGATAAGAGTTTGTAATTTCAAACTGAAGCGTAGTCGCATAATGTGCTGTTCTTTGTCATTTAAAAAAATATAGACGTAAAAATTTGTATGTATGGATGTTTGTTACTTATTCATGCAAAAACTCCAGAATGGATTTCGATGAAACTTAGTACACAGGTAGACCATGTTCGGGAATATTGATACTTTTAATCCTTGGAGTATGTTCCCTTAACATAATTTTCTACTATCATGGCGAAGCCCGTTGGTAGAAGCTAGTGTGTTTCCTAATCCATCATAACCTATGTGGTTTGCCACAAGAGAATTAGAGAAGTTTAGTCATCTAAAAGAGATAATACTTCATTTTTAGTTAAATTGAAACTATACCTGAAGGCAGCAGCTTCAATCCATACAAGTTAACAGCATTCCAAGACAGCAGCCTGGGCAGGAACTCGTTATAGATGATATGCGTGAAGGTAGCGGCGACGATACGACGCGTGTGCTCGAACAGCTGGTCGGCGTCCCAGTGAGGGTTCACGCCGCGGAGGCCCTCGACGATGCGGTTGTGTTCGCGCATGAAGATCGTGTGGATGGCGGTCAGGCCTGGCTGCTCGGAGGCACGCCCGTCACCTGTAGAAAAGAAAGGGTTTTAAATTGTGACATCATGTGAAGATTTTGCTAAAAAGGCAGTCAGCTGAAATTATAAAGCGGGAACTATTTTAGTTCGACGCACATGTAAGCAATGCCTGAGTTGAACTTCATGTTCTTCTTCTTTTCGAATCGAAGGTAAACTCTTTAGAAAGTTTGGGCCCAGGAGGTAGCTACGTTAATTGCAGCATCGGTGGCACTCATTAAATCCTCCAAAGTCAACTTCATGTTGAATTTGGAGAAAGGCTTTCTCACAAATTCTTCTTGTTAGATACTTTTTAATGCTGCACTTCAAAAGTATTAACGGATGCAAAAACAGAGGTAAACATAAACATGTCAGGCCTGAACAAGCCGTCCCTGAGCAGGATAGAGCGCCTGAGTTATACGTAGAACCGCATTGCGTAACGTGGGCCTAATGTAACTCTACAAGTCTAGATGCCGTATAAAATGGATGGCGAATTGGAGATTGATCGACGTTCGTAACCCACGTGGACTCAATGTAGTTCTACCTTAACCTATCTCATAGGTACCCGCGAAACGAGACACAATAACAGCGCGGTCGCATGAGACCGGTCGGGGATTCATGATGCCTTGAATATTGAAAAAAAAAAATGGTCTCTTGAAGGTAGGCGGGTCACGGAGAGAGGGTAAAAAAGGAAAGAAATCCACAAAAAAGGTTTTGCTAGCAAATTATGGCTTAACTCCCACGCTTATCTGATTAGAACCGCTAACAATGCTGTCAGCGTGAGAGAGATTATGAACATAGCATACGCATATCAGGTACATACACATAAAGACATGTCATGTCTTTTAATTTCGTTTAATATCTGCATAGTTTTTGCGAACCCCCATGGGAAAAAGGTTTAAGATATTAAGCATTATTTTATAGCATTATCGGCCTTGTAACGTTCCCATTGTCAGGACTCATGTCCCCTCTTTAGAGAGGGAATGGGCTGTAATTCACCACACGGGCCCAGTACGGATGTCAAAAGTCTACGAATTTTGGTATGAGATTATTTCAGAAGAATGATGGTGCCAGCTAAATGTGGGTTTAGACCAAACGAACAAATAGCTAGACCTAGAACAAAAGCATTCTTTCTGGCTCTTTTATTGTAAAAGAAAGCTCGTTTTTAGCGTTTACAACAAGATATCAACGAGCAAGAACTAGAACCGAGCAAGAACACAAGAACGCTTTAAAGAGGTCGCTCCGGGGAGCGAGCACGTCAGAACACGGAAGAACGTTAACAAGCAATGTGTTCACACGTTCTAGTGCCGTACTTTACATCAAGCGAGCGAGCAATCTTAGAATATTCCATAGAATCTTTAAGAACGGAGACAGAACAACGAAAGAATGCTCTAGGTCCGTTACCACTAAAATAATTTAATAGAGTGAAGGTAGAATGAGCATTTGTTCGTTTGATGTAAATCGGCGTTAAGGTGTCGTTACACTATAGTGTGCTTATTTGACTTCATATCTATTTTGGAACCAAAGGCTCCACGTCTCTCTCTCTGCTTTTTATTTTTACATTTTTGATATATCACTCACCAGCAATAAAACAGAATCCACTAGGCGCTTTGCACTCCGGATGGCTGTCACTCCTGGGCAGCAGTTCTCTTCCGTTGATAGGGTTGGTGGTAGCGTTCAGTCTGCCGTTGAAGCCGCGCAGTTTACGCACGATGCAAGGGTTCTCGCCGTACACTACTGAGGCGTCGATGAAAGCTGTGTTCTGGTTTACTTGTTCACGGGGCCCTGAGGAATAAAATTTTGAATTAGTATAGAAATATAAGTAAAAATATATAAAACAATTACAGGTACCTACTCAACCCATTATTTTTGTAGCTACAAATATTTTTCAATATACTTCCACGAAAACTGATTTTTGTCACATTACTGTTAGGTTCAACATGCTATGTTTATCGCCCTTGTGTGTTTTATTCAACAAGGGTTTTATTTTTCCTTAGTGTACTGAAAGCCGTGGTTTAGACACGTGGAAACTTGTCACTGAAGCACTAGGTCACTAAAACACTTCATAGCAATCTCGCCTTTGGCTCGGGCAAATTTCACTTCGATCGCAATGACAAAGTTTCTCCACTTGTATCAAAAGTACTATTGCGTTGCAAATTACATAAAATGATTGCCTTGTCTCCTTTTAAAGTGTACTTACCAAGTTGCTGTTGTCCAGGCAAACTCCTCATGAAGGGGAAACAAAGCCTCTCTCCAGACGTAACGTTCACTTCAGGGTAGTAATGGTCGCCGCGAGGTACTGGGAAGGGGTTGCATTCAGGGTGGACTGTGCGCGGAGAGTCGCAGGAACGACAGTCGGGGATCGACTCGTGGAAACCTGTGAGGAATGAAATTGATTAGTTTCTGTGTGAAAAACCTATAGCAAAATAAGAATAGACATAAAAAGCTTCGTGCAATCGGATTGAAGCAGATTGGCTATTTGGAGTTGAGCCTTACAATGTCGTCACTTTTAAAAAGATATCTAAACAGCAAAATAAAAAAAAATAACGGTCTAATTCATAATTTTTTTTTCATTTTCATAGATTCGATGTCAAGTGGAAAAATAAAGAAAGGTAGAAGGAATTTGTAGAAGTTGAAGTTGTAGTTGGTCTTACAAAGAAAAATTAAGAAAATGCCTATATAATATGATAATCTAACTGAAGTTGGGAGTTGATTCTGATTTTCAAGGTCATCATCTCGCTTCTTAGCAATTGGTCGACACAAAACACATATCTCTAAGTTACCTTTATGAATGGGCGTCATAGTAAGCTCGTGGTCCAAGAACTGCGCGAACTGCATCGTCATGAGCGTGTAGCGCGTGTGCAAGTTCGATATGTCCGGGTGGATGACTGTGGAGACCACACGAGGGGATGGCAGTGGAGTGCCTGTGACTGAGTTGATGCGGGGACGGCTGACACCTGCAAAAATAGGAGGATACGTTGTATTGGAAACTCATAGATTAAATGACGGTATTCCAAATGAGGCTTTAGGGCCCAAATAGGATCACATGTGACACCAATTTATTGGCGCCCAATTGGGACTACTAATGGCGCCCAAATGGGACTACTTTTGGCGCCTAAATGGGACTACTTTTGGTGATAAATAGGTATGTGATTTTCTCAATACCCTTAAAATATTAGTTTGACCGCCCAATTTAATTGGCCGGACAAATCTTGTGTTTTGAAACGGTCTTATAAGTTTTAGGGTGACCAAGTTTACTTTAATAGGGTAAAGTAAAGAAACCTCCATTACTGGAGGTGGTGGTGGTGGAGGTTTCTTTACTTTTCTTTGTTAGGGTAAAGTAAAGAAACCTCCACTTACAAATGTTAAACCTAGTCATATTTTGGTAGTTTCAATCAAACTCACCATCTTCATAAACAGGAGGCAGCAATCTGGCAAAAGTCGTCAATCCCTTGCCCAAGTTTGGATTCCTCAAGTTGTTACAGTATCCAGTGTAGGTTCTGAAAGGGTTGTCGGGTTCGCAAGCGCCCTTGTCGTCGCACTGAGGCTCAATGATTGGGCCCGAATTGTCGTTGCCAAGGAAACCGCTGATGTCAACTGATTGTAAGGAGTCTACGAAGTCCGAGGTTCCGAACCCGAGTGAGTCGTCGAAGATCTGACGTTTGCGACGGTGTCTGAAAAATTAAGATTTTATTAGGAAGGAGGTTGAATAAGTGGATCCCTTTTATAACCCTAACTAGCCATTAAATTTTGATCAAGAGATGAAAAATCGAATTCTTAAGTAAAGGAATATATAATAGAAATATGTTCTAATTTTCTATAACTCGAAAAATTTGCTGGGAGAAAACTTATTGCTTAGTTAAGCTTACCTATGTACAGTCAGTGCTTCTTATTGTCTGACCATATTCTCTCTTTATATTTCTAAGATGGGTCAGGTAGCATAGGGCACTGAACTGAATTGTCTGTATCACCATGTACGAGTATTATGTTATGTTTTTGTGTACAATTAAGAATTAAGAAAAGGTACCTGGGGCTTTACGAGCCACTAAAAAAATTACAAGTTGTGAAAACTGTTATGAATCCTTACCCGCTGTTGATGGAGTTTATCAGTTCGTTGGTGGCGAATTCCAGGAAGAGAGAAGTGTTGGCGAGTTTCAGAGCATACTTGTTGGCCTTCGAGAAAGACGCTGCTGTACCCACGGGAGACTTGGGGTCGGCTCCACCACCTAAACAAAATATAATCACATCTAAGCAAAGGAAATCCTTAGGTATACACGAAATAGAGGGTTTGTCATGCGGATTTGAAAAGACATATCTGAAAAAGCTTAAATAATATTTACGTATAGCAAAAAATGCTTTAAGGAGTGTCTTAAAGATAGTAATAACGTTAGGACACTCTTTTATATTACACAGGGCAAAGTAATTCGGAAACCCATTTACCCTCCGTGACATGGTCAGTAACACCAAGGTGCTGTTAGCCTTTCTTGAGGAGCTGGGGTCGATCGAGTGACACATTTGTCCCACGTACCACGTACGTAAAATACGCACTTAAGTCGTTTAGTTGCGGATACCAGCCCATCATACTATACCATACCATTACACAGCCTGTATTTTTTTTTTAAATAAGCTGTAGTTTTCATCAAAATTGAACCCTATGAATATGTTATAACAAAAGGATCGTTGGATAGTTGTATAACTTACGTGATTCCCACAGCATGTACTCGAGTTTCTTCCTATCAGCCATCTCTTGCTTGGCCTTCTCCAGAGCAGTAGCGAGCATGTCCTGAGACAATCTCTCCGCGGCCTTAGCACCGCTTTCGTCTCTCCATGCAGAAAGTTCCAGACGGCTGTGTTGTGAGCAGTGTTGGGCTGCGTTCCTAGAAAAGAAGATTGATTATTTCACTGGTTAGAAGAATTTGGCCCTGGTGAGGGTCGCGGGAATCTGATGGATGCGAGACGCACTGGACCGGTCGTTGTAATTACGGGGAGGCCTATGTCCAGCTATAGACGTCTTTCGGCAGAGATGGTGAATAGAATTTTGAAATGAGAAAAAGATGAATATAATTTATGCTTGTGATTGAAAAGGAGTAAATAATATAGCAGCTAACAAAGGAGAAGAAAGTAATTTGGGTCAAAAGACAGAAGTTTAGAAATAGAAAGATTGAATTTAGTTATACTTCAAGACAAGACGACAGATTTCGAGATACAAAAATAGGAAACAAGGTAAAACAAAAACAAAACTAAGTAATCTAAGTTATTTTGCCTGTGGTTTCAGTGTGGGAAGCCCTTATTTATCTACATTGTGCTCACATAATATCGCTTGACAAGAATTATGTAACCAAGATTTATGTAACTCATGATATGTTTTAAAAGGGTATCCATGGAGTTTGCACGTTTTTCTCCAC
Organism: Mythimna separata; assembly: GCA_030763345.1. Taxonomy (NCBI): domain Eukaryota; kingdom Metazoa; phylum Arthropoda; class Insecta; order Lepidoptera; family Noctuidae; genus Mythimna; species Mythimna separata. Next base: position 9,957,598 of record CM061172.1, on the reverse strand, counting down.
AGAGTTTTACGCTTTGGAACGTGCAGTTTAGCATACTTAACTTTTTTTGACTGTCGAACATTTTGACAATTGTGAAAAGTGCTTGTAAGTGCTCGAAAAGTGCGTGAAAAGTGCTTGAAAAGTGCTTGAAAAGTGCTTGAAAAGTGCTTGAAAAGTGCTTGAAAAGTGCTTGAAAAGTGCTTGAAAAGTGCTTGAAAAGTGCTTGAAAAGTGCTTGAAAAGTGCTTGTAAATGGTCTATTTGAAATATACATGTTTCTGTTTTCTTTCAAGTCCTCTTGTGGTTTGAGGAGACTGGCATGTAGTTGAGAATTCGTTCTAAATAAAATAGGTACTTACAAGTAAGGATCCTCTCTCACGAAGGCTTTAGGCTGGATGTTGGTCAAAGCGTCTTGAGCGGCGCACAGGGTTCCGGCGAGAGACACTTTCCTGATAGCTCCAAGCTGGTCGGGCGACAGTGATGAGGGTGGCAAGTCGTTTTCATACCAGAATCTGTAATGTGTACATTTGTATTATAGAAGAGAAAAGAATACTACATCAAAAACCAGCTTTCTTAAACTAGCTAAGTTTATGACTTAGCGCAGGTAGGCGGCTACTTAGGTTTTCTGGTTACTTTTGTCAGTCTGTCTGTCTTCAGTAGATAATTCACTCTTAATATAAGAGCGAATTATCTGTATGTTATGTATAACATTTTATATTATGTTACTTCTAAGTTGCCAACAATTTCAAATCACTATAAACTAAAATTGTAGCAGTGATAATTTACCTGTCACTCTTCTTCAAGTTAGCGAACTGCATCGCCAAAACACATGCGATGGTAGATCCGACAACGGCACCGGACGCCGGCTTCTCCATAGCTCCTCCGATCATAAGCTCCACATCGTCAGCATTCCTGGAATTAAAAACAAAACACTGCTTTAAATTGTATTTTAGAGATTTTTTTGACGTCAGGTTAAGGCCAAATCAAAGTGACATCGGAAGTGAAATTTTATGTAAAATACATTGCTGTAAATAATCACTGGTTCTTAAAGTCAACCATGAGCTGCGTTGCATTTGACGACCAAAAATGAGCTGTTAAAGAGGTAGAGCTATATAGGGTGTATAGCTCCATGCCTCTCGCTTGCATGCCTGTCATTTTTACACGTGGCCCCTGAAGCTCAATCAATGCATCGTTTTAAGATCCAGATATTTCTTGCTATTAAAATGTATCTGGAACTTTTTCGATGGAACTATACCGACATCAACGACACATAAGAACTGCGAAGCCTACATCGGGCAATGAAAGTTCTACGCGCGATTGGAATACATACAACAACCCGAAATCATCGACAAACACCGGGTAGTTGGCCACCAGATTTAACACCCGTCTGGTCTCAGGATCCTCCTTTTTTAATGGAGGCCTGCGGGACTTTACGCTCTGTTCCACATACCTCCAAAGAACCTTTTCCTTTGTTCTTAATCCTTGTACGATTAATAAAAGTTACAGAAGTCGAAGGCTTACTTGTACATGCCAGCCATCATCTCCTGCTGCTTCCTATTGAAGCCCATCTGGCTGAGGTCCCCGAAGGACTTGATGGTGGACATCGGTTCGCACATGCGCAGAGCCCTGAGGTACGACGACACGCCGTGGTCACGGGCTCGGTTCAGGTCCCATTGAGCTGATGCGGGGAAGTGGGAGACGTGTTGGGCGCTTGTGCGGACTAGGTGTTCTAGGGTTGTAGTAGTGTTGATCTGAAATGATTTTATTATGATTAGTTTTATTTGTTTAAGCTTCATGTACAGTTATAGTGGTATATAAGCGGACTTTATGCATGAAGGCATTCTCTACCAGTCAACCTTTGGGTTTTTATTGCGCACAATATTGATTGGTCTACACTGTTTACTTACATATCTGTTAATATAAATATGGAGATATTGTAAAATCTACTTTTTTAAAAGAGTATCCCATGGAGTTTCTTGCCAGTTTTTTTCAATAGGAAACGACCAATTGGAACTGTGCACTAGCTTGTGAGGTTTTATAAGGCCTATGTGAAATAAGAACATTTTGAAACTTTTTGATATTTTTTTTTAATTAATGGATGTAGATACATTTAAACTTGCTTGTATAAATAAATATTATGGTCTTTATATGCAATAACTATAGGATAAAACAGGGTAACCTGGATATATCTTGAGTAAAAAAATATCCTCTTACCAATTTCTCGTTCATCATAGCGTGGAAGATGGGTGCAACGGCGACGAGTTCAGAGTAGACACCAGCGCGGATGGCACTGGAGTATCCTCGCCAGAAACCGAGGGAAGTCAACTTCAACTCTGCTTTAGCCATACCGACCTGGAAAAGTAATCTTAAGATATTCTGGGAGATTCCAAATTTAGGATGACTTGTTACAACATACAAGCTAAATCAAATGATCCTTCAGTCAGTGTTTAGTTAGTTTTTATCTCGGTAATATTGAAAATACAAAGGTGGTTCAGTGCCCAGTGACATTGTAGGGCTGAATTGGTTGGAATACTGAATTGTTTGAAAGAGTTATCGCTTCTCCAGAACGTAAAGGGCAACTAAAGGAACATAAGTAGGTTTTAGTCAGTGAAAGTCTGACAATCCTTCTCGCTCCACTTAGAGCGGGAGAGTAGGAGGAGGTATTATTTACTGATTAGCATCAGCCTTGTAATGTTCCCACTGCTGGGACTCAGGGCACCTCTGTAGGAGAGGGTATGGACCGTAATCCACCTCAAGAGCCCAGTGCGGATTGGCGGATGTCCATGTCCTCAAATTATTGGTTCTAGCATATGTCGGTTTCCTCACGATGTTTTCTTTGTGGCGATGAAATAAATTACACAAAGTAATGCACCTGGACACGCAACCTACAATTTGAAGTCGGGGCAGTTACCACTGGGCCACCCTACCTTATAAATAGCTAGCTTTCCTTACCTCTCCCAAAAGAACGGGCAAGAACTCGTTGTAAGTGATGTGCTGGATGATAGCAGCCATTGCTCGTCTGGTCTCCAAGTAGAGGGTGGTGTCATCCCAGAACGGGTTCAAGGCGTACAGGTCTCCGGCAATGCGGTTGTGTTCTGATAGCAAAGTCTTGTATAGGGGCGCGGTGGGTGAGCCGTCTCTGCATCTAGGAAGGAAAAGATTTTGAATTAATGGTATTCTACGGGTATTTAGACGGATTGAGAGGAAGAGGGAGACCTAAGAAAAGATGGATGGATTGTGTGAGGGTATGAAAGAAAAGGGAGTAAGTGATGTATGACGGGACAGAATGGTAGGAAAAACGTGTTGCGCTGATCCCAAGTAATGTGGGACAAGGGCAGGAAGAAGAAATGCATTCTTATGAATCGGGAAAATGAAAATGAGGAATAATTATCATCATATTATTCTCATCAGCTTTATAGGGTTTACCTATTATTAAAACTCCGCTGTCCGTTTATCCTTCCGTCTATCAGCGGACTGTATCTCATAAACTGTAAGAGGTAGGGAGTTAAAATTTTCACCGAATGTGTATTTTTATTGCCGTTACAATAGCAAGAGTAAAATTAAAAGCACTCTTCTTTTCCGTCGAAGGTAAAAAGTTAAAAATTAAAGGAGGTCCCCATACAAGTTAAATCGTTCAAATGTTATTTTGTCGGCGTTTTTGCTCGATTTTTATATTGTAGTACTAAACCCTTTGTGTGTGAGTCCGGGTCGTGCCTGGCCAGTTTTTCTTTTTAAATTCACTCAAACGTATTCGTAAGTACTCAGCGTACTTTTATTTAGGTGTCACTAGGTCAAAAACAAATGACAAACCAATAATTGTATTTGTTTTTGCGACATTTAAAAACCGTTTAGTGTTACGATTAACAAAGTTTACTTTCAACGTTGTTATTTCCGATAGATAGGATTAAACTGTTACGAACTTCCTCCTCTTATATACCGTGTAAATTTAGTTTTACATAAGTGGTTTTTACGACAGCAAAAACCGCAATGTCTTTGTGCTCATCTGTTTCCTGACAGGCGGCCTTCCCACAACCATTTCAATCAGATGCACTTCACCTCTCGCGCACCCATCGTCAATAGATGCCAATGCAAATATGTAAAAAGATTGAAATCTCCATGTGGGAATGCAAACCATCTCAAGGTTAGTTTGTCGGCACTATTTGCATACAATCCGTTTTGTGACGACACCTAGGAATTCTATCTTTGTTTTGTCGGCAAATGCATGCTCTTCAGAATTTTATTGGAAATGTTGAAAGGCACATATTTGTCGGTGCTTTTGAAATTAGAGCTTTCAAAATTATTTTTAAACAAGTTTTTTGGGTCAAATAATAGATATGGCTTCTCCCGGTTGTCTGTCAGATTTCTACTGACTAACGCCCGTTTTCAATAAGCTATCTACCTCCGGTTTTGGCATACTGGAGACAGTAAAACAAAAGGTCCCTATACAAAAATTTGACATGTTTCTGTCGTTTCATTTATTTTTTTGTCTCCGATATATGATAGATAGCTTATTGAAAACGGGCGTTAAACCCACTCCTGTTCCTTCTTAGCCAATTCTAGGGATCTGAGGTTCTCTTTAGTTTTTTTTTGTTAATGCCTTCTTTATTGGAAAACTTCCATTATTGATTGTTCATAAGTTACCGATATTATCAGCTTGTACGGTCTACTAAAGCTTACACAACAAGTTTGTTTTTATACTTTAAATAATTTTGCATAAAAACATGGTAGATATTAATATAGAGACAGCTGCGTCGTGGTTCTGAGGATTATATAATTCGTCAATATTATATCGAATCCATCTTTGGCTGTCTAAAGTTTGATGCATAACTTTCTTATTATGCGAGTGTCAGCTGTTTTTTTTTCTTATTCTATTAATTGGTGTCACGACATCCTTTAAAGCGACCTATAGAAGTAGGTTATTTATTTAATGTTGAATGTCATTTTTTGTCAGTGAACATTTCAATAAAAAGTCTGGTCAAGTGCTAGTTGGACTTGCACACTGAGGGTTCAGTAAAATTAGTACAAACTAACTTTTGTTAATAATTCGATTCCCGAATCGGGTCTCAAAGATTTTTCCTAATCGTAAAAAGTTTTTTATTGTTTCTTAACTTAGAAGTTTGATTTGTTTACAGCTTCAAAGGACCACAGACTTAGTAAATGGTTATAATTTAACCTCGATATCTAAACACGTTCCCGACATAAAGCGTCTTAACAGACAGGCAGGCAACAAATTGGTCTATAAGAGTTCCATTTTTTCTTTTGAGGTACGGAACCCTAAAAAGTATGTTGTCAGACCAGGCTGCCGAATTAATTTTTGGTACAATTTTTAAATGATAATATTATTTTCCGCGAAAGACCAATTCCTATAAAAGCTGTATGCACAATGATGTTATTATTATACAGCGTTTATAAAAGAAAACTATTTCCAGTCCTATTATGATATCTCATTAACAGACTCTTTTTCATTAAAATGAAATCGAAACTGATAAACAGTCACCATGTTCATTTACGAATGCGTACTCCGTCTTAACACGGATACGGTTGTACGCCCAATACCAAAGACAATGTCTTACAATCGACTCGATTGAATACGAACCTACAAAACTATGGGAATAGTTCACACATTAAGCACTGTTTCTATAATATCTATGATCGGTATTGTATGGGAATGGATTCAATGATGCAATCTAATTACTGGCTTGTTTTCTTCCGTGTTTGTACTCTGTTGTATTGAAGGATCCATTTGAATATGTTGCTATTCTTCCGAGATAAATTATCGTTTAAAATAACTGACAGGTGCTATTTGTTTACTGCTAAGTAGGGCGTAAAAAATCGACGCCGTATTCGATATGCTAGACAATACTTAAGACAGAATTACAAAACCTAGGAAGTGAGTTTCAAGACAACACACTTCGATTTCGTAGTTCATAAATTCCTTAAGAGAAAATCAGCAAAAAGTTGACAAGAGAACAGAAAATTAATCAATTGAAGTGAACTTACTTGCGACATGAGTCCAAGTCGATCTTGCCAGCATCATAGAGCCTCAGAGAACGAAGCTCCTTCTCAGAGCTGCCGTACAATGCTGAGCCATCCAGGAATGAGGTAGCCATGTTCATTTGTTCGCGGTGTTCTGTTGAAAAGGAAGTTAAATTAGGCATGTAACTTATGTCTATGAAAATATTCCATATTCCTTATTTACTCGTGTGTTTGATCTAGCAGAAATGGAATTCATTAGGAGTTTGTCAATCAAAATCGACTTGCGGTTTTTCCTTCTTATAGCCTAAGCATAGGTATGCTTAAAGTTTTAAGAGGCCAGCAGAACCACAAAACAAGACAATCTAGACAACATTCTAAAAACAGCTTTAAAATATTTTTTTGTTGTTTTTTTTTTAAACATAATAACATACTAGACAGTTCAACATTGCTGTCTCATATAGTGTTAATGAACTAGGAACAAAAATCGAGATAGGCCGCTCGACTAGCCTTGATCGCAGCTTCATTTCCTCAAGCAATTCGACTGGTCGGAGTGGCCAGTCGATATTTTTACCGCATGTAAGATTATGTCAAGCAACGTTACAAAATTTAGACAAGAAACGTTCACTGGTTGACTGAAACCTGTTGGCTGTTGGGTTGTCAGAACACTTCCTAGTGAAGTGCAACATTTCAAACAAGCCGTGAGTCCACCGCTGCGGAACGTTGCTACGAAATTCTGATGGCTATGAATATTCATAAAATAACACACTATTACGATATTTTATGACACGTGACGTTGACTTTCAAAGTTTCAACTCTATAATAATATTATTCATCGCAGTGGACATTTTGTGAATAATATCAAGCATCAACAGCCTACGCTGGCCACGTAATGCTGTACCCATGTTGATTATATTATAAACGGGCTCTTAAATAGGCTGATTATTAATAAATAGCTGCTATTGACATTATAAATATTTTACAAGTTATTCGCATCTGTAATTTTAATGCTATAGGTGAGGTACCGGTGCTCATCTGTTAGATAAATAACGTCATTTACATGTGTAAGCGTGCAGAATAGCGTGTGTTAGATACTTAGATAATATTTTTACATACCAAAACCACACGAGTCGATATTCCTTGTTGGTGCTGATCGGACATACTCGCATGTAGCTCCTTTGCAATCCTGCAAGAAAAAGAAAGTATAAATAACTTTGTTTCTGGCAAACTAAATACCTGCTTAACCTTTATTGGTGGCATATTATCAAATAACTCCTCGGGTGGAGTAAAAGGGAGGGTCGGAATTTTACTGGCTAAACTTGTGTTCTTTCAGTTGCTGTTTACGTTCCAGAGCCGCGGATCTGTTTCAGACCATCCCGCAGCTTTAAATTCCTAACCTGTATCTATGTTCTAGTACCTATGCATAACTATTCTTGTTTAAGTTTTTGTTTTTCTTATCTTTTGTCAAAAAATATTCTAACCAAGAAATCTAGAAAGAAAAATTAGAATTTCCAGAATTTATGAAATCTTATGTTTATTTTTTTAATGTGCAAATAAAATACTAATCATGTGTGAAATAGGATTTAATAGGTAACATAGTACTTTTATCTCGTATTACACATAAAGTCAAAGCTTTTAATTTTGTCGCCTCTACAATTAGTGTGGTACATTGCATGTAATAAGATAAAATTTAAAGTGATCCGATTACGCGTCACAAATTATATTATACTTAGTTTTAACACAAACCGGTTGGATGGCTAGTGACTAGGTCAACCTGTGATTATAGTGATTATCCTGCAATGTTTATTAATTAAAATACCAAGTTGAATGTAATTAAATTTGAATAGATACCATGCATTGAATTTAAAGGAATTGCCGTCAAAGCAAATAGGCATAGAGAAGTAAGTGATTGAATATAATAAATATAATGTGTGTCTGTTTTGATTAAATAAATTTTAAGCCCTTCATAAAGATTTTAATTAAGATACGGCAAATGTATCTATGCATGTAGAGCTAAAGAAAGAAAAATATACGCATTATGAAGTTATGAACGAAAGTAGCGTTAACTATGTATGTTGCCGAACAAACTGTTACTTCATTGTTAATTTTTGATATGAAGTTATTACGAGCTTACGATCATTGCTGAATTCCGATGAAGATAGGTACGTGTGTTATTCAAGATATACCAAGCTATTTTTAAACAATACTGGTAGAAACAAAAACACGCACTGACAACAACACTTCAGACGGTAGATTGTTCTTGGAGGTCTACAAATGACGATTCATGTACTGTACGCAAAATACGCGCTTTAGATGTGGAATCGCGGACTCTAAAATACTAAATTACCATCGGAGTGTGGGTCGACCACAAACTAGGTAAATCGATAACCTGGTGTGGACAAGGTAAGGGTTGCTCACTGAAAGCCCAGAACCGAAAACCTTCCTTGTTAAGGAGGAGAGAGAGATTTTCTTTTGAAACTGTATGAACACAATTTAAGATACAATTAAGAAGACATTTACTTCTGCTACAATGGAAAAAATATAAGGGCAGCAAAGCAGCTTTGTCAAAAAGTAATTTGCATGATTTGAATGCACAGATTACAGGCAGTAGGTACCTTCATATAGAAAGTTTAATCTCATCAGTATCTTTATGGATCAACCTAATTTGAGTGGCAACATAACAGCTCACGTTCCGTTGCTATCACGTACTAATTAAAATCGTGTTCACGCAATAGCTTCCGCTATGTATTAACTCACTTAACGATATCATTAGATAAAAAACTATGAAGAACTAGCTGCGTGATATTGTAAGCAATTATATGTAGTATCCACTATGTCTTGTTGAGCTAAAATCGAATGTGTTTACGAATCAGAATTCAGAAATTCTAGTTATTAGTGTAGACTAGTGTATGGGCCCTAATTTGTGACAAATAACGCAAGTTTTTAGATCTTTGGCAGTCGTTATGGACAGTCAGAAGCCAGTAAATCTGACTCCAGTCTTGCCACGAAGTACGGTGTTACCACAGTTAATGAGTTGTGGAGATCTGGTAGGCTGCCGCTCCTCGTAACATACTGGTATTCAGCTAAATTCGGCTTGACTGGAAGCCAAATTCAATATAGTTGGGAAAAGGTAGGAACACATGTCTACTATACTATGCGTTTCAAGTAAGAATAGGATCGACTTAACGCCACGTTGTGATGTCATAGCTGTCAAATCGAAACAAGTAAGGTGAGCAAAACATGATACTCGTATATTTGAAATTAAATTTATTTACAAATCATGAACGAAAAAAGTTTATTCAGAATCTACAAAATCTAAAAATGGTATAAGTATCGAATCGCATTGTAGAATGTTAAAAAGCCTGGTAATATATCTAACATTAAAAAGCCCTTTCAAAATGATATTTACGTGATAGATTAGGTACTTTTCAACAATGATGGTTATTGCTTGTCAATTAGTGCTGTTTAGTTTGCCGAGAATTCTAGCCCAAACTTATTCAGGCAACAGAATTTGCTACTGATTGAATTTCATTATCAAATTATTCGCTTCAAACAGATAAAGTATACTCAATAACAGTGTTAATTATGCACGCTACAGCAGCTAGAAAAGACAATGGTTCTGCCATCCGTTTTTTAACAATCAGAATAATTTCCTGCCCTGTGACATGAAAAGTGAGCCTATGAGGAACTGCGAGATCGCCTGCTTGTCTGTTACTTCATCGCAGCTTTCTCTGCGACCGCTACATATGCACGTAACCTTTCTACACGACCCCGCGAACTATCACGAATGTTACGAAACCATAGCCTTGTAAAATTCACTTGCTATCAAACCGTTTGTTTTTAAAACCTCGTTTTTGGATATGCCTATTGTGACTCTAAATTTATTTCTAAAATTGACGACATATTTTTTTCTGTTTTTGAGCTCACGCTTGACCACTACCGCTTGTACCTGATGGCAGGCTATGATGTAGTCGGCCCCTAGCTTGTAGTTATCCGGAAACACAGACTCCTTTAGAGAATGCCGCTCCTTAGCAGTACGCAGTGTTCCCAAAACGTAAAAAACAACTGTTCTGTTATATTAAAATAACATATTAACTTTGTACCAAAGAGTAAGTTTGTATCCTGGCAGTAGAAACATTGTATGCTGATAAGGTTTATGGACCTTTTGTAGTGTTTTGAGGTAAATAATCATGAAGAGAATGTCAAAGACGCATCTAATATGCCCATTACCCGCATATGTCGAAACAACGATGACGTTATAACGTTATTTTTCAAGAATGAAGTATCCAAAGTTTTTTATCCTGTCTTAAAGGATTAACGTGTATGACACGACAATCTAAGTCTGGTTTTGACCGCGTGAACTCAATACTCTCATCACGTGCTTAATTCACAAGGTTAAAACAAAGTATTATCCTTGTCGGTCATTTAAATAATCCAAAATTGGCAAAAAGTTGTTTGCATGTCCCAGGATTCTTAGCAATCACGTACCTGCTAATAACAGGTTGAGTGTACAGTTTTTGTTCATATTAATTAAAAGCACGTGATTTAGAATAGGAGAATTCAAAATATTTTTTAATTAAAAGCCGCCTTTTAGATTATAACAAAAAGTAACGATTGAAAGATCGTGAACGCAAAAAAAGTAAATGAACACGAAAATAGGAACACCTGGTTTCTAATTAATACTATAGTTGAAGCCTTGTTCACAACTAAGTCTATATAAGTCCTGTGGCCAATAAAAGCATCATAAACTTTCTCATGTGCCCATCCATACATACAATAATGGTAGGGTTTGACAAGCGAAGAATGGATAATCACAGTCTGTAACATATCATCTACAACTACAACCGATCATTAGCAGAGTTTGTGTATATGACAAGGACGTTCCTAAAGTTCACGGGTGGATATGAATCGCTATAATGATGCCCCAGTAAGTTATTATTGTTATTAACGAAGTAATCAACTTTAATTGGTTGAGTCGCGGCCAAGTTCAAGTTGGTAGTTGGTAAAAAGCCGGTCAAGTGTCAGGAAGGGTACATAACGGAGGTTCTATATATTAACAGGTCAATAGGTCATTATAATGAAGAATTAAGCTGTTTGATTAAACAATAATTTCTGTATAATTCGACGGCACTGTTGGCGCAGTGGTTGAGTGATTGACATCTGCATTGCGTTTTGCGGATGCAATTCCCACACGGAATCATCATTTGTATGTCTTACAGACAGTTGTTCCGGGTCTGGATGTTTTTTTTATGTGACTTTACGTGTTTTTAAACACACCCATGATAAAGGAATAATTCGTGATGAGGGTCAAAGTTTTATAAAGCAAAAAAAAACTCTTAATTAATATAAGTTAGGCAAAAATCCCATCTGTTATTAAAGACCCTTAAAATTCGCGAATGGGAGGTACGCATCATTAGGCAGATGATTACGCGGACATTGAATAGATGTCAAGTTGCGACACCATCCGTTCCTCTTAGCAAAAAGCATGTGTCCGCTGGCCTTCGAGACGTTGGACACGATGTGTGATTTAAGTCTCAAGTTAATCTTAGCCACGTAATCGTCCGTAGCTCGTAGGAGACTGAAACGATTTCATTGAAGCGAATGATTCATTGAACTTTTCAAAAAATGTTCTTGGAACGGGATTATTCATTTCAGTCATAAAAGGATGTTTCAACGTGTTCTTTTTTATAATCTTTGTAAAGCCTTGACCCCTCCTAGTTCGTATAAATATTAACAATAAAACAAGATATATGGTTTTTGCAGCATTTGTTGCGTGAGTCTAGTCTGACTTTGAAGACGTGTGTTGATGTTTGACAAAGTAAAACGTGATCTTTTTTGTGAACTACTTACCTAGCTACTGTAAACATAATTATATTTAGAAACGACCGAGTTTATAATTTTTGTATTGAACAAAATGGAGTCAAAGTAGTAGTTCAAAGAGTACTGCAAGGTTGCATACTTTGTCCCTTTTTGTTTCTATTTTTAAAGTGCACTTACTTTGTTTCCATTAAATGTGTTGATGAGATCATCCATGATGAGCTGGCCCCAGGCAGCAAGCATGCTTGTTACATAGTCGTTGTCGGTAGATGGACTCAACTGAGCTGCAGCGTGGACTGCTAGTGCGGGCTCCGGAAGGTATGGTGATGATTGAGGTTGAGATACACCTTGAACAAAAGAAAAATATAATTAGGATCACCTTCATCCAGATGAAGAACGAAAATGGTCTTGAAAAAAATAAAGCCTATCTTGTAAAGTTATGTGGTCTTGAAGGGATTGTTAGGGTTACATTCTCTTCCTTCGACAATCTTCAACCTTCAGCTACATAAATAAAGTTTAAATAGTGGAATATGTCAGTAATTAAGCCAACAACTTGGATCAATAATCATTAATATAAAATAAATATAGTATGGTAATTATACATATATTAGCCATTAGCATCTTCATGGATCCTTTCATAATGCATTAATTTGATTTTGCATCACACTGCTCCGATTTCCAATGTTTTGAATATGAATGCAGATGGTACTGCAGATAACAGCCTAATCAATTAAAGCTTTATTAGTTGCTTTAGACAGGTACTTAGTATTAATAGTACAAGTCCATTTGTATCTAAATATACACATGTAAGCCTCGGTACGTACTGTATAATATTTATTCTTGTATGTATATAGCAATTACAGTGAACAAATATTTCTGGTTCGCCTCCGTTGTGAATTTATGTGTAATACGATAGGTATTTTAATAAGCAATTTTGTTAACTATTTATTATTTATTTCGGTGGGTTTTGCAACCAGTTGTTAGCTCGATGATATTTTGTGCACCTACACATATCACAAAAAGTTAAGGTTCACTTGGAAAATCTGAAATTAGTCTTTATGTTGAAAAGTTTTGATAAATTTTTGAAGCGATTGTTTTGTGTTTAAAAATTTCTCCTGTATCACGAGCGAATTCATAAACATGTGAACTCATACACACAAGACACCTTTTCCCCCTTCCTCCTCAGACCTTCTCAGAATATATTTAGTGTAAGTGTGGATGGCGAGTGTCTTTTGGAAACGTTTTCCAATGCAATGTCATTTTGTAGAAATAAATGTTGTTCAATCAGCAACCAAGCCATTTAAAATGAACATGATTTAAAAATACAATTCGTAGCAATAATTAAAACATGTATTTTGTTGAAATTATGTCACGTTCAAATAGCAGGAACATTAATCAGTTTTGTAATACAAAAAAGCATTCATTTTAAAGAAAAATATGTATAAAATAGCATCGATAGATTAATAACTATAGGTATGTTCGACCGATTAATAGTACTACTGTAGACTAGTAATTAATTGATGCTAGACATAGTAAATATATCGCTTAGTTGGAAACAGTTTCTATTGTTTGTGATGCGTTTGCTTCCGTGTCTCGAGCGAGACAAATCACCCACATTTAATTAATGGTTTCATCTCTTAAGGATACATAGTTGTGGCTTTGACCTGTCTCTTTTATTTAGTTCTCTAAAGGCTTTAGTCTCGAAAGGTTGCGACATACAAGTCTTATCATGTCGTGATTTGAGCAAGAAAGTTTTACGTGAGGAAGATTCGTTGTTCATATAATTTATGCAACTTATTTGGTTGATAATTAAAAAAATATAATTAAGTTGATAGATACCTACACAAAATACCAAAAGCAGGTTTTACAAATAGCAATAGAAATTAAAACAGAGGTTCAGGTTCCATTCAATGGCAAAGCCGCTAAGAATATTTATTTAGCTTTATTTGTCTTCATGACATAAGCCGATGGTTTTATTATTCACAGATGTACATTCTATTTCTATGAATCCTACAAATCATTGTCGTAATGTACAAATGCGATGTAAACATAGATGATGCAACTGCTAAAGATCGGAAGCTAAGTCCAAGATGTTTTCAGTTAGATAATCGACTGTTCAATCATTTCAAAGTAGCTAGAGTGCATCGAACCTCGAACTTTGTTTTAACTTTCAATCAGTCTCGCTCTGAAGAGTCTTTAAACTGTCAAATGTACCGAGAAGCAAGAAGCTTACTCACACATCGATATTATTTAAATGTTCACATTAATCTTCAACTTATTCATTTCCGCGATAGCCTACAGCATTATTTGCAATATAAAGGTCGTGAAGGGAAACCGTATCGAATACTATTTCTACAATAGCCGCTCTACAGTTCGTAACTTCTGATTTCAATGTGACCTCAACTCAACTAGATCGAGTCTCTGAACTGTGCATAAATGAGGTATAAATATATTCAATAGATAGATGTCGAATAATAGTCGAGGTATTATTAGATAGTCCAGTCTAGTTAGAGTAAAAGCAAAAAACGCAACAATTAATTTAACGATCCAATTCATTTTTATTTGGTAATTTGCTCGAATTCATGACCATATTTTAGTTTTAATCATCGTAGGTTGTACTAATATTCAAATTTAACTTTTTTGTTGCTTCCAATAATTAGGTTCTATAGATATCTAAAGCATATGAGTAATGGATATTTACAGATATATTTATACCCAAGTACAAAACCGACAATTTGACGATATTAATCATTGCGATTTTCTGAACCGAATCTATAGACAACCTACCAACAATCTATTTATATTGCACTTACGTCATTCCTAAGTTTAACCACGTTTAGTCAATACAGTATGATCACTTCACGGAATTCGTAAGCAAACTATTGTCAATCAGATTGGTAAATTCCATGTCATTCGAAAATCCCCATGGTGAATTCCAAAAACGAGTAAGGAGTGATGATAAAGCAAACGATTATGATGATCCTACAACGACTAGTAATGCTATTGTTTTCCTGTGAATAGCTGCACAATTATCCTAACCTATAAACTTGTATTAACTAGTGTGTAGTAACTCAGATACCCGCGAAACGAGACAATAGTAAAACAATAACAGCGCGGTCTCATAGGACCGGTTGGGGATTCAAACGTTAATGTCTCCCAACTGTCTATTTCTAACAATTGTTATAGTACCTATATTTAGTTCATCCATTTCAATATATTAGATTTATAATTGTATTGTATTGGTTTATTTGTGTATCTTTTTTTCTATTCAACTATTCAAGTTAGTTTTCTTTTTTATTGCACCTACCTAATATTTTTTCTGTACCACCCAAAGGTTGACTGGTAGAAAATGTATAAGGAATTATATCCTGTGCTGTATTCTTTATGTATAAAGCCTTAACTGGCAAGAGATCTACAGATGAATGCCTAAGAACGGATGAAGATAAGGAAAAGACTTGAACGAAGTAACATTAATGAAGGAATAACACACCGTAAGCAAGCGAAAGTGTTAACACGGTGGTCAATGAATCGGGAAGAAAATGCAAGGACGCAAACGGATGACAATAAAATAAATATTTAAATTAAAGTCATTCACTCCGTGGTGCATTTAAATTTATGCAATTTAGTGGTGCATACAGGCATATGAATGGCGTTTTAGTATTTAAATTACAATATTATTAGCGTAATTCTCATAAAACTTTGGAGCAAAGCGGAGATAGAGAGCATTGAGAACAAATGACTTAAATATAGATTGGATTC
Source organism: Mythimna separata (assembly GCA_030763345.1). NCBI lineage: Eukaryota > Metazoa > Arthropoda > Insecta > Lepidoptera > Noctuidae > Mythimna > Mythimna separata. The sequence goes on along the minus strand of CM061172.1, from coordinate 9,942,071 downwards.
TGAACTATATGTCGAAAACTTTGGTAACAAAAGGGTTTAATAGTGTAAAGCCAGTTAACAGAAGAATAAGAAGTCGTGAAATTTTTAAATAGTTAATAAGACAGATGGAGGGGCTTAGGCGTTAATAACTTAACCTTTGTCTGCGTAATCTTACAATGTGGAATAATAATAGGAGGCTTTGTCATTGATCGCAGATTGTTATGATGAACATCTAATTGCATAATACCTACAGGCGTGAACGCTGGTGATTTGTTCATCTTTAATGTTAGCAATTTAAACGTATCTCTTAAAATAATACACCGTCTTACAATAATTACACAAATCTCAGTACCGGTATAAAAAATAGCTGTATGATTGTTCTTTAACCAAATTTGAAAATTGTCTGGTGTTTTTTTATGTAATTAATTGATAAGGAAACAAAGGTTATCGGTTATACACCTCTACTTCCTAATATGGAAATTAAATTCGAATAACTGTTTATGACTATTTTTTGCATAGGAAACTATAAATAAAGTTATTAAGTTTAAACTTCACGTTATTTTTGAAGATCATCAAAGCTGTTATTGGGTGTAAATTGAATAATTGTTTATTAAAATTTCACGACTGCATATTAACTTTGAATAAGTTTTTTTTTATTTTAGATTACATATTATTTTGAATTTGAAACTGTCGCAACGTTAAATAAATAATCTGAAGAGTTTGATGAATAACTTTGTGAATTGTTTCTTAGATGTTTCAGTCAGATCAACGAAATATACTGTAGCGACGTCTATGAGATTTTAATACTTAGAAATTAAAACTACAAAATTCTGCAACGCAGTATTGGAGTTCTCCGATTGGAACATACACAACAGTCTTAAATAAACTATCGGGCAGTTGCCCGGACCACTCTTCTGGTCAGTGGATCTTTCCCTTTCAACGGAGATTTACATCCTATTACACATACCCCTAAATACCAATTTTTCGATCAATATAAGCCTTTACTTCAGTATATAAACATATATGCTTACCATCAGCATAGTTGGGTGGCAGAAGCCTAAGGAAGACGTCTCCCCGCCGACCCCACGGCCTGTGTCGTACATTGTTGCACTCTCCACTGGCACTGCGATATTTGCTAGGCGGACAGGGTATCCTGCTGAACTCATCTTCGTCTGATGAGCAGTTGTGCCTGTAAAGGAATTAAGAAACACTTGGAATTTTGTATTGGGGTAAAGGTTATTTAGGCTTTGTGTTATATCTGTCCCACTGTTGGGTAGAGGCTTTTCCCAAGTTCTTCCAGATATTTTTCTACCGCGCCATCTTCAACTAGTCCTTGTGGTACGTGTTTAAATTATCTCGCTACCTCTTTCTAGGCTGGCATTGATGGTGCATCCTCTACAGGAACGCACTGCGTGGTTACTCCTGTCCAGCAGTTCCTGTGCATACGACTGACGAGACCCACCCTATCCAGTTTGAGCGGGACGGACTTTTTGTCCACGTTTCTATTTTTCGTACCCCAAGTGTCCTGAATATCTATAGCTCTCTGGCAAACCTTTATTTGAATGGAAATAAAGTTAGAATAGATGAAAGCTCGTTGAAATTGCAATGAGAATTAATAAAAATGGTTTGGGTATCTTTTTCCGTTTTCCTGCAGGGTTAACCAAACCCGCTTTAAAAAGTTATATTGTGTTTAAGTTAGAGACCAGTCAAAATGGGGTCGAATATTCGGCTTGTTCAAAACTAGCGTGTTTGAGCTGACGGTTGTAATAGAGATACCTAAAAACTGACTGTCTCGTCGATTTATTAGATTATTTAGTAATTGATGGAGTCACTATTGAAATATTATAAGCCACGTCAGTTTCGGTTATGGTTTACGGCCGAAACTAGAAGAGGAGCCGAACCTTCGGTTACGGTTTTGGTTTCACTAAAAATAAATAAAACTTTTATGAAATAGAATCTAAACAAGTAACCGCCGAAAACAAACGATTTGTAGCCAGGACAGCATATTACACTTATATTTATTGCTATATCTTTTAAGGCTCAATAGTTCTCACGATTAAGAACCGATGATTCAAGAGCGCCTATGTCTAGAAAGATCTTTTGTCGAACTCAGATGTGATATAACAAAAGACACGGTATAGAAACTACGAGTAACATGCTACTTACGCATCACTAGCTCCTAATAGAAACCTCTTCTCTAAAGCGAGTGCCTCACTGACGGCTCGCCTGAGGTCACTGGGCACGGCCGGCACGCTGCCGTCGTCTGGCTTGCTTTTCTGTGCGCTCGTATGAACCGCTAACACAGCCGCTAAAAGCAGCAGACTTCGTCGTAATCTGAAACAAAGACAAGGTATGATTAGTAAAAGAGTATTCAGATTGATGATGAGGCTTTCAGTTTTGCATTAAGTTTGTCTGTCTATGTTTCCTAATAGTTACTATCTGGGGGTCTTTAAGTAAAGAGTGTATAAGTTATTTCTAGGAATTATCTAGAAATAACGTAGGTATACACTCTTGACTTATCTAACGTATGTATCTATGTCTATACGCGCTCTATCGTCGACGATACCGTCGCTTTCCATCAGGTGAGATGCTGTTCAAGCGCTAGACTACCAATAATAATGATAAAAAAATTGTTAGAATGAAATGCTATTTTAAGATCAAAGAAAAAATTCGTAACCCAAGCAATTATAAATCAATTTAAATGTTACTTTACTACATGCATTGCAATTGAGCAAGTCAACTAACATAAATCGAAAACGGTGCACCGGTGCACAGTTATAAATCCATCTATTTTGGCTATAAATACTTTGAATGTTGGCCTATCAATAAAACTTTAAACTCCACATAAATAACAATAAAACCGTCACCATGAAAATAACTTAAAGTTACGTCTGCCACCGTCAATCGTCACGTTCTGATGAACGCTTTTAGTACGAAACTTGTAATATTAATATGTCGTTAACCTACATTTAAACTCAACGTTATGTCCGAGTTCAAGGTATTTTGAACTTAGTTTATGACAACTAAATAATACGTTAGTTAGGTACTCAAGTTATTCAAGTACCCATCATTCTGTGTTGTGATTCGTTTGGACATTATGACCATTCGGAACGTCAACATTTAGCATAGTATAATCTGTTTTCTAATCTTCCCACTACGGGAACTTTGGCCGGCTCTTAAGGACAGCAAATGGGCCGTAATCCACCGTGCGGGCCCAGTGCTGGTCGGTTTATGCCACATGTCTTCGAATTTTTGGTTCTAGGACATGCTGGTTTCCTTACGATGTTTTCCTTCACCGTTTTGAGAGCAGCGTCAACATTTGAGATGCACTAACTTGCAATCAGAGAAGGAAATGAATGGGCATGTGCCGTTATCTATCATTTCTATCAAACATAATTTATTCAAAGATGTAAGTATGATAAACTGTGCCATAAAGATGATTGGCTTTAACTACTATCTGCTTCCAGATTAATTTCCTTTATATCTCTACCTCACTTCACACTTTGCTAACGCTGCTGTCTTGATTCATAGAGGAAGTATAATAATGTACTTCCATATGACCGCAGGGTAACCAACGACCACAAGAATGCTTTCATTTTTATCTATGATCTCTTATGACATCTTACCGGTTGAACCATAGATCTTACTTTCTATTCACATAGGGTTCAGTGGTCCGAAACCAATTAATCAACATTCCATGTCGTTAAAGGTTACAATGACAAGCTTGAAATTGTGAGTAATTGATCAAAACTCGATGTAAAAAGATTTAGACGATCGAGTTTTAGTTTCTTAACCAGTACAGTGATTTTATTTTCTTGAAAAGACACAATACATAGTTTTTATTCTAGTTTTCATAATGATTTGAAGAATACGTTTTCGACAGCCCTACTCCCGATGCCATTGACATTACAAAAAGCTTCATCAAAATAAATTTATCTGAGGTATCTCCGATTGCTCTCACGGACTGAATTGCTTCTGACAGTTAAGTTTAACGTGATGCTGTAATGCTTACATTTTAAATGGAGAGTCAGTGTGATATTTTCTGTTAGGATTTCAAGATGGAGTATTAGGTAGTGAAACTTTTTATATGACTTTGTTTTTATCAAAAGTCAGGTATAGTTAATTAATTAGATATAATTAAAGTATCAATGACATTGTAAAGTGAAGGGCCATTGACATTGTTATTAAAATATGAGTTCGAGCTTATAAACTGAACCGCACGTGAAGTCTATCATAGTACGGCACGAATGGTTTATTATCTAATTACGAGTATCATGCACTGCTAGATACTATCTAATGACTTAATCTCATCAAAAATACTAGTTTAAAATATCATTAAGGTGTCGCCGAAATCTAACATTCGATCCACGATGGCGATGTGCTGCCATTTCATAAATTTTTAAATACTTGGGAGGAGATAGGTATTAAAAAACGAGTAGGGGTTTACTAAAACATTTTTTTGATAATATCAATAATTTCGGAAATAATCGCTGCAAAAGTAAAAAACAATGTGTATGTCCCCTCTAACTTTTCAACCATAAGTTTAGAAAATATGAAAAAAAACTGGAAAGTAGAGCTTTATAAAGACATTCTAGGAAAATTATTTTGAACTTGATGGGACGAATAGTTTTTGAAAAATCACTTATTGGGGACACTTACTGTGACGGACGGGAAACTACGGAACCCTACACTGAGCGCAGCAGGTATTGGCTATGGTATGAAGTAAACATTTTAAATATTTTTGTTTTTCTAAACAAAAAAAATAATTATTATCAATATTAAGATATTCACGAACTTTCGCAAAATGTTGTCTCTGAGTAAGCTGAATTATGGTCATCTCGATAAAGAAGATGTTCTCCGTACGAGATGATTAGACGGGAAAGAAAGTAAAACAATTACACGTGAGAAACTATCTAATTTGCACAACAATTCTTTACGTGTTTAACAAATGGTTTCGCCATTCTCTTGGGCTTTTTGGCTGTAAGAAACGTTTTATGAACGCTTACACTTTGTCTTTCAAAGACTTTGTTACTCTTTCAGCACAAATGGGAATACAAGTCTTTGGTCTTAGATATCTGTTTGTTACCTCATCAGCCAGTGTATTGTATCTTCACAACAGATACCATACTCACGTAAGTAGGATCTTCGTGAGACACGATTTAAGTACTAAGCAATTACAATAGTAACAAAGTTTTAGCTCATTAATGCTCATGTTCGTCTTGAGGTCAATTCAGCCAATTTATCATTAACGATACACGTTTTAAGATTAAGATGGCATTTTTAGGTGATTGTAAACTGGTTGCCGAAATGTAGAGCTTAAGCTCCAGTAACCTAGTGTAGTTTTTTTCAGTCAATCTTTTATTTTTGACTACTAAACGTAACACGTAATTTATGTAACACTTGGCATGTGGTACAGCCAGTATTTTTTTGTTTCTCTCGCCTTGAAAGGAGCAGCAACCGGTCGCAGTCAGCTGGCAACGTGCACGATATGACTAAATGTCAACTTGCTACTTTCACAGTCCCGGATTTCGAGTACACCATTACATAAGTAACGACAAAGTGGCTCATCAGTCATTCGTATTTTTAAATTGTAGGCCATTGATAGTTGTCTTACATAAAATACATCATTAATGTATTTGCATTGTGTTTAGTGCTTAGGTACCTTTCAAACCCTCGCATCATCAGATAATGACGTGTGAAATCTATATTTACGTAACAAGATGAATTAATGCATCAAAGATATAGGTAATCATTTTCGCAGACAGTTATCGGAAAACTGTCCTACAATGTTTAATTGTACCTATTGAAACATGTTTCATTGACGTTGTCGACATGTTACACAACAGTTTCATGTCTATACCGATACAATTGCTATAAAACTATTAATTAAATAGATAAGTAGGTTAATAAGTGTTTAGTTTATATTATCACATATAGGTACGAAGCGTGAGTCGATTAAAAACTAAAATCAATTGTGTACCTATAAACAATAATAATATGGCAGAATAATCTTTATAGTTTCGTAAACTTATTATTACTATCATTACAGAGCCGAAAGTAATCGTCATGAATTAAAGTGCCATTATCCTCTAAAGTAATTGCTTCCGATATTCCACATATGTTCTGAAAATTTGAGTGAACATGAAGAGCTTTTGTGAAGGTTATCCAAGTAGCTAATTATACCCAGACGAATTCAATGTCAAAAAGACAATAAGAAATCGTGCACCGCACTTGTGTATCTATTATTCTTATCAATTGGGCATTACGCACCCAAGCGAAAGTGTGGTCGCCGGGTGTTACGTGACTAAAAAGTTTGAATTCCTAAAATGGATATCGCTACTGAGTATGTTGGACAAGGTCAAATGTGGCGAAACTTAAACGAAAATAGCTGCACTGGATGCGACTAGAGGACAAAGAATGTCGGTTCAATTTATGCATTCTGTGTTGGTCCTATTACACGGAATTTAACTTAATTCACGTAGCACGCTTGTGTAATTTGGAAAATTGTGTACAAGTTTAGTCGAAACTCAAAGCAATGTTTTGAAAAGTGGCCGGAATTGATTACCTTAATACCAGACACTAATTTTCATATTATCAGAAAGTTTCCAGTTAGTAAGCGTAAATTGGCTTATCTAGATAATTTATCTCAACGTAAGTGGTCTAGGATACTGGAGATTTATTCCAACACCCATTGTTCGTTTGAGAAGGTTGCATAAATAGTGAAGTGATTTGCACAGAATGGGACAACACGCATGAGGTGTTCGACTAAGTTTGACTCATTTTTGGCAAACGGATAAGCTACATGTGACTAAAGGTCAGGCGAACGAACTAGGTACCTAGTGTATAAGTGGACTGAAAGGCTTAGATTAAAATTGAAAGTGGTTCCGTTTAGTTTATATTGACCTATTTGTCCGACTAGTGGTAGCCGGTTGGTACTGGTACAAGGTGTATGTGAAAGCTAAGAATTGTTTAACAATTATTTTTCTATCATTTACTAATGTGTAATAATAGTAGGTTTTAGTTATAGGACATGCCTCATCATGAAGAAATTAGAAGATATGTGACATCCATCATTTTGCACTGTTCCCACGTGGGGAATTATGGCCCCTCTCCTAGAGTGGCTTGCATGTGATATTGTTTGTGGATATGAAGTGGATAAGGCTGATTATGCCATACATGCTTGTAGTAGGTTATATAAAGAGGGGTTATTTACAGAAACTGTAGGCAATCGGCGGTATGCTTTAAAGATTTTTATTTATAGAATCCATTAATAAGTTTACGTAAGTTCAAAGTTTTCGCCGCCACTACCATAACGTCATTACAGATAATGTAGATGATAATGCTTGTGAATTTCAGCATTAAGTTTTAATTAACTTTGACTGGTTCTTATTTCCTGTATATTTTCTTCTTTTTTTTTGTTTATACATAATAATAAGTGCCTTGGTAAATAGGAAGGTAAGTTTAAAATAGGTATGAATTTTACTTCACAAGATCTTGAAATGAATAAGATCCCACACAATACATGCACAGTGCACACACAGCACAGGGGCAACTATGAGTTTCAGGGGTAGTTTAATTATTTCCTAGCCCTGAGAGGATTTATTTGAAATAATATTACCCTTATGTAGTTTATTTTTGGTACTAACAATAGTTTTTAAATTTTATCTAACAACTGGACAGCAAAAAAAAAAAAAGAATTGTATTTGAAATCTAATGATTCATTCACCGCAAAATAAGTGTTTGTTAGCCATATCATATGTCGTATATATGCGTTGAAGACGCAGCATTGGAAGGCTCCCCACATGGTGGACCGATGACCTGGTGAGGGTCGCAAGAATCCGATGGATGCGAGACGCACAGGACTGGCCGTGTTGGCGTCGGTTGGCAGGCCTATGTCCAGCTATGGACGTCCTTCGGCGAAAATGATATATGCGTTTTTATAAAAATATAATGATAAAAATAAAGATAATGGAACCCTTAAAAATTTAAATGATTGAAGCTGCATGACTGTAAGTCATTAAGTGTTTTAAAATTAAATTCAAATTATGATGCATAACCCATAAGGATAAGGTTACAGAGGTTATTTTAATGGTAAAGCTATTAGATGACTCGGTTCTTATACCATCACGACTAACCCTACTGGTCTATCACGTAGTTACATAACTAGGTAGGTAGTACTGGTAGTTCTGATATGACATATGTCACGGCTTAGTCGAGATTATCTGACACTAAGGCTTACTGTCCACGGACGCGTAGCTTCGTGCCTGTGAATGTGTGACCATTTTGACATATCGGAATTTTTCAATGCCTCAGAAAGCAAGTTAATCCGTTGGTCTTGGCTAGGCGGCTGTTGGTCCTGTCTGGGTGCCATGTCTAGGTCTTTGACAGTAGTTAAGGATAGTCTGAAGCCAAGAAATATGATAACAGTCTTGCCAAGGGTTATCGTGTTATTTAATATTGAGTTGTGGAGGTCAGATAGGCAGAAGCTCCATGTAAAATCCCATCAGTTTTGGCGAAACGATGGTATGACTGTAAAATATATAAATGTATATACATAACGTTAATATTATTAACATTTTATGTATCTTTATTTAATTTAAATATCCTATGTTTTTTCAATAATAATGTGTCGTTTTTTATGACAGGTGCATAAGTAATTAATTCTCTCTGATAATGTCACTATCACCCTAGGTAATGCGTAAGGCATTAAGTCCGCTTCTGTACCTTTAGTTGCATGAAGAATAAATAATTAAATAAATAATTTTATTTTATATTAAAAGCGTGACTCCATAAAAACAGCCCATTAAGTATTAAAAAAGAAGAATATCTAAGCAGTAAATTATACCCATCTCAATTGGCAAAAGGACATAAAACTTCAATGATCTTACAAGATTTTTGTACTCGATTGCATGATGTTTGTTCCAAATTTTTTTCACTATAATTATTATTAGATTAACAATAGGTGGTTAACGATACCTTCATCAAATTTTTGCTCACATTTTACTTATTAATACAAAAAAGGGTTAGGTACCATCCTCGGGTCATTGAACATTTAATATCGTTAAACCAACACGTCATTTTACTACATTTAATTTTAACATGGGTCGTGATTAAAGTGGAATTATGCAAAATTAAGTAGCGGGTAATTATAAAATATTTTAATATGATTATCATAACTCGTTTTTATCAAATATAATTAAATTTTAGAATTCTTCGTTTTACCTTTAATATCGTAGTCTTGCCGAATTATTATTATACTTACCTTTTTTTTAAGTGCAAAATCATCAAATAATTGCTACCGCTCTGGATGGAACGAGAGGAAGTGACTGACTGACTGACAGAAGTTTTTTGCGTATCAGGGCAACGGTAACTCTAACAAAATAATAATCCCGCAACTCTATATAACTACTTACCCTACGAATAATTTCTAAAACACATATCTATATATATAAAAATGAAACCCGTTTTCCGTTGTCACGACATACCATGAAAACGGCTTGACCGATTTGGCTGATTTTTTTTTTAAATGTTCCTTGAAGTTCAATGATGGTTCTTACGGAGAGAAAATTTAAAAAAAAAAGTTAGTTAAAGTAGGGTGTAGGGTAGTGTAGGGTAGAGTAGGGTAGTGTAGGGTAGTGTAGGGTAGTGTAGGGTAGTGTAGGGTAGTGTAGGGAAGTGTAGGGTAGTGTAGGGCAGTGTAGGGTAGTGTAGGGTAGTGTAGGGTAGTTTAGGGTAGTGTAGGGTAGTGTAGTGTAGGGTAGTGTAGTGTAGGGTAGTGTAGTGTAGGGTAGTGTAGTGTAGGGTAGGTAGGGTAGGTAGGGAAGGTAGGGTAGGGTAGCGTAGGATATGTAGGGTAGTCATTTGACGGGAGCGAAGCCGCGGGTAAAAGCTAGTTTTATATAAATATTTTGCACACACACAGGAAACCTTTTATTATAGCTGTAATTGAACGTTAAACTTTTTTGTTGTTTTTTTTTTATTAAGTACTTATTTGCATTACACTTATTTGAATTTAGAAGCAGTTTTTAAGCCGGCCAATATTGTTTGTGGCCATTTAAAAAAGAAAGCAACCTCTTTGTAAGACTTTCTTTATAAAATTTAAATACTTTTTTGAATAAAAAAATGTAATGCATTTTTTAATTAAAATTTAGCAGGCCTAGCATACAGTAGCAACGGTATTTATGTTTATTTTGAGTCAATTTTTCGTTTATGATGGCAAATTTCTGATCTGATTTACGGGTACCATAATTGAATATATCGGGTATCAACAAAAAACGGAGCACGTGATTGGAACGCACGTAGATGACCTCACAAGCCGGACACCTGTCGACCTTTACATCTAGACAGACTACATCCTGCATGCTTCTTCAATACTACGATACACATGTGAACCATACGTGTGTAGTTATCGTAATTATAATGTCAGGAAACAACTGTGGAGTGCGCGAATGCTCTTTCATATGCCCGATATGGGCTAGTTGAACTCAACTGCCGGCTTTATATGAGATATTAATTAATTGTCGACATTTCTGCATGGAAGTGTAGGTTACATTATTTATTTAACGGGTTTTCTTATTTGATAGTATGCTTTAGCGTTTTCGGTACGTAATAGACGTCCCGTTTATTTCCGATTATAAGGGAAGTAAGCATATATAAGCTTATGGAAGAGTTAAATATTTGTTTAAGAAAAATAAAGTAATAAAACTAGAAAAATAAAAACACTTAACTAATAAGAAATGCACTAAAGACTCCTAGGTCAAATATGGTGTCATAAAACTCTTACGCATAGGCTAAACCTTTGGTTTTCGTCACTGTACATAGTGTACATTCTATAGAAATTAACACATAAGTAAACAAAAAAAAAAAAAAATCAAAGACAAATGGAGAGGTCGAAAGAAGTTGTTTCTGCTGTAAGTGCTTTGTTTTAAACCTATTCAAAAGATAGGTAATTACATAGTAGATCACAATAAATCTCTTAATTTCAACTTCTAAGAGTAATTATTTCACACACTATAATAGAAAAGACTCGAGATGGAGTTCTTGTGTTTCGATCGTGGCTATCGTAGTCTACATAACAAATATTATTGGCCTTATGGACGCAAGCGCGTCTGTGAAAACTAGGTGCTGGGGGTGGATTAAAAGTATCTATTATTGAGTTTTCTATTACTTCTAAACTCCGGGTAGCTAGAGGCCTGTAGTAATTCTATTCTAAGAAGAAGCTGGTGGTGTGGCATCCCCATGCCTCGGAAAGCATGTAAAGTCGTTAGACCTGCGTCTGATCTCTCTTCAGTTGTGTCGGATTACCGTCCGTATGAGAGTAGTGGATCATAGAGAGCATCACACTTGTCCATTATACCAAATACCTCTTGCGTACTTTTTTTTTTCTGGTAGGGGAATCATCAGAATGACTTCTCCCGCTCTTGGGCGGAGCGGGAGGGCGTGTCAGACTCTTACTGACTAAACCCCTACCCCGTTCCTTCGTTGCCTTCGTTCTGGGGGGGACTCGGTGTCAACCTTTAGGAATACCACGTGTTGGCCATCGTTAGTAAATATCGGTCGGGAAAATTATTATTCCAGTCCTATCGCTTCTTCCATTCCAAACATTTTCCAACTAAAACGAATTATTTATAACCGGCATACTCAATTACAAATTACTTTTTCACAGACACAACAAATGTTTGACAAAATATTTATGGCTTATCGTTTAGTACTTTTTACAATGTACAAAAAGGCTGATTCGCACGTTAATGTTTCCGCATTATGCGTATGTTTCGGTGACGTAAGTTAATGTGTTTACGTGCATGCGGGTCTTGGGCAACCACTATCGGATCAGGTAAGTCGGTGTGTCCCCACCCTAGTCATGTTTATTTAACTGCAAAATATTTAAATGAAATGCACCTACGTACGTCCTATTGGCTACGTAGAACATAAGTAACACGTTTTGTAAAAAGTCCAAACATGTTTTTGATTAAATACTCTTTTGTTTTTTTCTGTTCGCGTACTGGCCACCATTTTCGCTCATATACATTTTATGAATAAAAACACTCGACTAACAGTTGGTGTTTAATCATTTTTCAGTTTTGCTCTTATTATCTTTACTTGCTGTTGTCCATTGTTTCATTATTATTTTTATTGCAATTATTCGTGCATAAGGTGTGCTTCAAGATTTATCTGCAAAAAAATGTCCTGTTTTGTCAAAGTGCTTTTGCAAGTCAATATAGGGGAGAGGTGGCATGAAAGGGACACGTATTGAAAGGGACAAATCGAATTACTCGTAAAATACGAAACGTCTCGCAACGAGAATATTTCTGTTCTGTGGCAATCCCGAAGCCCAACCATTCGTACCTAATGTCCCACTCCTATCATTTCAAACATGGTGATGGCGAGCAAGTGTTCGTAATCGTACACAAAAGTAAATTTTCGTTATTCTTTAGAAATGCTTTGCAGAATACTGTAAATGAATAAACATTGTTTTACCAGTGTTTTCGATCGACTTAGTTATCGAGAGATACGAGGATAAACGGTCAGTAAACTTGTGTTCATTGGTAAGGTTTTAAGGGTATTTTTATTATTTTTGTGTCATATTTATGAAAGGGACACGAAAAATGGTTATGAATGGGACGTCCCTTTCATAACTGTCCCTTTCATAAATAGTACATTAATTAGCTAATTTCTACACAATCTCTGTAACACCTAGAATCTGGCTAACGAATGACCAGTTTTAAGCTTTGCTTATTATCATGTTGTGCAATAAAAAGTATTCTATCTATTTGTCTATCTTTTTTGTTGATTATATAGTAATATTTTTGTTATTATTATTTTTGCAGTTTAAATTTACCAAGAACACTTGTAGAACCACACAAAATGGAAAAAAACTGTGAATGGAACTGTATATGTGCATTATAATTGTCTTAGACTCTCTTATATATCTTAGTTGATGATTAAATATAACCAAGAAACCAAATAAGTAATAACAATTGAGCAAAACTCATATAAAAAGATATAAACACCTTTTTTGCTTAAAAAAACCAATTAAAAAACGGTTCATTACTGTTTTATTTCAGTTTCAGTTTTTTCTCTAAATAATTGATTAAAAATTATTGTGTATTTTATTTTTTTGCCAGATGTATTACTTGTCAAAATTTTACGATTAGTACCTAAGTCGATTTATGTTAGGATAGCCAGATAACCAAATTTTAAGATTGTTGATTGTTTGTTACTTAAAAAATTAGATTTTTATTCATTATTAAACTAGTATTAATGTATTTTAAAGTAATTTTACATGGATAGTATGTACTGTCCCTTTCATAAATGAATCCGTCCCTTTCAATACAGCAAATTTATGAAAGGGACAAAATCTACATTTTTTTTAATCGTTAAAATGAGTACCTAAGAATAAAGATATGCCCATTATTTACTTTCATTTCATTAGAAGATGAATGTAGGTTTCTCATTCAGGTTCAACCTATTTAAAATATTATATAGAGCATTCACTAGAGCCTCTAGAACAAAAATGTCCCTTTCATGCCACCTCTCCCCTACCTATTTTTTACGCTGTATTTACCGACAATAATTGAAAATTAAAGAATAGGAACGTGTTATCTTACACAATACATGAACAAATAAAAACCGAAAGCAAACATTTACCTAATTGTTAAGCGGAAATCTACGACAATCATCGATCTGCACGCTTGATCGACTCGGTGACCAAGTTACCGCTAAAACTTCGACCATCACGTGACGGTTACCCTACCAAATTAAATTTAACAGTGCCAGTACGGTGTGGTTATCGGATAAATGTGCTATAGGCCACGCCAATTAACGTAGACTCTGTGGCAACGCGCTTGCGAAAACCCTGCCGAGCTAGAAGAAAAACGGTTACCTAATCTCCCACAATGTGATGCTAGTTGGCTGGCTCGAACGTGTGAGACACACAAAAGTGAAAATCAGTATTGAAAATTATGTATGTATGTATCACACGCTTTTGTCCAGCGACGCGTAGTGCCACAAACGACGTATTATAAGTTCCACTTCTCTTGCCAGTTACTATTAGCGAGATTCTTCGCTCTGTACTTACTTCAATGGTAAAATTTTCATTGCAACCATCAGCTAGTTAGGATAGGACTCCATTCCAAATGAATTGATAGTCTACTAATTTTTAGTTACTTCTCCCGTCTTTCACTCTGGGATGGTGCGGGAGGACGTGTCAGATTTTTGCGGACTAAAACCACACCGGTGTCCCTCGGTTACCCTTTATGTTCTAGTGCCACGGTCTCTCATTCAAATGTTCCTGTTGCCCTAGAAGCCAGCCGCTGAGCTGTCATCTACTTGAGCCACGCGTGGAATACTTTGCGCCATCGACTCGGGCCTACGAGCTACGAGCTACCCATTGCTCGCCGTCCGTAACCAATTAACAGATAACTGGCAACAATAATTAAGTCGTTGAAACTGTCGTAAATTCGGAAAAAAACATTTCAATTTATATGTATTCGACACTAGGAAAATTGAAAAATTAGGCCATTAAAAGGGCCTCGACATCATTAACACGTCTAGCTCATAAAGAACTAGTGATGTAACATATGTTTGTTTATTAATACAAATTAATAGTCATTAATATTCTAAAACAAATACTCAAGAACTCGTAAAGCAAATACAAAGACGTGTTTTGTATCTGACGAAGCTTTTCCTCTATATGTTAGATAATACAACGACATGGCGGTGACTACAGTGCCTACATGTCATTCCTCAGAAATAGCTTCATGGTGACTATAACTTTAGGTAGAGCCAGAGGGAGTGTCAGAATTGAAAACTGATTGAAAACCCATCTATGTGGCCTTTGCGTTATTGGAGGGCCACGGTAACTCTAAGGGCCTGTTTCACCACCTATGATTAAGTTTCTGATATCTAACTTGGCAGATAATTCATAGAAATTCTGTTCCATTTTTGAATTTATTCAAAAAGTAGTGGCTACTCGGACATTGTGAAACAGGCCCTTACTCTGTACTTTATCTTACGACTATTTTTACGAATATTTACAATAGGCGTACAATTTTACTCGACAATCAAAAGATGAGCTCAAATGAATGGTCAGAGTAGAGGGACAAATAATGTCGTTTTGATCATATCTGGCATCAATGTAGACATTTTTATAAAAACTAGTTTCTCATTCAGGTAAATATCAGTTCTTATCTTAATTACAAATCAAAAACAGAATACTATGTATCAAAAATCAAAACCTACAAGTGTTTATCGTGTTAATCTTTGCCACATAGCAACAAAGGCATATTTATAACAAGTTAAATTCCACAAATTGCGTTTCAACTATTGACAATTAAAAACTCTTGAGTACAAGGTTTTTAACCTTGACAACGAGAGGTGCTCGATTTTAGACAGCCGATGTTTCAACTGGTGAAATACTTGATTGATCTACAAAAAGTCTTCAAAGTTAGTTTGTTTTACGAGTTTATAGCTATAAAGTCTACAATCATATATTTTTAGTTTAAATATACTGACATTTTGATGAAATGTAGTTTTGATCTTAAAATGTATGATATTATTAATCACAACACTTCGTAGTTAAATCATTATCAAAACGCACATAGAGTGGAACAGAATCAAAAATTTTAACAGACTGCGCATCCAAGTAAGCCGTTGCAAACACATCCTGGCAATATGGTGGATTATAGACCCCTTCGACATTCAGTGCGAGTGCAGGGCTCCTGACCAGGTAATAGCCCACTAATTACAGTTTACAAAGTGTCTCTACAATCTAAATTTGCACTTTGTAAGACCTAAAATATGCCACTAATGCCGCTGTAAACGTGGCAACCTACTAACTTTGGTACCTAAAAGCATTGAGGTAAACCATCGACTCGTGAAGAAGAAGAAAGTTCTTAACTATACTCATACTTGGAAATGCACCGGGACAATGGTAAACATAACTGAACAAACTAAAATTGCATTTACCATTTCTAATAACGTCTAGCTAAAATACTGACTACAATAGCCCTGGTTGACAACACATAGTCTTGGCTTAAAAGGTTTCGAAATCAATCCTTGAAATAGTTTTTCAACTGACACCTATTTCTAAGATCGCCAGTCAAAGTCGGGGATGTCAAATACCAACATTACCTAAGCAACTTGTTTCTCAGAAGCTAGACGATGCGCCTTACGCAACACAATTTAACAACAATCGTTAATAAGTGGTTTCTTAACGTTAATTTTCTGCCTGATAATCCGCTTCTAACGTTATTAATAGGCTTAATAAACATACTTTCTCACGCGTACAATTATTTTGAAGTTGGAACTCGTAAATATCTTTAGCTTACGTTTGGGAATAACCAGCCAACATGTGACGATATCATTATGCTCAGATTGTAGCCTATAAAAAAATCTGGTGTTCTTTTTTTAAATTAACAATATGCCAGCTGATTTACAAGTAATATGTTGCTGTTGAATAATTTATTTTTAAAGACCTGCCCTACCCAAATATGCATGTTATGTGATGATAAAACACCCACCTGTAGTAGGAAATATCAATGTTTTTTTTTATTTTTTTTTGGCGTGTAGTCGTTAAGCTAAAACATCGTGTATACTAAATATATTATCGCTGTTAATATAATAGTAGTAGACACAACACTTAGCAACGTTCCACTGGCCACGGACATGTATTTAATCGAAGTGTCAATAACAATTATTGGTGATGAGCGCACAATGTACCCAGTTTTTAGTTTTTACGTACAAATCGTTTACAGCTTCATCACGCACTGGAGATACAAGATAACAAATCAATTACAAAACATTATGGTACCTGATTGGTAAAAAAGGTAATGAGCAATTAGCGATATTATTATCGGGTTTATTTGAATTCTCGACATCAATACTGTTATCATTATGATCATCATTATCTTGTTTCCAATTTAAATGTCTCCTCCCATTTGTATATCCTTTTCTATTAATTTATACTAATAATGTTAGAAGGAACGTAAATATAAAATGTATATACGAGTATATTAACAACGATATTTTTGGAACTTAAAACCGAATGAACTCCCTCGCAGTGTTTGGGAGTTAATTATATAAATCCCTTAGTGGCGTTCGGTATTAAACTTAAGAACCGTTTCGTTCGGAATTCTACATGCCGCCTACGACTTAAAGACACTGCTTTATCTCCTAGTTCATTAATGACTACACAAAACTTCAATCTTCACCTACAAGATGAAAAGTATCTTAGTGATTGGACATCTCTATCCAACTAGACAAATTGAAACAACGGGAAACGTAAGCGTAGTTCCTTTGTCTGACGTTTTTATTAGTCGTCTTATTACTGCGGCGCGATTGTAATTATTGTCGATAATAGTTTAAAGAGAGGTTGATTGGCCTTTGATTGCTTCCTAACGTGTATCGTAGTCGTGACCTCTGGCAAGACTTGATCAATTCTCTTGTATAGTGTTAATATGATACCATAATGGTAGAAAAGTTATAAGTTTATCACCTCTTTATTACATAGTTTAAAATTAACGTTTCTTTCCGTGTCTGTCTGTTTATCTGCTAGATATTCCTAAACTATGACGCTGATATTGATGCTGTTTTCACGTGTCCAAAGAGGTGAGGTTTCTGTGTCTAATTTGCAATCGTGCAAAACCGGGCGAATTACTAGTGAGATATAAAACGAAACAGAAACAGGTTTTTAACAATACAATAAGCACTAAAAATGCTACAAATCTAACCACATTGTTCGACTTCTAATTTCGTTATTATGTAGGCATTTAAGCTAAATGTCAGTAGAGCACTATTACAGCGGATACAGTCCGAGTTAAATGGTTGTTAATATCCGGAGGGCTAAAAGGCATTAAACGAATCTAGACCGGTTAGATTGGAATACCCTAGCACAGTTTCGAAAAGCTTTAAATCCAAATAGATAAATAAGTTAAATCGCATACAAAAGCCGTTACAAAGGACCTTGATCAGTGTCTACTAACAGAATACCAAACGTAATGTACCACTAACACTGACAAGTGATGTCCCGATATTCAAATAATGATTTAATAAAAAACCCAATAAAAAATATTTTAAAACCCATCACTGTTCCGCTTTGTATAAGCTCACAAAAGAACTAAAACCATTGCCATATCACACGTCATAAGAATAAAAAAGTAGGATCCTTACTTCTGGTGACGTCATAAACTGATAAACACGACGAAGTGGGAAACCGCATGCTCAGATTGAAGAATGGACTATAACATGACGTCATTCACGATTGATGAATAACGCAAGTTGGTGGGCCAAACGACCAGCCCCCGCGATACGAGCGTTTCATTCGTCGGATCACTCCTTAACTGTGCCAGTGTGATTGGCCAAGTCGGTGTGTGAATGTTTCTCTTGCGAAATTTTCTTCTGCGGGTCAAAGTTCGCAACTATAACTTGACTTGTACCATGGGGATTGGTTGCCTTTAAATAGAGAGTTAGCTTTTCTGATGTAAATCTAACTCACCAAATTTTGCTAGTGTGGTGTAGCCGAATATGCTCGACCTAGGTCAAGAGGGACAACTTAATGCACAAATAGGTACGAGATCTGCGACAAATGGGCATATGTATTTTGTCCTGTGTCGGATAATGCATAAATACATGCCTTTTTCCGTAGAAGTTGGTAAAAATTACGGAATAGAACTATAGCATTATTTTTATGAACAATCCACGAGCGAAGACTTGCTTTTTTTCGGGCGAGCAATTATCAAATAACTACTGCCGTTCTGTTTGGAGCGAGAGTCAGAGCGAGAGTCAAACCCACCTGTGTTCCTTTGTAGGGGCCCGGCAGGGCCGAAGCCTCTGGGGGGAACACGTGGTATTCCTAAAGGTTGACACCGAGTCCCCCCCAGAACGAAGGCAACGAAGGAACGGGGTAGGGGTTTAGTCAGTAAGAGTCTGACACGCCCTCCCGCTCCGCCCAAGCGCGGGGGAAGTCATTCTGATGATTCCCCTACCAGAAAAAAAAACCTGTGTTCCTTAGCGATTCAAGGCCACGGTAACTTTTTCGAACAATCCTGCGGCCCACGGCCTTTCATGTGCATGTAGTAGGAGTCAACCATGTTTGATTCCAGAGAAAGCAAAGCTTATTTAGTTCTTAGTATCATACGCAACTGATACTACACAAAACGCCTATCAGTTTTTTGCTAATTGCCAAGTCAACCTTCAATGAAGTCGCTTCATAAAATCTGCATAGCAAAAAATTATACGGAACAATGTATCTGTCAAAATAATCACCTGCTGATATGAATTACTTATGAATTTTATGCCTATAAATAGCTATTGGCAGTTAATCAATTCATCGAATTAAGTAAGTTTTTATGAGAAACGGGAAATATGCATGTCTTATTGCGCTATAGATCATTTGTAAGAAAAAAAAGTGTTAACATAATAACCAGGTAGATTTTGATAGATATTCTGTAATTACTGTTCTTGAAATTCGTCGGTAGTAACTTTGAAAACGTGTTGTATATGAGGAACTTCATAATTATTATCATTGAACCTTTATTCACTTTAGTTCACAGCTTACGGCATTATAATAAATAAATAAAAAACTGCGTTTCATTGTGGGGCGTTGCATCTCAGCGTAAATCAAAGTTACAAAATACGTTTTCTCACTAACGGCGCATTAGAAAGCTTATAGTTCTGTTAATTTACAGTTTCGTAATCAAGACAAATTAACCAGGCGATTTCAAGGGGCAAGTTCATGCTTCGAATTTCTCATAGCCTTGATATCTAGAATTCGGCTCTACGCCTGGGTTTAGTCAATTACTAGATTAGGAAAATATTTTTTTTTTCGCGCGCGCGTTTGGCCACTATCTCATCTGATGGTAAACGATGATGTGGCCGAGTATGGAGCACACTTGCTTAGAAGCAACCTACTCACTTCCTTGACGTAAAGACCCTTAGGTTATAGCAAATTTCTTGCAACCTTTCCCGCTGGAGACGTTCTGGACTTCAGGAGGCTTGCAGGGCACCCAGAGAGGGAGACGGGTTATTTGATGATTTCAAATAAATAAACTGTTAAAAATTGAGAAATCTTGAATATTGTTTTTAACCTTGATAACAAACTCTATTTTAAACAGCCGATATTGCAACTGGTGAAACAATTGATTTATCAACAAAAAGTATTAAAAATTCGGTAAACTGAATTTGAAGACTTTTTCTTCATGTTTTGATCTATTCTGGCATTGTTTTTTCGAGACTTTATTTAGAAATTTATTAGTAGAACTACGGCTTTCTAGGTCTGCCCAGCTACAAGGCAAACGCAGTTAATACCGGATTCTAAATTAATTAGCTGGCATCAGCATTAAAAGATGAACCGGATGAGCAATAATAAAGAATCATTAGATTAGGTCGTTTGCAATACTGTTTTATAGCCTAAGTAATAACTTTTCGAGATTGAACCGGAAGCAACAGACCTTGTGTTGGTTCCGTGTAGTCTTGAAACACGTGTACAAAAAACTTGACAGATAATAGGACTTATCTTCATTTAATTATGGTTAAATTCAATGCTCGCACGCAAGATTCACGTAGGTAGACACCGTTATGTCAGTGGCATGCAGTAATATTGTGCAATATGTAAGGAAGGAAGAAAATTCATTATTACTCTGTTGTTATGCCGTAATGATGAGCACGCGTTGTTATCTAACCGGCCGCCGGCAAAGCGACCGTAACACTTTTGCAGTCGGTCGTTCGGCCTTCGTCGTCACACATCGGGTTTATGACTGAACTGCTGTATGTATACGTATTTGTTGGTACTGTTAACAATCAAAGAGAAAGGACAATGTCAAATTAATAATTGATTTTTTTGGCGAACGTAATCTGGTTATTTTGGTTCGGAAAATCCGAGTTCATTTATAAACTCGCTTTGGGCACATGCAGTTTAGGAAGCTTACCGTTTGGACTTGATCAAAACAAAACAATTTTTATTTCGCTAATTTAAGTCATCCCGCTATGGGTAGAGTGATATGGTGACTAAAATCCAGCCTTTTTCCATCCAAATCATGTTTGTGATTCCTTCGTGATTCTTTCGAACAATTAATTCCACAGCCCTGGCATAGAGAAAAACTTGTGTGGCAGATTAAAATGAGCAAAACAAGTAGCACTCACTCGGAAAGTTACAAAGAATAGCTATGTATGTAGCTATGTGTAAGGTAATCAAAATAAAAATAAAATTCAATTGTGTAATATTCAGGGGGCGCGGCCGCTGATTAAACGACGAATGCTAAACAACAAGTTGAGAGAAAGCTTTAAGCTCTTCACAACTTTAATCAAGTTAAACATAAAAGACGACAGATTATTGCCAAGTTATGTACAATGCTCATATAAATAACCCTTCGAATTAATTAGTTGTAATTTACCTCGGCACGAGTTATGCACGCAGAGGATTTACGATAGGCGTCACACGATAATTTATTCTCCTACACATCTTCCAATGATTCAATGTAAAAACCTATATAAACAATACGACATAATAAGAATTACATTCTGGAAATTCTTTTTTAAATAGCGCTTCTTCACACGGATCTAGCAGTGAACGTAAAAGGTAACGCATCATCATTTAAAATCACATTTTACTAGGAATCCTATCTGAGTTCCGGCTGTATGTACATACATGTTCTTCCGTGAACTCTGTACATGAAGTTATTTAATGTTTTTATTGATATAATGAACTCGGGTGATTGACAGCTCCTATGCTAATGCGGGGTTACGTAACCAGCGGCTTGTGAATGGGCTGTGATTCGTACACAGATTAACCACACACATACATATAATAATACTTATAATCTTCGCTTATAATGGTTAATTGTATACAGCGGTTATTCCTACCTATTAA
Source organism: Mythimna separata (assembly GCA_030763345.1). NCBI lineage: Eukaryota > Metazoa > Arthropoda > Insecta > Lepidoptera > Noctuidae > Mythimna > Mythimna separata. Next base: position 9,920,227 of record CM061172.1, on the reverse strand, counting down.
TTTTTATTTACAACATAAGGGTCAGGAGCCTACTGCACTTAGTAGAGATGAAGCGTGACCCCATATTATGTGTTTAAATTTAAATACAAGGTGTAGTAAACACAGCTGTTTTTAAATGACTAAAGATTCATAAGCAAGGTTTTATCTTAAAGAAAAACCAAGAAGAATTAAGATTTTAATTGCAAAATTTCGAATTGACGCCGACAGACTACCAACAGAAGCTAAAAGTAGCGTAACGCAATAAATTAAACTGCAATGACCGTTAAACAAAATTTTAGAACAAAAATATTCAAAATTCGAACTAGCACCGCACATTACCACTGGCCATTATTATAAAGGCGTTGAACGAAAGCGAATGCGCCCCGAGCTGGAAGAAATCGAAAACTCGTTGCGTAAGCGCAACTCGAAGGCTGAGGTCCCATAGAGTTGCGTAAAGTTACGAGGTTCGAGGTACGAGTGTGCGACGCATGCTCGGGACAGTTCGTGTCGTGTGCTGACCTCTGCTTTTGGATAAACAATGGGTCGTTTGTTTCTAAACAATTTTAATCGGTGTCATTTTTTAGGATTATTTAGAAATAGAAGCATTGCGTGATTTTGTCAAAGCTTTGAGGTTGTGGGTACGTTAAGGTTTTCGATGGAAAAGATAAATTAGATGGAAGAATTTTGCATATAACTTCTCTGAATCCTTAAAGACCAGGGGTTCAAAAACGGAAAAAGTTTATTGAGACGCATTTTTCCATATTTCTTCAAAATATACTAACGCTAAAAAATCTTAGATCCTCCATGTGGGCGGTTTTGAAGCTTGGGATTTAATGAAAAGTGTACAACGTGCTATGCTTTAGCGCTATTTGGATAGGTTAGGACGAGATATTTAAAAGGCTTGCAAATTAGGCACGCTGACTACCTATACCGCATGCAAGGTACCACAAAAAGTACGACGGCACACTTTCCGATGACCCAGATCACATTCCGCCAAACAAATTAGTCGCAAAACCTTTACCATTACCTCCAGATCGCCGGCATAGCTTTCAGCTAGCCAGAAATCATTCGTCTTAATATGTCGCTTAGATTGAAGTCACGCATGTGCGTAATCCGGTGGTAGGAGTTACGCAATAATGGCCTAGTGACGAGTTCGATGCGCGTGAGCCATGTTTCAATTGCGACCTGCATTTCTGCCTGTGTCACGGCAACATTGCGTCAACTTTTGGCTTATCAATCGCTTGGGCGACATGTTTGGGAGCTGTTAATGATGTCAGGTATTTTGATTTTACGATGGGTTCAGGTGCTGTAATGTTCGCATGCTTGGTGCTATGCTTAGCCTATGCTCGGAATTTCCTTGCGGGTTGGCATCAAGTATCAGGGAGGCCACATTGCTCGCAGAACATATGGTTGATAGAGCCGAAAAATTCTGGAGTGGCATTGGAAGGCCTTCCACAAGGTGGACTGTTAGCCTGGAGAGTGTAGCGAAAATCCGATGGATGCTAGATGCACAGGACCGTTCGTTATGACGAGACTTGGGGGAGAACTAAATACAACAGTGGACTTCTATCGACTGTAATAATGATGATGATGATATTTTTCGCATCCATTACAAAACCATGCAAGTGGTAGCCGTGGTAGAGGTATTCTGCGTGCCTTATTTGCTAACATCTCAAATTTATCAGCTCAATTTGTCCAAATAACGGTCAAGATACACAAATCATGCATTTTTCATGAAATTCCAAGCTTTGAAATAGCCCACTTAGTAAACCTAGAATTTTTGAACTGGAAAATTCGTCTCATAAAAAGTTTAAAAGTTTATAAGGAAAATTCTTGTAAAACGTTCTAGCAGTGTGGTTGTAGAAACTAAATATGAAGAAGAACAATATTTGCGTTTTCGTAAAATTGTTGGTTTGTGGTATACCTACCTATGCATAAACTTTAAATTGTTCATTATTAGAAGGGTATTGTGGTATCTATCTACATAATACAAACGCAATTTTGTCATATTATTTAAGCTTCTGCGATTTATTTAGAAGATAAGGTTTAAAAAAAAATTACAAAAATGTGAAACTTGAATATGTACTAAAATGTGAGTTTTGAGTTCACTAAATATTTATAATATAATATGATACAGACTTAATTAGTTCATGGCTCAATCAATAGATATTTCGACATAGTTTTGCGTTATCAGGAAAACAAGTTTTATAAATTTTCCTCAAGACGCTTATGATATTATTGAGAAAATATGTGTTTGTATCAATGATGAGTTCATCTTCCTCGGAAAGATTAATTTATGTTGAAATACTCTGTTATTAAGTATTATCCTCTCGATTATTATCAATGTATAGGATCATTTACATATCCTGTAATACTAGGAGGAAACACTGCTTCTCTTGGTTCTAAATTATATTGATCAGTTAAAAGATCTTAAAGGAAAATCTACACTATTATCCCCTGTAGTGTTTTAACAAAGATACAATATTGGCTTCGAATATTGAATTGATATAAGATTCGAAACGAATGTTCACAAGTGTTTCCGTGGCCTTGGTACGCAAAGGGGTACTGAAGGAACTCAGGTGGTTTGTAGCCAGCAAATGTCTGACACTTCTTCTTACTCTACGGAAGTTATTTAATGATTTCGAACCAAAATCATTAAAGAACCAAAATATATGTATATGTTGACAAAGTTATCGGGCGTTGGGCCCGTAAAACAAAAAATGGGTGCTTGACACGTTGTCCCGGTAGACCACGAAGGAGATAGCGGGACGACTTATATGTCTTCTCAAGAATCAAGAAGGCTCAGAAAACGTGACCCAGAATCGGAAATAATAAAAATTACAATAAAAATATGGTAGGACACCTTTGCCCAGCAGTGAAACAGTACAGGCTAGATATAAGACAATAATATCTTTTTTCAAACAAACTTTAATTTGTAACTTTACCACAATAGTATTATACACACACGCAGACAATTTGTCTCCAAAGGTTTTATAGTTAATTCATGTGTATTATGCAACGAGCAGCAATGAGGAAGACAGGTCATCCAGGCATCTACATTTAATTATCCTACATCGAGTGCTTACATAACGTGCATTATTCAAATATGTTGCTAACAAGTAACACTCGGTGCTTGCGACTTCTGTGAGAAATAACATGGATGCCTAGGTAGCTAGGTACTTAGGCTGGTCACGTGGATTGTGATGCGTGGTTTATTATATATTAGTATTCATTAATTTTAACTTTAATTTTTTATTTTTAGGTGAGCAATCTTAACTTGGTATTACTATACTCGTATTTCTTTAAAATTGCTTTTAAGTATGTTCTATTATTGTATCAAGTTATCGACAAAACTAAAAGCGTAGGTTTCACGGCATGGGCTGTAGGTTTATTAATAGAGTTGCCGTGCTACTGGAACACTAACGGCGACTTAGGAAACAAGCGAGTTTTAGTTACTAAAAGTCTGATAAGAGGGAGTATCGATTCACCCAAAGCGGAAGAAGTAATTTGATTATTTCTCAGCAACAACAAAAGGCTGTATGATACAGCTTTCTTAGCGAGTGTTGAGACCATTCTTTACAAGAAATTGTGGTCGAAAGATGAAATAGACAGTGTCTTCCTTAGATACATATAGATAGAGATTATCCCTATGAATATTGAGAGTTAGATTTGGGAAAAATAATAACATTTTTATTTGTATTTGCCATCGGAATGCAATCTCTCACACATCTAGATCAGAATGTGTGTAATTTGTCGCTTTATATGACTAGCACAGCTATTAATCACGTTTGAATTCACATTACACCTGTGGTTCACCGCAACTCAATCATTGCAGTTATTTCAGGCTCACATTCCATCTACAATCCTTAGGATAATTTTATAACTTAATATAGTTTATATCGCAGCTATTATTGGTTGATAGTGACGTTAATTGCAGTAATAGAGCTAGTTTGGTCTGACTGACTGCCACGTCTATTCAAGTAGAAACCATTCCAGTTTTGTGTATGTCAATATCGATCAATTTATTAATGAATAGTTAGTGCAAACAAATTATACTTCTAGTATATTATATTTATAAATATAAAAGTACAAATGCTTTGTCAAAAGTATCTAATAATCAAAACATATCTAATGTACCCTTGACATAAATACCTACAAAAGATGTTTAAACCTATTTTTGTTTATTAGCACCTTCGTGTATTGGAGGTGACAATAAGTTAAATAGAGTCAATAACAGCACCATTCTATAAAGTTTGACTGTCATAATAACACACAGTCAAAATTACTGGGACTATGAGCATGAAATTTTGAATAAGATTTCCTTTTTTCAACGTAGGCGTACTAAGACAGGATTTTCCAAAATTCACCCCCTAATAGGATGAAATGGGAATTCAAAGTTTGCATAGAGAAACTTATACCAGCGAAACTGCTGGCTGAAGTTAGTTTGATTTTAAAGTATATTGCTAACTTAGTGGCACCGTGTGATATCTTCATAGAACACACGAAAAGCCTGACATGTCCAATCATGACAAGAAGCCAGAAAATAAACATAAAGCTATCAATCCATCATGTTAACCTTTTCATCAAAAACGTCAAAGTGACCTTGTTAGGGCGTTTACCTGCCACCGTGAGCAGCGATTCATTTATTTTAATTGTATAAAATAAAATATCAACTTCACATCCTTATTCCATATGAGGCTTTATTTGTTTTGTAACGCGCATTCCTATAAGGCTTTAGCCGACGATCGCGGATGTTCATCTACGGTCTACGTCAAAAAACAACATTCCATCTTCAATACGCATGTGAAATGGAAAATGGCAGAAACAGTAAAAATATAGGAAATTACTTGCAAAGAAAAAATTGAGATGATCGTTCATGTGTTGTTTAAGAAAACCGTTAGCAAGACGATGACATAAACTGTCATTATACAATAATAATTTTAACTAGTTACTAAACGAAAAGAGGTTGTCTGCACGATTGTAATCACAATTTATTGACCGCGATTTGGACCTGTAATTGTTTATGCAAGAAGCATGGGTCAAATTGAGGAACATAGATAATAGCAGATTTTTTTCACATCGCGCTACATTAATATGAAAGACACGTAGGAAAATGTCCTTCTGTGATTTTATCTTATTTATTTTTAGACACTTCAACACAGTCTATAGCTAAAATACTTGTTCACAAACACACACTGGTTATTTTTCAAGTATTTACGTACATTTCTTAAGTCAATTATTACGTACTCTTACATAAATATTACTTAAATGTTTACAGTACCACACACACGTAACTTCAAATATTGCTTTTGTTACACGCCACTTTCCATGTTCGAGAAACATTAAATGGCTATAGATATCTTTATTTAAATAGTAAGCCTCGAGTCATATCTTCTGTTAAATAACTTATGTATCAGGAAATAAAGTTATGTAATTCATAAGTGGAAGCAACTGTAATAAGCCATCCACTTTAAAGTTCACAAGCAGGAAATGGCTTTTAAACAAGTAGGACACATCCTTTAATCATGTCTCTAGCACATACTGACTAGGCTGTTGAAGAGACCTCGTTTCCCAGGTCATAGGTCACCTGAACTCAAAGTTCAACAGTTACTTTGCCTAAAATAAAGTGATTTTAACTGGCAAGGTTACAACAATAAGGTCGATTGCAGTTAAACAACTGTTACTATTTGTCGTCTTTAAAAAGGCAATAATGAATTTGGAAACAAAACTTGGCATTTAGTTTTAGAAAAACCAGTTTCTAGACATTGCACGTTGTTGCCAAGTTCTTTACATTTAATTGTATGTCTGTCTATTTTTGTTAAGTACAGATTGTGATGTATATAATTAAAATAAATAGCACACGACCTTGCCAAATAGGTCACCATTATTTGAATATAAACACCAGTTATTATTTGTCTTACGAAAATATTCTTAGTACATGAGGTTATAACTTAACATTTGAATATTGTAGCGAGTTGAACTTGCAGCCTCGATTGGCATTGTCCTACATTCGATAAAGGAGCGGAATTTAGCAGTTGATTTGACACTCCGTGGTTACTTTAGTTTGCGAAACTTAAGTAGAGATTGAATGATAGCCCGATAGCACGTTTGAAGATGATCTTTAGAGATTGGTACGTGACATATGACCCTATGTGATCCTTCCTATTTTTGGTTCACACAAAATAATCAAGCCATTTATATATTTGCAATTCGCGAATGTTTAGAGCTAATCTGCAAAAGCAGTCTGTTGTTAATTAAAACTCCGTAGAAATCACTTGTAAAAAATAACCAACTTACTTTTTAATAGTTCCCATGCTGCTGACAATAGACACCTTAATAAAATTTATTCAAAAAACATTAATTCGAACAAAACAAAGGAACACGACTAGTTTGAACGAAATCACTTTTTGTTTTTATTAATCGAACGGTCGAATGTCAGTGTTGATTTAAATTTTATCGCGTTTTTCGCGGGAGCGGTTGGCGAGCGCGCTCCGTTCGCCGCGAACGTGCTGGCTCGACGGTAGTGACGGAATGAGGCTGCGGCCTGGAGGCTCCCTCAGCTGTACAGCAGCCGGCAGCGCCCAGAGAGAAAGTTAAGTTATCAAACTCCGCGGTTACGTTCGGCGATGACGCTATCTTCCCAGGCGGTTGCGTATTCGGTGACAAAATTAAATTTTCGCGTACCCGCGACAATTTATGCGCTACTGACACGGTGAACGTCCATCGTTTATGGTGTCCCACTTTTTGCGGTGCAATTTGTTTATTTACATTTCGCCTTTAGCGATATCATAATAACTGTTGTAAATAGTTGGTGCACTTGTCAATCTGCTAATGTCAATACACTCTGTGGACATGCATAAATTAAACAGCCATTTAATATATGGCCTGGCTAATATATGTATGAGTTCAAAATATTATCAAAACCAAACATGACCTCATTATAATTTTATGAACAAGTGGATTCATATATTTACTTGTATTTGTAAAGCAGCCACAAACAAGTAACTAAGGACTATTTGACTCTACAATTGATGTTTCTCTCATAGACTTCATAAAGAAGAACTACTTGACGGGTGTATACTTTGACTCATAATTGTTTTTACAATACCATAATGTCACCCATAAACATCGATGTTCGGCATAAAACTGGGTAATATAATATTTATAGTTATTATGTAATGCATGGGTTAATATTTATTCGATTGTAACTGGTGACCGCACAACTTTCACTTTCGCGAATGTGGGTAGGTTGTTAAGAAAAGTCATATGATAAACGTAAGTAGGTACACATACTGGCATCATGCATGCATTCGAGATTATGAGGCTGTGGGAATATTCTTGCAATTGGGTCGATTACAAAATAATATTGTACGAGGTGGCTAGTCGAGAGCTAGGAATGTATAAATAGTTCATTGTGAACAAAGGTCAAGGCTTCAGATTAAGACGTTACAAAATTTTCCGACCATAACTTCTCACTCCATTGACACTTGAAATAATTCAATTTTCCCGGATTCGTTACGTCTATATGTATTTGTTTGATTTAATTTGTATAAATTATTAAAACTGGTGACCCGCCCTAGTTTCGTATGGATGTTACAAATATTTGAAGTTCTCGGTTTTTCTTTAGTATAATATTCATTTATTATACATTTAAATCTTCCTCATTAATTACTTTGTCTATTGATGAAAAATTAGATGAAAATCCATTTTGTAGTTTTCGACAAGCAGACAGGACGACCCGGTGTAAGTATGATTTTATAATAGGTAAGGATTTACATGGAATATACTTGGTTGTGGCCTGTGGGTAACTATCTATTGTATTTTTGAATCGAATTTATTTGATCAATCTGAAAATGATCACCAAACTAATGAGGATTTCCAAAATGCATACAATTTTCCGCGTTTGAACATAACTGCATTGAGCAAGTAACCTCACCATGGAGCAGTTTATGTAAATATCTGCACTATTGCAATGTTTAAACATGGCACGTGATTATAAGGCCCGTACTCCACTAGCAAGCGAGGTATAATAATAGCTATTTAGACCCACATGAATATAGGTGTCAGTTACAAGCATAAAACAGTTTTCTGCTAGCAAATATAGCTTAGCGTGTGGAGGCCGTCAGACTTAAGATTGGGTTCGAGCGGTGCGGGTGCGTACAGCGTAGCTAATGTTCAAACTATTGTGGGACGTACGAAATAACGTATCAAATTCTGTTCAAGGATTTAAGCAATAATTTAATTAATAAATATCGCAACCTCACAGCTTAGGTAAACAACCTTAGAACAAATGTTTCTAGGAAGCTTAAAATGTGCTTTCACAATGACTTGACCACAATGGAAAAGTTCCTTAAACTACTGAAAAACTTTTTCTGTTTAAATGATCTAATACAATGTTATTTGCCTGGGTTTCTGCTAAATAAATATATTTTCCCTTCTTACTCAAAGCTTAGGCTTAACATTGACTGACACCTAGGATAAGAGGAGAGACTTGAGCCCTAAATACGCGTGCGACAACTCCAAGCCAGGTTCAGTATGCATATTTCTCCCTTGTCCTTACGATTACATGATTTTAAACCCATGTGTAACCTTCTTATCTGTTTGTCAAGCTTTTATTAGTCATGCTTCAGGTACAGTCCAAAAATAACAGTACTTACGTAGCTCCGAAGATAATAATTATTTAGGTAATCTAAGAATTCTCTAAACCGTCATAACACTACGAATATCTAAAAATACACACAAAAGAAGATGCTGCCATTCCAAAACAATAGCAACAATACCTATAAAACTACACACAATAGGTTCAAAAGCTCATCTATTCGTTGAAAGCTCCCTCCTGCAAAGGCCTGACATAAGCATGGGGCTTGTTACACAATTGTCAAGTGTCCACTCCATGTGACCATTGAGTGAAAGTGCCTGGAGCTTCCAAACCTGTCCGGTGATGTCACGAGGTAATCCGAGCACAGACAATGCAAACAATCGAATTTGTCTAACGCCTACGCACTTAATTTGAGTGTCATCTGTGATAGTATTCATTTTTTTCTATTGTTGTGATGAAGGAAGGACTAAGTCGCAAGGCTGTTAGTAACTTGTTGTGGATATCTGTTAAAATGTGAATATATCCCATAGGGACATCAGTAATTATTTATGTAGCCTATTTTTTTTAGAACCAAAAACTAACTGATCTTAGTTGTCTTTGACATATACTAATAAAGGCCTTTTATTCAGTGGGAAGTCAAAATAGTCATTCTGCTCTTGGTGGTGCGAGAAGGGGTACCAGACTTTATTGACTAAAACCTTTCCATTCCAGGGTTACGGTAACTCTTTCGAACAATCCTGCAACTACTGAAGGCACACATGGAGACGGACCAATGTAAAGCAGTAGGTTCCATCGGAAACTAAACATTGTTCTTCGAAATAAAGCGTCCATATGAGTTTGCATTATTTTTAGGTATTCCTCAGAAGTGAGTCTATGTCTAAGATTTCTCGTTTCCGAAATATCGAGATGATGTTAAATGGTGAGTAATCGAGATTTCCAATTTTGAAATAAACATTCGTATTAACAAAAAGATAAGTATGGACATTTATGTTTTGAAGTATGGATACGTACCTATTTATGTCTTGTCTACCTTTTCAAAATGCATAATTTTATGAAATATGCGGTAGGTAGGTGTGTCATTGTGTATCTATAGGTTAGCAGGTTGTCAAATTTTTTGCTTTTGATCATAAATAATATCTATAAATCAAATGTAAAAGACCCTTCAGAATAAAGCATATTTTAACATAATTCTAATCAATAATTAAAAAGTAATATTTTGCATGAAATTTTGTGTTATGCGCAAAAATATTCCATTATAAAATCGTGAAGTTTTTATAAACAATAAAAAACTTTATACAGAACTGCATTCTTTTTCTACTTTCAGACACGCAGAAAATATTGGTATTTCACGTAAAATGGCTATTCAAAATAACAGAGTCACCGCGCCGTAAACAATGTACGCGTAATACCGCATTATGTATTTGGTTTAAGACAATATTGACCGAAAATTTCACTTTCGTACCACGTGGGGTGACGTACAGACCGTCTACTATAATATATGTATGTGTAGATGTGTATGGACGGGCTCGCGTTTGTTTGGGCAAACTGGTACGATTCGACAAGCTTTCGTGTCCGTTTGCTAGACAAAAACGCCAAACTTTCAGCTGTGTTTTTCTCAACAAAGTACCTGCATCATCTTTGTTTGAGACTGGGTATTGAGATTGTGTAATAGTGCGTTTCTATTTTAATAGACTAACTTGTTTTAAAAAAATTAAGATTAGTTTTCTTAAGCCGGGGAGTCTGTGTTTCCTGATAGCAAAAACCTAGGGGTCGTAAAGATCCCTAGCTCAAGAGTGAATATAGTTTTTCTAGGCAATCGTGCTTCATCGTCGACCACATCATTGGCATCAGTAGACATAATGGTCAAATACAAGCTTGTGAACAAAAAAAAAATCGTAATTTCAATCGCAAAAAAGTGCACTTCCGGGCATAGGTAAATAAGGCATAAGGTAAATGTTGAGACTATTAATGACGACTTCTCCCACTCTAGGGTTGGGCGGGAGGGTGTGTCAAACTTTTACTGACTAAAACTTATTCCTATTTTCCATCTTTGCCTTGTGTTCCAGGTTCCCGGGTTTTCCTAACAAAAGCGAATCCATGGTCTCAGTAGGCTTCGCTCCTGCTGGGCCCCTACGATTTTGCTGACATTTCTGAGGTACGCGTGCATACACTACACACAATACTACGCATCGAAGACTCGAGCTCGGTCCGGTCAACTTGACGGCGAGCTAGACTACCAATGATAGGTATATTCTTAATTCTCAACAAAACCAAACGGCTCATATTTCCTGCAACAATGTGAGTAATTAATAAGCATTAAGGTATCTCACTAGACTATACGAATTAATATTCTGATGATTTTTAAATCTTTTTATAATCATTTATATGACTTAGCTCAATGTGAAGAGGTCATTTGTGTGGACACAGTTGGCAAGGACGAGGGTTTGTTGAGAAATATAAATCCATTGTTTATTTTTATCGTTCTCACGTGATGGTGGAGGCGACGAACAGATATGTGTGTTTTTCTAATTAGCCACGTTAAAACGAACCGAGATGAAACGAAATTTAAATTGCATTTTTATTAGGTTCTTCCTTTTTTTATTAATAGTTTTATTGTAGGCGTGTTTTTTTATATTATAAACTAGGGCTGCCCAGCTTAAGTGGGACTGAGACGCATGCTGATCGAGCGGCCAGTAAAACAAAAAGTTGATGCCTGAAATCGCACGACGGGGTCGCGGCAGACCAAGAAGAAGATGGTGAGACGACTTGGATGTCATACCTTAAGTCAGAATTAAGTAAGAATTGGTAAGAAGTGGCTCAAACCCGGCATCGATGGAAGGAATGGAGGGAGGCCTTTGCCTAATAATATAAACTATATAGTCCTGGACTGCGATCCCACCTGATGGTAAGCAGTGATGCAATCGTTGATGGTGAAGAGCACTAGTTTATTAGGGTTCCGTAGCCAAATTGCAAAAAACGGAACCCTTATAGATTCGTCATGTCTGTCTGTCTGTTCGTCAGTGTGTCACAGCCACTTTTTTCCGAAACTATAAGAGCTATACTGTTGAAACTTCGTCAGATGTATTCTGTGAACCGCATTAAGATTTTCACACAAAAATATAAAAAAAAACAATAAATTTTAGGGTTCCCCATACTTAGAACTGAAATTAAAATATTTTTTTTCATCAGATCCATACGTGAGGGGTATCAGGATAGGTCTTCAAAAACGATATGGAGATATCTAATATATTTTTTTTCTAAACGGAATAGTTTTCGCGAGAGACACTTCCAAAGTGGTAAAAGATGTGTCTCCCCCCCTGTAATTTCTAAAATAGGAGAATGAAAAATGTAAAAAAATATGTGATGTACATTACTATGCAAGCTTCCACCGAAAATTGATGTGAACGAGATCTAGTAAGTAGTTTTTTTAATCCATCATAAATTGTAAACCGAGTGCGATTCGCTCTTGCCCGGTTTTTAAGTGCTTATTCGCTTTAACCTTGAAGGCACCTAAATGATAATCGGATGGGAAGACCGCGGCAGGCAAATTGTTCCAGTCCTTCGATGTACGCGATATAAACGACGAGGCGAAACATTTCGTCTGGATCGTAGAGGTGTTAACGATGTAAGACCGTTTTCACATTATCCGATCCGATATCGGTATCGGACGCCGATCCGATATCGGGGTAAGTAAAATGTATGAAATATGTACCTATTTTTCATATTGTCCGACCCGATATCGGATATCGGAGCACGGCATTTCATACATTTTACTTACCCCGATATCGTATCGGCGTCCGACACCGATATCGGATCGGATGATGTGAAAACGGTCTAAGGGTGGATACTCGCCATAATTCAGGTTGTCTGATGGTAGTTCGATGGTAGAAAGGTGATGGTGGAGTCAAGTCAAGCAATTCCCGCCCATACTCTCCAAAATATATCCTGTAAAATACAGAAAAGCTGGCTACCTTACGTTTGTGCTTCAGGCTTTGTTGTAGATTGGTCTTAACCGAATCTGGATCGCCAATTAACCTCATCACACACCTTTCCACTGAGTATTGTATTCTTATCACTACTAATGGTTTTATTTTACGATTCTATAGTAGTAGTTACGATTGTATGTAGGTATAGGCATTTTAACTCAAACTACTCGTGCTTCCATTTAAGACTACCTCATCAGCAATTAAACTATGAACATAATATAAATATATGACATAAAGTTATTATAGATAATAATCCAGCGTTTAGATCATTATAATAATAGTTGTTTAGACCAAAACTATTTCAAAATGGTTAATAGCTTGGAATAGCTGACGTAATTTATCGATGTACGATGTAAAATAATAAGGCGTGTTACACAAGAGTTCTTGGTAGGTATCTATTGATTGGGACCCTTAGACCCTGTAATATACTTCGTGTAAGTAACGGGGGCGTCGTGATCAGTGATTGGTGTCATTTTCGAACCAGGGATCGAAACGGACGATTGTATAGTGTTTCAATACTTGGTAGTTAGAGATGTTGAAACAACGGATTGTTTTGAAAGGGTTCAGCTAGACAGTCAGCAATTTACTGGGCATACTGGGCGAAGTATAGGTTAGAGAACCATTACAGGTTACCTATCTGAATTAACCGAGGTACCACATCCGAATAGAGGAAAGTTATGAAATACTCGTACCATTTTATTTTGTTGATTAATTAATAAAATAACTTAAAAATTGTATGGCCTACATTATATTTGCGCGTGATTTAAAAAGAGTCTTGTTGTATGAAAATAAAATTTAAAATATAAAACTTTCTCAAATTAAAATCAACTTAGAGAAAATTTTGGAATAGGTACCAAATATGTATAACTTTAAACTTTGTATTACAAGTTTTAGCCCAAAAAGGATTCTTAATTTACTGGAAATCCCAGATGCCGGTATCGAACTCTGTATCAGTGCAATCAATATGTGCTTAGAGCCCATATATCTATACTTAATATAATAAAGAGGTAAAGTTTGTTTTTTTGTTTGTATGGGATAATATATGAAGATCCAGGTTCGATTACATACATGTATATATTGATAGAAAGCTGCTTTCTTCCTGAGTGCTATAAGCTATATTTTATCTAAAAAAAATGTTTAAGTCATAAAATTACCATTTTGCGAAGCATTTGCAAAAGCTAGTAATACATAAGACTATTGCTCCAAGTTTCTCCTCGAGCATTTTAAAAATTTCCTCAATAACTATTCTTACTGTGAAAAAACTACCATTTCCCCCCACGTAGCGTTGCCAGGCGTCCAGATAAAGCCGGACACGGACAGGCTTTTTGGTAGTGTGTCCGGCCAAATTAGGCAAAGTACGGGCTGTCCGGCTTTGGTTAGGCTTTTTAAATTTGACATTTTTTATAGATTTGTGATGTGTTCTGGTAATTGCAAGCGTTTGTAGACCAACAATTACTGGTTATTTTATTAGAATGTAAAAAGTAAAAGTTCCGTGAACGACATAAAAAAAGTCGGCCTTTTTAATCAAATGTCGGGCTAAACTGTTTGGTTTGTCCGCCTTTTTGGTTTGAAGATCTGGCAACCCTACCCCCATGGATACACTACTCGCTTATTTGACGAGTTGAAACCTGTACACACGTTTTGTGCGATCATTTACGAGAAATGGCGGTATTTCACATTAGAAAACTATTCCATATTTGGTAACTTCTCTATGCATCACGCTAACATTTAATGTTACGCTAACACAACTAATAATGTATCTATAGTTTTTAGTTACAAATTGTATCCATCAAACGATACACGATACGTTAATAAAAGGATTTATATCAAGCAAAGCGTAATTTAACAAGGTATTTAAGTCTAATTAGAAGAAAATAAATCTAGCTACTGAGACTAACATTTGACTTGTAGTTTATGGCGTGTTTTTTGGGGTCATTGTACATTCGACACACATTCCATTCCCCATTGTTAAAAATATGTGTAAACTCGCCACAAATTATTTTTTTCTTAATAAAATATTTTAGAGTATTGTAAACTCGTCACACGTGTTTTCTACGTACGGACAGCAGAGAAATCAAACACAAGAATAAAAAATAATCATGTATTTTTGTTAATTATCGACAATCTTTATAAAATCACTATTATCACAGTTTTAATTGCAGTACCTAATTCCCAGCTAAGTATACATTACTACTTGCTGATTTACCGCTAAAATAGGTACTAATATTTCTCTTATGACTCTATCAAATCACAGAACTATTAATAATAAATCACCTTAAATCTAATTAAAAAAACAGGTTTAGGCTTTTCTTTTCAGCTGATAGGTTAGGTTTAAGGATTTTCTATTCAGCTGATTTACAAATTTTACTTCACAACGGTTATAGAAAAAAAATACATTTCATTTCTTTAAAGTTATTATATAAACGTCTGTTTTTTTTTGGTAGGGGAATCATCAGAATGACTTCTCCCGCTCTTGGGCGGAGCGGGAGGGCATATCAGACTCTTACTAACTAAACCTCTACCCCGTTCCTTCGTTGCCTTCGATTTTGGGGACACGGTGACAACCTTTCGGATTTTCCGTGTTCCTCAGAGGCTTCGGCCCTGCCGGGCCCGTACAGTTTGCTGACATCTCCTTGAGGCGCGCGTGGAACAGAACGCGCCGTTGACGAATGGGCTCGGTCCAGATTATTACCAGACTACTGGACGGCGTGCTACCCAGTGCTCACCGCCTGCGAGCCCGCGGCTACGGTGGTCGGAAATCCTTTTTCAAAGCACTCCTCAAAGAGGGGACTTACCGCCTCAATGACGGCGTGCCCAGAAACTTTTGATTTATTTCCTTATTTATTTTATTTAACTCATTTGGTTTTGAAGAGTTTGTTTCATATTAAAAATTATGTTAAAGCTAGAACTTTACTTGCTAACGCTACTTTCCTTAAAAATAGCATGAAATTAAAATGTGTGTCGAGTTTACAACAAGTTTTATTAATAAATAATATTTTTTTGTGGTTGTGACGAGTTAACAATGAATGTATGGAAATTTTCAAAAGTGTGGCGAGTCGACAATGTGACGAATGTACAATAACCCTTTTACAGACTTGTCTGGAAATGCCAACAGAGGCCGATAGCATTTAACCTATCAATACCCGCGAAACGAGACACAATAGTAAAACAATAACAGCGCGGTCCAATGAGACCGGTCGGGGATTCATGAATTAAGCCATTTAAAATAAATTATGCTTTATACTATAGATTCGTATATAACTGTGTCTCAGGTGTTTTGACTAATATGAAACCCCTTGTCAACTAACAAACAAATAGGAGGTTATTGACCGTATGCGTCTATTTGGTATAACGTTCTTTGACATTAAAAGGGGCATAGGTACCTACATAGTCCTTTCGAATAGCTATTGGAAACGATATAGAAGGTACTCGTAGGTTGAACACTGCTACTTAGTGATAGCGTGACGAGTGACAGGACAGAATGGAAGAAAAAAACGTGTTGCGCCGAACCCCAAAATAAAACGGGACAAGGGCAGGAAGATGGATGGTGGTTGAAAGCTGCTATTTGACTGATATCTATACAGCGCAGCGCCTGCTTCGGAGAAGAATAGGTTTCATTTATGATGGTGTGTTCAACAATCATACCAATTTTCAACTGGGTGCGAATTAAGTATTGTAATCTTGAATGTCTAAATAAACCGGACTATATCTTTGATTTTCTTTTCAATGATTATGCTCGTAAATATGGTAATAAAACCTTCTCAGCAACTGAAGGGACTAACTCCGGTGAGCAGAATTGTAATACGAGTATTGTGACATTTACTGAAACTACAAATACGATGATCCACATGGTATTGATAGTGTCAGCCCCGCTATCTTCAGAGCCCTGAAAACGTATCTACTGAAAATAATTTAAGTCTTTTATTTCTTTTTATTGTTGATAGGTGCGCTTGACCGCTAAGGAGCACGTGCCTAGATAATGACAGCCGCACGGGTCGATCTTCAAGGTTAAGCATCGCTTACCAAGGTTGGTCTGTGGATGGGTGACCATCTTAACTACCAAGTTTCCTTCGTGCCTCGGAAAGCAGTAGGTTTCGACTGTCATTTGTAGATCTTTGGCAGTCGTTACGGATAGTCAGAAGCCAGTAAGTCTGATTCCAGTCTTGCCCATAAAGTACCGTGTTACCCCAGTTGTGGAGGTCTGATAGGCGGCCGCTCCTTGTAAAATACTGGTATTCAGCTAAATCCGACTTGACTGGAAGCTGAACCCAATATAGTTGGGAAAAGTCTAGGTAGATAGATAGGTGCGTTTGACCGCTATTTCGCCTAATGGAAAGTAACGCAGCGGTCGATGAAGGAGCGCGCTTACCTAGAAGTAACTTATTTACACTTTACTTTTAAATCCCAGGTTGTAGCCATTGGGAAACACTACGATTTTACACCTTAGATTTCGGTTTCGGCACTAACTTAATTCAACTAAAATATATTGCAAAACAACATTGACCACTGCTTCATGCGTGAATCACCCAGTGAATGACTACGTGATGATGCTCACGCAGTATTCCACCTCAGTATTTCACAAACATCAGCTCTACGTAATATATTATTTAATTGCTACAATGCTGCTTGATGTTCAATTTAAGCTTTTTTTTGCGTGGGAACACATCTAATGACTTCTCCTGCATTTGAGTGGAGCAGGAGATGGGTGTTCAGGCTTTTACTGATTAAAACCACCTCCAATGTTTCCTCTTTGCCTTGCGTTCCAGGAAACCTATGGCTATGGTTTTTCCGAACATCTTGAGGTGCACGTATTGCTCAATATTTTAGTCAAAAAACCATCCAGAAGGCTGAGCACACAAGAGCTTCTATGTCAATCGTCTATCTACATAATTATTATTATGAGGAAAGTTCCCACACGTGATATTTTTAGGGAATCCCAAAATTAATCAGTTATAGGAAAAACCAAACACTCTTTCATCTATATCTATTTCGAAACCTTACACAACATAATACATAATCAGCTTCATAATGTTCCCACTGCTGGGACTTAAGCCTACACTCTAGGAAATAGCCATAATCCACAACACAGACCCGTTGCGGTTTGATGGATGTCACAATATCTTCGAAACCTTAATGAACTGAAATCTGATAAAAACAAACAACGCCCCCTCAAATCATTTAGGAGAAATTTTTAAATGACCACTCAAGATTAAAGATTTAGATTAGTATCAATTATTTGAGCAACTTTTGATTGTTGTGATGACCATACTTTCACTTCCAGGAAAAAAGATCACGATATTTGACAGATTGTCTTACGCACGCGTTTAGGGTTTCGTTTTCATTTTTTCTTAAGGAAGATGATCCAAAGCATTCATACAGCATGTAAAAAAAGTTGAAGCAATTGGTGTTTTCCTGTGAATTTTTATGGCATAGAACTCATCTATTTGAATTCTTTTTATCTACATTTAATTGTGGAAAAAAGTGGTGAAAATCGGATTGATTTTATTCGTTTTAGTGTGTAATACTTTGAAATTCCTCTTCTCGAGACTACCTTTATTTTTCATACCCTTCATGACTACATGACGAAAAAAATGGGCACCTGAAGGCACACAGGTGGGATTTAGTCAGTAGAACATTCCATGAACATTCCTTCTTACTCCACCTACAGCAAGAGGAGTCACCTTATTGTGAAACAAAAAGGATTTGGAAAGTCAACAAACTATGTTGTTGACTTTCCAAATCCTTAAAGATATACACTTGTCGTGTATATCTTTAATTAATAAGATCACAGATAACCTTTCAACTTTGCCTGGCTTTCCCGTAGGCTAACAAACTCCCATGAATCCCTGTTCCGTTTTATGTTACGGAGCTGTAATACATAAGTACAGTTTATTCTTGATAAAGAAATAACAAAAAGTAAATATAATTCTCCTTTTAGCGCAGTCAGGTAACCAGAGATATCATAGCGAAACAATCGTCACCGGGAAACTCTAATAGCTTTAACGTCTTGGGAATATCCAAGCCTTAACTACTTAATGCATCTCATTAAAAATAATATAAGTAAACATAGGTTATTGTCTAGTTAGCTGCAGTCAGGGTCAGTAACCTGCGCTGGAGAAGGGACAATCGTTAGATGCACCAAGGATGCGCGTGAGACACCGTCGTGCGGGCCAACCATCATTGTTGCCATACTGACTGCTCGTCTATAGCCCGATTCACGTATACAAAACCGTAACGATATTGTTGCGATTTAGTTGTTTAGACTAGGTATTACCGTATTCACATCCATCAATCGAGCTCGGAAGACCCCGATTTTAAAGTCGTTCGATTGTAGCGTCCTTAATGGCGCATTTTCACTGGTCGTTAACTCGTTCGGTATACCGCATGCGGGGAGTCCCCGCATGCGGGATAACAACCAATGAAAGTAACATGTTCGTTATACCGTGTGCGGTTCCTCGCATGCGGGCCCTATCGACTAATGAAAGCGGTTCCCCGAATGCGGGCCCTGTGGCATGCGTTCCAGAAATCTCTTGCACCCCGCATGTGGGCCCTATCGACTAATGAAATTGCGCCATAATGCATATGTCAATAATAGGGAAAATTTTTCTAAATTTCAGCTCTAGAAAATAAATATCTTTATCAAAAACGAAGCTTTAAAGCTACTACTAATAACAATGAGAAGTCCGAATGTAATATGACGTGTTATTTTACAATGCGCCTGTTTGGCTGCCACAGTAAATGGCATTTTGGCGAGAGGATTTGATGAGATTACTCATTTTGATTTTGTTTTCACAGTAAGTATTTTATTTTTGTATATTTATTGATAAAATGGTTAGATTACAAATATTTTTTTCATGCATAATCTCTATTATCCTAGTAGAATACATAATAATGTAACTGGTAATAAGCAGTAGATGGATCGTTTAGTTTCAAGCCAATTGTTGTTCTATCGAATCAAGTTTAAGGAACACGTGAATACCTATATTGGGTAGGACTTCGTTCGAACGACTATAAAACTTCAACGATAATTTGACATATTTGATTTTACGTGAATCAGGCTATAGATCGATGCACGAGTTACTGCACTAGCTATGGTTTACAACAATGTATTATTGTTTATTGGCTATTATTTCAATTGTAACTGTGAAGTTAAGTGATGTTAATGTCATTTAAAATCCTATTCGCTTTTTTCGTAACATGATTAATTTAATAGTGACAATCAAATAGATAGCCTTAAATTATTGTTAGTCGTTTCCGATACAATATGAAACAGAGATCAGAAATAAATCAAGTTGAATATAAAAGCATCAACAATGGGCCATTGAACTCTAGATCCCAATCAATGACCATTCAACGAAACTTTGAAACTCTTTTTGTTTTTTAAGGATAAACTATAGTTACTTCTCACGTCTCCGTAATATAAGATGTACCTGGAATTCATGGAAGTTTGTTAGCCTGCGGGAAAACCAAGCCACTTGAAAGGTTATCTGAGATCTTTTTCATTGAACACATACACGACAGGTTCAACTAAGTTTTTATGTTGTTGATTTTTATTTTATTTTATTTTATATACCATAAACTAGTGCTTGACTGCAATCCCACCTGAAGGTAAGCAGTGATGCAATCGTTGATGGCGAGGCGCACTAGTTTATTAAGAGCCTATTCACTCTATTTTTGAAGATACCCAAATTATCAAATTTAAGTACCACATTTTTATTTGTGTTACTTTTTGATAATTCTTCCCACTCTAGGTGGAGCTAGAGGGAGTGTCCAACTTGTTCTGGCTAAAACCCTCTATGTTCTTTCAGTTGCCTTTTACAGTTCAAGGACCGGGTCATTCTTTCAAACAATTCTGTAGCTCCTGAATAACCACATAGTACAGGCTGTAGACAGCATGTATGATTATTATAACGCTCACATATTAGCTTAATAAACTTGTAACTTTGTATTTACGTGACTAGATTTAATATTTGTAAATTATGACTAATATTTGGTTAAGCAACTTGGGTTAAAAGTCACGAAAATTTGCAAGATATACTCATACAAATCTGACATAAATGTAGCGATTTAAGTGTTAGACAAAACCATAGCTTTGTATTCATATGGAGATTAAAGCTTCAGATACATTGGGGGACCAAATGTCTCCTAACTTGATGCCCAAAGCTCAACTTATGTAAGTAACGTGAGACATGTTGTTGGACAATTTGACAGCGTTGTACGTCATATTGGGAGAAATCCTGTCCCCTTATATATCAATCGCTTAAAAGAACATCATCATCTTCCTGCCTTGGCTCCATATTACTTGGTCGGAGCAAAAAGTTTTCCTTCCATTCTGTCCAGTCCACTGTCACGCTATCACTCCTCACACAATCCATACATATATCTTTTCTCAGGCCTCCCTTTCCGTCTCCATTTATCCGAAATATAACTGTAAATATTCATTAGTATAGGTACTTATTATACTAATGAATATTTACAGTTACAAACACAGTTTAAGTATAACGATAAATTTAAAATAGATTATAGTTAGGTAAGTCTCTGCTAGGGAAATAATTAAAAAAAAAACTACAAAGCTTACCGTTTACATTAAACTAGTAAAGTAGGTATTTTATCTGGACAGGTATATTTGGTCACCAGTCGTATGAGGCCGTCGACATATATTTTTTCATCCTGTTTTTAGTTCATTGAACCGGATTCGTGTAGTCTCATATGGCACAGAGATTTTTTACTATTTTTCCTTCGATAACCACTTTGTTGAGACTACGACAAGATAGTAAAAAGAGATTTTTTTGCTGTTTCAATAATTAATAACAGATTAGTTAATGTATCTCTTTTCTCGAGTGGAAATCTTCGTAGATGTTACCTACTATACCACAGGGAAAGCAACAGCTAAACTAGCGCTTCCTGCGGCTTTGTTCTTGTAACCCACAGCGATCCTATTGTACATTTTCTGGGACATCAGTCAGTCTCCAACGAGTAAGTTCCAAAACACAAATCGCAGATGTAAGAAACTCAGCCGCCAAAATAAAGTGGACCTGGGCAGGCCACATCTGCCACTTATTGCAATGGAATTGAGCGAAGGCAACCACTGACTGGATCCCAAATAGCGGCAGTCCCAAAAGAATATGACATGACGAGTTGGATTCCTCGGCGACCTCTCGCGCCGGGCCCTGGTTCAGGCCATGGTCCGGAGCGAGGAGGGTTGGCATGCGGTCGCCTCCTTCTGCGAAGCAGTAATGCTCGTGAAGGAGGCTGCTGACCGCGAGCGCGTGAGGGAACGGTCCTCACGCCGCCGCCGCCGAGATCCCGATCCCGATTTCCGACCACCGTAGGCGCGGGTTCGCGGACGGCGAGCAATGGGTAGCTCGCTGTCCGGCAGTCTGGAAATAATCTGGACCGAGCCCAGTCGTCAACGGCGCGTTCTTTTCCACGCGCGCCTCAAGGAGATGTCAGCAAACTGTAGGGGCCCGGCAGGGCCGAAGCCTCTGGGGGGAACACGTGGTATTCCTAAAGGTTGACACCGAGTCCCCCCCAGAACGAAGGCAACGAAGGAACGGGGTAGGGGTTTAGTCAGTAAGAGTCTGGCACGCCCTCCCGCTCCGCCCAAGAGCGGGAGAAGTCATTCTGATGATTCCCCTACCAGAAAAAAAAACCTAAAGGATTGGCCAGAAGTAGCTAAAGACAGAGAAGAGTGGAAGAATGAAAGAGAGGCCTTGCCCTGCAGTTGGACACAACAGGCACCAAATATTAATAATGGATAAGTCTATGCCAATCACCGATATTGTAGATTTCTATCAATGATCAGATTTTCAAAAGGTTGTTTCATAAAAAGTTTTTTGTCCTTTTTGTGCGGTTTCATCCAAAGAGTTTTATTGTTCTTGGGTCGTATTGCAAATGTGTTGGTCTAGTTTCTTTATGGCTCTACCCAATCTGTGAACAACCGTTTTGTATTGTATATTAAAACCCGAGTTTTAACTATGTCTGTCAAGTATTTTTTGTTATTTATAAAGATCCTTAATTGGACCGTAAATATTTATTTTATGAATATGCTGACGTTTAAGAGCCAATTAATTTCAAAGAGGAATCGAGTTCTTAGGATTACGAGTAGCTAAATCTATATTATCTATTATGTCAATGAATATTTGCGAACGTGATAATTACCTAGGGTTGAAATGTGTTTTCAAATCTTTGACGATTCAACTATTAACTATCTGAAGATATCAAAGGAAATTACAGTTAATAAAATATCATTATCTACCTAACCTTTTCCCAACTATATTGAGGTCGGCTTCCAGTCAAGCCAGATTTAGCTGAATACCAGTATTTTACGAGGAGCGGCTGCCTACCAGACCTCCACAAACCATTAACTGGGGTAGTACGGTACTTCATGGCAAGACTGGAGTCAGATTTACTGGCTTCTGACTATCCGTAACGACTATCAAAGATCTACAAATGACAGCCGGGACCGGGACCTACAGGTAATAAAATATACTATATTTCCTTCCTAGAATAAAAATGTTTTAAATCAGTTGAGTTTTGTATACCAAACTAAGTAATGTTTTCCATCTTCCGTCCACACCGGAAAATATGGAAAGTTCTCGTCGATAATTAATTAACATACCTTTTATACATACATTTGCATTTACAAGCACATATTACGCATTTGCATGTTGACTTTACTTTGTAGAAGACTCCTTTCTAATAAAACATTACACGCTGGATATCGAATGGAATCTCTCGGTGATAGAATAGGCCACAAGTCAACGAGTAACTTACAAACACAGAGGAGTAGGAAATGGAGAGTTAAGGTGTTAAACTTTCACCACTAGGTACTTACTGGAAAATAATAGCTGGCACATAATAATAACATGTTTATTGCATAAACTGGCAATCGGTCATCATCATAAGCAAGTTGATTTCAGTGTCCAGTCTTATTTTTCAGTGAAATCGCAACATATGAAATGCCAGTGTTGACACAAAAGAAGGCTGGGGATTAGCCTAGTCTTTTGTATGAGCATTGGCTATAAAAGGAAAAATTGTTTTGTGAAAAATTTTTTATATCAATTATAAAATTTACAAATGGTGTTTTTTACTCCAGGTACGATGCATGATCCTAGATACATCATGAGCTCTTCTAATAGACCGTGTAATGGCACATAACATTTTTGTGCTGACTGAACTCATAATGCCGATCATCTGACTTCTTGTTTTTTATAAATCTGAATGCTCTTGACCCCTATCTAATCTGATGGCAAGTGATAATACCACATCATCATTATACGTTATCGACGATGGAGAATGCTTGCTTAGACGTAACGACTCTATCGAGAGCCACAAAACGTAGCACTCCATTCTCTCACTACTCTGTGCTTCCAAACCATGTGATTCGCATTATGACACCTCTAATTCACGAACCGGTTGCGGCCAGCAATAAACTGTCTTTAACTTATGTAACCGCGGCTGGGCCGGCACTGCAGTTGCCGTGTTTCTATGTAAATTGAATCTAGCGAAACTATGCTGCTGGAGAATTAACATTTAGTACAGTACATGTATCCTTTGTGAAGTAGAGCGAGTAATATGTGGATCCTGTTAATGAGGCTTTAAACGAAAAAAAAAATCCATTTGTAGTGGTTGTTAAGTAAAACTGAAGAGAGCTCTAATGTGATCTCAATGGTGACATATTAACCTATCAACACCCGCGAAACGAGACACAATAGTAAAACAATAACAGCGCGGTCTCATAGGACCGGTCGGGGATTCATGAATTAAGCTAAACTCCAACCTACATGCTGTTCACTCTATACCCTGAAGCATTGTAGTTACGAAATAGAGGCTTGCCATCCGATTGACGACTAAATCAATGGTTACCTAATTATTTTGTAAAAGCAGGAAGGTATTGACATCTTGTGCTCACTGGGACCACTCCTGGACCGCACCTGCTCCACGTAGTGACTCTATGTCCTAAGCTTACGAGAAAGTATGACTGAAAATATGCGTATAATTTACTACTATGACCCTTTTTTCAACCACCAGCTAATGCTTTTACTTTACAAACTCAGATTTATATTAGAGATTAACATTATTTATTATTATAGTATACTGGGACCAGAAATGTTTAGTGATGAAATGTCTTTAAACATGAAAGGCAAATTAAGGAAATTATAGACTGAATGTTAGGTAACACTTGGTAGCCTGCAGAATTGTGCCCCAGAAATGACTCGCCCACTACCGTGTGGGATAGATATTTACTAACTGACCTGGAATCAAATCTAAACTAAGTGTTCACTGAAAATGTTACTGTTAATATTTGCTGAGCAATGGAGAATCTGGATGATGTCCTGTTGCAGAGTAGTGGTGACTTAGTGGGTACGGCACTGACTTACGAGTGGTGGTAGGTCGTGAGTTCAAATTAAGCCAGGCACTAGTCCGCCTTTGTACAATGTTTTTGTGCATAAAGCTTTAATAAATAAATAAGTTTGTGTAATTTATTTCATCACCACTGCACTCAACACCTTTAATAAAACCTAAATAATAAGTGAGATTTAAATTGCTTATTAGTATTTTGTGCCCATTTACCCTCTTCTAGAGAGAAGGTCTGACTCCCTACGGTGGGAATATAATTATGCTTATTCTTATGCTACAGTAAACCCAAATAAGGTCAAGAGATCACCATTGGAAGTTCTCGAAACATCGACAAAATGGTTGGTACAAACTTACCACCTATTCTGTTCGATAGTTTTAGCTCTAAGGTTAAGGACAATATTATACTTTTGCATTAATATCCAGCAGCCGCGCAGCCACCAAACAACTCCATTCCGGCCGGCTTCACTTTCAAATTATGGCAAATAGTAGTATCTATTATTTTAAATTATCATTCAAATATCATTTAACTACATAATATTTGCATGTGAATACAAAAATCAACAATAAATAAACGCCTACAAGTTTTTTCGGGGCAATATCAACTCACGCAAAACATTTCGGTAACTCGGTAAGCCAAACCGGAATTTCATACATTTTAATTCATAGTTTCTAGCGACATCTAGCGGTGTTACGCAGGCGTTAAGCCAGTATAACACGGCTAAATATTAGTTCAAGGGAACCCGCTATTAATCGAGTTACATATCATAAAATGCATCCGCTAGAACGAGATGGAATGATACTGAACTTCTTAATTTATTTAGATATTATTATTTAATTTGACATTTGTCATTTGACAATAATGACAACAGAGTTGGTTCGCGCTTATTGATGTGTCATATTTCACCTGTTCATTTGCATTTTATTTGATATATTCGTATTATAATTTAGAATCTTATAGTTTTATGGTTGAAATTGATTTATTATTATGTAAACTAGTGAGTTTTGCGTAGTGATAGTGCAGTAAAAACAATGTTTTGTTTCCCATGTTTGTTATTCTCAGATTCTAGTAAGTAGCTTATGGAGCCACACGGGCTTTAGTGATATTAATAATCTTACAAATTCGTCCAAAAAACATGTTCAGACCGAAAAACATATCCGAAGTTGTTTATCTTTGCAAGATTTCGGAAATCGTAGGATAGAAACTTTTTTACTAATACGTATGAAGTTCATAATAGAAAAGTAGATCGGAATAGAAGTTTAATGAAACGGTTCATCGACACAGTCATTTTGCTAGGTAAACAAGAGTTAGCTTTTCGCGGACACCACGAAAATTCGGCTACCGATAACCGCGGTAACTACATCGAAACGTTGTTATATTTAAGAAAGTATGATACCGTAATCGATTCACATTTGGAACAATGTTCCTCAACACAGTATCCCTCATTCTCTGGTCTTTCGAGTGATATACAAAATGATTTGATACAAAGTATCGCATTCGTTTTACGCGACCAAAAAATTCTGTTCCCAAAATTAAGGTGGGCGCGACGTTAGAATTATCCATACAAACGTAATACCAAAATCATTTGCAATTTAAGCATATTTACACCATAATATGATGTTATTCGGATTCAGACAAAAATTATCTAGGTTCCTACATCGTCTTTTTGTTGAAAAACTTACCCCAAACGAAATTTAAGCGAATTTAAATTTGCACATTTTCACAGCGAAAATGTCATGTTTTTATTTTGTTTTTTCTATATTATAAACAACAATATTTCAAAATATCTTTTCGTAGGAACACAGATATTATTATCAAGTTATAAATACTCGAAACAATATTGGAAATACATTAATTTTTCATTCATCATTTTTGGTATTACGGAACCTCTCCCAAATTTCCAATAGTTTGTATTGCTATTACAGCAAGCAACTGTCAGTGTGCGGATGATGACTTTACTCCAGTCGGTGTGTCCAAGAATTGTTTATACTATCTGGATTGCTTCCATCAACCTCAAAAACGTATTTTATTTCGTCTCAACCCGAGATAGCGCGCGGTCTCCGCAGGCCTCTTAAGTTACGACAATTAATAAAAACGCCAGTTTGGATTTATTGGATCATTGAGCGAGCGGCATTTGGTGAGTGAACTTTAATTACTCAGATACCCGCAAAACGAGACACAATAGTAAAACAATAACAGCGCGGTCTCATAGGACCGGTTGGGGATTCAAACGTTAATAATATAATTTACATAATTATTTTTAAAATTGTGTTTACATAAATATTGGTTGACTGCGTCATCTTTTGAGAAAATTGTGAATTTGTGAAAAAAGTTGGGAATGCGGTCACTAGATGGCGTTGTTAGTTGAGCGACGGTTTCTGAATCTCGCAGTTAAGATTCTCCGTCGCTTAATTAGGTCAGGTTTATAATAATTTTTGGTACAAGCAGCGGATTTACTCGCACGCAAGTTAACCCCTCGCCACTGATATCCAGATCATGAATACAGACCTAAACTAACTTGACCGTCTTCTAAATGAATTCACTGTATATATTTTCAATATGTGTAAACGACCATATCTCTGCGCATAAGTCACTTTTAAATTGGTTTCCAACGCAGACAACAATGGGTGTTTACTACCTAGTTCTCATTTCTTGTCTCTTCCAATAGTTCTAGTTGTCTAGCCCTTCACTAATATTAAAGAACAATGTTCAAAATGTTCGGACGCCGTCCCCACCCTTGTAGCACTTTTAAACCTATATCAATCGAACGGCCTTGACCGTCTCATCATTTTATTGTATGACGGCGAAGCTGAAATATGCCTCCGAAAAAAGTTATATCGACATGAAGTAGCCCAAACCAGTCACAAATTATGTTCCCATCTACTATATTTTTCCATTGTAGCACTATAAAACCTATATCAATCGAACGGCCTTGACTGTCTCATCATTTTATTGATGACGGTGAAGCTGAAATATGCCTCCGAAAAAAGTTATACCGACATGAAGTAGCCGAAATCAGTCACAATTATGTTCGCTTCTACTACAATTATAATTACAAGTTTTTCAATTTAAATATGTTCTTTTTTTTACGTACCATAAACTAGTCAAAAAAACTATAGGTGAGCAAGATAGCAAAGTAATCGTAAGGGCCGCATGTGCAGAGCATCGCACAATATTGTAATTATACGAGTACCTAGTAGAACTTCTTTTAGTTCGTATAGAGTATACAAGTTCCTTGGAGTAGCATCACGAAAAAAGTACTATACGACACTTAATAAATCACTTCCTCACGTCTTCACTGTCTTCCGAGTTGCTGGAGCGCTTCCCAATACCTTCAGGGAGCCTTTTCAAGATAGTGCATACGCCACCCCGACTTCTTTGAACGGATTAGTCACAGCATCCATACCAGTAGTGACTACTACCACACATCAAAGAGGGGACTTACCGCCGCAATGACAGCGTGCCCAGCACTGAGTTGTGACAGTCGCAGTCACCATGTTACCCTGAGATCCCGCCGGAACTCTGTCCGCTATACCTCGACTTGCATCTCCACGTGCAAATCGTGCCTGCGTGCAAGGACTATTGCCTCCAGATCCCACGGTGGCAGGCCAGCAAGGAGGTTCACCGCTTTGCGAGAGATCGTGCGGTGGTATCCCCGAACCATTCGGATGACCGTGACCCTCTGGCAAGCATTCAGCTTGGCCGCCGGTCGCTTACCCAACGACGGCACCCATAAAGGGCCACGGACCGAACGATCCCCGCGTGGAGCCTCCGGTAGGGGGCGTCTAGACCTCTTAGGTTAGGTAGGTCCTGGGTCTTGGCAGCCCCAGTCCTTTCCAGTTTGGGAGCCAGACGTTGGAAGTGCTCGGTCAACCCGGTGGTGGCGCGGTCCGAGAGCCATGAAAGCACATGGTCTCGGACTTATGCAATGCCACTTCGAGTCACAATTGCTGGATCCTGCCTACGACTGTCGCAACCCTGCGTATCGCTGCCCTGAACATAAGGGGAATGCAGGAAGTGGATATCGCAAGATAAGTGAAAATAATGAAAAGGTGAAGTGAAATGAGATGACATGTGTCGTATAGTACTTTTTTCGTGATGCTACTCCAAGGAACTTGTACACTCTATAATATGAACTATAAGAAGTTCTGCTATAATAATAATAATATTGCGCGATGTTATGCGCATGCGGCCCTTTTTATTACTATGCTATCTTGCCCACCTATAGTTTCTTTGGACTATGAACATATTTAGATTGAAAAACTTGCCAACTTGTAATAAATTATTATTGTAGTAGAAGCGAATATAATTGTGACTGATTTCGGCTACTTCATGTCGGTATAACTTTTTTCGGACGCATATTTCAGCTTCGCCGTCATGCAGTAAAATGATGAGACGGTCAAGGCCGTTCGATTGATATAGGTTATATAGTGCTACAAGGGATAATTGTAGTAGATGGGAATATAATTATCGTGACTGATTTCGGCTACTTCATATCGATATAACTTTTTTCGGACGCATATTTCAGCTTCGCTGTCATACAATAAAATGATGAGACGGTCAAGGCCGTTCGATTGATATAGGTTGTATAGTGCTACAAGGGATAATTGTAGTAGATGGGAATATAATTATCGTGACTGATTTCGGCTACTTCATATCGATATAACTTTTTTCGGACGCATATTTCAGCTTCGCTGTCATACAATAAAATGATGAGACGGTCAAGGCTGTTCGATTGATATAGGTTTTATAGTGCTACAATAGAAAAATGTATTAGATGGGAACATAATTTGTGACTGATTTCGGCTACTTCATGTCGATATAACTTTTTTCGGAGGCATATTTCAGCTTCGCCGTCATACAATAAAATGATGAGACGGTCAAGGCCGTTCGATTAATATAGGTTTAAAAGTGCTACAAGGGTGGGGACGTTTTAAACATTGTTCTTTGCGTTAAGGGCGCTATTACAATTTTTCTTGAGCGTTTTGACAGAAATGCCATTACAACACAAAAGAACTGGCATCATCTTATAGTAATTTTGACATTTCCTGTGTCAATATAGTCTCAGGGTATAAAAAACAGACGATAGGTAAATTAAACGACGGGCGGCAGCAGTCGCGCTCGATTTTTGCATTGCATACAAAAATTATTTAAAAATATTATTTAACTTTTAAATAGCCCAATTTATTTTTTTTAAGATATATAGAAATACCACCTTAGTTGGTTAATTTTTTTTATTTGAGTTTGGATTATAATTTCGTAGATAAAAATTGTAGTTTCGTACGGAAAACTGTCAGTAGATCTTGGTTTTATAGAATTATTTTTGGTGTATTACTGTATGAATAGTAATAAAGTGGTTTCAGCACTCCAATGTAGAAGATACAGTTGTATCATAGACATTTTTATAAATGATTAAACTTTAATATCTTCGGTGTACCAAGGCGTCAAAAGATACCCAAAAGCAACATTTTATAAAACATCCTTTGCGGAGACAAGGATTTTACTGATGTAGGTAAACAAATTCAAATATTTATTTAAAGCACTCCCAAGATAAGTTATCAAACTTTCTTATCCATATTTTTGTTTTTTTTTTTATGGCTATATCTAAAGCATCGTCACACGTCAAAAATCGGATAAAACGCTGAAATTCATCAAAAATTGCGACAGCCCTCTTAACAACAATAAAAATCTACGGGCATCGCGTAACCGTCACTGTTCTTTTTTGTCCTAAATCACAAAATACGCGAGATAGTCGTAAAAATGTATCCTCAAAGCGTTAAATCGTTTTCCAATTATTTATCTGTTTGAAATAATTGTTTTGTTTGTGTATATTTTATCTGTAGTTAATCTATACATATAATAAAATCGTAGGAAAGTCAAAACTGTACATTGAATATTTTTTTAAAAGAATACTTGGGGCGTGATCTACAATCGATACCGAAGCCAAAAATATAGTTTTTAGAATTCATGTCTGTTTGTCTGTTTATCTGTTTGTCTGTTTGTCTGTTTATCTGTATGTCCGGGCTAAACTCAAAAACTACTGCATGGATTTACTTCAAATTTTGCATGAATATTACTGAGAGGTCGGGAAAACAAATAGGCTACATATTATCACGCTATCACCTACGGGGGAGGAGCTGTGAATCTTTATTTTTCTTACGCATTATGTGGCAGCGTGTAATCTAACGACGCATATATAAACGTTGTTTTTGAGTAAGCCATGCTATTATTTAGCTTTACAATATAAAAACTACGCCATTTAAGTAACTTGGGCAGAAAAACATAATTTAATGAATGTTAGTAGTATAAAGGAAATTTTAAAGCAGCGCCATCTATGACATTTCATAAAAATCAAATCAAGTTACATATTAACACTTTTTGGAAATTTATAATTAAAATTTTATCATGTTGGCGAGGTTAGTAGTTAGGTATTCTTAAAATTCATAGATGGCATTTTGCATTTTCTTCATAACAGTTGTATCGTATAGTTCGTTTGGCAAATACAAATTCCAATAAAACCCTCAAAATCTTAAGCAGAGTTGAGGAAGACAATTTAAAAAAATGCCGTGTTAAGTATTACAAAAAAGTGATGTTCATTGATGATGAAGTGACATTAAAGCTCATTTATCGCAAGAACGTGACAGAATCCAAGAGAAGAGCGTGCGGCACAAATAGAATAAGATCGCCTGTGTCGTGACATAAATCAACTTTCGACATCTGATGATGAATTCACGGTTTATGATATCGATGAGCAAACGGCTAAATAAAGAAGGAAGTGGATTTATCTACAATATCGTAATTAACTACGCCGCCCATGTAGATATGGTTGCCTTAGAAGAAGTTTGTACCCACTGCCAAGTCCGCAAATTGAAAAGGGGACTAAATGGCGAGCATTCGAAGTCCAGCCATTTTTTGAAATACATTCGAGCTTGTAACAGCGCCTTCCAGATGACTTCGTTTAGTGAACAACAAGCAAGTATTGAAGTAGACACATCCTCAATTTGGTCTGGTCTGTTAAAAGGATTGCAAAGTATGTTGCATTATAACGTTAATCCGCAAATTAGCAACTTCAAAGCAGCCCTCGCGTCGGTGCCTGAGAACGAGCGCAACCACTTTAAGTTTGTCATCAGAGCAGATAGAAGTCCGATCACAGCCCATCCAGGGTGGTATAATGCTCCAACGACGAATGAGGTAGCTGTTGTGTTAGTCGATCAGGAGTGTGATAAAAGAGACATCGTTTTACGCATGCATGATGACCGGCTTCGAAGGATCAGCGAGACTCACCGTGCGTACGATTCTCTTCAATATCCTCTCATTTCAGTTCTGTCGTGGAGGGGTTGGCTACCATTTTACCCACTACAATGTAGACCCCCAGACAGGCACCCCAAATCATAAAAAAAACCATCCACCATGCATTTCTACAGCTTCTTGATCCAGATGAGGGTAAACAATGGTTCTTATCTCCGCCATTATCGTACGCTCTTTACTCAGTTTCTTAGGACATGTACGCCAAAATTGAGACAGAGCGTTTGGTATTTATAAGGTCCAACCAAAGAAAGCTCAAAGCTGAGAACTACGTCTATCTCTATGCAGAATAATACAAATGCTCATTCATGGTCACTCTCCCCTTTACCTTCACAAAAGCTCCGTGGTACATGCACGAGAGGACCCAAGATGCATTTTGTTACGTGCGAAAGTTTGGTCGCCAGGACCTCTTCACTATCATCACTACCAACCCAAAGTAGCCTGAAATAACAGCTCAACTCCTTGCAGGATAGGCTTCGTACGACAGGCACGACTTGATCTCTCGCGTATTCCACCTGAAGTTAAGTTCAACTAGAAATGCTAATTTTTAATGCTCAGCTTGGAGACAATGCACGTGTTCAGGAATTTTACGATGTCCTTCTAAGTCATGGCAAACGCACACAAGAAGAGAGAGGTGGACAGGTGGTGCTGCTAGAGTCTTTCGGTAGAGTGGTACACTCTCTTGGTAGAAGTACAGAAGCGGACTTAATGCCTTAGGCATTTTCTACCAGTCAATCTTTGCGTGATACAAAAAAATAGTATCCAGCTTAGAAGAACTCATTCGCTGTGTGTACGGGGATGTCAGTCGTATACTGCACCAGTAGAATTCTTGGGTGTGTGAGTAGGCCATTTAGATGCCCATAAATGATCAGGCTGCAGCAATTAACGAATGCATTCTCTGGGAAATTGAGGGGAATGATGTGGTCTACACCTCGATAAACACTGTTGTCGAGCAAGACAACGCTACACATTATCCCGTGGAATTTCTGAACATCCTGTCAGCAAGTGGACTTTCAGTGCATATCATCCAGCTGAAGGTCAGTGTCCCAATTGTGCTTCTTCGGAACCTATCTCCTCCAAAACTGTGTAACGAGACTCGCCTTAAAGTCGTCTCACTCCACAGACACACCATTGGAGCAGAAATTCTTATGGTTGTGGCATCGGCGAGGCAGCATTTATACCACGCATTTCCCCCCTACCTTACAACTTCCCGTTCCAGTTCAAGCGCGTACAGTTCTCAGGACGAGTTGCTTCTCACAAAGGCAACTGTACGGTTCTTGCTCCCGCGTCACCAGTCCTGATTCTCTTTACATTTTGGCACCTGGGCAACTTAATTTATAGGGAAGTGTTGTAAGGTACGATATCTTTGTACGTATTTTTACACTTTTGTGTCCTGGAATGGAATACATTCCACACATACATCACCATCATCATCTGCCTAGCCTTTTCTCAACTATATTGGGGTCGGCTTCCAGTCAAGCCGGATTTAGCTGAATACCAGTATTTTACGAGGAGTGGCTGCCTATCAGACCTCCACAACCCATTAACTGGGATAACACGGTACTTCATGGCAAGACTGATATTCCACACATACATCATTTTCTCTATTTCCTTCAGTCACAACTTATGACTGAACTCAGCAGGATTCCCATATAATTCTCTTAACTTGCTTCGCTTGCAAAAAAAAACATGTATTTTAATGCTATTTTAAAAGTTGTTTACTTATAATAATGCTATAGCGACAACTTAAGTATTTTTGGTGCTGTAGAGCCTTCACGCAGACGACGTCGCGGGCAGCAGCTAGTATATACTAAAATATTAATAGCGTTCAATATTCTATATTGCATCTCGTTACAGATAGTCAGAAGCCAGTAAATCTGACTCCAGTTTTGCCATGAAGTACTGTGTTATCCCAGTTAATGGGTTGTGAAGGTCTGGTAGGCAGCTGCTCCTCGTAAAATACTGGTATTCAGCTAAACCCGGCTTGTCTGGAAGCCGACCCCTATATAGTTGGGAAAAGGCTAGGCATATGATGATGACAATCTATCTCTGTATCAACCAAAGATAGACTGGTAGAAATTTCTTCAAGTTCATCTCTCTACTTTTGTGCGTATAAAGAAAGAAATAATAATAAATTATATCCCTTTCCCATCAATTCAATTATTCATTCAGATATTAATGATTGTGCTCAGCAACAGACAACGAATTTATCCATTGATAAACGAGTTTGTTTTTAGTAATAATTATGTGTGTATTTAAATTATGACCTCCTGAGGTGATAGTGCGATGACCTGGCAGAATATTGGGCGTAGAGTGAGGTAAGCTTCGGCACTAGACAGCACAGTTATGCTATAAACATTAGCAAGAATATTTCACATGGAAATACGCATCGTAAAACTTTGTATAGAGCGGTCGTGTCAACGCACAATGTAAGATTTGATGAGATGCTCGTCAATTTAGATTAGATCTTAGATATATGAATGGCCAAATTATGCCACCTGCTTCGCTCGCTTGAACGTAGAAAATTATACTATAGGCGCTCCTATAGGATAATTTAAAAAATATTTTTTACATTATCTGCTCGACAATGCCTTTTTTCCCTCACCTAAAGCAAGTCATTATGTCCATGGGGATCTCATCTATTCCCGAATTTTTACTTATTGGCTTCATCTCATTTCCTTTTAGCCGTCCAGACTGTAAAAATAAAGATCATGATCAGTTCAGTTCGATACCCTTTAATTCAAAGAATACATTTTACCCATGAGTATCTGGTATTTGTTTTAAATTACCATTTCCGAGTATTGTAATGATGAGTTTACTTTTCTGCTTTAGATTTTTTATTGATGTCGGGAATTCATTCGAGCGACTGTAAATGGGCAGTGAGCACTTTTCCTGTTTAAGCTATTTCATCGTTTATCATCAAGTTATTTTTAAAATATAATCTTATTCTTATAAAAGATTAGTTTATAACAATCAAGTATGAGTATGAGGATTTTCCTGCATACATTTTTTTTATGTATGATTCACAAGATTTTATCCCTCACAGCTTTGAGTTAGATATAGGATCTAGAATTTATACTCTGAAGAGGATTTACTTCTTCTGTTAAAAAAATCAGGAAAATTCTATTTTTCGTACTACATCTATTTGTAGCTGCTTGCAAGTAGGTATATGTCTGTAGCGACACGTATGAAAACTACACAATCCTGCGTTGCTGTATCAGAGTTTTCCGCGCAATTAAAACGTAAACAAAATCAATTACTGGACAGTTGACTGGAACAGACACAACACCCGCCTAGTTGGAGGATCTATGGGGCTTTCCACTCTGTTCCGCATATGTTTAAACGCCTTCTGTTTTTCTTTGGGGCCCGTGATCACGTTGTTATATAAGTATGTATGTAGGTTTCTATATTCACAGACCTTTGAAGAAATTTTGGAGACGGATGTAGCTAATATTGAATGTATCAATGTCATCAGCATTGTACTATCGGGGTCATGTCAATATTACATTAAAGAGAACACATGTGTTCTAGAAAGATTTCGCTCCGCTCTAAATCAAGAGAAGTCATTGAATGATTTCCTACTTTAAAAAAAGTTAGGTATAGACAGTTTTATTTTGTAGGAAGAAATCATCAATTACTCCATCCACTCCAGGTGGAGTGAAAGGGATATCAGACTTTTACTGATTAAAAGCTATCCATGTAACTTCAGTAGGTTTTATTTTTCTAGTACCGCGTGGTAACTAACAATCCTTCAGCCTAAACTGAGCCTAACCTTCAAAAGTGAAAAATACCCAGCAATTCCGTTCTATTTTAAAATGAATAATCGGAAAGCGGAAAATTTAATTTGATTCAATATTTCGAACACAATCGAAACAATTCCGACTTTGTGAATAACCAGTAGTTATATTTATAAAGTAGCAATTCACTATGCCTGATATTTTCTTAGATTGCTCAACTTAATTCTCAGAAGTTTTGATCACATATCTACGAACGGTTGGCCGGGTGTGACCTATTAGTTTTGGTATTTGTCGTTGTTACTTATGCAAATCTTTTTAATCACCTAATTGGGCGCCGCGAAATATTTGTCTAATCTAAATCTATTTTAGGTTGGTGACGTATTGTCGCCGGAACCGTTTTTTTTTTATAAGAATGTTTTAATTATAATTCTTATGACTATAAGAAAAAAAAATGTGTCAAAACGTTTAGTTATTTTAATGTGTTTAAGTTAACGAACAACACCAGACACTTGTCATGCAAGTTAAAAAACGAAGTCTATATTAAGTATTATGTAGATATCTCGAATACTAATCGAAACACTAATGCGTCTGGATCTGCGTTTAGTTACAAGATGTAAACAGTAAACATCGAGTTAATTAGGTTCACATGATTGCCCTTCATGCGATGCAACAGTTGCGGAGCGTGGGGCGCGTCCAACTGGCGGGAGAAAGTCGGCGTTCTTCCGCCAATGCAACCTCACTATCAGGAGCGAGCGAGCTCATGTGACTCCGGGGAACGAAGCGGGGGGAGAGGGGGGGGGGGAGGCGCTCCGGAGGGTCGCAGCTACACAATACATTGCGAAAACAACGTAAACTGGGCTACCAGCGTTATGTTTGCGTTACCACTTATTTTGTATTTCTAACATGTTTTTATTGACATTATAAAAGCGATTACACAATGCAATTAACGTGCCGGTATGCGCACACGCATTGTCGAAAATAGCATTTTGGGAATCGGATGTGTAATTTAATCAACGATGAATAATAAATGAGGGATTTTTTTTACGAAATACTCGACTTTATTTAGCATATGGAAATCTTAATCACCATAAATTAGTTTTACGTCATAATGTGCTTCCAAATAGGTAATGTTTTCGAGTTTTTATGTTCCATTTTGTTGGGAAAATTTTGATGATACTCAGATTGACATAGCGCTAATGTGAAAATAGAAAAACCACAATTTAGTTAAGTCCCGTTTTCCCGGTTACATTTTTTCACACAATTATTGATATGTCGTCATTTAATATGGGAGAAGGCAGGACGACTTAGATTTATTCCTTATGAATTGGCAAGAAGTGGCCCAGAGCCGGAAAACTGGAATGAATGGGGGGAGGCCATTGCCTAGCTGTGAGATAGTATAGTCTAGATAAGCATAGTATATAAACAAGTTTGTATTTACCGGCGTCCAACAGAAATGCCACTTGTTTCATAATATGTAAATACTACATAAGCGGCCGTAAGGATATGTGGCGTCTCTCGGTTCCTTCAAATTCTGAACTCGTACGTATTACGTTAAAATGGAACTTTTAAGCCAAGAATGTTTGTATCGTCTGATACCTACAGTATTGTAGGTATACGCAGCGAATGATAAATTCAGATGTTGGTACAAATTCAATAGTTGAATGAACTTTTTTTTGCTTGGGAAATCATCCGGTGACTTCCCCCGCTTTAGGGCGTAGCGGGAGGGCGTGTTTGAATTTACTGACTAAAATCCGCTTATTTTCGTTGCATTCCAGAACCCCATTTCTTTTTGGAGGAGAACAGGCTCCGGTACCCGTTGAACAGTTGAATGGACTAACATGTTAATAACATATTATTTCTATAGGTCCCCTATTGAAAATACTATGGAAGTCAGGAAAAGATAATGAAAAAAGAAAACAGATCTTCACTGTTTTCCAGGCGACTCAAAACTAAAACTTAATTTACTGTATAAATTTCATCTAGCTGGTAAGCTGACAAAAACTATAATACCTGAAAAAATTACTTTTTCTTTTACTTTCAGACAAAGAGATTAAGAACGCCTTCCGTTTTGTGTGTGTTATTAGGAGACTTTAGTGGTCACGTGCATCTTATACAAATAAAACGTACACAATACAAAACTGTGTCACCACTTTCTTACGAAGGACTGTTCCGGAATTATTTTTTTCAGGTGTGAAAATATCCAACGACTTCTTTCGGTCTAAGGCGGAGTGGGAGTGCGTGTCAGATTTTTAGTGACTAAAACCTACTCAGATGTTACGACTTTTAGTGACTAAAACCTACTCAGATGTTACGTCTTTGCTTTGCATTCCAGGACCACGGCTTTCCCTTTTGGAAGTCAACCCATGGCCCAGGTACGCTTCGGCCCTGCTACAGTTGCTGATTTTTGCGGATGGTCGGAATTATAATAATTTTAACTTGTATTTTTGTGGATCATCGACGTTGAAAATAGTGTGAATGATTCTGCAAATAAATACTCTTTTATTAAAAAAATATAACATTCGACAGTTCTTTTCTTTTTAATTCATGAATCCCCGACCGGTCCTATGAGACCGCGCTGTTATTGTTTAACTATTGTATCTCGTTTTGCGGGTATGTGATAGGTTAAGTCCGTTTTGTATGTATTTAGTTTTACAAGTTTATTTTGATTAATTCCGGTCTTTCTAGGATCCAGTATCAATCACGACCTTACACCATTATCAAGCGCAAAAAACTAAATATTTCCTCCGAAATTTCAAGTTCGCCGAACATCACACGGAGTTGGGAAATTATATCCACGTGACGTGTTTCGTTTTTTTCAAAACATCAATGACCTTTCTTGGTATGTGGTATTATATATTTTTTAAACATATGTGGTGGGCGTTCGTTGAGTAACAGGATGTCATGTGATGTGTGTGCATCACATGACTGGAGATAAACACGTTGAGCTTACGTAGGTAGCAACAGGCTTGATCTGACGTTATCGTGCCGTGTGTCCGCGTCGGGGAAGCTTTGATATCCGCGTGGTACAATAACCTGTTGTCGGTCATCAGGCGCGTGATTTCGACAAACCAATTTTAAGCATTTTTGTGCTTTGAACAAAAAAAGAATTTTTTATTTCGAGTGGAGAGAAAATATAATACTAATATGCTGTTCTCTGAATCTGACATCACAGTGACGAATACAGTCTAGACCTTTACGTTGATTCACATTTTATAAAATTTTGTATTTAGAACTGGTTCATACCGTTAAGTGTAAGCTTTTTGGACTTGGTGAAGTAAATATAGATTTTTTTAATAAAAACTTGGAGGAAACTTTTGAGTTTGTAATTTAGATGTAAGCAACTTTTTTTAGGCGTAAAAAATGATACAGTACGACTCTTGCCTGGAATGCAAGATTGTCGAAAGATTTACCGCGGAAAAAGGCCGCTGAAAAATCACGGTGCTATTTACTTTGCCAGTAAAAGTGTAACATTCCCTTTTGCTGCACCTAGAGTGGGAGAAGCGATTTGATGATTTACTACTTCAAAAAAGGTTACGTATGGGAATAGGTACAACTCAAAAGTTGTATTGCTAATCTTGTATATTAAATGAAGATATTTTGGATTACACTCGTATACCTCTTCTGTTCAGTTATACCTACTAACTAGGTAACGTTAAGACGTTATAAAGCGGATGTCTCTATTTGTTTTGTAGCAAATTGTTTTGTAATGCTAATGGGTCAGACTTAGAACATTCTGCCAGTGATATGTTTATTCAAATACTGTACATGGGTACCATACAAAATGTTTTATCTTGTACGGAAAACTAAACTTTGATTCTTCTTCTTCTGGCTAGGATTCATCACATTTATTTGGGATTGGTAGCTAGGTCCCATCCCATTTGTTTGGGATTAGCCCTCTATGTCTTCATTTTCTATTGAGTACAATTTTGTGTCATGCCCGTGTTGAGATGCGTTTCTTTAAAGTCCTTCTGGACCGACGTTAAGCGAGGAAGCCAAGTGAAGGATGATCTTCCATACGTGCTTTTCTACGTAGTTAGTTCAAGCAAAGCTTAACCACATTATTATGATCATCTGGGCGGGCGGTTTAGCACGTGACCGAACTAACGTAAATATTTCTTGATTTTATCGATTATCGGAGCGACTTTAAGATCCCTCTTATAGCGTTTCCGCATTATCCGATCCGATATCGGTATCGGACTCCGATACGATATCGGGGTAAGTAAAATGTATGAAATGCTGTGCTCCGATATCCGATATCGGGTCGGACAATATGAAAGACAGGTACATATCTCATACATTTACCTTACCCCGATATCGTATCGGCGTCCGATACCGATATCGGATCGGAAAATGTGAAAACGGTCTTATGTATTCATTAAGATGTTTTTCATGTAGTTGACTAGAAAAAGAATGCGCAATTCGGACTAAGCGTCTTGCGTCGTCGTTTATATCGCCTACATCGAAGGACTGGAACAATTTGCCTGCTGCGGTCTTCCCGTCCGATTATAATTTGGGTGTTTTCAAGGCTAGAGTGAATAAGCTCTTAATGAACTAGTGCGCCTCACCATCTACGATTGCATCACTGCTTACCATCGGGTCGGATCGCGAACAAGCACTAGTTTATAACAATTTAAAAAAATGTGCAGCCACATACCACCAGATATGTTGACTTTTTGGGAAAACGTTAATTGTGCGTACAGCTAAGGACTGAAACTTCCTGCCGGAGACTGTGTTTCTTGATAGCTAAAATTTAGGAGTCTTTAAGTCAAAAATGAAAATATTAAACTTAACTTGTTTCATATTTGACTACATCTTCGCTTACCATCTGGAGAGATAATGGACCTTTCACTAATAAAAATAAAGTCCAATGTGACAGACGATGAGACTTAACCGGGAATCGAGACATGAATACGGCAGGGCCTCATGATAAGCAGTAGCGCTAGTAATGCTAGTTTTTTAGTCTAGTGCAAAGACTAAAAAACTAGCATCCACTGATGCCTTTTGATTTTAAACGGAACTTGTAGGATGATTCACGGGTAATCATGATAATTAAGAATAAACAGACAATCTGTCCAAGTACACACAGGTGTTGGCATTTTCGAGACTGATTATAATTAGCCTCTAAAGTGCCATAGACGCTTCCAATGATTATTTGAAGCGTCCGTTCGTGGAGTAATTCCGACAGAGTACATTCCACGGATGTGGCCAGCCATCACGGTATGAAAACTTTATGTGAACGGTTGCGAACTACTGTCTGATTCTTTCCACCTCCATTCTTC
This sequence comes from Mythimna separata, assembly GCA_030763345.1. Classification (NCBI taxonomy): domain Eukaryota; kingdom Metazoa; phylum Arthropoda; class Insecta; order Lepidoptera; family Noctuidae; genus Mythimna; species Mythimna separata. Next base: position 9,878,981 of record CM061172.1, on the reverse strand, counting down.
TCTTCTTCTACTTATTCTTCTTCTTCTTCAATTCTTTCCACCGCCTTTTCTCCTACTTGTTATTTTGTTATGCCCGACAGGGCCCACAATGCTTCAAAACTAATGTATATCCTTATGTACCTACCACCTAAGTTCACATTGTGGAATGCAATAAACTTATTGAGTACCTTTTAATTCATGAATCCCCGATACGGTCTCGTAGGACCGCGCTGTTATTGTCTTACTATTGTGTCTCGTTTCGCGGGTATTGATAGGTTAATAAGTTCTACATCAGCAGATCTGCCATTTGGTGGATCGCAACCCGGTACAATGCCATCAAAATAAAATACAAGGCTACAGCAGCATTCCTGAATTTCCTTGCTATAGTTCGACGCATCATAAATATTCGGTATTCGACCTTAACATAAGTTTCATCATTTCCCGTAAACTTGCATTCTTTGGTAAAAAACGTGGCAGCTATATACTTTGCACTAAATTGGCGATACCAAATAAATTAGTAAAACATTTTTAATAGTAATACATAAGTAGTAATACAAACATACTTTGAGCGCGCAGCAAGGAAAGGGAGGAGGAATTTAGAGGTATTGAGTAGGTTATGAGAGGCAGTGTGAAAATTTTCCTATCATGGTGGAACATTGTTTGGTTATTATTATATTTTTGTTTGTTTGATGTTTGATTAATTTATTTTATAGCATAGACCATGGTTTGCTCGCTTTGCATCAAAAATTTACTAGTACTCTTTGTCTTTCTTGATTCTGTAACCTGTGTGGAGTAGAGTGGTTTGAATTCCAAGAAATAAAAAACTGCCCTCGTATATCTCCAATACAATCGAATCCCTGATCCATTGTCATACGTGAAAACTTGAAAAACTTGAAACAAAAACAACAGCACAGTACAACTCAATCGTAGCACGTAAGCTCAACCGGTCGCAGCATCGTCCTCGTCGGAAAATGTCAAGGCTTTTATTGTGTTACCGAGCGGTCACATGACGAAGACGATCGCTAATATTTATGTTAGGTCCTCCTTACTACCACCCTGATATATTTAAACAGTCATGTGATGATTGGTCAAGCCTTCATTGTTGTTTGTTTGAATTCTAATTGGTTTATGTAAACTTGAGTTCCCTTGTGAATAACAATCTGATGATAGATGAATTCTTGAGCCGGTTCTATTTATGATGGCTTTGGAAACTGAATGACTTTTGTGGGGAAGCCCGTGAATGCCCGTGACACCCTTTACCTTGAGCTAAACGGATGTCGGAGTCATATTGGTTGCGACATTTAGGTGTTCTCTGAGTGCAACAATGTTACCGAGATCACCGGGTATTGCTTACTGTTTTTGCAGCGCTTTGTTTAAAATTGCAGCGTTTGGTGGTGACATGCTTTCAATCAGTTTTAAAATTTACTTTTAAAGTGTGCTACTTCAGAAGTAAGGAATACATTTTCTTTGATCAGAGTTGGAAAAGAAGTATTATGTCCTTTATCAAATGTTTAGCCTATCAGATACCCGCAAAACGAGACACAATAGTAAGACAATAACAGTGCGGTCGCAATTAACCGCTCGTGGATTCATGAATTAGATGAGCTATTTAATTATGTTTAAATTCTGCATTTGTTTTGGGGGCAAATATACTTATTTGAACAAATGTTCAAATAAGGATTTTTTTTAGGTGGGAATTCATCCAATTACTTCTCCCACTCTAGAGCGGAGCGGGACGGCGTGTCAGTTCCAAATAAGGAACTATTTTAGCCCCAATATATCTTATAAAAATAAATTTACGTAACTATACGTATGAACTTATAGCTATTTAAGTTGTTACTTTAGGTTTTGTGGTTTTTGTGACGAATACGTCATACTAGGCACAAATAAGCTAATTTTCCTTGTGGATATATTGTGTTTGTGTTTTTTTTGTGTCTCTATGGAGACAAACGAGGACAAGAGCATCAGAATGAACGTGCTACAAATATTAGAAGCTTTTAACATAATAATAAGTCAATGTTTTGTGTATTATTTTACTTCAGTAAAGTTACGAACAACAACCCAACAATAATTTGAATTTAACAACAATAATTATCAACAACCTTAAAGGGATTCTTTGATATTTAAAGCTTTTTAAATGAACCTTACCTACTGCTAAGTTTAGACTTAGCGCAGGCAGTTGCAAGTGTGAGTTTTGCTTTTAATTTCTTGAAGGAGTTAACACATTGAATATCTTTTCATTACGTTAACAAAACGTTTGTTGGCAAAACTTTTTGAGTTGTTACTTTTTGTGTTATGTTGCACTTATTGAGTGAATGTTACATTTCTATTTGTCTTCTGTACGAGTTGTAAAGAAACTAGAATCTTTTCTTCAGGTAAAGGGGAAGGGGGAAATAAATAGCATAAATAGGGAAATAAATAGGAAAAGAGGGAGATATCAGCATTCTAGTAAAGGCACTGAAGTAACAGCAACTTGAATTTCACACGAAATTCGGGAGAATGGTAGGTACTACTAGAACTTAGTGCAGAAACTTCGAAGTTTCTCAAGTTAACGTTAAAGTTCTTAATTTTCTGACTACAAGGAATGATGTCGTCTTGCCAAGATAGCCTCTTACAGATTTCCAAGATAACATCTGGAGTAAATTTTAAAATAATAGTTACGAAACTTTTTAGTTGGGAAATCATCTAATGACTTTGTCTGCTTTAGATTGGAGGTCATGTCAGATTTTCCTGACTTAAACTCACTTCTAAGTTCCTGCTTTGCCTTGCGTTCCAGGACCCCAGAATTTCCATAATTTGTTACAGACTTTTTTTAATGCGTAGGAACTCGCGTTGTACTAATCTCACCTGTTGGTAAGCGATGATGTGTCCGACGACATTATCACTCACTCCACTCAAGTAACCTACCTGAACCACCCACCGAAGTAAGCTATAATAAAGGAGGTAAGACACCACCCTGTGGTTCCCTGGCAGAAGCACTACAGGAAGATACGGTCTCTCTCTGTATAATAAACTTAACTTCTGCACTAGGACAATTTGGACTTTGAAAACGTTTTTTTAATATGTATTGATTCATCCAGGTCTGGTAAGTAGCCGCTCCTCGTCAAACACTGGTATTCAGCTAAATCCGGCTTGACTGGAAGCCAACCCCAATATAGTTCTGAAAAGGCTAGGCAGATGATGATGATTGATTCATCCTGAAATAAAAAGAAGAGAACAATGTTTAGCAGAATAAGCTTCAGTCAAAATATATAAAGTTAACCTGATAAAATTATATTTAGGTATAAAAAGGTCAGTCAGATTTATTTTATTGGATTTATTTTTTAGACATTAATAGTAGGAAGATGTAATATGATATTTATTTGATGAAATGAAGGTTAATTTTATATTAAACTGAGCAACCTGTTATTTCATCATAATTATTAATATGTGTTAACAGAAATATTAATCTGTAATCATCATCATCCTGCCCTTGTCCCATATTACTTGGGGTCACTGCAACATGTTGTTTTTTTTTTCATTCTGACAAATTAAGTAAAAATAGGAACATTAATAATAGGTCTTTATCTATGAAATTGCCGTTTTGCATGAAAAAATTTAAACGAATTTTTTTAATGTATTTTTTTCTTGTATTAATCGAAGTAATCACCCATGCATCAATGCATCTTTGCCAACGCAGTGGCAGTTTATTGATGCCCTTCTTAAAGAAATCAGCTAGACGGGAGGCAACAAATTCTTCAAAGGCATTTTGTACTGTCTGTCGGGTATTGAATTTTTTTCCCGCCATGAAGTTATCCAAATTCTGGAAAAAGTAGTAGTCTGTAGGCGCAAGGTCTGGTGAGTAGGGCGGATGACGGAGAGCTACCAACCCCAGTTCTTGCAACTTGGAGACCGTCTGCTGTGCAGTATGAGGTTGCGCGTTGTCATGCAGGAGCAGCGGAGACGAGCGATTGACCAAAGCTGGTTGGAGATGTGCCAGCTTCTCCATCATTGTGTTCAGTTCTTCACAGTACACATCTGCAGTAATGTTCACCCCGTTTGGTAAGAAGCTGTGATGAATCACATGGGCGCTAGACCACCAAACAGTGACCATCACTTTTCTAGGGGTAAGTTTTCGTTTAGGGCATTGTTTAGGTGCTGAACCAGGATCCAACCAACTTGCTGAGCGCTTGCAGTTATCAAATAGAATCCATTTTTCATCGCAGGTAACATTGCGGTTCAAAATTCCTGCATTTATGTGTCTGTTGCAGTGCAAGGCACGTCTCGACGCGTACTCCGCGCTGGCGATCATTGAGTTCGTGGAGCACCCATTTGTCAAGCTTTTTTACCTTGCCAATTTGACGCAAATGGACCAATATTGTTTTGACGCTAACGTCGTAGATTGTGTATCATCAGCTTCCACAATCGCCTTTAATTCGTCATTGTAGACCAAAGTCTCCGGACGAACGCGAGGTTCATTTATCAGGTCGAAATTTCCAGAACGGAAGCGAGCAAACCAATAACAGGTGGCGTGTTGGTTTGTAGTGTTAGCTCCGTAAACGTCGTTGATGTTGCGTGCCGCTTGTGCCGCGTTGCTGCCACGACTACTCCATAAAAACTCGAATTTTTAACGTATCCATGATGACGAAAAAGATTGAAATGCGATGAAAATGTACACACTACTACAGAACACAACACTAATCAATAAACAAATGACTACATTTGGAAAAAAATCCATGTTTTTTAAATAAAATTAATTTGAAATTGGCATTCTTAGCCAAACAAAAATTATTTTGATTTGAAATGGCCAGTACTGCAGGACGGCAATTTCATAGGTAAAGACATAATACGTAATAATAATAATAAATCCGAATCCAGTTACATTTTACTAAAAATTAGGATGTAATTATTATTTACTATTATTACAAAAATATAGTTTACAATTAAAATATTACAAATCAAATAGTTAATAACGGGTTAAGTTTTAACATCGCTATAACAGCGCCATCTATACGCGTACATCAGTACCAATAAGATATCTGACTTTACTAACTAGCTTACAACGTAACTTACAACTTATTTAGTAGTGAAGGGGAACCAAGCTAAAAAGTTGTACTGCTATCATGCTACTTTAGTATATGTATTTCCTGCTAGATGGCGCTCGTCTATTCAGCGACTGTATTCCTGAGTAAAAGTCGAATCGAGATAACAACTTATTTTGATAAAACGTAATTAAATATTATTTCACGAAGCGAGATGAGAAGATACAATGAGTAGCATTGTATGACTAGTCCATCGTTCTTTTCTTCATTTGGTAAAAAAGATATAAACGCGTCGCGCGTTGATGTCTTTTGTATTGCAGTACATTAAAATTTATTTCGCAGTCTGGAATCGTGAGTATAGCATCAAAATTATTCATTAAGAAATTAAATACGTTTACTTCTGATAACTTGACGACACGTTTGGTATAGTGGTTGAGAAGATGGCTGTTGTATTGCGTGTTGCGGGTTAAATTCCCGGACGGGACAAATATTCGTATGGCCAACTGATAGTTGTTCCGGGTTTGGATGTTTTGTGTATGTGATTTTATGTTTTCAAGAATGGTACCATAATAAAGGAGTAATTGCTAATGTAGGGCAAAGTTTTTGTTTTTCAATAAAAATAAAACTAGGTTCTTTTTTATCATACATACAATGTGTGTTACTGAATTAGGGCATTGCACTTAAAATTGGGACCCAGAATGATAAATTTGTATTAAAAATTGAATTTTATAACTTTCCTATTTAATACAGTACCCAAAGTTAGGTAAGTAACAGATTTACACAAACAACGAATAAAAATAAATAATGATTCTAAAATAAAAAGTAATTGAAAACCAAACGAAGTCCGAGCGTCATCTAATAAATGAAATAAGCGTATGTATTGCACATATTTACATAGTAATGTGTATAGGTATATTTAAATTAAATTATGTAAGTAAGCTAGTACTACGTATAACGAGAAATCGTGAAACATCAATGGAATGCTAAATTAATATTCGGCAATATGAATTCCAGTTTCACTTTTTAAATTCGAAAGTCAAACTAAAAATATTTCTAACTTTTAGTAGAAATTAATTTTATTGATAGTTATCTACGTTCTCTTATGTATTTGTTACTGGCACAGTGTCTAGTTAGAAAATCTTTGGAATCTCTAGACATTGTCTTTAATAAAATATTGCTTTAACAGAACAAACGTATTTGTTTTTTTCCTTGTTTTATCCGATGAAAGTATTAGAGCTACTAGGTGAGTTATTTATTATAAATATAATAAAATTGTAAAAGTAAAATAGGCTCTAAGATAGGTAAACACTGGAGCTAATTATTTCTAGTAATTAAATTTTCACATAGCTTGTGATATTAAAATAGTGATGATGCCATCTAACCGATTTTGGCCGCAGCGACCGCATTCCTTGAATCCTTGTGGTGGTTGCAAGCTCAGATATGCTGCTCTATTATGTGCCCTCATGTGACTTGCATAGCCAATATTGGCCGAAAAACTACGAGTATAAAAGCGTAAATATCAGAACATCACTAACGACATGATAAATTGTAGTTGTTGGTCGTCTAGCTTCGAGAGTTCGTCGCGTTTTCCTCCTCTTATCTTCAAAACCTTGTACGTGCTGCTGCACACGACGTCTTCATTCAGGCCAATATTGTGCCTGTTTCTCCCAAGTGTCGGAGTATAATAGCTATTTTAATTAAGAATATACAATGTCACATCTCTTTATGTGCCTATTCTTAACGTTTTCGAAGTGGAGAATTAAAATAGTATAATTAATAGACAGGTAGGTTCTAGTAGTTCTTAGATTACACATTGACTAAAGTATGTTTTCGATGACTCACGCTTTTTACATTGTCTCTGGTGATCTTACAAAATCCTAAAACCAAACGCAACCAGCAACACATACCTACCGTACTGGATGTAGAACGTATATAGGCTCCAAGTCCTGTGCCGGTTGCGTGGAGGCGCGCGGGCGCAGGCGGAAGTGAGAACGCCCGAAAGAAAGTACTCGTCGGCAACCGGTCGCGATAGTAGGCCAGTAGAGGTCACTGCCGACGCGCTGGGTGACTGGCTCGCCTCTATCCACGTCAAAACTTGACATACTATGATTATCCCGTTAGTGTATAGATAGGTATGTTAGTGTATGTTACTGGGATAGTGTCCTAGACCTGTAGGATGAGAGAAAATAACAGATACCCTATAAAAATAAATAAATTGTATAAAACACTCAACGTCAAAAATTTACATACCTACTATGATAATAAATATGTTGGTGTAAATTGTTTGGATGGTAAGTAAACTAGGATGAGATTTTTAATTTCTCAAACAACCTTTTGAATGGCCTCTTTTATACATAGAAATCAGCAGTACGTCAGCTGGAAATGGGTTATATAACCTTTTTTTGGCGTCTATCAACAGTTAAAAGTTCTATAACTATCCCAATAATGTATGGGAAGGCAAATAGAGTATATCACTAGAATGGTTCACTAGAAATGTAAAATGAAACGGATGCCCCGTTTCATTTTACATTTCTAGTGAACCATTATTAACACGTATTTCCAACAAATGGCCCTTTTCAGACTAGGAAATAGAAAGGACACATATTATGACTAACTTATCATAAGTGTATATAGGCTTTAACATAGAATGTCTTCCATTCTATGTCTATAAAATAGATACACATTTCAGACAAGTATATATACAAACCATAATACACCTGCCTTGATATCTCTCCACCCAGTCAACTCAGCGTCATTGGTTTAGGCTGCTTAAGGCATGAAGTCTAACTTTGTGCCTGTTGCAACGCATAAAGTAATAAATAAATCACATATGAACAGACCATACATAGATTGATGCTGAATTTATTCTCTATTTGTTCACGAATTGTTGGTCCAAAATCATTAAAGCCACAAATTTTTTGATAGCGCTGCAACCAAAATTGATATCAATCTTTTCTTGTTGGTTAGAGATATCATAAAAAAAAATAAAGAATTAGTAAATGATGCATCGTAAAGCTTAACATTCACAGTATCAATGAAAGAATCGGTAGTGAAGATAGGTAAGCAATTCAGGCGAAAAAAACATCTACTAAGTTTCTAAATACTAGATAAGAAAGAGTTATAGCCACGATTATCAAAGCTACAATCGCCAACATGTTGTAATAACTACTGTAAAACTTGATATCACTATACTACTTACATTTAACGACCCACGTTTCTTTTAACTAACATCTACAATTAACTACCGGAGATAACTAGCCAACTTATTAAACGTCTAATGAAAGAAAGCATTAAACATTAAAGTTTATCGAATTATATAACATCGAACTAAGCATTAGCTATTAAAGCGTAATATCGGAGAAAATAAAACCGATTACACGTCATAAATTGTGAAGTGAAATCGACTGACGAAATCCAGTCTGATTTTGTCTTAGTCTTTCAAAACGGATGTTTGACAATCTTGAAGTACAAAGAGAGAAAAACGACATTTTAATAAAATAAAATCGAATATATAAAAACGTTGTGTCTTTGTTATCGAACTCTTCCAAAAGGGCTTGACAGATTCTTATGTTTTTTTTGTATATTTGGTATGTCTGAGAATAGGTTATAGGCTATTTTTTTATTTTTCCTTCCTATCCCCACCTTCCATTTTGGTTTTTGATATATTTTTATAGCAGAACAACGTAGGAATCAGATACTGATTTAATATTAAGACTGAAAATAAAATCATAGTATTTCCATTAGAAAACTATAATAACATCGCGTAGGTTTAATAAAAATCTTATTACGGGGTAAACGCCTTTTCACACAAAGAGAAAGAAAGAAACACCACATACCACTGCAAATTGCATGCCTTAACTTGTAATCTTAAAGATTTCATCACGTACAAAATGAATGTAATCTAAAAAATAATCTTCATAACATACGAAGCAATTACATGTAAAATATAAAAAGTTATGTAGTATATTATTGTAAGTCATGCGCCGTGAAAATAGACGTGTGTGACTAGCAACCGTGAACTTGGTAACTTAAGTTACACTTAAGTTATTTCATACAACGTAACGCTATGATTGACAGGTCATTATGTTCTGTGCTTAGACGTGACCTTAATCAAGTTATCGAGATCTTTGAACTGAGACACTGGTTATGTATTGAGTGATATTGGACAGGTGTGTTATAATTGTAGTGCCTTATGGAATGGAACAGTTACACTGGCAAACATTTTTAGTGTAATTTTACAAGTTTTTTAGGAAAATTCATCAATATTATTGACTTGTTATTTGCTTATTCCCAATTAGAATTTTGATACAAAAGATTAATTTAGAAAAATGTGTCGTCTCTTTATTTTAACCTTTCCCCAATGCAGCGTCAAACTAAAATACAGCCTATTACAACTTCCATCAGTACTTATACAAACTAATCGCGCCATTCAATCGATAATAAAAATCGATGGCCCGTCCTATAGGAAGTGAGGGACGACTAACACAAATATTCGCCGTAACTGTGTCACTTTGTACGCGAATACATTGACCTTCCAGCAAGTGTTGCGATTTGGGAGCGAGTGGACAGTAGCGGTGTGTGCAGCCGAGTCACAGAACAACTGGCCAACAGGGAAAGTTGAGAAAGGTTTCGAAAAAATATGACGAAGTGACAAGAGAGCGTAAATTAAGAATTTTGAAATCACTTTTTATTTTTGACTTCCAGCAATTTCCTATGTTGATAATGATTTATTTGGAGACGTCTGAACCAGTCTCAACCAGTCTGAACTTCTGAGTATGTAAGTTACAAATTCCGTCCAATTTAAAAATTATGAGTACACACTTATTTTATTATAACACACTTATTTAATTACTGGTTATGGAGAGCACTTCAGTAAACTCGCTTTACTCGTACAATAATTTTTTAATCTTCAAACGTTCATCATCAGGTCCCCGAAAGTTTATAGAAAAACTTATCTCGACACTTGCTTCGCAACAGAAGCACCATGCATACACGACCCGCACCAGTGTTAGAGACTTGGTCCAAGAGAAAGTCCTCAGGGTCCATTCACAAGGCGCATACAAATATTTGTGGACGCCTACTACACCAAAAACGAGTTTAGACCTTTCTACCATCGGACGGTGTCGCGATATCGACCTCTATGGGCCGTGCGCTGACAGTTTTTGTTAATGAGTGTGTTAGCTGGCTGTACAACTATTAAATGTTATATCAATTACAAATTTTAATGAAAGAAATGAATGTTTTATTTTTAGTGTCCTTAATTAGGATTATGAAACATTTGTAATCTGTTTACAAGACTTTGTCAAGATTTAAAAAATTTAAACAACTACTTGCCATTTGAGGAAATGTTAACAGATTTTTCTATATGACTGATTGACTTGGCTAAGTCAGCTAGTAAGTTGTTCTGCTATATAAATTATATATAAAAAAATGGAGTGTGGAGGCAGGATGACAAAAAATAGCCTACGACCAGACCAGAACAAAAATTGATCGTGCCGTTTAGGAACAGTTCGATAACAAAAACTATGACACAAGATTTTTATATATTAACAACTTTTAGCTATAATAACGATACAGGCAGACAGTAACCAGTAACCTAACAAATGTTTCCGGTATTTTAAAATGCCTCTACAGTACACTGTTCTAAGCACTTCCCGAACTTTCTAGCCGTGTAGATAAACTCATATTGTGCGTCGTGACTTCTCGTTTCCAGTTGACACGACAATGTTTATCTTAGATAAGTGACTTTGCAGATTTTGTCAATTTCGACAACAATTTCTTTTTACATGTATAAAAAAAAAACTGATTACAAAAACTTTCTTTGTTTTATTATCGACATACTTTCTGGTATTTTCCTGTTCATTCTTGATTTTAAGATTAGTGTAAGACTTTTCAATTTATTTTGAGAATTAGTTGACTATATTTTAATATTCAGAAAATACGCCATAAGTTGTAACAATGGTTAAAATTATTTAATTTTGCTCTATTGAGTTATATTTATTATATTATATACGTAATTTTTGTAAAAGTAACACATGCTTTGTGTAAATCGCATTTCCACTTTACATGACGTCAAAGCGATTACTTAATTAACATTATAAAATAAAATACGAGTAAAATACAACGCTGTAGACAGTTCGTTGACATTTTAAACAATTCTAGAGATTTTTATGTTTTGCATATCTCAAGCTTTCAAAAACATGAATAACTTTTAAATTTTCAACTAGACAAAAAAATACGTAAACTTTTCAGGCAAATTTTCAATTTCTTCAATCATCGTGTTCTAAGGTAGCCGTAAGATGTTGTTTGCATTGACAAGTCAGACATTCCAAATGTTTTTAGTAAATAAGAGAAAACGTAAAATGTATTAAACACGTTTGGCTAACAGTAGTAAAAAGCTTTTACAACTTCATAATTTCCCATTAAGTAAAAGAACGATTACGAAACGGACACAACTTGAGAAGAAACAAATCGATATTTTCTCTTTTTATGAAACCCGATCAAATGTTACAGTAACGTCAAGTATGTGCTAGGTAAGTAATGATGTAAAATTTATGATATGTCCATACGGAACGCCCATGTTTTCGTTTTTACGTCACGTTATCAACAGCACTTAAAGCGCGTTTACACACATAACCTTAAGTGAAAGTGCGGAGCCGGTCCCCTCATACTAATGTTCAAAATACTTAAAGATTCTGACACAATACACGCTGCTCGCACATTTCTCCAGTGAGACATGGCGGGTCCGTAAATAAGCCGAATAAATTAATGAATCGGACCTAACCAACCCCTCTTGGAATGCCACAGATTATGAAATTTGGAAATCCCCGATCCAACTGTCGATGTTAAATGTGTACATGTTTACACTGATCATAAACAAAGTTTTTCCTTGGAATTCCTTTATGAATAAGTGAAAGCTTAAGTGACTAATGGTTTTGTTTGCATAATGCAAATCATGTTTTACTGAAACGGTCAGCGAATGTTGCAAAACTGAAAGCTTTTAAAATGCATGCTCTAATGATTTTTTAGGAGGAAATATATTCAAATTAAAAGTTTTTGTTGCAATATAAACTTTAGTTCGTTACAAAAACTTTTCATAAATGATTCCATAAACTCATTCTCTAAACTACAATTCCTGAAAAATGATGTAATCAGCATCAGATCAAGATTTATAAGCATTATAGAATTTTTATTGACATATTAGCAGGATTTCATACATCACAACTAATTTTTGGAAAATGATCTGAAAAAACGAGTTTAAGTTAAAGTGTCACAAGAAAGGAAAATTAATTATAAATACTAAAATACGTAATCAAGGCTGGGCAGACGACAGGTATAAATAGGAGTGCGTCTGCGTGTTGGTTGATCTGTGTCCCCGCCGGCTACCATCACTACTTTCCTTCCCTGCGTGTGTGACGTAATTCTATAAAAGAGTGCGCGGTGAAGACGCCGCCGCTATATCGTTTCCGCTCGCCACGCTCGGCCATAGCGTCCCAAACACCGGCAAAGAAGGACGCGGGCGGAACCTCTTCCGCAAGAGCCCACACGGACTCAACAGTGACAGTTCAACAAAAGGTGAAGTGTCAAGGACATAGTGCATGTGATTGTGTTCGTGATAGTGTTGTGATATCGTGATAGCACAGTGGGCTGGTGGTCGGGTCGGCACTGTCGCGGTCGCGATACTCCCGGTGAAGTATTTTAAAGGTTGTGTTTGTTTCAGATACGAGATGAGGTCGTTGTTCTTATTAGCGGCTTTGTGCTGCCTAGTGTTGTCGGTGTGCGGTAGCCCTATCGCGCGGCCGGAGGAAGACAAGCAGGTGGAGGTTGGCAGGCAAGCTGCGGCTGCAGCCCCTGCTGCGCCCGCCGCGGCTGCCGACGATGATGACGATGACGACGACGATGATGACGATGATGAAGACGTCGACCTTGATGATGCACTAACAGGTAAGTCCAATGCCCTTAGTGACTTATTGGCTTTGGGAGTTAAATAGTCAAATTCCTTAGCAGATCAAGCACATCACTTGTAATCAAATGATAATATCACAACTTGAATAAAAAAACGATTCGAGGAAAAAAGAGAATGAATTGGGGACAACTTAAGACTTGTTCATGTAATCAATTAGTATAAATGTTAGTAACCTTAAAAACTGCAAAAGAAATATAATATTGCTCGCATATCGACTAGTTGATGTTTTACCGTTCAAATGAACAGGAGCCATAACGGTAAATACGATAAATACGTCTCGTGAGATATACGCTGTCAGCGATAACGTTGCATTAGCAACCGCACTCGAGCTTAGACGTTTTATCGCTGATAGAAAATGTTCTGCGTTTTACAAAACACCTGCATAATTGATCCGCAAATAGAATGTTAATACCTCGTTAAATGATTCAAGCATAGCTGAACACTTTGAAGCAATTTGCATCCATAATTTACGACTTGATGCAATTACTTCGTCAATACATAGATACTCCGCTAACGACATTGGATCTAAATGGACTGAGTTGATGGATTCTGGCGATAACCTATCAATATAGTCGTAAACCTTTTTGATGTCTCTTATTTAAAAAAATATTTTATAAAAAGAAGTACCTAATGGGTAGTAGTAGTTTTCACAATTTTCCACAATTACTATAAACCAAGCTTGGTTTAAGTTAATAAAAATAAATCAATTAATTACATTAAATTAATCAACCAACAACAAACATTTTGAAAAGTGTTACGAATCATCGATAAAAATTCCTTAGAATCAGGACGCGGCCGGGCCAACGCGGAATGTGAGTCGAGCAGCGTGACAGGCGCTCTCCATCGTTAATTAATTCAAACAGAAAGACTCAATCAGAGAAATTGACGCTCCCCTGCTTTCTCGCTACGAAAGCCTCGCTCAGGACGTCACGCACCGCGAGACGCCAGCGCGCGTCTCTCATTAACTGTTTGTTTAACAGTTCATTTGTGTTAGGTATCAGTAATAGTGCTAATATAATATGTACGTATGCATCGGAGCGGAGAGAATGTGCGATCAGTGCTAATATCTATACCAAGTACACAGTTTTGAAATACAATGTTAATGCTCTAGTTAACACTACTTTACACACTTGGATACATTGTTCTAATTTAGCTATGTTTTGTCACAGGTGACGATGACGACGATGACGATGATGACGACGAAGACGATGATGAGGAGGCAGATGATGATGACGACGATGACTACCTGGAGAGATTCTTCGATGACATCTTAGGAGGAGGTAAGAATACGCAAAGTGCTAAGCTTTCCAATATTACTTACTAATAGGGCAATATCTAACGACCAAAATATAAACCCACAGAAGAAGAAGATGACGATGACGAGCCAGCGGCAGTCCAGCCGGTCGTCGCACCCGCCGACACAGTCGCAGCCGCTCCCGCAGCACCCGTAGCCGCCACAGAGGAAGCTGCGGCCGCCAGCGAAGAGGTTGAGGCAGAAGCAAGCGAAGCCGTAGAAGGCGAGGAGGGAGCAATCGCACAAAAGGAGCCCGCCAGCGCTGAAGTGGAGACACCCACCGCCAGCTCTGAAGTAGCAGCTGAAGCTGAAGCCGAGGAGGATGATGATGACGATGACGATATCGGCATCGACCCCGTCGGAGAGGATGACGACGACGACGATGACGATGATGACGAGGCTGAGGACGACGATGATGACGACGACGATGACGACATCACCGACGCGCTCGGCAGGAACATCTCTGCCAAGAACTCACGTGAGTCCAAAAAGTTGAAGGCGAGCGTCGCGGCGTATGCGAAAAAGGCCGGGAAAAAAGCCAACCACCTGGGTAAAGTAAAGAAAACCAAAGCGACATCCGCCGCGGCAGTCGCCGCTGAGCACAAAAAGTTCAGATAGTGAGTAGGCGGCGAGATCCCGGGCGAGCCACGCCCTCTCATCCACCTGACGAGACCCCCGCGGTCCCTCCTTTAGCTTAGCTATTTATTGACTATTTATTTATGCTATTTATTTTATTTATTAAGTGAGTGTGTTTGATGTGTGAAAGTGTAAGTATGGTACCGAGAAAGTTAAAGTTAAATTAATGTCTAGATCATGTCACACTGGTCTCGTGGCAAATTATTTGAAATAAATCTGTTGTTCTAATTTATGTGTTAAATTCTTTATCAAACCTCCACGACGATTTGTGCGTCATAAGTTCATAACTGTACAATGAATGTTGTACAATATTAAATTTTGTCGTACATCGGTCAGAAAACTAGTTGCCTATTCTATCTCGGTGTCAACTAATCGAGTGACATTATCTAGTAATATTAATTTAATTTTGGTTGTTATAATAAAAATGTATACTAGTCAGCTTCATCTATTTATACTCCTCTTACCCGATCCATAACTGTAACATTATGCTGTAGAGTAGTTCTAATATTATGCATATATTTAATTGCTCTATCTCCCATATTATTTCCATAGTCAATTTACGTAGCAGTATTGTATGTAGAAATTAAAATATAGATATTAATAACTAGCCTTTTGACCGATCTATGTATGTAATATAACGCACAAATATCCTTTCCTCTAATATAATATCCCTTCCCTGAAATCCTTATCTGCCGAATAGTGGGGTAGCTGCAAACATCTATATCTAAATGTTGAACAAGATTCTATTAACTGATACTGGGGTGGTATCGTCGAAGGAGATCTAAAAACCCGCGAGTGTGTGGCGGGTGCGCGGGCGCAGTGCCGGTTGCTCGACAAGGAACTAGTTCGGTAGATGTGTGTTAGGAGGCCGGCGTCCACCGCCGCTTACTTTCCCAACCGGAGCTCGAGCGATGAACCCGACCGATTTCTTCTACAACCTTGACACTTTCTTTGACCTTACTCCGGCCGCGCCCAACAACGACCTTGACGAATAACCAAGTAATATTTAAAAACGACTGATAGAAAGTAAATCGATCCAAATGTTGACTCTCAATTAATGACGAAATCTACCGCAAAATTAGCGTGCCCAACGTCCGGTACAGTGAAAACAACATAATGAGATGCGAAAAGAGAAATTTTTAAATGTTTGTCGTCGTGAAATGCTGGGAGTGTCGCGAAGAGTCATATGCGACCTAATTGGAACCCGTTTGTCGGCCGTACATAGTCACCTGTGCCGACTCGAATCACATTAGCTTCCTTCTGTAGAAATTAAACGTAAACACCTTGGGTAAAGTAAAATATATCTAAGAATGACCATAGCGATTGACGTAACTAGAAGTTGCGCAAGTACTCATATAGCATCAGAATATATGATTATTACAAGATTACATATACCATGGGAAGTGGTGATAAATGTAGGCAGAATTCTTGTCACTTTGAGTGTTAGCTTGAATAGTAGATAGAATTCAGTATGGTTAAGGCGGACTCGCGCCATATCAATGTATGCCGTAATTAGATTTCTTCGAATGTGCGTGGCACGGCACGCAGTTTCTTTTACGTGTGGAAAATAGAAAATCCACCGTTGACTGGGCGTATTAATTGTGAACGACGATTAGAATTCAAGTGGGGCTTCGAGAGACCGATACAGTTAGATCGCGTGCCAACATAACGTGGCTAGAATCAGGTGTAGGATTTACTTGAATAATTTCAAGCGTACGATGTAAAGGAACTCTTGCATGCTGATATGCAGACAAATAGTTTAGGTCTATTTAAATATAGCCACATGAACGTGACCGTAGAAAGAGAAACTTACTAAAGTTTTTATTGAGTTTGTAACTCAATGGTCTACATTTCATTCAGAAAGTTATTTGAATATTTTTAAAGAATAACGCACCTCAAAAATGTGCAGACGCAAAAATACCTACTTCCATCTGCGAAGTCAAAATATATGCTGTCGAAAACTGATTTCACGTAACAGATTAAACTGATAAGGAAAAAGAAACTAAATTCAAAGTACAGAGGTTTATATTTCACTCAGAAGAACCATGATCACGGGTAATGGTTTGCGGAAGAATAGTACATAAATTATTGGGTGTAGACAAATCCGTCTATCCTCTTTCTAATTCTTACACGCACTATTGGAACTCAATTAAAAGTCACGTCACAACACACGAAGATTTTAGGTGTCATGTTAGGTCGCGTTTTACTTTATATGTAGATTTAGCAATGGATTCCATGGACTTTAAATTTTATATACATGTTTTTGGTTTTGTTGCTTATATAGATTTGGTAATAGTTAGATCAGGTTTTGTCGTCAAAATGAAATGGCAATAATAGACTCCTAAATATAGTTGACAAAAGCTTGGGTGGTATCATGTGGACATCAGCATCAGGGAAATTAGACAGCGATCAATTATATACACCTAGGAATTTAAAACAGTGTCTGTCTTTCAACTCAGTTCGTAATTTGGTGTTAACATCACAGAAAATAATGGTTTTACCTTCCGTTATTTTGACACGTAACTAGTTTAGTTCCTTTTATTAACATTTCCCACAAGTCGATGTAACGCTAGTATTCGTGACATGCGCCAATCAAATGATACTCAAGTAATTTTAGTAATTATCGAGCCCATCGCGTAAATACTCAATATTAGTTAACTGTCATTGATTTATTTGCTTTTAGCAATACGTGTTGCAGACTGTAATTACAAAATAATTGGAGTATAACAAATGAGATACAGAGCATAAAAAGGTTTTACTTTTGCTAAGAAATAAATATGTATTCTTTATGTACTGAGCTAGCATTCTGCAGTACATAGCAATTGATTACAGGAAATGGAACAGCGTTTTTTGCTGTAGCAACTTCTCAGACCTGTTCGATGAAAGATAATGCAATGTTCATGAACGAGTTTTCGAATTAATTTGCTGGTTAGAGTCTTCTGGGTTTTACCTATAGGTATGCTTTGATAAACTACATCAAAGCTAATTTGAAACTGTGACTAGACGTAACAAAGTAGGACAGGAAACTGCCGGGTTTAATATTTTATTTCATGACAACGAAGTGGCACATTATTTAGGGTACAAAACAAAACACAAAATGAAAACTAATTTAAATCCACATAATAATACAGTAATAAGTTAACAAGCTTTTAATTGTTCAATTGATTTTATGCAAAGGCTATCAAATTGAGAGAACTATATTAACATTTTATACCTCCGTACTGTCCAAAATTATGGACAGTTAATAATATACAAATACTTAGAAAGACTAAGGGCCTATTTCACCACCTATGATTAAGTTTCGAGTATCTTACTTGACAGATAATTTCATACAAATTCTGTCAAATTTTTGAATTTATTCAGTGAGTAGTGCCTACTCGGAGATGGTGAACGAGGCCCTTATAGAGATGGAATATGTCCCGGTTAAATAAAGAACAGAGTTTATACAGTTAGTCTAAAGGAGTCTCTGCAATTTTCTTTACCGCCAATACATATTTAACAGGCGCTCTCAGTGAAGAGACGACGAAGAAACCAGCTGCCGTGCCAGCTATCTACATCGTCAAGTACAACAGGTTCGTTGACAACATCTTGGAGAAGATGAACGATATTCTGAGGACTTCGTATGATCCCGTCAGTGTCAAGCTTCAACCTATCGACGCCAGCAAGAAGACCACCAAGCCAAAGAAGGGTAACAAGACCAAACCAAAGAGGTAAGATTTCTCACATATTTATAATAATTTTATATAATTATGCAGGAAGGAGAAAGTACTAAAATATGAAATTTGGTGACTAATGACGCACACAGCGGTTCATAACACTAGCTTTGTTTAAACGACATGCAAACTGGTTGACCCAACCAAAAAATCCGGATATACGTAACTTAATTTCTCTTTTAGGAAAACCTCAAACAAGAAGAAAACTTCCGCTCGTGGTACTGAAGCAAATATCACTAAAGAGAAAACAGTTTCGGAAATCCCAGTTGTTAAAGAAGAGATTACTCAAGCCAATGAAGTGAATCCTAATGAAGTTGTAGCTGAACAAACTCCTCTTGCGAATGAACCTAGAGCTATTAAAGATAAGGCTGGTTCTGAGAAAGCTAAGCCTACACCGAAGCCAACAGCAAGACCGCCGGCAAGGAAGCCAGCTGCTAAGCCACCTACTAAGGCGACTAAGCCTAAACCTAAGCCCACAAAGGCTCCGGCAAAGGCCACGACAAAGAAACCTCCGACCAAGAACAAGACCAAGACTTCAGAGAAGAGCAAGCCCAGGGCTAAGGGAACATTGTATGGTTTGTCATCATTGAGGAGGACCGGGGACGTTTCAGTTAGCATCATGGCTGACCACACTACTGTCAAGAGCAACTTTGCTGTTGGACCCCTGATACTGAGAGTTGAGAAAGAGGTATAATGTCCTTATGATATTAGTTGCTTTGTTCAATGTTATTTTAGTTGCAAGATCCATATCGTTATTGTCTTAGAAATCGAGCGATCTCTCACTGACAAGGCAGATATTGGTCTCATCTCTTACTATTCGTGTACAATTTTCTTTTTTGTTTAGATCGGACGTGGAGCTAAGAAAGACATCAGATCGGCTACAGCGACCACTGCAGAGATGCTGGGCAAACTTACCCTAAGAGTCAACAACCAAGGCGTCGCCACTTTACATACCATCAAAGTACTGCAACCTAAACAGGTAAAATTAGAAGCTAGTAAACAACAACAACATTACGAGAGAAAGTAGAGAAATTACGAAAAATTTTATGTCCGAATCATCTGCGAAACTAATTTAATTTTCTGCTCGATTTAGATGAAAACCAAAACTGAAGCAGAATGTTGCAATCAAAACGACATTAGATTTAAATCTCTCAGAGTGAGATCAATTCGTCATTGATCGTTGTCAGATCTCAATATTATAACAATTTCTAAAATACAAACAAGATAGTCGACAAACTGCTGATGATAATTCTAATGTTTTTTTATTATTATCAGGTTCGAGTGGACAGTAACAACGAACGTACTCGGGAACTCGTATGGCAGCGCAGCGCAAGAATAGCCCACGTCGTCTCCGAAAAACTTCTCTCTGCGTCTAAACCCATGTTCCATCATCAAACCGTCGTCAAGCAGTAGATTTAGAACTTTATTATACAGCTCGTAAAGTAGAGTTTAGCTTGCTTTTTGGCAGCTAAGGGTTTGGGTGATGGGAAACAGATATTGCATTTAGGCAGCCGACTCGTCAGATGCGTAAAATGAATAAATTTAAGCGGATTTCTACATGGATACTGAACATAAGGGTTCTAACAATATAATAGGTAATTTTCTCATTTCCCTGTTCATCAAAATGAAAAAGTTCTTTTGAGGTTTCAAAATGCTATACGCCTTTGAATTGTCGGTTTGCGTATTTGACTGATTGATAGATAATATTTTTAATTTATTTCTCGACATTTATAAGAGTTCTAGAGTATATTTTTCAGTCTTACAAGACTTATGATACTCATTATTTTTAGTAAATAGTCAGACAATGCATTTAATATGTTGTAACGTTATGGTGCTAAGATTTATAAGATAGTGCATAGATAAAATTTAATACAGTGTATATTATTTATTTTGAATAAATGTTTTATATACCTTAATTTAAGCTGTTCTTTTTTTATTTTTTTGACCAGGTAAGCATTTTTACGCTAACTAAGAAGTAATTTATGAGTCAATGATGAAATAGAAAACCAACAATGTAAAGTAAAAACTCGATTATAAAAATGTATTTTTAAGCACTAGGTAGGTTTTATATGGTCTGTTAGTCTGTTACATATTTTTGACTTCGCTGGTAATAAGCATTAGAAAACATAATACTTATATAATAATTACAATAGAAATTCGAATACATTTTAGGGATTTCAGTCGTTTTGAGAGTGTTAAGTTAGAATTGCGAACCTCAATTCACACACACTATAGTCTATTCGCCGAGCCATGAGCCAAAAGGTAAACAAACCATAAAAAGGGTTCTTTATATGTCACGATTGATGTAGTGAACATATTTTATAAAAATAACTACGGTATTAATACACTGACAACATTAAAAATTATATTTTAGAATGATGTCTATGGAACTTATGTTATCTTTTCAAATTTATTTCAAATGAAACATTATAAATGCCTTTAAAATTATGCATTAAATAGTTTACATGTAAAAGAACCTATAAAGACATTTTAATACTACTAAGTTGTAGACCACAGATACTGCGAACATTTTACATTAAAATGTGACGTTTTGTCATCGGTCGGGTTATACCCGCCATTTTGAAAAAATGATTTCTTTGTTTACCTTTTGGCTCATGCTCCGGCGAATAGACTATAGGCGGCCCCTGGCAATAACCGGGATTAACGCCTGGTGGAAGAAGAAGAATGCTCACGCTGTTTATGATTCAGGTTTTGTAGATAAAATAAAACAGAAAAGTCGATTGTAAAAATGTATTTTTAAGTAGCATACAAATTGTTCAATATTCTTTTACTTCACTGGTAACGAGCATTAATTAATGCTTTCAAAGTAAATCCACAAAATTGTGCTCGAGTTTTTTATTACTCTCATGATTACATAAATGCGTCAAAGAGAAGTCAACACTTAAAATAATAAAAGAATTATTTAGGAAAGTTTATTATTTTAATGGCAAGCATTATGTTTCTTTATGTTTAAAATTATTAGCATCCAAATAAATGAATAAAAAAAATTAGATACTTCAAAAACTGATTAATAAGTACTATATACACATTCATTATAATTTGGATTTTTATAGGAGATTCCAATCGATTTGGCCAAATGTTAAAATATTTTGTAAAATATAATAGACTCACTCATCTTTGGTACTATTTACTTTTATGCCTTCGAGACGTATCGGGCTTGACACATTTAATAATAAAAACAACAATTAATATAAAATTAAATACACACAAACTACGATGGATTTCGCTGACAATATTTAAGAATAAAATTACGTAAAAAGGTTGAAATACTTAAATATATAATTAATAGTAACTCTAACTACAATATCTCAAACTGCAATACAAAAATGACCGAACAACCTACATTCAGTATAAAACCCACGCCTTATTGGATTCGTCGACTAATGTCAGATTCAAGAAATGTCAAATTTTTGTTACATTTGCAATATAATAAGGAAACTATCTAAATTTTTATACACATTTTAACAAAAATGTTAATATTAAAATTAATAGAATCTGGGGTTTAGAATCTGATATTGTCGAATCTTACATTTGTAGAATTTGACATTTGTTGAATCTGGCATTTGTAGATTATGACATTTGTTGAATCTGACATTAGTCGACGAATCCGCCTTATTTACTAATTGACCTAATATTGCATTAATAAAACACTTAATAGTTGATTACTAAATATTAAATAGGAAGGTAAACAAGTCTCACTTTTACAACAAAAATACTTATTTTTATTAGAGATTTACTTATTTATAAATTGTATGGATTCAAACGTAACTTGTGATGGACATAAATATTGGAGAGATAAAGATTGTCAGAAAAAACCGTAACTTTAGAGATGTTCTTCAAAGTTCAATCTATCGACATGAGATCGCCATTTTATTTATGAAAACTTTATATAATAGTAAACCCTGTACAAAGGCGAACTTAATCCCTTGGGAATTTTCTACCAGTCGACCTTAGGGTGATGCAAAAACATAACATGGTAGGTGTAACTATTTATATGGAATCCTCTTATAACTCCTCCAGGTTTAGTATAGCGAGAAGGAGTGACATACTTTTACTCACAAAATCCCACCTATGTTCTTTTAGCAGGCTTTTGGGTCAGGGCCACGGTAACTCTTTCGATAAATTCCGTAGGACGTAATCGCCTAGAACATGTTTTTGAATGATGATTGACGATTTTTCTGACAAAAACAATTACAATTTATGAAGTCGTGTCTTAAATGATTTCTCAGATCCTTATCAATCATGGATTATACTTTCGTCTGACTTTTTCAACGATGAATTAAGTCAGGATCAGATTGTATAGCGTTGAACGCTGTTCATGTATACTAAAATGTATAATTAATTAATCTTTTCTGTACTTATTCTAGTTTATTCATTAATCTGTACAAGAACGACAATAGTCAATAACTTATCTAATTGGAAAGACTTGACATGGGAGACATAGATCAATTGGTTTTTTATATTAATTTTAGGGTCCATTCAAGCTTGTGCATCGAAGGTGGTCGTCGAGGTCGAAGGTCTTCGAGGTGAATCGAAGTGTTAATCTAAAAGTTATTAAGTATAGCAAAATGCAAGCTTATCTTATTTCTTCTGAGACAAAAAACAACGCGTACTACGGAATAGGTGCGTTCACGCGATTCATTTTTTAAGAGATTAAGTTTAACTAATATTCGTGCAACTTTCTTTTTTTCTTTCTTCTTATGATTTGACCTTTGGCAAAACAAATCGCTTTCTTCTGAACTGACAACAAAATTTTGATCAGCCTCATTCATACTAAAGATCAAATAGGAATGTCAAAATTGGGGCTCGATGCTCCGCAATGCATAGTAAGCAGAGTTTAAATGTAAGTATTGAGGCGGACAGAAGATTTTTTTAAGAACAAGGGTATTTTTCCACCAAGGGTATGCGCTATGCAGCTATGTTGCGAGGATGTAAAAGTTAAGCTACGAAACTATATGACCGTTGACTGAAGCTAAGCTATTTAGCTGAGCGAGTAAGATATGCTAGGAAAATGCGCCGTGTGAGAAAGATGCTTGAACCATGCAATGTATTGATAGTTCCGAACACATTATAGGACACATTAAAACAGAGCTTTGTTAAGCCCGTTTCTAAACCAGTGCTAGCTATATGGTTTGTATGGCTAAGAATAGCATTTTTGGATATCATCCATAGCAACGCTGCATAGCACATCTTTGATGAAAAAGTATGCTTCGATAGAGGCTGTTATCTAAAACAATATAGACTCTGTTCAGTACAGCAACTGACCAAAGTTGTATTAAGTACTTTCAACTTGTAAAAAATACTATTTTTTTAGGAACTATCTACAATTCTATACAAAGGACGCTTTGTCGAACTTGTACGCTATTATATCTACATACACTCTGAAGTTCTGATGGGTTTAGAGAAAGAAACTTGCAAAAAAATAATATTTGGTTTCTGTTGTTTGATCGTGCAGTCACCGCACTGAACCACGAAAACGCTTTTATACAGTCGAGTGACGGGTGATATTTGTAGTACTACTATCAGCACATCAGTGCATCACATATAAATGCGAGTGACTGCATGTGCATTTTTCTTTTGTTCTTTTTTTTGTGGTTATAGGGTTGTGAGAATAACATGACAACTCTCTCTTAACACGCCGAGATAATATTTCACTCTTTCTGTTAGGGCCATGGAGGTCAACTTTTAGTCAACATATAATAATTCCGTTGGGGCAAAGGGGGAAACATGTAACCGCGAGTCAGAAGCTCCGGGCATCTCTATCGAGCCGTCTGGCTCAGATATGAAGAGAAACATGATATTTGAAGTGACTTCCATGGCATTCCAGACAAATAGTTTTTGTTTTATTTTTTGTAAAAAATATGACAAATAATGTCGGGACCGGATTTGTTAATTTTCATACAATTTTTTAAAGAAGAAATTCGTGCAAGCAAGATCCAATTCTAAAACCACCAACCTCATTCAATATCCTACTAAACCTACACTACACATTACCGTCACGTGTCATCGTCCCCGTTTGCTGGAGATCTCGTGCCGTTCCTGTTCAGCAAAGGTACGCTGTTCTGATCATCGGCTATCACGATCTCCGTGATGGCGTCGTCATCTGTTTGTTTTAGGGAATCGTATTTGGGAGGCGGCGTGTGCTCTTTACCGCTTATTATGGGGAGCGGTATGTTGCCGGTTAGACCTGTGGGGAGAAAATGTTTATTAGAAGATGTAGCTAACGTTAAAAACAAAAATACGTCAGAATTTTTTAAACTACATATACACATATTTATTAACTTTAACCAGCAGTTTCAGCGGTGTATAATTAAAAAAAATATTCCAAGGCCAAAGCCTGCGGGCTCACAGCATTGCCGTGGTCAAACACTGAGCCGAGCAAGGAATTTAATATATTTTGCCATCGACACACTAAGAAGAAGCGGGCTCAAGTTGGCGACTGCAGAGATAACCAGGCCAAATGTGGTATCCAAGGTAATCAGGATCAAATATGTTTTTTTCATTGCAAATGCCCCTTCACAGGATATGCGTCACCTCTTTTCCGGCCCACCGTGGACAACTACCTGCACCTTTTACGACTTAAGCGAGGCCAATGACAGAATGAGTTGGCCAAATGGTTAAATATTGGTCGGACAAAATTTAAGTCGGATCGGTACGGGAAGAAGATACTCCCGTTGGAGCGCGCTTCGCTGAACACAGACGCGATATCCACGCGAGGAGATAACAGCACTACACGCAGCACTAGCACTTTGAGACACCCGTGAGCCAAATAGAGCAAGTTATACTATAGGTCTAATAGAGGATAAAAAAAAACAACAAAACAAAAAAACAAACAAAACAAACACAAAAAAAAACAAGAACAAACAAATACAATCATCATCATCATTTGGGCCCAAGAATATTCACTGTTACATTGGACATAGACTTTCCTCGAGTGTCGTCACAAAAAACAGTTCTGTGCATCTCGCATACATCGCATTTCCGCGACTCTCACCAGGTCATCGGTCCACTTTGTGAAAGATGGAACACTGTTGGTGCTCAGCCTTCCAAAACCTTTCGGCCTCACGGACCATTCGATCTACGAGCAATGTGCCCTGCATTGCCACTTAAGTTTAGGGATTCTTTGGGCTTAAGTAAGTACAATATATGAATATAAACTTACTATGTAGCGAAGCGCTGAACACAGACGCGACGCTCGCGCGAGGAGACAGCAGCACTAGCGGCTGACCGCGGGAAGCGAGCGAGCTGGACAGTACGCATATGCCTTTAGCTTAACTACAGTATAGACTTACTATGTAGTGTAGAGTCCAGCACGGCATGCGTCAACACGACCACCACGTTGGAGCCCGCTCCGCTGAACACAGACGCGACGCTCGCGCGAGGAGACAGCAGCACTAGCGGCTGACCGCGGGAAGCCAGCGAGCTGGACAGTGCGCATATGCCTTTAGCTGTACAATATGAACTTACTATGTAGTGTAGAGTCTAGCTCGGCATGCGTCAACACGACCACCACGTTGGAGCCCGCTCCGCTGAACACAGACGCGACGCTCGCGCGAGGAGACAGCAGCACTAGCGGCTGACCGCGGGAAGCGAGCGAGCTGGACAGTACGCATATGCCTTTAGCTTAACTACAGTATAGACTTACTATGTAGTGTAGAGTCCAGCACGGCATGCGTCAACACGACCACCACGTTGGAGCCCGCTCCGCTGAACACAGACGCGACGCTCGCGCGAGGAGACAGCAGCACTAGCGGCTGACCGCGGGAAGCGAGCGAGCTGGACAGTGCGCATATGTACTATATGAACTTACTATGTAGTGTAGAGTCTAGCTCGGCATGCGTCAACACGACCACCACGTTGGAGCCCGCTCCGCTGAACACAGACGCGACGCTCGCGCGAGGAGACAGCAGCACTAGCGGCTGACCGCGGGAAGCGAGCGAGCTGGACAGTGCGCATATGTACTATATCAACTTACTATGTAGTGTAGAGTCTAGCTCGGCATGCGTCAACACGACCACCACGTTGGAGCCCGCTCCGCTGAACACAGACGCGACGCTCGCGCGAGGAGACAGCAGCACTAGCGGCTGACCGCGGGAAGCGAGCGAGCTGGACAGTGCGCATATGTACTATATGAACTTACTATGTAGTGTAGAGTCTAGCTCGGCATGCGTCAACACGACCACCACGTTGGAGCCCGCTCCGCTGAACACAGACGCGACGCTCGCGCGAGGAGACAGCAGCACTAGCGGCTGACCGCGGGAAGCGAGCGAGCTGGACAGTGCGCATATGTACTATATGAACTTACTATGTAGTGTAGAGTCTAGCTCGGCATGCGTCAACACGACCACCACGTTGGAGCCCGCTCCGCTGAACACAGACGCGACGCTCGCGCGAGGAGACAGCAGCACTAGCGGCTGACCGCGGGAAGCGAGCGAGCTGGACAGTGCGCATATGTACTATATGAACTTACTATGTAGTGTAGAGTCTAGCTCGGCATGCGTCAACACGACCACCACGTTGGAGCCCGCTCCGCTGAACACAGACGCGACGCTCGCGCGAGGAGACAGCAGCACTAGCGGCTGACCGCGGGAAGCGAGCGAGCTGGACAGTGCGCATATGTACTATATGAACTTACTATGTAGTGTAGAGTCTAGCTCGGCATGCGTCAACACGACCACCACGTTGGAGCCCGCTCCGCTGAACACAGACGCGACGCTCGCGCGAGGAGACAGCAGCACTAGCGGCTGACCGCGGGAAGCGAGCGAGCTGGACAGTGCGCATATGTACTATATGAACTTACTATGTAGTGTAGAGTCTAGCTCGGCATGCGTCAACACGACCACCACGTTGGAGCCCGCTCCGCTGAACACAGACGCGACGCTCGCGCGAGGAGACAGCAGCACTAGCGGCTGACCGCGGGAAGCGAGCGAGCTGGACAGTGCGCATATGTACTATATCAACTTACTATGTAGTGTAGAGTCTAGCTCGGCATGCGTCAACACGACCACCACGTTGGAGCCCGCTCCGCTGAACACAGACGCGACGCTCGCGCGAGGAGACAGCAGCACTAGCGGCTGACCGCGGGAAGCGAGCGAGCTGGACAGTGCGCATATGTACTATATGAACTTACTATGTAGTGTAGAGTCTAGCTCGGCATGCGTCAACACGACCACCACGTTGGAGCCCGCTCCGCTGAACACAGACGCGACGCTCGCGCGAGGAGACAGCAGCACTAGCGGCTGACCGCGGGAAGCGAGCGAGCTGGACAGTGCGCATATGTACTATATGAACTTACTATGTAGTGTAGAGTCTAGCTCGGCATGCGTCAACACGACCACCACGTTGGAGCCCGCTCCGCTGAACACAGACGCGACGCTCGCGCGAGGAGACAGCAGCACTAGCGGCTGACCGCGGGAAGCGAGCGAGCTGGACAGTGCGCATATGTACTATATCAACTTACTATGTAGTGTAGAGTCTAGCTCGGCATGCGTCAACACGACCACCACGTTGGAGCCCGCTCCGCTGAACACAGACGCGACGCTCGCGCGAGGAGACAGCAGCACTAGCGGCTGACCGCGGGAAGCGAGCGAGCTGGACAGTGCGCATATGTACTATATCAACTTACTATGTAGTGTAGAGTCTAGCTCGGCATGCGTCAACACGACCACCAAGTTGGAGCCCGCTCCGCTGAACACAGACGCGACGCTCGCGCGAGGAGACAGCAGCACTAGCGGCTGACCGCGGGAAGCGAGCGAGCTGGACAGTGCGCATATGCCTTTAGCTGTACAATATATAACTTACTATGTAGTGTAGAGTCTAGCTCGGCATGCGTCAACACGACCACCACGTTGGAGCCCGCTCCGCTGAACACAGACGCGACGCTCGCGCGAGGAGACAGCAGCACTAGCGGCTGACCGCGGGAAGCGAGCGAGCTGGACAGTGCGCATATGTACTATATCAACTTACTATGTAGTGTAGAGTCTAGCTCGGCATGCGTCAACACGACCACCACGTTGGAGCCCGCTCCGCTGAACACAGACGCGACGCTCGCGCGAGGAGACAGCAGCACTAGCGGCTGACCGCGGGAAGCGAGCGAGCTGGACAGTGCGCATATGTACTATATGAACTTACTATGTAGTGTAGAGTCTAGCTCGGCATGCGTCAACACGACCACCACGTTGGAGCCCGCTCCGCTGAACACAGACGCGACGCTCGCGCGAGGAGACAGCAGCACTAGCGGCTGACCGCGGGAAGCGAGCGAGCTGGACAGTGCGCATATGTACTATATCAACTTACTATGTAGTGTAGAGTCTAGCTCGGCATGCGTCAACACGACCACCACGTTGGAGCCCGCTCCGCTGAACACAGACGCGACGCTCGCGCGAGGAGACAGCAGCACTAGCGGCTGACCGCGGGAAGCGAGCGAGCTGGACAGTGCGCATATGTACTATATCAACTTACTATGTAGTGTAGAGTCTAGCTCGGCATGCGTCAACACGACCACCACGTTGGAGCCCGCTCCGCTGAACACAGACGCGACGCTCGCGCGAGGAGACAGCAGCACTAGCGGCTGACCTCGGGAAGCGAGCGAGCTTGATAGTGCACATATGCCTTTAGCTGCTGTGAAGTCTGCTCCTGGGAACGCAAAAGGTAGGGGTGTGACATAACTGATTTAATTTATTTTCTACTAGCTGAAGCCAAATAAATTATACAGGGTTATTTATAAAACACTGGCAACCTCTCAGGACTATGTTAGTATTATCGTAAACAACAACTTTTGTTCTATGACTTTTAAAAAATGTAGCATATTTTAGTACATCACATTTTCATTGAACTTGAATGAAACTTGAATGAAAAATTTAAATTGAACGTTCTAAATGTTACGAAGTCTATGCGAAGAAAGCGATACTACAATAGCGGGGGAGCAGGGGGCGAGAACAGTGCGCGGGAGCCTTAGGAAGGCACAGCAAAATACAGAGTTGAAATGTGTTAGAACAACTAAATTGAGAAGTTTGTTTGTTTTTGGTAAAGGTATTACGATTTGTAAAATATCATAGAACAATAATTGTAAAAACTTTTCGCTTTATATTTATACTATTTGCTATAATAACAAGTTACATTTTGTGTATTTAAATGTTTCTGTCTTACAATTTAAGCTTACCTAGTACATATCGACAGTCGATAACAACGGGCATGCTGCACCCGCCTTGCTTCTTAGCGGCTCGCTCCACATACTGCCTGATGTACTCCACGCCCGGGAAGTACAGACTGTTGCCCACTGTTACTAAAACGTAACTAAACCCTGTGGCATTCTGGAATAGAAACAAATGTTGACTTTCAGTATGGGCACCGTAGGCGCGGGCGGAACGCAAATACCCATTGCTGTCAGATAAGGGCAAACCCGATTCGACAATGCTGCGACATGTGTTGCCATATAACTAATTTTGACTACCGAAACGACATATTTTGGATCCTTATGGCAGTTGTAAGACACAGATATAAAGACCTGTTATATGATTTGCATGTCAAACCTTAGCCCAAAAATCTGAGCACAATCAACATGCCAGAATACAGCCATTAATTATTGAGGTGTAAATTATCAATATACATGACCCACTCAAGTATCCATCTTCTCTGATTATGATTAACTAAGCTGTGATCATATGCCAAAAAATCAGAAGTTAAGCCCTTCATTGTGAGATAACCTCAAAAAGTACTCAAGCCAGTAAGTATGTTTATCAGTTGTCTAATACCCATAACACAAGCTCTGCTTAGCTTGGGACTAGATGGCGTTGTGTGAAAAAGTTGTGGAATATTATATTATATATCCTACTAATATTATAAATGCGAAAGTTTGTGAGGATGGATGTATGTTTGTTACTCTTTCACGCAAAAACGGCTGGACCGATTTGGTTGACATTAGGTTATACCCTGGATTAACATATAGGCTATAGGAAAAAAAAAAGAAGCGTGATCTTATTTATTCTTCGATTTTGTTGTTGCGGGCGAAGCCGCGGGCGGAAGCTAGTATATTATATTATTAGAGTTTGCTATCCCATACAATGCCCAAATCTTCAGTAGACGACGTCTTAAAAGTGAATATCAAGTCTTACCGTAACTATTTCAGCCTCCAGCTGTGGCCTTGCACTGGGGTACAAGAGTAGTATCACGTTGACAGCCACTCCGGCTAGGATGCCTAGCTCAACGCCCACTGACAGGCACAGCGCAAACGTCGCGAACGCTGGTAGCAGGTCCGCGCGACGGGAGCGCCACATCGGTTTTACTACCTGTAATGTATTAAAATATTTTGTTAAGACATTGGCAACTAACCTACTAAACTAGAATAGGATTGATTTTGCGCTATATTTTGTCGTCAAAAGTAAAACAAGCGTTATTGATAAGTAAATATTTTTTCTTTGCAAACCGTACTTTTTAATCAACATTAGACAGATCGAGGTCTTTGACTTTCCTATTCTTATTTTAAAGGGATTGTACATTAAATACAAAAAAAAAAATTAAAAAAAAAACTAAATAATAGTCTATTCGTGTTAAGAAAATAGTGATACTTCAGTAAAATATTAAATTTTCCATTCATATTTAAGCAAACAAAATCAGTATTTTTTTTTAATTAGCGCCATCTATCGAAAATATGGCCACGCTCAGGCTTGTGGTCACAGCTTACACCGTAAAGCTTACTAGAAAGCACTTACCTCATATTCTATCATAAATATCACAGCACATATCACGACGGCTGCTAGGGCCGCCTTCGGAATAAAGTAGAAATACGGCGTCAAAAGACTTAGCGCTAATAGCACCAATATACCTGGAAACGCAAAGAAGTAAGGCATTAGCTTTTATTTTACTTGTTGAAATATGGTAATCGGAAAACTTACTAACGTTACGACACTAGTTATAATGTATGGTAACTTTGTACATGCTTTTTTTTAAAATTAATATTTTTTTATTAAACTTTATGCCGTACTACGAATTAGTTCTAGTACTTAGTAGTTGTTGTTTTTATAGTAGTATAGTACTCCTTTGTGAGGGATTGGCCGGAAGTGGCTCAGGACAGAAAAGAGTGGAAAAATGGAAGGCCTCCGCCTTTGCCCTGCCGGGGGAAACAACGGGCTAAAATAAATAATAAATGGTACAGTTGTTGATATTTACCGTCAAATACTGTATAAATATTAGAATCTGTTACATCCGCATTTTAATGAAAAATAAAGTATCTGAGTTCTTTATCAAAAAGTATAAAACAGGGTGTTTGGTTCATCGTGTGCCAAATTGATATGGTCGACTGTAGGGGTCATCTGCTATCCTTTCAGATCCCAAAACATTACCCATGTCCAGTAGAATTTTTTTTATCGAGTTTTTTGTGTTTTTTGAAAAATAGACCCGAATTTTACATTCAAATACAAATATCAAAAAAGGAATAAGGCGTAGAGTCGCAATTTTAATTTTATTTAGACGTATATTGTATAAAGGTACTTTGAAATACAAAATTGGTGATATTAGCCATCTAGATTTTTTAAAATTTACTCGCAATGTTTCGGACTTAAATTAAATCTGTTCATGTTACAGCTATTTACATGGCTGCAAAAAAAGAACCAAAGGAGACTGGGATCTTCAAACTCTCTCAATAATTCTCTAGTCTATCCTCTTGCTGGTGATATGCCACATGTCATAAAAGTCTTATTACAACTATGTGAAATCGTTAGTTTTGTGAATCGAGTGGCATAAAATTAACATTCTAAATAGTGAATTGTAAAATTATTTTTACTAAAATTGTACCTAAAACGCCTACTTAATCTATTATATCACTCTCAGAAGGTAAAATCTGTCTCGTAATCTCACTTTTAGGTGATTTTACTAGAAACAAAAAAATAAAATTCTATGTTTACAATAATTTCATAATTTTTACAAATACTGCTCAAAATTGGCCTCTGTTGCAAATGCAGGCCCGACATCTGTTTTGTATTTCGACATACAGTTGTTGTACGAAGTCGTTTTCCCTATTTAATTGTATTGAAAGCCGTTCTAATGCTTTGAACTAGTACTTCCCTAGTTGGAAACTCTGTGGCGTATACAAGCTCTTTGGCAGGTTCCCCAGACCCTTCGTACAAGTGTAGACCTAGAATAACTAACTGTTGAAATACGAAACAGATGTCGGGCCTGCATTTGCAACAGAGGCCAAAATTTGAGCAGGATTTGTAAAAATTATGAAATTATTGTAAAAGATGTTTTTTTTTTCTTTTATTTCAAGTAAAACCCACGAAAAGAAAAATACGAAGTAGGTTTTACTTTATATGAGTGATGTAACACATCAAATAGGTGTTTCAGGTACCATTTAAGCAAAAATAGTTTATCAAATCATAATTTTGAATGTTAATTTTAAGTGACTCGATTCACAAAACTAACGATTTCACATAGTTGCAAAAAGATTTTTATAGCATGTAGCACATCACTAGAAAGAGGATAGACTAGAGAATTATCGAGAGAGTTTGAAGATCCCAGTCTCTGTTAGTTCTTTTATGCAGCCATGTAAATAGCTGTAAGACGAATAGCGTTAATTTAAGTCCATAACTTTATGAGTAAATTTTAAAAAATCTAGAAGGCTAATATCACCAGTTTTGTATTTAAAAGTACTTTTATACAATACATGTCTAAATAAAATTAAAATTCAGGCTCTATGTCTTATACATTTTTTAGAATTTGCATTTGAATGTGAAATTCGGGTCTATTTTTCAAAAAACACTAAAAAGTCGGTGAAAAAAATTCCACAGGGCATGGGTAGTGTTTAGGAGTCTGAAAGGATAGCAGATGACCCCTCCAGTCGACCATATCAATTTGGCACACGATGAACCAAACACCCTGTATAATTATAAGTATGTTTATCAGTTGTCTAGTACTCACAGCACAAGCTCTACTCAGTTTGGAACTAGATGGCGTTGTGTGAAAGTTGTAGCAAATTATAATTATTGTGCCAGTAACACCTCAATCAAAAGGATCACAGTGCGAATGTCTCGTTAAGCCTTGCTTAAAATTCCTGATCTCAACCGTGGCCGTGTTTTGAATCGTTTATAAAATTGTTTGAAAGTGTTCGATTGACGTGACTTGAGTTAATCGCGTTATTGTATTGGACTTAGCGGATATGTACTATAAACGGCCATGGCGAATCTGTTTTTATAGGTTGTATAGGTCAATAATAAAGCTGACCTAGTTTTAACAAGGTCAGTAGACGAATCAGATATTTGTTTTCATTACTACCAATACATCGCCATTGATTTTTTTTGGGTTCTGTAATAAACTGTCTGACTGACATATTAACGCACAGCCGAAACTACTGAGACTACGAGTGTGAAATTTTGCACAAGATTTTCTATTATGATGAGAAGATTTTCCAAAATGGGGTGAAATGTAAGGGGATGAAACGGAGTTACTACATGAAATCATGGACCTCATGAAAGCCCAATAGCCAAAATCGACCACCCAGGACAGACTGTCCTGAAGTATTATGAGGAGACCCGACCCCAGATAATGGGAGCAGGAACGGACGAAGAAGAAGAAGGTATAAGGGGACAGTGGAAACCGATTGACATTATACGCAAAATCACAATAATAATAATAAAAAAGTGGATTGATATAGAAAGTAATCCATGAATCCGCGTCCACGGAGTGTACAGTGTTTTCACATACGATGCATAATTCAATAGTTGCACATCACAGACATTGATGGATGTTGGTCGAATGGTGTAATTAGAGGGGTATCCTCACCAACCAAAGCCACCTATCGATGTAACTGTTAGTAAGCGACCCTAGAATGCCTCCCATAAGGTGGACTGATGAGACCTGGTGCGGGTCGTGGGAACCTGATGGATGCGAGACGCACAGGACAAGTTGTTGTGGTGGCACTTGGGAGAAGCCTATTTCCAGCAATGAACGTCTTTTGACTGAAATGATGATGATAATGAAGAGGGCCTCTTCGTGGTGAAAAGCGATTCGATCAAACTAGAAGCTTGATTTAGCTCGCAGTCCTGCTACACTAAATCGAGCTTTTTATCCACATTGATTGGCCTTTAATGGTACGCGGAACAAGGTGTAAAGTCCCACATACCTTCATTGAAAAGATAGGATCCTCCGACTAGAAGTTACCTTATGTCTAGTTGTTGTGTAGGCAACTGCTCGATTGTTGATCACGGTTTGTTGTATATGTTTTCATATCACCCGCGATGCAAGATTAAGAATTCTAGTTCCAATGTGGCATTGAAGGTGTCGATACAGACCTTTCAATCGATGTCGACTGATCCATTCTATCGTCGATCGATTGTTTGCTACCATACTTCATCACATCAGGATGGCATCAAATCGGCTCTCCTTTAAGGAACCCGTGAACACATTCGCAAGAAGTTGGTAGAATCATCATAGCGTTGATTTGTCGGATTCGTTTCTCATAATAATTTTGGTTATATGTATGTATTTATATAAGTATGTATTTTATTTAATATTCGTTTTTTCTTTTTGTTTGTTTAACTTTTAGTTCCACCTACTGCGTCATGTTTCTACATCACCCTGAGGTTGACTGGTAGAAAATGCCTAAGGCATTAAGTCCGCGTTTGTACAATGTTTTTGTGCATAAAGCTTCAATAAATAAATACTTAGTTCTTTGTTCAGCGAAAATACAAATTAAATAAAAGCCTACATACCTGTATAAACGCTACCGAACTGCGTAGCGACTCCACTGGCATGGTTCACAGCACTCCTGGAGAAGGAGCCTGTGATCGGCATGGCACCGGCGAACGAACCGAATATGTTCGCCAGCGACAGGGTTATCAACTCCTGCGTCGCATCTACTGACTCGCCACTCGCTGAAATAACAAAATTAAATGATATATGATATTTATTTTGCAAATATGTTTTTGGGTCAGTTCACACCGAGACGCGACGCGACGCGAATTCAAAAACGTACCGCTGCGCAGCGAGACGCCACGCGGCGTCATGAGGCGCAGCGCTGCATGAAGCAACGTATTCTAAATTCTCACAATGTAATGTGCATCTTTTCACGTAGTAAATAAAGTTCTATTTTGAGTCATTCTATTAAAATGTACGTGCAGCGTCGCGTCGCGTCTCGTTGTGAGCTGACCCTTACAAACCACATTTACACACCATTTTTTTTTTCGTCAGTTTGAAGTAGAATAGAATAAACTTTATTGTACACCAAAAAGTAACAGTACAGTTTATACAAACACCTATGAGTACAATGGCGGTCTTATCCGTGACAGCGATATCTACTAGAAACCTTAGGATGGATCGTAAGAATTTAAATTAATACGGGGGTACAACTTACTAGATGAGGCAAATCTATAACAAAATAAAGATGCACGTACTGAAATGTGACGTCACCACACACACACTTGTGTTACATTTTTTTCGATTATTTTATAATTTGCAATTATTGCAGTACAGTTTTCACATATGGCATCACTGTATTTGGGGATACTTTAATCCCTGTCATACAGGTCCTATTTTAGGGGTAGATACCACATTGATGTAATGTATCTTCAAGTTTTGAAAATGATTATTATTAATGCTGAGATATTGTCCCAACGGCCCCAATTTTCTTTACAATAAAAATGCTAACTTTAAAAATGCAATTTAAATCAAATGCAATCAGCATAAAACCTAACGTCTTTACTCTTTAATCTGATCTTTTAAACCAATAAATTCACTAATTACTAAGATCGGAATGCACACTTCACTTCATACTAATCAAACTCACACCATTGCATTGGCCCAATGAACACGTTTCAAGATCATAAACAAGAGAATGTCAAGGCCTTATGTCATAATTATAACAATCCCTTATGCAAAACCAGATGAACGACGTAAAGATTAATATCATAATAAAACCTGATTGGACTGCTTTACGCAATAAATAATATTTAATTTTAACGATTATTGTTTCATAGATATATCGATTAAAGTTTATCTAAAAGTATGACTGCAAATTCTTTTTCTAAATGTTAATCTTAAAGTTCAAAGACGCAGTTTTTCGTAAAATCCAATGACAGCCCATATATTATTTCCAATTTAAAGCAAAAAACCTACCTATAAAAACAGTTTAATTCTCGAATCGAGTCTTGAAGACTTTTCAATTTTTTTTTCTTGTGACGTAACTAAAAATTTTCAGTTTTCAGACTTTTCCCGATATTAGTGCTATAATACCTTGCTTCGTGCCAAATTTCAAGATTCTAGGTCAACGGGAAGCACCCTATGAGTTTTGATTCCTTTTGACAGTGTCGAAATGTACGTTTTTTGCAACATAAACGGGCGTATCTTTTTTTCCCGTCAACTTACAAGTTTGATTTTTGCACAACTTCAAGGGACCGCGGATTTCAATATATGGTTTTAATTTCAACTTGATACCTTCACGCGTTCCTGAGAAAAAGGGTCTTGACAGACGGACGGACAGACAGACGGACAACAAAGTGATCCTATAAGGGTTCCGTTTTTTCCTTTTGAGGTACGGAACCCTAAAAATAACTCTGCAAGAAACATGTGCAGAAACATAATTGTATGAATCAATGACATTAATCAGTGTTTTCATATTTTAAAATAACAGCGATTCATCATGCAGCAGATTTGTTTTCTTATTAAATAAGAAAAAAACACAAGACGATTTGCGTCTTGTGTTTTTTCCTACTACTGGTAACCGCAAAACTTTCGTTACTTTCAATGGTAATGGCAAGAGTGCATTTTGGTTCTGCTACTAATTGTATTTTCTAAAATTTTCCAAATCTGCAATTGAAAACAAAGTCATTACATGACTTTTGGTAAACGTAAACCGAATGCTAAAAATAAAACTAATTTATTCCGAAAAATAAAAGATATACAGTGTGTAAAAAGACCGATCACAAAGCCGATAACTACACATTCTGTACGTGTAATTAAGTCACTTGGACCAAAAAATATTGCTGGGAAAAAACCTTTTATTTTTCATCTTTAAAAAATAATTAATTAATAATAATTCCGATCAGCTGCGCGTTCGGCCGCTCGCGCTTGGTCGTTGAACCGACCGCACGCTTGTGTGTGTGAGGCGCTCGTTGTGTTTAGTTTTCAACGCATTTTAGTAACTTCAAATGCGTAATTTACTATGAAAAATTGATAATTTTGATAACGTTTGTTCGGAAGAAAGTTTACTAATGATACTTGGAATACGATTTAGGAAAAAAAACGGAAAAAAAATGTTGACTTTGACCTTCAATATCTCCAGAACCAGTGCATTACCAGATATGGTCTAGAAGAAAAAAAGTATCCTAGTGATGAGTAGAATATGGGGTTTTCGTTAAGGGTCTTTTTACACCCTTTAGAGCGGTCTCGGTATGTAAATAATAGTATATAAAAATATTATATAGCTCTTAGTATTTTTGTAGGCAAATATTCAAAGAACTTTTTCTGTTCTAGGATGTAGCGGGAGGCCGTGTTTTTGTTAAGAAAAGGTTTTAGTCAGTATAAGTCTCGACTTTTAAAAACTAAATTCTTTTGCTTTCTAGGGCGACAGTAAACTTCCCGCATCCCTAGCAGGCAGCTTGTACATATACAAATTTTTATCGAAATATATGTACTTCAGAATATTTGTACAACCTTATACAAATAAAATTGGGCAGACATGTTATTATGACACAGTATATATATATATATAAATACGGTATTAGTAACAAACAGTCAATTACAGATACTATTCATTAAACTGTTTCACTCGGATAACCTCGATAAGTGGCTCCTCGATTAATGAAATTCATGACATAATGTTGTTGAAACAATTATATCAATTAGTTCTGAAGAACTGTACTTCAGTTGGTGTTTTGTTTTATCTATGTATCAGTGTCATTTTGAAAATGGACCTTATTGTTATAAAAATAAAGTAATAAATCAAATGGGTTTAAGTGAAGTTTTTTCTAGTACAATGAGAGGTACGGATTTAAATATAGGTCAACATTTCATTTACGAAACTCCAATTAAATATAATTAAAATAAAACACCAATTTCAATAGCATTGATTAACACCTTATTCTTAGGGCCTGTTTCACCACCTATGATTAAGTTTCGAGTATCTTACTTGGCAGATAATTTCATACAAATTCTGTTCCATTTTTGAATTTATTCAGTGAGTAGTGCCTACTCGGACATTGTGAAACAGGACCTATAAGCCATAAAGTTAAAAGTTAAGCTAATATCAACTCTACATTTTTTTCTTATAATACTAAACATCGAGGTCGCGGCAGATTTGAATGTCTTCCTTAAGAATTTAAGTGGCTCAAAGTCGGGAACGATGGAAGGAATGGAGACAGGCGTTTGCCCAACATTGGGACAGTATAGATTAGCTACAATAATATTAAACATCGAATAGCAACTCACCGAACGCCTTGGCTATGGCAACGTTGCCTAACACGGCAATAACAGGAACTATGAATATTGAGGAACCGAGGTCTGAACACATCTCCATGAAGCCGACTTCTCTACCGTCCTCCAAAACTGTGGAGAATGGCGGCAGACGCAGTGAGGGAAGACCGTCTCTGGAAACAGGAAAGAGCATTGTTAGAAATATTTTAATAAGCTTCGATTTTCGACTTTATTACTTTTGACAACAAGGTTTATTTTGGTTTGATACCAAACCGCAATCGGTTTTGCTTTATCTACGCCGTCTTTTGTTTAGTTGTCAACATTGGGCGCCCTGTATTTGAATTCAGATTTTTTCTAATTCGTTTCAAATACACTTAAGGGCCTGTTTCACTACCTATGATTAAGTTTCGAGTATCTTACTTGGCAGATAATTTCATACAAATTCTGTTCCATTTTTGAATTTATTCAGTGAGTAGTGCCTACTCGGACATTGTGAAACAGGCCCTTAATTGAAAACCTGCTTTAATTCAGCGGTATCGCTTTTAGGCAAGCAATTTATTGTTTTTCGCACTAGTGTGTAAAAGTGCGCGGGGTCACCCCGCCACAAAATATTACTTTTATCGTACCTATCAGTTTATACGCGGCGCGGCGCGACCACGAATTGTGCGCCATCACCCGTCTATTTATGTCTTCGTAACTGAATTGAAAAACGTCTTTTGATACACGTGGAAATTTATAACTTCAACATAGATAATTTCACTTAAATTAGTGAAGTTTCAATTTATTGGAAATTGTTGGTAAAAGTAGTTTATAATTAATTCATACTGATATTAGATTGTATTAGTATAATGTGATAGTAACTGTCTGTCCGTCTATTAAGCTTACACACTTTTGATGAAATTGGGTACGAAGCTAGCTTGAGCCCTAGGAGGACATAGGCTACTTTTTATCTGTCTTTGACAACGAACTTTCGTCTATTTTATCCAATATTCAAGCGGACAAAGTCACTGGCAAAAGCTAGTTTCCGATATTTTATCATCATCATTTCAGCCGAAAGACAACCGGTCCTGTGCGCCTCAAATCCATCCTAAGTTTTCCAACTACATTGGGGTCGGCTAAATACCAGTATTTTTCGAGGAGCGGCTGCCTACCCTACCTACACAACCCATTAAGTGGGGTAACACGGTACTTCATGGCAAGACTGGAGTTAGATTTACACATATACGTGTATGTCTGTCCTTAATTCTTTTGTTGTTTCAATAGATCGTCTCTAGAAATAACGTAAGTAAGATATAGCAATAACTATGTTCTATGGAAACAAAACGGCCTATCCATGAATCATCGGCAATTGATGCTAGATTCAATGGCCTTAGCTATTATTAGCGAATATCGGTCATATTTGAAGGACATCAGTCAATAAGGAAATATTATTACGTATATCAAACAAACAAACGGTTTTTATTTATGATTGCGTGTTTTGTTAAGCCACGTCAAGATTAATTAGTAAATGATGATTGGAAGATAGATGGTTTAGATTTTAGAAGATATGAATGAGAAGAAACAAGACATTTTGCAGTACACTTTGATGCAAGTAAGAAGTCTATTAGAGCTATGGGTTGGCTTTCGAGGTCCTGGAACGCAAGGCAAAAATGGAACATAGGTGTGGTTTTAGCTAGTAAAAGTCTGGCACCTGCTCAGTTCCGCCCTAGAGCGGAAGAAGTCAATGGATTAATTTCCACCTAAAAAAAAGTGAGCAATGTTTGTCATTGCAATCAAGCCGAATTACACGCCCAAATAGAAGACGTGGTAATTTTGGAGTCAAGAAACTGCAATTATAATTGCCCATGTGTATCTAAACAACGTTTTTCAATACACACGAACTCGAAAATAGTAAGTAAAACTTCATAAACATAATATTTAGTAACGTAGTGTGAGAAATGCCATTGACTAAAATATAAGTAGGTATCTTTAAAAAAAAATACGAGTATAAGTATCTTTTACTATGCAAATGCATTTAAAATAGTCAGAAATAGAAACTTTTTTTTTAGTTTTAGTGTGCATTTTCCGAAAATGCCTCTTACCAACCTTCTTCTGCATAAAATAGCGTGCCACATAAATGTTTATAAAAAGAGTGAAAAGAAAAAACTTACTTAACCGTCCCCGTGAGTTTGAAAGGCTGAGTGGAATATTTCTCAAAGAGGAACGCAGCTAAAGAGCATCCTATGACCACAATAGCATTTCTTGACGTTGATAACAACCAAAGAGTTTTCTTCAAGCCTTTCTGACTCGGAGGCAAGCTGATGTCTTTAATTTTCTGAAAAGAAAGTTAATATTATAAGATAAAGAGTAAAATAAAATATGTGTTTTTGTCGATGCTACGAATATTTGGTGTTCAATTCAAGACATTTAGGCATTTTTATTCATAACAGCATAGTATAATCAGCCTTACAATGTTCCCACTGCTGAGAGGCAATGGGCCGTAATCCACCACGCGGGCCCAATGCGGTTAGGTGGATGTCAATGTCTTAATTTTTTTTTGCCATGCTGGTTTCCCCTCGATTTTTTCCTTCTTTCGTTTTGAGAACAGTGGTGATGCAATTACACAAAGAAATGCAAGTTGGCTGAGTTTGACCAACAATTCGTAAGCCGAGGCTGTTACCACTGAGCCAAAACTGCTCTTTATTATTTTTATTCAGCTTTACACATTTGCCATTCTATATATCATAAGTATCATTACACTCGTTTTTAATACTAAGTACCTCACCTATTAAAATGTCTGCCAATAGAAAAGCCCCTACCGATTCTCACTAAAACTAATCTAGGATTCATACCAAGGAAGTTAAAATGTATTCGTCTCTGTATACCGGCAGTTAATAACAAAAAACAATGAAAAAGTTTCGTGCGAATACCGGAAGTATTCGCACGAAACTAAAACAAAAGACACAGACATGATAAACCGTGAAAAGTTAACGAAAGTGCCTTTAAATTAACATAATGAACTGCGTAGCGCATACATAAGTGTACACAAAGAAGCATTAAGTAGATACCTACTAGACACACTTGTGCTAATAAGATGAACGCTATTGACACAGAAGAACGTACATCGAATATAATATTCGAAATAAAAATCGTTCCACATGAATAAACACGTCTCCTACATTCATTCGAATTCAATATAAACCATAAAGGTATATATTATTGAAATTGAATGACTGAATGAAGGAGATACAACTCATTGTTCTCTAAGTATCAGAATATCTTTATAACGAACACAATAATTAACCTTTTCATATGTTTATCTCGGAAACGTGAACTTTATTGAATTGGTGTTCTAGGGACGCATGGAGATCAGCGTCACGTTTGGAACAACAACCGATGTTCTGCGGCATCAAATTAACTGCCATTGTGCTACAAAGGAATGCAAATACAAAACATCGATTGCCTACATAACAGGCGACAGCAGATGTGTTAAATTAAATTTACAATTTGGAATATCGGCACCAGATCAAATTGATAGCAAACATTTACTTGGAACTGAAACCAGCTGGCTTGCGAATTTTTTAAAATACTGAATAATAAGTAGATACCTATTTAATTGATGGAGACAGTTTTTGGCATTTTGTTTTAAATATAACACGTGATATATTATAAATTTTGCTTCTTATTGCATTTATGAAATTAATTTTCTTCTTTAGTTTTATTAGCACAAGCATAGCATAACCTCAAATCAATCTAATAAATAATATTTCAACTGCTGGGACTTAGGCCTCCTTTCTAGGAGGGGGCAAATGGGTTTTAATCCACCTCGCAAGCCCGGTGTAGATTGGTGGATGGCACATGTTTTTAAATATTTGGTTGTAGGACATTCGTTTTCTTTTAATCGTTTTCTTACGATGTTATCTTCACCGTTTTGAAAGCAGTGGTGATGAAATAAATTGCACAAAGAAGTGTGCCTGACTGGATTTGAACTCGCAACTCGTTAGTAGCGATCGTTACCACTGGACCACCACTGCTCAGTTTTATTAATAATTTTAATATTAAAAAATTATAAGTAAGTACTTAAGTGACGGAGACAATAAAGAATTTAGCTTTTTGTTTAAAATGTACGAGTAACAGCTGTTACAATAACTGCTGCTTATTGCATTTATGAAGTTAATTTGCTTTTTATTAATTCATTTAAAATTACTACTTATTTTAACGAGGGACACACACAATACCTACAGTCTTAATATTGATTAAAATTTTACTGGAACCCAATCTTTAAGTCAAGAGTGAATAGGTTACTTACTAGGCAAACGTGCTCAATCGTCGACCACACAATCGCTTACTATAAGGTGAGATTGTAGTGGTCAAACTGGTTACCTTATTGCACTTAAGGGTCAAGAGTATTTAAAAAGTGGCTGTTTAGTAACTAAATAAAAAAAAACATGCAACGTTTGCATACCCTGCCATGGAGTTGGGGCAAGATTCAGAGACAAGTTTTTGACGTTACTTGAAGAGTATGTGATCTTTGAATATAGCCATTATATCAATACCTAAATTTAACGTTCATATTCGTATCAATCGAATTTGCCTTTGTTAATATGCATAGCTTGTAAATAAAAAATACAGCATATAAAATTGAAAGGGCGATGTTATCGCTAAAAGCTATATTTTTACAGATTTACTTTGGATGGGTATGAGAAAATATACTCATGTCCGTGGTGCACTATTTATGTACTTACCTACAATATAATAATAGAGAATTATACATAACTATTAAAATTACACAATACGAACAAAATATTTATACATTACATAATTATATTTATGAAAGCAGAGAAATAAGTACATATAGGTACGTAAGACATTCAAGAAGAGAGGTAGTGATCCTTGACCATATTTTTAAAAGTTAGCAAAGTTTGTATTGTCTTACCGACATGGGTAAAGCATTCCATATAACCGCAATGTTTGAACAACGAACAACTTATCGTAAAAATTGATGGAATGGCTTGGCATCTCTAGCCTAAAGTTTACCGACAACCTTAGATATTGTGTGTGCTATGAAGGAACTTGAAATTTTCTTAAAGATAGGCCTTCCGCTTTTAGATTATGGAAATTATAATAGGCCTAAAAATAATACCTATAGAACGCTAACTTAGCGAGCTAAAGTCGAAGAAGTGTCTGTGAAATTGAAGTAAGGTACTTCAATTTTTTCAGCAAATTGTATCATGTAGGTAAATCAGGCATTGTAGTGGAAATTCGTTATCTCGTGAAATTAATCTCTAAATAAAAAAC
Source organism: Mythimna separata (assembly GCA_030763345.1). Classification (NCBI taxonomy): domain Eukaryota; kingdom Metazoa; phylum Arthropoda; class Insecta; order Lepidoptera; family Noctuidae; genus Mythimna; species Mythimna separata. The sequence continues at coordinate 9,834,674 of CM061172.1, read as the reverse complement.
ACTAAGTCATATTAAGTTCAAATATTCCGTACGAAAAATACGCGCTTTAGTCGTGGAGTTGAGGATACCAGCCCGATTTACCATACTATACTAAGTTCAAATATGTTTAGTGGCTTAGGTATACGTTTATAATACAACAACATTTGAAACCTTGAACTCTAAGCTAGATAGAAACCTGTATCATAAATTAAGTTATATTGTTTAAGCACATAATATCATACAGTCAACCTCTATTTGCAAAGCAAACTATTTGCTTGTTTAATAGAATAGACATAATATAAAGCATTTATTGAAAACAACATGAATAACATGAAGGGATTATTATTTAGTTTCTTTCATGTCGTTTTTAATAATTGTTTTATTGTTTACCGTCATGTGAGCTAAAGCATTAGTCACTGCTTTTACTATTTTTTTTTAAATGACTTGTTATGGTTTAAATGACTTTTTCAGTAGGGCAACTACATAATTATATTCTGGATTTATAGTGTCTTTTTTCAACTATTGTGTTTTTGATTTTTAAGTGCTGAACTAGCTACAGAAACTCTATTTGGACACCAAAATAATTTGGCTTAAAAACGGAAACAAATCTATTTATATAAAAAGAGAAACTGACTGACTGACATAGCCGAAACTATTGCGACTAGGACCGTGAAATTATGCACAAGGTTTCCTTTTATGACGTAGGCAAGCACTATGGTAGGAATTCCCATAATTTGCACAATAAGGTAAAGGTAATGAAACGGAGGTCCAAAAAGTTTGTATTGAGGAACCTATTCTCACGTAGGTGAAGCCGCTGGCAGAAGTTATATCTAAAAAATAAAATAAAGAAAATTCAATACTTACACGCATAACTAAAAGTATGACTATACACGATATACCTAATGAACTGTCAGCGATTCTTGCGTTAGGTATATTTGTTATTACCTGAAACAAACATTTCAAAATAAATAAACTAGGACACATGTCTGCTGAAAAAAGAAATCTCTTTATATTGTTTTTATTTATCAAGATGTTCTCACACAACTTTTTGATTTCTATTTTTTATATAACACCCGGTTCCCTCTATTGTTGGGGCTGACATCCTTATGTGAACGGAGTCTTTTTTTTCAGGTTGAAATCATCAAAATGACTTCTTCCACTTTCGGGCGGAGCGGGAGGGTATGTCAGACTTTTACTGACTAAAACCCACTCCTGTTCCTTCTCTGGACCAGGACCGTTTCGTTGTAAGCTTTAGATCTCGGGTTCGAACCAAGCATGTCATGGTTAGAAGTCATGCTTGCAAACCTAAGCTAACGATAATAGGAAAATAACAACAGTTCCAGTGATACATACCTTCTTTAACGTATCTAAGAATGCACCAGATTTAAACTGAAGACCTAGAAGTCCTTTAAGTTGTGAGACTGCAATGATCACAGACGTGGCTGAAGTGAAACCAACGGTCACTGGCACTGATATGAAATCTATTAGAACACCTGTGTGGAAAAAAAATATAGAATCAGTTTCAGAAGTTGAACAAAAAGGAAATATGAAGAAATAAAGTGAGTATATTTTAATGTTGGTTAAAGGGTATAAAAAAGTAGTAATTAGGTGTGCCTCATTTTACTCTTCTTTTCCACTAAGCCGTACAAATAAAGTATGCCTTTGTTTTACCAAAAATACTAATTGTAGACTAAAATATGCTCTTCTAAAAAATACCACGAAATAGCGAGATCTCAGTTCGCTCGCTCACTAGATCCCGCCATCCCTTTCTAACCTAACCTATCCGAGCTGAGGTGCTCCAAGTTCTTTAATATTATGAAAAGTTCATCAATATTTGATGTACAATTACTATTTTTAGTGAAGAATAAGATTTTATGCACAGTTAAAAATATTCCTTAACAAAACCTTTGCTGTAGCGTAATAGCGTGCAGTTTCGGTATTTACGCATTATTAAAAATAATAACGTATTTATAAAAATGCACACTAATTCTGTAGTAGCAGAAGAAAAACAATCTTAACATTACAGCGTAAATACAGACGATACAGAAATACGGGAAAGCTAGGAAACTTTCACAAACAAGATTGCTTAATTTTGCAAACCTTGCAACCTGGTCTCGTCGAAAATCTTATTGGTGGATTTTCCAGAGCTTCCCCGAGTGTACATACAGTTGAAAAGACTCTTCGAAAGTCTTCTTATAGGTAGGTACGAAGCAAAATAAGAAACTCGTCGATTGTATTTTATTTTTGAATTTTAGCAAAGAACAGGTTTTGGAGGAATTCGCAAATTGACAGGTGGGAGTTCAATTTTTACTGAATGAGGGAATTACATGTCTCTTTTTATGAGGAAACCTTTTAGTATAATGTTAGTCAGGCATGGTAAAATTTGAGGATAACTAAATTAATATTTATGGCTTATGTACCTACGCAACTTTGATTTTTAATATGGAAGCAATTGGTAAATAAACACATGATTCAGCGCAACTCATAAATATAAACAATCAGATTACTTAATGCGACAGTTACATGAGATTGGTAATTGAACAATGTGTAAAGATACTATCAATGTATCACAGTTTTAACCTGTTAATGGGTTAAGCACCACTTGCAAGTTTTAAGTATGTACTTCAAAACTGATTGTGATAACAACTACAGAAAATCAGTGACGGATCATAAAGATCATACATAAAATAGAATAGAATACACACAAGTAAACATAAATGAATAAACATTTATAACTTAAATTGACCTTAACACAAATACAATCATAACTTAAATGACAAAACATCACAAGTAATTCCAAGAGAACTACTGAGTGCCAATTAATAGAAACCTTTAGTTAGGAAAGAGCAGATCAAATTAAGCGAACACCAGTGAATAATGAAATAGAAGACCCCACACCCAAGGCTGGATGGAAATTGGATAATGATAGTGAGATAAGCTCACAAACTAAAGTATACACTAGTTATGAACTAGCTACTGACGATAATTGAGGACGCATTGTAAATGTAACTACTCCTATACTACAGTGAATAGGTTGCCAACTTCAATTTAGAGATAACAAAGGGAAAATTATTGAGCCGGCTTAATGTACTCATACAAACACATTCAGAGCGATAAATAACACGTTTATAATGTAACCCATAATGTCCTATTTTAAGGACAAAGCAATTTAGAGGTTTGTCCTTACGATAGCCTAAAATTTAGGTCGCATTTAATTTAGAATAATATTTATAGGTTACTAAGGCAAACATTTTTTGTTATTCAATTGATAAACGTTAAATTTTTTACTCTCACTTTTAGCAATGTAGTAGCATTTATTGCGCGCCGGCCTTGGTCAGTACAGGATATAATTATTATGTACCCAGCAGAACATTATGCCATGCTAGTATTGTATCTTCTACAAGTACAATGCACTTCTGTTTACTTATATCAAAGGAGAATACAATATTATATCGACTTGTTTTCATTTTACTATTCGTTTTGCAAGACTGAATTGAGCTCCTTCTGTAGGGAGAAATAAAAATGCAAAAGGCCGGAATTATTTCTCACAGCAATAAAACATGTTGAGTAAAGATTGCGGTAGTGTTGTGCTGTAGCCCCGTCGTGCGAGCTTCGTAGGCTTCCATTCATCGACATTTAAGTACACACTTTACACGGGAAAAACACAATTCACGTTTCATATTCACGTTTCTTTATTTCAATAAGGAAGAGAATTCACAGCACTTACCTAAATGTAATATTCCCATTACAAGTTGTATTACGCCGGACAAAAAGCAGAGTAAAATTGCGTAGTCAGCGTTTCTGCCTTCTATTTGTTGGCAGGTCATGAGGGCCAGCAATGCCGTCGGGCCCAACGTAATGTCCTTGCAAGAACCGCAGAATATATAGACGAAACATCCCATAAACGATGAGTAGAGACCGTCCTGAAAAATTTACGACTGTGTACACCTATTTCTCTACCTTTAGGTTACGGGTGTGAAGTTTTTCTACATACACATTCTATCTCCATGTATTATATATAGGAAGTATTCGGTAGGCGATGGGTTATAAGAATGTGTGATGTTGTAGGTTTTGAGAAAGGGGAAATCGAATACTATAAAATATGAGAATATACCACGGCTGCATCGTATAGGTATAATATATACTTTTAGATCAACTGTGAGATGTTTTCATGTTTATAGTCGTGGATTCGAATAAGTGTAAAGTTATACGAATTCAACACAGTAAATTTTTATTAAAAATCTATTTCATCCATGACAAGCAACATTTGCCTATAAAAGTTATAATAACGCTTACATGACTCTTTAACTATTATATCAATCAAATTCGAAAGTTCTAAACAAAAAATGTGATCATTCAACATTACATAAACTTTACACTTTCAATACGAATTCGCACTACATTTTGCCCTTACTCTGCCGCAGGTGTAAACGGCCTTATGTCCCCAACGACTCCATCAATGCTCCCCAAAAATGCAATCAGAACCTCGTATTTGGAGCGAATCGACTTTTACCTGCGACGCTGTGACTCTGTCGATATTAAAACGTTATTCAGATTCTTCGGATAAAAATATTCGGAAGACCTGATAGGAGATATGATAACAGAATGTAGAATGTCGTACGAGATTAAATATTTTGTAGAGTACCTATGCCTTTTACAGAAAGGAAGATGGTCAGAAATGCTAATATTAAAATTGGAAGCTGTAGAATCAGTGGAAAATGTTTACTTGAATATTATGCTTGTGAATATTTTTACCTGTGGACTTAACCCGGCCAATGTCGCATACGCCAGACCCTGCGGTATAACCGTAAGGCCTACTGTGATGCCCGCAATTAAATCTGCTAGAGCCTTCTCTGAATTGTATTCTGGAAGCCATTTTGTAATTGGCAGTCGTTTATGTAACAGACGTTTGCATCGAGGCTGCCTTTTGGTACGATGCTTGGACGGCGATGACATTTTACTGTTTTATCCACCTGGGAACAAAAAGAAAAATAATTTAACCGAAGAATTTAAATTTAATACAAAAAAAGTACTATAATTTGGTTCCACAAGATACAAGAGACCACGATGTTAATAGCTGATTCATAGACAAAAGAGAAAATGAAACGATTAATGAATTAAACATATCGGACAGGTCAATGAATGACCCTTACTATCCGGATAGACTGTTACAGTTTTGTTTCAACGATAAGGAAACAAAAGAATGTCACCTAGATATTATGCAAGTCATTATATACTCGTATGCGAAACTAAACATTTTATAATTAGAATGTTAAGATTAAAAGTGTATAGCTCTATTGTATAATTAATTATAACTGTCCCTCCGGCAATGATATCATTTACTTGTTTAGAAAAAGAAATATATACCAGAGAAAGGATGAAATAAAACGCAGGTAATATTTTCATTCCACAGATAATATGAAATAACAAGAGAATCATTCATTAACAAAACGATAATATGTGGCCAAAGTTTTTGAAAACATCGTAAATATTTGTCGTAGATATACGATACCAAGTTTATTAAACAGTTTATGTAGAGGTGTGCGGTAGCTTTCTCGAAACATGATAGAACAATAAAATGTAAGACAAACTTTGCAACATTGTCTTTACTTTGCAACCGACGCTGTATTTACCGGGGAATGGTACAGTACACATTTGAAAAATAGGAACTGAAGTTAATTCACTCAGACACGAATGTTCTGATAGAAAACCAAAAATAGTTGGAAGAAGTAGCGTGTAGTCGTGCACCGTCCATTCCATGTTTTATTTTATGCTGTCAAGCTAGACTTAGTCAATTCAATATGGAGTAGTGTAAGGCGGTGGTCACAACGGTCTACTCACCCTCAGCCTATAAAGCACTCCTGTAGGGAATATTGGGGTAGTTGATTTAATTTAAGACCCTTTGTGTCGCACACTTCCAATTCCCTAATAAAGGCTGCCCACTAAACATGGCCGTCGAAAAACAAAGGACCCAAGGTACAAAGTTGCTACGTATGGCAGGGCAACAATATCGATGCTCTGGTTATTATTGTTGAAATAACAAATACCGCGTATTGTTGCGAGAGATCACTGGGCCTACTATTATGCTTTGTGTTGGAGATAATGAAAGGATTGGTGCTGTGGCCCGGCTTAACGTGTATTGAACTTTTTTGGGAATAGTCGCTTTTTTCATATCAATCAAATGAATCCTATTAGGTACTAAAGAAGATTAAAAAGCCACAATATTGATGAAAAAGCCCGTCTAGTGAGTAGTCTAAAAATAGAAAGCAACAATGAAAGAAAGAGTACCTATAAACTTGGATAAAATAGTGAGGTTCCCCACAATCTTACTACAAAAGAGTAAGAAAGGGGAGGGAACGAATCTATTACTGTCAATTTACCACTTGAGTGGTAGGTGCTGAGCGAAAATTAGCTATTAGTGTGTAGTGAGTTCGGACACAAGGCGAAGGCTACGTTTCCCGATAATATTGAGGTCGACTGTGTTAATTTGCGATGGTATGTTACATCGGTTGCCAATAAACCTCCGTTGTATAACGTGGCTGGTATGCTTTTGTTCCCGACCAGGTGGGTCTAACCAATTATTCGGCCAGATTGGATTGAGGATTTCCATTAACCCCTGTGTTTGTTGTACATCTTTGACAATGTCGTTTTATGTGCCACTGATCGAAACGTTATCTCTGCAATATAATGTTTCATGTAATACGCAATTTTGGATAATGCAGGATGTTGGATCCGTAATAATGCATTATGGAGTCTATAAACATGTAATCTTCATAATAACAAGGCGACGATACGGCTACGACACAACGGTATTTTTTCTGACTTTGACGGGAATTTCTTATCAGCTTTAAGATTTTCGTCAGTAGGAATATTGTAAACAGGATGTATTTTTCCGGTTCGATGGTCCAAACCCAAAGTATGAGGAATAGCGAAAGTTGCAGTTCTGGGTTCGACTTTGATAACTACTAAAACTACATCATCATCATCTCAGCCGAAAGACGTGCATTGCTGGACATAGGCCTCTCCAAAGCGACCCCACAACGACCGGTCCTGTGCGGCTCGCATCCATCGGATCATCACACATCTATCTACAACATCATCATCTACCTAGCCTTTTCCCAACTATATTAGGGTCGGCTTCCATCTTTTTTTTTTTGGCACAACATAGGAACCAATTTTGTTATTAAATAGCTTAGATAAAAAACTAAAACATACGACTAGAGACTAGAAACAAACTTTACAATAGCAGATATATTTATACCATATCTCATTAAATGTTTGAAAAATCAATTCCTAGCCAGAAGTTACCTATTGATGTTGTAAAAAATTGAACAAGCAGTATTATTATAATATTCAATAGTGTCGGTGAATCAAATTAAACTAATGGAATTACCTAATGATATATTTTTTCTTACGTTGTGACGTTATGTTCTAATATCATTTGATTTTACATTTGACAACTTAATTTTTTTCTTTAACCGCCAAGATATAATGAAGAATTGAAATTAGAACTAATGTTGTGCTGTTGACTGTTGACTGAGGAGCTCGTGGCTAGATAATAACAGCCGCACAGGCCGATCTTCAAGGTTAAGCAACGCTTGCCTAGGTTGGTCTGTGGATGGGTGACCATCATAACATAACGAGTTTCCTCCGTGCCTCGGAAAGCACGTTAAGCCGTTGGTCCCGGCTGTCATTTGGAGATCTTTGGCAGTCGTTACGGATAGTTAGAATCCAGTAAAATCTGACGCCAGTCTTGCCATGAAGTAAGTACCGTGTTACCCCAGTTAATAGGTTGTGGAGGTCTGGTAGGCAGCCGCTCCTCGTAAAAATACTGGTATTCAGCTAAATCCGGCTTGACTGGAAGCCGACCCCAATATAGTTGGGAAAAGGCTAGGCAGATGATGATGTTGTGCTGTTGACTCAGGTGTGGTGTGTAAATAAAAGTAAACTGAGCATCATTTCGAACAAGGTACTAAAAGAACACGAAGAAATATGGAAAATTCAATAATTTCCTTAACTTTTCCGTACGCAAATCATACAGTTTTTAGAATTTGAACTTTATTAAGAACACTATTGAATGGTATAACGTTGTTGTCCCTAAATACTCGGGATCGACTCTTGAATAGGAATATTGTTTGGTGCAGTTTTAGTTTTAAAAAAAACGGACTTTTGAGCGTTTTTCGTAATTCCTAGTAGTTTCGGGTTCGGCAGTCCGCGCTCACTTGAAAAATTCACCCTGTATATGTCGAAATGATTGCAAAGTTTCCTGTTTATAAGTATTATTAGTGAATCAATGGATCAGCCTTGAATTACAACTTCCGTATGATCAATCAATCTGCCTTGCCTTTTTCCAACTATGCTGAGTTCGGCTTCCTTATGCTCGATATCTCAATATTTTCGTTACGCTGAATTAGGTATCTATTGTGTCTACCAGTAGTCTATCAATATGCGAAGATATTTGGTACAATTGAAACACTAACTGTTTGTGTAATGTTGAAAAACCTTGAAAGTTGTTGAAGGATTTTTTTATATGTCTTAAATGAAATGAATTAAAATAAAAAAAGTCCATTAAGGTTGAACTACATTGCCCAAAGGTGGGCCACGTACGTCGGTCTCCATACAACTAGACTTGTAGAGCTACATTAGATCTACGCCATGCGACGTCGTTCTAGGTACAAATCAGACGGGACCCACGTGAGCTTCGGTCTAATGTAGTTCCCAATTTATTCAACAAAATAGTTGATGATACTAGAGTAATTGGATCCTCAGTGGCATATTACTGTACTAATATATTATTGACTGATCGGGCATTATTATTGAATTTAAAATATGCGTAGTAAGGCAAGGAAACCACGTGTATGTAGTGTAAATAAAACGTTTAGGTACCTACATTTATTTACTTGAGTCAACATGTAAAAAACGTGTACCTACGTAATTATTTCATATATGTATGTATAATATACACTATGTAGTACCTAGTAATTCCGATCGATAATAAAGATATTGGCCATGAACTGATAAGGACCGAATAACAGTTGGTTGGGTATTTCATCAAATCAAATCAAATGATTCATCAACGTTTTGGTTAGAAAACTTTGGCACCAGTAAAACTGTTAAATAAACATTTTAGAAAGATGAAGCCTTAGATCAGGGAACTGACAGCGCAACAAAACAAAAAAGTAAAATTTCACATCATCAAATGCAAAACCTACATTGAAGAAGGTAATCCGTATGAATATATTAAAATTCGTGATGCATAATTTGTGACGGTAGATAATAACCTGGCTTCGGGATACTTACTGCTAAACCGCCCGTTTATCATTTGTAATTTTACATAGACTTCTGCCAACACACTTTCAGTACCATTGACAGCTCCAAATAAACCGCTTTCTATAAATTAACACGACCTAAACAAGAAACAAGGGTCCTAATCCAGCACTGCTGAATACAAAGCAACCAAAAGCTGCCTAAAACGTAGTGAAAGTGATAAGACACGTAATATTCTTATCGGCCACATACAGACATCGGAAACGGGAACTTCGGAGGAGATAGCACTGTATTAGGGTCTCTAACGACGCTGACGAGCATCGGAATCAACTATCGCTCTAAACGCCTATCAGGGATCCAACAATAATTCCCTCCCAAGACGGTTATCAATCATTTTGGTGAATGTTAGCCACGTAATTCCTCGATCAATCCGCAGACCCGTGTGCCGAGTGTAGGGCTGTCCCGGAACGCTTTGACCTCGAACTCTGCGTTTGGGCATATCTACGGGCTCTGGGTTTAAGCTTCCATTCAACGAGGGATTAGTGTTTGTTTACTACGGATTTTCAGTGTTGTGTGGGCTTTTTAGGTCATGAAATTTCTGGTTAGACAATTGAATTTCATGTTTACGTAGTAGTTCTGTGCATGCAAAAGTAAATGACATGTAAATATGGAGAACCTCTTTTCTGTTTTATCTAAATTTGCCTCAGTATTGAGTCATTTAATAATATAATACCAATATTATCTCACGTTCGATGATCATTATCTGACCTTATGATAAGTGGCATACTCATAGCTATTCCCTCTATCAGTATTAGGGGAGACTCGGAATCTAATGTAGCGATCTTTTTTTGCTGCTAAGAAAAGCTCAAATTTGTCAAAGCAGCCCTATGAGTGTGTGGTGCGATCCGTCACACGCGACGCGACGTGACGAATGTGAGGTGCTAGGAGCCCGCAGAAACGATAATCCAATGAACATTCCTATGGGAAGTACACATGATACCAGGCGCGAGGCGCCATCTACTCTAATATTACATTCCTAACAGTCAGCTGTGCGTCTTCTGCATGAGAAAGTTCCGTCATGAAAGTAATAAGAACACAACTGTGTGATAATTCTAAAATAATATTTCAATTAAGTATTCAAAAAGTTGTGGGAATGCAAGAGAAAACAGTAGGAACATGCGTTGTTTATCTTCCGTGTAAGTTGCAACAGTTCACATTGCGGTTGCATTTTTAATGCAAACTTTGTGAATCTACATTACGTTCCCCACACGCCGGCGCCGTGGTAAGAATCGCAAGAATAAACGTTTAAAGAGAGCAAAACCTCATGATCAAGTCATATTACAGTACTAAAATAATAATAAAAAATAAATAAAGTTTCTGTAATTATACAAGGACTCAGAGCATCGTAGGTACTTAAACATCACCTGCTTGAACATCAAACCTGGCGTATATACTCAGGTGCTTAAATCGAATGATAATTTCATATATTGGAAGGTCGAGTTTAGTCAATTATTCGATTAATTTCACACTCAATGGCATGAATTTTCGACATGAATGATCACTAATGGTCAATTTAAGACTTCTGAGGAGATTGAAGACAAGATACGTTAGATTTGGATCTAGAAAACCTTATAATTCTACTAGCTGCTGCCAGTGACTTCGCCTGCCTGACTGTAGAAAATTATACAGATGGAACATATTCCCAGAGTAAAAACCCTACCCCACGCTATTATTGTATATTGTCCTAGAATAGTACCCTGTATACTATTCCAGGACATGGACTATGGGGCCCCCGTTTATTTTACTGACAGCTTTTTGAGACGCGCGTGGAACACAATGCGCTGTCGACCCAGGCTTGGTCCTTACCGGATGGCAAGCTAGCCATTGCTTGCTGCCCGCAATCCCACGCTAGTGCGGCATATTCTGGGGTCCTCCTGCCTTACATTTTTCGTCCCCTTCTTCGCTAGTATTACTACTTCGCCGAACGTTAAGTTACTGCTTTCCATTCGCTCTCATTCCGTACCATGGCCTCAACCAGAGCCGAAAGCGAGTCGCCGCCACCAATTGCTTCCATTGCCTGGTTAAGACTTGAGTTAGGCTCGCAGTTGCACATGAATTGTCAAACTATTGTGTACTACATTAAGTTTCTTGTGTACAATAAATAAAAGTAGCAAATTGCACCATTGCGAACCAATAATAATTAAATCGATCGTTGCGTACGAACCCCGTACACTTACAAAATAATCGAAAGTAAAATAATAAGCCTAGTATACATTGTTGATATTGCGACCGTGATCTTGACTTCAAAAATCAGCCAGTGATTCATGTTTGATTATTTTTATATTGCTTTATTGATTGGTATTGTAAATGCGGACACCCAGGAAGTTAATAAGATAGCATTTTGTTTTATATGGAATGATAAGTCATATCTATATTAATCTACATATTAACCTACATTATTAATCTAGGCATATGTGTATATAAAAGTAGAAACTGACTGACTGACAAACTACAGAGAATAAAAGAAGGAATTTTACACAACGTTCTCTTTTATATCGTGGGCGAGCACTAAGCGAGGATTATCTAAAATTCACCCACTAAGGGGTTAAAAAATAAATAAAAAGAGGATGAAAAAGGGGTCCAAAGTTTGTATGGAGAAACCTACTTTTACGCGAGCGAAGCCGCTGGTCGAAGCTAAAAAGGTTATATAGACAAAGGTTAGATAATGATACCTGCAGTTTTTATATCTTGAGTGAAATCTTAACAACCCAATAAGGTACCTATTATGGTAAAGATATTCTAATTTCCACATATATACATCCAAGATGAATCCGTCTTCATGAATGCTAACGCGCGTTTTCAATAACCTAAGTACCTATCGCAGTTCATAGATAGATAGCTATCCCCGATAAACAGTAAGATTCTATCTATCCATCCACAACTTTGTTAGGAAATGCTATCCGTCGGTAGGTTATGGGAAAGCAAGTAAGGGCAAAAGATAGATTTGTTTAACTGCAACTGTATAGATAGCTTATTGAAAACGGGCGTTAGTCAACCTAAACTAACTAGTTAATGTAGTTACACAGTACATTACCTAACTCTAGATATTAAGTGCACATATGCACTATACTTGTAAAATCTTATCCTAACTAATATTATAGGTAAATGTGAATGTGTGTATGTTTGTTACTTAATCACGCAAAAACAGCTGAACAGATTTGGATTCAATTTGGCATGCATAGGGCCTTTGACATGGAAAAGAACATAGGCTACCCTTTTATCCCGATTCTTGACCACGCGGACGAAGTCACGGACGGAAGCTAGTTGTTTATAAATGACACATAATAGATGCGAGAGATATATGCTGTGATAGACTCGGATAACATTACATACTCGGTTTCTATAGGTAAAACTGTGATAATGAAGGAGATCGCATGACCTATTGCTTTATTAACTTAAGACTGGCTAAACAATTATGCTGCTCTGCACACGACGCACCAGGGAGACCACTCTTTTGCGCACTAAGTATTGTTCCAAATCAATCGGTGTTGGTCTCCGCAAACATACCCACTGCACTATAGAATCGAGGCTGCCCCATCAGCAGCCTAAACCCATTATTATAGAGGTTAAAAAGTGTAACAGTTGTAGATGGACAAAAAATAAAAGAAATAATATATTAAAGTTAAAAAAGTAAATAAAAAAATGTAAAGTAAAAGAAGAGAGAAAAAGAGAGAGAGAGAGTAGTAGTAAATAAGTTATTGTTAAGGTTTGCAAGTTTTATTTTACGAAACGTGAATAAAAGAAAACCATTTAATGAGTAGGTATAAAATAGTACATACTAAAATAGTGATAAGAATAGTTTATGGTAAAGATAACAACTTTATCAGCTTGTAGATAAGTAATAACAACCGCACTGGTCAGACCCCAAGGTTAAGCTAGCCTTGCCTAGGTCGCTCTGTGGATGGGTGACCCTCTTATCGTACCTACCAAAATGCCTCCGTACCCCTGAAAGTACATTAAGCAGTAGGTCCTGGGTGTCATCTGTAGATCTATGACAGTTGTAACGGATTGTCAAATATCAGCAAAATCTGCTGAATTTTTTAGCGACATGGCCGTACCTTTTTTTCATTAATCGACAAACATATATAAGTACCTATGTTAATATTTTTTTTTGCATTAACATTGAACATGAAGTTTGATTTTTTAACAGCTTCAAGGAACCACAGACCTGAGAATATGGTTTTAATTTCAACTCGAAATCTCGACGCGTTCCCGAAATGAAGGGTCTTGACAGACAGAAGACAAGAAAGTGATCCTATGAGGGTTCCGTTTTTCTTTTAAGGTACGGAACCCTAAAAATAATGTCAAGGTTTAATTTTGTATTAGTATGCTCAAATACAAAGTGTGATTTCTGATTTCTGGACGTAAATAGTGACGAAGAAGTATTGACAAACCGGATATTTTTGTTTTAGTACTACAGTCGAAATAGACCAATATTTATACAAATGGTCGCGGGTTGGCTTTTACGTACAACTCCTCTGACGGTTCTATAGAAACTTTTGGATGTTTAGACAGTAGAATATATTGGTTCATTGATACTGTATACATAAAAATGATATTCAATCACAGACCGGTTTTTGTTTGAGATGGGAAATCATTTAACGACTTCTCCTGCTATGCTATTCTCTCAAAGTCATTTTGGCTGTAGGCTACGACGAGCTCGACGTCGAAATGTATGAAGAAATTTCATTGTGAACTCACAGTTGTCACAGCCATGAGGCTGTGACAACTGTGAGTTCACAATGAAATGCGCTCATGCGCTAGTGCAATTGACAATGACAGTTCTTACAGCTTCGCAGCTTACAGACATGAAAATGACTTTTAGGGCCTGTTTCACCACCTATGATTAAGTTTCGAGTATCTTACTTGGCAGATAATTTCATAGAAATTCTGTCAAATTTTTGAATTTATTCTTTGAGTAGTGCTTACTCGGACATTGTGAAACAGGCCCTAACAGCCGAAAACATGTAGGTATAATTTTTGTATTGTATCATTTGTTTTACTATCTCCAATATGTGATAGATAGGTTATTGGGTTCGGCCGTTAGAGAATAGCGTAGCTGGTCGACGGTTGAATTCTACTGAATTAAAATAGTTTAACTCAGTAGAAGTCTGACACCAACCACTCACACAAAAAGTAACTGAAAGAACATACCTATGTTCTTTCAGTTACTATTTGTTCTAGGACTACGGATCATTATCTTTTCAGAAGTCATTCCATGGCCCTAGTAGGTATCGGCCCTGCTCTTTACTCTCTAACTCTACCACAAACATGCCAATCAAGGGATCTTGTTTTTTTTTACCGTTTCCCTACACTAAAAATCCCATATCGTGGGTGCGTTCACAAACATGTAAATTCACATACACAAGACACCCAGACCCGGAACAACTATCTCTAGGCCGTACATATATTTGTACCGTGTGTTCGAACCCGTGACACGTAGAGAAACAGCTACACATAAATCTAAAGTGAGGTAAAACCACAACAGTTGAACCACCATTGACAGTAACAACCACCGGAAAAATTGTGGCCACATTTTGATTGATGATAACAATATATTTCGCGGTGTACCGAAACTCACTAGGACCTAGATAAAAATAGATACAGGTAAGTAGGTAAGTATATATTCCACAATTTTTACAGAGTGCTATCTATTCTCAAACAAAGCAACGCTTTTTTTAAGGAAGGAAATCATCAATATGACGTCTCCCGGCCTGGGCGGAGGGGGGTGAGTCAGACTTCTACTGAGTAAAACTCACTCCTGTTCCTTCTTTGCTCTCACTCCAGGGTCTGTTCTCTTTCGTTTAACCCAGGGCCCCCGTAAAACTAAACAGAGCTTGTGATATGGGGACTAGACAACTGATAAACGTACTTATATATTTTTATACAGATTCATAAATTATTATAGGTAAACTACACCCAGACACAGAAAAAATTATCATGCTCATCACACAAACATTTGTCTCGGTCGGAATTGAAACCATGAACTTCGGCATATCAACCAGGGCCACTGACCACTAGACCAGTCAAGATAGATAGACAGATATAAAAATTATTTGTAGTAGCTGAGTGATTAAACAAATGTAATTAGAGCGATTACAATTAAAACGACGGCCTATTAGTGTTCAGACACATCGTATTTCAGTCCGAGTGAATCAGTTGCGGGCGAGATAACAGGGTCACCGGCCAACAGGAAGGAATATGGAAAGGGGGAGATAAGTAAAGATATTTAAACGGAACTAAAATATGAGATTAACAAACGCAGAAAATTATCTTTTTGGCACACTTAACTGTTTGTACCTACCTATATTATTATAGGAGTGTAGAATTGTTCACTGAACCGACTCACTGTTCTGAAGCATTTTGCTATTTTTCAGCTTGGGACTAGATGGCGTTGTGTGAAAGTTGTGGAATATTATTATTATTATATTATTTTGGTGTTCCGAAGGATTGGAACATTCTTTTAATACATTTTTGGAACTATTAATACACCGAAACACACATTACTTTTACAGTTTTCTTTTTTTTTTTTTTAAACGTTAATTTCAATTAAAACGTAAATACAAAGTTTAAATATAATTAATGATAATGTTCTTAAATCAAAATTCTATTAATCACAGTGTCTTAGTGTGACTAAGACGCGACGTAACACATCAGTGTCTGTGTTTGTATCTTTGGAGCCGATGTTCTACATGTTCCAAATGATATAAATCAGTGTTCCGGAACACTTCAGTAATTCAGATTTTCCACGCCTGTATTTTTATAAATGTAATTCTACACAAATATTTTCAAAAGCAAACATCAAACCACGTAAGTAACAAAAAGTTTTTCAAAATAATCTACGAAAATAACCGAAGAATTTCCCCCGAAATCAAGCTTAACTTTCCTAAAGGCTCGTTACACGACGGTCACATGTTTAAGCGACTGAGATAAATACCGAGCAAGTGTTATAAAAAGTAGTAATATTTTCCCCCGAACAAATTGCCCGAAATGTGAGTCCGTCGATTACGAGACATCGATTTGTTTCGCGCTCCGTCGCAAGCACGGCACGTTCTCCTCATTAATACAGACCCGAACACTTTTCCCAGACTCGGCAAAGACCCGAAAGACAAGAAAAGTGTCCTCTGGTTTGATTTTGAGAATAAAAGTGCTTACAAGACAAAAATATTAGCAATCGGCAGCTAAGGAAAAAAACAGCGACGTTTCGATTCTTTATTTTCACATATTTCTGTGATAAAATTTTAAAGAAAATCGTATTAAGACGTACTTCAATCAAATACAGCTAAATATATTTATTGGGTTGGTATACTTTTATTATTCACCAAGAGAGCTCTCCTTGCTCAAAAGAAAATCCAAAGTTAATTTAACGGTACATAAATAAACATGTCGCGTTTTCGTTCACAATACATGATAGTGCACATCTGCAGGACCCAGGACCCAATGAACTTTCCTTTAACAAATTACGGTACCCGTGTTAGTCCAACGATTACAAGTCGCCGATTCATCACGCGGAGTTTCGGACGTAGCACGTACTTCTCTCATCTATTCCGCCGTCCAATGTCCGATCAGTCAATGTTATCGGGAGTCAGCGACGACAGCTCCGCATGCCTTCAATGAGCAACAAAATTAATTTCAGAAAGGGCTCGGTTCACTTACTGAAGAAATACAAAATAAAATACGGCCTATCGACGAAAATGTTGCGGAGCCGTCAATGATAGGGAAAACTCGACATTTTCAAAGTTGTGACTGTTGATTTTCCGCATACTTAAAGATAGATTAAAGTTTGCAAGTACGACAAACCGGAAAACAATTACTTGCGTATTGTTCGTAGATGGAAAGTTATAAACTTGAGATAGTTTCGCGTAAAAGCTGCGCTTGCATCACACCCTGTCACAAGTATTTGGACCATTGTGTATAGGTTTTAGCGCGTAACCTTATATTACTGAGCTCGTAAAACTTGCTGAGTGACTGGCGTTGAGCACCGTTGTCTCGACATATTACGCGATTTCCTAGCAAACAGCCCGTTCGCGACAGATAAAAATGTTACTCGTAGTCGTGTCACGATTTGCCACTCTCAGCGTTTGTCGCTACTGTAATTTTGAACGAAAAAAGTTTATGTCTTTATTTATAGTAAACTGTTTGTTATCAAACATAACACCATGCAGGTTCCCGTACTGGCTAACAACTATCATACTTCCTTTAGCGTTTCTTCAAAGAATTCGTCCAAAGTGCTCAAGAAAACAAAGCATTTGCACTGCATAAATAAATTGTACCTCGGGTCCAATAGTGCTTCAACTCAAAGAGATTCTATATATTTCTGGGACTCAAAACGTTCAATACAGAGACGGTAAGTACTGGGAAATCGTGTTCGAATATCATTGGACCAATTTTCAGCGTCGGCGGTGACAATGCCGTGTTGTCAAGTGTGTATTTCTTTATCGTTTTTGCATATTTTTGTTTTATTTGCTATTATTTAGCGTCACAGAAAGAGAAAGTATTGTTGTGTACTTTATATGTTAAGTTCATTGTAAAAATGGCAGCGTGGTTTCAGTTTCGTAAGTGAATTGAATAAATATGTTTTTGGATGATTAATACTCGTGAGAGCTACTAATAATGTATTCAGAATAAGTAAAAACGAATGTAGGATGAACTAGCTGTTAATGAACTAAGGTTATCTGCACGTTGTAGTATCTTTAGAATAACTAGCTAGCATACTCCGAACTTTCTCCACTAACATTAGTATTCCTCCCACGCACCCTTTGAATAATGTCAGTGCTTAAATTCGTTATAAGCTTTTATGAAAGACCACGAATATTTTCTCTTTCTTTATTAACGCGAGCATATTGAGTTAAACCTAATTGGGATGCTGCGAACGCTTTCACGCTTTTACCAAAACAAAAAAAGCTATTGCGCGTGTAGTGTATCTAAGTTTTGAAGGTAACATACCTCATAATTACGTGATACGACTTCAAAATGAATGTTCGCGGCGATATATTATTTACGATGCCAGAGAAAATAAAGAAAAATTCGTTTCTTTGAAATATTTACTTTTATGGCTGAAACCCTTTCATATATTCGTATGTCGTAAGAAATATTGGCAACAAAGCGAAAAAGAATTTTATTGTGAACCCACATTCTAGTGGTGTCGGTTTCTCTAGCCTAAGAACATTCCGGCGTTTGTCACTTGATACGCGTATGTGAGTCGTGACTCGGGAGTGCCACGAGCGCGTGTGGACTGAACCAAAAACCGATGCTCAACAACACCCTCATATTAAAAACGTTCCTTTGAAACTGCTGACAATAAAACAAAGCTAGTATGATTTTCGTGCGAAATAAACAGGATCTTTTTTTTATTGGAAGAAATAGTGTAGAAGAGTAGGTACCTAATAAGCGTCAAAGCTTTTTAGCCCTACCCATGTTTATTCCACGGTTTATTCCATTGATAAGCCGAGGTTGTTGGCGAAAACTTTTTTTTTATAAACTGGATAGCATTTAGTAGGCACGGTGTGCGTCAAAAATGGTTGTACCATCTTTTTCGTGCCAGTCTGTGAGAACCTTGACTCGCTTCACGAACCCAATCTAAACTTTAGAATGGTAGTGGTTAGTAGAGATGTAACAGAAGTGGTTAGTTTATCGGATCGGAGACGGAGGCAGAAGTGTCAAATGAAACACTATTAAAACTAATCAAGAATTTGGCTTGCGAGATCTCACAACATGTCAAATACGAAACATAATAACAAGTGAAAGACCAATCGACAGAAAACACGAGGGAGGGAAGTGTCCGGCAGAACAAGTAGGTATTGTAAACTCGTCACAGTTTTGATACGCAAACAATACACAGGTGAATGAAAATGAAATAAAAATGTGACGAGTTTACAATAACCCTTATGTTGTTTGAACCTCCGATATCAAAATCAGAATCGGTGGTGCAAAATCATTCGGAAGTTTAAAACTTTCAGAATCGGAACGGAACCTCGGTCGCATCTCGTGATAAGCACTAGGCTAGCACCGAATACATTTCTTTGGTATGATCAACGCTTTACAACACTAAAACTGTCTGTGGTTTCGCTCTCAAAACTAAGAGGCACAGAAAGTGCTCCACTAAGGCTCATTTTAAATTCTTTCAGAGCACAATAAAAACTAATTACATGGACCTCTGTTTTTCTTTGACTTTTGCGTCTTTAACACAGGCCTCTGATATAGTAAGACAATTTACTTCTTAAACAGTTTTTTTATTTATTTTGAAACTTGTACTAGATATTTCATTGACGTCAACGAGTTTTAGATTACTAAAAAACACAAGGATTATTATCTACTCTAAACAATAGTCACTGTGAATTGTTTTTATCAAATATTTGTAAGGTGTTATAAGGTTCTTTGTAAGCAAGTTAAAAATACATTAAATATTGTTAAACCAACTTTAACTTAAAAAAGTACCTAATTCATTACATAACATTGCGCTAACCATAATTAGGTTTATAAGCTTTTATTAAAATTTATTACTTGAATTTTGGAATTTTTGTGTCCTTTAAAATTTATTTTTAGTAGCTTGCTCATTACAACGCGAACGTAATCTGTAAAATTATCTTAGGAGTTGGTTTAGTTCATTTTCACTTTTTGCAGTCAATGAATAATTAATATATTGGATAAATTAAATATATTATTATTATTATGTTACAGTGTAAGCGTATGTCAATAACTGTTACTTAAATACAGTTTTTTTCTAATGCAACGTAAAAGTATACCCAACTAGTTTAGCTTTTCAGTTACCAGGCCCAGCCTAAAAACTAAATGGCGCCATTCAATTAGCGGCCTGAATTATATTCAGCATAACTTAATATACTGGCTGGTTAAAGCTTAGGACACCCCGCCATGGACAGGAGATGACCAAAATGAAGACCCCGTCATCTTCTTCATGGTAGGTTAATTTAAACACTGCAGACGAAAATAGGGATCCGTGTCCCCGGGGTCCGTCGGCTAATTACGACCGTTGCCAGCATATTGCCGTCTGAACGCAAATCAAAATTATTTTAGAAGTTGTCACAGCCTCACTTAAATGTTTGGGTTATATACAAAATAAAATGTTATCGATTATCATTATATGACATCGATTATCATTTGTCTAGCTGGCTAGCTTAGCCAGCTGTTTGATTGAATGGCTGAATATCATTCGGGCAGTTAGTTGAATGGCGCAGTTTTAGCAAAAGGCTAGGCGGTTAGCTATTTAGCGAATTAACATAGTTGGCCGCGATAAATAATAATATACTAGCTGCTGCAAGCCGCTTCACCCGGATGATAATAGAAAATTATCCCAAGGGAACGTACTCCCGGGATATTAAGTATCCTGGGTATATACCTATGCTTTTCCAGTACTTGATCTCCCTGTATCAAGTTTCATCGAAATATATTAAGTAGATTTTGCGTAAGAGTAAAAATATCCATACATACGAGTAGGTAGGTACAACCTTTCACGTTTATAATATTAGTAGGATATCTAAAAAAAAATAGTAACATGCATTGTTAACGACAAGATTATTTTTAATACTTTTTTGATACATAGGTACTCAAGGATATTTAGTTACTTACAAGAAAAGACACCAGCTCTACTGTTTAATTAATTAATGAATAAATGATGTTGTTTGATCAAGTGTCACTTGCTCCGATACCATATGTCGTTCCGTCTACAGATGGTCGAAGTGAATTTTATATTGGATCATTATTGGATTTATACAGTACGGAGAAACGAATGCTGATAATTCTTAAATGGTGTATTGTGTCTGTTCAGCAATTTTGACAAAATGCATTGTAAATATAATGGAAAACCTATACTTATCAACAAATTAATTTTTAAACTATAGTCGATTCACGACTATTTCATATGGACCGAAAATATGAATACAATTAAAAAAAACTCTTACTACAGCAGAAAAAAAAACAAAAAACACTTTCACAGCTCACAAAAAAAAAATTACAAAACAGAAAAAACACAGAACATACTCGTAAATTAATTGAAACTTTTTGCGTGCGAATTTGCGCGGGCACTTCACATTGGCGTACGATCGCTGACTGACCGAGCCGGCGCGCGGCGATACGACTGTCTACAAGCGCGTGCGCACTTGCCCCTCGTAACTTCCCTCGATACATATCGTAAACAAACCTGTCTGTACGTCAGTTTACAAACAAAACAAAAAAAGGTCCTGCACTATTATTGCTATCGGATTCATACAATGTTAAAAGCTATCTATCCTTTTCTCTCATCTTAAAGAAGCATATTTTCGTCCTGCTGACATCGGACCCATGCTATGTAAAAAAGACCAGATATTTACTTCAAGGGCGTTTGAAAAAACGCAAGTTGTCATTATCTATTAATAACGTACGTACACCGCATGGAAAATATTTTGATTAAATTGATATAAAAAATGTGGCGTTTAGGCGTTATACTCGTAGGTTCCGGTAAATGTTCGGTAACGATTTTAATTTGCGTGTCGTTAAATATCTGGCCTTGGGTCCGGATGATATAGGGTCGAAGATGAAAATCATATAACAGCCTGTATACCCCAACTCCATGACGATATTGAGCCTGACCTAGGCCTCATCATCATTTCAGCTGAAAGACGTCCATTGCTGGGCATACGCCTGCCCCAGGGGTCACCACAACGACTCCATCTAATTCCCGCGACCCTCACCAGGTCATCGGTCTACCTAGTGGGAGGATTTCTAACGGTGTGTCTTCCGGAACGTGGTCACTACTTCAGCACTTTACGTCCCTATGGACCATCTGTTTTATGAGCAATGGGCCCTGCTCACTGCAACTTTATTTTGCCGGTTTTTCGGGCTATATCGGTAACCTTGGGTTTTTGCTGATGTCTTCATTTCTGATGTGAATTCTAAACATAGCCCTTTCCAAAGCCCTTTGGGTGACTAACAAAAGTTCTAGCTTCATCACTCGATCGCAAAATTATTAATCATATCAATCGGCCTATGAAATTAATAGTTGAATGAGTCATAAGCTTATTATCTCTTAGGATAATCGGTGAATCAGACCGTTACCACAGTCATGTATTAGAAAAGATAAATTTTATGATAATTAGGTCGAATTTTAGAAACGGACTAGATTAGGTATGCCATTGCATGTATGGTCAGCCCAGGTGTTAAGGCATATGTTTCCTGATGATCAAAATAACACCAAAAGTATGAAATGCACAAGAGTTCCTCAAAACTACCTTAGCAAGAATTTATTGTAGAGTAGTCAAACGCGAGCGTTGATACGTCGATATCACGCGTCGCCAGCGTCGCTTTTAGGCAGCATTTACGCTGCGTATAATCGGCGAACTTTTACGTTGGTCGAAGTGTAAGAATTTCATTAAAAAACAAATGATACTGCAAGTACGTATGGGTGTAAAGGCTAGTTAAGTAGTGAGTAGTAATAAATATCTAAACGATTATATTGCATCACGAGTTGCCCGTTACAATTGATTCGAGTATTGACTATGTAGGTAACTACCATAATACATTATGTAGGTACATTTGTTGCGTTATCAGGTCATAAAGTATCCAATTTCACTTGTCGGTCCAAAACTCTTACAATTTAACGAACATTAAGCGATTAAACTCGTATTTATCATACTTTAATACGTGTTTTCTATCCAAATATGTAAAGGGAAACGGGGTAATTATTGTGATTGGTTGCGAGCGAAGACTGGAAGACTGTGTGAATAAGTTTACAGAATGTTAGAGACTTTAGAACTAGAAAGTTTATTAATCCTTATTTCCCTTGGTAACACTATAACTTGAGAACGCCTATAATACTATGTAGAAGTTTCTTATAGAAAGAAACATTAAGAAAACCTAGTATATTTAATAAAATAAAGATTTATATAATATCTAAAAAAAAAGGGCAATGGATCGCAGTATAATAGGTGTCAAGCGAATAGATCGCGTTAGAAACACCACGCTGCGCTCCATAATTCAAGTAGCAGATGTCGGGGAAAAACAGGCAAGCTAAAGTGGGAGTGGGGTGGCCATGTCGCTCAAATGCACCCGGACAGATGGGCAAGGATTTTCACTCTCTGGACGCCCGAGGTCGACGCCGTCGAGGACTACCACGGCGAAGGTGGTGTGACGATCTGATCGTGTTCGCAGGGAAAATTTTGCCAGAGATGGCTAACGAAAGAGAGATTTGGAAGGAGAAAGGGGAGACCTTTGCCCAGGAGTGGAACACAAGCTAGACTAAAAAAAATATCTATCATCATTTCAGTCAAAAGACGTCCACTGCTGGAACTACCTAAGCCTTTCCCAAGCGTCGCCACTACGGTCGGTCCTGTGCATCTCAGATTTATCGGATACCCGCAACCCTCACTAGGTCATCGGTCTACCTACAACGGCAACACACACAACGCGACAACATACAGATTGTATAGCAAGAATTGTAAAAATAACACTTCAAACGGAAGTTCGGAAGTTGGAGTTCCGATTTATCGTGCTAAGTTAGTACTTATAACATCCACAGGAATATAATTGTCGGGGAGTTTCTAGATAGCTTATCAACTTCAGATATGAGCACGACTGACTTATTATTTTTAAATTATCGTTTATCGTGCGAAATTGAGAGAACCAGATAGAAAAACAGCATCGTTGACCCCGAGTTGCGACCTCTCGCCCGGCTCTGGTTCAGGCCAAGGTCCGGGATGCGGTTACCTCCTTCTGCGAAGTAGTTATGCTAACGAAGGAGATGGTCGCAGTCGTAACTAATGGGTCATCGTCACGTCCTGTCGTAAGGACCGAGTTCGAGTCGTCGACGGCACGTAGTGTTTCACGCACGCCTCCAAGAGTTAGCAAAACATGGTCCCAGCAGGACCAAGCCTACTGGGGATATAGGTTCGCTTTTGAAAGAAAAACTTGGGGTCCCGGAACGCGAGGCAAAGAAGGAACATAGGAGTGGGTTTTAGTCAGTCCCGGAGTGGGACTCTAGAGCGGGAAAAATCATTGGATAATTACACACAATGAAAAACAAAAAAAATCGTGACTCCGAAATTCTGGATTCGTTTACGAGGTGGGGAAGTGTTATTGGGTTTTTTTTTAACAAGAATTTCTGAAAGTAGCTTGGAGTATGACATGGGATACAGTTAAACCTGGATAACTGGGAGCTCAAGGGACTAAGAATATTTTGTACCCTTATTTACACGGTTTCCCAAATACCAGGTATAAACTGACATTGCCTCATTTGCTCCGTTAAAAAATTCAAATGTATGCAAACAAATATATCGGAGCAATATTCAAAACGCTGAATATCTCTACATGGTAAGGAACAAAGTTGTTTTCTGTGTTTGTTTGATTATCAGCGATATCCTTCTAAATCATGTAATGGAATTTATTGAGTTTTCACGATAGGTTTTCTTGTCTTTGTCCCATTTTATTTGGGGTTGGTGGTACTCATACAGGCATTTGTACTGTAGTCTTATTAGAAAGAGTGATAGACGAGGAATGTGTGTATAATTTGTACCCAATGTTTTACTTACTGAGGGTTAATTCATGAATCCCCGATAAGTCTCATGCAACCACACTGTTATTTACTATTGTGTCTTGTTTCGTGGGTGTGTGATAGGTTAATGAGCTAAAAAGTTCCATGTTTACAGGTGAGATAGCGGTCGAGCCACAACCTATCACCACCATATTATCCCTTCACCACCCTAGGTTGACTGGTAGAGAATGCCTATGGCATTATGTCCGCCTTTGTACATTGAGTTGCATGAAGACTAAATAAATAAATAAATATCAACAATAAAAAAAAACACAGAAAAAAGTTCAGTTATTGAAGTTTATTGTTCTCTGTGATATTTCAATGCAAAAGTATTGTAAATTCAGAGAAAGAAGAGAATCAGCAGAGATTTCTCTCACATCCAGGGCCCACTTAACCCGTTTTCACTGAAGTTTATTTATTATTTATTAAATACTTTATGCACATGGAAGTACAGAGGCGGTTGTCAAAATGTGAAGTTAGAATAAATATTCTATTTTTTTTTTCACCATTAAAGATATATTGCACACCACTAAAAGATAAAGCTTCACTTCCACATTATTTTAAAATCATAATCTGTAATAAGTACATAACTTATTCTGCATTGAAAAACTAGTATGTTGTAATACTTAAAAATAGAGCTCATAAACATCTTTAAAAAATTACTTTTGTATGCAAAATATTATAAGGAAGTATGGTACACAAGGCCATATTGTTGACATCAAACTGCAGTAATCGCCTAATTAAAATATACATATAATTTAAAAATAGTATTTAAGTGAAAGCACTTTGTACCACAGACGTCTAAACGGTAAGAACTTGTCGCCTGAATGCTTTATAGACTCAAAACGACGAAACATATGCGAATACCAGCCGTTCGTAAATAGCATCACAAATTATTGATTACATTATTACATTGATCGCGTAAAAAAACTGCAATTTATGTTAGATGAGTTATGAAAACACTTACCGTGAAGCAGCTGTCTAGTCTGCAGCGAAGTCTTGAATTAAATGTGTTAGTAAACAGCACACATTTTCGATTGAGAAGGCATTTAATACTATTTTACTAAGCGGATCTCAATATTTTTATAAAAAATATGGAAAGAATAAACCTTTCACATCCCAGTAGTTTCGAGTGTTGACAAATTTTGGCTTCTTTCTGTCAATGTCAACTCGGTCAGTGACGTTGACAGTATCAATAACGTTCCATTTCATGCATTTTTATTTTATACATACTGTAGAACTTAATATTATAATTATTATTGTAATCATAAAATTGTGTTTAATCAATAAAAATATATTCTTTTTATTATTATTATTATTATATACATATTCTTTTGTTTATTTTACAATATCCAAACTAATATTATAAATGCGAAAGTAACTCTGTCTGTCTGTCTGTCTGTCTTTGCTTCACGCCTAAACTACTGAACCGATTTGTGTGAAATTTGGTACAGACATAGTTTGGAACTTGAGAATGGACATAGGATAGTTTTTATTACAAAAAATAAAATAAGTAATAAAATAAAAAAATAAAATTTATTCCGGACATACAGCGCCATCTATTGGTCAAGAGTCGACATCAATTCAGTACTGAAAATTCATCGGAAAAATGTAAATAAATAGTAAAAAGGTATGAAAATATAATATAATACAACTTTTAGTTTGGGATGAATGTACGATGTCCCATAAAAGAGCAATCGAAGCACTTCATCGCACGATGACAGACATTAAAAACAATCAAGGTATTATGGGAGGAATGGTGGTTCTATTGGCCGGTGACTTCCGGCAGACCCTGCCGGTTATAGCAAGGGGCACACCGGCAGATGAAATCAATGCCTGTTTAAAAGCATCTGTGCTATGGACACATGTGAAAAAGATTTCACTCTCGACGAATATGCGAGTATTACTCCATAATGATTGTCAAGCCGGGCAGTATGCTGCTGCTCTTCTGAAGATCGGCGAGGATCGTATGCCTACCGACTCCGAGTGTATGATCACGCTGAGCAGCGAATTATGCCAAATTGTGGATAGCACATACAATTTAAAAAATAGTGTCTATCCGGATTTACGCACTAATATCGTATCGTATCGCGAAAGGGCGATATTGGCGCCAACAAATGAAATAGTAGGCCGGATAAATGACCAAATTATGTCTGACGTAGAGGGAGATGTCATCGAGTATCTATCAGTAGATAACGTCGTGGATACCGAGCAAGTGACATCTTACGCAACTGAGTTTCTCAACTCCTTAGAGTTATCAGGAGTGCCTTCTCACAAGTTGAGGCTGAAAGTTGGAGTTCCTGTGATGCTTATGAGAAACCTAGATCCACCAAGGCTATGTAACGGCACACGGTTACAATTAATCTATTTAGGACGGAATGTCATTAAAGCCGTTAATCGTTAAAGCCGTAAAAATCTGCCGGTAGTCACTATTCCACGCGAACGAAGTCGCGGGCAAAAGCTAGTATCAAATAAACAGGAGATAGCGACTGCAGCGCCACCCCAAACGGTGAGCGGAAAGTCCCTCGATTTCTGATTTGAGCATAATATGAAGTAGAGTTTTTAACTATTTATAACAAACTCTACTTTCGCTGGAAAGTCAGGCATTAATGTAGGGTTTGAATGATACATATACTAAGATACTCGATTAAGAAATTAAGCGGTCACAGTGAAACTACAGAGTTTTAACTCCGAGGAATGACATAGGCTAGTTTTTATCTGGCTTCCACTTCGACTTTACGGCCGCAATAATTGACATTCATGCTAGTATTAAACAAAACCTGTAAGTCAAAGTAGTTGGTAGATACTATCGAGACTACCACCAGTACCTACCACATTGCTGTTTGTTGGCTTGTTCTATAAGAAACTCATACTTACACGTCCGGACGATTTTTAGGGGCAATGATAATAGATAATAGATAGTTATACTTGACCATATCATAATGAAAAGTAGGAAAAGCTGGCTACATACTCGGAAGAGGAGTTCCCACATATTACTCATGAGTAAACTTCTAAACAAAACATAACATTTGTATCTAATTTGTTGTCCATTGGGCCAAAGGTTAATATCAATTACTTTGCTTGTTTTGTTTCGAATTGCTTTTCTCTTAGTAGTTCTTCATGGTCGAGAACTCGAAACGGTTATTGTTTTAGTTTTTCTTGCATCATTTTGCTATTTGATTTGCGTAGGAGCTGTTTTACCTACCTGTTATAACTTATCTATCACATATCGGAGATAGAAAAACAAATGAAACAACAGAAAACATGATAATTTTTGTATTGTATCATTTGTTTTACTATCTCCAGTACGGTAAAACTGGAGATAGATAGGTTATTGGGTTCGGATGTAAGTGAAAATTAGTCTCTATCGTCTGTTCTATAAACCCGGAGACTAAATTGACACAAGTAATGTCAAATTTACTGTAGGAATGACGCCAGTTCTTTTGTGTTGAAATGTCATTTTAATGTCCGGGTTTATAAAACAGACGATAGTTTTCAGGGGTCCGTCTAATTATTAATATTTTAGGCACTCGTCAAACCCAAATACTTACCTAAAGTTTAAATCACCCGAGTCTGGATTCTCGACTATGATTTTACTGAGACAGTGCACGGCTAAAATCTCATTTAACTATGCAACAACGAACGGAGCGATGCAGAAAATTGGAGTTCCTGTCTAGACTTATTGATACTTTGTCAGTTTATTGAATAATTATTCAGGAATTTGAACAGTAACTTTTTTAAGGTGGAGAATCATCAGGAAGACTTCTCCCGGTCTGGGGCGGAGCGGCAGGGCGTGTCAGACTTTTACTAACTGAGCCCCACCCCGTTCATTTTTTGCCTTCGTTCCAGGGTCCAAGGTTTTGGTAAGGTGTTCTGCTTCTTGTAGAAGCAAAAGTAGAACCTGCCTATGTGGAAACACGTCGGGTCTTATAGGTAGGTATTTCTTCCAGTTTTTGTATTTCATATGAAATGACAATGGTCACTTTGGTGAAACGTGACCATAGGTATCAGTCCTTTCCGCTAGGAGCACATACAAAAAAAACCGGCAAGTGCGAGTCGGACTCGCGCACTGAGGGTTTCGTACCAACCTATCTATAAAAACAGTTTAATTCTCGAATCGAGTCTTGAAGACTTTTCAATTTTTTTTTCTTGTGACGTAACTAAAAATTTTCAGTTTTCAGACTTTTCCCGATATTAGTGCTATTATACCTTGCTTCGTGCCAAATTTCAAGATTCCAGGTCAACGGGAAGCACCCTATGAGTTTTGATTCCTTTGACAGTGTCGAAACGTACGTTTTTTGCAACATAAACGGGCGTATCTTTTTTTCCCGTCAACTTACAAGTTTCATTTTTGCACAACTTCAAGGGACCGCGGATTTCAATATATGGTTTTAATTTCAACTTGATACCTTCACGCGTTCCTGAGAAAAAGGGTCTTGACAGACGGACGGACGGACAGACGGACAACAAAGTGATCCTATAAGGGTTCCGTTTTTTCCTTTTGAGGTACGGAACCCTAAAAAAAAGGTAGGAACATGTGATTAAGAGCATTAAAGATATTTTGGGTAGCACATAATATTTTAATTAATTATACTACAATTTTAAATATAGGATTGAAAGATCATGCAAAACTGAGTGTAACACAAAGTCCATTTCTCTAAAGTGGTTTACAATTTTTTGAGTAGATCTTCTATTTATTAAATTGTGAATTAAAAACAAAATATGATTTTGTTTTAACAATTTACACACTGCTACAGTTGATGAGTCTCTTGGTGTATTTTTTAATTTTAATGTTTCTGAGTTTCCATCAGAACTAAAAAGGTTTTAAACAAATATCTCATTGTGTAGTCCGCGCGGCGAGTCGGCAACGGAGCCACAGGAAAGAGCTAGTTCCTTACTTTATCGAATCTTTAGATTATCTTATTCCTTTGGGATACTGTAGTCAGTATCGTCTTTGAGAGCCATATTCGACGATGTTTTTACGAAAATGCTGTTGAAATAAGGAAATTCCCCGTTAGATTTACGATCACAATGTCTTATGAATGGAGGGAAATAAATCTTTTGCGAATGTACACCTGTCTCTACATATCAAAATAGTAATGGATGACATGTATTTTTTGACGTCAAGGGTGTACCATACTTACCTACTTGCCCATTTATTGTATTTTTGCGCATTTTTGTGGTACCTAGGTTTTTTTGTTTTGGAAGGGGAATCATCAGAATGACTTCTCCCGCTCTTGGGCAGAGCAGGAGGGCGTGTCAGAATCTTACTGACTAAACCCCACTCCGTTCCTTCATTGCCTTCGATCTGGGGGACATGGGCTTACCTTTCGGAATTTCAGTGTTCCCCAGAGGCTTCGGCCCTGCCGGGCCCCTACAGTTTGCTGACATCTCCTTAAGGTGCGCGTGTAACAGATCGCTCCGTTGACGACTAGGCTCCGTCCAGGTTATTATCAGACTGCCGGACGGCCAGCTACCAAGTGCTCGCCGTCCGTGAGCCTGCGCTTATGGTGGTCGGAAATCGGGATCGGGATTTCGGTGGCGCCGGCGTGAGGGCCGTTCCCTCACGCACTCGCGGTCGGTAGCCTCCTTCGCCCACCCGCCACCCCTCCTCGCTCCAGACCATGGCATGGCCTGTACCAGGGTCCGGCGCGAGAGGTCGCCGCCGCCGATAGCCTCCACAATGGTACCGTGTGCTTCACCGGGTCCTCCGGGTGGTACCTAGGTGTATTCCAGCCCTCGTTAGGTAAAGTACAAGCTGATAGCTAGATATAACCTGATGGTCTGCAAGTAGGTAAATATTCAGTAAATAGGTAGGTAGGTTTTTTCTGGGTTAGCGGGCTCCATCGTCGCCCACGTTATCGCTGACTATCGGGTAAGATAGTGGTCAAATTCGAGCCCATCATAATAGTAAAAAAATCATATTATAGCCATATTATACCTATTATAGCTAATTGTGTTATAATTTTGAATTTGCGGAATGATAGAAAAATAAATAAGGTCATTAATGTTCCTAATAAGGCATTGTTAAAATATATACCTACCTTTTATGTGGTTACCTACGCCTTACAAAACTTATGAACATGATTGACAGGATGAGATTATGAGATGGCTCGTCAATTAGTACCAGCCGGATAATCTGCTTTTTCCGAGGTCAGTACATAATTATGATGATGAACCGATGTTCCTACGTCAGCGATGTATCCATGCTGACGTGCATCGGAGAAGTAAAGTCGTCGGTACTGCGCATAATATTCCTTCAGAGTTATTGGATTGGCTATACCACCCTATGCAGTCCCAAGTAGGTATTTAATTAATATACCTAGTAGCTACATTCTAGTACTAGCTTCTGCCGGCTTTGCCTGCATTAGTAGAAATTAATGTTAATAGTAGAAAATTATTTCAATGGCGAATGCTCAAGGCATTAAGTCCGCCAATGTACTTAGGGCCATGTGCACCGACACCAAATCGACTGTTTTAATATTAAAACGGCTGTTTTAGCAATATTTCCTGTTCCTTATCGTCGGTTATTGACGTTAATCAGATGGTTATCTTAAACTTATGTCGGTGCACTTGGCCCTTATTATGTTGCATGAAGTATCAATAAATAAATAAATACACACATCAAAAGTGTCTAGGGATCAAGCATTTTTATGCGGATTTCTCAAGATTGAGATGTGGCTTTGTAATAAATTTATGATTTTATAAATTTATATGGATCCTTTTTGGTGCATTTCATAATTTGAATCAGGAACTGTTAATCAAATTCGAGTAAAAGATGAAAATCAGCTGTCAATATTTTCCCTATAAAAACATACAACGCATTGAAGACATTATTAGTGCTACTGTTTCCCTACTACTGATTAAAACCAACGTTATTATGGAGCGGCGACGTCATTTAAGCAGGGAAGAAATGCTCAGAGCCGTGGGTATGATAGAAGCTGGTGTGACTGTTCCTAAAAGACCCTAGGCTGATAAAATTTTCGTTTTTCCTGAATTATCCTACATGAAGGTGTTTGGGTCGGTTTTCCCCTAAGGGAGTAGAAAAGGGCTCCTCCTCCGCCCAATTCCGTAGTTCTCGTCCAGGTGACTTGGGCAAACTCCCGCCGACTTAAATATGAATACCATAAGTACGAGGTAGTCCAATACCTTATCACATTGTTCGGACAAGGAAAGGCTTGAAAGGATTGTTAAGTGAGACCTCAGAATACATGGTATAAAATATATTAGAAGTGGTTTCAGAAGGATAAAATATAACTAAGGGATGTAAAGTTATTGATTAATTACCATTATATCGTGCGAGTAGCCCTTACGCTAACGTAACGGGTATTTGGTCAATCATTACTCACACGATACCTCACATCCGAACTCACAGCACTCAGA
Source organism: Mythimna separata (assembly GCA_030763345.1). NCBI lineage: Eukaryota > Metazoa > Arthropoda > Insecta > Lepidoptera > Noctuidae > Mythimna > Mythimna separata. Next base: position 9,802,465 of record CM061172.1, on the reverse strand, counting down.
GCAACACTTCCTTAAGAGACGCATGCGGCTTTTCAGCGACAATACGTCATCACATGCTCCTATTGAGACATGGTCCCTAGCAGTTCTCTCGAACTGTAAACGTGACGAGGCAACCTTCCCTGCGGCAAACCGTGCGACCGTCCTTGTCTAGCAACGGGGCGGCTAGTTCCAGTGCAGAACGTCTACATCATGCTCCTATTGAGACATGGTCCCTAACAGTCCGTGGACTGTATAATATGAGATAGATGTGTGTCAACCCATCCCCAGGAAGTGCACCCTTTGTACAATAAGTACATCTGCAAGATACAGTGCTCGTATCTGACCGAAGTAAAGGTCGCAGATAAAGAGTATAAACTCAAGAGTAAATGCAAATAATAATAAATAATATAGACGGGAGTCATCGCTCCAAAGGTAAATAGAGTTGGACATTTCAACTCTCTTGAATGCCTATATAGACAGCCCCAAAAGCGCCCCACCATTCGCCACTTCCTAGTGTTTGGGCTGGGGAGAAGAAGTAGCGCAACAAACTCCCCAGCAACACGTTTCTGTCTATTTAGTTTTAAGAACTCTAGACCACTAGCTTCTCCCGCGGCTCCGCTCGCATGTCCGTGTATAGTAACACAGTATCAGCCTAGGATGAATTAGAATAATAAAGGACTCACCCATTCACGCCAACAAACACACACACTTACACACTATTACTTTAATACTAGTTCCGTCTAAGCTGGACTTGGCTCTCCTAACTTTGATTCTCTTCGCTCGTGTATGTCCTGACCAATCCTACGGCATAAGGTTGTGAGGCCTATGCTATTGGATAAGACACACTTCCCATTATAAATAATTCCATGACTAAAACAATATAAAAGTTAAACAAGCGTGACGTATCGTCAGTCGTCACAGAACCATTTACAGTTGCCTTGTTTGACGCCGAAGTGGTTTTCAATCGTCACTTCACACTTCCTTACTCTTCCCCAAGTGAGGACAACATAACTTCCACGTCACCGAGCTACGTCTAGCTGCGGGGGCTTCATGATAAGTGTCCAATTTACGTATCTCGCTAAATATTATTTTTTTGTATCAGTAAGAGGCCTACGGGGGCCGGGTGTGTTTTAACGAGATACGGTCCCTAGCGTTCCTCAGAACGACTATCAATTCGGTCAGCCGATGTTGGTGGAGCCTAACCCCAAAGCCCTGGAAATGTGCGAGAAACAACGGCAATGTAAAGTATTCAGCTGTCAGTCAGTTCTTAGGGTAGGTAGCCTTCACTAGCGTTTGATGATTCGTAGTTCATTACAGCTCAAGCTGGCCCTAACATGTAGCGATTGTTACTCGGTTCAGCCTCCTAACATCAGTTCGTTCGTGATTATGACAAATATGCTGATATGTTTCAAACGTGCTGATAAGCGTCAAGTATGCAGGACTATGTAAGGTACATTCCATGTGAAATTCATTCCAAAGCAAGGCTTTCCCCGAGTTCCCTAACACCAAACGCAAGCTCAGGTCACCTTGTCATAGGAAAGAAAGTAAGGGATGAATCCGACAACACTCATCCTTTCAGTCACCAGCACGGTCGCTGAGATTCACTCGCGTAGGTACTTACACACATCACGCTAGTAGCAAACCACAATCAGCGCTCGTCCATCCGTCTTTCAACTAACACACACTCTCTGTATTATAAGTACTAATCAAACTTAAACTGGACTTAGTCCATAGGTATCTAATATTATAACACAATACTAGCTCTTCTAAGAATTATCTCAGGTTATAAGCCCGACGGTATTCACCGAGTCAGTTAGCCTAGCTCGCTGCTGCTGCTGGACGCTGACGCGCGTATAATAACAACAAATCACTCTAGGATAAATTAGAATAATAAAGGACTCACCCATTCACGCCAACAAACACACTCACTTACACACTGCTACTTTAAATACTAGATCAGTCTAAACTGGACTTGGCACTCCTAAGAATTACAACGGACTTAGCCCTATGGTATTTATCAAGTAACTCTAGCTCGCTGCTTCTGAGCGTCCTACTTCTACGCCGGTCTAAAACCAAGGTGTCCAATTCTAACTCGCTAATGCCGGACGTCCGACCTCTCCCGGGCTCTGAAGCTAAGTGTCCTATCCTAATTTGCTCTTGCTGAACGTCCAGCCCCCATCGCGGTCCCAAGCCAAGTGTCTTAGTCTAACTTGCTATTGCTGGACGTCCGACCTCTCCCGGGCTCTGAAGCTAAGTGTCCTATTCTAACTTGCTGCTGCTGCTGTTGAGCGTGCAGCCCCTATCGCGGTCCCAAGCCAAGTGTCTTAGTCTAACTTGCTATTGCTGGACGTCCGACCTCTCCCGGGCTCTGAAGCTAAGTGTCCTATTCTAACTTGCTGCTGCTGCTGTTGAGCGTGCAGCCCCTATCGCGGTCCCAAGCCAAGTGTCTTAGTCTAACTTGCTATTGCTGGACGTCCGACCTCTCCCGGGCTCTGAAGCTAAGTGTCCTATTCTAACTTGCTGCTGCTGCTGTTGAGCGTGCAGCCCCTATCGCGGTCCCAAGCCAAGTGTCTTTGTGGTGCGGCCATCTCTCCGACGCGCCTTTGCCACACGTGGTATCTCACCATTCTCTTTCCGAACTTTCTAGAATCGCTTAATGGTCGTTTTTGTCCGATTTCTTAAGGGTTTCGTCTGGGTCTGTTTTATGTTTACCAGATGTTTTATTAGTTTTTAAAGAGTCGAATATTGCACTTGTTTCCTTAGAATTATATTTAAGTATTTCTTTGGCTTGGCCCTTGCTTTTTGTTCGTTAGCCATTAAAAGGATAATTGATGAGTTTCAAAGTGGCCCATGGCGCCGTGCGTGATGTCTAAAGATAAATATATTATAATATTTTGTTATTAATTTGGAGTAAGTGACAGACAGTCACACTGGTTCCCGGCAACGTACTGTGGCTTTAGCTCTGAATACAAGTCAGAGTGTTATCAGTCGACTTTGGACACGTTACCGAAGCACTGGTGCCGTGGCTGAGCGCCATGGAGGACGGTATCGCTGCACCACACGGAGACAAGACCGATACATTCAAATCTTAACTCGAAGAGCTCCAACAATAACCGCCATGATGTTAGCCGTGAGGCTTCATCACTCTTCAGGGAACTTAATTAGCGACCAAACAGTCAGAAACCGCTTGCATGAAGTGAACCTTCATTCCCGAAGACCGCTACGGGTACCACCTATAGCAATGCACAATCGTAGGATTCGATATCAATGGGCTCTTGAACACAGAAATTGGGCAGAAGAACAATGGCGTTTCGTGTGCTTTTCTGATGAGTCTCGTTTTGGTATGAGACCGGATACAAGACGTATGTCTGACGTATCACTGGAGAACCCCTGGACGCCAACAGCGATTAAAATCCTGCCAGGAAGTCCATCCCTATAGTGGTGGAACCATCATGGTATGGGCGGGTATTTGGATCGGCGGAAGAACTGAGTTGATTTGGATCAGAGGCAACCTCAACGCTCAAATTTATGCTGAGACGATTGTATCAGACGTCATCGTTCCTCTACAAGTGCAAATCGGTCCCTTATTTCAGTTAATGCATGATAATGCACGACCGCACACCGCAAGAGTTGTAAGACAGACTCTCGCCGCAGCTAACATCAATGTCCTGCCCTGGCCTGCTCAGTCGCCAGACTTGAACCCGATTGAGCATGCATGGGATATGCTACAGAGGAGAGCTCTGCCGAATATGGAGGGTAACCAGTCGCAAGAAGACCTTTTTTTGTTGTTGCAACGAACATGGGCAGCCATTCCACAGCGTGATTTGGATGAACTCATTTTGAGTATGTCAAACCGATGTTCTTGTGTTGTTAGTGTTCGCGGTAGAAACACGGATTATTAATTGTTAAAGTTACCCAATAAAATTTTAAAGAAAACTGTTATTTCAGTCTTTTTTTCGAACTTTAATGTTAGTGGTTCAAATGTCAAAAATCCCTTTATTAGGAAAATGGCAAATTTCTTTATTAATGCAAAGGTGACTTGGTTTATCGTTACTGTGACAAACGAAAACACTTTATTTGATGAATCCTTAAAGAAAATTTTAATTAATATCAATCAGGAGAAAAGTTATTGCAAAAATATATGTTGATCCCTAGACACTTTTGATGTGTGTATGTAAGTACTTACTCCCGGGATAAAAAGATTTAGGTAGGTATTCTGTGTATGATCAACCCATGTGAAACATTTCAGACAAATCTGTTCAGTTTTTTAAACAGGAAGGAGTAATATACCAAGATATTTACCTAAATACTGATAAATACATAGGTAAAAAATTTCGTCTTTATAATTATTGGTGTGATCTGATAAAAACCTTACCTACTAAGTAACTGTCAATTCTGTTGTTTTGTAAGTTTAAAATTTAGAACTTATATCAGATATTAAACTTCAGATCAAATCTTACCAGGGTTATAATTGTTTGAAAGAATTATCGAGACCCTCATAAAGGGCAAATGAAGAAATTGACTGTGTACAGAGTAGGTAGGTAGGTACATCTTTATCCGCTCTGAACATTCATTAAAATTTGATGATTTTCTCAGTAAAAAAATATATTAAGGAAAGTCTCAGGTAGGTATTAAAATAAATAAATAAAAAATACTTATAAATTTTATTGTTAAAATTCAAAAGGAAGATCTTAGCGTCTGCTCTCTGAATGGAGTCCGTTGGCAGCGCGTTCTGAAACAAAAACAACACAGTAAAGTATCACATAAATTCTGTTAAATGGAAGAGGCACGTGGCGCTCCTACAGCGGTCTAAAACGTTTTGTTAAAATGTATGTGGTCATTCATACATATGTAGGTATGTGGGTCGAATCTGAAACGATATAAATCACAGAGCAGGCGTTATGCACATAACTCTCTACTTCGGACTCGGACCACTTGACATTAGCAAGGTCTTGTCCCCTGCCAAAGAGTTATGTTACTCCTTTATGACTGGAAGGGTCGAAGTGATAAAAGAATCTATTGGTACGGTACACTGTCATCAACTGGTTCCTATGGTCTATCGGTTTAAGTGGTGAACTAAAGGTAAACAATCTTGGTATGTCTTTTTATATTAAAAAGGTCGTATATAATATAGACAAAGATTATTTAAATTTAATTTATTAGCTAACATCGATTTAGTTAAATACCTAGTCGCAATTTTTTTTACTTAAGTACAATTTATAAACAACTTTTAGATAAAAAGACATGCCAAGATTGTTTACATTTAGTTAACTACCTAAACCGACGGAGTACCTATAGTACCTATTCTAAGATATTGTTAGTACCTACGTATTGATTGGCGCAGCTGATTTAAAAATAAGTCCACAAATATTTTCGATCAAAATAATAGGTAAGAGCCGGTCATGCACGTGCAGTTGCTTTTAGTACCTACCTAACAAAACAACAATATATTACCTAAGGAAGTAGGTATTTTTCGAGACACTACGCTTTAAATTAGATAGTACCTAAGTAATGGCTAACAATCGGGCGCGGTGACCTCTAAACACAAAAAGTTGTTTTGACCGCAGATTCGACCAGTCATAATGATTATGTTTAGGAATAATTGATACATCATTCTCGATCGTCGATGATGAGGCTGTATATCCCATAATCTAGCTTTTTATTAAAGAAATATTTAAAATGTAATAATAATGTAAGGAAAAGATGTTGAATTTTTAAATAACAACAACACACCAGTAGCCATAGCACAACTTAGGGGTCTTTAAGTCAAAAGTGAATAGGATACAGTCATCTAAGCTAGCGTGCTCTATTGTCGGCCACATCATCGCTTACCATCAGGTGAGATAAAGAGCTCAAACGCGAGCCTATCCATTAAAAAAACCTAACAAATAAAAAAAACAACTTACAATATTAAACAGGCATTAGTTTTAATGAAATTTTTTGTTGAAACTAAATTAATATTGATATAATCGAAACAACGAACGCGCGGAACAAGGAACCAACATAATCTGACTATAATAAATTGTATTAGATAGATAATATTAAAATGTTTGTTTAAATTAACAACTAATTATAGAATAAGTTGTTTACTGACGAGTAAGTCTGAGTTGTGACCATGTGCCGGACGCCATAAAGTTAAAGAACTCAATTGATCTTGAACTATGTTTTTGTACATGTTTATGCTAATTATGTACTTTTTATAAATATCAGTCACAGTTTTTGTATGAGGATATGCTGTTCGGAACCTCAAGTTATTTTAATCGTTCGATAAATAATAACAAGCCAGTGGTAATGGCCCCAAATCACAACATCTATAATAATATATCATGGGTTCAAACCCAGACAGAAAAGAGAGTTTTTATATGTGTAATTTATTTCATTATCACTGCTCTCAAAATAGTGACGAAAAACATCGTGAGGAAACTGGCATGTCATAGAAAAAGCTGTTTAAGCCCTACTAAAGCATTTTTTTTTAATTTCGCCTAATCTTTTAAGACCTATATTTGGCCACTCTATAAATCATACTTTCATCTATAATTTTGTATTATTATAAGTATTAATCTATTCTAAAAGTAATTGCTTGACTCTGCACTTTTAATTATATTTTGCAATATTAAATAGTTTGATGCAATTTTCTTGCCGAGTCGACGAGATTGATTTTGTGATGCAAATATCATGCTCATAATTATGAAAATTAAATTAATTAACAATATGTGTACATAATAAAGTTAAAACTTGACTAGTTATACTGCCCATACATTCAAAAACAAATCTCTCCTAATTATTTTTAAAATATAGGTATGGTTTTTTACGATCCCTAAGGCTATCTGGTAGATATCGTTTTCAGCGATAAGACCGCCATTGTACCTATAGATTTAAGTTTTTGAATAAACTGTACTGTTACTTTTCGTGTAGGTACAATTAAGTTTATTCTATTCTAAAAAAAATTGAAAAGTAAAATTTTATCTTAATTGATAAAATTGTACCTATTCGCTACGAAATCATATCCAGTATCTCTACATACATTATCTCTTTGTTACGTCCCTAGTCCTGGTCCCAAAATTGTGCGGAGAGGTTATCAGTAGGACCTAATTTAATTCATTATGCCATGCCCGCCTTGTGTCGTTGTCGACCCTTCCACGACAAGGCGAAAATGTCCCTATGCAAAATTCTTTGACCGGGATTATTAATGTGACCAAATTTAACAGCCTCGTATTTCCATATGCTTTTTGCGTTTAATGAATATTTAGGGCTTAAAAAACTAATGAGGACCTATTCAGATTTTAGGGTTTAAATTTACTTTTAACAAGAGCTTGGAGTAGATTGCTATTCTAAGTGAGGAGGGACGCATTGGTGTACGTACCTACGGTCTAAAGTATTATGTCACCATTTTTAGTGGTTCACATTTTATTGCTGTGGGGAACTCCTCATGGATCATCTCTCGTCATCATGGGGTTATTTATTTATTTTATTCGAGTTACTCTCTGCACTATCAATCGAACCCAATACGTGCAGAGAGTCATATCTTGGACTTCTATCCACTAAAACCCTATTGTTGTCTAGTACTACCATAAGTGAGGGGCCAGGGAGTTGGTATTCGTGTAGTACATTTGCGCGCGCTTTTGACTGTTATGCCTAGTCTAGCCATTATTCGCCGTCCGCCAACCAAGTAATCTTCCGGCGACTCCCAACGCAAGAGTACTCTCCCATAAGGTGATGTGGAAATTAATTTACTTTTATAATTGTTATGACCTGTGAGAAAATGGGAAACACAGTGATTCAACTATGCGCCTATGTCTAAGCTAGTTGCTTAAAAAAGGAAAGAAAGAACTGGCGCAGATTGGTATCTTACTATCTAATATATATACATACGTGTATTTTCATTCGGTTAAAGCCTACGTTCCCCCCAGACCTCAGTCTGTGGTTTAAGTTTATCAAAGCACTGTCGCGTTGTTTTCTCTAACATACTTAGTATAGAAACCTAGGTCTTATTGACATATTTCTTAAACATAACACTACGTCTAAATACATGTTCTACGCTAACACTAATTTTAGAAGCTACTGCAAAAATATGATGAGCTTGATGAATTGTCTGGAACGTCTGCAGATATGACTTCTCTTAGTTCCCCCGAGCTTAGCGGCTCCAGGGCACTGCCCTAAAGTTCCTCCCAGACGTCTGCCTCTGGTTCAAGTGGGTCGCGTTGTTTTCAAATCTCTAACACACTTAGTAAAGAAAACTAGGTCTTATTGACATGTTCTAAATACATTTATAACACTAACTATTCCATACATATTCTACGCAAACACCAATTTCAGAAGCCACTACACAAAATTTGATGAGCTTGATGAATTGTCTGGAGCGTCTGCAGATATGGGTTCTATTAGTTCGTAGCACACTTTGTGGCAAGTGTTACAATTAGTCGAGTGCTTTTGATGTTGGGGATGTAAGATTGAAAATCAAATGTATATTGAGTAAGGCAGCGTTATACTGTCTTGTTGAATTAGTTTGTAGATGACGATATTGAACAGGGGTTTAATGATGCCTAGTGAGGTATATAACGCTAGCTTTTTGGGAATTGGGATTATTCTAAGGTATCTAGAAGTCTATGACACCTAACAACAGAGCATCTAGTTTACAATGGCTTTTGTTGTAGTCAACAAAAGTCTCGCTCCACCCAAAGTGTAAGAAGTCATTTGATGATATTGGACGATTTGACAACGTGCGCGTGAAGTGTGGGTAATTTTGTCTTCTGGTGTATCTGAAGCTTTATTTTTACTTTTGGCTGTTGTAAGATGAGTCTAGTGGAGTAATTAGCGTGACAAATATCGATTTTCCTTCATGATTATCCACCTCTGGTCTGAAAATAATTTACTGATTTTCACTTCTGTTACAGGTATGGTGATTTGCAATTCACAATCATCATTAATTGCAAGTCTATTGTATAGTAATGGAATTTTGTGGCTTGAACTGATAATAATGACAAAGTTACGCTCAGAAATGTTTATATCTACCCTTCTCTTAAAGAATAGGGGCTGATTTTGACTGGCCTGTTGGTCTAGTGGTTAGTGGCCCTGACTGCTATGCCGTAGGTCGTGGGTTCGATTCCCACCCAGGACAAATGTTTGTGTGATGAGCACGTTCATTTGTTCTGTGTCTGGGTGTAATTTATCTATATTATGTATGTATTTAGAAATAAGTATGTTTATCAGTTGTCTAGTACCCATAACACAAGCTCTGCTTAGCTTGGGACTAGATGGCGTTGGGTGGAAAGTTGTGGAACATATTATTATTATTTATTTATTATTTTCATCAGTTGGAACATTATTAGGCATTATGAGAGATTGCAGTATCTAATCTAAAACTTTTTTTTTATGCAATATATATGACCATAGGTGTTTCTTTAAATTAGAAGGCTATTTCGTTTGAATTCGACTGTGGAAAATTTCCGTATAAATTTTCAGTTGCATCTTACATCATTTATAAAATATCTCGACAATTTAAAAAAAACTATCCCTTGCATAGCACTGTATAGTATTCAAGTTTTGAATTGATCGTGTTTATTTAATATTTTTAGTATATTTTCAAAGTAATGATAAGTACTTACATACATACATCTATTTTAATTCTATTGTATTTTTTTTTTACTAACAGTTCATCGCAGGTGGTACTGATATTGATTTAATCAGAATAACTTAAATAGTTAAGATATTGGGCAAATATAGCAGGTCATGCAGGCTCATATGAACAAAAACCATAAAATACTTAGCCCACTGATGAATTTTTAAAAACGTTAACGATAAGTGAGTATTTTTTGCAGTTTTTTTGTTTTTAAGGTCAAGAATCTCAAAACTACGGACTATTCAAATACGGAATTATATTTAGTATGCATTAATTGATACGAGTATATTGGTAAAAACTTCAATGGCCACTTCGTGGCATTTTGCCTGCAGATTAGTATTGTTAATTCTAATAACAAGAAGTATTACTAGGTGCTAGCAATAGTGAGTGTTAGTAGCAGTGTGAAAGTAGTACATTTTTTCGGGGAAAAAGTATACTATGCGCTATTCCAGAATATCATCACCCATGTCTTAAATTTAATATAAGCGTTCAGCTGTTTGGGCGTGAGTACAAACCATCACAATCACAAATCACCTTTAGAATAATAAAGTCTTTTTTTTATGCCACAATCTTTTTTTTGAGTTACTTGTCCTTATGTTCTTTTATTTTTTTTCGTGTCATAATCAAATAAATTCAACTTAATTTTTATCAAAACTTATAAATATTTTATTTTAATACCATTAAACTGTATTTCCTGAGATTGCTACTGACTACGTACTCTGCACATTAGAGCCCCCTACCAACCTTAAATATTAGTGTGATGTGTATCCAAGTTACCAATTTTCAAACAACAACAGCCACCGTCCTCAATTTATGCACAAAATCTTATCATCTTCAGCAAGGCTCACGTTTTGTGAATCCCACACTGAAACTAATAAAGTCAGTGAAGGGTCAGTGGTCTTTCCACAACAAAGCACATTCATACAATACGTCAGAAACAGGCGACTTAACTACGTTTGGTTGTCCGCAATGCAGTTTCCTAGTTCCTGTGTGGTGAGAGGAATCCAGCTAAAATTTAGATAGTTCAGCTAACATATTTTTTTGAATATGAAAATATTGACTTTGGATAGTAATTAAAATTAATAATTGTAATACTAGCTGCTGCCAGCGGCTTCACCTGCGTTATAGTAGAAAATTATCCCACGAGACTTCCGGGATAAAAAGTATTCAACCAAACCAAATTCGAAACCGGAGTTTTTGTATTTGAAACATCGGAATCGAAATTGGTGGCGGAAGTATAGGCAGAAGTGACTGAACTAAAATTACTAAATATATAAAAAAATCTGAATATAAATTAAGATCGAAATAAATACATTCCACATACGAAACAAAACAACAAGTGAAAGAGTAATCGAAAGAAGGCATGGGATTTTTATAAATCTTGATTTCATGAAAGACCTTCTTCACTAATACGAATATGACATTCTATAGGTATACGACACATTAGAATAAAATACAAATAAATGCTTGCTTGTCAATAAAACAAAATATTACTGCTAGGCCCAACGTGACTAGTAAGTATAATCTTATTTCTAACTTTGATATAAGTTCCGATTAAGATTTATCAGAACCGAAATTGGAATGGGAGGTGCAAAATGAGTTGAAAAAAAAAACCTTTCGGAATCGAACCTCGACGTTATGGAAGAGATAAAAAACTTGTTCTTTGCCGCAAATTAGACAGAAAGACGAAATAATAAATAGTTAAATAAAGGCAGAAGATAGAATATTATTATATAATTATTATGTGTAGACACATTTTGATCAGAATGTATAAATAACAAATTTTTATGTTCTTTGAACTTGTCGAAACCGGTTTCTGTTTTTAATTTCATCTAATAATATGAAATAGTAATAAATTGAAAACCGGCCAAGAGCGTGTCGGGCCACGCTCAGTGTAGGGTTCCGTAGTTTCCCGTCCGTCACAATAAGTGTCCCCAACTTTTCAAAAACTGTTCGTCCCATCAAGTTCAAAATAATTTTCCTAGAAAGTCTATATAAGCTCTACTTTCCAGATTTTTTTCATATTTTCTAAACTTATGGTTCAAAAGTGAGAGGGGGACACATTGTTTTTTACTTTTGGAGCGATTATTTCCGAAATTATTGATATTATCAAAAAATGATTTTAGTAAACCCCTATTCATTTTTAAATACCTATCTAACAATATATCGCACGTTAGGGTTGAAATTAAAAACACTTTTTACTTTACATGTAGGGGAGCTACCCTAATAAAACATTTTTTTCCAATTTATAATTTTATTTTTGCACTTTGTCAGCGTGATTGACAAACATATTGGTACTAAATTTCAGCTTTCTAGAGCTAACGGTCACAGAGATTAAGCGAAGACGGACGGACAGACATGGCGAAACTATAAGGGTTCCGTTTTTGCCAATTGGCTACGGAACCCTAAAAACCAGCCAAAAGTTGAGTTCCGTATAACAAAACGCTATCTGCCCATATGCAAAATTAAATGTTGGTATTAGAAAGATAAGGAAATTCTAGAATTGTTTTTAGTTTCCTTTCGAAATATGTTTACACTCAAATAACTGAACTGATTTGGAAGAAATTTGTCATATGATCAGAACGAGTCCTGGTAAAGCACTTACCGTAATCTTTATTTTGGAAGTTTGCTTCCTTGGGTTAACAGTCTACTTTCACACAGGTGAAGCAGCTGGTAGAAGCCATCATAGGTAGGTACCACTTGCAAGAACATTTTGGAAAAAGGCCGTTTTTTCTTTTGACTCTTATGACTTTGCTTTCCCTTTCAGATCTGTCGAATGACCGAGAGCGTTAAGACCCTTGGGTACGGGACCCCAAAAATATAATAGATAGTGATTTGGTTAAATTGGTCTGCGCTCGGTGTTTATTATAATTCATCAATATTAAAAAATTTCATCATCATAATGATTGTTGAACATGTTTTTTACTAGTTGCTTTTTATTTTTATAGTTTTAGTAATTCTACTGGTTTCTGTAAGCAAAATACTTACGTAAATGAACATAACAAAAGTTTCCAATGTGCTATTCCAGGACGTGGTCTATCTATGTGCCAAATTTCATCTTCATACCATATCATACTTCATTTCATCCATAACATACGTCCACACACACATACCCACACATCGTCATTTCAGCTGAAAGATGTCCTGTTGGACAAACTTTCGTTTCTATAATATGATTGGTTAACGATAATTAGTAATTTACTGGTATAAAACTTAGAATTTTTAACGATGATAGTTCCATCAAGTGCCTTGTAGAAAATCAATGGCCGATAGTAATAAAAATTACGACTTCTAAAATATGGTCGCTAAAATAGGTACCACACTGCCTGTAGAGAGTGACTTGTTTATTTGTCTTATCTATTTTTGTCACGCTTTCACGCCGTAATGGCTAAACGATTTTGGATGAAACTTAGACCATGGCTTGGATTCTTCTAAGCTATGGTCTTTCCAACTGCTAAGTACATACTCCTGGGTTAAAATTATTAATATAGTCTATCATAGTATAGACGATATAAATTGTAACCCAGGATAAATGTCCCCATGGTTTTCGACTAAAACGAGAAACCGCCATTTAAAGCTAGTTTAAAATATATTTCGAAAGTACTCACCTCAGAAAGAGGGAACTCCAAGTAGCGATTGTCTTTCACTTGGCGATAAGTCCGAGAAAAGATTGATATCAGCCGTCGAACTGAATTCCTTATCACTGTTGACCTTGTTGATTTCTTTCAGATTCTCCACGAAGCTTCTGTAATGTACATTATAATCTTTTTCATTTTTATACACCTTCTTATAATCTTTTATGAACTTCTTGAATAATTTCGGTGCATCCTTAAGATCGTAATGAGGTTTTGGCTCGTCATCTATTCTATCTTCTGCTTCATCGTAACTAAATAGTTCTGCATCATCACCGTAATCCCCATAATCATCCTGACTTTTAGACAATTGAATTAAAGCTAACGTCAACGCGATTGTAATTAAAAACTTCATTTTGTTTTGAACACGGTCTAAACACGCGGTGGTCGGCACTGGTCTGAGCAGTTTTGTTTTTGTTTAGTATTACATTTATATGCGTGACCTCGAGAACCTGTCCTCTTATAAGAGAATATAGTTTTTGCAGTCTGATTGAAACTGTTCTGCAAGTACTTTGTAGTGCTGCACTTTAACGCCTAGTTGCTTCCGTAAGGATTGGATCATTTTTGTAACTAATTTTGGCATTTGATAAAAGCTCTTTCTTTGAAAATATGGATGGCTTTGACCTATAAATAGTTTACTAGATATTGTCGGCAGTACAGGAGAGAGTTACTTTGAATCTTTGAATAAACTGATAGGATGGATCCTTATTTAGCTGATTTTAGCTGTAGACGTGAGGAAGAAGAGTAGACTGAGAACTGGGGCCGCACCTCATCTAACAATTTCGCAAAAATGTTACTTCCTTACGCTTCTTGACACGGAATGCCTCATTATTAAGTTAGTAGAAAAGCTATGGTTGATCAGTGGCAGTATGTAAGTATGTTTCATAACTCGGGAGGAAGCTCACTGTGAGACCCTGCCGTCCATATGTAGCGGCTTATGCATGGCATTTCACCAATAGCTGCTACTCTATACATATACTGTCTCGGGCCAGTTGATTCCAGGGATGAGACACAGACAGTGATTGACGAAGATTTGAATTTTGTGTAAGATATCCCTTGTTTCACAATCTTCCACGTTTCTTGCATGTAGAGCAGAACGGGTTTGACATTGGATCTGAATATTTTGAGTTCTGTCCTTCGGGTCAGTTTCCGCGACTACCTATGTATTTAAAGTATTAGGTTATATTTTTTAAACTCTTTTATGATCACTTTATAAAATAACTCACTTTCTCACACACACACTCACTAAATTTTCAAAATAAAGTGTTAGTTTCAACATAGTTCCAGAGACTGGGGTTGTCGTATATGTCATACTTCTATTGACATGGGTGTCATTGGGATGGGTGTCTCTAGAAGTGTTGCAAAAAAGTGATTCCTTCAAGGTCCTCTTAAGGTTGAGACGTTAATAATAGCCTACAGGACAACATAATAATAATAATAGAAGACTCGACGGCATTCGATGATGGCATTTATAATTCACCTTATTAATTCTCATCTATAGATAATATGGTCGGAATAAAGGTCACTCATGAGCTCACGAGTTTGATATACATATGTATACGTACTAAAAAATATTGCTTAAAAAATGTTGTTATTATGTAACCAGCATTGTATGGTACACGTGGCTGTACAGAACGTTTGTAGTTTAAAATGATTACAATGTTTCTTATTAGAGAAATTATAGTCTATTTTACAATTATATTTTTTTAAACACTGTTTTAGGCAATCACGGTTTATTTCACAATTTAAAATGTCACTTACGGGATATCTAATCACGGAAGATATCCCATAAATGACATTTAAAATTGTGAATATTTTGTTAACGTAAAGTAAAGTAAAGTATGACGGATATAACATCACACTCAAAGCCTCAAGCATATTAGAATTCTACCAGTAAGTACACAAACCGCATGCAGAAACATCCCAACTTGGAACAAACATTTGTAGAACACACAAATGTTGGTCCCTATTGAATAAATCCTTTTGACATTAGAGCGAGCACTATTTTCCTCTTAAAATGATTTGTACCAGGAACGAGGTTTTATGTCAAAAGCAAACTTTAAAAAGCAAAAGCCCGATACAGTTTTCTATAAAAAATAAAGAGATACAGTTTAGGTGTGACGTAGGCGAAGACAGGCCAGTGTCGGGCCGAGATAAGTAGAAAACAAAGGTTTATCAGAAGCCGGCTGTAGGCACGTGCCGAGCAAAGCCGGTGAATTACGTGGCTAGGGTGGCTAGCGGCACTTGGCTCGAGCTTATCTGTCAACAAAACACCTAGCAGGTATCTAACCAAAGGTTGAAAATGCTACGACTTAGTTGGATCGTGATAACTAACAAAAACAATTACAAGTTTCGGAATGCCATGTTTTGACAACTGCAAACAACCTATATCTTTTCGTTCGGGCGGCTTCGTCTAAGGTTTAGGAGATTGTAGTGAATCTTCTTGGATTGCGACATGCGACAAAGAGTTACTACTGCAGAATTACATTTCTATTTTCTGAATGGCTTTCGTTTTACCCAGATAGTCGTAAATAACAACAGGATTGATAGAAAATTTTACGATTTCGACAGTTTTAGATATCATGCAATAGATTGACATCATAATGTCATTGTTAAAAAATGTTTTCTGATTTGTCACGTCTTGAAGAATGATTTGGTTTATGATAATGTAAAAGCACCATTAAGATATCCATAGTCCCATAAATAAAAGACTCGTAGCCTTCATTAAACCATCAAAGCAGATGAAAACACAATTTAATACAAAAACCCGGTAGTGATTAAATGAGGAAGTCAGAGATTATTGATGTAAATGATATATTATTATGTTAGACGCGGAACCCGTTGAGCACTATGCGGCGAACGCCCATGTTAGCATTGTAAATTGGGTTAAGTTAGTTCGGGTCGTGTAATACTCGCGCTACATGACCAATTCTGACGTCTTGCTACTTCGCTGGACGAAGGAAATTTAGTTTATGTGTAAAGTTTTGCATTATGAGATGCAGATTGTAGTTTTATGTAATTATTAGATGGTGCCACCGCCTTCACTGAAAGTAGAAAATTTTACCAAGGAAAAATACTCCCGAGAAAAAAAATATCCTAACATATGTGCTGTTCCAGGACCTGGTATATCCTTGAGGCAATGAAATACAGCAAATCTGGTCAGCCGTTTGACCATGAAGAAGTAACAAACATACGTACACACACTCACAAACTTGCGCCATTAGAATTTTAGTATAATTAGGATTTATACCTATTAAAATGAGTATGATTTAGAGAAAAGGGTTTATTTCAATTACATATTACTTTTTTACTTTAAATTACTCAAAAACATGATTTGGAGATCACCAAGATGCTTGTGTTAAGGTGGCTCCGTACTATGAACTTAAGTTTAAGTTACCTTAAGCAATTCTTCAATGAATTCTACCTTTAATAACTTTGCCCCCCTTAGTTAATTTCGCAAATCATACATTGTAGCTCGTCGAGGTTCTTGTGTTTGACCTTCAGAACAAGTTTTCTATGATATCCAAAAATTGATTACACCATAACCATCACTGTTAGTGACGCCATCTTTTTTCTTAAGTTAGGTAATCATCCAATAACTTGTTTTACTCTAGGTGAGTCCTAAGAAATGAGTGAGACTTAGACTTTTACTGACTAAATACCTACCCGTGTATCTTTAGCTAGCTCCCTTTTGCGTTTCAGGGTTGCAGTGATGCTTTTAAAAAATCTTGCAGTCTGGTGACACCAAATTATTATATTACTCAGCCGAGGGAAAGGCTTTTTAAATTCCCGGTAGCTACAAATCTATTAAAGTTTATACCCGTGACCCGAGCAGTAGAAATACTTAAGTGGGCCCGTCCCCACTTTTCTATCGTTAACGTGAGCATGGTTTAAAAGCTCGCATAGTTTGATAACGAGGCCACGCAAAAAAAAAAAACGCCAGAACACTCTGCTGGCATTCGGTAATTCCGTCATTTATCCGAATTTTTCACAGTTCTAGAAGATACGTGTTTTTTTAAAAACCTTCAGTCAGTTCAGTTTTTTTATTAAGCTTAATATCCAATATTGTTCATAGTTCAACCATTTTATGGTTAACCTATGATAATTCTGTACCTACTGTGGTAAAACTGTTAAGCCCATTTTCTAAGAAGGGTATGCTAGGGTGAGTTTTCATTGGTAAAAGGAAAGTTGATGTGATAGCAAAGTTTTCAATATCGTTAACCTTACTCCTTTACTTTAAGTTGGCATTAACGACCTTTAAACTATAAGTTCCAAAAGATATTTACCTAACATTACCAATTTTACTTACATAAGCGTAAAAAGGAGGTACCTAATGTAGATAAAATCACAGATAAAATAATTAATGTAAGTAGTAATGTACGAGAAACTTAAGTAAGGTTCTGAAGTTGGCGAATGGGGTGAATAGCGTGTTGGAAGGCCTCCCACAAGGTGGACCGATGACCTAGTGAGGGTCACGGGAATCCGATGACGTGGTGGATGCGAGAAGCAAAGGACCAGCCGCTGTGGCGACGTTTGGGTGAGACCGATGTCCAATGTCTTTCGGCTGAAATGATGATTCCCCTATTTAATTGTTTATTAGGATTTTTTTTTATTTTATATCGCTATGTATAACCATTTTTGTATGAATATGCGTTCTCTAACGTGGAAACAACGCGTCTTAAGTGGTATGCAAAATTAATGTCGTATCCGGATTTAGAACTGTTATTGAACGTGTTGTGTATCTTTGTTTCGATCGTTTTGGTATGGGAAATTTTACTTCCTCAATCTACCTTAATTTTATTTATTAAAACTTAATTTACAGTAGTGGTACATAGGCGGACTTAATGCATCAAGGCATTTTCTATCAGTTATAAAAGTATTTTCCGGGCATTGAATTTCTAAACGAAATATGTTAAACCAATAACACATAGTTTGTTGATTAGAAGACATATTCTACAGGTTTGCGTGCCTTTTAAAACGCTGTTACGTGCTGTGCTATAAGACAGAAAAACTTATTAATTTGACTTAACGATTCCCTAAAGTTCCCAATAGCTATATATCTTAGATAGTACTCGTATTCTACGCTTAACCCGAGTTTTACTAAACCTACATTTGTTTCTAATTTAAAAAGTTAAATTGACGAAACTTAAAAAAACAAAACCTATCATATAAACTATCAACTTCCACTAGAAATGATTCTGACCCTCAGACATGCGACAGTTTTGTGTAGAAAATTATTTCGAAAGACTTGCTTGTATCCTTTATGCGTGTTCGTCACGCTTGCAATCTCTCTTATTGGTGACTACGTCTAAGGGATTGTCTTGGGATAAACAGGAAAAATATTATATTTTCCTGTACCCTTCTTTATGTGGGGGTAGCTTTATTGCAGCGAGCATTGTGCTCGTGTGATTGAGCTTAATTAATTATGCGATCCATCATAAGGGTCTTTGGGAGGCAGCTGTAAGACTGCTACGATAAACGCTTGTGATTGTTATCTTCCTTGTGCTTTGATGATTTCTGTATCTTCGATAAGACTTACTTTTAATAAAATGGGTAATCGTGCAATGACTCCCGTGGTCTTGTCAGACTTTTAAGTAGGTACTGACTTAAGCCACACCAGTGTCCTTCAGTTGGCCTTTGCGATCTAAACCCACGGTTTTCCTTTTCGGAAAAAGCCCAATACGGTTTGCTGATATCTCTTTGGGTTGGGGCCGGTCGATTATTGGACGAAAATACCTACTTGACTTACTGTTCTTTCGTAACACAGTAAATATTATATACTAGAATGAAGACCACTGATTCATAGTTTCTATTTATAAGAATCAGGTTTGATTTGCGTTTGATCACAATGGGCGATCCTTAAGCTCCAGCCACTGCAGGAGACGCTCCAAGCGTCCATACGAAATCACCCTGCTGCTCCTGCAGAGCAATTTCCGGCTGCGGGCTTGGCTTGGAATAATAAGTAATGGTTAGCTCCACGATTCCACGATTTACGATGCCCATCACAACGCCAAAGCCAGGTACGGATGGAGGAACATCATAAGGGCTTAGGTGATGAAGCAGGGAGGTCATGACTCTCAGCATTGATGAATGCGACGCAAGGAGGAGGAATAGGTAGCTCACCAGCTTGGCGAGTAATGGGTTAAACGGTGATCTACCCATCTCACTCGCTGTCCGATAAGAACATACACACCTCATAGATGTGCTAGCATAAATGACGTGGTTTAGTTTCTAAAAGTCTGTCACCTCCTCTCCCTACACCCAGAACGCGAGAGGTTATTTGATGATTTCTCACCCTAAATAGAAAAAGGACAAATCACAACTAGATTAGATTGAAGGAGGCAAACTCAAATCGAACTGGAACCAAAGAATCAATTTCGAATTGAGTTCATATCGAACTTAGGATTTTCAAGTAGAAGATAATGACTGAAAAATGCCTCATTCTAAAAAGTTCCAATCTTAATTTACAAAATCTCTCTGATTGACAAACAAATAGTTCGAGAATGGCATGATAATTCAAAAAGTCAAAGTAAATGGTGTACCATCAGCGTTGAAGCTTGATTGTTCATGTAAGTCGTGACAAATGGTGACACTTATCGCGTTCACAGGGCACTGCGCAAACTCACATTTTAGGCGCAATTGGTTTTAGATACAACTTTAAGTAGTATTGCTTTGTTTTTAGAGTTGAATTTGCGCTGCAATATTTATTGGAAGTCTTGCAAAAATAAGAAAAAACAGAATATATAAAAGTCTGTGCCTATAATGCTTAGGGCCTGTTTCACAATGTCCGAGTAGGCACTACTCACTGAATAAATTCAAAAATGGAACAGAATTTGTATGAAATTATCTGCCAAATAAGTTACTCGAAACTTAATCATAGGTGGTGAAACAGGCCCTTAATAAAACGCATTATTTTGTAGAATTAAAATGCTAAAAGATCAATTTGTACCCAAGGCCCACGACTGAGACCACGAGCTCTTGGCCATCCATTTTATGATCTAAACTGAACTGTTAAAAAAGAAATGTAGCTATATAGCTACATACTTTTTCTCGCTCGTACGTTAGACATTTTAACAAAACGCAGCAGGGACGAAGCCTACTGGGGCTAGGTTGAAAGAAAAAGAAGAAAGAAAATGGAAATTGTAAGCGCCTTCACTAGTGTCAAATACTATCTCCCAATCCAGGAAATCACTAGTAAAACCATTATTTTGCTCCACCGAAACACTTCAAAACACGGACACCCCAAAAGTCGATACACGTGACATCAATCATGCTTAAAGATTGTAACAGGACAAAGAAGACATTTATGTACAAAAAAAATCCCACCACGGTTTATTTTTTTTCTCTAACTGATTAAATCCTACCGCATGTCACGTGTGCCCAACCTACATCAAACCTTGATTGAGAACGTAGGAACATCTCTCCATTTCTCAAATAAAATAAAACAAACTCAGTTCTCATTTTACCTACAGCTAATATAAAATGCACATAGACTCCACGTATCTCTGGATACTACGTCCGTTCGTCGGTGTGCTGTCAGTCCCACGGGTTTTTGATTCCAATCCCGGGTAAGTCACGTACTTAGAGTATCTCTACTTTAAAGTATTGCGATTTGAAAATAACGGACTATAAAATATAGTGATGTTCGAAGAATATAATTTGTGGATTTTTCGTTGTAGTTTTCAATGAAAATATTTTTTTATATTGACTTCTGTAGGTATATATAATACCTACTGATCATGACCATTTCAAAGACCTCAAACATGATGGTTATCTTGATGTGCTCGGTAGCTCCTATGGCCAGTGTCCAACATCATCATCTGACTAGCTCTATGGTACCATATTAATGCTGTATCTAAGTTACATATAGGTATTTCTATTTTCAGGACAGTCGTCATCATCTACCTAGCCTTTTCCCAACTATATTGGGGTCGTCTACATGAGGTGGGAATTTTCAGGACAATCGGTTAGGGGTTACTGTTTCAAAATCTATTAGCAAGATTTGCTTTAACTTGTAAAAATAGGAAATAAAAAATAAAATCTTTTGACCATTTGGCCAAAGTATCGACTTTCAGAGGTAGTGTTTAAAACTGAACACTGAAACTAATTTCACTCTACAAAGATAGGTACTTAGCCTTAAAGAAAAGCCGGCAACTTTTTCAAAAGCACACAAAATTTTCTAACAGTTACAACCTCACAACGTGGTACTAAACGTAGGGTTCACAAAATCAACACAGAACAGGCTCGTAAAACATTTGGGCCTTCAGCAGAAAACTCTGAACAATCCTCTAGTTCCACCGCATGCAATTGAAACATTTTTACCTCTTAGCAAGTTCGTCTCGGGAGTATCGTTTAGGCAGCACAATGTTTAGACATTCAAACGTGACCCTTAAGCTATAAACGTGAAAGTTTTATGTAAATGCGACTCTCCAGTGGCAGCATCCGTCCGTATTGCATAAGTTGACTAATAAATTAGTGAGTTGCTCTTGTTGTGAGATAAGTGGGGCGGACAAAGGATTACCTTGTGCCGGGCGTGCCGAGGCCCTAACTTCTGAAATAAACTGTGAAGTCGTTCGCTTGCCAGGGCTCGGCTGGGCGGTCACGTCATCCTGTCAGATATAATCTGAGCAGAAGGGTGAAAAATAAGATAAAAGGATTGCCCGTTAATGGTTTTGCTCGATGTGTTCTTGTAAATATATAAGATTCAATACGATTGTGGCTGCTGATTTGTGAAGTTATTGTCGAAATTATTTTGTTGTTTATTTGGATAAGCCAATTGGTTCAATTTTTGTTAGAAAATTAATAAAATTTTATTCCATCATCTTTCTATATTATAATATCTGGTTTGTTAAGTGAAGGGTCATGTGACGAAATTTGAGACATGTCTAGAGAGAGAGAGTGCACTGGGCACTAGACGTGAAGTGTGACTGGTTTCGAATATTTCTCTTCAAGTGAATAGCGAAACAGAAGTTGTTATTTCTATCGTCCTATCAGGTTCTATGCGCTAAACAAGCCACCTGTGAATGCGTTTTCGGATTGAGAACCTTCTCTTTTTCAAAGTTAGGTCGGCAATTTTATTATACATTTATTTTTGTCCATGGTTTGAATCGGATAAGATATCGCTGAACAAATATACGAAAAAAAAACAGTCAAGTCCATGTTGCGTCACGCACAAAGTAGGGTTTTGTAGTTAACCGTTCCGGAAACCATGAAAAGGCCATCCATGTCAAAAATAAGTAGGATTGAAGGAACTTAACACTTAATATTGTAGCTGGAAAAATGTTCTATAAAAGATAAGCAGGAAAAGAACTATTTCCTTGATTTGTGCTAAGAAATTTTGGGTCTTGCCTTACATGACTCTAGATTAACGAAAAGAGGAACAGTACGTATATGTTCTTATTTATTTTTGAATATCCAAAATGTCACTTAAAGGGCTGTGTTTTTAATTGCGCTGACTTAGAAGCGCGACTTTTTTAGAGTTTCAAGGGACCGATTTTCAACTTTATACCTCCAAGCGTTCCCAAGGAAAAGGGTTTTGGAAGGCAGACTTATGGATTTCGACGTGATCCCAAAAACATTCGGATTGAGAACTTTCTCCTTTGCGAAGTTGGCTAGAACACAGATTTTCAATAAGAAACCTCCTAAAACCCTCAACAATGGAAGAATCCTAAGATCGTGCTTTCCTCGGGACTACGCATTCGAAACGGTGCGCGCCTTACCACCACGCTACGTGTGCTAGTGTCTGACTAATTTACTTGCTATGTCTCCTAAGTTATTATTTAAATTAAACACTCAAGATTAATACTAAACCGGTGAAATCACTTACGCAAAAAACAGTTTTTATCCTTTGAAATTGACCATAGAAATATTTTTTTAATAGGTGCAAAGAAAGGTTCTAGAGATTATCCCCCACATATAAACAAAGGAATATTATCTCTTAATATTAGTAAAATATTTTCAAATGAAAGATCTAAAGTTTGCTAACCTATAACAATATGATTTTGAAACAAAAGTATTATCTCTTTCTCTTAGAACTGAATTAAAATAATATCCAAACTATTGAGCTCTCTCAAGTTTTTATTCAATTCTCTTTGTAATCAAAGGATAAGTCCTTTTTGTTTGATGACAAAGTTACAATCTCTATTGGTATTATGGCAAACAATTGCTTCGTTCTTCAGATATAGTGCGACATTCTACGATCGAAGTTTATATAATTTAGATTATGTAAATTAACGGTAGGAACTTTCGTATCGAAATAAATATAGTAGATATGAGAGTTTAAGCATCACGTTACTTATGAACTTTTTTTTATTTTTCCTAAGTTAAATACAGGAGGCGAGGGGTCTTGTTTAAACAAATCATGACCTAGCCTATTGTACAAGCCTTTAGTGACCTTCATTCCAACCAGCTTAGCTTTCTTTAGAAGCAGATTAAATTAACCTCCCAGTTTATTCAGTACGTCTATGAGGGAATCCCGTGATCTAAAGGTTCACATATATACGTCTATCGGCGACAGTTGTTCTCTCAAGGAGCACATAGAAGAAGATATTCGAATATATTCGAAACTCTCCTGTTTTCTATGGTGTGGCCATAATAATGACTCCACTTGATATACTAGCAGTCTGTTCATTCTGGTGTTGAGGTTATTGAAGAAATCTTCGACTTTAGTTCCAGTGTGAATTGTGAGTGGTTATGCCTTTAAAGCTTTGTCCCGGGAGTTCAGTGGGTGTAGTTCTCATACTGCTAATAATCGCCATGTAGGCACCTAACTATAAGAAGCGGCGCAGCAAATACCTTATCAAGATTATCATGATTTTTTATTTATAATAATAGGCCGTAGGGGAAATAGGAGTGAATGGTTCGCCTAGCAGATGATTACCGAAACTTCCAACTACGATAACAGAGGACAACTTTTTTCAACTCTCTTCCACAATGTCCGCGGGTAAATAATATACTAAGTGACAAACGTCTCATTCCTTTTTATTTCGGGTCACCCTTGAACCGAATAAATCGCGAGCAATTTTCGGGCTCGTTTGCCACGCGCCGGGATGCCGATGATACGCTTCTCAAACTTCGCCTTCGACTCATCCCGTACATATTTATACTCCGTGAATTTCTACAAATGGTTTGATATCACAATTTATTTTACGAATCACGCGTCTCGTGGTTTCGCCCTGGAATTCGTTCATTCCTAATGATTAATGACATAAAATGTTAGCGCGTATACTCGTAAGAACACTTTCCTCAAGTGAATTGAATATATCCTACTCTTATCTGATGCACAGTATTCCTTATTCGATCAACGAAATTCCAAGTGATTTGAATAGAACTCCCATCGAACCAAATAAATCTCGGGCTCCCAGATGGAAAAACTGAAAAGTTGTGAGAGATCACTACAATATGGTTTGTCTTCGATAGCGTTTGAATATCAAATAGAAACTTTTTCGTGGAAAATGCTATCATTGGGGAGCAATAAGCCACGTCAGGATGAGATTCCTCCCGACCGTAGTTTCGATTAACGAACGTAACACTTGTTTGGAGCGGGTCTTATCTAAGTAGTTGATTGTTCTCTATTTGTATTTTTGGCCCCAATCGGGCGGGGGATTGTCTCGGTTCGTGTTTTTGTCAACAGTCACGTCGCGAACGGTTGCTTAATCATGAATGACACGTTTACGTATTCAGGAGGCTCGCCCCACCCGCTAACGAGAGACGAGATAAGTTTACAAACGTCGTAATCTTGAATTCCCGAAGGCGTTCAGTCTCAGCGTTGATTATCCAGGATTTGAAATTAACATATTAGGAATGTTCTGTGTTGCTAATGTTGTAAGGGATCTTTCACACGAGCGGAGGGGGGGAGCACGCGCCTGTTTATTTACAACGCGTCGATGTTTGCTCTGGCGGATGGATGTGTGGTAAGCCGCGCTAGTGGAAACGTCTTATGTCTTCTTTGAGTGTAAATGTGAGATAATTTGGAAGCAACTGTTTTTGTTGTTGGAAAATTTCTACGAAAATCTTACGAGGAAAATTCTCTGTTGGCGTGTTGCTTAATTGGATTGGTGTAATTTCTTTAGGTGTGAATTTCAGAAACCAATATTGGTAAATATTTTACTTATCAAAAAGTGAATAGATATTTAAGCTAGATACAGTATTTTATGTCATTGAATAGTTAGCAATATGCGAATATTATACAAATTAATAATTAATTTCGTAATTATTAATACCTACCATTTAAAAAAAAAATATTATCGACTTCCATGTAACAACAATAATTGTGCAAAATAACTTTAATCATGGAAATATCTTCGTTAAATACCATTGCCAAATTTCTTTATGAATACCATCATTAAAACTAAATTTTGATAAAAATTAGATCAATTTAGAAGTATATGTTTTGAAATTATGAAAAAAAATTACATATTCAGTTCATAAATGAACGAGCTATGTGTAACAAACAAAAAACAAAACAATCGAATTGAGAACCTCCTTTCACAAGTCGGTTAAAAAGCACACAACACCAATATTTTTATTTTACACTCAGATTAACACAGAAACGAGCGAATACACTTCCCGAAAAATATATTTAGGACACAATAACGAAAACAAAAACTGGCAGCGGGAACAACATTTAATTTTATCTGGGCGAGGCGAGAGAGCTACAAAACTTTGCCATGAACAATATCATGTGTAAGTGCTCTTAAGCGGAACAGTACATGTTTGTTTGAATAGCGGATTGAGCTCCCACCGTCCTCCTTGGCTGGTTCATAAACAATGGCGTGTATATCTCTCGCATGTATACCAAACTCTTTATGTACAGTGTTAGGCGTCCTGGAAACGAGGGAATGGCGCTCAAGAATTAGGAAACTGGTTGAGTTTTAGTCAACTTTTAAGTAAATTAGTAGGCTGATGTTGCGTGTGAATATTTTCAAGTAAAGTATTATAGAAGATCACCCATTACAGCATAAAAACTAATTATTTATTGGCAGTAATTTTTTAAGTGCGTGGTATATATTAAACATGTTGGTTTGAATAGCGGATTGAGCTCCCACCGTCCTCCTTGGCTGGTTCATAAACAATGCCGTGTATATCTCTGGCATGTATACCAAACTCTTTATGTACAGTGTTAGGCGTCCTGAAAACGAGGGAATGGCGCTCAAGAATTAGGAAACCGGTTGAGTTTTAGTCACCTTTTAAGTAAATTGGTAGCCTGATGTTACGTTTGGATCTTTTCAAGTAAAGTATTAAAGAAGCTCACCCATTAGAGCACAAAAATTTATTATTTATTGGCAGTGATTTTCAAAGCAGATGGTATATATTATACATGTTTGTTTGAATAGCGGATTGAGCTCCCACCGTCCTCCTTGGCTGGTTCATAAACAATGGCGTGTATATCTCTCGCATGTATACCAAACTCTTTATGTACAGTGTTAGGCGTCCTGGAAACGTGGCGCTCAAGAATTAGGAAACCGGTTGAGTTTTAGTCAACTTTTAAGTAAATTAGTAGGCAAATGTTGCGTTTGGATGCTTTCAAGCATTTAAGAAGATCACTCATTACTTAGTTTGATTAAAAAAAAAAAAAATTACAGTACTTACTTTTTAAGGCACACTTGTAAAGCATTATTTTTTATTATGGCTTTAAAGTCAAAAAATATTTGGGTTCGAAGAATTAAAACGATGACGATGGAATACAATTTTATTTAGAGATATATACTTCGTACCTGAATTCATTACAGTATTGTTGCAATACTCGTACATAGAATTGTGTCTACACCTGCTACCACTTAAATAAAATATGATTCATTCTTAGGCGCTGATTTTTTTTATCCCGAACGAAACAGGTGAACGTAAACGAGTTGCTTTGAAAAATACGTAGGTAAATACGAACGATAGTCTAAACCTTATAAAGCACCACATTCAAGCAAATAATAATTAGTCATTTATGTTCTGTTCCTAACCTAACCCCAACTTCAACGAACAGATTAGTGACGTAACTTTTACGATAGACGAAGTTATCATAGAAATTTTTATTACTAATACTGGAGAAGAGGTCTGATGGAGTGGATGAAGTATTTGTGAAAGCGAACTGTCAGCACCAGAAAATGAGTTTTCAAACTCGAAGTAATTCTAGGAATAAACTACCACTAAAAGTTTTAAAGCTAGTACAGGCTAAAGATGATGATAGTCCAACCAAAAGGTTACAATAGAAATAGTTATAAGTATAATTAAAGCTATATAAAGGCCCATAAAAGCCAGTGTTGCCAGTGAACTGTATGAGACTGTAAGCAGAGTTTGGCTCGAGTGTAATGTCGGTTGTATAGTTGTTTCGGAAACAATTAAACAACTCATATCATTCGCGTTATATTGCTAAACTTATGATGTCTATGCTGTTATATTTCTGCTGGGAGTTCGGCCTGTTTTATGTAGGTATGGTATGAGTATAAATGTTTTTGTAGTAAGATGTTCTTGTTCTTACTTCCTTATCGCCTATCGTCTTTGTTAAGGTAGAATCCAACAATAGCAGATGAATTTAAGACATAGCCATTGTTCAGGTTAATAAATTATTTTAAAAAGTTAAAGTAATTCATGTTGGGAAGGGGTTGGGAGTGGCACAAGACAGAGAAATGTGAAAAAATGGAAGGGAGGCCTTTGCCCTGCAGTGGGACACAACAGGCTCATAATAATAATAATAATAAAGTAATTATGTAAAATATGTCTTGCTGTAAAAATAGTAAATAAATACTGGTTTATCACATTAAAATTAAAATGTGCAGTATTGTTTGTACATAAGTTTATGTATATTTGATACTCCTTCACGCTTAAACGGCAGATCGGATTAGGATGAAATTGGGCACATGGGTAGATCATGTCCCGGAATGGTATATAGATACAGATACAATACTTTTTTTCTGAGAGTATGTTCCATTCAGATAATAATCTACATTTTCACTAGCAGAAGCTATAGTGTTTATAAGAGATTGGTAAGCTCTACCAATCTCAAAAAATTCCCACCAAAAAAAGGTCTAAATAGCTTGCTGCTTTAAACTACCTAAAACATTCAAAATGGAACTATTATTGTAACACACCTAAGGCCCTCGTAAGAGGATAGAGTTTATTTTATCACACTACAGAGGAACAAGTGGAAATGTTTTTAAACCTAACCCGCCCGCTAAGCTGTGCACCCACACACTATATTCTTTGTAGCAAGAGATTTCAGTCTTTCCGATTTTTATTGTAGTAAAAAGTCCTTTCCGTAACATTCACACACCTCGTTAATTTATGTGTTGTGTTCAAGAGTTTAACATACTCAAATATTGAATCAGGTACTGTTTCTTAAAGTAAATAGTTGCGTATGTGTAACAGTTCTATGACCCGAAAATGTACGATAGTAAACAATTCCCCTGACGACGTTGTGAAGGGCAGAACTGTACACACTACTCGTATTTCATGTTCCTATGTCCCGAGTTTTGGGTTAGTCATTAATGAGCCTTTTGAGACATACTCCGTGTACATGATATGTATAACATACAGCCAACTATATCGCCATAAATAAGTACCTATTTTAGGTGCGACGGCATCATCTATAGACTTTAATTAGTTAATGTCGTCCTTTACATCGCCAGACACTATTCAACTAAATAAAAGTACTTCGAAACGGATTTTAATCGTGACCTGAACGGTAACAGACCGCAAGTTTTGAAAAGGACTTCAAACGAGTCAAATAAAATTTAGACAATCAACCCAAATAATCTGTAAAGTAACTTTCATCTCTCCATTTGTAATTAGTTAATAGACTAAGCAAGCCGTCTGAATCTAGACCTATTTCAAGTTAAATCTGGAACTGTTGTCTTGTCTACAAGCTATGAAAATGAAATGCTAAATTGTAGCCAGTGTACCTCAAGTAATTCGAGCCGTGGCAAATGAATCATTAGTCCTAAACTAATATTAACCTGTGTTGTCCAAACAAAGAGTTTTGGGCGTACCTCTAATATCATCAGTGGCACGGCGGCGCTCGTGAGCTCTTGTTTCGTTTCAAGCAAATGTTCTTTCATTTTCTAATGGATCGGCACTGAGGGAATATTTGTTGGCAAACTTTCACCAGACACAGATATTTACATAACAAAGAAAGGGGTAAGAGATCCGAGTGTCCCCAAAAACGTATTCTTGTCAGTAATTTCGATTTTGCAGAGGATTTTTCGGTCGATTTCATGTCAGTAAGTTTTTGTTGTAACTTTAATTCGTGCATAATTAAAAGTGAGTTCAAATGGTGTATGGGAACATGTTCCTGATAAACCTCAACACATATTTTACGTCAAGAAGTTTATCGGGAAATATATAATGTTATGATACCGGAGTGTTGTTCCTTCTACTTATCAAGTTTGCTTTTACACCTTCCCAAACGCTTTTGATACGTAAATGTTTTGAATATTAAGTCGAGTTAGGTGCATCTTCGCGGCGCTGAGATAAATCTTTGATTAGTTGTTGAAGCTACAAGTCTAATCCACGCGTACCTGTGCTAATTAAACAAGTTTTGTAAAATTAAATTAGTTTAACAAAAGGAATGAACAAAAGCGTCTTTGCTGGTGGTTTTAATGGCATGAGGGTAATATGCACGCGGTTTTGTTCGTTACAGAATCGTTTTGATTTACGTTCATTTTTGAAAAGATGAAGATTAAACTGCGATTTTTTGACTTAAAAAGCAAAACTAATGATCATTTACAGTCTGAAAAGAGTCACTTTAATTTGTTCTCGATACAATCGCCTGGAACTTTAGTTCATGAATCCCCGACCGGTCTTATGAGACCGCGCTGTTATTGTTTTACTATTGTGTCTCGTTTTGCGGGTATGTGATAGGTTAATCGGCTGTTGTGACAACTATCATTGCCTCGATATTGTTCTCACTATACATTTATTTTACGACATTGTACCGTAAAAGTGGCCATGAATTCGAAAGAAAACATGTCGACTGAACGCCCGCAAAAATAGATTATATTTTATTGAACTTTGTTGTCATCATATCTTCGTAAACCCTTCGGGACAAAGGGGGATCTTTTCACAACGTTATCGACACGACACAAAAATGCTGGCTAACAAACAAAAGGAATACAGTCCACAGTGTTATTCTTACGCCTTCTCAAGATATGTTTTAAGGTTGCGGCGGATTTTTATTGTTTATTCTGTCCCTTAACAAATATTTTACGCTGTGTAAAGGGCTTTATCAAATTCTATGGCAAAGTTACTTACTTACCACTGTAAAAATTGCTTGCTCTTGCATGTTGCCAGGGTCTGGAAAATCTAGAAGTCGCCTTTGTGATGTGTAAAAGTAGAAAATGATTATAAGCGAACATAGTTCCAGGATAAAAAAATTCCTATGTCAAGGACAATTCTACCCGTTCGCTTTTAGCCATTTGACCATGAATCACTAACAGAGATATGCTCACATACATAACAACTTAAAAAAATAATTTTCGCTTTTATATTATTAATTTTTCAATCTATCAATATGGTGCAACTGGTCCTCGCCAAAGTCTGTGTGGACATTATTTTTTTACTTCTGAAATACATTGTTAGGTAAAAAAGTTGTTTTTAACAAGGATCGCCCTTGAAAGTTTATGAAATGTTTAAATGGGTATAGATGCCTTCGCTTACCTATCAGACAGTTAAACTTAGAATTCTGATTCTGTATGAAATCCGTTCACCTTAAAGTTCTTCAGAAGGGCAAGTATAAATGTAGAGCATTCAGTGTTGTATTGAAGGAACAATGTTATTATCAAGAACGATAAAAGTGCTGTGTATATGACTAAACAAACAAAAATCATCTGATAAATATTATTAATATAAGGGCCTATGTCACCACCTAGAAAAAGAAAGAAAGAAAGAAAAACGGTTTATTTGTGCGGAAAGACGCATACATGATAAGAATTATGAAACAAAACTATAAAAAAAAAATAAGGGGGAAATATGCGTCAAAAACCGCGCAAAACGGCCGAACGCTCAGCAAAATGCCATGCCCTCATACATAAAACGACGAGGGCACAGCGCTGGTTTTCAGCGTTGGCCGGTCACAGTATGACAAAAAAAAAGACGTCGGGCGGTGTGGTACGCCAATTGATTCAAATACGAAGAGGCTAAAGAATAAATAAATAAAAATAAATTCATAAATAGATACACATAAATGTGAAATAGAATATATATACATAGTGGCAACACCACGACGCGTCCATAGCGCAATCATGCAGCTTGTCTGTATAATCTGTGACAACAGACGCTGATACGCGATCGGCGATTGGACGCGACGCGATACTGTTGACACTAACAAAGGAAATGACAAAACAAGATGGGACTCGGAAATTTAAAATAAATTAGTGCAGAGTGACAAATATTTAATAAGTATTGTGTTGTTTGCGTGTTATAAATATTAGTGATAAAGTGTGGATCAGATGAACTGCAGAAAAGCAATACACGGGGACAGGTAAAGTTGAAATGTTTCTCGCATTGCTTATGAAAAATTCCAGGAATAGATTGCACGAAAACAACAGGTAGTGATTTTGTATGAGATTGCTTTAGTGTGCAATCAATGGATTGCTAAGTCAACGAATAAAAAAATAAATAAAATAGTATGGTTTTGGTGTATCATTAAAAGTTAAGAGCATTATATTTATAGTTAACGTAGAAAGTTTAACTAATCGTGAGTACTTTTATTTGTAGGTTTACAGTACTATGTGCTAAATTAAAGCGAAGAAAAAAGTACGCCGATAGCACCAAGGCACGTCACAGGGATTCTAAGAACCAAGGCACCTATGATTGAGTTGCCAATATCTTACTTAGCAGATAATTTCATACAAATTCCATGTTTTAATTTATTCGTGAAGTATAGTGGCTACTCGGACATTGTGAAACAGGCCCTTAATGTCATTATAATAAAATCTAAAAGCTCATCATATACTTTTACGTAGAAATATATATATTTTTTAAACTGTGTGTATTATAGTGGGTTGTAATTATGAATACATACGAGTACATACCACTGAGCACAGTAGTTGAGTGATTGGTTGCGGCGCTGCATATTGCGGATTCGATCCACGCACGGAACTTTATTTGGCCTACAGACAATTGTTCTGGGTCTGGGTGACTTCTATTAATGAGGGTACATGTTTGTGAATGCATCCACTATATAGGAGTAACTCCTAGTAGGAAGCATACACAAGTATTTTTTGTTCAAAAATGAAATTGTGTGTAAAGAATAAAAATAGATTTGTCTAGTCTTAAAAAATAAATTCTTCGTTACACAACAATAAAAATAAGGATAAGTACTTACGGAAGATTTTATAACAGTTTCCATGCAAAGAAAATTCTGGTTTATTTTAGTCGTAATTTTTCCTCCTTAATTATTCCACGATTAATATCATGGAAAAATTAGTTTCTCAAAATAATTTCCTAAAGGAAATTGAAGTATATTTTTTTAGGTGGGAAAACATCCAGTGACTTCTCACACTCTAGAGTAGAACGACAGGGAGTGCCAGAATTTTTATGACTTCCGCCCATTTTCAATAACCTACCGCAGTTCATAGATAGATAGATATCCCCGATAAACAGTAAGATTCTATCTATCAATCCACAACTTTTGGCGAAAATGCTAACCGTCGGTAGGTTATAGGAAAGCAAGTAAGGGCAAAAAGATAGATTTGTTTATCTTTAATAGCTGCAACTTTAGATACTTAGCTTATTGAAAACGGGCGTTAAACCACACCTGTGTCCTTCACTTGTTCTTAGTGTTTTTCGGCCACAATTACTCTCAGCCCGATCAAATAAGTACCTAGATACAAAGTTTTTTTTATTAGGATCTCATATAATTAGGTATATACACGAGTATTTTTTGATATAACAGTTTCAATTTATGCTTTTCTTTCGCTATCCATTTTCATAGGATTTGAAAGAAATGTCGATCAATGAAGTGAACAAAAGAATTTGCCCTAAGGTCTACTGGCTCCCCTGCGTATCGTAAAATGAGATGAAGGGACGGTATCAGGTAGATTGGTGACCTACCCAACTACCCACAAACTGACCAAACGCATTTCCGAGACCAGTTTTCTTTTTGGAATGCGAACGAGCTGACAATTGCCATATGGGGAGTAATGGGGACCTCCTGTTAATAAAAGAATTCGACAGTGTCCTAATACACATGATATTATATAGATTTTATCAAATTCTTTGAAATACACTAAATATTATTTTGTGAGGATTGTCTATAATAAAAAAAGACTACGCGTTGGGATGTAGAATTTATTCTTATTTACTCAATTAAAAAAAATATTCGTGCTTTTCGGCCTGATAGCCTTATTTATTACTTTTTTTTTATTTATTACTTTATTACCTTATTTATTACTTCTTTATTTTTTATTATGAGTTCGAATTAAAGACTTCCTGATAAAAAAGTTTCTATAATGCTAATAAAGGTTCGAAAGGTCGATAATTAATCTTTAATCACAAGATTATCTTCAAATATAATTTTAAACTATTAAGGAAAAAATAGACCTGGAGAAGGCTAATGGAATTCACTGGATGAAAGAAGCACGGGATGTATTGATGTCGGGCGCCTTTGCGTTACGCATACATGCTCAACCTTTGCACGATCGCACCACGATTTTGGTTCGTTTCTGAATCAAATCAGTCCATGCATAAAGAAGTCTAGCACCATAATGATTATCTGTTTATTCGACTCTATATCGCCTGTAAAAAGACCCTTAACGAAAACGAAAACTGCATATTTTACTCATCACTGGGATAGATTTTTATCTTCTAGAACATTTCTGGGAATTCAATGGTTCTAGAGATATTGAAGGCCAAAGTCAATTTTTTTTTTCATTTTATTACAAAATCGTATTCCAAATATCATTAGTAAACTTTCTTCCGAACAAACATTATCAAAATTATCAATTTTTCATAACAAATTACGCATTATATATTACAAAAATGCAATGAAAACTAAACAAAACGAGCGCCTCACACACATAGGCGTGCGGTCGGCCGAACGCGCAGCTGATCGGAATTATTATTATAATTTTTTTTTTAAAGATGAAAAATGTAGTTTTTTCCCAGCAATGTTTTTTGGTCTAACTTACTTAATTACATGTACAGAATGTGTAGTTATCGGCTTTGTGATCTTTCTTTTTACACCCTGTATAAATCCGCTAGTGGAGTGTGCTTTACGTCGTCGTAGGTAAAGCAGCTGTCCGATCCGGTTGTCTGTTGCGAAAGTGGATTTGGTCCATGGAGTTGGTCCGTACATTTGATCTGTAGATTTGGACCATCAAACCAAATTTGAGCGTGTGTTACTTATTTAGCTGTAAACGTCTTTTGGCTATATATTTCCAACCAGCCTTTAGGCTATGAGTAAATGTGTTCAATGATGCTGTTATGTGGAGTGACTTCCTATTACAGGCATCTAGTCATCAGGTGCCCAGTGCTACTACCTATCTTCTAACTTTAGGTTGAAATAATATAAAAAGTAACCGCATTACTAAATATTACGGAAAAATACATTTGCCAGCAAAATAAAAATGAGGCCCTAGCAGTAGGTGTTCCAAAAAGGATTTTAAGTAACGCGTCTATTTTGAAGACATAGTATC
Organism: Mythimna separata; assembly: GCA_030763345.1. Lineage (NCBI taxonomy): Eukaryota > Metazoa > Arthropoda > Insecta > Lepidoptera > Noctuidae > Mythimna > Mythimna separata. Next base: position 9,767,612 of record CM061172.1, on the reverse strand, counting down.
CTTTTACACCAGCGCCTAATACCTCGCCTATTCCCGGGACTTAGCGAGAATTTTAATGCTTTTTTTTAAACCTAGCAACGTTTTACCCGCTTCGCCCGAAAGCAAAGGGGCTTATAAAACCCATTAACGAAATTAGATTTTTAGAAACAACTAAATTGTAATGATATTTTTTTTTTCTGAATAAAAATGGCTCCTCTATTCTCTATGGACTTAATCCCATTTTGTCAAATTAAATTAAGTTATAAAAAATATAATTAAATTTGTTACAAAAAATATCTAAGTACTAAAAACAGCAAGCGAAAACGAAAAATTAAATTCTTAATACAGAAAAAACAATTATTTCAAATTAAATACTGATTGGCAGGAGGACTGGACTAAAGGAGATTGACAGGGTGTGGACCAAGTGCTGCCCAGAATGAAGACCTAGTGCATTTTGTTCCTCAGGCCAATACTAATCATTAAACCGAAGCGCATCAAAATCAGCTCCTGGAGTCAAGAAAAAAAAGGGTTTTTCTAACCTAACCTAACCTAACTTAAAACTCTTTGTGTGGAAGTTTGACCAAGTGCTGCCCAGAATGAACACCTAGTGCATTTTGTTCCTCAGGCCAATAATAATCAATAAACCAAAGCGCTTCAAAACCGGCTCCTGGAGTCAAGAAAAAAAACTGTTTTTCTAACCTAACCTAACCTATGTAAGTTAAAAATCTTTTTGTAGAAGTTTGACCGAGGACTGCCCAGAATGAACACCTAGTGCATTTTGTTTCTCAGGCCAATACTAATCATTAAACCGAAGTGCATCAAAATCGGCTCCTGGAGTCAAGAAAAAAAGGGTATTTCTAACCTAACCTAACCTATGTAAGTTAAAAATCTTTTTGTAGAAGTTTGACCAAGGACTGCCCAGAATGAACACCTAGTGCATTTTTGTTCCTCGGGCCAACCAACCAACACCACCAACTATTGACAAAGAAGTGTACTTATTTAACCTTGTTTTGTTGCGAACGACATTGGTGTTGATAATGAATTTATTAAATTATGTTTCCACAAACACATGAAAGCAAATAAAACAAAATACAGATGAATATAAATGGTTGTTTTTATAACCTATGTGTGACTATTTGGAGTTTTGAGAAGAAATCGCGACTTGTGAATCTGATATCTCATTTTCTGATCTATTTTTTTGTTCGGATTTGTTATCGCTTACGAAAATTCATTTTCAAGATTTCCTGGTATCGCCTTACTTCAAAACAATCTCTTGACGATAATAGGTGCAAAAGATTATGCCCAATATAGTATACCATACAATGATCATATAATAGCCGTCTTGTCCTGAAATGTAAGACTGCGCCCTAAATGTTCCGTCACCGACCAATAAGGTCGCGTACCAGACGTAAAGCGTATCGTTAATGGAAAATTATGCATACAGGCCAAATCGATGCATGCAGGCATCGACACAGTGTGCATACGGGTTATAACCGCATATAATGACCGTTATGCACGGGTATAATACGCTGTTGATACGCACTAATGAACGTAGTAGTAATGTCGTGTTTCTTACCATACTTGACACGTTTCAAGCACAGTCATAGTATGATACGGTGTACAGTACGGCCGTTATAAGTCGGCGAGTCTGAAGTTAGGCTCTGCGAATTTTGGCGCTTGAGAACTCGTACAAAAATAAAGGTTTTAAAAAAATAAATGCAGTTTGCGGTTGTTATTGCTGTTAAAAACTGTTATTGACATATTTTTTTTAAAACCTTTAATTATTGTACGAGTTTTCAAGCGCCAAAATTCGCAGAGCCTAACTTCAGACTCGCCAACTTATAACGGCCGTATTGTAGAGCACGAGTAGACTCCTCCAAGTTCCACGAAGGTTGAACATCAAGAAACACGTTCCCAGTTGTACCTATATCCATTAACTCGTGTTAGGGGTACTGCTATCTAACAGTTAGAATAGAAACTGTGTCAGTATGAGATCCAACTCGCCCCCAACTTGTAAACGCCCGCGGCGCGTTCAAACTTCCCCTGATATGATAACGCTTTCATATCCACGTCGTGTTTCGTTTAATGTACTGAGTTTGTTTCGGTTTTCCTGGGCAATTATGCTGGTACTGATATCATGTTTTGAGAAAGCAATTCTCTAATGAGCTATTTTAAGACCGTTTTTGTACAACTACAGACAAAGAGTCACAACGACAGACAAAGAGTAAAGTTAACATATAAAAATAACATAGTAAGAAAAAACTTAACCACACGTAGTTGGGATTAATTGGACAAACCTGCGCAATCTGGTAACCATTAGGCGAACATGACCCTTTTTTGTAAGCTGTACGTTTACCGTGACATTTAAAATTGACTGACATTCAGTTCAAAGTACAGTCAGAAACAAAAATCATATTTTATTAATTTATTTGTGATATTTGTGTGTTATTTTTACCCGGTCAGACTTTTGAAGTTCCAATTTACTGCGAATTGTTAATGCTAGCGAAGGAGACGACCGCTCGAGTGAAGGACACCCGACTCCGGCTACCAGTTACGGTAGGTATTGGGTAGCTCGTCGTCTGCCGGTCCGATTATAATTTAGGTGTCTTCAAGGCTAGAGTGAATAGGCTCTTAATAAGTTAGTGCGCCTCACCATCGACGATTGGCCATCACCATCACCCCACCATCAGGTGGGGTCACAGTCAAGCACTAGTTTATAACAAAATTTAAAAAAAACATCTGGACCGAGCCCAACTCGTTGATAGCGCGTACTGTTCCACGCATGTGCAAAGAGATTAACTTAGGCCCAGGGATTTTCTAAAAAAGAAACCCGTGGTCTTAGAACGCAAAAGACCAATGAACAACACAGGTGTGATTCTAGTCAATGAAATTCTATCACGCCCTTCTGCTCCACCCTCAGGAGAAGTAATTAGATTATTTCCAACCTTATAAAAAACTTACCTAAGATTATCTCGGACTATCCGAAATTTTTGGCTAGAAACATGAAAAATAAACCCATTCCAAGAGAGTGTAGTTTATTTGTAAGTGTCTAGTTTCTGGTTAAGTTACACAGAGATACAGCCTGTGTTCCACGGTCCTCATAAAATCACATTTTAAGTTAGTTTTTCTCTTACGATACCATAGGGACGAGGTAGAAACGAGCTCATACGTGACCCACATGTGCGAAGTTCCCCACCAACTGTGTTCCCACGTTGTCGTCGTGGTGGGGCTTGCGTATCTCTATGATCTTGAGGGCTATGCCGGTAGAGCTACTCATGCCGGAAGGCCTCAAGTGAGAGACCAGACCAAGAGGAACACACTCAGAGCGGAGTCCAGTCGGACCGCCAGGGAAGGCGCGCTGTCTGGCAGGCATCGCCATCAACAGCTGCTGGTGCTGTCAGTCAGCAATATCGGAGAGTGGGTTCGCCTCTGGTACGTGTCTGCGTACCAGACATGACCAAGATGGCGAACGTGATTATTGGGGACCCCACCCCATTATAAAAAAAAAGGGGGAAAAATAATAAAAATGGACGCGACTCTAAAGAGTTTTTTACCCCAGGAGGGTACCGACTGTCATGCAGTCGGAGAATCCCTCACCAAGCAGAGCTTGGTCTGCCCCTCGTATTCTGGGGGGGGCAAAGAGCGCGTCAGGTCCCCTAGGGATCTGTTACCGTCCTCTGTGGACGCATTGAGCCAGGGTGGCTCACTCACCGGTGACGTGGAGTCCCTGGGACCAGTTCCCAGCACATCCGCGGCGCCGGTTTGCACTGAACAGGTCGGCAGGAGTTCTGGCCTGAGGGAGGTGAGTGGAGACACGGAGTCGGACTCTGACGCCGCGTCTTCAATCACCTCACAAAGAATGGAGGTGGAGGACACACCGTCCAGGAGGAACGAGTTCCTCCTGAAGCGTCCCTCGTCTTCTGACGAAGCGTCAGCCCGCAAAATCTCCACCGCTGGGCGGGGATTGGGCCGTAAGACAGGAAAGGGGAGGGGGCTCACTGCCCAGGAAGCCACCCAGCGACACCAAGAAATTGCCAGGGAGGGGCGCCACCCCGGGGCAACCAATGGGCAGCCCGGCCTCACAGCGCCGGAGCCGTCTGGCAGCGAGCCAGATGGCATAGGGGAGGCAATAGCCAGATTCTCCGAGGTGGTGGCAGACGCCTTAACAAGCGTCTGCAATAAGAGGTCGAAGTCCTCGAAGGGGAAAACCAAACTTGAGGCTGAGACTTCAATTGCCAAAGCATTGGAGACCCTTGTGGATTCCCTGAAGACGTCCTTCAACGGGAAGATTGAGGGGCACGAGGAGGACCTAGTTGGTCTCCGAGCGGCTGACTCCGAGGCGGCGACCAAAGGAGGGCGCAAGCAGGGACAAAGCCAGTCCCAGCTCCCGCCCCAGCCGGAGAGTGAGGTGACCCTGCTGCGGCAAGAGCTAGCTGCCTTCCGGCAGCAGCAGCAGCAACAGCAGCAACAATTTCAGCGGACGGTACAGCAACAGCTTTCCGTCTTGGAGGGAATTGTGCTGCGCCCCCCGCTAACGGCCTCCGGTCAGCGGAGGGTGGCATCGTATGCCTCTACCGCCGCGGCTACGTCTGCTACTCCCAGAGCTGGTCCGCTAGGGCAAGCCGGGCGCGGAGCCGTGGCGCCGGCGCCTGAGGGTCCGGCCTCGGCGGCGAAGCAGCGGCAGGGGAAGACAGCCCCTGCCCCTCCCACAAAGGGCAAAGCGGCGTCTGCCGCGAAGGGCAAAGTGGCACCTGCCACGGTGGTAGTTAGGCAATCCCTGCCGCCTCTCCCGCCAACAGAATCTTTGGCCGACACGGATTGGACAGTTGTTGGGGCCAAGAAAAAGGCGGGCAAGGTGGCTAGGGCCGCCAAAAAACGGCAGCGGCGGCAGCGGCGCAAAAAGACGGCCACAGAGGCCAGGCTTTGCGCCCCGGAGGCATCGGCTGTAGTGATCACATTGCTGCCGGATGCGGAGAAAAGGGGCGTGACCTGGAAAAAGGTCATCGGGGAGGCGAAGCGGGCGGTGGACCTCGCAAAGCTCGGAGTCCCTGGGGGCTTCCGAATGCGGCTCACCGCGACCGGAGCCCGTATGTTGGAGGTCCCCGGGGCAAACAGTGGCCCCACTGCGGACGCCGTGGCTGACGTAATCAGGGCGTCCCTAGATGTTGAGGAGGCCCGTGTATCCAGGCCCACTAAGTGCATTGACATGCGCATCATGGGCCTGGATGACTCCGTGACGGAGGAAGAGGTTGTGGCCGCTGTCGTCGGGGCGGGTGGGTGTCTTACCGACCAGGTCCGGACGGGCACCATCCGTGCTGACGGCACGGGCATGCGAGCCGTTACGGTAAGCTGTCCCGTAACGGCGGCCAAGGCTATCACAAGGGAGGGCCGACGGCTTCTGGTGGGCTGGGTCTCCGCACAGGTAAAACTGCTGGAGCCCAGACCTCTGCGGTGCTACCGCTGCCACGTGGGGCACCACGTTGGGGCTTTCTGCAAAGCAGAGGTGGATCGCAGTGACCGCTGCTTTCAGTGTGGCCTGGCTGGTCACCAGGCTGCCGCTTGCAGCGCTGCACCGCATTGTTATGCGTGTGCGGCGGCGAACAAGTCGGCAGATCACCGGGCTGGGAGCAGGTCCTGCGACCCCCCCGACAAGGCTAAGGGTAAGGTCCGGAAGGGCCCTCATCCCACCGCAGACTCAGCCACCGCTGCTGCCGCCATCGCCACGGCAGCCGCTGTGGCAGAGCCCTTAAGGGGGACTCGGGAGGAGACTGTAATGGATTGCCAATAACGGCCCCACTACGTCTCCTCCAGGCGAACATCAACCACTGCGCCCCCGCTCAGGATCTGTTGCTCCAGAGCATGGCGCAATGGTCGATCAATATCGCCGTGGTCTCCGAGCCGTACTTTGTCCTGCCCAGGGAAGACTGGGTCCAGGACCTGAGCGGCTCGGTGACCCTAATTTCGTCGGCCGCCGCCGGTACCCCCGCCTCTCGAGGCCGTCACGAGAAGGCGGGGCTGCGTGGCAGCACGGGTCGGGGACATTGCAGTGGTAGGCGTCTACCTGTCCCCGAACCGAACTCTCGCCGATCTCCACAACTCCCTCATGGAACTGAATGCCGTCGTCGCTGGGTTCGGATCCCTCCCCGTGGTCGTTTGCGGGGACTTCAATGCCTGGAATCTGGCTTGGGGTTCCCGGCTCACGAACCAACGGGGTCGGATGGTGGAGGACTGGGCTCTGGAGACAGGCCTGGTCGTCCTCAACCGGGGTTCTGTCCCCACGTGCGTGCGGATGCGGGGAGAGTCAGTGGTGGACATTTCGTTCGCCAGCCCCGCTCTGTCGCCGCGTGTCGTCGACTGGCGCGTAATGGAGGGGGTGGAGACGTATTCCGACCACCGGTACATCCGGTTTGACGTCTCCGCCCGGACCTCGACCGCGCCGGTCAGGGAGCAGACCCCGTGTGGTCCGCGGTGGGCGCTGAGGCAGATGGACCGGGACGCTTTCCTGGAAGCCGCGAGGGTACAGGCCTGGGTGCAAGCACCGGACAGACCTGTCGACATCGACCTCGAAGCAGAGTGGTTCCAGGAGGCAATGTCGCAAATTTGCGACGAGGCGATGCCCCGAGTCCATCCAGGACGTGCTCGGCGCCAGGTGTACTGGTGGTCGCCGGAGATTGAGGCTCTGCGCGAAGCGTGCAACGCCGCGCGGCGCCGGTACACCAGGTACCGCAGGCGCCGCATTCGTCCGCCGGATGCGGAGGCCAGAGAGGCGGAGCTGTACGAGGGGTACAGAGCGGCAAGGCGCACCCTCCGAACGGAAATAAAGCGGGCCAAGTTGGAGGCCCGCAATGTGTGGCTGGAGATTCTGAACAGGGACCCATGGGGACGCCCTTACCAGGTGGTGCGGGACAAGCTCCGCCCATGGGCTCCCCCGCTAACTCAGAGTCTCCGGCCTCAGCTTGTGGAGGGTGTGGTGGCCAATCTGTTCCCTGAGCGAGGGGAACACTCTCCCCCGCTCATGGCTCCGCCATCTGCGGTGCCCGTAGCGGACCACACCAGCGACGACGACGACGATACTCAAGAGGTGACCGAGGTGGAGATGAGGGCGGTGGTACGAAGACTTAGTGTCAAGAACACCGCCCCAGGACCCGACGGCGTGCCTGGAAGGGCTTGGGTCCTGGCCATGGAGGCTCTCGGGTCTCGATTACGGGGGCTCTTTAGCGCATGCATGGAGAGAGGCCAGTTCCCCCTTCGCTGGAAGACTGGGAAACTGGTCCTCATCGCGAAGCCGGGGCGCCCCGCGGACTCTCCATCCGCGTACCGGCCCATCGTGCTGCTCGACGAGGTGGGCAAGCTCTTTGAAAGAGTAATTGCAGACCGCCTCGTCGGGCATCTATCACGGGTGGGGCCGGATCTTGCTGACGGCCAGTTCGGCTTTCGCAGGGGGCGCTCCACCGTGGACGCCATCATGCGCGTGAGAGCCCTCACGACGGGGGATGCGGTGACTCGGGGCAGGGTTGTCTTGGCGGTGTCTTTGGACATCGCCAATGCCTTCAACTCCCTGCCCTGGAGTAGCATCGAGGCGGCACTTCACTACCATGAGGTGCCCGCCTACCTCCGTCGTGTGATCGAGGCCTACCTGTCGGATAGGTTCATCATCTATCCCGGTCACCAGGGAGAGTGGAGACGGCGAGAGATGTCGTGCGGTGTTCCGCAGGGATCGGTACTAGGACCGCCCCTGTGGAACATCGGATACGACTACGTGCTGCGCGGCGACCTCCCCGACGGGGTCAGCGTGGTCTGCTACGCAGACGACACGCTGGTCCTGGCGCGGGGAGAGTCGTACCAGGTGGCGGCCGAAACAGCGACACGCGGGGTTGCGACAGTCGTGGAGAGGATCCAGCAACTGGGACTCAAGGTGGCATTGCACAAGTCCGAGGCTATGTGCTTTCATGGCCTTCGGACCGCGCCACCACCGGGTTCCCAAATAACGGTAGGGGGGGTTCACATCGGCGTCGGGTCGACGATGAAGTACCTGGGACTCGTCCTCGACAGCCGGTGGACTTTCGAGGAGCATTTCCGACGTTTGGCCCCCAAACTGGACAGGACTGGTGCCGCTCTGAAGCGGCTCCTGCCCAACCTGGGGGGTCCAGACGCCCCCTGCCGGAGGCTCTACGCGGGGATCGTTCGGTCCATGGCTCTTTACGGGGCGCCAGTTTGGGCGCCATCGCTAGGTAAGCGACCAGCGGCCAAACTGAACGCTTCCCAGAAGGTCATGGCCATCCGGATGGTGCGGGGATACCGCACGATCTCCCGCGAAGCGGCGAGCCTCCTTGCTGGCCTGCCACCGTGGGACTTGGAGGCAACAGTCCTTGCACGCATGCACGATTTGCGCGTGGAGATGCAACGCCGGGGCGAAACTCCGCTGCCACGACAAGTCGCGGTATGGCGGACAGAGTTCCGGCGGGATCTCAGGGTGGCATGGCGACTGCGACTGTCGCAACCCAGTGCTGGGCATGCCGTCATTGCGGCGGTAAGTCCCCTCTTTGAGGAGTGGTTGGAAAGAGGTCACGGCGTCCTCTCGTTCCGTATGACGCAGGTCCTCACCGGACACGGTAAGTTCGGGAGGTTCCTGCATCGGATCAAGGAGGAAAGGACGCCCGGGTGTCGCCACTGTGTGGACCGCCCGGAGGACACGGTGGAGCACACGGTAGAGGTGTGCCCCGCTTGGGCGGAGCACCGCCGTGTCCTTGTGGAGGCTATCGGCGGCGGTGACCTCTCGCGCCGGGCCCTGGTACAGGCCATGGTCCGGAGCGAGGAGGGGTGGCAGGCAGTCGCCTCCTTCTGCGAAGCAGTAATGTTAGCGAAGGAGGCTGCCGACCGCGTGAGGCAACGGAACTCACGCCGTCGCCGCCGAGATCCCGATCCCGATTTCCGACCACCGTAGGCGCGGGCTCGCGGACGGCGAGCACTGGGTAGCTCGCCGTCCGGCAGTCTGGTAATAATCTGGACCGAGCCTAGTCGTCGACGGCGCGTTCTGTTCCACGCGCGCCTCAAGGAGATGTCAGCAAACTGTAGGGGCCCGGCAGGGCCGAAGCCTCTGGGGAACACGGTATCCGAAAGGTTGTCACCGTGTCCCCCAGATCGATGGCAACGAAGGAATGGGGTAGGGGTTTAGTCAGTAAGAGTCTGACGCGCCCTCCCGCTCCGCCCAAGAGTGGGAGAAGTCATTCTGATGATTCCCCTACCGGAAAAAAAAAAAAAAAAAAAAAAAAAAAAAAAAAACATGTGCGAAGTTAGATATCTTTTTTATTTTAAATAAATCGTTCTGATTGAGAACATTTCAGTTTTGTGACTTGTGACAATCGGGCATGCTTGCATGCTTGGTTAGTTTTTCAGTGAATACGCGCTGTCACTAAACAGTTATTTGACATTTCTTGTCAATGGAAAAAATGTATACAGGTGGATAATTATTTAAAAATAGATATAAATCTTCTAATGAGAAATGGCTCGCGGCTTTTTTAAATTATACACCTTGGCGTTAGACCAGTCAGATAGAATAGAAATATAGTAAGTTGTGGGGCTGCCCGCTGCATTTTACCGCACTAGTGTCAAATAAAACATGCCAAGCGAGAAAGAAGCGGGTTAACGAGTCTGTTGAAAAATTAGTACATTGCACCGAATTTCCGAATTCAACGGAATTTTTTATCTGAGGTACACCTGACACTATCAAACATATTCCACTAAGTACCTACTAGCACCATTCGTTAATGATATATTGCTGTTTCGTTAGTTTAGTGCCCAAGCCAGTGCCTTAGTGCACCTACGTATGGTGGTCGAAGTTATGTTAGCACTTCATCAATGCGTTTACACTGAGTTTTGGAACGTTAGTTCGACTTGAAGTATGATTATATTTCGGTGCAATTGAAAGTACCAAGTTATAAGCTTTGAAATAGTATTGCAGCTGCTAGTTAATCCGAAATGTTTAATTTAGTTAGCAATGGTAATAGGTATACAGTCGGAAACTTGGTTTCTTATAATTTTGGGACTGGCTCTTGCCAGTAGCGTAGGTAAGTGATTAAAGAACTTGGGGCAAAAAAAATGTGAACCTTTTTTACATCGAGAAGAAGATGAAAGTATTTCTCAGTGGTTTAATAAGAAGTTTGTAATGAGGTATTGGGGGCCTCGGGGCACTGCCCCGCTAGACCTTCGGTAGCAATGCTGCAATTACTCCGGCCAGAGATTAAGCGTTGCCATTCAGCACCATAATGCAAACTTCAAGCCGATAATGTTGCCGAGGTTTTTCTTGACGACATATTTAACCTTTAAGCGGGCGCGCGACTATTTGAAACAAAAGCGGTCGCGCGTAACCTAAAAGACCGCCAGGAGATTTCAGGAACTTAATAAACCGATAAAACACGTATTTTTCATTTTGTATTCAGACATTATCTATGTTTAATCTAAAAAATAATTTGTTCAAAATCATAACAAAATTTTGAAGTTAAACCGATTTCTTCGGATTAGCAGAATTGATTCCCAATTCTGCTTGACATAACAAGACTTTTATGACGAGTCTTGCTTTTCATTCCAATTTTTTATATTTTTTTTTAATATTCTTTAAGAGATCGAATAATTGGCATCAAAGATTTTTTCATTTTCTTAGGTCTACTTTTCTTCAGAATCAGTCTTCTCGTCAATGTAAAATATATGAGGCAGCCGCGTGTAGTCTTTTCGACGCATGCGCAGCCACCTAAACAGATACATTTTATGTCTCTTGGGAGAAGTGGAGAAAGAAGAAATGGAGTTATTTTCGTCCGTAGTAAACTTATGACAAGCTACTAGAGATTATACAGACATTTGAAAATAAATTTTGAAATCATGGTCAAAAATATACCGAGTGCGGTCGATTCGACGCCGCGCGACCGCTTGAAGGTCAAGTTAAAAAGCGCCTAATTTAAATATTTCGCCAAAAAAATAAAGAAAGAAAAGCGTAGGTCTTAACTTTTCGTTATAGTTTTAATTGTAAATTGTAATGTGTTTGTTGTAATTGTGGTTGTAATACATCATGATATTGATATCAATTTTTTATTATTAGATAGAGCTACTTACACAGGACTTGCAGTCACCAAATAAGCAGTCAATCCACGTTAAAGTTACCTAAAGTTAAAAGTTACCTACTAAAGATCAACCCCTTTGTCTTTTCATGTAGCTTAAATACTCGTACAAATGTAACTCTATTAGGGAATACGAATGAGTCGAATGACTATGAAGCAGTTAAAGTTAATATATGCAAATGCTATCATTTGCTCGCGACTGACGCCATGTCTATAATAAACGTTAATTAGCTGCATTGTGTACGCAGCATTAGAATTACAGTTATTACTGAGCATCACGACTATTGCGCTGTTAAACTTCTGACTGAGGTTTATGCCATGTCATAAGTTACGAAAATATGAAGAAAAATATTGTGACAAAACTGGTTTATCGTCATCTGAACCTTTCCTCTACATTCTCGTTTTTTGGATAGAAAAATAATATATCCTAGAACCGAAATTTCGAAGTCGAATGATAAATACTTCATTTACCAAAGTGGACCTTACTGCAGAGTGCAGACCTAAAGTCCATTTTTCCCACTCTTGGGCGGAGCAGGAGGGTGTGTCAGACTTTTACTGACTAAACCCCACCCTGTTCCTTCGTTGCCTTCGATCTGGGGGACATGGACTTACCTTTCGGAATTTCATTGTTCCATATGTTCTAGGACTCTTTTTCACACATCACTCCTTTTCAAACGGTGAAGGAAAACATCGTGAGGAAAAAACCGCCATTTACTAAAACACCACCAGACTGCGCAGGTCCCGTTTGGTGGATTACAGCCTATTCCTTCTCCTCTAGAGTAGGCCTAAGTTCCAATAGTGGGAACAAATCTGGTTATCTAATCTATTGTCTTAGATCATAATATGTTACAAATTATACTGAATAAAATAAAAACCCTTAAGAACTAACTAAAAGTAAACTAAAGAATAGCGTCGAAAAAGTCCTCCGCATCGCTGTCGACTGGTAATGTACCCAAAAGACTGGCAGCATTGCCACGCTATATGGCAATGCTTATTCTCTGACCAAGATAAAAGCTAGCCCTTGGGTAACGCGAATCTATTTGGTTTATTAAAGGTACGTCCAAACGCAGTCGTGTTGAACAATTCAATGTCGATACCGTTGTCTGCCGGTCCGAGTCGCTCGTACACAACAGTTCGATTTGAATATATGTGAGTGACTAGGAAGGAAAATATCAAAATATTCAGTCTGAAAATGTAGTCATAATAAACTCATACAAAACCGACATGTGCTCGTGTACCAGTTACCTAACCGATAAAAACTCAGAGTACTCTCTTAGGAGACTTTTCAACTTTTGAAATTATCTTCAAGTTACGCACTCGGTCTTCTTTTAATGAGATTTCTTCTAAAATTATATTTAGGAGTCTCTAACAACGGAACCCTATTAGAGAAGATTTCTTCTTTGGTTTGCCGCATAAGTTTTGTATTACGATTTTGTTTTCGGAATGAATAGAGATCTACGTTGTCTTTATTATACTGTGATTTCTGTTTTTGATTGAGGTAAAGATTAGATTAGATGTAATATTAAAGTAGAAATGGTTCGATAGAATTGGGTCTTAGAGGAAATGAGTTAGAAGTGTTTTTTTTTCAGTGGCTATTTACTACTACGATAATAAAGAAGAATATTAAATTTCGTTTTCCGAAATTGCGAATAGTGATGACAAGACTACCAAAAAATAGATTCCACTGTTTAATCTTTTTTTTTAATATCGCTGCACGTGTTTTCTTATTATTATTTTTAATTTTAGCTCGGTATGTGATCAGTTACCATTTTTATTTTATTCCGTTGTTTGTCGAGTGAGTCGCAAATAAACGTTTCCCTTTCTTTGACATCGATCGTAAAAGATACCCAAAGGATATTTGTTCAACCACCACAAAACTTCAACTCAAACATTTGATAAGTGAAGTCGCCATCAAAAACTACTCCATCGTTCTTTATCCTCGCCAACTCACGGCAAAGTGCCCCCGCAATGCAAAGAGTTTCAAAAGGTTTAATTCCCATTAGAGAACTGTCGTTTATACAGTTATAGGGTAATGGAGTTACGTTCCTGGTTGCCGGTAAACGGGTTCTTGTAGTTCCGCCACCGAGTTTATGTCAACACAGATAGGGATTAAAACGAAAACATTTTGAGGAAAGTTTTTCTATTGTGCGCTCGAGTTTCTGAGTGTATTATTATTGTGGAGTTCTTTCGTAATGGGTTTTGCGTCTTATTATACTGGTTTACGCATTCGTGCTCGTATTTACTTCGCCACTCGCCTCGGTACTCGCCTAGCCATTCGCCTCGCCAGTCGCCTCGTCATACTTTTGTGCAGAAAACGCGCCAGGCGAACACTGAGCGTGCTGTTCATATATGTGTTCTCATCATTCGCCTCGCTACTAGCGTGAATGTCGGCTTTAGGATGAGCATTTATTATAAAATGATAGATAGCACCGACAGCGTGAGCCATGAATCTGTAGAGTTTATTTGTAAAAGCACAAGGCATACCTTAGGCTCGGTAACCTATTCCAGTACAGAGGATTGTTCGAGAGAGTTCCTGGGGGCCTTGAACGCAAAGGGCAACTGAAGCAACACAAGTGGGTACGCCCTCTCGCTCTGCCCAGAGCAGGCCTAAGTCTGTGGACCTAATGCCTCGTCCTTTGATGATTTCTCAACAAAAACGGGTTTCCAACTATAGATAGTTAGATACCCAATTTTTTTGTTGAGAAATTGTATTAGAAAGTCTTAATACTAATCAATCAGTATTTTCAAAGTCCTGAAAATGTTCGGGAAGGTTTTTACTTTCAACCCTTAAAGGTTTTCGTTATAAATCAATTTACCCAATCACAAAAACATCCACGTGTAACCTGTAGTAGGTACCAACCTATATCTACCAGTATATACTCGTATAGACAGTTCTATTTTACCTTGACTTACTAGGAGCCTTAATAATGTTTGATTTGATGAAAATTTGATGGATTTTTGTTTCATGATAGGAGTTGTAGAAGAAAACTTTGTAATAGGCTTATTGTGAAGAGGGCTTGGAACGGAATTATATTTGTTCTTGTGTGGAGGTGCTCGTTTATTGTTGTTTACAAAAGGGGTAAAAATAAATATGAACATCTCAATGTTCTGATTTATTTCTGGTAAATAAGTCCGGAAATGTAGGTATACGGTCCTTAAAGCCCGTTAATTGTGGCGACACTTGGTGAAGGCAGTGGACGACTTATGGCTGAAATAATGATGATGATGATCAAGTTCGGAAATGCAACATTTAACAAGGCATAGTTGGCAATACTTGAACGATTAGCGCTCTGCGTGTCGCGAATTCGATTCTTGCACGGAACAAACATTTGTATGGCCTACAGGTAGACATTTCGGATCTATCTTGTGTATGTGTGTGTACTTTTGTGAACACGCCTACGATACAGGCTAGGCTTTTGTGAGGCAATGTTTTTTTTTTAAAAACTCTACTTTGCCGCTAGGCCAATTATTCAGGTGAAGTATCTAAACTGAACCGACAGAGGAAAACAGTTACAAATAGAAAATGAAAACCGTAATTCACAAAAGACCAACTGCTAACATACATTGCTGAAAAGGTCTTATATTTTTAATTGCAAAGTGCTCAGGAAAAGCAATGTAGACGAAAATCACGATAACATCGAGACGAAAACTCATTGATGAAATATGCAAATAAGAACATTACACTCTATTAACTTCGAACTCTGGGACGCTTGTATAAATTCCTACAGTGAAACGAACACTTATAACGTAGGGTAATAACCTCTAGGCAATGCCAACGAAAATTCGTAAAAATTCGCTAGTAAATTTTTGAGTATTTTTTTCCCTTATTTTATTTAGTGCTCGACGATTCATGGCAGCAGTGAATTTCTGTGACGCATTACTCTTGGTTCACAGACGATTTGTAATCTTTCTCTCGATATTTTTCCTGTAGTGCCCCAGTTTTTATTATTCAGAGGTTATTTAGTGCGGAAGAATGAATAAGTTTAGGGATGTTGTAGTTTTCTGTGATTTATTTTAGTTCGGTTCGGTAGGTTCTAGAATTTTATTTTGTCATAGGTTTATTGTTTCAAAATGAACTCGTTCTATTTTCATATTGATACAAGTAAGAGAGTGTGCCCGACAATTGCATGACTTGATTCCGCCATCACCTTTCTACCATGGGACAACCCGATGTGTAGCGAGTATCCACCCTTACATTGTTAACACCTATACGGTCCGGTTGACGCCTTTCGCCTCGTTGTTTTTACGGCGTATATCGAAGGACTCGAATTGGCCTGCTGCGATCTTCCCGTCCGATTATAATTTAGATGTCTTGAAGGCTAGAGTGAATAAGCTCTTTAATAAACTAGTGCGCCTCACCATCACCGATTGCATCATTGCTTGCACTCGTGGGACCACAAGCATTAGTTTATTCTATTTAAAAACACATACAAATTCGTGACAGCAAATTTATTAATAGAAACATCTCTCTTCGTATCGGCATCCAAAAAATCGTGACGAAGTTATATAAAACATGTGGAAGGAAATGTAGGTATTCTTAGAACAATAAGATCTCGTGGACGAGTTGGGAATATTCTGGTAAAACAACGAAGCATTCTTGCAAGTTCCTCAGGGACTGGGGAAAAATGTACACATTGCCATGTATTATTCACTATAATCCTGTCTTAGCTTGGGCCATGGGTTCGCTTGGAACAAAAATTGTTTCGTAGAAAAGGAATTTGGATGGCAAGGATTGACACTAAAGTTTTTAACAAAGACTTTAATCCGAGGTAGAAAATATATTGCGGGAACGTTTGGAAGAGTGACCGTAGCTCTAGAAAGCAAACGGTGGATTTTAATCAGTAAAAGTCTGACACGTCCTCTCGGTACACTCTAGAGTAGAAGTCATTGGAAGATAACTCAAGAAAATAATGAAGATAAAAATAAAGAAGCAGACAAAACAAATAAAAATAAATCTAGAGGTTAAACCTTTAGTGAGTTATCCTCAATTGAAGTCATGGATAAGGAAACCACTACACCGTTTAGATAGTCGTAAAATAAGAGGCAATCCATGCAAAACTAGTAAACTACCATTCGAAAAGTAATTTAAGCAGAATTCATATAAACTGTCGGAACAATCTAATTGTTATGGTAACGGTTGAACGGGTTTCACGATTCATTGAACCATTCACTTTCTGACAGAGATGGGTCAGGGAATTAAATCAACTTTTCCTGAAATGTAAAAATTGCAAATATGTTAAATTTATTTCAATGGATATTATCGCATTACGGCTGTAGATTTTAAATTAAACATCCTTTGCGCCCTGTAAAGGAAATGAAATAATTTTAATCAATGAAAAAATATTGTGGTATATTATTTAATGAATGCAAAATGATTTTCAGAATTTTTGCTGGTATTATTTAAAGGCTAAGATAGGTATATTTTCTTCATCATTCATATGAAATACCTACTGATAGTGTTTCCATTATTATAATTATGATAATAAATAAATTTAAACAAAAACAAAAGGCTGTAAAAACTAGCTACATACATCGGATATCCCACATCCAAATAAAAATGTTAGCCTAGCTAGCGTAGCAATATTCCCACAACTATGTTGGCGTGAAATAAAAGTGATATTTTAAACGTATTGTTTTTAAATTTTGCATGTCCATTGTTACATACTATCGTTTCTAAAAATACTGCCGTTGGTCAACGTGGTTTAGCGATTGAAAAGTTGCCAAAATCGACATATCCTTTTTTTATTTCTAATCCTCAGGCAGGGATCGTAGCGATAGCAATGTAATGCCTAATAGACGAGTATGGAATATATCATACCACTTACTTGTTAACAACGGTGTGACATAAAATAATACATTTGTGTTTATCAAAAGGGCTTACTTTCGGGTGAGGGGGAAGCCTGGGCCCGCCGACGAAACGTTGAAATTTTGACAAATTACACTTGAGGATTACTCCGGGGGAATATGAAGAAAACCACGCATTCCCACAAATTACTGACTTGTGACAAATGCTCCCGCAGATGACCTGCAATTTATTCGGCTCGCTGAGAAATCTTGCTAATGCTGGGCCCGGGAAATAATATTACTGCAAAAGGTAATGAAGAACAGGCAACCTGAAATAAAGATGGCTGAAATATTTTAGTCTGAGTCTGGATTTACGCAAGCACAACTTCTGTTACATAGAACTTAGAAGTAACTGGGTTTAGTGCCAATTTGATTGCATTAGACTTGCCATTGGCTCTAATAACGGAACCTAGATGAATGTAGTTTAAGACTAGCTAGTGCCCGCGACTTTCACTGCGTCAAATTCATAAAACCGTATAATGCCTTAATTTCAATTTGGTCTTAATTTCAAGAGGTAATTATTTTTCTTAGCAATAATTTATAAAATGCACTTAAGTTACATAACAATCGATTTTCATGTTTTTGAATTAAACAAATAATATTTTGATAGTATAAAGACTTAAAGGAAGTATTTCACTACACTAAAAAATTTAATAATTATTTTTTATAGTTGATTCTATTTTGGTTGAATTGACATTCTTCTTCTTCTTATCGTACGGTTAGTGGCCAACCTGGTGTCAGAGTTTTCAAGCCGCCCGAAGGTCTCTGACTTGACTTAACGACTGCTGTCAGTTGACAACAACCGGGACCGACTTTTTACGTGCCCTCCGAAGCACGGAGATGCTCAGATGAAATACGACTAAACGGTCACCCATCCATAGACTGATCGCGCCAAGGGTTGCTTAACTCGATAATCGTTTACCGATTAGTGAGCGCAACTGGCTATGAGCGCCTCGCCTACGGGCCACGGTAATTCTTTCGAACAATCCGGCAGCCCTGACACTGCATGGGGGACGGAAATCCTGGTAGTAAGACCATCCCTTTCTAATTTAGCTCGACAATGACATACTTATTTTTCACTCCCCTATAACAAGATAGAACTAAATTGCCCACATGAGCCACGTACGCCGATCTGGGCGAATCGGTCTGCATACATTTTTTATGGCAACTAGACTTGTAGAGCTACATTAGAGCCACGCCACGCGACGCAGTTCTACGTACAACTCAAGCCTCGCGACGCACACGTGGCGTCAGTCTCATGTAGTTCCCGCTTGAATTGACATTGAATTGTGTCATGAAAATTGTTGCATTACGTTATTTTGAAAACAATAATTAATTGTAATTGTTGGTTTTATGGTTTTAACCACAACGCAATATTTCGTGTGTTCAGATCTACGTAAAGCTAACTGTTCATTTGGTAGATTCAGTATGAGCTTGAAAAAAAATCAATAAAGTAACTTAGTCAAATAAATCTACCTCATTGAACTATGTACATTTTATATAATCTACTATAGGTAAGTGCTAAATTAACTTGGACACTAAATATTAAATTAACCATTTTAAAATTGTGTCAAAATAATTGAACGCAATTTAAGTAAAACGCACTCATCCTGATTTTGTTGATTGATTAAATCATGTCAGTAAGTGCTACAATAATTATAATTTTATTTTGTTATTATTTTATCAATTTTCACGGTGGTTGGCGCATGTTGCGGGTTCAATTCCCGCACGGAACAAATATTTTTGTATGGCTAACTAAGAGGTGTTCCGGGTTTGGTGCCTTGTGTATGTGAGTTTACATGTTTGTGAACGCACCCACGATACAGGAGTACTTGATAGTGAGGGGCAAAGTTTTTTCAAACAAAAAAATACCGTATACCGGCAACACGGCGTTCAACCGTGAATTCAAAACGCATGTTTTCATTGACTTTACATGGAGTTGACCAATAACAATAGTATTTGGCCAATTTCATAATTGGACGAATATGTAACGATTTGTCAAACTACACATGTTGTTTTTTTTAACGCAAAGGTTGACTGGTAGAGAATGCCTTGTTGCATTAAGCCCACCTATGTACCACTATTGTACATAGAGTTTATATAAATAAATAACCTCTGCCAGCCCTTTAAAGGAATACACGCTTAATGATATCTCGAAATATTCCAAAGTTTATTAGATTCCCACGTAACAATACTACTACCGACTCTAAATTATATAATGAACCTTTAGGCATAAATTCATGTGGGTTTAGTGGCAACTCTACCTAAACCAATTAGGTAGTGTGTGTTTTAGTTGAGGAATTTTCTACATTTCGAAATTGTAAACAAGCTTGTGTAATTTAGATTATATTATTAATAGAAACCCGAATAGGTTGGCTACTCTGAGTATTAAATGTAGTGTTTTTTATTTTCGTTCACATATTTGTTTTCTAAAGGACATTGAACGTATTCTCCTATCCTTTATACGTCTTTATTTTGTAAAGTGTATATTTTTTATTTTGGATACACGATGTCAAAAGCGTAAATTATATTACGGTAACGTACTATCACGGTAAAAATAATCCGCATATGACAGCGTGCCAAGTTTATTTTGGACGTTATTGATAAGAAACATTCAAACCTGACCATTATATTGACACGATTTTTGATTATCGACTGAATAACTGTCAGTCAGTACACAGAGAGCTAGTAAATTGTATAGACCTACGAGTATGTCCAGAAATAGACCGTGATCGCTTAATGAAAACGCTGATGAAACAAATACGGTTGTAATGAAAAACGCATTCATTTTACTAGCACAAACAGTAAACCATGAAATAATATTTATATATATTAAACTCGTCCATGAATATTGTATTCTAAAAATAAACGGTGTTGTTTATATTTCGTTATTCGATATTTATACGAGCACTGTTTAATTTCGATGCTAGATTAAATTCTGCTATGATTATTATATTTCCATTTTCAGTGGTGTATGCATAAAAAAGTATGGGTGCTGTTTTTTATTTGTTTTCCGATTTTATTCGTTTTCGTGCATGCTAGATAAGGGATGAACGTGCTGGCTTCGTTTCGCGTAAAATCTCGTATTACTAAGCTAAGAAATCTCTGGTTTTATAGCGTAAACAAAGAGCTTTTACTACCATCTTAGATTTTTCTGAGATCTTGCAATCTTTGAGTGCTGTGTTTTGAGCTATAAATTCTTCATCCATCTTCGGTAATCGAAGGGTTGTATTTATCTAAAAGATGTTATGAGAGTAGAACTTTTCTGTATGCGTTGGTACTGATTAATCTATCACGCTCCTTATACACACATACTACATAGATACCTAAAAACTTTTCCTATTTCATATAACGTATTTTTTACGAAGTTATAAATATTTTAAGGCGTATTTAATAAGAAGGTCCAGTGTAACAGACGAAAGAACGTACTCTAAGTATTCTAGAGTTCAGGAATGATAAAGAAATTAAAAAAATATTCTCATAGGTATAGTGTAGGATTTACTACTACGAAATTACTTTTTCACATTATTATCAAAAATCACTTGCGGCTATTGGCCTGACAGCCGTTATAGTTCAACTAGATATTTTTTTTTATTTGAAATACGAATTAGTGTTTGTCTTATTTATAATTTGCCGTCAGTTTCAAACTTTATGAGGCGGTACCGATGAAAGAGGAGCTCTACATTATATAATAGAGCTCTCTCTCAAAGTATCTTTTGATATCAATATTGCACTGAAGCACTAATTAGTGACAGACAGTCTACCTCGCTCAAAGTAAATTATTTCGAAATTCAATGAATCCTGCAACAAAATCTTTGCAGTTCAATATCATCTGTTACTGCGAAATGGCGACTAGTCAATGCTAGCGTTATGAAAAGAAGGTTTACTGCATTATCATCTAAAAAGGAGCGCTACCATTACATATCCCCGAAAGGAGATAAATATTTTATGTCATAATTCATCTGGGCTATAAAAAAGGGTGAGTACAGACCGGTGCGCAGTTATGAAATGATTTTGTTTCGCCCGCCGGGAATATCTTGGTATCTACACTATGTACATGGAAATGTCGATCTTACCTTTAATCTAGGAAATAAAAATATTCCCCAGCTCCGTGGGAAAGTCGTGATTTGAACACCGACGTATTTCCTCCGTTCTAACGGATGTTTTATAAGGTTTTCGTTTTATGTGTTTCACTTTGGTAGTTGGTAGTTTTTGTCTGCAATGCAGAACTGTCGCTTTGTTTTAAAGAAATGGCAAACGATTTTCGGATTACTTAATTTAGTTGAGGTTAATTTGCATGCACACTGAATAACTGACTTGAAAGTTTGTTACATACTGTTTTTAGAAAAAGGTTTTTGTGTGAATTTCCTTAGCTATAGAATAAAATGTTGCCGTATTTAAGGTTAATTTGCAGAGTTAAATACTGGAAATGAACATAAATACTCAGCACAAAACTAAAGAAGAGTTCTAAGTATATCCAACGTACCGTTGTAAGTTATAAAGCGATTCAAAGCTTCCTCGACGCAGTCTGAACCCATTATCAAAACTTCCGTACGTGTCCCGTACTGAGCTCACGAGAGTAAACAAAAGACATATCTATAGAAGTACACAAAGACGTTCATAACGTGAGTAATTTTATGAATTTTCCATTAATTCAATAGATAATTGGAAAAGTTTTACCGCAAAACGAGGGGTGGCCGCAGGAAGAACTATAAAATTGCAGTTAACGGAAGCTCAACGACTTCTCAATACCATTATTCTGAAATACGATCTAATTGAGTGGCCTGGCCTGCCCTTCGGTAGACAATAATGGGACTGGGTCCTCGCGCTAAATTGCCTCGTGGTGATTGCTAATTTACTTATTACAAACGATCTTGTCTTTAATTAACCGTTCATTGGACGGGAGTTAAAGTAAGTATTGGACTTTACTGTACAAAGAGGAGAATGAATAGATATTTTATTTGAGGAACGAAGAAAAAGGTTATATTTTTGCATGTTCGAGTAACGATGTAGGAAAATGATGAGAGTATTTTTAAATATAATTTGAACAGGGAAAACCTTCAGACATATTTACTGTTAACTAGGTAAGCATACTCATTTTTCGATAATAATAATATTGGTAACATGTTTCTTGTATATAGAGAGAGACAATTTTTTTGGGTAATGATTTTTGTTACTGAATAAAAATAAAATAATTACGGGGAGTTACTATTATTCTTTATCTACGTTGCTATAAAAGGATTAACTGACTGACTGACTGACATATCAACGCACAGCTCATATTATTAAGACTAGAAGCGTGAAATTTTACTCAAGGTGTCTTTTTTGACAAGTAAGAGAGCACTAAGAGAGAATTTTTCTTGACCTTGGTTCTCCTCCTATTTTTAATAGTCATAATAACATTTTTACAAAATTTTAGCAACAAACAAAGGCACAATATCCAACTGAAAGCTAACTTTTACTTACCATTTGTAACGTTCAACTTAATGTAAGTAGCGGTCCATTTAAAGTTATAACTTAACAAAGAGCATGCGTAAAAAGAACATTAAAGAAATGGAGACGCAAAAGAAAAGGACTATTTGTTTTTATTAAAATAAAATAGTGCCACTAGGCTTCTTTATGATTCTTTGAAGTCTTCATAATTAATTTGAAACTGAAAGATAATTTGTACTGTCTACTTCAACATGAGAAGTTTGTGCAAACATTTTATTCTTATGTTAGAAATAAGATGCTTAGGAGGCGTATTTAAACTTAAATTAAATTAGGTAATTATTAAATCAAATAACATTATCACTTGATTCAAAAATCTTTATCATTATCGACCTTGTAATGTTCCCCTCACTCCTTCTCTCTGGGCGGGGGAACCCAACACTTCCATATGGAGTCTGGACGCAAAGAGTCTTAAAAAATTAAATATTTTTTTTATGCGTGTATTAGAATCAGGAGGTAACTGTATGGATATATATATTTATATCTACCCACATGTTGTTCAAATGTCAAGATGGAAAAAGATTATTTACTGTGTGTAAAGTTCCTACTACTGTGTTCCTATGACTGG
This sequence comes from Mythimna separata, assembly GCA_030763345.1. NCBI lineage: Eukaryota > Metazoa > Arthropoda > Insecta > Lepidoptera > Noctuidae > Mythimna > Mythimna separata. The sequence goes on along the minus strand of CM061172.1, from coordinate 9,744,620 downwards.
TGTGTAAGGAAAGGGTTTTATGAAGAAAAGCACAGAAAGACAAGACTAAGTATTTATTTAAAAAAGGCTTGTCAATTAGTCGAATAACTAGCTGCTTGTTCAAAACTAGGTCTCGTGGAGAAGAACAAGCAAGAAACTCCACGGTAGCTTATTTATAGCATTTTTAAATACACATTTTACAATATCATTAATTATAGTTGGTCACAATAACATAATTAGAAACAAAAGTCACAGTATGACACATACACAGAATCGATATAAGATTATTCAACTTACGTGAGCTTTGGTACTCTGTAATGGTCTATTGCTAGATAAGAAGTAAGGGGCTTTCATAGGAATTGCATCGTTTTTATAGTAAAGTGTCGACCTGTGGGTTGACAGGTTGACACTTAACGTCACCTTCTACAAATCCATACAATATCCCGCTACCTTCTATAAATCTCAGATTGTCACAAAAGCAATTATTGACTCGGAGTACTTATTACATTAAAGTAGCAATATAAAATACAAGACTCGTTCCAAAGATCATTAATAATTACTTGATAATTTATAAGATTATAATCAATAGGGCTTTTTATATGTTTATCGTTTTATACTTGTAAACACAACAATAATTTTATTATTCTTGGTAGGTACTTCAATATTAGATTCAAGCTACATAAATGTTACCAATGTATAAAATACAACTAAAAATATAGTGAAAAATGAAAATTCATGATTTAATTACGTCATAAATAATGTTGAATCTAACACGGCCATACTGACAGTACTTTGTCCTCAAAGTATCTATTTACAACTGTTAAACTGCTTTGATGTGAAAATAACAATAACATAATTATTCAGCGAGGTATTATAAAATATCTAAGCGTCAAACAATGAGCTTGAAATAAGTTGGAATAAAAACAGTAACAACTATTTTACGTAATTTAGCTTTCTTTACATTAATTCGGTACTTTAATTTTTGCAAAATATGGAAACCAAATCACAAATAAATATACACAATGCTACTATTGTACTAGTAATTACTTGTACCAAGATATGATCGTCTCCTTCAGTACTACTGAGAACAGAAATTATTTACAAGTTTACTAAAATATATAGTTTTAGTTAGTTTTTAGTTAGTTCTAATTGAACTTTAGAGTTTTTTTTATTATACTGTAAATAAATATAGTATATAGTTAGTTGATACTAAAATATCATTGCAAGATACACTGACATGTCAATCACATTCACCCGCTGCTAGTGAGTTAACTGACATTGAATAAAAAGTTTACCAGCGAATCATTGAGCCAAATACATAGCCACGCTAATAACATTCACCTGCTGCCGGTGAGACCTATTAGCGTCAAATAAGAGGCCTAGCAGCTAAAATTTGAGCCAAATACCTAGTCACGCTAATCACATTCACCCGCTGCCGGTGAGATTTATATATTAGCGCCAAATATAAGGCCTAGCAGCTAATATTTGAGCTAAATATACCTGTCACGCTAATCACATTCACCTGCTGTCGCCAGTGAGATCTATCTATTAGCGCCAAATATAAAGCCTGGCAGCGAATAAGTAATAACTAAATGACTAAATCATTATAACAGCCATGTTGATTCCGCTCACCTAATATAGGCCAAATTAGACTAGTCAACAGTATGTTACAGAAAACAATTTCTCTTTACATGTTGGCTTGTTATAACTTACTACTCGTCTTAGATATCATTTAACCTAAATATCATGAGAAAAAGAACTAACCGGTTTTAGTAACATTACCATCGCTCCATCTACCTGACAATATTATCGCAAATTGTTCTGTACCCCCTAACACGTTTATTTGTAAGTTTCGTATCGTAAACGTATCGAGTTGACGATACGATAACGCAATACAACTAACGTCGGAAGTACGAAGCTATTTCGTAAACGTATCGAGACCGTGATACGATTAAGTTAGTGACGACATACTAATATAAGTAAGGATGTACAAAATTGAACGAATTGATTGAATGTTTCGTTCAAAAACTATATACGTATTTAGTTCTTAGTGATTTTAGGGCCTTTAAAACTTTAAAACTGTTCAAATTTTGATGCAATATAGAAACTGCAGTAAAATTTATTATTAATTCATGAATCCCTGACCGGTCCTATGAGACCGCGCTGTTATTGTTTTACTATTGTGTCTCGTTTTGTGGGTATGAGATAGGTAGTTAAGGTAAGTGTTATAATTATTTAATTATTATTAGAACTGTTTAGTGGACTGTATTCCTAAACGAACGACGCATAATCCTTGACACTTCTTGATGCGAAGCTCATTCAAGGTCAACTTTGTTTTATAGTGTACTTTTATTTGTTTACATTTAAAATTCTAAAACATAAGCTAAAACTTTTCGGTACTTAAGGCTTTACTATTTTTATTTGTTCCTACATTACTTTATGTTTTAGGCTGATCCTTTTGCTTGATCTTAGATTGGATTTATCTCTCAATTCGCGACATAAAAACAAAAATGCTTCCTCACTTACGACGAAATATATTATTAAATTCTGTATCGCTTAGGTTTTGTAGATTAAAATTTGCCATATTTTTTTGAGGAAATTTCTACTTGAGACTTCTCCGTAATCATAATAGTAAATTTAAAAAAATAGTGTTCTAAAATAAATCACACACGATCTCTTCGTAATTTCTACTTTCAACAATTAATCGCGCCGCAAGATAATTATTACATTTAATTTGTATTTATTAGTTTATATTTTTAGCATATTTATGTATTTTATTATTATTAGCAACTTATTTGTTCTGATTGTTATTTTGTTTATTATGCAAACCTACCACATGTTTCCTTTTGACCCAAAGGTTGGCTGGTAGAGAATGCCTTGTTGCATTAAGTCCGCCTATGTACCACTACTGTACATAAAGTTAAATAAATAAATAATTGTACACTCCACAATGTCGAGGGGTGCTTCTAGTTAATCTAAGCATTTTCTAACAAAATTTATTAACTCAATCACTTCAATAATTATTTCATGCTCCCAATAAACTCTCACTGCCAAATTTATAGTGACAAAACTTTCGAGAAACTCGCAAGCCAGCCTTCGGTCAGTGGGTAGCCTTAGGGGCGGATTTCGACAATGACGATACTAAACATTTGCTCAAGTTTACGTTACGGATTCGATACGAAATGAACTTGACATTATTCATGCTCACAACATCAGTTAAAATAACGCACACCGAGGGCGCTGTTCATGTACAACGATACGAATACTTTTTCGCAAGTTGTTCGTGCTAGAGGTATTGAACCTCGAATGTTCTAATTACTACTATACTTTTACATATTTTGAAATGGCCACTTAGACCAGTACTGGACATGACTAAGTCAGTGACATTTATTATTTACTTCAGACCACAACATAGGTATTTTTAAAGTTAATAATTACAAATAGATAATTATTACAAACTGTTACACCTGCTATTAGTGATATCTGAATTAAAATTGAGGTACTAACTCAGATTTTTTTATTTGATTTCGGAAACAACCTATGCTTCTGACTAAAACTGAGGGTACATTTAATTTACTCTTTCAACTTTATCAGTAACTATTGCAGTTATTCTTAAAAGCCAATTAAGTAACAAAATTTTTAAACACCAAAATAAAATTTAATTATTTTTTGATAAATCAAAATTAATCATAAAACTTTTGTTTACTTTATTGTTTCACCTCAACTTTTAATTTCAATAAATAAAACGACTACCTATGAACTGCTAGTACGCTGTAAATCCTTCTCGATTTTAATTTTATAAAACTAGCCGACTCGGCAAACGATCCTTTGCCATATAATTTGTTTCTTGTGAATATGTTGATAGTCTTATAAAAATATAAATAAAATATCTGCCCTACTTATCTAAATACCCTATGCTAACCTATGCTACCCTACCTAATCTATACTATCCTACGCTATCTTCCTACTCTATAATACTAACTATTGACTGTATTAAGTTATTTATTTTTTTCGCTAACCAACTTTTAGATTTCGATGTGATACCAACATCGGTTTTCGTTATAAGTTGGCTTTGCTTAAAGTATTACCATTTTGCTTCAAATAGATGGCTGTCTAAGGTGGCTTAGATACGGACTACCCCGTTTTTTAGACTTGGACAACTACTTATCCGCAAATAATATCTATGTACCTACAATCTTTTTGTACAAGTTTCTACCTATGACTGTACAATTCATGTACTCTGTCATGTTCCTGGTAAACGAATTGGAAATTATTCCTAGTACTTTTTATTAGGTACAATTTTACGTTTGTACATAAAAACTTTTTACGACATTTAAGATACTCGACAGTCAGATATTTCATCATCTGGAGGATGATAGATAAGACGAATCTTTAAAATAAATAAAATCAATGCCAACAAAGGTCTACCTTTGGAAACCACACATACTTTGTAGATATAATTTTACCAGTGCTGATGAAACAGCTGGAAGATCCATAGCTCGCTGGATCCCAACGCAACTTGTAGATTTGCTGTGCCGTTGTCCAGGGTGGCATAGCGACTTGTAGACTTGACGTCGGGTTGTCTCCAACGGCTTCAAAAGTTCACACAATGCTCCAACATAGTTCATGAAACAAAACACAATACATTAAAAATCGGTTATGTAAGCCAGAGCCCTATCCCACTTCTGATATTAGAATCAGGAGGTAACTGTATGGATATATATATTTATATCTACCCACATGTTGTTCAAATGTCAAGATGGAAAAAGATTATTTACTGTGTGTAAAGTTCCTACTACTGTGTTCCTATGACTGGTGTGTAAGGAAAGGGTTTTATGAAGAAAAGCACAGAAAGACAAGACTAAGTATTTATTTAAAAAAGGCTTGTCAATTAGTCGAATAACTAGCTGCTTGTTCAAAACTAGGTCTCGTGGAGAAGAACAAGCAAGAAACTCCACGGTAGCTTATTTATAGCATTTTTAAATACACATTTTACAATATCATTAATTATAGTTGGTCACAATAACATAATTAGAAACAAAAGTCACAGTATGACACATACACAGAATCGATATAAGATTATTCAACTTACGTGAGCTTTGGTACTCTGTAATGGTCTATTGCTAGATAAGAAGTAAGGGGCTTTCATAGGAATTGCATCGTTTTTATAGTAAAGTGTCGACCTGTGGGTTGACAGGTTGACACTTAACGTCACCTTCTACAAATCCATACAATATCCCGCTACCTTCTATAAATCTCAGATTGTCACAAAAGCAATTATTGACTCGGAGTACTTATTACATTAAAGTAGCAATATAAAATACAAGACTCGTTCCAAAGATCATTAATAATTACTTGATAATTTATAAGATTATAATCAATAGGGCTTTTTATATGTTTATCGTTTTATACTTGTAAACACAACAATAATTTTATTATTCTTGGTAGGTACTTCAATATTAGATTCAAGCTACATAAATGTTACCAATGTATAAAATACAACTAAAAATATAGTGAAAAATGAAAATTCATGATTTAATTACGTCATAAATAATGTTGAATCTAACACGTGCAAGATTTCAGTTCAATAATATAATATAATATGTAAGCAGTATTACTTGGATCCTTATACAACTAGTGTAACGTTATCCAAAAGACGCATAAGCCACAGATTTTTTAGGTAACCTAATTGTTCTCCCATTTTTCTGTCATGTTTTTTTATTTAATTATTAACTGAAGAATTTCAGTTGACAACTCTTTTATTTAACCCTAGTAATTGACTTTTTGTATGTTACCGTAACCTTTTAATAAGTTCATTGTTAAGGTCTGTGTATGTTCACATCTTAACTTTTAAACCTGTGTCAGGTTTAAAAGTTAAGATGTGAACATATACGTGAGGACTTCTAATTGGCTAGCTGTTGTCTTTGATTTTTTATATTAGTTTCTTTTAAACCTGTAAGCTATATTAAATAAATAATTTCATTTCATTTTTATTATAAGTTTAAATACACTTTTAAGTGGCCAAATCTAAAACTAGTTTTGGCAAATTATTTAGTTAAATCGTCACATGACCAGGGGACTAACCTTTTTTGGTAAAAGAATCAGCATTGCTATGTTGATTGGCAATGAATATTGTCAGCGTTGTGGAAACTTTTCCCATTGATAGCGGTGTGAACTAGTTTTGCGATGTCCAATGAGTTTTTTCCGTCCCCTTTTTTATATTGATAGGCTCGCATTTGACCACTATCTCATGTGATGGTATGCGATGATGATGGAGCACACTTGCCATAAATAATAAGTTTTGATCCCGATTATTAATATACATGTTAGGTTAAACGGGAGACTTATTGAGGGACGGTATTTAGTATACGATTCTCATCCCAAATATGTATAAAATTTATAATCTTTATTTGTGACGTATTTAAAAAAAAAATAGTGTAAGGAGTAGTAAATTAATAGTGTAAGAACCAGGCGTATGAAAGGAAATTGGATTCAAACTAAAGGTCATTGACCCACGCAAATGTTCTGTCGCAAGGGTGATAAACATTGCGACACTTTTGCGAAAATTTTGGTAAATATTCTGTCTGTTATTTATCAGAGGCCTAATGCACCCAATTTATAGAATAATTTTACCGTAGAAATCTATAAATTATTGTGTACAAGTTTCGTCCAAAGTGACAGGAAGCCACAGTGTTTCGTGAAAGATTGGAAGAATTAGAGAGAAGCCCTTTGCTAGGGAAAATATGCCAGTACCTAATAAAATAACGATAGCAATGCTGTAATCATTCAATTTAAATTGGTATAAATGAAGAGTAACAGATCAAAGCTTGTACTGAAGTAAGATAGTATATGGATTTGTAAAGTTTTAAAAAACTTTCGTAGTAGGTACTTCAAATTTGACTCATCAATACGTATTCCGTTTTTATTATTTAAAAGAATGAATACTCCGTCTTTTAAATATTATGGGTTACGCCTTTCTTTATTTTTCTCTATTGTATTGCTTATTGAAATATTTTACGGCTCACCAATAATACTACGACACTTATACAAGTAAATTCGTACGACACAACTGCTCCGGTCGACATATGTAATTATGCGATTAACGCTTGTTCTACGTCTTACTTTACGAGTATTTCGAATGCATGCTAGTGCGACACACTAAAGCTCGACATCACGCTGGCACATGTAGAACATTTTGTTCCTGCAGTGCTTCAGCGTGGGCAAGACCGCCACCACAAGTTAGTAACCACCTATTGACCTCAAACAATTTAACGAGTGTACCTTCGATTCGTAAAGGAGAAGAGAGCTAGTCCTGTAATAAAATAACATCTTTCTTACATTACTTCGCTCCTAAAAAACACTCTTATTTCAGCCGTGAGTACATTTACATCAAATGAAGTGAATGTGAATAATGCAGTAGGTATTAGTATAGGTATTCGTGTAATTGTTCCGTAAAACTAAGCTTGAGTCGGTTTGTGGCTGAGCAGACCACAGCGGGCTCAGCCTTTGTTTTGCAATTGTTGAGTGTTAGTTCTAATGGATGAATCGATCGTTCGACAACGTTTTTGTCAAGTTGATTCACACTGTTGTCCAAGTTTAGAGGCTAACCATAAACGTCGATACAAGTAACTGTACTTGACTGTCATTGATTTATAGCATGGTGAACATTCCACCCATACGTACAAAGCGTTTTGGGAGTACATTTATTATGCGTACAGCTAAAGAGTGGAATTCCCTGCCGGGGTCTGGGTTCCCTCTTCTTCTTTAAGTCAAGAGTGAATAAGTTGCTTCTGGGCAAGCGTGCTCCATCGTCGACCACATCATCGCTTACTATCAGGAGAGATAGTGGTCAAACGCGAACCTATCAATAATAATAAAAAATCAGCAATTTAATAAACTATCTTTTGCCATATCATGAGCTGATTTACTTAAGAGTAGTAGTTCGTAGGTTTAAACACAGACAGGTTCTCATAACGGTAATGGGAAATCGAGGGGAAACCGGCATGCCCTAGAACAAAAAAATCGATGAGACATCTACTTACCTGCACTGGGCCCGAATGGTGAATTACGACCCATGCTTTCTTCCAAAGAAAAGTCCCAGCAATGGGAACATTATGAGAATGATTATGCTATGTTTATGGTAGGATAACAACTACTACGAGGAAAAAGTAGCTTTTATCTGAGCTTTCGCCTGATTAAAGATTGGAGGTCAGGAAAATCCACTAAATGCTAAAATCAATTAGCAGATTTTTCCCTGCTACTAAGAAGGAAATAATAATGGATGTGCATTGAATACTGCAGGAACTCGATACCTCATTAATGCCACTGAAGTTTTTCTAACTGATTCGTTATTAACTCAATGCAAGAATTCTTTCTTGGTATATTCCGTTTGATTTTCTTCCATTCTTTATAGCAAGACCGATGAAACGATGAAACAGTACGTCTTTTATATCGATTTAATTAAGATAAACAACGCACCCGTCCCAATAAAGAAGACGTCTCTGCATCTGCAGTTTTTGTAATAAATCGCTCTTAACGGTTCAATTTAATGGAAGCTCGACAGGATTCTCTTCGCCGTAAATCTGTGTCGGCGAGGCTTGGAGACCGCACCGGGTCTTTTGTCACTTGTCCACAGGCGTCTTCTACTCCACCGCCTTAGTAAGAACAGGGAATTCAGTAGTATAGTCTGTAATGTCTAATAAGACGTTAGCAGGATTACGTTTAAAAGAAGATCAAGGGTGATCTGGTACATATATTTTGTTTGAATATATCTTTAAGTTGTCTTGAGAGTAGACTATGTTTACAATTACAAAAAAACTTTCGCATTTTCGTTATTTCATTCGACGTCTACTATTTAACATTAGCCATTTCCCAAACAGTATGGGGTCGGCTCGTAGCCTAACCGGATGCGGCTGAATACCTGTGTTTTACATGAAGTGTCCGCTTATCAGATCTTCACAACCCAATTAAAAACGGTTATTAAATGCTGAATACCTACTGCAAATTTGTTAATCAACTTTTTTAAATACTACTGAAACTAACGGCCTGTTTCACAATGTCCGAGTAGGCACTACTCACTGAATAAATTCAAAAATGTGACAGAATTTGTATGAAATTATCTGCCCAGTAAGATACTCGAAACTTAATCATAGGTGGTGAAATAGGCCCTAAATATAGGTTTAGATAATTCGTAATTTAAATCGGTTTTTCTTGGATTACCAACAGTGAGTGTGAGCTTCGTGCGGGAGTCAGACTCGCGCATGACGGGTTCCGTACCGTCCATAGCAAGAAATGTAGGTTTTTTGTATGGGAGCCTTACTCAAATATTTATTATGTTTTGTATTTGTTGTTATAGCGGCAACAGAAATAAATCATCTGTGAAAACAATTGTTTAGCCATCACGGTTCATGAGACAGCTTGGTGACAGATAGACGAACACTGAACAGTTGGATTTTAGCAATAGGGTCCCGCTTTTACCCTTTGAGTACGGAACCCTAAAAAACACAATCATTAGAAGTCGATCGTGAACTTGCATTTCTGCGGTTCCATAAAATCCGTGCAATCGTAATCTTCCATCCCAAAGTTTCCAGCATTTGGTTTCAACCGCTACCGATTTACATAGTATTGGAACACTTAGACTTCTTGCTCCAACTGTGAGCATAAAAACAAGTTTCTGCCAAACTTAGACTACTGTTACCGAATGCTTTATGTAAAGACAATGCGGCGTACAAAATGTTCGTTAATCACTGTGAATAGCGATCGAAGTTCCTTTAATACAGCATGGACTGGCTTTAGTACGAATTTATTGTTTATTCAAATCTCTAAGCTCTTAAACCCATTATTGCCAAACAGTAGAGCCTTTGAAAAATTAAGACAATTAGGATTAGGTTGTAAGTGAAAAGTGATTTCACTTTTGAGAAATTGTTTCGTTCTGAAGATTATATTTTAACTACATAATTTCTAGTCTACATTTACAGTTTTTAGACATAAAAGTCCCGTACAACAATGTGTATATATTTAGAATTCTAACAACAAGACGGCACAGTTGAACATTGGCTGCTGCGCTGCCTGTCGCGGTTTTGATTCCCGTACGGAACAAATATTTGTATGGCCTACAGATTATTATGCGTATGTTGTGTATGTGAGATTACATATTTGAAAACGCACTCACGATACAGGAATAATACCTGGTTTGAGACAAGGTTTGAAAAAAAAACGGAATATAAGTACTTATTCACAAAAAAATACGTTTAGCCAGCAATTGAGGACATTTTGTAAACGTGAAAACGCTGAAGGGTTCAGAAGCACGATGATGACCAAATAGAACCGTGAACCGTGTAACTTTTTACATAGGTTATACGGTTCAATTTTTATACATAGGTTTATCTATACTAATATTACAAAGCGATTTTTTTTAATTCATTTATTATGCAGAGAAAAACATTTAACTAATTATAACTATATAAACACTAACTCTTACTCTAAAAGATTAAGCATTGCCATACAACGTGGCAATGCTGCCAGTCTTTTGGGTACACTTCCGGTCGACAGCGATGTGGAGGAATTTTTTGACGCCATATTTTAGTTTAGAGTAAGAGTTAGTGTATATGTATTTTTTTTTTAATTTTTACACAAATAGAATGCTACTTTATCACTGAGTCACATAGGTTTTCTACTTTCACACGTGCGAAGCCACTGGCAGAAATTAATTATCGATAATCTTGCGCTTGACCACTATCCAGTTTATCCCGCCATTACGACGTTTATAACATAGGCTATATATTTCCTAGCTTCACGCGGGTGAAGCCGTTGGCAGAAGCTAATAGAAAATAAAATCATTTGCTCTGTATTAATACAGGCTGATTAAACATGTTATTGGTAATAAACCAGAAACCTAATTAGCCTGAAAACTGAATTGCCTTCAACTAATAGTGTCTTAGATGGAGGAAATTCAATCTTAGTCTATAATTTAGTACAATATCGTTGTAACCTGTCGTGAGTAGGCTCAACTGTAATGTCAATCTCATAATTTAACCTCTGTTCAATATAATAGACCTTTATCTAAAGGGTCTTTATTATAATTGGACATGATCATTATTAGAGAACCAGGAATTTGACAAGACAAAGTAATATCTCAATAAATTAATTTTTGATATTGTGTAGCCAATAGATTGTAAGTCTGTCAATACTTAAAGGCGAAATTATTTTAAGCATGTCAATCTACACACAACTATAACTACACACATACGCATACACTACAAAACAAAACACACGCACCCAATAAAAAAAAACCGTTTGTATGTATCGTCTGTTTTTTAGTTTTTATACCCTGAGACTGAATTGACACAAGTAATGTCAAATTTACTATAGGAATGATGCCAATTCTTTTGAGTTGTAATGTCAGTTTAGTCTCAGGGCTTAAAAAACAGACGTTAGAGAGTAATCTGTAAAACTATTGCATAGAATCTGAAAAGTATCTGCCGCATCTCAGATGAGCTGTGGGCTAAAGGAGACACTTATTGGGTTCCATTAAACGCATGGCGATATCATGGCAGACCAAGGCGAAGATGAGGAGATGAGCTTGACAACTACCGGAGGGACTGGTCCGGAATGGCTAAGGTCAGACGTGTGTGGCTTAGGGAGAGAGGGGCCTGCGCCCAGCAGTGGGACATAATAGCCTAACTTACTTACTAATATGTAGCTGCACTATCTCAAAGTGCTCTATAGGCAATACATTCTTTTCACATAATATTTCGTAAGTTCTACATGGAAGATCGTTACAGATACGTATTAAATAATATTTTATTTTTCATTTCTCTTGTATAGTAAACGCCTCGAAAGTATCTATTTATTTTGTAGGCCATATTACTAAGCTAACCCAGCGGTCCTCAGAAATAAGGAATACGACTCGAGGAGAAGAAAGAGGCCATATAAATTAGTTAACAAATTAAGGCCATTTCCAGAACTGGACTAGATATTTAAGAAACGGAATAGGTAAATAAATTAACAGTCTTGAATCCAAAAATAAGAGAAGTTAATGATTGATGCCTGTCTATTTTTTAATGATATAAATTAGTGCTTGACTGCAATTCCACCTGATGATGAGCAGTGATACAATCGTTGATAGTGAAGCGCACTAGTTTACTAACAACTACACTTAAATTATAATCGGAAAGCTACAGGCAAAATGTTCTAGTCCATACCGCGTACCTTTATTGAATGCATATAAACAACAACTAGTCTAAAAGTCTGCTGAAATGAATCACAACCTAATTAGCTCCTTGAACATTTCAATTACTTATTATAGTCTTCTAAATAATGCTCATATTTCCGTCATTGAGTTTTCAAAATCAAAATGGTCGATGTTGCTTAAAGTGGGGTCTACACGTTACAGATTGAAGTGGCCTCAGTTGCGAATAGCATTACTGGGATCAAAGGGTCGACTGCGTTGCCCCATATATACTAGAACCCACCTATAGGGTATATATGTATGTATATTTATTGGTTACCACAGTATATCTGTTACTTGTCTACTTATATTTCTTAGATTTTTGACTTTACGACCCATACTAAAATAGTTTGTAGGACCTCCATGATAGTCAGTGAACTGGAAAAAATCCTCGGTTGACTCAGTGACATTCAACTATAAGCTAAAAATATCAACTCGTTGATTTCAGGTATTTTTTCAAGGTGACAAATCATCGAATGATACGTCATACTTCGTCTTTCAGCTGAAAGTATGATGATGCTGATGAAAGTTCTTTTTAAGTAGGTGCCTACGTGACTTACTGCAATGATTCATCTTTCCCCTCATCATCATCTGCTTAGCCTTTTCCCAACTATATTGGGGTCGGCTTCCAGTCAAGCCGGATTTAGCTGAATACCAGTATTTTACGAGGAGCGGCTGCCTACCAGACCTCCACAACCCAGTAACTGGGGTAACACGGTACTTCATGGCAAGACTGGAGTCAGATTTACTGGCTTCTGACTATCCGTAACGACTGCCAAAGATCTCCAAATGACAGCCGGGACCAACGGCTTAACGTGCTTTCCGAGGCACGGAGGAAACTCGTTATGTTAAGATGGTCACCCATCCACAGACCAACCTAGGCAAGCGTTGCTTAACCTTGTAGATCGACCTGTGCGGCTGTTATTATCTAGCCACGAGATTCATCTTTCCCCTCAGCCACTCACTAATGACCCCACATAAATGTAACTAAAAATACAAAATTCTTTTACAACCTCAGCGAACATTATACTTGGACGTAAGGATGTGTAATCTGAGACCCGCAATTTGCACTTAAATTACAATTTTTCGGGTATATGAGCTTCTATACGGCGCCGGCAGAAATACGAGCGAAGTTGAGAAAAGGATAAATACTTTTTTAGAGCTTTTTTGATTACAGTAGCGTCAAAGTAGTTTTTTAGATTTATTTTAAATAACCTTTTTTGTTTTAAGAGATGTGGTTTCAAAGAATATTACCGTACTTACTTTTCTGGTTTTTATTAAAGAAAAGAAACTAATATAATTTTGATGCTGGTAAGGTACGCTCAGAACGGACGTTTCTCCATTTAAACTTGTGCTCAATTGTAAAAGTATCGGCATTGTAATATTTTTGCGATGCAAACTTTGGAAGAAATGAATTGCTTTATTCTTTTATTGCTAGCTGGAATAGTCTACAAAGTTTTGGTTTACGGCTTTCAGTATTTTGGCTTTTGATCGTCTTATTATAATTACATATACATAAATATATTTTTTGCTTCAGAAAACCTGTTAAAGTAATATCACAACATCCTTTTAATTAATTCAAACGCTAACTTTAACAAACAAAGGGTCTTCATATCACCCAATTATAAAAGATCGCTTTTCGCTCTCAAAGTCACAATAATCATGAGTGGTTGACAACCCTATCTAGCGGCCCGCGCGAAATTCGTTAATCAGTGGCGCCGAAGCCGACCGAATGCCAATCAGAGCGCGTCCTCAATGCTGCTTGTCCGTGCTGTCGTTTTTCCCCAACATCCCCTTTTGTATCCCGCGCATTGTCAACCCTACACACTCCGGGGCCCGTTATACAGGATGAGTGGTATTTTATTTGGGCAATATTAGCTATCTCAGTTTTGCAGAAGGGTTATTGTCATGGATTTTAGTGGATCAACGTTTTGGTGAAGTAGGCTTGATGTTTTTTAAAACCTGTTGTATGAGTTTGCATAGAAATAGTTATTTCTGAGGTTATGAGGATCCTGTTTTTCGATACAAATGGAGTAGGTCAACATGTTCGTAGTACCGTCGACGTAAAGTTTTTTTTTCACTTCAAATTCTCATCGAAAAATATCTGCTTATACAAATATATATTATGAAGAAGTAGAAATTGTTTATTTGTGTCTTAGATGTCTTCCGCATGTAGCAGAAGGCTTCGGCTACCACTGTAATCCTCCATCGCTGATGATCCGACACAGTGCGATGCTTTTTCGGCTTGAATTTATCATGAAATATCCCCCGTAGATCATCACAGATTTGACATATAATACTCGACACATTTTTGTTTGGATGTTGATGATGATGATACTCGTAGATCATCTGGAAGTAATTTGATCACTCATATTTCGCCAGATAAAAAATTACCACCTCAATCACAATGCATATAGGCCACTTTCCATGGCATAGCTTATGAAAGCAAAGCAGCAGGGCCAAGCTAGTTACACTGTCTTACTAAAATTAAAAAGCGAAAGTTTGCATGTGTGCCTGTCAGTATGTTTGTTACACGATCCTTCACGATCATCCGGTTCAACAGATATTAATGAAATTCGGTACACGGATATGACCTGGAATTACTGGCTATCTGGAATATGTTTTTGGTATAATTTTATAATGTACTCGTAGCACGGGAAAAATCGCTGGCAGAAGCTAGCAAGTCATGAAGCTAGTAAACAATAAAAATGGTAATTGCATCTAGATTACTACTACAAGGAAAAAACCTATATAAACAACATAAAATGAACGTGATTCATATTTACTAGAGCCACTTAATCTCAATTTCTTACATAAACGCTGTCTGCTTATCTAATAAAGCACAATTTATATAATATAAACTTCAAGAAAGGCACGTAGAATGAAAACTGTATTACCTATGACGATATTATTATATGTTATGTGACTAAAAGCATATTATTATAAAGAATATAAGTAGCTTATAATAATATTAGATAATGTATCCGTAAACATAATAAAAATAAATATTCAATACAAAAATTACGTTAATGGCGCCTGTATGTATTGAAGTAGGACTTCCGACGGCTTGGGCTTGCCGATACCGAGCAATGGGTAGCTCGCCGTCCGTGTGTCCGGTAAAGTCCGAGTCCAAGTCATCGACGCCACGGAAAGGTCTGTAAATCCGTAGGGTCGTTGCCCGCGAGCGCCAAGGGAATTTCTGAAAAGAAAATCCGTGGGTCTAGAACGCAAAGGCCTTAAATTGTTAAATACTTAAGTAACCTAGAGTTATAATTTGTTACAATATTAATATACCATAACATTATATGCTTTTTTTTAGGTAGAAATTCATTCCACGATTTCTTCAGATCTAGGACGGAGTGGGGGACGTGTCAGATTTTTATTGACTAAAATCCACTCCTATGTATAGTCCTTCTTTGCCCTTCGGTTTTTCCGTGTCCTAATCGAAAGCGTCTGTCTGGACCGCTAGTATGGTAAGTAGTAGTGGTAGGTAGTAGTAGTGTTATAGTGCTATACACCCAGTATATTATATACTGGTGGGGCTGAAGTTTTTTTTCGTTTCCTGAAAAAAAAAATTGGGGATGTATGTTCAGATTCGTCTACTGAGCAAGCCCTTAAAGTTTGTGGAGGGCTGTCCCTTACACATTTTATAGTATACACATAGTTGTAATAGTTTTAATACAAGCAAAACTTACACCATTGTTGAATTAGGTATCTAATCTGTACATACATTTGTACGGAATATGGTATAGCTTAAGATAAGAATGAGGTACTAAATTCAGAACAAAACATTTCTACTATCTCGCCCACAGAGTACGAACATCTAAGCACTAGCATTAGGAATATTACTGCTAAACTGAACAATGTAAGCATAGGAGGATATAATGACTTTTATCATCTTAATTTATATAGGTAATCGTAAAGGGACGGGGTTGTTTGTTGATGGCCTAAATATAGATATACAATAGGTATACACATTATTAATATACAAGTAATTTACATGGTCCATTCATGCCATTTTCAAGAATAAAGCCTTATAAGGCATTTAGCAATAGTGTAGCTTCATATAACTGAAATAATTTTCTGGACCTCTTTGTTTTAGAAAACGTTGCCTCACTCTGAAACAGTTTACCTGCACCGGTCTTCCCGCCCGATGATTACTTAGGTGCCTTCAAGGCTTATTTATTACGTAATAAGTTATTGCGATTCACCATTAACGATTGTGTCAATGCTTACTATCAGGTGGGTTCGCAATCAAGCACTAGTTTATAAAAAAAAATACGGTAAGTCAAGCCTACACGAACTTGTAAGTGTGATTTTGTTGTTGGTCCAGATATCGGGGTAATTTTAAATACTAAGTAGTTATTAAAGCTTTAGATCCAGTTGTTAGAGCATGGCATATCTGTCTGCCAAACAATCACAGATATCGCTTCAGTTGCTATCGGGATTGTGGTTGTAATATAATCTAGATAGGTCCTCACCGATAGCTGATATTGCTACCATTCACGTTACCATCTAACCTAAGTTCCACTATGGTAATTGTGAGATTTGGTGGGGTGATTAATATGCCTGGCTCGCAAAGCCAGATTATATTTTTTTATAAGCGTGTCGACATAATTCTGGTACAGTCAGCATCAAAAGTCGATGAACAGAATCAACATAACAAAACACCTCGTTCGTTCATCTGTTCACAATAAAATGTTTTGTTATGTTGATTGTGTTCAGCGACTTTTGATGCTGACTGTACCTATATATTGTAGGAGACTGGTGCCTAAGTTATGTTTTGAGCCTGTGTTTCAGGACACCCACTCCTTAACATTCTCATATTCCGTTACGTAGGACGTAGGTACTAACAGTACGCACTGAGCACGTAGAGAGAAATTTTATAAAAAAAAATATTTATTCTGAATTTCGATATTTTAATTTTCAAAAGTTCGAATTTCATGTTACCTGAGTATTATAAATTCATTATTCGAAATCACTTTTATTTTACCAAAAGCCGTAAATGCAATTGGTTTGCTTTCCGATTTTCATATGTTCGAAGCATGAAATACTCGATGGGTTCTCGGTCTGAAAAACAGGCTTCGTCCCTACTGATCTCTAGTTACAACTCGAAAGTTTTTTTATATGCTTTTTAGTTGCAGTTTTCGGAAAAGTCAAAAATGCTTACAAGACATAAATACTAATAACTACGTATAAATTTTGCTCTCAGCCTTTTTCTATCTATCTACCTGCTTAGATTTCACGCAAATAAAACATATTAAGTTCCATTAGTTACTTAAAAAAATTCTGATATGATTCCATAATATTTTTTCATAATATATGAATGCAGACCACGAAGGAGATGGCGGGACGACTTGGATGTCTTCCTTGAGAATTGGTAAGAAGTGACTCAAAGCCGGGAACGATGGAAGGAATGGAGGGAGGCCTTTGCCCAGCAGTGGGACAGCATAGGCTAGATATAATAATAATATATGAATGAGAGTTCATGTTCATATATTATTATGAAAAAATATTATGGATTTAAGATGTCTAAGATAAACATCCTTTCCTTTTTGGCATTGCAATGTCCACCCCGGTTAATCCTAAGTCAGTATGTATCTGTATGTATACGTATCGAAAACATGTGTATGAAAGTATTTTAGATTTTTCAAATTATTACCATTAAGCCAGACTTAACTTGGCATTTTGAGAATAATAAAAAATAAGATGAATGATAAATCGGAGTTGTTATATGTAGTAGGAATTTTGAAACATTAGAATTATGAAAATCGGTAATTGGAAATTCGTATTTATGACTGTCGGCATAAAGTTTTTCGTGTAGCTTTGTAATTTTAATTATTGTAATCGAATTTTGTTTGAGTAAATTTTAAAACAGTAATGATTGTACTGTGAAAAATTTGAATAAAAACCGAAATCTATTTTTTATATTGAAATAACATTTTTTACTAAATATATAATATGATAGTATAATCAAAACCCACCTGAAACAAAATGCAAATTTTCAAAATTTTGTCTCTCTGTTCTGGCTAATGTCTGAAAAGGCTGAACCAATTTTGACGGGATTTTTGCTGGTAATGTTATAAGAATTAACTTTGATTGTTTCTATTTTAAAACTCGGAATAAGAAGCTGCGCAAAAAAAAAAACTAAAGAAAAAAACCGGCCAAGAGCGTGTCGGGCCACGCTCAGTGTAGGGTTCCGTAGTTTCCCGTCCGTCACAATAAGTATCCCAACTTTTCAAAAACTGTTCGTCCCACCAAGTTCAAAATAATTTTCCTAAAAAGTCTTTATAAAGCTCTACTTTCCAGATTTTTTTCATATTTTCTAAACTTATGGTTCAAAAGTTAGAGGGACACAAACATTGTTTTGTATTTTTGGGGCGATTATTTCCGAAATTATTGATATTATCAAAAAATGATTTTAGTAAACCGCTATTCATTTTTGAATACCTATCCAACAATATATCACACGTTAGGGTTGAATTAAAAAAAAATCTCTTTCAACTTTACATGTAGGGGGACTACCCTAATAAAACATTTTTTTCCAATTTTTATTTTTGCACTTGGTCGGCGTGATTAACATACAAATTGGTATCAAATTTCAGCTTTTTAGAGCTAACAGACGACGGACAGTCATAGCGAAACTATAAGGGTTCCGTTTTTGCCATTTGGCTACGGAACCATAAAAACGATGAAATTATGACAAAATAGTATTGCACGGACCAAGTTCCGGGCACCAGTAAGTCTGTGAATGTGAATTAAAAACGAAAATGTAATAGTGAATTTAATATTATATTAGAAACAGAAGTAGAATAATTTAATTGAAAAGTTTTTAGATTGACTTCCTATTTCAGCTTTAAATATTCAATTATCGCGCATTAGTGATCCTCCTAGGGTATTTTTCTCGTGGGATTCGTATGTTTGTGCTTGTAGGATATGAAAATAATGCAAAAAATATATAAAACTTTTGAAAAATAACCTTTTTGAGTAAAATGTGTAGATTATTGGCTTGATCGTAGTATGACAATACTAAAAATAGTAGTTTCATCTACTAAAAAGCAAAGTTAACATGATAATCAGATTGACAAAATCTGAAATAAAATTCGCGACTTCATTGCATAGTGACGGAAGTCATAAGAGCTAATATGCAGCCGAAAAGGGTGCCTTAAACTTTATAGATGTCAGGAAAACTTTTACGACTTTCTAAGAAAAAAAATGATACAATAAACTCCTTAGCATTGAATAGGAAATGGAAACTTTTAATAAGAAACCAAAAGCAAGAGAGAGGTGATCGTCACGCCCCGCCTGGCGCCCCTGCTGTTGCAGGAGATGCTTTGGGCGTTGAGAGTCGCAGGCCGATTCCCGGCCAGTATAGGCCCATTCCCTCTCCTAGAGAGGAGGCCTAAGTCCCAGCGGTTGGAACATTATAAGGCTGATTAATTATAATTATATATGTATAAGCGCTGGCTTGCTTACGGCAAGCGATGAGTAACAGGCCCGTTGACGGCGTGGGGTGTTCTATGTGTGCCTCGAAGGTTACAAAAACGTATTATTTATTTAATACTTTATGCACATAAAGGTACAAAGGCGGAGTCAATCTTTGGGTAAGTAAAGAAGATTAGGTAGCAATAAATGAGAGAGAAAAATATTGAAAAAAAATAATATTGAAAAGAAAGAAAGAATCCAGATACTACACAATATAAATAACTAATAAATAATGATACATTAACTCGCACCACCAAGAAAGGGAAGTTATGTAATGATTTCCCTTTTGTGTGTAAAAGTAAATTTTTCGTATAAAATCGATCAGTGTTTTAATTATCGTGTCCCTACTTCACAGTACGATCAATTATATTATTGATACAAGAAAATACTCGACCGGATTGAGGGTTAAAACATTAATTTCAAGTTATAAAGTGAAATATTTCGTAATCAAAAGATCTCGTAATATAATCAACTTTGTTTACTGAACTTGTTAATGTTGTTCGAGTTTCGAAAATGTTCTAAATCATAAAATATTGAACACACTTTCTGTTTCAAGAACATTTTCCTGTCCGAGAGTTCCTGATAAATGCTAATCTCTATAAGTGAACAAGGACTCTTTTGTGACCACTTTCAATAAATTATCGGAAAAATACGATCATAAAACAAAAGAGTAGTAAAACAGTATCTAATGGAGCGGGGTTTAATCCTATTGGGGCTGTTCGAGATATGGCCGCGACGAATAATGGATTGGTCGATCTCCGGAAAAACTGGTGAAACTTCTATACGTAATATTTGTTGGCATACTGATCGGGGAATAAAAGAAAAACAGGTCTGAGTTTTTATTGTGTATTAGGTTTTTACGACTTGTATTGCAGTGCTTCGGAGCCTAATTTGTTTAGTGATGTCATGAATTATAGGTACTAAGCATTATCTCTCTTTGGGTCCTTGCGACCAATCTCTAAAAGTAATCATACTAAATTGTAAGGAGAAAGTTTGTGTGTACGTTTGATACTTCTTCACGCTCTATTATCATTTATTTATCTATTTATATAAAAGGGAAAGCTGACTGACTGAAATTATAAGGCCTACGAGTGTGAGATTTTGCACGAGGTTTCCATTTGTGATATAAGCGGTCCTCGCTAAGAGATTTTTTTAATTCACACTGTAAGTGAATGCAACGGCGCGCGGCGGTTCAAAGTTAACCTATTTTTGTAGGTAAGGCCGCTGGTACAAGCTAATTGATTACATACTTTTTGTACATACAACATGACACGTAAAACGAAAAAAACTAAAACACAATTGCCGTTCTTAACATCTTAACTACTTAACAACTTCTTGCGATACAGGTTTTCATGGTTTTATTGAGCCCCTGGCTCAAGATAAGCCATCCTAAGCTTTATAGTGTCAACTTGTTCAAACCTGACTTGCGTTTTTATATCAATACCTCCAACGCATAAAGTAGGTAGTAACGTATTTTTTAACAACCAGCAACAATTACAACTTTGCTTGATTTTCTTTAGTGTGAACCAAAATAGTAAAAAAAATCTTTAACGCTAACTTAAATCTATGGATAAAATGGTGGTCTTATCACTAACAGCGACAGTGGCTATCTACCAGACAACCTTAGGATCGGATGGACTGTAAGAGCCTTAATTAAAAAGAGGGTGTCTGCGTTAAACTGCAAATATCAACCCAAAAAAAAAAGGAAAAAAAATATAGTTATTTTATTACATCCATCGTCTGGTACTGTGATTTTAAACTAAATATTCGGTTAAAACGGTTTTCATAAAACGCTTCTCCTGAAAAAATGCACTTTTTGCTTTACGACCTTATGCGTGAGAGATGTCAATGTGTCTCCGTACAGCCGTACATGCTCATCCATGTATCAATGTAGACGCGATACAGAACAATCTAACCTTGTCTCACACGTTAACTGGCCAGTTAAAGCCAATGAGTTACGTCTGACCAACTCCTTTAAACCTTCTCAATTGCTTTGCTGGGTCGCTAGGGATACTGTGCAGATATTTCTCTAGAGGTCCTTTGTCTGTTTGTTTTGGTAGTATTAACAGTTGTGTTGATGTTATAAGTACCATATTTTTGGGTGAGAAATTATCAAATAACTTCTCACATTCTGACTGGAGTGTTAAAGGGTGGTAAACTTTCACTGACTAAAACCTACTAATTTCAAATCGAATAGTCCCGCAGCGATGGTAATCGTCAGTCCTCATCGTGTGGATTATAACGACTTGATTATTCGGGTTTAGTTCTTATCAGACGCGAGCTAAACATTGCCGTCCGGCAGACCTGTAGAGGCCGGCAATGTTTTAAGTACCCTGGCATTGTATGTATACTTCTTGAAAATAAATGTGACTACCCTGATTTAATAAATAGTTATTTTTTCTTAGTACAAAATAGAAATGAACGCTAAAATATGTGAATGCTTCCACTCTGGCTTCTCACAGAACCGCAAACTTTTTAATAATATCGTCTTCCATTTATCAGTAAACAAAACCAATACAGGGTTTGTCTCCTCGAGCGCATTGAACATCATTAGCAAACGCGGTATAAGGAAGTTAGATCGAACTACAGGGCGACTCAGTGCGACTAAATAGGACTTTAAATAATTTAATGCTTTCTAGAGTCATTTTAATTATGCTGAACAAATAATCGACACAACTCCGCATGTAAGTAGAGGGCATCAGTGTAAGCTGAGTTCGGTTTTGTAAAGCTCCATTTGCCCGCTTCGGGTTCTGGATTTTTTTTTCTGAATATTTTTCACAGAACAGGGTTCTTGTGTTCATTTCTGCACAGAACAGAGTGTCGTCACAATGCCGGTAGCGGCTATACATAGTCATTAGATGCTTATAATATTATACTAGGAATTAGTGCTCAAACTAATTTTTTTTGGGCATTGTTCCATTTCCACCCAGGACAAATGTTTGTGTAATGAGCATGATCATTTGTTCTGTTTCTGGGTGTAATTATCTATAATATGTATGTATTTAGAAATATATGAGTATGTTTATCAGTTGTCTAGTACCCATAACACAAGCTCTGATTAGCTTGGGACTAAAATGGCGTTGTGTGAAAGTGTGTTGTGGAATATATTATTATTATTGTTTTGTTTTTTGTTTCAGTAACCCGTGTCACTTGCTGACATACTCGTACTCAATTCGTACTTATGGAAAGTTTCGACACTACGTTCTTGAGCTGTGCAAGCATACCGAGGCACCACGATACTTTATGATATTTCCTAACATAAACATAGACAGTAAATCATATGCCAGCGTTGGTACCTAATATATTATGCTTTATGTCGTATTTGATGGTTGTTCCTGACCATAGTGACAGGAAACGGTGGCAATGCGTATATATAATGCACTTTGAGGAAACCGCTGTTTCTTTGCTTCTCACAGTTGGTTAACATAGGTAACCAACATGATTAAATGGTTCCGAAACTTTGATGTAGATATAAGCTATGGCATTGGTAAAAAATGATATTAAAACTAGCTGTTGCCAACAGCTTCACCCACGTGAAAATCTTTTTCTCTACAAAAACCTTGAACCCGTTTTAAACGTCTAAAGCGGAAAATTCCCTCTTAGTACTCGCCTACGTCGTAAGCCCCGTGTAATTTTTTTTTCTCTGCATCACCCAAAGGTTGACTGGTACAGAATGCCTTAATATCTTGTGTGCATAAAGAATTAAATAAATAAAATTTCATTGTAGTTTCGGCTCTGCATCGACATGTCACTCAGTCAATTTCTCCTTTTACGTAAATATTAAAAATAGATAAAATACATAATTCATGAAATTATTTGCCTTGTCATCCTCTAATTTAACCGATATCGCTACAACTTTCCCTCATATAACTAAAAAAGTGAGTGACACATACTATACAAATATTTTGTCGGCAAACAATGTTTTTTATGGACATCATGGTAGCGATATGGACAATGTCACGTTTGCCGGGGACGGCTCCATTTCAGATAAGGAGGCCGGGAATAGAAGTAATATCGATATAGTAAGCCGAAAGCCGGGCAAATATTTCCGAGGATCTGTTGATGGTTATATGTGCAAACAATTTCGGTACCGGAAAATATAGGAAATATATTTATTTATAGTAAGATTTACCTAGAGTGAAGGCATTTGAGTTTAAGAATTGTATTTTAGATTTCGATTTTCGTAAGTTCCATGGAATTATCGTGGTCCTACTCGTAGAATGCCACGACTTTATATCGAAGTAGAAATCTTTATAATGCTCATCTAGCAAGCAGCGTGACTATATACAATAGCTATATCAATTAGTGAACGAAGGGAAATATTTACCTTTTCAGAATCAAGCAGGTAATTATGGAGAAAGGAAGACATGGAAATACGAGGCATTAATCTAGGTACCCTGATGACTAACAAAAACTAAACAATTTGTCAAAAAGTAATAAGACTGATTTAGGTTTTTTAAAGACGACTCAACAAAACCTATTTTCAGAAATCAACTAGTAACGACCATAAGAAAGTACGGAAAAATTTGACACGCCTTCTCACTCCACTTAAAGTGAGAATATTTACTTCATGATTTCCCGTTTCAAGAAAAAGAAAGATATATAACGAGCACATTTTCAGTATAGAGTAAGATCCAACATGTTGATGCCATAGGGCTGAAGTTTCTAGAAAAAAAAAATCCATTACAACAAGCAGTATTAATTGCATCGATTGCCTTGTTAGCTTTAAACACTTTTAACAACTTGCTAACGTCAATGTCATTAAACAAAACGTAAAAAAAACATTACAGAACCCCGTAATCGACACAGGATTCCATCCAGGTAAAAGCTTAACCTAAACTGTAAAAAGCACACTTTATAAAGGAATTTCTATAACATAAAGTTAGTTGGAGTGTTACAGTAGCACTAATACTCGTATTTAAGTTAGCTAGCGTAGAAATATCAAATGTTGAAAACTTTCGGTCGCGGAAAACAGTTCCGCAAATTGCATGTAATTTCGCTCGGTTCCCTGAAAAGGAATTCACTAATGGCCGTGCGGAATCCCTCTATATAAGTACAACACACCAAACAAGCGATTGCAATCAACTGAATAGCATTATTTTATAAAATAGGGAAAGCGTTGAAATATACGTCCTTTTCATGCTTCAGTACTAAACTGTTTTTTGTGCACCGGTATTTTTTTTTGTACCCTTTGACGAATGTTGAAACGAACTTGTGGATGACTTATGTTTTGTACTTTTATTAAAGTAGATAGGTATGCTATATACGACCTTTTAGGTGTGTCGGCACTCCATGACCTTTCGGCCCATTTTATGATCTATTCTAAGAGTAGTGTATCCTGCCCACTACCACTTAAGTTTGGGTATTCTATGGGCTATGTCGGTAACCTTGATTCTCTTGCTCTTCATTTCTGATCCGATCACGCAAAGGAACTTCAAACATAGTCCTCTTCACAATCCTTCAGGTGACTTTAAGTCAGAAAGATGATATGTCATCAGAAGATGAAGCCCATTGTGAGCGACCACGTCACAGATTACTGAATAGTTACTACGTAACAGATACTTCACTCAGTAGAAAATTTCCAATACCTATTACGATAATTGCCTACTCCCTCGCGTCAACAACCACTGTATGCTAAAATGCGCTTAAATGCTCAAGCGTACAGCAGTGATTGCTTCGCACCGCGCGATTCCACAGTAATCGCAGGGCTGCCTCTTCGATAAAATTAAATTAACTTATCTTTTTATCTATGTTATTGAGAACTGTGAATATGTTCTGACTTTTATATGGCAGTTAAAAATTTTATCATTTATAAAATATTAACCAACTTAAAAAAAATTATCACTTACCTTTCTTCATTGACAGGTAAATGGAAAAATGTACAGCACATAAGGCACCACATGGCATCGTAATACGCATACAAACGAACAGCACTATTAAAATTGAACGGCGTGCGCACGCTTCGCCTGCGAAAACCGCACTGACTTTGATCCGCCAGCGGACCGAGACCGCTCGGCTGGGCGGTAGGCACTTATAGCGCGCAAGTACATGGAATGACGGAGGCCTGACTACGTTTTAAAGCTTTATGTCACTGGCTATACGCACTGGTCATAGACTTTTATGTATGTCGAACGAGAAGATATCGGGTAGCTTCCTGAACGCAACCCAACCGAAACAAATTCGACAATTAACTTCTTTCTTGAAGTTGGACTTACCTACCTAACTGCATGAACCGTATGTCCCAGGCAAAAGTCATTGTCTACAACTTCGAGTATAGTCTCCAATCTTGATACAAGTGTGTGCTTCATGAGTGTTCTGTGGTGTTTACCATGATCTTGGTATTGTTCACGTTGACAATCCTTTGGAAAGTCTAGCAAAGCTGCAGAACATTCACATTTTGCCACTATGTTGCAATCCTATGTGATAGACGTACTTTGAGGCATAAATTAAGACTGGACGGTACCTCAAAAAAGTTTCAAGTTTCAGAACTTGACAATACTTAGCCTGACCCAGGAACCAAACGTGGGACTCTCGATCTTTGATTTTTTTTTCTTTGCTGAAAGCTTTGACGCAATCGTCGACAAGCTGCTTTCAAGCCACTGTCTTTGATTTGTCTCGTGGAGGTTATAGCGAATATGATCTGAATATGTAAATGCACATATTTATTATTTTACCAGCTACTTTTCTTACTGTACTTATCGAGTTTTAAGTTTACTTTATCGCACTTAACCTAAATTAGACCCACATAGTTCGTCCATAAATTTTCAATCCACCAAACGGTGCACTTTACGTACTCGGTAATGGACTTACATTACGAGTACCAAGTGAAAGAATAATATAGGATGCAACTACTCGTTTATCGTTGCGCGAAGTTTGAAGTCAAGCGGGGAACTAGTTAGCAAGTTGGTCGCACTAACTAGGAACATGTCGATGTCTCTAAGTAAGTATCTTCATGGTTAAGCAGGGACAATTAATCAGGCGACGTACGCTCGCTAGTGTTTGCTACTTGACGTAATGTAAGGAGTTTGTTGTGAAATATGTTGGTTGAGTTTAAGTCAATTAATTTTCAAAGTATTTTATTTTGCAAAGGTTATAATAATGATGATCATCTTTATTATTTCAGCCGAAACACGTTCACTTTTGGACATAAGCCTCCCCTAAATGTCATCACATTGAACGGTCACTCAGTTGTATCTCATCCAACGGATTAACCCTTAAAGAAGTCTTACAAGAGTGCCTATAAAATTTAAAGAGACACTACAATTTCTCCAGGATCCCATCATAAACTTTGGGACCATTAGACCTGAGAATTACACCATTTCACAAAAAATTACAACTTTCAATATTGGTCCATGTCGAGAAAAATACATAAAAAATAGAATAAATAAAGATTCTGACGAATTAAGAATCTCCTTCTTTTTAAAGTTGGTTTAAAATCTCAATTCATGTGTGTTTAGTCTGTAAGCGGCTTTAAAATTACGATACGTATAAACACAATAAAGCTAATAAACATACGCGACCAAACAACCCAACCAAATAACATCTAATTCAATAAAATCCCAGCAACTGATGTAAAACACAATCAAACCTTCGAAATCTTCAAGTTCTTGATTTGTGTTTTCTTAACTGTCCCTCAAGCAACAGTATCGATGGGGTATCGTGACGAAAATTCAAAAAGCTCATTAGTCCTAAAACAACGTTAACTTACGACTTGTTTAAACATGGCTGAATCAGTGAAGGTTTCAGGACTGTGTGTTCGGTCACATTGGGAGCGAGGCGGGCGCGGCGCGGCAAGTGCGCAAATTTCAAACTTATGAACTTCATTTGAGTGTTTATAGTGGGCACGCGGGCACGGGTAACTGAACGGGCAACTGCACAGGCTACTGCACGGGCTACTGCACGGGCCACTGCTCGGACAACTGCACGGGCAGCAACAACGCAAACTGCTAAACGCGAGACGCGCGCGGGTAACTCTTTCCATAGGTCGTCCATAAAAGTGGCTACAGTGAGTGCCTGGGCGGCGAACGGCAACTAGCGCAATCTCAATCAAAACCAAACCCGCTCCGCTCCCTGCCTGCGCTACCAGTGTGACCAAGCAAATCGCGTTTGATTCCGCACCCGCGCCGCTCCCCGCACCACGCTGCCAGTGTGACCGAACACTGTGGGTCGTGCGGGTATCTGTGGTACCCATCGAAAGTAATGACATTTTAAAGTTTTGGGTACCTTCATACATATTGTTTATTCAGGGACATCACTACAGTTGCCATGTTTGATGTTTGTTAAAGTTTGTCATATTTCGTTAGTGATTGCATGTGTGCTGTAGTCGTTTGGTTAAAATTTGTTTTAGGGTTTCGTACCTAAAGGGTAAAAACGTGACCCTATATCTAACAATTTTTTGTCAAAAATCAGCTGTTCAGTATTCTACTAAGCTTTTTTTTAGTTTTATTATTAATTAGGCTGTTTACGTTTATAGTCCAGTCAAAATAGACTAAATTATGATTAAAGTTTGCATTAATTCCCAACAAGCTGGATTTTGGTGCAGGCCTTGGATGCGTCATTACAAATGACATGTCAAAAGTCCCCATCGATCCCGCTTGTGCGTTGTTTTTTATTCGAGGTTAAAGGTCACAAATTAACGTTTTTTGCGTATATCTCTGAAACAACGAGGGCTATCGAAAATGCTGTTTTAGGCTGTCACGGTTTGGTTTGCGTCGAAATATCGGCAACTCAAAATAATAAAAAATCACGGAAGATATCCCGTAAGTGACAATTTAAATAGTTACCGAAAAATGGTTCAAACAAAGTTTGTAGATCGTAAAATTCTCTATAAAAAAGATCTAAAACTTTTTCTTCTACGGTGCACTGTTCTCGAATTATGGCTATTTTAAACATAGAAAATACGAATATGCACTCATACTAAGGGATGATGGGTTCGATGAATATTTAAAGGACAAACCATCTGTAACGATACATAAGCAGTGGCGTAAAGCATACACCCGGAAGAGCAGCATCGCTGCAGCTGAAAGACAGCGTGAGGCGACGATAGCTTCCACATCTGGGATTAGTCCTCCTCGTACTAGAGCACGAGGTAATGAATCGTCTTTTTGGCGAAATACTGTTTGTTCTGTGGCGATGAAGCAGATAAAACGGCTGAAATGAAAAAAGCGCAGCAACTTCGACCAGGAGTGCCCTCAAGTTTCAACCCTTGATTTCAAGAAAACCATCTTGAAGGAAGCTCAGACTCGTTTTCATGAGCTAGCTAGTAGTATGAATATGACTTAGTTGCTGCTGAGGCTAAGTACTGCAGTGATTGTTACACTTAAATTACGACTTTTCTGCGGTCTAAAGTCACGATAACTTGAAAGCGATGCTTTATAGAAGAAAAGTGTCGAGATCTTTTTTGTAGACAATTTTACGATCTACAAACTTTGCCTGAACCATTTTTCGATAGCTCTCGTTGTTTCAGAAATATACGCAAAAACACTAATTTGTGACCTTTGACCTCGAATAAAAAACAACGCACAAGCGGGATCGATGGGGACTTTTGACATTTCATTCGTAATGACGTATTCAAGGCCTGCACAAAAATCCAGCTTGTTGGGAATTAATGCAAACTGGAATGTCTATTTTGACTGGACTATTTAGTGTTTTGTCATCATCATTATTGGAGCTGCTAGACATATGATTCCTAAAGTATAGTTAGGGCATTAACATTTTGACAATCCAAAAGTGCCTGTAAATGGTTTTTGATTTGATAAACACAAAGGACAAGAAGCAAAACAAAGAATAAGAAAGGAGTTTTTAAAATTAACCCCCTATGATGTCAAAATGGGGGTCCAAAGTTTTGTATAAAGAAACCAACTTTCAAACGGGCGAAGCCGCTGTCAGGAGTTAGTGATAAATAAAACATGTTCCCCTGCTTGCCATGGCTCAGCAGGATACTCGTTCAAAGACGGCTACTCAAGCCGTCTTTGAACGAGTATCCTGCTGAGCCATTTTATTATAAACCAGGAAATTTATAATGATGTAAGCTGTATTATCTTTGTAATTTAAAACTCTCTTACATTTCCAACTTAATTCACGACTGGGAAAATCATATCTGTCCGAAATGAGTTTGTTTTTCTCACATTTTACATTCGTAAACATGACCTGAGCAATAATTCAGGTTATCATTTTGGGTCAGCCTAAAAATATGACTGAACAAAAAATACAACCAACCATGACGTGGGTTCTTATAAAGAATATTATACAGCATAATTTTATAAGTGGAATTTCACTTTGATGTGACGTCAGTGTATTAACAATGGAAGGGAAAAGTTGGGAAAACCGGAATGCTCCCATTTTTATACATCGTTGCTTTGATAATATTATTGTAGGGCTCATATTTTTCACGTCGGTTTCATCGGGAAATAACACAAATGTTTTACATGTTATCAATTCCTTCGCGAGTTTGTTGTATGTAGGTACGAATGTAACTAGCGTTTACACGCAGCTTCGTTCGTACCATTTCGATAAATGTCGATCTACCAGAAGAGTTCGGTAGCCACTGAAAATCTAAGTACCTACTCGATCTACTAAAAAAACCATTATTTTGTATCTCATTCCTCCATTATTATTTTACACTAATTGTTTTAAAGCTTATTGCAATTTGCATAAATATTACCACGTCTTTTTACGCCACCAAAGAGCGGTTTAACCTTTTAATAAGTTAAAATAACGTTACTTTCTGTTCCAAACAGAACAGCGAGTTACAAACTTTGATTAACTTTTTCCCGATCCGACATTCAATACTTACTTAATTGAAAAGTTTAAAACGAACTTCGCGAGAGATACAGTACAGACCGACACTTTCGTAATTATAAACGTCAAGGTTCCCTTGAAATCTTTGTACTGTTACCTACTGTTAGTGTTAGGTTTTGATACGTAATTAGATTATTTGCTCTGTTTTTTGTAACCAAGAATATTATTCATTATCGTCCACAGCTGGACATAAGCCTCCCCAAATCGTTGCCACAATGACTGGCCCGGTGCGAATCACCACGCTGGACCGGTCATCGAATTCCTGCAGCTCTCAGCTGATCATCGGTCCACCTTGTGGGAGGCCTTCCAACGCTACATCTTCCGGTACATGGTCGCCACTCCAGAAACTTCTGTCCCCATCGACAATCTGTTTTACGAGCAATGTGCCCTGCCTATTGCCACTTAAGTTTGGTGATTCTTCGGGCTATGTCGGTAGATATCTTCATTTCTGATGTAATCATGCAAGGAAATTCCGAGCATAGCTGGCTTTAACCCTAACCAAGAATACTATTTGATTTATATTGTTTTCGATTATTCATTGCAATCGACTGATTGTGCTACTAACATCGAAACGTATTTGTGATTATCTCTAGAAAAGCTGTCGATGTAGCGTTACGGTGGCCTTCTTATTCAATCGACATCCGGGGTAAGACGCACAATTTATCTCTTGCATTATTATAGTGTTAAGAGATATGTAACAAAATAATTTAAGAAGAGAGTATTCTTCTCCATGAGATCTATGTTTTAGAATGTGCAATTAGCATCACTTTTCTGTCTGATTTCTTGACAATTCAAAAGATTGAGTAATAAATAATTTTATTTTATACCGAAATGAGATACATTACCCATATTTGAAGTATTTAAAGACTATTTCTGAACTTCCTATGTCAAAGAATACAGAACGATTCTTCAGAATTTCCGCAGTACATATAAATAGGGCTTATAGCAGTAACTTCACGGGTATTGGATACGCTTGAGCCACGCTTACTAAAAGTACTTGAGTGTAGCAATATTCTGGGATACCTTCAAGTATCATCGCGTACAGGCAAATAAATCGATACTTTCCTAGCACCGTGGCACATATTTCTCAAATGTATGTCGTATTCATTTTTATATCTTATGGGGATTGTAACCTTTTTTAAAGATTTCTATTTTCAAAATTGGTAAAAATTTTAAAGATTCATAATAATCTTTAAAATTTATCTACTAATATTATGAACGCGAAAGTTTACATAATTATATAGTCGTATGGATGTTTGTTTATCTTTCACGCAAAAACTATTAAATGATGGAATGAATGAATGGATATGTTTGGTGAATGGATATTTATGAAAATTAATACCTAATTTATAGAAAAGAAATGAAAAAATGTAAAATTGACGGGGCGGGCAGCTAATAAATCATAAAGTAAGTATACATAAGTAACCTAACTGATTTAATAACTTTAAAGTCTTTATTCGTAAAATCCGAGGCAAAAAGGCATTAAAATTGAATCCTTTATTTGGAAGCCTCGCTAAACGATGATCTTTCCACGGTTACGAAAGTGCCAAAGAAGTCAGTTGAAGTTGGCAGTGAAGTTGCAAAACAACATGAGATCGCGTGCACTGGGTTACAACTTCAGATTGCACTAAGGAAAGTGTTCCTAGGAAAATACACATACAATCTTTTGAAATAAATGCACTGAAATTTGTATGTTTAGTCGGATAGAATTACTTGTGTTTTCTTCGTGAAATAAGGGATGTAATTCAATGTTTAGAGAAATTAAATCGGTTATTATGTTTTCAAACCCATTACAAATTAATGTTGCTAAGCACAAAATTCGAGAACGGAAATCTATATGAATGTTGCTAGGCGCAAAACTCTAGAACGATTCGACCAATTCGACGAATTTTTTTTTCGTATTTTCCTTGAAGTAGAAAAGTTAGTAAAAGTTTTAATAAACAGTCAAAATATAAATATTTGCAAGAAAATTTTTACTGTTAACTTTTGACAGAACAAAGTCTGTCCGGGCAGCTAGTTAAAAAATAATAATCATTCCGACCGAATCTAGATCACGGTGGCCAATTTCAACAGTGATTAATCAAGTACTCAAGTGATATTACGGTGCATAAGTGGGTGCAAAAACCCAGGTGCACTCTCTGTTCCTTTACCCTTATAGTCCCAATCGACACAATCGGTGAGGTACTGGGTTTCAATTCATTTTGTGGGTATAAAAGAGGTGTTAGCGTATTTGTAGACAGTTGTACAAAGCGACTTTGTTTTATACTACGAAATAAAGATTTTACATCATCGTCCATAACCAACGAAAAGATAGAGGTTAGGTGTACTTCGAGTATGTTATAGCCGTATGTCACAAACAGCCTGCAAAATGCTTTTTTTTAAGGCTGTATTAGCATTGACCAGCCAGCTCTACAAGCAGTTTTAACTATTTATCACCGTTTTATGCATGCACTACCTACTTGCTGCTAGCGCTTTCGCCTGCGATATAATAGAATTTTTATAAAAACATATTTTCGAGATAAAAGTATTCTATGTTCCAAGACATAATCTACCCTGGTATCAAGTTTCAGCAAAATCTGTATAGCCCTTCGAATGTAAAGAATTAACAAACACGCGCACACACACACTGACAAACTATCGCCTTTATACTATTAGTGTGATTCTATTACTAAAATAGTGTTGCAATCCATCGGATTCAAACTTAATTTCCTCTAGCCACACAATGCTCCACACATAGTGCCTCCTCATCGAATATCTAGTTCGCCAGATGTCGTTAGTTGTGCCTAGTTTATAATGTCTATAGAACTAAGCAGAGAAGATAAACGTGCATCGTGTAACGCCATGACAGATAGCTTCCACTAATTACTCGAGTTTCGTTTGTCTTATGTTTCCTTCAGCTCATACTACTCCACTTAGTACTTGCTACTTAGTTTAGAAACCAAGACTTGCAAGTTGTCGTGTTTAGTTGTAGATATCTTGTGTTTTGGGTTTAGTTGAGACGTTGGATTGTACATGGTTAGTAGTGGAGATACGAGTCAAAATAGGTCGCGAGAACTTTTGAAAAGCAAACCCGTGGTCCTAGATCTTAAAGGGAAACTGAAGAATACATCTGACACGCTTTCCCATTCCACCCTAGAGCAGGAGAAATCATTGGATAATACAACCTAAAAAAACGAGCTAGCACATTGTTTTTCTTGATTTGATGCGGTATTATGATAGCAGAATCAGTCATATGCCTAATTTTCAGGTCTTCTCTCTAAGAAAAGAAATGAGCCATAATTATAATGTTTTAGAATATTTGGTTGTAAGACAAGTTTCTATACAATGTTTTCGACAAGATTTGCCAAAATCTATAATTTAATTTTTGTCGCGTATATTTTTTCGAAATTTCAAATTGTATAATACTGACAAATGACTGACAATATTATTGTTATCTTGCAGGTAGAAACTTTTTTTTAATTATGATGTCTGCGTTCACAAAAGAGGGACACAAAAAAGTTTCATTTAATTCACGATTTTTTTTTTTCAAAATGAATCCAGACAGTTTCATACACCTTATCTAAAACGAATTATTGCACAAGTTATAGTTAAAACTAGTCTCATCTCAGCGGTTTGAAAAATCAGAGCGTGCAAACGATTGTACTACAATGGAATTAAAAAAAAACAAAAAATTAGCTAGTGGGACACTGACTCGCATGCAAATAAATAACGTAGCCCTTCAAACTTTAAATTAGTTTTCCCGGCCAGAAGTTTTAGAAGCATGCATCATTCTGGAACACTGTGCGAACTAGTTTTATTTGTCTGACATACCTACGTGGCTAACTTTGTTGAGCTTTGCTATGGAGCCATGCTTCTTGCGTTAAATGAGTTGCTCACTTAGGTAACATTTTGTGTGCCTTTTCCCAGATTTTGTTTGTTTTAAGGTATTGGCTTTTAGTCTTAGTAACTAATAGATCATTATACAGAGCAGCGAACCCTTATTGGAGAACATATCGCTAAATATATTTTTGTATGTGTACATAAACTGTTAAATAATTTAGGTGTCTTCAAGGCTAGAGTAAATAGGGTCTTAATAAACTATTGCGCCTCACCATCAAGAATGCACCACTGCTTACCATCAGGCGGAATGGCAAAGCACGACACTTCTTGATGTTGTAATTTATTGGAAAAAGTTGTTAAAGGGTAGCCCACTACCTTATTACAACGTCTTTTGTACACCAAAATAACGAAGACAATATCTAACATCTGCAAAAAAGCAATAAACGAAAAGCTAATAAAACTTATCGATCGATAACTGACATCGGAACAATAGTGGTCCTCTTGTGATCCACTCTATGAATGGGACCTCGGTCGGCAGAGCACCAGGAATTTGGAATGAACGATGCAGCATACCGCACTTACACATGCCACTCAGCCCGAAATGATGGATTTAATTGCAGACTAGTAGGTGCTTCGGTTAGAACATGAGCGCTTAGGTAATGTTAGTGGTTGTAAACAGGGTAAAGTTAACTTAGTGACTCAATTGTTGCGTTTAATTGTGTTAGTTACTTTAAAATGCTTGTATTTTAAGATGTAAACACAGCGAAAAGAATTTGTTAGGACGTAGCAAGTGACTTACTGTAGGAAAATTTAAGAGTTACCAAGGCTAGCATAGAACACAAAGATCTAAGGAAGAAATAAAGGTGGGTTTTAGTCAGTACAAGTCTGACATGTTTTTGGAGAACGAAACGATTGTTTAAAAAAAAATGTAAGTTGGTTTTTTTTAATGGCATTAAAGCGAAGCCGAGCGGGCAGCTACAGTCATTGTAAAAATGTATTGCTTTAAATGCAAAAGATCGATCAATTTGTACTACAAATTAGAAATCGATTAGAGAAGTTTTTAAAAGTCAAAATCTGTTGACTTACAAAGTTACTTTTGATTGTCCCGTGTTCTTGATTACTTTACAAAAATTCGTACGCAAAATATCTGATGTACGTAACGTACAATATGTCAGATATTGATTCGAGGAATTCATAAGTTATCCGTTTCATAGTCATAGTAGCTTGGTTGTGACACATTTATGGCATTTCTGGGCAGGAAAACTTCAATAAAGTAACCAATAATTGCTTTTTTAAGCCATCAGAAACAGAAACACGTTTAGTTTAAATAGGCCATTTACAGACACTTTTGAATTGTCAGTCAGTCAAGCTAAATTGCACGTTCCACAGCGTAACTCTAAATAAAACTCCATGGACACTCTTTTAAATCAAATATGAGCTACATAAATCTTGGTTAAGTACATAATTGTTGTCGCATCAATAGCTTACAGTACTCAAATTAGCTAGCACAACGCTTCATCAGAGGTACTTGCAGTAAATCAGTCGGACAATAGCCGAAACAGATTGCAGGCTGTCGTTCAGAGTTCAGGCCACAATGATTTGTGTAACTAGCAGATGCCAGCTCGTCACCCAACAT
This sequence comes from Mythimna separata, assembly GCA_030763345.1. Lineage (NCBI taxonomy): Eukaryota > Metazoa > Arthropoda > Insecta > Lepidoptera > Noctuidae > Mythimna > Mythimna separata. Next base: position 9,708,672 of record CM061172.1, on the reverse strand, counting down.
GCGCTGCGGGAAATTACATGCCAGCTGCAAGGTAACGAAGAGAGCGAGCCTTTGGTTTGAGCGCAGGATTTTGAAATGTATATTTTCGATATTCGTTGCTAAATTCTTGGCTCACAACCGGTGTGCATGTTTGTCGAGATGTACGAGTATAATCGTAAACGAAGTTAAATTAGTATTAATTTAATAAGGAGTACCAGTACTGGTTTAATATTTAGTAGGTGGTGTAATTTTTTACGTAAGTGTATAATTTCGATGGCGACCTCTTGCGTTCGGGTTTCGTTCATGACATGACCTGACTCGGAACTGTTTAGGGCTTAAATCAACTCAAATATTTCTATCTATAATATTCTGCACAGAAAAGAAATCGGAAATCGATGGAGAGAAATCGGAGATGGATGAATCGGTGGAGCATACGGTGAAGGTATGTCCCGCTTGGGTGGAGCAGACGAACGCCGTGTCCTCTGAGACGGAGGTGATCGGTGGCAGCGACCTCTCGCGCCGGGTCTTAGTATAGGCCATGATCGGAGGATTAATAGCTGGCGTCATCTTCCTTCAGCGAAGCAGTATTGCTAGCGACGGCGGCGGCAGCACGCGTGAAAACAAATTTTCTCCTGGATCCCGATTCCGATTTCCAGCCACCGTAGGTGTGGGTTAGCGGACGACGAGCAATGGGCTCGCCGTCGCTCGCCAATCTGGACCAACTTGAATCATCGACGGGTCCAGCAGGCCGAAGTTGAAGGGTCACAGGTTGGCTTCCGAAAGGGAGACCCGAAGTTCTGGAACGCAAGGTTAAGAAGAAAAATAGGAGAGGTTATTAGTTTGTAAAAGACTACCCGATCCGCCCTAAAGCATGAGAAGCCATTAGATGGTTCCTATTTGATCAATTCCATCCTACCATATTACTCGTATTTTCAGAGTAATTTTATAGCACAGAATGGTGTAATTCTGTTCATTCATTATTATTATTCTAGGAACTGTATAGAATAGGAAAGGGCTTTGTATAGGCATGTAAAGGCCTACACTATAAATGGGCGCAGGTCGCGTATGTACGTGTCTACAGAGTCCATATTGGAAACAAAAGATAAGTATAGAAGGTCGACTCCATATAACGAACAAAAATAAGTGTATGTATGCGCATAATCGCTTATGGCCACAGAACGCGAGTCCAGCTGCCACATCTGAGCTAACTGCGCTATTGAGCAAAAATTTATAGCTGACGTAACCATCGGAGCCATATAATGAGAAATTTTGATGCTTTATATGTATGACAAAAATCCTTACATATAATAAAACAAATTGTCCGATAAAGTCTGTTCGCAATAAACTCAGAACTGCTGAATGGCTTTTCATGTGGTTTTCGCCAATAGGCAGAGTGATTCATGAAGGTTGGATAGCACAAGACATACACATTATAGAAATGAAAAGCTGAGGATTTGGTTGGTTTTGGTTTTACAAATCATTGCTACCATCATGATGATGATGGTAGCAATGATTTGTAAAACCCATGTAAAGCTGGAGCGACTTGCTAAATACAATGTAATGAAAGTCGTAAGTGGGTTTGCACTCGCTGTTCATTAAGGCCTACTGTCCTCGGATGCATATTTAAAAAAACCACGTATTTGTCACTATACACTTGGTGTACACCTGCGTGAAACTTTCATAAAACTGTATCGACAAAGCGGCCACTACGGTCGAAGCTACGCGTCCGTGAGGAGTAGGCCTAAGAGTTGTCTACGTATCCGTGCGTTTTTGCTCATTGTTCAAAGTTAGTTTTCTGTATATATCTGTTCTATGGTATCATTCTATCCCGTAATGAATGGTTGGATTGCTAGAAGCTCGACGTTATTAGAACACTGGTGAATACTGCTCGTTGTCCGTGTGTCTTACGCCCTGTTCCAATGTCACTCACGCGGTTATTGGATATCGATTGGTTTAACATTATTGTTATTGCTGATGAATGCATTAATGAAAATACATTGCACTAGTAATTATAATCATCATCTGCTTAGCCTTTATCCCAACTACATTGGGATCGGCTTCCAGTCAAGCCGGATTTAGCTGAATACCAGTATTTTACGAGGAGCGGCTGCCTACCAGACCTCCACAACCCATTAACTGGGGTAAAACGGTACTTCATGGCAAGACTGGAGTCAGATTTACTTCTGACTACCCGTAACGACTGCCAAAGATCTACAAATGACAGCCGGGACCTACGGCTTAACGTGCTTTCCGAGGCACATCATCATCTTTTTTGCCGAAATATGGAAACAGGCGTCGCCAAAAAGACCAGTCCTGTGTGTCTTGCAACCATCAGATTCCCGCGATCTTCACCAGGTCGTTGGTTAACCTTGTGAGAGGCCTTACAACGCAGCGTTTTCCGGTACGTGGTTGCCACTCCAGAATCTTTCATTCCCATAGTCCATCTGTTCTACGAGCAATGTACCCAGCCCAGTATGTAATAATTACAATAAGCTTATAAACCACTAAATTAATAATATTATAACTTTCTAGGTAAATACATATATTGTACTAACTGATAACAATGGATGGGTATAAAAAGAACACATTGGGCATTGGAAAATTCATCACTGTTGCTGTCAATAGGAAAAATGCTCAGAACATTCAACCATCGGCTAGTTACCCGGACCAGACATGGCACCCGTCTGGTCAGAGGATCCTCTCTTTCAACGGAAGTCTGCGGGACTTTACACTCTGTTCTACATACTTCTACAGGGTATTAAAATTGAGCTTGAACAGTAAATAGTTTCCAGTGTCGTCATAAAAAATATTTGACGTGCCGTCCCGGGACGAGATGAAAATGTTTTATACAAAAAATACATAACCAACGTCAACAAAGAGAGCTTTTGTAAAATGTGAATTTGTTTTCGATGAAACAATAGACGTGATGATATTATTTAGTTACCTATATGAAATTGATCCATTTGATAGCTTATTGTTAGAAGTATCTTTTATTCTTGGCTAAAAGTTTTCTAATCTTCAGCTGTATTGGGTGAAAATATCGATTTATGAAAATAATTTTATAACCACAAATATTTTTCTTTTAGTAAATCTGACTGCAGTGATCCAGTCTTGCCATGAAGTACCGTGTTACCCCAGTTAATGGGTTGTGGAGATCTGGTAGGTAGTCGCTCCTCGTAAAATACTGGTATTCAGCTGAATCCGGCTTGACTGGACGCCGGCCCAAAAATAGTTGGGAAAAGGCTATATAGATGATGAAATGTTTTTCTTTTACTTCAGGAATAAAAATCATCCCGGTCTCGCTATCGGATTGACATAATCGTTGGGTAAACAAAGCTCGCGTTTGATCATTATCTCACCTAATGGTAATTAGGTGAGGCATTTGATCAATATCTGATAATGATCAAACGCGAGATTATTCATAATAATAAAAATGAAATTCCAATAAAAGGTAATCTAACGTATTCTGTAGCTATAAACTATTCCATACATTAAAAGACATTGCCAACCCCTTTATCGGTACCAATAACCAAATAAAATCCGGAAATAAAACCCACTATTTTCGGGTACCTTGATTAGAAATCTGCAGAACCTGAATCCAATTTTGTCCTTGTGTTCCCGTGTAGATATAATCGGAGCAATAAAACTGTACAAAACCAATTGACAAACGGCATTACCTGCTATCTCGACCGGTACAGAGCAGAGGCGACAATTAGAGAATGCAAACTACAGACAGTAGCTGGAAGACAAAGTATGGTATCGACAGAAGGCCAACTCCTGCAATGAGTGAGCGAACACATAATCTATGTACGGTTGACAAAAAAAAAGAAATGAGAAAAAAAAAGAAAAGAAAATATTCCTGTGCAGGCACAGCTGGGGACATAAGCATGACAAAGGCATAGTAATACGCGTCTATGTAATTATCGTCCTAAAGGTGAGCTTGCGGAACTTTAGCCCCTTTGAACACTAGATGGAGGAGAGTGCGTCCACAGTGCGCTGCTATTTCATTCGGACTTCAGCTTCGCGTGATGAAGGATATAGGGAAGACCTGGAGCGAAATTAATCGCTTTAGGTCTTTCCTATGTTCTTCGTCTTTTCCAAATCCGTTTTTCGCCAGGTCTGTTTACGTTAACGCTTCCCTTGAGGATTCCAGTCTACGGCTTGTATTCGTATATGTTCAGGGTCTCTTCGGAGCGTGTGGTGTGATAGTGGAACTCCACTTGTGTGCCTGATTATTGGTCGATGGAGCTTCCCCACAGATTTATATTGGAAATTTTCTAGAACACGCAATAACTTGTATGTTCAACGGTGTAAATTGTCTCAAACAATACCAACTGCGACTCTTACATTTCTTGTAAAGAAAACGAGTTTTTACCCTTTATTTTTAGTTATTTCCTTTATGTGACAAATTAGTTTTCCTTAATCAAATGATGCTAGCTAGTAGCTTTCACTTTAAGGCTCAGTTGAAGTTAAACCCGCAGCGGTTTTCCCGTACGATTATAATTTAGCTGCTGATTATAATTTAGCTGAGAGCACTTGAGGGTACATACAAGTAAACACAACTTTTTAGTTAGCTCGTATTTAAAATTAATTTAAAATAGTTAATATTCATTAAGTGTGATATAAATGCACTAATAGTTTGAATACTCCTCCGATGCACTCACTGCACATATAAATTCACCATAAACTTTCACCTGAACGGAAAAACATAACATCAAAATGGACCTATACAGTAAACTGGCCAAAAGTATGGAGGATTTGGGTACTACATTCACTGCACGGATGGATACCTATGAAAAGGAGCTGAAGAACGTCAGCAGTAATGAGGTCACGCACAAAACAATAGCCAGTCTTTCTCGTGACTTTATGGAATTTAAGTGCCTCATCTGGAAAACCATGAGTGCATTGAAGACCCAGATGGAGTTGCTGACTGTGGGCTTGGATCGGCACGAGATGGCGTCTCGCAGGCAGGTTCTAATTCTTCATGGCCTCGCTGAGCAAAAGGACGAAGATCACACGTCACAGGCAGTATTGACAATTAAGGACAAAATGAAGATTGTTAACATCTCTTCATCGGACATCTCATCGTGTCATCGCCTGGGAGCGGACTCAAGCAAGCCACGACCACTACTCATCAGGTTTAACAGTCACAATTTGCGGAGTGAGGTATGGCGTAGTAAAACGTTGTTGAAGGGTTCCGGTCTGGTAATCTCAGAGTTCCTGACTAGGCCTAGACACGACGTGTTCATAAATGCCCGTAAACATTTTGGTGTAAAGCAGTGTTGGACTTCAGAGGGCAAAATTGTCATCCTTCTCCCTGATAAGTCGCGCCGAAGGATTGAGTCTGCGGCTGAACTCCAGCAACTCGTTTCGCTATTTCCCGTGGCTTCTAATACTGCGTCATCCGAGAAAACTTCACGTAGGCAAGCCAAATGACCCACAAACTTTTTTTTTTTTTTTTCTAATAGTAACCGTTTTTATTTTTTGTTTAACTATATTTTAATTTCATTGTCTGTTACCTGCTAAAGATTATTTTAACGCTGCTTTTGACGTTTGTGACTTTTGACAAGTCTAATAATAATATGACGTCCTATTTGTTCGTTCGGAAATATTGTTATAAAATATTAATTAGTAGTTCGGGTATTAGTCTTTTAATCTTTGTTTTTACTTATTTTTATTGGAAGTTGGGTGCATCGAGGATTTTTAAAATAGCAGTCTATTAACTGTTATTTTATATTTGTATATTAAATTTGTTATTATATATATATATTTTAATATATTTCGTATTATATATATATTTTTTTTATAGTCGTGTCATGTCTGATAATGTTGATGACAGTTTTGTTTCCTGTTCTTCTGCTGATTCGTCCGATGAGAGCAGCTATACTAGTGCGTTCAGTGATGATTCTGTTCACCTTCGCGACCAACTCTTTTCTGTTTTTTCAGGCTTTGGTAAATTTTTTAATGCAGTCCACATAAATGCTCAAAGTGTTCCTGCTCATCATTCCGATCTAATATCTTCTTTCGACTCAGACCTTATTCACGCTGTCCTTGTCTCAGAAACATTTCTCAAGCCTATGCTTCCTTCAACGCAATACTCTTTGCCTGGTTACAAGCTTGTGCGTAATGACAGAACAGGCAAGGGCTGTGGAGGAGTTGCCATTTATCTCCGTGGAGACATAACGCACAAAGTAGTTGATCAGTCTCCGAGTAATTATTCTAAGTCTGCAGAGCACCTCTTTATTGAAATTACTTTTAACCACACTAAATTACTTTTAGGTGTTTACTACAGTCCTTCCTGTCATATTGATTACTTCTCTTCTTTTGAATCAAAACTTGAATATTTTTCTTCTTTATATGATCACACTGTAATACTCGGAGACTTCAACACTTGTTTGTTGAAGGATGATGTGCGCAGTCGTAAACTACAGACACTTGTCTCTTCTGTCAATATGCATATCCTTCAGCTTAACGCTACACATCAAGCTCCTCATTGTAATCCCTCACTTCTCGACCTTATTCTGGTTTCCGATCCAAGCAAAGTAGCCACACATGGACAGCTTCCCGCTTCCTTTTCTTACCATGACCTTATCTTTCTCTCTTATAAAATTCGCCCTCCAAAACGTAAATCTAAATTTCTTTTCCTTCGCAGTTACAAGAACATTGTTTTGGATCGTTTGAGGGAGGATGCGGGCAAAATTAATTGGTCTCCTGTTTATGATAGCACTGACGTAGATACTAAGGTAGCTGAATTTAATATGTTAATTCTGAAACTTTTTGATGTCCATGCTCCTCTCAAGCAGGTCAGAGTGAAACATCTTCCGGCTCCTTGGTTAACTGACAGTGTTAGAAGTGCGATGTCAAAGAGGGATAAGGCTAAAAGAAAGTACAAAAGGGATCCTACTGATGACAACTGGGCTCTATACAAGAAACTGCGAAATCGCTGCGGTCGGATGTGTAGAGATGCTAAAAGGCGCCATATCCACAACTCGGTTCAAAATTTCAACACAGCACAAGTGTGGCAATTTCTCAAATCTCTTGGTATTGGCAAAGCTGTGGATGACAGCTCACCTAATATCGACCTTAACGCCATTAATTTTCATTTCTCCAAATCTCCTGTAGTTTTGGACGATAACGTCAAAGCTTCCACTCTTAGCAGTCTCTCTAAGATCCCGCTGCCAACTTGTGCTTCGTTCTCTTTTCATCCAGTTACGGAAGGGGATATCAAAAGAGCCATCTCATCTATATCCACGAAAGCGGTGGGTGATGATGGTCTTCAACTACAGATGTTTCTCCCTATCCTTAATGAACTCGCTCCTGTCATCCTCCACATTATCAACTATTCCCTCTTTACTGGCTGCTTTCCTTCTGCGTGGAAGAAAGCACATGTCCTGCCTCTACCCAAAGTCTCTAATCCTGTGTCAGTTTCCCAGTTCCGTCCAATTTCCATACTTCCAATCCTATCCAAAGTCCTTGAGAGTGTTGTCAATAATCAGCTGTCTCATTTCCTTTCCTCTAATAGCCTGCTGAGTCCTTATCAATCTGGATTCCGTCCTGGTCACAGCACTGTATCGGCCCTCGTTAAAATAACAGACGACATCCGACTGGCCATGGAAAACCGGCTTCTAACGATATTGATCCTACTGGACTTCAGCAGTGCTTTTAATTCAGTTGATTTTGACATACTCTTAGGTGTCCTATCCTCTCTTAATATATCTCCTTCCGCGATTGCATGGTTTAATTCCTATCTTCGGGGTCGCTCGCAGTCGGTTCGCTCAGGTGAGGATTCCTCTGACTGGTGCGACCTCGCTGCGGGTGTTCCTCAGGGTGGCGTCCTTTCTCCTCTTCTTTTCTCTGTTTTTATTAATGCTATCACTAAGGTCTTATCATCACACTTTCATCTCTATGCAGACGATTTGCAGCTCTATCGCCACTTTAAGCCTGAAGAACTCACTAGCGCTATCGAAGCCATCAATAATGATCTTAAAAACGTCTGTCAATGGGCTAAAAGTTTTGGACTTTTAGTAAATCCTACTAAATCACAAGCTCTCATTATTGGTGGCAAATATTTCATGAACTTGTTAAACAGCCAGGCTCTACCACCTATTTTGTACGATGCTGTCGCTATAGCCTACTCTAAAAAAGTTAAGAATTTAGGTGTTTTCTTAGATGAGAACCTGTCTTGGAATGTTCACATAGCGGAAGTAAGCAGGAGGGTATTTTGCTCGTTTCAGTCTCTCAAACGTCTCCAGAAGTTCCTGCCTTTCTCAACTAAAGTTACTCTTGCTCAGTCTCTTCTTCTACCTCTTCTGGACTACGCTGATGTCTGCTTCCTTGATGCGACTGAGGAACTTCTTGACAAGCTAGAGCGTTTGCAGAATTTGTGTATCCGCTTCATTTTTGGCCTGCGAAAGTACGACCATGTGTCGGAATTTCGACGGCAATTGAAGTGGCTACCTATTCGGCAACGTCGGGATTGCCACACTCTTTCTTTTCTCTTCTCTGTTCTTCATAATCCCAACTCCCCCTTGTATCTTAGGGAACGCTTTGAGTATCTTGTTCCGCGAGAAAAACCTTGCCGCTCGTCAACCTCTCTTCTCCTTCGTTTTCCTTCTCATTCCTCCAGTCGTTACACTGGATCTTTCACTGTCCAAGCTGTGCGCCTGTGGAATTCTCTCCCACACCTAATACGGGCTAGCCCCTCGTTGGATGTTTTCAAAGGAAGAATTAGGGAACATTTCCTGTCAACATGACCCATATATATGTATAGGTTTTATGTATTGTATATAGTATGTTTATATATTGTGCTGTGCACATATTTATGTAGTTTATTCTTAGTTTTAAGTGCTTTTTGTTAATACTTTTATAATGTTAATGTTAGTTTTGTTACCCTCGTTTACAAATTTCTTTTAATGTTTCCAAGGTTTGCTGTAAGAAAACCCAATTGTGGGTTAAGCTCGCCTGTGTACATTTGTTGTTTTGTCCTATTGTATTTTTGTAAATGTTGTGTGTACAATAAAGAATAAAGTAGCTGTCTTCAAGGATAGAGTGAATAGGTTGTTAATAGACTAGTGCGCTTCATATTTGCCACATTGCATATAACTACTTAACAAGTTGGATTGCAGTAAAGCAAAGGCCTCGCTTGTGTGTGTGCGTACTTCTTCTATAGCGTTTTCAAATACTGTATAGAATCGACCTTCTATAACTTATCTCTGCTTTGTACGATGCTCCAGCATCGACTAATTACATTTGCTTGCTTCCTCTCACACAAATATTTCTCTGTATTTACAACTATGTAGATTCTATAGAAACAGCTAATTGCTCTGAGAAGTTAGTGTCTCCTTGACTTCAAGATGGGATATCATTTTTGCTCTGAATTTATGTTATCTATTAGCGTTTCAGTGCTTTCATTTAATTCAAATGGTTAGTAAAAATTTAGATTAAATTCCTTATGTATCTAATTTTTCTATGGTTTTGTGGAAAGATATGGTTCGGTTCAATTATATTAATGTAAGCTTCTCTAAGTAGTTTTGCAATAATAAAAAAATATTAAAAAGAAAACACTCCAAGGATAAAGGCTGTTTCAGGACTTTGTTTGTCCGCATGCCAAGTTTGATGCGAATTGGTTCATGACGAGGTAACAGACAGATAGGATTAAATTCCGTATTTATATTATAAGTTGGTTAAAGCAGGTATTTCTTTGACATTAACCTATCACATACTTGCAAAACGAGACACAATAGTAAAACAATAACAGCGCGGTCTCATAGGACCGGTCGGGGATTCATGAACTAAAGTATCTACAATACTTTTTGGGTCTACAAAATATGTTGTACCTTAATGTATTAGCCATTTACTAAACGGTAATAGACAAGTAACGTTGTTAGGCACTTACTACGAACTGTCACCATCAGACTATCTAGTCTATGGCCCTGTCATTTCTACCAGCAAACAATGTTGTCTAACACTAGGACCTAGAACTAACAACAACAGTATCCTATGTCTAAAGCTAGTTAGCACCATATCAGGCTATTTATTTGGCGAAGTAAGTCATCACATTACCGGGAAGAGACAATTAGGTACAGGACGGAAAACAAAGGCTCACCGGACACGAGCTAACTCACTAATTACCTTATTTACTTCCATCTACATAGTCCTATTTTCTGTCCCCTTGTTTGGGTTTCATAAGTGTCGTTAACGCCGCGTTAGGCGCTTTTCACACGGAGAGCGAGGAGTGCGTTTTGTGGAACGCGTTTCTTTTGTTTTGTACCAAGTTTTTTTAACATTAGGGTGTTTTCTTTCTTTTCTGGAATGCAAAGGGCAATTTTGTTATTATTGACTAACGACCTGCCCCGGCTTCGCACGGGTGCAACATTATCAGTGTTTCTCTACTATACATGAACCTTCCTCTTGAATTACTCTATTTATTAAAAAAAACCGCATCAAAATCCGTTGCGGAGTTTTGAAGATTTAAGCATACATAGGGATATAGTGACAGAGAAAGCGACTTTGTTTTGTACTATGAAGTGATAGGCTCGCGTTTGACCACATCATCACTTTTTTTAACCTGACGGTAAGTGAAGTGATAATGTGGTCAACGATGGACGCCCGCACAGAAATAATCTATTCACTCTTGCCTTAAAAGTCCATCAAGGTTAACTGAAGGAACATGGTACACAAGGGCACAGTAAGTCTGATACATACTCTCGATCCTCTCAGATTGGGAGAAATTATTTTACGATAACTCTCCTTAAAAAATAATTAAAAAGAAGACGATTGTTTCTGTTTACTAGTGTTTTTGTTTACTTTCATTGTATAACAGTGCCATTGACGTAAAATTTCCTGACTATCAATAACAATGAGAAATATCAATCTCTCTTTATTCATAGAAATACAGTTCCGTCACAAAAATACTCATCCTCTAGGCCTAATCTCGTTTCACGAGTTCACAGTTCCACGAAAACGGCTTTACCGTAGCGTCAGGATTAAACTCCCCTTGTACGCTTTCCACCTAGGCCGTGAATCGCAATTGAAAAGCCAGTGTTCAAAAGTGAATCCTGATTTCTTTTTTAATATTGCCACTGGTCAAGTTCTTTTGGGGACAGTTCTATAGTTTTGCTCACCAGAATTTAGGGTCGACGCTTAGAAGAAAAAAGATAAGTATATTAAAGGAAGTTTGAAAGTGGTGCCAGTGACTGAAAAGTTGAAAAGGAATCATTTGTCTTAGTGTATCAAGTGAACAAGAAGAATGAATCGCATGTTACTAAAAGAGTTTTGAGTTTACATGTAGATGGACGGTCATCATCATCACAGATCATCATCATCGATGTATCTGAAAGACCTCCACTATTAAAAATAGGCCTCCCCCAAGTATCACCACAACTACCCGTCCTCTGTGTCTCGCATCCATTGTATTTCCGCGACCCTCACCAGATCATTGGTTCATCTTGTTTTATCTTTCCACCACCGCATCTTCGGGTATGCGAACGCCACTACAGAACCTTCCGGCCCCATTGACTATATGCTGTGCGAACAATTGCCCCGTCCACTGTCGTTTAAGTTTTGCAATGGGTAAATAATTGTATATATAGGCTCATCCTTATTGCATGAAACTGAAACATAATTATATAGGTCAACATACCTACGTATTTTGTATATAACATACATTGTATCGGTCAGTTTAATTCCGTACCAAACGTGCCGCGTTAAGCTTTATGCCCTACTCATTTTATTTTACTAAAATTAAAACCCAATTTATTTGTCTGAATGACCCTTGTCCCCGTTTCAGGGTCATGGCATTCCAAATTGTTTGAGTTCAGTAACATTAATTGATGCGTGTCGTCAATAAATTATCTCTATAAAAAGAGCAATTGTTACTACAGTACTTTGTTCGTCATATACTGCTTTCGGGATCAGTGAATGTTCACTGAACACTTACAGAAACAAAAATGATTAATATTAAAATATTGGTGTAGTGCTGAGCTTTTAAACTGTAAATGTGATTTTTATTGTACGATTCAGACAAATATTGTAAAGGTGAAAGTTTGTGCGTGCATGTTTGTTACTCCTTCACGCTCAATGAAGTTGATTTAAACGAAATTTGGTATACGGATAGACAATTCTTTTTTTAAGGTAGTAAATCTTGTCTTCTTCTTTGTTGTCTTCTCGCGCTCGAAAGTAAAGTGGGAAGGCGTGTCAGATTATTATTCTTAAACCATACTTACTTACTATCCGTCAGTTGCCTTTTGCGTTCTAGGATCACGGTAAGTATAGACCATTTTGTGAAAAAAAAGATTATTTTGGTTCTGGGAGTATGCTTCTACAATAATTGCTTTCTTTTTTCACGTAAGTGAAACCGCTGGCAGAGAATAGTATCTATCTCATAAACTTTGAATAAATGTTGTTGATCAAATCTGTAAAAAGACTAATATGACTCATGAATAAACATTCATTCATGAGTCGTATTAGTCTTTTTACAACATGTACTCTTTTTACATTGTCTACGATATAGTAAGAGTAAATGTAAAAAAAATGTTTAACTTATTTTTCTGCTTTCGGTGTTGAAAACTTTGAATAAAGTTATGGTGAAAGTTTATAGAGTTATATAGTAGTAAATTCTAAAAAAAAAGAATGGATTACCACAGCAGAATTTAACTGTTAAAAATAAAACAAATGATAATTTGGGACAATGTCAAAATGGTAGTTTTTCTTATAAGTAAGGTTATCAGAACAAAAACGGCTACAATGTAACTGACTCAATTTAGTAAGAATGCAATATTGTAAGCTCCCTTAAAGCGTACTATGTAACTTCGTCTGTCTTGTCTCAAATATATATAACAGTACTTGCTTATGCTACCAACTTTCCAGGAAAGTTTAAAAGAGCTATCGTGGTCCTGGAACGTAAAGGGCAAATTAAGAAATGTACTCGTAATGTTGGTACCATTCACCTTGGAGTAGAAGAAGTTGTTAAATAAATTTTACATAAAAAAAATGTTGTAGACTTCGACTGTTTGAATTTCAAATGTAAAAAATCATGCTCATTTGTTGCCCAAAATTATGAAAAGTTAACTACATAACTATCCTAAATCATTATGATATTAATTTTACAGTAAAATTGTAAAAATAGAATTTTTTGTTAACATATCTCTTTAAATTCTATTTATGCTTTCGATTAACGCTTATTTCTCGGATACAGAATTTATTTTTACATATTATTATTCCATTGCAATGTATATATTTTGCAATACATTGCAATACTTTATACCAGTGTATTCTCAGTGAATACTTCATTTCACTATAAAAGGAGTTTTTGTTTTACGTTTCCTTTCAAGTCTTTTTCAAGTGCTTATTACTGCTGCAGTTTATTGACTAAAATAACAACAAAATTATACAACAATGTCTGCAATGAATTGTTTTAAGAAAAAATAAAAGAACTGCAAAGTAAAGAACTCCACACTAATTTGAATATTGTTCTTTAGTTTCGGTGTTGGGACCGGGATAAAAAATATTTATATTAAATTAGTCCTATACTCTAATTTAAGTCATGGCCTACCATGGTCTATCAAGGTCCTGTTTCAAGCCTTAAAGCGAGATTTATTAATAAACAGCAAAAACCGCCTTTACATAATATATACAACATATATAATCACACATGCTGAAAGTAGTATGTTCCGAATCGGGCACTAACAGCCGAAACCTATCACATATCGGAGATTGAAAAACAAATGAAACAAACAGAAAACATCATAATTTTTGTATTATATCATTTGTTTTACAATCTCCAGTATGCCAAAACTGGAGATCGATAGGTTATTGGTTTCGTCCGTAAATCAATTTCAGCTATTATTATAGGAAACCTTATGCAAAATTTCACGTTCCTAGGTCCAGTAGTTTCGGCTGTATATTGATATGTCAGTCATTCAGTCAATTTCTCCTTTAAAATTACCAATAACAGGCAGATGTAGGGCATCGGTATTGGTATACCGTTACCCTGCCAATGTAAATAATAAAAATAATCAAGTATTATTTTTCGTTAGTAAAAATACGTATTTTTATTGCATCACTCACTTGCGTATTTGTATGCAGATACCGATACCGTATGAGCTTGTTAGCGCATACGCAGTGCGTCGATTCCCATATTATTTGTTTACAATTAAAATAGGTACTAACTTCTTTAAAAAAATACTAAAAAAGTGCATTTAAATAATATTTAAAAAATTAGGTATTTAAGGGTGTACATTATTCCAATTATGGTCTGTTTTTTATACCCGGAGACTAAATTGACACAAGTAATGTCAAATTTACTATAGAAATGACGCCAGTTCCTTTGTGTTGAAATGTCATTTTAGTCTCAGGGTTTAAAAAATAGACCATACATGTTAATTTAATATCAGTAGGATAATGAAGTGTCGTCAGCATTAACTCAAATAGAAACTATATTCTAGTTTTTGTCGCCAGTCTGTGTGGAGAGTCACTTACGTACCCTCTATAATATGTGTGTATTGTAAATATCACTACAGTAGATAGAAATTGGGACTGTTTTTGGCATTGTTTTGCGTCGCGTTTATATAAATTAGTTCGTCATTGCGGGCGTCCAGGGCTACCACGGCCCAGATTTTAGTTATTTTGGCAAAGTCACATTTGGCAGCATTGTTATATTAGAGAGGAACATTGTTGACATAAATTGGTCTAAATGACGTTGAAAGTTTTAATTTAGTTTTTGATGGAGTGTTTAAATTACTTAACTTTTTTGCCATTGTCTTAGTTTCCTGTTTATGTAGGTTCTGGATAGAATTTTAAATTTGATTTCTATTGATAGCTTGAAATATGGATTACATTTTTAAATGGTTTTTGATTCTAATTCTGACTCAAACCCCACAATTTTTGAGATGCGAAATCATAAGGTAATTCTATCCGCTCAAAGTTGAGTTTCCTGTGTCCTTAAATTGGCCTTTGCGTTCATGGGCCACCGTAGGTAGTAGTAGGTAGACATGAGCGTCTTTAGCTCAAACCAGCGAAGACGGAGGCACAGTGATCACGTGCGTCCTATGGCACGGAATCTTCAAAAAAACTCCTTTGCAGTTTCCTCAGGGAGATGCCCTAGCAAGCTTTTTAGAGATCTTTTAACCTTTACCACCGAGTCAATAAAGCGAAAGAGTGCTCTCAGGGCCAACGGGCAACTCTTCAGGAAGATTTCATCCTTTAACAAAACAAATAAGAAATAACATACTTTCTTAAAAGATTTATTAGCGTTTAAGTTTGTCATGTAGTCGTGACTGTGGCGTACTGGACACATTTTAGTGTAGCAGCCAAAAGGTTAAGAGATAACGGGGTTATGTGCTGGCTGTGTATCACCGGGGGTAGGTTTTAGTGAGGCCAGAATCCTAGTCATCTTTGCCATCCCCAAAAGTTCAGAGTCCCCTTTACAACTTCGTAGTCTTTTCCTCGAAAAAAAACCTACCATCATCTACCTAGCCTTTTCCCAACTATGTTGGGGTCGGCTTCCAGTCAAGCCGGATAGAGCTGAATACCAGTATTTTACGAGGAGCGGCTGCCTACCAGACCTCCACAACCCATTAACTGGGGTAACACGGTACTTCATGGCAAGACTGGAGTCAGATTGACTGGTTTCTGTCTATCCGTAACGACTGCCAAAGATCTACGGCTTTACGCGCTTTCCGAGGCACGGAGGAAACTCAGTATGTTAAAAAAGCCTACCATTGTACATTATATGGCTGCACTAAACAACTCCACCTCACCCTTTTCATAATGAAGCAAAAGCTGTTAGAGAAGTTTCCACTTCCAAAAGGAAGCACATAAGTGAGCCTTAACTAAGAACCTCAATTAACGCTTTTCTTTTTTATGTCTCGGTGGTTGTGTTTTAAGAATCAACTGTAATTACCTTAGCCTTATTTACGTTCAGCTGGTTTTAAGACTGCAGGGGTTAGTTATAGTACATTCTACCTATTTGCCTGCTTATGGCGTATTCTAAATGCTAGTTTAGTTTTATTTGCTTAATGATAATGGTCACCTTAGATGAGACCCTGGAAAATGTCCTAATTGTAAGATTTGAAAATGTACATAATCATAATTTAATTAGTCTCGTAATGTTCCCATTTCTGTAACTTCAGGCCTCCTCTCTATATATTATATCAGAAGGAATGGGAAATTGATGTTGTTTTTCTGGTTACTTCTCTCAACTTTGTAAATATTTTAACAATTAACTAATAAAGATATAACTGATGAGTAGATTACAGGAACTTTGAAACCTTTATAATATGAAACCATCTTTCTCCCAAACATAAACCTACCACTTCAATAAATCAAAAATATAATTCGCACAAAACGAACATGAACACAAACAATTAACCAGCACAAAAGAACCAATTAACAAAATAAGACATCAATACCCAAACATTTCCACAAATCTTCGAATCACGGTTCATTGAGTTTTACAAGTAAAGCCTCCAAAATGTAAACGGTTTTTGTAAAGAAACGTTGTAAATCTCCGGCAAGTAGCCGCCAGACGTTTTCGTATGCACACAGAGCGGTACGCTCAATCAGTTCTCAAAGAAGGCAAAGGAGACGGATGCCGACGAAAGATCAAAGGCCCCCACTCGTTACCTCCGTATACTCTGTTAGAGGCTTATTCTACAACGGGCCTCCATTTCTGTACACGGGGCCTCCATTTCTCTACACCAGGCCTCCGTTTCGGATTGCCGATCTTGTGTTAATTATAAAGGTGTTAATTGGTCGTGTTGGCGGGTGAAGTTGGGGAGGGTAATGGATTAAAATGGTTTGTTTTTGTTTGAATGAAAGTGTGGGTTGTTGGCGTATGTTTTGTATGAATTGAGTTATACTCGTAGTTTGCGCAGTTGTTTTATACTCAGTTATGAAATAGCTGATACTGATAGAATAATAATTACAACAACTTAAAATAAAATTATAAGCTTTTCAGATAGAATACAAAGTTCACAAAATACCTATGTAATATAATTTGAAACATCGTGAATAAAACTTCGTTCATAAACTAATTATAATTAGTTTCAGATCTAAATGAAAATTAAATTGCATTATTTTTGCATCACTCAGAATAATGGAGAAACAAAAATAAAATGATTTTAACTTTCAAGATAAATTATTAAAATTAAATTAAACCCTTGAGGGCAATGGATATATCGCTTTGAAATCGAAACGGTATCCTTTTCATCGTACCGAATATTAAATGAAGTAGGTACCTTATACGGAATATGTGCTCTCTAATTTCCAGTCCGAAACTTGCAATATTACTTACTAGCTCTTGAAATACACGTGATATCTACCTTCGTACCATAAATTACTGAGAAGCATAGAAAAAAAAAGATCTTTGACGTCCTTCATTGCTGGTCTTCGCAATCAGTTTATTATCAGTCTGAAACATAAAATGCAATGTATTACGAAAAATTTCTCTTCACGATTTTCCTTTACAGCAATGTCCAAACTTTTATAAATGAACTAGTGCTCTCAAAGTACCCAGTTAATGTCGATTTCATAGACTCGATATCGACGTTACGAATGTCGACGCAGCGATTTCGAAAGTAGGGTAATACGCGGCAGTAATATGTTCCAGTAATTGAATGGAATTTCATAATGTAGGTACGAGATCGGTTCTCCTTTATGGAAGCGTAATATTCTTATGTATTCGAGGCTTTGTTTCCATGCCCATAGTAACTTGATAAAAAAGAGATTTTCCCTGTGAGAGGCAATTGGGAAATTTGACTGAGTTTCACTGATAAGCGATTTGCTTTATCATTTGAGCGCCGGGTATTATCTGGGTTTTGAGGTATTACATTAAGTTTATTGGTTCAATGTCAACCTTTAGGTTCATTGAACCAATGAGAAACTGACTGACGGACATATTAACGCATAGCTGAGCTGGAAATAATGGGTCTACAAATGTGAAAATGGCACAGGGCTTTTATTATACGATTTAGGCAAGCAAAATCAACCTTTGAGAATGTGAAAATGTCCAAAGTTTGAATAGAGAAACTTATATACTTACATTTACGCAGGTGAAGCCACTGGTAGAAGCTAGCCAGTTATATAGACGTATCTTTACCATAAATTTGAGGTTTATCTGTGACTGATTCATTACCCGATTGCTGGAACTGCAAAACTTGTACTACTGCGGGTTTTCGGGAGGTTCCTGCATCGAATCAAGCAGGAGAGGACGCCCGGGTGTCGCCACTGTGTGGACCGCCCGGAGGACACGGTGGAGCACACGGTAGAAGTGTGCCCCGCTTGGGCGGAGCACCGCCGTCTCCTTGTGGAGGCTATCGGGAGCGGCGACCTCTCGCGCCGGGCCCTGGTTCAGGCCATGGTCCGGAGCGAGGAGGGTTGGCATGCGGTCGCCTCCTTCTGCGAAGCAGTAATGCTCGTGAAGGAGGCTGCTGACCGCGAGCGCGTGAGGGAACGGTCCTCACGCCGCCGCCGCCGAGATCCCGATCCCGATTTCCGACCACCGTAGGCGCGGGTTAGCGGACGGCGAGCAATGGGTAGCTCGCCGTCCGGCAGTCTGGAAATAATCTGGACCGAGCCCAGCCGTCAACGGCGCGTTCTGTTCCACGCGCGCCTCAAGGAGATGTCAGCAAACTGTAGGAGCCCGGCAGGGCCGAAGCCTCTGGGGGGAACACGTGGTATTCCTAAAGGTTGACACCGAGTCCCCCCCAGAACGAAGGCAACGAAGGAACGGGGTAGGGGTTTAGTCAGTAAGAGTCTGACACGCTCTCCCGCTCCGCCCAAGAGCGGGGGAAGTCATTCCGATGATTCCCCTACCAGAAAAAAAAACACCTGCGGGTTTCAAGTTAATAGCACCAGATTATCTATGTCCAGTTTAGATGATAATGAAAGAAACAACTTATTATAAGACAAAAATCTGACTCAATCGTAAAACACAAGGCTATGTAATGATCTTATAACAGCTTCTATTAGTTACAAGAGGAGCAATTTTTTAATAATTTGTAATTAAGGGGGTTGCAGGTAATTAGGTAGACTGTAATACTATTTTTCACCATTTGTCTGAAACACACATCGCAGTAACGTCTATCATTGGTTTTCTTTACGTCGCTGTTGCAAGACGGCTCGCGCTTGCGTGAGTAGCCTTGCTCAGGCTGTTAGGATTACAAGTGCAAGTAGGTTTAGCCAAACAGTGACCATTAAGAGCTATAACAGTAGTGAAACTCCTGATGTAGGTCTATGTCTACTTTTCTATCTCAGATTTAGGGCGTCCGTAATTCAGTTGTAAGAATGGGGATTTTTTTTTTGGAATGATGTCATCCCGATTGGTTAGTTTTTTGATAATTAATTTGGATTTACTAGTATGTATTGTATGTTGTTATACGCTGACGACCCTAAATCTATTTCTTTCGTTTAGTCCATCCAACGGTTGTCTGTAAGAAGTTGCCCTGTGCAATAAGACCGCCTGTAATAGTACACTTATTTTTATACACTTTTCTTTTTTGTTTGACCTGTCTTAAGTTAAGGTGTGCAACAAAGTAAATAATTACAATTGTATAATCAGCCATATAATGTTCCCAATACTGGAACGCAGGCCTCCTCTTTAGGAAGTGGGAACGGGCCGTAATCTACCACGCAGCCCTAGGTAGATGTTACATATCTCCGAATTTTTGTTTCTGGGAAATGCCGGTTTCCTCACAATGTTTTCTTTCACCGTTTTCAGAGCTGTGGAGATGAAATAAATTACACAAAGTAATGCTAGTGGCACTTGCAACCTACAACTCATAAGTCGGATTCATTACCACTGGATCGCCACTGCTCTCATCATCATCTGCCTAGCCTTTTCCCAACTATATTGGGGTCGGCTTCCAGTCAAGCCGGATTTAGCTGAATACCAGTATTTTACGAGGAGCGGCTGCCTACCAGACCTCCACAACCCATTAACTGGGGTAACACGGTACTTCATGACAAGACTGGAGTCAGATTTACTGGCTTCTGAGTATCCGTAACGACTGCCAAAGATCTCCAAATGACAGCCGGGACCAACGGCTTAACGTGCTTTCCGAGGCACGGAGGAAACTCGTTATGTTAAGATGGTCACCCATCCACAGACCAACCTAGGCAAGCGTTGCTTGCCTCGGTTGGCCATCGCCATCGCATCGCCACTGCTCTCAATAAAGTAATAATAATAACTATTAGAGTATCAGATTTTTTAGTACCTAACTAAAACACAGCTTCCATCCGCCACTACCCTCAGTTGCCGTAACCCATAAAGTGTTAACGTAACGTCACCCTTACCTTTTTTCTGGAGCTGGATGGAAGGATGCTGAGATATAGTAATTAGACTACAGTCACACATTTACCTTTAAATTATTTAGCTTTTTACTATCAACGAGGCAGAAGGCTATCGGCATGATTTTTTTTTCGGTAGGTGTATCAACAGAATGACTTCTCGCACTCTTGGGCGGAGCGGAAGGGTGTGTCAGACTCTTACTGACTAAACCCCTACCTTGTTCCTTCGTTGCCTTCGATCTGGGGGACACGGTGACAACCTTTCGGGTTTTCCGTGTTACCCAGAGGCTTCCGCCCTGCCGGGCCCCTACAGTTTGCTGACATCTCCTTGAGGCGCGCGTGGAACAGAACGCGTCGTTGACGACTGGGCTCGGTCCAGATTGTTACCAGACTCGGCAGTCTGGTAACAATCTGGAAAGCTTGTTACCAGACTTCTCAGGAATCTGGGAAGCTCGCTGTCCGGCGACAGCGAGCTTCCCAGTGCTCGCCGTCCGCGAGCCCGCGGTTATCGGCATGCTGCTGCTAAATTCCTACAAGATACTTCGCTACTGACCACTAAATCATTGAGACGATTTTCTTTCTATTATAATAAAAAAATACCTACTATTGTTAGTACCCACTTATCAAGGTATAGATTAGGGATTAAGTTTACCAGACCGAGTTCTAATTTATTCAAATGAGCATTCGAATCTAAGTTTATCGGAGCGTAATCACTAATCGATTACACTCCAATGCGGATTTTTTTTTTCACTTATCTACATGTATAAAAATTCAATCGCATTTTTTCCCTATTTTGTTTTGTTGTACCTTTTATAGCACCAGTTGAACGTAGGTAGCTATGAGCTCGACATATAGTGAACTCTTGAAGAAGTACTCCGTGAAGCATGAAGTTTTTAGCTACATTATCCTGTCACATCGTATCTTTTATCGTCCTCCTATCATTCCTCGTAACCTTTATGTTGTGTTTACCCGTAATTGGCATATACATACCTTGCTTATAAATGTGTATTTATTTATTTATTTATTTAACAGTTTTGTACACACACAACAGAATAAGAAAAGAAAAAGGAGACAGAAAATAGGTACAAGGGTAATGCTGCGCTGGTAAGGGTAAGGGTGTGCTGTGGTATATATGTGCTGTTGGTGAACCTAATAAATAAATAATCTTGAGTTCCAATTGCCGGATTCATTCAACGGCTGTAACAGCCCCACGTGTTAACTCGACCACAGACTAGTGTGACCCCTCCTTAACCAAGACGAGCGTGTCATCAGTGTATCAAACTACGACAAAACCGCAAGGAAGGTCCACGCCAAAGAGGTTGCTGACTGAAAGTAAAATTCTTAGCTCCGGTTTACCGATCTTGTCCAGTTGCACAAAATCTTGAGATGCAAAACTGCACCAATTTTAAAAGAGAATAATTAAAACAGCCACAGAACTTCATTCGAAGAAATCCCGCCAATAACTCCTGACGTTGCCTTCCCATTGACATGACAACAGATTATCAAAATAATGAAGCAGTTTACATTTAACTACAATATTTAACCACATTAAACCTATCAATACCAAAACTGTAATGGAACAACATTTATTACTGTTTATTTACTATATCAAATGCCGTATTATGCGAAACTACCGGGTTAATTGGAAATGAGTAGTTACCATTAATAAATAACAAAATCAATTAATTGGATTCTCATTTAAAATTACTTTTAATTTATGTGGCATAATAAATATACGAGTATGTATTTTTATGTGGTATATTAGAGGAAGTTGCAGCATTATCATGCTGTCTAATAAACTTGGCTGATTAAAAACTTTTTCGTTCCTAGTATTCAACCTATTGTAATTTTTTTCTTCTAATTTTCGTTTTTAAAATTTGAATGGTCTAAATTCTTCGAACATAAGAAAATTTTTTGACTGTCATTGGACGATTGGACTTCGACGAGCACGTTTTTAATTAAAATTATTTTATTTGCATTATCTTCCAAAATTCAGTCGTTATAACCGTAGCACTTATTTAATCGTGTTAAGAGTGAAAAACATGGCATCGCCGTGTTGTATAAGTTGTTTCACGCGGAAGTAATGGCGATATGAAAGATCTATTGTATTACGTGAAGATTTCTATAAAAGTGTGACGTGGTACTCTCGCCCGTCGCTATTCGTAGTACTCTCAAGGAACCGGTATGTATTTAAAACCTTTAAAACTTAACGGGCTGTCTGCCTCAGGCATGGCGTTAATATTTGTCAATTTTTCTCGCCATAGATTCGCTCTGAATCGGTTCAAGGATTACCCCGGAATTTAACCGGCGGTTTGGTGTTTCCCTCGCCGATATTGTATTGGCGTCCGCTGCAGTTCCTGGTGCGACTTCGAACGGAACCAAGGATCATCGCGACGACAACGCCTCGCCTGAGTTTTGTCCAGAATCACATATTTTTCGTAGTTATTGAGTTGTAGTTGTTTTTCTATTTTAAAAACAAAAATATTCGTGTCAAAAGGTCGCGGAATGAGCCGTTTTAGACTTTTTTTTAAACCACGGGCATTATCTAACCGTGCGCTAATACGATAATTCGTTGTTGCAACTACGACTACCTTAAATTACCGATTAATTCTTTTAAAAAATAAAACCGTTAAATATTCCATTCCAGACCTTATAAGCAATTCGTCGATCCGTCGTCCAGACATTACCTTCAATCAGATCAAGGAAGCATTTCTGAATACTTTCGGCACGACTGACTTCGAATTCAGTTTAGGCCAACAGATCCGTAACCTAAAGCAGAAACCTGAACAACTTATCAGGGAGTATATTATTGAGGTTACCTATCTAAACGCAAAACTAAGTAAGCCAATCGATGAAACTGAGTTGTTGCGTATCATTACGCATAATATGTTGCCCAAATATACGCCATGCTTGTCAATCCAAAAGTTCCATGATATAAACAATTTAATTGAGGCTGTCACACACTTTGAATCGTTTTTAAAACCTCCTAAGGCAGTAGCCAGTCTTGACTGTGTTGCCAACCAGTCGAATTCTCAGGCTTTTAACTCTACGAAACCCAGGCCGAAGAAAACACCCAATCAATCAACTACTAATAAATCTTCGATTTGTCCTAGCTGTAATCGATCTGAGCTTTGTCTAAAATGCAATAAAATGGGTCATTCTTACCGTTCCTGCCCGGAGATTACAGGCACGATTTGTTTTAAGTGTCGCACTCCTGGATTTATTACCAGAGATTGTCCGAAATGTAATCCAAAAAATGCCTAGACCACTGGCGGTACGCTTCTTTCCGTACAGTATCTCCAGTGTTTACTTCAGATTCATTCGATAACCGACCGTTTATAGAGATATTATTATGCGGTAGAGTCGTTAAAGCATTGCTCGACTCTGGTGCCCAGATGTCGCTTATTAGCGATAATTTTATTCAGCAACTTGGTATTTCTTTGACATCAAAAGACGCTTGTCCACGTGTTATATCGGCTAATAATTCGCCGATTGATATTCTTGGTACTGTTTACCTTCCAGTTAAATTTAACGGTACCACTTTTATTCATGAGTTTTTAGTGGCAAGTTCGATGTCATCTTCTGTTATTTTAGGTATCGAATTTTGGAATAAATTCGGTTTGACGTCTATTTTTAGTCAGGCTTTTGATAAAAATATTGATGGTAATATGTTTATTCCTTCTGCTCAGCACTCTCCTCCCCCTCAAGTTTCCTCGGTTAGTGAGGTTCGTTATGTTCATCCTCGTAATATCCTCACGCCGGAACAAGAGTCTTGTCTTCAACAAGTTATTAAGGAGTATGAGGTTATCTCTTCGGATAAAGTCGGTCTTGGAAAAACAACGTGGTTGTCTCATAAAATTAATACTACCGGTTACCCTATCCGTCAAAGGTATTATCCCTTATCTCCAGTCAAGTTGAAGATTCTCAATGAAGAGATTGACAAAATGTTAGATATGGGTGTTATTCGTCCTTCCCGTTCTCCATGGGCTAGCCCTGTGGTAATGGTGACTAAAAAAGATGGATCTGTTCGTTTTTGTGTCGACAGTAGAAAACTGAATAGTGTGACAATCAGAGATTCCTATCCTCTTCCCCGTATTCACGATATCCTCGATAACCTTCGTGGTGCCAGATATATCAGCTCATTGGATTTTAGAAGTGCTTTTTGGCAAATACCACTTGCTGATAAAGAAAGTTGTGAGAAGACAGCATTTATTGTTCCACAGCGTGGTCTCTTTGAGTTTGTTAGGATGCCTTTTGGTCTAACGAACGCTGCTTCGGAGATGCAACGTCTGACTGATTTGATCGTTAATTTTGAGTTTACTTCTACCAGCGACGACTGTGTTTTTGGGTACGTTGACGACTTGATAATCGTATCTAAAGATTTCGCTAGTCATATGGCGCTGCTCAGGAAGGTGCTTGCTCGACTTAAAGAAGCAGGCTTATCTATAAATTTAAAAAAATGCGAGTTTTGCAAAAGCGAACTAAAATATTTGGGTTATATTGTTAATGAAAAGGGTCTTCAAACCGATCCCGGTAAACTTGATGCAATTAAGGATTATCCAACCCCCACTTCTGCTAAATCATTACGCGGTTTCATTGGTATGTGCTCCTATTATAGACGTTTTGTTAAAGGTTTTTCCTCTATAATTGCACCCCTTACTGCCCTTATCGGTAAGAGGAAGGGCAATGATCCAATAAGTTGGAATGATGCAGCCGATCAGGCTTTCACTAAGTTAAAACAAGCGCTAATCGATACGCCTGTCATGGCATGTCCCGATTTCTCGAAGCCGTTCATCCTGCAGTGTGATGCGTCAGCTGTCGGTCTTGGTTCGGTACTAACACAAAAGATAGACGATGTTGAACACCCTATCGCCTATTATTCACGTTTATTCACTCAAACTGAACGTAATTATAGTACTACAGAACGTGAACTTTTGTCCGTTTTGGATTCAATTAAACATTTTCGATGTTATTTAGATGGTATGAAGTTTTCAGTCATAACAGACCATATGGCTCTTAAGTGGCTCCTCACCCTTAACAACCCATCTGGTCGTTTGGCACGTTGGGCAACTGTCATTTCCCAATATACTTTTGATATTGTGCATCGTAAAGGCTCTCAACACGTAGTGCCCGATGTTCTATCCAGGATCCATGCTAATCCTGTCTCGTTTGACCAGGGTCCTGAACATACTAATGACCGTTGGTATAAGAAGGTATATATAGGTGCTCGAGACACGCCACAAATGTTCCCAGCGTACGTTATAAATAACGGTATCCTTATGAGACGCATGCCAGTTTCTAGCCCTTTATCTTCTGAACCATGGCGCGTGGTCTTACCAGCTGAAAAGGTTCCAGACGCTATTTGGGAAATTCACAATAGTTTTCCTTCGATACACCCCGGTGTTACTAAAACGTATCTAAAGCTTAGGGAGTTGTTCTACTGGCCAAATATGTTTCGTGACGTTACTTCGACGTTAAGTCAATGTGAGGTTTGTAAGGCCTATAAAATTTCAAACACGCAACCTCGCGGACAGATGTGCTACCCTAAAGAGGTTTCCTTGCCTTTAGAGATGATTTCTATAGATATAATTGGTCCATTACCCTGTGCTTTTTATGGGTATAAATATATCCTTTCTATGGTAGATGTTTTTTCCAAATACGTGTGGCTAGTTCCACTAAAAAGGATTGACACTCTTTCTGTTATAAAAGCGTTAGAGTCTGAAATTTTCTTTAATTTTGGGGTTCCGCGTACTATTCTTTGCGACAACGCTACAGTTTTTCGTAGTAATCAATTCCTTAGTTTTCTCAGATCTTTCCATATTCCATCACCCACTTTTACGCCATATTATACACCCCAAGCAAATACGGTTGAGCGATACAACCAAAGTGTTATTACGTGTTTAGGTATTTTGGTTGGTGAAAACCAAAGAAGTTGGGCTAAAATGTTACCTAAAGTTAAGCTTTACCTCAATTCTTGTGTTAATCTAGCTACTGGCTTTACGCCTAACTTTCTTATGTTTGGTAGAGAGGTCCTTATGGATAGCAGACGTGTATATAGTCAGACTCGAAGCTCTAATTTGGCAGAAAGTCGGGCTCGTCATGCTTCCAACCTATCTTCTCTCAGCGAAGTTTATGCAAAGGTTGCTGATAATCTTTCTTTAGCTTTCCAACGTAACTCACGTGCATACAATTCCAAGCGAGCAGCTGTTACTCTGAATATTGGTGATATTGTATGGAGAAGGAACTTTTCAAAGTCTTCTGGGAATGATTTTTTTTCTGGAAAGCTAGCTCCACGTTTTATTAAGTGCCGTGTGATAAGGGTCATATCTAGGACTACCTATTTGCTTCAGGATTGTGATTCAGTCCACTCCGGACAATATCATATCAAAGATATCTTAAAATAAATTGGATTAAATTCTCTTTGTTCAATTTTAACATTAACCTTTGCCTTCTAAACCTTTTTTTTCCCCTTTTCTTTATGGGAATGTTTTTGCATAAGTTTTTAATTATGTCAATGAACCTCTGTGTTGTATCAACCTGTGTTCTCAGGTTATTTTATTTCTTTTAGTTTGTCACAAATGTCATGTTATTCAACACTCAGTTTGAATTTCGACTCGTTCTTCCGACTCGAGTTCTTCTGTCGTGATTGAGTCTTTGACTTAATTGACTTAAGGTTTCTTTATCAAACTTTGTTTTTTTGTTTTTGTGTCTTAACTTGTTTTTAGTTTCTATAACTAAGGATGGACATGACGTTATTTATATTTTTGGGGATCCCCGGGTTTGTTCTTATTGTTGTTTGGTCTTATGTTAAGTTAGGCTAGCTATACTTAGATGTATTGTTGTTAGGTATTAGTTAAGTCTTATGTTAAGTTAGGCTAGCTTTACTTTTAGATGTATGGTTCCTCGGTTGTCCTTCTTAGTTCTTAGGATGTGGTAGGTTAATGTTTGACTTTAATTGAACAATTTATAATAATATTTCGATTTATGAATTCGATTTTCTTTCATATTCTCCATTAAAGAAATAGAGATATCGCGAGTTCGCGCGTATAACGTTTAGATGTGGTGGCCACCGTGTTTATCCAGTATCCGTTGCACTTCGATATCGTTTTGATTCAGAAATGATTCCTGCTGCAGTCTTTGCCTGTTCCAGTTTCTTTTTTCCTCGCTCGTACTTTCGTCCTTTTTTTTTTTCTTAGAAAGGGGATATTGCAGCATTATCATGCTGTCTAATAAACTTGGCTGATTAAAAACTTTTTCGTTCCTAGTATTCAACCTATTGTAAT
Organism: Mythimna separata; assembly: GCA_030763345.1. Taxonomy (NCBI): domain Eukaryota; kingdom Metazoa; phylum Arthropoda; class Insecta; order Lepidoptera; family Noctuidae; genus Mythimna; species Mythimna separata. Next base: position 9,681,124 of record CM061172.1, on the reverse strand, counting down.
TTTTTTCTTCTAATTTTCGTTTTTAAAATTTGAATGGTCTAAATTCTTCGAACATAAGAAAATTTTTTGACTGTCATTGGACGATTGGACTTCGACGAGCACGTTTTTAATTAAAATTATTTTATTTGCATTATCTTCCAAAATTCAGTCGTTATAACCGTAGCACTTATTTAATCGTGTTAAGAGTGAAAAACATGGCATCGCCGTGTTGTATAAGTTGTTTCACGCGGAAGTAATGGCGATATGAAAGATCTATTGTATTACGTGAAGATTTCTATAAAAGTGTGACGTGGTACTCTCGCCCGTCGCTATTCGTAGTACTCTCAAGGAACCGGTATGTATTTAAAACCTTTAAAACTTAACGGGCTGTCTGCCTCAGGCATGGCGTTAATATTTGTCAATTTTTCTCGCCATAGATTCGCTCTGAATCGGTTCAAGGATTACCCCGGAATTTAACCGGCGGTTTGGTGTTTCCCTCGCCGATATTGTATTGGCGTCCGCTGCAGTTCCTGGTGCGACTTCGAACGGAACCAAGGTTCATCGCGACGACAACGCCTCGCCTGAGTTTTGTCCAGAATCACATATTTTTCGTAGTTATTGAGTTGTAGTTGTTTTTCTATTTTAAAAACAAAAATATTCGTGTCAAAAGGTCGCGGAATGAGCCGTTTTAGACTTTTTTTTAAACCACGGGCATTATCTAACCGTGCGCTAATACGATAATTCGTTGTTGCAACTACGACTACCTTAAATTACCGATTAATTCTTTTAAAAAATAAAACCGTTAAATATTCCATTCCAGACCTTATAAGCAATTCGTCGAAGTTCGTCGTCAATACCCTTTTTTATACCTTTTTGTATTTTTTATATTCTTTTTAAATGTTTCGATTACTTTAAAAACAAATTATACGTATATTGTGGTGTGTAAAGTTTTTGTTTTCCTTTATAACGCTACAAAGTCTGAACGTAGCTCCAGTGACCGTTTTTTTTTTAATTGTTGACGGGTTTTGGCTTGACTGCTATCTCACCTGATAGAAAGCGGCGAAGTGGTCGATGATGGTGCGCGCTTACCTGGAAGTAACCTATTCACTATTAACTTATAGATCTTTAGGGACGAATTCCACTCACACAGTTGTAAGAGAATCGTTTGTCTTGGTATGGTCATGTGAAGAGGAAGAATATAAGTGTGTGTCAGAATGGCGGGTGTACTACGCATGTTACTAAAATAATTATAAGTATACATGTGTATCGATGGAGAAAGGGAGGCCAAATAAATGATATATGGGTTGTATGAGGAGTGATATGGAAGAAAAGGGAGTGAGTGATAACATGACGGGTGACAGGACAACATGCATAATATAGAACATGGACAGGAAGATGATGATTAGATAGACATTTTAATATTTCTGTAAACCAATTTGTGGCAGTGGAATTTCCTGACCACCCAAAGAAGGAAAGTACATACCACAAGAGGACAAAGAAGTAAGAACTTTACGGAATAAAACCTACAGTATTCCTTCAGTTTTCTTTTGCGAAAACCACGTAGCATTTTCAAACAATCTGCAGCTCTGACAGGCGTCCGCCCTAACTGACCCCTCCAATTGTACTGATCTCTTTGAAGCGTGCTTGGAATATAATGCTGAACTGGGACCTAGTGCAGGTTTCTGCAAGCTAGTGGACTGAAAGCTACTCGTACCATGGCCGGAAATCACCTTGCTACACCCAATGCCTGGGAGTTTCCATCACGGGTCGAAAAGTGAGCCAAGTTTCCACCGGACGATTTTAGCTACTACCTTTTTTGCTCGCATTACTCCTTTGCAGAAGGAGGACCGCCTGCCACCATGGCCTGAACCTGTGCCGGACGCGACAGGTTGCCACCGTGTTTACGAGGACATGGTGGTCTTCCGCCCAAGCGAGTTATACTTCCACTGGAAGGATATGGTCTACAAGTGTGCCAAATTTTGAAGAATTACCCGTTATAGAGTGAAGATGTATAAAAAATAACTTGTTGAAGTCTTTAATTTTTTATTCACACAGTTTCATGGATAAACCAAACACCATGACGGTAAATTGTGGTAGGCCTCACATATCCGTGACATTGATCCCTTTCTTCTGTCCCGAATCAGCTTTTCCTTCTTTTATTGTATAAAAATAAATACTCGTAAATACGGTAGTTGTTTTTTCTCGTAATATGTTCATGTTCCCGCAGCTTGACAATATTGCACGTAGCGCAGTGTTTGTCATTTCCTTTATTATGCTACTCGGCGTTACTTTATGAGCAACAATATTGAGCAATGACGGCTCACATTTCGGTACAATGTTATAAATTCTACGAGAACAGCTGATATTACATTACACCGAAAAACATCATTTTATGGTACATTTTTCTAATTGAATGTACCATAAACAAGCTTTAATAACTCAATTTTAAACCCGCGGGAAGCCGTTGTTACCATAGCGTCAAACATAATTATGTATACTTGGATCACTTGTCGTATCTACTTCAATATCGAGATCTGTTTTATTATTCATAGCCCGATGAGCGATAATAACCCTAAACCCGCCAAAAATGTTTACTCAGCCATCTTTGGGACGAAATTAAAGATATTATTACATTTCTCAAGCTCTTTCTTTACATCGAGAGGTAATCCAAGAAAAGGGACGAAAAATATTGCGCGAAGAGAATTCTGCGTGTTTTTGCGCCCCTATTTCGTCCGGAACGTGTCTGTATCAACACTAAGAGAATCCACAAATAAACAATATTAACGGCAAAATTACACGGTGTGTTACATTGCTATCGAAACATCCTCGTGGGGGAACAATGAACGGTGCCGAAGCTGCGCTAATCTTCCGAGCCAATTTTGATGTTCAAAGAATGTTAGGAAAATCTCCAAGATAAATTTTCCTGGTTTTATATACGGTCGCAGGATGTAGGGTACATTATAAAGTCGGTATGCGAAATCTTATGACTTATGACAGATATCCAATATTCCTCGAGGCGAACGGAGCGAGTGCAGTGGAACACTCATAGAACACAAATCAAGCTGGAAAAATGAAGAAAAAGAAGCAAGACAAAGCGGCTGCTCGATCGACAAGAATTTCATTGTGAAATATGTGTTATTTTCTATGAAAAATGTATTCGGCTTTTAACACAATAACTCAGTTAAAGATGGATCGCGTTTGTATACGTTCGTACATTGAAACCTTCATATGTTACAAATAACATACGTGTATCTAGGTGGTATTAAAGTCATGGCCTTTATGTTAAGATTTGTTTTTGCTTTTCTGCTATATTGTACACAAAGTTTCAGGAAGAATATTAAGGTTTTAATCTTTTGTAAATGTAAAGTATGATCTTTCAAAATGTCTTGATTAAAGTACTATTAAGTAAATACAACAAAGATACGGACATTGTTTTGCTATCACATCAAACGGAGTATAAAATAATTGTTATTGTATCTCATTAACGTCGAAGCGAAAGTGGCGTTATCGCCGAATTCATAAACAGAAAACGAAACAAAGGTATGATTAATATAATTGTTTCCTCCCCGCTGTCCTATTGTTCCTTTTCCTAAAAGTAGGAACGTTAAACGAGCACCTACTTTATTGGATGAATTCAGAAGACTTATTACTTCTGTTTTGACCTTCTTGATAATAATAAAAAACGTCTATTCATGGAGCCTTACAGTATAAAGCAGGAAAAATGTTTGAGCTTACACAAAAAATATTCACGCTAAGAATATCACCATATTTTGGAACTAACTTCCTATGCACGGATATTATGTAATGTTTTATGCAAACTGGAGCCTTCCCAACATTTTAGTATTTACCTACTGCATGATACTTATACACGGTATGTAAGTGCCACGATTATAGTTAAGTACCTAATAATAATAATTTAGACAAAAATATTCGAAGACATCCACCAATTCGCACGGGCCCCCATGGGTAGCATTCCATCTCCTAAAAAGGCCTTAGTCTCAACAGTGAAATCATTACAGGGCCGATTATACTTATGCTTATTAATAATTGCAGTTTGTGGCCACAAAATGTGAGGAATTACAAACGGAGACATGGTTAAAAACTGCGTTAAAGCATTCTTAGATAGTTTAGTCTTACACATTTTATAGACACCTCAACACTATGACACTAAAAGAAATCGTGATAAACCCTTCACCACTCGTGTATACTTTCTATCTAGAAAACTGAAGGCTGACGGCAGAATCTACAGCATGCAAGCGCTTTCAGTCACCACTTACGTAAGAAACGAGTCTCTTCTGGAGACTAGATGAGTGCGGATTCTTTCGCAGAGACAACACCGCATGTATGTTTATAACACGAAATATAATGCTAAGTATAATAATCACTATTATCGTGAAATAATTAACCTATCAATACCCGCGAAACGAGACACAATAGTAAGACAATAACAGCGCGGTCCTATGAGACCGGTCGGGGATTCATGAATTAAGTGTAAAATTTACTAAGTGCAACGACTTTTATAATTTTCTATAATAATATAATATTATTATATATCGACTAAAAAAGCTGAAAAAATAACGTTTATTTTATGGGAAACCCCTTTAATTTCACTTTAATTTTATTATTGGTTATCGTAGCGGCAATATAAATATAGGTTACATTCTGTGAAAATCTCTGCAGGAAACTCTCTACCTCTTACGGTTCATGGGATACAGCCTGTTGACAGATGGATAGACAGCCAGACGGATGGACGGACGGATGAATGAAAAACGGAGGCTTAGTAATACGATCCCGTTGGCACCCTTTTGGTACAGAACTCATTAAAAAAAAAATTATTTCGTCAGAAATACTGAAACTGTTTATTAAGTGCGGCCAACACTAGGTACATATCCATACAGTCATCATTGTTATAAACAATCCCACCTGATGGTAAGCAGTGATGCAATCGTAGATGGTGAGGCGCACTAGTTTATTAAGAGCCCATCTTATAGAGATTATCTAGGTTTTTCATCATCTTCCTGCCCTTGTCCCGTTTTATTTGGGGTCGGCGTAACACGTCTTTTTCTTCCATTCTGTCCTGTCACTCGTCACGCTATCACTCACTCCCTTTTCTTCCATATCACTTCTCACACAATCCATCCATCTTTTCTTTGGCCTCCCTCGCCCTCTCCATCCATCCACATGTAAGATTATCTAGGTTTTTATTGAAATCAAGTCATTATTTTCTGTAAAATTAATTCAGTAAAGATCTTTGAAAATTTGTTATTTTGGGTGAATTTTTGTATCACATAAAAAGGGAAAAAAATATATCTATAGAAGGCGTGCATTTAATTAGAATTCTGAAAATAACGAAAAATATAACGTACCTACGTGCGTATTTCCTGGAACAAATTTTGTGAAAAAATTCGAATGAAAGACGGAATTACGAAATACCAACAGTGCGTTCAGGCGTTTTTGCACATTTTTTGCATTGCCTCGTCATCCGATCCAACGCAATGTTTGGCGTTAGATCGGATAGATGAGTAGAAAATGTAGGTAGGTTCCTTAAGAAGGCCCCTTCTTAAAGAACCACAGTAACCTTCTCTACGAGTGCCCGGTACGCGAGCTTCCCATACGCCAACCATCCAACTACTAACTTTATATCTATTGCACGCCATCCATTTACTGTAGTTGTTTATTTATTTACTAACGCTTTATGTATAGAGGTACGTTACAACTCGGTCACATTAACTTGACGCTTGGCGTCGATGAAATAATGTTCAAAAACAATATAATAACAGAGAACTAACCAAATTATTGACGCGTGTATCGATGACAAAGATGCTGACCATATCTGACACTTGCCGGGTGAGCTAAGGGAATACGGTGGGAAGCAGGAGGATTCCGGCATTTCAGAGATGCGTCAATTTACGAGTATATGACCAGATTGTTAATAGGCGAGTGTAAAAGAGTCGTCTTAAAGAACTACAGGAATTTTCCATATGCTGACCACTAACTCTATATCTATAAAACTCGCTCCCATATGCTGACTACTATCTTTATATCTATCGTACGCCATCAATAGGCGACTGAAAAAGGCCCCAGTTCAAGAACCAGAGTAACGTTCTCTACAATTGCCTGGTACGCGAGCTTCCCATACGCCAACCATCCCACTTCTAACTTTATTTATTTATTTTATACTCTATGCATATAAAGGTACAAAGGCGAACTTAATGCCTTAGGCATTTTATACCAGTCAACTTTTGGGTAATGCAGAGAATATTAGTTGTAGGTGCAACAAAAGAGAGAGCAACCATCCAACTACTAACTTTATATCTATCGCACGCCATCCATTCACCATAGCCGTTCACATAGGTGGCGCCAGCCCAGTGGGGCCATTAATCTGCAGAATGAACCGCGGATTAACGTGATCTACATGCTGATGGTGCTAACAGCTCCGAACATGCTGTTATGATTAACCCACGTGATGAAGTAGGGTTAACTTGGGAATTAATAACTCTGATGTAGCGGGACTTGCGATATTGTTGCGTGAGGTGCGTACTTTTGTTGACTTGTATGTCTTTGTATGTGATATGGTGATACGTTAATAGCAGTTTACTTGTAGTGCGTTTAGATTACTCTAAATTTCAGAGAACCAATGATATTTAACTTGGTTTCTCTTTATATTTTTTTAACAGAGCTAAAAAAGTATTTAATATAGCAAATAAAATAATGTGATAAATAATGAGAGAGACCTTTATTGAATCATCGTCATTTCAGTCTGAACAACCACTATACAACCATATTACTTATACTGCCATAATTCTTGGTATAGTGGATCTCTTGGAGTCTATGTTTCCTGAGGGCTACTTAAAGATACCCAGGTTGGGGTTCTACCCAACCTGGGTGACTTTAAGTCAAGGTTACTTCTAGGAAAGCGCGCTTCATCGTCGACCAGATCTTCGCTTTCCATCAGGTGAGATGGCGGTTAAATACAAATCTATCAGAAATAAAAAAATAACTCTGACGCGTTTTGCATTTTTAACGATATTGTCAACCAAAACAGCTTTTAAGTGGATTTGTATGATGGCAAGAAATCAATTACGTGTTCCTAGTTATAATATGTTCCGCGTTACTGTCCTATCAACAATCTAACACAATAAATCTGTAGTCCCCTCGAGCTATTTCTCAAGCCAATAGATCTAACATCCTACCACTAGTTGAAAGATTCATTAGCTGCTGTGACAGAGGCGAGCTAAATAAAAAGTCCAAATGAAAGTACGACTTAGACCGGCACACCGAGCTTTAAAATATTGATTACCAAGATTCTTCGACTCGAGTGGATAAACGACCTGAAGAAATTAGCCGGCAGTAATTGGTTGAAAAAGCGAGTGTCGGGGCTAGGACATCAGGGAAATGAGCTGTTTTTTGCAAATTGATATCATTCCGCCTTAGACGCGCCTGTAATGGTGTTATAATATAATTGAATGAATAATTTAGCTGGCGGCCGTCGACTGTTCGCGGTAAAAATATGAAAATTTAAATCCTGTAGGTATTTTTACGTAATCAATTTGTAGTTTTATTTTTGAGGCAGCTCCAGTTATTTTTAATGCAATTTATGACGGGCTTTTAAATTTTCAAGAAGGGAAAATGAAGCTACAAAGTCAATCACTTCATTGATACGAGGACCGAATATAAAGAAAAGGTTTATGTGCCTTAAATTGTGGGATCGCAGTCAAGCAGTAGTTTATGTTACATAAAAAACATTTTAGGATTTATTCCTTTTAAATTACTATTTTATATTATTGTATAAAACCGGTCTGACAGCGTCCTAATATCGTTTCACAATATTATTTTTTTCTTTTAATAATCACTAGCTGTCTATCGCAGTTTTACTCGCTTCTGTAGTTACTTCTCGGCTCCTTAATTTTGTCATAGATCGTCATGTCATATCGAATTTTTAATTTGAACTACTGATTCAAATTATCTCCATTCCTGAGATTATTTTGTTCAACCAAACAAGCTCACTCTTCAGCATTTTAGTATTAATGTATAATATACGATACGTAGGTACTATGTTAGTTCTAGATCATCAAAAGAGCTATTGATGAAAGAGGTAGAGGATACTAGGTACATACTGTAATCTATGAGAAGTCCCAATCAGTGAAAAATCAAAATATTTTTATGTCCTATTAGATATCTGGTTTTTACTTCTGAGCCCGAGTGAGCTTGTAACATTTTATTATTTCGACGTAAAAGCATTCACAGCAAAAAATCATAGTTAAAAAAAGAGCGACGTATGTTTTATTACATTCCTTCGAATTTGCAAAAACCCATTCGCTGGAAACAAAAAAATAAAAGCAAAAACGTGTCCTGCCAACGTTCATTTTTCATCTACGGGATTTCAAAGCTAAAGGACGCGAAAATTAAGCAACGCTATCGGACAGATTATGTCCGCTCCATTAGTTTCCTCTCTATTTACGTCCGTACGACAGAAAGAGAGGGGGAATACGCATTGTCTAATTTGATTAGTCCATTCATTGTTCGTTTTACTGCATTCTCCTGTTTTTGGGCATGCGACTTTCGTTGCGGAATACTTTCGCTGTGTGTTATGAAGTCTTGTTAGTACAATCATAATTATCTTTGTCTTGTTCCACTCTTTGTGTTTTTCTATTATCAAAATGTGTTTTGTTTACAAAATTTGGCCACGTTCATTGTAGGAAACTATTTATTTTAATCTGCCATGTAAGTTAAACCTACATGTATTCTGTGGTACCTAATTATTTAAGTGTTTATTTTTTAATAAATACTACATAGATAAGAAAACTGATAAAAATAGTAAAAAACTAATATTTTAAATCGAATTAAGTATCTTTGAGACTAAACGTCTCAAACTTTCCTGCCAGAGTTTGTGTATCCTGATAGCTGCAACCTAGGGATCATTAAGTCAAGAGTGAATAGGTCACTTCTAGATAAACGCGCTCCATCGTCGATCACATCGTTGCTTTCCATCAGGTGAGAAAGTGGTCAAGCGCGAGCCTATCAACAATAAACACAAAAAAAACAAGCAATATCCTCGTAGTCACTCTTTACCAAGCTGTCAGTGATATCATATGTCAATGGACCATAACGAGGATCTGTGCTCGTGAATGTTTCACACAGATGGTCGTTAGAGCACACGGTAATTAGTAATTGCTTCACTCCGCCATAATTAAGCAGAACCGGGTATTAAGTAACCGCTTCAAGCTTAATAATGCATCTAATGAGTGATGTGATGTCGTCTGGTGCTCTGTACCATGGCCTGGTTTTAATGGTGGTTGAGCAATTTTCGTATGATGTAAGATGTATGATAGAAGGGTAAAGTGAATAGGATCTTAATAAATTAGTGCGTCTCACCATCAACGATTGCGTCATTGCTTACCATCTGGTGGAATCGGAGTGAAGCACTAGTTTACATTATTAAAAAAGTTTAGGCAGTAAAAGTCTGACACCCTCCCGTTCTGTCGAAGAGCGGGAGAAGTCATTCTAGTTGCATATCCCAACTAAAAAAAAGGAGTAAACGTCTTCCGTCTCAAAAATAAAGATGATGATACGCTCAACAATGTATATTTAATTTACGTACTGTATACCTTTTGACCCTTTTTCTCACGAACGCGTAGAGATAATAAGTTAAAATTAATATCAAATAATATTCGGTGCAGCCGTGAGATACATTGTGTCAGTGTTCTTTTTTAATTTTAAGTTTCTAAATGGTGTTTCTACAGTGTGTGTATCTCTATGTGTGCCATATAAAATGTTATTCTTTCTTTCTTTCTAAGTCCCCTCTAAGAGACAAGAAAGCAATGAAAAATAAAATTTCTAAGCCAACGCAATCTCAAGCTAAGGTCGTTTATGGCGCATTGTTTGATGTACGCAATGAAATCAAAAACTGTTAGATATTTCCTGTTGACCTAGAATCCTGCAATTTGGCAAGGAGCAAAGTCTCATAGAACAAATAGAGGAAATAGTTTAAAAACTGTATATTTATAGTCACGTCACAAAATAATAACTTTTTGCGATTCATATCTTTGAGATTCGATATACTTAAGTTTGTACGGAAACCTTGGTTCACGAATTCGTCTCGCATTCGACTGGTTTTAGCCTTGTGATTTTGTAATGTAGTGTTAAGAATTTTTAATTTAGTTTTACAATTTGAACTTGTGACTTTGATAACTTCATTAAAATATTTTATTTTATTTTGGTCTTAGGTCACTGTTTCTAATCCTGTCAGAAGTTTATGCACAGTTCCAGTTGGTCGTTTTGTATGAAGAAAGAAACTACTTGATCTTTAAAAAATGTATTATTCTTTCAAAATACAATATTTATGTGAAAGACACTGTACTTAAACTCCGCAGTCTCATCTGTGGAGTCTACAGTTTTTACACTGTTCTCATATTCAGAATAAATAAGAAGCTATATACAAATAAACTTTTTAAGAAATTTCTTTTGATATTTTGAATCATCATCATTATCATCTTAAGCCGAAAGACTTCCACAGCTTGACATAGGCCTCCCGCAAGCAAGCGTCGCCACAGCGACCGGTCCTGTGGGTCTGGCATCCATCCGATTCCCGCGACCCTCGCTAGGTCGTCGGTCCACCTTGTGGGAGGCCTTCAAACGCTGCGTCTTCCGGTATGTTTTTGAATTATACAACAGCAATAAAATAAATGGAAAACACGTCTACCAATGCAATGATTAACGAGTAAATTCACTGATTAGGTTACTTAACTAGACCACTGTCTAGTTATTATAATTAAAATAATGGGTTAACAAGAATAACCACAGATTGTACAATAAATGAGAAGGGTTCCAAGCTTTCAACATCGAATTTATCAATATTGTGCTGCGGTGTACCATTAACTGTATCGGTAACTCTAGCGCTCCACACTCTCACGCTAGAGCTCCACATAAAATTATTGATGTTTATATCAATAATTTTAAAAAAAATAATTTTTAAAAAACTAATATTTTAAATCGAATTAAGTATCTTTGAGACTAAACGTCTCAAACTTTCCTGCCAGAGTTTGTGTATCCTGATAGCTGCAACCTAGGGATCATTAAGTCAAGAGTGAATAGGTCACTTCTAGATAAACGCGCTCCATCGTCGATCACATCGTTGCTTTCCATCAGGTGAGAAAGTGGTCAAGCGCGAGCCTATCAACAATAAACACAAAAAAAACAAGCAATATCCTCGTAGTCACTCTTTACCAAGCTGTCAGTGATATCATATGTCAATGGACCATAACGAGGATCTGTGCTCGTGAATGTTTCACACAGATGGTCGTTAGAGCACACGGTAATTAGTAATTGCTTCACTCCGCCATAATTAAGCAGAACCGGGTATTAAGTAACCGCTTCAAGCTTAATAATGCATCTAATGAGTGATGTGATGTCGTCTGGTGCTCTGTACCATGGCCTGGTTTTAATGGTGGTTGAGCAATTTTCGTATGATGTAAGATGTATGATAGAAGGGTAAAGTGAATAGGATCTTAATAAATTAGTGCGTCTCACCATCAACGATTGCGTCATTGCTTACCATCTGGTGGAATCGGAGTGAAGCACTAGTTTACATTATTAAAAAAGTTTAGGCAGTAAAAGTCTGACACCCTCCCGTTCTGTCGAAGAGCGGGAGAAGTCATTCTAGTTGCATATCCCAACTAAAAAAAAGGAGTAAACGTCTTCCGTCTCAAAAATAAAGATGATGATACGCTCAACAATGTATATTTAATTTACGTACTGTATACCTTTTGACCCTTTTTCTCACGAACGCGTAGAGATAATAAGTTAAAATTAATATCAAATAATATTCGGTGCAGCCGTGAGATACATTGTGTCAGTGTTCTTTTTTAATTTTAAGTTTCTAAATGGTGTTTCTACAGTGTGTGTATCTCTATGTGTGCCATATAAAATGTTATTCTTTCTTTCTTTCTAAGTCCCCTCTAAGAGACAAGAAAGCAATGAAAAATAAAATTTCTAAGCCAACGCAATCTCAAGCTAAGGTCGTTTATGGCGCATTGTTTGATGTACGCAATGAAATCAAAAACTGTTAGATATTTCCTGTTGACCTAGAATCCTGCAATTTGGCAAGGAGCAAAGTCTCATAGAACAAATAGAGGAAATAGTTTAAAAACTGTATATTTATAGTCACGTCACAAAATAATAACTTTTTGCGATTCATATCTTTGAGATTCGATATACTTAAGTTTGTACGGAAACCTTGGTTCACGAATTCGTCTCGCATTCGACTGGTTTTAGCCTTGTGATTTTGTAATGTAGTGTTAAGAATTTTTAATTTAGTTTTACAATTTGAACTTGTGACTTTGATAACTTCATTAAAATATTTTATTTTATTTTGGTCTTAGGTCACTGTTTCTAATCCTGTCAGAAGTTTATGCACAGTTCCAGTTGGTCGTTTTGTATGAAGAAAGAAACTACTTGATCTTTAAAAAATGTATTATTCTTTCAAAATACAATATTTATGTGAAAGACACTGTACTTAAACTCCGCAGTCTCATCTGTGGAGTCTACAGTTTTTACACTGTTCTCATATTCAGAATAAATAAGAAGCTATATACAAATAAACTTTTTAAGAAATTTCTTTTGATATTTTGAATCATCATCATTATCATCTTAAGCCGAAAGACTTCCACAGCTTGACATAGGCCTCCCGCAAGCAAGCGTCGCCACAGCGACCGGTCCTGTGGGTCTGGCATCCATCCGATTCCCGCGACCCTCGCTAGGTCGTCGGTCCACCTTGTGGGAGGCCTTCAAACGCTGCGTCTTCCGGTATGTTTTTGAATTATACAACAGCAATAAAATAAATGGAAAACACGTCTACCAATGCAATGATTAACGAGTAAATTCACTGATTAGGTTACTTAACTAGACCACTGTCTAGTTATTATAATTAAAATAATGGGTTAACAAGAATAACCACAGATTGTACAATAAATGAGAAGGGTTCCAAGCTTTCAACATCGAATTTATCAATATTGTGCTGCGGTGTACCATTAACTGTATCGGTAACTCTAGCGCTCCACACTCTCACGCTAGAGCTCCACATAAAATTATTGATGTTTATATCAATAATTTTATGTGGAGCTCTCTTTTTTTACTTAATAAATCATCAAATAACTTCTCACGCTCTGGGTGAAGCGAGAAAGATTTTTTGACTTTTAAAGCTTGAAACTGACCTGTATTCCGTTATTTATTGTTTTTTTAATAGTTGAAATCATCTAATGACTTCTAGGCATGTCAGACTTTGACTGACTTAAACCACACCTGTGTTCTTCAGTTGCCCATTGCATTCTAGAACTACGGGTTTCCTTTTTAGTAGTTTCCCGCGGTCCTAGCTAGTGGGCATCGGTCTTGCTAGGCCCATCTGGTTTTGTTGACATCTTAGTGAGGCGTTCATGAAGCCGTTGCTACTGAAGTAATTAAAGCTTTTTCATTATAATACTGCGCACGCAACCCTGGCAGGGTTAAAAAAGTTGCAGCCACGGTTAAAAGTGACTGATGGTCGTTTCAGTTACCTTTGTGGTCGCTTCTCGTGGTGGCATTTGTGGCTGTCACGTGTGGCCCGTGTGTGGTGAACCTAAATACCATCACGCTTAGCTATGTGACGCTCGTCCGGACAAGGTTGGCTAGAGACAACCAACTTTACCCGAATCACTGTTTTGTATAATAAGCCTTTTAGACGAATATCGGGAACTCAAAATAATGAAAAATCACGGAAGATATCCCGTAAGTGACAATTTAAATTGTTTAAACGGTGTTGAATTTTACACTTTTATTGCGTCGTCTTAAAGCACTCACCATTTTTGTTGTCTACGATAATGTTATGTGAACACATGTTTTTGTAAAAGATATAAGTTAGTGCTTGCATCGTCGGTGTCACATTGTTGCATTGCACCTCTCTACTGTCTTAACTAATTACCGAAAACGACAGTCCTCTAGTTCCAGTAACATCACTCTATACGGATGTTTGCGCGAAGATATGTGTAGGTTGATTTTTCATTGTGGTGGATCCTGTTAAGGTAGACATTCATATTGTGTGAACGAGACAGGGATAGACGTGGGACCGAGTCGGAAGAACCGTGACAGCTTCAGAATACTTGCTACAGTCCGCATTGTTTGAATGGAAATACTCGTATTTACATTTGTTTCATGGTTTGATGGTATTATGAAAGGCATAGAAAATTGATGGGTTTGTGGAAATGTTACAAACATAAATTACTTGATCTATAAATAAATTATGATCAATTATCGAAATAAATAGTAAAAAACAGACTAATTAATATCAAACCGACTTCTGAATAATTACTTTTTGTGGTCAAAACAGGGTTCCGAGTTATTAATGCAAATTCATGAAACCGTAAAATACTTCACATGAATTTTATTTTATTTTAATGTGTTGTGTTTTCACGCATGCATCTTTTGGATTAATAAAATATTCAGAGTGCCATTCATTTTTATTTGGCTAGCGATACCGGAACATGAGTTAACGTTTCAGCACACAACGGTGAATGGTGATACTTTATATAATACTACAAAATCCCTCTGAAACAAGTCATTTTATCCGGCACAACTTACCTTTATTCTCTGTGCGAAGTGCCTTTTTCATCCCAGTTTTATCCGGCTAGGATCCGCTTTGCTTCCGTATCGTTTTATAAACGCATTTAACGCGTTAAATTTAAAAGGATTACATCAGATGCAGTGTGCCTTTATATAAAATAAGGCTGTTTCTTCTTTATTATTTTTTATTTTTTACTGAAGAGCGACTCACCGCTTTATACTTTAACATGTTGTATTCCCAATCTTTCAACGTGTACCATCAAATTATAAAAGCATGAATAACTACACGAATTAATTAGCCGGACCTTTCCTTTCATGAAAAGAAATTAGTAGAAAAAAATAAAAATTCATGACAAAAAATTTCTGCGAAAAAAAATTATTCGAAGACAGGAACCGTCGTCACGCTTAAATTTACCTGCCCTCCCCCTAAACTCAGTGCAAAAGTAGCAAAAAAAAGCAATATCTTATTCTCAAGTTCAACTAATCAGCTGAATCTTAATCACCTTTTAGGTAGGTACTCTCGGCACTCCGGGGCACAAAAGTAAAGAAAAGATAAGTAAAAGCGCCTTTGCTTCCCCATTTAAGTACCTTTCTTCCCGGCGCGGTTCCATTGGCTATTCCCAGAAGGCATTATTTATTCTCAACCTGTCTTTTGACATCGGCTACTCGCTACACGATTATCGACAGCAAATTGTGTCATTTACAGGTTTTCAGGCTTTAGAATTTGTTTCTACTTTTATCGTGTTGTATTAGATATATATATTTTTGAGAAAGGGAAATTATCAAATAAGTTCTGGGTGTAACGAGAGAAGTTATTAGACTCTTACTGTCAATTTTTCCTCATTCAGATCACTTTTAGTTTTAAAAACAGTTTTACATGTAAATTTTTTCCTCAATTATAATTAGATGAGGCCGGTGTTTCCTCGCTGACAAACCCCGAGGTCAAAGTCTCTTTGAAAGTTTATACAAAAACCATGTAATGGTTAAATCATATGAGCTATTTAGATTAGTGTCTGAGATGATCTTTTGAGGAAAAAACTACACAGATTTGAGTCAATGCAAGCATTAGTCAGTATTCATGAAGTACAACTCAGGACTACTAAGGACATCTCCTTTCGGTGATTCTGCAGGCACGTTTCAAAAAGTGAATAGGTCTCAAAAGGTAATTGAAGGACACCGATAAGTTGAGTTAGTAAAAGCCTGATATGTGGTAAAAAATCCCACCGCAAAAGGCAACAAAAAAGTTCGGAACAAGTCATTTTAAGCAAACATTTGCTCTTGGCGGAACATATTTTTGTTCAATCATAGATTTAACACCATTGTATCTAACTACTTAAACTGGCTTTGAACTTTTGATTTATTTTTGCGGTCAGATTTTTTAACACTTCATTCTTTCCTGTTTTCATTTTTGTGAGTAAAACCTAATGAAATTTTTCATGACGATGTCATGAAAAAAGCGTTGTAATATATGTATTGTCAAAAATTCACCCTCCTTCAGGCGCATTTGAGTAAAAAGACCAAAATTAGTGTTTCAATTCCATTCAATCGTTACAATAAACGCCTCTGTAGCAATTCTCCTAAACAACCACTAAACTGTGTCAAACAGCCACAAAGAGCGATTTCGCAAACACCGTGAACATCAAAACGATGCTAAAAGCGAATTATAGTGAAATCGTTCATTTGGCGGCAGGAGAGTTGCCAGATCCATCAGGATTATACATTGGACATCCGAAATGGTACATTATTCACTGTGATAAACGTGCTCGGATCAGAACGTGATCCGTCACAGTTTTGGTCGCAAAGACAATTACAATTACTGCTGTTGGTATCGGGCTAAACGTTGTGTTTAGTTTTGACGATGGAGTATCAACGGCACCCTTCATGGAAATGATATTGTCCTACGTTTGACTGATTGTATCGATTATTGACAGCCTTTGTTCGTACCGAATATCAGTTCAGTTTTCCTGTTATGTGGATTCTAGGGAGAACTAGGTTTCGTTTTGATTGGCAGCTGCGGTGCAGGGTTTATCCTCGGCTAAAATATTGAAGTTTGGGGAATTGGAATAGACGTTGGAGGATGCAATATCTAACTATAACTAAGGTAGGCGCCAGATGAACGTGAAATAACGGTTATTGACCCTCCTACATTTATTGCCATTCTTAATGTAAAAAATCGATGGAATGACATAATACTGTCTTGAATCGACATCCATCCTTAATATTTTTTTGTACAGATAAACCATCAAATGTTAGTTTTTCGCGTATCTAGGGGATATTAGGAATAGGTCAATGTACTTTATTCCATACTTATTTGACGCCTTGTACTATAAAGTGTACTACAAACTAATTTGTATCTTTTCTCTTTTCTGTCTAATCCATCTAAACTTTTTCTGTAAGTAATCGCCCTTTAAATTTTAAGCTGTTACTGAAATTTGACCGTAGTTGGCATTTGAACTAGTGCAATCAATCATGACTTATGAACTAGAGCGGTCTTCGAGTTAATCGTTATTGCCTTCGTAGTGCTAACAAAGCAAGTAATATGCGTCGTCAACTAACGGGGGAAGAACAATAAACTGGAGTTCATATTAAGTGCTGATATGATGGCTTATTTAGAACAATGGGTTTTGTCTGTTTTAACTACTTATTACTAGTCTGTAGACATCTTAGTGTGACGCGTTAATTGTTTACAGATAGACTTAAACATGGAAATAAAAAAGTTACTCTACTCGTAGTCGACGAATTTCTACAGCTTTTCTTTCTGTAGCATATTAACATCTAATGCAAATTAGCCTTATAATATTCCCTTTACTAGGCTTGGGCTTCTTCTCTAAGAGTGGAAACTGGCTGTGTTCAGCCACATGGACCCAGTACAGGTTGGTAGATTTTTTTAAAGGTGGGAATTTATCTAATGACTTCTGACGTTCGAGGGTGTGTCAGACTTTTAAAGAAAAGAAAACAGAAAGAAAGAACTAACTCTCTAACTAAAACTACACGTTTGTCCTTCAGTTGCCGGTTTTTTTCTAGGATCAGTGTTTCCTTTCCAGAAATTCTCCGTGGTCCTAGCGAGCGGTTGGTAGTTTGAAAACTAACTACAACTAACGATATGACTATAACTAAAGATTGCATCATTGGTTACCATGAGCTGGGATCGCAGTCAAGCACTAGTTTATAAGAATTTAAAAAAAGTTGTAAGTACCTACAATCGTGGCTCTATGTTAGACGTTGTGTTGTAAGTTGTCTTGTAAGTTTTGCGACATACATCATATGTAATTTAGTACAAAATGTTTTTTTGTACTAAATTTAACATTTTTTTGGTGTTTATAATAGACAAGCCTCTTGTACCACAAATCGCTAAATGTATAAATATACATTTAGCGAAGCTAAACCAATTAAATCATCGTTTCGTTACAATTCAATCATTCGTTTGTACATGATTGAAGTAAAATGATGTTTGTAGACTCACAAAGTTAATTGCATTTTGTAATTTACAACGCCACTGGATCGTATTGTCTGCAAATTGTTCCAATCATAAATCAACTAAGAAATATAATAATCCTTTGCAAGAGGCAAAGTTGAAAAAAGTTACGTTTCAGTGAAAAATTCATTACTTTTGAAAGTCATGCATAAAGTTAAAAAGTCGTTGAAGTTTCAATCCGTCCTTGCTTTAAGTTAAGAATGAAGTAGGGTTGACTTTAAAAATAGTGTACTTTGTAAAAACATAGCTGTTTTATAATCCATACGGACCGGTAATATATTTAGGTTATTGTTATATTGTGAAATCGAAAAACTTCGCTTGCTATTAATATTCTTGTTGCAAATTGGGTTGATTATATTTTTAAGATGCTTTGTATACAAGTAGCATAGGCTTTCATATTTGATAGTAATAAAAGAAGAATCTTTTTTGGATGGTAGTTAAGTCAAGACGACTGTCAAGCCATTAGGCGGATTAATTTTTTGTATATAATTTAATAAGAAGTGGTCCACAACAGAACACAGAAGCCTTTTCATTACGTTTCCGCCTACACGGTATTATTTAGGATGTTCATGGATACAAATATAATTGTATGAAATAATAAACGATATTATTTTTACATAGACAGGGGAAAGAGGGACATCTAGCTATAGCCAGACAATGGTGACAGTGGATCGTTTACTAGTACTTAATAAATAATTCCATCATCACCATCATTTCAGCCGAAAAACATTCGCTGTTGGACTCGCCTCCTCCAAATGCCATCATAACCGGTCCTGTACTTCTTGAACCCATCTGATTTCCGCGACCCTCATCAGGTAATCGGTTCACCATACCTCCACAAGATTACTTACCCACGCTGCGTCAATTTGACCCCGTCCCCCACTCCAGAATCTTTCGGTCCCATCAATTATCTGTTATGGGCCCAGCTTACTTTTACTTAAGTTTGACAATACTTTGAGCCTTGTCGACAACCTAGACTGATTAAAAGAGCTTCACAAATTACATAATACGAGTATATCATTAACAACTACAAAAATACTCCCCTGAAAAATGCAACGACCTTACGCGTAGGAGGCACTGTCTAAGCTCAGTCTTAATATCAAACAATACACATGGAAAAAACAATACCCAATTCATTATAACTAAACAAAAAGTACTTACATTTCGACAGTCATTCTGATATTTGTCAGACAATAACGAAGCAAAAGCTAGACTTAATATTATTTTGTTGTCTTTTATTTGACGATCCCATTGTTTTCTTTGTTCCCCTTGTTACTGTACGCATTAATGCCAAGACTTAATAAGTTGTTCAAGTAAATTCATTGAAAGCGACTCCAAACAAAAGTGGTGGTCTTAAAATAATAACAAGTTTCACCGATTACGGACTTTTGATACAACTGTGTGGGAAGAGTTTTGTGCATAGAAATAATTGATACTTAAATATTTTGGCTGCCAACTTTTTCCGTTGGAAAACTGAGTGTGGCGTCAGGTAAAAAGTTTGTTCTTTTTTTATTAAAGCGAGTTATTGGCCTGAGATTCGTTTGATATGTTTATAGACATGCATGACTATGTCGTAATGCGTTAGGAATGCATTTAGTCTCGTTTTGTAGATACCAACAGCATCCTAGTACAGGTTGTAAGTAGGCAGTACAGTTACTTTTATAGGCCCAGTGTACTTCAGCCTATTATTACATTTAAATATCATATAGGTTTCGATTAAGTAAGTCTATCAAAGATGTATCGTAATGCTCAGCAACAGGGATGCGGAGGTCTGACAGGCAGGTCATTTTATGTAAAACACCATAAAATTCAGTCTATCCGGATAGCTGGTTGGGCAAATTACACCACATAAATTAATAATGGTGGTTAATGGAGAGCCGCTTGTAATATAATGGAAAAAGACGTATTGGGTTTTTTTCTGCCGATGATAAAGTCTTATCTAGTCTTTCATCACTAAGAAAGTGGAAACTTTTAATACCAAACTGAAATGAAATACGTCATTCACAAAACAAAAAAAAACAAAGAGATGAAAATTATATTCAATCGTTATTTTTTAACTAAAATGTAAAAAAACAAACAGTTCTTAGAACAGCTACGTATTAAATGGTATTATTTCATTTCAATTTTATAATGGAATAGTCTTTTATTATCACAGTGTAATTGAACGGGAAAGGAGTAATAACTAAAGGAAACAGTAGTGGTGGGTTATGTCGGAGGTTCCAATCCAGGCTGGCACTTATGTGTGTGTAATTTATTTGTAAAAATTGTGAACTCTGTGAGCCAGTTATAAAATGTAACCTATTCACTCTTGACCTAAAGATCCCCAGGCTGTAACTAACAGGAAACAGATACTGGCAGGGAATTCCACTTCATAGCCGATGCAAAAACAAAAGTTCCGTTGAAGATTACCGCCCGATCGCAATTTTATCTTCCCCGGCGAAGGTCTTTGAGAACATCCTCCACAATGCCATCTAACAACAAATAAACACGTACCTATGCAATGAGCAGCACGGATTCAGGAGCAAGAGGTCTGTTGATACCAACCTCCTGACGCTGGTGGACTATATCTCTTCTAGCTTGGACCGCGGGCGTCAGGTAGACGTACTCTATTTTGACTTCCGGAAAGCGTTTGATAGGGTTAACAATGACATGCTGCTGATGAAACTGAGCAAAATTGGTTTCTCACCCTCTCTACTCCGCTTCTTCGCAGACTATCTTCGCGATCGTCAGCAGTTTGTTAGGCTCGGAATGTACGAATCCAGTACCTATCATACGCGTTCCGGAGTGAGTCAAGGCTCAATCCTGGGGCCCTTATTATTTCTTATCATGATAAACGATCTTCCACAAGTTCTGCGTCACGCAAGATGCCTATTATATGCCGATGACTTGAAGCTGTACCTCGAAATAAACTCCGAGTCAGACTGCTTATCACTACAGCAAGACATTGACGCCATACACAAGTGGAGCCTTGATAACAAGATGGAATTCAACAGCTCTAAATGCTTTGCTATGACCTTCGGTCGAATGCGGCACCCTGTGGATTTCGAATACCATCTGGACAGAAACACCATCACAAAAACCACCGCTATGAAAGACCTGGGAGTCACATTCGACCGAAAGCTAACATTCCACGACCACATGATTGCGGTAGCAAAGCAATCGTACCAAAGGTTGGGTTTTGTTCTACGCAATTGCCGTGATTTTCGCACTACACACGCCATTAAGATTTTATTTAATGCGCTTGTGCGTAGCAAGCTGGAATCTAGCTCTTGTGTGTGGAACCCGCACCAAAGTACGTATGCGCTTTTATTAGAAAAAGTGCAAAAAGCGTTCCTTAGGTTCCTATACAAGCGGATGCACGGTTATTACCCATACCTCTATCCGACAAAATTTCTCTTGGGTTGCCTCGGATACAACTCACTGGAGGTAAGGCGAGCACGAGATCAGCTCACCATCGCCTGCAAGACGCTTCGTGGCATTATCGACGCGCCTGACCTGCTTGCTGTGCTGGCACGGTTCTTTGTTCCTGACAACTACTGCCGCGGTAAAAAGCACAGGTTCTTTGCTGTGCCCCAGTGTCGCACTGTTGCACGTGCTCAGTCTCCAATACCTCGCGTTTTGGCTGCACTAAATGGTCTCTTGGATTCTAATCCAACAAACGATCTGTTTGCGGATGAATGGAAGATGATTTTATTGGTATGTCAGCAGTACTGTGAGAGGATTTAATGTATGTGATGTTATGATATTTATAATTTTAATTGTTTTTTAATTGTCTCTGTGTTTTTGTTTAATTACTGTAATTGGTTGACCAACCGTTGTAATTAAATAAATAAATAAATAAATAATAAATACACATATTGAATATGTTCCTAAAATGCTAGAAGCCTTGCTTGGTGTTAATGTTGAGAACACATTAATAATTTACTTAAAATTTTCAATTACTGTCTGTATTTCTTTATAGCTACAGCCAGGGGATTTCTATGTCATCAGTGAATAGGTAATTTTTAAGCAAGCGTGCTCCATCGTCTACCACATCTTCGTTATCCATCAGGCGAGACAGTAGTCAATTGCAAGTCTATCAAAAGTTAAAAAAAAACTGTTGATACAATACCCATCAAAAAGCATAAACTGACAGATTCAGAAATCTTTTCTTCCCATGAAGACTGAGAAAACTCAGAATCGATCTCCTTCAATCAGGAGTTATACGAACCTGTATTCAGAACACACAAAGTGCGAGAAAAACACAAAGTATCAGCTGTTAATTTCCTCGGCAAGTAGCGGCGAGCAATTGAGGAAAACGGACGATTACAACGAGCTAAGCGAACTCCACTTGACAATATATCATTCGATACGGCTTGCAAGGTTATGCTCGGAATTAAATGGCCACTACGCTTTACTACTTCACATGTTACAAGTACGTACAAAGTCTTGAAACGGAAAAGTCTTGGAGCTTTTGACTTTATAAATTGTTAAAGGAATAAAGGTACTCCAAATTGAAACTAATATTATAAACAGGTACATTGAAAAAGAAAACAAAAATAATACTCTTCATTAATTTGCATTACACCGCAGGGAATGGAACGGTTGTTGTGGCGGCGCTTGGAGGAGGCCTATGTCCAGCAGTGGACGTCTTTCGGCTGAGATGACAATGATGATGACAAAATATTCAAATATGGTCATGGATACGGATGAACCTTTTTTTACAGTCCATTCTAAGATTGGCCGTTAACTATCGCTGCTAGCGATAAAACTGTCTTCAACAATAGGGCATGATGTCGCAGTCATCAAATCAAATGAAAAAAAAACCATACAAATAAATTTTAAATGCACTAACGGTATAAGCTGAGTGTGATAAATAATAATTTATTATATTCCGCTCACTCCCTCTCTGAATGTAATTTTTTTGTAAGCCTGTTCTGTCCCGCTTCTGGGGAAAAGCCACCGTCTTTCCATCGTTTGCGAGTTTCCACTTCCTCTTGTTAGTTCTGATAGAATCTGTCTAGTTCGTCGCGCCATCTTCTTCGTGTTCTGCCACGCCTGCGTTACATTATTATGATACTTTGGCCCACAGTTTGTCAGGCATACAGCAAACATGTCCTACCCAGTCCCATTTCAGTTGTGCAGCCTTTTGAGCCACATCAACTATGCTGGTTTCGGAAAGCAATATAGTGTTCTTGAATGTTAGTATTATATAAACATACCAGATGCAAAAGTTCAAGCACGAACATTCCCGAAACTACCATCTTTATTACCCGAATAAAATACCAGGCTAGCTGCTTGCAAGACACAATTCTTTACACTGGAAGAAAAATGTAGCATTTATACAACCTCATATAACTAGAGAGTTAGCAAAAGCAATATAACGTGACAAAAAGAATGGACCGCCCCTGGGTGTCATGAATTTCCGGGGCGCGGGGTACTATCGCATCCCGGGGTGTGTTCCCGGGCTATCCCAACACTAATCCGTGGCAGCGATCACTCCCTACGGGCCTCGCGTTCACATGATAATTATTGTACCCCAGCGGGCGGTATTCTCGATTACGCTGGCGTTGGTTGCGGTAACAGATCGTTTGTTACTTTAGCAACTTGCTTTTAATTGAAATTGGAGATGTATGTTGTGCTGCTGGCTACTGAGGTAAAATGTGATAATCGGTCGTGCGTGTGCCAATGTAATTCAACTTGCTTGGAATTTGCTTGCAGTTGGGCACACAGCCTTAGGCAAACAATCTGCTTTACTCAATCATGTTATTGGTGAATGCCTGTAATTGGTTTGACCACCACAGACCAGTAACTGGGTGACGCGATATTCATTGGGAAGACATGTTGGACTTCTGACTTAAATATCAACACGGGGGTTATAACTTCTTAGTTATGAACCCTTTCTGTTAAACACAAGCCTTTAAACTACCTTGCAGATAGATGCGGGTTCGTAGTTTGATCTTTTTTTTATTTTTGGCGTTATCACCCAATTGTCTTTTACGACACCCACGGGCGTAACTGGGGCGGTTTAGAACAAAAATAAATAAGTACCTTACGTAAAAGTGTGTAATAATGCGTTGGAATTTTATGTAAGAATTTCATTAACGCTCTCGCGTAGTAACTCGTAGCAGTGCGTAGACATCTGCTACGAAACGTAGCTTCCGTAGCAGTGCTACGTCTACTTCGTAGCAAACAATTTTTTTTTATTCACACTGCTATGAATATATATTTTTTTTGTTCATTAAGTACGTCATTAATGTAAATAACGTACTTACGATTTTGATGTCTTTTTAAGCCATTGTCATCACCTTCTTACGCTTCTTGGCGCACAACAGTTTCTTTTTCATTTTCCGTTGACACTTCTCACGCTATAATTTACTAATTGTTTTTTTTTCTACTCTTTTTTATCATCATCATCATCAATAATTGCATTATCTGATCAGCTTTTTGTACATAACCGATTTCCATGGCCCATTCCAAATTCTGTACATCAAGAATTTCTATCCTCTTTAGTGTAAATTAATTTAATTAGCTTGCACTTTTCATTCAACTGCGAGGGTAGGCAAGGTTTTTTTCAATGTTTTATTTATTCTGCTTACTCAGGAAAATATAAAGCGTGTCACTTCGTTCTCAGTAGCATTTCTTATTTCTTAAGCAGGCAGCAACTTACTTTACTTTATTACTTGAATCCTAAATTAAAAAGGTCGACCAGAGTTGAATAGGTCTCCGTTTAGTTTTGTTAGACTGTTATATTTCTATTCTCCTTTGTCTTTGAAACTTCTATTTCTTACTCTAGTTCGGGTCAAAAGTAGTATAAAATGAGTGGTTATAATTCAGCATTTACCCGTTTGATGTAAGGTATGACCAATTAAGTTAAAAGGCTGTAAGACTATTTTTTTTTTATAATTTAGAAAATTGTGTTATTAATATACAGTATACTTTTGTTTTTTCCCTATGAATTAAATAAAAATGTACAAAAAAAACAATTTTATATGATTTATTTGTCATGATCATTATCTAGACTTTGATTGAATAACTTCCGAAAGTGAAAACCAGAGGCCTGGAAAGCAACACAAAGAAGAAACATAGATGAGATTTAGTCAGTAAAAGTCTAACATTCCTCTCGTTTTGCCTTAGAATGAGAGAAGTCATGATGATTAAAAAATATCATTTCCAATTATTTATGTTTTTGTAGACAATGTTAACAATTTAAATTACTTACTGGTAACTGGATAACGAATCATTTGGAATACAATAAAAGAATAAAGGGGTAGGATATAAACTCCTTTAATTTTATCTTCCTTAGCGCTAAGTAAAAGTTCTGGACATAACAATAGTCGTTACCGGAAAATGCTTTTTAACGTCCAGCAATTTTAACAGTAATTACAAAACATTTAGATTAACTTCATTTATTTTTGAATCATTGTTTCTTAAGCCATCATTAGATTGTACTAATCTATAATGCTATAAAACTAGCACTTTGCCTGTAATTTCGTTCGTGGATTATATTCTTTTTGTGCAGAAATAGCGCACGGTCTCCTTTCCGGCCTGCTACTGTGGGAATAAAGGCTGGGATGTGAGCATTGTGTGGAAAACCCTGAGAAAATGGTGGAGCGTACAGTGGAAGTATGCCTCGCTTGGGAGAAGCACCACCGTGTCCTCGCAGAGGTGATTAGTGGCGGTAATTTCACGCTTCCGATCTGAACCAGATTCGCCGCAGTACGAAGTGACAGGGAATGGAAAGCAATCTCTCCCTTCTGCAAAGCAGTAATGCGAGTGAAGGAGGTGGTGGAAACTGTGAGGGAGATAACAGTTTCATGCATCAACCGCTGCTGTGAGAGATAGCTCGGGTGTTGGAAGTCGCAGGACGAGTTTTGTCCACAGTAGGTGCGGATTCACGGAGTGCAAGCAGATAGCTCATCGTTTGGTAACGACCAAGCCGGAGTCGACGGCGTGTTGTGTTTCACACACACACACGCTTCAATATGATGTCAGCAAAATGAACGGGGCCTCTAATGTTCAGGCACCCTTAGGAGGTTTCCCCACTTTTATTTATAGGTTATTTTGTGTCAACTGCTGGGCAAAGCCTTTCTCTTTCCAAACTTTTCTGTCTAAGGCGATCTCTGGGCAAGTTTGCCCCATGCGTTTTATCCAGATAACCAGAAAAGGGTACTCTTACAACGAACCATTTAAATTAGCAATAAGCAACTTTGGTTTGTTTGTTACTAAAGTTTGTTTAACAAGCTTTTGACATCCACGTGGACACCACCTGTTTCACCAACAACGGAGAGAGGGCAGTCAAGGTCATGACCTCTTATCAATCCTTGATTAACAACTGTCTTGCCTATGTCACCTGAGACGCCACCCGAATTCCAAGTAGGTGCAAAATTGTATCGCGTTACATTGATTAATATTCTTGATAATACGTTTTCTGATTATAATTAGATCCTCAATTAATAAGGTTTCTAAACGATATATTAAGAACATGATGCTATGATTAACGTATGAGTATTCACATATCAAATGAACGAGTTCTTACAGATTGACGGGCGAACAACGGAGGAATGGACCTTCAGGAAAACAGTGTAATTTTGATTTTGATCGAAGACCAAAAGATCAGGTGAGACACCACCGTCCAACCACATTCCCAGCCATGCTGATGAGGGGGGTACTGACATGATTACCAACGTAAGTACCCAGTGCAATATCGAACTAAGGAGTGCTTTGGACTCCTAAGACTATATGCTACTCCTTTTTTTTTAAGTCAGGTTTTTTCTATGCAAGCATGCGCCATCGTCTGCCACATCATTGCATTTCATCAGGTGAGATAGTGGTCAAGCGCGAGCCTATCAACAGTAAAAAACCGGGCAAGTGCGAGTCGGACTCGCGCACTGAGGGTTTCGTACCAACCTACCTATAAAAACAGTTTAATTCTCGAATCGAGTCTTGAAGACTTTTCAATTTTTTTTTCTTGTGACGTAACTAAAAATTTTCAGTTTTCAGACTTTTCCCGATATTAGTGCTATAATACCTTGCTTCGTGCCAAATTTCAAGATTCTAGGTCAACGGGAAGCACCCTATGAGTTTTGATTCCTTTGACAGTGTCGAAATGTACGTTTTTTGCAACATAAACGGGCGTATCTTTTTTTCCCGTCAACTTACAAGTTTGATTTTTGCACAACTTCAAGGGACCGCGGATTTCAATATATGGTTTTAATTTCAACTTGATACCTTCACGCGTTCCTGAGAAAAAGGGTCTTGACAGACGGACGGACGGACAGACGGACAACAAAGTGATCCTATAAGGGTTCCGTTTTTTCCTTTTGAGGTACGGAACCCTAAAACACATCTTTGATTGAACTGACATAAATTCCACCAACTCAGTTACAAGCACATAGATCTACATAGATATATAGTACAGGTTATCGACACCGGCCTCCTCTGGGACTAGGAAAGGGCTAAAGGGATAATCCATCACGTGAGCCCGGTGCGGATTGGTGTATGTCAAGTACAAACAAAATAAATAAATTATGGTTCTAGTTTTTTTGTATTATAATTTGATTTTAATTTAATATGGTTTAGTTTTATTCAAATTTTTAATTATTTTTTGTAAAAAGAGATTTAAGATCTTAATTATACAAAATAAAACTCTATTTAGTTTTTCCTAATTGTAATGTTCTTACGCGCCTGCGTGTGAGACAACAATTTTTTTTTTATTATTTTCTTTATATGTAATCACAAAATAAATATCATTACAGTTGCTAAGTAATTTAGCAATTTGAACTGCGATAGTCCCAAAAACTTATCATGTTAAATCTGCGGATACATTGAAGTAGTTTATAATAAGGATTGACAGCTTGCCCTTATATTCAGAGTTAGGAACAGTTCGAATATATTAAGAAAAATATGTTGTCCACGATGTTCCGTACAATGTTTCCAAATTTTCTCTTGATACGAACCTTACTGAAACTTTAAAAATAGTTTTATAAAAGTTCATCGTAATTAATCAGTCATTCTCGAGTATTGCGCTTAGCAACACTTATTTTAGCTTAGTAACCATTTTATCTATTTTATTTACAGACTACTGGTTTCTACCACTAGACCTTGTTTTATCCATGCCCTCATTCCAGGGCTTCGGCGTTCTCTGTCGTACAACATATGGCTCCAGTAGGCTTTGACCCAGCTGGGCTCCTACAGTTTGCTGACATCCGTTTGAGGCGCGTGTGGCACAACACGCGCATTCGAATACTTGGGCTCGGTCTGGACGGTTACTGGACGGTTTCTTACTCTGTCATCTTCCCAAAATCCCCTTTTCTTAAGTAAAACGCCTAAAAAAAGGGAAAACACGCTTGCTGCAATCGTTTCTATAATGCTGTTGGCACTCTGTTGTATATGTATGTGTGTGTCATTTAAATTGTGAAAGTACTTTTTGAGTCTATTCAATACAAACAAAAATACCCTAGGGACAATTTTCAACTTCCATTCGGGCAAAACCCTAGCAGAAGCTAGTCTTCAATATAACCATTATTAATGAAACTTTTAGTAGTAAATATATCTTGGTAAAAACTTCATTAATCAGTCCAGTTTCTTAACGAGGTATAAAACGGGTCATCGGGTCTTATAACCTAGCAATTCAAGGATCCTTTAGTCAGTACCAAGAATGAGGTTATGAGAAATGAAAGAAGCGGCCACGATATTAGACTTGTAATTGAAACCATTTTTTAGAGGATTTTTATAAAAACTCTTTGTGATGTTTTAATACAATGTTTTTTTTTTGTTGAGTTTTTCATTTTGTTGCTTTCTTGGTTGTAGTATAATGCCTCTTTATACTAATGTTAGAATGTATTATGTAGTGTAAGGCAATAAGCTTCTGACCCTTCTTATCAAGCCAATTATGCACTCTTTTTTATAATACATAAACCAGTGCTTGACTACAATCCCACCTGATGGTAAGCAGTGATGGAGTCGTTGATGGTGAGGCACTCATAGACAAATTTATAGCGGATTTTTTAAAAGGCCATTAAATTACTTAAACAAGTGGCGAGAATTATCAAACTAAATTAATTATAAATGTGGAAAATTACTGTCCATTTTTAAATTAGCCTGACCTTTTCCTTGATCCAAAAGGTCTTAAAACACTGAAGATCAGTGTCTAGACAAGAGGATAAAAGGCATCTTAATTATTCAGTGTTTTAATTATATTTTAACTAGCTGCTGCCATCGGTTTTGCCCGCTTCGAAGTAGAAAATTGTCCAGAGAGAAAATTCTTCTGGGATTTTTTATCCCAGGAGAATTTTCTTTCGGTATTCTATGCGTTATTACAAGAAAAAAAAGCTGTTTAGCCGTATTGAGCGTGAAGAAGTAACATACATTAATAAAAACTTTCGCTTTTATAGTATTAGTTTGTAAACACCACTAAATACTTTTCAGAAAGTTTTCGAAGACTTTATTAAACATGCATTAGTGACTCGAGATTATAACTTAATAGATGTAAGTAGTAAGCTCACTGCAAAATATGAATAGCATTATCAGCGCCTCTGGGACTTAGACCTCCTCTCTATGAGAGGGATGCGTCATAATAAAATTCGATGGCATGGCTGGTGCAATGCTTGAGCGATTGACTGCTACACTACGTGTCACGGGTTCGATTCTCACTCTGAGCCAATATTTGTATGGCCTACAAAAATTTGTACTCAGTCTGAATATCGTGTGTGTGAGTTTACATTTTTATAAACGCTGTCATGATACAGGAGTAATTCTTGGTATGGGACAATAATAATTTACTAAAAAGGCACGCGTACTGTTATGTACGCGGGCTCAATGCGGGTTACTAAGCATACTGAGAACGAATGAATGCGAACTATGAACGTGAGTGAACTATCAGCAGATCGAGGTCGCGACCAATACTTCATGCTAAGCGTGACATCTGGTGCTATCTATTTCCATTCTCTGGCTTTGTGCTCCCGATTTATTATAGACGTATGGTAGCCATTATGTTTGTGCTTTTCATTTCCGATTGTGTTTGCCTTCTACGCGGAAAATGCTGCTAAAGATATGAGCAGAACTTACAAAACTAGAATTGTAATGGTCTTTTCCGTGCGTGGATATGTCTCTGCATTATGTTCAGTGAGGGCATGTAAACTAAAGTCTTTAAGCGAATGAATAGGATTACTCACACACAAAGAACATCATGCACTGCTGGATCTAAGAGCGTTTATTGCATAAGAAATCTTCCTTGAGAGAGCAAGGACATATATTTTTAGAAAATTCATACTTTGTTGGAGTTCAAAGAGGACGACAATTTTTACGGTAGTTTATTATTTTTCATAGGTGGAAAATCCAATAATAAGTTTTTTGTTTAGATGGGAAATCATCAGAATGACATCTTTCACTTTTAGGTGGAACAGGTGGGTATGTCAGACTTTTACGGACTAATAATCACTCCTATGTCCCTTCTTTGCTTTGCGTTCAAAGATCCCAGGATTTCTTTTTAGAAGCGAACACTATATACTGGGGCATCCAGTAGACTTTGGCCCTGCTGTGCATCTACGGTTTTGATGACATTTCCTTGAACACATAGAACGCTAAGATTTAGCGGTATTTTTGCATAAGAAACCTTTCTTGAGACAGTTAGGACAGATTTTAGAAAATTCATACTTTGTTGGTTTCAAAAGAAGGTGATAGTTTCCACGATACTTCGTCAACTCTTGTGGCTAGAAAATCCAATAAAGCTTTCAAATAATTATTCAGAAACAACTAATCATCATCATCATCTCAGCCGAAAGACGTCCACTGCTGGACATAGGTCTCCCCCAAGCGTCGCCACAGCGACCGGTCCTGTGCGTCTCGCATACATCCGATTCCCGCGACCCTCGCCAGGTCGTCGGTTCACTTTGTGGAAGGCCTTCCAACGCTGCATCTTCCGGTACGTGGAAACCAGCTAATCAGTATTAGTAATAACTAATCAGTGAATATTACTAAAATGAAGTATTTAATGAAAATTCATCATCAACAATTTCTAAAACAACCACAAACATACAAAGAGAATATCAAATCAATAACCATATTCCAATATCATTTCTGTAGAACCCAAACCGCGTATTGAAACTAGTTTCATATAGTAGCGAGCTTTAAAATTTCATAGCGTTTAAATCAGTGTATTAATATGCATCATAAAACACTGTGACATGGATTTTAATGGCAGTTTGATAGTTAGAAAACTTAGTTAAGTATTTATGTAGGTAATGTATGACACTGGTTCATTGTTAGAGGATTAGCTGTTAAGTTTAAATCACGCTTAATAAACTAGCGTTAACTTCATCATCGTTATTTCAGCGGAACATTATCATCTTCCTAGCCTTTTCCTAACTAGACTAGAAGCCGACTAGGCTTTCAGTATAATCGGATGCGGTTGTATATTTTTATTTCACAAGGAGCGATTACCTATTAATGGGCAATACGATACTTCATAGATATAGACTGCAAGATGGTCAGACTTTTTCTGGTGTCTAACTAGGTACCTGTACCGACTGACAAAGATCTTCGAATGACAACCGGGACTAACAGTTTTACGTGGTTTCCGAGGTATGGGTTGTCAGTGAAGTCCTAGGTAAAGTTATAAAAGTACATTAGCATTTAGCATTATCGTCTTTGTTGACTCAGGCCTCCTCTCGAGGAGAGAAATGTGCCGTAATCTACCACGCGGACCCAGTGTGGATTGTTGGATGTCATGTTGGATGGAATTTTTGGCTCGAAAAATACTCACGTTGACCATACATAGATCGGGACCGGACCTTAAACAATTCTTTGGACTATATCGTTAACCATCATTCTTCTACGGTCTCTTCATTTCTGATTCACCACACACCTCAGATAGATCTTCTGCCCTTGCCCCTTAGCTAATTTGCAGCCTCCATTACTTAAGACCTTTTCTTTTCCAACATATTCACATAGCTAGGTCCTACGTTAAATTAAACCGTAATTTAGAAAAGCACTTTTAAATACGCATTTGTAAGCGTTGAATGAAAATATATTGCCTTATAATGGCGATGATTTAATTTTAACTTCCTTCCTTTCCTTATCTTTGACTGATTGCTCCATAATGAGAATGGGATGGAACGCGTCTTTTTTAGCTTATTTAAAAGGCTGCTTTACAGGTTTTCTTCATAAATAGGTCATGAGCTATATTTTAGTTTTATCCCTGACGGATGTTTAAGGTTAGAATAAAATATAAAGAATATAATAACTGGCGTATATTTGAATTTTTTAAACCTACCTCATAAATAACTCGGTCTATTGGATCTGACCAGTAGTTTTTGAGTTTATCGCGAACAGACAGATTGACTGATCGAGGGATTTCGTTTTCAAAATTGGGGTGACACCCGTGATTATGGCATGCAAAGCCTGTCTTTGAATGCCGTTTTATTACTGATATTTTTGTCTTCCAGTATCTGAAAAAGGCAAACCTAACAGTAATAAAACAATAACTTTTAAAAAAGATTATCCTATAGTGTAACTGGCCACTATAAGATAACTTATCTACAGTTAACTTAATTGACAGGCCACAATATAAAGTATGTCGTTTTTATTATTATAGCTATATAGGCTCGCGTTTGACGTAGAGGAGCTTGTTGGTCGATCTTCCAGGTTAAGCAACGCTTGCCAATTTTAGTCTGTGGATGGGTGACCCTCTTAACATACCGAGTTTCCTCCGTGCCTCGGAAAGCACGTTAAGCCGTAGGTCCCGGCTGTCATTTGTAAATCTTTGGCAGTCGTTGCTTATAGTCAGAAGCCAGTAAATCTGACTCCAGTCTTGCCATGAAGTACCGTGTTACCCCAGTTTAAAAGGTTGTGGAGGTCTGGTAAAAAACTGGTATTCAGCTAAATCCGGCTTGATTGGAAGCCAACCCCAATAAAGTTAGGAAAAGGTTAGGCAGATGATGAGGCTCGCGTTTGACGACTATCTCACCTGTTGGTATGCGATGACATGGCCAACGATGGAGCACGCCTGCCTAGAAGTAACCTATTCACTCTTGACTTAAAGATTTATTGTCAAAGATACTTCCTTGGTATATTTACACAACAAAAAACAGCAGCAACGCCATGGTCGCAAGTGATAGCTAACAGCCACATTCATTACAGCCATTGAACAT
This sequence comes from Mythimna separata, assembly GCA_030763345.1. Lineage (NCBI taxonomy): Eukaryota > Metazoa > Arthropoda > Insecta > Lepidoptera > Noctuidae > Mythimna > Mythimna separata. The sequence goes on along the minus strand of CM061172.1, from coordinate 9,647,947 downwards.
TGAAGATCTGACGCAACCCATTCAGAAGGACGGAGGCACAGTTGCGTCCATTTCCTTCCCACAGCGGATGTGGCGTAAAGGCACAAGCATGTTATTTCCTTTAGAGCTCTTGGCGCTTTGTGTATTCTTTTTTTCACTTTTTCATATAATTAAGGCTGCATGTTGAGAGGTTTAAAGCTTGAAGTTGTATTTTTAGGACAAACATGATTTATTTGTTTACTAGCTTCTGCCAGCGGCTTCGCCCGCGTGTAGAGTTAGTTTGGTCTTAGCGTGATGATATATAGCCTATAGCCTTCCTCAATAAATGGGCTATCTAACACTGAAAGAATTTTTCAACTCGGACCAGTAGTTCCTGAGATTAGCGCGATCAAACAAACAAACTCTTCAGCTTTATAATATTAATATAGATTACAAATGTCCCGGCCTGTATTCCCTCAGGTGCAAATCTATATATATAAAAATGAAACCCGTTTTCCGTTGTCACGACTTGACATGAAAACGGCTTGACCGATTTGGCTGATTTTTTTTTAAATGTTCCTTGAAGTTCAATGATGGTTCTTACAGAGAAAAATTTAAAAAAAAAGTTAGTTAAAGTAGGGTAGGTAGAGTAGTGTAGGGTAGTGTAGGGTAGTGTAGGGTAGTGTAGGGTAGTGTATGGTAGTGTAGGGTAGTGTAGGGTAGTGTAGGGTAGTGTAGGGTAGTGTAGGGTAGTGTAGGGTAGTGTAGGGTAGTGTAGGGTAGTGTAGGGTAGTGTAGGGTAGTGTAGGGTAGTGTAGGGTAGTGTAGGGTAGTGTAGGGTAGTGTAGGGTAGTGTAGGGTAGTGTAGGGTAGTGTAGGGTAGTGTAGGGTAGTGTAGGGTAGTGTAGGGTAGTGTAGGGTAGTGTAGGGTAGTGTAGGGTAGTGTATGGTAGTGTAGGGTAGTGTAGGGTAGTGTAGGGTAGTGTAGGGTAGTGTAGGGTAGTGTAGGGTAGTGTAGGGTAGTGTAGGGTAGTGTAGGGTAGTGTAGGGTAGTGTAGGGTAGTGTAGGATAGTGTAGGGTAGTGTAGGGTAGTGTAGGGTAGTGTAGGGTAGTGTAGGGTAGTGTAGGGTAGTGTAGGGTAGTGTATGGTAATGTAGGGTAGTGTAGGGTAGTGTTGGGTAGTGTAGGGTAGTGTAGGGTAGTGTAGGGTAGTGTAGGATAGTATAGGGTAGTGTAGTGTAGGGTAGTTAGGGAAGGTAGGGTAGGGTAGCGTAGGATATGTAGGGTAGTCATTTGACGGGAGCAAAGCCGCGGGTAAAAGCTAGTTATATATAATTATACTAGCTACTATCAACAGATCGCCCACGTGAACCTAGAGAATTGTCTCAAGAGAGCATATTCCCGAGACAAAAAGTCTATAAATAAAAATTGTATGTTCTATTTCTAAGATATGATCTACCCTTGTGACAGGCGGTGCCCAGACAGGTGGAAAGCGATAGTGTTTTATTCGATAATAAGGAAAGACAAAAAATATTTGTGATAATAACTATAAAAATGAATGTTGAACATGACCGAAGAAAACTTGAAAATAAGTGGCAAAATCAGGGTAGCATTTGTAGTGCTTTATTAAAAAAAAGCACACACACAAACTAATATTATAAAGAAGAAAGTTTGTGAGTATGTGTATGTATGTGGTTTGTTTAATCTTCATCCTCGAACGGCTGAACGGATTTGAATAAAAGCTAGTACATGGATAGACCATGTCCTGGAATAGCACATAGAATTGTAAATCTTTCAGGAGTATGTTCCTGAAAAATTTATAATTAAAAATAACCCCTCGGGATAATTTTTTATCACGCAAGTCAAACCACTGACAGCAGATAGTACCATATAACGGCCGGCGCCCAGTGCCGTCATAGCATAGCATTTTATTATTAATCAAGTTATTTTGAATCTTATTTCGATGAGTTTAGAGTTCATATTACTTTATTTCGATACCACGATACTGCGACGTGCTGCGGGATGCTGTAGCATGACGCGGCATGCTATGGCATGACATGGCATGCTAAAGCACAACGCCAGCCAATAAGACTAATCAAGTTATTTTGGATCTTATTTCGACAAGTTTAGAGTTTATGTTACTTTATTTCGATACCACAATACTGCGACGTGCCGCGAGATGCTGTGGCATGACGCGGCATGCTGTGGCATGACACGGCATGCTAAAGCACAACCTGCCATGCCACAGCATGCCGCAGCACAATCTGCTGTGCTATGCTATGACATGCCAGCAGTGGGCGCCGGCCTTTAGAAGGCAATAAGTACAAGAACTATAAAATACTAGTTATGAAAGAATAACAAATAACTAACGAAATCGAAGTTGAAGATGCACTAGATCTACATTGAAATCTCGCAGATGTGGAGTGAGATCGCAAACAATCTAGAGTTATTACTCTCTGGGAGCTTTCCTTTTGTGTAAGACAATGACCTCGAATCAATATTAATATCAGTTTTGAAACAATGAATATTCATTTATTTTATTAAAACTACGTGCGACGCCGAGGTACAAAGGCGAACTCGATGCCTTATTCATTGTCTACCAGTCAACCAAAAGTGGTGGCGAGACACTAAGGTATATACGTAGATACTTAGAACCGTTTTTGAAAATCAAAGGTTATTTATACACAAAGGTATATATTTATATAGATATTTAATACAATATTTGATAAAAGGAACGAAGTTTATAAAACGAATTTGCTATTTGTGTGTAATATCGCAACTTCCAATTAATTGCATGCTAGTAGTCGGGCTAATATTGAGATGAAGCGCATTCTCTAAAAGAATGAATTGTCATTCATCTTAGCTTCAGTTCTTGTGTTTATATTTTAATTGTTACAATAAAAATGGTCAGTAACATTATTAAATTAATTTTAAGAGTACAATAATGCCTATACCAAGCTTCATACCAACTAAGTTGCTAAATACACGAAACAAAATATTACTTTATGAAACGAAAATCTAGTAACAAAGCATCGTGATCACAACTCACGTACGTAACTAAACTCAAACAAAAAAGTTCATAACAGAATAAATACTCGCAAGCAAAAGTACCAGTTAATATTACCGTTCTGATATCCTTTGATCCTTAGTATTATCAATAACTATTTCGGATAGTATCGCACACCCGAAGATAGCACGGAAGAATATAACATTATTATGAAGTTCCTGAAAGCGAGTATTTCCGTGCTGGTTTATAGGATTACCTGACGGTACCGTGGCAATATTGAATCGAATACCAGCAACGGTAAATGTAAGACTTTTCAAACATAGATGAAATATTAGATCCGTACTAGCCAGTATGAGTTCCTCTGATTAAGTACTTTTAAAATTGGTTCGACTTTATTGGGGAAAGTTAAAATGATTGGTCATTTTGTTTAATGCTTTCTATTTTTTAATTAAACGTTGGTATTGCTAGAATCAATTGTGATTATCAGATTTGATGATTTAAAACGTATTTACTAATTGATATAATTATGACAACGTATTACATATCCAATTAAGTTATTTTCAGAAATTCAAAATTATTTATTCACTCTGCCAGCCGCTTCAAACACGCGGTAGTAGAGAATTATACCAACGTAACATACTTTCAGTATAAAAAGTATCTTGTATAGGACATGTTAAAAATGTGTTTTTTCGTAATTCATTCAACCGTTCGAGCGTAAGGCATCTATAATATTAGTGTGATTGGTAATTACACTATCTCCCTCAACACTTACCCACCACAATATGAATAAAACCGTCAACAGCCACAACAAGTAACAAACAGAAACCATATAACAAGGCAAAATAATAAAATTTTATCAAGCGTGATTATGATGCGCCTTTGTCCGCGGATGACAAACAATTCACGCTCAACTGACTTTAAACTGTTCTAGTGCTTTAATCATAGGAATTTAAGACCTCGATCTCGGACTGCCATTCCTAGCTACCGGAGTATCGTGACCAACATTTGGTCGCTAAAATGAGACAATTTACTATTCTCCAGAGGCGAAATACTTATAAAGATTATATTGGTATGTTTAACGTCTTGGATTTTTTGAGAATCTAACAGAAAGCGAAAGATAAGATTCAAAATATTTGAAATGTTTGCTAAAACAAGACAATATCAAGAATCGAAGTAGATAACTTGCTTGTTCGTAATATACATAAGAAATTTGTACCTAAAGAGGAACCTCAAAACCACGTTTACCCTCTAAACGTGTTGGAAATCCTCGTCTAGTTTGCATATTGTAATCTGAATTTAGTACTTGCAGTAGCTGTTCCCTTTCTACAAGGATCGCAGTTTCCAATATTGGAAACAATTTCGAAAATATTTCAATGTAGCTCAGAAAGATCAAAGGAGTTGAGTTACGTATTTATCAAGATATTTGGTAGTCCATCAGCTTCCTGACCCGAAATTCAAGATTTAAAATGCGTCTCACGATTTCAATAAAGCGTAAGACATTGAATTTCTAATAGAATCCGAGCAACGGAGATGTTGCATAAAATTTGCAAGCGTCCTAACTAAAGCTGGACTGGTGGCCACACGATGTCGAGCTGAGTCACAGGAAACTTCCTCAACTAATGCAATTAGACACAATTATCTTGGAATTTGGAACTTTTTAAAGCACAATTCAAGAGTGTAGTCGCGAGATCTTTATCACCAGTGAAGAGGCGAGTCTCGGGTGAAGAGGTACGTATACTATTGCAATTTGTACAAAGTGAGCTCTTTCCACCGCTCGTATTTATTTCCCGAGGAGAAATGGTCGTGTGCATTCCCTACCACGTTATTCTGAGAGGAGATTAAACGTCAACATTCTGAACAGAGCCTTCGCGTTCTAAGCTTTAGATCATACGGTTTATACCTATTATCATATTAACTTGCGTTAGATAGCTTGAGCCGTTGGAATAAGTTTGCTTTATTTGAAATGCGATTGCTTTTAGGATATGCTAAATTTATTGTGATATTCTGTTTGAAACAGGAAAAATATGCGTTTTGCAGCGAATTATAAGAGTACAATAAATATTTAGAGAAATGTACATGGACTATTGAAACCCAGTTAGTATTATATTATAACTGGTGCATACACATATTGGAAGCTACACATGATTTGTTTTGACCGATAACTCGTTTAAATACATTAATATTAAACAAATGCATCGCGGAACAATAAACAGACGTTTTTCTTTTATTTATAGCTGGAATAACTCTTTCTGCGGTTTTGTTGGCTCCGTTGTGCAATAATAAATTTACTGAGCATAAATTAAGTACGTCACACAGTTTGTGCTGTAAACCTTTCTCCGAAAACCGTTCGCATTTGTGTTAATTTGTTATTCACCATATTTCTTTGAAGTTTTCTTGGTGAGAAATGAGTGCAGTTTACAGCAATCACTTCTGCATTGTTAGATACCTTGTTCAGCAACGAAGTGATTAGTTTGTTCTTCTGCCCAGTATTTTGTGATTTACGGAAGTATTGCCTATCTCTGTTGACAGCTCAAATGATGATCACTCGTTCGAATTGCCATAAAACTGAATATATACCGCCAATCAGACCAAATTTAAAAGTCGCAAAGTATGGGGTTTTCGAGTAATAATTGTGTCGTTGCGGTTGAACAAATCGGTGATATTATACCTTTTATCGCATCTCGCTGATCAAGTCTGTAAAGAGTACCTGCGTTCCCTTTTCAAAATTTAAACTCTTAAGTTGACAGAGATCTTAACAGCCTCGAACCAAAATGTAACTTCCGACCATTCGCTTTTGCTGCGGAGGCTCTAACCCAATACCAGAACGTTAACAAAACGTTCATACGTTGTAGGCCAATCATCATTATCATTTCAGCCGAAACACCATCAAACTTCACCACAACGACCAGCCCTATGCATCTCACATCCATCGGATTCCCGCGACCCTCACCTGGTCATCGGGCTACCTTGTGGGAGGCCATCCAACGCTGCGTCTTCCGGTATGTGGTCGCAAGTCCAGAACCGTTCAACCCCATCGACCATCTGTCCTACGAGCAATGCGCCCTGTCCACTGCCACTTAATGACCAATCACAAAATACAATTATCTCCGGCGCACATATTAATACTGACTGTTCTCTGTTTCGCCAGCGTGACACCAAACCACACGCTCTTCAAAAAAAATATATGCAATAATCACAATTTTAGGAGCTTTCTTTTATCAAACTTATAAATATGTATATATATAAAGTCGAAATATGCGATATAGTTTTGCCTGAGATATTAGCTACAACCTGGGAGACATTAAGTCAAGAGTGAATAGGTTACTTCTAGGCAATAGTGCTCCATCGTCGGCCACATCATCGCTTAGCATCTGGTGAGATAGTGGTCAAACACCAACCTATCCATTTCAACAAATAGACACGGGAGCTCCTACGACCTTTGGACCCAGGACGTTTGGATAGCAGGTAAGGGGACCCTGTGTTCAGTTGTGCATGTTTTGAAGCGTTAGCAACCCAATACGATGCCTTTTTTTACTAGCTCAAATAGACTGTGTAAAAACGTAAACTGTATAAGCTGTATACTGAAAAACCATTACCTTATTTTTTTATTTAATTGGACTCAAACCTTATTTTATTTTAACACTATCCGTAACCTGTAGCCTCACGTATACGTTTACGTAAATTTAAATCATAAAGGAGATACTACAAAAAACAGGTAAAATAAAATAATATTTTCTTTTCTTGGGCGCCTAGGGACGAGGTAAACACCGTAGGTGGCAGAATATATTGTGTACATATTCTTTTCCTCCGTGTTCGTTGCGTATACACTTTTGATGCTTATTTTGTAAATAAAAACATACGGTGTCAGCTGGTTTTTCTTGGTAGTCGTAAAAGTAGGGAAGGATTACTCTCGTACGTTTTACGAGAAGCCCACGCTCGCTACGATACTATGTACAAATTACTATGCTGATTTGGGAACGGTAAAGGAGATTACACCTACGGGACCAGGAAAGATTAAAAGGTTTTTTTTTTGTAATTTTTATTTAGCTTACTGTTTCCGGTTTGTCTCTGTACTCGTTTGTTATAATGAAGGTTCTAATTGTACTGTGACAACTGACTTGTTCCTAGTCAAAAATATTTTAAGTCTATTACCAAGAAATGTCATATTTCTTTTTCGGATAATTACAATATATAACATGTAACATAATTAACGCATTTCCTCTACTTTTATGTTCGCTTATTTCGTCAAAATGTATGGAACAGCTAATTTTATTTTTCGATTTCAGGTTTGGTCCCATAGTAAAAAATGTTCATAATGACGAGTACACCAGAGGATGTGCGTTAATTATGTTACATGTTGTATAAATAATAATAATATAATAAAATGAATCGTTATGCCCTACCTACAGTATTTTGTTTAGGTTATACTATCTAATAGTTTGCGATTTCCTTCGTGCCAAAGTTTATGTAAAACCTTTAACATCTCTTAACCTGAAAATGATTGAGGGTAGTTCTGAAAAACTTTTGATTAGATTTTGTTAAGTTTCAAGTTTATTAACCCAATAAATAAGTACTCATACTTCAAACCATCTAAATTGTTATTTTTAGGAGTGGTTCTGAAAACGAATAACGGAAACCTTTATTAGTTACTTAGGTTACTATTTGTGCACGTATAGTTATTTATTTATTTATTTTTACAGAAAGCTTACAGACTAATAACATAATTGTTTTTATATACATAGATAGTGAAAATTGCTAATCAAAAGCTTCCACATATTATATATATTTTGTTACAATGTATACTGCGTTGACTTTTTAAAGTTTTTTTTAAATATAATAATTATAATTAGATTATGCCACAGAAATATTATGCTTTCAAGTATATTGGTAACAGAATGAGAATTTTCATATAATCGAAATTCACTCTTTTGACAGCACGCATTAAAGAATAAATTTCCAAAAACCCATTCTTAGTGTTCGCTTGCATCATATATAAAAGGAAGCCATGTGCAAAATATCATGTTCTTAGTCCCAGTAGTTTCAGCTGTGCGTTGATATGTTAGTCAGTCAGTTTCTCATTTTGTAGACATAATATAGCTTAAAGATAAAATTAATCAATATGGACCCTAACGAATGTAGGCCATTGAAGTACCTACACAAAACTTTTGTTGCCATAACAAATTTAATATCGTCAGCAAAAACAATTGATTAGTTTAGTTAACAAATAAATGCTAAACAGTTCTGAATTTTATCACGAGTAAGCTTTATAATTTGTGTACAGTACTTCGTAAATAAATAATACCTACAAGCTGGTTTTAATTTATTTGCCATACAAAGGGTTGATAATCGAAATAATGTTTTATTACAGTTCATATTTAAATATGTGCAATATCAATATTTAACGCAATTTGGTTTATTTAAAGATCGTGTTTTTGCATAAGCGATTATTATGTTCAGCTCATACAAATATTTTCGACCGAATATTCAGCTGCAATTATGATGATATAAAATACTTGTCACTGCCGGCGTTCCAGTAGTATTGGAACCCCATGGGTTGGCACGCGACGATGGCAAGAGACTGGACTGCATATCGTTATTCCCATGGCAGATGGGTAGGCATTTAGTACTGGACGCTACTTGTGTTGATACTATTGCGCTATCCCCTATCTTTCTAGCTCATCGTGCTATACTGGCGCTGGTGGTTTTTTACTAAGGATAGGCTCACGCTTGAGCATTATCTCACCTGTTAATAAGCGATGATTTGGCCGATAATGGAGTACTCTTACTTATAAGTAGCCTATTCACTCATGACTTAAAGATCTCTAGGTTGTAGCTGTCAGGCAACACAGACTCCAGATAAATGTGTTCCAAAACACTTTGTACGTATGGATGGGATCTCCAGCATCCACCGGTGGTTTAACGCCGTATGTCTTGTAGTCCGATGATGAAACGGTTGGTATGAACGGCAGGTGCATTTTTTATAAATGCCTATTTTATGGAATTTTATATCCATTTACGGATGCGGAAAGAAGCCTGCTTATTTTTTTTTAAGAAAACGTTTATGAAACCAACTGTATGTTTTTGTCCAAAATTATTATAAACGTGGTATGTTTGGAGGAAAATAAAAGACAAAGACTTTGATGAGTTATGGTGGAATCGTGGGTAATAGTTCTGCCCGCTTCAACTGAGACTTGTAGCATGCAAATGAAGCAATGTATTGCATTTATAGCGCCGAGGGCAAGCAGGCTGGCTTTTGAAATAGAGGTGAAACAACTGTTTAACTTCACCAGTGAATTACATAATTTATGGTAGTGTTTTTTAGAAAGAAACAGCGAAGTTTTTGTGATTTCAAGTGAAAATTACTAAAACTTCTAAAACTTTTTCTGTTTTATTTTTTTGCTAACTTTTGTCAAGTCAAAAGTCTATTGTGCAATTAGAGCTCTCCTTGTGACTTGAAAATATACAACCCGAAAACAAAAATCGGTCAATTGCCCGAAATTATCTATCAGGCGTTTGCTCGACGACTGATGCGACAGGTTCTATGTGTTAAGGAAAAGTGTAAAGTCCAGACTATCCGAAAAAAAAATTACGACTAAAATTGCACGATTTTTTTTTCAAATACATATAGGTATATTGTCACCAGTAATGACGAGTAAAGTTCGTCACTCTGAAGTGGAATACACTTTTTGAGCATTACATAAAACTAGTCCTTATATCTATCTCGATAAGCACCACTTTCTCTTTTTTTGATTGCCATATCACCGAATGCTGAATTAGGACGGATGACTGTTCTGTATAATTGGCGGAAAGCAATGTTTTTCAGTACACAAAACTAACAATGTGAATTGATGGGGGACAGATACTGACCGAAGTAGTTATATCATTGGAGATCATAGGTTCCTTAACGTTTGAATCCCCAACCGGTCCTATGAGACCGCGCTGTTATTGTTTTACTATTGTGTCTCGTTTCGCGGGTATCTGAGTAATTAATACTCATAATGTGTTATTACTAGATGTTGCCATCGGCTTCGCCCGCGTTAATGTAAGAAATTGTTACTACTTACTACGCCATGTTTCTGCACCACCCCGAAGGTCGACTGGAAGAAAATACCTAAAGCATTAAGTCCGCCTTTGTACAATATTTTTGTGCATAAAGTTTCATCATCGTCATCATCATCTCAGCCGAAAGACGTCCACTGCTGGACATAGGCCTCCCCCAAGCGTCGCCACAGCGACCGGTCTTGTGCGTCTCGCATCCATCGGATTCCCGCGACTCTCGCCATGTCGTCGGTCCACCTTGTGGGAGGCCTTCCTTCACTGCGTCTTCCGGTACGTGGCCGCCACTCCAGAACCTTCCGTCCCCATCGACCATCTGTTCTACGAGCAATGTGCCCTGCCCACTGCCACTTAAGTTTGGCGATTCTTCGGGCTATGTCGGTAACCTTTTTCAGGACATGTTCTCTCTGGTTCAGGTGTTTCAGTCTTTTGAGGAAAATATCACACAGATTTAAGTGGGCCTGTCCAGTCAGTACTAGCATTTGAGCTCAAATTCAAAACTACTAAGACGCTCAACGACATGATGAACAAAATACCAAAGAAAGTATTTGGTTTTGGATAGTCCATACTAAATACTCAAAACTGCCAGACTATGTTACCATTACAGGAAAGGAAAAAGTAATCCACTTAGTTCCTACTTACATTCACAATAATAATAAAATATATTTTACAAAAATGTACTACGATTTCACAAAGTAATTATTGTAAATCGTAAAATAACTAAAAAATATATAAAAAAAAAACATAGTAAAAATAAATCCGAAGAGATTATCAATAATAATATTGTTATTGCCGAGCTGTTGGTTTCCTGGGAAATGTAACCAAAGAAATATTTTAATACTTACAATCGAACCCATTAGACCTTTCGCGTGAATGGTACTTTTCATTTCAATTCCAATTATTAATTAATAAGGTTGGCTTCACTATATTTAATCATTATTTCTGGAAAAATCGGATCTCGATATCCATAAAATATTTTCTCCGAACCATTGTGTCCCGGAAACAACTTTGCGTTTCACCGAAGATGTTTATAAAAAAACATGTGAAAGGTAAAATAAACGCGATTTTACGAAAACATTTTACAAAGGAATTACACAGAGATTTACGTGTCTCCGTAGAATCAGTATGCGTACCGCATATTCGTGCTTTTAGAGGTGAACAAACGATAAATGCTAAGAAAACGACTGCTGTGAAAATGTATACGAAAATCATGCGAATTTCTTGAAGGCTTTAAAAGTTTAAGGCTGCCTCGAGAGTTGTAAATGTTTCGCCTTTTATCATTGCGTATAAACGTTAACGTTCGCAATATAAATATGATAATAACTACTTTTATTGTTTATAAAATTTTCAACGGTTATTGCATGTAGTTCAAATGCTAGATTAAAGTAGTTACGTGCTTATGTTTAAGATAGAGTTCAGCAAACATTTTATTGCCTTCTTGAACAATATGCGTTTGTATAGGTATATTTCAAAAGGTAAACACCGATAAAAGTCTAACAAAAGCTGCAGGATTAAAAAAACACTAAAACAAAAAAATAATTCTAAAACCACATCAACGATAAACCGCAAATTATTTAGATAAGGGAAATAAACAACGGTAAGGGTCGTGCACCTCTGTTGACAACTGCACTACAACTGACGGCTGTTTAGTCCGAGCTCATAAATTACGTGGTGGGGATGGAGTTCGTGGCACGTGCGCCTAAGCGCCATCTGTTAGTACTTACGTCGTTATGATGCCTCGTCTAAACAATTATTGTTAGAGATAAAAATATTTCAGACGCCGCCGGTTTATGATGACTTTACTTTTTTGTTCTGGCACGAAGATGAAGTGTCTTCATGAATAATTTTATTTTGGTTTTCACTGGAATACTGGATATTTATTACTTTATTATGTTGAATTTTCTCCTCTTACATTGAAAGTCGTGTTAGGAGTTTCATTATTAGATTGAATTTGATACGTGCTCAAAATTACGTTTACAAATTCTGAACACAAAAAAAACTTATACATATTTATAGCAGAACGTGGGGCACGTGTTTTCATGGATGCGCTTTTCGTTTCACTCGATTACACCAATTGACGTAAAAGTTCAAACGGAGGTACTCCAGAACAGATTCAATTCAGTTCAAACCGTCGATTACAGCGGGCGCGTCGATGCGGAGCGCAATTTTAAATGCTTGCGGTTGGCACAACCAGTTTGTTCTATCTACTATTACTCTCCTACGATTTCGGCCTGAAATTCGGGAAAAGCGCTGGCGTCGACCAACGCTGCCCATTCATTTGGTCTTCCCATTAAAGGGAGCTTTTAACTACAGCTAATTTATGCAGCGCACGGTTTGCCGGGACAGATTACAGAGTGGCGTGTTCATTCTGTGCACAGTTTGGGTCTGAATCACGCCTGTCGAATGTGTTACGTCTGGTGGAAAATTTCTGGCTGTTTATTCGTTTGATTTGTAGTCGTGAGCAGAATTTGTGCCACTAGATATTACTTTGCAGAACGAATTCCAGTTGCAACCGTAATAATCGTGGTGTGTTTCACACCGGTTGGTCTTCTTTCTCTGATTCACGTAACGTGTCGGCCATTGTGGACCGTTTTCGAGTACCTTAAAATAAATCAGAAAAGTTGAGTGGGATTTTGAAAGGCCGTGAAGGGCGCGCGTTACATGATTCATCAATATTAGTTGTCGTTCACGGGACTAAGTTAAAATCGACAAAACGTCAAAAAAGCATGGCGTAATTGACTGATAGCTCCTCGTTTCAATGTGGAAAATATAAAATTAAGGTCCTGAAAAATTTTGAGGCAATTAAGATTGATGTACGCTGCTAATTCGTATAAAAAGAGTCGCCAACGACGAAATTATTGGCGAAGTCTATTTAATTTCATTAAGCGACTAATTGTTTGACTGGACTATAAATGTGACTTAATGCTTAAGCAGATTAATGATGCTGCTGGTTTAATCAAGTTATGTAAGTTTATTGTTTTTGTCTTCTAAGAAACAATTATTCAATATGTTTGATATGTTATGATGAAATTTTTGCCACATTTGTAAACATTTTTTTGGGTTCAGAAATCTCACGCTTAGGTGGAGAGAGTCCAAGAAAGTGGGACATGCATTTACTGACTAAATTAAACCTATTTATTTCCTTCCTGGCGAGGGTCGCGGGAATCCGATGGATGCGAGACGCACAGGACCGGTCGCTGTGGTGACGCTTGGTGGAGGCCTATGTCCAGCAGTGGACGTCTTTCGGCTGAGATGATGATGATGATGATGATTTCCTTCAGTTGCCATTTGTGTTCCAGGGCTTTGGTAAGTCTATCAAATGTTTCTGCAGATATTTGCAGGTATGACCGCCTATTAATACAAGCTCTCGAAACCGCTATTATAATTATGGAAAACTCGTAATACCTTGTCTTATGTACTCGTACCTATTTCCCAAAGTGAATTATATAAGTTTGTTATTTCTTTTTAATAAGTATTAGAATTTTGTAATGATAAATTAATAATTATGTAATAGAGAACAGAGAACGGAGTTACGGAAGGCTCTGGTGTGGCGGCCACGTAGCGGAAGACGCAGCGTTGGAAGGCCTCCCATAAGGTGGACCGAAGACGTGGCGAGGGTTGCGGGTATCCGATGGGTGCGAGATGCACAGGACCGGTCGCCGTGGCGACGCTTGGGGGAGTCCTATGTCCAGCAGTGGACGTCTTCGATGATGATGAATTATACATATAATAATTATGCAATATTATTATTTATTACATAGATTAAAAAAAAAACAATACTTGCACACCTAATAAAGTGAAAAAAGTGATACTGTTCTCTATAATCATTTGAAACATGTTTTTGCTTACCTATACAAGTATTAAGCAAACCATTTGATTTGATAAGGCGCAGGTACATAAACAATAATAAACAAAGTGACACTTCAGATCTAAGGAAACGTCATAATTAATTGATAGCACGAGAACCTTCTACTTACTCTAAAAAGGTTGACATAAATCAAACAACTTTATAAAGTAAGTTTATAAATTACCTGTAACGACCAAGTTTCATAAGCAAAATACTGAGTTTGAAATGAGAAATGGAACTTCATTATTATTTTTGTTTATGACGGTAACCCAAATATTACCTACTGAAGTTGCATCTTTTAAATTAACGGTTATGACTCGTGTAAATCTTTCAGGGCTGAAATAAAACGTTATTGCTTTTGATATTGGCACAATAAACCATCAATAGATCGGCCACGTAACTCATTTCTAGTTGGACCGAAACAACCGGCAGAAGGAAATAATGCAGATACAAAGAGCATAAAACAAAATAGCATCTCACAAAGTTTATTTTTCGATTTATGCAGAATGAACGAATAACAACTCGATTTGCGGTCACAATCGTTACTTACAAATTCTTTGGAAAAAAAAAGTTTTGGGGAAACAACGCGGTCGCGATCACCGCTCTGCCTTTCCGTCAAAAGCGATCCAATCGTTCTCTTTATTGAAACAGCCGTCTGCCGTCTTTGTTGCGGGAATTCCCTTGAATCCAATTTATGCAAAGTATTTACGAGTGACAAGAATTTATTTGACGTGCCAATTTTGCACCCCAACGTTCCAGCTCACCAGCCACATTTTAAAAGCGCTCGGCATGCTAGTGATTGAACGGTTTACATGATATTTTGTTACCAAAGTCGAGGCGAACGTATGTACATAGATTTGCTATCGGAAAATAGAACGTCGGCTTTTAAGTTAAATAAAAGCTTGATATTTTCAAATCTGTGCTGGAGACATTGACAAATGTGTTAGAACGTCAGTGTCATCTTTGAAGCGGTAGCAATACGCTGGTGGCGGAACGAAATCGCGCCGGGAAGTCGCCTCCACGCTGATACAAACCCGTAAACAACAGATTTATGGCATCTTGTAGCCACGCGCTGACGAAGACAGATGGCCTTATTATGTGACTAGCCGTCCTTCAAACCAATTTGTGAACGTAGTGAGAACATCGGCTGTAATTACTTATCACATCCGTTTTTTTTTTCACTTTCGATACTAAACGAGAGTAATAAGCGTTAAAGTCTCTCTAAAAAATATGATTAGCTAAGGCGTTCCACATCGCACAGCGCTTAAAGGGTATTTGATTAACGATCCGTATTAATTTCATCCGAAATCCCCGTAACGAGGCGAGCGGAGGTAGGTATCGTCGGTTGGCACATAAATATCGTCGTACCTATAATACTCGTTATTAATGCCAGTCATTCTCCTGCTGAGATGGCTATCAAAAACCTTCCAAGTTTCCGTCCTATGCAATATTCATTAAGTGGATTGGTTTGGTACTCATTGCCGCAGATCAAATATGAGTTCGATTTGCGTTTAAAAGCGATTTAATAACAGTGTTTAATAGTGCTGACAGTATTTGCTATAGGAAATGGGTTTAAACAAATGTTTACGTTATTCGTTTATTTGTGGTGAGGACTGTTATCGGTGCGGCTGTAGGCTGGTTAGGTAACCGCCGGAGTTCGTGCCCGCGCGGCGAGCGAACGAATAATAGAGAGCGAAGTATGGTTTTAATTGTGCAAGATGTAATCCCGGTTCGATCGACGTACGTTTTGGGAATAATTATGTTCGTATAATCCTGGCCGTGTCTCTGATGTCGGTGGTCCCCCCCCTCCCTCCTCGATGTCCTCGCCCCCCCCTCCTGATTGATGGCGCCGGAGATTGCATGTCAGGATTACATCTGCGGAGGATGTACGGATTATTTAGTTGCTGGCAGCGGGTAAATAGAGCAAGCAATATTCTGATAAAAAACCTTATACAACATGTCAGATAGACGGGTGCGAACGAACGGTAATCTCGTTTGTGTCTTTGGTGAAAATTTCATCTCTCCCTATTTCATCACAGAGGACAGCGTACAAACAAACTATTCTTTCATAAAAAAAAGTACTATAGTCCTTTATGCTTTGTGTTTCTCATACTCCTTTGTGTACTTTACGTTCTGTTTCACTTTTATTTTCCATTTCATTGGCTTTTCAAAGTGCACCTAATAATTGTTAATAAATCAACTCGTTTCTTGACAAAGGTTCCGGTTAAATAAACTCGGCAAAATGTCCATTAACTGTCTAATTTAAATGCATTTTGTCTAAAGCGTTCGTGAAACAACACAGCACTGTAATTTGTCACTAGTTCTTTGAAATCCCAGTTTAAATAAACTTAAACCAAATAAGTGACGACAAAGAGAAATCTCTTGGGACAAGAATAGCAAAGCGGTGGCAAAATTTTATTTCACTGCTGTTTACACCGCGTCAAAGAAACACAACTTAAATATTCTTAAAACGTGATATTTTTACATAGAATCTAGAAATTGTAATTCTCTGTCGGAGTCTGTGTTTCCTGATACCTACTGCCAAGAAGAAGTCTTAAAGTCAAGTATGAAAAGGTTACATTGACATAAGCGTGCTCCATCGTTGACCTCATCATCCCTTGTCAACAGATGAGTGGTCAAACGCAAACCTATCAATAATACTCGTAAAACGAAACAATTGTTTTTTAGCATTAGCGGCCTTGTAATGATCCCACTGTTGGAACTCAGGCCTCCCTTCTAGGAGAGGTAATGGGCTGTTATCCACCACGGGGACTAAGTGCAAACTAGTGGATGTTGTTTTCTATTTTTTAGGTCTTAGACATGCTTGGTTTCCTCACTTGCTTTACTCCACCGTTTTGAGATCATTATCATCATCATCATCTCAGCCGAAAGGCGTCCACTGCTGGACATAGGCCTCCCCCAAGCGTCGCCACAGCGACCGGTCCTGCGTGTCTCGCATCCATTGAATTCCCGCGACCCTTGCCAGGTCGTCGGACCACCTTGTGGGAGGCCTTCCGACGCTGCGTCTTCCGCTGCGTTTTGAGATCACCGGCCATGAAATAAATTACACAAAGCACGCCTGGATGGATTTGAACCTGTGGCATTTATTAGTCGGGCCAGTTACCACTGGGCCTCAACTTTAGTAAAAAAAGAACTAATAAGTAATTCCTTAATCCTGTTTTATATCCAATATATACAAGTACAAGGCATGGATGCAAAAAAAATCTATGTAGACACAAGAATTTTTCAATTACTTACTTGATTTAGCTTGTGGAGGCACCCTTTATGATAGATCGGAAGGTCTTTGTCTCATACGTACGAGAATTTTATTCATATGTCCAATATTATTTCCGTCTGAATGGAAATATTTCCAATAAGCACCGCCCCAGATTTTGCATTGTGTCGCCGCGATTTTCTTTTGAATATCAGTTCGCGAAAGTGTTGGTATTTCCTACTATTGTATTGTACTCAGCTTTTGATGTTAGACGTTAGAAACAATTTCATTATTTCGTATGGAAATGGGGCGGTCGGGTTCTGTCTGTGTGTAGTCGTGATAGTTCTGCTAAAACTTACTTTGAAATATGACCGGGTACATTTTGACGTTTATTATTTTATACATTTGAATTTATTGAGAAATGTTTATGTTTGTACTCGTAAATTGTTTGAGCCTTGTGACGTTGTTACTAAATAGCTTTGTTTGTTTTAGAATTTCGCAATGTTGCATTGTGCTATCAAATATGTTTAAACAATATGACTATGTCCTGGCAAAACATATTCTCGTAGGATACCTTTTACCCCGGAAAATATAATGTTCCTTTAGAATAATTTTACACTACCACGTGGGTGAAGCTGCTGGCAGAATACAGTCAGTTTGTTGTCCATTAGATTGCGGAAGTTACCCATTTTAATATTGTTATTGCATTATTTGGCAGCAAATGTATCGGTAAGCTTCGCCGAGGAAGTCAATACTGCAATAAAATTCTTATTTCGATTTTACTGATATCACGCCGATTATAATTTTTTATTTGTGCAAATACTTTACATACAAAAGTACTTCAATTTTTTATAACAATAACCACTAGGAATAAATTCACGAATCAATTGTTTTTTTTTATAATTAAAACATCAATTGAATTTCACTCAAAAATATCCTACGTATAAAAAAGAACAATAATTAGGTAATCCTTATTACCATAATATCCTTATACTATTTCATTTTTCTCATAAACAAGGAAATAAGACAAACCACCATCAATGGAGAGAAACTTATAAAGATATGGCCTCACAATAACAACGATGTTGTTTTGTAATTGTAGGGGACAACACTATTATACGTACATAGACCAAGTGACGTTGCGAAGGCTTCTGGCCAGGTGGACCGATGATCTGGTGAGGGTCGCGGGAATCTGATGGTTGCGAGACGCACAGGACCGGTCGTTATGGCGACGCTTGGGGGAGGCCTATATCCAGCAGTGGTCGTTTTTCGCCTGAAATGATGATGATGAAGTGAAGTTATATTAATGATCTTTTAGAATCAATTCAAATGCTAAAAAAGATTACACATAATTTCTTCAGAATTGCATTTTAGTAAAGAAACGAGTATTTGACTTTAAAAATGAATCCACTTAAAAAGTTTGCGTTTTCTAAATACGGGTATGAAGTTTAAGTTTGTATGTGTTAATTCTACTTAGGATTCTATTTGTGCCCGTTTAAAAGGTTACTAAGGCTGATTTTTCTTTTTTTCTTTCAGGCCATATGGAGCCAGAAAACAGACGGTTGATGCGGAGAGAGCCTAAACATGCTGATGTGACGACTTGAGACTTGAAGAAGAGATGAGCTGCAGAAGATACACCAGAAAAACTATACGAGAGAACTTACATCAGAATCGGGACTAATAAGCCCAAAAAATTGTCTGTAGATACCCATGCAAAAGCATTATTTTTCCTTTATAAGCTACATCATCTAAGCATCTAACTTTTTTTGTGGGAAATCACGAAGACTCCTCCCGCTTTGGGTGGAACGACAGGGGTTGTCAGTTTTTCACTGAATAAAACCCATTCATTTTCCTCCAGTTGCTTCCGCGTTTCAGGCCAGCGGTAACTATTTCGAACAATCTTGCAACCCTAGCAGGTATAGACTTTAGTGGGTCCCGTCCACTAAGCTCGGAACACGATGCGACGTCGTCGACCCGGGTCCGGTATCTAAGCATACCCCTATGTTGTTACGTTACTACATTTATTACTACAGGTACTTACCTACATTGATAATAACTTTAAATACAATGATTTACAAAACACAAAAAATGTTGAACTGCCTGCCTGCCTGCCTAGTCTTTTCCCAACTATATTGGGGTCGGCTTCCAGTCAAGCCGGATTTAGCTGAATACCAGTATTTTACGAGGAGCGGCTGCCTACCAGACCTCCACAGCCCATTAACTGGGGTAACACGATATTTAATGGCAAGACTGGAGTCAGATTTACTGGCTTCTGACTATCCGTAACGACTGCCAAAGATCTCCAATGACAGCCGGGACCAACGGCTTAACGTGCTTTCCGAAAAAAATATTGAACTACATCCACATAATATTCACTTTGGAACTTTAAAACTGATGAGACCTAAACCAATTTTATAAGAAAGGTAGTTAATAATACGAACATAGTTTAGAATATAAAAAAAAAAAATTAACAGCACACGCCTAGTATCAGCTAGAAGGAAGAAGAATTACTTAATCATTTGTAATAATTATTATAATATTTTTTTGTAATAATAGGATTGTTCCCTTACGTAATCCCTAGTTGACACTCGTAATTTCATAGTCCTTTATTATCCTAATTAAATTTAGGATTTAAGAAATATTCCATCCAAAACAAGCAATGTTATGATGGGCACATGCGGAATTAATTTCCAAAAGAATCCTAATGATGGATGAGATATGAAGAAACTGGACCAATCCATCATTGGCATTTTTGTACCGAAACAATTAAAATAAGTTTATTACGTTATTAATCATTTTTATTTTCTTCCATTACGAGTTCCAAAATAATTATAGGAGACATACCTTACTCGAAGATAAATAATTATTTTGCTAAACGACTCTTAAGAAATTTGTAGGACAATGTACAAGCGCTCGCGAATCGAGAAAAAACTGGCCAAGTGCGAGTCGGACTCGTACACGGAGGGTTCTGTACTTAAATAGGTATTAACATCGAGTAGAAAAACATCGACAAAATAATGTTTCTTGTAAGGGGTTTAACATTTGATTTTTATTTTATTATTTATTGTTATAGCGGCAATATTGAAATATTCTTTGAAAATTTCAACTCTTTACCTATTACGGTTTCTGAGATATAGCCCACTGAACTGACGAGCGGGCACACAGAG
Organism: Mythimna separata; assembly: GCA_030763345.1. Taxonomy (NCBI): domain Eukaryota; kingdom Metazoa; phylum Arthropoda; class Insecta; order Lepidoptera; family Noctuidae; genus Mythimna; species Mythimna separata. The sequence goes on along the minus strand of CM061172.1, from coordinate 9,627,697 downwards.
AGACGAATGGACGTAGAGCGGATTGTTAGTAATAGGGTACCCTAAGAAGAGTGCGACGCAAAGAGATAAATACGTCTATCATGTCATCAGAGCTCGTTTTTAGGGTTCCGTAGCCAATTGGCAAAAACGGAACCCTTATAGTTTCGCCATGTCTGTCCGTCCGTCCTCGCTTAATTTCTGTGACCGTTAGCTCTAGAAAGCTGAAATTTGGTACCAATATGTATGTCAATCACGCCGACAAAGTGCAAAAATAAAAATTAGAAAAAAATGTTTTATTAGGGTAGCCCCCCTACATGTAAAGTAAACAGCGTTTATTTTTTTAATTTCAACCCTAACGTGTGGTATATTTTTGGATAGGTATTCAAAAATGAATAGTGTTCACTAAAATCATTTTTTGATAATATCAATAATTTCGGAAATAATCGCTCCCAAAGGAAAAAACAATGCGTCTCCCCCCCTCTAACTTTTGAACCATAAGTTTAGAAAATATGAAAAAAATCTGGAAAGTAGAGCTTTATAAAGACTTTCTAGGAAAATTATTTTGAACTTGATGGGATGAACAGTTTTTGAAAAGTTGGGGACACTTATTTTGACGGACGGGAAACTACGGAACCCTACACAGGGCGTGGCCCGACACGCTCTTGGCCGGGTTTTTTATAAATTTTCACATTTTTATGACCATTGCAGACTGATCATTCCCTTTCATCATCTGCCTAGCCTTTTTCCCAACTAATATTGGGGTCGGCTACTGATCATTCCCTTTGTAAGATATACATCTACGATATAACTCTTAGAAAAAATGATAAGCCAAAATTACAGCTTCAATATTCCTGAGAATTGGAATTTCCTTGAGTTTCGACGTAGACCGTCGGAAGGGGAGACTGTCTGGGTGCCTAATGTGCGGAAACCTGCGGCCCGGACGATCCTTCCGATTCAAATACACTGATGGAGATACAATAACCAGAGCCTGGGAAGTGACTTGTGACGTAAATTGTAGTTAGATAAGTAAGAAACGTTCGTGGAGACTTTACTTTAAAAAAGTATTTGATAGATTTTAACGTTGTTCTGCCATATAGATAGATAGTATAAAAGAAAGCTCACAATCAAAAAATGTTTTCTTTTTAGGGTAGGAAATCATGCAATCATAATTGTGTCAGACTTTTACTGACTAAAACTACACCTGTTTCCTTCAGTTGACCTGCGTTCTAATAAGGATGTGTGGGTTTTCTTTTCAGAAAATGCTTTTTGGATCGGGGTTCGGGGATAGGAGGGTGAAAGAATACTATATGACCTATTGTGACTCAAGATGTTTATTCTTTAAATATCTATCTGAAATAAAATGCTTAATACAAATCGTGCCACTGTACAATATCTGAAACTATTAGCTAAATGTCGATCTAACCTTAGTAAATTCAGTAGCCTACAAAATTGGAATATAAATCTTTTGAGCGCCAGACAATTTGTACAACAACATTCTCTAAAAGGGTTTTTTCGAGACACACTTCTTATTAAATCTTCCACAAAAAGTCCTTTTTTCCTTCCTTTTCCAGCCTATATTTCAAAATTGCCAAGCACCACCAAGCTAACAAAGTAACAATATTACTTTATCGTCGCCACACCGGAAATAATAGCTTCCGCGCAATAAATTAAACTTTATTAATTATCACAATAATCCCATAAAAGACGTGAAACAACAAAAACTGTTCGAAGCGGCTAATAAATGCGTCTCTCTATTTAATAAATATACCATTATCCGAGCTCACCCCACTAGAGTAAATAGAGGAATGGACGATCATTCGCTTGAGAGAGAGGCCGCATCTGGCGCGAGCCAGATTATGTTGGTAAAATTCAATAATCTTTAGAGAGCCAACTGAGGAGGACGGCCATTGCAACTTTTTTTTTCGGTGGACGAAGGAGTTCTGACGACTTTGGTAATCAAATTTGCGTATGTACAGGCGCCCAGGCCCCTAAAATTGAGTTCGCGGAGTTCAGTGGGACGTTTCTTGTATTCTAAATAAAAAGGTACCGGAAATCAATTTGGACACTTATATACGTTTGTTTCCCTTCCGTTTCTGAGCATGATATTCCTTCCCATATGACGCCTTATTGCTTATCTTACTGCCATCACGTACAATATATAGAGTACCGACCTCATATTTATTTTATTTAAATAACTAGAGACATAGTTTTCTTTTTGCTATCGTGGAAATCTTGGAATATTTCTGTAGAAACCCTCTTTTTTCAATCCAAACCATTATAGTATTTCAATGGACTTCATAGGCACTTATAAAACGTCAGGAGCTAGTTTCCAGTTGGTAGTTTCCTATGGAGAAAACCGGCAATAAACTCCATTGAAAAAATAAATAAACGTATGGTCAAATTAAAAGTAATTTGTCACCAATCCAACCTTACCAAATGGATTGATAGTCCACTGCACTTAAGTGCGATTTTGACCTATTTTCTGACATGAAACTCATAAAAAACAATAAGGGCCTCCTTATCTTTTGGCGGAAGCCATAAGCAGTAAGTAAAAGGAAAATTATTATCAAGTATAGTTTTTTCCTGTCGTAATTCTTAGGCTCGATGCAAACGGGCCACTGACCACCACTGTTGGCTGTCGCGCGCTATCGCCACATTATAACAGAATCAGAAGCAAACCACAGCTACCGATGTTTGGATTAGCCGCCACATTTTATAGACTCACTCCCTGCTGCGCATTCTTATTCAAAGACTGGAACACGGAAAATGTACCCGGGCTCTTGTCGTATTCCGTGATGACACGTAGAATACGTAGAACGTTTAACGGTGAACTGCGAGAGACGCGGATACTGCTGTAGCGAGTTCACTATGGGCAACACGTGTGCGGCAAGTCTATACAAAATATAATTATGAAAAAGTGTGTTATGTCGCTGTAGCTGGCCATCAGTGGCCGTGGTCAGTGGCCCGTTTGCGCCGAACTTTAGTACCAGGGCAAAATTAGTTTAGCTATATAACAAACATCTTACGAACATCAAAGTACGACCATCATTTGATGTTTAATCTTCCCGGAACGTACTGTAAAGGATGCTTCTAGGAAAATGTGGAAAATAGAATTGATCCACGTTTTCGATGTAGACATTAATAATTATAATAGTGTTAATTTATATACAGTTGTAAATGGGAGGTATTATGTCTCGAAAATTATTAACTTCACATTTGTTTGAAGATAACACTGAATGGGTACTGTAAGCGACGTTTATTAACTGATATCATTGATTATATGGTTATTTCATATTCATCACACTATTGTTTTGAGACTGTTCTACTGGTATATAAATATTGTATGAAAAATCCATATCTCTAGTTGTTTCAGAGACCCCTCAACGGCTGAATCGATATAATAAAGTTTTTATAGGTAGCTCATCTCCTAGATTGTGGGACATATAATAACAGAACCGTGGGTAGACAATAATGCTGATAATTTTCTACTGACAAATTCGATATTCGACTGTATTTTTTTACACAATATTTTATACTTTATAATATTTTTGTGAAAACGTCGTCCGCAACCGTACACGGGTGTTCAAAACTTTCATCCACATCTACCTTGCCTTTCCCCTAACAATTGAGGGGGCGTTACAGGTTTTATGGTATCTTATTGTTTAGTTTAATAAACTTGAAACTACACAAATTATAAAGATAAAGATGGACAATATTAGTTTTTTAAAATTACCCTTAAAATATGACTTAAGGAGTATCAAAGTTTTTATAAAATCATTTCGCGGACTAAGTCACTAGCAAAGTGCTAGTCCAGAGACATAGGAAATGCCACACATGCTTTCAATCACGTTCATGTACAGCTAGTGACGACCATTCTATTGTGAAACTCGATACTTAATCAAGTCAATCATAGTGCATGCTTCACTCAATGATGATTTGATCGAACGTCAAGCATTTGCCTTATTAATGTACGAAATAACTCAGCTGCCATATTACATTAGATAAAGTGGGTCAAATAGCTATTTTGTTGGTTTATAGACATAGTAAAGAGGTTATCACAATATTGATAGCTTGGGCGTCTTGAGTGTCAATTATTTTTTATGACTGGTGTATTTATTTTTGCGAAAAGCGTGCCGAAGTGCCCCATGGCATGTAACAGCTACTTATTTTTTATACGTTCATGCGTAAGTCGGGGGATGTCTGAATATTTTATACGTTTTCAGTGGTGTTTTATACGTAGATTTTATTGTGCATAGGTATCTTTTAGTAAAGGGCACTGCGGTTATTTATTTATTTAAATAACCTTGTACTGTATAAAAGTGGACTTAATTCAATACGGTATACGAAGCAATCAACCTTTGGGTTAAAAAACTATTCTGTGGCAAGTGTGGATAGCAAGAAAATAAAATTTAAAATACAATGTAATACGTCTATGTTTAATAAGTTTTATATAGCTTGTTTATGTTAAAATATTAAAGGAATAAAATATTATGATGATTATCAAAATGTTACAACTTTTGATGAAAACCAAAGAGAATTGTAATGTTTCAGAAATGTTTTTTTTTTATTGCTCTACACTTCAGCGTGATGAGGTCTAAGATGCCATTCCCAATGAAAAAAGTGTTACTGGGTCTTTTCATCGTTTTAGTAGTAGCCCCGTTTATGTAGGTATATTATTATTTGTCTCGAGCGCATACGTCACTGTGCCGACGAGGTTTAGGCAGTCTGTGCCCCACAGATGAAAATGATACGGTCTGTGATTGAACAGCAGAGATACCTACTTCCAACAAGAGTTCGTGATGATGTGTTTGTGAGTCATTTGACATAACAATAATACAGATATTTATAGTACCTACCTTTTATGGGTTGGAAAATCATCTAATAAAATAGGACCTACATCAGACCAACGCATACATGGCCCACACCTGATATGTACGTAGAACACGTCGCATGGCGTTGCGTGGCGTTAATGTAGCTCTACAAGTCTAATTGCCATATAAAATGTATGAAAACCGATATGCCCAGACCGACGTACCTGGCCCACGTGTGCGCAATTTAGTTCTACCTTAACTTTTTTGATTTTTGTTAGCTTAAGAGGGCTGTCACAATTTTTGATGAATTTCAGCGTTTTATCCGATTTTTGACGTGTGACGATGCTTTAGATATAGCCATAAAAAAAAAAAAACAAAAATATGGATAAGAAAGTTTGATAACTTATCTTGGGAGTGCTTTAAATAAATATTTGAATTTGTTTACCTACATCAGTAAAATCCTTGTCTCCGCAAAGGATGTTTTATAAAATGTTGCTTTTGGGTATCTTTTGACGCCTTGGTACACCGAAGATATTAAAGTTTAATCATTTATAAAAATGTCTATGATACAACTGTATCTTCTACATTGGAGTGCTGAAACCACTTTATTACTATTCATACAGTAATACACCAAAAATAATTCTGTAAAACCAAGATCTACTGACAGTTTTCCGTACGAAACTACAATTTTTATCTACGAAATTATAATCCAAACTCAAATAAAAAAAATTAACCAACTAAGGTGGTATTTCTATATATCTTGAAAAAAATAAATTGGGCTATTTAAAAGTTAAATAATATTTTTAAATAATTTTTGTATGCAATGCAAAAATCGAGCGCGACTGCTGCCGCCCGTCGTTTAATTTACCTATCGTCTGTTTTTTATACCCTGAGACTATATTGACACAGGAAATGTCAAAATTACTATAAGATGATGCCAGTTCTTTTGTGTTATAATGGCATTTCTGTCAAAACGCTCAAATTTAAGAAAAATTGTAACAGCGCCCTTAATAAATATAATAGTCGAGCTATTTTCACGTAGCTTTATTATCAATTTAATCTATTAATTTTGTCGCAAATTATCACATATTAGATTAAAATTTATGATATTTTTTTTTTAAGAAAACTGAATCATTGATTTTATTTTGACATCAATGTGGCAAATGCTCGACTCACCAGCCGTATTGAATCGATTACTCGATACTCAACGGTCAAACGGGAAGATTAAAATCAAATATTTGTACGCAATCCGTATTTTATTCCAGTGAATATTCACTTCACTTTCTACTCTGTGGAACGAGATCGAGTGCCTGACTTTTACTTACTAAAATTTCAGTTGTGTTCCTTCAACTGCACTTTGCACTCCTGGACAGTGGTAATTCTTTTGAACAATCGAGTATATTCCCTGTTATTTGGGAAAGCAATACAACTGGAAAAGTGAGGGTGTACCTTTAATTGTGAAGGACAGAAATTCACACTAATATTATAAACGTGAAAGTTTGTATGTATTTATTCATGTATTTATTTTTATGCTCGTTATTACTCTATGCTAAAACAATAGACAGAATTAGGATGAAATTGTCATACCTGTATGCATACAGGTACCTGCTGGTAACAGGACTACCTGTACCTTGAACTTAGGACTTTATCCTGGGAGCATTTTGCCTAAGGATACTCTTCTATATATATACGTGAGCGAAATGACTAACTGAAGCCAGCAAATAATCAAACGTTATCATGAACTTAAGCACCCAAATTATTAATTAACAGGATATTACATCAGCATCTATAATTTCAACTTCAAAATTTCACCCGTGCATGGACTGACCGTCGATGCGAAGCTACTGCCGTCACTAAATCGCGGGTGTACATAATTCATAAACCTATTACATGCAGGGCGCTGACCGCAACGGGGCGAAAATTTACAGTCAGCCAGCCCTTATATTTTATATGGAAGCTATTGATGTTAAATGTGGTGACTAAATTACGTTCGGTTAAAGTATCAGCTGTTGCTAAAAACCTTTTAAAGATGCGAGTGTTCGAAGCAACCAACACACGGATGAACGTTTTCCGTGACACATGGTGCATACGTACACCCAATGCACTTTTGGTATAGACTATAGCCTAACTTTCTATCTTTTATATTAATGGTCTGGTTGCCGCACCGTCATTACTTGGTGAACCATTATACTTTCTAAACTCTGTTTTAGGCTCGCCCGCGATCATGGCGCTTGCAACAGCGTCGAAATATTGGGAACTCAAAATAAAAAACAATCACGGAAGATATCCCGTAAGTGACAATTTAAATTCATTATACTCATAAAATTCATAGGCCTCATTTGCTTATGGAAAGAATTCCATAAGCAAATGAGGCCGCCTAGGTAAATCAAGGCATCTATAAGAGAATCCGGTGCTCCCAGGATTTGCTTGTGTATTTCGCTGATGGTTGTAAACTCAAGGAGTACATGCGCCACTGTTTCCTCCGACTCCGCATGCACGATCTGCACAGGCCCAACTTTGACCATTCTGCATTGGTCTGGTCATTTCTGCATCAATGCGATGGTTGTACCTAATTTCACTTACAAAATACGAGTATCAAGAAAATACTTTTTGCTAAACGCTGAAAAAAGCGATTAACTGGTAATGAAGCTCTTCACAATAGAAAGCACTTTATCGAAAGTACTCGTAAGTGCGATATCGGTAGCATGATGTGTATCATGTTGAAATGATTTATTAGGTATACTTTTTGTACAATGCAAAATGGAGTGTACTTTTACTATATAAATATAGGTACTAAAACTACTTTGTGAATTCCTAAGCCGGTGCTTACACAGCAAATTTTACGTTGGCGGTGTGCGCACAAATTTAAAAATTACTTCAGCTATACCCGCTGAGCTAAACTAACTTCACTTAGCTCTTAGTCTGGCTCTATCGGCTTTTTTTGGGGCACGCTGTACCTAATTGTTTACTCAAATATCTTTTATGAAACAAAAACCTAACCTAACCTAGTTAATCCAATATGGTCATATTGATGAATCAAGCCATCAACTATAGACCGAAAGCTAATCATTTAGGCAGTACCCTATTTATTTTTAGATTCCAAACATTTTAGAATACAATCGTTACGTAAAACATTTTTGTTGCACATATTAATAACCAAAAGTATTCATCTCTCGCCTTCGCTCAGTATAAAGCATAATTATGGTGAAGCATACCCCGGGTCTGTCCCGGTTGGATGGAGAACTGTCGTATCTTCAGAGACGCGATTGGTGACAGTCCATGACACAGTATGGAGCGAGAGGGCGACGGAAGCAATTACCTTCTTCTTAGAAGCAGTAAAGTGAGTTAATTCATGAATCCCCGACCAATCTCATAGGACCGCGCTGTTATTGTCTTACTATTGTGTCTCGTTTCGCGGGTATTGATAGGTTAAAGAGATGGTAAGCGTGAAAAAGAGGCAGTCTTCCTGAGCATAGTTTTTAATTGGTAGAGCTAACTGGAATTTCCAACAATGCAGACGAAAGAGAAGAAACTGAAAGTGCTTTTTGTGGAATATCATCAAATGGCTCCTCGAACTCTGGATAGAACAAGATAGAGTGTTAGACTTTTACTGAATGTAACTTACCTGTCTTCCTTCAGTCGTTCTTTGCGAAGGAACACAGTAATTCTCTCGAACAATGCCGCATGTCCTAAGGTGAATGTACGTATAGTTACTCACTTCTTCTTTTTGCCCTTATCCCACATTATTTCGCGTCGGCGCAACACGTTTTATTTTTCCATTCTGTCCTGTCGTCCGTCACACTATCACTAACTCCCTTTTCTTTCATATCAGTCCTTACAAAATCCATCCATCTTTTCTTTGGCCTCCCTCTTCCTCTCCATCCATCCACATGTAACACACGTATAGTTACGCACTACGAAGTTGATATAAGCCGGGTTTTTTTCATTTGTTCTCGCATTAAAAAGTGTTTTGGCTTAACGGCAGACTCCTCTAATCTGATTTACGATTTTGCACGATCTCATAATTTATACGATCACGAACGCTGACAGTAATTTCAAAGAATTATTAAAAAAAATATCTTTTAGCTCGGCCTTTGTGGGGTGAGTAGAGCTTTACGTCCTTGGTTATACTATGTAGAATATTGTTGTGCACATCTTCATTTTAGCTGTCAGATGTACACTACCGGACATAGGCCTTCCTCAAGTGTGGCCACAACGACCGGTCATGTTCATCTCGCATCCATTGTATTTCCGTGACCCTTATCAAGTTACCAGTTCAGCTAGCAGCAGGCTTTCAAAGCTGCATCTTTCATTACACGATAACTACTATACTCCAGAAGCTTTTGGTTCCCTCGACCATTTATTCTGCGAGTAAAGTGCCCAGTCCAATGCCACTTCAGTTTGGCAAATTTTTTTGGGCTACGTCATTTTGGAAGGTCAACCTGTTAGGAACCCGAGGTCATCGTTTCATCATGACTTTTTATTATTGAATTAGAATTACATTTAAGTACGTGGTTTATCTACTCTTTCAAAATAGTAAAATAACAATTAAGTACCAACTGGACACTGTTTAATGGTATTTGCAAAGTGTTTATGAGTAATAAAAGGTCCCTGTACTAGGGATTCAAACTTGTTCGGTTTACACAGCAACAAAATTATAAAACTACTTACATTGCTCGAATTTCGAAACTAAAACCTTAGGTACCTGGTATACTTGTTTATCAGCCTGCCCCGCAGCATAAATTATTAACATAGTATACAATAGCGAAAAGCATAACCAGTTTTATAATGTTCCTACCGTTAGAACTTAGGCTCCTTCTCTAGGAGAGGGAATGGGTTATACTTAATCCCCCACGGGGATCTAGTGCGGGCTCGTGGATGTCACATGGCTTTGATTTTTTTGGGTCTATGACATTTGGTTTTTGTCTGTTTTTCGTGTGGCTAGATAATAACAGCCGCACGGGTTGATCTTTAAGGTTAAGCAACGCTTGCCAAGGTTGGTCTGTCGATGGGTGACCATCTTAACATACCGAGTTTCCTCCGTGCCTCGGAAAGCACGTTAAGCCGTTTGTCCCGGCTGTCATTTGTAGATCTTTGGCAGTCGTTACGGATAGTCAGAAGCCAGTAAATCTGACGCGTCTTGCCATAAAGTACCGTGTTACCACAGTTAATGGGTTGTGGAGGTCTGGTAGGCAGCCGCTCCTCGTAAAATACTGGTATTCAGCTAATCCGGTTTGAGTGGGAGCCGACCCCAATATAGTTGGAAAAAGGCTACGCAGATGATGATGACATTCGGTTTTTCTAACGATACTTTCTGTCTCTGTTTTGAGAGCCATCATGATAAATTAATAACAAAGTAATACGCCTGTTTGTTGTTTGCCCTTCTTAGAATAGTTCAAGTCTTACGAACGTGGTGGCCTAAAGTTGTTATAGAGGTATCTGTCGATTGTCGTCAATTTTAAAAAAGAAAGAAAGATGTATAGAAAAAAAAAATATTTTGTTGATACGTAGGGTAGGTACAACCTATTGTCTCGGGCTCGAGTTTAAGTATAAAGTACGCTTGTCGAGGTAGTAGATGGGTCATCATCATCATTTCAGCCAGAAGAGGTTCATTGTTGGACGTACGTAACCCTCTTCCAGTGCTACTATAACAACCAGTCTAGTTTCGCATTCAACGAATTTCTGTAACCTTCACCAGGTCAGCGGTCCATCTTGTGGATGGCCTATCAACGCTGCGTCTTCAGGATCGCGATTGCGATTCTAGAACCATTGAACCCCATCAACCATCTATTCTACGAGTGGGTTGCTGTTAGTTATATATCTAGGCCTTTCCGTGCTTTGAAAAGGAAGCTTCATTAACATGGCAGTACCCGCTGTCATTTGTAGGTACATCTTTGAATATTATTACCAGTAATCGGTATGTCAAACGTTTAACAATCAGTTTTACCGAGGGGTATTACAGTAATTAAATAAACACCAAAATATGGGCTGTCGGTGTTAAATATTGGTATTCAGCTATATCCGAATCGGCCCCCGCATAGTTGTCAAAAGGCTAGGCAGATCATACAGGCCATGCCTCGGGGTGTTTCAATAATTTTGCTAATAACAACATTCTGCGGTTACCGATCCGTTTACCCGATATACATAGTATTCATAATGTGTACACATTCAGGTGAACTGTTTGCTATGAAGAGGGCTACAATATGTGAGCGTGTAGATTCTCTGTGTACGTTCATTGTACGAGTACTGAGCTATGTGATCTACGCTATGGTAGGCAGGCTACGCTATGGCACGTTTACAGGCTTATATGGGAGCTTGTTTGTCTATGTTTCCTATTTTATTGCTTTGTAAAAAACTGCCAACATTTTCTTTTACCGTGGAAAAACTGAGCAGATTTTGCTAACCTTAACTAATGATTTTTGGTATAGAAATAGACATTTCTTATTTTAGAACGTATAGGTAACTAAACAAATCGTCACATCATTTTTGCGGGTTAAAATGGGTTGTCCGACGCAAGACAAAGAAGGAACTTAAAAGTGGATTTAGTCTAGAAATGCCCTCCACTCTAGAGCGGGCGAAATCATTGGATGATGATAACCTAAACGTAAATAAAAACGTTTGCTGGATAGATTTGAACGGAGATTACGCACAACCGAGAGGACTGAGCTAAGAAACGGAATGACTTTTCTTAGAAAACCACTGCTATAGTTAGAAACCAATTATAATTATTTAGGTGTCTTCAAGGCTAGAGTGAATAGGCTCTTAACCTATCACATACTCACAATACGAGACACAATAGTAAAACAATAACACCGCGGTCTCATAGGACCGGTCGGGGATTCATGAACTAATAAACTAGTGCGCCTCACCATCTAAGATTGCATCACTGCTTACAATCAGGTGGGATCGCAGTCAAGTACTAGATTATAATATATAATTTAAAAAAAAAATAGGTTGAAAATAACAGATTTTCGCATCAATTTGAAGTCACGCAAATATAACCTCTTCTTCTTGCTGCCCTTATCCTATATTACTTGGGTTCAGCGCAACACGTTTTCTTCTTCCATTCTGTCCTGTCGTCCGTCACACTCTCACTAACTCCCTTTTCTTTCATATCGGTCCTCACACAATCCATCCATCTTTTCTTTGGCCTTCCTCTCACTCTCCATCCATCCACACCTCTCTCTCCATCCATCACGCAAATACAACCACAGACAAATAAAAGAAAAGTATTGGAATGCATGTGTCTATCTCAATTTTCCTATAGGGCGCCGCCTAGTGTAGGTAATATCGACGTATGTCAGTACCAACTAACTTTTTAATATGTTGGGCGGCCACGTTACAGGAGCGTGATTCTGTGTGACTCGCAGTTTTATTTGAAAATCCGGAAAAGTATCACAACGTATCGAGTACATTCATGCTACAATTTTTTTTTTAAACTTTATTTTCAACCAGCATCAATAGGCTACAAAATAAGATTGTTCTAAAATTACATTCCAAAACGCTTAATTTAAAGACATTAGTTAGACATCAACATCGAAGGAAAAAACCTGATTATGTGGCACCTGGTTAAGTGGTGCCAACTGGTGGTGTGCGTTTTTCTGGACACCCTCATTATCATGCAGCATATAATTGCGTTCATACTAAAAGTATAATTATGTATCATTAACTGCCTCGTAGGTTTGGTTGTCGCAGAGCGAAGCGAGCAAGGGGTCCTGGGTTCAATTCCCGGGTCGGGCAAAAAGTGCTATTAGGTTTTTCCATTAAGAATTACTCTGTACATGCGAAAAGCACGTAAAGCCGTTGGTTCTGCGCCTGATCTCTCTCCGATCGTGTCGGATTGCCGTCCCATCGGACTAAGAGAGTAAAGGAACAGAGAGTGAACCTGTATTTGCGTACACACTTGTACACTATAATATCTCCTGCGTACTTGGTTGTTCTCTGTTGAGATTGGCCACCGTGATCGAAATTCGGTCGGGGGAGTATTTTTTTTTTATATGTATCATTATTATAATTTCAGAAAAAATATGTCTATGGACTCACTTTTTTGAGGAACTGAACAGTCACCAACAGCACTCCAACGTGGTCGCGACCGATCACGTGCGCCTCAAGGAGATGTCAGCAAAACCGGAGCTGCCCAGCATGGTCGAAGACTACTGAAGCCATGCCTTCGCTTCTGAATGGAAAACCCATGGTCCTGGAACCCATGGCAAAGAAGAAACGTAGGAGTGGGTTTTAGTAAGTAAATGCCTGAAACGCCCTTCCGTCTTCCCTAGGTCTGAGCGGGAGGGTGTGTCGGGCTTCCCGCTCCACCCTGGAGCGGAAGATGTTAGTATGATGTGATAGGTATCCCACCTAAAAAAAACGCATTCCAACCTAATTTCAAGTGTAGTATCTTCAAGCCAACCTTATCATTTTCTTTCCCCCCCTCTTATTAATCCTGTCAGTCACTTCCATCGTAAAAGCCTGTTATTAGAGATTTTGACGTCACAGTTTCAAGAGCCCAAAATGGAGCGGTGTATCAAAGCGCCCATTGTACGGCTGGTACAGAGTATTGGAAGCTTGATTGACAGTTTAATTAATGTCTCTGTTATGTTCACCTTTGCCTCCAGTGATGTTTCTGTTTGTTAATTAGCTTTTCATGGCTTTCAATGTATTTCGGAGGTAATCACCTTTAAATAAGATGTTCTTGTGACGTCTTCAATTATCTAGGCTCGAGATTATTTCGTTTGTCTCTATGTAAAATCATGTTTATTGGTAAATTAGTGTCGTTCATTCATTTTACTATAAATAGGACCTGCTGAAGATGCCCCGGGTGTCGGGAACCGCAGAAGGACTACCGGCCGGATGGAGAGCAATGGGTAGCTCGCCATCCAGCCGTCCGGTTAGGTCAAAGCCAGAGGTCGACGGTGCGTTGTGTTCTACGGCCGCCTCAAAGTGATTTTAGTAAAATTGTCGGGGCCAGTTAGGGCTGATACGAGCTACCAGGGCTGCACGGTTTACAGAAAGTTATATCAGAAAATACACAATGTGTATTGTTTTATCCCTATTTACGAGTACTTTCGTTTACTATTTCATTTCAGGATGCGGAATGCCCAAACAATGAAAGTTACGTTATTTAATATGTTAGTTGTATCTTTAATTATAAAACTGTATGTATTTTGTTACAGATCAATGTTATAGCAGATTTTCTTTAGAAGTCATCTAGAAAATCTACTTTATTTACTATTTTATTTAATCTTCAAGTACAAAGGCGGACTTAATGCGTTCTCTACCAGTCAGTGTATTATGCAATTTATTCCCTCTATATTTTAGAGACACAGCCACCGGATGGCAGTGTCGATAACCGATTAATCGTTCAGCTGTAATGACAACCGAACACAATCACTTCATGTTGAATTGTTGACTATATTGCTCCATTTTAATTGGTATTCTATTATATCAGACGTTAATTATGTTCTGCAAACTAGGTATAGGATATGAGTAATGATTTTTATATACTCTATGTACTAGTAAAGAAACACAGTACAAAGCGGACTTAATGCGATAGGCGATTTCTACCAGTTAATTTTAAGAGTGGTGCAGAAACATAACATGGCAGATGCATTATAATAGAAAGACAAACGGATTTTTTTTCATAATCTTCACTTCCAGAGTTTTTTCATTGCTGAAACATGAAAAACAAAAATATTATTAAGGCATCAGTCATGTGTGCTTGTTACTCTTTCATGCTCAAACGGCTGAACAAATTTGGGCAAAGTTTGTCACACGATAATTTTTTTTTGGCATATAGGATAATTTTCATCCCATAAATATGTTCCTTTGGGATACTTTCCCACTTTCACGCAGGCAAAACCACCGACAGAACCTTGTTAATTAGTAATTTAGGGCACTATTTAATAAATATTCAATGAGGCCTTATATCTACAAACTTGCTAATTAGTATTAGGTCTAGGGATAACGTTTTATTAGATTCGTGTGAAAACCATATATTAAGTAATTAGTATGTAAACATTAAGGCTACGTTTACAAAGTCGTTACATAGCGAGGAGCGGAGAGGAGTGACGAATCGTCGTTTTCTTTCATAAAAGAGAAAAAAGGAAAATTTCAGCTGCTTAATTTTTGTAACTTAATTTTCTAGTTAGAGTGCATAAGGCTGTGCATTACTTTACATACATGTTCTAATTTCTGCCAGTGGCTTTGCCCACAAGAATTCAGAAAATTACCTATTCCAAGAACACTGACTAAAATTATTCCCGGGATAAAAAGTATCCTATGTGATTTATTCTAGAATATGGTGTACATTTCCTGTAAAGTTATCTAACCTTTTGAGCATTAAGGAATGTGCAATTATGTGCATAATATAAATACACATGTATAAAAACTTTCGTAGTTATAATATTAGTGCGATAGTGTGATGTGATGTAGATATCGATTCCAAAAGCATAACCTCTCACACTTACGTTGCCATTCGCCAATGGACTATTTAACGGTATACATTACGGTCTGAACACGCTTCATGTCACCATAAACGAGGCTTTTACCATTCAGTAGGTTGAAAGCTCGCATGACTGCTAATGCTAGGTGTTAGAACCGTTAGAACGATAGTAGTTTTTTGACCTACAAAGTATGTATTTTAAAATAATTACTATTAAACTACTAGCTTTTAATGGCTTCGTTACATTTTTCCCTAATGGCTTCAGCTGAAAGTAAACCGCCTTACTTTTAAATGTGGAGCACTGTTTTAAAAGCCACTAGTGACCCAGCCCAGTTTCGCGCGGGTGTTAGAATTCTTTGAAACTTACGGTTTTTCTTTATTAAAATATGCACTTGAATATGCTTCATGAATCACTCTGTCTATTAATGAAAATTGCTTGAAAATACATTGAGTAGCTTTTGAGTTTGACGCTTTCATACAGACTGACAGATGCGGTGGGAGATATAGGATAGAGAAGTATTATTAAAAAAAACATATGTCGATGATCAATCGTGCGTCGTTACTTGAAAGCCAAGTAACGACGCACGAGATATTATATAGTGCATAAGTGCATGCCCAAATAAACACAGGTGCACTCTCCGTTCCTATTACTCCAACATTCAAATGGGTCGGCAATTACGTGACGAGAGATCAACTGCATTACGTGCTTTTCGAGACACGGGGGTATCGGACCATCAACGTCCAAACTGAAGCAGCTTGGCTTTTTTTTTTTTTTTTTTTTTTTCCGGTAGGGGAATCATCAGAATGACTTCTCCCACTCTTGGGCGGAGCGGGAGGGTGTGTCAGACTCTTACTGACTAAACCCCTACCCCGTTCCTTCGTTGCCATCGATCTGGGGGACACGGTGACAGCCTTTCGGATACCGTGTTCCCCAGAGGCTTCGGCCCTGCCGGGCCCCTACAGTTTGCTGACATCTCCTTGAGGCGCGCGTGGAACAGAACGCGCCGTCGACGACTAGGCTCGGTCCAGATTATTACTAGACTGCCGGACGGCGAGCTACCCAGTGCTCGCTATCCGCGAGCCCGCGCCTACGGTGGTCGGTAATCGGGATCGGGATCTCGGCGGCGGCGGTGTGAGTTCCGTTGCCTCACGCGGTCGGCAGCCTCCTTCGCTAACATTACTGCTTCGCAGAAGGAGGCGACTGCCTGCCACCCCTCCTCGCTCCGGACCATGGCCTGTACCAGGGCCCGGCGCGAGAGGTCACCGCCGCCGATAGCCTCCACAAGGACACGGCGGTGCTCCGCCCAAGCGGGGCACACCTCTACCGTGTGCTCCACCGTGTCCTCCGGGCGGTCCACACAGTGGCGACACCCGGGCGTCCTTTCCTCCTTGATCCGATGCAGGAACCTCCCGAACTTACCGTGTCCGGTGAGGACCTGCGTCATACGGAACGAGAGGACGCCGTGACCTCTTTCCAACCACTCCTCAAAGAGGGGACTTACCGCCGCAATGACGGCATGCCCAGCACTGGGTTGCGACAGTCGCAGTCGCCATGCCACCCTGAGATCCCGCCGGAACTCTGTCCGCCATTCCGCGACTTGTCGTGGCAGCGGAGTTTCGCCCCGGCGTTGCATCTCCACGCGCAAATCGTGCATGCGTGCAAGGACTGTTGCCTCCAAATCCCACGGTGGCAGGCCAGCAAGGAGGCTCGCCGCTTCGCGGGAGATCGTGCGGTATCCCCGCACCATCCGGATGGCCATGACCCTCTGGCAAGCGTTCAGTTTGGCCGCTGGTCGCTTACCCAGCGATGGCGCCCAAACTGGCGCCCCGTAAAGGGCCATGGACCGAACGATCCCCGCGTAGAGCCTCCGGCAGGGGGCGTCTGGACCCCCTAGGTTGGGCAGGAGCCGCTTCAGAGCGGCACCAGTCCTGTCCAGTTTGGGGGCCAAACGTCGGAAATGCTCCTCGAAAGTCCACCGGCTGTCGAGGACGAGTCCCAGGTACTTCATCGTCGACCCGACGCCGATGTGAACCCCCCCTACCGTTATTTGGGAACCCGGTGGTGGCGCGGTCCGAAGGCCATGAAAGCACATAGCCTCGGACTTGTGCAATGCCACCTTGAGTCCCAGTTGCTGGATCCTCTCCACGACTGTCGCAACCCCGCGTGTCGCTGTTTCGGCCGCCGCCTGGTACGACTCTCCCCGCGCTAGGACTAGCGTGTCGTCTGCGTAGCAGACCACGCTGACCCCGTCGGGGAGGTCGCCGCGCAGCACGTAGTCGTATCCGATGTTCCACAGGGGCGGTCCTAGTACCGATCCCTGCGGAACACCGCACGACATCTCTCGCCGTCTCCACTCTCCCTGGTGACCGGGATAGATGATGAACCTATCCGACAGGTAGGCCTCAATCACACGACGGAGGTAGGTGGGCACCTCATGGTACCGAAGTGCCGCCTCGATGCTACTCCAGGGCAGGGAGTTGAAGGCATTGGCGATGTCCAAAGACACCGCCAAGACAACCCTGCCCCGAGTCACCGCATCCCCCGTCGTGAGGGCTCTCACGCGCATGATGGCGTCCACGGTGGAGCGCCCCCTGCGAAAGCCGAACTGACCGTCAGCAAGATCCGGCCCCACCCGTGATAGATGCCCGACGAGGCGGTCTGCAATTACTCTTTCAAAGAGCTTGCCCACCTCGTCGAGCAGCACGATGGGCCGGTACGCGGACGGAGAGTCCGCGGGGCGCCCCGGCTTCGCGATGAGGACCAGTTTCCCAGTCTTCCAGCGAAGAGGGAACTGGCCTCTCTCCATGCATGCGCTAAAGAGCCCTCGTAATCGAGACCCGAGAGCCTCCATGGCCAGGACCCAGGCCCTTCCAGGCACGCCGTCGGGTCCTGGGGCGGTGTTCTTGACACTAAGTCTTCGTACCACCGCCCTCATCTCCACCTCGGTCACCTCTGAAGTGTCGTCGTCGTCGTCGCTGGTGTGGTCCGCTACGGGCACCGCAGGTGGCGGAGCCATGAGCGGGGGACAGTGTTCCCCTCGCTCAGGGAACAGATTGGCCACCACACCCTCCACAAGCTGAGGCCGGAGACTCTGAGTTAGCGGGGGAGTCCATGGGCGGAGCTTGTCCCGCACCACCTGGTAAGGGCGTCCCCATGGATCCCTGTTCAGAATCTCCAGCCACACATTGCGGGCCTCCAACTTGGCCCGCTTTATTTCCGTTCGGAGGGTGCGCCTTGCCGCTCTGTACCCCTCGTACAGCTCCGCCTCTCTGGCCTCCGCATCCGGCGGACGAATGCGGCGCCTGCGGTACCTGGTGTACCGGCGCCGCGCGGCGTTGCACGCTTCGCGCAGAGCCTCAATCTCCGGCGACCACCAGTACACCTGGCGCCGAGCACGTCCTGGATGGACTCGGGGCATCGCCTCGTCGCAAATTTGCGACATTGCCTCCTGGAACCACTCTGCTTCGAGGTCGATGTCGACAGGCCTGTCCGGTGCTTGCACCCAGGCCTGTACCCTCGCGGTTTCCAGGAAAGCGTCCCGGTCCATCTGCCTCAGCGCCCACCGCGGACCACACGGGGTCTGCTCCCTGACCGGCGCGGTCGAGGTCCGGGCGGAGACGTCAAACCGGATGTACCGATGATCGGAATACGTCTCTACCCCCTCCATTACGCGCCAGTCGACGACACGCGGCGACAGAGCGGGGCTGGCGAACGAAATGTCCACCACCGACTCTCCCCGCATCCGCACGCACGTGGGAACAGAACCCCGGTTGAGGACGACCAGGCCAGTCTCCAGAGCCCAGTCCTCCACCATCCGACCCCGTTGGTTTGTGAGCCGGGAACCCCAAGCCAGATTCCAGGCATTGAAGTCCCCACAAACGACCACGGGGAGGGATCCAAACCCAGCGACGACGGCATTCAGTTCCATGAGGGAGTTGTGGAGATCGGCGAGAGTTCGGTTCGGGGACAGGTAGACGCCTACCACTGCAATGTCCCCGACCCGTGCTGCCACGCAGCCCCGCCTTCTCGTGACGGCCTCGAGAGGCGGGGGTACCGGCGGCGGCCGACGAAATTAGGGTCACCGAGCCGCTCAGGTCCTGGACCCAGTCTTCCCTGGGCAGGACAAAGTACGGCTCGGAGACCACGGCGATATTGATCGACCACTGCGCCATGCTCTGGAGCAACAGATCCTGAGCGGGGGCGCAGTGGTTGATGTTCGCCTGGAGGAGACGTAGTGGGGCCGTTATTGGCAATCCATTACGGTCTCCTCCCGAGCCCCCCTTGAGGGCTCTGCCGCAGCGGTTGCCGTGGCGATGGCGGCAGCAGCGGTGGCTGAGGCTGCGGTGGGATGAGGGCCCTTCCGGACCTTACCCTTGGCCTTGGCGGGGGGGTCGCAGGACCTGCTCCCAGCCCGGTGGTCAGCCGCTTTGCCTGCCGCCGCACATGCGTAGCAGTGCGGCGTTGCATGACATTCGACGGCCCTGTGACCAGGCTGACCGCACTGGAAGCATCGATCACTGCGGTCCACCTCCGCGGTGCAAAGGGCCCCCACGTGGTGCCCCACGTGACAGCGGAAGCACCGCAGAGGTCTGGGCTCCAGCAACTTGACTTGGGCTGACACCCAGCCCACCAAAAGCCTACGGCCCTCCGCCGTGATAGCCTTGGCCGCCGACACGGGGCAGCTCACCGTAACGGCTCGCATACCTGTGCTGTCAGGACGGATGACGCCCACCCGCACTTGGTCGGTCGTGCACCCTCCCGCCCTGACAACGGCAGCCACTATCTCGTCCACCTTGACGGAGTCGTCCAGACCCATGATGCGCATGTCAATGCACTTCGTGGGCCTGGAGACTCGGGCGTCCTCGGCATCCAGAGACGCCCTGATCTTTACGGCCAGGGCATCTGCGGCGGGGCCGCTGGCTGCACCGGGGACCTCCAGTATTCGGGCCCCGGTCACGGTGCGCCTTATGCGGAATCCGTTGGAGGCCCCGAGCTCCTCAAGGTGAGGTAGCACCGCCTTCTTTGCCACGTCCATGACGTCATCGTACGTCACGCCCCTCTTCTCCGCATCCGGCTGTAGCGTGACCACTACACCTGCGCAGTTCGGGGCGCGAAGCCTAGCCGTCATGGCTCGCTTTTTGCGCTGCTGCCGACTCGCGCGTTTTTTGGCGACCCTAGCCGCCTTGCCAGCCTTCTTTTTGGCGCCGGCGACCGTCCACTCGGCGCCAGCCGAAGAATCTGCAGTTAGGGGCTGCTGAGGCCGCCTGGCCGCCGCCACGGTGGGCGCTTCCACCTCCTTGGTGGCGGGCGCCTTTTTGCCCTTCGCAGGAGGAGCAGGAGAAGAGTTCGGCTTCCCTTGCCGCTGCTTTGTCGCCGGGGCCGGCCTCGCAATCGCCGCCGCCACGGCCCCCCGCTTGGCTTGCCCAGCCGGGCTAGCCTTGGTCGCGGCAGTACCCGTAACTGCAGCTGTGGCGGCGTACGATGCCGCCGGCCTCTTACCAGAGCCCGCGAGTGAGGGACGCAGTACAATGCCCTCCAGCACGGACAGCTGCTGCTGCATCCGCTGCTGGAACTGCTGTTGCTGCTGCTGCTGTTGCTGCTGGAAAGCAGCCAGCTCCTGCTTTACCATCGTCAGCAGCTGATTCTCCGTCTCGGGCTGGGGTTGGTTATGTCCCTCTTTTTGGGGCATTTGTGGACCGGGTTCTCCTCGGAGCCCCGCTTGGTCTTCCCGATGGCTCTGGTTCTCTTTTCGGAGAGCTTCCAAGCCGGCTGCCTGGCGGGTGACCTCCGCCCTCAAATCCTCAATAGCGTCTACCGCAGCTGCGTTGATTGACGCTATAGCCTCGGATATGGCTATATCTTTTGAGGCTTTCGCCCTCTTCAAGGCAACACCCTTTACGGCTGCTGCGACGGCCTCCAGGAATTTTTGGGGCAGCACTATGTTGGGACATTCCTCTGGGTCTGGCTCACCGTCGGACAACCCGGGATTGGCGGCAGCCTGGCAGCTGTTCTCCGCAGGGTAGGGCCCCTCGATGGCGGTATCTTTGGATCGATCCTGAACCGCGAGCCCTCTTCCCTTCCCTGACTTCCGACCGACCCCCCGACTTGAAGTGGGGATTTTGCGGGCCGAAGGCCTCGAATCCTCTTCACCGGAGGTTGAACCCCGCCCATCCCCCGATATGGGACGTTTGAGGAATTCGTTCCTCCTAGAGGTGGTCTCCACCACCTCCATGCGCCTGAGACTGAGCTCAGATGCGGCATCTGAATCCGACGCCTCATCTGCACTCACCTCCCTCAGACCGAAGAGCCTGCCGGCCTCTTCGTTACCTGCCGGTGCCGCAGACGTGCTGGGAGTGGAACCCAGGGACTCTACGTCACCGGAGGGTGAGCCACCTTGGCTCTCTACGTCCAAAAAGGACGGTGACAGATCCTTTGTGGATCCGACGCGCTCTTTGCCCCCCCCAGAATACGAGGGGCAGACCAAGCTCTGCTTGGTGAGGGATTCTCCGACTGCGTGGCAGTCGGTACCCTCCTGGGGTAAAATATCTTTTAGAGTCGCGTTCATGGTTGTGCTGTACACAGCTTTAACCTTTTTTTTTTTTTAATTGGGGTGGGGTCCCCAATAGACTCGTTCGCCATCAAGGTCATGTCTGCTTGGCAGACACGTACCTGAGGCGAACCCACCACGGCAGTCCAGTTTCCTGGACTCCGTCCTGTTTGTGTTCCTCTTGGTCTGGTCTCTCACTTGAGGCCTTCCGGCATGAGTAGCTCTACCGGCAAAGCCCTCAAGGTCATTGAGACACACAAGCCCCACCACGACGACAACGTGGGAACACAGTTGGTGGGGGAAGCAGCTTGGCTGCTAGGGTAGTATATTCCGTGACGTAAAAAAATAATAGCACTTTTTACCTGACATAGGAATCGAACTTAGGACCCCATGTTCAGCAATTGCACTTACAATCACAAGTCCAACAATACAATACAAGAAGAACATTCATACAGTAAAGATTATGTCATAAAATGAATTCACAAATGAAAGTGTCTGAAAGCGAGCTTCAAAACTTGTCCGGAATAGAAAACAGTAGTAAAATGCATATTCACATTGTACATTTTAGAAGGTATTATGACTTGCAGTCTTGCAACATTACTTGTGCAAGCAACAATCTTGTTAGCTTTTGAATATTTTGTATGCAAATCGTGCATGTATTTTGAACTTAACTTTTACTTTTTTATTCATTACCTTTATTTCTGTAGGTATATACTTTATTTTACACCGAGACGATAAATGGAATGGGGCTTTTGTACTAAAAATGAAACATACAAAGTAGCTTTATTGTATTCCACGATTTCTTTCAGACATGGAATGGACATAAGTTAACTTGGACATAAAATGGGGTTGTTTTTGATGCAAAATAGAATTTTTACTTCTTAGTTTAGTTTCTATCTAATTCCTTACTCGCGGAACCGATGAAAAATGGGACCGAAATTTTCTGGAGTGGCAAATGTGCACTGGAAGACACAGCATTCCACAAAATAGATGGATGCTCTGATGAGAGTCACGGAAATCTGTTGAATACGACACAAAAAAATCTGTTCATTGCTGTAACACTTAGGCGAGACCTAGGTACAACTATCGACGTATTTGGGCTGGAATGATGATGATGAATTAGCCTTGGTGAGCATTGCTCGATAACCAGTAAGGGTGATCAGACTGATAGAAAACAATATCATTCATTGTAGTAAGGCTGACTACTGCAGTTACGACACTAGTGCATAATAACATCGCGAGTCCAAAAGTGGTAGGAGTTAAAAAAACAATTGCACAATATGTGGTTAAAAAACAAAATTATTGGCATCGCGTATTGACGATGCATTCGATGGCAACAAAATGCCGACCAGCATGCAACCGTATAAACAACAAAACTTTTACCATTACTACTACTAATACTCTTCGAGAAATGCTTTCGCTGATGAAAATCGCAACATGAGTTCGGCTATTTAGGTAATAACTTCATTATTGCACATTACATACACGTGGTTAATACACGAGCTACTCATTTAACGAAAGCGATACCGCCCTAATGAAGACGATGGTAAGTAAATATTCTCCATGAAGGGAAAATTATATTATTATTATTTTCGTCAATGAACAAGGAAGTAGGAACACGTATTTGTTTAACACGTTTTTAATTAAATGAGCGTTTCACCTACTTCAGGGGTGACTAGTAGAAGATGAGAAATTCTCCGAATACTTGACTCTTTATTTTATTTTTATTTGTTGAGTCTGAGCAACAACAGCGAAAATATTTAAAAATTAATAGAACTTTTTTTGCATGAGTAGTATTTATATTATGTTAGTAAAGACATTGTTAAGATTTTTACATTTAAGGAAGAACAAGGCTACCCCAAGCCTTGGAAACGGATACATTTTACCACCAATGGAAGAAGGAAGAGCTCTGGTGCGCAAACGATGGAAGAAGTAGAGGGAAACCTTTGCGCAAGAGTAAAATTGAGAGGGCAAGCAAGTAAAAAAAACCGGTCAGCTTCGAGTTCTCAGAGTACTCTTGTAAATATTTTGATTCCCGAATCGAGTCTTGAAGTTTTTTTTGTAAATGTAAATTATTTTGTAACGCAACTCAGTTTTCAGACTTTTTCCTTTACTTGTGCAATGAGGCCTTGCTTCTTGCCAATTTCAAGACTCTAAGTTAACGAGAAATGCTTTATATATTATGAGTTTTGACTTCCTTACAAACGTCAATATTCCCCTTTTTTTTACCCTTACAGCTCGGACACGCTCGGCGCATTCTGTACTTTTGTTTTCTTTTAGTTCGTGTTTGTAGCCGTTGTGCTGTGTCTGTCTCGAATAAAAGTTTGTCTATTCGATTATATTCTTCTTCATGATTTATATTCTTTAGATTGTATTACGGTTTAGTAGATCTGAATATTTCATATTAATTTCAGCATAATGACATACAGACAACAATGTGATCTTATAATACTTTTGTTTTAGCTGACATCTCCTTAACCTATCACGTACCCACAAAACGAGACACAATAGTAAAACAATAACAGCGCGGTCTCATAGGACCGGTCGGGGATTCATGAATTAATGCCTGACGGGGGCTATTCCCTGGCGCGTGGGGCCGTCTCCTTAGCTAGCATTACTGCTTCGCAGAAGTAGGTGACCACCGGCCATTCCTTCTCACTCCAGACCATGGCCTGTATCAGGGCTCGACGCGAGAGGTCATTACCGCCGATCACCATTACGAGGACACAGCGATGCTCCGCCCAAGCGGGGCACACCTCTACCGGTATGCTCATATCCTCCGGGTTTTTATTCTAACTAAACTTATGGCCACACTAGATATAACCAATTTCATATTGATAGGCAGTTTGAAAACTTATTAGCTTGTGTAATCGATTATGCTATTAGTAGTCGAGTATGACGTCACAACGCTCTCTGATGGATTACTCAATAAATGGATGTTCAGTATAATTATTATAAATGGAAAATGGACCGGTTGACAGTACTATTAGGAATATGAATTTGCGTTTGCCTCATATTACAAACTGATATTTTACTGCTCACTTACTATTTTTCTCTCTTATAAACTTTAAAAAAAATGTTTGATTTGAATGGATGCTGCTGAATATCCGTGTTTTACATGGAACAACTACCTATCAGATACCCACAATCCAGTTATTGTGTAACACGATACTCCTTGGATAAACTGGGATTATATAATATATATATGATATTATCAGAAACCAGTGCTCTAATGATCAAAAATAAACATTTTATTGTTAGAGGGCAAAGCCTTACCCTGCTACCGGGCAGGCAGGAGGAAGACTCGCTCCTCCTCCTGCCACCGTTAGTCTCGTAGCCCCATTGATTGTCCAAGGTCATGTTTCTGACTTTTGGTGGGGGTCGAGGGTCCTGGCTTAACCGCCCGGGCCGCGAGGAAGACAACCTCTATAAAAAAATTACCCCAAACCTCCAAGCGGCGGCGCACCGTGAGGGAGGTTGTTAGCTTGACTAATGGGTAGCTAAATTAGTCTCTAGTGCGGACCACTTATTTTGAGCAAGTACCCGAAGTTTTTACTCGTGGGAACTAATATGGAAAAACGTACCAAACCACAAAAGAACGAGAAGGAGAAGAGCGATGCGCGGTCGGAGTCCGACGCGGCATCGCGGAAGGGCTCGGAGAGCTCGGGGGAGGAGTTAGTTAGCGATTCCGGAAGCGTGCGCAGCTCCCGGAAGCGCTACCTGAAGTCGGACGAGGAGTCCGACAAGTCGGATAGTGCGAAGGGCTCGGCTCGCAAAATCCCCACCGCTCGGCGGGGAGGAGCGAGCCAAGCTGGAAGAGGGAGGGTGCTGACCTCCAAGGAGGCTACGGAGAGGGCCGGGAAGATTGCCGCGGAGGGACGTCATCCCGGAGCACTCAGCCCTGGTCCCTTGGGGCCGTCTGGCGGTGAGATGGACGACGGGGGAGACTCTGCCGACGAGGCTCACCAGGAAGTCTGCGACCTGGTCGCTGAATCCTTGCGGCTGGTGGCAAGGAAGAGCACCCAGAAGAGCAGGACTTCTGCCGTCGCCGAGGCCGTGCCCCCTATCCTGGAGGCCTTCCAGAAGGCCCTGGACAAACGGGGTGCGAGGACCCGGAGGGAGGTGTTGGAAGCCGCCGCCCCTCCGAGGGAAGTCTGCTCCCAGCAGCCTCCAAAGGCGGGGAGCCCGCAGGGGCAGGGGTCGGCGCAGACCCAACCCCAGCACGAGCCAGAGGGACAGGCTCTGACCCTGCTGCGGCAGGAGCTAGCTGCCTTCCGGCAGCAAATGCTGCGGCAGCAGGAGCAGTTCCAGCGGCAATTGTCCCTGCTGGAAGGGATAGTGCTGCGTCCCCCACTCGCGGGCTCCGGTCGCAGACCGGCGGCGTCGTACGCCGCCACGGCTGCGCCTACGGCAGCTGCCGCGCCCAAGGCTGGCCCGTCAGGGCAAGCCGGGCGTGGGGCCGTGACGGCAGCGGCTGCGACCGCTAGGCAGGCCCCAAAAACGAAGCAGCAGGGGAGGGCAGCTCCTGCCCTTGCCCCTCCTGCGAAGGGCAAAGCGGCGCCCACCGCTAGGGCGGCGCCCACCGCCAATGCGGTGGGTGCTCCAGCCGCTGTGGTGGCGAACGGGCGGCCTCGGCTGCCCCCGCCTGCCGATTCTCCAGCTGGCGCCGAGTGGTCGGTCGTCGGCGCCAAGAAGCAGGCGGGCAAGGCGGCCAGGGCCGCCAAAAAGAGGGAAAGGCGGCAGCAGCGCAAAAAGCGTGCCGTGGCGAACCGGCTTCGCGCCCCGGGCGCCGCGGCTGTAGTGATCACACTACAGCCGGGCGCGGAGAAGAGGGGCGTGACGTACGACGCCGTGATGGAGAAGGCCAAAAAGGCGGTACTCCCTCACCTCGACGAATACGGGGCCTCGAAGGGCTTCCGCATGCGGCGCACCGTGACCGGTGCCTGGATGCTGGAGGTTCCCGGCGAGGACAGCGGTCCTGCCGCGGACGCCCTGGCTGACAAGGTCAGGGCGTCTGTGAACGAGGAGGACGCCCGAGTGTCCAGGCCCACAAAGTGCATCGATATGCGCATCATGGGCCTGGACGACTCCGTCAAGGTGGAGGAAGTGGTGGCCGCCGTCGTTGAGGCGGGAGGGTGCACGACCGACCAAGTGCGGGCGGGCATCATCCGCCTTGACGGCACGGGTATGCGAGCCGTCACGGTGAGCTGCCCCGTGTCGGCGGTCAAGGCCATCACGGCGGAGGGCCGAAGGCTCTTGGTGGGCTGGGTTTCAGCCCAAGTCAAGGTGCTGGAGCCCAGACCTCTGCGGTGTTTCCGCTGCCACGTGGGGCACCACGCGGGAGCCCGTTGCGCCGCGGAGGTGGACCGCAGTGACCGCTGCTTCCAGTGCGGTCAGCCCGGTCACAGGGCCGTCGAATGCCGTGCGTCGCCGCACTGCTACGCATGTGCGGCGGCAGGCAAGGCTGCCGACCACCGGGCTGGGAGCAGGTCCTGCGACCCCCCCGCCACAGCCAAGGGTAAGGTCCGAAGGGGCCCTCACCCCAAAGCCCACACCGCCGCAGCCAAGGCTGACGCTGCTGCCGCCATCGCCGCGGCAGAGCCCTCAAGGGGGGCTCCGGAGGAGACCGTAATGGACTGTCAGTGATGGCCCCATTACGTCTCCTCCAGGCGAACATCAACCACTGCACCCCCGCTCAGGATCTGTTGCTCCAGAGCATGGCGCAGTGGTCGATCAATATCGCCGTGGTCTCCGAGCCGTACTTTGTCCTGCCCAGGGAAGACTGGGTCCAGGACCTGAGCGGCTCGGTGACCCTAATTTCGTCGGCCGCCGCCGGTACCCCCGCCTCTCGAGTCCATCACGAGAAGGCGGGGCTGCGTGGCAGCACGGGTCGGGGACATTGCAGTGGTAGGCGTCTACCTGTCCCCGAACCGAGATCTCGCCGATCTCCACAACTCCCTCATGGAGCTGAATGCCGTCGTCGCTGGGTTCGGATCCCTCCCCGTGGTCGTCTGCGGGGACTTCAATGCCTGGAATCTGGCTTGGGGTTCCCGGCTGACGAACCGACGGGGTCGGATTGTGGAGGACTGGGCTCTGGAGACAGGCCTGGTCGTCCTAAACCGGGGTTCTGTCCCCACGTGCGTGCGGATGCGGGGTGAGTCGGTGGTGGACCTCTCGTTCGCCAGCCCCGCTCTGTCGCCGCGCGTCGTCGACTGGCGCGTAATGGAGGGGGTGGAGACGTATTCCGACCACCGGTACATCCGGTTTGACGTCTCCGCCCGGATCTCGACCGCGCCGGTCAGGGAGCAGACCCCGTGTGGTCCGCGGTGGGCGCTGAGGCAGATGGACCGGGACGCTCTCCTGGAAGCTGCGAGGGTACAGGCCTGGGTGCAAGCACCGGACAGGCCTGTCGAAATTGACCCGGAAGCAGAGTGGTTCCAGGAGGCCATGTCGCAAATCTGCGACGAGGCGATGCCCCGAGTCCATCCAGGACGTGCTCGGCGCCAGGTGTACTGGTGGTCGCCGGAGATTGCGGCTCTGCGCGAGGCGTGCACCGCCGCGCGGCGCCGGTACGCCAGGTTCCGCAGGCGCCGCACCCGCCCGCCGGATGCGGTGGCCAGGGAGGCGGAGCTTTACGAGGGGTACAGAGCGGCAAGGCGCACCCTCCGAACAGAGGTAAAGCGGGCCAAGTTGGAGGCCCGCAATGTGTGGCTGGGGACTCTGAACAGGGACCCATGGGGACGCCCTTACCAGGTGGTGCGGGACAAACTCCGCCCATGGGCTCCCCCTCTGACTCAGAGTCTCCGGCCCCAAGTTGTGGAGGGTGTGGTGGCCAATCTGTTCCCTGAGCGAGGGGAACACTCTCCCCCGCTCATGGCTCCGCCACCTGCGGTACCCGTAGCGGACCACACCAGCGACGACGAGGACGACGCTCCAGAGGTGACCGAGGTAGAGATGAGGGCGGTGGTACGAAGACTCAGTTTCAAGAACACCGCCCCAGGACCCGACGGCGTGCACGGCAGGGTATGGGTCCTGGCCATGGAGGCTCTCGGGTCTCGATTGCGAGGGCTCTTTAGCGCATGCATGGAGAGAGGACAGTTTCCCCGTCGCTGGAAGACCGGGAAACTGGTCCTCATTGCGAAGCCGGGGCGCCCCGCGGACTCTCCGTCCGCGTACCGGCCCATTGTGCTGCTCGACGAGGTGGGCAAACTCTTTGAAAGAGTAATTGCAGACCGCCTCGTCGGGCATCTTGCGCGGGTGGGGCCGGACCTTTCGGACGGCCAGTTCGGCTTTCGCAGGGGGCGTTCCACGGTGGACGCCATCATGCGCGTGAGGGCTCTCACGACGGGGGATGCGGTGTCTCGGGGCAGGGTCGTCTTGGCGGTGTCTTTGGACATCGCCAATGCCTTCAACTCCCTGCCCTGGAGTTGCATCGGGGCGGCACTTCGGTATCACGAGGTGCCCGCCTACCTCCGTCGTGTGATCGAGGCCTACCTGTCGGATAGGTTCATCATCTATCCCGGTCACCAGGGAGAGTGGAGACGGCGAGAGATGTCGTGCGGTGTTCCGCAGGGATCGGTACTAGGACCGCCCCTGTGGAACATCGGATACGACTACGTGCTGCGCGGCGACCTCCCCGACGGGGTCAGCGTGGTCTGCTACGCAGACGACACGCTGGTCCTGGCGCGGGGAGAGTCGTACCAGGCGGCGGCCGAAACAGCGACACGCGGGGTTGCGACAGTCGTGGAGAGGATCCAGCAACTGGGACTCAAGGTGGCATTGCACAAGTCCGAGGCCATGTGCTTTCATGGCCCTCGGTACGCGCCACCTCCGGGTTCCCAAATAACGGTAGGGGGGGTCCACATCGGCGTCGGGTCGGCGATGAAGTACCTGGGACTCGTCCTCGACAGCCGGTGGACTTTCGAGGAGCATTTCCGACGTTTGGCCCCCAAACTGGACAGGTCTGGGGCCGCTCTGAAGCGGCTCCTGCCCAACCTAGGGGGTCCAGACGCCCCCTGCCGGAGGCTCTACGCGGGGATCGTTCGGTCCATGGCCCTTTACGGGGCGCCGGTTTGGGCGCCGTCGCTAGGTAAGCGACCGGCGGCCAAGCTGAACGCTTGCCAGAGGGTCATGGCCATCCGGATGGTGCGGGGATACCGCACGATCTCCCGCGAAGCGGCGAGCCTCCTCGCTGGCCTGCCACCGTGGGATCTGGAGGCAACAGTCCTTGCACGCATGCACGATTTGCGCGTGGAGATGCAACGCCGGGGCGAAACTCCGCTGCCGCGACAAGTCGCGGCATGGCGGACAGAGTTCCGGCGGGATCTCAGGGTGGCATGGCGACTGCGACTGTCGCAACCCAGTGCTGGGCACGCCGTCATTGGTTAGGCCCCTCTTTGAGGAGTGGTTGGAAAGAGGTCACGGCGTCCTCTCTTTCCGTATGACGCAGGTCCTCACCGGACACGGTAAGTTCGGGAGGTTCCTGTATCGAATCAAGCAGGAGAGGACGCCCGGGTGTCGCCACTGTGTGGACCGCCCGGAGGACACGGTGGAGCACACGGTAGAAGTGTGCCCCGCTTGGGCGGAGCACCGCCGTGTCCTCGTGGAGACTATCGGGAGCGGCGACCTCTCGCGCCGGGCCCTGGTTCAGGCCATGGTCCGGAGCGAGGAGGGTTGGCATGCGGTCGCCTCCTTCTGCGAAGCAGTAATGCTCGTGAAGGAGGCTGCTGACCGCGAGCGCGTGAGGGAACGGTCCTCACGCCGCCGCCGCCGAGATCCCGATCCCGATTTCCGACCACCGTAGGCGCGGGTTCGCGGACGGCGAGCACTGGGTAGCTCGCTGTCCGGCAGTCTGGAAATAATCTGGACCGAGCCCAGTCGTCAACGGCGCGTTCTGTTCCACGCGCGCCTCAAGGAGATGTCAGCAAACTGTAGGGGCCCGGCAGGGCCGAAGCCTCTGGGGGGAACATGTGGTATTCCTAACGGTTGATACCGAGTCCCCCCCAGAACGAAGGCAACGAAGGAACGGGGTAGGGGTTTAGTCAGTAAGAGTCTGACACGCCCTCCCGCTCCGCCCAAGAGCGGGGGAAGTCATTCTGATGATTCCCCTACCATAAAAAAAAAAAAAAAAAAAAAAACTCATTATCCCTGAGTGTCATGGACTTTTTATTTCGAAGATTGCACATTTCCTGTATGATAAACCATGAGAGCTGAGATGAGATGCTTATATGAAGCATATGTTTTCCTAGAAAGAAAGAAAGAAAATCCTTTTATTTGCGGGAACAGTAACTAATTTCAAGTAAAGTAAATCACGTAAAATATCTCCAAGTATAGTCCTCGCCATAGCTCTTTGGGTGATTTTAAGCCTTTTGATGACACCCATTGTAAGCGCCCACGTTTCAGTCCCATATATCATCACTAGCAACGATTGTTCATTGACTTTAGTATCGAAACAATAATTATAGTATATCAACAAATATCAGTGCTAATCTCTAAACTATTCAATCTGAACAAAACACAAGCCCGTGTCCCCCAGATCAAAGGCAACGAAGGAACGGGTTGGGATTTAGTTAGTGTCTAATGCGCCCTACCGCTCCACCCAAGAGCGGGAGAAGTAATTCTGATGATTCCCCTTCCTAAAAAAAGAAGCCAATATCAGTGCAACACGCACTATTCATTGACTTTAGTATCGAAACAATATAGTATGTCAACAAATATCAGTGCTAATCTCCAAACTATTCAATCTGAACAAGGTCCAACGTCAAACTGGTCCTGTAATCACAAGTCAACAGACCTAGTAAAGTCGACAAGCGACGCGTGTAATGAATCGTGTTCGGCGAAATCAGTTTCGTGTTTCGACTTAGGCCGTGCGCAAACGTGAATAGTCGAATGAAGGTAGTCTGGAATAGAGGATATAGACAAAGTGCCGAACCATTAATATCAGAGATAGCGATCGTCAAACAGTCCAAGTCAAGATTGGTTGTCCTTGATCTTATTTTGGGTCGACACAACACGTTTTTTTCTTCCATAATATCATCCTCTCCGTCACAATGTTCTAAAATTAACTACTAAACTTCCTACTGTACATTGCAATCTTAATATACTTATATAAATCTCGTGTCACAACGTTTGTCTTCAATGGACTCCTAAACCACTTAACTGATTATGATAAAATTCGCACACCATGTGCAGTTCGATCCAACTTGAGAGATAGGATAGTTTAAATCTAAAAAAAAAAAAGTTAGGTAAAGTAGGGTAGTGTAGGGTAGTGTAGGGTAGTGTAGGGTAGTGTAGGGTAGTGTAGGGTAGTGTAGGGTAGTGTAGGGTAGTGTAGGGTAGTGTAGGGTAGTGTAGGGTAGTGTAGGGTAGTGTAGGGTAGTGTAGGGTAGTGTAGGGTAGTGTAGGGTAGTGTAGGGTAGTGTAGGGTAGTGTAGGGTAGTGTAGGGTAGTGTAGGGTAGTGTAGGGTTGTGTAGGGTAGTGTAGGGTAGTGTAGCGTAGTGTAGGGTAGTGTAGGGTAGTGTAGGGTAGTGTAGGGTAGTGTAGGGTAGTGTAGGGTACTGTAGGGTAGTGTAGGGTAGTGTAGGGTAGTGTAGGGTAGTGTAGGGTAGTGTAGGGTAGTGTAGGGTAGTTTAGGGTAGTGTAGGGTAGTGTAGGGTAGTGTAGGGTAGTGTAGGGTAGTGTAGGGTAGTGTAGGGTAGTGTAGGGTAGTGTAGGGTAGTGTAGGGTAGTGTAGGGTAGAGTAGGGTAGTGTAGGGTAGTGTAGGGTAGTGTAGGGTAGTGTAGGGTAGTGTAGGGTAGTGTAGGGTAGTGTAGGGTAGTGTAGGGTAGTGTAGGGTAGTGTAGGGTAGTGTAGGGTAGTGTAGGGTAGTGTAGGGTAGTGTAGGGTAGTGTAGGGTAGTGTAGGGTAGTGTAGGGTAGTGTAGGGTAGTGTAGGGTAGTGTAGGGTAGTGTAGGGTAGTGTAGGGTAGTGTAGGGTAGTGTAGGGTAGTGTAGGGTAGTGTAGGGTAGTGTAGGGTAGGTAGGGAAGGTAGGGTAGGGTAGCGTAGGATATGTAGGGTAGTTATTTGACGGGAGCGAAGCCGCGGGTAAAAGCTAGTATAATAATATGTTAAAGTGAATATGAGCGTTTGTGCAATAAATTAAGTATCTTATATTCATATTTATGTATAAAGAAGTAATTTGAAAATGTATACAGATAATTTGTTGAAATGAGTACCAATGTCTATAGTGACACTCATCAACATATCATTTCAGCCGAAAGATGTCCACTGTTGGACTTAGGCCGCCCTCAAGTGTCGCCACAACGAACGATCCTGTGCACCTTACATCCATTGCATTCCTCTAGCTGTGACTCTCACTGGGTCATTGGTAAACCTTGTGAAACTATCCCCATCCCGATTTTCGACCACCGTAGGCGCGGGCTCGCGGACGGCGAGCACTGGGTAGCTTGCCGTTCGGCAGTCTGGTAATAATCTGGACCGATCCTAGTCGTCGACCGTTTTGTTCCACGCGCGCCTCAAGGAGAATTTAGCACCTTGTAGGGGCCCGGTAGGGCCGAAGCCTCTGGGGAACACGGAAAATCCGAAAGGTTGTCACCGTGTCCCCCAGACCGAAGGCAACGAAAGAACAGGGTAGGGGTTTAGTCAATAAGAGTCTGAGACGCCCTCCCGCTCCGCCCAAGAGTGGGAGAAGTCATTCTGATGATTCCCCTACCGGAAAAAAAACCTTCTTATTATAAAACCCGACTACATCAAATAAAATAACGCTTGTTTACACAACAAAATTAGAATAAGCAAACTGCTTCTTTTACTCGAAAAAATGAACGCGGAAATAAGCAAGACTGACGCTAACGTATGAATCTAAAACGACAATTTACCTCATCATCTATCACACAATGGCTTCCATATACGCCACGTGCCTGACATATGATATAACAGTGACGCCTCGTAGCTCGTAGAACGGAGCGTCATAAACCGCTCGCGAGGATTAGGAGGCTTAACTCGAAGACGCTTTAATGTAATGATTAAAGTGTAGCGTCTACAAGGATATAATTTTTCAAGGCGTATGTAGGTTTGGGGATTTATCTTAGTTGTTAGTGTGATGAATTGGGTATGTGAATTATGTTATTATTTAAATAAAAAACTACTAACTAAGTACTAACTTTCTTTAAAAGCGTAATAATACCCAAAGAATTTTTCAAATCTGTTCAAAATTACGTAAGTTAGCTACAGAAAAAAGATGCACAACCTGAAACGTGATGCCATTTTTAATGATAAAGAAATCAGTCAGTTAGAAAATGATTCTAATTGTACATAATTATGTCGAGAGGCCTTCCACAAGCTAAACCTGGTGAGGGTGGCGAGACGTACAGAATCGGTCGTTGTGGTGATATTTGGGGGAACCCTATGTCCGAATATTGAGGTATTTCGGCTGAAATAAAGAAATGACCAGTCTCAAATTACAGCGTCCGTTCACGGAAATGACGTGCATATCATCACCACTCAACTCAACCATTTTTTAGAGACCCGAATGATCCAACATACACACCACCTTCAGTGTGAGATATTTCAGAGAGTTTGACAAAGTTTCAACTTCAATGGTCGTTTATGCCACACGCCCTCCAGCTCCGCCCAAGAGCGGGAGAAGTCATTCTGATGATTCCCCTAACAGAAAAAAACTAGGAACATTCCTCTTTTCTACTTATTGACAATAGATTAATACAAAAAAGTGTGACGAAGGCGTATTTTGTACACAATTTCACGCCAATTTACAAAAAATGTACAAATTTTTTTGTGAGGTTATGCACAGCAAATCTTTGATTTAGTTCAGAATATTTGACATTATTTCCCGCACAGTTTAGAGGAATTCTTTACCTATGTCATAGCATCAATTTGCTTTCTGTGAACTGTATACCACTAACTACGTTTGAGGATAAACGTGATTAGGACTTCCTAGAACATTGTAAGGGGACCCCTGATGTACACAAGCTACAAATAGTTATATTTCCTACGAAATATGAGATTGAAAGAGATTCCAGGCTCATTTATATTATGTAATGCAAACTTATGAATGTAAAAAAGGAACTGAAATATGGCCATTTCGTAGAAAGTAATTTGTACCTTTTATCTGTAATTAGCTGTTTCAAATAGGGATGCGCCTGGTTGGGTTTGAACTACTACTCTTAATAAAGAGCTCTTTCCTCTAGGCCACCACTGCATAAACCCAGCCAGAGTGTAATTTCTGCCATCACCACTACTCTCAAAATGGTCAAGGAAAACATCGCGAGAAAACGATGCTATGTAACATGGCTTCAAAGTTCTAGAACTAAAATTTAGAAGTCATGTTACATTCACCAACACGCACTGGGTCTGCGAGGTGGATTATGGTGCATTCCCTTTCCTGGAGAAGAAGCCTGAGTCCCAGCTGTGGGAACATTATAAAGATGATTATGCTATCTATGTAATTAGTTTGTGCATGTTTTTGTTCGCGTGTATGTTAAGTTATAGCGGATGTCAAATCGAAGTCAAAGCCGGACAAAAAGTAACCTATATTCTTCCATAGAGCTCTAGTTTATTCCGTACCAAAACAGACAGAGTTATTTTGGGTCATTGTACATTTGACACACATTCCATTCCCCATTGTTAAAAATATGTGTAAACTCGCCACAAATTTATTTTTTCTTAATAAAATATTTTGGAGTATTGTAAACTCGTCACACGAGTTTTCTACGTACGGACAGCAGAGAAATCAAACACAAGAATAAAAAAGATAAACATTTTT
Organism: Mythimna separata; assembly: GCA_030763345.1. Taxonomy (NCBI): domain Eukaryota; kingdom Metazoa; phylum Arthropoda; class Insecta; order Lepidoptera; family Noctuidae; genus Mythimna; species Mythimna separata. The sequence continues at coordinate 9,592,141 of CM061172.1, read as the reverse complement.
TTTTTTTAATTATAGATAATCTTTCTAAAATCACTATTATCACAGTTTTAATTGCAGTATCTAATTCGTAGCTATATATACATTACTAATTGCTGATTTACCGCTAACATACTAATATTTCTCTTATGACTTTCTGAAATCATAGAACTATTATTATTAATTCAACTAAAATTTAATTAAAAAAAAAGTTTCATAATGTTAAAATAATATTACACATAAATGTAAACAGTTTATAATATTAAGTATGGATTGATAAGCTCATGTCTGACCTCTATTCAAAGAGGTAGTAAGCGGGGATAAGGTTGACCATGGAGCACCTTTTACGAGAAGTAACTTATTCACACTTGGCATAAAAACTTTCAGCTATCAGGAAACACAAAATAGGAATCCTTTTTTAGATGTAATTACGGGCACATGAACTATTTTAGTTTTGTTTCAAAGTTCAGAATGCTGCAATGTGTCAGGAGGTCTGGTAGTGCAGATGTCGAAATGAATTCTGGTGACCACTTTGTATAAAGTAGGTGACCTGATTTTGACTTTCAATAATACTTATATCTATAAAGATACGATAGTATAACAGTAGTGTTAGCCTTATTTTAATAAAAAGAAAAAGTGGAATAAACTTAGGAATATGTCACTCAAGGCTAGACGAAAGCTCTTATATTGTCGTTTGTTTCTTTTACCGCTAGACAGAAAATCGTTTCTTTTTCAATACATTAGATATCTCGAGCCGTTTAATAGAAAAACATCGTTGGACCATTAGTCGATCATTGTATCTATTTGTATATTATTTTTTTCATAATTGGTTTTAACCCTAGAAGCCTAATCTACGTCTGCGAGGCGTACACGAAACCGAATATCGTTTGTCTCTTTGTAACGGTTGAAGTTAGCTCGTCTAGGTTAGGAGCTAGAATATGGTGCCCGTATCGTTAAGGTAAGTAATTTTTGATTTATCGACGTATTGTACGCCTGCGAGACGTATGTTTATGCTTTGCGTAACTTTTAACTAGGTTTGTGTGATTTTATTTTTGTTCATTTTTCGTATATTCTATGTCTATTTTCGGCGTTGTTTCAGATAATATAAAATTTGTTACGTTCTCGAAGGTACTGCGCTTTTTGTTCCTATAAAAAAAGGAGAACGTCCAAATTGGTTTGGTATAAATGTAAAAAATCTCTTTGTGGCGAGCACAAGGTTGATATTTGTGTAGACTGCTCTTAAAGTTTACCTAGCCTTTTGAAACCTGATTAGGTTTAATATTTGCTCGAAGAATAACAAATTAGCGTCAAAAAAAGAAAAATTTCTTTGAAAAAATAATATATTTCTGTTGATTTTCAAGAAGTTGATTTTTTTGTTCCGATTTATTCACCCAAGTTTTATTTTTGTGATAAATAACTGTGATTAAAGTAATTATTCATGAAAATGTGGTTTAATTTTTAGCTTATATACCAAATTTAAATTTCCACTAGAAAACAAAAACAAAACGAGGCTATTTTTACATTAAAAAAATTGAATTATATGTGTACGCCTCAGAGACGCATGTTAAGGCTTTGTGTACTTCTGAAATAGATTAGGCTTCTAGGGTTAAGCTGGTCAACTACGCGTCAAGCGAATGGTCCTACTATGCTGTCTGCTATTATAAATATTCATAAGCATAATTTCAGCTGAAGGACGTCTACTATTGGACAATAGCATCCTCCAAGAGTCGCCACAACGAACGATAAAATAAATTTTATTTAATTTTGTAGCTTTTATTAAACTTGCAACCACACTAATATTATAACGGTGAAAGTTTCTGCAGTAACAAACATACACACAAATGTGTATGTTTTACTTCTTCACGATCTAACTATAAAATTTAGCAACACGGGTAGACCATGTCCTAAAATCTATAATAATACAAGAAAGAGGTAAAGTTTGTTTTTTTTGTTTGTAGGGGGTAATCTCTGAAGGTCCTGGTCAGACAACAAAAATGGTATTGATAGAAAGCTGCTTTCTTCCCGAGTGCTATAGGCTATATTTTATGCGACTCACTTACGATATTATTATTTTTTCTGAATTTTCTTGGTTATCCGACTTCCACGCGACCGAAGCCGCGGGCAAAAGCTAGTAGCATAAATAATACTCTTATCCAGGGAGTGTGTATTTATTTTTACGTGGCTGAAGTCGCTAGTAGAAGCTAGTCAATAAATAGGTATATTTGTCCGCAGCTTTCTCAAAATCCGCGAATATTTTTACCTTAATAAGGTCGTTGTAAAACCCAGCGGTACCAGAAACTTCCTTTTCCCACCTTCACCCACCTCTATTCCACCGTTTTAATATTCCGGAGATTGATCCGTTAAGCCCTTAAATTTTAATTTGCATCCGTGTGCCTACGCGTGTTATTATTTCAAACGATTTAAGCCTGGTTTAGTAAAGCGGTGTATAATATGCTAGCAAAGCGGTAAATTCTCAAGGGCGTTACCATGTAATTTTAAGTCTTTGTTAGTAATTATATATTACATTGTTATGTACCACTCGTAATAATTATTTACGTAGTTACTCGTAAGTATAGGCTTTTATAACTAGGTGAACGTTTGAGAGAGTTATCGTGTCCCTAGATCACAAAGGGAAATTTTTAGAACATGGAGGGTTTTTGTAAATAAAAATCTGATACTCCCTCCTGCTCCTCAAAGAGAGGGTATATTTGACGATATCTTATAAAAAATGGTCTCATTATTTTGTTTTAATATTAATGTAAATTATTGCAAAAGAAGAACAAACACACGGTATGAATAATAAGACGGACTTCAGCGCAAACCGGTGTATACTGGCACATACCGGCGTATACCGTTGCATACCGATGCTTACCGGCCGCTTACCAGCTGCTTACCGTGGTATACCATTGGATATCCACCAGCATACTATTCGATGCTCCAGAGAAAACTGGGTTACGATGCTCAGAACACGATCAATGAACATCGAAATATATATCTTATATTTCTTGACGAGAAGGTTAAATGTATGAATTGAATTTGATTAAGTATCAAATTGCTTTCTGGGTCATCTGCTAGTCTGCGCAGGTAATTATACTGCCACATTTCTTTCTTCACTGTCACCTCAAATGATTAAAAAGGTCTTTTAATATGATTATTTTTCTTAACTATTATTACCCGAAATTAGACTCTTCCTATCGGATCGTTGTGTAATGTTGGAGCGAGACGGACTGTTATACTTTTACTGACCAAGTCACACGTTTTCTTTAAGTTGCCCTTTGTGTTCCTGGGCTGCGATATCTCTTTCGAACAATCACATAACTCGTTACCTATCTACGTTTCTCTATCAAGAATAGCGTTAACCAACTCGAATATGTGAGACAGTTTATTCAAGCTGCGGTGTGTACAATATAAAAGAAAATGCGGATCATCTTTCAAGCAATCCACGTGCCAGACGTGGCCTTGGCAGCCAAGGATAAAGTTTATTCTAAGGTAGTTATTATACTGCGGGAATCTTCATAAGAGTAGCCGTGGTCCTGAAATGCAAAATATTTCTTGATAAGCTAGTGCGCCTCACCATCAAAGATTGAATGCTGCTTACCATCAGGTGGGATCGCAGTCAAACACTAGTTTATAACAATTAAAAAAATATATATTGCGAGGGCCAACAACTGAAGGAACATAGGCCGGCTTTACTCAGTAAAAGTCTCCCACTCTCGGTCCATTCAGAGTGGGAAAAGTTGTTTATTACCTCAAAAAAGGTTTTAGTTGTTCTATTCTTTCAAGACAGGGTTGTCTTGAATGTGTGTGTAGGTTCATTTAGGTACTTACGCTTTTATTTCTGTCTGCGTATGCTCATAGCAGTCGGTGTTTTAGAAAACTAGCTTCAGCTAGCATTTTCGCCCGCGTTGAGGTTGGTTTCTCCACACAAACTTTGGAACCCCGTTTTATACTCTTCTTGAGAAATCCTCTCTTAGTGTTTACCTACGTCATAGAAGGAATTGTGCCAAATTATAAGCTCCTTAAAATGCCTGTAGTTTTGGCTGTGCGTTGTTATGTTACTCAGTCTGTCTCTCCAAAAGTACATATATGAATATCATACATACAAAGAAACGATACACACGTAAAGTCAGCGAACACAGTGCCTTTGCAAAATCGAATATCTTTCAAAAGCAAACAATAAGAAATCAAGAACAAACCTTGATCGTCATAAACGTGTGCTTCCACGAGCGCTGCATTCATCAAGGATAAACAGCATTCCAGTTAAGATTCGTACCTATTTATTTTAGCATTCAAGTCAGTAGCGACGAAGCCATAGTAAATTAAAAATCCAGTAAATCATCATCTTCCAAGCCTTTTAGTAACGGGGTCAACTTCTATTCTCACCAGATGTGGCAGAATACCATTTTCTTTTTTTAGGTGGGGAATCATCTAAATGACGTCTCCCGCTCTGGGAGGAGCAGGAGGGTGTGTCAGACTTTTACTGACTAAAACCCACTCCTGTTCCTTCCTTGCCCCAATTCCGGAATCCCGGGGATCTCTTTCGTCAACCTAGGCCCCAGAAGGCTTCGAACCTGTCGGGCCCTTACGGTTTGCTGACATCTCTTTGAGGCGTGCGTGAAACAATACGCGCCGCCGACGACATGTGCTTGGTCCGGACTGTTACCAGACGTTCCGATGCCGAGCTACCCATTGCTCGCCGTCCGCAAGCATGCGCCTACGGTGGCTGGAAATCGGGGTTAGAATCCCGGCTGTGGGGGCGTGAGGGCCATGCCCTTTCACGTGCGGCCTCCTCCTTCGATGTGGCTGAATACCTGCGTTTTAAATGAACAACATGAAGCGTTACATAGATTCGTTTTGATGGTCAATGTCTGTATAAAATTCTTTAGTTCTTAAGTTGATGGTTTGCTATACGCTTTAGAGCATACTGTAAGTATAGCTAGTAATTGACAAGCCAATAAATAAATAAACTGCCTATCAGACCTCTAAAATCCAGTTACTGGGTGATACGATGCTCCTTGAATAGACTGATGGTCAGACTTTCAGACAACTAGAAACCATGGGATTCAATTACTGGACAGTAAAGGTCAGAGAAGCTATTACTCCATGTGATACCTGTATTGGAGTTCAGCCCAAGTCTATGGTTTAACATGTATGGCTGGAAATCGGGGTTGGGATCCCGGTTAAGTCCGTTCCCTCACCAGTGCGGCTGCCTCCTTTGCTAGTATTTGCCATTCCTAATCACTCCGGATCATGGTCTATTCCAGGGCCCAGTACTAGTACCACCAGCAATGCACCACCCAAGCAATGCGCACCTCTACCATACTCCATATGTAACTGACACTTCTTCGGGTTTTCTCGTGGTATATTTGTACTAGCAGACTCAATAAAGCCTAAAACTAACTAAAGTTTGTTCTATTATTTTTCTTTACCTTTACTTTCGACGACCAAGAAAGCTAGTTGGTTTGCCTTACTGCTTAAAATATACTGTGCCCCAACCGCGGCGTTCCATTTGAATCTCTAAAACTCTACAGTGAGTGTTTGCTGTAAATTGTAGTGGATGCATTTCGTACATGCTCGTGGTTTATCTTCGTCGGTTGATGTCTTGAATATGGGATGTAAAACGTTATCATGCAAATGTCACTGGTTATTTGTTATGTGCAGTCGGAATGTTAGGGAGCTTTGACAAGAGTTTGAGTGAGTGAGCAGCATTTGTTAAGGCAATTTTACGCAAGCGCCTGTTCCCTGCCACCTATAATTAGTATAGCATTTAAAGCAAGAATGATCAAGCAGACACCTGTTTATGATTGCATAATAGAATGAGAGTAACCAGAACGTATTGGAGTCGCTTCATCATGGGGCAGCTCTATTTGTAGAAACGTCCATCTTATAGAATTCGACGCCATTGGAGGAAATTTTTCCTTGCCTTTAACCACAAATCCTGATGATGATTTCTTTTGTACGGAAAATCTTTCTTTAACTTTAAAATGCAGAGAGAAAATTTTTCATTACCGACTAAAAAACAATAAATAAACAAATTACAGTCTACATAATTTCTTGCCCTGCAATAAGCGTTAAATAAAAATGTCCAGAGATATAATTTTGGCATTCACGGCTAGTTTTTACGTAGAAGCAGAAATATTTCGCATCGCATACCGCTAGCAGACACGAGGCGAGAGAAAAAACAATATTTTTGTACAATTTAAATGCAAAGCTAAATCAGAAAATGGTTTAAAATTTACGTTGCAGTTTTTGAGAATAAAATGCAAGCTTAAAGCATTTCCGGGGACCGAAAAAACGCTAAAATACTCGTATGCTTTAAAGGTTATTAACTAAAATGGAAGAATAACTAGAGTTGGCGCTGGTTTTCTATTGATAGATAGTCTGTTGTAATGGTTTGTGTTTTTAAAGTTATAGAAGGAAATCCGTGGTGATATTTCAAAACAAGCTAGGTACTAATATATTTTCATTATTCATCAGGTCTACTGTTGGATACAATCCTCCCCCAAGTGTCACCACAACGGCTGGTCCTGTCCGACTCACACTGCGCTTTGCACTTGGCTTAAGGGCTCTGGAGCGGTGACCGCGTACCGAAAGATGCAGCGTTAGAAGGCCTCCCATAAGGTGGACCGATGAGCTCATTAGTCCTCAGCCAGGTGGCTGTGAGAATCCGATGAATGCTATACACACAGGACCGTTTTTTGTGGCGACACTTAGGAGAGGCGTTCAATGGACGTCTTTCAATTTAAATGATGATGATGATAAATGATGATGACAATATTACTGCGAAAACTTTGGTCCCAGTTATACCAGACAGTAATTGTAGGTACTACAACCTGTAACTGAACGTTCAATATTAGTCGCAATCAGTGTAACAGCGGATCCATTAAATTGGACAAATGGCTCCAATCGCGGTCCAATACAGCGTTATTTGCTGTATAGTCTTGTCAAAGAGACAGTTCTATGGCCTGCGAAGCATTTAGCTTGTTAAGTGTTGAGATTAGCCTAATTGTAGTAAAACGCTATGATACAATGATTGAATCGCTTGTTTTATTGACGCTATTTGCATCAGTCGTGGCGGTGCGGTACCAAAAGACAAGCCATTTACTTATACGAGTATAGTTATTTTTTATTCTTCCTAGACGATGCTATACTTAGAGTGTATTGTGTGTATAGTGTCATCTAAGAAGAACACTGTACTAGGGGTTGCCAATCTTTTTTTACACTTTGCCCCTCTTTACATGTTTATGCGACGCCCCTGTAAAAGAAGATATATACTTACGAGCGATTATTTATTCGAATATTATTTAAAACTCAGTAAGCCACCACTGCCCATGTACTAACTTTGCTGGGACTTAATCTGTTTTTACTTCACCTTAGACTAGTTTTATTCACACAAATGGCTTTGAAATAACTCAGGCACTCTAGCACCTCTACTTTATGACGTCACATAGTCGTGACAGTCGCCTGAATTTCCGTATACATAGCAAAGACGAGAGTGCAATGCAAGTAAGATACACATGTTATGTACTGTACGTATGTACTGTCGAGGTCGGAAGTGTGAACGAGATCATATTGCCGACTGTATTCTTTATACAGTTGGACGGAGTACCCAAGCTTATCTTTTCCGCATTTCAAAGCTTACGAGCGAAAATGTGCGAATATAGATTCGCAGTTTATACTGAAGTTGTGTTGTGAAATTCTAAAATATAAGTAGTTTGTGACCGCGTCTTTGCTCCTGTTACAACAAAACTATCTCAAGAAAATATATTCTCGGGATAAAAAGTGTCCTGTTGCCCTTGCTTTTACAGGACATGGTCTATTCCTATTCTATGTTTCTGATTTGGATGAAACTTCTGTGATGTTAAATGAACTTGGATGAATCAGCGAGAAAGAGTAACAAACATACAAACCTTTCGCTTTTATAATATGAATGTATTTAGTAGCTGTCCCGGTAAACGTTGTTCGACATATAAATTATTTCAGGCTCTCTTATCACCCAAGGGTAGCCTACGACCTATTTTCAGATTTCTGAAACTTCCACAAAAAATTTCATAAAAATCGTTGAAACATTTTCTGCGAAGACGCTGTGGCGTGTGTGATATTTTTATATATTAGAAGATGTAGTATTGAGTCATTCAAAGTTAAATCCTAAGAAGGATTACTTCTGGGTCGTTATTAGTGCTTGGGCACGGGATTTGCCAGGGTGAGTTAAACGTACGTCCGTGGTAACACTTTGACCTGAAACTAACCTAGTTTCAATAGATGAAGAGACGAGCTTTTAATAGTTTAGCTACCACTGACGTACTCGTACATATTAATATTCTTATTATTAGTCTGTTTTTAGTGTCAGTGTCAGCAGAAAAGTGAATTTATTTTTGCATAAAACTAGATAGTCTTATGCGGCCATAGCCATTTTCGTTATTATTGCTATATTAGATAAATTATATGAGTCTTGTGACACGCAATGACGTAAGTCGTAAAAAACGAAATTAAGTAACGTCATTTCTGAAATATTTTGAAAACTAATAAAATACGCGAGCCGTCATATTTATTTTATTCTGTTTTTATTCATATTTCATCACTTGTGAAAAATTCAATTGTCTAGCTGTCACGGTTCTTAAGATACAGTCTGGTGACCGACAGAAGGACAGCGGAGTCATTACGGGTACGGAACCCTAAAAAGTGGTATATAAATAAAATTATGACTGCAAAGCAATAACTGATTCTGTTTAAAGCGTTAGAGTCAGACTTTTACTGACTAAAACTCACCTTGTTCCATCAGTTGCTCTTAAATCAATCATTAAATGATACATTAAAAACATACATAGATATAAATTTATATAGTAGTAGATAGACTTTTATATTATCCACCGATAACGTAACACAGCAGAAAAGTTTTCTTATTCTTACTTATAAGTGGATATAACATTATTTTTATGGCAGATAATGTATTTTTGATGCGCCTGGCTCCCAAAGCACCCTACATAGTGAAATAAGGAGAAAACTGCTTCCAAAATGAGATAAAGTTTACACTGTAAATATTGACGAAGATAACAACCGAGCATTCCAATTTCCATAACTGAAATAAAAGACTATAATAATTCAAACGAGAAAATGAATGAGAAAATAAAGTTATATAAAATTAATAAGATTTTACTAGGCTTCTATATTAGTAATCGAAAAATCGAACATAATTTATTTTATTTATTTATTGGTTTATCCTCGTCTTGGAACGCCTTTCTGCAATTACACCAATGGAGTAGGTACCAGTCACAACAGAATCGGTTAGTTTCTAACAGCCTCCTAACAGCAGATGCACGGTGTAGTCTTCAAAGGAGCGGAGTGGTCACATACGCTTATCAGCCATCAGGCCAGTGCTCCTTGAGGATTCCATATCGCACACAATTTGAAATTTTAAAGATGAATATTCAGTGGAAATTGATTTAAGTTGAAAAATACAGAAAATTTAATAATAATAAATTGAAAAAAAAAATGTGATTAAAACATGGAGGGCGGCGTTAGGAAGGGGTGAAAAATACTTTACTATAACTTATTCTCAATCCTAAAACAAAATACAAAAAAAAATATCGTCAAGTCATTTTGGAGAAGTGGGGCCGCAAACACCGTGACATGAAATATTTGTACATTAGATGTATTTGTTTTTATTTATTATGTAGTGTTACGTACATACAACATGTAACATAATAAACGTACATGTGCTCAGAATTGGCGACTGAATCGATTTCATGTAGTTAGAAAAAATCATTAAAAAAATCTATTTTAATAAATTCTTGATAAATCTTGAGTTTATCATTGCAGCGTTTGCATGCGAGCATGTTTTTATGTGCGCGCGTAGATAACTTATTTTTTAATTTAATTAGGTTGTATAAGGATGTGCATTATTTCAGTTACATGTTGTATTTATATAAATATTTATTAATATTTGAATACGTACATATGTACTCTTCAACATTTCTTTTAATTTATGTTTTCCTTCTGTATATCAGGAGGAAGAAATTTCTATACGAATTATCCTTTGTACCTACTCATATTTATAATATTTTATCTATTACTCACTTCAATTCCACGAATTTATTAAATAGAAAATTATATTTAGTTAGATACGCGCTGATAAGTCTTTAATTGGCCGTTTCTAAAAGGTTTTGTTAGTAAATTAAGCACTTGTTAGTCGCCAAGCTCTCTGAAAATGTAATTTATTAGTAGGCTTTTTACGGAATCCACGTGTAAAAAAGGGTGGCAATTTTTTTTTGGCTCATGATTTAGAATCATAAACCGATTTTTTCTGTCGTGTCAGCTTGTAGGATAAGGAATGTCCCTAAAGGATTTTTTTCCATCGACAATTAACTTGTAAAAAATTCGTTCAAGTAAATTTAAAAAAAAGAAAGTTATATTTTTTTAACGCCTTGAATAGTACTCCTATGTATTTTAACTTTAAAACAAAAGCAAGCTGAAAAACTTGAAAAAATTTAGAAACATATATACTTAATTATATTTTTAAATAAAGAGTATTTGCAATGACATCATAACTTTTTATAAACGAAAGAGTTTGTATTCAGATCAGCAGATCCTAACATTATTTTGTTTTGTGATTGCCGCCGATCGCCCCCACAAGTATTCGTTGGTGCACCGCCCAAGCGGGGTACACCTCTGTCGTACGCTCCATCGTGTCTTCTGGGTAATCCACACTGAGACAAGACTGAGACTAAGATATATTACATATGATACAGTTTTGTGACCATTTAGACGATATGTGTCTGTTTGATATTTCTCGCATTCCGGAAACGCCGTACTTAAAGAGGATTGTAATTCTCCCAGCCGAATTTTGGTCAAGGTCGGCAATCTCAACGGAGATTAGTAAGTAACTAAGTACACAGGAAATATTATAGTCTACAGGAGTGTGTATGAGCAAATACAGGTTCACTCTCTGTTGCGTTACTGTCATGGTTTGTCCGTCCGGCATGAGTTGGAAGAAATTAGGCGACAACTTATCGTGTTTTCCTAGGCACGAAGTATATAACATTACTAATTTCTAAACTCCTCGCTGTTACTGAGAAATCCTCAATAGAAAGACGTAATAAACATTTTTACAAGACCCGGGAATTGAACTTAGAACTCTAAGCTCGACAGTCGCACTTGTGACCACGAAGTCAAAGGAGTTAAGAACAGGTAATTATAGAAAAAGATAATCAGAAATATTGTATCACAAATAGACTTTGTTAAGAAAACACCATGACATCTGTAGGTTAGTAGACACTTGTTATTTTTACTTAGGTATTCGTTGGTAATAATCAGAATTGGTTCTACTCGATACCTACTCAAAGGAAAGGTCAAATGTAATCGATTCGCGTGCCTCCAGCTCCGAAATTACACGATCAGGATTCTGTTATAATAATCTGGATATTTGAATACAATTTTGTAGGTAAACCACTGAAGTATATTTTAATATAGCTTAAGTTACAACTGTGTCACAGGTATTTCTTGATATAATTGGATATTTGTACATCATTTTTAGTTCTTATTTTATTCAAGCACACTAGATAATGTTTGATTATAAACTTGGCATTGTAATTTATAACCTTTTGGGCACGTGCCGACTGATATTCTCAAAGAATGTAGTAGATTACTGAAATTATTATTAAGTTAGTCTGTATTGCCCCACAGATGAGTAACGTAGACTATATTATGTTTCAAAAAATTTGAAGCTTTGATTTTATAAAACATGCATACATAGTAAAGGCAAGCAGGCAATATCAAAGATATTTAGTGCATATTGAAGTATTTTAAAAATCTAAAATTAAATTTATAAGTATTAATATTTCTTACAGTTTCTACCCATAAGGAACCATAACTCAACTGTAACAAAACCGAAATCACAGTTATAAGCATACGTATATTCTCGGATCGCCGATCCCGTTAAGGCCGGTTGCACACGCGGCTGCTGACCAAAGAAGTGTCGAGGTGCGACCGCATCTTTATCTCGGCCGTTTATCAAATAAATTCACAGTCCCCAGTGAAATTTATTAGTTTTCGAATGGCCACCTCTGCAGTGTGACTTGGCGTTATTGCGGGGAGAAGAAATCGTTCGTGAAATGCGACTTTCCTATCCTTAGAGTTAAGTTTTTGTTGAGTTACGAGGATGTGTGGTGTTTACTTTAGTTATGTAGAGGCAGTATAAAAAAGCGTTTTTCTGAAGCAAATTGTTGCTTTTTTTTCATGTTTATTTGCGATGTTAGTATATTTATATACTTAGATACTAATGTCGGAATTCAAAAAGAAAAAATAGTCGCTTTAACTCGCTTTTAACAAACGCAAAATCTAAGACATTAAGGTTTATACTTACCTTACCTAAGTATTTATATACTCGTACATAAATATAAGTCTGATATAAATATCAACAATATTGAGCTCTTTTTATACAAGTAGAAACAGATCGCATTTATTTCGTAACAAAAAGAATTCATTCATAAAAAACTCTGTTGATACAATCCACACGAAATCCGTGATATTATTATTTTTAATGAACTCATATCTTTCCACATCAGCCGATTTAAACTGTATTGATTTAGTGTAGTGCGAAAAACAATTTTCCGATAGTCCTTTTTTCGTCGAAAATATGTATACGTAAATTGACTTCTTATGCTCTTGGTGGAGCCGGAAGCAGTGTCAGACTTTTTCTGGCTAAACCTAGTGTCCTTTCAGTTGTCCTTTCTACGAGGGCTGCGGTAACTCCTTCGGACATTCCGCTGTAATTGGTCGTGTCAATTTTTCTAATATCATTTTGAGGATGCTGGACAGCGTTCAGGTAGCTGCTGTTCTCGTCGAATATACTACACTATAGTGTGTTTTACCATTGACGACTACGAGTATCCAAGCGTGATCGAATCAAGAATGAAAATATCTGCAGGAGATCAAACTTACCGGTACCTATAACCTGAAAAATCGCCAAACTTAAGTAGCAGTGGGTAGGTATTGCTCGTAGAACAAAAATCGGATAAGAGAGAGACGCAAGATGTAGCTTTAGAAGGCCTCTTACAAGGTGAATAGATGTCCTGGTGAGAGTTCCGGGAATCCGATGGAAGCGAGATGCTTAGGAACAGTCGTTATGGTGACACTTTGGGGAGACTTATGTCCAGCAGCTATTGAAATGATGATGATGATGACCAAACTTGGCATAAATGATATATTCCATTTTCAACTCCCATCTCTAAGGCAACAAAAAAAATTTGTTCTTAAGGGCGCTGTTACATTTTTTCTTAAATTTGAGCGTTTTGACAGAAATGCCATTACAACACAAAAGAACTGGCATCATCTTATAGTAATTTTGACATTTCCTGTGTCAATATAGTCTCAGGGTATAAAAAACAGACGATAGGTAAATTAAACGACGGGCGGCAGCAGTCGCGCTCGATTTTTGCATTGCATACAAATATTATTTAAAAATATTATTTAACTTTTAAATAGCCCAATTTATTTTTTTCAAGATATATAGAAATACCACCTTAGTTGGTTAATTTTTTTTATTTGAGTTTGGATTATAATTTCGTAGATAAAAATTGTAGTTTCGTACGGAAAACTGTCAGTAGATCTTGGTTTTACAGAACTATTTTTGGTGTATTACTGTATGAATAGTAATAAAGTGGTTTCAGCACTCCAATGTAAAAGATACAGTTGTATCATAGACATTTTTATAAATGATTAAACTTTAATATCTTCGGTGTACCAAGGCGTCAAAAGATACCCTAAAGCAACATTTTATAAAACATCCTTTGCGGAGACAAGGATTTTACTGATGTAGGTAAACAAATTCAAATATTTATTTAAAGCACTCCCAAGATAAGTTATCAAACTTTCTTATCCATATTTTTGTTTTTTTTTTATGGCTATATCTAATGCATCGTCACACGTCAAAAATCGGATAAAACGCTGAAATTCATCAAAAATTGTGACAGCCCTCTTAAAATATCTATCTGTAAAAGACTGATAAAATTGCACCAACCTTTAGGGTGCAACAGTTTTTACCATTTTAATGTGGAACCGTAAAAAAGCTCAATATTTTCTGTTTTGGCCATGTGTACATTGTACATTTATCTATTAACAAAGTGTGACTTATATAGGGTATGAAAAAGAGCAGAAAATAAAGCTGTGAAACGTGTTTGCGTTTGATTTTTCATCATGTTTGACAACTCGTTTGATTACAAATTCCTATGTGTCGCGATTTATCAAGTTTTATGATATTACACGTTGGATTTGATTTATTGTTTTCATTTGTTTTATTTGAATATTGTCTCTTTTGATGGCTATGCCAGATGCCTCATTGTGTGGCGATTGCATAGTACAGTCATTTGGTTGGCAAAATAGTTATCTGACAGGTTGCCGGGAGTTTAGAATAGTACATTATGATACAAGTGTGTAATGTGGGTCATTATCGTCGCGGTGGTATTAAGACCCGAGCCATGGCGAGGGTCTTAAGAGAACCAAGAACGATAATGACTAATTACTCACGTCTATCATACGACGTTTTTCGACACACTTGTGAAGAAAATTTTAAAATCTACTTTATTTAGTAGGTATATGAAGTTTATTTAGAGAAACAGTTCGTAAATGTGCAGTCAGTAAAGTTATAATTAACTATTTTGACTGTATAGTGGACATAGATTTTCTACTTGAAGGTGTACAGTACAAATTATTTTCCTTATAAATAGTTGTTGTAGACATTTTTGTAAAATCTGTATATTATTTTTAAATATGGCGGCTAAAAAATTGACTTTTCTTAAACGCGCGCATGCGCGAAAAATGGCGGCCATAGAGTAGCTACTCTAGCTCTTGGTTTAGAAAAAATAAGAATGAGGTTGCATATAAACAGAAAATACAAATATGATGAAAGATTTAATAAATTAAATATGTAAAATTTTAAACAGTTTATTTAAACACGAAATTGCATGAAATAAGTAAGTAAAACACTAATTTATGCTATTGAACGCAATAACAAATTTTATTCTTTTTTGTCTTAAAACTCTTTTCGACAAAAAAGAGGTTAAACAAAAAGGTTCTAACTACATTACCGCACATGTGCATAATAGTAATCAAAATGTCACAGTTTGGTAACGAGCCTCTTTATACACCTAAGTGCAGTGCAATAACAGCCACTTTATGAGCAAGTGTGTCGAAAAAATTGTAATTTTATAGATTTTGATATGCTCTTTCCGAATTTTAACTTTGCCACTTTTTATTTTAGCCGCTCGCGCCGCCATATTAAAAAAAGATGTCTAAAAGCAGTTCTTCATAACTCTACGCGTTTCTGAGAAAAATGGTCTTGACAGACGGGCAACAAAGTGAACATATAGGAGTTCTGTTTTTGCCGACTTATGTTCGGAACCTTATGTTACTTATGTTCGGAAGTGTCTAGAACCACACTTTAAAAAGGTAACCTGTTAATAAATGTCATAATTATATTCTATCTAACAACAACTTAAGTGAGTAAGTGCGCGACGTGAAATAAATGAAGAAAGTGCCGTTGTTTGTGGGAGCAGACGTTGATTCTTAGAAAATATAATATATTGATAAGTCGACCGTAATAACAACCACTAACTGGTACTGTTTCCTGGATTCGAAGCCTTTCCCTTTGACTTGTAACTAAGTCGGGATCTTTACCATTGGGCTACTACTGTTCTAGGAGCCTGCCAAGCAAATAGTCTTTATAGAAGAAAGGCACAACCTATAACTCTAGCACATATCTGGCATCCGTCAAACCGCACTGGGCTCGGCGTGGTGGATTATAGCTTGCCTTACAGAAAGACTGCAGTGAAGTCAGTTGTTGTTGAAACTGTTTGCACTTCGCCTCGTAAAGGTTGTTTTTTTGACTCTTCACACAGAAGTAATAATTCTTTTTTTGGTGAGAATGCAAACGCAAACAACGCGATCATGTAGTACATGCGTTTTTGACAGGTCTTTTTAATACGCAGTTTCTACACTTAGTTTGATGCTTAGCATAAAAGCCTTATAATGTTCCCACAGCTGGGACAATTTACCACACGAGCTCAGTGCGGATTAGTTGATGTCACATGTCTTCGAATGTTTGGTTCTAGGACATATATGCCGGTTTCCTCACAATGTTTTCGTTCAGCATTTTGGGAGAAGTGGATATGAAGAAATACAGAGAGTAATGCGCCTGGCTGGGCTCGAATCCGCGACCTACAACTCGTAAGTCTGTGCTGTAATCACCGCGCCACCACTGCTCTAGTTTGTTTACGTATCTAAAAAAGATAAAGAGTACAGGGTGCAGCAGTACCAACACAGGACCCAGTTACGGTAACCAACAATCGCCAAGTGTAAGCTAGATCTCAACTCCACATCAATTGGTTTTAGGTTGACCCGGTGCGCGTTGAATGCTATGATTTGTTGTCAGTCAATCAGTCAAGTTTGACAGTACTGTTACCGACTGATTAACGGGCTGTCCTGCAGTGAGCGCGGTTACCGTTGATACATAGCACGTCCTGACGTGTCGTTCAATGAATTCGTCATATATTTTTTTCTCTTTTATTTGAGGTGGGAAATCGTCCAATGGCTTTCCCCGTGGTTGAGCGGGAGGGTGTGTCAGATTTTACGGACTAAAACAACACCTGTGTCCTTCAGTTACCTTTTGCATTCAAGGTCCGCGGGTTTGCTTTTTCGATTTTTTGTTTTTTTTTTGTTCAATTGTCATGTTGGACTACACGGCTGAAATGGTGACTATGAAAATACATTTAGAGAAGTAGGCGTCATGACGAAACGTCGCGAAGGATCCACATATCCCACATACATATTCAGAAGTCGCCAACATTTTGAGCGTATCCCAGATTTAGGTAATACAAGTGTAATATAACAATATGACACCTAATGGCGGAGGAACGTAAAGGTGAGATGCAAATAACCTCTGGAGCTGAGACGTGCTTCGCAAAGTTTGAAAGCACGAGTTGAATACGAAAGTTACGGTACCCGTGCACCAGGATAACTGGCACAAGTGAGTACAATATACTTTAAAGTCAGTGTAAGCCAGGGAAGCGGTGGCCCTTATCGCACACGTGATTTGAATTCTTCACACATTTTTATTCGACCAATATGACAAAAATGTTTGCGACGACTGCGCTTTGAATACATAAACACACTGCTTTTTAAATTTCTTCTCTTTATTTTAGTTCTACGGGGAATAAAGTGCGACTTTGTCTCGCTTTCGGTCCTTACGGGTGGAATATGGCAAGAAAATAAATATAATGCTTACTGGATGATATGATTGTATCGAAAAACGATGTGTCTGCATGAAAAATAATAGAAATTTAAAAATTATAACACCTTTGCGAGTATGATTGCCATTTTAGGATACAAATTACAGCTTGCCGTCTAATAAGGACCAGGTTTATATTGAAGCAGCACTGGGTTATGGCAGTCACTGTCTCCAAGTAGTCAAAATCCTGCTAGAGATCTGTTCATTGCGCTGCGCTTTGTCACAGAAGTTGAGTTTCACCCAGTCGTTGAACCTTTCCTGTCTAAGGCTATTCGCACACGGCGTCGTATCGTAAGCGTATCGTAGAACGCGCGTAGTACGAGAGCAATACGAGCAGGAACATGTTCAAACAAGTCCGCACACGAAGCGGTGTTGCAGCGTATCGTATGAGGTATTCATTGTCATTACGATAGTCGTAGCGTACTGGCGTAAAAAAGGAAGCGTACTGGCGTAAGTTTTAGAATTTGTGAGCCTAATCGAAATATTTCCTTGCCTATATAATTATTCAGTAAGTGATTACTCTAGGAAAGATGTAACGGAGAAAGCTTGGGCAGAAATATCGTTAAGAATGCGGACTTTATTATCATTTTCGTACAGGTCACGTGCAGCAACAATCTTTTATTGTAATTATTTGCGATGTATGGATGGATCCAATAAGCACGTCGCTTTCTACTTCTAACGAAATCAAATAACGAGAAATCCTCTTCATCTGAAGAGAAGGAAAGGTCATCAATAAATTCCCCAAACATATCTGGTACTCTGGACGCCATGATTTCAACTGAGATATTACAAAACGATACGTCTACGCGACGATCCGTTTGTAGAACACTCCGCGTCTCGTGCGCGTAGAGTAATTACGATACGCGCACGATGCAACTACGCCTACGACCCATGTGCGAAAAGCCTTAATGTTTTTTTTACGCCAGTACGCTTCCTTTTTTACGCCAGTACGCTACGACTATCGTAATGACAATGAACACCTCATACGATACGCTGCAACACCGCCTCGTCTGCGGACTTGTTTGAAAATGTTCCTGCTCGTATTGCTCTCGTACTACGAGCGTTCTACGATACGCTTACGATACGACGCCATGTGCGAAAAGCCTAAGACGGACACACACGAGTAGCTGCAATGATGTTGTCTAAATACAAGAACGGTAAAGAGGCTCGTCACCATGTAACAATACCAAGCGTTATGCACTAGCATAACGCTTGGTATTGTTACATGGTGACTTTCAAAAGAGTCTATAACTACTAAGTTATAGACTCTTTTGAAAGTCAGCTGAGCAGTCAATCCTACTCTAACAACTTTATTACTCCTTTTTTCCCGTTGAGAGAAAGGGTAGGGGGGTAGATTTCACAACAACCTAAATACCTACCTACCTTTTCCCAACGATATTGGGGTCGGCTTCCAGTCGGATTTAACTGAATAAAAGTATTTTACGAGGAGCGGCTGCCTACCAGACCTCCAAAACCCATTAACTGGGGTAACACGGTACTTCATGGCAAGACTGGAGTCAGATTTACTGGCTTCTGACTATCCGTAACGACTGCCAAAGATCTACAAATGACAGCCGGGACCTACGGCTTAACGTGCTTTCTGAGGCACGGAAGAAACTCGTTATGTTAAAATGGTCACCCATCCACGGACCAACCTTGGCAAGCGTTGCTTAACCTTGAAGATCGACCTGTGCGGCTGTTATTATCTAGCCACGAGCTCCTCCACAACAATCTAAATATATCCTCTTTAATAACTTTTGTTTTTCTATAAATTGTATTCATACTCTATTTCAGTTTCTGATAAACTTTAAACCCGGTTTTGTGAATTTTGTAAAACTAATTTTAACTAACTTTATCTTTACTTGGGTAAGTAATCTTGTCTCAAGTATTATTATTCTAAGGAAAAATATACTTTTATTAAACTTTAACTGGCACACTCTAAAATCCATCTTTCCATCCATCCAATTCATCTTCAAAGTTACCATAACAATCCTCACCAAGCCACCCCTTAATTGACTAAGGGCCTGTTTCACTACCTATGATTAAGTTTCGAGTATCTTACTTGGCAGATAATTTCATACAAATTCTGTTCCGTTTTTGAATTTATTCAGTGAGTACTCGGACATTGTGAAACAGGCCCTAAATCTAATTCCTATATTCCCCCTTTGCCTTGCGTTCCAAGACCACGTTTGCCTCTCGGATGTTAGCCCATGGTCCCAGTAAACTTCGGCCCTACTATGCCTATTCGGGCTTGCTGACTAGTCAACTTGTCTATAAGTAAAATATTATCTATATTCTTTATTATTCTATATTGCCTATGGCTCACTTGAAGTGTACGATACTTTGGCCTCATAACCTCTTTTAGGTGTTTATAAAGGAGCTGTGACTTGTAAGTCTCGCATCTATAGGATTACCACGACCCTCATGAAGTCGACGATGCACCTTATTGGAGGCCTTCCAACACTGCGTCTTCCGGTACGTGATCGCCAGTCCAGAACCTATCAAGCTCAATGACCATCTATTCTTCGAGCAATACGCCGGTGATTCTTTCGGTTATATCCGTAACCTTGGTTCTCCTGCAGAAACTAAACCCAATAAATCATAAAAATAACTTCTATTTGAAGAACGATCAACAACATTAAACAAGTTTAAAAGTTAGATTTATTCGAAATCCATTTTCAAGGAGTGATCCCAAGGCTTCAATCTTATAGATTCTAGTGTCTACTGATTCGTTTAAGTGTCGGGCAGTAAAACCAGATTTCGAACAGTTTATTGCCGCAACATTGTAGTCATTGCGGAAATCTTTAAGAATCTTGTAACACATCAATGCACCTGAATGGGAAATAAATGTTTTCCGCGCCCTGTAACCTAACATAAACTTAGGTACTTCGCTAACGTCTTGATGATCAGCTACTAAGTATTTACTATGGTAGAACCTGTACTAGTTTTGTGGTTATTCAGCGGTTATAAGCTCATTCACAGTTCCTGGGTTTAAAGGACCAGACGGTTGCAATTAAGCGCCCCAACTTGGGTGACCTTGATAGGTTTAATCCATGTAGATAGCAGATGCCTTTCAACGACCTTGGCTGGCAGGCTAGTTTTCCCAACCGCAGTTGAAGTGCGTGGATAAGCAAGCACTAATTCAATTTTTATTAAATTATACATAACTTACACTATCACTACTCACTCCTTCCCCGACATAGTGAGAAACCCCATGTCAACGTACTCCTTAAATAAAAAGTACGCTATGTCCTAAACCAGGTCATAATACTTATATCCGTGCTTAAAAAGGTAACAGAAAGACCGAGTTACTTTCACGTTTATAACATTAAGTACTTACGGATTAGTATGGATTATGAGAGTTTGTCAGAAACATTACTGACATCGGTAAAGGAAAACATTGTGAAAATACCAAGAATTATGACGAAAATAAAGACTTTGATTTGAGTTCGTTTGGTGATTAATATTTTTTCTTTCTCTGCATGAGTAGAGGCTACTGAAATGAGATAATCTGGCAGCTATTAGGTATTGTTCTCAAAACAGGAACGAAAACATTACAAGGAAACCGTCATATCCCAGAACCAAGAACTTGAAGACATGTGACATCCACAATGTAGCATGCATGGTGATTTCTGACTCATTTCTTTTCCTATAAAGGAGCTCTGTATCTTATTATTATGAACATTATAAGGCTGATTTTGCTAAGCTAGAAGAAAAAAGTATCAGAAACCACTTAGACATCCCCAAATAACGATAAAAATCTCACAATAAATCATAAACCAACGCTAAAATAAAACAAATACCTACAAAACCATAATAAAGTCAAAGCACGGGTTCCATCAAAGAAAAAACCGTCCCTAGTGATGTTGAATGTAAACATCATATAATTCAGTAGTGATGTATCCACGACTCGACGTAGGTTTCATAGGAGAGTGTGTTTGAATACAATGGCGGGTCTCGAGGCGCCCGGGGAGTGCCCAAGGCTTCAACGGTACTCCACTACGAATAGAACTACCACCGTATCTCATAAGATATGGAATTCTTAAAAGATGTAGGTGAATTGGATTTTAAGATTAGCCGTTCAGGGAGTTCTATGTTAGCTAAGCCGTCTTTGAGTTCGGTTTGAGTATTATTTTTGTGAATTTTTATTTGTTATAGGATAATTAAATAAATGGAGTAAATGTAGGGTTATTTAATGTTAATTACCCCATTGATTCTGTATATAAATATGACTGTACGTAGTTAAATAAACAAATAAAATGAAAAAAATCCAGGCAACAACAAATATGCCACAGTAGTTTTACTTGGAAAAAGATCTTTATACTAGTAGTTAATTAATATTTAAATCGTTTATGTACATACATTTACATATTTTATTGAAATGAAATCCAATTTAATGAAAGTAGACTTTCATTAAATAAAATATAGATGATGTAATAAAACCATAATCTCAGTGTACATTGTACAACCATTTTACTTTTAGGAAAAAATTGCTACTCTACCAAATAACACCACTCTAAAGTGAGTTTTCTTATCACTTGCCTGTAACGATAATTTTAAATATAAATTACGTAATATGCAACGACATCTAGAACACATATCTTCCATATATTTTGTAAAATTGTACCTATAAAGACGAAGATAAGTGCGTCGTAAACTTTGTAGCAGCGAAGAATATTAACTTCAGTACCTACCGTTAAACTTCTAGAAGTATATAATTTATTATACGATCCTTTAATTTATTACCGAACAACTATCTTTAAAAGTAAATATTCGCCCATAAATTTTAAATAAAGGTGACTCAGTACGCGAAGGCAAACAAACTGCGAATTTTCAGTGTAAAGCAAACTAAACAAAGTTATAGGTATCATATACTCATTTCGTAAAGCGAAACATGCAATCACGCTACGCCAATAAGCAATTTAACTTTCGAACTAATGAACGCTTGATAGGTTAATTTGAACAACTGAAGCGAGCAGAATGGAGTGGCTTCTGCCGGAGTCGCATGCGAACAAAAAGCGGTGTGACAATACCAGAGACACCATGAATTTACGTAGGTACGTACGTTCCCAGTCGCATTTACGTCTGCATGACGCATGAAGCACAAGTTAAGACGACCATGACAAGTGATGTTTTGAACAGAGACAATGAAGCCGAGTATCGTCACAGACAACCGCACTCTATGATAACAAGTGTTCAAGCAAAATTGTGTGTACGTTTTTAGGCAAACCCCCCAGAGGGAAGGAGATATAACAATGCTTTTGTATACTTTCATCAGGCTCTGAGTGATGTTTGGATCCGTATTATGAAATTTATACGAAAAGGGAAACAAAGTGAATTGAGTCCCTTGTTACGTAAAACCTCATATCGGACATAGTGGTGAGGTTGAGATAGATTCGTTTAAGTGTAAGTACTTTTTGAGATTCCGTATTTCGTTCTTTCTTATTCTTATAGCATTACTTACCCATCTGTCAGTCTTTTAAGACCTTTTTTTTCACATGAACGCGAGGAAATATTAATTTGAAATCAATATGCTACCTGTTAGCGCAGTGAAAATAAATAAACTTCTTAGTCAACGCAATTTAAAGATAAGGTGTATGCTCCATTTATGGCGAATATTTTTACACTCGCAATAAAATACTTCTCTGTGATCTAGAATCCTGAAATTGGCAAGAAGTAAGTCTGAAAGATGTTTTGTAGTTATATCACAAAATGATTACTTTTTGCGATATGGAAAAAATTCGAGACTTGATTCTAGGATCAAACTATTATTTTAGGCAAGTTTACATGAAATCCTCAGTGCATGAGTCCATTTTGCACTTGAATAACTTCTCCCATTACAGGTAGAACGAAAGGGAGTTGTTACTTTTACTGTCTAAAACCTACCCCTTCTTTCAGATCACCTTTGCGTTTTAGGACCACGGTGACTCTATCAAACAATCCCGTATAAGTTTTCACATCTAAATACAGTATAAAGAGGTTTAGTGGTGATCAGGGGTCTAGAAAAACTGGCATTCTAATGTTTGTTTATTCACGAAAAGTTTTATACTTCTTCTCGCTAATCCTGTAGCGGGATTCACAATTTCCCACTATAATATTAAAATCAAATTTAACATGTCTAAAAAACTTTTTAAACTTGCAAACAAACTTAGTTCTTTCAAAGATCACTTTAAATAACCAAGTATCAAGAATGCTAAGCCATGCGTAAACTAATGGATAACATGCAACAACCACATAGCATTAAGAAGCTACCATTTAATTAATCTCACAGAGAATTGATAACACAGCTATGTTTGTGGGAAAGGAAAACCTTTTCGTCGTCAGACCCTTGTGAAAAGCGTGCGAATCCTCGGCGAAAAAGCTATCTTTGAACCACCAAACTGAAACTAACCTTATCAGTTTGAAATAAGGTCTATTGTAGCTTGTACGATAAAATCTGGAATCCTTGCAAAACACACCATGTAAGGCGACATTTCCAGAGTTATGTATCATATTTTTCGTTGCAAATCCAAAAAATAAAGGTGCTATCCTGACTTCTAACTGACCTTAACATTTGTTATTTCTTTTGTGGCTGCAACGGCTTGTAAGCAATTTAGTTTATCTGACTTATATTTTTTATAAAACGGTTTGCTTTCTGGAGTGTTAAATGATTTTTTTTCTTTTTGACATTAATCTTTTTGGTGGAGTCTATCTTCACGAGGCTATACAATATGTAACATAATAAACGCTAATCTTGAAAGTAGTATATTAAGAATGAATTGAATCAATTTTAACTGTTTTTGTAATAGATATTTTTAAACTGAAATAACCAAGAATTATTTTAGAATAAAAAATAAATAAAATAATTAAAATCACTTTGTAGATACCAAAAACGATGCGCTAACAACGTCAATGCACGTATTATTTCCTTTCGTTATCCCAAACCAAGTTCTTAAAAAAACACTACCAAAGTGCATCTAAATGAAATTTCAGTGCTTATGTTATGATTGCAACTTAATTTTGATATTGGAGTGCATAAGGGTGTGTAGTATTTCAATTAAATGTTATATTTGGGGAATGTGTCTTTTTACTTTTTATTTCACTCCTCCTGATTTAAATCGATCATGCTGACCAAACTCACATTATAATGTACAACATATATAATATAATATCTAATATCTTGGACTTATGAAAGGAGTTATCAAAATACTTTCAACCTTCATTAAGGTCACAAAAATATAAAAGTCTTTAATCCAATTTCTAAATCTTATTTGATCGACAGATTCAATTGTGGGGTAATAACATTTATATTTTAGATTCCTAGAAAAAGAAAATTATTATAGTATTTTTAGGTTTATCCAAAATCTGATAAATGACCTTAAGGGATCAATTTTTCAATGTTCTTTAGCAATAGAGTCTATAACCTTTGGACCAAATTAGAGCTAAGATGACAATTTTATATTATCACACTAATATTATATAGGCAAAACTTTATGTGTTTGTTATTTCTTTACACTCGAATAGCTTAGAATAGGATTTGGATCAAGTTTGGCACACGAATATACCATATCCTGGAATTGGATTTGATGGAACACATTATGATGGTTTTAATAGTTTAATAATATTTTATTGTTTTGCGGCCCGATAGAACTAAGAATTGATACGCTATTGCGGTGGCCTATATGATCCACTTTACGTGAGTCTTTTTTATGTAGTTGAATCATCAGAATGACTTCTGCCGCTTTAACTTTAGACACGACAACGACAAGCAAAGCGAAGCGGATACATTCAGTTGGTTTTATATTTTCGCGAAAGCTCTTCGGATGCAGTGGTTTGTTTTCAATAAATTTCTGCTGAAGCGCTGACTTTACGACCATACGTAGGCCAAACTTGCCACGTTCACTGTTGTCGGGTTAAATTCTCATAAACCGTATAAATTCACATTCACGTTGTATCATAGAACACTTCGTTAGAAACAACGTAGTACGTAGCTTGCTGTCTTACGCACACAGAAACAATATTCACGTTAACCCATACCCACATCCAAAACCAATCTAGCCAAATGGGGCTTTCTCAACCAATCTCTAATACAGTGGCAGAGTAGATCCGCTGCACCGGACATGCGTTAACAGTTATGATGCCCATCCTGCACTTTTCAGAATTTATCCGAGGCTAACAAAAAAGTTGTATAGATTACCAAATACAGATCTTAAAAAAAATTGTTTAAGTACATCGACAAGAAAAATAAGATCCAATTCCAATTAAACTACCTATTTATTTGTTTATTTTTATCGATTAATTACAATATCTTCTACTTAATTAAACTATACTCTACTGAATTACTCAAAGGAGAAACTCTTGCATTTTAATATTTTGTTAACAGTCAATGTTTTAATAACTACTAATAAATGCAAAAGTCGGCTAAGGGTTATTGTTATGATTATGTAAAAGTGATTACAGCTATCAAAGAGCTGTTGTTAACCTTAGTTTCTAATTATGCAGGCAATAGAATTTTCAAGTAAACTTTGTACCTTTCAATACTTTTCAACTTCGGGCCCAGTACAGGCTATAGTTAAGTGAAAATGGACCCCGGGGCTCTAGAACGTAAGTCAAAGAAGGAATACAAGAGTGGATAATAAGTCAGTAAAAGTCTGTCACGCCCTTCTGTTTCAGCCAAAGGGCGAGAGAAATCATTGGATGATTTCTCACTTTAAGAAATACTTTTGAACCCTATTTTAAATAAACTTTAAGTAGACAATTGATTAGATTTAGGCAATTTTTAAGGCCAAAGAAACGTATTTATTTATTTCTAATAAATCGTTTTTTATGTTCTCTTGTTGTAATGTTGAATTGTTTCATATCAATTATTTATCCATTTATAAAATAGCCTAAGGGTGTAACTATGAACTGGAAATCGATTTGATGCAAATTCACACCCTATACGTTGTACTATTATTGGCTACACCTGACCGCGATAGCTAACATTAAAAAAAACTTTAAATTACTAGCATAACGTCAGAATGAAAGATTTAGAATAGTACTAATGAACGCTCTCCGGGTATACACATATATTTGCTGGTGAAATTACAAAAGTACTTATACTTACAAGTTTTAAGCAACAAAATATCTTACTACCCGTGTCCCATGTTACTTGGAGTCGATGTTACACTTTTTTTTCTTCCATTCTGACCTGTCAACTGTCACATTAACAGTGACTCCTGTTTATTCATTCCTCATACAATCGATCCAGCTTTTTTTGGCAATTTTCTCCCTCCATCCACATAAAAGACAAGATAACAAAATTTAAGTACAAGACAACAAAACAAAAAAAAAAACTATTTGAATGATAAATATGTGCAAAATATCAATTTAGTAAGCCAAGCCCAGATAGCGGTCAATGTGCATACAAACTATTCAAAGCAAAGTTTTCTCCACTACAAAGTTGTATGACATCCCACAAGAGCATTGGGTCATGCATTTTCAATGTTCTTTTGTTAGTTTTCTAGTAATACTTACTTGTGAAATCCCTTACCATCGCTTTAACAGCGAGTAAGTTTGATTTTTACGGTAAAGTGAATTTAAAATAGTTTGTAAGTAGTGGTTACAACTTTTTACGGTGGGGTTTAATTCACAGTAGCTCAATGGGACTTTAAATCAAATTATTCATTTGCCTCATATTTATACAGTTTTTTTTTTAAGTGGAAAATCATGTAACGACTTCGCGTGTCACATTTTTACTGACTAAAACCTACTGTTATGTTTTTACTTTGCTTTGCGTTCCAAGTCCCAGGTTTTTCCTTTCAGACGTGAACCTATCTATAGCCCCCGTAGGCATCTGCTGGGCCCTTACGGTGTTTTTATTGAAATCTCCTAGAGATGCGCGTAGAACACTACGGTTCGTGGATGACTAAGGTACGGTTCGATATATTTATAATAAATTGATAGTTTACAATCCCGTAATTTTTATACTGGCAAATATTCGGCGATATATACATTTCTTTCACAAGCCGACCCCAATATAGTTGGGAAAAGGCTAGGCAGATGATGATACAATTTCTTTCATACAAAGTGCTACCTTTATGTTTATTTTTATGTCTTTACTATCCTGAAATTTTATTAATGATATTTATTATTTTGCATTATTATTAATGATACAGGTGTAACTTATCTAAATAACGATTATTATTATTAGCTATACGCGTTTTATTAATATAGCATGGCACTCGTATTTTTCGGCATGGCATGGCAGTAGACTTGTTTGATATTTTTCCAATAATTTATAATCCACACAGAAATGTTTTTGTTGTTTCGGTAAATACTATTTCAGGTTTTCCTCGAATTAAAGTCACAAACGAGTTATCATAGATACTGTTGTGACAAGCTAAACATGGAAAAAGTTAATATTTACTTTTCATATGTGGGTGTTCAAAGAGAAAAAAATAAAATAGAGATAAACATAAATGATGTTTGAGTGGAATTAATTGACTAGTATGTTGGTTTTTTAGTGTAATATTTGTAGTTATTTAAACATTAGAATTGCAGAACATACCATAATCAGCCTTTGATGTTGCCTTTACTGGATTACTTGCCTGCGTTCTTTGGAAGGTAGTAAGTACGCTTACTATATTAAAGTCTAGCGGCCCGTTACAGTTTCGCACGAGTGTTGCAAAACCTTTGAAATTGTCGCTTCTTTTCTATTATAATATGCATGTATTACACACTTTAAACTTTTCTCATGAATCACTCTGTCTATTGGTAAAAATTGTATGAAAATCTAAGTAGCCGTTGTTAGGTTTTTACCGACCGATTTTGTTTGACGCTGCCCGCCCACGTCAGACTTTTTGTAGGACCGATAATCGTCACAAATTATAATCTTATAGTACAATATTCTGACCGACTTTTTGTAGGCCGTGTGCGTTGCACTATATATTGTTATCAGTGTGTTCTATTTTTCACCTTCAAAAAATCGTTCACCGATTATATCGGTCGTGGGCGCGCAGCGTTATAATAATTATCCAAACTAATATTATAAATGCGAAAGTAACTCTGTCTGTCTGTCTGTCTGTCTGTCTGTCTGTTACGCTTTCACGCTTAAACCGCCAAACCGATGTTGTTGAAATTTGGTACAAAGACAAACTAGAGCTTGAGAAAGGACATAGGCAGCAAATTATCACGCTATTCGCTTTGGGGGGTGAGTAATATTGCATTTTGTCCGCACTCCGTGGACCGTATTGAGCGTCATTGGTCGTGAGTTCGAATCCCTACTCCAGTTATTGTTTTTGTGTTTATTTTATCTTCTTTTTTTAGACATAATTTAGAAAGACAAGTCGATTTTAATACTAAAACTGCTTTTTAAATGTTTTCAACGTAACTTCGACATTTTTTTTCAATAAAGTAATCAAAACATAGAATTTAATCAATTAGGTGCAAAATACATTTACTAAGTCTGTATAAGAACGCTTATTTTGAAAATATGTCATAGAAGACATGTAGCACATTGGGTTGATGACTAGATTTGTAAGTCGGTTAATCATGGTTCGAACCTCAGATGGTTTTTTGGGTGATAGTTTTTTTTTTACCTCTTAGCAAGATAGTTTTTTTTTTGTAACTGTAAGCACAAATTTCTGACATATTTTTGCATTCTTACTACTTTTTTTTATTAAAACGGTTTTTTAGATCGACCATGACGGACTTACAATTTTATTATTGAACGGCCAGAGCGTTTTTAACAATCATACGTACTGTCTATTTTTATTTATTTACCAGAGGTTGTAACAAGCTAATTGACCGTGATTAGGCAAGGCATACCAACCAAAGGCGATAAAAGTAAATACTTAGATGAGTTTTACTATTGACAAATTTATAGGCAGGAGTTGCACCATGCGCCCTAATAATTGCGTGTATTTGCGGTTACTGTTTCATATAGTTCGGGGCCGAATGTAGTTTGCTTTTCTGAGGACAGTTTGATAAAATATGACGTATCTCACATCTCTAGCAGCCTTAAGTCGCCAACGGGGCTATGCCTCCTTGGAGTGAGAGGTGAACAACACTGGAACAACGCTCTAACGGAGGCAATACTCAGGAATAACCCCAATCGACTCCTACATTTGTTTACCATCATTTCATTGTTTCATGAAGGCAGCTTTTATGGGTGCGTCGAAAGGTTTCTGTTTTGGTTTTGTGCGGGATGTTTCCAGATATTACCATTTGGGAACCGCTCGGAAGACACAGTGGAGCATACGGTAGAAGTCAACCCCGTTTGGGTAGAGTACTGCCATGTCCTCATGGAGATAATCGGCGGCGGCGACTACAGTCTGCGTTTGGCCATCAATAAATGCTACAACAAGATTTCGCTGAAATTCATTTAAAAGTTGGACAAACTTTATAGGATAGTTCCCACTATGGAAAAACATTCGTCTGATTAACGAGGACGTTAGACAAATATACACCAAAAATATTAAAAAATGGGTGGGCTGGGTAAATGAACAAGTAATTAAAAAAAAAAAAAAAAAAAAAAGTTAAACGACAAAAATGTACAATTAATGAAAGCATTATCTCAAATTCTTTACGAGTGCTGTTGTAAAGAAAGACAACATGGTGTAGTTTTTGGATTCGCTTACGGCTTTGCGCTATCAGAAGGTCGGTGTCCCGATTATGCTTCTTTATTTACCTCTGCCAAAATTGTGTGACTCTGCATAGAAATATTATGATATATCGAGGCAAAAACTATGGAAAGTAACCCTGGCAAAAGTATCGCAGTCCTAGCAGACATCGGACGTAGAAGGCCTTTCCATATTTTGCTGACACCACTTGAAGTCGCGCGTGGATTCGGGCTTGCTTTCACTCGACGGCCCGATGGTACAATCACAGGCGTGCTTGCGGTGTTTGGGACTCTCCCTAAAGCTTGACACCCGGAGCGTCACGGAGCGAGAGGATGTCCTATCCCTCATATTTTCAGCAACCTCCTTCGATCGCATTGGCGTTTCGCATAAGCAGGGCAGATTTCCAGCGCATGCTCTATTGCATCCTCCAGGTGATTCGCATAATATTTCTATCAAGGTACTTCTAGCCAGATCCGAAACTGAAACATTCTAGCTATGGTGGCGTGCTTGCTTGAAACGCAAAGGGCAACTGAAATAACACAAGTGGGTTTTAGTCAGTGAAAGTATGATAGTCTTTCTTGCTCTGCCCAGAATGGGAGAAGGTATTCGTTCATTTATCTTAAGAAAAAGTTGCAGAACTGCAAACCCTAAAGGTTGCGGGTGTCCACCACAGGATCAGCTCCATAGATCACTATTTTATTTACATCCTACATTAAAAAGCATTTATTTGTTGTAACTAAAATTACCGCGTGTATATCCTTTTTTTTACGAACAAATCATTTAAAAATCTTACAACGAACAACAAAAGAAAATGAACGAGAAACGTACATAAACTAATTTTGGGAAATCATCACAATGACATATTCTGCTTTTGGGCGGAGCGGGAGGACGTGTCAGAATTTTACTGACTAAAACCCACTCCGGTCCTTCTCTGCCATTGTTACAGGGTCCTGGGTTTTCCTTTCAGAAGCCAACCCTTGGCCACAGAGGTTTCGACCTTACTGGGCCCCTTCAGTTTTGCTGACATCTCTTTGAGGCTCGCGTGGCCGAACGCGCCGTTGACACCTTGGGCTCGGTTCGGATTATTACCAGACTGCCGGACGGCTAGCTACCCATTGCTCGCCGTCCGCAAGCCCGTGCCTGCGGTGGTTGAAAATCGGGATTGGAATCCCAGCGACGGGGGCAGGAGGGACGTTCCCACTCGCGTGCGGCCGTCACCTTCGCTAGCATTACTGCTTCGCAGAAGGAGGTGACCGGACCATGGCCTGTACCAGGGAACCAGCGCGAGCAGTCGCTGTCGCCGATCGCCTCCACGAGCATACGGCGGTGCACCGCCCAAACTGGGCAAACCTCCACTTTATATTCCACCATATCCTCCGGGCGATCCAAATAGTGGTGATACCTCGGTATTTCTTCCGCCTGAATCTGATGCAGGAACCTTCCGAACTTACCATGTCCGGTGAGAACCTGCATCATACGGAAGGTGAGGACGTAACACACCGTAACGTCTTTACAACCACTCCTCAAAGAGGGGACTTACCGCCATAATGATGGCGTGCCCAATATATAAACTAATGCCTTTTCACTCGGGCTAGGCAGAAACGCCAACTGTTACGACCCTTACAAATACTCTTTCTGTTCGTACATCTGGACGTAAAACATTACCAAAACATTTCCTCAAGGTAATTTGTGTTTTTACTTCTAAACGGTTTATGGAAAAGTTAAATAAATAATTTCGCACCTTTCGAAACGAATTGCAAGCACAGAATGATAGTACTGTTTCCGAACTTAACGCGGACAAAGTCGCGGGTAGCAGCTAGTATTATATATATGTAATTTTTCATTAATTTCTTCCAAGCATCCAATCCATATTTTACTACTTTTTTTTTAAATATAACGTATATTTAAAAAAAAAATGTGAAATTTAAAAGTAAACTCTACTACGTTCTTCTTGAGTACCTTAGGCTATTATATAACAAACTAATAACTACTAACTAGCCATCATTACTTGTTACTAAATTATGAACAACAGTCTGATAAGGCTATATAGTTTTGAAACAACCTTTGAAGCCAGCGAAGTTACCCCGTTTCTGTTCGATGTCAATAAAAATTTTCTTCGTTAGGAATTCAAAATATACTTTTAAGAGGAAGAGGGCACTTGATCTTCAAGTTTGAAATTTTTTATCGAAGTAAGCATTTTATAACAGTGTGACGGAGGAATAGTGCTTCAAACTAACGCAATGAGATTTAATCTTACATTGTTGACCCTAGTGATAAGGTGAAGTTTCTCCAACGATATTAACCTGGTAAGGAAGTTACAATATGAAAAGATATTAAGTAGAAAATAAACTTGATAAATCTTCCTTTTCGTATTTTATGTAAAAAAGGAACTAGTTTGCAAATCGTATTGGTATTATTATGCAAATAAAATCAAAAAGATTCATCATTGAGCATAGAACTGTGGGTTTTTAATATTTGGAGCCTTAGGAATAAGTCATGTATGATCATGAAACGATTTCTATTAATAGTATTATAGTACTCTTTTTTTCATTCGATAGAATAACGAATATAGTCGCAGAGTGGTATATTTGATATACATGAGTAAGTAATGTTGATGATTACCCCTGAGGTGGTATTTAGACCAGAACCAAAGGTTTGGGAGAGCCGAGTACAGTAATCATCAATACATACATGTCAAATACGACGTTTTTCAATACTCATATAAAGAAAAATATATTTAATTCTCTTTTAGTTCAACAGTGAAACTAATGAGTAGCTTTGATTTCTTTGGTATTGAAACTGATTTTCTGAGAAGAAACATATTTAACAATTTTTTTGACAACTTTTTACACGCACTAGTAATCTAAATGATACAATTTCGTTACAAGCACCATTAATACAATTAGAATTACCTTCTAAGTAAGTATGTAAAAAATACCATATAATATATTACATATTGGTTAACGACCCAGTCAATCGAATTCAGAATATTTCAAATTATACAGAAGCGTGTTCAGCTTAATGATAATTGTAGGAAAATACTTATGGAGGTGCTCGTAAATGGTATGAAGTAATATCAGATTGCTTTAATAATGACGTAACGACGAGGGAACATAAATCGACCTTTCTCGGCATGGGAAAATACACACCTGATGCAAAGGTGGTTTAATTGATTTATCTACTGGTACCTATGCGTGGCTACGTATTTTTTGGGCCAAAACTTTTAAGGAAACGCTTATTTATGACAGTTAGGCTAATGAGATACTTATAAGTTTTTATTTTTCTTTAGAATCTCTTCTGAGAAGCAATCAATCATGTGTCCTTAAAAATATGATCGTCTCCAATTGGGAATGGTAATAGAATATACATTTGACTGAATTTTCGTATTTATTAAAGTCGCAATTTTATAATCATTAATTTTAGTTATACCAACCTTAATTTAATTATTACCTTATAACCTGTATTTCACGAGACTAAAGATTATGCCATACAACGTGGCAATACCGTTAGTCTTTTGGGCACACTTCCAGTCGACAGTGATGTGGAGATTTTTTTATGCCATAATATTTTAGCTATTCTCTTTAGTGTTTCATCATCATCACACATTTCAGCCAAATTATGTCCATCGCTGGACATAGGCCTCCACCAAGTGTCGCAACAATAATCGGTTCTGTGCGTCTCGTTTTTTATGTGTTTACATAGTTTTAATTAGTTAATTGTTTTTTTGTTTCAGTATTTTATATATTAAAAAGTAAATATGAAATTATCTAGAAACTTTTTCGTATAAATTGTACCATTTTCACATGTCACCACTCTTACACACTCAAATACCCCCAAACACACGTGTAACAATATTCCTTTCCAAACGAATAAGAACCCTATGATGGAGTGATAGGAAAATATAGCAATATCCGAATATCGGCTAGCCCATCAGCATAATAATAACATCGTGAGCGGGGCGAGTCGCTATCGTAAAACTTAAACTCGTATTAGGGGCGATTCCTTGACGTCTCTATGTGTTAAGGGTAAAATATGCAGCGTGGGCGATGTTGATACCGACCGGGCAGTGTTTGTAAGCAAATCAACGTCGTATATTTGCATTAAATGCTGTTATTTACTATTTTGTGTAAGGGAATGTCCAGTATTCAGATAATAGTTGCTCAATTTATTGCGTAATAAATTATACTTTATATACTCGCAGTTCTATCACATTTTTTTTTGTGACAATGCGCGTGAAAACGTTTCTCAAAGAAATTTAATAAAAACCATTTTCATAATACACGAGTAAACACATATTTATTTAAAGTATTTTTTTTCTACAACGTGACAACGCTGTAAATGATGTATCATCTTGTATATTTTATCAAATGAGAGACATTGCCAGTAATTGTGTGTTAAACTCGTATTAGGGGCGATTCCTTGACGTCTCTATGTGTTAAGGGTAAAATATGCAGCGTGGGCGATGTTGATACCGACCGGCCAGTGTTTGTAAGCAAATCAACGTCGTATATTTGCATTAAGTGCTGTTATTTACTATTTTGTGTAAAGGAGTGTCCAATACTCAGATAATAGTTGCTCAATTTATTGCGTAATGAATTATACTTTACATACTCGCAGTTCTATCACAATTTTTTTTGTGACAATGCGCGTGAAAACGTTTCTCAAAGTTTAATAAAACCATTTTCATACATACACGAGTAAACACATATTTATTTAAAGTTTTTTTTTTTTCTACGAAGTGACAACGCTGTAAATGATGTATAATCTTGAATATTTTATCAAATGAGAGACATTGTCAGTAATTGTGTGTTAAACTCGTATTAGGGGCGATTCCTTGACGTCTCTATGTGTTAAGGGTAAAATATGCAGCGTGGGCGATGTTGATACCGACCGGCGACTGGGCAGTGTTTGTAAGCAAATCAACGTCGTATATTTGCATTAAATGCTGTTATTTACTATTTTGTGTAAGGGAGTGTCCAATATTCAGATAATAGTTGCTCAATTTATTGCGTCATAAATTATACTTTACATCCTCGTAGTTCTATCACAATTTTTTTCTGTGACAATGCGCGTGAAAAGTTTCTTAAAGAAATTGAATAAAAACCATTTTCATACTTACACGAGTAAACACATATTTACTTAAAGTTATTTTTTTCTTCTACAAAGTGACAACGCTGTAAAAAATGATGTATAATCTTGTATATTTTATCAAATGAGAGACATTGTCAGTAATTGTGTGTTAAACTCGTATTAGGGGCGATTCCTTGACGTCTCTATGTGTTAAGGGTAAAATATGCAGCGTGGGCGATGTTGATACCGACCGGCGACTGGGCAGTGTTTGTAAGCAAATCAACGTCGTATATTTGCATTAAGTGCTGTTATTTACTATTTTGTGTAAGGGAGTGTCCAATATTCAGATAATAGTTGCTCAATTTATTGCGTCATAAATTATACTTTACATCCTCGTAGTTCTGTCACAATTTTTTTCTGTGACAATGCGCGTGAAAAGTTTCTTAAAGAAATTGAATAAAAACCATTTTCATACATACACGGCTAAACACATATTTTATTTAAAGTAATTTTTTTTTCTACAACGTGACAACGCTGTAAATGATGTATAATCTTGTATATTTTATGAAATGAGAGACATTGCCAGTAATTGTGTGTTAAACTCGTATTAGGGGCGATTCCTTGACGTCTCTATGTGTTAAGGGTAAAATATGCAGCGTGGGCGATGTTGATACCGACCGGGCAGTGTTTGTAAGCAAATCAACGTCGTATATTTGCATTAAATGCTGTTATTTACTATTTTGTGTAAGGGAATGTCCAGTATTCAGTCAAAGAGTATCCCAATTTATTGCGTAATATATTATTCTTTGCATAGTTCTATCATAACTCTCGTGATAGAAATATCAATCTGTATAAAATAGTTTCTCAAAGAAATTTTATAGAAACCATTTTCATTCAATACGAGACACATGTTTTTTTAAGTTGTCTTTTCGACATAGTGATAACGCAATGAATGATGTTTAATTTATCAAATGAGAGACATTACTAGTAACTGTGTGTCAAAAAATAAGTTTCTCCGAAGTAATATTTAAAAAAAACATTCTTGCTATATCTCATAATATTACTACAAATAACACTAACAGTTTGAGGAAAAAACTGTGAACGTGACTTATCACAAATCACATTATCCTGTCTCACACGTCCGCCCAGGAAAGGTTCTATTCACCGTTAAATAAACAGTTGGTAATACACATTTGTACGCAGGTACATAAGGCATTTCATTGCAAAATACGAGGGGTGATCCAAAAGTAATGATAATCGGATATTTGTAGGGCACGTAGAAATATGAAATATATTTTTTTTGTTTCCACATATATTCAGTACTTCATCATAAAAAAATCATAAAAATAGGCCACGATTACAGGGAGTTACACTCATTTGAATACGAACAGTCAGAGAGTAAACATCAAAATGGAGAAAAATTAAATCAAAGCTGTTATTAAGTACTTCAGTTTGAAAAAAAAATCTACTAGAGACATACAAAATGACATAGTGGAAACATAAGGGGACTCTGCTCCTTTATATTCCACAGTTGCGCGCTGGTCAAAGGAGTTCAAGCTGGGTAGAATATCCACAGAAGATGAACATGGCGAGTGACGCCAATCCACGTCCCACACTGCAGAAAAAGTCAAAAAAGTCGAAGATATCGAATTAACAGATCAAAGATTGACCATAAAGCATGTAGCTGAGGTCATAGGGATGTCATATGACAAGTTTTCAAAGAATCATTGCGAACAAACTGCATATGAAAAAGGTCTCTGCACGTTGGGTGCCGAGAATGTTAACCGACGAGCACAAATCAAAACGTGTCGACATTTCGAGGGCGAATCTCGATAAGTACCAGACGGATCAGGATTTTTTTTTGTCTCGTTTCGTGACTATGGACAAGACCTGGATCCACCATTTTGATCCAGAAACCAAACAAGAGTCTAAGACTCGGATACGAGCCTCTTCCCGTCGCTGAAGAAATTCAATGAGTCAAGTTCGGCAGGAAAGGTTATGGCGTCCGTTTTATGGGATGCTGAAGGAATTATAATAGTGGAATACTTGGAAAAAGGAGCCACTATTATGGACTCTTGCTACGCAGACCAAATAAGAAGATTGCGGCAGGTCATCAAGGAAAAAAAACGTCGCAAACTCCGAGTTAGAGTGTTGTTTCACCAAAACAACGCACCGGCTCACAAGCCGCTTTTGCGATGGCTGCCATTCAAGAAACGGGATTCGAATTGCTTGAAAACCCACCTTATCCGCCAGACCTGGCACCCAGTGACTAATACCTCTTTTTTCGGCTCAAGAAACACCTCTGAGGCAGAAAAAATGACAATAATAGCGAGGTGATGACTACTGTAGAGGCGTTTTTGGATGACCAAACCAAAGATTTTTTTTCAAAGGGAATTGTGGATTTAAAAAAAAATGGATTAAATTTATTGACTTCCTAAGAGACTATGTAGATAAATATAATTTTTTTATAGTTAAAATATCCTTATTTCATATTGATTATCATTACTTTTGGATCACCCCTAGTATTAGATAGAAATAAGGGCCCCTACGTAGAACTGCGATGCGGTGTCGCATCGTAAAAATCTACGAGCTCGCACGACGCATCGCAAGAATTTGCAAATTGATTTGCATCGCACATTTTATGGGTACCTGAACCGATGCTTTGCCGCCAAAATAGTTTACGGTGTTATATAGCATCACAATTTTGTGTGGAAACCCTAATTCGATCTTTTGGGCTTAACCTAGAAATTGGGCAAAGACGGCATTGCTGGGCAATGTCAACGGTATTCACATCTTGGTACAAAACATTTATACAGGTTAACCAAATAAAGCATTGGTAAGGTTTCTGAAAGTAACTAAATATTTTTACACGTCAATCTAAATAATTATATTACAATACAGTTTGATTAATTAGGCGAATACTACCTAAAAAATCTTTCCGAAAAACATTTTATTTTTCATATTCAACCGTAATAAAAGTATTTATAATCACGGGCTATTTCACCTTTTGAAAGATTGCTAATAAATTAAAAGCCTTCCTGTACATTACATGCCCAGTTGCCTAAAAGAAAACGATAAAGCTTCTCCAGGAAATGGGCCATTCGGCGCCCTTTCCCACAGCTATCGAGTAGTACCAATTTGCTTTGTATCAGACACTCGGCTCCTAAAAGTATTGAGGGAGTTGGGGAGATAAGGAAAAGAGGACTTTGATAATTAACCCTCAAAGCGTTTACGGTAAACGCGAATTGAACGGGTGCGATGGGACAATTAGATGTATTCTCCATCGGAAGTTACTAATTTAGTTTATTTAACTGGAAGTACGCGGTAATGGCATAGTGGGGAGTCGTCAGCAGTTTTGCAGACGTTTTGTACTTACATTCTCGTTTTAAAAACTGTACTCTTTGTAACTACTTGTATGGTAGGTGTTTGAAAATGAATATCAAACAATAATGCTTTAATTTATAAAAGGGAAATTTGAACTGAGTACCAATAAAAATATTCTTCATTACCTAAACATGTAAAGTGTAATTGTACACCCAATATTAATGGACTTTTTACAATTATTAAGGAAATTGGGGCACCCCAACTCTGGCAGGATAGGATACAAGGGTCTTATAAGTGAGCGAAGCGAGCGAATCAATCCTTTTCCAAGTTATTTTTTTTAACCACCCATGAGAGTATATTTTATTGCATAGTAACAAACAACTAACAAAGGCAAATCAATTGACGAATAGTTGAATAAAATAGAGGAATAGTTAAAACTATCCATCAAAAAATTGTAAATAATCTTTATTCGTTAATTTAATATCGGTCTGTGGGAATGTTTGAAGTTTTTACCCTAACCCTAAAATTGAGGGAACACAGGCGATTTTTAGTTATCCACTCAATGCGAGAAAATTTATTTAATGATAAATAACTTCAAATATAATATGTTTTTTGATAATATTTTACTGTATTGCTTATTGGATGGATGTATTTAACATTTCGAGCCCAAAGGAAATTTACTTGCAACGAATTTATTTTCTAAGAATTTCTTATTACTTGTAAATAGGTGTCGTGATGGCCCAGTAGTAAAGGCACCAAGGGTTTGAAACCATTCAAGTACAAATTTGAATTTTTCAATCGTTAAGTTTATCTAGAACATTGCTAACACCCCGTGCCTTAGAAAGCACTTAAAGCCGTTAGTCCCGTATGTTATTCGTAGATCTTTGAAAGTTGTTACAGGTAGCCAGATGCTAGAAAGTCAGACCCTATTTGGATAGACATCCAAATAGAGTCGTGTTAACCTGTAACTAGGTTGTGGAGGTCTGATAGGTAGTCGATCTATGTAAAACACTCGAATATTCAGCCATATTCGGTAAGACTAGAAGCCGACTCCAAGATAGTTGGAAAACGCTGATTAGTAAATCTATACTTCTATACTAATATAATAAAGAGGTAAAGTTTGTTTTTTTGTTTGTATGAAGTAATCTGTGGAAGTATTGGTCCGATTGTTAAAATTTTTTCACCAATAGAAAGCAGCGCTGTATTTCTGAGTGACATAGGCTATATATATATTTTATGTTTGCGGGCGAAACTGCGGGCTAAACCTAGTGTACAATATGTAAATAATGTAAATGTGTATAATATCAGTAAGCATATTCATGAAATAATAGCGAAACGAGATCAACATTTCCCGACAGATTTTCCCACACAATCTCCCTCAGTGAAACGTTTCAATATGCTACAGATTCTGTAACATAATTCAATACATCAATAGTCCGTACCACTAATGCAAGCAGT
The DNA here is from genome assembly GCA_030763345.1 of Mythimna separata. Taxonomy (NCBI): domain Eukaryota; kingdom Metazoa; phylum Arthropoda; class Insecta; order Lepidoptera; family Noctuidae; genus Mythimna; species Mythimna separata. The sequence goes on along the minus strand of CM061172.1, from coordinate 9,552,451 downwards.
GGGTCTATCTGAAACTTTAACTGCCAAACCCGTATCAAAATTCCAGAGAAGGGTACTTCTGACCCGGCCTTATCTTTCGGTTCCGTATACCGTATCATTATTATATTTTGTCATGAAAAACTGCATGAGAGAAGACTTGCTTGTTATTTACGATAATTTTGTATGAGTTATGAGTTTTTAGACCTTGAGAGAGACCTAGGGTGGAGCTGTTCAGTCAGTGAAAGCATTTGTCAGGTTACATTCGTGAAGTGTGAAAAGCAAAGAATAATAATAATGACTGTATACTCGCAATATAAGTAATAATATAATAAAGTTACTTTGGTCAGATTTTTTGTGCACTAAAAATATAATATAATTTTTTACTGCTTTGTAAAATGTTACCGAGGTGATTCAAGGCTAGAACATATGGATACAGACTTGCAATTTCTAGTAGTTGGAACTAGAAATTGTAAGTCTCATTGGTCAAGTATGTTTATAGTAACTACATAATAAACTGTTAACAAGTTTATAAGTAATCACCAAATAAAGCATCAGAAGCAATTATCTTCGAAAAAAAGAACTCTTGATTTAATAATAACAGGCGTATGGGTTAAACAATGTGTACTGGGGTCAGTCCGTGGATGAGTCATCTTTAGGTATCGAAGTTGGTTAGGGGGCGAGGTTGTCTGTAAAAAATGTATCGCTGTTAGCGATAAGACCGCCCATTGTAACCCCGTACTAATGTTGAGCTCCTTGTAAAATTATATTTATGGTGTACAATAAAGTATAAATATCAATCAATCAATCGAGTGTCCTCCTTGCCTCGGAAAATACGTACAGTACGTCAAAGTTTTAATTGCAGATAAATTCATCTGTCTAGCCTTTTCCCAACTATATTGGGGTCGGCTTCCAGTCAAGCCGGATTTAGCTGAATACCAGTATTTTACGAGGAGCGGCTGCCTACCAGACCTCCACAACCCATTACCTGGGGTAACACGGTACTTCATGGCAAGACTGGAGTCAGATTTTCTGGCTTCTGACTATCCGTAACGACTGCCAAAGTTCTCCAAATGACAGCCGGGACCAACGGCTTAGCGTGCTTTCCGAGACACGGAGGAAACTCGTTATGTTAAGATGGTCACCCATCCACAGACCAACCTAGGCAAGCGTTGCTTAACCTTGAAGATCGACCTGTGCGGCTGTTATTATCTAGCCACGAGCTCCTCTTAATTGCAGATAAATATGGTAACAAAAATTATTTCAAGTCTAGTATAACAGTGGCTTAACATATTCAGTCATAACATAATGACATGCAAATTCTTAGTACAGGTAAAATTGGATCATTTAGAATGAACTGAAGGAATCCTTTTATCATATAGAAGGGATTCTCAATTAACCACCTGCCTAAAGCTCTTTTGAACCGGACCATTGGAAGTTTTAATACATGAGTCCCCGACAGGTCCTATAAGACCGCGCTGTTATTGTTTTACTATTGTGTCTCGTTCAGCGGGTATGTGATAGGTTAATTTGGTTAGATACCTTGTTATAAATGTGAATACTGTTGTAATTAGTTTGTAGTTTTATCAAAATAGTTTTTTATAATTTGTACTAGCGACATCTAGGCTTTGGAATGTGAGTTAAACATTTGAAAAATGAGCCACACGATCAAATAAAAAATAAACTCTGTCTGCACTTAAAAACCTTTTATCTAAATAAATACACATAGAACAGCAACTTCGTCTATATAGTTCCATTTTCATTCTAGGAATAATTAATCTATTAGGATATCTAGTTTTGAACTGACGTTTATCTCCTAGCTTTTCAAATTTCTCAGGGTGAGATTAGGTAAATTGACATATTTCTCAAACATGCATAAATACCAGTTGAACTCAGAGGCTACCACGCAGTCTTAACAAGATTCACTTGACGATCTAAACTAAACTGTTAAAGGAGTAAAGCTATAGCTATATAGAGTGTATCACTCATTCTTGCTCGCACGGTTGTCATTTTAACACTTCAAGGAAAGGCCCTTGGTGTCATTTGCAAATCTTTGACAGTTATTACAGTTACGATACGCTGACACTAGTCTTGACTTCGTCTTGTGCCGTGTTACTCAGTTACTGGTTTAAGTGAATTAAATAGGCAGTCGCTCTTTGTAAAGCACTGGTATCCGGCTGATGACGTTTTGACTGAAAGTCGACCTTAACTTAGTTGGGAAATTTGTCTGGCTGATTGATTCCAATCCCAGTTTTTCCTCTACAAAAATTGAAATCCGAAAGAAATTCAACCTTTGTGTATTTATTCATTTGTTTGATAAACTAGGAAACACAGAACACACGTGCAAAAATAGGGGTTAGTAAAATATTCTGTTTGTATGTATCTATGTCAGGTGATGGTACCTACAGGTGATTCGCTTTTTGAAATCGAAACGTTGTTTCCATTCTGCCATTTTTCGAATAGCAGACAAGCGGATACGGGTAGGGATAGAATTGACTAGCAAATAGAGATGCTGGATGTGTATAACATGTTTTTACTACACATAGTTGAAAATCCACCTTTATTCTTACCGCTTTTAGGCACGCAATTGTGTTTTCCGCACAAGTGTGGAAAAGTGCGCTAGCTCGACATAATACTCGTACATAGTATTTATCATAGCAGAATGGCCGCTAAGCGGTGACTCGTGGCGGTCCACGACTCAATGGTTAACTGTTCGTTCATACCTTGGTAAGTGTATTGAAAAACGTCATATCATACACGTAGTTGTCACTGCTACACTTGCTGCACTCTACAACGCATAAAATACAAAATACCATCTCGGTTGCTATACCGAACTTTCTCCACTTATATCAAAATGCAAAATATTTTTTATACATGTTTTTTTTTTATAAATATTTTTTTTTAAAATAGCGCTAGCATTTTTAAAAGTTATAATTTAAGATGAAAGTGAAATAATTTACACCTGAAAATATATCATCATTTCAAATTCTCACTCCGCCTCAACTGAGAAAATTTACGGTAACGCCACAGACTTTCTCCATTGAAGTGAGTTAAGTGATATCTCCTTAATCAGTCTCTCTACATCACTTCGGCGAAATTCTCAGAAACATTCCATTTCGTCTGTAAGTGTACCAATGTCGTAATTAGAGAGCTTCTCACCGTACGTGGTGGCTTCAAAGGAGTTAATGTATGGGTAATAATATGGCGCTAAACTTGCTCTACTGTATACGACTGTACGCTGTAGGAACAAATACTGGTAGATACGTATGTATATACATTGCTTTTCAATGTGGGATATAGAGACCCATACTATATATTCAACATTGAAAAGCTATGTTTAGTATGCAGTAGCAGTAGCTTGAATCATTTTGACATTTTGTATCGTAAAGTAGAACTCTATAACCCACATTCTGGTTTCATGCAACGGTCGTGTATTTTATTCTTTAAAAAATCTACACGGTTGAAACAAACTGTTCAGACATTCATGTTTCAACAATTCAGACATAAGAGAAATTTGTCAAAATGAAATCTGCAGTCCTCAATTCAAGGACACAGGTGTGGTTATAATCATTTCACTGACACGCTCTTCCCACTCTAAAAAGTGTTCAAAATACAGTTAAGTTAAAAATACAGAAAAGTTCATAAAGAAAGAGAACAAGCATTTTGACTAACAGAGAAAAAAACTTCCTTTTTTTTGCCAACAGCTGTCATCACCCAAGAAATTGATAAAAAACATTAATATTTAATTAATTCAGCGTCATTCTGTAATTATTTTGCAAGAAATAAAATTAATATCGGTCTCGACCCCTTATAAACATTGAAATAGAAAATCATTTGATCACTTTCCTTAACGATAAATAAATATAAAAGAGTGCCCATTAAAACAGACGTTTAAAATTCCATCGTAAACCATCCTTCTCGTTTTTGACAAATGAAGTATCATTTCATTTATCTTCGCGCACTGAAACGAGGAAATAGATTTTATTAAAAACCTTTGTATTTTCTATATTTAAATAGGTACTTGTGTATTTCTGTATTTTCGACCAATCTTTTGATTAAAAATAATAATAATTCTTATTTAATCTTTTGTTTAATGAAAATGTTTTTATAAAAATTAAATAAGATTTTTTGTCTGAGCACAGGGTTGATCAATATACAAACACATACAGGTATAGCTAAGGAGTGGAATTACCTGCTGGAGTCTGTGTGCTGGAAATACCACCTAGGAGTCTTTAAGTCGAGAGTGAATAAGTACTTGAAAAGGTTACTTCTAAGCAAGCGTGTCCTATAATCAACTACATACCAGCAGTATTACCTGCTGGAAAGAATAAAAATAATATCGAGATCTTTCAGCTTCAGAAAGCATGTTAAATCGTGTTAGTCTCGACTATAATTTAGATCTTTGGCAGACGTTATGGATATTTGTGTAGAATAGCCAAGAAATCTGTCAATTTTCTTACGAAAACTCAATTTCTGGACTGTAGAGGTGAAATTGGCAGTCGTTCCATATAAAATACTAATAAGTACAAAGTATGAGTGCCTACATATTATTTCCCTAATGCTTAGAAAACACAGTTTTCACAACTTAGGTTCCATTTATCTTCCAAAAATAAAGAAATACATTTTAAACAAAAATATCCTAATTCAAATACAAACGTTTTATCAAAGTATTGTTGTACTTGTTCACAAAAAGAACAGTTCATTTCTATAGAAATAACATTCAGTTTTCCGTCTTCATATCCTAATCCTTATTGGATTAAAAAAATAGGAACCCAACATTAATCTAACGAAATACAAACAATAAACTTGTATTTGAACATGAAAATACAAAGAATATCTGTCTATTTGCAGAACAGTTAATCTTTATGATAGTATTACATTATTCATGAGAAATTAAAACGTCGGGCATCTGATCTCATATCAAAAGGAATGACAGGAGGCCGGAATATATCGTTGCTTTTTAGGTGGTCTAAACATGTCGACGAAAATTATTAAAGTTTGTGTTTATGAGAAACGCACCAGGGTAGCCTATTTTTTTTATGGCCGTCCTGTTGGTTTTAAATCTGCAACACAGTAAGTATTGTCGTAGTTATTTGCCTAAATACATCTGCTAGGTACTGCATAATTATAAGACTGTTCCTAAGCATCACTTATCACAGCGACTGTTCCCATACCGCAATCCAGTTTTAACGTTTGAATCCCCAACCGGTCCTATGAGACCGCGCTGTTATTGTTTTACTATTGTGTCTCGTTTCGCGGGTATCTGAGTAATTAATTTTACAAATTCAATCATTTACGAATTGGTTACTTTCCTGTGTTTATCTTTCTACAATATTTTATTAAACAATAATTAATACTAAAAATAATTTAAGTATATAATAGCCTCAAAATAAATTATTCGAATAACAAATATTGATAGGAGGAAAAGTGTGGGCTTGATGAGAATATTTAGATTGTCATTTGTACGCATGTAACCTAATGGTGATGACGTCAAATTACGATTCGTGTGTCCGTTCTCGTTCACTCGACAGTTCCCCCTTCCACAAAAATTGAACCATTGTCAACTTAGTTTAGATTAAATGTAACCCTTTTTTATTTTTGCTCTTAAGTTTATATTTGATACAAGAACAAAAAAAAACAGCTACTACTAATTGCAACCATCAAAAACTGATACCTAGAAAAAAAACAAACAAGTCCAATTTAAATGTACCAACATCAAAGGCAGAGCTCGACAATTGTTAATAAGTACAAGAATAAAAGGAAGAGGCCGAAACTGGCGCAGATTGATCGTGGCCGTAGATTTGTGGCCAACAAGAAACTTCACTGACAGATTACATCGGACGAAATAAATCAAAATGTCTATAGTTTTTACGCTTCGGCGACTCTGCTCGTGAACAAAGTTCCTATAAAGAATGGTCGGTACATTTATGAATCTGATTGAACGATGGGTGATAGTGTATGGTATAACTTGTCTTATTGACACTTAACAGTATATTTATTATTATTATATACCAACACACTACTACACACACTACACTTACTTTTCTGTTTGGTTTAGTGAGTTTACTAATCAGATATCGTTTAACGTGGTAAGTGAAGTGACTCTCTGACGATAATTATAGCTATTTTGGGGTAGATTATAATTAGCTTCCGAGAAAATAGCTACAAATATAGCATGAATGTCTGCGATATATTTATCCTAACTAATATTATAAATGTGAAAGTGTGGATGTTTGTTACTTTATCACGCAAAAACGGCTGAACGGACTGGGGTGAAATTTGGCATGCATATGGCCTTTGACATGGAAAAGAATGTAAGCTAACTTTTATCCCGATTCTTTTGGAGAAACCTACTATTACGCGGGTTCAGCCGCTGGCGGAAGCTAGTCAATAATAAAAATAAAAAAAAAATTGTAAAGGCGAAAGTTTATGAATGTGATACCTACATGCAAATGATTACCTCAAAATACAACTTATTCTGACATGTCTCTTAATGTAGTATAGAATCTTACTGAAGCGGGAACAAAAATAATAAGTTTTAGCAGATGTATAGTTTGACTAATACACACTTCAAATTAACTTCAGAATTCAGAGATTTCAGTACTGCAACGTAATGTATAGCTGATTTGCTGTGCCCGACAGGGCCCATATAGATCTCGACAATATTTTTTATAGCATATATATATGTACGTAATATGGATAGCAATAAAGGATTAAGTATTGATTTTGTTTTAATAAAAACTAATGTAATACTCAACAAATAAAAAAAAATTAAAACAGTCAGTGTTATAAATATTGACTATGGGTTTAAACTAAGGACGCCAGATGGATTAAAACGTATTCATGTGTCATTTTCATGTTTGACTCGTTGTATCCTATTGTATTTCAGCAATACAGATACCTAGGTAATGCAGATACGGGTATAAAATAACGGGATATTTTTTAAAAGTCAAAGTCATCATTCGGGGTTATTTAAGTCAAAAGTGACTTTAATCCATCTTATTACTTCTAGGCAAGTGTGCCCATTGTTGACCACATCATCACTTACCATCACGTGAGATAGTGATCAAGCACGAGCTCATCAAAAACCAGTCTCTGCCAGTGGCTTCACCTGCGAGAAAGTAGGAAATACCTATTTTACTGAGTGATAAAGTAGCATTCTACTGGAGTACCAAGCAAGAACTAAGCCCAAACCATCGACGGCGTGTAGTGTTCCACGGGCGCCTCAAAGAGATATCAGCAAACAGTAGGGGCCCAGTCAAGCCGATGCCTGCTTGGTCCGTGAGGGGAAAAGTACGAAAATGATACTCGTGGTGCTAGAAAGCAAAGAGCAACTGAAGGAGTAGTATAGGTGTGATTTTAATAAGTTAACTGACACGACCTTCTTCGCCCTAGAGCGGGAGAAGTCATTAGATGATTACCCAGTTTAAAAAAAAACTACTGGAGAAAAAAAAAAAATTGGTTGAGTTGTTTTTGACTTTAGTAGTTACCTATAGACCTTTTTCTTTAATATTCTAACTAATAAAAATATTTTGAGTTTGCTAATACACTATTTTAACAAAAAATATATACCAAACCATTTAGCTAACCTTTCTTTTCTGTGGCCTCAATTTACGAGCAAAATAAAACGTAATAAGTCGCGTCTAAAGCTTTTACGGAGTTGTCAAAATACCTCTTAATGTTCGTAATTAAATAAGTCTGGGTTAAAACTTGGCTACTTACAGCCAATGGCTTGTAAAGGTAAGTTTTAGTAGACTTTCTTTTATAAGTACTAAGTTATTAGCAAAATTATTTTACCTAAATTAAGCACTGAAATACTTACCTGAGTGCTTAATCTTATGATGTCTGCCTTGAAAAAGAAATTATAAAGTAATTCTTGCGAAAATTATGACTAAGAAGTAGGTAAAGGGTACGTAAATAAGTTAATCAGTTCAAGTCTAGAGTGAATAGGTTTTTTTTAGGTAAGCGTGCTCCATCGTCGACTATATCATCAGTTACCACCAAGGTGAGATAGTGTTCAATAGCAATACATCATCATCATCTGCCTAGCCTTTTCCCAACTATATTGGGGTCGGCTTCCAGTCAAGCCGGATTTAGCTGAATACCAGTATTTTACGAGGAGCGGCTGCCTACCAGACCTCCACAACCCATTAACTGGGGTAACACGGTACTTCATGACAAGACTGGAGTCAGATTTACTGGCTTCTGACTATCCGTAACGACTGCCAAAGATCTCCAAATGACAGCCGGGACCAACGGCTTAACGTGCTTTCCGAGGCACGTTATGTTAAGATGGTCACCCATCCACAGACCAACCTAGGCAAGCGTTGCTTAACCTTGAAGATCGACCTGTGCGGCTGTTATTATCTAGCCACGAGCTCCTCTCCGTTCAATAGCAATACATATTATCACAAAAAAACTCTCTTTTTATCATGTATCTCCTCATACAATTCATCCATCTTTTCTTTGAGTTCCATTTCATTTTTCATTCAGTAATTATTTTCAGTGGTCAGCAATGCTAAAATTTTTTTTACAAAAGTAGAAAACTTTACACAATTATTATATTTTTTTTAATATTTAACTGTACTTTTTTAATTTTATTACAAGATTGGAGCATCAGGTCATGTAAGTAAGCGTAAGCGACAACTTCTATTCCATGTATTTATTCAAAATATTTTGCTTGTTCATAGTATCTAGGTCTGTACATAATATAAGTATAATGAAACTTCCTTTTTGATCAGAATCTGTATAATTTTAACTTCCGTTATCAATTTTATGTTTGTTATATTCCGTGTAAAAAACCGATATAATGCAAATGGAATATAATTTTTTCGCCGCTCATGAAATAAATACCCTGAACCGTAGCTTAACGTATTTTTATGTTCGCTCTACAACATTTTCTGCCGTTGAATATATCTGTGAATATGTATTTCGGTGCAAACCAATATTCTTCGACAACGACGGTGCTGATACGCCTATAATACAATAGGGAAACCAACAAGTTGAGAAATACGTCGCGTTATCTGTTCAATGTTGTACTGACGTACATGCTACGCTTCATACAAAGAAACGGGAACGCTGTAACTAGAGAAATTTCGAAATTTTGGCAGTAAGCAATTGTTTCCGTGTTTGGGCCGGTCTCTATACCTCGCTAGGTAGTGTTAGCAAAGATGATTGGCATGTTGAATGAGATAGGGCACTTGTATTCCTAATTTTTTTCATTCACCCATTAAGTATTTGTTTTTTGTTCTTCATTACAGTTTTATTGTATTGAAAAGTATTCCTTTACAAATTATAAAGAGATCAATAAAAATTTCTAAAAATTCACAACGTGTTATTTTGTCTAATCATTTTATGAATTTGAATTAAGATTTTGACGATTTTGCATTTTAGTTTATTTAATTACAACACGAAGTTCTTAATTGGTACTTTTTTTAATATTATATTACAAAAACTTTAACATACCTTTTGAAATTAATCTTACTTCGAGATGAGATCCAGTAGTTTTTATTGAAAAGTCGTATAGGATAGCCAACAATGTACCAGGAATAAAATAACAGAGACACAAAACAGCAAGCGGTGGGTAAAGAGAAGTAAAGTAAAGAAGGTTCCCACATTACGTCAGAAATATGGAAGTAGCACAAGCCTGTATCCGCATTTAATCCAGCAATCAGTACTTCAAATATTGGTATTGGTAACTCTCGCCTGCCGAGCAACACTCGCATTTGGCCGATTGCGATTTCATCAAGCTTTATTTACATTGTTTATTTTAATTTAGAATTTTTATTTATTATACTATTATTTAAAATTAAAACTTGTATATTTTTTTTCTTTCAATTTAAATCGTCTGGTTTACAAATATACATATTCTCCATTAATGAATTTACAATTTTATTTATTACACCGTTATTAAAAATTGAAATTGTATGTATTTTTTCTTTTAATTTAAATTATCACTTTTACAAAGATACATATTTTCCATTAATAACGAACATAAAAATTTGAGTTGGAGTTTAACTGCGAGTGAAAAATGGGTTAATATTTTTGAATTTTAAACAGGTACTCAAAGACTGCGGGTCTTCCTAGTAGGTCGATCAATATGAGGTTGCAGTGATCTGCCTTGGACGTAACCTTGAATGTAGAGGTCAAGCACAACGGTTGAAAGCTTATACATTTTATTCTTTTACAACACAGTATCTACAGTTATAAAATAATCTTATTATATTTATACACAAAACTTTTGTGTAAAACGATATACTTTTAATCCAACGTCCACGAAACTCAAAAATGTGGAATTTTAAAATTGAATCCTAAGTCAAATACTTTACGAATCACTTTCCGAATACCTACATAATTTCTTAATTATTTCTTTTTACGATCGAACATGTTAATTAAAACGATATCATATTTCGTTTACAATCAAGAAATCCTATTAAAAAAAAAACTGTAAATTAAAATGCATTAAAGATAAATAAAAAAAAAACGTGAAGTGACATTCAACTTATGTAACTGACAGCTGTCAGTCAGGACCCATTTCGGGCGGGAAGACACAAAGCGATATTACAGCCTAGTGCGGGCTGAATTTTGGACAGATTGTACCAAAATTGGTACAATTTCAAGTCCTGTCAGCATTTATGTAGCAGCTAAATAGAGTGGGCGAAGCATAGTATGATGGATCTGAGAATCCATTAGGAAGATTGTGGGTTCTATACCGTATACCTTTGTAGTGTGGATGTTACAGTATATTGTTGTAGATTGATTTTCGGTATACGGATAGCTTTTGACAGGTTACCAGATGGACACACGTAATTGTAAGGAGACCGGTATTTTGGTAGATGATTCCTCGAACTAATAATGGTAATCGTTGTGTTAAATAATGGTGGCATCCATCAGTTAATCAGTGGACGTCTTCTGAGATAGAATGATGTACCATTGTACCTAACGTTGGTGATACAGTTTAGTACAATTAGGTATATCAATTTATTTTGATAGTACCTATGTGTTTTTGCTTTTGTCATTGATTTATTTAATGGATTTAACAAAGCTATTAGCTGTTGATAGCAAATTCGCCCTCATGGTAGTAGAAAATTACCCCATGGGAACATACTTCCAGAAAAAAATCCTAGAAAGATTCCTATCCTATAAACTATTCCAAGAAACAGTTAACCTATGGAAGTAAGAAAGAAGAACAATTAAGCATTTGTTGCTTCTTCACGTGCACAAAGCTTAAGATTAACAAATTGGCGTGATTATGAAGCATAAACGCTGCGCAAACGTGACGGTAACGTTGTGATAACGCAACGGCTGTACAATATCAACGTGTATACGAGCATATAACGCCTACGCTCTTTCTATTAACGCAGGTAGGTCTTCAATCTAGTACATAATCAAATTGTCGATAAGTACTGTCTATTTAGGTATTTTCTTACGAAGGATGTACGAGTACGTAGCTCTTTCATCCTACACAATAATGCCTCGAATTTCTTTATTGTTAAAGGTCAAACAAAAATAACTATGGCTAACAGCAGTCGTTAAAGCTTTCTTAAAATCGAACTCTATACCTTTACCCGACTTAAATTTTTAATTTCCTGCCTATAATGGTTTGTACAGAAAGTCGATTGATATTTTATTTTGTGGGAAGGTTTTTTTGTGTCAATAAATTACAGGAACATGACATGAATGATTTAATAAAGGTAAGTATTGACAACTATGATTGACAAGTATATGGAATGGTACGAAAATGTTTCAGATATATGAGTATGTCGTGTTTTGTATTTGACATAAATCACACGTGATAAGGTCGAAGTGACAAGTCACATCAGAGGAAATATATTAGGTCATGTCTGGCTTTTTTGGTGACATTTTAGTATGATATTGACTACCTTAGCAAAGCTTGCCGAAGGCTGACTGAATAAGTAAGCCTTCGCGACAAGCTTCAAGCTTCGTTACCAATTCTGCAAAAGCACTAAAATGTGTATCCAAAGAAAATTGAAAAAAGTGTCTAAAAGCTGTATCTAGCACTTACTTTCTAAACTTGATACTGTTTAATTGGCAAAATATTTTTTTAAAATGTTTTATAATTACATAGTGCTTGACTGCGATCCCACCTGAAGGTGAGTAATGATGCAATCGTTGATGGCGAGGCGCACTAGTTTATTAAAAACTTAAATAAGCTTATGTGCAAACATAATAATAGAAAGTCGTTTCTTCACGTCATGATGTTTTCCTGTACATATTTTTCAAAATCCGTAACTAAAGTCAGCCCAATTTCCGAAACAAAATGATCGTTAAATTAATTTTGAAAAAGTATCAAAAATATACTCGCAGTATTTGCTGTGATTTGTTAATTGAAATATAAACAGCCAATGACATCCATTACTTTGCATTTCATTTGACACACGTCGATATTAATATCCTTTATTTATAGAAACTAATCACATTAATTTCCTCTAACCAGAAACGCTCACTAATTAACGACTTTCCTTCAATCAATCAATCCTCAGGTTTTTTTTAGATGAGAAATCACCCAATGAATTCACCCATTCTAAGGTGGAGCGGAAGGGCAATATCAATCTTTTACTGACCAAAACCCAGTCATTTATTCCTTCTTTGTCTTCGTTCCTTGGCCTCGAGGTTCGCTATCTTCCATCCCTAGTTAGGTTTTTGCTAACATTTTCTTGAAGCGCGGGTGGAACACTTTGACCCGTTGTCGACGATTCGGGCTCGGTTCAGACGTAATACGGATCGCGAGCTACTCATCGCTCGGCGTCAGCAAACCCATGGCTGCGGTGGCTTGAAGTCAATCGTAAGGTAATGTACCTATATTCAGTATCTCACAGTAACCTACATCACCATGAAACATAAAGTCTATAAAGTCCCATATGTGTATAACGTTTAGTAATCACAGTACCATGGTCACTATTTGTTCGGGTCCGTATTTGTTTTCCATTGCGTCAACCAGAGACAAACATTTGAGTTCTACCCGTGTGTGCATTAAATTTCTTTTCACTGTAAACATTTGTGTGTCCAGTAATGTTACACTTTGTATTGATAGTTGATAATTGGCTGAGGTTTTTTTAGGGGGTCTTATTTTACTTTATGTGGTTTTAATTCTTCTATTTGATGGTTGTTGTACGATTATCTTAAATTAAACATTTGTGTTGAAATGTGACATATTTTGTATTTTTTGTTGTTGAATCTGTTTTGTTATTTATATTTTAATTTTATTTAGCCGTTGAGATAGTCTATTCTGTCAGTTTCACTATGAATATTTGATCGAGAGGATTATTATGTTTATATTCGAGTTCTTTAAAATAGTCTTGATAAGAACTAATAGCGCGGAATAAAAGTTCATTATCAAAAATAGTTTTCCATTGGAAACTTATTGCTAATTGACTCTCGTTTCAGAAACTCAAGTTATTTTAAGAAGTTTGTAATACACCTGACAGTTGCTATGCTGCTAAAATAAACCTCTTATACTTGTAGACGATGTCTATATAGACGATGTATTTTCAACCTCTTCAAATATGCAGCCTAAGTTTAGAAGGTATTCTAAATTTAGACCAACCACGATAGTTGAATAGACGTCGTACACCTCTGACCTTTTGTCTGCTTCACATTTTGAAGTTTTACTCTTAATTGTGTTAATAAGATCATTGGTTACTAATTTATTCATGCTCTCTTCATTGGTAGTAATAACTTTGCCTTTTGGAGTCATTATCTTTGTACATTCTTAAGTACAAACTTAAGTGCTAAGAGCGAAGATCTAAATATAAATTTTAATTTTGGAACTTCACTAATTTTCTAAGCAGAGCTTTTGATGTGAGTTCTAGAAAATTGATGAAAGATAAATTACACCTAGGCATAAATGAAATGATAGTGCTCATAACACAAAAAAATTTCTCTTAGCTGAAAATCGAATCCACGAACTCCAGCACAGTAGACAGGGTCACTGTAACACTAGGCCAACAGGTCAGTGGGTTATTATCATATAGCACTTACGTACACTATCAAAAACAACTTAACTAAAATTTACTGCAACACCCACTTCTATTTCAAAAAAAAAAACCTCCAGAAACCGCTACACAATAAATTAGACCCGTCAAATCTGTCAGGCAAACGAGCCTAAAAACTACGACTACTAATTATCAAAACCGGGAATTATGAAAAACAAGACTGATACAATTTCTAACATCAGTCAAGTCACAAACAAGATTACAATGTAATCAATCAAGGACAGGACGAAGACGTCAAGAGCAATTAATCAACAGAGCCATGGCGCAGTCTCGTGGACCATGCCGTTAAAAATGTAAGACTAAAATGGCCGCTCGTGACGTCACTGGGCTAATGTAAGTCAGATGCAAGCTGTGTTACGGGACGGTTTGGGTTTCGGTGAATTTTAGAAGGAAATGGTGTTTATTGAAATTATATTACTATTTTTTTGGGTGGGAAATCATTTAATCACTTTTTCTGTTCAGATATTGAGCGGAAAAGTGTGTCAGACTTTGACTAAATCCAAAACTTTGCCTTGCGTTCCAGAACGCTGGGTTTCACTTTTAGCAGTCAACCCACGGCCCCAGTAGGTTTTGGCCCAGTTGGACCCTTCGCGACCGTCACCAGATCATGGGTCTACCTTGTGGTAAGGTTACAGAGCCATGGTGCAGTCTCTTGGACCATGCCGTTAAGACATGTGGTAAGACTAAAATGGCCGACCCTGATGTCACTGGGCTAATGTAAGTCAGATGCAAGCTGTGTTACGGGACGGTTTGGGTTTCGGTGAATTTAACCTATCACATACCCACAAAACGAGACACCATAGTAAAACAATAACAGTGCGGTCTCATAGGACCGGTCGGGGATTCATGAACTAATATGTAAATGATGTTTATTGAAATAAAATCGCTATTTTTTTTTTCCACTGGGAAATTGTTTAACGACTTCTTCCAGTTTGGGGCGAAGCGGGACGGCTTCAGACTTTACTGACTAAAACCAGACCAATGTTCCTTCTTTATTTGTCTTGCGTTCCAAGGGTTTCTCTTTCAGATGTCAACCCATCTTCCCAGTTGGCATCGGTCTAGATGGGCCCTTATGGTTTTACTGACATCTCTATGATGCCTGTGTGGAACACTATGAATCATGGAAGATTGGAGCTTGGTCTGGACGGAGATAAAAACACCAAAATATTTTGATTATCTTCGTCATTTCAGCTGAAAGACGTCTAGGTCTCTCCGAAGAGTCGCTATAATAACCGGTTGAGTGCGTCTCGCAGCCATCAGATTCTAACGACCTTCATCAGGTTGTCAGTCCACTACGTGGGAAGCCTTCCGGTATGCCGTCGCTACTCTAAAACCTTTCAGCCAAGTCGACCATCTGTTCTACGAGCAGTGTGCCATGCGCGTTGCTACTTATATATGGCAGTTCTTCAGGTTACCTTGTTTCTCCTGCCAACGGATATCTTCATTTGCGATATTTTCACTCAAGAAAACTCCAAGCATATTATACTTCTCTGCCTACTGCTGTTCTATGAGTGACTTCAGGCCTTCTGATGAGGGGAGAACAACCACATTTTAGTTGAAATATTGTATAAAGTTCTCCTTTATATCATGAACCAAAATAAACAGAAAATTCCTTTCCAGCTATGACGTTATCCACAATAGCACCCCATTTTTTAACGTAACTTACAATGACGTCATGATATGACGTGAAAGAGAAATCGCAAACGCGTTTATTACGATTGCGTCATTTGATTCCCCAAGTTTGTATTCTGGAATGTTTCGCAAAACTTCCCGGGGAGTTCCAAAACTGTCGTATCTAAATCAGTAAGTAGGTTACTTACCTTTCCACAGCATTTCATACATAAGATCTGAAAATAGCGGGAAGCTTACCGATGACGTCACTTCATTTACAAATCGCTTTGTGACGTTTGTTTTGTAAGCTTGGGAAACAAAATTGTGTTAGTTGTTTACGAAAATTATTGCCATTTGTAAGTTAGAGGTTTTCTGTTGTTGTTTTTGTATGATCTACTCATATTTTTTTCTGGAATAGTAGTCTAGTGAATTAAACAAAAGCTGATCAAATAATTACCGACTCTGCTTCTGACTTCAGAGCCGTTAGTTTCAGACGCAAAAATACAAAGACTAGAAATTTCGCAATTCACCGTTCAAACACAGCCTTAATTACGATTAAATGGGCCTCATTAACGGGTCTAAACAATACCTAATAAGAAAATGTTTTAGTATAAACAAAGCACTTGAACGATTCTAAACAAAATGAACGTTCTACTTTCAATAAAATGTAAGGGCCTAATGATGCTAGTCAGTCCGAACCCGGGCAATTTGACAAACCCAATTACGTAGTTTTATTTGGGTAGCGATGAGGCCTTTAAGATAGCATGCGCGCCCGCTTTATTATAGAACAATTTGTTTTGTAAAATTAGCATCGTTTGCTAAATTCGAGTTAGGCATTCAGAATTATTTATGTTGAGATTATTTTCGCTTAGGATTTTAATAATTTTATTAAAAAATCTTTTTGAATCTACTCTTCCGTGATTTCCGAGTGGGTGCCTGTAAAAAGTACTTTATAAGTCTCGTTAGAGAAAAGGTCTTAGTAATGCTTTGTGTCAAGTAACAAATAATTATTATTTAAAAAAATATTTTCGATCTCAATATCGAAATTCAACATTGAAAGCCGCTTGATGTACGGTTGATCTGTATATTCGAACCAAAGTACTAATTTATTTATATGTATATTTGTATATACACAAACACCTCGAAAACTACTACACTACTACTTACATGACCTTATTTCAAGTAAGCCATGTAGGCCCATGTGAAATCCAATACCGAAAATGTAAAACGAGATTTACACGTACAACAGAAGCTAGTGCTCGGTTTCCTATGGAGTGCACGATTTCATTAGTTCTATGGTTCACCATTGATATGGTTCTTCAGAACCGGAGAGTTTCATAGTTACTCTTTTGAAAAATGATTGATTTCCTAACAAGACTTCCATATAAAAAAAAAATGAGAACAGTATAAGTAAGTAAACCTGTCACTATTGTACCCAAAAGCAAAATAATTATAACAATAAAAACATACCTATCTACTCCTCCATAATATGTATTTTACTCCAAAGCACGATTTCAAAAGAAAGAAACCTACGTAATCAGTCCGTACAAACAAAGGGATTAAAAAATACTTTTGCAACCTAAAAGAAATATTCAATTTTAAGGATTAAAATGTACAAATGCTTGCTTAGTTCTTCTTTGTGGAGTAAATTGCGAAGATAATGCGTTGAAACCACGTAATAAGGATTAACACTATTTAACGATGTTTAAGCATCTGTAATCTGTTTTTTTTACCAGCCCGTTCGTTTTATCGTTCCATTTTATACATTTAATGGTAGAACGATAAGTGGGAAATTAACTTGCAGTTCTTATGTCGTTTTTTTCGCACTGCAAGTAATTTGTAGGTGCTGCGTGCTGTAATTATTACTTGTCAGCACAATGTAGTCGTCTTTTATTTACATTTAAAAATATATAGTCCGGTCAAAATAGACTAATTAATTGGGGTGAGGTTACAATAATTCGCACTTGGCTGAAAATTGGTAGGTTTGTTCAATACACTATTATAAAGGAAATGTGAAAAGTCCTCATCGATCCGGCACGTGCAAAAAAATATACACGCGGTCAATGGTCACAAAAATGGGTTTTTCGCGTTATTAAGCAAAATGGTATGTTTTATCATAAAATTAGCTCAGACAAAAATTATAGATCAGACAATTATCTATAAATATGTCTAAATACTTTTTTCCTTAGAGCCACCGTTTTTGAGATATAACGATTCAAAATATTGAAAGAGTTGTAATCGTCAAAATATGAATAAGTACACCACGTATATACTCGTACATCACTGAAGCCGTAATACAAGCAAAAATATCGTACTATCGGTCAGTGTGACTAACACATAAAATATGAAAATTTGGGGTAAAAAAAAAACCCATTCCCTTATCTTCTACGCCAGTGTAACCTTCAGCAACATCTGCCTCCCATTCAATTGTCTGCGTGGCTAGGGTCGTATACCTGCTTTATTTTACTATGCCGAATACATTCAATGCTATTAGAGTGCGTCTAATGATAGAACGACCTGGAGTTTTTGATCTAATGGGCCACATTATTCAGCCATAATTGTCCGAAATAAAAAAAGTTGTGAAGTGTCAAGACATGAAGAATCATGTCTTGACACTTCACAACTACTAGTTAGTAATGCCACATACAACATTTTTGGATTCAACCTCTTTTTCTCAGGTTGCGCTTGCTACTGTTTCAACTTTTTGAATCGTTATATCTCAAAAACGGTGGCTCTTAGGAAAAAAAGTAGTTAGACATTTTTATAGATAATTGTCCGATCTACAATTTTTGTCTGAGCTAATTTTATGATAAAACTTACCATTTTGCTGAAAATCGCGAAAAACCTATTTTTGTGACCTTTGACCACGTGTATTTTTTTTTGCACGTGCCGGATCGATGAGGACTTTTCACATTTCCTTTATAATAGTGTATTGAACAATCCTACCAATTCTCAGATAAGTGCGAATTATTGTAACCTTGGATGTCTAAATTGACCGGACTAATATTTCCAGGTCGGGTCCCAAAAGTCCTATATAGTAAGTTGTTGGATAGAGTTATCGTAGCTTTTTTTCACTATAAATAGGTAGGCTCGCGATTGACTACTATCACACCAGATGGTAAGATCGCTTACCATCTAATTTGATGCGGCTGAGGTTGAGCACTCTTCACTTCAAGACTCCTGGGTTACGAAACCTTAAGTTCGGCAGGGAATTCCATTTTTTATATGTAACCTAACACGCAAAGGGTAACTGAAGGAACGGTTTTAGTAAATAAAAGTCTCAGAATTTCGCTTCCTCCACCTAGAACAAAAAAAGACATTTAATGATTTTTCAATCCAAAAAAGGCTTTGGCTCGGCGGGGAAAAGTGTCATAGGGTTTTTTCATCAGAAAAATGGTTGGCATCTGGGGTATCAATTTGTGCTTTTGGATATTTGGTGAAGGTCCTTGACTTAAGCGTCTTCATCTTAAAACGGTCCATCTATGCTACCACAAGCTCTCAACGCGATCCATTCTACAAATTAAAGTAAACAGTTAAAGGCCTATCCTTTTTTCTCGCTCGCACGACTGACATTGTAACACTTCATGATAAGTCCCCGGTTCTCCTTTCATTCAATTGTCTTGTTCCTTTATATTGTTGAGGTAGCCAACTCAACGAAGAACAAAATGTTGGAGTTGGTAAATGGAAAGCATAGAAGCGATATTACAACGCCAGAGAAAAATATCGAAGCCTTTGAAAATGCAAATATATGCAAAGTATCCACATCAATATTCCAACAAGCCTTTAATATACTGAAACTCACATTATCGTCCATATCATTTACATAGAACTAAGCCAAATACATTACAGAAAAATGCTTTACCCGAAACTAGGATTACCTGGTACCCACTCGACTATCCTAAGTACCGGGCCCAAAATAAATATACTTATCAGAGAACTGAACCGGACCTTTACCCGTACCATCGTGTGTAATGTAACAACAAACGCAAGAATGGCTTTATAATAAAAAGGTTTTTTTTGCTTTGTTTTATCATTGCTCGATAATGTTATTTGAGTTTATTTTAGGCCGAAAAGGTTTCTGAGAAGTTGCAGATTATGCTGATAGTCTTTATCTTTTTTGAGTTTGCTTTTTTTTTGCTGCAGGTTTGTTTGAGAGAGTTACCGTGGTGGTCCTTGAGTACAAAGGGCTTCTAAAAGAACCCAGGTGGCTTTTTAGCCAGAAAAGTTTAACATTCCTCGCTCCACCTAGAGCTAGAACAGTAATTTAATCAATTTACACCGACTAAAAGGTGTACTTATAGCGAGTGATGGATCTACTATTATCGTTAACGTTTCTATGAAAGGTTAGGTTTATAACAGTTGTATCATTTATACTTGGAATAATTGCATTACTGCTGCTGAAAATTGATGTAAATCAATTTTCTTTGTATTAATATGTTATCCATTCACTAATATTATATTACGTTTGTAATTTATGTCTGTTATATTATCACAATCAAACAGTTGAACGGATTTGCAAGCGTAGGTACAAAAGCTCAATATCCCGCAATATATTACCTTGTTATAATTTTAGATCTACTTTCATTCGGGTAAAGCAGCTGACAGAAGCTACTATTTATAAAACAACCAAACTGTATGCCCAATGGGGTTCCCGTCGGAGAAAATGACAAACCTCCATAAAAACGTTTCATTTTTTATTTATTAAAAGTAACTTGCCAGCATCAAAAACATAGTCCACTATTCGCTGTCTCCAGAGAACCATCTTCTAAAAATACGCGTCAAATCCTAACGCACCATTTTCAATATTCATTATCACTGGGAGCTTTTCATTCTACATAAAACAGTAGGGTATCTAACCTCCTTTCAAAAACCTTGGCCTTTTAAACGCAAAATGTACAAGTTTTTGTCTTTAAAAGTTATCCAGAAACTTAAAAATTACCACTCCAAAGCTGGCAAGTTTAATTAACTTACTACGCTTCAAAAAACAAATATGTTTTTAACAAGGTTTCCAAAATAAAAGCAAATAATGAGGGAGTTAGGAACAAGCTGGTTCGGGTCAAACATTTTTCTAACATCAGTCTTGTGGTGGGTTCAGACTTAGATAAAAAGCTTCCTTGTAAACGAGTGTTGTGCTTAGTATGGGCATTATCATCCAACTGGCTCTTTTGTACTGCTAATATCGTTTGTTAAATGAATTAGAATTGAAGACTCTAGAGTGGTGCCAGAATGCGTAACACTGGCAAGCTTCTCATGAGGTGTATCGAAAAAATCTTCTTTTTGGGTGTGTAATCATCACAATTAAAAACAAAAAGATTTAGTCAAACAGACTTTTATAATCTCACAACTGCAGTAGGCATCAGCTCTAGTTAGCCCCAACCATTTTGCTGTCATCACTTTGAGGCGCGCTTGGAATACAATATGCCATCGACTCCTTACCGGACGGCAAGCTACTCATTACACGCCGTCTGCAAGGCACGCATTACTTGTCTACGGTGGCCGAAATTCGCCTGGTAGTCCCCGATGCCTAGGGTGTCTTCTAGGCCGAAAGAAGTATCAGACCATTGACAAATTAGATATGGAAACATTTAATAAGTGACGTGGAAATTAACATGGTCTAGCAGAGTTGAAATTAGAGCCAAGTGAACTTACAAAATTTATGAAAATGTTGTAAGACAATTTTACATAAGTCTATTTTAAACAAATATACTGTTTCTTTCGTACATCAGAGATTTCACTTGAGGTACTCCATTTCCATACTTTTATACATCAATTCCTAGAAGGATAGATAGTTTCAAGAACGCTTAGTTGATTATTCTTTACGAAGAAATACTGGGTAAGCATTTGTTTAGTACATAATAATATTTACTTATATACAGTTATAGGGTTAAAGGTTAATTATATCATAACATCCCACCCGTATACCCCTTTGGGTGTATGAATGAATATACAGTTCAAACATATTCCGTTAGAGATGTTCAAGAGTTCTAGCTGAGTAACTTTGTTATTATTTAAACTAGCTTTTGCTAACGTTCTCGTCTCGCAAAAGTAGACAAAAAGTATACTATGTGCTATTCCAGGACATCATCTATGAGTGCGCCAACTCCTTTCAGCCATTTAAGCACGAAGGAGAAACAGCACACACATTCATACAAACAGTTTCTCATTTATAATAATAGTCATAGAAGTGTGATCACAATAAAAACCAAGATAAGGCCGCCCATTGCTTGTACCTATTTCATAGTTTTAGTTCCTTTTTTGTATTTATTAATGGTAACAAACAATAAAGCGTATAATAATAATAAATAAATAAATAAATAATAAAACAAACCAAAATCACGATGAGTACCCCATGTTTACTTTAAAATAACTTTGCCTGAGGGAAGGTAGAAAATTATACTCTTGGGATAAAAAGTTTTGTATCTTCTATTCTAAGACGTGGTCTACGCTTGTGACAATTTTCATCTAAAACCATTCAAAATTAAAGCAGAAAGGAATAACAAACGCACGTAGGTATACAACGTACAACTCGGTCACATTACCTTGGCGCTTGGCGACGATGAAATCATGTCCAAAAACTGTATAACAACAACAGAGAACTAGTCAAATTATCGACGCGCGTATCGATAACAAAGATGCTGGCCATACCGGACTCTTGCCGGGTGAGCTAAGGAAATGCGGGGAGACGCAGGAGGATGCACGCATTTTGGAGATGCGTCAGGTTAATGTGACCGGATTGTATTTTTATGCCTTTCTAATGTGATTCTCGACTATCAGAGCAGTTCAGAAGAATCAGTTTTCCATGTCCGTTCTGTCTAAGCGCCCCACAAAAGAGACCAAGTTCCTCATTATCCTATTTCGTTCATTTTCGAACGCAGCTGGCTGGTGAACCACCATCTTGCATCTACGGAGTCGAGTAACGAACTTAAGTGAAGTTAATGACTCCCAACTTCGCTACTTCGCTTCCTCGCTCGAAGTAGGCGATACGGAATTGGTCGGTAGAAAGTTAACCCGCAATCGGGATGTATTCGTGAGAATTGTTCTTTTATTGGATACTTTTTCTTGTTAGTGTTTTGTTTTAGATTTGTACTAGAAGCGATAGTGGAGATTGAACATTTTATTGGCCTTTGTTTGGTGTGTAAAAGTGTTGTTCTGTTTAATATTTAGAATAAGCTTTCTGTCACTGGTTATCTCATAGGAATAGCATTTTATCCGGGATAGAGCGTTGCTTATAGTTAGGTATATATGTCAGCGGTGGTGTATTATTCTGACACCATTCAATTTACAAATAAACGATATGAAATATAATTACTTTATACATTCACATATTTAAAAAGCACTATCAATATAAAATAAATCGTCGAAAAACTCCTCCGCGTTGCTGTCAAACTCAAACCTATCCGCGTCATTGGGGTGGCGCAAACTAATACTGCATTTCCGAAAACAATTTCTGGATATAATTCTCAAATCTAAAAAGTTTATAGGTTTATCAATAATTTCGATAAAAGTATAGACACTATTATCTACTGTGGTATAGTTATTCAAGTACTAAGTTCACCTAAAATAAGTAATCACTTCATTTGAGAATTAAGTAACTCCAATCAGTTCAGTTTTTAAAGTAACGTGTATCGTTAGTTTAAAAAGTGTAACAATTGTCATCACCTGTCCTACTTTTAATTTATGTAAATATCTGTGTACAATAAAGAATAAAGAATTGTAGACGGGCCAATAAATAAATAAAATTGCAACGTATCCAAAAGACTGGTAGCGTTATCACGCTGCTTAGCAATGCTTATCCAGTAGTGTGTAAGTATAAGTATCAACAGAGCCTTAAGAGAGATGAAATAAACAAAACAATATTATTATCTCTTCATAATGCTGGTGTTGATTGTGCATATAGTTGCTATTTTAGCAGTTGAGTTTTGTTATACCTACTAATTTCAATACAGATTTCTACTTATTTTATATTAGATTTACTAGAAGACGTCTGAAATATGTTTTATAAAAAAAAAACTAAATTAACTATATTACAGTAAACACTCCAACTTATTTATTTACACAATGAATCGTACCTTTGAAGTAAATAATTATTACTTACAATGTAAATAAAAATCTTAAAATTGTTTTTCTAAGAAATTCTTTCAGAACACGTACACTGTACAGCAACGCTGGAAAGAATTTCTTGAGAAAGATTTCTTCTTTTTTAGTCAGTAAATAACTAGATAGAATATAAAAAATAGAGAGAGTGTCCGACTTTTATTGACCAAAACTCCACCTGTGTTCCTTCGTTTTCTCTTTGCACTCTTTCCCCCGAGAACTCCTATTTCCACTAGATAAATGAAATAATTCGCTTTTACGCGACACAGTCGACGACACCAAATTATCCTCCAGTCGAAGATTCTAACAAAGTCTTCCATTACGATCTCCAGTCTAACAATAATCGTCAGGCACCGCAGCATAGAATAATACGAAATACAAAGTTTATTCCACTCAACCGAGCAAAAGATGCGCGTTACAATGCAGTAGCTAGTTCCTCGTTAATTAGCCAGGAAATGCCGCTATGGCGCTAACTTTACCGGCTTCCAAGTGAAAACTTTAGTACTAAGTACGCGAAAAGTGATAGTCGGAATGAAGAGGTATTTTAACTATATAACAGACGGTTTATTGGTCGAATAAGTCAGCTTCATTGGCTCAAGTTTTAATTAGGTTCACTAGTAAACATGTAGAACATTTTGCGGTCGATTTCTGATGTTTGTTTTAGTCCTGCACGTAAATTGTGTACGATGTGACGCGCTGCTTCATTTTGCATTAACTACTACTACCCGTTATTTACCTTAAAGGTATTATTATAACACAAATACATTATGTAAATTCGGGCATTAATAGTCGCAGAGTGATCATGGGACACCATTGGCGTGGGCTTGTGGTTGACGAGCAATGAGTAGCTCGCCGTCTGATCACCCGGTAAGAACCGAGACCGAGTCGTTGGTCCATGTAGTAGTATTACACGTACCGCACCTTAAAGAGATGCCAGCGTAATCATAGGGATCAAGCAGGGCCAATGCCCACTAGGATCATGAAGAATTTCTGGCAGGAAAACCATGGTCTTAGACTGCAAACGGTAACTGAAGGACACGGATGAGTTTTAGTCAGTAAAATTCTGACACTCCCTCTTCCTTGCCACACTCTAGAGCAGTTTATTATTTCTTCTCACTCGGGTTAATAAACTCTAATTAATTGCTATTTGAGCTCTAATTACTTGGGTTAATAAACTTGAAACTAATTTTAATGAAAATGAATAATAAAAACAGTCATTATAAGTTTAGCAAAACTACCCTCATTATGAAAACTTTCTCATGAACGAAGTCACTAGCAAAATGTTAGTGTATTAGTATAAACATTGATCATTATCATTTCAGACGTCCACTGTTGGGCATAAACATCGCCCAAGTGTCGCTATAATGAGCGGTCTAGGGCGTCTCGCATCCACCGGATTCCCTCGACCCTCACCAGGTCGTTGGTCTACTTTGTTTGAGAATTTCCAACATTAAGTCTTCCGGTAAATGGTCTGTCTCCTCCTGAACCTTTCATCTCCATCAAACATATTTTTTGAATAACTTTTCCCGCTCCTAGACAAAGCGAGCGAGAGGGCGTGTCAGACTTTCACGGACTAAACCCCACCCCGTTCTTTCTTTGTCTTCGTTCCAGAGTCCCGTGTTTTTCCTTATGGATATGGCCCATGGCTCTAGAGGCTTCGACCTTGCTGGGTGTTCTGCGAGCAATGTGCCTTTCCTATTGCCACTTAAGTTTAGCGATACTACGTCATGGCATTCAATTATGTTTCCTAGTAAACATGTAGTAAGAACATTTTGCGGTCGTTTCCTAATGTTTGTTTTTCGTCTTGCACATAAATTTCATTCGGTGTACTCTGTGCTGTTTCATTTCATATTAAAGCGATACCAGTGCTTCGTCTTGGGGCCACTTTAAAGTTCTCCTTTGGTGATGAAGTGCTCTGTATCGGTGCTTGAAAACTTACACTTTTAGATTTTGTGGGAACACGTAAATAACCTGTTATTTAGGTTTTTTTACTGACAGTAGTTTCAGGTTGTTAGGAAGTGATCGCTAAATGCGGTAAGGATACTCATTGTATATGTTTTAGTTTTTGTTTCCTTTTAAGGGTTCCGTAGGTACCCAAAAGAGTAAAACATGACTCTATTACTATGACTCCGCTGTCCATCTGTCTGACTGCGCGTCTATCACCAGACTGTATCTCATTAATCGTGATAGCTAGACAGTTGCAATTTACTAAAAACAGAATAAAATAAATATTTAATTGGAGCTCCCATACTGCAAACGTGACTTATTGCCTTTTTTTGCTACAAATGGTATAGAACCCTTCGTCTGACTTGCACTTGGCCGGTTTTCTAATAATTAAAAAAAAAACATTTAAAATAAATTACATAATAAATAAAAAATACACTTCATTTTCAATCAATCTCGGTTAGCATTTGAATGAATTAACAATATTTTCTTTGTCGTCATTTTGTTTGTACACACATACGTACGAGTACGTATTTTAATAGATATTTTTCCTCAACCACACAAAAATAACGTGCACAGAGTGTATGGTTGTCTGTGTGTATACCTAAGTGTGTTGTATATGCTTTCTCAAAAGGATTTAAGCCAGTGACAGACACGCGAGTGCAAAAATTCCATTTTCACGCAATTCTTTTCAAGCCATGTTACTCTGTGTCATTGTCTGAGAAGGAAAGAACTTTATCTTTTGTATCCCGAAAGAAACATTTCTAAATTGTTTTTTAGTACAGCGAAATATACATACGTCTTAAATATTTATCAGTCTTTTAAAATCTAAGTACAGATTTTTTTTTAATAATTAAACTGTTACCCGCGACTTCGTTACGGAAGTTCATAAAATTGCACTATGTAATGCTGGTAATCAATGAATCTGTGGTCTATATCATTTATTTTACTTTCATATAAAACAGTTAAATTCTTTCTTCTTTCTCTTTCATATAAAGAATAAAATGTAGCTAGTAAGTATTGAGTAGCTTAACTAATAATAACATTAGTTTATTACTTGGAAAAATCTCGTCAAAGATTACAATTTTCGAAGATGTATACCGTAGTTTGAAATTCGGTTCCCACAGGAAAATCAAAATCAGTAAAAAGTTACTCTTTTCAACATAAAAAAGCCTATGTCCAACAGAGGACGAGTTTCTGCTGAACAAAGTCCAACCAAGTTCTGTTGTAGTAGGTTACGTCTAGACAAGGGTGCTCTATCGTTGGCCTCATCATCGCTCACCTTCAGGTGAGATCTTGGTCAAATGTGAGCATCCGAGATCCACAACAATAATAAAAAAAATGTAACGTAAACGAGAATTTTATTTTATTGATGCTTGCGATCCATATTTACTCAAAGATAGTTCAGAAAATATTTTAACAAGCTCTTCAATAAAGATGTGAAGCTGCATTGATGAATTCCTACTTTAAAAACATCTCACACATATTTTTCGCGAAAAATATCAAGTGACTATCACGTACCGCATTAGAATGTACATTTGTAATACTTTTACGATATCTAATAACATTCTGAATGTATATAAAATGAAAATTATAGGCTAATATAATGTAGACGTACATAAAATGAAACGTACTTGGTACTAGGTACGCTGTACACATTCCATATTACTCTTATCGTCTGCAGTAAAATTGTAAGTACCCTAGGTACCAACTTTCGTCGCGTCAACTATTTACAGGGAGCCATTTCATTTTAACTTTATCGTTGAAATTCGAACTATTCGAAAGCTTCGTCCATCTGGAGTAAAAGAAAAAAGGCAAAAAATGCATTAACTTCTTGTCAACCCTAGGAAAATGAGGGTAAGGGTCAGTGGTCGATTTGTAAATAGTCGACCGAGGTATTTGATTATGGTTATCTGTCAAACACGGTTCAATTTCATCGAAGTGGGTCTCTGTCATACGGTAAAGTAAAATATATTGCAACATTTTTTAGGAAAAATGAGAAAGAAAGAAAAACATTTTACAATCGAATATTCTTTGTTTTTATTGTATTGAAAGTATTAATGGAACAATAATGCTGGAAGGACAAGATCGAAGATCCTTACATGAATGAATTAGAAATGAAGATGGCCGCAAGAGAACCAAAGTTACTAGTTACTAGTGGATAGTGTAGGTACATTAGTAATGGTACCGATAGACGCACCATTGGCAGGCCCCACACAAAACGGACCAGTGACCTGGTATGGGTTGTGGGAATCCGAAAAATGTGAGATGCACAGGCCCGGTCGTTACGGCAAGATTTAGGGGAGGCCTATGGTCAACCTATGGCACCAGTAGGCTTTCACCCTACCGTGCACTCACTGTTTTGCTGACATCTTTTTGAGGCGCGCGTGGAACACTACATCCTATCGACGATTTGGATTTAGTCCGGACGGGACGGTCCCATTGCTCGTCGTCTATAAGCCCACGACTTATGTATTGACTGACATTGTCTGATCTGATTAAAAAAAACTGACTTTAGAGTTATCAATAAAACCTTGGAACCATAACGCCAAGAGTTTTAAAACCATGATTTGAGTTCAAGGCCTTTTCAAATAGCCCCCTGTTACAGTTCCGATCAGTAAGGAAACGCAAATAAAATTCAAATCAAGTAATAATGGAATATTCATGAGTCCGACACTTTTTTATCGTTCAGTGAAAACCGCTGCAAAAGAATCAAAGGAGAAAGTGTAATTGATTTTTATAGATAATCTTAATATTCATTTTATTCTGGTCCGGTGGTACTAGCCTTATACTTTTAAACTCTCTAGTATTTAGCTGTCAAGTTACAGATTTTTTGGCATAACGATTATAAAGATTAATGATTTTTGCCTTGATTAAAATTCATTTGGACTGTTTCAAATATAACGACGAAATAATGTACATATCCACTGTAACTCATCATCATCTGCCTAGCCTTTTCCCAACTATATTGGGGTCGGCTTCCAGTCAAGCCGGATTTAGCTGAATACCAGTATTTTACGAGAAGCGGCTGCCTACCAGACCTCCACAACCCATTAACTGGGGTAACACGGTACTTCATGGCAAGACTGGAGTCAGATTTACTGGCTTCTGACTATCCGTAACGACTGCCAAAGATCTTCAAATGACAGCCGGGACCAACGGCTTATCGTGCTTTCCAAGGCACGGAGGAAACTCGTTATGTTAAGATGGTCACCCATCCACAGACCAACCTAGGCAAGCGTTGCTTAACCTAGAAGATCGACCTGTGCGGCTGTTATTATCTAGCCACGAGCTCCACACACACACACATATCCACTGTAACTAATAATAATAATTTGTGTTTGGGCATACCAGATGACGCGTGTCCTGTGCAGGGCCTCCACACTGGCACTGTGATGATTGTGTCCAGATTGTTTTAGCATTTTATAAGTACATTGTGTTTTCATCTGTTCATCAGGTCTTGTTTCGTGAGAAAAAAGTTAACGAATATTTTTTTTATATTAGTTAATGTATGCAGAGTAGTAATACTTACGTACGTGGAAATGACAACGTTTTGAATTTCTCAATTCATTGAA
This sequence comes from Mythimna separata, assembly GCA_030763345.1. Taxonomy (NCBI): domain Eukaryota; kingdom Metazoa; phylum Arthropoda; class Insecta; order Lepidoptera; family Noctuidae; genus Mythimna; species Mythimna separata. Next base: position 9,523,236 of record CM061172.1, on the reverse strand, counting down.
TACTAACATAAACGTCTGTAAGAAAAAGTGAAGTGAACACGTGTACCTGTGTTTTGAATAAATGTCAAGACGAACCCAAATATATTCACGAATGTCTTTTTATCGTCGAATATATCATTTTTAGACGTTAAAGGTTGATTTATATCTACATAGAAATAACATTTCAATAACACGAGTTCTAGATAAAATATTACGTTTACCATTCTATTGTGTTTTCAGAGAAAATACTCATTTCCACTTACTTGAACAACGGAGAAAAATAAGAAAGAATATTCACCGATTTTCATATTTTATGATAATAATATGAAAATAATAATATAAAATCATTTTCCTGCCTATGGTAAAAACGCCATAATCATTTCTGCCAAAAGGTTTTCCCTGAGAAGTGCCACAAAATATACAGGTTGATTAATAAATCTTGATTTCTTAAGACTTTATCCACCGTTTTGCGTCTCAGAGGCGAAGTGAAAAGTCTAATGGCCCTGTAATTTCACCTGCGCCCATACCCTACAAACTGGAACATTGTTGTCCTCCTGAAAAAAGGGAACTTCCCCTGATTAAACTGTACTAGCCAATAAAAAAAACAGAAATTTATTAAGTCCATGTCCTTTAAAATTAAATCGCCTTTGTACTGTTTACTAGTGCATAAAGAGTTTAAAATAAACAAGTAAATAAAATGCCCCGCCTTGTACGAACTATGTTAGGGTCCACTTCCAAATTAATTGAATGCAGGTCAGTTCTCGCATCACACTTATTACTAAGGTTGTACGATGATCCTTTTTCTCAGAAACGTGTGGAAAAATTAAGTTAAAATTAATATCAAATAAGTCCCTATATTTAGTTACTCCTTGAAGCTCTACGTCAATCTAAAAATAACGCCATTTAGGTTCCGATTAAGTGCATATTTTAAAGCTCGTAAGGAAATCAAAATGTGTAGTGTACTTCCCGTAGAGCAAAAATTCTGAAAATTTACAATAAATAAGGTCTCAATGCACAGGTCCGAAAATAGTGAATTTTTGGTTACATCACAAAATTATTACTTTTTGCGATTCAGGAAAATCTTCGATACTCAATTCAGGAATCGAAATACTTAGGTACGTCTGCACGGAGCCTTTGTGCACTTGACCGATTTTTTCCTTAGACCAAATCTTCTTTGCGTAACGTAACGTATACATGTACAACACTGTTGTTCTTGTGACTATTCAGGTCGCAAATTCAACACACGAAACACGAAGTTCGTTATGTTTGTCTGTTCAATTCGGTGCCGTTTGCTTTACAATTTAAATGCAGGTTACGACGCTCTCGAGAATTCTGGGTTTATACTAGATACACAGGTACAGTGTGTACCTGCTTGTAATCAACGAATGTTCATACCTATATACAGTCGTAGCGACGCCTTTTGAGAATCAACTGGACTGAGTGCTCTGCGATATCGTGTTGAATTTACAATTTTTTGAGGCGGGGTTCGTATTTCTGCAATATGAGATACTCGTAGTTCTTTGAATTTGGAATAGTGGTGAGAAACTAGAAAGGTGAAGCAGTTGGTAATATTTGTGATACCTTTATTTGAGCGTTAAATTTTTTCTTGTCAAGTCTAAAATGCATAATATATAATTATAACAGTCATTTCTAATAAATACGAGTAATAGAAAATACAATCGGCATTACGTAAACAAAAGTTGATGTAAGTACAACTCACCATTTGTATCTTCCTAAAATAACTTCTAAAATTGACTGTGTACCTACCTACATATTGTTAGACGGAATATAATAATAAAAAAAACTTATATCCATCCTTTTTTTGGGTTCATAACTACTGTTGTGCCTTGTGAATTGAGACACTCTCTGTGTTAGACTTTTACTGACTAAAACTAACTCGTCCTTTATGCTTCAACGCCACAGTAACTCTTCAAAATAAGTGATCTCACCACCCTGGCACATTTATGGTATCCTTGAGAATCTATATGAGGGCATACAATTATTATTTTCATAGACAGTTATAGAAGTACAAAATAAAGTCTCAGTATCTATCATATATAATATTTATTGGATCAATAACGGCTTTAAGTGAACATTTTATCTTAAAAAGAGCGTACAAACCACGTATGTACCAATAAATCTTTATATTAATCATAAATGGTACATAAAACGTCTTCCATAACAAGATCGCTGCGAGGACAATTTGCCGCTTTCAATCGACTATTTGATAAATTGATCTCATAAAATTTGTCTCTGCCATTCTGCCATCAAAGAAATGTCTGTCGCAACAAATGTGCGCACTATAGCCTTGTAGGGGCACACAAAGTGCCAATACTGCGAAATGTAATTACATTCTCATCACTACAAAGTCGTACAAAAATATGGAAGAAGGTTCTTAATTTGAGAGAGTAGGTACGTACAAATATATATTTATTTTTGGTAGGTATGTAATTCACAAATATTTTTTTGGAATGTTTGGTCTGGTATGCTTTTGCAGTCAGATTGAGGTATGCGAATATAGAATTGAATATCGAATGTGTGCTGAAGCAGTAATTTAATGAATATTTAATAAAGTTCATGAGAATTGTCGAGGGTCTAAATTCTAACCCCGGGGTCCTGAAACGTAGGCAAAGAAGGTGCAGGTGTGTTTTAGTCAGAAAAAATGTGACACGCCCTCCCGCTCCGCCTAAGAGCAGGATAAGTCACAGAATTTTTATTAGTACGATCTGAAATAATGTTTACTTCTTATTTTATTTTTATAATGATAAAATTTTATGGAATCTTATAGTAAGGAACAGTACAAAACTGGGTTCTATGCCTTAGGCAGTTTTCTATTAGTCCACTTTAGGGTGGTGCAAAATCATGGTAGGTGCAATGTAACGGCAAACAAAGCAATCATTCTCCAATCAATTAATTGTAATATTAATTATTAACCAACCGACCCAGAAATCGGTTTTCATCTAAAATACATCTGTACTATAGGTATCGTTCGTCACAGAGATGTCTATCTACAAATGTGTTGACTGTATAGTTAGAAGCACATGAAATGCCAATTCGACTAAACGTAATTGCAATCTCGTCAGTCGCAGCCCGTCACTCGGTATCTGTACCGAAAACAATATGGCTGAGAGAATAAAATAAAGGTTGGTAAAAACCTTTTTGAGAAATTCGCTGGATAAAATCGTGTTTCAGTTCGTGATGCCTGGTATTTAGTTTGGTGTTCTGGTATTCTCGATTGTTGTTTTCTGATTTACAGTTGAATACGTCTTGTTCACACACTCAGTGCTGATAGCTAAACTATTTTTTTTTTCAAGTAATATTCCTTTACTTGGTCCAGTATTCAGCCAAGAGGTTATTATTCTAGAAACATTCTGAAGTAACGAACGCGTACAGTCAGCGTTGGAAATCCCCCCCTGCTAGGTAGAGCGATCACTTGGTGAAGGTCGTGTGAATCCGATGGATACAAGGCACTCGAGACTGGTGGTCGTGGCGAGACCTGGGGAAGGCCCATGTCCAACAGGAGACGTCTTTTGCTTGACATGATGATGATGACGATAGTGACATCACTACTACTGTCATTGATTGTGCTTAAATTTCCATCCTGGAGCAGTAATGTAGTAGTCATCCCTAATATACATTTGAATAAGCTATTTAATTCATCACTTCGACAAAGGAATAGTTCAGGGGACGGGAATGTCCTGGAGATAAAACTTAAAATATGTATCATCTATTAAAGACACATTGATTTTGCGTAATGGAAGTTGGGCGCACTTTTTCTCTTACAAAGTAAGGCAACCTAACAACTAAGTGTATAGCGTAAGCGTAAATAAAAGACAAAATATTAGACTGCTATTTAGTTCGTATACCGTATCTACATACAGTGTCGACTCAACCTAGAGAACTTCACAATCATGACAATACAACAACAGTTTTGAAAGTTCTTAGATTTACTAGCGCTAGCTGTTCTGAATTTATAAATGTTTAGTATGGGGTTCTGTAAACTCTAGTTTCCCCGGAGGGACTATATGAAACTCGTGAACGTTTGGCAAGGCAAATACTCGTATACTCTATATCTATAACATGAGTACGTATATTAAGCCACTGAGCGAACTGTTACGAACTCTAATGAGGTTGAAATCACAGCTTCATATAAAATCTCAAAGAAAAAAACAAAAATAGCAAACTGTAGAAGTCCAGCAGGGTCGACGCCTCTGGAACCATGGAATGAAAAAACCCGGGACCCTAAAACGAAGGCAAAAATGGAACGGAGTGGGGTTTAGTCAGTAAAAGTCTGACACGCTCTTCCACTCCACCCAAGAGTGGAAGAAGTCATTTCGATGATTACATTACCTTACCTTAAAAAAAAGCTTCATATAAAATAAAACATGCGGCTATCCATCTCAGTTATTCCCTTTGCAGACAAACACTGCAGTCAATAAATATTACTTTTAAATGTATATTTTATTTTGTACAAATGCTTGTACTGCAACATTATGCTGCTTGCATTTTTATGTGGGTATGTTCAAAATATTCAAATCATTTTCGCATAAGCTCAAGAGAGGTAGAGTTGGCAAAAATAATCTAAATTCAAAATGGTCCTGTATTTTCTGTACAAAGGTGAACAGGTATCCCAGTGTCCATAATTATTTCTGCTGAAATTCCGACCCCGACTACCAGTCATGGTAGACGCGGCCTTGCGGACGCCGAGTATTGAGAAGTTCGCCGTCCTACTAATCAAGGTGGTGGACTGAGCCTAGTCGTCAACAGTGCGTAGTGATCCACGTGCTCTTTCAAGAGGTGTCAGTAAACTGGAGTGGTCCTACAGGGACCCTAAAACGCAAGGAGCTGAAGGACGCAGGTGTGGTTTTAGTCAGTAAAAGTTTGATACGCCCTTCCGCTCCAGAGAGAGAGAGATGTCATTATTGTTAATTTTCATCCTCAAAAAAAAGTATCCATAATTATAAACGATTTTTTAAAATGCCGTAGCCTAGCAGAGTCGACTGTCATTAAACTGGACGATTTCACCCAATAACACAGATAAAGTATAATAAATTGGTGGAAAAAAAATTGTGTATCTACAAAAGAGTTAAATTTTGGTAGTCTGCCGCCGACATCTAATTTTTCCTTTAGTTATTGGAACATTTTTCTTTCACTTTATGAAGTTTACGTATATTGTAGACTTGATTTGTGTCTTTCATAAATGATTATAACTAAAAATAGAAACATGTTAAATTACTTAAGCGAGATCTACGCTCTGTAGAAACTATGATGATGATGACAGTAACAAGACAAACCAGTGGCTAAACAATTTGATGGTTATGACATATAGCATAATTAGCCTTTTAATGTTTCTGCTGCTAGGACTCAGGCCTCCTTTCTAGGAGAGGGAAGGGTTCATAATCTACCACGCGGGCCCAGTGTAGGTTGGTTGGATGGCACTGATTTTTTTTCCTCACGATGTTTTCCTTCACCGTTTTCAGAGCAGTGGTAATGAAATAAATTTCACAAAGTAATATGTCTGGCTGAGTTTGGCTGGAGCCGTTTTCACTGAGCCACCACTGCTCTGTTTATGATAATTATATTTACTTAAATATTTAAATTAAGTCCAAAAAAAAATACAAAAATTTGTCACTGGATGGTAGGATTGCCGCCGTGATTGAGCTGCTGCATATACCAAATATTTATATAGCCAATAGATAGTTGTTCAGCGTCTGAGTATGTGGGTGAAAAAAGGAAAGTTACAAAAAAAGATGTTCATTAAGGTTTTTCTATTGAAAGGCGAAACCATTACGATCAGGTGAGATTGGACAAACGCGAATTTTGTCCAATCTCACCTGATGGTAAGCGCTAATATTATGGTCGACGATGAAACACATTTGCCTAGAACCAACCTATTTACTTTGACTTAAAGAGCTCTAGACATCAGGTAGATATATACTAATGAGAATGCCGAGTCACGAATGATACATAGTAAATTATGATTTACTATGTGTTAGACTGAGTTATTTTTTCGACCTTTATTGAGATTGGTTTCAACCCCTTAGCCTTTTTTCATTTCGTATTACTTTGACACAAGGTTTCAACGAAATGAGAAATATTTTCGAATTTTATTACTTTTATTAAGTCCTTTGAAGTATCACATGAAACAAAACACACCTATGTCAAATTATATTTTCTTAATAAATATTTATTTTTTTTGTGATGAAAACATTTGAACTTGGATTTTTTATAATTAGGTATATAAAAATATATGAAAGAAACTCAATTAAATACTTACGTACCAATTTAAAGCTAATCGTTTAAAAAATGTTAATCGATTAATATTAGGCGAATAATCGTATGTTTTTATTTCTATCTTCAACTACGAGTAGGTACAGTGTTGTGGTACATATGCGGACTTACAGAACCTTCGCGTTATCAGTCTATAACAGATATATCTTTCTTTAATTTGACAACTTTTTGACATTAAGACTAAAATAAATATCACTTCAACCTCAATCAATGTCAAACATTTGAATTTTAACATTTCCAAGTACGAGAACTCACCTTCAAAACAAAACAACGAAAGGTCGAAAGAAAAACAGAAACTGAACCGATTTTTTAGCCTGAACAAACACGTCGGTCGTTAGAAACAAAACCGAAAAATCGTGATTTCAAAAACGGAACGTTAACGCATCTGGCAGCTAAAAAAAATACAAAACCTACGTCCGGTTACAGAATAAATCGGAAAGGGATGGATAGTGTTTAAAAAAGAATGTGACGCCGCCGTTTTCTACCTACCTGAAAATTCATTTCTGTTATACCTACCCGTTATCAAAGAAATCAACTTTTTCAACTTTTTTCCTATAGGATACTTTGCCTGCCGAATTTCCTTTTGATCGTTGCGAAAATTAGACTTCAAAATGTTTTTAAATTTTCTAACGATTCGCTCGCTGTTTCAAACTCATAAGCGAAATAGATGAATATTAAGAAATGGCTCTTAAGAAGATTAAAAACCGATACACAATTTTAATATTAATCCTTGATAGCAACGAGTCATTTATAAAATCCGTCGTAATACACAATAATCGGTTTTACGATAAACCGACAATACCGTTTTTCAATCTGCTCGCCAAATTCTCTCTGAAATTAAGCAATGAAATTTCAAACGGCATTTGATCCTGTGGTCGTTTTACTCTGGTTTATAATTATGGACACAAAACTGACTAGAAATGCATTTATATTATTGACACATTGATACCGAGTTAAACAATGTTTCAATTGAAAATCAAATATTTATTAACGGTACTCTATTTTGTGTAGTCAACAAATAGATGAATGTAATTGTACTTCCTGCTGTTATAATTATAAATATGTAAGTCTGTATGTATTACGCTTCAATAGCTGAAATAATTGGGCAGAACTTTAGATCATAATTAATGTAGACTGTAGTTATTTTTTTAGATCAGCAATCTCCCTATGACTGATTAAGGACGGAGTAAGTCCGTTTTCTCACGCGTGCAGCCACCTCCTTCACTAGCGTTACTGCTTTGCAAAAGGAGGCGCCCGCCTGCCATTCTACATCAGTCCAGACCATAGCGCGAACAAGGACCCGGAGCGCGAGACGTTTGCCACCGATCACCCCTACTAATACACGGCGGTGCTCCGTTCAAGCGGGGCACACCTCTACCGGTGCTCCACCGTGTCCACCAATGAGTAGACTGGCCGGAGGCAATACACTCATTAGTAACACTCAGGAGGTAAATTATTGACCATTGCTACGATCAGGATAAAGGAGAATTTTTATCTCAATATCTGAGTACGGATCTGTGGAATATTTTCGACATTCACGCGGACACAATCACTACCAAAAATACTGTGATTAAAATAAATTGCATTGTATTTTATGTTGTTTATGATCATCAATTTTAGTACGGAAGTTCATTACATGAAAATTTATTGTGCTTATTTAGATTCATGGCGGACTTTGAAAATGTGGATACGTGTATACTTTGTAGTGTATTGAGCATTAATAAAACAATGCGTATAAGATTTTTAGGGAAGGTTCATATCTGATGGAACATGCGTCGCGTATTATCGGTCGCGTGATGCCAGAATAGACAAATGTATAAAAAAACACTTGACCGTTCACACTCAACCGATGTTACGTTAGTGCGTCAAGCGTACAGCGTCTATTCCGTTTCCGTCAACGCATTGTCGGTCGACGTTAGAGCTAGTGAGGACTTAGGTAGACCTTTTTGCTAGATTTTGGCTTAAATGATCTGTCTAGTGACAAAAAAATATAGCGACTATTCTAACAACTTCTATTTCTTGAGTTTACAATAAAAATAACTAAGTACCGCTCTGTAGATGCTAAACGGACAAACTGATTAGACGCTTAATGTGAAAGGTCTAATTTGACGGAGTGGACGCTTGACGCATTTTCCGTCAGATGTGAACCGTCCCTTAAGCAACAGAAGTTGTACAGTGTACAAAGGCGGACTGCATTTTCTACCAGTGAACCTTAGAGTGGTGGAAAAATATAAAATTACAGGTGTATCTTAATAGAAAGGAAAACAAATACAATAATTTAATAGTCATAGTGTTTCATTGATAAACGAATCCTACAAGTCATACAACAGTACAAAATATTACATTATAGTGGACAAATTATTATTGGAAACAAGTCACATTATTATACTCGTACAACGTCAAATAAAATAATAATAATCATACTTAGATATATGCATATAAATACGCTATCTTTGGTAAAAAAAGAATGCAGCCCCAAACCAACCAATAAATTCTTTTAATGGATCTACAAGAGAGAATATATTATAATTCTGAGTACCTACTTAAAAACAAAATTGTTAATTTTGTACTTTTAGTTTTTTTGATTCATGTTATGGTGTCGACAGCGAAACCTTTTAATAAAATTGACTTCCTTTAACTAACGTTGGTTTGTTGTGTTTTCCCTATAATGATATCCAATATCTGAATGACCTTCCATATTATGGCAGACAGGGAACCATATCCTCATCCTTTATTCTCTCTATATCAATATTCCTTTGTTCCGTCTGTCCTAAGCCAACCTGTCAAACATGTCCAGTACGACATTCGGCTTACCATATAGAATGTATTTGTGATTTGTTCCAGAACAAATATGAAAATCTACATGTTTGGGGTTAGTTACACTTCCTTTTGTTTAAGATATTTTCTATTATGAGAATTTGGGGCATTACGTAGCAAATAGTACGCTACGCCGTAGCTGGCGTAGCAATCAACCACAACTACGTAGGCGGTTTCATCTACAAACCTAGTTAGTACATCGTATATAATGTGCATATCGTACAAGTACCCAGCCAAACACACACCACATTGGACTTATTTACAGTAGCGATAGTGCAAGCTTACGAGTAGCGTGAGAGACGGAAGTAACTATTTCAGTTTCAGCACATTATCCACCATTATATTTTATTGTTACTGTGAGGGGTTTTCTGACGATATTTCCGTCCATTTTCCGTCCATTGGATGACCATATAATTTATTTTTGATGGGATTTCTTTTATTTGAAAGCCCCATAACGGACCACATAACAAATGGTTACACATCGAATTGAAAAGAAGCGACCAGGCCATAGAAGATGAGAAGTTAATTCGTGGAACTCGTTAAAGAAATACGTGGAGAATTTTCTTTGAGATTTAGCCGCAAGCTTGTGTATAGAAAATGAGGAAAAGTTGACAAAAATAATTGGAAACATAAACATTCGTGAAGGATAATGGGTTTGTCGGAAACATCCGCGGAGACGAAAGGCAAAGTTTACCGTGATTGGCAATTAATTGTATTCTAATTAAACTTTATTATGAGGTATAACGGTAGCTCGGAGTGTTTGATTAAAATCAACTTGGTTGATTTTGCCATCTACGACGGATTAGCAAACTAGGTTTAATTAAAAGTAAAACATGAGTGGTCGACTAGTTTAGTTGTTCGGAGATTAGTTGGAGATTGGTTTTGAATTGTTTCCTGTGATAATTTAATTTTGTAAATTCTCAAGATGGATTCCAGTTTTGGATGCCTCTTTGAATAATTATTGTTTACTTTAAGTTCAAGAGGTGGCCCACTGACAACACTGATGTAAGAGTTGTAGGTCGCGGGTTCTACCTAACCTAGCATGGGCATAATGGCGCAATTTCATTAGTCGATAGGGCCCGCATGCTGGGTGCGAGAGATTTCTGGAACGCATGCCACAGGGCCCGCATTCGGGGAACCGTAGACGGTATACAGAACATGTATCGACTTGGTAACTTTCATTGGTTGTTATCTCGCATGCGGGGACTCCCCGCATGCTGTATACCGAACGAGTTAACGACTAATGAAAATGCGCCATAAGCAGAGTGCATCACTGGTACGTAGGGTGCGTGGCAGCCCCAACAGTGTGTTGACGATGATAGCGGACAGGCTCGACCGCTTTTATATAAGTTAATTATGATTGTAACTGTGTGTATATACTTTTGCAATGTTATTTGTTGGTTTTGTGTACCGTGTATTCAAGAGTCTGAGTTACTTGCTTAAATCAATGACATAATATAACTATGTACTATTTTATGTAATTTTTTTCATCACCACTGATATCAAAACGATTTATGAAATCAGATTTATTGTTTTGTAAAATTGTGCTACATGTTTTGATGTACAAAGTTTGTCCTATTCCACTCTATTCTAATACCTGAAACTATTGAAAATTCATCTAGGACAAAGCTTTTGAAACAATTCATTTCTAACTAAGTCGTATCAGGATTACACCGGCTCCCAGAATGTCTTGTGGCAGCTAAAATAAACTGTTTCACAAAACGATTGGACCGACTAAAAGTCCGTATTATATATGTAGTTACCTATTTGAGACACACGAATCAACTAATAGCTGTCAGTATGTTCTAGCAAATCTATACTTTCATAACAATAATATAAAGATAGAAGTTCTTTGTTTTTTTTTTTGGGAATAAACTCAAAAACAACAGGCTCGATATTAAAAATGATTTCATTTATAGAATGCTTATCACTAAGTGAAAAAGGGGTATATTTTCTACATTCACGTGGGCAAAACCATTAACAGAAGCGAGTAATAAATAACAATATTATATTAATAAACACACCATCCTAATAAATGTTTCAAATTCAGCCACCCTTTCGACTCCATACACACAACCTAATTCCGCCAAAACTGTCTATCATGCAGAAAAGATGGCCGAAATACCCGCACAATATAAAAGGGTGGCTATAAAGCCACATACGTACATAGTGTACCGATATATAGGCAGGAACCTCGTCAACAAGAATAATCAAGACAATAGTTGTGTTAATGTAATGAGAGCCACCACATAATTAACGAAGCGAGGCGATGGGACAACTACAGTAGGGCTGTCACTCGCTACTCGATTATATGTAGTTGGATTTTTTTTAATTGGGTGCCTAGGGGTGTTGGCAAGACGGCTAGTTTTGGATTTTTGTTTTTTTTTTTTGAGTTGGGTATTCATTGAATAACTATTTCCGTTCTGGGCGGAGTGACAGGGAGTAGCAGACTACTACTGACTAAAAGCCATTCAGTTGCTTTTTATAGTCCAGGGACGCGGTAACTCTTTCGAATAATTTGATAGCCCAAGTTATAAATATACGGTAATCTGTTGTTGTGTGTGCTAACAGCCTTTGCCTGTATTTCCTAAATTCCATATTTGTTAGTTATTTGATGTTGAAGATTGATATAATCAAGAAAACAGTTGTGTTAATGTAATGAGAGCCACCACGCAATTAACGAGGCGAGGCGACGGGACAACTACGGAGTAGGGCTGTCACGACCAACTCGATTATAAGTGGGTAGATTTTTATTCTTGGTCTAGTTTTGCAGGCAATTAAGTGCACTAGGTTCATAATTGCCTATTAAAAAAATTTTCCAGAAAAATACAACGTTTATCAAATAAATATGTTTTTTTAGGTATGGTGATCGTCGAACGACTTCTCCCGCTCTGGGTGGAGCGGGAGGGCGTGTCAGACTTTTACTGACTAAAACCACACTTGTGTCCCTCAGTTGCCCCTTGCTTGCTTGGTTTCTTTTTCAGAAATTCCCCGCGGTTCTAGCTTACGGGCATCGGCCCTGCTGGGTAGGGGCCGTGCAGGTTTGCTTACATCTCTTTGAGGAGCGCGTGGATCACTACGCGCTGTTGACGACTAGGCTCGGCCTGGTCGATTTCCGGACATCCGGACGGCGAGCTACCCATTGCTCGGCGTCCGCAAGCCTGCGTCTACCGAGGCTGGTAGACGGGGTCGGAATCGCGGCGGTTGGGGCGTGAGGACGTTCGTTCTTACTACTGCTTCGCAGAAAGAGGCGACTGGCTGCCACAGGAAAATATTACTTCTGTATGCAAACTGCAACATAATATTTAAATAGGTTAAAATAATCATGTTTCTTCACAAATGAAATGAAAGAAAACAACGTTTCACCAATTAAGTAAAAGTATAAACATAGGATTTATACTTAACTGGTGAAACGTTATTTTCTTTATATTATATGCACCTGCCATATTTTCTTTTCACCACCATTGTTTGACAGGTAGAGAATGCCTAACAGCCGAAACCAATAACCTATCTATCACAAATCGGAGATAGAAAAACAAATGAAACAACAGAAAACATAATAATTTTTGTATTGTATCATTTGTTTTACAATCTCCAGTATGCCAAAACTGGAGATCGATAGGTTATTGGTTTCGGCCGTAAGTCATTAAGTCCGCATACCTTTTTGTTGTATGAAGTGTTAATACATAAATAAATAATTGTCTTTAGCCAAACGACATTTTTTTCATAAATGATTGTTGCTAAAAATACCTTCTGGAAATACGCTTATAAAACGTAGATTTTATGGTTGCGTCTTATTTGTATTAAGATCGAGATTGCCGCTTCCGTCCTCTTCAAATAATTGTTATGTCACTTTTAATGACACCCGGAGGAAAAGGTGGATAGATTAAAAATGACTGTAATAAAAAGACAAGATATCGGCTCCTGCCATGCTTTAATACCAACCAAATATAAACTTAAAAAAACGTAATCACAATTCACACCAATAATATAGAAGCGAAAGTTTGTGAGCGTGGTTGTATGTTTGTTTCTTCTCCACGCTCGAACGGCTGGATAGATTTGGTTGTAATTTGGTAAACCGTTAGATCATGTCTTAGAATAGCATATATAATACAGTTTATTCCGGGAATATGTTTCCTAAGGACAGTTTTTCACTTTCACGCAGTGAAACAGCTGGCAGCAGTTAGTACTTCCATAAAAATGCCAAAGTTTTTCCAGCAAGCTATTTCGCACTGGGGGAACAAATACTACAGCACTGTCGTTACAGCGTGGTATTTGACAACCCTAACTAGAGAGGGGACGAGCCGGAATGTTGAATTAAACCAATCCGTTACAAAAACTTGGTTGGCTAGGTTAACAGCAGCGACAGATAAATGTGTCAGACGTCCTCTTAAAGCGCATTGTTACGTGTTTCTGTGCTAAATTAGAGGCGCACAGTAAATGTGCCCATGAGAATTACGAGTGGGTCTGTGTTCCTGTAGCAGCTTTTGATTCAAAACTTGATGTAGGTTATCAAAATTCTGTGTTTCGGAAGGTTGTTTCAGAGGAAATTTTGCGAGAAACTTACTATTATGTATTACATACATATTTGTATCGTATTGTCTACTAATCTATAGATGATTTCATTCCATTATAATTTTCATTTGCAGCTGGTGCAGTTGTGGATAAGTGACTAAAGATAGAAAAGAGTAAAATATGTGAATTTTCATTTGATTTCGAACATATGGACAGACAGACGCGGTTAGGGACTTTTTCGTGATATGAATATACTCAAAAACTACTGGATCGATTATGAAAACTATTTCACTTGTAGAATGCTCCTTTAATGTGGCATAAGCACATATTTTCTACTTTAATGCGAGTGAACCTGTTAGCCGAAATTAGTTTAAAATAAGCGAGGCATTATATGTTATAACTTTGGAATCATATCTAAGTTATTTATACTTACTATATTTTCTTCATAATGCAACCTTTAGAAAAAACCTTGTTAAAATAAAAATAAAACGCTGGTATTAACAAAAGAACGAGGTACCTCTTTATCCTTATATACTGTTGAAGTTAACGTAGAAAAATGAGTTGCTATTGTTATGCTCATATTTTTTGCTCGATGGAGCAACATTGAATGAAAATGAGAATATTATTACGACATTATATCGGGCCAAGCGTGGTGGTTATGGCAATATCGGACAGAATTATGGATATTGGGTGCGGCACTGTTCAATCCTAGATGTCTTATCCGATATCACTGTCGTAATATAAATAAAATATCGGAATTACAATTCGATGTGTGACTGACATCTGTGGAGCAAAAAGGTTTTGATGTGAACCAACAAGGTGTGCTTGCTGTTTTTTATCGAAACCTTTTTGCTCTAAATCGATTTTCCTCAGAATTTATTTTCATTCAGAACTAAGTAGTGATTTTTTTTTTTGTGGGTCTTGAAGTCAAAATTGAATAGGATACTTCTAGGTAAACGAGTCCATTGTTGACCAGCATCGCTTAACTATAGGTGAGTAAAACGCAAACCTACAACAAAAATAGAATAATCAATTTAAAATTGATTTGATTGAATTGGCCGATGTTTTCTAGCTGACTACCCTGAGAAAAAACATCGAAACAAACTCAAAAATTTGAGTCTTTTTCAAAAGTCCTTAAAGTAAACATGTAATAGTCAAATCATATAAAAACCATGCAGATATATATGTGTCTCAGACGGCTTTTCGAGGAAAGAACTACACAGATTTGTGTGGTCCTGTTCATTTTGAGGAAGTATTTGTTGTTAGTAAGTGTAGTTCAACTCAGGACTTCTTTGGAGCAGAATAATAAAATAAACATGTATGTGTACACTTCTATATATTTCCACAAAAGAAAAACTGTTGAGAGCGTCGACGTTTAAAAACGGAACACTCAAAAAATAGACGGCTGCATATGTACCATTCAAAAATGAATATGCTGCCTTTTTGTTTGTAAAAAATTGTTACAAAAAACATTTGTTAGTTTTTAATAGAACTTACTTAGTTGAAATAAAAATGTTACTGAATGTAGTTATTTTGCGCTTTCTTTAAAATCTCTTTCAAAACTGAAAAACTACTTTTAATAATGAAGTTGCTGAAAAAAGCCATTTGGGTGTAAAATGTGGAAAGAATAAAAGCAACATAAGGTATAAAAGTTTTGTGAAAAAGGCTTATAACGGTGAATTTTTTTAAGGAGTCCCTGAAAGCTTCAGGCTATATATTTGGGATCAGTTTGATAAAGACAGTGTTATTTTTAAGGTTCAAATGTACCCTATGGCTTCACGCGCGTGTAAAGGGTTTCACACTTTTTCCTCAATATTGAACAATTTTATCGAAAGGCATTAGGTAACAGCCTATGCTACTAATTAAAATGAATTGGTTGGTAACTTTATAATGAAAATGTCCGTTTAATTGAGTCATACCTGCCAAGCCCATACCTTGGGAGTTGAAATACGATATCGAAAGAGTCGTGTGACGTAATAGCCCAGTATTTCAAACGTAACATCAAAAGAGGTATAATAGACATTTTTTTATGAAAAACGAAATGGAAAATAATAGCAGGTATTTTTAGGGTTCCGTAGCCAAAATGGCAAAAACGGAACCCTTATAGTTTCGTCATGTCCGTCTGTCCGTCTGTCCGTCTGTCCGTCTGTCACAGCCGATTTACTCGGAAACTATAAGTACTACAGTGATGAAATTTGATGGGAATATGTGTTGTATGAACCGCTACAAAATTATGACACTAAATAGTAAAAAAAAGAATTGGGGGTGGGGCCCCCCATACATGTAACTGAGGGATGAAAATTTTTTTTTCGATGTACATACCCGTGTGGGGTATCAATGGAAAGGTCTTTTAAAATGATATAAAGTTTTCTAAAAAACATTTTTCTTAAAGTGAACGGTTTTTGAGATATCAGCTCTCAAAGTCGTAAAAAGTATGTCCCCCCCCCCTCTATTTTTATAACTACGGGGTATAAAATTCTAAAAAAAATAGAGGTGATGCATGCTAATTAACTCTTTCAACGATTTTTGGTTTGATCAAAGTATCTCTTATAGTTTTTGAGATAGGTTGATTTAACTGTAATTTTGGTTAAGTTATTATATTTGCTGCTACGGAACCCTTTGTGCGCGAGCCCGACTTGCACTTGGCCGGTTTTTTATTATATTAACGCAATAAAACTGAATTAGAAATTAATAATCTAGAAAATGTATTGGTACAGTGGAAATACTTTGTAAACCAAAATGCTTTGGTACGTATTTATAGTAGTGGTATATTGCAAGCATAATCATTAAACAGTTTCATAATGTTCACACTGCTGCGACTCAAACTTTTACTTTGAGAAAAGGAATGGACCGAACAGTGTACATTGCTAGATGTCACACAACTGCAAAGATTTGGCTTTAAGACAAGCCGGTTTCCTCATGATATTTTCCTTCGCTGTTATGGGAGCAGTGGTAATGATGTGTGACTGTAGTGTTTACAATAAGTATTATGCCTGCCTGGGTTTAAACTCACGACGCATAATTCGTAAGTCGAAGTCGTTGCTGGGTCATCACTGGATCACTACTGCGACCATAATATAATAAGGCATTTTCTACCAATCAATGTTATAGGTGCATTACGACTAGTTATGGGGCCGCATCTGGTTAACTGGGCATAAACACATTTTTAAAAATCGGTAATTTTTAATAAAAAAAAACAAATTATATGAGATAGTAAATAAAAATTAAAATACGTTATTGAGTTACCAATATTCGTAATGCGTATATTTGCGATTTCAGATCCAGGAAAATTAATACTATACGAACCAAACTACACTCATGCTATTTATAGAAACAGTGGTTAGTAATATCAAGCACCCAGTCGGCTAGAACCATTCAGAAGTAGTTCCTTCGAGCAGTAAAACCATGCGCAATAATTGTAATTAAGGAACTCGAGTGTAAACGGCCCTAATTTGCGTTGTTAGACCACTTCCAACTTTGTATAAGTGGGAGGAGCCTGCAGCAAATTAATACTAGTTAGTTAGTGTCTACATGAAGTCGAAGACTTGCTAACCATTTGTAGCCCCCTGTAAACTAGGCTACTATACTAGGAACTAGGACAAAAAATAATATTATAAGTAAAAGTGAAAGTTTGTGATGATGTGTGTGTGTAGGATGTTTGATACTTTTTCATGTTCAAATGGTTTAATTAATTTCGATTAAACTTCGTACACAAGTAGACCACTACCAAGTAGTGTAAGTGGGAGGAACCTGCAGCAAATTACTATTTACTAGTTAGTTACTGTCTACATGACGTCGAATACTTGCTAACCATTTGTAGCCCCTTATAAACTAGGCTACTATACTAGGAACTAGGACAAAAAATAATAATTACACTAATATTTTGAAGTTGAAAGTTTGTGCTGATGTGTGTATGTAGGATGTTTGATACTTTTTCACATTCAAATGGTTAAACGTACACGTGGACCATGTCTTGAAATCACTTCCAAGTGGTATAAGTGGGAGGAGCATGCAGAAAATTACTAGTTACAAATTAATACTAGTTAGTGTCTACATGACGTCAAAGACTTGTTAACCGTTTGTAGCCTCCTCTAAACTAGTTAACTATACTAGGAACTAGGAAAAAAATATTAATAATCACACTAATATCATAAAGGTGAAAGTTTGTGATTGTGTATGATTATTACTTCTTCAGGTTCAAACAGCTGAACGAAAACTTTCCAGTTCACAGGAATAGTATATAGGAGACTTTTCATACCGAGCGTATATTCCCTTGGGATAATTTCCTACCACCACGCGGGCGAAGCGACTAGCAGCAGCTAGTATTACATAACACGTTAAAAAGCTATGTGTCAAAATTGCACTGACTCGGCCTACACCGTTGGCATATTTATGCTAACCACTGTCGTCCTTGTGAAACACAAAACGCTAATAGAATGCGCAGGATTTTGACTTTTTAGTTCCTATGAGGCTTAATAGATGTCGCTACGATGTTTTATTCGGAAAGATAATAGGCAAAATGTACAACACAAAAGAAGGACCTTAACAATTTAATCTATTAACTCACACCCGTACTTTATACAAAATTGTTCTAGTAAATAAAATAACACCATAATGGCGAATAAGGAAAAATTATGATACATGCACAGAGCATTATTTTTAAACATTTCTCTTCCGTGATTCGTTGTGCCCTTTATGAGGAAAATGTATGACAGTACAAATAAATGTTATGGAACGTTAAGATCTAAATGGCTTAGCGGATATGTCGTGTTTCTTTTGTCTAACAAAAATAGCAACGAATGAAAACGTCACGATTTGAATCTATTTATTTGACAGAATAGGATATGTGTTTGAAAAAAATTCGAAGCAGCAGAAAAAAGTTCATACAGTTTAGGTATAAAGGAGTCCGTAAATGTTCATTTTGGTTAAGTGAAACGGTAACCACCATGATATTAAGTTAAAGGGTCGTCAACTAATGAATCGATGTCTCTATGTAACTTAAAATGAATATCAGTGCATTTCTTTACAAAACTTTTTCACCCACTGGACGCCTGAATGAAGTCATGTTCGCGGGGCAGCTTTGTCCATAGATCGCCTTAGACGGTTGGGTTTAGAAGGAGAAAGGAAAGACCTTTACCCAGCAGTGAAACACAATATAGCCTATTAAAAATGCTTGCAAAACGATGTTTTTCTTCACCGTTTTGAAAGCAATGGTGATGATATAAATTGTATTTTTTTATTGTATTCTTTATTGTACACCAAGATTAATATAATATTATATTATTATTGGAAACCTTATAGTAAAAAACATACAATTGGCGGCCTTATCGCACTTGGCGATTTCTTCCAGAGTAAATGGCTTGCCTGGGTTTGATACTTGGTACGATATAACAACTGTAATACTTACTAGACCACCACTGTTTGGATCACTTAGTCCTAAAAATTTTAGAAATCCGTCCCTTTCCCAATATTGCTGCTCGATTAAATGAATCGAAAATGAAAGATGATTGCGTAATGATGTTGCTTTTTTGAGCTATTTTTCCAGACTCTCACAATAAGATATTGTGTTGTACTTATATCCTTAGGTACACTAAACAAACGCTTATTCAAAAACCTTGTCATTTATAAAGGCTTTGTGAATAAGTATCTACTATCTGTCTTTGTCAGGCTTAAATGTTAATGTACTCGAGCTGTACTGTAAAGTGTTAAAGTCATTGTTCCATTAAAAAAAAAAGGAGAACTTAATAAATCTTGCATAGTTTTGTGTCCTTTCAACGTTTGAAAAATAACTGCTTTAAGACTTCATAAAATAATATTAAGAATGTAAAAGTTAATTTATACATCAATCATGCCTCAATGTCTGAATGGATTGAGGAAACGGACGTCCTCATGCCCCGGTCGCCACCATAGGTGTGAGCTTTATGATGACGAGCAATGGGTGAACACCGTCCAGCCGTTCGGTAAGGACCGAACCCGAGGCATCAACGGCACTTAGTGTAGTTGAACACTATGTGCCGTCGATGCCTCGGGTTCGGTTCGTCCGCACTTTAAATAGATGTCTGTAAAACCGTATAGGCACTGTAGAGCCATTGCCCGCTAATATCAGGGGGAATTTCTGAAAGAGATACCGTGGTCTTGCAACGCAAAGAGCAACAGAAGAATATAGGTAGGTTTTAAAATTCTAAAATACCCTCCAGCGTTAACCTAGAGTTGAAGAAGTCATTGGATGTTTTCCTACCTCAAAGGAAAAAAAAACATGTCTGAACGGATTTGAATTAAATTACATATTTTTGGTAACACAAACATCGCCTCTGGCTAAAGTTAGTACAAATAATTATACGTACATATTTTCATGTAATGTTCCTATTTATAGTTCTAAGACTTAGATAAGCCTATTATAAATAAAGGCCAATTGTATTTATTTACTCAAACGAACTAACTCAAAGGGCCCAACATCTGACGGATTGTTGTGATGATTCAGGGCCTCTTCACTAATTGTGCCGCATCTTTCTGCTCCATTAACGTTCTTAGTGAATCAATCACTAGATGGATTTTCCGAATTAATCCGTAATGTGAATGATTACAGTCGTTTGCATGGTAGAACTGAGCGTGGATAAGAAATTTGTTGTAAATGTGTTGGTAATTTTGTTATGATTTTTTTTGCTTCTAAAGGACACGTCCTCCGCTTGTGTTTGCCGTATGCTCGACCAACTGTAGCTCAAAAATTCACTGATTTTGCGCCTACTGAGATACACTTGTAATTGGTAACTCATGGGCGCACGTTGGGTTACCAGCAACCCTGTGAAACTTTGACAGTCGTAACAGGTAAGTTAGATCAGAGTCAGAAAAATATAATTTCCAAATCGTCTTATTATGAGGTCCCTTCCCGATCTGCCTATCGTCAACGTGATCTTGGTTTAAAAGCTGGGTGTTTCATCAACCGACTGTGGGCTCAAGTTGGCTGCTGCAGAAACAATCTAGCCAAATAGAGCATCATTGACCCATCACCAATACAGTGACAGCGATGAGCTCCTTCCTACGATATGCGTCACCTCATTTTCTGACCTGCACGACGTACATGAGGCCAACGAGAGGGTGGTTAAACAAAATTTTAGTCAAACCGACACGAAAAATGTTTAAAAAAATCCAAATAATGACCAAAACGAATCACCCAATTTGTTAAACACATTAATAGCAACATACCTCGCACATAAAATACAGCTTCAGCAACAGATTTTCTTTATCGATAAAAGAAAATAGTTACTCATGTTTTTGCTAATTATTTTCTGTATATTTTCTGGACAACACAATACACAAGTATGTTATAAACACAGCAAGGTTAATTCTTTTGTATATTCACCTATTCACTAACATAATAAGATAAGAAACTTCTTTGTTTATCCTTAACAATACTCACACGGATTTTATGTAGAGATACTTACTTATACAAAGTAATCTTGGAAAAGTCAGTTATTTTTATTGTGTGTAACTTATAGGTGCGTACATAATGTAGGTAGATTTTTATCCGGTTTCTCTTGTTGGGGAAAAAAATAATGTGATGTGTTTTGTTTTTATCGTTCTGTGTCACTGTTTTGCTCCACTGAGTTATTGTAATCACACGCTCACGCATGTTGTGCAGTAAAGTTGTATGTTTATCATCATAATTTTCTAGATGATATACTGCGTTCTTTTCTGAAGCTGATAAATCGTCAAATAGTTTCTCTGGTTATGGGGATGAAGAGTTGAGAGAGAGACGAAAGAGAGACGAGATGAAGTGTTAAACTTTTGCTGACTAAAACTCTTATTCCTTTTGTTGCCCTTTAGGTTGCAGGGCCTTTATAATAACGCTAAGCTACTTTGATCTATACCATAGGAACAGTGTTTTGTTCCAGGATAATAAGTATCAATAAATCTGCTATTAATAAAATTAAATACTGACTTCCAAGGTGCTCAGAAAACCACTGCTTTATACATATCCACAGTAATAAGTATTAAAGTTACTGGGCATAGTCCAAATAATCACCAAAACTTAAGTGGCAGTAGGCTGGGCATATTGCTCGCAGATCAGGTGATTCCAGAAATATTTATTGAGATTTCGAAAGGGTGACCAAAAACTGGAAGACTCAGCATTGATTACGGTAACCCACAAGGTGGACCGTCGGCTTGGTTAGGGTCGTGAGAATCGGGTGGATGTGAAACGTACAGGACCGGTCATTGTGGCGATACATGGAGAAGTTCTTTGTTAAGCTGTGGACGTCTTTCGTCTGAAAATGAAAGTGATGATATCTATCCTATGTGTTTTAGGGGGAAACCTTCAAAAGGCACTAAGACTTTTCAGCAATAGACCATGGAGTGTGGGATACTTACCTCGCTAAAACCACCTTGAAAACCTCTCTGTACAACGCCTGTTAGGGCACATCCTTGAGGAGATGGCTATAGAGCCTACCTAAAATACGTACTCCTTCCTACCTTTAATATTAATTTCGATTAGTACCATCGTATTATTTCAATGTATCTACATCTGGCTTCCGAAAGTTGCTCCTCCCCAGCGTAAACGTAACCCGTGCAACAGTCCATAAAACAAACTTTGTTTCTATTACAGAAATCATGATTGTATTATTCGTTAATTACAACACAGTTAATAGCCTCAACTTTAATGATATTGCAAAAGTTAGGATTTTGTTCCAAAGTTACATGAAATTGATTAGATTCAAAATTACGTTGCTACATTATATTACATTTAATTTATTGTTGCTGAATTCTACCTTTGATAATATACGAGTAAGTTACTTGAAACCGAAACGAATCTACGTAGATTTTGGTTTAAAGCATCAATTTATTTGGTGAAGTGATTTGATAATTTAATGTACCAAAAAAATGGTGTCTGTAACTTCCCCATAATTATTATGTGATTGCTGTGGGAGGGGTGAGGATTGTCTGATTTTTAATGACTCAATCATGTCCTTCAGTTGCCCTTTGCATTCTAGGACCATGGTTTCCTTTTTTAGAAATTCTCCATGGTCTTAGCGGGTATCGGCTCTTCGAGGTCCCTATAGTAGCTATTATTTCTTTAAGGCGCGCGTAGAATGCTACGTGCCTTTGACGGCATGCGCTCGGTCCTTGCTGGAGTGTCGTACAGCGAGCTAACCATTGATCGTCGTTCAAATCCTGTTGCCCAGGAATTTCCCTCATGGTTGTGGCCATTTCTAGTATTATTGCTTCGTAGAAGCAAGCGAGCACAGCTTATTCTGCCTCGTTCTGGACCATGCCCAGTGCAAGTGGTCGCCCCCACCGATCAACCCAGCATTCTAGCGTAAACACTGCCTAACCAAAAAGTTACCTCCTCTTTGATATAGAATAAAAACCTTGATAATGTTAATAAGCAAGACCGTGAGCACTTTATTTAAAAACATTTCAATGTTTTTCCCGATAATCATTTTCGTATCTCATACCTACGTAATTCCTATTGAACCGCATTCAAACGAGTAATTAGTGAACAAGCCACGATTCGTTCTAAACAAGTTACAGCAATATATCTCGTGATCCTGACCCCAACACGGGCCGCTAATGGAAAAGATATAATTACAAACTTTCTACGAATCCGATGGGGGAAACCCTGGTTTAGAGGCGTTGAAGTTGAAATTAATTCCATAATACGCTCTTGTGGTGGGACGAGTCAACGTGTGTATGTGTTTTTGAGAATTTTCTATGAGAAAAGAATCTTTGTTTCTAGGTATGAAAGATAAGACGACTGTAAGATACAGAACGCGTAAATTTGCGTGAGTAGTTCGCCATACGGTTGTCCGGTAAGAACCAAGCCCGGGTCGAAAGGTTGTTGTATTGCATGCGCACCTCAAAGAGATGTAAGCAAAAATTATCGACCCAGTTATGGACAACGCCTGCCAAGGCTGTGAATGAGTTGCTACAGGCCACATCATAAAGGGAAACTGAAGGAATACTATGGGTTTTTATAATAAAAGTCTGACAAACCGTCCCGCTTCATTCAGGGTGGAAGAAGTTATTTGATGATTTCTCACGTCAAAAAAATGATTTCTTTTCTAAGGTTTGACTGTCTTTTATAATAAACACAGTAAAGTCACAAAGGAAAATGCTATTGTTAGAGAATCAACTGTATGAAAAGGTTTACTTGATGTTAGCAGCAATAAATAATATACTTTTAACGCTACACTCTATATATTTACTGTCGACATCACAAGAGGCGTTGTCACCGAAAAGCTTTCCGAGATAAACATTGTACCGGAGATCCGCGAACGCAATGACAGAACTTAGATGTATCAAAATAAATATTTACATATACGTATATTGTGCTCAGGATCGGGCCCAATATTTGCTATTCCTAGCCTTTCTCTGTGACACACGTAATATACTTGCTATCCTGACAAATATTTACTCAGACATGAAAATATCCAGATATAGTTTCATATTAGAAGACAAATACATGTCAGAAACAGGACAGAAACAATCCAGGTTCTGTTGGCTCTTGACTGACAAAGACTAATTAGGTAACGGGGAAAGAAAAGTAAGGACGGAATTCAGTTTTTTTTTTATTTAGTTATGTTTGCATATAGAAGTACAGAAGCGGAGATAAATTGTTAAATACGTCTTTTATTAAAGTTAGCTTCTGCCAGCGGCTTTACCCGTGTGAAAGTAACTTTCTCCATATAATCTTAGCTCTTCCGTTTCATCCCCTTAGGGAGTGATTTTTAGAAAAGTCTCTATGAATGCTCGCTTACATCATAAAATGAGACCTTGTGCAAAATTTCACGTTCCTAGTCCCACTATTTTCGGCTGTGCATTGATATGTCAATCAGTTTCTCCTTTTAAATATATAGACTAGCTTTTCCAGCGGTTTCGCCCGCTCAAAAATTGGTTTCTCCATACAAACTTCGCCCCTTTTTTCACCCTTTCCACCCAAATTTAGAAAAATTCTTAATTACTGGATGCCTACGTCATACAAATACAATATCCTCAATGTTTTAGGTCTTTATGACCAGCGGTTAAGGCTGATCGTTGATCTATCAGTCAGTCATTATATATTATATAGGACAAAGCATTTTAATATACATAGATTAAAAACTTCATTTAATATAAAGATGTCCATATGAATTTACAAATACAATATAATTATAATTTAGGTATTTAAACACGTCTTGCGGACAAAAGTTTTGGTTTCAAGCGAATGAAGATAATTTAATTATGAAATACTGTACCGTACTAATGTTCAGTTAATTAATTTCAAATAAGAAACTTATAGTTAGTATCCCAAAGAACAAAGTGCTCAAATCTTAAACTGAAGGCGATACAATCTAGAATTATAATTATTGTTATTTAAATAAACATTAAAGCATTTTATATCGACTTACAACACATTATTACACATTTTTAAAACGAAGTCGTATAACTTATTTTTAGATTATCAGCAAATCTGAAAATAAAAATAACGAAAATCTCTCACCCATACGTTTATAAATTAATCCCTTGACAAAGCAAGATACTATCCATGCAAGAACTTTCCGAGAAAGACCATCCCGCATAAACCTTTACTGGTAACAACGTTCTTTACGGGAATCCAAAAGACAAATTACAACTGGACATACAACATAACAAATATAGAACTGAACAAAACTACATTCTTCTAAAAGTCATTTAAAACCAAACTGTATCTGACCACTGGGTTGGACGGCAGTGGACGTAAAATAAGCGTTCCATTTTCTTCACCCTTTGTTGCTGAAAAAGAATTGTTACCACATTCCACTAAGAAATGTCGTATATCATCTAGGAAATGCAATTTAAAACCTTGTGTTATCGGGACCGACGTTAATATAGAGAATTATATTTTTCTTACCAGGAATCGGTTCGATTTGTGTTCTAATTAAAGTGGCTTTTAAATAGGTCAGTTAAAGTCGGAGTAACTCCAGATTAAGATCGGCGATGGAACTAATTTCTTCTTGCTCTTAATCTGACTAAATGTGTAGTCAGACGGCAAGAGTAGGTACCTATCGAAGATTGCAGGAACGGAAAGGGCAAATGTAAGAACATAGTAGGGTTCTAGTTATTACAAGTTTGAAATGCCCTTTCGCTCCATCCTCTCAGCGCCAGAGAAATAATTTAATTTTGATGATTTCCCACCCGAAAAAAAAGAAGTAAAGTTGATTTTCTGTGTCTTGTGCTGTACCAAATAAATTATTTTTCTTTCTTTCTTTTTAAGTACCTATCAAAGAATGATGTTGGTGAATTTCCGTTAATGGAGTTTCTTGCCGGTTTTTCTCCATAGGAAACGACCAATCTGGAACCGTGCACTAGTTTTTGACGTTTTATAAGTGCCCATGTAGGCCTATGTGAAATAAAAATATTTTGACTTTGATTTTGGCTTTGACTTCCGAGAAAAGTGCTGCTGAAATGCTGTACCTATTATTAGCTACTGGACTGTAACTATCCCACCAACACAAACTACCGGAATAAAAAGTTTCCATAATTATGTTATTCCAGAACATTGTACCAAGTTTCATCGAAATACTTTCAGGCGTTCGAATGTGAAGAAGTAACAAACATACACACTATGTTATACACTCGTAAATTGATGTGATAGTACAAATTTGTTAGAAGAAATTT
Source organism: Mythimna separata (assembly GCA_030763345.1). NCBI lineage: Eukaryota > Metazoa > Arthropoda > Insecta > Lepidoptera > Noctuidae > Mythimna > Mythimna separata. Next base: position 9,497,001 of record CM061172.1, on the reverse strand, counting down.
TGAGTTTCATATTTAAGTGCTTCTATTTCGAAATGCTCATCATTTCGAAATAGAAGCACTTTCGATGTAGATAATCATAGATTATTGAGTATAAATAAAACTAAATATTATACGGAACTAATTACGTTCCCTGATTATACCATTGTCCATAATTATGTACAATTTTCGTTCCTTAAACGTAGAATGATTTCGACAAACAAACGAAATCCTCGGTAAATAAAACATAACAAAGCTTTATTATGATCTGGCGATCGCTTTCGGAAAACAAAGAAAATTCAAGCAGTTGTAATAACACACTTTATTTATTTTCTCTTGTCGCTTAAGAAATCGCTGAAAAGATTTGGGTAAATTTTATATAGCGGTGTATTTAGGCATCGTATTTTCATTTAATTGTCATGTTTGAAATACAACACAAAAAATGTCTGCGTTGGAAGGGACGGTGTCAGACAGACAGTTTAAATCCTTTGTAAATAATGTCTAAAAACAGATTATTTTTAAAAGCGACGGAAATTCTAAAGTTATATTGAAACGGGGTAAAAATTGTTTGTTTGCTGGTTTATGTGATTGTAAAACGGAACATCTGGATGTGCTTACGTAGGTATCTGATTGAGAATATAGGTATTTTTTATATCGGACAATAATAATAATTATAGTGACATTTAAAACTTTGATATCATGGTGCAGGATAGCTGCACCATGATATCAAAGTTACACGATCATAAATTATACAACATATCCGTATCCATCCGTCGTATATACCGAAATCAAATAGAGGGCAGTAGCCTGGACTAGGTAAGTAGGTTCCTCCCTGTAAAACTGATATTTGTGTATGTTACTATGTTCCGTGGACTTTCGATCATTAACCAGGCTAGGTGGAAATATTATAAAGCTGAAGCGTGTGCGTTAAAAAAAGTTGCGCTTTCTGTTCCTGTACTGTCATAATACGATGGGAAGGCATCCAGCATGATCAGGGAGAGATCAAGCGCAAAACCAACGGATATTCGTAGGTCCTTTCCGTACGCACGAGGGTATCCAACCTCCAATTACCAAACTCTGGGCAGCTATAGAATAATTCCTAATGGGAAAACGCAGAAGAGCTTTTTGCCCAGCCTGAGAGCCGAACTTGCCCTGGACTACATGCTCAGTAATCATGGTCGCACGAGATCAACAGGACAGTTTTAAATGGATAACACTGCTTAAAAGATACACTATCGTGATAAGACCGCCATTGTACCCATAGATTTAAGTTTGTGTAAAAGTTTTGTTACTATTTTGATGTACAATAAAATAGTAAGTATTTTATTCTATCACTGATTTTAACAGGCCACTGTTTATTGCACAAAAAAGTTGTGGGTCCTGTAGGTTAGACTGCAAAGGCGGGCTGCAGGAAAACTAGCCTCCACCGTCGAAGACCAAAAAGTGGTAACTCAATCAAAGTTAATGTTGAAAAAACAAGAATTTTATAGAACTTTGGCAGTCGTTACGGATAGTCAGAAGCTAGTAAATCTGACTCCAGTCTTCCCATGAAACGATGGAGTGTTACCCCAGTTAATGGGTTGAGGAGGTCTAGTAGGCAGCCACTCCTCGTCAAATACTCGTATTCAGCTAAACCCGGCTTGACTGGAAACCGACCCCAATATAGTTAGGAAAAGGCTAGGTAGATGATGAGGAATTTTATAGCTACCTCAATAATTTGCGTCTTCATAATGACATGTTTTTGTAATTAGTGTCGGCGGTTTTACCCATGAAATGTTAAAAAAAATAGTATTAATTCTTTATTCAAGTTCAAGGCTCGGTTTATTATTTAGATCGGTTTAGCGGGTGTACTTTTGAAACAAAACAGAGTTACTTTATGCAGTATTATTTTTTGTTCCAATAAAGTTACAGAGTTTTCGACGAACCAGCCTAATCTGGAAAGTTTCAAGTTTTCGTATACGACACAATAAGGATTTTCAAAAATTTTGAGGTACCACTTTTCGGTTTCTGAGGATAGAATATAAGACTTGAAAACGTGAAATGCCGTGCGATTTTATATCGTATCCTTTACGTTCCGCTCGTCTCCGCTTTGGTAGAAAGCCACTCTAAATCTGAGTCGAAAAGAGATCCTGGCATTAGGCCAAGAACATGCAAGAATTACCGTGAAATACCTCTTAAAGTTAACCTAAAATGTAAACACGGATTATTGAAACTTTTAGAATTTAATGTTCAGTGAATTAAAAAATTCCGAGCGTTTCCAATATGATGTGTATTGCTTGAAGCTATGTGCCGCAATAACGGTAGTAGAAATATTAAAGTCGTGCTCCTACAGTGGCTTGTTCGAAACTCAATAGTTTGTGTACTCCTTTCACTCATTCTTTGGTTCAAGATTCCTTATTGAAACTTTAATTGGGGAGAGCCCGTCAAATGCAAGTACGTTGACTACTCTGCGTACATGATCGTTTGCATTATTATTCTAGTTATCGACATAGCTCAAAGAATCGCCAAGCTTTACTTAAGCTTCACTTAAGCTTGGCGATTCTTTAAGCTATGGCAGTGGGCAGGGCTTGCCGGACAGATGGACGATGATGATACATTTTTTTAGAGTAACGACCGTGTATTAGAAGAGCATCGTTAGAAGGCCTCCACAAGGTTAACCAATGACCTCGCAGGAATCTGATGGGCGAGAGACGCACGGGACATAACTCGACGTTCGTTGCGGTGACACTAAGGGGAGGCCTATGTCCAAAAGTGGACGTCACATTATCTGACTACTGGAGATTTACATTAATAATTTTACCTTTCGACGTAACAAAAACACTTAAAAAACCATTAGGTAGTTGAGCAAAACAACAGGGTACTTCCGATAAGAGTGAAACGAAGGGTACTGCAGGTAATGATCACACTGAAAACTATAAAGGCGAAAGTATGTATGTATTAAACAGCTACAAGGATTCAGATTCAGTAAAGCCATTGATAGAGTTGTTTATAAGTTTTAGGCACAGCTATACCATACATCATCATCATCATCTGCCTAGCCTTTTCCCAACTATATTGGGGTCGGCTTCCAGTCAAGCCGGATTTAGCCGAATACCAGTATTTTACGAGGAGTGGCTACCTACCAGACCTCCACAACCCATTAACTGGGGTAACACGGTACTTCATGGCAAGACTGGAGTCAGATTTACTGGCTTCTGACTATCCGTAACGACTGCAAAAGATCTCCAAATGACAGCCGGGACCAACGGCTTAACGTGCTTTCCGAGGCACGGAGGAAACTCGTTATGTTAAGATGGTCACCCATCCACAGACCAACATAGGCAAGCGTTGCTTAACCTTGAAGATCGACCTGTGCGGCTGTTATTATCGAGCCACGAGCTCCTCAATATACACTATATGGCATACCATCAGCTGTGCATACACAGCTATACGATACAATATGTTTTAATTGATCTGAATTAGGATCAGGCTCTAAAGAATTAAAGAATGAAATCTTTCAACAAAAGATCCAAAGTTTGAAACGTTCTTCTATTTCTTTAAAACCAAACCGGTCTTCTGATTACCTTACTCTAGTTTAATCCTGCTCGAATCCTGCCACTCCATTACAGTAATATAAAACGTTAAAATAAAATTATACTCACTCAAAAAGGTAGTTATGAAAGAAATTAGAAATTCAAAGTTCCCTCTATGGTGGTTTCCTCAGAGAAAACGATGCATTGAAAACTGGGCAATCGTTTATAAAACGGCAATTTTGCATAAAATTCTTGGGAAACTGCATCTTAAACCTCTTACAGTAGACGTTTTCCGATATCTACCTTACGGTCGTAGATTCCAATTGCCTTTGAACTAGTACATAGATTATGCATTTCGCAAAGCGGCGTTTTAAATAAGTTTTTAATCAAAACTTGGTTTTTAAAAAGATTTTTTCGAGTGAAGATCAGTGGCTGGTTTAATTTTTAGCGAAATGATATTAGAGTATATTGTGATGTAAAAGTGTATCTTTTATTGCAAGTGTCGATACAACTGGACCAATATTATGAAAAGGTCTGACAGATGGTCAAACAGGTCTCCAAAGACGTTTGATTACTAACAACATTCTACAATGAAATAAATCACAATCTTCAACGTTCTTCAACTTAACACAAAGTAAACTTTGTTTATTTATCTTGGCTTCCATTAGTTTTAAAAGTTCTCAGAAAAAGTAATATAGAAAAAAGTTTTAAGTTCTGAGATCATGTCTTAGATTAAATAAATCAAATCAGTAAGTAAATGGTGCGAACAAGCATAAAGTGTGTCACAAAAGAAACTTTTATCTTTTTACGAAAAGAGATTAAACACAAGAATATACTTTAATACTATTTTCGAGTGACAGAACTGAGTGTTGGATTCCTGGGAGACCAAGCGGAATTTGTCTGAAAAGACAAAATTCCAATGGTTTACCTTTTTTACAGCTTAAAAAATGCTGTTAAATTATTTTAACAAAAGTCTTTCAGGAATGTAAGTAATTATATTTTAACTCAGATATCTTCAAGGTGTTTTTAATACACTTCATCATTAACGATAGCATCACTGCTTACCATCAGGCGGAATCGCAGTCAAGCACAAACATTTAAAAAAAAATACAAGCTCATGCCCGCGGCTTCACTGGCGTGTATTTTTTTCAATCTCTCGGTAAAAGAAGTAGTTTCATGATGGTTGGTCGAGGTGTTACGCGTAAAGGTTCTCAGATTCACGTTTTTAATATTACTAGTTTCCTCTAGAGGTTTTGGCAATGGATGATTCCAGAACATCCGTGCACTTGTGATAGTGCGCTAAGTTCCACCTAAATCTGTTCAGCCGTTAAGACATGAAGACAACACGTAGCCAGAGAGACGGGTTAGTTTAGCATTGCTAATAGTTTGCATTGATGCAAATATTTATATGAATACTTGACTAATGAGTTAACAACACAATACTTATACTTTGTGTTTGCCGGGCCCTGGTCCGGAGCGAGCAGAAGTACCGGGAGGTTGCCGCGTTCTGTAAAGCAATAATGCTAGCGAAGGAGGCAGCCGCGCGCAGAACAGATGGTTGATTAGCCCAATGACATGGTTATGATCGCGGGAATAAGTACTGTGGTTACAAGATACACTGTACTGGTTGTTGTGGCAATACTTGTAGGACGCCTTTGTCAAACAGTGTTCAGAACAACTTATTTATTTTTTAACGAGCCAGCTCTTTCCCTTGAACCTCGATTTCTAGGAAAAAAGATTTCCTTAGTGTTATAAAACTCAAAAAGAATTTTATAAAATTTGTCGGCAAAGCGGATTAACCCCTTAAATTCAGGCTGCAAACTTAAGGGCTGTCTCTTCATTTTTTATGCAGATTGACTCGCCAGTGTTTTTCCGACAGTGCTGCCTCTTAACTGACTTAACAGTTATAGACTACTAGAGATTTAAATTAAAAGCCGAGCTTGATTGACCTACCCCTTAAGAACTTTGAGTAGTATTGACCTACTTATTATATCGAAGACTATTCCCAGCTGGATTTTATTTCTGGATTGAAATTCTTTGATGGTCGTCGGTGAATTTATTTAGTATTCGAGCCATCTTTTCTTATAAACTCGTTAGGTTATAGGTCGCTGGCTTTTTTGAAATTTGAAGAAGGTACCTACTAAATATCGAATTATTTTTGTCTGGTGCCTGGAGCGTGGGACGAAGAATATTATGGATCAGTTAGAAGCTTCAGATGCATGATTAAAATGAATTATACTTCGGGATTATTTGAAAGGGTAAACTAGGACCTTAAAGAGCTAATAAAGAATATCCTACATTTCCACTCACTTCACCCAGAGCGGGAATGAGTAGAATTTGATGATTTTCCATCGCGAAAGTAAAATATACTAAATAACCGTATTGTTTAAGTAACTGAGAAACAATAACAACGAATTCCAGACCCTAAACCAACTTGAAACCCTGTTACGAACTACAGAGTCACCCAAAAACGCTAAATTTACAATTAAAATATTTAAAACACTGGTTCTCAACTCGTCAGTAAAATCTAAAATATGGTCCGCGATAGGACTAAAAATTTTAAACTCTCCTACAAAAAGGTAACACTGATGTGAACATCATCATTCGAAATGTTGTGCTTCTACCATTTGATTTTAAAGAATAGGTGTGTAATCGCTTGGGCGAGGTCTATGTCCAGCAGTGGACGTCTTTCGGCTGAGATAATGATGAAGTTTAAAATATTATTTTAAGTATTTTCTTGGATTTTTAGTCACTGCTAACAACGAGAAACCAAACAAAGATGGCCTTTGATTTAGAACAAGAATTCACAATATCGTATTCGTACATCGCAGACTTGTAGATTTTACTTTTCACCTTTATCAAGCATCCATGGTTACAAGTTGTTCCAGTAACCTTAATAGCCTTTTTATCTATGCTTTTTAGTTGATCCAATGCGTTAAATCTTAGTGTACCTTGCTACCTTGGACAAGCCACGACTTCACGAAACCTTATGTAATTCTCAACAGACTCGTCTAGTAAATTGTGAATTCTACGTTCTACGAACTGGGTTTCACTCATACCTTATTCAAGGACTATTTACACTAAGTTGAAAACCGATCTTCTTTACAATGTTTGAAACAAAGTCTGTACAAGTCAATCTGGTAATACGGCTTACGTTGCGTAAGCTTGTACGTAGAGTAAAATATATATAAGTGCATATATGTATGTATAACCTTTTTGTTGGAAATTCTGTATTGTGTAAGTGTTTACAATTGTCAGTTGGATTGGCTTACGTTAAGCTGTCCAATCAATGGTGAGAATTATTTGTTTGCATTTATTTTTACCCTAGATTATATACTTTAGAAAAGTATATAATCTAGGCTGCAAAAACTCCGGGTCACTATACTTATAACACAAGTGTGATAGTTCTTATCTAAGAAACTTATTCAATTTGTTTCTTTAATTTCTCAATTTACAAATTTAGTTTTGACAATTTCTTTTGTATGCGATGATAAAAATATTTTATTTCGTCTATTTGACTACGATCCAATCTGATGATAAGCAGTGATGCAACTGTTGATGAAGGAGCGTACCTACTAGTTTATAAGGATCCTAGTCTCTGTTATAGCCTTTTTGGCATGTATGGTATTTTTGTAGATCCTGTTCATTCTAGAAACGGATTAAAGTCTAATTGGATTCAGAAGAAACATTTATTTTACACAGAGCGACTACCTTTCTGACCTTCACAGGATACTTCTTTCCTAGCTTCTGACTATTCGTAACAACTATATGATCTACAAATCGTGGTTCAAGGCACGAACAAATTTCGGTCTATTAAGATGGTCACCCATCCACAGATGGGCCTCGGCCAGTGTTGCTTTACCGTGGTTCTTAGCCATTAAATTCATCATTTTTTGAAGGACCTATCTACTCTAAAAGGGCAAAAGAATTTGTGTAATAAGCTTCAGAAAGCTTTTGTTTTGCACTGCAATTACATTAACTTATTTGAGTCTCATTTTCATGAATTAAAAGTTAGTAAAACAACTGGAATAAACCGGGCTATCTTGTTGACTCGGACTTTCCCGGATTGAAGCGTTTTTGCTCAACACTTTTTAACTTTGTCAAAATTACTTTATGAAATTGTTGAGGCTGTTCCCCGATTAAGAGTTTAAGGAAGTATATCTTACTAGAAATGAGTCCTGTAATTAGTTTAATGAAAGATTAAATTGACTTTTAGTAATTAGTAGTTTGTAGTAACTGTTTTAAGCTAGCTGCTTACAAATAGTTTATTAGTTTTTGAACCCTTTTATATTTATAATGATTACTTTAGGCGCAACTTATTGTTTTTCTCCAAATTTTGTTGAAAAAATGACTATCAGCAAAAAAACAAATGTATATAATTATCACTTTACCATAATTTCACATTTAGTTACACAACATTTTGAGTTAGTTATGATTAAAAAATGCTTACCCTTATATGAACAATTTCACTAACGACCCACTCCAGCTTATATGGATGTTTAAAATCTTTGGAATCCTTTCCTCATGAATCATTTTATGTATTGGTGAAAACTGCATAAAAACCTGATCAGTAGCTTTTGAGTTTCGCGTTCATGCTGACAGACAAACGCGAGGATTTGGTAGACGTTTATAAGATTGAATTTTACAGAAATATAACATTAACATAATTCTTAATTTTTAAAAGTGTGGAGATATTTGAGTTTAGGTGTACCTTCTTGTTTGCAGAGCAGCAGACCAAAAAAATACTCACATTTTTATTTTAAAGCTATGGTCAGGAAATGAAACTGATTATGATACCATCTAGTTGATTTCGGCTACCGCAATTGCATTCCTTGAATCCACATAGTGGTAGTTAGCTCAGATTTCTTGCTCTGTTATGCACCTTTATGTGACTTGCAAATCCAAACTAGGCCGAAAAAGTCCAAGCACATAGCGGAAATAATTTTTGAAACCTAGATCGTAATCTAACATTTAAAAAAATACAGAACTAAAAAACCCCACTCACAATTCGATCATATTCCTGGAACAGACTATGAAACAAGTTTAGAACAAAACTCGGGAAACTATCTGTTTCAAATGTTTAAAGCACTAGGATATTAACCTCAGCGAGCAGTTCGAAACGAGTCTCCTATGTATGTACGGACGATTTCCCGGAATATAGAATTCTAAGCAAACTTTGCATAAACATAAGCAAAACAAAACGTCATCTAGCTTTAAATATCGCTACTAGTGGAACAAAAGCAATGTTTATTTAATCGCATCGTCCGTAACAGCCCTTTGTTTGGAGAGGAAACACTACCTTCAAACGGTGAAATCTAATTTTAGTGGATGGAGCAATCGAAATGGTCGGCCACTCGAGAACATTGGAGTTGTGGCATTGTTATTATTTCATACGCGTACGCCGTTTGAACACCCATTACTCGATCACTTGACGTAATTATTTCACCACTTCTCACGTATTCGTCATTAATGGATTATCTTCGTTTTAATCTATCACATACCCGCGAAACGAGACACAATAGTAAAACAATAACAGCGCGGTCTCATAGGACCGGTCGGGGATTCAAACATTAAATTGAATAATAATACAATACCTACATAATATGTAGTACCATCTGATAGAACGAGTTAAGATGCACCCAGGGTTTTTTAAAGTGAGATATCATCCAATGTCTTCTCTCGTTTTAGGGTGGAGTACGAAGGCGTGTCACACTTTTACTATCTAAAACCACACACTACGAGTATTTCTAAGTGGCCTTTGGCGTTCGAGGATTACGGGTTTCCTTTTCAAAAAATGCATTTTGCATTAAAGTAACTGATTTTTGTTTTATATTTTTTTTTACATTAACTTTACATTTTATTTAATAGCAGAACCGTATTCAGATCTGCAGTTTTAATTGGCTTTATAAGTTGTAATGTTGCACCATCAATATTTTTTGGTGTAAATCAGTGTCTGTTTAATAAATTGCTGTCGATCCCTTTCAAATTGCTTTTAAAAAAAAAACACACACATAGGCAGAAACTGTTTTCAAACCTCTTGCAAGTTTGATTTACTGGCACTTGGAAATATTTTCTAGAAGGTAAATGTTTTTGATTTACGAGTACTGGCTTCTTATTTTTATTTATTGGTAGATATTAGTCCTAGGTGACGGCTAATTGCTTCTCGTCGTATGTGTCATCGCGTGGATCGTTGCGACGCGCGTCGGCCGGTGTGCATATTATCGCACTTTATTGTATTATTGAGAGTATTGTGGGTATCGCGTTATTTTAGTCTTTTCATTTTTTTCTAACAATGTGGCATATATTTTGTTTCTTAATATTATATACTTATTTATTATATAGTTATTTACGTATTTTGCTTATTTATATAAAATTATACCTACACCAGTGAACAGAGAGTATTTTGTAAAATATTTAATTTAATGTAATTATATATTAGTTGCCGTCGTCCGTGAGTCACTGCGGGGTGCCAACTGAAAACCAGCGCTGGGTGTCTGACGCCCAGCAAATGCTGAGGTGGTGACCCTTTCGGTACGGGCACGCCCGACGCATTCTGTACTTTTCTTATATTGTTTTTTTTTTTCTAATTTATTTTGTTTGTAATCGTTGTGCTGTGTCTGTCCCGAATAAATGTTTTCTATTCTATTCTATTCTATTCTATAAATTGCTTACAGACTTTCATATAAAATTACCAAAATGTTTTAAGTCCTTTTACGATTATTCGAATTCATAATAAGTCAAGACTGTATCTTCATGAAAGTTCTCTCTGAGTGGAATCGACACTGTAATTCACAAGAAATAACTGCATCTCTGAATTGAGACGTGAGCAACCCCCATTTTAATAATAACGGTTAAAAGACTTAAACTGTCTGCGATACTAAAATAATGCGGTGCTGCTAAAAAAAAAACACAACTAGCATTTCGACATGTATAAGAAAGCATTACGTCCGCTTATGTACCACTACTGTACATGAACCTTAAATAATTTAAAGATATACTAGAATTAGCAGAAGCGAGTAAAACCTGGACAATAGATACATTCAAAGCACATTTTGCCATTGACCCAAAAATGTGAAGCACAGTTTCACATTTTCGGGTCCAATCACAGAATTCTAAATAGTATTTAGATTTCCGTGGGCCCAATACACGTATGTTTGTACGCCGGTCATAAGAGAGGGTTTCAGAAACATGTACAGTGCCTACTATCAAATACGGTGATGGTAATATCACGGTTTACTATGACCCGGAAATCTTGTGAGGAGAGCCGGAAAACTAAACAAGGAAGTTTATTTTATACATTCCGTCATACTCAGTAAACTAACGCGATGTACTATGGGTGATACAACGCAAAAGCAAGCGTAATGTACATGGTAGACATCCCTCCTGTACACACAAAACGTTTTGGGAACACTTTTATTGTACGTACAGCTAAGTAGTGGAATTCTCTGCCGAAGCCTGTGTTTCCAGATAGCTGCAACCCAGGAATCTTTAAGTCAAGAGTGAATAGGTTACTTCTAGGTCAAGCGCGAACCTAACTACGATAAAAAAATAGTAAAGCGATCCGATGAGGTTGCAACGCGAATACAACACGACGCAGTGACTCTGTTCTACGTGCGTGCGGATTGCCACAATTTGTTTAAAACAAGCCACCACGACGCAAAAGTTTGCGTGCAAACATCAAACCAACGGATCGCGTTAACTTCGTTTCGCTCATCGCCGCATCGCACCCATGTGCAGTTAGTTACAGAAGCCATCGTAATAGAATATCAATTGTTTGTTTCAGTTCCACTGCGTCGCTATGTGTTTGCGTTCGTGTTGAATCTCATTGACTTCTCCTACTCTAAGGTGGAGAGAAAGGACTCGTTAGACTTTTACCGACAAAAACTCACCTGTGTTTTTCAGTTAACTTTTGCGTTCCAAGGTCACAGTAACTCTTTTTAAAGCCTTCTGTCTCCTAAGCATTTGCCAAAATGTGTCCCAGTTTTTTTAAAGATAAAAGTTTTAAAAAAATATATACATTAGCAGCTATATGGATAATAATATAATTAAAATAAAACTTGTTTTGGATGAGCTCGAAAGAAGGGTAGAAAGACGATCTTTTGGTGGAGATCGGCGAGCCTAGAATATTTGTGGTAACTATTAGAGGGCGAATGGAACAAGTTCGATAGCTATTATTTTAAGAACTTAATTAATAAAACGCCTGAAATATGCGAGAAGATAATAAAAGACAAAGGTCAACACTTCGATGATGCTAAAAACTAATTTAGTTTTCATATAGCTTGTTAAATTTTTACTTTGTTTGAATTGGTATTTTTTCAATTAATATTTACAAATATATCCACAAAGTAGACGCCTTTGTTGTCTTTTATTTGATTTTACTCGCTGCTTTCAAACTTTTACACGATTGGTATGTTAGTATTAACACTTTTCTTTTATTATTTTTACAGATTGCTGGAGGCACGAACTAAACCAAAATGGATTCCAGAATTCGCCGAAAAATAACTCAGTATTAAAATTGATTTCAAAATTACATTTAAAAATATTTATCAGCTACTACCAACATAACCACAATGAAAATGAAATTCATACGAAAATTGATACTTTCCAGAAAACTAATAAAGTAACTCCTTGCTCTTTCATCATTAGGGAAAATGAGAATGTAATAGAACAATATCTGTTTGTTTTTCGACCTTATTAAAGTTGTCGCCTGAAGGACACAATGGACGCCGTTCGCGGTCTACTGGAGCCAATCAATAGGATCTATTGGAGATAAAGTATCTATTAATGGCCAATGGCGAGAGTGTACCTACGGTGACTGAGGTCATTGAACTATCTGCATGGGCAAAGCTGTATGAATGGGTTCATGGCATCTGCAATGGTTGAATAGATTTAAATGTGTAAATACAACATTATAGTAGTAGGTCATCGGTATATGGTGAACATGTCACCCTTTGAATGCGCATAAAAGATTTTGGGAAGATTTATTCATTATGCATACAACTATTAAGGGTGTGATGTCCCTGTCAGAGCCTGTGTTTCCTAATTGCTATAACCTGGAGGTCGTTAAGTTAAAAGTGAAAAGTTTACTAATCAGCAAGCGTTCCAGTTGCTCCAGTTTCGACCACAACATCTATTACAAGCAAGTAAGTTATTGACCAACAATAATAAAAAAGACGGGCTAGAATAAAATAGACAAAATTGATTCAACACAGACATTATCATCATTTCAGCTGAAAGGATTCTACTGTTGGACATAGATCTCCCCCAAATGTCACCATAACAACCGGTGCATCTCGCATCTTTTAGATTCCCACAACTGTCACCAAGTAACCAGGTTCACCTTGTGAGAGGTCTTCCAACGCTGCATCTTCCAAATAACACAAGGTAAAAGAAAAATAACATTTCGGAAAGCTAAATGAAAATTGCATGGAACTGGCCCACGCAAAATTCATTTCAATATTTACTGAGCGTGTATTTGACGCTCAGATAATGCTGAGTGCCGATGCTGGTTTTCAGTTGGCACCCCGTTGTGACACACGGATGAGGATATTTAATTCAATATTGATGTTTATGACGAATTCTGTTCTTGACATAAAAGAACACGTAAAAGTTTAATATTTTCCTAAAATTCCCATTCCTATAAAATATTCTAAATTAATCTCCTTAGAGGTTTCAGTCACATAAACAGAGCTCACAAATACGACAGATTTTCATGTAGATATTTTTGCAAGTCAACGAAATCTTACGCTACAATCAATTTTGGGTAAAACGTAGCTTCTACCACTTTGTCTACCATAATATTATCGTCCATATACAGAAACTCGACCCGTACCTCAGGGATTTGGTATACCTCCCTATAAAACTATAGGATTAGTTACAGCCCGCGGCTTCGTTTGTGTGTTTGAATCGAATTTGGCGAAACTACAGAGTATAAATAAAACTTTTTTATTGCCCCTATACAGTGGCGGTCGAAATATAGATATTAACTGGTAACCTAAAACTTTTTATGAGAATAGATGATAGTGGTTTGTTATACAGTGGTGTTGAAGCAATCCGTTTTTTTTTGCCTTGAGAGCTAAAACAAACAGAATGACTGAGACATCTGCAATTATAACAATTGTAGATATGCCAAAATCTTAAATATTATCACGGTTAGAACTGTAAATTAAGTTAACACCACTTTCAACTGAGGTTTTCTCTACCAGTTAATCTTTGGGTTACAAAAATACTGGTGTACACACTGTGCGTAATAAAAATAAATTATTTTTTTAACAATATTTGTTCATTTATTTGAAATAAAATGAACTATAATTGCGATTAAAATATATGCTAAAATAATAATTCTTACGATCAATATCACAACATTAAATTATTATTATAAATAATAGAACTCAAAATAAAATACTACTGCCGAAGACAAAATTAAATTTGAGTGGACTTTTAAGTAGTATTAAGAATTAGACATAAACCCAAAGCGTTGAGAAGGAATGTGAAGAAGTAATTCTTTGGATGTTCAAACTATGGTACCATTTGTATTGGTAAGTAAAGCGATCTACATTTAACCGTCTAAATGGGCCCGAAGGCAATTTCAGTTGGATTTACGGCTTAGGTACCTCTTAACATCGTTACCAAAACGCTGCTGTGAAGTAACAGAAACTCTATTTAGATATTACAACCACAGAAATACCTTCCGAGCTTGTAGGCCTAAATGTTAAACTAGCCATAAAAACTTGTTCAAATGTTTTTGTGTTCCGCAGTTGCTACTTTTATTCATGAACTCTTCAACCCAAAAGAATTCCTAAAGCATTAAGCCTTTCAAGTTTACACACAAATAGCTAAGATTAGGTAGCGTTCGCACCCGCAGACCGGATGGTCCCGTCGTAACAGGCCCCGAGAAATAGTTTCGGCATTCGGCAATTTCGGCATTTCGGCCTATGTTTTGAATTGAATGCGACCTCCTTCCCATGATTCGTACCCGACCGTTTTTCCCTTCGAGAGTGGTCGTCCCTAATGTTAGTGACCAAACCTTCTTGTTCTGACTAATTGTATTAAGTCTGTGGCTGTTGGGTTCGGCTTTTAGCGTGTCGTCGACGAGAGGAGTCGTAAAATGGAGGAATAGCTTTCCCTTTATTTATTGGGTGAAGTTTCTTCTGTATGCACAGCGTTATTTGCTACAACAGAATACAGTATACATGGTTTGAGTTGAGCTTCTAATTTAGGAGTGTAATGAAACCGCTCACTTCAATATAAAATAATATATTTAAAATGATGCTAATTCTGCATTACAGAGCATCGATCTCTACGGAGAACATTGTGCAAGAAACTCCATAGACCCTCTTTTAAATTATGTCAGGTATGTATTACAAATATTATTATCTCCGTTATATATTTCCTGTTAACTACTACAATTAATGCAAGAGACAATTGTGCGTCTGAACTCAACGATCGAAAACCGAACAAGAAGGCTGTTGCCCTCCATTATGCTACGTCGACAGCTTTACTATAGACAATCATAAATACGTTCCGCTATTGCCAGCACTCTTTTAATTGAAATGAATAATCAAATGTAAAATAAATTCAATTATATTCTTGGTTACAAAAAATAAACAAAATAAATTAACTGATTACGTATTAAATAAAATCTAACAGGAGATCATTTACTCCACCAAGGTTGGTCCACCAACCTTGGTTGAGTAGTAGAGAGTTGTGTCTAAAGCTTTAAGTCTGTCTTTGTACCTTTGTGTTGCAAGAAGTTTTAATAAACAAAAATAAAAATAATTGCAAAAATCTACGTGTATTTCAAACATATTTTTATTTTGTGCTGCAAAATTTTTAATAAGTTCAAAGTTAAAGCTGACTTTCCAAGTCAAACGTTCATTCATATGTCATATGCAATGTGCAAGTTAAATTGGGTTATGAAGTACTTCTGGGAAAGTATTAAAAGGTTGTTTGCTTTTCAGCCGTTCCTTTAAATTAAGTTCACATCGTAAATCGAAAAGCGAAAAATATTTTGGTTAAAGCGTAGATGTCAATTTATCATGTAGTAGCTTCTGCTGGCGACTTTGCTCGCGTGAGAGTAGATAGTAAGTAGGTTGTATCAAAGGACCATACTCCCGGTATAAAAAGTATCCTGTAACCTATAATCTTAATTATAATAATATTCTACAACTTTCACACGCTATCTAGTTCTAAACTAAGCAGAGCTAGTGCTGTGAGTATTAGACAACTGATTAACATCTATACTAATATTATAAAGAGGAAAACTTTGTTTGTTTGGTTGTAATAAATAGGCTTAAAAACTACTGGACCGTTTTTAAAAATTCTTTCACTATTCGAAAGCTACATTATCCACGAATAACATAGGCTAAATTTTATTTTGAAAAATAAATAGGGTTCCGTAAAATATTTGGGTTTTTCGGACACGAGGTTTAAAAGATCATGTTACATATCATTTATATGGCAGAAAAACGTTTGCCGAGTCAGGTAGTATTTAATAAATCCCAATGAAGGCTTTGAGTTTTAGCATTGTAAATAAGAAACTGTTTAGAGTTAATTCATTACAAACCAAAGTGAAAAATGGAAACAATACCTACAATATTTTCCATAGTATAGATGTCCACCAGATAAACCTACCTACAATCAAAACCTAAAATAAAATAATTCCACGTTCTCACAAAACAGTAATTTAAATTAAAAGCACTAAATTAGCAAGCAAAAGGCGCTCATAATATGATACATAAAATAACCACTACACACTTTAGTGAACTAGCACTAACACTACACTACAATCCTTGCATTTGTTAATTACTAAGAAATTACCTCGCCTGCTACTCTGCCTTAACGTGTTGTTTAAGTTCAAGTAGAAAGTTTTCTTTGCGTTGTAAATTGGTAGGTAAGGGGCGGATTACACTGGTAGTTACTTTTATTTTCGTAAAAAAAGAGTTTAGGTACGTATTACATAGGCACCATCGTTGCAGTTGTTTACCGCCCGTTTTCAATAACTTAGCGTAGTTCATTGATAGATAGCTATCCGCGATAAACAGTAAGATTCTCTCTATCAATCCACTACTTTTGGTAGGAAATGCTAACTGTTGGTAGGTTTTAGGAAAGCAAGTAAGGGCAAAAGGATAGATTTGTTTATCTTTAGTAGCTGCAACTTTAGATAGATAGCTTATTGACAACGGGCGTACACAGTTGCACCCACTAAGTTATGTTTCTGTACCACCCAAATGCCAGCTGGTAGATAATACCTAAGGCATTAAGTCCGCCTTTGTACTGCTTAATAATGTATAAAGCTTTTAAAATAAATAAATACATAGGCAATGGTAGAAAACAGACGTCTGTGGGAAAGAGATATAGTAGATACAGTAAGACATGGTTGAGTAGGCCCGAGATACGTGAGAAAATTCTGTTACTGATTTTTCCATGAAATTACAATGACTTCTCGACCTGTGTCTTTTCTTCTTCTTTTTTATTCAACCTTCCCAGTTTAGCTAGCGTCGAGTCTTCTCGTAAAGGATCCTTTTGGCCCGGAGTATATTCTCATGGTATTCCTTCCTTCCTATTTCCTACTTCCATGGAGGCGAAACCGCTGGCAGAAACTAGTTTTCTACCCTTTTGAAAACAGATACGTACCTAAGTAAATAAAAGATCAAAAAATCCCTGCGATACCATTAAAACATCTGAAGCTAACTTAATGGCTCAATTACCTGCCGCTTGGACACGTTAACTGTTCGCTAACTTGCTCATAACTTCACTCTGGACATATACCGCTACTCGGAATTACTTTTAACAACAAGCTGGGTAACCGCCACTTTAGCTACCTTAACTTTGAGCCTTATTTCGAACTTGTCTTCCTACACCTATTAAGTGCACATACGCTTGTTTACACATAACTTTTGCGTAGGAAAACGGTGTTAGTGTTTTAGGGAAATGGAAAACCGGTGTAAGTACGTATGTCTTTTTGTTTTGCTGAAAAGTTTTGTCTCATGAAACGGGTAGGTAGGTTTATTTTATAGTACGAGAGATGGATAAAGAGTCTTAGTATTTAAACCCGCACTAGGCTCGCGTGGTGGATAATGGTAAATTCCCTCATATAACGAGGAGGTCTAACTTCCAGTAGTGGGTACAATGTAAAGCAATATAGGCTATTAATTATTGGTATACTGTGTTAATATCGCTTTTGAAAAGTTTCCCTGGTTAAACCAAGTGTATGAGAATTGGTTTTGAAGAAAATTGAGAAAGACGACTTCTTCGATTTCTTATGAAAATTTGTTTAAAATTTTTGAAGTTTATACTGAATAGAAAGACAGACACAGTGGGATACTTTATTTTATAATATATTTTTTATTTTATTTTATTGTTGATAGACTTGTGCGTGATCACTATCTTACCTAATGGAGATCGTTGTTGTAGTCGACGATGGAGTGCGCTTACCTAGAGGTAATTTATCCACTTTTAACTTAAAGATACCCAGGTTGTACTCGTAAATATCAGAAAACATTTTTTTTTTGAGATAAGATATTATCCAATGACTTCTACCGCTGCTGGGCAGAACCAGAAGGCATGTCAGACTTCTACTAACTAAAAATCATCTGTGTTCTTCAGATGCCCTAGGCATTCTAGGACTACGATTTCCTATTCAAAAATTCTCTGTGGATGTAAAGAAGGACAAGGTTCTTTTAGTGTAAGTACGTGACAAAAAAATCTATGTATTCTAACAGACGACTATCAATCTAAATAATGTGTAGTCGTGCAATGTACGAATACATTCATTCATTGATAATTATTTATTGTACACAAAAACGTAATACATGTTGATACAGACAGACAAACAGTTCATGTACAAAGACAAGCTTAACTTCTCGTGTTCGTTTCCTGCCAAACCTTTCAGTTATATAGAGAAAACATATTCGAGGGTTCGTACCGTGAACATAGAAGAAAACATAAATGGATGACGCCTGAGCTCCCTCTAAAAATACCGCTCATGAATAAATTCAAACCTAATATCCTTTTTAATAACAAACTCGTTATTTTTATGCTAATTTAAGACTGAGAGTCCCGTGTAATTTGTAGGAGTCAAATATAAAAGTCAGGGTTTTTGAGTTATGTAAATATATGTAGTGTATTCTTCATTATATGACTAGAATATAGACAGTCAACATCAGCAGGAGGTTCAGCAAAAAATTTTTTTTTGTTTTTAATATATGGGTAGTAGATTTTTATCTGCCCTTTAGCTACTATTTTGTGTTAAAAGGAACGAATATTTCACGGATTAAATATATAGTCTAATAATTATTTTATTATGAGTGATTCATGATTTCAATAATTATATAGTCAATTTATTGATTCGTGTTTAATTCATGAATCCCCGACCGGTCCTATGAGACCGCGGTGTTATTGTTTTACTATTGTGCCTCGTTTTGTGGGTGTGTTTAAATTCAAATATAGAATTGGTTTAGGTTCACAACAGTGATGAATGGGTCGACGTAAACTTCTAGAGCAGGGGTGAAGCATCATCATCGAAGATCATTCATTTGGAACTCTTTCTGCAATCGCTGATTCAAAGCCTCAAGTATAATACTCTGATCACTCTAGATTACGCTTTTACTCTGCTCCAAGAGAGCCACAGGGAAACCCAGCACCCTTCATGAACCCAGACTACCGTTTGTGTCCGTCAGTGTAAACCCGATCGCTTGTTACAGTCCCGAGGCCTCGGATCAGCGACTGACTATAAGTACTCTTCCATATACTAAATATACTCTAATGACCCTCGATTACACTATTATCTTGCTCCAAGAAAGCCAGAGCCCCCTTCGTAAACTAAAAGCACCGTCTGTGTCCGTCAATGTCCACCCCGTCTGTCGCTCGTATCAGCCGGTGCCACTGACCCTGTACTTTTAAACTCGTCCCTAAATAATCAATGTTTAGATTGAACAGCCTATCCACTGCTCGTGTGTCCGTTCAGCATAGGTTTTATAAGTCTTAGTTGGAGACTTTTATTCATAAAGGTCGCCATAGGGAAGTCGCTTAAAACTAACCATAGAAAATGGCGAATACAGTGCAAGTGTAATATACGAGCATAATAGTGTAATTTCGTTTAAGGTTGAATTAATGTTATCGCGTTCGCTTTGATTTATGTAAGTATAGGTTAAACACCGTGATAATTATGTACTCTGTTTCTTATTTGATATGTTTGTTAGCAGTTATTCAGTGTTTGTTCATAATATTTCTAATACTACGGTTAAAATAAGCAAACAATTTTCTGACAACAAATATAAAAAGATGCTGCTCTGCTCAAAGTTAATATTACCCAAGAGATAAATAAACGACTTCTTCAAACTCTCCCTAAACCCCGCCATTCAAAACCAAATATAGTTCCGCAGCGACAGATTATGAAATAAACAACAAAGCGAAATAAACCCATAAATGTTTACCATCAAAACATAGTACAGAGTTAAGATCAAGGCGCAAATAACTTTCATGTCAGATTTCATTTCGTATGCAAACAAAATTAACAGTTCAAAAGGCTCTCATTTACCAGTGGGTCACCGCGAACCCTCGCCTCATTTTTTATGTAGATTGCGCCGAAGAAAAGTTTCACAGTATCAGTCTGTAGCCCTGCACCTCTTGGGACCTTCCCTGTATTAAATTCGGCTGTATTCTTCTGTCTTCCATTCGAATACTTTGCAAGATGTTTGAGCGGCGTAAAGGACTTCACGCTTTCTGCGTAGGCAATTCAACGTGACGGTGATAGTGAAGCTTTGCGGCGCGATTGAAATAAACAGTTGATACTCTAATGCGGTGGCCTAAATTAGTGTTTTGTAAAGTGTGTACCGCAGCACACTAGTATACCGTGGTGAATAGTTCAATGGTGTGCAAAAAATACTGTTATCTCAAGTTAATAGATAGACGAAAGAAAAAGGTGAATCTACCTATTTATAGACTGGATTCAAAATTCATTTTACGAAGGTTTTCCGATTAACGAGCAGGAAGAATCGTTGGAAATGAAAAAGGAGCGCACATTAAAATTTAAATTTTCCGAAACTCATTTCTCTTTTGTTGATATTAATCTGTATAAAATAATTTTTAATTAATGGTTAACCTCCAAAATTTTTCGATTATTTCGAAGTACCTAGAATGCAAAAACTTTACAGATCCCTGGCTTAGGACTGCACGTAGGTGCGGTGCGGCGAAAAGTGAAGCGAAGCGGATGCATGTATGCCACCGCATCGCGTTGAATTCGCACGAACATTTAATCGTTTTGCAACTGAAGTGTACATAAGACGCCACGTTATAGAGTCGATGTTAAACCGTGTTCGGTCTGTTAAACATATACTTGGACGTCACAAACGAGAATCACTATGGCAAACTATCGTGAATGTTCGAGTTCTAAATGTGTGAATGTAAATTAGCACATGCATGCACTAGATGTGTTTGGTCAGCTTGGAAAGCTTTTATGAATCGGAACATTGATGAAGAAAAATTTTATAGATCATGCGAGCAACTAACGATCATCATCATCGTCAATTTCATCGAAAAACGTCCAGCGTTGCACAAAGGCAGGCGAGGCCTATTCCACTGCCACGTAGCCACGCCATAGGTCACGTTTTTCAAGTCTTGCCATAACGACCTGTCCTGTGTAACTCACATCCATCGGATCCCCGTGATCCACACCAGGATTTCGGTTCACCTTGTAGGAGGCTTTCCAACGGTGCGTCTTCCGATACATGGTCGCCACTTTAGAATCTTTTGTTCCCAGTCGACCATCTGCTCTACGAGCAATGTGCTCTGCCCACTACCACTTAATGGAATTCTTTGGGCTTTATCGGTAACCTTGGTCCTCCTGCGTATATTTTCATTTCTAATGTGATCACTCAAGGAAACTCCGAGCATAGCATTTGCAATTGCCCTTTGGGCGACGCTAACTAAGCCTTCTGATGAAGCCCATTGTCAGCGACCACGTTTCATAGGCAATGATTGTGTAACACAAATAATTATAACATTTATGTAATTAAAATACTAATTGTGGTAACATGCATGTGGCAAAGCTGATGCTATTATTTTTCATTCGTAGAACAATTTATCACATAACAATAATTATATTTATAAAGGCGAAAGTTTGTGAATGTGTGTGTGTTTGTTTGTTATTCTTTCACGTTTGTACTAGCTGTACGGGTATGAATGAAAGGCACGCAGGTTAAAATAGTATATAGGATATTTTTTACCTCAGGAGTATGTTCCCTTGAAGTATTTTCTGCTATCACGAGGGCAAAAATGCTCGTAGCTATGAATATGAAATAGATTGGAAATCACGCTAACTTTTTAACGGTAAAAGTTTGTGTCAATGTTTGTTACTATTTCGTGTTCGAACGGCAGAACAATTTTAAATGAAATTTGGCATACGGGTAGACCATGACCTAGAATAGTAAATAGGCAACTTTTTATACCAGCATTATATTCCCTCGGGATATTATTTTAAAATCTTGCGGGCGAACCCGCTGACACTAACTAGAGCTTATATAAAAATAAAAACTCGCTGTCAACGTGTTTGTCGCACACATTTTTCCACGCTGTTACGCACAACACAGCGTCACGTCCAAAAGTGCGTATATAGCTTTACCACGCTATTCCGAGCATTTCAAACAGTTTGTTTTTTATAAACGAACATTTACATAATAACTAGGAGTGGGGTACCAATTTACGCTCTTATTGAAGAAACGAGATAAGAGCTGGAATAATTTGTTTTACTATATGTCTTTGAAATGGGATAGCCTTACCTCGCTATATTAGATTTGGAGCTATCTCATGCAAATGTGCCTACAACATTGTACATTAATTTGTGCTTATGTGTTAATTTAGGCACGTTTTGAATATACATTTGTATCACAAAACTTGGAAATTAATGTCTACAGCACGTGATATTAAAAGCAACAATAAATAAAAACAGTAGTTACTTTTTCATTACAAACTAACCTCGTTACTTATTCATGAAGAACAAAACTTAATTCAAAGAGTAACTTATTTTTTGAGCAATAAAAAATGAGTTTGCCGTATCGGAACACAAACCCAGCCAAAATGGAACACGTCCAAAAAGTCTTGAAGTCTCGGCTTACAGGAACTTTACTAGTACTAACGCAGTAGAATATTTCTCATATATCATGTTATGTGCTGTATAATGAGCATAATTTAAATTACATACTATAATACAGCTAATTTTAAGCCAAGACTCAGTTTCAAGTAAAATATACGGTGGCCATTAGCCGTGAGCGGACAGTGTGCATTGCATCGTACCAGGATTTTGCATTTCCATCTTATTGTTGCCTGGCCTCGTTTGGATGCAAATATTTTATAGTTCAAGCCCGAGCGAGCCGTCCCGCATTTTAGTTTCTTTCGCTTCCTGTAATTTGCTTTCGCGATGTTTTTTCTCCTTTTCATCTCGCTTATTCCAATTTAAAATGGAACGTGCATAAAAACCTCAGATATTATTCGACGCATTTTGCGAATACTGGACTGTAGCATTTATGGTGGTTGTAGCAAAACTCACATTCGAGCAGCGAACGTGCTCGCGATGCTATTCTTGCGAAGCATGCCAGCGAATAACCACACGACTGTCATTTTAATTATTCATTTGTAATTCTCAGTTAGGAAATATAGTAGCGTTAAAATGCTCATGCTTAAAAATGTATGCGAACTGTTAGCGAGACAATATGCATTATGTACAGTGAGGTAGAAAACGCAATATTCAGTGACCTATTAATTTTTTTAGGTTGCCATTATTTTTGTTCACGTTGCTACAATTTCGGTTATTTTGTGCCGCAAAGCAAACATTATGTTTGCGTTCAGTTATAATTGCAGTCAATTTACGTGTGTTTGCGAATTTTGTTTTAAACAAAAACTTCGTTTGATAGTCAAAGCTCTACGAGCTCAACAAACGGTTAATATTAGTGTGCTAATCTAGGAATGAAAAATAGAACAGCTTATCATCCGGCACAAGTGAGAGTCTGGTGCAAGTAGGTCAGTAGGTGACTCTGTGGCGATAGATTAACAAACTGCCTCCTCTCGTGGCCCACTGAGGTCTTTAAGCTCAACATTTGCTGACAAACTAGTTGTGAATTCGCTTGGAGTTCTGCTTATCTTAAAACAATCTTGCAGAGAAAAAAGTAGAGCATGATAATGTGGGAATTAAAAAAGCGTGAAACTTTGAGAGTGAAGTCAGAATGAAATTAAAAATTGTTCTTTTAATTTGGAACCCTTTCATCTAAGATAAGAATTTAATAATAATCAGATATGATTACTAAATAGGAAATTATTTTGATATAGGTAGGTAATAAAAACCAAAATAAAAACATAATCATCAAAATCTAATCAACATCCTAGTGGCTGGTGTAGCACGCTAACCTCACTTAGCACCATACTAATGTTGTTGGAAAAAGTGCCAGCAATTAGTGTTAACGCACACTCTTGAAGTACGCACTCATCGTGACACGGAAACAAGGGTGAGCTGTAAATAAAAACATAACACTTTTGTTATCAAATGTACTCTTGTCAATTCAGGTTAGTCGTACAAACCGATTGTTTGTTTAGCTCATATTACGTTCACAAAAATTATGACTTCTTTGTAGCTCATTATTTTATTTAAGAAATACATACATGATATGTAGATAAAGTGTATTTGTCTATTTCTTTATTCTTTATTGTACACAAAAATTAACATAGATAAAAAATAGGACAGATGATGTACACACGCGAACTTAACCCACAATTGGGCACCTTTAATTTACGGAATGTTCGCCCACAGCGAGAATAAGACCTAGATTAGTACATAGAATACTTTCATCCTACTAGTACAAGTTCTTTTAGAAGGATAAAACACATTTCCTGAGGGTAAAGCAGTAAGTAAAAGTTAGTCATCAATAAGTCCTGGACACCACAGTTCTTTATGACAAAGTACGATGTTATTATATCTAGCCTGTACTGTTCCACTATTGGACAAAGGCCTCCCTCCATTCTTTCCGCTTTCCTAGCTCAACGTCTCTTCTTGCTAATTCCCAAGGAAGACGTCTAAATCATCTCACCATCTCCTTCAAGGCCTGTTGCAACCCCGCAGTGCGATTTCGGGGAACCAGTTTTGTATTTTACGGGCCCAATGCTCAATCACCACGCGGAAAGAGTCATCATCATCATCATCTGCCTAGCCTTTTCCCAACTATATTGGGTCGGCTTCCAGTCAAGCCGGATTAAAGCCGGCGGAAAGGGTAAAAGAAATATTTTACATCATTTTATCATTTATTTATCTTCATTTCCTCATGTTACATGAAAACAATTGATTGATAATGATAATAATGGTCTAATTTACTTGGATGGAATAGAAGCAATATCAAAATAAACAACCGAAACGTAATTGGTTAAATTACGTTATTATGTAACTTTATTCTGTGGCCCAAATTCACGGTTGTAGCTACATATTTAAGTAGAATACTGTCAAGGATTTTCTGGAACCGCGGCTTATAGACAAACATTCCACGAAAACAGTTTATTTATTGATGTAAATTGGCCCTTTACGTACTCAAAATACAAAGGAAAAGTTTTTTGAAGACATTTCTTGCACCACTTTGAACCAGCTTACGTAGTGCATATGATCTTATCATCTCTGTGCAGGTATAGGTTCTCTTTGGTGCCTATAGACATAATTTTAAACCTAGAACATCATGTCCGCATCGCTCTTGACAGAGCAGTCATAGTTCGATTTGAGTCTTATTGGATATAGTTCGTTTCATGATATTTCCAGAACAACTGGTAATAAAGTGCGATATGCGATACGCTACAGTCGTACTAAAAGGGCGGTTTTGGGAAGGTTTGAAAAAGTTACCACAGCCCTGAAAAGCAAGTCAGTAAAAGTTTCACACTCATCTCTGTCTACGAAATGCGAAAGAATGTATAAAGTACCAGCATCAAAACAAATGCAGTTTCTCATCTAGAAAATTATGATGATAAACATACAACTTCATTGCACAACATGGGTAAACGTGTGATTACAGCAACTCAGTCAAGCAAAATAATGACAGGAGACGATATAAACAAACACAATATCACATTTTCCTTTTCCTTAACAAAAAGGGTTTATGTGAAGTGACTCAGAAAAACATATTGCAGAGGTCTTTGCCCAGTTAGGGGACAGTGTAGGTGCAATATATAAAAAAAACTTGTTTGTAACTGGCTTGTAACGCTGAAACCAATAGCTGAAATAAGCCACGGGGCATTGGGCCCCTTCTAGCGAAGCGAAAATTAATTTAAACCTCCATAATGATTGTTCCATTTCTTTTGCGGCGTGACTGTTGAGTGTCACGGAAAAGCCCGTGGTCGGGCATGACACAAATTAGGGATTTTCCTCTCATTTCGATATTTTAAACGGTGCGGTACGGTGACCGAATTTCGTGAAAAATTCGCTGTATTTGTAATTCATTTGAATAATATTTTTGCAGATGAGTAAGAGCTTTCAAAACAACTGTTTGAACACTTCAAATTTTAGTGGTTGGTCCGTATATGCATTCAATTTTGACTGTTTTAACTGTAAAAGGATTAAATTTAGGTTTTATGTATCTGCAGTGCTAATAGAATTTTGAAGCTATGTTCGTTTCATCCCCGGTCTTTCTAATTTAAAAGTCTTAACCTATCAATACCCGCGAAACGAGACACAATAGTAAGACAGTCGGTCGGGGATTCATGAATTAAATAAACTTACTTAAGTCTTTTATTATCAACTTGACTATAAGATAATTCATCAACTACGCATGGAATTGTGTTTGTAGGTATAGGCATTCTTGTAACAAAAGTAACTGTATGTTATTAATTGTCAAGAGGAAACATTATCCTTCAACAAAAAAAAAAAAAGTCCTAACTTGGAGATAATTTAGCCTCCGTAATCGCAAAGTTTAGGCTCTGTTTCAGACTTTTTTTACTTTCCTAGCCTACTAAACGAATGTTCAGGGGGACCTAACTACAACCCTTAGCCCACAAATATGTTTTCAGCCTCCATTTTTGTTCTAAAACTTTGAACGATACGCATGTCGAAGTACCTCTGTACTAAAATAATTTCTTTATAAAAGCTGTCAAAAGTTACAAACACCTGTCGGGGGTGACATTAGCATCGCATTACATTCGCATAAATGTTACACGTTAACTCGTTTGTTCCCTTTATGGCGTGCACATTTACCCGCGCACCTAAATTAGGCCAAATTTCAGTCTCCCCTGCGGCATATACGACCCTTTTATTTCACCACTTTAACAAGAAGTTGATAAAAATCTATCGTGTGGGCTCGTTGACAACCCGCCAGGCTGGAGGCACGCCAGAGGATACTACGATGCAGTTTTTTATATACGCACCAAATTTCCTACGCGGAGTATACTTCGTTTTAATTTACCCATTTTGGCACGTCCCGACGGAACTGCGGATCATTTGTATTAGGAATACGGATAATATGATCCGAGAGGCGACGACTAAATTACTCGACGCCCCTCGAGAGTTAGTCGTTTGCGTTATTATGAGCCTCCACGAAAGCCTTTAGTTCCCTCTGTAAACATAAAGCTACGGGTGTATTTCGGAAAAATAATTACAGAGTATGAATAAATTATCTTTATCGTCGATTTGTGTTGTATTATTTTGTGCGATACGAGTTTTGACATTTATTTTTATTTATAATGCGGTGCGATAATCACGTATCAGCGTTATCTCTTCTCGTATAAAAAGTCGCAAGTGATACGAAGGTATATATAAAGGTATATGATGGGTGTTCCGGGTCTAGTTGATTTGTGTGTATGAGTTTACATGTTTGTGACCGCACCCACGATACAGGACTAATTCCTGAAATGGTGCAAATATTTGCCGTGCTTAATTTCGATGTTTTGAACTAAATTTTAAAGTTGTAGGTACTTCAAGTTGCACAGTCTTAGGATTGGATTTAATCTAGTAACTTATGGTACGTAATTTTTAAATTCTTAATTTAATGTTCTCAGAAAATTTGGTACCTATTTTATTACAAGGGACTTGGTAAATAAATAAAAGATGATTTGAATAGGTAATAATTTGGTACGTGACGCTACTTACCTATGAAGAATTATTTGATGTCTAGATGAACCAAAGTCAGACAAACAAAAAAAAACAAAATGTATTATTATTTAAGTACTTTCAAAAAATTCCTTGAAAATAAATGTAGTTTCATCAAACGCAAATTCCTTGCCTATTAAAAATAACACAGCTGTTTAGTCGAGAACATTCGGTTTCATGTTAAGGGGAAGTAGTACGGAATCCGTACAAGGTTCAGTACACAAGGGACCGTTTCCTTATCCGAGCGGCCGACAAACTGCAGAGATGTACACTTAATTTGATTCTGTAATGTATAGGCCGTTTAGAAGATTTCTTGGCGGAGTAATCTTCTGTTGCTTCCACATTAAAACAATTGATGTTGAAAGGTTTTAAGGAAAAGAAGATATTGTGCGGCTTTTGTTGCGTAAGCGGTTATATGATGCAATACGGGAATGTTCTAGATTTCAGTAAGCGTAACCTAAACGAATTAATCTCTGATCTTATCTTCATTGTGATTTCAGATCCGAAATATTCATATCATTCCCAATCGTCTTCTTGTTCTTTTCTAATCGATGGTAAACTGTTTCAGCGCTGTAGGTAGTTACCTTAACTACAGCATTAGTGGTACTCATTAAATCTTCCAAAGTGCAGGAGTATGGGGACTTGGAGCATACCACGGTATGGTGCATGTTTTGAAGGTCCATAAAATTCAATTTCGCCAAGTTGCACTTTTTGTAGTCGCCTATCTTTCAAAAGTATGTTGTTGTTGGTATGTGTGATCTTTTCTTTGGTTTCCCTCTGCCACTCCGTTTATCCACATACATATTCATAACTCTTTTATAGTCCGTCTAAAGCATGACCTGAGAAAACGAGGTTAAATCCAAAACATTTTGTATGTATGTGGTATAACTAGTAGGAGAATCATGTCACAATTTCACAATTTTTTTTATTTCCTACAATTGCGGCTGAATAATGTTGCCAATTAAATTTAAAAAAATAACTTCTGGTCGCGCTTTTATTAGACGCACTCTAAAAACATGTGTTTCATCCGTCTTTACATCACCATATAAAGTTTATCTTTATATGGTGATGTAAAGAGAATCTTTTAACACAAAAAAAACAACTGTTCAGATGAAACATTTATTAAAACTTTAACCGAACTCATTAAGTTATATCAACATAAATGTACCATTTCTTTAAATTAGGTGTTCTATATGAAACATCCAAATTTATTTTTCATATTTCAGAGTTCTTATTATCATAGTAAAAGTAAGTTTCAACGCCTTCAAAAATAACTAATAAATTAAGGTAACGCTATATTACAGCTATTTTTCGAGGTGGAAAATTATCAAATAACGTCTGCGGTCTAGATGGAATGAGTCGGAGTGTTAGACTTTTACTGACTTTTTTGTAGGTAGGAAATCATCCCATGCCTTCTCCCGCTCTTGGGTGGAATGGGAGTTCCGTACCGGGCCCCTGACGGTTACCGGACGGCTGGATCGTGAGCTACCTATTGCTCGTCGTCTGCAAGCCCAGCTACAGTGGCTGAAAAACGAGATCCAGGTGACTGAGGCATGAGATTTATCCCCTCATACGTGTGGCTGCCTCCAGAGTTTTACTGATTAAAGCCCATCCGTGTTCCTTCACTTGCTTATTGCGTACCAAGGTCACGGTCACTCTTCCGAACAAGCTCGCTGCCCGACCCCAAATTACAGTACAAAAAAATATGCAATATTGTTATAATAACCACTTTTTCGTACTTTGTGTAATTGAATTACAAATAATTAAAAACAATCTTATATTTTTGCCTTTGAAGCATTGTCATCATTATCATGATTTCAGCCGAAAGACGACCACTATTGGATATTATCCTTCCCCCAGTGACCCTATAACGAGCGTTCCTGTGCATCTCGCACCCATCTTGCATCCATCAGATTTTGGCGACTCTCGCCAGGTCATCAGTCTTGTGTGGACACCGTCTAACACTGTGTCTTCTGGTACGTGGTCGCCGCTCCAGAACTTTTCGGCTCCATCGACCATCTGTTTTGCGAACAATGTGTCCTGTCCACTGCAATTGTCGATTCTTTTGGCTATGCCTATAGCCGCAGAAAAACTAATTCTTTTTCAATATCTTAATTTCTGATGCAATCACTCAAGGAAACTCCGAGCCTTCACAAGGGAAAAAGGCTACCCTTCCCATTTTGAAGGCGCTCATTAAATCTATATCCACAAAATTCCAAGAAATTATAATTGCGTTCATTCAACCATTATTATAATTACTACCTATCTTTATCCTATAAAACGTAATAATATATTATTAGACTAATATTAGATAGTGCTTTTAGGAACCAATTAGTCGTATTATAATGTTTTGTTAGAAACGTGAAGTAATAACTTCTGTTCTATATTATTAGACCTTTGTGAATTACGTTTTACTGTAGGCTATTTATGGATTCTAAGTAATTGTTTGTTTATGATACACGTGCCACAGAATACCTACCTAGTTATTGTTAAAAATAATTTCGGTAAAGCCAAATAAACAATGTAAATGATTGAGGAAAAAGCGATAAACAAATAAATCGTCAAAAATGAAGATTATTTTCTAAAGACTTCTTGCTACCTCAATAGCTGTTACACCCACTCATAGATTGTTATATTAATATTGGGAATCAGCTTGTATGTGGGATAGTGGAAGAAAATTTATAGTCATACAAATAGCGGCCTACCCAAATGTCTTCATCGTTCTGGCATTAGCCGATCTCAGGTAGAATATTAAATATTCTGTTAAATTTTAACTACTGACTTAATAATATTTAATAATAATAATCTTAGTAGGAACATAAATACATTTAATAACAGTTCGTAAATAGCTACATTAGTTGTAACTGTGTCACAGATTATTAACGCCCACCTTTAAGAGGAAAATAACAGCGACAATAATAATTGTGTTTGTTTCCTCAAAGACTATTACGGACACTAATCTGCATGATCCTCATATAACATACTCAGAAGAGAATATGAGGACTACGTTAGTACCTAAATCATGATCATCACTATAATTTCAACCGAAAGACGTCCACTACTGGACATAGGTCTTTCTCAAGTGTCGCCACAATGAACGGTCCTGAGGGTCTCACATCCAATACATTTCCGCGACTCGCACAAGGTCATCGTTTCACCTTGTAGGAGGCTTTCCAATATTACATTTTTCGGTGCTTATATACATTATCTGGAAATTGTAATACTGTGTGTAAGTTAAATTAAATGTCCCTAATTTGGTAAAAATGACAACTGTCATCTGCATTCTCTGAATATGTACATTAAAATCAAAGAGCAACTTTTCTCAGATGCTTATTTCAGACTTAATTTTATTTTTTTAAAGTTTGAAAACAGCAAGAATTCCTTCTGCTCTAGGTCTCGTTCTAACGAGAGGGAATGTTAGACTGTCACTGACTTAAATCCCACCTGTGTCCCTTTAGTTTCTCTTTTCGTTTCAGGGCCATGGTAATTAATTTGAACAATCCGGAAACCCAAGACATTAACCTACATTTCTGTCTTAAGATTTAACTAGTAAGGATTGTATGGACTTAAAAATAAACTTTAACCTCTGTGTTGGTTTAATATTTCTTTTTAGGGTAGTTAGCAAGGAAATACCGGCCTCATTTAGTTAAAAATGTATGTGTTTATTTATTTATTTTTATTTACATGAATTGAGAATATCCTTTCAGCATATTCTCAATTAATGTAAATAAATCCTATCTCTTTCAGCACTATTCATTATTTTTAATATTAGCCTATGCAGTCCCGCTGCAGGGCAAAAATCGCGCTTTATTCCTTCCATTATTCTTGGGATCTATGTCAGTGTTCTTGTCAATCCCCAAGGAAGACATTATATCTGTCTATGTGACAAACTAAATATTTTCTTTCTTTCTTTCCATTTGTCACAAACAATCACACAGTTACAACAAACTTTTCCAACAAACATCATAACATAATTGTCATCCCCTTAACTCCCACGGTCAGACCAAAGTCACGGATGACAATGAAAACGTCGGGTCATCATAAATAACGCAGGGTGAAACTAACGGCTCGTAGGGATTACCCACTACGAGTAGTAATTACAGCCGGATTAACTAAGCTGCAATTGATTTCGCAGGATTCCAGCCCACAATCAGTGTGTATCGCTTGACTATTTGATTTGAGCGTGTTATTTTGTTATTTTAGTGTGAATTAGTGGGTTTACAATTTCAACATTCCGAGTGTACTTATGTTTTTTGAAAAGTGTTAATTTAATTTAGTAAAATTAATTTATCAATAAAAATTATGCAGTTTTTCTGATTTGTTTTTTTGGTAATGATGTTTAGTACCCGTTTTATTTTTATCTGATTGTGGCAAATCAACAAAAGGGTAGTATTTTGTAATATTTTTAAAAGAGAGCTTGAAATAATTTGGCTCGAACAAGTTCATAACTTTTGTTATTGTTAAGCAGGCTTTAAGTTACCGAAGTGAAACTTTATTTATTGAAGTTTTTGAAATTCAGAAATATTGATATCTACATATATTATGTATAACTACACCAATATTACTTGTATAAAGACGGCACTTTTGGTGAAGTGGTTTAGTGATTAACTGCTGCAATGCGAGTCGCAGGTTCGATTGCTGCACAAAAGAAATATCTGTATGACCTAGAGATAGATCTGGTTGTCTTGTGTACTTACACACAACACACTACATACTATATACATATATCTATAGACTACATAATTGTGAACACATCCACGATACAGAAATAATAGAATAGAATAGAATCGAATAGAATAGAATAAACTTTATTGTACACCAAAATAAGTTATAAATTGTACAGAAACTTAAATCTATGGGTACAATATCGCTGATAGCGATACCTACCAGACAACCTTAGGATGGATCGTAAGAAAAATAATGCAGGGGTAGTCTGAGGCGTACAACGTCCAAACGTTCAACACAAGCAAATAATTAAAATAATTATAAGACAAATATATATATACATACAAATATATATCGATACCTTTGGGTAGAAAGGTCGTATAAACCAAAACCCGACTTTTCAGGAGAGCCGAAAAACTATTATTTTTTTACATAAAAATTCATAACTTTTTTACTTTTGAGGTTATAAAAAAATGATCTATGAGAAAGGTTCTTATATTTTGCAGAGGAAAAAGGTTAAATTATCAAAACCTAGCTATCTTCTTTAGTTTTAAAGTTAGCTTGCATTTACGTCTAAGAAAAAATCAATTCTTGGTTTATACACCCCATGAAAATGTAGGTACTTTGAAAAAACTACGTACGTCGTATATCCATTTTTGGTAACCATAAGGGTCACATTTAATGTCGTAAAAACCTATAATATGTAATTTTTTTGTATTATAAACCATTTATAATCATAGATCAATTGAATTCTGACTAATAAATAATCCTGTTACTCATAGAATTAGTAGGAACTCAATTATTTATTATTCTAATACCCAATAATGGTCGATTCAAATAAAATAAAACGACCTGAAATATGAAATCAACATTTATTAAGTATTATAATACCTTCTTATCAATGGTATCTGTCCGGTATATGTCTATCGCGCTGGTTCTTCTGCTTTTCGCTGCGCGCAAAATGCGAGCCTTGTGTGTTGGTCGTAAAGTTTTTCCTGCCCTTATCCCATATTACTTAGGGTCGGCGCAACACGTTTTCTTCTTCCATTTTGTCCTGTCGTCCGTCACACTATCACTAACTTCCTTTTCTTTCTTATCGGTCCTTACGCAATCCATCCATCTTTTCTTTGGCCTCCCTCTCACTCTCCATCCATCCACATGTAAACTCCTCCTCCTTTCTCTTTTTCTCTATTAGTAACATACGTTTTATCCCTCCTCTTCACATAACCATACCAAGACAAACGATTTCCTTCCAACTTTTCAGTCACTGGCGCCACTTTCAAACTTCCCCTAATACACTAATTTCTCACTTTGTCCATTCTTGTCACACCACACATCCATCTCAACATTCTCATCTCCGCTACATGCAATCTTTTTCCATCCATCTTTTTCACAGCCCAACATTCTGATCCATACAGTATGACAGGTCTTATCACGTACTTGTAGATTTTACCCTTCAACTTGAGGGGCATCCGTGGATCACAAGTTGTTCCCGTGACCGGTCGCCATTTCATCCATCCTGCGTTGATCCGATGTATTATGTCCCGGTCTACTTCACCATTTCCTTGGACAAACGACCCGAGGTACCGAAAGTCGGAACAAATCGGCATGCACATCCATCCATCTACTCACAGTAACTTCCACAATTCAACTGGTATTCCAAACTGGGCCAATGGCCTTACCATTCTTCATTCCATTTACTGCTATACTGACTTCATCCATACTAACCATTCTCACTAACCCCACATTTTCTGGTTTAGTTTCTAAAATCCCACTCCAGTCATTTTCCTCATTCATTAGTCTTTCAAAATATTCCTTCCACTTCTCTTTGATTTTTTCATCATCTGATAGAACCATTCCAGGTTCATTCCTTACACATTTTACTTGAGAAACATCCTAAAGTAAGGTGCGACTTGCAATGAACTTGGCTTATACACCAAACGTTGCGAACTGTGTTTGGATCTACGACGTTAAATTTAACCTGTGTTTAGGTAATGCATTTCACACTTTGAGGCGTATAAACCATTTAAAATTAATGCATTTAAAACTTTAGGGCGTATAAACCATTTACAATTAATGCGTTTAACACTTTAGGGCGTATAAACCATTTACAATTAATGCATTTAACACTTTAGGGCGTATAAACCATTTAAAATTAACGACTATTTTTACACCCTGAGTTGATATAAATTATGGTCATTACGTCATAACAAAATTTAAAAAAAATAACATTTGGTTTTTACATTGAAAATTTACCTTTTTTAAGAGGCTATGACCGATAATTTCTGGGTCGTATTAGCCATTTTTGAGCGAATTTCTACATTTCGTGTACATATACAGATCGATAGAGAAAAAAATTCTGAGAAAAATGGTATATATAACTCAATTTAGCCAAAATGGTTTATACGACCTTTCTACCCAAAGGTAGCGATATATATACATATATACACATTATATTTATATATAAATATATATATACATACATACACATTATATTTATCGTATGGAATAAAATTAAAAAGATTTTTTTTATATTAACATACATTAGGCGTTTAATTACGAATACGAGACGATGACGCTATCCTGTCGTAAACTACTGTCTTCACCACTTAAGCCAGTAGGCCTAAGTGATGGAAAGTTTGACAAGTTTAAGAATAAAATGGGTTATGATTATGAAGGCCGGTAATATTAAATTAATGTTAACTACCGTCAAAAGATATCAGTCACTCCTACTTCAAACTTTAATAAGAAGTATGAATTTCAGCCGTGAACCCTCCAATAAAAAAATATCCGAGACAGCACGTCAGAACTATTAAGGTTATTTTACGGTCTTAAAAACTACGTCAAAGTAAGCTGTCATTACTCGTTTTGACACAAGATTTCATCTTAAGGTCAAATAGAAAGACGTTTCATTTTTTATCAAAAGGAAGACTGAAACCGTTTAACCCATAGAAAAGGTTAAATCTTTTAGGATTTTTTTTTATTTTTTCGTCTAGAATAATTTTATTTTCAGAATAAACTGAAACGTTAGGAAATATAAAGGATAACAAGCTGCCTCTTTGTAGAATTGGACTTTTTGCTGTTGCCTATAAACAAAATTAATATTATGAAGAAACTTTTTCCTATTAACTTAATTGCTAATGACACTGGCAGTAAGATGCCTTTAAGTTTAAAATTGAGTGGAACATTTTTATTTCTCACTATTGCAAATCTAAAAGTAATAACTAAATTTTTTGTAATATACTCAGGAGATAAATAAGTACTACCACTCGTCATCGTCATCATTATTTCAGTCAATAGACGTCCACTGTTGGACATTGGCTTCCCCCAAGCATCAAACAAACCACAGCGACCGGTCAAATGCATCTCGCATCCATCCGATTCTCGCGACCCTCATCAGGTCATAAGTCCCCCTAACTACATTGGTACTACCACTAGCAGGAAATTATTCCAACCACTGTTATTTTATATCCGTAGAATAAAATTTACGAATCCAAAATTATTCTTCAGGTAAAGATTAGACGTTAGGAAAATCATTACAAAAGCAATTTAAAATTTTCCTTGAACGTTTATAATACAAGGAAAATCCTAAATTGATCTGCAACTCCACGTCATCCAAACCGCGTATTTTGCTTACATAAATATTTTTAGAAGTCAACAATATATTAATATACCTATAATTAAATAGAATAGCTATGTAATCCAAGAGCAGGCGAAGTGAGTTCGGAATTTTAGAGCAGCTCGGACTACTTTAACTTTTAACCAACACAGGTTGACGGCCTCGGTCGACCTAAGCACTTTTTAGAACGATTCTTCATTATTCACATAAATGGTACATTGATAAAGCTAAACGTTGGAAGCCACTTTGTAGAACGTATCGTCAGCACGACTAGATTTTGGTGAAATGTCAGCCATATCATTATATTTATAGTGGTGCTTTTCTATACGTCTTCTTCTCTATGATCCGAGGTCTGGTTCCGTTTCATTTGACTCAGTTTTACTAATAATTACACACGCAGAATCCATTGGATGCGAGACGCATAGGACCTATGCCCAGCAGAGGACGTCTTTCAGATGAAATGATGATGATGAATATAAACTAGTGCTTGACTGCGACCCCACCTGATGGTAAGCAGTGATGTAATCTTTGATGGTAAGACGCACTAGATTATTAAGTTAATGAGCCTGTATGTTGGTTAAGCGGAATTAAACTGACCAATTAAAAGTAAACAACTGAACGAATACCTACAGAATCAAACTAGAAATATACCCATTAGTAGTTTAATTGCGTAGGCATGTACTCGTTTCGTTTCCTATGCTATAAACATCAATATACCTTATCCTTTAGAGGATACTAGGTGATAATTGGATGGCGTGGATTAACGTCGCGTGGAACATGTTTAATTGCATTGCATGTGTTATATCTAGTATACTTTCAAATAGTTGGATCGAATATTGTTATTGTGACAAGAGTCCTCACGATTATTAGTGGGTTAAGATTTCATCTTAAGGTCAAATAGAAAGACGTTTCATTTTTTATCAAAAGGAAGACTGAAACCGTTTAACCCATAGAAAAGGTTAAATCTTTTAGGATTTTTTTTTATTTTTTCGTCTAGAATAATTTTATTTTCAGGATAAACTGAAACGTTGGGTAATATAAAGGATGTCAAGCTTCCTCTTTGTAGAATTGGACTTTTTGCTGTTGCCTATAAACAAAATTAATATTATGAAGAAACTTTTTCCTATTAACTTAATTGCTAATAACACTGGCAGTAAGATACCTTTAAGTTTAAAATTAACATTTTTCTTTCTCAACTACTGCAAATTTAATAGTAATAACTAAATACTCACGAGATAAATAAGTACTACCACTCGTCATCATCATCATTATTTCAGCCGATAGACGTCCACTGTTGGACATTGGGCTCCCCCAAGCGTCGCCACAGCGACCGGTCAAATGCGTCTTGCATCCATCCGATTCTCGCGACCCTCACCAGGTCATAAGTCCACCTAACTAGATTAGTACTACCACTAACAGGAAATTATTCCAACCACTGTTATTTTTTATGGATATATATGATTGGAATAAAATTTACGAATCCAAAATTATTCTTCAGGTAAAGATCAGACGTTAGGAAAATCATTACAAAAGCAATTTAAAATTTTCCTTGAACGTTTATAATACAAGGAAAATCCTAAATTGATCTGCAACTCCACGTCATCCAAACCGCGTATTTTGCGTACATGAATATTTGTATCTATATTAGCTTAGAAGTCAACAATCTATTAATATACCTATAATTAAATAGAATAACTATGTAGTCCAAGAGCAGGCGAAGTAAGTTCGGAATTTTAGAGCACCTCGGACTACTTTAACTCTAAACCACCCACAGGTTGACGGCCTCCGTCGACCTAAGCACTTTTTAGAACGGTTCTTCATTATTCATATAAATCGTACATTGATAATAAAGCTAAACGTTGGAAACCGCTTTGTAGAACGTATCGCCAGCACGAGTAGATTTTGGTGAAATATTCTTCACATCAGTACCTATAATAATAGTGGTGCTTTCCCATACTTCTTCTTCTTCATTATTATCATGAACTAGTAGGTACTTGACTGCGATCCCACCTGATGGTAAGGGACACGGTAAGTTCGGGAGGTTCCTGCATCGGAGCAAGCAAGAGAGGACGTCCGGGAGCACATGGTAGAGGTGTGCCCCGCTTGGGCGGAGTACCGCCGTGTCCTTGTGGAGGCTATCGGGGGCGGCGACCTCTCGCGCCGGGCCCTGGTTCAGCCCATGGTCCGGAGCGAGGAGGAGTGGCATGCAGTTGCCTCCTTCTGCAAAGCAGCTCGTGAAGGAGGCTGCTGACCGCGAGCGCGTGAGGGAACGGTCCTCACGCTGCCGCCGCCGAGATCCCGATCCCGATTTCCGACCACCGTAGGCGCGGGTTCGCGGACGGCGAGCACTGGGTAGCTTGCTGTACGGCAGTCTGGAATTAATCTGGACCGAGCCCAGTCGTCAACGGTTCGTTCTGTTCCACGCGCGCTTCAAGGAGATGTCAGCAAACTGTAGGGGCCCGGCAGGGCCGAAGCCTCTGGGGGAACACGTGGTATTCCGAAAGGTTGACACCGAGTCCCCCCAGATCAACGGCAACGAAGGAACGGGGTAGGGGTTTAGTCAGTAAGAGTCTGACACGCCTCCCCGCTCCGCCCAAGAGCGGGAGAAGTCATTCTGATGATTCCCCTACCAGAAAAAAAAACCTGATGGTAAGCCGTGATGCCATGGTTGCTGGTATTACACCACTAGATTAATAAGTTAATTAGCCTGTATGTTGGTTGGGCAGAATTAAACTAACCAATTCAAAGTAAAAAACTGAAAGAATACTTCAAAAATTGTAACCTGAAAAAAACCGATTTGTAGTTTAATTGTGTAGGTATGTACTCGTTTCGTTTCCTATGCTATAAACATCAATATACCTTATCCTTTAGAGGATACTAGGTGATAATTGGATGGCGTGGATTAACGTCGCGTGGGACATGTTTAATTGCATTGCATGTGTTATATCTAGTATACTTTCAAATCGTTGGATCGAATATTGTTATTGTGACAAGAGTCCTCACGATTATTAGCGAGTTATTTGATTCTATGTATTTTTAGGGTTCCGTACCTCAAAAGGAAAAAACGGAACCCTTATAGGATCACTTTGTTGTCCGTCTGTCCGTCCGTCTGTCAAGACCCTTTTTCTCAGGAACGCGTGGAGGTATGAAGCTGAAATTTATATCAATTACTCAGGTCTACTGTCCCTTGAAGCTGTGAAAAAATCAAACTTCTAAGCCAACGCAATCAAAAGATACAGCCGTTTATGCCGCAAATTTTCGACACTTGCAAGGGAATCAAAACCTACAGGGTGCTTCCCGTGAACTCAGAATCTTGAAATTTGGTACGAAGCAACGTCTTATAGCATAGATAAAGGAAAAATTACGAAAACCATAAATTTTTAGTTACATCACATAAATTTTTTTTTTTTAATAATTTTAAACTTACTACCCATTTCCTCATAAACGCGTAGAGGTATTAAATTGAAATTCATACCAAATACTCAGGTCTATAATACCTGTAACAAAATCAAACTTCTATGTCAACGCAATCAAAAGAAACAGCAATTTAAGCTGCATATTTTGAAACTCGCAAGTACTCGCAAGGGAATCAAAACCTAAAGGGTACTTCCAGTCGGCCAAATTTCAAGATTCTAATCTTGAAATTTGGCATGAAGCAACGTTTTATAGCACACATAAAGGAAAAATTCCGAAAACCTTAAATTTTTAGTTACATTACAAGATTTTCTTTTTTGTAAAATCTTTAAGACTCGATTCGAGAATTGAACTGTTTTCATCTTGATAAATTGGTACGGAACCCTCAGTGTGCGAGTCCGACTCGCACTTGTTTATTTATGAAATACCTGGAACAGAGGCCATAATAGCATTCATTTATATTCCATCAACATATGGTTTAGTAAGTCGTTAGTGAACTAGTTGCATGGAGTTAAGGTAAAGAGTCTATCATTTAAATAGATAGGTATATCTTGTAGAAAACGTCGTTGTGTCGTGCCAGAGTCGCTGGACGATCTCCGACCATCGTAAGCACGGGCTGGCAGAGGACGAGTAATAGATAGCTCCCCATCCGGTAATAATCGTGCCTGAGTCGTTTTGATGTGACACATCTATTGGTGCGTTGGTGCGCCTTGGTTTACTACCAAGGCGCACCAATAAGTAAATCCAAGTCGAATGTCGTAACGGCAAACATCATGATACCTCACTGCACCACTTTTAACTTTCTTTTATATGTGCACGCGTACACTTCACATAATGTTTTACGTCTACTGGGCGTGCCGTCACGGCCAACGTTATTTTTTATTTTTCAAATTTCTATATTTATAATTATTATACCTATTTTACGGTACTTAGTTATACCACTATAACATTAATAAGTCTAGTACATGTGTAGTTTTTCCAAGAACGGCTAACCAGCACTTACATTAATTACTTTACAACTAATGAACATGTTCATAAAATAATGTTCACTGTTAAAAACAGTCGTCTAGACTAAAATCACAGTTTATACGGTTTTGAATAAATACTAAGGCTTATAATAATTTTCATTTTAAATAATACAAATGTTATTTATTCAGGATACAGATATTTACATATTAATAACTTAATAGATATATATACAAACTAAAGATAAAAGTATGTACAAACGTAAATATATATACAAAAAAAAGGCATTTACTGGGCATCAAAAAATTCATCCACGTCGATGTCAACAGCAATAGTGCCCAGAACGCTGGCAGCATTGCCACGTTGGATGGCAATGCTGATTCGTTGGCCGAAAAACAGCCCAG
Source organism: Mythimna separata (assembly GCA_030763345.1). Lineage (NCBI taxonomy): Eukaryota > Metazoa > Arthropoda > Insecta > Lepidoptera > Noctuidae > Mythimna > Mythimna separata. The sequence goes on along the minus strand of CM061172.1, from coordinate 9,456,339 downwards.
CCCTCTGGTCACGTGAAGAGTCGACTAGTTGTTTGCTAATTTCGCGAACAACTCGATGAGCACTCGGACCCCAAGGCCCCAGTGTTTCAACCCCAAACGGCTCAAACATATAGCTCCCGATAAGGTTGTTATATTTGCGCCGCTTGAGGTTTTCTGCACCTGCAGCAGCAGCCCCAGCACAGCCCGCCGTACTTAGAACATGAGATGGCGCAAGGGTGTCGACACATGTCGCATCCCACACCAAAGGCCTACCCAACTTCCAAGGCATTATGGTCATCCCGTCTGGCCTCTTCCCATCGTCGCGTGCTAAGCCATTAGGTTCTAAAACAGCTGGCACCCCGGCGGTGACAAGAGCTCGACGGATAATGTCATTAATGCTAGCGTGCCTAGCTATCCGACCAGCGCTCCTACTGCAGGATAGGCCGTGATGTCCGAGGCGGTCGACTGCTTCACCGCATTGACATCGATGTGGAGCTCCACAAGGAGCACCCAGACGCAAGCATGTAGCGATCCGGAAAGTGGCGTCACTCAGCATAGTACCTATATTGAGTGACGGCAGTACCTGTAGCCAGAGGCCCGACTCCCATTCACCCACAGCCAGTAGACGGGCACGCTCAGCAGTATTGGTGGACGTATTAATAAGATTATTCCGTACCAACCTGCAGAGCGGCTCATCCCACTGTCTCTGGGATGATGGATTCTCGGGCAACGCCTTATCCGGGCAAGCCATTTTCCAGGCGGTCACGGCATCGGCCAAGCACGGCACCTCACAGCCAACCAATGATGGAGTCAAAATTCTATTGGTTAGCTGCTGAGTGCTATGGACCGAGGACAGGAACGCCGGTAGGCTTACACTAGAAATTTTGCGGATGCCGAGCCCACCAAAACGAATGGGTAGCGTGGCTTGTAGCCACGCTCGGTCATCCAGAGCCACATTTAAGATGGAAGTCAGAGTATACCGAATGGTCTGATCAATTTTGTCCAAGAGATGTGGCTTCTTCCATAAAGGGGAAGAGCGGAGAAAATACATAAAATTTGGTGCGAAACAGCAATATCGTATGAGGGTGAAAGCCGAATGAAGGTTAATTTTGGAAAGTCTTTCCGAAATATTGTTAAAACGTTCAATTTTGTCATCGATGAATGAAGGGAAACTGTCTTCTAAAATTGGAGAACCTAGGAGGTGCAGCGAACTTTTATTTAAAATTTTGATACAATAGATATTTACATTAGATATTTCATACAATATTCATGAACTTTAAACGCGGGACGCGGTGTTTTAGTTAAAAGAATACTTATTTCAACATCGAATGGTTTAAAATTGCAAACGAATTTAAATAACTAGGAACAAGTTAGGACGTTAGTTAACAGGTCAGTTAACTGTCCCAAGAGTAACTAACTTGTTTAAGCTCTTCTACGTTCAGTTTACTCTTACCCGGTTAACGATAACTGTTGGTTGTTAAGGTCCACGGACGTGTAACTTCATATACGCGTATTTGACCAAGCGTATAGCATAATTATGTAAGCTACATATAAAACAATGATACTGTTCATAAAGCCTCAAATATGTGAACGACGTTGCCACGTCGTCGACTGAGGTTCACAGTTTTGTATGTAAGTTAGGCGTACATCTAGCGTATATTTTTTGTTCTGGATAGGCTCTCATGTTACCCCATATCCCATCAGATGGTAAGCGATGATGTGGTCAACCATGGAGCAGGCTTGAAGGCAAATTCGCGTCTGTGAATTTACGCATTCGTGGACAGGCCTAAGTTGCCTACAAACAATATTATGTGACTGTAAATCTTTCTATATCGTACACAATTTTTAGGGTAGTTACTAAAGCCAAGGCCGTGGGATTCTTTGATAGGATTAACGCAGCCCTGTGACACAGTAAAAGTCTGACACTCCCTCTCACTCCTCCTAAAATGGGAGAAGTAAATTGACGATTTTTAAACCAAAACCGGCCAAGAGCGTGTCGGGCCACGCTCAGTGTAGGTTTCCGTAGTTTCCCGTTCGTCACAATAAATGTCCCCAACTTTTCAAAAACTGTTCGTCCCATCAAGTTCAAAATAATTTTCTTTGAAAGTCTTTATAAAGTTCTACTTTCCCGATTTTTTTTATATTTTCTAAACTTATGGTTCAAAAGTTAGAGGGGGACACACACATTGTTTTTTACTTTTGGAGCGATTATTTCCGAAATTAATTGATATTATCAAAGAACGATTCTAGTAAACCCCTATTCATTTTTGAATACCTATCCAACAATATATCACACATTAGGATTGAAGATAAAAAAAACTCACTTTCCATTTTACATGTAGGGAGGCTACCCTACTAAAATATTTTTTTCCAATTTTTATTTTACCACTTTGTCGGCGTGATTGATATACATATTGGTACCAAATTTCAGCTTTCTAGTGCTAACGGTCACAGAGATTAATTACTCAGATACCCGCGAAACGAGACACAATAGTAAAACAATAACTGCGCGGTCTCATAGGACCGGTTGGGGATTCAAACGTTAAGCGAGGACGGACGGACAGACATGGCGAAACTATAAGGGTTCCGTTTTTGCCATTTGGCTACGGAACCCTAAAAAAGAATACTTACTGAATACGCCATGCTTGAAAACTAAAGAATTGTGTTCTAGATAAAAATTTGCAGATTTAGTGGGGTAAATGAGTACACAAAACATACAATTTGTATCATAACTTTATTTACGTATCCCAGTTAAAATTTACATTAAATACAATAATAAAAATCATAAAAACTCAAAAAGAAAACAACAATTTCGTGTCACTGTACATTTATATTTAAAAAGATGATGTCGTGCAAAGAATTGACGTTACCTTAAGTGAAAACACAGCCATAGATTAACGCCTATTTATTAAAACTATTAATTTTACTTTTTATGTAAAATAACTCACCAAGAAGCTTGAAAAGTGTTTTTAATGCCAAAGAAAATGTTAAAATACTGGACAGATTTCAATAAATGAGGCTGATTTTAAAGATGGGTCCACATCAATAAAAATATTCGATTGGCACCTAAATTATGATTCGTTCGGGGTTTTTCTATCATTAATATTGAAAAGCCTTCAAACTTTATAAATCGTCTCTTTTTTGCGTCAAGGATCATATAATGTGATTACTGATGTGTATTCAGGTAAAAAATGATCGTAACCTGGATTTCCTAAATTCTTATTCAATTTTATATATCGGACCCAAACTATAATCATATATTTATTTTTTACTTGTAACTGATTCATAAATATTTTTGAGCCATTTATACAACATTTTTTGATGTGTGACTTTTCATTTTTTATGTTTTTAAATAATAGATTTACTACGGAAAAACAACAATTTGTTTTACAACTTACATTAATTTTATATTTAAGTATCTATCAACTTATCAACAAATTCACTTTATACATTTTTGATGATTTCATTAACGTTTCAGAAACGTACAAAATATAATTATTCTTCCGCGATACATCATGAATGAGGTCTATGGGTATATTATTATTTACTTTTAATTCTTTTTAGTTTTTTTTTTCTACAGTGTTCTTATTCTAGCCAACTTTAGCGACTTCTTCTTTAATGATTGTTCACTTTTTACGAAAGCTCGCTGATTTTTTTCGTAAATAATATTTTTCACATATTTTAATTTCTATGGCATTTTAGAGATCTTTTAAAAATATTAATTTAAACACAACATATTCATAATCAGTTTGATTTCATTGTCTCTCCTAAAAAATAAGACATACCTACTTTTTGTTCACTTTATGAAGGTTTTAAGGTCTATTATAACCTCTATGAAGTGAGCAGAGATCAGTCTCTTACAAAAAAGCATTGAATTTCTAGGAATTTCTTCATCATCTTTCAATTTTGATACATTATGGGTTCTAGTGGAGCTTATTGCAGAACTTATTTAGATACAAACATAACCTGTTTCATATGTTTTGTATACATAGTTACATTTTTTGTATGTTAATACAGGCCGTTCCCGATATTATCTACACTTAAAACTAATATCACCAAACAATATTTCACACCGAATCTCATAAGCTCGACAACCTTGATATTTCTTTAAAAGTCAGTAACATTATTGTTGCTATTAACACGCCCGTATTGACTACTTTTGTACCTGAAACAATTGAAAAGGAAAAATATTTATTTATTCATATATAATTGCAGAAACCACCTATTAAATTTTAGAACATGTACAAAGCTAAAATGCAAAAAAAAAATTATATCATTATGTATAATTATAGAGACCAAATATGGAACATCGAACGTAAAGGACACTTTAAAAAAAAGGACACATAATTTACGTATAATTGTAGAAACCAAATATGCGACGGTTTTAAACAAATAAGTAGGTATTTTTGGCAAACCAATGAGTGGATAGTGCAGGCAGGCAGCTTAAAATAATTTACTTAATTACATTATTTTCGCGTAAATGTTAAACGACCTAAATAAAATTAAATCGTTAATGTGCTTATCGCTTAAATCCCTTGCGGTGAAAACATGCATAATATCATGTTTTTTAAACATAGATTGATACTGTCTATATCTATGTGGCAATTCACAAAAGGCAATATGAGTAAAAAAATATTTGTTAATATTCTATTTCTGAGTATTTGTTGATAAACTGGCATCAAAAAATACACGAAAATAGAATACTAACAGTAAAAACAATATCGAAATTGATAGGGAAACAAACGGGATACTCGTATAACAGTTGTAAATAAAATAATAATATAATATCTGTCTGTCTACTTTGACGTCAACGTTCATATCGGAGTTTTCTTTTTATTAGCATCTTTCTAACTTTAAACTACTTTTTAATGATGATTTTAAACAAAAAATCACGTTTGTTTACTAGATCAACCAGTTTCATGTATATTCCTTATTGACCTACAGCAGAAAAATAATTCACTATTTTAAATCAATTATAAAGTTGAAGTTAAAAAAAAAGTTACGACTGTCAAATTTATTTAAGTACAAAACCATAAAATATTATCCGATAATCATACTATAAAAAACTTTTCACAATCATCGTTTATTTTGATGTCGACTGTACATAATTCAACCAGTCTTCTAACCACAAACTTTTGATTAAAAATGTACATAAAAGTCTAGATTCTTATTGAATCGTAAATTCTGAGAATATCTGATTTAAGCGAAACTTTCAGTTCATTATACAAACTTTTAAGGAACTCCTAGCTATGTGAGTCTTACTTTACGACGATTTCTGAAAATCTCAGCAAATAATATAATGTTTTTAAACTAATATTTAGGAACAAAGACTCCAAATAATAATACTTAAATGAGTTTCCACTTAGACAATTGATTTAAATAGAATAATATTATCAACTTGAAAGAGCAGGGTTCGTCATCGTTTAAAGGGTGTAGACAAAGTGTTCGATCAGCAAAACATAAAATGTATGTTATTGAAATGCACTACCTAAATGTACAAAATATGTAGACTTTTTAATAGTAATTAATTTACTAATATTAAATATACTAATAGCAATACAACATATTTAGTTTTTTATTTTATATTTAATTTTGGAGAATTATTTGAGCATTCTTTTTCTCTCCTATATTTTAAAATTTTGGTCTGTTATAAAGTCCATTATTGAATCCATTTTCAAATGTATTTACCGTCTGTATTTAATACTATGTTAAATATGTATGTAAATAGATATTGTGTACATTATAGATTCAATAAAGTTTTGTGATTTTATTGATTCGCTTCTTAAACGTATAAAAAAATAATATGAATATTAATTTATTTGCCTTCTCACAACTTTTTGAGAAAATAAGATTTAAGTAAACTTAGTAAGGAGAAAGTTTCTTACTTACCACTTTTATTAGACACATATTTAGACAGTTGCGTGCGCGAGTGTATAGTGATGATGGTGTTGGTGTCCCGCACTACAGCGGGCTCCACCAGCAGTATGGACTCGCAGCGCACGCGCATCGACCCGCTCGCAGTCGGCGGGACGCGCACGCGTAGCACGCGCCACGACCGACGCAGCCCGCCCGGCTGGTTGCCTATCACCTCAGTCTTCTGCCAGGCTTCGGGCTGTAAAGAAGATGATAGTTATTGATAGGAAAGTAATAATAATAATAATAAATAATAATAATAATTTATTAGACTGCAACATTTTGTACCAGAAAACACTTACAAACACACAAAAACATAGACATATTGGAAAAAAACAAAAATAATATGTTATAAATGTTCGTAATGAATTCTGGTACCCAAGGAAAGATTTAACTTGTGTTATGGGTACCAGGATTCTCACATAAATGTTACACCAGAAGGAACAAAGTAGATAATCGGTCAAAAGCCAAAAAGTTCATAAAGGGCACAGCCCTTTCATGCGTGTGAGTAGTGACTTGTAAAGTGTCCAATTTTTAGAGAACTATAACTTTAAAAGGTTTTCTGTTTCGTCATAGCTCTGCATCTGTAACCAGTCATATACCCTCGCTTTGCATTTGCGTAATGTGGCAGAATAAATGGAGCATTTCTTGTTACTTATATTGTATAAGTGGCTTCCATTGCCGTAGAAATGTCTCCGGGCAAGTGCTGTCCTACAGCTTTGAGTTGGGCATACCCTATAGCGCTGGCGCTTATTTCTAGTACCAGCATCATACTTCAGCGAAGTGTGCTTACGCATAACAACATGTAGTACATATAGCTGCCTAATGGAAAGCACTTTACAGTCTCTGTACAGATTCAGTGTAGGATACCTAAAGGGTTTGCAGGTCATGACCTTAAGGACTGCCCTCTGTGCTCGCTCAAGATCAATAAGATAAGTCTTGGCTGCACCTCCCCATACAGTGACACAGTACGTAAGCAATGACTGACAGAGAGCGAAATAGACTGTCCTTAGGGTAGTTTGGTCAGCAGAATGCCTCAATTTTTTAAATATATAAATAAGTTTACGGACCCGAGAGGTGACGCTAGAAATTTGAGATTTCCAATTCAATAGACTGTCAATGTGCACACCAAGATATTTAATGACGGTCGATCTCGCTAATTGTGGGCAGGAACATCGTGGATTTGGTGCGTTCGGAGAACACGAATGAGCTTTTAAAGTAATTGTGTCAGGGGCAGGCAAAGCAACGGCTTGCGAGGAAAAGGGTAAGAAGGTGGTCTTCGATAAATTTACTGTGAGTAGGTTATTATACAGCCAGTTCATTACTGTTGTCAACGCGTTCTCGGCATGGTTCTTTGTCTCAGTCCAGTTATCACCATGTACGAGTAGAGCCGTGTCATCAGCATATGCAAATATTCTGCAATTTTTTAGGTTAAATTTGCAGAGATCGTTGACATAAATAAGAAAGAGGGTTGGTCCCAGAATTGAGCCCTGCGGCACACCATAACTCATTTTTTTACTGTCGCTAACCAGCCCATCTACTTTGACGCTCTGTTCCCGATCAGCAAGATAGTCCTGGAAGATTCTGAGCGTGTCACCCCTGACACCAATGGCTTCTAGTTTTGATAGTAGGTGTGGAACAGACACAGTGTCAAAAGCCTTGGAAAGGTCCAGAAAAATACCCATGCACTTCTTCCCGCAATCGAGGTTAGCCACTGTACAGTCTATAAATGAACTAACAGCATCTTCAGTCGATTTACATCTTCTGAAGCCATACTGGTTGTCGGCTAAGAGATGGTGTGATTCCAGAAAGTTAACTAACCTAGTATTGAGAATTTTCTCTAAAATTTTGGATAAGGCAGGTAAAACAGATATAGGTCTATAGTTTGTAACACTGTGTCTGTCCCCACTTTTGTAGATTGGTTGAGAATGGTTTGAAAATTAAGGACATTAAATGGTAAATAGAATATTCGATGATAATAAATTAGAACATTACATGGCAATCAAAATAAGGGAGAAGTCAGAATATTTAATCACTAATTTCTGACGTTTAATAAGTGCACGTGTAGGCCCGCGTGAAAAAAAAAATGAATTATTACAAACAAAAGTATAATCAGAACATTGAATGGTAATCATAATGAGCTTGAAAACAAAACATTATATTATGGCAATCAGAACATTAGATGACAATCATTATAATTTGATAATTAAAACATTCGCCGGCAATAATACCTTATTAGGGTATCTATATAAAAAATAAAAACAAATATTCGCTTGTTTAATTGGGATTTTACTACCATAATAATACAAAACGATGAACAAGAAACGACTTCTCGTAACGCATAAAACCTTTCATGATCCCATCAGATAAGTCGTTTTAAGTCGATTGGACCTCTAATGGATTATCCTAGGGCAGTGGACAGCAGCATTATTAATCTAATGAAATAATACCCTACTGCAATCTATTCGGCTACCATACGCCCAGATTATAACTTAATTGAAGCGCTGGATGGACAAAATTTAATTTAGTTGTGGCAAAATATCAGTTTAATGGCAAAGTTAATTTTACGATGTTTACAAAATAATGTTGTTTAATGGCGGCTGTTTATTATTATGGCTGTTTTGGAAAAACACTTTTTGTATGGTCGATGTTTTAGGTTTTTTATTTTTTTACGATTTTTCTTTTGCCAATAATTGGCATCCTACATACTTTAATAAGAGGCTAGCCTAAAATGGCGGAAAGGATTGGCACAGGCTGGAATACGCCTTTAACCAAAGACCTTAGTAGTCCTTACAAAATCAATTATTATTTTAAAAATTAAATAGCTAATATTACGTTAGGTATAAACAGGTTTTATTTTTTATATATTCATTTATATTACTGAACTATTCTAATAAACATAACGTATTCATAAAGTTCCGATTAGGATCTGTCAAAATGTCTCCTTTTTTAGATGTCATAGACCTGACCTATCAATAAATACTTTTTTTGAAACCTCATCACTGCATGCTAGCAGTAATAAGCTCTTTGTGAAGGAGCTACTATCCTATCTATTCCTCTACTTATTTGAACAAAGGAAACGTAGAATCCACGACGTTAATGATAAATTCTATTCTGTCTAATATCCTGTGACTGCTGATGGAAACTGCCTCTTATTAAGCCGGATACGAATCGCGATTGCGATACGAATGCATTTAATGCAAATGTGGGAAATGTCATTCTAAATAATTTGCACTTTCATGATCATTTAGTGTTGGAATATAATTTAAAATGGCGCATTAAGAAGTCTCTGGGTCATCTTGCGGACGGTACGCAGTTTGGTAGCTTGACGTCCGGCAGTCTGGTAATCATCCGGACCGAGCCCAAATCATCAACACGCTCCTCAAAGAGATATTGTCAGCTGGGCCCCTACGGTTTTATAGGGGCCCAGCAGGGTCGCAACCACTGGGGCCACGCGTAAACCCGGGACTCTGGAGCGAATGCAAGAAAGGAACAATGGAGTGGATTTTAGTCAGTAAAAGTCTGACAGGCCCTCCCACTCTGCCCAAGAGCGGGAGAATTCATTCTGACGATTTCCCAACAGTGGACGTCTTTCAGCTGAAATGATAATAATGTAAAATATCCACAATAAATTAAGTTAAAGGTAACCTTTTAAAATTGTAGCCTGTATAAATTACAGCATACTCGTCCCCGCATAAAGTCAAATAATAAATGACGTTTATTTATAAAATAAAAAATCTAAAAGGCAAATATCAAAATCGCTTTATTAAAAGCTGTATCACTGTGTTTGTAAAACTTAACAATTCTCATATTTGGAAAAATAGGGTAAAAGCCATTTCCACGAATTTAGTGAGTGATAGCCTATGATTTTGCTTTTACATAAATAAAATAAAATAGTGTCAGACTTTTTTTCCATCTTGAAATCCAATAAATTTCAATCCATTTTTTTTTTAAATAATTTACTTTTTAAATTAAACCTAGTGTATGATTTCGATTTAGTAGTGTACACAGGCAATAATAATTAATTATTGAAAAATCACAACCAGTCAAATTTTTAGAAAGTACCTAAACTAGGTAACATCATCATCATCATCTACTTAGCCTTTTCCCAACTATTTTGGGGACGGCTTCCAGTCAAGCCGGATTTAGCTGAATACCAGTATTTTACGAGGAGCGGCTGCCTACCAGACCTCCAAAACCCATTAACTGGGGTAACACGGTACTTCATGGCAAGACTGGAGTCAGATTTACTGGCTTCTGACTATCCATAACGACTGCCAAAGAACTACAAATGACAGCCGGGACCTACGGCTTAACGTGCTTTCCGAGGCACGCGTCACGGCGGAAACTCGTTATGTTATATTAAAGTAAACTAGGTAACAAACTAACAAAAAAAAAACTAGGTAAACAAACTTAAAAAAAAAATTGTATAGTTTCTGCTCAAGTTAACAGCCGCTTCAAATTAAAGCCCAGCATTTTCTTAACTACCTAGATTGGGCTGAACTTTCAGTCTAACTAGATGCCACTGATTACCTTTAGTTGAATTTTACTAGAACTGACTGTCTATCTAACTTCCATAATCCAGTAATTGGGTAACTCGATATACTCGGACTGTAAACGAGGCTTGGCAGATGATGCAGTAGGCCACAAAAACTAATAAAAAACCGGGCAAGTGCGAGTCGGACTCGCGCACTGAGGGTTTCGTACCAACCTACCTATAAAAACAGTTTAATTCTCGAATCGAGTCTTGAAGACTTTACAATTTTTTTTCTTGTGCCGTAACTAAAAATTTTCAGTTTTCAGACTTTTCCCGATATTAGTGCTATAATACCTTGCTTCGTGCCAAATTTCAAGATTCTAGGTCAACGGGAAGCACCCTATGAGTTTTGATTCCTTTGACAGTGTCGAAATGTACGTTTTTTGCAACATAAACGGGCGTATCTTTTTTTCCCGTCAACTTACAAGTTTGATTTTTGCACAACTTTAAGGGACCGCGGATTTCAATATATGGTTTTAATTTCAACTTGATACCTTCACGCGTTCCTGAGAAAAAGGGCCTTGACAGACGGACGGACAGACGGACAACAAAGTGATCCTATAAGGGTTCCGTTTTTCCTTTTGAGGTACGGAACCCTAAAAATAATAATTTGCAGACAAATAGGAGAACCAAGGTCACCGACATAGCCCTAAGAATTGCCAAACTTAAATGGCGTTTAGTTTAGCATATTGCTCGCAAAAAAGACGGTCGTTGGAACCGAAAGGTTTTAGGGTGGTGACCGAGTAAAGGAAGACGCAGTGTTGAAAGATTTCCCATGAGGTCCATTAATGACCTGGTGGAGATCACAGAAATCTGATACTAAATGCACAAGACCAATTTTTATATCGATACTTGAGAGAGACCCATGTCTAACAGTGGATGTCTTTTGGTGGAAATGATAATGATGATGATAAACTAGGTAAAGACAGACAGAAAAATGAGTGACAACATTATCCGTTTTTATATTTAGAGACCTAAAAAAAGAATTTAAATCAAAAACCTAAAGCCCGGTAACGAGAACATTGATTTTGTCAGGCACCGACGCTTTTGTTATTGAGATGAATGGGCTAACATTTATCAAAAATATGTTATGTGTGAATGATTAGGTACCCAAAAACTCGATTTGTAACGTTGTTACTTTGAATACATTTATGATATACTGAACCATTTATTTTTTGAAGGCTGTATAACATAATATATGGCAGAAAAGATAAGCACAGATAGAGCTGGTATATGAGTTTATAACTAAGGTTTCGTATACTGTATTAATTTGATAAAAGTTTATCTAAAAGTCAACTAAACTTAAGCAAGCCTAGTAAATACATAATAAATCGCTACATCACCAGCATTTCAGCCGTATAACATCTACAGTTGGATATATCCCTTCCCAAGTGGCACTACAATGCCTGTACCAACTTCTTACATCTATTGGATTTTCGCGACCCTCACCAGGTCATCGATCCACATAATGGAAGACTTTTCAACACTTCGTTTTCCGGTACGTGAAAGCTACTTCAGAATTTTCAACCCATTCCACCATCTGTTCTGCGAGCATTGTGCCCTAACCATTTCTACTAAAGTATGACGATTTTTCGGACACAGTCAGTAATCTAGATTCTCTTGCAGATATCTTCATTCCTAATTTAATTGCGCAAACAAATTCAGACCATAGCCCTCTCCATTGCCCATTGAGTGACTGCTAAGGCATATTATGAGCAAGTATGTTTCAATCCCAAATCATGAATTTTACTGTAGTGAAGTCTTCCTCCAGGGTAGAGTACTGAAAAAGCTGACTTGAATTTTGTACGTAACATAATCAGATGGAATATGAAGTAAAAGTATTAAGTGTCAAAAGAAGCAAGATGCACAAAATGTGTAAAATAATTTTCAAAAAACATCATTTAAATGGAAAATCTGCACGAGAAAATAACGATCCCTATTATTAGTTTGCTATTTTTTGCTCAGAATAATAAACCGGGTTTTCAAGTTAATTGATTTCTAGCTTTTTAATTAGAACCTGCAAACGACGCGGCGGTGAGCTTACGTTTAATTTTGTTCATGTTATATGGAAAATTTGTATAAAAATAACATTTTAGTTGTTAACAAACATCGTAATAACCAATCAATAGATAAACAAATATTTTACAAAGTAATATCTATTTGGAAACAAATGGCGAATAACAATCAAAACAGCTATTGAACTTCTCTCGAAAAAATACCACCAAAAACTCCATTCGAATACTCTAAATTCACGCGAGATAACGCAAAAAAAGAAATCGAACCAGCCAGCATCATATATTTTCCGAAATCTAATTATAAACATTTTAAGGTTTTACTGCTGGGAATAAAGGAAGAGCATTTTGGCGAAATATACTGGCCGTTTTAAAAGGCCATTAGTGAAGATTTAAAGAGTACCTCGGCTGCTTAGAGTCGCTTAACAATGAGCCAACGTAATGGTAAACAATGCAAGTCCACTTCATACAAAGGAGGTCCGTAAAGTGGGAAGTCATAATAATATGCAAGGATAAACCACCTGCATTATTATATAATTAACAGACGTATTTTGAGTTGGGTTAAGAGGCAGTAATCCTCTTTAAAATAATGATTTTGCAGTCTGATTTCAGGATCGTTCCGGATCTTTTTGTTTAATATAGAGATGGACTGGAATGGTTTGATTTTGTATTTCACTATATCGGTATCGGCAGTTCTTTGTTTCAATTGTTTTAAGATTTTTTCCTGATTCATGAATACTGAACTATTTATTATTATCTACCTATCTAATGCTGGATTTATGGGGGTGGTGGTAATATTTATACAAATATTATAAAAAGTCGTTTTTAGTATCATCGTATTTTTGTTTGTAATGAATAAATATAAAAACAACTGGCCAATTTAAAAAAAAATACCAGTAGAATGTTTCGAAAGAACCTAATAGGACCGAAGCCTACTAAAAAGAAAGAACCGTGGAGAACCACGGGTAGCATTTACCTAAGTCAAACACACAGCACAGAAGAGTCATGCACAGAAGTGCATGGTACCTAAGACAAGGGACATAGGTGTAGTTTAGTTTAGTAGTATTAAAAGTCTGACACGCCTTCCCACTCCGCCCTAGAGCAGGATTGATAATTTGATGACTTCCCTCATCCAAAAAAACTTATATGGAGAAGTCATCAGATGACATCCTACCTCCGAAAAGAAAACACCGCAGAAGCCAGTAATGTAATAAAAAACCGGCCAAGTGCGAGTCGGACTCGCGCACCGAGGGTTCCGTACAAACCTGCAAGGTTTACAAAGTTCGTTCATTACGACAGTCGAGTTATAACTATGGTATTTTTATTGCAAAATGAAATTCATAACATTACAATGGGGAAAGATGGAGGAGCATAAATTTAAGACAAAGATCTCTTTATCGTTTAAGTAATCCTTTATTTTATATTAACACATATCATTTATTTATAATATAACTGAAACACTTCTAGCCTTGCAGCAGACTTGCGAAAGTTTTTTTATTAAAATTATTTATTTACTAAGTTTTTTAGTCACTATTTAGAAATCTGGTTCAAAAATATTAATTAAGTATTAAATTTGAACCAGACCTGAAAATGGTGACTGAAAAAGTTATGAATAGTGCCACATTGAACATTGAAGTTCGAAAAAACGTTATCAATAGTTGTACAACTTCGTGTAGTGCTACTGTTTATTAACGGAAACATGTTTATGGATGAAAAATATGTGGAAATTCCATTTTGGGGATTCATTCTAAAATCTATATTGAAGTCTCCCACAACAATCAGACGAGAAGATGAAGTGTACATATTGAGGTTGCTGCCGAATATTGTTGTATTTATACATTCTATTGCAACATTAATTTGACATTGTGGTGACCTATATACAGTTATCACTCTGATATTAAACATTTCAAAATGCAAGCACTCACAATGGCCGTTTGCAGCGCCTGGGTTATTTAAATAATATCTTTTACATGATCCATCTGTCACGGCATCCTTAAGATTGCGACGTACATACGCGATAGATCCCCAACCTGGATTTGCATTAGATACAGCTGGACCATCTACTCTGCACACCTCATAAAAACCATCAAGTTCAAAAGTGTCTCTACGACATCCCCAGGTTTCAACAAACAATGCTGCATGGGAGGAATGAATAATAGGATCTATGATGACGTCTGAAAAATGTTTGCGCAATGATTGCACGTTATGAAATACAATTTGAACTGCATTATCTTCAGGTGTTTGCAAAAATTTAAAATATGGTACCAATTTGTTTTGTTCTAGTCTTTTCATTTCTATACTTACAGCACTCGATTCTGATATTTCAGAGGGAGGTTTAAATGTACCTGAATTCACGACTAAAAACAGTCCAAACGATGACATTGCTCTAGAACAAGCTACATACAGCATCGATCTTTTTACATTTTTAGAAATATGGACCACAACTTTTTCTAAGGTGGCACCTTGCGACTTGTGAATTGTAATACCTTCTGCTGGTACTATTGGAAACTGAGTACGCTGCACTACAAGATTTGAAGATTTCCACCTTTTCACAGTATAAGTGACGGCATCTAATGGCGTCCAATTCGAATTGAGATATTGACGATGTTTTAGAGAAGTTACTTGACATTTACTTCTTGTAGCTATTCCCGTACTTTTATCGAACAGAACCCAAATACGTAAAGGCCGCTTTTCACTTGTCTTCTTGTGTCGACCGTAATCTATAGCCTTCAATATTCCGGTAGTACCATTCACAAGGCCATCTGTAGTGTCAATATTCACAGTTACCATATAACGTCCACCTACTCGTAAAAACAAATTCTTAGGAAGACCGTAGGTCTGCATTGTAGGTAGAGTATTTACAGATTGCAAGGCTTTTCTAGCAGCTTGCGGATTTGGTGCTCCAGAAACCACATCAAGTGCTTTAACCGAGTACCCTTCAGTGTTCATTCGAGACAATACTTGATTATTGTATTTGTCGACTTCATTGTTGGTCGCAAATAAGTGTATCGCTCCATGTGCCTCAATAGGTAAAGTATTAATACTGTAACATCTAGAATTAATTAACTCTATATCCATAGAAGTCATCCGACCGACAGCCATATTGTTTAAGGCTATTGCGAATGCCAGATCATCTCTTTGCCGCATTATTTCAGTCATCATAAAGAGACGGAATGGTTCCCACAACGGAGCACCAGCAAGGGGTGCCAATGGATTTCGACTACTGTTTGGCTGAAAAACCCAGTTGTCTCCTACCGGTGGTAACTGATTGAAGTCCCCGACGCTTATAATAGACATACCAGCAAATGGCGTACCTGTGTGAAATATTTGCTGCAATCTCCTATTAATTTGGTTCAGAGTTCTACTACCTAACATTGATATTTCATCCAAAATAATTAATCTAACTTTTGCAAGTTTACATGCTAAGGTGTTCGCGATGCTTGCTGATAATTCGGGCATTGTTTGACCACATTGGGATACTGGAAGTCCAAACGTACTGTGAACAGTTTGACCACCGATTCCAAAAGCAGCTTTTCCCGTGTATGCACAAAGTAAAATTCTAGCATCATCAGGATTTATACCCGGAACTCTATTGAACATAAGCATTAAATATTGATACAAACCCTTAATTAACAAACTTTTGCCCACGCCGGCTCCACCACTAACAAAATAATAAAAAGGTGGTGGTGATTCTTGAGTGAAAATATGTCCTACATGTAAAACAAAATGTCTTTGATCACAATTAAATATTCTAATTAAACGCAATACATCATCTTCACACAAAACTGCTGGTTGGGCAATCGCTCCTCCTACTAAATCTGATTGATTTCCATGTAACTGTAGACAATGATCTGGATCACCTTCTTGTGTCTCTAATTCATAATCATCTAAAGGACGAGCTTTTTCTTTCACTGCACTATCCTCATCCTCTTCATCTTTATCTACATTACGAATTGCATCCAACAATGCCTCAAACTCATCTGGCCCCCCCAAGCGATTAAATTGAAGACTTTCTGAACGGATTTCATCACTAAGTTCAATAAATTTCTGTTCGAGGTTTATAACGTCATTGACTAATTCACTAATTTCATCCCTCCAGTTTGTGTATAGCATTAGCTGCTCCCTGTAGAAATTGTCGGGATCTTGAGCTCTATTATATCTTCGGAAACGTATGACCCTGGGTTTCCTTCTTTTTCGCACGTATCCATCGTTATTTAACAACTCAATCCAATTTCCTATACACTCATGGTCAGTGTTTTCACCTTCATGTGTACGTGAGATTTTAGTTGAAAAAGTATAATACGCAGCAAAATAAGCTAAACTCATTGTATCAAACGTTTGATCACGTGGCCGATTTTTATAATGATCCAGTAAATTTTTTTTAAATATGTCTGTGGACGATGGATCCAAGGACTGCAAATCTATGAAAGATTTCAAAATACCCACTCGTTCATTGGGGTGTCCTGTGTTTATGTAAACATCGCTCTCAGAGGCTTGTGACATCGGAAGTCCCGCCAGACAGTAAATTGCCTCTTGGGCTGAAATTTCCGAAGAATTTAAAAATACTTTTGATATTGCGCGTAGAGAGTCTCTTATGCTACTGTTGCCATTTTTGGCCTCTTCGACCGCCGCTCTTAGTAAATTTGACATGCCTCGATCAGCTTTGTTAATATAATCGACAATATAAACGGAACAGGCAAATGGATCTAGTATAAATTGGCAATCCATATTAGCTCGCTGTAATTCCAATACCTTTTTACAAAATGGATTAACCATGACGTCTTTTGGTCGTCTCTGTAGATATATTTTGGGCCGTTTAAGTGTTGATCTAACTGCCCATATGTATTTTTCGATATTTAATTCTGTCGATGCTAAGTACTCATCAAATGTTAAATGTGGCGGAATATTCACCAAGTCGTCCTTTAACTTTTTAGATACTTCTTTCCATTCTTTTAGGCTTGGATTATCTTCTTCCAGAGGTGTCAGAAGACGTGTCTTATCCATTGGAAAAAAAGGTATTCCAAACCTACAAGGACGACTTGGCTTGGGATGACATGAATGTGTGTGTTTGTGAGTTTGTATCTTAACTAAGTCTTCATCTAAATCTTCACTATTGCAGGATATGATTTGGTCAACAAACATTATAACCTTTTCAGTTGATGATTGATCTCCAGGAATGAAGATAGGCGCATCTTCTATCCACAACATCATATGGGCATGAGGAGAACCTCTGTTTTGGAATTCTATTCGATGGTATTGATGGTTTATTTTAAGTTTACCAAAAGGCCCAACGGGAGACAGCCATGTTTTTTTTAGTTCTTTATAACGTGTTTCAAAAAAAGTAGCGCATATAAATGGGTCGGACTGAATGAGTCGCACTTTTTCTGCGTATGGAATATTTTGTGATTCCTCAAGCGACACTTCCTCTTTGTCAACTGTGCTTTTAAGCTGTTTTATTAAATGAGGCCATTGCGTTTCAGCTGCTGATATCGTCATAAACAATGTTGGGACACCGAACTGCCGAATCATTGCTAACAATTTTTTCTTTTCTTCTTCCCAGTGTGCTGGGGAATTTCTCACACTACTAAGAATTCTATATCCATCGTCATGCTGAATGAGGTTCTGTAAGTAGTCGTCATTAAGAAGGTTGTTTACTAAAATAGGAGCGCCGTTGACGGTTTTCTTTCGAAGACAAGTAGCTATGTGTCCACCTATTTGGGTCATCTGTTGTTTCTTTAATAAAGTAAACAAATAATCTGGCCGCATAGCCCTTCTATCATGCCGAGTTATTTCGGATTTCATTATGTCAGAAGAACTTAGTTTTATTTTAAACTGCCTTTTAATTCCACCGTGAATCTTAATGAAAGCTAATTCTTCAAGAAAGTCGTCATACAGTAGTGATAGCGGGTACTTACCCTCACCGGGTGCCATTGTTATGACGACATCCTGCTCATTATCAAGTAAAGTTTCAGCATTACCGGGATTTACTGGTTCATCTATTAACTCACCAAGTTCACATGTGCATTCATTGTTATCTATACGATCATTATCACCATCAACTTCGTCGTCGTATGCCCAGTTATCATCATATGTAATATTTAATTCTTTAAATAATTCTGTTTGGACTAAATATTTTGCTGCTTCTCTCACTATTGCAGGACGAATACGCTCCTGACGACCGTGTTTGTAGCACATTTTTCGCTTCAAAACAAGTGTTATGATATGACTATCAGATGCATGCCGTGGTAACGCTGAGACCATAGTGTTAACATCGACTGGAACGTTGACTACATTCCCTACCAATCCATGTTGATAACCGAGACCTTGACCTCGCCTGACTATTTTAAGGAATATATGTCGTGGTGATACAATACGTTCCTCAAGTGGAGTAAGTTGTTGCAGAACATCTGGAATTACAGGATAAGTTAAACCATTGTACATGGCAAGCCTTGGTATTTTGCCTTCTTTTAGATATTTTTGACACGTGTAACAAAATGAACCACAGCCACCAGATGTATTGATTTGAAATAAATCATTTAGGTTTTGATTTGAAAATGTTTTAGGCAACTGATCTTTCCTTATGACTCTAAGCGAATTTTTGTGCCACAAACGACCGCAACAGGAACAGATATTCGTGTGACCATCTGCGATATTATCAAAAAAAATTTGACGTACGGCCATCCAATCACGTAGATAAGTATTTTTAGGGTTCCGTACCTCAAAAGGAAAAAACGGAACCCTTATAGGATCACTTTGTTGTCCGTCTGTCCGTCCGTCTGTCAAGACCCTTTTTCTCAGGAACGCGTGGAGGTATGAAGCTGAAATTTATATCAATTACTCAGGTCTATTGTCCCTTGAAGCTGTGAAAAAATCAAACTTCTAAGCCAACGCAATCAAAAGATACAGCCGTTTATGCCGCAAATTTTCGACACTTGCAAGGGAATCAAAACCTACAGGGTGTTTCCCGTGAACTCAGAATCTTGAAATTTGGTACGAAGCAACGTCTTATAGCATAGATAAAGGAAAAATTACGAAAACCATAAATTTTTAGTTACATCACATAATATATATTTTTTTAATAATTTTAAACTTACTACCCATTTCCTCATAAACGCGTAGAGGTATTAAATCGAAATTCATACCAAATACTCAAGTCTATAATACCTTTAAGCTGTAACAAAATCAAACTTCTATGTCAACGCAATCAAAAGAAACAGCAAATTAAGGTGCATATTTTGAAACTCGCAAGTACTCGCAAGGGAATCAAAACCTAAAGGGTACTTCCAGTCAACCTAGAATCTTGAAATTTGGCATGAAGCAACGTTTTATAGCACACATAAAGGAAAAATTCCGAAAACCTTAAATTTTTAGTTACATTACAAGATTTTCTTTTTTGTAAAATCTTTAAGACTCGATTTGAGAATTGAACTGTTTTCATCTTGATAAATTGGTACGGAACCCTCAGTGTGCGAGTCCGACTCGCACTTGCCCGGTTTTTTTCTAAAATTACGCGTCTCTTTCTCACGTTCAACATAATCTGAATCCTGCCTATTTAATTGATGTTCAATTGTGTTATGACTTTGCTCTTCATCTCTGTATACAGGATCCTCTCGTAACACACGATGAGCAGTCGTGTCACGAGCTTGTTCATTTTCTCTGTATACAGGGTCCTCTCGTAACACACGATGAGCAGCCGTGTTACGAGCTTGTTCATTTTCTCTGTATACAGGGTCCTCGCGTAACACACCATGAGCTAGCATGTTACGAGCACGTACATTATCACGTTTCCGTGTAGATTCCTGTGACCTTTGTAATCTCTTTGACAGTCTGTTTCTTATTCTCTCCTTAATTTTAACGTCTTCTTTATTTCTCGATTCACGTTTTTTCTCTTTATTATATTTTTTTGGGTCTTCTGACGATTTTCGTTTCCGAGGAATAGATAGAATTTTTTGAGAAAGTGTATCACCAGACTTATCAGCTACTAAAGACGCAGAGTGTTTAGGAGTATAGGTCATGGAGTATACTGAGGTATCAGGGATTACGAGTTCGGTATTGACCTGAAGATGCTGACCTTGAGATTCCTCGAGGTCCGTCGCCGTACGATATGCCACAGCTGGCCTATTAATTTTAGGATGAGTTTGCTTGTATTTCTGTTTAGCTTCAAGTACTTGTTCTGAGCGGGTTTTTTTAGACTTTTTTGGACGACCACCTTTATTACGTCTTGGACGACCAACCTTTGAATCTTGCGTTTTATTTACCAAACTTTCCTGCGTATTATCGTATGT
This sequence comes from Mythimna separata, assembly GCA_030763345.1. Classification (NCBI taxonomy): domain Eukaryota; kingdom Metazoa; phylum Arthropoda; class Insecta; order Lepidoptera; family Noctuidae; genus Mythimna; species Mythimna separata. Next base: position 9,435,613 of record CM061172.1, on the reverse strand, counting down.
ATTATTTAATAATTCTTCGGACCCGATTGGCGAACAAAAATCATAATGACCCGATGATAAATTACCCGAAAAAAGTAAACGCTTTATTGCATATCCTTCTCTGCCAAACACACCCCTCAGAATACCCGTATTACGTTCATACACTTCGAACCTCGCTGGATACAAAAATCCTGCTGCCTTCACCTCAGCAGTACCGCAGTGTTTTTTCTCTTTATTATATTTTTTAGGGTCTTCTGACGATTTTAGTTTCCGAGGAATAGATAGAATTTTTTGAGAAAGTGTATCACCAGACTTATCAGCTACTAAAGACGCAGAGTGTTTAGGAGTATACGTCATGGATATTGGCGTAGGTGACTTAGGTGTATAGGTCATGGAGTATACTGAGGTATCAGGGATTACGAGTTCGGTATTGACCTGAAGATGCTGACCTTGAGATTCCTCGAGGTCCATCGCCGTACGATATGCCACAGCTGGCCTATTAATTTTAGGATGAGTTTGCTTGTATTTCTGTTTAGCTTCAAGTACTTGTTCTGAGCGGGTTTTTTTAGACTTTTTTGGACGACCACCTTTATTACGTCTTGGACGACCAACCTTTGAATCTTGCGTTTTATTTACCAAACTTTCCTGCGTATTATCGTATGTATTATTTAGTAATTCTTCGGACCCGATTGGCGAACAAAAATCATAATGACCCGATGATAAATTACCCGAAAAAAGTAAACGCTTTATTGCATATCCTTCTCTGCCAAACACACCCCTCAGAATACCCGTATTACGTTCATACACTTCGAACCTCGCTGGATACAAAAATCCTGCTGCCTTCACCTCAGCAGTACCGCCATAACTGGAGGATTGGAGCATCGTAGCTTTGTACTCTTGTCGTGAAGAGAAAGGATCTCCCCGGGTATTGCTTGTATACAAACTAAACTCGTTCCAGTTGTCATAAATATAATTAACTATTGTAGTTCTTAGTAATTGTGTTTGATCAAAATTAGTGGAATTGTAAATAGAAAACGCTATTGCATGAAATAAACAACTTCCATCGGGAGGCATAGATATTATACTATGTAAAATAGTATTTTCGTTGACGATTAATGCAACTGTAGCCATAATTATATCTTCACAAAGTTTTGCAATTGGAAAACAAAGCAGAAACAAACAAAATCGACGAGAAATTGTCGCAAATTTAACTTATTTCGGAACGCGTGCGAACAGCATGCGGGCGCTCGTGCGAATGGCGCACGGCTGCCGCTCGCTGTGTGACGATACCCCTTCTCTTGGCCAGTCGCCTGCCCCCACGCCCGCGAGCCAGTGCGAGCGCGTTCATGGCCCGGCCCGGGGCCGGCGTGCCTCCCGTGCCATCAGCGTCCCATCAAACTTCGCCAGTAGAAACAATACAAGCAAGCTGTCTGATAATAACCAACAATAAGAAATATAATAATGTCATTGAATTTAATTATAAGTATAACACTAAGCAGTTAGGACGCATTTAGATTGTACAGCTACATTCACCAAAACATCGGGATTGAATGACGATGAGTGAGGTCGTCTTTGCCGTTTGAAAAATGTTGCCCTCCCCATACATAGTATAATAACTCGCGTTCATTGCTGTAACTATAATTATGTTTACAATCACAATTTTTTTGGTGGTATAACTACTTAAAATTTTAAGCTTTTCTGAATTTTTCTGTTACTTGTGCTGTAAGCTATTGCTTCTTTTCAAATTTCGAGATTCTATGTCAACGGGAAGTGGTCTTTAGGTTTTAATTCCCTTGCGTGTAGTTGCGAGTTTCAAAATATGCGGTATCAATGGTTGTACTTTTGCGTTTTGCGTTTTTGCGTTGACTTAGATTTTTTTTTTCACGGGTTAAAGGCAATTAGATCTAAGTATTTGATATGAATTTCAACTTGATAGCTCTACGCGTTCATGAGGAAAAAAGTAATAAGTTTATATTTATTAAAAAATAAATATATTTTGTAATGTAACTAAAAATTTAAGGTTTTCGGAATTTTTCCTTTATGTGTGCTATAAAACGCTGCTTCATGCCAAATTTCAAGATTCTAGGTCGACTGGAAGTACCCTTTAGGTTTTGATTCTCTTGCGAGTACTTGCGAGTTTCAAAATATGCAGCTTAAATTGCTGTTTCTTTTGATTGCGTTGACATAGAAGTTTGATTTTGTTACAGCTTAAAGGTATTATAGACCTGAGTATTTGGTATGAATTTCAATTTAATACCTTTACGCGTTTATGAGGAAATGGGTAGTAAGTTTAAAATTATTAAAAAAAAATATATTATGTGATGTAACTAAAAATTTATGGTTTTCGTAATTTTTCCTTTATCTATGCTATAAGACGTTGCTTTGTACCAAATTTCAAGATTATGAGTTCACGGGAAGCACCCTGTAGGTTTTGATTCCCTTGCAAGTGTCGAAAATTTGCGGCATAAACGGCTGTATCTTTTGATTGCGTTAACTTAGAAGTTTGATTTTTTCACAGCTTCAAGGGACAATAGACCTGAGTAATTGATATAAATTTCAGCTTCATACCTCCACGCGTTCCTGAGAAAAAGGGTCTTGACAGACGGACGGACAGACGGACAACAAAGTGATCCTATAAGGGTTCCGTTTTTTCCTTTTGAGGTACGGAACCCTAAAAACTACAGATCAATCTACCTTATCTTTTTTCCTATTGATATTCATACCTTCACGGCACGTGTGACCCTCATCAGGTCGTCTGTCTGTTCATTAAAGCCGTCCCACGCTCAACTACCACTTAAAATCACAGAAAGTTAAAATCAGATTAACCTACATCCAAAAACCAATCCCCGTAAACCTGGGCTAAAGTAATCTATATTTAAATTGAATCTTTAGTAATAATCACTCAAACAAAATATGATTAAAACCAAATATTTCAATCTCGCAACGACACAGTTTAGATTACTTTGATTACACAACACATAGTATAACAAAATTTTGCTAGTGACTTCGCCCGCATGAAAGTAGCTAGGTTTCTCCATACTTTGAAACCCCATTTCATCTCTACAGGGAGCAAATTTTTGGAAAATCCTCTTGTGTTTCTCGCCTACGTCATAAAATGAAGCCCTAGTTCCTAGTGCCAGTTGTAAAGTAGATTGTTTAAAACGACTTCAGATATTTTAAAATAGTTCATTTATGAAAAATCACCAATTTTGACAAATTCTTGATAAATTTTGCTAGCGTCACTAACATGTTTACACGTGCATGGATACATGATAAATATCAATACTATTTACTACAGTATTATTTGTCTAATAAACTTCAATGTGAGACGCAAAGGACCGGTCGCTGTGGCGACGCTTGGGGGAGGCCTATGTCCAGCAGTGGACGTCTTTCGGCTGAGATTATGATGATAACTTAATTTTCTAATAATTCCAGTTACCCGTTGTATAGTATAGCAAAATTAGCATAATCAGTTTTAAAAATTCCCACTGCTGGGACTCCTAATTAAGAAAGGGAATGAGCCGAAATCCACCATGCGACGCAATCTTGAAGATTGAAAGATTTAATATGAACGTAATCATAAGAAATAGTTTGGATTAAAACTTTTCTCCGAAAATCTATGAATTCATATTACGAATAATCTTCTTTCTACCTACGCGAACAACAAATATAGGTTATTTACAAATGAAGAGACTTCTGCGGAGAGAAATTGGAAATAGGTCGTTCGCTAAATTAAATCCGAGCATTTTATGAATGTTAATAATAGTAGGAAGGTCGCGGTTTAATAATAAAGATATTTTCCAAAACCGTCGCGATGAGTTTTTTTGCTAAATATGGAGGGATGTATTTAATGTTAGTAAGTCTGTTAACTGTAAAGATAAGACGACTGTAGTGTATATTTAAAACTATTCTCAGCTTAAAACAATTTCTTGATAAGGCGTATATTTTAAGACATTTTCTAGGAAATTTAATTTATTTCAAACATCACGTTGACGGATGGTTCATGGATTTAATGCCAATATAAATCACACAAATATTATAAAATTGAAGGTGAAAGGGGTTTTAAAGTGAGAAATCATCTAATGACTTCTCCCACTCTAGGGTGGATCTTACTTAAGTTTCATTTTTTTAGGTTTTAATTTCGGAAGTAAACTCATGGTACCAGACATATACTGTTACTTCTTCATTCTTAAATCATCTGCCTAGCCTTTTCCCAACTATATTGGGGTCGGCTTCCAGTCAAACCGGATTTAGCTGAATACCAGTATTTTACGAGGAGCGGCTGCCTACCAGACCTCCACAACCCATTAACTGGGGTAACACGGTATTTCATGGCGAGACTGGAGTCAGATTTACTGGCTTCTGACTATCCGTAACGACTGCCAAAGATCTACAAATGACAGCCGGGACCTACGGCTTAACGTGCTTTCCGAGGCACGGAGGAAACTCGTTATGTTAAGATGGTCACCCATCCACAGACCAACCTAGGCAAGCGTTGCTTAACCTTGAAGATCGACCTGTGCGGCTGTTATTATCGAGCCACGAGCTCCTCAATATACACTATATGGCATACCATCGTCTTCTTCATTCTTAAATGACTGCACGGATTTGATTGAGATCTGACGTACTGGTAGACCATATTATCATGTATAAAGGATATTTGTAAATCGAGTACGTAGGACAACTTTCCACTTTCACACAGGCGAATCCACTGGCATAAGCTAGTAAGTTATATATTATAACTGTCAATTCATTAAGTCGAGTAGAGAAAATGACTAATAACATAGGAAGTCTCTCCTCATCAATCAATCAATCCAAAAATAAATATCCCCATCTCAATAAAATGTTTTTAAGTTAATAAGCCATCTATACAAAGTTGAGAGGACATTTTGTCATTCTGAACCTCCTCTTGAGGAGCACAATCCACTCAAATTGGATTCCTCTGTGACATGACAACGACCATACCTATTCTCTTCAGAGTATAGAGTGTATTGTCAGTACAACAATAGACACACTGTGACAATGTAAAATTCATCTTGGTAATAGAATTATGTCCTACATAAGATGGCAAAGGCTTTCTGAATATATGAAATGTTTGAGGTTGGAAACTTATCAAATAACTTCTGCTCTGCGCGGAGAGAAATCTGAGTCCGGAGAAAGTGTCAGTCAGACTTTTATAAACTGAAACAACCCGTGTTGATTCAGTTGCACTTTGCGTTGCCCACAGCCATGACCCACACCGTGGGCGTAGGCTTGCGGACAGCGAGCCATGGGTAGCTCGTCGTCATGTCGTCCGGTAACCGTCCGGACTAAGCCCGAGCCGTCGACGGAGCTTAGTGTCCCATGGACACCTCAAAAAGATTTAAAAAGTCGTAGGTCAGGGCCGAAGCCTATTGGGGCTATGGTTTGACTTTTACTGAGAGTAATATTAAAGAAGTTAAAAAAACATTTCCAATGTGTTTTGTAATGGTGTTAGATTGGCAAGTATTTATAAAAGAAAACACAATGCAGCACAGTCAACTGACCAAACAATTATGGTCTGTAAAGTACGAAACTGATAATAGCCATCGACACACTGACAGCTTAGATCCGATTAGAGAGGCTAAGTTCAACCAAACTATTAATGAATCTAAAATTGCATCGCAATTGCGATCTCCTCTATGAGTGGGTTTCTAGCCGTAAACCCAATCACGTTCAAATTAAGCAAATTGATAGCGAATGCTGTTGTGTACGAACCTTTTGTAGCTCCTCGTCGATGTACCAATTAATATCCGAGGGTGGTAGAGAGAAATCGGACGTGCAGTTCAGGAACACTTGCTCCCCAGGTTTCAACACTTTCGGCGCTCCGAGTATCACGGGATCCGACTGTGGCATAGCTGAACACAAAATAGATTTGAATACATATTCGCACAACCCAACATCTAGGTGTCAAAACTTAGTTACAAACTTACACTAACCAAATACAGCGATCGCCAAGGGGAATCGAGTATCACAAAGTCCTTTGCAATCGCAGACGGCTGCTCAACTTAATTAAAAGCCTTAAATTCGAATTGTCGAGTTACGCTATTGTTAGGCTGAGGCCATATTGATGTCGGCGCAGGGCGATTTGTGCTGTTCAGATAATTGCTCCGATAAAACTTGTGGTTTTAGAACCGAGCGTGGCCTGGCTATTAACAAAAACTCGGGCTAGGCGCTGTTTATGTCATCGATGTGCCCTCAGCCTTAAATAAGTTAAAGACTTTATTTTTCCCTAAAATTTTGTGGTCCACGAAATTCAATTTTTTAATTGAAACCGATGACTTTAGGTTCGTAAATCCATAAATAAGTACGTGCTACAATGAGTAACTACTTCGAAAAACCTTGACGCTTTTACGAGTATCCACAAATTATATTTTCCATAAATATACGAGTAATATCGTTTTGACTGTTTTTTTTTTGTATTCTAAAAAGATAATACAGGTAAGTAGACACTCTTTCACAAGTAACTCGCATTACAAAGCTAATCAGAATCCCTTTGTATGTGAATAAAGTAGGTATGTGTAAGTGGGTGGGAGCTTGGGGACCGACGAGTAAGCTACTTAGCGACAATGAACTAGTACAGTGTGTACTTGTAAATAAAATAAATCTCCTGACAAAAGGACTTAGGGTTAACAAGTGTGTCTAGTCTAGTCGGGGCTGTAAAATTAATAATGTCGTGTGTGATAGTGAGTCTTTTTTAATTGTTTAAGAGATAAATTAGAATCATGAACTTGCTTGACACTGTGACTAGATTTTTCCCTAGGTACATTTTTCTGGTCGACCTTTACCGAGAACGCCGAGATTTCAGCTCGATGTCAGAATTATGCACCGTCATAATTTAGTAGGTTCGCTCGCTGTTTTACTGTAGTTAAAAGCTCACGATTAAAGGCATACTGCCAATCGTTTTAGCGACCGGCTTATAGATAAGTCATACCCTATGGGCTGCCCATATTTGTACTAGCTTCTGACGTTTTATAAGTGCCAATGTAGGCCCATGTGAAATAAAAAGATTTTGAATTTGGAATGTTGTCCGTTCAATATAAGAACATCTTTACGAAGTAGCACTTTATTCATTTTCATTTCCTATTGCAGCGCGTCATTAATGTATGCACAAGCACTTACGGATGGCTATAAAGCAATAATCCTCACAAAAGTTGCTTCATTATCGAGACGATTGAGAGCCAGTAGCAATTTAATGGCATCCTTAAGATGTTGTGTTCAGATTTTCTGGTCCAGCACAATAGTGGATGAACAAAAGTATCGGTCTCGATAGACTTTTTGTCAATAATCAATTAATGAACTAATTATATTATTTTATCTTGACGACTAATTATGTATTATTTTTCTATGCTGCCTTTTTTATGTGAAAAATCATCCAAATACTTCCCCCACTCTGGGGTGGAGCAGGACGCGTGCAGGTGTGTCAGACTTTCACTGACTATAATCCACTCCAATGTTCCCACTTTTTCTTTGCTTTCCAGGACCGCGGGTTTTCCTTTTGGAAGTTAACCCACGGCCATAATCAACTACTTTTATGGATTTTATCCGAAATAAACATTATTATTATTTCAGGGGTCACGTGTGTGATCAAGTGATCATCTATTACGTAATTCAAGACTCTTTCATACATTAGAAAGCACATAAAGTCTTTGGTCTCAGCTTCCATTTAATGACCCACTCAGAAGACTGTTCCATGTCTCACCAAGCGGTATCGTGTTACCCAGCAGCTCGATTATGTAGGTCAGACAGGCAGTGGCTCTATGTAAAATAGTGATGTTTGCTTGCATCTCGTTAAATAAAGAAGAGAAGCGAACCTCAACCTACTTGGGAAAAACGCTGGCGATAATGCACCTTTGAAAATAGTATTATTTATTTAAAATCATGTACAGTAGTGGTACATAGGCGGAATTAATGCAACATTCTCTACCAGTCAACTTTTGGGTAAAATAAGAACAATTGTGGTATTAGCTTAATCAACCTATAATGTTCCTACTGTTGGGACTCCGTTTCCTCTTGAGGAAGGGATGGACCGTAATCCACCACGCGGGTCTAGTGCAGGTTGTGGATTTCTTAAAATTTTTGTTTCTATGACATGCCGGTTTTCTCACGATGCCTTCTGAGAGTAATGGTGATGAAACAAATTATTAGTACAGTACCGACGTCTTTGCGTCGACACCGTCACCGGCCCACGCTAAAAATCAGCGTTGCAGTTTTGTCACACTACATGTGTTTTCACGGGAATATGCCGAGCACTCGGCCATTTTGCGCGGAAAAGAATAAAATGTTTATAATTTGTAAGCTATTCTTAAAATTGCGCCGTTTCCCGCAAATAAAATGGTTTTTCTTTGTTTCTTTGTTTTCTAAGCCTGAACTCGCGACGTACGATTGGTGCTTGTACACAGCTCCTTGTAAACAATCACTTTGTTTAGGAATTAGTCTATTACAAATATCGTTTTCTGAAAGTCTCTACCGTACATAAAAATGACCTTACCCGGCTAGTCTGTTTATAAAAGCGAAATATTAAAGTTAGTATAGTAGAACGTAGATGAGAAAAACGAAAACCATTTCAGTGGGTTTAAAAGAAAGGTCACGGCGTAGAATTTTGAAATAAAAGCTTCTTAAGGCGCATAACTGATAAATAACATTATACTTACTTTACTTTAGCAACTCTTTAGCTTTTTAGCTACAAAAATACTCTGAAATAAGGTCTTTAAGTAAAAAATTGAATTCTTATTTATGTTTACCTGATTCGGTTATGATATCAAGAACACAATAGCGCCCTGCACACGTACAGTTCGAACCGCGCATCTTGGACTGCGTTCCAAACCGCGGTTAGATCTGTACGGTTTGGACTGCGGATCAAACTGTTTTACTGATTACGGTTAAAAATGCATTCACGGTTTGGACTGCGGACGAAACTTACATATCTAGACAGACGTTCCGAACTGTGCGTGTAAATTGATTTTCAAGAGTTTGGACTGCAGTTTGGAATGGCGCGTGGAACGTTATAACTTTTAAAAGTTTTTGTTCCGTGTCTCCGTTACTTTCTTCAATTCTTTGCGAAATGCACCTCTTTTTTTATTGTAGGGGAATCATAAGAGGTTTAAAAATTTTATGATCTAAAAATGTGAGTTTTTAGTTCATTTGAAGCTGTTGAAAGATGGTTTTGCTTTATCAAATTATTTCTCCCACTGTGAGTGGAACGAAATTGTCACTCTTTTAAGAAACTCTAATGTGTGCACCTTTAGTTCCCTTTTACGTACCAGAACTGTAGTTTTTTTTTCGGGTAGGGGAATCATCTGAATGACTTCTCCCACTCTTGGGCGGAGCGGGAGGGTGTGTCAGGCTCTTACTGACTAAACCCCTACCCAGTGCTCGCTGTCCGCGTCACGTTACTATACTCCTTACTTTTTATCTTCCAGAGACACGGATGTTCACGGAACAAACGAATGAACTCTGTGATAGCTTGGACGCTCCAAACCGCCATTCTTTGTAATTTACGTTTATACGTGATGCGCGCGTAAAACTGTGAGACATGCGTTCGCATCGATGTGCCAGATCGGACTGTTAGACCCGTACATCTACACGTACAGTTCGGAGCGCGGGATGGAACGGCGCGTGGCGTTTCCCGCAGTCCGAACTGTACGTGTGCAGGGCGCTAATGTCAGGTATATCTACAACAGTTCACCAGATGGGGTAGTATTTTGATGTTATTATACGAGTAGATGTACTAAAATTAGCACAGTATGTGCAAATTACCGTTCCTGAGGCAAATTCGGTATTAGTTTGCAGAATTTCAAAGGTAGACCCGTTCGTATCGTATTAATTTGAATAATCTAATGGAATTCAGAATACTGATAATAGTTAAATATGTTTGCAATTATCACGCTGGTATTTCTCGGAGAGATGAGCAGGGAATGGGCTCTAGATATACCTTAGTTCTGGAAGTGATTTGTATCCTGGCATAAATCAATAGACTACGCAGACAAATAGGCTTTTGCAAACATAACCTGGCAAAATTGGGGATTATATTATGTAGACCAAACCGAATGATGGGTCTCCAGAACTAAAAGAAAAAAAAAGTATTTTTATTTCCTGTTTCTTTTTTTATCTTTATTTTCATTTCTTTTTTTCATTTTTATCTTTATTTCATTCATTTTTATTTCATCTTCTGAAGCGAGGAAGAGTGGTAGGCGGTCACCTCCTTCTGCGAAGCAGTAATGCTAGCGAAGGAGGTGGCCGGTCGTACGCGCGTGGGCATAGCCTTCGCGCCCCAGCCACTGGAATCCTGACTCTGGTTTTCAGCCACCGAAAGCGTGAGTTTGCGGACGGCAAGCAGTGGGTAGCTCTTGCCACTCCTCTTCAATCAGGCGGAAGAGGTCGCCGCCGCCGAATTATAAACCGCTAGTAGTGAGTTAAAATTTATGCTTGATCGCAAACGGTTCATCTCTTGTTTACCTCTTGTAAATTATATATTATTTTTTAGGTAATTACAGTACTGGCCACCCCTTAAAAGAATACTGGTCGGTAACTCTATATCACAACAGAATCTGATCCCAAATAACTTTATACGGTATCAGATACTGGTTAATCTTTCGTACCAGGAGATAATATAATAATGAGGTTATTCCGTGACCGTCTCGTTGATTTTACGCTAATGCCTCTTGGGTGCTTTCGTAACAAAATATTTTAGCAGATATTTTGCCAACGGTTTGGGCGTAGTGGAGCTGATAATAAGTATTATTAGAGAAATAGTTGCTAGTGTATCAAGCACCCTTTTAGGAACCTAAAAATACAGACTAACGTAACGTAAAGATACGCCTTTATTATGAGAACAGTGGGGGCTAAGTAGAAACGAGCCTAAGTTATGAGTTTGTACGTGGTGTGTTGAAACCTAGACAGGCGCTTTATTTTGTGTAACTTCTTTTATCACTACTGCTCTAAAAATATTAAAAGAAAATATAGTGAGAACATTGGTGCGATTCCGAATCAACATTCACCACTAATCGGCACTGGGCCTGTGTTGGATTACAGCGCATTCCCTATCCTATAGGCTGCTTATAGTGCTTATGCTATGCCCATATTCACTGATGGCTTATGCAGAGTCGTACCTATCGTACACTTATATTTTCTTAGTAATGTATTGTGACAATATTTCGAGATCATATTAATTGTGCATACAGCTAAGGAGTAGAATGCCCTACTGGAGCATGTTTCCTGGGGTTTTTAAATCAAAAGCGAATAGGTTACTTCTAGACAAGCATGTTCCAACGTAGACCACATCATCGCCTACCATCAACTGAGATAGTGGTCAAGCGCGACCCTGAATAGAACACAGGAATTTATGTTCCGCAGTTGCTTGTTTATTGCTTGACTTTTCTCCTAAAGTCAAGGTATTGGCTTCTTCACTTTGTCCTGTACTCACAATGTTTTGTTTTCGCTCTTAAATCTCGTCTCAAAAACTAACACTGTATAAAGCATTTTTTTTACAATTCCAGTTCGTCTCAAGCCAACTCGACTAGCTCAGTTTACAAGCAAGAACTTGAACAAAGAAAACCGCAGTAAAGAAAAACAAACGCTACTTTCAGAATGGAAACTTGTTTTTGGTTTCCATCATTCGTATCCTGTTTTTTTTTAAACAACAAGCCAAAGCAAATAAATCGTTCATCATCATTAGCATAGCCCGTATAATATTTTTATTTGACAGTTAAATGGATGGAACTTGAATTATTTGGGTGTTAAAATTATGTTTTTAGAGTTCTCTCTCAATATAACAACGGAAACTCATGTACATAAATATTTATGGGTCGAAGTATTGTATTTACTGATATTTTTATGTATAATCTGTGTTCGTAAAATAAAATCGATAAAATCGTAACAGTATAGGTAAAATATGTGCCAATATAATTTTTTACTTTAATTATATCTTTATACGTATATTTTTTATGTACGTGTGTTTGTGACCTAAACAGCTTGACCGATTTGGAAATAATTTTGTGTATATATTCGAGTGTTGTTTCAAGAAGCTTGTTTTTTGGGCGGTACTCTAATTCTTTTCTTAAATTAAAAGTAGCCAAAGTTACACAAGTGAAAGTGTCATCCAAATTGGAGTCAACCGTTTCGTAAATTAACCGGAACAGAAAAACAGACAGACAAAACCGACGTAACCAGCCAAATTTCACATATAATACTGTCTAAAGCAAGGGTTGTTTTTGCAAATTGCAAAAGACTACCAATTATCCATTCCCCTTGGACTTTCAATTAACCGTATTAAAAATATATTTACCCCTAAACCTATAAAAAATGACTCACATCACATTCTGTAAGTCAGACAATGCACCCCCGTACAATTACGTCACTGACACTAATTAGCGTAGCGTATTCCAGACACGTTTGATTGACTATCGCAGACTGTAGCCTCAGTATTGCGTTACAGACTACAGTGCTCTCTCCTCACTACCTAGGAGTATTTCCGTTTTGGCACCAAAATTTTCGCCACCCAAGCTATTCTCATTTCAGCACCAATAGGTATTTTGGATTGGGATTTTGTATAGGTTACTAACATCTTCTTCTTCTTCTTCTGCTTGGCGTTAGTCACGGCTTTTGCCAGGGTCCGCCTTCCGGCTAGTATAGGTTACTAGTATAGGTTACTAACATATGAAATACTTATTGGTGCCTGTAAGTTATACAATGCACCCGAGTACGATGACATCACTGGCACTAATTAGCATAGCGTATTCCAGACACGTTTGATTGACTATCGCAGACTGTAGCCTCAGTATTGCGTTACAGACTACAGTGCTCTCTCCTCAGTTCCTAGGAGGATTCCCGTTTCGACACCCAGATTTTCGGCACCCAAGCTATTCTCATTTCAGCACCAATAGGTATTTTGGATTGGGATTTTGCATAGGTTACTTCCATACAAAATACTTCATCATCATCTGCCTAGCCTAGTAGGGAAAAACTGTATTGGGGTCGGCTTCCAGTCAAGCCGGATTTAGCTGAATACCAGTATTTTACGAGGAACGGCTGCCTACCAGACCTCCTCAAACCATTAACTGGGGTAACACGGTACTTCATGGCAAGACTGGAGTCAGATTTACTGGCTTCTGACTATCCGGAACGACTGCCAAAGATCTCCAAATGACAGCCGGGACCTAAGGCTTAACATGTTTTTCGAGGCACGGAGGAAACTCGTTATGTTAAGATGGTCACCAATCCACAGACCAACCTTGGCAAGCGTTTTTTAACCTTGAAGATTGACCTGTGCGGCTGTTATTATCAAGCCACGAGCTCCTCTTCCATAAAAAATACTTATTGGTGCCGAAACAGCAATAGCTTGTGTGCCGAGAATTTTAGCGCTGAAAATATGGGTGCCAAAATGGGAATACTCCAGTACCTATAGCTAAAACGTGGTTTGCCTAAAGGAGGTCATATAACACGCCTCGAAGTGCGGTTTAGATAGCTCGTAGAAGGAATACTGATCGATTTCTGAAAATCTGACCGTTTTCGAAACTGTGCTGTCAAATTTGTCAATGTCAGTAAACTGCCAATCAATCGGGAGGCGAGCAAACAGCAAATTGTAAGTGTTTTTATAGAGCTGATTTTTGTATCTTACGTTACATTTGTGTGTGTGTGGGTTTTTACTAAAAAAGTTTTAATAAAAACAAATTATAGATTAAAGAGTTTAACATAATACTCGACAATCCGAATTTTGCTTTTTTTATGTTATATTATTCAGTTAAGGTATCGATAGAGTACCGTACTCTTAACGTATTTAATTACTAATACAGATAGGGGTGTCAACATAGTTATCGCGACATAATAAGCCAGTACTATGACTAATTGCCTTAAAAACTACATGGGCATTTCCATAATGCATTTTAAAGTATGACTCACAATTAACAGAGGGTGACGTGGCACATGGAAAGTTTTCAAAGCGAACAAACCCTTAGTGAAGTCCACACGCGATTCCCGCTTGCGAAACTCATCGGCAATCCTTGCGAATACATTACCGGAGCGCACTCTCGCGAACTTAAGCTGATTCTTTCGGTCAGTAATTATTGCTCATATTTCCATATCCTATAAACATCTGTGTATTTTATTTGCCATGTTAATGTGAACCTTAATATACATAAACATAAATGACTATTTCCTTTACTCTACGACGCCGACGTTCTCTGTCAAGTGTGAATCGGTTCAAAATAAGTGTAATCTCACCAACAACAGTCATATGTTTCGTCTTCCTCGCTATTTGGAACCTCGGGCCTTCTGTCGACACTTCGCAGGTGTAGGCTGCTCTTGTCGAGATAGGGGGAGGCATGACCATTACCACGCAGTAGTCTGGCTGACATTCACCGCCTTGCACCATCACGTCTGATATGTTGAAAAGACGGATTGAAGGCTGTGGACAAATTAAATACGTTATTTATTTGTTTTATTGGTGACTAGCTTTAGCCCGCAGCTTTACCCACGTACACAAAATATAGTGTATGTCACTCAGGAATACAGCAGCTTTCTATTGGTGAAAAAATTGTAGCTATCGGACCAGTCTTCCACAGATTACCTCATACAAGCAAAAAAACAAACTTTACCTCTTTATTATATTAGTATAGATTATGAAATAAAAGATAAGTACATAAATGTCCTAAAAATTAAACAACTAAATTCTGTTTTATGATCCCTGAGATTAGCCGCAACAACACACACACTCAGACAAATGTCGAAGTTACAATAATAATGATATCAGTTCTTTTGTGTTGTGACAAGTATGACAACCAACGTAATGTCATTTTAGTCTCGGAGATTAAAAAACAGACTTTATAATTTGTTCTGTTGGATATAGGCCTCCCCCAAGTGTCGCCATAACAACCGGTCCTGTGCGTCTCGCATCCATTGAATTACCGCAACCCTCGCTAGGTCATCGCTCTACCTTGTGGGAGGCCTTCCAACGCGCATAATAACTATAAGTACGTATATATTTGTACAATGAGGAGCTCGTGGCTAGATAATAACAGCCGCACAGGTCGATCTTCAAGGTTAAGCAACGCTTGCCTAGGTTGGTCTGTGGATGGGTGACCATCTTAACATAACGAGTTTCCTCCGTGCCTCGGAAAGCACGCTAAGCCGTTGGTCCCGGCTGTCATTTGGAGATCTTTGGCAGTCGTTACGGTTAGTCAGAAGCCAGTAAATCTGACTCCAGCCTTGCCATGAAGTACCGTGTTACCCCAGTTAATGGGTTGTGGAGGTCTGGTAGGCAGCCGCTCCTCGTAAAATACTAGTATTCAGCTAAATCCGGCTTGACTGGAAGCCGACCCCAATATAGTTGGGAAAAGGCTAGGCAGATGATGACGTATATATTTGTACAAGTATAATATAAAAAAGTCACTGATACATTTGATGGAATTTATTTCAGTTCAATCATACATTTAACGCAATCAACAGCATGAAACTACTTAAAGTGACCTGTTTCGGAAGTTTTAATCGTTTTATGTGGACGGGTTATTTAATACTGTTATTTTTTTAATTCCTACGTTTTAATAAGTAAAATATACTTTTGAAATCGTCCCCTTAACCCTATTATTTTGATACCCTATGCACATAATTGTAACAAAAAAATATAATTTAGAAATCAGTAAACATACATAAAAAATATCTGTCTACGGTGCCGACCCCTAATATAAGATAAGGGCAGGAAGAAGAAGAAGTCAAAAATAAAATCTTTTCCGAACTTTCGGTCAAAAGAAAATCTACTTGTTTATTTTCTTGTAACACACATTAAAATACTTAGAATCAATGAACATTTTCTTGCTCCACCTACACAGAAAAAGTGGCTTCAAAAGGAACTCAACATTTACGCAATAACACAATACAAATTCCGCGAACCACCACAAAAAGATAATCTAACATATAATTGGCTATTTTAGACTATTGTAAAGCTGTATCAATACACAGCGTGTTTCTATTCCTATTTTCTATTGGATCGGCTTCTATTATCCCCGAAAATAGATTGTATCGATAACTGGAACATCTGGTGATAACGACGCATTTCATATTGAATGAAGCACGTTCGTTTTCATATTGAACGTACAATGTAACAATAAGCATTGAACACCTACTCGAAACAATGTAACAATGCTGTGTAGGTAATGAAACTTTTATGCCCAGCTTTGGTTGAAAAGGAGGTATTCAATATGACTATCAATCTAGCTTTACCATTTCCACAATGTTTTGTATTATTATTTATAGACTCGCACTTGACCGCTATCTCATCTAATAGGAAACGATGTTGTGGTTAATGATGGAGCACGCTTTTTGCCTAGAAATAATCTATACACTCTTGATTTAAATCCCTGAAGATCTTTAAGTCAGTCTGTATTTCCTAATAGTTACAATCCCAGTTTGCAGCTATCAGGAAACAGACTCAAGCAGGCGATTCCACTCCTTGGCTGTTTGCACTATTAATGTGTTGCCAAAATGTTTTGTGCGTATGGATTTATGGAATGTTCATCATGTACCGGTAACGCATAGCCATAGTCTGGAGGTCCGATGATGAAACGGGCTTGGCGGCACTCTTTTAGTCAAGAGTCTATAGGTTACTTCCAAGCAAGCGTTCTCTACTGTCGATCAAATCATCTCTTACCATCAGGTGACATAGTGGCCGAGAGCAAGCCTATCAGAAGCAAAAATACATACAAAATAATTTTTACTTTATCAAATTTTACAGACAACCTTGTTACTAGTTCCCTCATAATTGAAGGACCTACGCTACCCGGCGGCTAATCTACACAGAGCACAAAGCAAGTACATACCTCCGAATGGTTGGTAACTAGACATTACGTAACTGCGTATGTAGGTAAACCTTGTAACTACTGGTGGTAACCCAATCTAACAATGTATTTCTTGACTAAACTTGTTAACTTGTTTAAGTTGCTAACTTTAGACATGTTTATGATCGGCAACGTTTTTTTATTATCCTCCTTAAAAATCATCATATAGGTAATTCTGACCTGCTCTGGGTGGAGCCAGAGGGGAGTATTAGATTTTCACTGATAGTGCCAGTGTGGAGCTCCTTCACAGGATGTGTTTCACCTCCATTCCTGCCCAGCAAGCACTACTTGCACCTTCACCGCCTTATACGAGTCCAGGCTTATGAAGAAAAAGATTGAGCCAGGAAAATATAAGACTATATCCCACTGACTAATACCAAAAGGTAACTCTTTTGAACTATCCCGCAGTATCGGTCCAACTAGGCCTTGTCCATTTCATTGTAATTTTTTTTTAGGTGCATGTGGACACAACGTACCGTTGACCTAGGGTTGGCCTTATCAGTCGGCCGTACAAGGAGTTAGCCAGTGCTAGCCGTTCGCAAGCCCGCGCCTATGCTAGTCGAATCGAAATCTCCTTGCGACTCCTGTCGGCCGAATACCTTCCTGCTGTTATCATAAGGAATGTTCAGTTTTTGGCAACATTTATATTTGCCGTCATCTCAATATTTACCTACCTCCTTTGTAACTGTATTGTCTGTCAAACCACCTATTTTTTGATGTTCGTAGATATAGATGTAAAACCTTTTTTAAAAGCTTTTTATAACTTTTCCTACTTTGGGTGGTGCAAAAAGCTTTTAATCAAACCTTCTCGTGTTTCTTCAGTTGCCCTTTGCGTTCCAGGGCATCGGTGACTCTATAGAATAATACTGCACCTTTGGCTACCAATGTACCTTTGAATAATATCTAAGCTCTGTTAACTCATGAAGATCTTCCTCATTTTCATTTTAGCCGAAAGATGTCCACTGTTCCACTTAGGCCTCCGCTTTATGTAAATATAGTAACCGGTCCTGTGCGTCTCGCAACTATCGGATTTCCGGGCCCATCCTCACCAGGTCATGGGTCTACCTTGTGAGAGGCCTTCCAAAGCTGCATCTTCCGGAACGTAGTCGCCACTCCAGAACCTTTCGGCCCCATCTTACCATCTTTATTAATTGAAGTGTCAGACAATGAGGCGTGATCTTCGGCCTTTGGTAGTTTATTTGTCCGAATGCGGAAATACGAACATTTCCGAGGCACTTAATTTAAACGGTAGTACTATAGTTGGGTAGGTGTTATTCGCGTCATTACGTTTACTGTCATAATAATAAATTCTTAACAGTAAAATAAGAAGGAAAGAAATACCTCCCGAAGTTGCTGTTTACTTTGCAAGGGACATGCGCGAGTTTAAGATTGCCGTGGGAAATCAAAATACGTTTAGTATCTTCTGGGGATAAATAAAAGACTGGTATGGAATAATAAAACGTATTTTATGGCACAGTAAACAGCTTTTATATATTTTTTTTTGGATAAACTGAGGAAGTAAAGTGTCTTACTTTGTATTAGTTCACATACTTACTCCGAAAGGAAATTTCTTTTTTGTTTTCTTTCTTTATTAGTATGCTATCCAATTTTAATTTAATGCTTTTTCCTGATTATGCGCTACGTGCTCGACGCAAAATCGGTTTTTTACGCAAGCCAACTTCGCGTTAGTAAGCTTCTTTTGTTGGCACAATTCTACGTTTCCTTCTATTATTTTATCTTTACTTTGTTTCCTAGTGGCAACATAGTAAGCCAGTGCTTCGTGATCATTTCTAGATTTGCAACAAAACTGCTCCAATAATAATTTAGTTTGCCCACAGCATGTACCTACTGCCACCATTATGGAATGGTCATCATTCTTTTGTCATTCCCGCAATTGATTGCGGGTCGGCGAAACTATATCATAATCCCTTCTCCCTTTCTCTGGTCACACCCTTTCTAACTGTATCATCTTTCATAAAGTCAATCGATCTTTCTATACTCTTTTAACCATCGACATATATAACCTACTGCAAAACATTTCTCACAACATTTTCCTCCACTTCCCCGCACAAAGAAGAAAGTGTCCACAACAACTGATTTGCACAAGTTTTCAGCAGGCAGTGTCACTGTCATACTTCCTGTTACTGTATTGATTTAGTTTTTTATTTTTAAAGTCTCGATGGCTAACACATTTATCAACTACATACATTTTAATACTCAATTCATTTCTTATACAAAATGCGATGCGACGTTATATTTAAAATCTACCAGCTCGCACGACGCATCGCAAGAGCTAGAGAATTGATTCGCATCACATATCGTGTGGACAGCTGATTCGATGCTTTGACAAAATCGCATCGCAGTCTTGTGACATTACGTCGTGTTGCAATGTATTGCAGTTTTGTATCAACGTCTTACTCTAAAAAACGCCCTAACATCTTTTAAATACCTTTAAAGCTAATCAAAATATCCAAACATAATTCTGTCTCTATCATCTTCAAATAGTTGAAAGTATGATGATTTAAATTCGGTAGCACTATCTGCATTTAGACATTTCTGGTCTAAGTGACCCAATATGCACGTTGATAAAACCACATGAAAAAGTTAGATAACAATACACCATGTAGTTTAAGTCAGGCAACTAGTTGGATATAACTATTATAGAGTTTGAATTATTTATTTATGGCCATTATGTGCACGAATTATATGAACATGGAATGACAAATTGAATTCATACCCTAATTGCAATCGATATTGAACAAATAGATAAATACAAAACTAGTTGATTGTAGGAAATCAAATAACAGAAAGTAAATTAATTTATAATGATGTATTTGATACGTACAAAATAATGATAAACAGTATCTAATTACCTAAAAGTACTAACAGCACGTCATGCTTTCAAAAATATCTCAACGGTTATATCCATGACTAGCTTCTGCAAGCGTCTTCGTCCGGGTGAAAAAAGGTGTTTCTGTACAAACTTGAACCCTCTTTTTCACCTCTTAGAGGGTAAATGGGTAATTGAAAAATCCTCTCTTAGTGCTCGCCTACGTCATAAAAGAACCCAAAATTTCACACACCTAGTCCTATCAGTTTTGGATTGGAACGTAACCAAAATATAATATTTCAGTCCTTTACATCACAAAAATTAAGAAATACAGAACCAAAACATAACATGAATATCGTTAGCAGAACTACAGCCACAATTTAACACAAAGAAAACACTCGCAAAAAGTAAACGAGCGCCACGATCCCACAAAAACGGTACGTAACTTTGAAACAAAACTGTGTCCTTTAAAAAACGGGAGGAAAAAACAAACGCACCTGCTGTGTAGGATTATATCTGAATATCTCGTTAGTGTCCCGGTACCACTTGACGGAATGGAGCTTCTGTTCGTCCATCTTGAAGTGGCAGCTTAGCTCGGCAGCCCGCCGGGGGTCGGCGTAGAGCGGCACCTTTAGCTGGGATATGTCGTGTGCTGATGTTATTGCTGTGGAAGAGAGAGAGGGATGGTTAACACATGTATAAGTATAGTATACTCATAGCTTTAGAATTAGCTAGGTATATGAAATTGTTGAGGACGTAAAATACAGACACAGAATCTGTATTTCTTTGGGTAACCAAACAATTTACTAATTCAAAACAATTTTGAATAATAAATAAGTTAGTGCTAGTCACCGAACGTAGCTAGCATAGAATGGCCTATAAAACCAAACAATTAGGGTCAGCCTTCGGATAGTTGATAATTTAAAGCGCGATCGATTATTATTATTTAACAGTTTCACTTCGATAGATTATAATCTACCGAAAAACTATATATGTAATGCGTTAAATTTTATGCAATATATTAAGGTTCAAATTTTTTTGACGATCTCGCGAGATAGATTATAATCTAACGGTATTTACAATTTTACTGACACGGCCTATGTGTCAGTAAAAAGTCACATGGGTCACATGGGCAACTATGAAACATCAGCGGTGCAGTTTTTGTGCAGTGATAATGGTTGCTGCATAATTTTATCATCATGACTTTGCTACGTGAATGTACTACAAAAACCTTCGTGGGATATTCACGTAGTGAAGTTTTATGGCAGGGTTTTTTTTGAGTGAAGTTCAGTAACTGTTTTAATTATTCTCAAATTGGCTACTAGTAGTTAGTATTGTGATGTAAAAATGCTGTAGTTTTATACGTGAAGTGTCTAGACAATTTGGCGATATGTGGAATCATTGAAACGGGTGTGATCTCAGTCAAATGAAGGTGCGAACTTTATAGCAACACAGCTAGTGTTGCTGTAAAACAGTGCTAGTAGCTAGCGCTGTATACGCTGCCAGTGGCTTAGCCCACGTGATAATAGAAAATGATTCGGGATAAAGATTAATGTTTCTAAGATTTATGGAAACCCGTTCAGTCATTTAATTGTGATGAAGTAATAAACACATAAACATACTCAGAAACTTTCATCCTTATAATATGAGTATGTTGAGTATGATTGACTACCTCAGCGAAACTCGCTGAAAAGGCTAGAAAGCATCACATTTTCATTTTAATGGAAAACAAAGTGACTATATTCTTTATTTATCAAAAACTAAATACTATCTAAACTTGACACTGTTAGATTAGCTGAATGTTTTTGCGAAATAGTAGCAAGAATAAAAAATAGAATATTCTACTGTAAACGGTGAACGTTAACAGATGTCAGATGTCAGGTTAAACAGATAGGTGTGACGATAATCCAATTACTATGCAACGTTCTATTTATTGTAGGCAATAAATAAATAACTATAACAGCATTAGCATTATCGGCGTTTTAATGTTTCCACTGTTTTGGTTCAGGACTCTTCTCTAGGAGAGCGAAAATGTAAGCAATAATCTAAACATGATTATTAAAATAAATTATTTTTGTTAGTATATCTAGCCTATGCTGTCCAACTGCTGAGCGGGCCTCCAGTGGGACAAAACAAAAACAGATATTTAAACTTTTTATTAGTACCCAACTTGACTAGTAACGTTAATTTGGTTCTACAAAATTATAGATTGATTGATTATCATCATACGTCTTTATAATTTAAAATTCTTAAAAACATTTACAAGATATATATGATATAATTTATAACACATAGAATTTATATATAATATTTATATATTAGTTCATTGATTTACTAGCGCACCTTACTCCACTTTTACGACGTGGACATCAAGTTACAGTATTTTGCTTCTATAGCAGTTTCTATAAAAACGCGTTGTCACATTGTTGCATCGCATCTATCTGCTTTCCAAGAAGCTTATTTTGTACTAGCAAATGCCAGCGGCTTCGCTCGCGTGAAAGTAGTTTTCTGCTTAGGGGTGAATTCTGAAAAATGCTCTCCTCTCTTAGTGCTCGCCTACTTCCTAAAAGGAAATCTTGTGCAAAATTTCACGCTCCTAGTCCCAATAGTCCCTTGTGGGATCCTTCTTTTATTATTTATACCTATACAAAGGATTTTATTTGTTTCATATAACTGTTATCATAATCCAAGGATTATTTTTAATTTTCTCTTACTTTCAGACTTTTAAGACTGGTCAAAAACATATCTGGTACCGGTAACTCCCATTCTGTATGAATGATATTTCTCAAATAAAGAACCAACCAACTAAAATCACTACGATTTTTAGTTGCGGGTATTGGCGGAATGAAAAGTATACCTTTGCTTTCCTTTCGTCATTGGTGGCTTCGACAGGTTCGAAATTCAAACTATGAACCGATACTTTCTCGTTTTTTGGTACGTGATAAAAAAGTGAACCACCAAATACTCGAATAGTGCTAGAAATCCTATCCGTGGAATATTTGTTTTTACGAAAGACATTTTTTTTCTGTTATTTATTATTATTATTTTGCTGTTTTTATTTAGTCTTGTCAATTCATTTTGACTTATCTTGTACGTAGAAAATTAAGTCTATATAAAAAAAAAATATTAAGTCTTGCTACTCAGAAACGATTTTCTTTTTTGATTTGGTTTTATTCATTTATCTATATATATCCAGGAATGAAACTGTGTACTTGCCTTGCTTTTCTTGTTTGCAGTTGTACTGATTTAAAAACCATATTGATAAAACCTATGTTAGTCTCATGGTAAGTGGGCCGAACTGCTATGCGAGGTCTTCGGTTAGATTTCCATGCAAGACAAATGTCTGTGTGATGAGCAATCGTGCACTTGAATGTGTCTCAAAATTTTATGATAACGTTATTAAACACTGATTTAATTCCGTTCAGTATTCGTTAACTTTTTTCTGTGATTCTAACTAACGAACTTTTTTCTTTTTTTCGTGTGATTTCTTCCGTCTGCGTGTAATTTATATATGACATGTAAGTATTTAGAAATATACGTATATATTGTGTTTATCAGGTATCTAGTACTCATACTACAAGCTCTGTTTAGTTCGGGGCTAGATAGCGTTGCGAGAAAGTTGTGTAATATGTATATTATACATGTTGAGATAGCGGCACGTGTTACTCGCGTTTCTAAAATATAACTACAGAAATGAGAGCGTAATAATACGAAATTCGAATTTAGATTTTACAAAAAGCGAACTTTAACCTTTTAGAAAATTAGCATAACATTATGTTACTCGTAATTTAAGAGACAGTACACGTGGATGGAACATATGAAGGTTGTTTACGCAAAGTATATAAATATAATTAATGAGAGAAAACTGTATTGTTGTTAGTTCTACTTGGGCAACATCGTGTTATGATGGAAATATTTTTAGAACTAAGTATTGTGAATTTTTAATTACTTTAGTTTACAGTTTTCTTGCTGATCGTAAGTATGCAGGTCTACATTATGTTTCAAAATATTTATAAAAACATAACCCTGTATTATTTTTGACTACCAAGTTGTCATGTCAATCGGTAAATTAGTGGTAATCCTTAATTAAATAGTATCTTGGTTTGTTTTATAAATATATAATAATTTTTACTTTAAAACTAATTTTAACGTCTATTTTTTTTCATTCGTAAAAATAGTAGTTTATAAGTTTTGGCGTTTGTATTTCGAATAATTTGTGTTGAAAAATATCCATGTAATGATTCTAGTCCTAATTATAAACTCGCAAATCGCTATTGATAAATAATTAGTTCGTAAGCAGCTACTACTGACCTCGATGGACTGCTGGCAAGAGTAATCTAATATTGGAATATGAATGATGCAATAAAGGAAACCAAACAGTTTAACAGGTATAAAGGCCATAGTTTTATCCTGGGCCAGTTTTTTCTTCAGCATCTTAAGGTGGGCGCGACGTTAGAATTATCCATACAAACGTAATACCAAAATCATTTGCAATTTAAGCATATTTACACCATAATATGATGTTATTCGGATTCAGACAATAATTATCTAGGTTCCTACATCGTCTTTTTGTTGAAAAACTTACCCCAAACGAAATTTAAGCGAATTTAAATTTGCACATTTTCACAGCGAAAATGTCATGTTTTTATTTTGTTTTTTCTATATTATAAACAACAATATTTCAAAATATCTTTTCGTAGGAACACAGATATTATTATCAAGTTATAAATACTCGAAACAATATTGGAAATACATTAATTTTTCATTCATCATTTTTGGTATTACGGAACCTCTCCCAAATTTCCAATAGTTTGTATTGCTATCACAGCAAGCAACTGTTAGTGTGCGGATGATGACTTTACTCCAGTCGGTGTGTCCAAGAATTGTTTATACTATCTGGATTGCTTCCATCAACCTCAAAAACGTATTTTATTTCGTCTCAACTCGAGATAGCGCGCGGTCTCCGCAGGCCTCTTAACTTATAGATTCGTACAGTGGTCTCGCCTGAGCCAAGCAAGTCCCGAAATCTTTGAAAGATTTCAAATGAACTGTTTTCTTTCAAGCCTAGATTTGGTGTTGTGCACACATCGCGCACTCACATACTTCGCGTCGCATACTTTTCTACAACCACTAAGATTCTTGCAACGCAAGTCTCGCACTGTTAAGCTCAGGCCACGTCTTTAAGTCGGCGCCCCGTGTTTGTGGCATCAGACAAGCTAGCTACCTTATCAGGTACTTTTCTAAAATAAATCACCTTTTACTCTATATTCCTGTTTTTTTTTGTAATTATTATTCATTTATTATTAACAACAAACAAACAAATATAGATTAATACGAGTACACAATTGTAATTTGGAAATTCATACCTTTAATACAAAATGAAAAAAAAAGGATCCAATATTAAAAATGATATACCAAAATTAAAATAAACCGTTCCCAAATGGATTTCTGTAGAATTAATCGCAGTCCTATGAATATTATATAAGTTATTATGTACTTATATGTATGTGTATAATACTCACAAATTACCTTATTGTATTATAAAATAATCATGATGAACAATAAATAAGCCGAGAGGGTTCACCCGGGTGAATGTAGGTTTTTTCATACAAAATATGAACCCCCGTTTCATCACCTTAGAGGGTGAATGTTAAAAAGTTCTCTCTTAGGGCTCCTCTACGTCATAAAAGGAAACCTTGTGCAAAATTTCACGCTCCTAGTCCCAATAGTTTGTGCTTTGATATGACAGTCAGTTTTTTCTTTTACGTATATAGATTATAATGACGGTTTTCGCGGGTAGGTGTCAAAAAGTGCAGACGTTTCGGTTTTTTCGAAATTTTATTAAAAATATAATTAAAGTAATTCTTCGCGTTATTTACAAATATTTATAGTCAACATCAACTATAACTGTAGTACTCACGTTTGTGACACATTTATGTGGATATAAACACTACGTCAACACCACCTGCCAGCTGATCACTGCACTGACACTACAAGAATAGTTACCACTACACAAACACAATGTCTCAATACGCTGAGGTTCTTGCGGCGCAGAAGACCCTCGAGGAGAACGTCTTGAGGAAGATGGGTGAGCTGGAGACGCAGATCCAGTCTGCCGGACCTGCTAAAGCGAGCACAGTGGCAAGGGTAGCTGAAGAGTTTCGCACATTTCGGGAGCTTATTTTTTCCATCCTGGGATTATTACGAAGCCAAATTAGTGAGTGTGCTAAACAAATAGATGGCTTAGAGACCAGACACCGGCGTAAAGCACTGGTTTTTCAAGGATTAGCTGAAGTGGAGAACGAGGACTGCGTGGCTGTAATCCTGGATGTGGTCAATACAAAGCTTGCTCTCAAGAATCTGACCGTTTCCTCAATTAAAACCTGCCACAGACTTGGGGCCCCCAGCAGCGAGCACCACAGGCCCATTTTAGTAAGGTTCACCAGTGTGGACATTAAGGCCTCTGTTTGGAGTGCAAAAACCAGGCTAAAAGGCTCCAAAGTGTCAGTCAAGGAGTTCTTGACCAGAGCGAGGCAGGCTGTCTTCGGGGAAGGCGCGCGAGCATTTCGGCATGCGGTCGTGTTGGACTCAGGACGGCGTCATCTCCATCAAGGCTCCTGATGGAGGTCGGCACAAGGTAACTTCGACGGACGAGCTGAAACCACTGGTAGCGAAGTACCCGAAGGTGCCAGCCACGATTCCAACTTCGAGCGTTAGGAGTGCAGACGCTGCCGGGAGCCTGAAAACGCGTAAATAGTTTAATCTTTGCTGTTGTGATTGTCTTATCGTTGTCTAACCGTTGTTGTGTAATAAGTCTACTAACCGTTGTGCTGTGTTCCCGTCTCATAGTTTTCCATCTTCTGTTTTGTTTTCCCAACTTATTATCTGTGTCAGTATACCTATACCTAGCTATTTGTAAGTTTGTTAGTTAACTTGTTGATTTTGATCATGTTAATTTTGTTTGTTACCTTCAACTTTCAAACTTTTTTCTAGGCTGTCAAAGTCATATTGACGTATTGTTTTGACATTCTCAGCTTGCGTTCAGAAATGTTGAATGACAAACAATGCGTTTAATTGGCTACTGAGGTTTTTGGACCACTTTATTTATTTTTATTCTTTTTTGCTTTCATTTTTATTTCTGTTGTGGGAACTACAGTTTTCTTCGGGTTTTCAATTTATTGTTATTTTGTACGTTGTGTGTCAGATCTGTGTCATGCTTTTATTTATCGTGTTTGTTTTAGCTGGCGGGTGGTACAGGGGCACCGTAATTATTCGGTTTTCGGCAATTAGTTTTAGTTTTTGGTATATATAATTATATATATTTTATTATTTTTGTTATATAACTTGGTTCCATTTATGTCAGACAATGAGTCTTTTTTTTCTGCAAATGAATCTGCTGCCTCTTCAAGCGACAATAGCTTTTGTTCTCTGGACGACACCCTTGGTGACTTCGTGGTTCGTAGCTTTGGTGATGGGTCTAGTCGGCTGCTAAATGTATGTCACATTAACGCTCAAAGCGTTGCTAGTCACTACAGCGAATTGTACAATACATTTAATAACAGCAACGTTCATGCCATCCTGATATCCGAAACATGGCTCAAACCCCACCTTCTGTCCACCACTTACCCCCTCACTGGTTTCGTTCTTATACGTAATGATCGTATTGGTAAGGGAGGGGGTGGTGTAGCCATATATCTCCGAAGCGATTTTCCTTACAGAGTACTGGCTTCTTCCTCTTCTAACTATTCTGCTTCTGCTGAATTCCTTTTTCTGGAAGTTTGCGTCAGAGGAACCAAAACCATCATTGGTGTTATCTACTGCCCTCCCACTGTTGATTACTTCACTGAATTCGAATCAGTACTTGAATCAATGGGTTCTGAGTATGCACATCACATCATAATGGGTGACTTCAACACCAATCTCCTTGCCCAAGGCTCCCCTCGGTCCCGTAAGCTCCTCCATCTTATAGAGTCAGTGAGTATGCATGTATTGCCACTCCAACCCACTCATCATAACACTGCGGGTGATGACACCTGGCTCGACCTGATCCTCACCTCTAATCCTTCCCTTGTCTCTTCCCATGGTCAACATGACGCTCCTGGTTTTTCTCATCACGACATGATTTTCCTTTCCTATATCCTTAAACCTCCTAAACCTAAACCCAGGGTACTGTACAGGCGTTGTTTTGCGAGGATGGACGTTGAAAAGCTCAAGAAGGATGCTTCTATGGTTGATTGGGAGCTTATGACAGAGGCCACCTCAGTTGACGAAAAGGTGTCGATTTTTAACGATATTGTGGTCAACCTTTATGACATCCATGCTCCTATCAAAAAAGTTAAACTGAAACGTCCTCCCGCACCTTGGATGACAAGAGAAATTCAGTTGGCCATGCGACGCAGGGATCGTGCATTTCGTAAACATAAGCGGGATCGTACTGACGAGAACTGGGTTTCATTTAAGTCTGCAAGGAACAGATGTAATCAGATGATACGCAATGCTAAACGCCGCCACATTCTCAAAAATATTTCTTCCTCCTCTTCTGCCGATATCTGGAAATTCCTTGGAACACTTGGTATCGGCAAACAGCGACATTTGGACCTTCCAAATTCTGTTGACTTAGATGATCTTAACCGTCATTTCTCCACCGTGCCTACCTTGGATCATCTTACTAAAGTACAAACTCTGTCTCTAATCTCTGGTCTATCGCGTCCCCAAATTAATCCTTTTCGATTCGTTCCAGCTGAACCGGAAGAGATCAAAAAAATCATTATTTCCATCAAATCCAAGGCGGTAGGATGTGATAATATCTCTCGTGGTATGATCATTACGATCCTTGATCACCTCCTACCTGCTATCTCCCATATTGTTAATTTTTCCCTGTACTCCGGAATATTTCCCTCCTTATGGCGTAAGGCCTATGTTCGTCCACTGCCCAAAGTTTCCAATCCCACTCTTCCAACCCACTTCCGCCCAATTTCTATCCTTCCCTTCCTATCCAAAGTGCTTGAGGCCTGTGTTCACAGACAATTCTCAAGATTTGTGCAGTGTAATTCACTCATAAGCCCTTTGCAATCTGGGTTCAGGCCGGGACATAGCACTGTCACTGCTCTCCTTAAAGTGACTGGCGATATAAGGGCAGGGATGGAAGATACCAAAGTCACTGTGCTGGTACTGGTCGATTTTTCAAACGCCTTTAATACCGTCAGTCACGAAATCCTTTTAGCCATCCTGTCCTATATTATGGTCTCTTCCGAGGCGCTGGAATGGTTCGCTTCCTATCTTCGGGAACGTCGGCAGTCTGTTCACGCTGGAGATTCTACATCTCGCTGGTGTGGGCTGGAAACCGGCGTTCCTCAAGGCGGTATCCTTTCTCCTCTTCTGTTTTCTATTTTTATCAATATTATTACCACCATACTTCAGTGTTCGTATCATCTGTATGCAGACGACTTGCAGTTGTACTGTCAAGGGAGCGTCGACGAAATATCTGCCGCTATCGACCAATTAAATAGGGACTTAATAGCTATAAAGGCCTGGTCCGATAGATTTGGTGTTTCAGTTAATCCCAATAAATGTCAGGCTATTATAATTGGGAGTCCGCGAAACATCGCTAAAATTGACAGTGCTACTTTGCCACCAGTTCGTTTCGACGGTACGATCGTCCCGTTTAGTTCCGATGTTAAGGATCTAGGCTTGCGCATTGATTCTACCCTGAACTGGCGGAATCAAGTGGCTAGTGTTAGTCAGAGGGTTACGGGAACATTGCGGGCTTTGTTTCGATTGAAGAACCTGTTACCATCAAGCACGAAGACAATGCTTGTGCAGACCTTGATTTTTCCAATCATCGATTATGGTGACGTGTGCTACTATGACCTGAATGCAGATCTCCTCAACAAACTTGACCGTCTTCTAAATTACTGCATTCGATTCGTTTTCAATCTACGTAAATATGATCATGTTTCAGCGCATCGGTCGCTTCTAAAGTGGTTGCCTATACGTCAGCGCAGAGAGCAAAGGGCGCTCACTACCTTGTTTTCTCTTCTTGATTCTTCTAATTCCCCTAGTTATTTAGACTCTCATTTTCAATACATTTGCGCCAACCACAATAGGAATCTGCGCTCATCTCATAACCGTTTACTTCAATTTCCTTCTCATCGTACTGACTATCTTCACTGTTCCTTCTTCGTTCAAGCTATTTCTTTGTGGAATTCACTCCCCCAGGAGATCAGGATGGCAAAGAGCCGATTAGCATTCAAAACCAAGGTTCGTGAGCTGTTTCGCAAGAAGTTGGCAGTAGTCTCATCACAGCGATAATGGTATCCAATTGTTGTTTATAACCTATTGTTTGATTGCATTAGTGTATGTATATATTATGTAGTGTATAAATTTGAGTATATATTATATATTGTTATTATATTTTAGGTTTATTATTATTAGTTTATCTATTCTTGTATTCGCTTTTTCTCTCTTATTGCACCTACCACTGTTTTTCTCTGCATCACCCAAAGGTTGACTGGTAGAAAATGCCTAAGGCATTAAGTCCGCCTCTGTGCTTCTATGTGCATGAAGAATTTAATAAATAAATAAATAAATAAATAAATAAAGAAAGTAAATATAAATATGACGATGTTATTTATTTCCTTGGTGTTTTCTTTTTTCACCGGCGTCTTTGATTACTGCTTCGCTCCCATGGACATAGCGAGATGTTACAAGTAAATAGCCCATTGCCTTTCTCGATAAATGGCTGTCTAACGTAAACAATATTTTTTTAATTCGAATCAGTAGTTGCTGATGAAAATGCGTTCAAACAAACAAACTCTTCAGCTTATAGCTGTCACGTGCTACGGCGTAGCACCGCCTACGCCGTAGAATTGCTACGGCTTTACCATGGTGAAACTCGTTAATTAATGTGAAAGCTAAATGCTCTTTTTTTATTGTAACAAGAATTATAACTATGTAACAAAAGGCTGTTTTTTCAGCCGTTAATATTAAAATAATTAATTTAATATTGCACGTGCCATTTTCATTGTACCGACATATTTTTTAATTAACTAGATGGATTATAAATGCTTCGCTGCAAAGTTTTTTTGCATTTACAAGTATTTATTATTTTGATTTTATCAACCCTTCAGTTCTTTGTATTTGCTATAAATTGTAGCTTTTACCGAGTATTCAATTATACTACAAGTAAACAGGATTTAATGGATTTTATTACAATTTACGGTTCATTTGTTTAGTTAGTGTTCGTTTTTAATCTTAACTTTTTTCGTTTCTAAACTATATGTATGTAAATGTATGTATATGAAATGAAATAATTAATTTATTCTTTTATTTGCTTACTAAATACTTAAACAATAAATGAATAGGTAAGTATATTGATTTAACTTTTACAATTTGAAAAAAAAATTAACAATTTTATATTGCTTTAAACCAAACTACCATTTAAAATGTCGTAGTTGTTTAAAAGCAATATAAAATCCATGTCTAACATTTAAAAAGGAAATATTGTAAATTGTTTACAGAATGCTCGCGGAACAAACATGGTAAACCCAAGGGCAAATGTTTAAGAGACCGTCCGTCCTTGTAAACATAACGTCCGTGTAATTTGTGTGAAAGCCAACGCCACAAAGTTGAAGCTCTTTTAAAAATGTTATTTCAGCCTTTCAGCGGTTCTACAAAAAGTAACGTCTAGCTTTTTCTAATACTTTCTTATTTCATTTTCGATGCTTTTTTAACAAAAATGTGTGCGGTAGCCACCGTACTGTAGTACGGTGGGCTATAGGAATGTTCAAAATATTACATCGTGGCCTTAAAACACAAAGCGTAACTGAAAGAGTTGGGTATTAGTTTCCAAAAATCTGACACACGGTCACGCTCCATCATCATCATAGAGCACAAGAAGTCATTGTTGAATTCCCATCTCAATAAAAGTAGCTAGGCTAGGCGCTATGTGAAATGCGTAGCAAAGCTGTGAAACATGTATAAATCAACATAGGTTACCAAGCTTTATTTTCAATAAATTATAATAATTGTACGAGTATGTATTAATTCTCGTATAATAAAAAAGTTATATAAGAAATACTGTTCCAATTTCAAATTACTTTTCTAATAGAAGGCTACACTCACACTAATAACAAAGAGTACTTAATATCCCGCAGGAGTTAAAGCCTTTAAAAATATAAATAAAAGGAAACATCTCACTAAACAAAAGCTTTCCTCCAGAAATATAATTACCATTAATTGAACTAATAAAGGAAATCCCAAAACGGAAGCATTGCCTCACAAAATTAATTAACCCATAAAACGCATACCTCACCCTATACATCAAAACTTCATACAAGTAAGTACGTCTGCCTGACTTAGTTGCCTTAAGAGGCTAAACTTGAACGGTACTTACAGTGGTGTATTGAAGCAGTTTACTCCAAGAGCATGTACTTGCAACTGCAACTAGATTACCGCTAGCGGTTATCGCAGACTGCCTGATATACATGTTCGAACACCGCTTTAGGAACACATTTTGGTTATGGAGGCTATAAACATTTGAGGCGTGAGATAGCTCATCAGTATGAAATTGCGTTTTGAGTCCCGGATAATTTTGATGGGTACATGTGTTTTGCAGTGTCAAAGATTCGTAGTGTGCACTGGTTTAAGGATTATTGTCTGTTCTATCACAATTAATAATGTACTTGACTCATTTTGTATTTATTACTCCTCTAAAAAAGTAACTTTATCGGAAATCGCTTGCGGTTGCGTAGGTATGCTAATAAACTTACAAACATACGGTTTTGACTAAGAGACAAAGTGATTAATGAGACAATTTTAAATGTATAGTTCATAAGATCAAAGCTGTTAAATTCAATAATTTGTAATATCCCTTGCAAGTTGAGGCGGGCCGCTAATAGAGGATAGGTATATGAATTATAAGGTATATAGTGTGTCCTTTTTCATTTTACACAGTAAAAAATCCTCTAAACTTTATCAACATTGGCTGTAAATTGAATTGGACTACGGCCTACAGATGGGTGGACTACGAAGCCGAAAAAACGTAATTCTATAAAGTCAGCATGTGGAGATTGCGTCCATTGCCCTTTGCGTTTTTTCCCGCTAACGTAGTAAAAAGCTCGACCCGTGTTAGCGACACGATACAACTTTATGTGAAGGGATAGTACACCATTTGGTTGGCAGAGGCCACAAACGTTGGGTCCCTTAATCAAACTTGGAGGGTGGTGAAAATGGAGATTTGTCATGACAAAGAAATGCAACATTGACCAAAAAAAGTATGGCAACAATCAAGTTATTAAGGATAAAATGAAAAAATCAGGAACCAACCCACTAAGATGAATTCTTGACATGGAATCATTATATGAACTATATTCTGTTCAATAAACCCGGAGACTAAATTGACATAAGTAATGTCAAAATTTCTATAGGAATGACGCCAGTTCTTTGGTGTTGAAATGTCATTTTAGTCTCCGGAATTATTGAACAGAATATAGTGTAATTGTTGTTATTACTCGCACGATACTTTGTACCCTATACTTAGAAAGTCCTTTACCTACTTTACATACAAAGTTATTTGTAGAACAATACACAAATAATAATATTATGCATGCTAATTAAAAGTATACATGATTGATATCTGGTTATGAACAACAATTTTTATATCAAAGTTAGGAATGAAAATCACGAACACCGTTGTGTTTTCTACACATTAGAAGAAAAGGTACATCGATACCAAAGTTAAATTAGCAGAAAGGAATATGGAGAAATCTAGTGATGGGATGACTAAGAAGTTTTAAAAGTACTGAATATTGAATAAGTGCCAGCTATTATCAAATCGCTGCACTTCACAAGCTCATTACTTTCTTGTAAAGTTGGATCAACCTTACGGCAAGACACGCAGTGTCTTTATTTCACAAAAGAGTAAGCGGTGTTTATAAAGATAATCTGAGTATCAGAAATGATTCTTGGAGTATATTTAACGCTCAGGGCTTAACTACCGTGGTCTGTGGCATGGGATCCAAGCACTCACGCGGAATAAACCGTAGAATATATTATAGTGCATAGCATTTCCCCTCGTCGTTTATACCTCGTAAATCGAAAAACAACAATCTGCCTGCTGCGGTCTTGCTGTCTGATTATAATTTAGGTGACTTAAGGCTAGAGTGAATAGGTTTTTTATAAACAAGTGCGCTTCACCATCAATGATTGCATCACTGCTTACCATCAGGTTGAATGACAGTCAAGCTCTAGTTTATACATAAAAAAATACATCTTGTACACAAACTTAAACTAAATAAAAATTCAATTCGCAAAATCGTCTCGGTCCAAGTCAATGTCAAAATCTAGTAGAAAAGCAGGGAAATATTAAAATTACCCCTCCGATCACTACAAAATCAAGGTGTTTATTTTTTAATTTTGCTAAAACATCATTATAAAGACAATCGAACGGGGGCTGGTGCAATAAAACTGTGGAACTGGTTCGCGTCAGACCACGAAGGAGATAGTAAGAAGGCTTAGATGTCTTCCTTAGGAATTGGGAAGAAGTGGTGAACAGTAGAAGGAATGGAGAGAGGCCTTAGCTCAGCCGTGGGACAGTACAAATAGATAGATATAATAATACATAATAATTATAAAATCTAGTCACCTACAATCTACATGCGCACATACGAAAAGACTAATAGCTTAACTATATAACTTATGTTGGTTGGAGACCATGACAGGGGTAGTAAGGGCATATATGGGAGAAGGGTCATTCAGATTCCTGCAAATGATTCAACCACAAACGAAGGAAGGTCACATTGGAATTTCAATGATAAAAGTTTAAGCCGAAATTACTTCTGATTTAAGTTGTGATTGTGATACGAATACTTACAGAAAGGGTTCCGAAGTGGTATTTTAATAGGTAACGGTGCTCCTTCCATCAGCTGGTAGTGATCACCAAATTGCTGGGTTTATTCCTGGTCTTTCAAAAAAAAAACTAAGCGTCTTTTGAAGCTAATTGCAAAAAGAGTACCCAAATAGCTAATTATTATTATAATTATGCTTAATTTTGTATAAGGGTAACAATATTTATGTACGAGTATAAACTATTTTAGTAGCTATAAAATTCCAATTCAAGTATTCCCACAAATTACAAAAAAAAAAAAAAATTAAATCACATATCATAATCATGGCATAGTATAATTATACTAATCAAATAAAAGTTGGGTCTCTATTTACATTTCTATTAAAATACGTACGCATCCATTTGTTTTGGAATGGGTATTACCTACTTCAATATATGTGGAATAATAATTTACAATGAGATCCAGCCTTTCTTATATACCTCGTTAGCAGGAAAATAAATGTAGGCATTAATGTAACCTTTCTAACGCTGTCGATTACGACGTGAGCTTAAAGATATTCTGTTGATGAACTCTCTAAGCATGACGACCTTGCTTAATGTACCGTGTGTTATTAAGCAAAGCGCTTTACATCGATTTATGTAAGCGATTTTTATGTGTACGTGACGTGAAGTAGGTACAAGTACCAAAAATGAGTTCGATGTTTTTTAACAGAAATTTCTTCGAACATTTAAAATAAATTATCTACGAAAATTAGATTGCCTGATCGAATATTGAGTTTTCTTTGAAGTTTAAGTGGATTTAAAAAGAAAATTATTATTCGAAGCGAATTCTTGAGGTCGTAATGTTAGTTAAGAAAATATTGTCAAGTAGGTAAAACTAGTGCGGACTATTGGTAGATTTAATACGAAAGTTGTTGAACCCAGGTCAAAACATATTTAATCGACTACTCCATTTAGTCTCCTACTAAGCAAAATAATAAAAAAATCTAATAACAAGTAATTTCCGTCTCACTCCAGAATCAAACAAAATTCAGTGAATATCCTTTTCAATTTCGTTTTGGTATACAAAATTGTATTATCAGCCGTATAACCGTTTAATTTTCTCAGAACCCCAATTTTAGAAGCAGGTTAATTTAATTAGTTACGCACATTTATAAATATAAGCATTAGTTTTTATTCATTAATTCTTAGCCTGTTTGATTTATTGGTTATTGATAAGTGAAACCTTTCAATCTCTAGAAATGAGGAAATTTCCAAAAATAAACAGAAAGAAAAAATTTAACATGAGTAAATTATTTTGAGGTTGGTTTACACCCTATGACTTGTCCTGCTTTAGAGTGGAGCGGGAGGATTTGTCAGACTTTTACTAACTAAAACCCACTCCTATCTTGCTTCTTTGTTTTGCGCCCCAGAACCCTGGGGTGCCCTTAAGAACAAATCTTGATCTTAAGCTCACCAATATTCTTGAACTCTATTATCCCAGTATATTATAACTTTATTTTTATTTTCTATAAGTTCGCGTTTTACCACTATCTCACCCGATGTAGGAGATGATGTGGGCGACAATGGAGCACGATTGCCTAGAAGTAACTTATTCACTCTTGAGCTAAAGACGAGCGACTAATTTGTTTTGGTGTACAAAAAAAAAATTAAGATTTACTAGGAAAAATCAGTTTCCTTATCCACAAATAGCTTGCACGTGCCTCAAAGGAAAATTACGGATAAAATTAACTTATAAACGACAAATGACTTAATAGTGAGTTAAAGGAATACGATTTCAAGATCATTCAAAATTAAACTTAAGTTGTACCAACGGTAACTATACCTACTCGTATACAGCGTTGGATTTTCCGAATGAAATCCGAAAAGTTTTCATTTTGTGACAATTACTTCACAGAATACTGATTTCCTTAAAGCTAATTATCCAGTTTTACGGGATTAATTTAAGCAAGATAAGTCATAAAAGATTGATGTCTGCGTTGAAGAGGTTTGTAAAGAGTTCTAAAAATAAACTATGATCTCGCGTTCTAGGAATATACTAATTAAATATTTCACGTGAAGTTTATTTATTATTACTTATATTATACAGTGAAAAGATTCGTATTTTGGTATTTTAGTATGCAATGAAAAAACTCTTGAACTGGCATTTTGAAAGGCAATTTTCCATGTTTATAAAAATATGTTTTTAAACAAATTGGAAAATAAATAAAAATGGTTTACATTTTTTGTTACACAATTTACTTCAAAGTCACTCCAGTCTGACTCCAGTCTTGCCATGAAGTACCGTGTTACCCCAGTTAATGGGTTGTGGAGGTCTGGTAGGCAGCCGCTCCTCGTAAAATACTGGTATTCAGCTAAATCCAGCTTGACTGGAAGCCGACCCCAATATAGTTGGGAAAAGGCTAGGCAGATGATGAATTTACTTCAAAGTCACATATATTTATATGACACCCAGGCACGTAAATATATGAACAAAACAAATATTTATATGTAGGTTCCCCGTAAAATACTGGTATTCAGCTAAATCCGGCTTGACTGGAAGCCGACCCCAATTTAGTTGTTAAAAGGCTAGGTAGATGATGATGATAAATATTTGTTTCGTTCAGAAATCACAACCCGCGACACGCAGCGCAGCAACCAATCGCTCAACCACTGCACCAGCTATGCTGTCGTTTTTTTTCTAGTAATAGTAAGAAAAACTTAATGATCGTAATATTTAGGTGTAAATTATTATGAGACACTTTTCTACACTAGTACGAAATACAGTACATCGCAAACCTAACAGCAGCAAGGATCGGGGCGGGAATGATAACGATTTGATTACGAATGGCTCAATTTTAGTCGTCATAAGCCCCAAGTATATAATTAATTTTACTGAAAAGCCGTTTGACCATAAATAACAGTAAATGTAATATCGTCGAACCATCGGATGAGTAGAAAATTTAAATAACATTCAATAATCTGCAACATAATTAAATTACAGCTAACTCGTAACATTAAATATTCCAGTTCACGAAATAAATCATACGCGTATTTAACTAACTAATAACGTATAGGTACTTTTATACATTTGTATGTATTGTATTGTGACATCTGAAGAGGTCGCATATGGCTATGGCTCTTGTTGTTGTATACTTACATAGGTTTATGTTTTATATAGCACAGTTGTTGTGCGTCATTATTTTGATAGGAAAAAAAGGGGACAATCTACATCAGCATGTATGTAATGTCTTTTTGTGTACAATAAAGAATTAAGAATTGAGATTGAGTACCTAGTGACAATAAAGTTAGAACGTTGCCAAGTTTATAGATGGAAAGAATTTTATAAATCAAGTAATTAAATAGTGCTTCGAAAGACAGCATTAGGTAATTAGCGACCACCAACCTCGAAAGCGACCGGGTCGCGCGACCCAATGCTTCTTAGTATGGATTGTATGGCAACCGGTCGCACGACGCGGCGACGCGGTCGCGTGATTTTTTTAGTAACTCGTACAAAACCATACTAAGCTACCTTTATAATTTAAGTTAACGAGAAATAAGCGTTTCATTGCGTCTCCACCCCTACATTATCAACCTTTACTTTCAACCAAGTAGGTAATACAAACGATAATTTACAAGATCAAAAGGTTTGATTCAACGAAAATGTTATAACAATGTTTGACGCAAATTTTTCGAAGCCAAAAAAAGTCTTGATCCTCGGATTCATTTATCGTCTTTAAAGAGTTATTTACTATAATATTCTCATATAATTTATTCGTGAAACGGAAATTCCAGTCCATTTACTCTACTTTAGCACTTTGGTTCGACGAAGGGAAAGAAATGCTTTTAATAAAAGTAATTTCGGAACAAATTTACTCGATTTGCGTCGGATAGAGGTTGAATAATAATTATGGAGGAGGGTTCCAACTAAGTAATTTACTTAAGTTGCTTTGCTGTAAGCTTCGTATTGACGCGACGCCGACGCTGGCATTCAAAATATCAAAAGTTCCAAGTGAACTCAGTCCTACTAAATATTCATTCTTGTAATTGTTTCATTAGTTCAACTAACGTTTTTATTAACCCGCTGAGACAACAATTAATAAAACCATTCATATTATTATTAATGCCGACGCGTCGTTTTGAATTTGTGTTGAAACATTGTCAGTCCCAAGGGGTTTATTTGACAAATTTTATTTTCACATTACTGAGATGAGGTTGTCAAAATAATAAATTGATTTGCGGGTGATGAGAATTGAAAGTGTTCAAGATTAATATTGGAACTGCCATGTTTTTAATGCTTTTTTTTATCTTTCTTTTTTGGTTAAAAATAAAACTGCTGTCTCCAAGGTTGTCTGAAGATATCATCATGTCCCTAGGCTTTTTCTACTGCGCTTGGAGTCGGCTTCCAGTCTAACCGCACACATGGTTTAAATGAAGGATATCTTCGTGGCGTTCTAGTACGAGGATAAACCAATAAATAAGTAAATAAATAAATCTTTAATGGATTAGAAACTATATATTTTGAGCAAATCATTTAACATCAATTTGCTGATGATATACGAATAAATGTCATATATATTTTCCAATATTATAATAACACGGGACAACGCCTCTGAGTGACGTAATACAAACAGTGCGATCAACTTTCCAAGAAAAGGTATTGTTCTGTTCGCGTGTTAACATCCGTACAGCTGTCTCCTTTGGGACTTAGCTGATAAACTAATTTCGCGACAACTACTACCAACATACATGTGATACATTAGTATCAATACGCTTTGGTATTAACCTAATTAGTTTTTATATTAGCTTTTATTTATTAGCACTGTTTTGCAGTTGATTAACATGTATTGGGGTCTCGTGTGTGCGAAGTTTTAATTGGGTTTAAATGGGATTGTATTATGTAGGTGTGGTTACTATGTAGTTACCTATTTTAAAACAAATGCACTACTGTTAAACATGGAGCTGGGTGAAGTTGAATCAATAAATCTTTTTTCGATTAAGTTGGGAAATTATCAAAATTACTTTCCCACTCTTGGGCGGAACATGATGCTAGAATTCTACTGACTAAAACCCACTCCTGTTCCTTCTTTGCCCTAATTCTAGGGTCCCAGGGTTCTCTTTGGCCCCAGTAGCCTTCGACCCTGCCGGGCCTCTACAGTTGATGACATATCATTAAAGCGCGTTTCGACGCATTGGACTTGGTCCAGACTGTTATTGGACGTCCGGACGGCGGGCTACCCGTTGCTCACCGTCCTGCATCAATATATCTAAGTTGAATAACAAGCGTACTTAGCATGTAAAGTTCTCTTCATTAGGACACAGTCC
The DNA here is from genome assembly GCA_030763345.1 of Mythimna separata. Classification (NCBI taxonomy): domain Eukaryota; kingdom Metazoa; phylum Arthropoda; class Insecta; order Lepidoptera; family Noctuidae; genus Mythimna; species Mythimna separata. Next base: position 9,395,808 of record CM061172.1, on the reverse strand, counting down.
ACCTGGAATAAGATAAAATAATAATAAAATTCTTTATTGACGTAAGCTTGTTAATATAAACTGAAATGAAATTCCTTGGCTTCTGACCTACTTAAATTTTTTATTACAGGAGCCAATGTTTTCTGCATAATATAGCTAAAATTTAATCAAAAAATTCATTTGAGCGAAAAAATAAATAACATGGAAAGAAAACACTAAACTTAAAATCGTAGTCTATATCAAATAAAATCAAATTTGTTTGTCTTCCACTAGCTTCCACTACAAGAGTTCAATGTATGTAGATGATAAGAAGAACCTATTTGTCACCTTCAAAATGCGCCTGAACTTTTGGGGAATAGACCAGGGATTGTGGGATTCCTACCTCACTAAAACCACCCCGGTGATCACAATCAGCAAATAGATAAGGGCCACGTGACGTCTTATAAGACCACATAAGGGCACAACCCTAAGGAGACTGTGGGAGGTCTCCCCATCTGTCACCTACCTAGGTGTCTTAGAATCATCACAGTATTGATTGGATGGAGGGATCCGTTTTATCATTCTTTATTTATATGTATGTATTTATTATTTTAATATTTCTTTTCAGTTTTGTCTGTCATGTTATGTTTCTGCATCAAGACTGGTATAAGAAAACTCCCCATAAAATAAGTAATTTGTACAGTATTTTTATTTGTAAGTAAAGTTTTAGTATGAATAAGATTCATATATTTCACAAATAGACAGAGAAAAAGATTAAGTTAGATAAATAATTAGAATAACTTAAATCATATAATGCACAAATTGAAATCGTATAACTTATATACTTGAATTGATTTACAATTAAAATAACTTAAAAATACAATTTTATTTAAATACAAATAAAACAGTTTAAATAAGGTGAGGTAGACCGGGACGTAACGCATCGGATCAACGCTGGATGGATGAAATGGCGACAGGTCACAGGAACAACTTGTGACCCACGGATGCCCCTCAAGTTAAAGGGTAAAATTTACAAGTCCGTGATAAGACCTGTCATAATGTATGGATCAGAATGTTGGGCTGTGAAAAAGACGGATGAAAAGACATTGCATGTAGCGGAGATGAGAATGTTGAGATGGATGTGTGGTGTGACGAGAATGGATAAAGTTAGAAATGAGTATATTAGAGGAAGTTTGAGAGTGGCGCCAGTGACAGAAAAGTTGAAAGGAAATCGTTTGTCTTGGTATGGTCATGTGAAGAGGAGAGATGATATGCATGTTACTAAAAGAGTTATGAATTTATATGTGGACGGATGGAGAGGAAGAGGGAGGCCAAAGAAACGATGGATGGACTGTGTGAAAACTGATATGAAAGAAAAGGGAGTCAGTGATGTTATAACGGGTGACAGGACAGAATGGAAGAAAAAAACATGTTGCGCCGACCCCAAGTAATATGGGATAAGGGCAGGAAGAAGAAGAAGAAATAATGATATTTGAACTAATTAAAATAAAATTAATATACAAGTTAACACGGGTAGAGCATATCATAGAATGACACTAGGCTACTTTTTGTTCCAGGAGTAGGTATTCTCCCTTGAGATAATTGTCTATAATCACGCGGGTGAATCTGTAAATGAGTTGAAGTGTGGAACCCCTTCGGGTAAAAGACTCTTCAAAGGAGTTTCATGGTTCTCTAGCTGAAGCAATTTTCTCTAGAATCTCGTCTTGCCAAAAAGTTTTAATAATATCTTCGATTTTTTTTTTGTTCAAAGAAGTTTCTTCACCACGATTTCCTTCATCATTTTGAGAGAGTATTGATGAAATAAATTACAAAAGCAAAGAGCCCGTCTAGGATCGAACTCGTGACTTAAACTCGTGAGACAGGATCGGTTCTACTGTTCTATCTACCTAATACTACCTAATCAAGTATTCTGCGACCAATGCTTAGGATCTGTACTCCAGGCACGAACATCGAACAAAATAGTAGATACCTATAGTCTACTTTATCGTGTCGCTATTGAGTGTTAAGGCTTCTCCTGACAGGCGCAATGCGACGATGCGACAACCATTTTTACATTAATTGTGTTTCAGACTCCATGACTGTTGGTAGTTCATCAATCCACTATGTGTTATTCAAGCGTGCCCAAAGTGCTGATTTTAACAAACTGTGGAATCACGCAATTTTACCGTTGCTTTCTGGATTCTTAAAATTTCCATTAGTACTCTTTATGGTCACTTTATCTAAAACCAAAATGTTCTATAGTGGCGACCGCGTGCCGCAAGACACAACATTAACAGACTTCCCATAAGATGAACTGATAACTTGGTGAGAGTTACGCGAATCTGATGGATGCAAGTCGCACAGAACTGGTCTTGGTGACGCTTGAAGGAGGTCTATGTCTAACAGTAAACGTCTTTCGGCTGAAATAATGATCGCTATCATATTATTGAACCTCGCCCGTCTGTAGAAAACTTTACACACATTACTAATAAAGTTTAGGAAAGGCAAGGCATCTTACCTAGTGTGCCTATAGTGATAAACTCGTGTATGCTGTAGACATCAGTAACCTTTCTTCGAGTTTCAAGTTTTAGAAAACTAAAAACCAGTGCCGTAAATTTTTGTAAAACACTACGAAGACACACAGTTAGTAATTACGTTGTAGAAGAACACTAATCTTCGAGAAGGAGCGTTGCTAGAATATTCTTACCATTTACACTAAAATATTATAGCTAGCAGGTTCCGGTAAAACATTTTCTTACGAAGTACATGTCTGCTGCATTCAGCAACAAATTAAATAAACTATCCAATTAACATATTTTTTACTTCGTATACTCGTATTTACCGTTAGTATTTTTTTTAAATAAAACACGAATCCACAATACAAGAATATTTGTATCGTTTATTTATTCCTAGTGTGATTGCGTCACTTTAAAAATTATTCTTGTATCGTGGATTCGTTCACAAACTCACATACAAAAACATACAGAACCATAACAAATATCTGTAGTCTAATTGCAAATAGTATGCAGTGATTTTTAAATTTAAATTATCTTAGATTAGCTTCTGTTAACGGCTCATCTCGCATGAAATTAGAAAATATAATTGCCTATGTCATTCAGTAATAAAGTAGCATTCCAATAGAAAACGATTTTTTTTAAATCCGTCCAGTAACTCTTGAGTATATTCATTAAAAACAAAAACATTGTTTTTTTGCCTTTCTATAATATGACAAATAAGAATCTGAAATCAGAACAAATTGAAAACTATAAAAATAATAAATAATTAACGAAACAGCTCGTTCAAAAACAAAACTCTATTGTCAATACAACTCACGGAATAGCTCTTGACAATAAACAAAAATTGGTTGATAAAAAATCGAATCAGCTCCCAAACTAGTTTTACTTTTTCCTCGATAAAAATTGAAACTGTGATCTAGCTCAAACAAACTATGGGAATCGTTAAAAATTTTCGCATGTCATATTTCATGAATTCAGAGGCCAATATTTTGGCTACGTGCAAAATTTAAAAGCCATATTAAATGATATTATTTTTATTCTGGTTACTTTTTTGCGACCGCGCAGTTTTTGTGGATAGTATTTTTAAATGGCATCTGAGATATTTGAAGCTCCCGTATTTTGAAGATTCTAGATTGGGCTTCGACTTCATCATCTGTCTAGCTTTTTCCCGACTATATTGGGGTCGGCTTCCAGTTAAGCCAGATTTAGCTGAATACCAGTATTTTACGAGGAGCGGCTGCCTACTAGACCTCCACAGGCCATTAACTGGGGTAACACGCTACTTCATGGCAAGACTGGAGTCAGATTTACTGGCTTCTGATTATCCGTAACGACTGCCAAAGATCTACAAATTACAGCCAGGACCTACGGCTTAACATGCTTTCCGAGGCACGGAGGAAACTCGTTATGTTAAGATGGTCACCTATCCACAGACCAACCTTGGCAAGCGTTGCTTAACCTTGAAGATCGACCTGCGAGCCAATTGGACTTCGATTTAATTAGGAAAAATATTAAATGTTAAATGTCAAAGTACGATAGAGAAAGTGACGAGATGAGTACGATCGAGAAAAAGCTCAAGAGGAACTTTTACTCAAAAATGGTTACTGATTAGGTACTAGTGTATAATATAGAATTCTTTAGATCCCGGGAGCACGTTTCCTTAGGAAAATTTTCTACTTTCACATGAGCGAAGCCGCTGGCAGCAGCTAGTATATATTTTAATTAATTTATTTGCCACCCGCTGTGTAGTCCCCAGAATACATTAAGTATACATATAATTATCAACACCTAGGTAAATAAGCCGATATTGTGTTAATTTACATAAACCAATTAACTGATTGTTGGTTACATTTCACAATAATATAATTGGTCGTTTATTTGTGTTTTATAATTTGGTCTTTTTTATACATTACTAGCAGCCCGTCCCGGCTTCGCACGGGGTAACAATTATTTATTTTTGGACATTTTTCTACACCTTCGGTTACATTGTTCAAATTTTACCAAGGATCCCTAATTTTTTTCAAAATGAAATGTAGCCTATGTCAAATTGGAAAAATGTAGCATTCTATTGGTGAAAGAATTTTTTAAATCGGCCCAATACTTTTTGAGCCTATTAATTACAAACATACAAAAATAGGTACAAATCTTTCCTCTTTATAATATTAGTATAGATAGAAATTTACAAGCTTAACCAGTAGGTTTTCTCGCATGACAGTTAATTATATCTGAAACATTTTTGACGAAAGACAATCGCCAATATGGTCAGTCTTGTGCATCTCGCATCCATCGGATACTCATGACCATCACCAGATTATCGACTTTCTTAAATCACACTATATAATTATGAATATCTACACTATTGTCATCATCATCATCACACTACTGCTATAATCACGAAAGTTTACATGTGTATATGTTCCTTCTTCACGCTGAAACCAATAAGTCGATTTGAATGAAATTTATCGAAAGAGTAGCTTATGCTTCAGAAGAGTACATAGGATACTTTTTTATCACGAAAATATTTTCACTTGGGATATTTTTGGTGCTATCGACAGAAGAAGCCGCTGACAGCTTATAGTGTTTAAAACAAATTACATAACTAATTTGACCTCATCACGTGTATTCAAATCTTTTGACACGTGTGACTTTCAAACTAAGTACCTACTAGGTATATAAGCCCTTAGTAAATACTGTTGATTTAACTACTTATGTACTTATTTGGGGTTCTGTTACCGCAACAGAACTTGGTTCTGACCTCTACTCTAGAAATCTAACTTTTAGAGGTCGGAACATATTTCTCTAAAGTTTAAACGGTTCCTAGTATAGAAGTGATCACCGGGTAGCCTAGAATATATTGCTACGCTAACCAATTCTAACTTCTGGAAATATTTGAATGTTCTTTGGAACATTTTGAAGGTAATAAGGTAAGTTTCATAATATATGTACATAAAAAATTAAAATGCCTACAGAACAATCTTATCATGTAAGAAAATATCCTAAGTAAGCTATTTACTGGAACAAAAACTGCAGTGACTATTATGAAAATCTCTGAACCGACTGCGGGCTCAGGTTAATGCTGCAGAAATAATTTGGCCTAATGCAAATACAGTATAAGTGTATAACCCCCCCACAGGATATGCGTCCCCTGCTTTTTTCTTTCTTTTTTAAAATCGATGGTAAACGATTCTACATTATTTGGGTTCATAGGTGCCTGCGCTAGCAGCATCGGTGGCACGCCGATGCCTCCGCGGAGGACTTAATGTCCTCCAAAGTGCAGGTATATGGGCACTTGGAGCACTCTAACGTCGGGCTCATGTTTTGAACAGGAGCACAGCATTCACGAACACCTGCACCTTCCACGAGTTTTACGAGGCAAATAACAGAGCTGTCCAGGTAGCAAAATATTAGACGGACAAGATTTGAGTCACATCGACATGAAAAAAGAAAAAGAAGCTATTTACAAAGAAAACTATACGCACCAGATCAACGAACCACGGTAGATCATAACAAAACGATCATAAAATAACACTGACAGTTACCATCTATATAACCATTCCCAACAACCTATCATTACAGTATCGATAGCCGATTGCCACGGAACAATCACCCTGGAACGGGTAAAGCGAGGAGTGACCCACTTCCTTATGCCACTTACGTCCAATAAGATAAGGACTAAGCAGGCTAATGCACTGCTATAGCTTCCGCTGTGACGCTTCTAGGGATGCCAATGCGGAATGATGCGATTAGCAATCTCGTTCATGCTAATCTTGTTATGGACACGTGTTTTTTATGTTCATGTTATTTGTATGTGAAGCTGTATGTAATAATTTAATAAATGTACGAGTGACGCAATGGTTAGATGATTGGCAGTTGTGCTGCGTGTCACGGGTTTAATTCTCGCACGGAAGAAATATTTGCATGGTCTTCAGGTTGACTTTTGAATATACTATACTGGTAATCTGTTAAAAGATTGACTCGAAAGAACCTCAGGGCCCTGGAACGAATGTAAAGAAGGAAACATAGCAGTAGGTTTGAGTCATTAACTGCCAATTTCTTCACCAAACGTAACAACCAAAATAACAGCCAAAGTAACGTCATAAAGTAATTATAACGGTTAAATTCGTTTCTTCACAATTTTAACTGTTAGAACTTTAACTGCTCATTGAAAGGCTGTTAAATCCAAAGTCACTGTCATTTTGACGAAATTGTATAGGTTTCACTGCGTTTATCCCTACATTTCATTTTAGTAGACTTTTAATTTAGCTGTCACTTGGATGAAAACATTGACAAGATGACAGTTGCTATTGACAACAATAATGGTCAAGGAAGAGTTGTAACTTTAGTTTTAGTTTTGGTTTTTTTGAAGAAATTGGCCGTAAATGAGTTCCCAACTAAAAAACATAACATACAGAAAAAAAAGTTATCAAATAACAAAATGTTTAAAAAGACTAGGCCGTCATTCATCTGTAAAAAGGCCAAAACACGCGATAAAGTCCTCTATTAGAAGATTTTCCACCTAAAAAAATAACAGCACGTTAATAAACCAATAATAATTATCATAATACGACAAGCCACACAAATAATAAAGACAAAAATAGCGATAGGTAGTAATTTACGAGTAAAGAATGGATGAAAAACATGGTCGTTACCATTACTTAGCAAATACCTCTTCATTAACGACATGTTGTTTTTCGCTTCGGTAAAGAATGGTGAATGGGAATCAGCGTATGGAGTCTTTTCCTACCAATTTTTTTTTGTAACGTTTACTAGTGCTTGACTGCGATCCCCCTGATGGTAAGCAGTGATGCATTTGTTGATGGTGTGGCTCACTAGTTTATTAAGAGCCTTGAAGACACCCAAAAAACAATCAGACAGGAAGACCGCAGCAGGAAAATTGTTTCAGTTCTTCGATGTACGCTTTATTAACGCAATGAAATTACAGCTGTCTTACAGAAAAACTTAATGCTTCCTGTAATGTTGTCTTATAACGTACTAACAGGTACGTCCGCTTGGATTTATAGTATCACGCCCTATTATGTGAAAGGATGGAGAGGGAGAGGAGGGCTGAAGAAAAAATTGGTAAGTCGGACACGCACTGGAAGGTTTCCATTTCATTTAAGTAAAAACTAAAAAAAGGAAAAAAAGTACGTTTTTTGTATAGAATACTTAAATATTTATTTGACTCGTTTTTAAGTATTTTTTTTTAGTGGCAACAGAAATACATCCAGCTAGGGTCCCATTTTTACCCTTTGGGTACGAAACCCTAAAATTGGTATTATGGATTGTGTGGGAAGTGATAAAAAATAAAAGGGAGCCAGTGATAGTGTGATTGCTGATAGGATAGAATGGAAGAAAAATACGTGTTGCACCGACCATATGTAAGATGGGGCAAGGAGAGGAAGATGATTAAGATGATAACCCCTTTATTATAGTTATGATATTTACGTTATTCTAATGCAAGCCACATACATAGCTGTAAAGTTTCATACAAATCCGTACAGCTGTTGGAGCGTGAGGGAATAACAAATACAAACAAAAATACTGAACACAAATTTTCGACTTTATAATTTTAATATGATAAAACAAACTACAGAGAAACATAAAATTCAAAATCCAATACCATATTTCATATGAAACTATATATAAAATTGTGTTCTATGAAACAATATGAAACGCAATGCAAAACAAAAACGAGAAATCGGATCACCGTCACTCCGAAACCAGATTCTATGCCAAACGGTATCGTTTCATGCAAAAAAAATAACGCTTACATCCTAGTGTTATCGACAGGGAAAATATAGGAGTATTGTCACCGGGTCTGGCTTTCAGCCAGCGTCTGACAGTAACGTCATTACGGTCATATTGTCTTTGTGTCTGTCCTTTCGACGAACCAAGGATTTACTGATATGTGTTCTCTGTCGCGACTTTACTAATTACTTCGCGGAAATATTACTCACATATAGACTTATTTTTTCTATGCTCAAGATACCGTAAATTTCTGGGAAAATAAACCAGAGAACCATCTCTAAGTATTTTATGTACGTAGTACCTATACGTTAGCTTCAGAAATAAATAATGCAGCATCTACGACCTAAGAGTGCTTTCAAACGTCTCGATTTCACAGCGAGTCCGGAGGTTGCTCGAATCGATTTAAGGCGTCCACGTCCGCTGGGTCCATATATCGAGATGCTGCGTCCAATGATCCGTTACACAATTAATCGCGCAGGTTGGGTGTGAAATTGAGACGTCTGTAGGCACCTTTAGATGTCGAGCTACCTTTTGGATTCCAATTACGTGTTTCTTTTCATGCATGCTGTAGAAAAGAAATACAGTTCGGTTAGCTAGGTATTTGATTTTCTTGGAATAAAGATGAATAGTTTTTGTTATGTAAATATGGAGAAATGTATAATCTTGCTGTACAAAATGTACTTGTGCAATATCTAATTTCTAATTTCACATTAATTCACTTCTTTTGCTTTAGGTAGGCCGAGAGGGATAGTCGGACTTTTACCTAATACTACCTTGTACCTTTAATTAACGTTTGCGGTCCAGGGTTGCGGTAAATCTTTCAAATAATCCCGCAGCCCTGACTGTGCACTGGCCCTACTGGGTTCCTTCAGTATTGCTGACATCTCTTTGAGACGTGTGGAACATAATGCGCCTTCGACACGGGTTCGGTCTTTACTGGACGGTCGGATGGCGAAGATCCCATTATTTACCGACCGCAAACTAGGACCTACAGAGGCTAGAACTCATCCTACGATTTCAACGCCCGCGCTATCTCTGGTAGAGGTATAAAACTACTTAGGATTTGAATGAAGTCGATATCTATATAGATTTTGGTCCTTCCACTCGTAGTCATAGTGAATATGATTCATATGACCCCAAAACGTAAGTACACATACGCCACGTCTTATTGTAGACTCACCACGCCCACTTCACTGCTACCCACCCATGCAGTTCTCTAGTCTTCACTTTGACTGTGCACTTCCTTTTGGACTTAGTTCTTTGGAGTTCAATGCCTACCTACTAACCTTTAACCTATCACATACCCACAAAACGAGACACAATAGTAAAACAATAACAGCGCGGTCTCATAGGACCGGTCCGGGATTCATGAATTAATGGATATACAGAGATACAGTTCAGAAGCAAAGGTTGAATTCACGTCAATTCCTAGAGACGAATGAATTGAAACTGAATTCACATTGATTCTTCATCAAAGTGAGTACATAACAAATTCGTATTCGCTTCGATTTAGTAAATTTTACAGAAAATTGGAGAGTACAGTTGAAACTATATATGTTCATGTTTAATTTATGATTTATTCGGAAAAGGATAGGTTTTCAAGCGAAATAATATCAAACGTTCGATAACGATTATTGTCTTTTTAGTTTGACTTGTTTTTTGTTCTAAAGAGGTTTCTAATCAGATTTGTGATCTTTTTACTAAGTTTGAGAAAACATCAAATGACTTTTCCCTTTTACTGGCTGAGACCCACCCGTGTTCTTTCAGGTGCTTTTTGATTTCCATGATCGCGATAGTTCGAACAATGCCAAAGATAAAACCATTATTTTCACATAATAACAACGTATTTTAGAACATAATAAAAACATAAATATCTTAACCTTTATGTGCCTGTATTTATTTGGCATCATCTCATCATATCATCTTCCAATCAAATTATCTAGAGCTGTTTCAAATTCACCAAAACAAAAAGTTAATTACAATCTTCACACACCTTCAAATTACATACAGAGAGATACAAATATACACATAATCTATTCAAATATATACAAAACGAATTACATAACTGTTATCTACCTACGCACTTATCGTTCCATTAGCGGGAATTGCCAATTCCTGCGTTCATGTGTGACCGGTCTCGTCAAAGGTAGGAAGCGCTGTATTTTACACGGTCCCAAGTAATTACTAGGGCGTAATGGTCGGAAAGATCGGGAACCTTCCATTGGTAATAGATCGACGGATCCAAAGTGCTGGGGCAAAGAATGCTGCGGTCTCATTGGCTATCGATTAAGGCGTAAGCTACACTTTCCGGGATTAATAGTTTAATTAATCTTTATACACGTTGAATGGTAAGGTTAAAGAGCCTGTTCTAGGCCTATATCGTTTGTTAGAGCAATCGCCTAACCTTAACGCTAGGGTTTATGTGGGGTTGTATGGCGAAATATGACGATGTTGATTTGGATGGGCTGAGTCATACAGTAAGTTTAGATCGTCTTTATGAATTGTATCAATCATTTAAGACAAAAGTGATGATGTAGTTAAAATGAGGCACTTATTTTATCTTCCTCATTTCAGACGGCCGGAGACGAGATGAAGATGTGTCCAGCCCGCTGCCACGCCTATATGACTCATGACTGTTTGAGAAAAAAAATCTTTACTAGTTTCCAGGTTGTCACCGTGTCCCCCAGATCGATGGCAACGAAGGAACGGGGTAGGGGTTTAGTCAGTAAGAGTCTGACACGCCCTCCCGCTCCCCAAGAGTGGGAGAAGTCATTCTGATGATTCCCCTACCAAAAAAAAAAAAAAAACCCCATGACAGGTGAACTGTGGACTGAAATAATCATTTACGGGGTTTCATTAAATGAAGGGCCACAGGGATTTTTTTAAAAGAAAACCCGTGGTCCTAGAACGCAAAGAGTAAGAGAAGGGCATAGGTTTAGTTTTAATCGTTTAGGGCGGAATAAACGTGTTTCCTTTCTTCTTTCTTTCCTTCTAGTTAGTAAAAGTGTGATGCGCCATCCCACTCAATCTAAATCAAAATGTCAATGAATGATTTCCCACCTCAACAAAAACAGTACCTATTAAACTTTGTGGGTCCACAAATCTGTTTAGTTAATAGAAGCAACAGGAAAAACTTTTACTGCTGCCTATCTCATTCCGTTGCTACCTAAAATTTAGAGCAACTACAAAACAATGGAACTAAAAACTATGTCAACTTGTTAGTTGGATTGCCTTTTGTTTTAAAAATTTATAACTGGTTTTCTATTGTTTCTCTGCCCGATAGTGCCCTATTTTCGTGTATATTCCTGAAAATAGAACGTTTCTGCAGAAACACTTATGAAATTACTTGAATATCTGGCTGTCGACTGTCACTGTGTATTTTTCTGTGTATAGCAGAGTCGTTATGACAGGCTGTTGGACTGAATTATTAGATAATGTTGCTACGTTGCTGGAATGTCCGAGAAAATTACCGGATAGTTTCTCGGGGACAGAAATATCTTCACGGGTTTAGGTTGGCTGAAGAAGATTTTATTTATTTTATTCCTTTGCTTGTTATTAAATACACTTATGTAATGGTAAATGTAATGTAATGGTATCATATCTATTTTGTTACAAATAATTATCAATTCTAATTTCTCAGAAATGGCTGACAGCTACTATTGAAAAACATCGAAACATTTATTTGAATTCTAGAGTTTCGCACCCAAAAGGCAACCAATAGAACTTTAAACCTCCACTGACTAATACCAAGTCTGTTGGCAGGCTGTATCAGTTTTTTCGACTTTTTTAGGGTTCCGTAGCCAATTGGCAAAAATAGAACCCTTATAGTTTCGCCATGTCTGTCCGACCGTCCTCGCTTAATCTCTGTGACCGTTAGCTCTAGAAAGCTGAAATTTGGTACCAATATGTATGTCAATCACACCGATAAAGTGCAAAAATAAAAATTTGAAAAAAAAATATTAGGGTAGCCCCCCTACATGTAAAGTAAAAAGCGAATTTTTTTTTAAATGTCAACCTCAACGTGTGATATACTGTTGGATAGGTATTCAAAAATTAATAGGGGTTTACTTAAACCATTTTTTGATAATATCAATAATTTCGGAAATAATCGCTCCAAAAGTAAAAAACAATGTCCCCTCCCTCTAACTTTTGAACCATAAGTATAGAAAATATGAAAAAAATCTGGAAAGTAGAACTTTATAAGGACTTTCTAGGAAAATTATTTTGAAGTTGATGGGGCCAACAGTTTTTGAAAAGTTGAGGACACTTACTTATTGTGACGGACGGGAAACTACGGAACCCTACAGTGAGCGTGACCCGACACGCTCTTGGCCGGTTTTTTACTTTTGCTCTAGGAAGCTAAAAATAAATATAGTAAAATTTATATGTATAATATTAATTTTGAAAGCAAGAAGTCATAAAGGTCGTTTTTTCAGTAATTTTAACTCATGTCTGGCAATTTGAGTGTTTTCTGCAACCTAACCATATGACCGTTTCTTGGTATTGTTCGTCAAGTCGTTGAGCTCCTTGGTAGTACTGAGTTGAGCTCCACGAGTAATGACAAATGCTTGCACTGACTGGACAGGTCCACTCTAATCTGCATGGTTCTTTTTTCAAAAGGCCATCTCAGATACTAATCTGCATGGTTCACAAATGATTTGACCAATACATTGTGTATGGACTTTAAAAGAGACTGTGACCACTGAGTTTGTTTCGGTGTTTCTTCTCAGGGTAGTCAGTAAGGAAACACCGGCCTCATCTAGTAAAAAAAAAACAAAAAAGAATTGACGTGAAAAAGTGTTTGTGAAAACTTATTTGCAAAATAAATATCATTTATCGGTCAAATGCGCATTGGATTTACGCACCAAATGTACACTACGCTGCATAACTGACCATTGACCTAGAATCTTGAAATGCAAGAAACCAAATTTCCCAATGGTACTGAACACTTCGTGTGTGAAATCGACTTGCATTTGAACGCTATCGGCCCTACACTACGGTATAATTATCCACGGGGTATTGGACCAAATCCGACCGATTTTAGAACAAACGTACTCACCGGTTATATATCTACTGCCTATGCTCCATCTTTATTTAAGTACACACAAACATTTAAAAATGAAAACAACAAATAGTGATAGAAGAGCACAAACATGTTCCTTATTTCAAATAAAATTTCTTCAAACCTACGAAAGGAGAGTTGAATGAGAGATGTAGACACAGTTTATATAAATAAGTTAGGTAAATAAATAAAATTATAATATGACGTTTTTGACTTGCTGTTTTGAATACACATATATTTTTAGCGTCATGGATCTTAGCTGGAAGCATATCTTTTGATTTATATTCGAGGTTGTAAGCCATCGTCACAACCATTCTCGACTTTAAACATACAATCAAACATAGTACCGACTACAGCTCGTTTGTGATGTGGACCAAGTTGGGAAAAGCACAGACCTACAAGTAAGTCCTTCTATTTAAGTAGCATTATGCAAATGTGCCTCGTTTGGAGCACGACTCTCGACTTGGATCTTGGACATGCATCACATTCTATTATAAATGCTGTTTATTTTCCAAATAGACTCATGTAAATTTTTTCGCTAATTTATGCTAGAGGAGGTCAGTGTGTCTTACCATACCCTGAAAAAGAACACTGAAACAATCTCAGGTTTTAGTCTCTAACATGTAATGGTCAAATCATATGAGAATCATGCAGATAAGTGTCTGAGGTAGTCTTTTGTGAAGAGAATCATACAGACGTGTTTGGACCTGTCCAGTCAGTAGCTCTCTGGACTCACGACTCAACGAACAATACCAAAGAAAGGACATTTGGGAAATTAAAACTTGAATTGCCTCAAAGGTTTTAAAAATGTACCTTTTGCTGCACAATGATTTTTGTGACAAATGGTAGAGGATGAAATTGTGTACGAAATCCTAGAATTTTTCATAAAGGCAATAGGGAACTTTTTACTCGTCTTTCAAAAAGTCGTGGACATCCATGAAATCTATGTACCTTAGGTTTTGTACGTTTACGTACTGTACCTGCTTTGACACAGAATTTTTTATTCTCTCACTTACAGAAATGCTCAAAATGAGGGACAACGATAATAAATCAAAATACAATCAGTTTAATGATTTATTTTCGCTACACTTCACAAAATGTACTACTACTATACCTACGTTGAAATAAGTGATTTAAAATTTATTAAATTACAATATCACACACGTCCGATCAGGTACCTATCTAACGAGTTAATTGCCACTAATAAGACTGATATCTGATATATACAAAAATATTTGTTCATAACAATAAACACCCCTTATGAGGTTATCAAGTAATCATGAGACACTCTGTACCTATTAATATATAATATAAATATGTCATATTTTTTTATAATATAAATTGCCAACAGTTCTTTGAATACGCTACTTTACTAGTACAAATGCAGAACAAAACAAAACACCCAATTAGTTTCCCTTGTATAAACTAAAATCCACTCAACTTTCAATACTCACACGAGGTAAAACAATACGCTTTATTCTAGCATAACTAGATATCTAAACCTTTAAAAAAAAGTATGATTCATTTTTGTACGTATTGGGTAAATTTTCTATAGTAAGGTTCTCAATGTTCTTACAAGGCCATGTTTACGACTACTGGTTTAATTAGGTTATGATAAGGGAAACCTTCATTAATTTCGCCATTAATAAATAATCTATTAATTATCCTTTTTACCACACAATTCATAATCAAAAAGTTCATAATCTCTCTCATTACAGCACAGTTAACCGCAAAACCTCACGTGTACGATCACCAGAGCATTGAACTAGAATGGTGATTGCGTTACTAGAGGCGTCCCAAGCTGATAACTTTAGTGGGACCTTCGCGCAGATAGCCCATTAATATTAATAGGTTTTTACTACGCTAGGTCCGTACCCTACTTATTATCTTTTGTTCCTGTTAACTTTAGCGTGGTACGATGGGTAATTTGCTTGTAATTTGCATAAATATAGGTTAAAGGTATTGATGAAAATTATATGCGCAAGAATTTTGAATTTTTGCTGGGAAACAAAAGTTTTTAAAGAAATTTTAGTTTTCTTTTTGCTAAATGAAATTTTTTAAGAGATTTAATCTAGCTAAAATCATGGACAGGACCCAGATCTCAATGTATTAAACGCAATTATTATTTCTACATGGTTACACGTTATAGTCTTTGAAACTATTAAATTGATGTGAGATTTTAAAGTAAGGCTATAATGTGAAGAAGATTTTAAACCATTAATAATAATCCATTTACAAAAATGCAATTTATTTTTCCAACAAATAAACTGAATATATTTATTTTTTTAAATCCTATTAGCACAAGCTGGGTATCGGTTAACAGTCTATACTTTCGTATAAAATAAAATAATTTAAACAAAACTCAGTTGAAACCAATATTGTTCTGGTTTAATCCACTTCAGTTCCAAGCTCTTCAAATCATTTCTACATAAACCACGCCGTTTGAAGACGCATATCGACCTTGCCTTGGCGCCTGCATACGGAATGCAAATAATAGAAATTCAACGTTGTCTATCTACAGTTTAGTGAAATATATCTGTACTTATTTGGAGAAGCATTTTCTCAGGTTAAAATACGAAGATTGACCGCATTTTTTTGTTTTTCTTAAGTCTTTGTAAAAGCATTTAGACAATTCAACAGTTTAGTTAGATAGAAGTTATTTAGTTTTTTATACAGTGACTTTGTTTTCTATAGGTAGTTTTTACGGTATTTGTCAGCATATATAATAATATAGAGTCAGCCTTCTCGGCAAGATACGCTGGGGTAGTCAATACTACAATAAAATTCTCAACTGCATTTTATCGGGATCGCGCCTGTACAATGTGCTGTGCAGTGGTCAAGAGACTTGCGATACAAAATTACGTAAATTATACATCGCGATATCCACTAGGAATCATTTTTTCAATAATTAAAGAACCCATTGAACTTCACTCAAAAAAAAACAATCGCAGCTTACAATATAGTTATAAAATGGAAAATAAAAGATGATAGACCATTTTGTATGTTTGACTTTCAAAAACAAAAATACAAAATGTTCACAATTCTTTGACAATTCTTACTTTTTAAAGCCATCTTAATTGGCTAATTTTAAAATTAGATAATGAACAATGACTACAAAATAATAAAGTTACTTTGTAACTTTAGTTTGCGATAAACTATTTAACATTGACTTTGAAGCTAATTAGAAAATAAACTAAAAATTATTCTTGAAACAAAACAAGCTTTCACTAAAAGAAATAATAAGCAAATATTCTACCATAATAAAGACTAATAAAATATAAAATATCTTTCAATTACGTAAACATGACGTTGGATGAACTGAAATGTTATATGACATCACAGAGAAACCTTTTTACTTTTCAGAAAGTTACAAAACAAATAACTTTGACTAATAAATTAAGGATTATGATTATAAGATGATAGTTTAAAAGAAGATAAAGTGACATAAATTAAAAGAGTACATTTATAATTATAGCGTAATCAATAGCGAATGTTCTCACTGCTGGGACTCAGGCCTATTTCTGGAAGAAATAATGAGCTTTAACTCGTAAGTCGAGGTGGTTACCACTAAGTCACCACTATTCTACGTTTAGATGGTTTATTTATATTTAGAGAATGAATGAAAGGTACCCAACAAAAGTATTGAAGTCAATGTAAGTGAAAACGACAATAGGGAACATTCTAGTGAGACATGACACAGCTTTCATTAATAATGTTCTTCAGAGAAGTCGGGTGTGAATACTCACTGTAAAAGACGTGCGTACGTACAGATCTTTGAAGATGGCATTATATAGTGTCTGTCTTCATGTCTACCCCTATAGTAAAAGGCATGGTTACGTAGGTACATAATTATTTTATAAAAGCGAGCCCTTTATTTTGAGTATCATCATCATCATCTGCCTAGCCTTTTCCCAACTATATTGGGGTCGGCTTCCAGTCAAGCCGGATTTAGCTGAATACCAGTATTTTACGAGGAGCGGCTGCCTACCAGACCTCCACAACCCATTAACTGTGGTAACACGGCATTTCATGGCAAGACTGGAGTCAGATTTACTGGCTTCTGACTATCCGTAACGACTGCCAAAGATCTACAAATGACAGCCGGGACCTACGGCTTAACGTGCTTATTTCGAGTATATCATACCATATATGTATAAGGTCTGGAACAATTTGACTGCTGCTTCCTGGCCCATTATAACTTAGGTGTCTTCAAGGATAGAGTGAATCAGTTCTTAATAAGTTTATATTAATTAAAAAGAAAAAGTAAGAATCGACCTCAAAATATACTCAGTGCTCTGTACATAACTGGTATTAATGTTACAAGTACAAGTACGTCACTTGTTCCCCTCACATTCTTCACACCGTGTATATTCGTGACACGTTCCGGATCACGATATTGTATCCAACCAAACACGTCCTTCTATGTATACGTCTATTTGTATACTAAAATATCTGATGAGAAAACTATCTATTTTGTAGACGACTGTGATGTGGGGAAGATTTATTGGATTATGGCGCAGGATATACGAATGCGACAATGTAAATAATTTGATTTATTTAGTTCTTTTGGTGAAACATTATGTAAAGAGGGTAAAGAGAACGGTATCTGGCCTGTGATTCAAAGATCCAAAGAAGGAAGGAAGAAGGTAGTTAACCGACATACTTAGTCCTGGTGCAGTGGAGTTGGATTTGGGCAGGCTAGGTGATCCGATGACCTGATCAAACTAACAGGTAAAAACTGGATGCAAAAGGCCCAAGACTAAGTAAAATGACAGGCAATGAAGGAAATTAATATTAAGATTTGGGAGAAAACTAGTGGAGAAAAGAGATCCAGAACTAAAAAAAAAACAATTCTACATTCCCAGCAAACACAGTAACGAAATAATACTCTCAGTCTTTTCAAATATCCACCGAATATAGCTGGGTGGTGTTACAAGTTTCTATCATTTTAAACAATAGTCGCAGTGAAGCACGTATCCAGCAAAAACGTATTGTACGTGCGATTTTCAGGGCACAAATGAAACTCGCCATAGCGCGAATATCGATATCCGAGCGCTCCTCTGTTAACAGAAACCTCGCATAACCATGTCCTATAATGCTGTTAAATTCCGAATAACGGAACAGCACTATAAAATTTAATAGTGTATTGAATACCAGCGGGTAACCCGATCTTCTGAATTCTAATACACATATTTTTTAAAATAAGAGGAATAAATGCAGGCTTGCACTACAATTTTCAGAAAATAGAAATTTTGTACGAAATTTTGATTCATTTAATAAAACAAAACGAAACGATAGATTCAGCAGAAAAAAATCTGAATCGGTAGGCAATCATGCTGCAGAAATAAAAGTCAAATATATTTTTAATACGTACAAACAAACACGCAAACATTGCAAGTTAAATAAAAACTTGTAAAACAATATTTTCCTATGCTTTTCTGAATGTATATAAACCCCATTTTTTATATCTGTATATTTCGAAAAACTATAGTAGATACAAAAATTACTAACAACAAAAACGAAACATTATGCAAAGGTAGGCGCCAGATACTTAACCATGAAAAAATGGTAATTGAGTCTCCTACATTTATTGACATTCTTAATTTCAAAAACGGAAATAGAGACATAACTCTGCCTTAAAAGAGCATCCACCGCGGTTCTTTACGTTTTATAGTATTGAAAAACAGTTGACTGTGGGACCTTCGCTGAGTCTTCACCATGGTGTGTTAAAATGACAGGCATGCAAGCGTGAAAGGGGGGTGGAACTATACAGCCTATATAGCACCTTTTAACAATGCATTGTTACTAAACATTGCAAACAAATGGATTGTTAAACTGGTTGTAAAATGGATCGTAGATCGATAAAAAAATTCAGTTTGTCAACGGGTATGGAAAAGTCAAAAAAGATTACAAAATTAACAGATGTGCACTTAAACTAAAATGACACTAGGCAGCGATGCCCATTGCTGTCTAGTGCTATTTTAGTTTTTCCTTATTCGATAAGAGGAGTCCTCTTAAGAGCACCTACTGAAAGGACCGGCCTAGGAACCGGTTAAGGAAAACGAAACGAAAGGCCACAAAAAACGGTGGGTTGACGACTTAAGTAAATATGAAAGAGGCTTATAGGGTAATCCTATCAATTCCTATAAAAATACAAATACTTAAGTAATATATTTGTTTACATGACCTAGTGAGGGTCGTGAAAATCCGATGGATATGAGATGCTCAGGAACTTTAGTTGCGGCGACACTTGAAGGAGGCCTATGTTCAACATACATCTTTCGGCGGAAATGATAATGATGATAGTGATTATATTTGTTTAAGCCAAATCTAACACTATTTTAATATTATACATATGGGAAATAAAAAGCTGAACTAATAAATATTGTAAACTATTTTCTATTTCAAAAGTTAGTTTTTATAATCGTTGCTCCGTGTTTTAGGTTACCTACCCAAGAAGCAATACAAGCTATATAAGAACTGTATACAGGTTCAGGTGTAGTCCCTTAGCTGTATAGTAAGCCACCGCATATGAGACCGCGCTGTTATTGTTTTGCTGTTGTGTCTCGTTTCGCTGGTATGTGATAGGTTAAACAGTTGATTTTCTGTGTCTTGTGCTGCACCAAATAAATTCTTTTTCTTTCTTTTCTTTTCTTTTTTCACTTAAGCAGTATAAAGCACTTATACAGCTCTATACCTAAACGTCTGGTGGTAATTTCAGACGTCAAAGCACTTGATCAAGATACCAAAGACTCTTCTACAATTACTAATGTCCTATCAGTACAATTAATACAGGTTGTATTCCCAAAAGGCACGTTATCAGTGACATTGCCTCTCTCTCATGCAAGTAAGGCATCAACTGGTCATTATAACCCGCTGGGCTGCCAAATAGTTTTCATAAAAAATGTTCTTGGGGTCTCGCCAATATTATGTGCATGTTTCGCCTTAATTTTCATGTCAGCATGACAATTATAAAGATATTAAGTGAGGAGGAAGTTATAATTTGTGAGCAGACATTGTGGAACCTCTTGTTGGAGTTATTTCATTAGGTGCCGTAATAAAATAGCCTTCACGAGAGGCGCTTCTGAAATGTTTAGTTAGTAGTAGTTTTTTTTTTTTGTGAAGTAGGAAATTATCAAATAACTCCTCTTCCTCTAACTGAGGGCACGGTGGTGCTTTGTCCATGTGACGCAGACTTCCACCCTAGCTCCATCATGATAGTTACTGTACCCTGGTAATTCGTCTCTTCAAACACTGATAATGCTGCTTGCCCCCCCTCCTTGCGGCGTATTCCTCAATGCTGAGGGTCGTGACCTCCCTGCTTCATCACCTTAGCCCTTATGATGTTCCTCCATCTGTTCCTGAATGCTGCTTGAGCCAATAGTAAATGTTATTGTATTATGTCCCACTGCTGGGCTCTCTTCTACCTGTTCTACAGTGGTATGTCAAGGGCCGTTCCCTCCGGTAGCTATTCATGCCAAGAGGAAAGAAGAAAACGGATATGACGTTCTTCTAGACAAGGAACTGACCACAACCTGCATGCATCACAAAGTCTCACTGTGCCTCTCGCTCGTCTCTATGATTTCATTCCAGGACTAAGGACTCATCCATTTCTTCTTGAATAAAATATAAGTAAAAAAGAATTCCTAAACACATAGTAACATTGCAAACAAACGTGAAATAAGTTTATTCAAGACATGTTTCTGAAAATTATCTTAAGGATAACTAACAAAAAGCTCTTTGTTTAGTATTTCTGTAATAACAGCGAACAAATATTTCTCAATATACATATAATAAGGTATATTTCAGTACATAAACATAAGAGAGGAAACGGAATATGTAAGGAACTAATTAATTCAATTTTAGGCCCAAAGTTTCATTCCTCTCCCGACCCAGGGGACTAACCGTAGTTTTAGGATTATATCTCAGGAACATCTGTCTTCAGAATCTCATCGTTAACAAATTGTTACTTTAGCATTTATATTTTATCTTTCGCTTTGATTAATTTACTTTAGAACTTCTAAGTGAGGATAAATGAAAATGTTTTACAATTATTATGGATAAAAGCCTTTATTATATTCAAGTGAATTTATCTTCCGACACGTGTAATATTCATGAAAAGGTTATTGGATGAAACCTTTTGACGACTACAATGTACGATAACTGGGGCACAATGTCTAATATTGACAAGACATGAGATATTTTATAGGGCTTACAAAATAGAGCCCATTCATAAATTATGTTCTTTATTTAAATATATGTATTTGAAAATATCCGCTACAATGTGTCTATACTACTACAATGTGCCTACGATACCTGGTGTACAATGTATTCTATTAATTTAACGAAATAAGAATCTTTATAAAGCTAACAGAATAGAGGCATTTTGTGCCTTTTATAAATCAAGTTATGTTTTTTTATTTACATATGCTGGAAAATTCCTGCTTAACCTATCACATACCCGCAAAACAAGACGCAATAGTAAAACAATAACAACGCGGTCTCATAGGACCGGTCGGGGATTCATGAATTAATATAATATATAGCTCATCTATACTAATATTATAAAGAGGTAAAATTTGTAAGTTTGTATGTAGGGGGTAATCTCTGGAACTACTGGTCCGATTTGGATGAAATTTGGTACAGGTATAGCCTGAAACCCGAGAAAGGACATAGGGTCCCGGGTCCCGGGAACGGGAACTATTATTTCACGCGGACGAAGTCGCGGGCAAAAGCTAGTATTATATAACCGCGTAAGAATATCATCTTCCTTCATCATAGAACCGTTCTTCTCATAAACATTGTTCCCCTTGTCCGTATACAACATAATAAAGAAATCTAACCCAACTTTTGTTTTAGGGTACCTTATTCCAGTTACCAAAATTTCTACCAAAACCTTTTTCCCAAAAACACGTGGAGATATTAAGATGAAATAAATTTATCAAATTAAGTCTGCTACCCTTTGGAGCAATTACAAAAAATATAATTATGTAATTCCAATTTAACGAAATCTAAAGATAAGGCCGTTTATACTTCGTTTATATTGCAACAACAAATTTCAATACTCGCAAGGAAATCAAAACCTATAAGATACTTTCCATTGACCTAGAATCCTGATATTTGGCAAGAAGCATAGTCTGAAAACTGTAAATCTGTAGTTACGTCACAAAATAATATTATTTTTGCGATTCGGTCGAATTTAATATTATTATTTTTTGAGATTTTAGAATCAATGCAATTTACATACCTATATACGTAAAGAATCCTTGGTGCTCGAGTACAACACGCGTTTGATCGAATTTTTCTTCATCCCTTCATTATTTTTATTTTTTTTTTTTTATTTTATTTATTCATGGGACAATAAACAGCCACAATATACATATAAACATTTAAAAAAATACAAACGTTAATGACAATATTGCAGCCCACTGCATTATCCGCATAGTACATACAAAATTACCGACAGTAAATGCCGCTGGATAAAGAAACATTATATTAAATCAAATTCATTCTCATAAAGTTTTTGAAAAATCACGTTATTAGAAACATGCAATAAATTAAAATTATGCAATTCATTAAATAAAATTAAAATAGTACATTACAATAAATTCAATTAAAACTATACATTAATACATTAAATTAAAATTGATTATCACATTAAATTTAATTAAAATTGGACATTACATTACATTCAACTAAAATTATACATAAAATTCAATTAGAAAAATAATAAATAAATATACAGGGACTCGTAAATTATTGTGCTATATTAAATTACATTTCAATTTCATAAATGAATATATTAAATTAATTACTAAGACTGTGCAGACAATATTTTGAGTACGTTACTTTTAAATTTAGCTTTAGAGCATATAAAAACATCAACATCTATAAAATGACTGTTGTACGTGTCAACCATCCGACGAGTAGGGCACCGCAGCCCCGAGTTTGTGCGACAACTGTTCATAGCAAATAGTGTTCCGGATCGAACACTACGCAAGTTGACTGTGCGGGGCACTGTATAACACAGTTTACTTGTAAGCTCAATGGAGTCAAAATTATTGTGGACATTATATAAAATTAAGACTCAATATTGCTTGCGTTAAAGATCCCACAGACAGGAGTGAGTGTGAACGGGTTGTAATACGAATAAAATATAGCCTTAACGTTTATAGAGCTTTTATAAACGCCAAGGTGAAAAACAAGTCATACTTCTAGCTCTGTCAAATCGACAAGTAAAGAAACTCAATGGTTTCTTCAACTCCCATTTGTCTCAAGAAACAAATTGTTTCTCTTTCGAGCTCAGCTTATCCCGTCTTGAAGGTTGCACGACGACATAGCATAATAACGATACTTTTCTAGCAAAAGTAAGTGTGTATACATAAGATTATTGTGTCGCAAACACGATCCATCATTGTTGGTTTTTGTCCGCAAAGCTGTAGCTAGGTACAGTCGAGCAAACTATCAGGTGTACAGATAAACTTGTTAGGTACCAAGACTGCAGGATTGTATGGGTCACCGCAGCCCTGGAACGCAAAGGAAAATTAAAGGAACGCTGTTAAGTTCGAGTCAACGACTTGCAACAACTTTTAAAAATTGTGTGCGCGGCTAGGAACTACTTCAAATTTGCTCCTTTAAGTTATACGTCATCACCGCTTTTTTTTACTATTTTGGAATCGGTTTTCAGGCGTACCAAATACAACTGAATATTTATATTTTATATGTTAAAATAGTCTATCTGTCTTTCACAATCCGTATACAATTTGGGCAACATGGAACCATCTCAACATAACGATTTTAGCCGCAGGCATGGCCATAGGCTTCGTACAAAAGGGTTTCGGTACGTAACGAATAGTCACCCAACCAAATTTCAAAATTAGTATGCACGCAATAAAGATGAATCAGACGTGACTAGAGAGGTAACAGCGCACTGGAAGACTCAGCGCAGGTGGACCGATAACCTGGAGTATAGTCGCTGGAATGCGATGTATGCGAGACGCACAACCCGTTTACCCGCACCCGACCGTTCGTTGTTGTGGCGACACTTGAAGGAGGCCTATGTCCAGCAGTGGACATCATTTGACTGAAATAATGGTGACGAGGGGTCAAACGGTGAATATCTTTGCCTGTATACAAACTAGCCGGTTCGAGTGTACCCGGTTGCTATCCCAGTCTTTGTTCTGATGACGTAACGATCCAGAGCTAAGTACGTGCCAACCATGTATGGGACAAAACAAAAGAACGAGGCTACGAGTTTTCGATGGGCCTGAATATTTTCTTTTTATTGTGGCGTTGAAATTAGCTATTGTTTCTCTGTTTACCTTACGTTTTTTTTTCCGTTATTAGGTAAATGGGAAACCGAAAAGTATTCGGTTTCTGTTTATGTGTTTATAATTATGTAGATATATGTTATATGGATTGTATGCTATACACCTATATAGTTAATTTATTATTATTTTAATGTAGGATTTTATTGTTTTTTTTTTTTTTTTTTTTTCCGGTATGGGAATCATCAGAATGACTTCTCCCACTCTTGGGCGGAGCGGGAGGGCGTGTCAGACTCTTACTGACTAAACCCCTACCCCGTTCCTTCGTTACCATCGATCTGGGGGACACGGTGACAACCTTTCGGATACCGTGTTCCCTAGAGGCTTCGGCCCTACCGGGCCCCAACAGTTTGCTGACATCTCCTTGAGGCGCGCGTGGAACAGAACGCGCCGTCGACGACTAGGCTCGGTCCAGATTATTACCAGACTGCCGGACGGCGAGCTACCCAGCGCTCGCTATCCGCGAGCCCGCGCCTACGGTGGCCGGAAATCGGGATCGGGATCTCGGCGGCGGCGGCGTGAGTTCCGTTGCCTCACGCGGTCGGCAGCCTCCTTCGCTAACATTACTGCTTCGCAGAAGGAGGCGACTGCGTGCCACCCCTCCTCGCTCCGGACCATGGCCTTTACCAGGGCCCGGCGCGAGAGGTCACCGCCGCCGATAGCCTCCACAAGGACACGGCGGTGCTCCGCCCAAGCGGGACACACCTCTACCGTGTGCTCCACCGTGTCCTCCGGGCGGTCCACACAGTGGCGACACCCGGGCGTCCTTTCCTCCTTGATCCGATGCAGGAACCTCCCGAACTTACCGTGTCCGGTGAGGACCTGCGTCATACGGAACGAGAGGACGCCGTGACCTCTTTCCAACCACTCCTCAAAGAGGGGACTTACCGCCGCAATGACGGCATGCCCAGCACTGGGTTGCGACAGTCGCAGTCGCCATGCCACCCTGAGATCCCGCCGGAACTCTGTCCGCCATACCGCGACTTGTCGTGGCAGCGGAGTTTCGCCCCGGCGTTGCATCTCCACGCGCAAATCGTGCATGCGTGCAAGGACTGTTGCCTCCAAATCCCACGGTGGCAGGCCAGCAAGGAGGCTCGCCGCTTCGCGGGAGATCGTGCGGTATCCCCGCACCATCCGGATGGCCATGACCCTCTGGCAAGCGTTCAGTTTGGCCGCTGGTCGCTTACCTAGCGATGGCGCCCAAACTGGCGCCCCGTAAAGGGCCATGGACCGAACGATCCCCGCGTAGAGCCTCCGGCAGGGGGCGTCTGGACCCCCTAGGTTGGGCAGGAGCCGCTTCAGAGCGGCACTAGTCCTGTCCAGTTTGGGGGCCAAACGTCGGAAATGCTCCTCGAAAGTCCACCGGCTGTCGAGGACGAGTCCCAGGTACTTCATCGTCGACCCGACGCCGATGTGAACCCCCCCTACCGTTATTTGGGAACCCGGTGGTGGCGCGGTCCGAGGATTTTATTATGTAAGTTTTGTTTTCCTCATGTACTTTTGTACACACATTACTATTATTATTATTTTACTATCACATTTGGTTGTGTTATAAAAATAAAATTTCAGATTTGCTTATGGATACGGAAAGTCGTGGTTAACAACTAGTAAAGGCTTTTAATTGGCTTCTGTATGATATTTCCTTATTATCTGTTTTCGATAACGGATAACTACTAATGGCTTCTTAGGGTTGTTGAATCTTTATTTGTATTAATATTTTATTTATTTATTGGATAGAGATTTTTGATAAATATTGTTCACCTTATTTATTATTGTTGATAGGTTCGCGCTTGACCGCTATCTCACCTGATGGAAAACGTTGATGCGGTCGACGAAGGAGCTTTCTTAAAAAGAAGAAGCAACCTATACACTCTTAACTTAAAGATTCCCGGGTTGTAGCTATCAGGACTCACACAATCCGGCAAGGAATTCCACTGGCTGCTGTCAGCGTCTCAAAGTACATATTCCCGAAAAAAATTAATATTTGTGCTATTCGAGGTAGTCTACCCGTATGCCTCGTCCAAATCCATTCTTCAGTTTAAGCGTAAGTAACCCATATACACATACACATATACACACACTCACAAACTTTCGCCTATTATTTATTAAGTCGGTAAAAAAATACATGTTTGTTTAAAAGAGCTAAAGAGACATGTTTGTTTTTACTATTGCAAACCTATATTTTTTTCAAAATTAAGATCACATTTTTTTAATAGTAAGAATAATATTAAGTATAATATATTCTTTTTAAAATCCATCTACAGTAACAAAAGTTCTGAGTTTCGACGATTTTACCGCCCCAGGCACTGGACTATTATATTTGTAATATATTTGTACGATTACATGATTTATTCGATTTTAATACCAAGAAACTAATTTATAATTCATAATCATTTATTTGCTAATGTGGGTTAAAGTAATACCATTGGTATTTGTTTGAACGATTTTTTTTTCTGATCGGATACCATTGTTTAAACGATTATGAAATGTTTTTAGTATTAAAATAGACTAAATCTATTATGTTCGGATTCTAACATTTTCTATTACTATTTTAGTACGTGGTAATAAGGTATTCACATTGGGGACAGGATATATTATAATCGTTTTTCTATAAGTACGCAATAAAACCCTTTTCTAACCCTGAATATACGCACTACATAGGTACAATATTTTATGTAATCATTGGTCCCTGTCCACCGAACCGCAATTGTTTTTCTGTACTTCATTTGAACAAAATTCTTATTCCGCTTTACGTAACCCTAACTTATTGAGAATAAAAAGATTATTCTGGAAAAATCTGTATATTCATAATGTCATTGTGTTCTCGCAAAATGTTAAATCTTTCGTAAACACTGACTTTTGTTTTAATATTTTGGTCGGATTTACTTAATTTCATGGAAAAGGAGATTCATAAACATTGTTTTTATGCTATT
This sequence comes from Mythimna separata, assembly GCA_030763345.1. Classification (NCBI taxonomy): domain Eukaryota; kingdom Metazoa; phylum Arthropoda; class Insecta; order Lepidoptera; family Noctuidae; genus Mythimna; species Mythimna separata. The sequence goes on along the minus strand of CM061172.1, from coordinate 9,368,264 downwards.
TTTTATTAATAATGAAAACCTTAAAATGAAGAAAAATACTTCTATAGACTGCGTTTTAATAATTTAATTCCTAAAAACTTTCCTTAAAACTTATGTTTTTTGAAATATCTGTTATTTATTTACTGTGCAGACCTACCACAGTGTTGACTTTTTAACTCTAAGGTTGACTGGTAGAGAATGCCTTAATGCATTAAGTATAAGTACGTATAATAAGTACCTATGTAGGTACCACCACTGTACATAAAGTTTAAATCAATAAATAATTATTATTATTCTCTTTTATATTCGAACATTTTTATTTGAATATACGATAGAAAAGCGCGCCATTGTTGACCACATCGTCGCTTTCAAATCAAAATAGAAACCCGTAATGTTCGCAATTTAGACTTGAAATTTAATGAAAATAGAAAGCACGTCTAGGATTAGAACCCTGAGAGCTTCAAATATTTAAAAATATCTCATTCGAAAAGAAAAAAAAACTGGCCAAGAGCGTGTCGGGCCACGCTCAGTGTAGGGTTCCGTATTTTCCCGTCCGTCACAATAAGTTTCCCCAACTATTCAAAACTGTTCGTCCCATCTAGTTCAAAATATTTTCCTAGAAAGTCTTTATAAAACTCTACTTTCCAGATTTTTTTCATATTTTCTAAACTTATGGTTCAAAAGTTAGACCCCGACACACACATTGTTTTTTACTTTTGGAGCGATTATTTCCGAAATTATTGATATGATCATTAAACTATTTCAGTTAACCCCACGTAACGTTAGGGTTGATATTAAAAAAGAAATCACTTTCCACTTTACATGTCGGGGGGCTACCCTAATAAAACATATTTTTTCAATGTTAATTTTACTACTTTGTCGGCGCGATTGTTATACATATTGGTACCAAATTTCAACTTTCTAGTGCTAACGGTCACAGAGATTAAGCGAGGACGGACGGACGGACAGACATGGCGAACTAAAAGGGTTCCGTTTTTGCCATTTGGCTACGGAACCCTAAAAATATGCCCCAGTCATACGCCCATGTTGTTAGATTCGCTGCGCTTTATTTCAGTTTTTAGAACAACTATCTACAGGCGATACAAACATTTTTCCTATGCAGTAACCGGACTAGCGATACTCAGCGCAGCAGCAGCAAGTGCAAAAAGATGTAACATGCTCTACAAAACGTGTCTAATGAGAGACGGAAGGCAAGGAACTTTATGTTAGCATTTGAGGCTATCTAATTTGGCTCCCAGCAGGGATTTATCATCAATGAGCCGCTTGGCACGCTGTTCCAGCCAGTCAGGCTATTATTTGGCTGAACCATACGACGGCGGCTGTAGTATACGCTACATGATAATGTACGGTCTGGACAAACCACTTAAGTATTGAGAAATAGACGCTGTGTAGAAGATTGTTATTGATTTATTTATTTAGTCGTATTGAAGGCTAGAGTGAATAGGCTTTTAATAAACTAGTGCGCCTGACCATCACCGCTTACCACAGAAATCTAAATACTGCTTACCGTCAGGTGGGATCTTGCGGACTGCGATCCACTGGCACTGGTTAATATCAATAAAAAAATACTCCTCATGTACGTAGTGGTCTTTGAGTGAACCTCGTCCAAGCGACTGGGAAGTCATCCAATGACTTCTCCCGCTCTAGGTCTTAGGTGTTTAAGTTTATTGACTAAACCCCAATCTTATGTTCCTTCTTTACCTTTGTTTCAGAACCCGGTGTTCTCTTTCGCTCAACCCATAGCCCCAGTCTGAGTAGGCTTCAATCTTGCTGGGTTCCTACAGTTTTGCTGACATCTCCTTTAGGCGCGCATAAAACGTCGATGACTCGAGCTCGGTCCGGATGGTTACTGGACGCTGGACTACTAAGGAGCTCAACGGCTTTACGAACAATACCAGAGAAAGTACATAAAGTACTTAGACTATCAGACACGCGTTAAAATTACTTACTGAAAAAAAAACATTTTTCCACGTTTCCACAAAATTCTCACATTTAAAATAATAAAAGAAACTTTAACAAAACTTAATCTAAACAAAAAAAATGTTTTCTTCAGTATAATCTTATTTATAATTAAAATAGCAGTTAAAAAGCAATTTTGTACTGTATAAACTAAAAACTTATACTTAAGCATTATTAAATATAATTGCAGTTTAAATAAAACTTTTCATTAAAACTTCATAAATATCTAAAAGGACCAAAACCATGAAGACGCCGCGCAATTTTCTGTCAAAGATGAAATAGTGCGGGCCGATGAGACGAAACGATGCGCTCATCGACATTTTATTCTAACAGTAGTAGTCAAAATATAAAAATCTGATTCAAAGTTCCCCAAAAATAAATCTTTGAAGACGTCGAATTTCTTTTTTTTTCTTTCAGCCGCTCATAAAATAACAATTGTAAACATTTCAAAAGAGGAACTTGAACGTCGCACCAGTACGTTATACCTATTTACGGATTTCCACGGAGCGTGTTTCAAAGAATAAACGGTCATTACAGTCGGTCGTTGCACACGAAAATTCTTTCGTGTCTATTCAGTCGTATTCCGAAGCAGTTTGAATAGTGCACCAGTGAAAATAATCGCCATAGTAAAGCACAATCGTTGACTGGAAGGGTGCCAAGTCGCAGCGTGCACCGCGCACGCTTCCTATGTGTTTCGCTCCAATAGAATTAACAATTTCCCATGCAATCGCCGGGCAGCGGCCACCCGCTGTCAATGAGTATCCGGTTATTTATAAAAGGATACGATGTTTTTTTTCGCGAATTCTGCCCACAAGCGCGTGAAAAGCGCGCGTAATGAAATACCTGTTTCATTAAACTCCTGCAATGTGCAAACACCAACTGACACATTGATTTTATATCTTCCCAATTGATGGAAAATAAAATAGACTTATACATTACACTTTACATTGAAATGAAGTATAAGAATCTTTTTATTAAAGGACCGGAAAGGACTTTTTTTTAGTTCATTCAACGGAACATTTTGCATAATTTCAATGATAATAGCGATAAATCGTGGTTCTTAATTAATTCTTGCCCAAAGATAAGGGTTCTATTTTAAATTTTAATTGGTTTTCCCCGAATTCGATGCTTCGGCCGTGTGTCAGTAAGTTGAAATTTATTATATTTTCATTGTAGTCGCATTCACAAGCATGTTGCCGCGTCCACGTAGACAAAGAATAAAGTACGTATAAAATAACGTCTGGCCGCGAGCCAGCCGTCCCGTGTTGTCAAGAAACGACAAACTTCGTTTAATTTCGTCGCCAATTGACAAATTTTAAACGAAAATTAATTTAAGACGTTAACGAACTTGTCAACGGATGTTGTTTTAAGTTCCAGGCTTTGACGGGATTAAAATACCACGCCTTTGTAATTACGTCTACAATAACCCTCTTACATCTAATCCGTCCGGAAACCTCAAAGACAAAGACAGAATTTTATTGATACCGACTGTTTTCTTTCTGTAATCTGTATGTTGTTGTTGTTCAGTTGAGTGAGCAATACTGGGCATGTTTTGTCCGCACAATTTGATACGTTGGAACACACACGCCACACACAAAACACACACACACATTGTAAGTATACCGCGGTACTTTTCCGATGGCTTTACGCTGCTCCACATATCGCACGGAGAGCTGCCTCTCTTTAACGCAAAACCTTTTTATGCTTCTCAGAGTTTGCTTTGCTCTTTGGAAATTTTATTTTCGGAAAAGGTTTTTAAATTATGTTTCTGTCAAGGCTTAGTCATGTTTCTGTTGCTTGATCTTTTGTGAAAGGTAAGTAATTACTAAACAATTGCTCTTTGTAACGGAATTTGTAAACATTTGCTCACGTACCACCACATTTATATCGACTGAGTAGTTACCAGCTATAACTGTAGTAAGAATATCTTTTATCTTTTTAAAAATATCGTTAAGTACTCAAGGGTAGCCCACGCAATTCAAGTATTCTTAGTTTTTATTTTTACATTTTCTGAAAGCTCTGTTAAGTTTTACATTCATTAGTTCAAATGTACTACGTATTTATTTACGGAACTATAAATAAATCATACAATATCAGTACAATCCTCTTAGTTCATCTAACCTTATTGAACTGTGGCATTCAGTAGTCTGCCCTACCCCAGTAGAATGCCCTATAAACGATTTTAATGGTTATATCTCAGTAAAGCCATATTGGAGGCTTGGGCTGTGCTTGGAGTTTCCTTGCGTGATCACATCAGAAATAAGATATCCGCAAGAGATCCAAGGTTACCGACATAGTCCAACTTGAGTGAAACTTAAGTGACAGTGGACAGAGCACATTGATCGTAGAACGGATGGTCGATGGGGACGAAAATTTCTGGAGCGACGACTTGGCGAGGCAGACGCACAGGACCAGTCGTTGAGGCGACGCTTAGGGGAGGCCTATAATCAGCACTGAATAACTTTCAGCTAAGATGATGATGATGGTGATGAAAGCCATATTTATTACGGTTGCCAATCATATTTTAATGAACATAGAATCTGATACTACAGAAAGCAAAAATCCAAGAAAATAAATAAACGAATTTCATGGGTTACATTGAAGCATTCATCTTAAAATAGGAAAAATAGTCTCTGTTCCGACCATTACCGACAGCTACGTGTATTTTCATGCCTCCCTGACGTTAACATGTTATAGGTATTAATATTAACACAACCCCTAAGTCACACACATAAGGAAAAAGGAGGACACACACACGTAATTTAATAAACGTCAAAACAGAAGTCTGCCGGCAGTAAAGTTTTGTGTTACGACTCACATACATACACATAATATATTTGCCAAACTTAAATAACAGAATCAGCCCTTAAATAACTAACTTTGTTGTAACGTGTAACTCTCTATTACCACTCGTACTAACGTTGTTTTGAAATATTAACAAAGAGGGTAGGTATAGTCGGGGATATTAGTTGTTTATTACTTAAATGTAAGGGTGCGTCCACATCTGGTGAATGCGTCACGAACGCACCGCTAGTGAACCCTTCGTGTGCTGTGTGCTTGCATTTCAAGCTCTTGCACTAGTTTCGCGCTGTGCGTAAAAGGCACAAGAGCCACGCACGGGCACTGCGCGCTACACATTATACGTCCCAACCATATTCAGTATAAAAGCCAATGAAACTGCATGCGCGCAAGGTGCGCACGCGCACAGTTTCGTTTTGATCACACCGCCAATATCTATATAACCGTAGAGTTTTTTATGTATGGACATTATGCACTGACAACATTATAAACCAGTTCATATTATTTTTATCTCCCCGTTTATACGCAAGCAGTATCAAAACAAATGTCCGTTAGTAAAGATAGCGATATCAATACTGTTCAATGTAACGATAACATTAATCTTTAACCTATGACTTTCGGTCACAAAAGCAAAATAATAATATAATATCACATCCTTCCCACGTGATGAAAAGTGACTGGAGAGGCGGTCCTAACAATTGAAGGATATTGGCATGATTTTAGTCAGTAAAATTCGCTACACTTTAGAGCGGGAGATACCATTGGATATCTCCCGCCACATCACCACAAAAAAAACCCTTCCCTCGTGACATTTGTTTTTGCAAGTGTTCATGTACTCAGTTAATATACTCGTACATGGTAGCAGCATGCCCACCCACTTCTAAATTAGACAAGATTTACGTCTAATTACGTCGATTACGTCTGTGTGGGTGGGCCACAGAACATACTCTCTAGTTAAAGTAAACCAACAAGGTTGTTCTCTTAGGATAATTTTTTAATATCTCGCAGGTAAAGCTGCTAGCAGAAAGCTAATTTAACATTACTATTTCCTATAATAAAAATCCATAAAATCATCATCATAAAATTATCTTTCGTTTACAATATACCTTCATATCATAAACCATTTTGATTGTTAAAATATAGCTCGTATGTTGGAACTACTGTAATTTAGATAGACATGAATAATAGACGTGTAGATGTTACGAAAAATGATAGCTTAAAATATTTACAATATCATTCGCTTGATCCCAAAACTACCGCTTTTGGGGCTTTAAAATTATTCAAATGTTTTATACGGAAGCATTCGGCGCGTATCAACAGCGTTGGAAGGCCTCCCACAAGGTAGACGTGAGGTAGACCGATGACCTGGTGGGCGTCGCGGGCATCCGATGGAAGCGAGGTGCACAGGACAGGTCGTTGTGGCGATGCTTCTGGCATTTGTCAAGCATTGGATATCCTTCGGCTAAGATGATGATGATACGGAAGCAACAATTCGTGTTAATATTTGCAGACAGAAAAATATGGTCTAACTTAATTCATCTTTCTGTTGTGAACTTTTCAGTTTTTTTAATTATATGTTTTTAAAGATACACCATTGATAAATGATAAATGATATTTATTCTGCAAATAGGTTTTTTCAAAATCTTTTACACGTCAATTTTTTTTTTTTTGGACTTTTTTTTTTGTTACTAGATGAGGCCGGTGTTTCCTAACTGACTACCCTGAGAAGAAACACCGAAACAAACTCAGGGGTCACAGTCTCTTTTAAAGTCCATACAACATGTAAGTCATATGCGAACTATGCAGATTAGTGTCCGAGATGGCCTTTTGAAGAAAGAACCATGCAAATTTGAGTGGACCTGTCCAGTCAGTGCAAGCATTTGTCATTATTCGCAAAGCTCAACTCAGGACTACTAAGGAGCTCTACGACTCGACGAACAATACCAAAGAGAGGACATAATAGTTAGGCCACAGAAAACACTCGAATTGCCGGACATAAGTTAAAATGACTAAAAAAAAATAAAAATAAAAAAGCAATCCACATAGTCCTCACATTCACAAAAAAGAAAAACAAAATAATACAAAGTGTAATACTTAACAAATTAAGCATTTTTGTCAAAAAGAAATAAAAAAAAAAAAATTAAAAAATGTCAAATTGTAAAGTAAAAATTATTTTACAATGTCAAATTGTAATAAATAAATTTCAAATTGTAAAATAGTACAATCGAAAACAAAATAAAATAAGAAGATAAGACAACAGTTGTAGTGCGCACTGGAGCGGGTCAATCCCAAGCCTTTACGTCCTCAACGTAGTCCTTTACAGTGTAATAAGCCTTTTGGCAAAGTTTTCGCTTAACAAAAGATTTGAACTTATTAAGGCTTAGTTCTTGCATATGACTAGGAAGCCTATTATAAAAGCGTATACATTGACATCTAAATGAACCCCCTATTTTTTTGAGCCTGGTTGCAGGAACAACAAAATTATGTTTGTTCCTGGTATTAAAATTGTGAATATCACCGTACTTTTTAAACATGTTTTTGTTTTTATGGGCGTACAAGATATTTTCATAAATATACTGTGAAGGCACAGTCATTAAATTAATTTCTTTAAATTTATCTCTGAGGGAGCATCTGGGACTTAATTTATAAATCGAACGAATAGCCCTTTTCTGCAAAACAAAAATTGTCTGGATATCGGCGGCATTTCCCCACAGTAGAATACCGTACGACATGACACTATGGAAATAGCTAAAATAAACTAAACGGGCTGTCTCTACATCAGTTAAATTTCTTATTTGTCTAACAGCGTAAGCTGCAGAGCTAAGTTTCTTCGATAATTTGTCTATATGTGGGCCCCACTGAAGCTTAGCATCTAGAGTTATGCCCAAGAACACTGTTGCATCTTCAGGACTCAACTCTTTACCTTTAACTAGTACACTAGTGTTTACTTGCCTAACATGTGGCATGGTAAACTTAATACACTTTGTTTTTTTTTTCATTAAGATGGAGGTTATTTACATTAAACCAGTGTATTATTTTCGAAAGAACTACATTTATATCGTCAGTAACCGTCTGTTGACGTTTCATTTTAAACAAAAGTGAAGTGTCGTCTGCAAACAACACTATATTATGGTTATCCTTGATGAGGTAAGGTAAGTCATTTATATAAATAAGAAACAAAAAGGGGCCAAGAATTGAGCCCTGAGGGACACCCATTTTTGCTACGGATCCGGGAGATCTTTTCCCATTTACATCGACTGTCTGAATCCTATTACTCAGATAAGAAGTAAGAAGATTCAGAGAGGAGTTCCGGATCCCGTAATGGCGAAGCTTCCTGATTAAAGTTTCATGGAGAACACAATCGAATGCCTTGGATAAGTCACAAAAAATGCCCAGAGCATCGCATTTGTCTTCCCATGCATCATAAATATGACCTAAAAGTTCAACCCCGGCATCGGTTGTTGAACGACCCCTTGTAAAACCAAATTGTTTAGTATGTAACAATTTGTGTCTATTGAAAAATCTTTGTAATTGCTCTAAAATGAGTTTCTCGAATATTTTACTAAAGGTAGGTAGTACTGAAATGGGTCTATAATTCGTGGGGTCAGAAGTACTACCCGTTTTAAACAATGGTATTATTTTACTACACTTCATTAAATCAGGAAACTGTCCACAATCAATACAATTATTAAAAATAAGTGCTAGACTAGGAGCTACAACGTTGATAATGGTTTTAACAACATCCACAGAATTTCCCCATAGATCTGTGGTCTTTTTTACATTCAGAGTGTTCTTCTTCTTCTTCTGCCTGGCGTTAATCCCGGCCATTGCCAGGGTCCGCCTTCCGACTATGTTTTCTCCACTTTGCCCGATCTTTAACATCCTTCTCAGTGAGGCCATTGGCTCTCATGTCGGACTTGACGACGTCCAGCCAGCGCTTGCGAGGGCGACCACGGGACCTAGCCCCAAGGACAGCCATATCCATGCATCTCCGACCAACGTACTCCCTAGGGCGGCGCATGATGTGGCCATACCATCGCAGACGACACTCTTGCAGTTTTTCCCCCACGTCACGGACACCAAGACTACCTCGGTTGAATGAGTTGCGTATGCGATCGGATCGCGTTACGCTGCTCATCCACCTCAGCATCTTCATCTCCGTGACGCGAAGCTCCTGGGTGTGTCTGCTTAGTGCTGGCCAACATTCGCCACCGTACAGGAGGACAGGCCGTATGATGCATTTATATATCTGCCCTTTGAGCCTCGGAGGCATTTTACGGTCGAATAAAACGCCCGTTACCTCGCGCCATTTTGCCCATGCCGCGCCTATACGTGCTTGGACATCGTCGTCCACGCTGCCAGACTCGTGCAGCACGGATCCAAGGTACCGGAACTTATCAGACTTAGCGATCAAATCCGACCCTATCCGGATAGTACTTGAATCCGTGCCACCACAGGACATGTACTCGGTCTTCGCCACATTTAGTCTCAGACCGCCGTTTTCCAGCGTGTCTTTCCAAATGTTGACCCTGCGCTCAAGATGGGCTTTGTTCTGGTTAACGAGGGCGATGTCATCGGTATACATCATTAGCCATGGAGGCTGATCCTGGATGTTTGCCGTAACTACATCAAGCACAACGTTAAACAAGAACGGGCTTAGAGCCGAACCTTGGTGAACGCCAACAGATATTGGAAAGACATTGGATTCGCCAACAGCGGTCCGGACAAAGGACACGGAATCGCGGTACATATCTCTGATAATGTCAATATAGGCCTCGGGAACACCCTTGAAGCGGAGCGCCCACCAGATAGCCTGCCGAGGTATACAGTCGAAGGCCTTCTGCAGGTCTAAAAAGGCCATATGCAGAGCTCTCCTTCTCTCTCTGTAAGCCTCAGACAGAGTCCGTAAGGCGAACACTGCATCCATGGTGCTGTTACCCGCCCGGAAGCCATATTGACACTCAGAGATAGTGCACTCGCTACGGAGCCTTGTGTCAATGATGCGCTCGAAGAGCTTCATGGTGTGGCACATGATCTTGATACCGCGGTAGTTACTGCAATCCTGTACGCTCTTTGCCTTTGTGGACCGGGATAATCAGGCTTAGTCGCCACTGGTTTGGCATTTCCTTGGTGGTCAGGATGCGGTTATAAAGATCAGTCAGAAGGTCCACACCATGTGAGCCCATCGCCTTCCACACCTCAATTGGCACATTGTCAGGCCCAATCGATTTCCGGTTCTTCATGTGGCAAAGAGCAATGCGGGTTTCGTCGGGGGAAATAGGGGAAATAAGTCCGAGGTTAGGAGGCGGTTCGGGAGGGAGGTTGTGGGGATGCTGTTTATTAGACAGCTCCGAGAAGTATGTACACCATCTCTCCTTAACAGAAGGAGCATCATAGAGCAGCTTACCCTGGGCGTCCCTTACACAAAGACATTTGCTAATGTCCCGTGTAGCTTTTTCCCGGGCACGCGCCAGCTTAAAAATAAGCTTCTGCCCCTCCGCAGTTTCCAGCTTGTCGTACAAGGGCGACAGACTTTTGCTGCGGGCTCTGGCTACAGCTTTTTTACAAGCGCGCTTAGCCGCTCCATATGCCTCCCTGTCTTCCGGAGAGTTGGTCCCTTGCCACTGTTTAAATAAACCCCTCTTCTTCCGAGTCGCCTCCTGAACCCCGTCATCCCACCACCACGTCTCCTTGTCCATGACGCGGCCACCACGAGAAGTGCCAAGGACGCGCTTACCCGCAGTGGTGATTGCTGAATGGATCCTACTCCAGATCTCTTGAACGGACTCATGCGGAGCACTCACCTCAAGATGCTCGACCTCCGCAATAAAGTCCGACTGTTTAGAGCCATTAAGCAACCACCACTTAGTGCGGGGTTCGCGTTTCTCAACAACTTTCTTCCTTGGCACGACCGCTAAGTCCAGGACAAGGAGGCGGTGTTGAGCCGTTAGGCTTTCGCCAGGGATGACTTTGCAGTTGGTAACCTTGCCAATGTGGCACCGTCGCACCAACAGGTAATCTATCTGGGTTGAGTAGGCACCACTACGGTACGTAATAAGATGGTGGGGCTTCTTCTGAAAGAACGTATTCGCGATGGCAAGGTCCGATACGGCGCAGGTCCTGAGTATACTGACTCCCTCTGCATTTAGTTGGCCGTATCCAAAACCACCGTGAACACGTCCGTGCTCTCCAGCAAACTGACCTACGTGACCGTTGAGGTCCCCCCCAACCAAGACATCTTCGGAATTCGGAATAGCGCGCAATACGTCTTCGAACTCATTCCAGAATGCCTCCTTTTCAGACTCACAGCAACCAGTTTGAGGAGCGTAGGCACTGATTAGGTTCGTAACTGATCCTTCGATCAGCACCCTAACTCGCATCAACCGGTCGCTGTATCGGTCTACTTCAAGAGGGCCATCCTGAAGGTCCTTAGACAGCACTACGGCCACTCCGTTCCGTCCCGATGGTGATCCGGCGTACACTAGCCGGTACCCCTGCCCGATGTCACGGGACTTATTCCCCTTCCAGCGCGTCTCCTGAAGGAAGGCGCACTGGACCCGACGCTTCGCAAGTACGTCCGCGAGTTCCCTGCAACGTCCGGTTAGAGAGCCAATGTTCCAGGTGGCAAAGCGGAACTTCCTTTTGGGTACTAACCTCTTTAACCGTGCCCGTACTTGACACGGTAGCCCTAACCCACTTGTCACAGGTTTAGGGCGATGTGCCTGCGCGTCGTTATGCGGCGACGCCCTAGCACGGGTACCCAAATATGTATTCCTATCCATAAATATTTGACTGAGGTTGGTTTTACGTGAGGCGACCAGCCGTCTGACCCCCACAACCCTACGAGAGGGAAACCAGGTTTGCCAGAGCCTTGTCCGTTGAACAGCAGGGTGCACCGCTAGCAGGTAAGGTTGGCTTGGGTCCTTCAGATGTTAATGGACCCCATACACCCCAAAACATTTTTACATTCAGAGTGTTAAAAGTTTTAATTATGTCCGCAGGAGTCACATGATCGAAATTAAAATCAAAATCGCAAACTTCAACATTTTCTTTAAGTAGGGACTCTGCAGTAGTGGGTGATGAGTTCAGAGACTTTGTTGTTAGTATGGGGATCTCTGAGAAGAAGTTTTCAAAAGCCGCTGCTACCTGAGAGTCCGATTTGATTACAACGTCATCAATTATAAGGCTATAGTCGCTACATGATTTTCTAGACCTTCCAGTTTCACTATTTATAATATTCCAAGTCGTTTTAATTATATTATTGCTATTCTTAATTTTGGAACTCAAGTAACGCGACTTTGCAACAGAGCATACTTTTTTAAATAATTTTGAATAATTTCTAACATATAAACTGAATTCCGCAGTATTAACATGAATCTTTTCATCATACAACTCATAAAGCCGAGTTCGACTTTTATGAATACCAATAGTAGCCCATTCACCAAAAGACACGTTACCCTTAACTGCAATAGTCTTAGGTATAAAGATCGAATTATATTGCTTACAGTACATATTGAAAAAGTCTTCATATTGATGATTGATATCCGTTAAATTTGGCGACAGTACTAAATTATCAATGAGTTTAGTTTTAAAATTTTCTAAACGACTTGCAGTTTTTGGGTTAACAGTGATATTCTTTTTAGACACTATGATATTAGGGTTTTGAAAAGTAATCAATTGACCACAGTGATCAGAATCAAGTAAATTTATAATTTGTTTATTGCTTGGTACAACATCTGTATAAATGTTATCTATGCATGTGCCCAGTCGTCAACGGCGCGTTCTGTTCCACGCGCGCCTCAAGGAGATGTCAGCAAACTGTAGGGGCCCGGTAGGGCCGAAGCCTCTGGGGGGAACATGTGGTATTCCTAACGGTTGATACCGAGTCCCCCCCAGAACGAAGGCAACGAAGGAACGGGGTAGGGGTTTAGTCAGTAAGAGTCTGACACGCCCTCCCGCTCCGCCCAAGAGCGGGGGAAGTCATTCTGATGATTCCCCTACCAGAAAAAAAAAAAAAAAAAATCTATGCATGTGGCACTAGTAGGAGTTATTCTTGTTGGCTCCAAAAATAAGTTAACAAGATTGTAGGACTGAAATAGGCTTATAATTTTGCTACATAAACTAGACTTTTCTAATAAATTAACATTAAAGTCACCACAAGTGATTATGTACTTGTTTGACTTACAAATCTTATGAAACACTTCATCCATAACCTTCTCAAAGCAGTCATACAATCCAGAAGGGGGTCTGTACACACTTAATACAATAAACTGTTCCAATTCAATACAGGCTATTTCAATTGACCGCTCAACAGATAAACTTACAATATCTTTCCGTTCTTTATATTTCAGGTGGTTACTTATTATAATCAATGAGCCACCACGGATAGCATCAATTCTGCATTAGAAAGTAATCTAAAACTAAAACAGATACATAGAAAGGACAGCCTTATCGCATTCTACGACCTCGTCATTGCCCCAAACAAGAAATGGCTCTGTCATTGGAGTGACAATAAAATATGATGTAAAAATTATATATTATTATGATTCCCGAGACATATAGACAGACAGACAATTGACGAAAAATTTGAGTTTCATCAAAAAGTTCCGTTCAATTTATATTTTAAAATTTTATTTAAAAACTACGAGTATTCTCAGAATAGTTCCTGTATGTAATCTAAAAGTAAAGCTCTAAAAAGGTATATCAGAAATATTTTTCATCTGAATTTTGATAAAAGCTAGCGTCAAAAATTTTATTTTCGTCCGTATTTGAGTCACAGAAGACCCAATGAGTTTCAAGTTTCAACAGAATCTGTCCTTTAGATTCAGAGTAAATTGGCTGTGACGGCGGGACAGTCAGCCGGGCTGACGCACGAGTGCTCCTATAAGGGTTCCGTTTTTTGATTCGAACGTACAGAACCTTAACAATTTATTGATATCCCATTCCTAATAGTTTCTTGCAATCAATCAAGTATATACAGATGCCTTTAATCCAAGAGAATTGGAGTTGGCCCGCTACCAGGTATGTTAACTGATGATTCGGAGCGAGGGGTATGAGCGGCGTGTGCCTCCTTCTGCAAAGCAGTAATGTTGACAAAGAAGGCAGCTGCAAGCGTGAGAGAACGGATCCTCACAACCCAGCCGCTGAGATTCCAACCCCGATTAATTACCAGCCATCGCAGGCGTACAATCAGGGATGCCGTAATTATCTCTTCAGCAACCCTTACCCATTACTTTCTTGTCCTTAGCCATAATCATCTCTAGTGGTACGCCTACGGTGGCTGTTTGGAAATATAATAATACTTATTTATAATTATAATATATTTTATATGATATTTTTTAATGGTCTACCAGTAATGTATAGTTCACATTATCTTTACACAATCTTAGATTTACTTATTGATAAAAACATAAGTAATAATTAGTTTTGTTTACAAATTTAATTACATGTTTCACCCTAAATAACCATGTAAAAATGTGCTAACATTGAATTTTTCTAACGTTAAACCCTTACTCATAAAAGAGGGTCATCTGCAATAAGTGTATAAGGTAAAATTAAATGACATATGGCTACCGTCACAATATGGGTTCATCCTTTGTTTAAAAAATCAAGTAAAATTAGAAAAGGTTGCCTATACTGTGATATGATACAATTTAGTTTAGTTTACTTTTTTACATCTTGCAATCGGATTCCATATTACAATCTTGGCTTAATTAAACTGAGCATTTAATGTTGTATTTTTTTTAAATAATAATAATTCCAGTATTTTTATATTTTAATTTTTATTCTAAATATTATTAATTTGATGGTAACATTGTTTTACTTTATTTTAAAAACACTCCAAGATAGATCTCATTAGTGTGTATGTTATTAGTGTATAAGTCGTTGGAGTACCTTAATATAAATAAATAACTATAAACTTATACTAAATATTATTATCTGGGTATAACATTTTATGCATATTTTTTCAACAAACAAACCAATTAATAAGTCAAAAATAATCCTATCATGACATGTCAAACTTCACGGGAACATTTCAAATAAATTGGATACACGGGGTATGTTTCCAATTTATTAAAATTGTTTCTGTGAAATTACAAATACACACATACGAGTATCTAATATGGTTGATGAAATAATACTTGACAGAAAGCTTCATGCTCACATCATCATTTACGCCAAAAGACTTCCCTAAGTGTCGCCAGAACGACCAAACCTTGACCATTATCTGGGCTTCAAGCCTGCTATTAGAATTGAAATTAGAACAATACCGAACTTTACAATAGGTACTAATCTTTTCAAAATCAACAATTATGAAACTAATGATCGACAATCCAGATACAATTCTAATAGCAGATTTGAGGCCCGGGCCATTGGTCCACCTCAACGGACGCTTTACGAGTCTCTACTACATTAAAAACTATACCATGCTTGTTACACCTAAACCAAATATAATTTCCACGTCGATCTACTCCTTCCTAAAACAGTCATGTCTAAGTAACTACAAAAACAAAACAAAGTAAAGTAACGTAAGTCAAACTGGTACATAAAGAAACAGTAAAGCAGCCTCGGTGCTAAAATCATCGTTCGTAAAAGCGAGTTTAAAAAACGAAGCTTAAAAATTGTCCGAAAAATGAAGCTCCATTCTAAAAGCAGAGGTCAGAGTCTTCATAAAAATACAGCTTTCCTTATTACACGCTCTGGAGCATTTTTCTAGAAAATGTCGAGGAAAAACAGTCTGCAAGCCTTAAGACTTACGCAATAATGCAAAACAATATTAATTCTGAGAGTGTTTTGTGCTAAAAAGTTCCTTACAAAGGTATTTTACAGTAAGTCTGTGTTGTCTGAAAGAGTTATAGAGACTCTAAAACGCAAAAAGCAACCGAAAAAGCATAGGTGAGTTTTAGGCAGTTTAAAATCTATATTATCACACCCTCTCACTCACCCACACACCCAAGTGGCAGAAGTTATATGAAGATTTTCCTTTTTTCAAAAAAAGGTATCACTTAGTGCAGTGTTGTCTATGCCAGAGTATGCCTAATAACCTAATACCTAATACATTATACCATTCAGTCAACTCCTTGATACGTCACTATAGCATAGGTGTTTGTTTGATTTATTTATTTTTCCTTAGCCATTACAGTCCCACTGCCTACTTCCAGACATTCGTCTCCTACACTGTCTCGAGCATTGGCTCGACACAGTGTGGGAGTAGAATGTCTGCGTCCCATGGTAAGCGTCTAGATCATCTCGCCATATATTCGTGGGCTAACCTCGACCGCGCTTTTGCTCTCCATGAGCGCTGCGTGGCAACTCTTAGATGTCCAGCTGTCACCGTGCATGGGACTGACATGATCCACCAAACCCCATTTGACCCTGGCTACCTTTTTGCCCTAGTTTATTATACCCATTTTAGATTTTAATATTTATTTGTCAATTGTTATCAAAACAATTATTACGTATTCTCAAATCAAATTTTGAAACTATAAACAGAGTCAATTTGAGATTGACCATTACGGACACATAGGTACGAGTGGGTAAAAGACACGTTATATGTGACATATCCATACCACCCACATAATCTCTTTTTACACATTCAATGTAATAAAACTTAATAAATATAATTAAATACCTAACTAAGATAAGATAATTTGTATCTTAAAGTCTGATGCCTTTTGTTTTTATTCCACATAAAAAACCACCAAATCAAATGACTTCTCCCACTCTAGGTGGGGCAAAAAAGAGTGTCCCACCTGTACCGAATAAAACGCTCTGTATTCCTTCAGTTACCCTTCGTAAAGGCCCAAAACTCTTTCAAACAATCTCGCCTACCTTATCTCTAAGTGTAAATTCAATAACAAAAGTCCTCCACTAATGGCACAACTTTAATAAATGTTAAAACTAAACAAAACACGTAAATAGAAAAGCTTACAAACGAACAAACCGCAAAGGATAAAACGTTAAAGAAGCACAATGCAATCTAACATATTGCATCGTGTTGAGTTGAATAAAATCTGACGTCGCCGCGATTGTTCTCTATTAATCTAATTGTAAGAGAAATTGCTCTGGGATTTAAACTAGAACTGAAGGTTTAAAAATACGAGCTGATTTCTTTACAGCTGAAGTCGTTTGATGATAAATGATAAATAGCGTTTGTTTTGCAAATACGTACTTTATAAATAATATAAAAAATGTGTGTAAACATCTTTTTGTTTTTCGTTAACTAACTAAACGTAACTAGATAAAGCCGGTGTTTCCTAACTGACTACACTGAGAAAAAACACCGAAACTAACTTATTAAAATCTGTAAGTGGTTTTTTGTAATAGTTTAGGATATTATATAGCATATTTAGGGTATGTATATTCGAATTAAGTTACAAAAAAATAATGTTAAAATTCAAGTCAAAATATCGCTTTCTCAATCAATGCCAAAAATTTGTCAAAATGTAAGGAAATTAGACGTATTTTTGAAAGATTACGACTGTGACGCGAATGTTCCTTAAAAATATGAAAATTATCTCTCAGATCTCGGCGACGATTAATGTCGAAAACCTGTCAAAACGTCGACAAATAACCTAATTCATTACGTTATAAACTTTGGAAAACAGGCGAATTTAAGAAACACCAGCAATGGATTGCACTTTTCCTGTTTAAAAAGAATTCAGATTATAAGCGTATAGCAATTGAGTTTTTGATTAATAACACTAATTATAAAGGCGAAAGCTTGTATGCATGTAAGGGAGTATGTAATATGTTTGTTACTCCTTGATGCTCAAACTGCTAAACGATTTCGGTGAACTACATACTTTTTATTCCGATGTTTCCCTACAATTTTCAACTTTAACGCGAACTAAGCCAGTGGCCGAAAATAGTTACAAATAAAACTTGACAGTTTAAGCTATATAAATACGATAAACAGAATTTGATCACTTAAAAACAGACACTAAGTAGACAAAAAACAAAAGTTATCCTCCTAATCCCATAGAGAGATCCGACACGTGCCTATCTTATAGCCATAATATATTTAGAAAAGATAGACTTTTCAACAGTATTAAGTTCTTTCATCTATTTCCGAATTCCTCAGGGCAGCCAATAGGTCGCGCTCGAGGGACCATAACATAATACTATGTAGGTATAACTTTGATGTATAATCTCATAACTTCGTCCTCGGACGGTGACAAAGTGAATTTTCGTCATCCTATATAATACTTAATTATCAGCTGAGTTGCGCTCGTGATCTTACTTTTAAAAGACTAATTTATGACTTAATTTGTTAATGGAATATGGAATTGTATTTCGTGAAACGTTTTTGGGTTAATTATTAAAAATTATTTTATAATTGAGTGCAATATCCAGGAGTTTAATAGGGGCCAGACCCGGGTCGACGGTTTTTATTTTAAACAGGGAAAACATCTAATTACTGCTCCTGCTCTATGGCGGAGCGATGAATATAGATGGGGTTTTAGTAAACGTCATGTTAGACATTTACTAAATCCCCATCTATATTTATTCCTTCATTGCCTAGCGTTCCAGGACCCCAGGTTTGCCTTTTGGAAGTCAACACACGGTCGCAATAGGCTTTGGCCCTACGTTATGTTCCACATTCGCCTCAAAGCGATGTTGGAATGATTGACGGGACCCGTCAAAGCCGATGCCCCGTTGCGGAATTGTTCCAATGAGTTACCGTCGTCCTGATTCACAAAAGGAAACTAAAGTAACACGGGTGGGTTTTAGTCAGTAAAAGTCTGACACTTGCTCCCGCTACACCCAGGAGAATAGAAGGTATTGGATCATTTCCCTCTTACAAAAAATAACGGGTATAATTTTTGCAGCAACCCACTTTCTGTGTGTCACAAAAGCTAATTTTATCCGTTCCCAATAATGAAGAACATAATTTCTGCCTATACCCCTATTCATCTGATCTAATCTAAAATTTACCGAACATTCCATCTAAAAGGACTATGAAGTTATAATTGTAACAGAATCACAATCGCAAATACGTTTCCTCCATTCTGGACTTTTAATTTCAATAGTCCTTTTGACCCGACCGCTGATTCGAAACTCCATCCGAAAACGAGGAATTCAAAGCCCAAATCTGTACAGTACCCTTTACGGTACACATACTAACGAGACCAACCTTTAACCTTTCATGTTCCCTTAGTGTGGACTATTCCGTTGGTTGATTTACGTCCAGAAGGGGTGTATTTTAGAAATATTTTATAATAGTAAATATGGGTAGTATTGACGGCGGGTTAGCAGCCGGGCATCGGACCCTTACTAAAACTTTGGGTCGTTTATTGTGGGTATAATCATAAATCTCACGCCACGTTATTGGCAATGGGCTAGGGGTACCTAACCCCTACGAAGGATAATTATGATAACTTAGGGGTAGTTTATAGTGGCGGCCAGAAAAATGTGTAGCCAACATTATCTTGGGTCTTGTTTGGGTTTTGTGTCTCATTTTTTCTACATTACCACGTAATTTTTCCGGAACTGAGCTTTTCTTTGTTAAGAATTCATTATATTTCGAACGTTTAGTTTCGGTTAAGTATTTTCTTAAATAACTGTATTTTTTCACGATTTTTGACCGTATCTGAAAACTGCCTCATAAAACCATGAATAAAAATAATTAAGAAAATATTCACTTGTCTACTCACCACACAACGCAATAAACGCCAAAAACTTCATTTTTACGTAATCAGAATATCTCATAATTACATAATTTAATGGTCTAAATTCACAGTAAAATAAAACAGAACTTAGTCACATCATACCGTATAAATTCACTTTTTAGTGTATCTTTAAATACAACAAACACACTGTGGCACTTTTTCCATTTTGGATTTAGTCACAATTTTTAACTTGAATTTTTGGAGTTAGTTTAGTAAGTTTACGTTTGTCTCACAGCACCGTTCGCGCGCGTATTCCATATTTGAGTGGCGCGGGACTGAGGCGTGCTCCCTGCTCGCAGGCTGTCTGCCTAATGTCCTTGGTGTTTCCCGCTAGGGCCGTGTCATGCGCACTGTGCACTCCCCTTTAAGGGCCCTTAAGTGGATTAAGTTTTAAAACTTTGACAATTGATAAAATGAGATCCAGTTTGTTTTGATGAAATCGTTAAGTGAAAAGTTGTAATGCCAGGTCTTTATTTGATAAATTAATGCCCACCGGAAGATTGTTAACGCCGTGTGCCTGGAATATTTGACTAGAACGTATTTAACTCGTTACTGGAGATTACTTGGCTTTTAAAATTTCACGAAGTATAATGAGGTATTTTACAATGTTAAGTATAAAGTTCTTATTCGGAATGATCTGGGCTTTTACTCCGAACAGAGGTTAATTTTTGCTCTTAACTAAGAGATTGTTCAGATATACTTTGTTAGGAGTACTTTAAATTCTTTGAATTGGTCGCAGCTGTAAGAAAAGTCAGGTATTTTCATCCTTAAATATAACTCTGATCGCAATTCTGTCAGTATTCCTTTCTGATCGTTAATATAACTATTAGATCGTTAATAACTGCTCCATGAGATTTATTTTCAGCAGTTAACGTTTACGAACTTCAATAATACGATGATGATAAAAATGTTATTGAAATCGTAAACCATAAATACTCTCTGATTTTCAATACAGCAATATACGAGTAGTCGTCGTTTTTTGAAAAAATAAATGTAACCGCCTTCGATTATTATAACAATTTGGGTATCTTGAAGACTAGAGTGAATAGGCTCTTAATAAACTAATGCACCTCACCATTAAGGTTTGCATCACTGCTAACCATCAGGTGGGATTGCAGTCAGAAAGCACTAGTTTATTTTTGATATTAAAAAAACGTATATTAGTCAGTAGAAATTTATAGGTAGAGTTCTCTCTACCCTTTAAATTACCTATAAATTTTTACTAGTAAATACATTTTTACTTTCTAGTAAGTAATTTTTTGTTAGGATAGGAAATTATCTAATGACATTTCCACTCTAAGATGGAGCGAGAGGGCATTTCAAACTTTTTCTGACTAAAACCACGCCCATGTTTACTTGCTTCTCGAGACCCCAGGGTTCCCTTTCAGACAACCCATGGTCCCAGCACTGCCCAGCTAGCTCCGACCCTGCTGGGCCCTCACAGTTTTGTTGACAGTACTCTGAGGCTTGATCCGGTAACCGAAAGGCCAGACTTTGGGCTACCTTATGCTTGTCGTTCGTGAGCCCTCGCCTACGGTGACTAGAAGTCGGGCTTAGGTCCCAACAGTCATTCAGAACATATTATAACCTATGTCACACTCTAATTAGATTGTTCATAAATACTTTTTAACTGTAGAATAGAAAATCCATTTCTTCAAAAACTGACGCTCCCAATTTTTCTCCTAAAAAAGCCCAATATCATAATGCCCCTAATCATAAGCGTATATAAATAATCAAATTATTTATAGAGTTCGATGAGGACGAAGCACATCTGTATCATGCTCTCTAAAATTATATACTCAGGTTGACGGTAATTCGTGCATATGTTTTCCGTTTCCAGATGTGGGTTGCAGACGGCGAGCAATGGTTAACTCGCATTCCAGCCATCCTATAAGGACCGAGTCAAGGGCGCGAAGTATTTATTCCATGTGAACCTTTAACAGATGTTAGCAAAATTGACTGGGCAGTTAGGGCAACAGGTCTGATTTTTCGAAAAAGATACCGTGGCCCCTACCAAAGGACTACTGAAGGAACCAAAGGATAAAGAGAGGAAATTAAGGTGTTAATACTGTTAATCAATAAAAATCTCTCCAGTCATTTGATGATTTCCCACTTAAAAAAATTGCACATAAGGCGTGACAGTATTGTAGATAATGACATGACTACAATAGTAGAAGGAGAGTTATACAGTGGGTGGCCAAATTATTAGGGACAGTACCTGAATTTCATACATTAGTATCAACTTTGATTGCATTTTGCAGGCAAATGGTTGGTTGTAGGTCCGGCTAATATTTTTTATTTAAAGACTTTATTGATTGAGTTAATAAAAACATAAAATTTGAAATCAAATTCTTTTATATATTTTTGAAAAAAAAAGATACGTTTAACGATGATTTCGAAAAAAGTCAACTAAGTTTTAATCTCACTTTTTAAGCTAATCAACGGATGTATATAAGATTTTTTTATTTGGTATTATTACTGGCATCAGTATTATTATTTTTGATATAAAGCAACATTGTGAGATCGCGCCATTTTTTTTAAAGTGATATTTTTTAACTTTGTTGACTTTTTTCAACATTTGGTGAATATTTGGATCCTCTTGCCGGTGAAAAAAATAACACCAGCTGATTGTAGCCCACATCAAAGAGTGGCCATTATACCAGAAACCTGCTACAGAAAGCCAGAACTTGCATAGAGAGCATACCACGATAAATGGATGCTGTCACAAAATACTAGCAATATTTATCCATCTTATTACGTATATTTTTTTTTCAAAAATACATAAATAATTTTAACTTCAAATATGATTTTTTAGTATCTCAATCAATGAAGTCTATAAATTAAAAATATTAGCCGAACCTACAACCAACCATTTACCTGCAAAATGCAATTAAAGTTGATAATAATATAAGAAATCTAGGTACTGTCCCTAATAATATGGCCACCCATGGTAGAGTGCGTCTAATGACGGCGCGACCTGGAGTTTTTTTTAAATTTGGCAACATTATTCAGCCGTAATTGTTGGAAATAAAAAAAAAATTGTGAAGTGTCAAGATATGATTCTCCTACTGGTTAGTAATACCACATACAAATGATGGATTTAACCTCTTTTTCTCAGGTCACGCTTTCATTAGACGGACTATATTCATATTATCATCACCAAACAAATTGAAAAGGAAAAAGCTTAAAAATATCTAAAAAGATGAATACCTACTAAAAATATAACATCACAGGTAAAGGTCAAAGGTTAACGAGAAAACTAGTCTTCTAATAAAGCGATCAAAATATTTTTGAATAAGATATTTTCTTTAAACTATAATTACTTCCTTCGTCTGGGCATGGCACTTTTTCATATCATTATTTGATAGAAATTTGACTGTCAAACCCTTATCACTTGGATTTTTTCATAGATATTCTTATTATAATGTTATTACATCCTTGCGGGTTTAGGTAAACATAGGTTTTGTAAAGAACTTATTTTGGCCTGACTGCTAAAATTAGAGTCATTCCGTCTAAGAATATAAGGCTTTTAAACTTAGATGTTCGAATGAACATTTATACGCAAGTTCTAGGCTCTGTCACTTATAGGCAACCGACAACATAGTTAACCCAGAGAAAAAAATATTTTTTACTTCTAATACTAACAACTAATACCACAATCGAAAAAAACAATTAAATCCAATTTTTTATTTATTATTTATTAATTATTACGATCACGTAAATGTCTTCTTCTTTTTCTTGCTCTGTCCCATATTACTTTGGGGTCAGCGCAACATGTTTCTTTCTTTCATTCTGTTCAGTTACCGTCACACTATCACTAACTCTCTTTTATTTTTTGCATTCACAGCTTTTCCATCCATTTTTCACGATCACGTAAAAATTCACCGTAAAGATTCATCGATCATGTAAAAATATCTAAACAAAATCTTGATTAAGTTTGACTGAGCTGACTGCACTGAATTTAAGTTATTGGTATTCGTTCGGAATGGAAAATAAATAAGATTGCAAACAAATACAAGTGGTATTTATTTTTGGTATTAAGTATAATGGAATAAATAAAAAAGTTATGTAACGCCTACATGATTCAAAAACTTGACCGTCATTCATCTGTAAAAAGGCCAATATAGGCGAGTGGCTATCAAACTACAATATTTTCCATGCAACGTCTGAAGTAAACAATTCGGGAATAGATAAAAAAATGTTGGAAAACTTGGAACAAACATTCGACAAGAAAAAAGTAATTTATTCGCCGTACGTCATATTTTCGCTCCGGGCCCTGCGGCCCTCGTAAAGTTTGCGTACATTATGCGTTGGCGTAATAGTGGCATTACCTACGTGACAAAACATTGGTTAACTTCAATTCTGTATATGTTTTTATTTTACGTGTCTATGTGGTGGTTTTTCAAAGAGATATTGCGAACATTTTATTGTTGAGAGACGAATAGAAAGTTTGCAATTGTCATTGAACCGATGAAAGAGACTTAAAAATTAAAACTATTCCTATCAAGATACTTTTTTATAAATGTTATGTACCTAATTATGATTAATCATTTTTATTTATTTACACATGATTGTATGTGTGATTGATGTATTGCATTATAAGAAATGTATGCTCTTTAAACACTGTGATAGTAATTAATAACTAAAATGGGCATAGTCCTTTGGATAAGAATAGAGGGCTGTGAAACTCAAAAACTATCATTTTTATCATGCTGTTGCTGCTGCCGCCACGCAGTCTACTCAAAAGTGATGCTGTTTTCTTGCGTCACGTAGCATCAAAACCATCCGTGTGCGGTTCAGCGAATTTCGTGGAAGCACTACAAAGCGTGTCTGATGCAATAACTCCTTGTAGACATTGTTAAACTAGATGCACAGAAAATTGAAAAACCTTTGGGTATTTTTAGTTGCCGAGTACAGAACCGTACCTACACTTTGAACAGCATTACTTTTGCCGTCTCAGCACAACGTGCAAAAGACCTAAAGCAATTACTTAAAAACCGAAAAATAACAAAAATAAATAATTCAAAATTTAATCGCCTTATATTAATTCTTTCATAGCCAAACAACAAACAATGATTTTTGAATTCAATTCATTTATGATGCAAAAGAGATTGAAAACAAAACGCTGGCTTGTTGTTACAGTAAATAGCAGCCAAACAACTGTATCGAATGCCAGTAATCCCATTCTATCGATTGCATTCCGGTTTTATCCGGTATTTGCTGTAGGTCAACCGCTGTTCGCCGGTTGTCAATCACTAGAAAATGTGAATAGATCTTCATCGGAGCGCTGTCAGTAAAACGGTCGGGTAACCCCTTGCTGATTGCCTAATCTTTTCAACAAGGCTTTGGCTGCAGGCTTCGGCTTTTCTCGTTGCTAGTTTTAACATGAAAGATACAAGAGTGTTAACTGGTACACATAACAAAGTTAAATCTTTCTTTGAGTGCTATTATTGATTACAAATATGTATAAATATAGTGTGTTTGTTTATTAGTGTTTGCTTGTACAAAATGTGTTAGTACAACATAAAGGTAACCTGAACCAGGACGCGTGCAAGTGGTGGGCGCCGACCGCCTGTTAAAGGATACGGCGGTGCTCCGTTCAAGCAAGGCACACCTCCATACGGTGAAGGAGCTCCACCGTGCTCTTTAGGTAGTCCACACAATTGTTACATCCGGGAGTATCAAAGATGCCATGCTGCCACTCCAGTCACTCCTCAAAGACCTACCGCTACGATTTTGGTATACCTTCGTTCAATCAAGCCTTTGATCCAACTGCCCAATAATAAGCTTTTGCTGTTAGCAGTGGATGTCACGCTGCTTCCGTAACCCCAACACAAGAGTGCGAGGGAACACCTGGGTACTTTTAGTCAGTACGAGTTTGTCAAACATTTTGGCCCACCAAAGCGTGGAGGTCGGATTTTCATCCTGAAAAAAAAAGATTTTTGCTACGGCCGTCACATTGACTGCTGTGTCTACTTCTATCATAAAAGAGAGTAAGATAAAAGTAATAACAATAATCAAAGGAGAGGCTCGTGGCCAAATTGTAAATTTTGCATGGGTCAATCTTTTAAGCTATACGATTGCTGACGTTGGTCCATAAATGGGTGACCAATAAACCCCACTGTGGCTCACAAACTAATACTGTCAACAGTGACTGTGTTGACGGTCATAAAGGGTAGTAAAATAATAATAAGGAAACAGTAACTGTGGCCCTAGCCATAAAAGTCATCTGAAACAACACGAGTTTCCATGAGCTGGGAACTGATCCAATGACTTTTTCCGTTCTGTGTGTCAGACTTTTACTAACTAAAACCACTCCTCACCATCACTTGCCCTTTGTGTTCTAGGACCACGGCTTTCCTTTCAAAAATTTTACATGGCCACAGCAGGTATGGCCTACGGTTTGCTGACATCTCTTTGAGACGACGGTCATTGCTGGACGGCCTGACACTCCTTCTCACTCCAAACACCTAAAAATAGAGAGTACTTAAGTCTTTCAGAATATGTATAAGTTTACATAAAAAATCATCTTTTGGCATATACCAAACCAGCTGCCGCCTTCAAATCACAAAAATTTGCTTTAACTCAACGTAAAGGGTTTAGATTTAACCACGCCGGATACGGCGCTCGTCGAGAACGGTCCGGTTATACGAGTACACTTTATACGAATGTTAGTGCCCGTAAAACGTCAAGTGTGCCTGGTCTAAATGAAGGCCATACATGCAGTATTACACCTGTCCGACTGCTTTTTATATGTCGTAAATTCATGTGCATGGGCGGATTGGATACGAATTGTGTGCGGATACCAATGGACTTTTAACAGTACAGTTTATTGGATTGCGGGCAGGATGTTTAAGATTGATTAAAAACTAGCCAGTGTCTTTTTTAAGGTTCTGTACCTCAAAAATAAAAAACGGAACTGTTGTAGGATTATTTTATTGTCCGTTTGTCTGTCAACAAAGTTAAAATAAAAACCATATGTATGTTCTGGGTTTTTGAAGCTGTAAATAAATCAAACTAAAAATGAAGATACGGTTGTTTTTGTCGCAAATAAACGTATATTTCGACATGCTCAAGGAAATCAAATACATAGGGCACTTGCCGTTGACCTAGCCAGTGTCAAGTTCAGAAAGTATTTCATATTTATCAAATGTTGCTTGCAGAACAGATGGTCGATGGATAAGGTTCTAGAGTGGAACCACGTACCGGAAGACGCAGCGTTAGACGGCCTCTCACAAGGTGGACCAATAACCTGATAAGGGTCGCGGGAATTCAATGCCAATATCAACTCCTTATTTATTTATTTTTAGATTAGTCTAGTCTGAGATATTTATTAATCTTCCTTATTAGCTGTTGTTCCTTTACTTTCATAGTCCGTTGAAACGAAAATCCGGCTATACATGCTTTCCGAGGCGCGGGTGTATCACACCACCAACTTTCGAATTCAGAGCATTTACAGAGTAATTCCTAATAGAAAATCCAATAGTACTTTTTGCTCGACCAGAGATTGAAATCAGGACTCCACGCTCAGCAGTCATACTTACGACTATAAGACGAAAGCAATTAATTAATGTTTGAATCCCCGACCGGTCCTATGAGACCGCGCTGTTATTGTTTTACTATTGTGTCTCGTTTCGCGAGTATGTGATAGATTAAGGAGAAATGGTATTACAATACATCTGTCAACTCCGTCATTACTGATACACGTGAAAATGTTTCCAAACCAGACAGAATTGAACTAAACTTCAATCCTAAAATGGCTTTTATATTCCATCTTAAAGCCGCATCTTATTGCCATCCTGCAGATCAAACTGAATAGTCCCGATACCATCAAAAGATACAGCGCTAGCGTCGGGGCGTACATAAAATATTATAGAGGCACTCACTGATGCGGCATAAAAGGGAAATGCTCTCCATAAAGTTTTAAAATTAAGTTTTATGAGGAAACTGTTACTCAAACTATTATTTACGCTTGACGTTATTTCATTAGCTTTTAACACTGTCTTGCCATCAGTATCTTAGTTTTAACGTACTAAATGTGAACAAAAGAAAGGAACGACGTTGGCGTGACAAAGAGTCAAATAGTTTTAATAGTTTTTTTGTAAAACGCGCGTTTGTCGCGTCAGGGGTAGCTCGCCATCCGGCCGTCCGGTAACCGTTCTGACTGACCCCAAATGACGTGTAGTTTTTCAAGCGCACCTCAAAGCAAAGCTGTGGTGGCCCTCCGAAAGGAAAATCTGGGGTCCTGGAAGGCAACGAAGAAGAAACGTAGTTGTGTGTGTGGTTTTACTCAGTAAAATTTGACACGCTCTCCCTCTCCCTCCTCCTTGCGTCGTATTCCTCAATGCTGAGGGTCGTGACCTCCCTGCTTCATCACCTTAGCCCTTATGATGTTCCTCCATCTGTTTCTATCTTCGGCGTTGTGAAGGCCTCCCTCTCCACTATAGACCAAAAGAAGATATTGATTTTATTAGAATAATTTGGAAAAAAAAGTGTCAAAAACCCTTAAAAACAATGCCTGTCTACTGAAAGCTTTTGTAGTAACATGGTTTTCGATAAAACGGCTTTCGTAAAACTCAATGTCAACTATTACCACGTCAGAAAACGATTACAACTCCTCTATAGTGTTGATCGAAAATTTGTCGATAAAGACGCGATAACGATGACTACACTATTTTGTTCAATATTCGGGAAAGGAGGGGTGGTACTCAGGCGTATCATGGACTCCGCAAATTAATGATATTATCAAGTGGTTTTCGAAGGGTTGGAACTGAAGTGCACGTACTGTCGTAATTATATCCTTTACAAAGGATTTCGATGATGCTTTCGGCATTTATTGGGTTCTCATTCAAGGCTGGTCTGATGGACATTTTGTACCTTTAGAAATCGAATTATATTGGTGATGGATAGAAGTACACGTTTCAGGAATACTGGGACAAATATTTATACCTTTCTATCGTCGTGTAACGTAGATGTCCGATTGCCGCATCGATTTTTGCTACTGACTACCGATGGGCAAAAAGGAATCAATTATCACATCCATGTTTGCACAGTGAGCCTAAAAAAGCAAATGTCAACTAAAAGAAATGTAACGCTTTCCAAATCCCAGATCTACTAAATTCCTTTTGGAAATACTATCGGAAGCTCTTCGACGTTTTGAAATGGAGAGCGAGAAAAAGTCATTGGCGTATACATTCGAACGGATAAAGCCCAAAATCCTGGGTTAAACCCTACCTAACTAGACGTATCGAAATCGGGTAGCCCTTTACACTCTGTTGTTTTATTGGTCCCCACTGTGCGTACACATACGACCAAATTATTCGACACACTACAGTTGGAATGACTCGAATGTGATATGATCATAATTTTTTTTAGTACTTTCCTATGGGGTGATGATGCCATAAATTTCGATATTATTGATGCTTGCGATGCTGCGTTTTTGCAATTTTCATGACGATGAATATACCGGCTTTTTATTTTTTTATTACTATGAAATATTCATATTCAAATTAATTCTTTTACATGTAGGTACTCAAGCTCTGTTTTAACCAGATGAAAAACAAATTTTATGGGCAACGATGTAATATAATAATATAATTAAATGTTGGCTAAATTAATCGGTATTTAGTTTGAAAACTAATATTGTTTTGTTGATAATATAAACTACATTATAATTATTAAATTATGGATCCAATTTTACGTAAACAACTAAAATTGGCTCAATCATCCAACCGTAACAAAATTAAACTTAAACACCACTTGAAATATCGTGTTTCCAGTCGATATTTGACTTCTTATTATGTTCTTCTCATTATCAGAATCGGGAACGAAAATAAAAACAAATGAGTTCCGAATGGTTTAAATTTTTAAGGGTGGAAATCATCGATGACTTCTAAATGGTAGACCCATTGACCCATCATCATCTACCTAGCCTTAATTTACCCACTATATTGGGGACGGGTTCCAATGAAGTCGGATTTAGCTGAATACTAGTATTTTACGGGGAGCGCTGGTCACCCATCCTCAGACCAACCTTGGCAAGCGTTGCTTAACCTTGAAGATCGACCCGTGCGGCTGTTATCATCTAGCCACGAGCTCCTCTAATGACATTTTTATTTATGCCAGTTTTGTTTTTAATGACAACCCAAAATAGAAGCTTAAAGAGTTCCGCACATCCCTGTTGGAGCTTTGGTTTTGACATCCACGTCATCCCTGTCATTTCCAGCTCAGAACTTTTCCATACTTTACAAAATGTTTCAATAATTATGTAACCTATTTTGTACTCAATATTCAATAAATTAAAGTATAAATTCTATGGTTATGAATAGTTTGTGGCATTGTTTGAAGGAGACTCACCTGAGGAGCACCTGAAGGAAAAAGGGTCGGTTTAAGTCAGTAAAAGTTTAACACTCTCTTCTTCACTCTACCCAAAGCGGAAAAAGTCATTAGATTATTTTTCACATAAAATGGCGATTCTGTAAGCAGAATACATGAAAAAAGTTTCCAATAAGTAGAAAATATACACCATTTCTTCCATTTATCACATTTTTTAACCTCATTCTTAGTAAAGACATTTTATTTTTCGTTTAGGATAGAATTAAATAACTAATTAGTTTAAAAATCAGGCTAAATTGTAATAAACGCTCTAGGAAATAAAAATAATAATAATAAAAAAATCTTCCTTACTTATTTCTAGACAAAATGAGTGGATTTCAGCGACTGTATTTGGCCGTATGACAGAAAACACGCTAAATCCAGTGACAACCACGATTTTCCTATGAATAGCAGTCAGATAAGCAGTATAGTATTCAGCATCCATAAGAATCCGGAGCACGAACGTTAGATATTTCGCCTGAACTAAACAAAACACTAGCAAACGTAACGACGTTTGTACGTTGTTCAAGCCATCTATTCCTACATAGATTCATCCCAAGAGAAATTCCGTAGTGGCAGAATAACGCTCAGTGTAAGCTTTCAATCCAGCAGTCACTTGAATGGGATCAAACATAAGTCCTTGCTATATGCTTTTTGGAGTTTTGAAAACTGTTAAATTCTAGTTACAGAGGCCCTAGCACGAGCTACTTTGAAATCTCCCCTCCACATCAGTGGAAAAAGTCTTAAGGTTTTTAATATCGTGCGGTTTTGATCACGCATGCGGAATTGGCCGCAAATTTATTTTTCATACAAGTATTTATTGTTATGCATGAAATACGCACTCGCGACGATTGGCGTAGTGTGTCTCACGCTGCGTGAAATTTTCTGCATGTGGAGCAGATTGGAGATGGGCGGTGCGATTCATTTGAAGATCTAAACTGAACAGAAACACTCAGAGAAAAAGATGATAGAATATGAAAAACTAAATAAATACACCTTTTTTCTTTTCGGAGGAAAATCCTTAAAAGGCATCTAGGCTTATAGGGGAAAAGACGTAAGGGTGTGTTGTTTTTTACCTCACTTCAACCACACTGGTAAACAAAATCTCTCTGAAAAAGGTAGCCATATTTCATGCCAAAAATAAAATGTTAATAACTAAAGGGATGTACGAACGTATAATATTTAATTGGATAGCCATTATTTACATATCGAAGCGAAGGAGGGTAATCAAAGATTAAATTGGCTTATTCCTGTAGCTTTTAAGATAAAATCGTAAGGTTCTACGAAAAGAGTGTACCCTTTCACAATAACATCCTACTAATATTATAAATGCGAAAGTTTGTGAGGATGGATGTATGTTTGTTACTCTTTCACGAAAAAACGGCTAGACCGATCTGGTTGAAATTTGGTATTTAAATAGTTTATACCTTGGATTAACATATAGGCTACTTTTACTCATACTTTTTTTTATTTTTTTTTCGATTTTGTTATTTTTGCTATAGGCTGCTTTAACTAGTGAAACTAGTAGTACATAATATTATTAAATGTATTTGAGCAGTCGTGGCCCAGTGGTAACGTTCCCGACTTACGAGTTGCAGGTCGCGGGTTTAAACCCAGCCAGGCGCATTACTTTGTGTACATATAGTATACACCACTACATCACCACTCCTCTCGAAACGGTGAAAGAAAACATCATGTGGAAACCGGATGTCCTAGAACAAAAAAATCGAAGACATGTGACATCCACCAATTCGCACTGAACCCGCGTGATGGATTATAGCCCATTCCCTCTCCTAGAGAGGAGGCCTGAATACCAACAGTGGGAACATTACAAGGCCGATAATGCTAATAATGTTTTTAATATACGAGTATAAGTATGTTTGCATTTATGTATGTAGGTATATTTATGCATTTTTTTCTTCGTGTTAATTGTAATTTTAAAATTTTACACTAGATCTTACCCTCTATTGTGCTCTCTTGTTATCACTCCATGGTTTGCTGGATGAAAAATCAATATTCAGTTAATCACGCCTATGTCATGAACTCTATTATCCACTTATATTATACTAGCGACCTGCCTCGGCTTCACACGGGTGCAACACTATCAGTGTTTCTATACTATTAAACATAAAAAATCTTTCTCTTGAATCACTCTTCTTTCTATTAAAAAAAATCTGTATCAAAATCCGTGGCGTAGTTTTAAAGATCTAAGCATACATAGGGACAGACAGCGGGAAGCAATTTTATTTTGTACTATGTAGTGAAGCTATTATGATGTAAAATAAAGAAATATTCTTTGAAAAGTGGTAGTTCCACATTTTTTGCTTCTGATGTTCTTTTTACTGAAACACATTTTTAAGGTTCCAATCCTATGATGCGGAACAGTGAGTGCGCATCCCTAACAGTGACGACTGGTTCATATTTTTTGCTTTGAAATCCACACGTCGCTTCACGCTCCGAATCCACGCCTTGTTTGTTTGCTGGTACAGCAGAATTGTGAATGTCCACAAGTGGCGTGACAACTTTCAGTTTGTGTACTATGTGTTCTTGATTCTTCTGTGAATTGTGACACTATAACAATAGTACTCCAAACTTTCCTTTAACGGATGTAAGTAGCATACCTTGAATTTTTGGGGTAAATATAATTTTAAATTTAATTAAGAAATAATTAAAATGATTGGTACGTAATAATTCAGTTCAGTTCAGTCAAACTAACCTTTAAGTAAATATTTTGATTTCCAAGTCGATTCTCGTCTTTTACAGTTTTTCAGACATTTTCTTTTTGAGGTTTGGGTGACAAACACATGTACAGAAAAAAAACGTATAAAAATATTTATGAGTACTTCCTCCCCCCGTAAAATACCCAATGGATAAGTTTTAATCGTAAACACCACGCCACTCTGTAGGGTTACGAGTACTTACATCATATGAAAATAAAAACAGCACTTACATAGCCTGTATATAGTAATTATCAGATTAATGTTGCTCGTCGTATTTCATTTCACATAAGCTACTTTTACGTTGCAGATTTCACCAACCAGACGTTGACCTAGACTGGGTTTTACAACATCCCGGCACTTAAAAATTTAATGGCACTTTTATGCGATTTCAACGTCGCTAAATCCCTTAATGCTTTGGTCCGAGCTTCAATATCTAGAAACTTATTTTTCTCACCACTGTTGCGGTCTGCCATCTCTTAACGATAGTGGAATATATGTAAATAAATTGGTTTTTTAGCAGTAAAAAGTACCTCCTTTCTCAATATCATCTGGACGTCCGAATGTCTTAGCAAGGATCTGGATCCTGCAGTGTTGGCACTGAGACTCCATAATTATGGCGGTAAGTCCCCTCTTTGAGGAAAGGGCCCAGTTGGGTCGGAGCTTACTGGGGCCATGGGTGTATGTGAAAATAAATCCCGGACCCCTGGAACGAAGGCAAAGAAGGAACGAAAGCAAAGAAGAAACAGGAGTGGGTTTTAATCAGTAAAAGGTCTAACTCTCCTACCAGAGCAGAAGAAGTTATTGGATAATTTAATTTTCTGCCTAAAAAAAACAAAAATCAGTGTCAGGTATACTTACGTGACACATACTGAGCAGTTGCTCTACTACGAGTTCTCAACAAAAAATTACTGTTCATAATCCCGCAAACCTCCGTGGAAAAAGGAGAATCCTCCGACCAGACGGATATTGTATCTGATCCGGGCAACTGCCCGATAGATGATTTGGGTATGTTGGCATATTTTAATCGAGCAAAGAACTCAATACCGTAATATCGGATTTTGAATTTTAGTTCTTATGTGGCATCATAGATGTCGTCGTCTTTCGTTTCTTATTCTATGTTACTTCTTAGACCGTTTTCACATTATCCGATCCGATATCGGTATCGGACGCCGATACGATATCGGGGTAAGTAAAATGTATGAAATGCTGTGCTCCGATATCCGACATCGGGTCGGACAATATGAAAGACAGGTACATATCTCAAACATTTACCTTACCCCGATATCGTATCGGCGTCCGATACCGATATCGGATCGGAAAATGTGAAAACGGTCTTACTCCGATATCGTATCGGAGTCCGATACCGATATCGGATCGGATAATGTGGAAACGGTCTTATACCTACAATAAAATTTTATGTTCAACCAGCACACATTTTGCTATTCTAACGTTTATTATTAGGTAATATAATTAATTTTTGACATAACAAACAATGCTAAATGTCTCGTCTTGTTCCATCTTGCCCCGTCTTACTTCGTTTTGTTCCGCATTGTCCCTTCTTATTCCGCCAGGCTGAATGACGTCATTCCGAACGTAACCCCTTTTTGTCTAATAAACAATTTGTGGGTTAAGCTCGCCTGTGTACATCAATTGTCCTATTTTTATTGTTTGTAAATGTTGTGTACAATAAAGAATAAAGAAAGAAAGGTTTTAGGTGGCAACGCAACTACGACGCCATCTACTGAGTCCAATTGTATTTTCAAACTACACACACACAAACATAAACACAAAATTCCATCAAATCGATCAACCCCTTTAGGAGGAGTTAGATAATTAACACACGTTAAGAAAAATTACATATACAAAGATAAATAAAACACCACGGTTCCTTCCGCTACAAGAGCATTCTACCACCTGAAATAAGGGGTACCTTCCACACACATCTGCCTAATCCATGGAGAACTTGGAGAAGTCAAGCTTGATTTAACGTCACGATAAAATCTAAATTAGCAGCAACATCCTATTACAACATAAGTCTTCGCACTAACACTTAAAGTAACAAATTGCAAGAAAAACACAGAACAATATAACCTTTGTTTACGTGGCGTCGTTCCTCTAAAAAGTCCGCAGAACGCTCCCCGTGTACAGTCGCATACTCCTTTAAATCCGTGGACTGAGAAAATAGAGGCAGACATATCGTATGTTACTTCCTTGTTTTCATTTCAGACAGCTTAAAGTGAAACGTGCTGTTATGCTTTATTCCATTCTACACTTTGAGATGCTTTAAAGTTTCAAACGTATCTTGTTTATGGTTCTTTGAGAAGCGGTTTTTAACTGGCATTTAAGTTTAACTCTGGAATTAATAGTTAGTAATCTAAGAGTTATAGTCCTTGGTAATGGTGAGATCAGCACCGTTTACCAAAAAAATATCAATATATTGGTACTTTACTTGCTAAGTTAGATCTGCTATCACGGAAGAATATCTGCACAAAAAGATCAAAATGTATGGTATGTCATGTGTTACCGAGATAACAAGAGATCAATCCTAAACTTCGTCTTCATCATCACTTCAGTGCATTCATTGTTGAGATGTCTATGGTGGAAAATCATGAAAACAACTTATCCCCCCCTGGGTTGAACAAGATTGAGTCTCAGGCTTTTACTAGTAGTTTTTAAAACCCATCCGTGTTCCCTTATTTATTTTTCGCGTTTTTTGACTAAGATGAATCTTTCAAATTACCTTGTAACCCATGATATAGGTCCTGGGATGCTTTTCAGTAAAATATATAAAATTGAACATTTGTTTAGATATTGTTTGCACTAACT
This sequence comes from Mythimna separata, assembly GCA_030763345.1. Taxonomy (NCBI): domain Eukaryota; kingdom Metazoa; phylum Arthropoda; class Insecta; order Lepidoptera; family Noctuidae; genus Mythimna; species Mythimna separata. Next base: position 9,332,914 of record CM061172.1, on the reverse strand, counting down.
CGCATTCGTGTGCTACTTACTACTTTGCTAGTAGCCAACAGGATATTATTTGTTACCTAATACCATATCACTGCAATAGTAGATCAATTGACTTTTCATTAATCCAGGGCATGAAAGTGTTGTTTAAAATAAAACAACTTATCATCATCCATAGAAATATTGATTAGGTTCTTGAACTTGATCGGCGTCTATACCAAGTGACACATCTTGTCCGGCAAACTTCTTTTTGTTTGCCTCTGCTACAGATTTAGCAAACCTATAATAATGTATTATATTGTCCAATTTTTCGGTAAAATTCGCTTTATCATATTTTGCAATCCAAATTCTATATAAATCATCCATTTCGTTTAGGTCATAAAGTTTCATGTCTTCTAGAAATTTATGTTTTCGTTCCCTTTGTACTGCTTCTTTGTTCCCATGCTCCATGTTGTCATCTGCAGTTTGGAATAGATTATGTTTTAATTAAGCTTAAGATCCATCAGGGGACAAAATGTCCCTCAACATGACACGCAAAGGTTACGCGCTACATTTGCTGTACTAACAGCTAGATGTTATTAACAAAAATATCACAGTTGTATTAGGTACATAAAAAGAAGCCGCAAAATCTCCAACTCCTAAGATATAGGTCTGCGTACCTAGTTTGGGAGCTCGGGAACTCGACAACAATTTTGACTGATCTGTACCGGTCGTACTGTTTTTTATCCTATGTTTTGTGTTGTTACTTTTATGATCAAAGAAACTTATTATTATTTTATAAATTTATTAATACTTTTTGTTGAAAATGTAGCCAACAATAAAAATAAAAATTTTAAATTGTTTCAAGTACGGTGTCAAATTGTCCAAAAACATATCCCGTGTCATATGAATACGTTGTAAAATGTTGGGGGGCAAGTTGTCGACAAGGCTGCAACGTTGCCTAGTACCCCAGGCAACACGTTGTCGCAACGTCGTCGTGTGGAATGAGCGTTGCGCGTCATATAAATATGAAAACAAGTCATTTTGTGATAGAAAATTAAAACCATTGCAAATCAAATCCAAATTAAACAAATTGTTAAACGCTCGATTGCTATCGTGATTGGTTGAATGAACTTTCAACAGTCAATCGCATCACTTGACTTGCTTTTAATTTGTCGAGCATCAATAATTTGTGTCCGGAAGCCAAGGAAACGGTTCCATTCTAAGAAAACTATTGAATCTTTCTGTAATTTGCACAGCAGTTATATATTAGTGATCAATTATTAATAATGACGTAGTGTAAATGTCAGTCCTAGTAGGCCCCATTTAGGTTCAAAAATTGTAAACCCTTAGGGTACTTCTCACAGACCGGCTCGGAGAGCATCGGCGCGCATTTTTCTTTTCACACAGACCGGATCGTATAAGCTTGGAGTTGGTCGGAGCGGAGCCGCCAAATATTTCACATAGACCGGCTGGAAACGGATGCGCTCGGAGCCGGTCAGATACGCTCGCAGCTGGTCTGATGCTCTCGCAGCCGGTCGGATGCGCTCGGAGCTGGGTGGATACACTACAAAGGCAGTAGGTACCAGTATTCCACGCAGTCCAAGTTTTGTTTCGGCACGCACGCCGATCGGCTGCGCGAGCGAGAAAGAGTACGCAATCGGAGCCGATCGGCTGCGCGAACGAGAAAAGTACGCGATCGGAGCCGGTCAGCTCCTCTTATTATTTCACACCAAGCGCGTTCAAGCATTCTTTATGACAAAAACAGTGCACATGTAAAAATAAACCTTACCACAAATACTTCAACTTCTACTTTTCAACGTGATAAAAATCTGCTCTCCTTCCGAGCCGGTCTGTGTGAACGGACCCTTAAAATAGTCCTTTTCAAGTAGATTTGATTTTGAAAATTGAATAACAAACGTTTGAAATTATACGGAACAGAGTGTAAAGTCCCGCAAACCTCCGTTGAAAAGGGAAGTTACTTCGACTAGACTGGTTATCTGTCTGACCCGAGCAACTGCCCAATAGAAAATTTTGGGCTGTGGTATTTGTTCAAATGGCGCGGTTTACGTAAACTCTTTTTCAAATACCTCAGAAAGTACGTATGCTGATAGAAAATATAGTAAACAAAATAGTCATTTACTTACAAGGTTTAATGTCTAGCCCAAATTGATCCTTTATCGCTTCAGGGTCCAAATCTGCATACCGGTTCAGCTCGTAAGCAAGGATTTTTGTATGATGTGCTTTATTTAACCTGCTCACTTCAGCTAAATTGTTAACAAAATTATGAAAACCTCTTTTTTCACTTTCATCATCAGGATACACTCTGCCATAGGATTCTTTGAAGCGTTCGAATAATTTCATTTTGTCTTTAACGTCCTGTGACATTACTTTATTTTGATTATCGGTACCTACAAGCTTTAATAATAGAACAATATTAATAAACGCTGTGATTGTAAAGAATACTCGTCCCATTTTACAACATTTTTGCATCTTTGTGTTTATAAACGAATCTTCATGTAACAATTCAATAGTTTATAAATAGAGGCAACCATGCATATCAATTTATCAAACAATTCCACGTCTTGGCAATTCGATCTCACAGATATTTTAACTAACAAATGTCGACTAAAAGTATAAATTCGACTCTAACAAATGAACCGTTTTTTTAATCACAAAAACAAATATTATCATCTCAATGTGTGTTATCTAATTCAGCATGAAACAGACGAATTGAAATTCTCCACGGTTATAAGTGGCAAACAGTCGTCTTCATTAAATCTCTTGTTATCTGACATTGTATCGATACAAAAGGAGAGATTCCGAGAGTTCTCAACAGAATGAGGAAAATTTACATTACAAACAAAAAGAGAAAAGGAACATCCCAGACGTGAAATTACAACCGTTGGGATCGTATCATGGTTCAGTAAAGCTGGCGCGAAATAATATGGCCTTAGAGGGCCTATTGAACATTGGAGCGAGGGTTTATATCACTGACTTCACAGATTCACCACCTTCTTGGAAACATATCAATGGAAACTATAAATAACAAATAGATTTCTGAAGAAACAAAAGATTTTTGTGTCTGCGCGACCTAAATGTATTATGTATGAAAACTATCTGTAAACAATGATGTCTGGATAGAATGCAAATATTTGCATACCTATATACTTGCGCTTAGATGAAAATATGTGACGAATGGAATAAACAAAATGTCAAGCTTGGATAGAATTATGACTGATGGTAGAACTAATAGTGAATTAACCTTGCATTTCTTAAAAGGTAGGGGATAGATTAAGTACATAACCAATATTAATAAAATATTCATTTTCACACTATTGATACCGTAAAATAAGAGAAGAGTAAGACAACCCCGATACAAGTATCGTTAATTACTTTTTAACACAGTTGCTCGTAAAGCTGATGTAATTCCACCGGTTTTAAATACGTAAAGCGGGTCATAAAAAACGCGTGTGTTATGTAAAGCAAATAGTTAAGTTATAGTCCATACAAATTCCATAACAGCATTATTTGCCATTTCGCGCGCGGCGATTAGTTCGAAATTTGAATAGCCTCATCATTTTATCATTTGTCATGTTTTATCACTTTTTGTCATTTTCTGTAACTTTTTGTCACTTTTTGTCACTTTTTGTAACTTTTTGTAACTTTTTGTAACTTTTTGTAACTTTTTGTAGCTTTTTGTCACTTTTTGTCACTTTTTGTCACTTTTTGTCACTTTTTGTAACTTTTTGTAACTTTTTGTAGCTTTTTGTCACTTTTTGTCACTTTTTGTCACTTTTTGTCACTTTTTGTCAACTTTTATCATTTTTGACACTTTTTGTCATTTTTTGTGATTTGTTGTGATTTTCTGTCACTTTTTGTCACTTTTTGTCACTTTATGTCATTTTTTGTCAACTTTTGTGATTTTTTGTCATTTTGGTCACTTTTTGTGATTTATTGTCATTTCAGTCATTTTTTGTCACTTTTTGTATTTTTTTGTCATTTTTGTCACTTTTTGTCACTTTTTGTCACTTTTTGTGATTTATTGTCATTTCAGTCATTTTTTGGCATTTTTTGTCACTTTTTGTCACTTTTTGTCATTTTTTGTTACTTTTTGTAATTTTTTGTAATTTTTGTCACTTTTTGTCATTTTTTGTGATTTTCTGTCATTTGTTGTCATTTTTTGTCACTGTTTTTTTGTCACTCTTTGTCATTTCAGTCATTTTTAGTAATTTTCGTAATTTTATGTAATTTTTGTCATTTTACCAAACAATATTTGCGTTCGATTTCTTTGGCGCTAAACACTAAGATGTTCCTCACACAATCAGTGCACAGCAATTTTTAAAATGAAAATGTTTTTAAATGTTTTTTTTTCTGTTTCCTCGCAAATGTGTTAAAAAACGTCGTACGATATACGTGCGTATTGGTTATAACATGCTCGGCTCAGTTACGCCCTCGCCTTCGGCTCGGGCTGAAATTCCGCCTCGCATGTTATAACCATCTTTACGCACTAATATCGTAATGTACTATTCTGGGGCTGCCTCAATTGTATGTCACTGCAATATTTGAGACAATATTAAAACATGGTATCGGTATAGTAAGTTTTAACATTACAGTAATCTGTACCAGTTATACTTATAGATGGCTTTTTTTTATTCGAAATACATACAGCTGCTATAAAATCTTTCAAACGGAACCTTTCACTAATATTGAACCCTACCTTTCAAGCATCTTAATAAAAAGTTACAAAACTTGATACATAACAAGATCAAAGTTCGAAACTTTTAGATTCCAAAGAGCATACGTTACAAAGCTTGTGTAATCGAATTTATGCATAAAAAAAAAAAAAAATAAAAATAAAAAATGTTTTTATTTTACATAGGCCTACATGGGCACTTATAAAAAGTCGAAGCTAGTGCACGGTTCCAAATTGGTCGTTTCCTATGGAGAAGAACCGGCAAGAAACTCCATGGTTACTCTTTTCAAAAAAAAATGATTGGGTTTACAATATTTTCACATTACAAAACAGACACATATGCGAGGACAGTGTAGACCAATCAAAATTGTAACCCAAATAAAAATAGATTCAATCAAAAACTGGGTTGAATTAAGTAGTAATTAAAATTCGTAGTCTACAGTGTTCTCTCATTCACACTTTAAGAGAGGCTATATAAATAAGAGAGAAAAGAAATCAAACCTATCAACAAATTAGTTTTTATCAAAATGAAATCACGACTTAATGAAATTAAGGTGATTAATATCCAAATAATATAAAAATATTGCAAAAGCAACGTGTTGTGTAAAAAATAAATTTATGAGTAATATTTTATGAAATAAAACAAACATGGAGCAGTTAATAGACAAATTTACACAATAATGTTACCAGGGGGTCACATGTGCAGAAGCAGTTATTTCCAAACAAGCGCGTCTTCGACATAGTCTCTAACCTTGTAATATGCTTTTTTGGTTAGGACACGCTTAATATGGGTTTTGAACTTTCCCTCGCTAAGTTCAATAACCGACTTGGGCAACTTATTATAAAAGCGTATACTATTGACAAGGAATGACTTACTGGTCTTAGCTAGTCTCCATTTTGGTAATACGATTTGGTGTTTGCTACGCGTATTTTTGTCATGTAAATCGCTTCTAATTTTAAAAAGTCCTAGGTTTTTGCGTACATACAATATACTTTCCAGAATATAAAGCGAGGGCAGAGTTAGTATATCAATTTCTCCGAACGTATTTCTAAGGGACTCACGGGGACCCATTTTATAGATAGCCCGGATTGCTCTCTTTTGCAGTATGAAGACTGATTCCACATCAGCGGCAGACCCCCACAATAAGACGCCGTACGACATAATACTGTGGAAATAGGCATAGTATACTAATCTAGCTGTAGCTACATCTGTCAATTGCCTTATTTTTCTTACTGCATACGCAGCTGAGCTTAATCTACCTGAAAGAGTTCTAATATGAGTGCCCCACTGAAGTTTAGAATCAATAGTTAAACCTAAGAATACAGTTTCCGTAATAGTATCAAGTTTTTTGCCGTCAAGCATTAAATTAAGGCCCACTTGAGGAACATTTGGTAGTGAAAACTTTATACATTTAGTTTTGTTCGCATTTAGTAAGAGGTTATTAGCTGCGAACCATTTCGAAAGAACAGCCAGACTTTCGTTTACATGCAAGACATCCGCATCTTTTCTGTCTACTTTAAAAATAAGAGAAGTGTCGTCAGCAAATAAAATTATATCAGCTAAACTAGCCATCATGTAAGGAAGGTCATTAATATAAACCAGGAAAAGGAAAGGGCCAAGAATTGACCCCTGGGGCACGCCCATCTTTACTAAAGACCCCGAGGACGTCGCCCCATTAATGGTTACTTTCTGCTGCCTGTAAGATAAATAGGAAAAAACAAGATCAGCAGCTCGTCCACGAATTCCGTAATGATGTAATTTACAGATCAGAGTATTATGATCAACACAGTCAAATGCTTTTGACAGGTCACAGAATATGCCAATAGCATCCTGGGACTTCTCCCAGGATTCCAAAATGTGACTGATGAGTTTCACTCCTGCATCTGTCGTTGACCTTCCTTTCGTGAAACCAAACTGATGACTATGCAAGATCCTATTAGAATTAAAATGACACAACATCTGGTCAAGCATGATTTTTTCATAGATTTTACTCAATGCTGGAAGCACAGATATCGGTCTATAATTAGAGGGATCACTCTTACTTCCTGATTTGAAAATTGGTACTACTTTACTATGTTTCATTAAATCAGGGAATGTACCACTGTCTAAACATTGGTTAAATATTCCTGTTAGGATAGGAGCAATTGTGTCAATAATATCTCCAAGAACCTTAACGGATATACCCCATAAGTCCTCAGTGTTTTTTACGTTAAGACTTTGGAATGTTTTCTTGATTGTATCAATAGATATACGATTGAATTCCAAGGTTGGTATATCCTTAGTGAAATTTTCTTTCAAAAAAGATTCAGCTAGCAAAGATGAAGAAGGGAGAGATTTCGTAACTTCTATTGGGATGTTGGTGAAAAAGTTTTCTAATGTCTCCGCCACTTCTGACTTATCTGAGATGATCCTATTATCAATTTTTAGTGACAAATCATTCCGATCTCGTTGATTTGTCTTTCCAGTTTCCTTGTTTATTACCTTCCAAACAGTTTTAATTTTATTATTGGAATTTCCTATTGTCTTACTTATTGACTTAGATTTAGCTTGGGCGCAGACTCTTTTGAATATCTTTGAATAAAGTCTAACGCGGTTATGCAAGTTAGGATCAGACGTCAATGATTTTTCATAGTATAACTGATATAAAGTATCTCTGCTTTTTCTAATACCAGCAGTTGCCCATTCATTAAATTTGGATTTATTATTTATTTTAACTTTTTTAATTGGACAGGACTTATTAAATTCTTGGCATACTGTAGAGAATAATGTATCATAATTTACATTGGGGTCTTGCGAATCAAAATTGGCTGTTGAGAGACTACTGAGAACATTGTTATTAAAAGAATTTAATTTATTTTTAGTAAGCGGTCTAAACTCTGCAGTTGAATCTAATTGAAACTTCTTGACTAACTCAAAAGATACGAGCTGACCAGTATGGTCAGACCTCACGCCACTAATTAAGGATGAGTCTTTTATATTACAATTAGTAAATATGTTATCTATGCATGAAGCTGAAGTAGCTGTTATTCTTGTAGCTTCATTAAATATACATTTAAGATTAAAAGAACTAAATAACGAAACAAGTTTACATTTTTCTGGTGAATTCAATAATAGATCAATATTTATATCCCCACAAACAAAAACTAACTTGTTATCTCTAATGAGTCTATTTAGTATTTCTTCCATAGTGATCAAAAAGGATGTCAAGTTTGATGCAGGTGGTCTGTAAACACATAAGAAAGTTTGGCCTTCCACCTCTGCACATGCTACCTCACATATGCGATCAACAGAGCAAGCAGTGATATCTTTTCTTTCCTTATATCTGAAGGAATTACTACATAAAATCAAAGTACCACCCCCTATTGATGATCTGTTGTACGCACTGGCAACTGAAAAATTATTAACATTAAAAAGCATTCTATCTGGTTTTAACCACGTTTCACAAAAACATAAGATATCCATATGATATTTATCTATTAACATTACATATATTCATACATTATATTCATAGGGAAGACTTGTGCTATCAATAGTGAGGGCACGAATTTAATTTAGGCTCTTTGATCTAATATAATATTCAGGGGTCGAACTTTAAATGCGTTAGACCCAGCGGTAATCTCGTCCTGTCCTTGCGATTAAAATTTTCCCTTCGTTAGAACTGCGTAGTTGATGGAATTTAATAATAATTAATAGTACTGGTAACAGTTAAGAAAATGAGTATTTTTTCGTTTCTTTTAACACTGTGATGTCATTTGCCTGCCTTGTACCATGTTACTTAAAATATAATTATCATTAGGTAATTTTTAATTCTATAACTGACTGAATTGTATACTAATTTTATACCAATTAGGTAATTAAGCTTGGTGTAAATACTAGTAATATTTTAGTTATATTATAATGAATATCTTAATTTCTTACAGATATAGATATCATCATCATTTCAACCGAAAAATGTCCACTGTTAGACTTAGGCCTCCTGCAAATGCCGCTACAATAAACGGACCTGTGCAATTGTGCATCTTGCATCCCCCCCTACGATATTATCGATTCACTTTTGAGGAGGCCTTCTAACGCTGCTTCTTTTGGAACGCAGTCGCCACTCCAGAACGTTTCTGTCCCAATGGCCATCGATTCTGCCAGCAAAGTGCCCTGCCTACTGTCACTTACGTTTGGCGATTCTTTAGATATAGTACTCAATAATAAATATTACCTATCCACAAAACACCAGACAAAACTACAACAAAGGTTAACTGATCAGAAGCGATGACTGAATTGCACTCAGTTTTATCTCAATCCATATTATTATTTTTAAACTGTCGTCGAATTAATAGAGATTCAGGGATAATTCTTGGTTAACAAAATAAAGTAATATTTATTGTGCCTACGACAACAAAAACGCTGACAGTCACAGACAACTTTAATTATCCGAAAACAATCAACATTACAAATGTAGGTCAAGATCAACAACAAAAAGAATTTGCTTTATTACAGTAACAAATAAAAGCTGAATTACAACAGATATGTGTCAATAAAACTAACGACACTTGTCCGACAAACATAACAATGTAGACGACGTCACAACTAATAGTCAACTAATCACATAACACAACTTGGACTCGGCCGTCGCTAACCAAACTTTGTATCAATATTTTCGCTCAACGTAATGTCCACACCCGTATTGACTTCCATTTTTTCATCTGAACGAACTTGTATACGACTGATGTTATATGTTTACGTCCCCTTTTCAAATATCATCAAACTCAAACCACGGATGATTTATTGTTGAAATATCGGTGCACGGTATCCGCCGCAAAACGATTCGACGCCTAAAAATGTATTGCCAAATAATAGCTCAACATAAATCTCTGTATTTTATAACGCAAATGAGAAACCGCTATCGAATCAGCTCGTAAAGGGATCGAGCAATGACGTCATCATAATTATTAAGCTTTACAGAACTGGGCCTATAATTGCGAATGTCCAACCGTAATCAAACTCCCTTTGGTAATCAAAAATTTTTGATCTCCGCAAATTAACACGAAGATGAAAACGATTGGAATAATGATTGGGCAGGTGTGTTTTTTTTTTACTGTCGTTAACACGGCTTGTTTACGTTTAGGCGTCGTGTGATACCGATCACCTGTCTTATGACGCTATTATTCTTTTAGAAGCCGTTCAACGTACATAATACGTGACTTTTTTCACAGATGAGAAGACAGGAGCTCCCGAGTAACACTCTATCGGGGAAAATTGATTTTCCAGAGGAAATATTGTAAATTTTCTAGCTGCGCCAAGATGAACGCAGTGTCAGCGAAACGTCAGAGTGTACTTTGTAACTCGGTCATAAATACTTCCACTGTCGATTTAAGCTTCATATCGGTAGCTTGAATCTGTCTCGAAGAAAACTGAAAAAGTGTAAGTCGGTTATCTACACTTTTTTTCTTGCAGTTTATGACTTATTTATACACTTCGAGTTCTGACAGCGGTTTCACCCACCTAGTAGTAGAAAATATCTCAAGGGAACATGCTCCCATCCTCTATGTGCTATCCTAAGACATGGTCCACCCGTGTATCAAAGTTCATTCAAATCCGAAGTAGTTACTCCTTTACGCTTAACGGGTGAACACCCGTTTAAGCGTAAAGGAGTAACTACTATACTCGTACCACATATACTTGACAAATACTCTCAACGAATTACGCGCGAAATACTAGGTATTTCTCTCATTAAAAACGTATTGAAATAGCACTCAGCATTTCCAAATTGTCCACAATAGGGATTTATCTTCCCCGTATAACCATTATCGCTATTTTGGCAATCAAGGCTCTATCGGATTTTTCGCAGGCGTCAGCAATCTACACAGTATTGGCTGCTTTCGTTCCACGTTTTTTCTCGAACATAGGAGAGTTATGATTACAGGTAAAAAGTAATTGGATTGCTTTGGGAAGAGTTCAATTCGTACTTTATTTAATTGATGTCTTTGATGAAAATCCTGCTCGGCCCAAGGTTTGTAGAAACCTTGTTTTACAAATTCACTTCACGTACCAATGTGATTTTCTCGATATCATGTAATAAAAGTTGATTTCAAACATTTCTGATTTATAACGAAAAGAAAATCGAGAAGTCTCTTTTATATTTCCAACACGCTGTGAGAAACCTAATCTTAATTATCTCATAATCATGTCAGGATAAATCTCGTATAGGTTTTGATAAAAATACGATTTCATCAGGATTTATGATTTATCGTTGAAATAAATATAAGGAGCTTGGGAAATCAACCTCAAAAGCATTATCCTCAAAATCTTCATTCCTCAGATTATACAGATTACACCAGATTTAAAATATTTATTGTTAACAGTTAATATTACAGTATCGTTCGGCAAATTCATTATCAAAGAAGAGTGTTTACTCTACTATAATTAAACACAAAGGAATTTCACTAACATTATTAATACGTAATAAACATCTGTTATAGTTGCTTTAAATTAATAATAATAATAATAATATACTTTATTTATTTTGACAACATTGGTCCACTGGTTAGTATACAAGCAAAACTTATCAATAATAATTAGTGTTAGTATTTATTAACTAAGTACGTGTACAATCATTATTTTATTTTTTTCACCCCTGCCACACGAGCAACCGGACAAAGTGTCTCACTAACGGTGCGTCGTGCTGTTCAGCTAGGGTTTTCAAAATACTGTTGCGGCTAGCCCTCATTCTGCCTATTAAGGATGCGGTCTTTTTCCTCATAATGGCATAAAAGTCGTCAATTCGTGCTACAGCAAACATGCTCGACGCGCTGCAGAACCTGGGCAACCGCAACAGCACCCTGAAGCCATTGTTATACTGCACACGCAGAGCATCTAAAGCCCTCCGCGTATAGCTGACCCACAAACTGCTCGTGTAGAACCCCTGACAATAAGCTTTAAACAGAGTTATTTTGACTTCGTTGCTACAACGAGCAAATCTGTGAGCCAGCATGTTGCATCTGGCTGCTAGTGCCCTGCGCTCGCGATCTATATCTACCTGATCTTTTAGGTCCTCGGTGACATAATGACCTAAGTATTTAAATTGAGCGACTCTTTTAAGAGTTCGTCCATTGAGGGATATTAGGGGCTCATAATTTAAACGCTTCCCGGGAGCAGAAAAGATCAGGTACTCACTCTTAGTTACATTGTATACCAGGCCGTGGGCTGCTGCATACCTTTCACAGACGCTCAGCATGTCCCTGATTGAGCCAGCCGTTGGACCCAACAGCACCATGTCATCAGCGTAGCTTAAATTATTAACGCTAACCCCACCTATTTTGCATCCAACTGGTCTGCTGCTGAGTTCAACGATCAACTCATTTACATACAGATTGAAGAGCTTAGGTGAGGTTAACCCCCCCTGCCTCACCCCGCACTCCAACCTGTATGCTTCAGACAAAACGTCTCCCCAACGAACTTGGTTCAACTGGCTAAAGTACCAGTACTGGAACAAACCCGTCAACTCCGGTGTTACACCCGCTTCCCTGAGCTTATTCCAAAGGACGTCATACGACACAAGGTCAAACGCCTTTGAGAGATCAAGGAAGCAGGCGTACACCGGAGTACTTCTATCCTTATAGTATTGGACGGTCTGCTTGAGACAAAGGATCGCACTTTCAGTGGAAAGTCCAGGCCGAAACCCAAACTGTTCCATCAAAACATCCATTTATCAAGTTCCTTGTCCAGCAAACCATCCAACACCTTAGCAATTACAGTCGCCAAGGATATCGGCCTGTAATTCGCCTCATCAGATACATCCCCAGTTTTATTTTTCACGATTGGCACCACTACTGTTTTCAGCATGTCGGGTGGAAGGTATGAGTGGCTAACGCAAAGCGTGAAAAGCAGCGCCAGCACTCTAGGTAAATGTACCCCCGCACACCTGAGGTGCTCAATGCTGAGACCGTCGTGACCCGGAGACTTTCCCTTAGCCATTCTTCTTATTACCTCAGCTACATTCTTGGCAGAGAAACGGATCGGCTCATAATCACAACCAATCTCATCACTGAACACCCCCTGGGCCGGCCCAAGTGGAGATGATACCATAAATCGATCCTTAAACATGCGGGCTATTTCCTTCGGCGAACTACATTCCCCCACACTCACAGGGCGGCCCGGTCCAACCTTCAGCTTATTGGTGGACTTCCAGAACTCAGAGAAATTTTTAGACGCCCGGTGCGTCGCCAATATGTCCATCTTAATCTGATCCTGGTGATTTTGGCACCATTTAAGCCTACTCCTAAAGATTTTCTGACTCTGTCGCATGTCTTCCCAAATTCTACCGGATTTTGGCTTATTATAAGACAGCCAAGTTTGATACTTAGACCGAGCCTCCCCATAAGCGCCCCTAACGTGTTTGTTCCAGCCTGCCACTTGTCTTACCTTTTGGGGTTGCTTGACGTCCCAGGCCTGCACAGCAGCCCCTGACAAAGCATTGACAATATCGCCATACAACTGATCCAGAACACGCCTATGGTCCACAATATGACACATACTATCACCACACTTTTCAAACATCTCTGGATAGTGGATACTCCTCAGCTCCTGATTACATAGATCCCGATACCTATCTATTTCCACCTTATCGCGTTCCCGCCACAAAACTTTATTCTGTGCTTTAGTTTCCTGCACCAATTTTGGTACTATTATATTTAAATCGCACTCAATTATTAGGGGCAAATGATCTGACCAATAGGTATCGAGATCCACGATGACATCAGTTACAGTGTGCCACGCTGACTTCGTAACGATACAGTGATCCAACCATCGCCGACTGCCATTTATGTCACTGATATAAGTAAAAACATCCGAGTCAATACCTAATATTTCTACATCAGCGCATATCCACTGTTGATCTTGACAGTGGTTACATAGCTCTGACCAAAACGGCTGATGTGGATGAGAATTAAAGTCTCCCAGCATGAATATTGTTTCAGTGTCATTGTTATCCACAATGGCACTGATTTCACCTAAACAATTTGTGAATTCTAGGAGATTTTCTGAGTTGTCCGTGGGCATGTAGACACTAAATATGATCACAGAGCGATTGTCACTTAATGTCGCTCTTATGGCCGCTATTCTGTCACTATTGCAGTTAATAACATTGACCGTTTTAAATTAAGTTACAACCGAATTACTATTAAGATTAAAGGGTAATGTGAAATATCAGAGAATTTTGTTCACTATGTCTCAGTATTCATCATAAAGAGAGACAGCTACTTAAACACCTTGATCACCACAACGACTAGCGATGTGTCCAATTATAACCTATACCTATGTACATATATCATTGGAACTATTTTTTCTAAAATTTTTGTATAAATAAAATTAGTACTCACTTAAATGAAAAAAAAGTCTTATAAATAACGCACAATTTGGAAAGCTCTTACTGTCGAAGCTTTCTTTACCTTTCTTATTATTAATAGGCTCACACTTGTTCACTATCTCATCTGATGGTAAGTGATGATGTGGTCGACGGTGTAGTAAGCTTGCGTAGAAGTTATCTATTCACTCTTTACTTAAAGGACTAGGGTGTAGTGTATTTAACATGATAGTCAACTCAGGATGCCGATCATAGTAGAAATTTTATCCGGTGACCCTATTTTCTATTTAAAAAGTGAGCAATAAACAGACTAATCCAGATTATGCTTAAATCTTAGGCTTAAGATACTAACTCACAACGAGCCATGCGATGCAGTAAAGAGTCCTAGGCTAGATTTTGTTCACATGGCTGCCAATAAAAAAAGAGGATCGTGTCCTTGCGGTCAGTACTTTTATCTATTCGACTCGAGCAAGCGCCATAGTCAGTCCACATCCTGAAAGTGATATGAACTCCGCATCGCTTTAGACTCTTTCACTTGTAGTCAAGGTATATTACTATTAAGGATAGGATAGGAAGGATAGGAAGGGTATTACTATTAAGTTCACTGACATATATTAAAATGAATCGACTAAGGAACTGGATAGTACTCTAGCCTGTTGTTGTATTAGTGTTGTATGTATAAATATTTTTACCGCAGCAGATGGCATACTGTTGTTGCCCTTAACATTGATTGCTATTATTTCATTGCATGTCTTGAAGCAGAATGATCAAAATGTCATTGGATAAGCTGTAGACAGAACAAATGCTTATGACAAGAGTATAATTATTTATCTTCGTCCCTAATTATTTTCTCACTGTTATCTCCAAAACACGTCTGTTTAATTCTCATTTTCAACTAAGCAACGAACTATACTGAAAGACAGACCCGAACATAAACTAGGACACCGTTACCAAGACGTAGATGGCAGCAGTTTGCCCACTGACGTTGCTCGGTACGTAATAAAAACGACTGATGTACACAGTTTACCAACAAACATGTTGATGCTCCCTGTTTAATCACCTTTCAAAGTTGTTACCCAAGTTAACCCTAGAACACTTAACCCAACCAGCCGCAACATAGTACTGGGGACTAAGCAACTTAAGTGCTTTGTTTCTTGAATTTAAAGCTGAATTCAGAGTTCGTCAAGTTAGTGTTGGACTTAAAACCGGACTTGTTACTTAGTTAATGTTTTAGATTTGGTGAAGGTGAAGTGTGGTTTGCGACAAACGGAACGGCGATCGAATCGTTTAGCTGAACGGAATTTCGAAGTCATGACATGAATGAATTTACTACTTCATTTTTGTGTCTTTTTAAAATCTCGTATTCACTGCAACTCAATGTTATTATTTTAAGTGACACAAGGGCTGACTTTTACTTGCCAAAGACTTTCATGCTGAAAAGCCGCCAGTATTTGGGGAACATTGCTAGTCAACAGCGAGGTAGAGTAGTTTTTCAACATCATATTTTTTTTAGTTAGTTTTAATTTTAGTAAGTTTAGTGTTTCAAAACATGCAAAAAGTATGTAAAAACTGCCTCCTATGACTGTCTATTACCTCTATAATATGATGCTAATAATGCTACATAAATATTTTCGGTACTGAAACCATAATTGAGGGCGATACATCAAAATGTGCATGATAAAACGGTATCCAATACAAAATATTTTAACAGACCGCTCCAAATTTCAAATGTATGTGTGCCTCGTGGCCATAATTTATTCCAAACAATGGCGATCTCAAAATAATATCTAGCAGCTATAAAAACATCACACAATAGCCTGCGGACGGGTGTGAACTAAGACCCAAACAAAGTTGCACGTATTAAATAAAGCGTTGATGTATGGCTAGCGTGATTAACCCTCGAATTTCGGCGCGAAATTACGGCAGTTACAGACGTCGCCAGAACTTTTCTTTAGGTGATAAACGTTCTCGCAAATTGCCCACATTTATTCGATGCTCCAGGAAACCGCCGCTAATGTGGACCGAGAGAAATTCCTCTTTGTGAACCATCATACCTCTTTATACACCATGTCGGGTTGTCGACGTATCCATTCATACAACATTGAACTTTACTGAACACTCGTTGCAAATGAATTGAGTCGAAATTGCGCTTTAAAATCGTTTTATGGTTCAACGCGAGATTATCGGAAAATGTTTCCGTGGAATTAATTTAATTTCAATTATAATTATCGCGTGAACGATATGCTGTCGTTGTGGTGTGCGTACTGTTATGGCGTGTTAATTGATTGTTTTAAGTGCTTGGATGGGCGGCCACAGAGATCTGCAATATCAATTCAACCAATTATGAAATATGTTTATTGGCTTCTATATTGCCGTTGTTGTTTCTGGCTAAATTTCATGATGGCAAACGCGTCGATAGTGTAACCAAACTTCAATTTAGGAGCTACATAGGTACCGAAATGAAATCCTTGCACAGTCGCCCGAGTAGCTCGTGGAGGTCCAACGCTGAGGCGAAACTAAAGCTAAAGTGTTTGCTTTGCAATACGTTACACTGCCAACCTTTTAATCTATATGACTTTCAAATGAAAGCTTGATTAAATTCAAAAGCTAACAGTTACAGCTGTCTGTGCTGTGTGTACAGTCGTAGTATTTCAGCAGCAAGGAAGATATCAGCAGAAAAACTAAAGTTACAGCCTATAACCTATCACATACCCACAAAACGAGACACAATAGTAAAACAATGACAGCGCGGTCTCATAGGACCGGTCGGGGATTCATGAATTAAGTAGCAGTGGGCAGGGTTTATAGCTTGCAGGACTGTTGGTCGATGGGGCCGAAAACTTTTAAGCACGACCACGTACGGCCTTCACATTTTGACATGTAATTTAAAAAAAAAACCGGCCAAGAGCGTGTCGGGCCACGCCCAGTGTAGGGTTCCGTAGTTTCTCGTCCGTCAAACTAAGTGTCCCCAACTTTTCAAAAACTGTTCGTCCCATCAAGTTCAAAATAATTTTCCTAGAAAGTCTTTATAAAGCTCTACTTTCCAGATTTTTTTCATATTTTCTAAACTTATGGTTCAAAAGTTAGAGGGGGGGGGGACGCATTGTTTTTTCCTTTGGGAGCGATTATTTCCGAAATTATTGATATTATCAAAAAATTATTTTAGTAAACCCCTATTCATTTTTCAATACCTATCCAAAAATATACCAAACGTTAGGGTTGAAATTAAAAAAAAAAATTTAGGGTTCCGTAGCCAATTGGCAAAAACGGAACCCTTATAGTTTCGCCATATCTGTCCGTCCGTCCTCGCTTAATCTCTGTGACTGTTAGCACTAGAAAGCTGAAATTTAGTACCAATATGTATAATTATCAATCACGCCGACCAAGTAGTATAATAAAAATTGGAAAAAATGTTTTATTAGGGTAGCCTTAGACGTAAAGTGGAAAGTGTTTTTTTTTTAATTCAACCCTTACGTGTGATATACAGGGTGTTTGGTTCATCGTGTGCCAAATTGATATGGTCGACTGGAGGGGTCATCTACTATCCTTTCAGACCCCCAAACACTACCCATGTCCAGTGGAATTTTTTTCATCGACTTTTTAAAGTTTTTTGAAAAATAGACCCGATTTTTACATTCAAATATAAATATAACAAAATGTATAAGACGTAGAGCCTCAATTTTAATTTTATTAAGACGTATATTGTACAGAGGTACTTTTAAATACAAAATTAGTGATATCATTGATGATATCAACCCACAAAAATAGGGTGTTACCAAGCAGGTTTTACTTAATATGAGTGATTAAACAGATTAAATAGGTGCTTCAGGTACCATTCAAGCATAAATCATTTTTCAATTCACAATTTTGAATGTTAATTTTATCCGACTCGATTCACAAAACTGGCGATTTTACATAGTTGTAATAAGATTTTTACGACATATGGCACATCACTAGCAAGAGGATAGACTAGAAAATTATTGAGAGAGTTTGAAGATCCTAGTCTCTTATGGTTCTTTTTTTGCAGCCATGTAAATAGCTGTAACATGAACAGCTTTAATTTAAGTCCGAAACTTTGCGGGTAAATTTAAAAAAATCTAGATGTCTAATATCACTAATTTTGTTTTCAAAAGTACCTTTATACAATATACGTCTAAATAAAATTAAAATTGAGGCTCTACGTCTTATACATTTTGTTATATTTGTATTTGAATGTAAAAATCGGGTCTTTTTTTCAAAAAACTTTAAAAAGTCGATGAAAAAAATTCCACTGGACATGGGTAGTGTTTGAGGGTCTGAAAGGATAGCAGATGACCCCTACAGTCGACCATATCCATTTGGCACACGATGAACCAAACACCCTGTATAGTTGGATAGGTATTCAAAAATGAATAGGGGTTTACTAGCATATTTTTTTGATAATATCAATCATTTCGGAAATAATCGCTCCAAAAGTAAAAAACAATGTGTGAGGGGGACACATTGTTTTTTGAACTATAAGTTTAGAAAATATGAAAAAAATCTGGAAAGTAGAGCTTTATGACGACTTTTTAGGAAAATTATTTTGAACTTGATGGGACGAACAGTTTTTGAAAAGTTGGGGACACTTATTGTGACGGACGGGAAACTACGGATCCCTACACTGAGCGTGGCTCTTGGCCGGTTTTTTTTGTTGACTTATAAGTTGAATTTTTGCATAGCTTCAAGGCACAGCTAAAGACCTAAGTATATGATTTTAATTTCAACCCAATAGCTCCGCGCGTTCCCGACATAAAGGATCTTGACAGACTGGCAGACAGACAACAAAGTGTTCCGTGTTTTCCTTTTGAGGTAGGGAACCCTAAAAACATCTCAAAATTGTTATTTTAAGTTATTATTGGCATTAAATTCAAATATTTTATTTAAAATTGATAAATTATTGGGTTTACCTCTATGAATATGACATATTTGCACACCTGATTGTGGTTGAAATATGACAGTGAATGTTTGAACGGTCAGCTAATTATTTAGCCTAATAAATGACGTTTATTAATTTTATTATCTTTAAATGGATTTATTTATCACAGAACCCTGTAGAAGATCTGGACCTTCGGAGGGCTTACGAGGGGCCGGAACCAAGAAACAGAGACCCTTCGTACAATTTTCAAGGAAGAACATTAAAACAACATGACACCACAACCGACGATTATCCCTGTAAGTGTACACTTTATGCTAGTGCACCTAAGGACCACCCTCAGTAGGTGGGAAACTATTGCGACATATAGAAATTAAAGCTATAAGCTATGGTTTTGAAAAGCTTAAGTAGACTGGTTACCAATAACTATGTTAAGATTATGCGATGGGGTTATTTAAAAAAAAAATATTTTTATTTATATATGTTGTATATAAATCCTTTAAAAAACAGTAAAAGAAACATTTAAAAATTATAAAAAATAGTAGCACACCTGCATCATGAACAGGGTCCAAACTTCCGGGGGTCAAGGCTTCTGAGAGAGGAATCGCCGAACGATATGCGCCGTGTCCAGGAGTACTGCCTACTGGATCAAGCAAGAAACACTCAATGTTTCGACACTTGTCGATCTTGACCATATATTTGAGATAGTTCTGATAGCTGTGGTATACCTCTCGACTCCTCGAGTACTTCAAGATATATTACCCTCTTGTTGTTACGTCACTTTGTTCTAGAGACCATTTTTGAGAGCCCATTTATTGTGCACAAATCACTGGATGCTTTTTTTACCGATGTATATTATTAACATTGTTCAGACAAGGGTCTTTACGTAATTCTTAGTAACCTGTCCACTTGGGCCTAACCCACAGCCTCATCTTTGTTTTTCAAATTTCGCAACAGTTTTCTATCAACCGGGGACTGTCCTTGGATACACTAGCATAAAGCCTACACGAGTGATCGGCGATTGGAACCATGTTCCACGAAAAAAGTTTTTAAGTCTTCTTGAAGTAGGCTTCGGCTTTTCATATGCCTTCCAAAGGTCGAGAACTTCAGAATAGAGAGATTTAAAGATAATAATCTTAAAGCAATCTTCACCTCGTTAAGCGTTGGTGTACTACTCTCTAACATCGCAGTGGCAGCAACTGCTTTCAAGCAGTAAATGTGCAGGGAACTATGGAATCCCCAGCGGGACACTCACTGGCGGTTCTTAGGCTCCATATTTAGTGCGTCTCAAGGGAAGCAAACAGTTTAGTAGCACAGAATAGATAATATCTACAGAAGGTCGATCCCATACAACGAGAGAAAACAGGTAGACGCATACATATGGAGTACTACCATTCCAAACTGTTTAAGGATTCTCACAGACAGCTGCGGCATATGAATACAACAGTTTTCATCGTTCAACGAATTGTTTATATAAGGGCCCTGAAAGGAATGATGAGTCAGCGATGTCTAGTCTATAGGTATACTCTTACATTATATACGTGCATTTAGTTGTTGTAAAAGGCTGATTGTCGACATTCTGTACCTATTTATTCTGTGGTCGTACCTAGTACCTGATAATTCTAGACTCATTTCGTTCAGTATTTATCTCCTATATAGGTCAAAGCTTTTATATTGAAGTAGCCAGACAGAATAGCAATCTTTTGGCTGTTAAAGATAATATGATATTTATTTCGGTAAATATCCAAATACCTGGCAATTTATTTACAAATAGGTATGTTTTCTAGAAACGTGAAATTATTTTAGCCTTTATCTTGTTATACCGAAATAACAAGATTGGAGACCTAAGCTGTTCTATCAGTTTCCGTCGGTAATTCCAATTATGTTCGATATTATTTGAGTTAAAATGCCTAGATACAGAAAATTCAATACCCTTGTAACTTGACTAACGATTGCGTAACGATAAAGTAGTTAGAGAATATTTAAATAAAATTGTCTTTCAGCAGTTGCTGGGCGTCATGTAAATGGTCTACCTCATCATCTGCCTAGCCTTTTCCCAACTATGTTGGGGTCGGCTTCCAGTCAAGCCGGATTTAGCTGAATACCAGTATTTTACGAGGAGCGGCTGCCTACCAGACCTCCACAACCCATTAACTGGGGTAACACGGTACTTCATGGCAAGATTGGAGTCAGATTTACTGGCTTCTGACTATCCGTAACGACTGCCAAAGATCTCCAAATGACAGCCGGGACCAATGGCTTAACGTGCTTTCCGAGGCACGGAGGAAACTCGTTATGTTAAGATGGTCACCCATCCACAGACCAACCTAAGCAAGCGTTGCTTAACCTTGAAGATCGACCTGTGCGGCTGTTATTATCTAGCCACGAGCTCCTCATAAATGGTCTACCTGCGAGACAAAAATATCCAATCCCTGCAGTTTGTATGAGCGTGAAAAAGTAAAATATACAAACAGAAACTTTCACCGTTATAATACCCACTGTTTTATACTCTCCTTTCGCGGTATGCTGGAAGAGATGTCTGTAGAAATAAGCATCAGCCTTGTACCTATTTTCTGTCTCCTTCTTCTTACCAAATTCTTTTGTATGTGTGTACATAAAATGTTAAATAAATAATATTAGCTTCTTGATACCAAAAAAACATTGCAAAGATTACACTAATGCCAACATATAAATCCCAAGCCACTGTAAAGGGATCTCAATCTCACGACCAACGAAATGAGTGCAGTAATCAACTATCAAAATACTCCTCATGTCACAGTTACTGCGCGTGTCGGGGCGTCGTAGAAATTTGCAATTTTTCCTCGCGCAAAATCTATTCCCGTGAAAAATGCATCGCGAACCGCTTTTGTCTTCCCACGGAAAAAGTCACGTTCCATAGACAGTGATGGTTACCGAACGGTTATCGAGTAGCTAGTGCACGTAGACGTGGGGAAACTGGAACGCTTAAGCATAAAATTTGAATACTTAACCCGAAGTTATTACCTATTTTAGCTACTTTAATGTTTGGTTTAAAAACCGATCAGATAAGGTTGGAAGTTTCAGCTTTTAAATATTTTATAGCCTTCATTTTGGTGAACGTTGAAGTATGTAGTATTGTGATTTTATGAAGTAGGTAGCATGACAGATTGTTCGAAAGAGTTACTACAGTGGCCCTGAGGCTCTACCAGGATAACGCGTTTGACAACCTAAACTGAACTGCTAGAGGGATGGAGCTATACAACATAATATACAAAACGTATAGCTTCTTCCCTCTTTCTACGGTATGGTAGGATCCCTGAAAAGGAAAGGGCAACTCAAAGAAGGTCGATTAGTCATTAAAAGTCTGACGCTCCCTCACTCTTTATCCAGACCCGCTCTGGAATCGATGACTACATGACTTCCCCCAAAATAGGAAAAACATTTACCTATGCTACAAAAAACTTACCAATGAAACAGTTCAATTCCAGAATCGAGTCTCAAAGATTTTCCCGGATCGCGATTATTTTTTTGTGACATTGCTACCAATTTACAGTTTTCAATTTTTTCCTTATACTCGTGCTACGAGTTCTTGTTCCATGCCAACCAGAATTCTAGGTCATTGGGAAATACCCTATGAATTTTGATTCCCTTGGGAGTAACGAAATATATGTTTTTTGCGACCTGAACGGCCGTATCTTTTTTCGTTAACTTAGAAGTTAGATTTTTTCACAGTTTTAAGGGACCACAAACCTAAGTATAGGTATGATTTCAATTTCACCTCGATATCTTCACCCGTTCCAAAATTATAGGATTTTGACAGACAGACGACAAAATGATCTTATAAGAATTCGGTTTTATTCTCTTTTGAGGTATGTAACCGTAAATATAAGCTAAATATGTATACCTATGTCGCAGGGAAATGAGGATATCAGGGATTTCACAAAATCCCGGTAGATGTCGAATATTATTGTTTATTACGTCTTTTTACTAAAATAGTCTAGCGATATGACAGAACACCAATTTATCGTCAGGGATATGTCGTTTCACTCTAGGGATTTCGTGAAATCACTGATATCCTCATTTCCCTGCGACATACATACAAGTAAACGTCAACCGCGTCCACATAATATATTATATCGAGTGTTTAAATTGTACGCATGCCCGCGGATAACGAGTTGTATACAAATAGAGATCGTTATCATCGAACAGACTATTCAATGTTCGTCAAAGGTATGTAAATTTGCGAAATCTCGGAATACTATAATGATTTGTATCTCGGAGTTCCTGAATAGATACGACCGTTATTACTTACATTATTTATCGATGTAATTATATAATAGTTTCTAGATGAAGTAGGTGATCTTATTTATAAGATAATGAAATCGAATGGTATACACATTTATCATGACATTGTCAAATTATGAGTGATGAAAGTCAATCACAGGGCTGCGGAATTGCTAAATACAGATGGGTTTTAGTCAGCAATAGTCTGACAAGCCGTCTCGCCAAACCCAAACCGAGAAAAGTGTTTTTTATGATATCCCACTTCAAAAAACCAAGAGGATTGACCACAAGG
Source organism: Mythimna separata (assembly GCA_030763345.1). Classification (NCBI taxonomy): domain Eukaryota; kingdom Metazoa; phylum Arthropoda; class Insecta; order Lepidoptera; family Noctuidae; genus Mythimna; species Mythimna separata. Next base: position 9,309,458 of record CM061172.1, on the reverse strand, counting down.
CATTTTGAAGTGCTCACAATACGTATGTAATTTTTGAACGTGTGGACAAGTTTTATCGTTTATAGTAGGTACTCACTATGTCTTAAACCTCCTTAAGTGCGAACACAGCTTTACATCTGGACTTACTGGAGCGAGAAATATCTCATGACACACTCGAAAATACGCGGAAAAATATTTTATAAAATAATTTCATTAGTTCAATTTGTGAAAATATTTACGCGTTTTAAGTGAATTTAATCTCTAAGGTTAAGCAACCCTAACCGAAGTCAGTCCATGGATGGGTTACCGTCCATTACAAACTGACTCCTCTGTGTCACGGCAAAAATCTTTAAAAGCCGACTCTTAACGGACGGTTTCAAGGAAAAAAATTGTCTCCTGCCTTGCCGTGTCCCGCAAGAGCCCCGGGTAATTTCTGTAAAGAAAATTTATTCCTAGAACGCAAAGGGCAAATGAAAAACGCAAATGTTGTTTTAATCGATAATAGTCTGATACGCCTTTTTGCTCCACCTTACAGCAGGAGAAATGCAGATGATTTCATACCTCAAAAAAGTCATAATCTCACTCAGCTTTACTGGATTGTGGTAATCAATAATATAATAAATATAAATAGGCAATCGCTTCATGTGAAATACTGGTACCTATGGCCTACTCAGTTACATCCAGTTACACTGAAAACCGATCCCAACCTAGTTTGGGAAAGGCTACGCAAATTGATTGATTTACGCGTTACTTTCAGGCTTCGCGATCCGAATCCCTTTAGCCGTTAAAATAAAACAATTGAACGATATAATAATTTTACACACTTAATTTAACAGGATGTATTGAAAATATTCGTTTATTTTCTAGAACAATGGTTCCCAACCTGGGATCGGTGGACCACTGGTGGTCTGTGGGAACTAAAATATGGTCCGGGACAGGAACAGAGAATAAAAGGTTAGATAGTGGTTAAACGCGAGCCTGTACATAATAATAAATAAAAACAACTGAAATCTAATCAATTGTCATTTTCTAGCACAAATATTGTGCTTTCTAAAACAATTCTCGTTACTTCACATTTAAAAAAATCACTGTGCTACAAGTTTCGAAATGACGTTTTTTTTTTGTTTTTATGGTGGGAAATCATCGATATGACTTCTTCCACTCTAAGCGGAGCGGGAAGCGTGTTAGACTTCTACTTAATAAGAATAGTTAAGTTTTTTTAGATTTCTGTTCCCTGCTAACAACAACGAAACCAAAGTGGTCGCCAATCAAAAAAAGTTGAGAACCATTGCTCTCAAAAGACAGCTTTAGGTCGGCTAAATCTGTGGCGTGACCATTCACAAAGGCATTCCGGAGACAACCCATCCTACGCGGATTATGTTTCTCCATTTCCAATAGAACAGAAGAATGCTTTAGACGATTTTGATGCTACGCCTTTCGGATATTTCCAATAAAATATTATATTCGTGCATTTATTACAGTGAATATGATTTGTGCTCAACATTTCAGCATATTACTTTCAAGATTCTGAGGAAGTTCAAAATTGAAAGGTAGCGTAAGTGATGGAAGTTTTTATAACAGGTCTTTTTACCTATCAAATTGCTGTTTTTAAAAGCGGGATTCCTTGAACTGAGATGTCTTTGGATTGACTTACTTAAGTTTAAATAAACTTTATATTAAAGGTACGTTATCATTTCTTTGTAATTACTTATTAATTAGTTTCTTTGTGTTTTGTATTTTCTGTAATGTACCTAATTTCGAAAAAAATATATAACGTAAGTACTTTTAATTTAAAGTTTATTTGAACTTTTTATTCTAAGTCAGTCTGAAAATATCAGAGCGCAAAGAAAGCCGCTTTAAACCTCACGTTTAACAACTGCTTCACCGGTATCGCGAAAATTATGATCTCAGTTTGAAATTAAACTAGTTCAATTCTGGTATATCGACTCGAATAGATGTTCACCCACAGTCAAATAATTGGGGATTATAAGTTTATTAGAGACTGATAAAAGTAGCGCGATATTATCGTAAACAATTACTAGGGGCTCATAATCGCTGACTTTACGACGCTCAGGATATTGAGCCGCCCAACTTTCGCGTCAACAAAGCAGTTTGATGTTGTTCAATCCAGACAAGCAGAGGCTCCAATATTTATGACAACTTCCCCGCTTGAATACAAACATAAAGTTCAAAACTGGCTTAACCCTTTGGGAGAACTCTCATCTAGCCGGAAATCCGAACAATTTGGTAGGAATTGAATAGTTCTGTTTCAGTCTCAATGTTCCAGTCGCTTATTTGGCCCCTCCAACACTAACTTGGCGTCTTATGCAGTATTTAGAAAATTATTTATCTCGGACTAGCTCATTAATGAAATAATGATTTATTTTTTACTTTTACCAAGAATAAGTGCGTACGCCATTTTTATTTGTTTTCGGTTCTGGTCGTTTCGAACGCAGCATATCTTCTTCTTCTTCTTCATCACTGTAAAAAAAACATCATCACATGTATAAAATAAATCCACATTCATTCAAATAAAAATATATATATATTGTAGAGTGTAATGTTCCAAGACAAATGAGTGGCGTCAGTGACTGAAAAGTTGAAAAAGAATCGTTTGTCGAAGAATGAATGGAATATTACTAAAAAAGTTATGAGTACAAATGTGGATGGATGAAGAAGGACGCCAAAAAAATATGGATAGATTGTGTGAGAAGTATGGAATTAGTGACAGCGTAACGGTTGACGGGAAAGAATGGAAGAATAAAACTTGTTGAGCCAAATAATGATTACAGTGTTGTGTTATGTAATAAATATACAATCGTATAAAATAAATTATAAATCTCATTCAAAACCTCAAATAAATAAAATAAAATGTCATAAAACAAAAGTTAGTGCATACTCGTCATTCATCCGCAGAAATTCTTTTAATTCAGGATCAATGTGTTTATAATTGCTTTTCAAATACGCTTTTCTTTCGTCATCAGAATAGTCAGCAAACTGATTCGGTAAAACCTTTTGCAATGTGTCCGTCTGAGAATTTATACTATTTATGTATCTCAAAGTCTGTACAAAATTCATGTATCTCTTATTATATTCTTGTTCACTTTTGAATTTTCTCTTATATCTTTTTGCAAAATCGTTATAAAGTTGGGGCGCATCTTTCAATTCGAACACAAAGCTTCTGGTCTCAGCAGAACTATTGACTAACATAGGGTATAACAGTATTACCGCCAGACCGAAGAAATACTTCTCCATTGCACATAATAAATAATGTTCAGCAAAATTTTACCAATCTGTTTTGTATCAGTGAATGCTGCAACTAAATTGTGTCGCTTGACTTTGGATAGATTGAAGCGTATGCGTGAAATTCCAATAAAAACGCAATCAACGAGTCTTATCTGCAAATGTCATCATGAAGAGTTGGGGCAGTCGTAAAAACTATGGCTGAATGTGGGGAGTTTCTTTTGTGACGTCATAATTACCATGATAACACGCCTACGGCTCCGTAGGTCGACCCTTTCCTTGTCGCCGACCCGCTGGCCGGCTGCGACCGACCTGCACACGCCCACTAAACCCCGGGATTACTTGGCATTTTAATATATTTATCAAGATTCAAGACTACTATATGTAGACGGGAGATTAGTTTATTATTCGGGAAATATTTGTACGTAAAAATGGCCATTCCATTCGTTGTTGCCTACCTTTTTGTTTACTTGTAAAGAATCATCAGAATTGGTTAACATTTGATAAAGATAACTGTGGCTGAAAAAGGCACAAAAAAAAAAACAAAAACAATAATAATCAGACGTCATGGAATCCACTGCCTTTTTGGTAGTTGCTTAAAAAAATATAAAATGTTTAAAAATGTTTCGTTCTCATGTTTATAAAACTAAACAAAAATAAACGAGCAAAAGCGGACAGTAAAATTGAACGGTCAGGGACATTGCTCCTTCACTATGACATATCCCTACAAAAGGGGCGAATTCAATGTTATGGACGCAATTTATTCTACGCCAAGATTCGATCCCATTGACACTCAGGCATTCGCATTTGTAAAAGTCAATGAAATATCTCAAAGGCAATAGAAACGTACCCATCCGTTTGTTCCGTCGTTGGTGGCTCACTACGAGGGATATTCGCCAAATAAATGGATATAAATGTATCGTCGTAAACAGACTGAACTTACTCGACTGTGACCGGAATACGCCTTCCAAAATAGTGTAATACTCGTATGAAATTCAAACCACGCGATTTATAACCTAGTTTTGAATTTTTGTTCAATATTTTCACTGTTCAATAAAAAAAAAATCGAGTTTCCTCCGTGCCTCGGAAAGTACGTTAAGCCGTAGGTCATTTATACATCTTTGGCAGTCGTTACGGATAGTCAGAAACCCGTAAATCTGACTCCAGTCTTGCCATGAAGTACCGTGTTACCCCAGTTAATGGGTTGTGGAGGTCTGGTAGGCAGCCGCTCCTTGTAAAATACTGGTATTCAGCTAAATCCGACTTGACTGGAAGCTGACCCCAATATAGCTGGGAAAAGGCTAGGCAGATGATGATGAATAGAATAACCCTGGAATGTAAAGGGTAACCGAAGGGTATAAGTGGGATTTAGTCAGTAAAAGTCAGACATGCACTTTTGTTCCAAAATAAAATTCTTCATCAACGTACATTTATTAAGTTTGGTCTATAATTTAATCCTTGTGTAGGGCATAAGAACCAACTTGTATTATGTTCCTTTGTATTTTATGATTATAATAGTCCTCCCCCGGTTTTACATGGGTGCTAATTAATGAAATACAAAAACCTATGTCTAGAAAGAGCAATCTCTCTAAGACGTTTCTAGTGAAAACCACATCAAAATCTGTTATGTGGTTTAGAATGAGGTAGCGGATAAACAGACAGATGCAGAAAGTGACTTTGTTTATATGTAAGTAAAGATTTCACAAAAAATATTCTCTATTTCCGTCCCTATCTTGTACATAAGTAATTGCCTTTCCTTGCAACATAAGTAAACTCATTCTACATAAATTGCGCTAATCTGAAATCCATAAACGCTTCCCCTACGCTATCGCTTCAATGTTCAAAGAATCGTCTTAATAACGGTCCCCACCGCCAAAGTCCTTCGAACAAAGTTCCAATCAAATTCGCATATCGCCAAAAATGCGGAGCCAAATACCTTTTGAAAGACATTAAGTTTTACGAGACGCTGAAACAGCTCTGTAAGTGCAGTTTTGGCGGGTCAGTGTGACTAGTGACCAGATAATGGTCGGTGAGTACCTCCCTTTTCTTGTACCTGAGGGAGGACACCTACCTTTTGGTTTTCGGTGCGACTCCTCGTTACGCTCTCTCACATCGTCTCTTTTAACAGAACGTTTGGAACTGTTGACTCTACTAAATATACGGAGACTGTGCGACTACGAGTACGTGTTTAAATGTATGTAAGTTGAATGTTAAGGTGGAAGATTGTTTGAATTCTAATGAAGTTGCTGCATTCCGCTTCGCTGGAAATGTTTGTGTTCTGAAGGTTTAAAATACTTGGATACTGTTTTAATTTTGGCATTTTGTTAATTTATATACCTACGTATATAAAAAATAAGAAACTGACTGACTAATATATCAGCGCACAGCCAAAACTACTTACTGGGACAAAGAACCTGAAATTTTATATAAGGTTTGCTCTTATGACGTAAACGAGGCCAAAATTCACCCTCTAGGGAATGAAGTCGGTGTCCAAAGTCTGTATTCAGATACTTATGTTCATGTGAAGCCACCGAGAAAGTTTAGTCATAATATAAGACTATCATATACGTCAACATTCTCATTCATTCGTTGTTCATTTTAATTATAATACGCAGTACAAAAATTACGATTATTGGGATATAAGCAAACAGTTAGTTCACTCTTCATGTGATCAGTGAGCTAGATTTCTTTTTGATCAAAAAATCAGTAGCTATTGTTATTTAATATGGTAAAGCTGCCGGCATTTTGAGTACTTTTCCCATTGATCTAGACACATATGTGAATGCCCAATGAATTCTGTTTATGTTTCCATACTATTATTTTCAGTTTGCATATAAACTAAATTATTTATTAGTGTAAACCCACGTAAATATATTACAGTTATATGCTGTTGTAAATAAATAAATTGCCCACAAGGACCCAACACACAATTAAGAATCCAAGGTTACACAGTTTCTAAAACTGCACAATTTTCCCCCAAGAACTGAAACAAAATGTCTTTATTTCTAGCTTCCCACTCAATGAAGCAACGAGCTGCTAGCAATACACCACTTAACGGAGGTCGAAGCTTATCACCGTCTTGTATAAAACATTATTTTTATGGGTCCTTGCAAAATGGAAGTTGAATTACGAATTCTGGCTGCGGCAAAGGAACATTTACAGGATCTTTAAGTAGAACTTCGCTCGTTATCTAAAGAGTATCCCGGGAGCGACTTACATGTCTTACCTAAGGTTCAAGGGGATCGGTCTTGGCCGAGATTAAAATCAGAGGCCAAGACGGAAACCGATACCATTATTCTCGAGAAAACTCGAGTTACAAAGGTTTAATTAGGCCATAATGTTTGAAAAGATTTTGTTTCGTGAAATATGATATCTGTTTTTGAGGATCGGTAATGAAGATCGCATTAGCCTGTTTGGTTCTCCTCGTGTTGAAAAGATCGATTCTTCTGAATGGGAGAAGATCCATTATCTGTAAGTAACTTCAGATCATTAAAACCAGTTCAAAAGTTATGGTTCATTAAAATATTTGTTTGCAAATAAATTTCACCATCCTATTTTATAATAGGATGGTAAAATTTATTTTAGATCATTAGATATATGTATAACCAATCTATATTGGTGTTGGAAAGTACTTAAGAAATATGTTAGTTAACCACTTAAAAAAAACAATAATTGTGACACGTGGAGCACAATCTAGTGTCTAACAAACCGGTGTCCTCTCTTTGATTAGTTGCTCGAGAGGCGTCACAGCATGGTCAACTTAATGACGCTGGTCCTCACCAGATATGTAATGTTCAGGAGGTTCCTGTACCGAATTCAGGCAGAAAAACAGACGGACGACGGGCAATGGGTAGCTCGCCATCCGACCATCTGGTTTTCGAACCTAAATCGTCCGAAGGGCGTGTGTGTAGTATATAGACGCTCTTCAAAGATTAGATGTTAGCGAACCGTAGAGGTCCAGCAGAGTCGATGCTCGCTAGGACCGTGGGGATTTAATGAAAAGGTAAGTCGTAGTCTTAGAACGCAAACGGCAACTGAAGGACGCAAGTGTGGTTTTAGTCAGTAAAAATCTGACACGTCCTTTCACTCCAGTCTAGAGAAGAAGAATGGAAGAAATTATTCTCCTCAGAAAAAAGTAAAGGAAGTCAAGTCTGTCCACCATTACTTTTAGGATTATGTTGGAGCTTGCTTGTAAACGATACAACAATGAGGACGCTTTCTTCCTCATGGTGTTATTAAAGCCATCAATTTCAGCTTCCAAAACACATACCCGATTCACCGCAGTAAACATGCAGGTAATTATCTGCATGCAGTCAAAAGGGCAACGACCTTAAAATTGTTGGAAAAGGTATCTATCTACCAGTAGATTTAAACGAACTAAAACAAACCGCTACAAAACAAAACAGAGAATTCTCACGAAAATAAAAGACAAGACCGACTATTTTCATTCCGTGGTCAATCCTCATACAGCTCGGAGTCCGAACAAAGATCGCCAAATATTAGAGAGTACCTTACCTTTCGAAAATCAATAGACGGGAAGGAGCGCAATCTATCGTTTTGTCGATGGCCGCTATCTTCCGTCGAGGACATGAAAGATGCGGGGTGAAACTGCCTCGGAAACTTTGTATTGGATCCTTACCTACCTTTTGATTCTTATTATATTGCGAATGTTTCTTGTTATTAGAGAATTGTGAGTTGAATAAGAGTTCTGCGTATTATTTGTTATATCAGGCGAAAATATACGATATTTTTCGTTTTACCTTTTTCTGTGTGTGGGTGTCTTCAAGGTTGGAGTGAATAGGTTCTTAATAAACTAGTGTGGCTTACTGTCGACGATTGCATCACTGTTTACCATTAGGTGGGACCGCAGACAAGCCCCAGTTTATATAATTAAAAACTAAGATGGTATTAATACTAAATAAATATCAATGATCTGCATTAGCTCTGGAAAGCTTGAAAGCATGGAAGGAGCCTTTTGTCCAACTGTGGGATGAACATGAAACACTGTATGTCGTGCGTTCGATTTCCACACAAGTATTTACTCTAAATAATCGTTCACAAAATAACCACGCTTTTGTGATTGAAAGGAATAATTCCTACTGTGTGGCAACTTTAAAAAAAGTTTTTTTTTTACGTTAGGATCAAATGATTTGTGCTGCCCCAGGCTGATTTTACAATAATTTCAAGTTCATAATGTTTCTTTACCTACATTAATCATCATCACCGTCATAATTTTAGCCGAAAGACGTCAACTACTGGACATAGTGCCCCTCTAACATCGCCACAAAGACCGGTCCTATGCGTTTCGCATCCCGCGACTCTAACCAGGTCATCAGTCCAACAGTCGGTTACGTACATTCAATAGGTATTCAATATTTTTACATTTAAACCAATGCCATGTTAAGCAATAGATATCTGAAACAATTCTAACAATACAAACAAAAGGTTCGTCATGTTATAGTAATTACTAAGAATTCAAAACGGAACATTATATTCAACGCAAACATACACGTACTCGTACATCGTGAGGATATAGTATTATAGAATTGCACTATCTAAGGCTTACCAAGAAACTGGAGTTATTTCTATGGAAATTTCTATATTCTATACAGGAAATATATTATACCAACGTATTTTTTTGGTGGAAAATCATAAGATAACTCCTCAGGCTGTGCGTGAAGTGAGAAGGCGTGTCAAATTTTCATAGACTAAACTTCATCTGTGTTCCTTCAGGTATTTACTTATATTATTTACTTTATTTTGGCTTTTCAACAATGAATACAGTATTACGATTATAGGAAAACATTTCAATCTGGAATCAAAAAGTTTCATCATCTGCCTATCCTTTTCCCAACTATATTGGGGTCGGCTTCCAGTCAAGCCGGATTTAGCTGAATACCAGTATTTTACGAGGAACGGCTGCCTACCAGACCACCACAACCCATTAACTGGGGTAACACGGTACTTCATGGCAAGACTGGAGTCAGATTTACTGGCTTCTGACTATCCATAACGACTGCCAAAGATCTCCAAATGACAGCCGGGACCAACGGCTTAACGTGCTTTCCGAGGCACGGAGGAAACTCGTTATGTTAAGATGGTCACCCATCCACAGACCAACCTAGGCAAGCGTTGCTTAACTTTGAAGATCGACCTGTGTGGCGGTTATTATCTAGCCACGAGCTCCTCTGCTCTATTGCTCTATTTTGTACGCCTTAACATCAAATTAAAGCTTTTTTTTTATCGTTATAAACTAGCGCTTGACTGCGATCCCACCTGATGGTAAGCAGTGATGCAATCGTCGATGGTGAGGCGCACTAGTTTATTAAGAGCCTAGCCTAAAGCTTTCGAAAAGGAAACCTGGGGTCCTGGAACGCTAGGTAAAGAACGAACATAGGAGTTGATTCAAGTCAGTAAAAATCTGATACACCGTCCCACTCTCCCCAAGAGCGGGAAAAGTCATTTGATGATTTCTCACCTAAAAATATTAAACCTGATTAAACTACAGAAAAACCAAAACCGAATAAAAACTATTGAAAATAAAATATTAAATTTGGACAAACAGAATGTAACTGTTTGTCCTTAAACATTTACTTTAAATTATGATTCATGTCAATATCTATATATAATATAGTATTCAACTTTGTATCTAGCATACATCCTATCAGTGAGCAATGTTGCCTTAAAATATTGCTTTATTGCATGCAAAACAGTTTCCTATTAGATTTTCACGTTAGATTTCGTGGCACATGGAAGAATACTTTATTGAGCAACTGAGCATAGTTGAAAGAACCTATTACGATCTATTCAGACGTACAACCAACACAAAAAAAAACACGTAGTAGGGCTCTACTTTTTATAAAAAATAAATGATTTCATTCATATTGATCACATTTTGTCATCGAATGCAACCGTATGGGTGATATCGAGTCCACCATTACTACATCGCAACCATAATGCAACTACCAGCGACATCTCAATTTAGTCTGTCTACAAACACTGGCTGTAGCCAGTGTTAACGTAACTACAACGCAACCACTTCGACATTTATACTGCAGCTGCACTATTCACAAATAACCACTTCTTATCGTAACGTGAACGGTGAAGGAAAACATCGTGAGGAAACCGGCATGTCCTAGAACCAAAAATTCGAAGACATGTGACATCCACCAATCCGCAATGGGCCCGCGCGGTGGATTATAGCCCATTCCCTCTCGAAGAGAGGAGGCCTGAGTCCCAGAAGTGGGGAACATTATAAGGCCGATAATGTAATGTAATGCATCGTTGCCATGTGGTGTGGTTGTGGTGCGTGTGTATAAAGTCCTAAGTTGGTTGCCCTTTGCGTTTCAGGGCCACCAGCAACTCATTCTTACAACGCCTACTAAACTCAATTTCAAGTCAGTATAAAGGATTCATTAAATAAAATATTGAACAGACTCCCTATCGAAATATTTTGTGTTTGTCTAGAGGAATTGTTCATTAAGCAAAGGAATTAATTCGTGGAATTTTGATTCTAATTAAAATAGCCTTTGTCAAAGCCCGTTGAACGCTAAGAAGGCTTTAGTTCTTAGAAGCGGTCGGCTGAAGTTTCAAGGATCCGCTTCTTGAGCATGAAGTTGTGGTTTCCATATCCGGAATCTCAATATCTTACGTAATGGATGGTTTATTTTTAGCTATGTGTACTAGTGATGATGGGAATATGAGGTTTCTCACACTCGCTCGTATTCGCAAGAAACATGCAAATGTTTGGTGGATGTTTTTGACAACCAAAAAGGAAATTAATTATATTGATTGACTAGATATAGAAAAACAATACAACTGATATGAAAAGATTACCAACGTTTGTAATTTTTCTTGATCCTTACGACTTATCTCGTAGAAATAATATAAGCACGTTGTTTATAAAAACGTAGACCAGACATTCCTTCATAGAAAGCTTAGTAAGTACATTAAACATCAGTGGAAGAACTTTTTAAGAAAACACATCAGTATTTCTTTAGGGTAAGTTGAAAGTTAAGTTAACTATTTATCATATTAAAATAGGTGTTTGCTTCATATTTTAGCAGTATCATTTATATAAAACCCATTTAAGTTAAACCTACAGGCCCAACCGTGGCGACATTTTTACCAGATGACGGAGAACTAAATATTTTTATTTTACTCATTTTACAGTGTATGAGATTAATATTGAGTCAATGAAATCGTATTTGCGAAAATAAGACAGGCCACTTTATTGAACACTAGCTTTAGCCCGCAGCTTCGCCCGCGTACGTAAAATATAGACTATGTCATTCAGGAATACAACAGCTTTCTATTGGTGAAAAAATTTTAGCAATCGGATCAGTACTTCCAAAGATTACCTCATACAAACAAAAAAACAAACTACTTCTTTATTATATTATATCGACATCAAGATATAGGTATACTCAAGTACATACACTTTGTAGTATGTAACTTACTTATTTAAAAAAAAAATATCTCATAAAGCTGTCCAGTAAAAAATCTAAACACAAAAACACTCGCTTAAAACAAAGACAACAAAAAATATTTCGGTACAGTTTTATTCACTTGCACCTTATTTCGCTTTCTGAAGACAATGCGCTTTACAACCGAGGCAATCTACGTAAATAATGACGTCTTTTCTTAAGTCCTGTACAACCTCTGGAACTATCTCTAAAAGCAACGTCGTATCTCGTTAGGTTAGCAGGCAGTGCATACAATTTTCTTCCAAACTAGGTGTGAAAGGTCCATGTTTTTCTTTAGCACGTCAGTTTGAAAGTTGTTATTAGTTGGTACGTATAGCGGGAGCAGTATTTCTGAATTTTTGCTTTTAAAATATGCTCGCAAAAATTTATAATAAAGCTCAGGGATGATGTAGGTACGTCTACTTCTTTTCATTATTCGTTTTATTTTCGTAATAGTTTTTTTTTTAGCCATTCCTGTTCTACTGTTGAGCAAATGCCTCCCCACGTCATAAACAGACATTCTTCTACCGCTTCGTGTTAAATTAGTTATTGTGGTTCGTGTCTAAATGATCTCGCCACCTCTTTCTGGGCCGGCCTCGATGTTCGTTTGTGCAGAAAAGTACTGTGTGGCGACTCATGTGCAGCAATCGCTGTACAAGTGGCAACGTGGCCCACCCAATCCCATTTTAAAATAGCAGCCGGGTTGGCCACGGTTTACTCATTTTGGAGTGTGATATTCAGTCTGTCAACATTCGATCAATGACCAAGTCGGAGCTCTGAAGGTAAAAATGGGCAAGATACACAACATCGATGAGTTTAATGTGCCGTAGATCGAATTTTCCATTGGTACCTTCATTGACCAGCAGCTTTTTCAGGCCTTTTTATTTGTATATATATACCTACTTATAACATTTATTTTTCTCTTTATTCAGTATTCGCAACCGAATTTATATTTTACGCCGCATACACCAAAAAAGATCCAAGTACATTCCCTGATAACCAACGCATGAATAAAACAAATGACTGCTTAATTTTGCAGCGGCCCGGCTATAAATAGAGCTTCCATACAATACTTAAACGCGGGTTGTGGGTGCTTGTCGTCGTCAGGTCCACGCAAATCGTGTACAAGGGAATATTAAGCCGAGTATAGACTGTTGTAATGTAACATCTAAGGTAACATAAATGGAGAATTTGGTAAGTGTGAACGCAGCGCGCGCACAAACCGAATGCATACAGATTAATGTAACAGTCCCGGCATGCGCGCGAACATAGCTCAGTCTGCCGAGAAGACACGAATACGTCCACACTTACGCTCCGCGTACACGGTGTGCCCCTATGTGTTCGGAGAAATTAACGATAAATGGTGCATCGAACCGCGAACGGGTTGTATTGCTCGCGCGCGTAGTACGCACGATTCGCGCGCGCAAGGCGTTCACGCTGTAAGAATTCTGTTACATTGCGACAATGTGGACGACAAACTCTTTCATTGCATGTTTCATTGAAATTTTGTTGTTCGGGACAGTTTGTGTGTACTCAGCTTTATGAATATTGGCAGCACAACGCTTTTGGCGTATTGTGGCCGTAAATGATATGTCAGTGTAGGTGAATCATCAATCAACGCGTGTCTACCCTCTGCACAGGTCGTGCTTAAACGTCACTCTTCGTCGGTCAACCTGTTATAAACTTTTATAATGACCTTTTATCCGCCCTCGTCGGTGTCCATAGTGATGTAGGGGAGAGAGCCTAAAAGTTCCGCTAAGTTTTTAGAAGTTATATTTGTTAACGAGTCTGTTATGACATTGGTTTTGAAGGGGACCTACTTGTAACAGTATACTTCAACACCATCATCATCTTTTTCCACATTTATTTATTTATTTATTCTTTATGCAAAACACAATTTGCAAAGGCGGACTTAGGCGGACTCCCTATGGATGTACTTGTCCGAAATATAGTTTTTTTTTTTTTAATGCCTTAGGCATTCTCTACCAGTCAACCTAGATATCGATCGATCAGTTTGGCATCGATCTTCCCTTACTTGTGCTCATTTCTACATTTCAGTGCCAATATCATCCAGATTCTGCTCACGATGGAAATAGCATATAGTATAATATTAATCTTTTGGTTACTTAAGTAACTCCAGTACACCGTGAAGAATCAGCACAGCTACCATCCATGAGCCCTTATCTTTTTTACCATTATTCGAGAAACGCTCGTAAAATCTTTTGTGATAAAAACCTAATGCATCCTGTCTATTTTCACACAAACAAAATAACCTAGTAATTTCCTTACCAACATAATTTTATTCCAGTGGTACATCCACTTAAATTTTAATAGACGTGTAATACTCACAGTTAACGGAGCTTATCTTTATTCGCGCCCATTTTTATGTCCGCCATCTTAGAAATAATAATATAAAGCACCACAACGACATTACACACGTTCTTGGGTTACCAGCCTTTCTTATTTACATAAAGGAAATCCTTGTACGTTAAAAATGGCGAAAGAAATTGAGAGAATGTTTTTACGGCGGTGGTAAGTGCATCATAAATATGTCTATATTCTATGGGAATAGAATGTATTGTCAGTCTGTGTTCTTTGGAATTATGTGGCGAAGGGTTCGATCTGTTTTACATAAAAATATAACGAGTCAGTGAGCGTTTGTGGAGTGTTGAAAGAAGTTTCAAAAGAAAATGTAGCGATATCTGCGAAGAATTCAATTCAGTAGTTTCCTCCTATAAAATTCAGTGAGACTGATGATCTGATATATTTAGTTAGCATTGATTGTTTTCTGTCGGCGTAGTTCGATAAATCGCCAAACTTAAGTGGCACTGTTCAATGAGGATAAAAGATTCTGAGGTAGTGATTGCATACAGGAAGAACCGACAGACAGCGTTGGAAGGCCCCCCACACAAACTGATGACCTGGTGAATGTCGCGGGAATCCGATGGATGCAAGACACACACGGCCGATTGAAACCGATGGAAGTTTACGTCCAGCAGTAGTCGTCTGTCAGCCGCATAACAAGCCTTACAATATCCATACTGCTGGGATTCAGGTCTCCTCTCTAAGAAAAGGACTGGTCCGTGATCCACCGCGCCGACCCAATGCGTATTAGTGGACGTCACATGTCTTAGTTTTAGTTCTAGGACATATAAACTTACTTTGTTTTTATTCACCGTTTTGAGAGCAGTGAAAATTAAATAATTGAATTTTTACTAAGATCAAGCGTCATTGAAAGTTATTAAAATTCAAATTATTAAAAACTACTTATTTATAAAAAAAATAATTCGTAAAAGGAACAAATCTACAAAGAAACTCTAGCACCGAGAGCTCTATGAAAATAAATGCCTACGTTCAGGCATTACCGCACTGTCGACTCATTAACTTCCGAGTGAGAGCATTCGCCTTTGATAACTTTGCTTTTTACGAGTCCACTGCCGCGATAATGCTAATGTTAATGCAAACTTTAGTCGCGACCCAGTAATGGATAGCATATTAACGAGGATTTAGAAACTTGAATTCGGATTCTTGGTGTTGATTAAAAACGTGGAATGGGCAGTTGATAATGTTGGCGGTACGAAAAGGGCAGTGGACTGTATAATTTATTGGGCTATTATACTTTATTTTACGTAAGACTCGTTTTTCGTTATAACTCACTTACGATGAGTTGAGTTTTGGGGTAGTCTGATGAATATGTATACCTACCATTTGTAAATTCTACATATAACAACATTTTTAAAACTTGAATCGGTGTGGCAATTAAGACATTACAAATCGATAAATATATGCAACTCCATTTTTAACTACCAGGTAAACTGGGACAATTTTGACCCTAGGATAAAACTTAGGCACAAGCTTACTAAACAAAAAGAACATGAGAAATTGTGTTTACTCTATTTCTTTTCGTTAATCAGCTTGTGTCAAATTCATACCCCAGGGGTACAGTAACCCCACTTTACGATGTTTATTTTTCGTTCAATATTCGTGCCCTCTTCAATTATTGCTTTTGTAAGGTAACTATTGATCAAACTTAAAGTAATTAGTTATGTTTCCAATAAGTAAAAGTTAAATCCAATTATTATTAAAATAACAATATTCAATCTCTTAGAATTTCCAAAGTAATTGTTAATTCTAAGAATGTATGCCTATTTGATAATAATATTATTGTACTAAACAAAACTAATAATTGCTTTCACCTTTGCTCAATATTTGAACAGTAAACATTGTATAACAAATCAAATTAAAGATGGCTAACAGCGCTGTTATTTTGTTATTAATTATTATCAACAAAATTTTAAGTAATTCACGTGTATGAACCCATTTAGGTTTGAACAAATAATTGATCTAAACGTAGGTATTTTAATGTTTAGGTTTGAACAAATAATTGAATTGATCGTATTTTAATGTGTTACAATTTCAGTGCCGATTAAACAAAACACAAGACTAGAATGAATAGTGTATAGTGTGTATAGTTTATATTTAGTGCCGTGGTAGAGTGATTGGTTGCTACACTGCGTTTTGCAGGTCCGATTATCGCACAGAACAAATATTTAAATGGATTCCAGATAGTTGTTCCGTGTCTAGGTTGTTGTTGTGTTGTTTAGGTAACTTTTTATGTTGTAAATGAATGTATTGTCGGCACACTAGGAATTACTCATAATTCCAAATGTGGTCAAAGTTAAAAACATATATAGATACCTATATATAGATACCTATATATTTTCGTCCCAAACAAAATCAAAAAAAAAACCCTTAGAGTTTATTCACAAACAAGGCATGCACGCGCCTATACTTTACGGAAAAGTTATAGTCAAAGGAGTGAAATTTTATTACGCAGTTTGCCGAAGACACGTTAACTTTGTTATAAACTTATAGTGTGACAAAAAATAATGTGGATGGATGTTGAAAGCGAGGGTCGGCCCGATAAGGGGCAACGTTAGAAGCTGATGAATTCTCGCCGAGGATTAGCCCTTACAATATGAGCACAATTTCACAAGTGCCAAGGGTCTAAGGGTGACAAATGCCGTCGTGAAAGTCGCGCAATTTATTCGCGGTATCCTATCTCGTATATACCCTGTAAGTATATTTTCTAATAAAAATGGTAATATGTAGCATTTTTAACGATGTTATTTTTCTCCGCGTGTTACCGTACGTACCTACAGACCGACCTACGTTTTGCCACTGAATAAACATTTTAAAATACATAAGATTGTTTGAGCCACGTACGGTTGCTACTTCTTCATTTGCATTCACCTTAAAGTCTGTGTAGACAACATGATAAACGGACCGTGGTAGAGTTTTCTCATATATTCTTTAAAAGTATTTTTGGCTAGAGCAACATAATTTGTTCGGTACATGAGGGAGTTGCCACAGTAGTATTACTTAGTTACTGGCCAGAATATAAGGTTGTGTTACATGTTAAATTGACTCACGGGCGCTTTTTATGTTTACAATGTGTGTTATGATATGAACAAGTTTTATATAGGTTAAGGTTTATTAGCTCATCGGGGCCTGTACATTACGTCTTTAAATCGTCTCATTATTCGACGTGAGAAAGGGATAGCGCTGTTCAGCTTGTATAGCACGATCTCTGTCTAACATTGCAATTATGATGAAAATATGACTTTGAGAGTTTCACTTGCGAGTGTAGTGAAAAGCCCGAATGCGTTTTCCACGCACGTCTCTTTAAATTAATTGAGGCCTCTGTGGGACACGGGATTCGTACGAGTTCATGCGGGCCGATAACTACCTGGAAGCACTCCAGCACTCTGGTCAAAGTTAGCTGCAGATTACAGTGTGGAAAAGTCAGTAATAGTCTGACAGACCTGACATCCTTGAAGATTTCAAAACATTACATAAAAGACATGTTTTTTTGGGTGACAAATCATTTAATAATTTTTCCCGCTTTTGGGTGTGTCAGACTTTTACTTACTAAAACGCACTCTTATCCCCTTCTCCTATCCTTCTTTGCCTTGCGTTCCAGGGCACCGGGTTTTCCTTTTAGAAGCGTACCCATGGCCCCAGAGGCCCCCTTATATGATACGTATATGTTTTGAAATGTACAAAAACAATTACATCAGTTGGGTAGATAGCATAATCCACTTTACCTAAGTAACACAAAATGTTAAAAAACAAAACAGGCACAGAAAGAAGACTACAAAGTACGATCATAAAACCTCACAAAACAAAATTATGGAACTAATAGAAGAATGTTAAGTGGTAGAATAAACTTGTTCAGGACAGGATTAAATTACATTATTATCCTAGAAAAACTTTAAGGTTCCCGCAGGAAATCAGAATAAATGTGAGACGATCTAATTTCTTTTAAAATTCTTGACACGCGCTTGCAGTTAAATGCTAATAATCTTCAGACTGAAAAGGATCCACCTAAAATATTATAGGCTGAATGATAAATTCCTCCACTCAAAACTAAGGAGAATAACTTCTTATGACATTACAGACACAGGGAAAATTGTGAAGAAAAATAACAGTATTATGTTATTACGTTACAAAGTTAAACAACGTTCACTTTCTTCTGTAACTAAAGTGGTAATTGGTATCCCTGAAGGTCGAAGAGGTCAAGCTTGGAATATTCCGAGTAAAATCAAAGACTTTTCATAACAATCTCGTTGATAGAAGACAAACAGAAGGTTCCTTACAGCTTACCATAAAGATTCCACTGAATCAGATTTCTTAATAATTCATATCAATATAAAACTAGATAGCAGAAAGATCTAACTAAAATGAAACGCAGAATTACCTTCCATTTTTCTCTCCGAAAGCAAATGATCGAAAAAACATCTGGGCTATGAATATGTACGTCTGTTTCCCAGATAATACTAGCGGTATTCATAGGAAAATTGTGAAGTCAGTACAGACAGCAAAAAAAGAAAATACTCGTAACAGGGTTGATGGAACACGGTGTGTTTTTGCACCCCTAGGGACCGGCTGACTGTTGATCTAATTTGTCGATGTCCGCAAAGTTAGGGAGAAGCCTGACCAAAGGTTTAATTTATTAAGGAATTTTTTGACACGAAAATTTATTTCGTAATGGTTTTGAGGAATGATAAGATTATGGAAAGTTATTATTTACGGAGCCTTTTTTAGTTCTTCTTTAATGATACTGATATACGAGTATGTATATAGATGTTTAGCGATATTGACACTATAACGGTGTGATAGTGTTTGAAACATTGTTAAAGTCATTTAATATTGATTGGAATTTCACTTTTGTAAAAATTACTGTCCATAAGTGGAGAGATCATTTCTGAACAAATTCTTTGTTACTTTGATGTAATAAGCGGAAAAACTGTTTTTTGTATAAATTAAATTTGATTTGAGCATTGAAAATTAATACTTATTTATTTTAAATCACAATAATATGATAAAGGTGAAGTTTTTGAGAGTGTGTTTATTTATATCTTTAAACTTCGCACGCGGGTATCCAGGTAGTATTTTCCTTTGGGACAACGTTCTACTTTCAAGCGGGCAACCCGCTGGAAGCAATAGAAAGCTAATGAAGAATGACAAAATAGTTACTATGCATACAGATTTCCAATATGTCTAACTACTTAATCTAAGTTATATTGAGCATATCTCTGCAACTAAGTACATTCGAGCCCACATCTTGGCCACATTGGATCAGCTTATCCACTAGAGTATGTAGGTCACGCGAATCGTGCGGTTTTGGTCAGTCTTATCAATGATATGGCAGAACGTAATCACATCTGCGATTGCTCATGTGTATGTGTATGTTGTGTTGTATATGTGTATAATATAGTATCGATTCTAATATAATCTGACCTTTTGTGTTGAGCTTGAGTTGTGGAGTTTTCACGATAAATTAATAATCATGTAGCGACATCAATGATGACACAGAAGAACTAGTGAATGCATCACGCGATTAAAGTTCCCCGGGCCGCGCGATAATAAACTAAGTTTTTTTTTCAGTGGCGAATCAACACAATGCTTTCTCCCGCTCATGGGCGGAATGGGAGGATGTGTCAGACTTTTAGTGACTAAATTCCACCCCATTCCTTCGTTGCCTTCGATCATAAACATAGTTAAGTTCGCTTTGAAGAACCACTTTACGCAAACACTTATTTTTATTTAATTCTGTTTTGTATGCCTACAGAGTGTCATATTCGCATATCGGAAAAGGTTTTTAAACAAGAGTTCAAAAATAAATTTGGAAAAGAATTGAAATGGTCCCCGATGTGATGAATAAAGAACGCGTGAGTGGTTTTCAAATATATCGTCGTAATGAAAGGAAGCATGAACGTATTATTATACCTATAAAATTATTGATATTATAAGGTTTGAAGTCGTTTCTCTCTAAACCAAGAATGATGATACTGAATAACTGAATGGAAACTGATTGTTTATACCATATAATCGAAGGACCAGGAACAAATTGCCTGCAGCTGCGGTCTTCCCGACTGATTATAATTTAGGTGTCATCAAACATACACTAAATAGCGTATTCATAAACTAGTGCACTTCACCATCAACGATCAGCACTAGTGCTTACAATCAAGTGGGATTGCAATCAAGCATTTATATATCATATAAAAATAAGTAAGTTTTTTATTGTTTAAAAAATGAATGAATAAATAAATAATAATATAATAATTTTGTTAGTCTTACTGCCACACTCCGATCTTTAATGATTACTGAAAGATCTTCTTTTCTTAGAAATCTTTTATGATTTCTTTAAGATCGATTTAAGTAATCATTAAACGTCTCTGAGTGCGGAACTTAGAGAAAAGTTTTATTGACACATAAATTACTCGTATATTCATTCAGTAATGAACGTTATATATTTCATACTATTTACATATTTATTAAAGTTAGTTAAGAACGTTATTATTGTATAATCAGGACAGATTTATATTATTATTTCTAATAAATAATCTCAAAACTATTAAACTAATAAGTAAGTATGGTTTTACTAGTAGAATGCTACTTTACTCCTATTACTGAATGACTCAGACATGTGATATAAAACATACAGGCAAAACCGCTGGTAGAATTTAGCTATAATATAAACTGAACCATACAAAAATATTTAATTGGAATTCTGGAAACTCATAGGTACGAGTTTATTGCCAAAATACACAAAGGCACAAATGAATGCTTTACATTCGTTTTCAGACTACTATTCTCAGAAATTACCAGATAGAAAAATCCAATTGCCCAGTACAGTAAGTGAACAAGAATCCTGACGAGCCTGCATTTGATCGACGTACAGATAAATAGAGGTTTAGGGCATCACTTTTTGCGCCCCACGCAAAACCTCGAAAAAAAGCTGACGTAATTAAAACAAGGCGATCTGAACATGGAGACGACATGTTAATTAACGAAGCTTCGTAATAATCAATTAAGTGCCTCTTTAGCACAATTAAAATTAACTCAGTAATTGGCAACAGTAGGTAATTACCTTTTTACAATGTTCGCACAAACGTTTTCGTTTGTTTACGATTAAAGCGATCTTTCGATTTTCTAAATAATAATTAGAATACTCTCTTACAACATAATTTTTAATTCGAATATTTTTATTTGAAAAATATGTTTTTATTGGTAATGTTTGCATGAATAACTTAATAATTAAATATAATATATTCTCAACGATTTAGCAAATAAAATATTTGTAAAAAGCATTTCAATTCAATCATTAAGTAATATTATAAAAATTAAGAACGACTAGAAAAAAAATCTTCTTCTTAGTCGGCACACTCTTGCCAGAGTGGTCGTGGTCATCATTGTGAATCAGGATGAGTGCTGATCCTGCTAATATGGCGCCATTCATCGCAAACTGCAGCTTTCTTTTGAAAATAATATCAGTCATCACATAATCTTGTTCATAGATTGTTAATAATACACATACTATGAGGCCGCTTTGATACTATAATAATTTTAATTTGCCCATTGCAGGGACTCCTCTTTAGGCGAGAGAACGGGCCGTAATCTACCACGCGTGCCCTGTGCGAGTTGCTATCTTCCAATTTTTGATTCTAGGACTTTTTGACGGTTTCCTCAAGATATTTTCCTTCACCGTTTTGAACAGTAGTAACGAAATAAAATACGCAAAGTAACGCGCCTGGCTGAGTTTAAACCCACGTCCTACAACTCGTAAGTCAAGGCCATTAGACTACCACTGCTCAGACTAATTGGTTGTTTGTATATATTCAAATTTAGCTAGTTACTCGTACATCAAAATATTATTATTTTAACAATAATTTGAGTTCATGACGCGTCGCTCATACTCCGTGGGTTTGGGTAGGGTCGGCAAAGGCCCCCTGAGGACGGAGGCCTCCTATTTCTGTCTGTAGGCTTTAATGTAACCTTACACGAAGGGATCTAGAGTGGGCGAGCAAAATAAGCAAACGAAGCCTCTTTTTCTAACGGTCTAACTTAACGCCTGTAAGTGTCGGGGTGCCCTAAAATTCTGAGCTCGCTTTAATTTCGTTTGAAATATTTTTTCTATTTAATTATGGGTATACTAATAGACCGTTGGTTTGACTTCTAAAGTGATAGATCTGCTAGTTTAGATGAAAATATATTTTTTTTGTAACTTAATTTATAACCGACCATTTTTATTTCTTTTTCTTTGAGAATAAATAGACCTTATATATTATTAAGGTTGTAAAAAAGTGATGAAACTATAATTTAAGATAAATATTCACACTAATATGATGGCTCGTACATAACGACCGTTTTGATTAATATAAGACACTGCAGATCAGTAACATATCTAAACTTAGGAAACAGAAAGTATGCCAAGCCAAAGAGATGTCAATAAACCGTGGGGGCCCAGCAATGGAGAGATGGTGAGCCTCTGAAAAGGGAATCCGCGATCCCAGAATACAAAAAGCAACTGAAAGATACAGGTGTGGTTTTAGACAATAACCGTCCTGCCGCTCCAACAAAGGCAAGGTGTGGAAAAGAAAAAGGGAGGCATTTATCCAGCCGTAGGACATAACAAGCTCATCATCATCTGCCTAGCCTTTTCCCAACTATATTGGGGTCGGCTTCCAGTCAAGCCGGATTTAGCTGAATACCAGTATTTTACGAGGAGCGGCTGCCTAGCAGACCTCCACAACCCATTAACGACGACACTACTAACGACGTACTAACTGACTCGGCAATTAGTACGTCCGAAACCCAGTTACGCTCGCGTAGGAAGAAAAAACATGTGACAGGTTGGAATAAGTACGTATGTGAAGCTCACAGGGAGGCTAGGAGTAAGTTTATATGCTGGGTATCTCAGGATAGGCCACGATCTGGTAATATATACGAGGAAATGTGTGAGAGTCGGAAAGCTTTTAAGAACAAACTAAAATGGTGTCAAAACAATAAAGAACAGTTGAACATGGATATTATTTCAGAATGTCGAGCCTCAAAAAATTTTTGTGAGTTCTGGAAAGCAACGAACACTCTGAACCATAAGACCGGTCTCCCTGTGAGTGTGGGGGGTGTGAGTGATAGCAGAGATATTGCTGAACTATTTAGAGAACATTTTGCTACAAAGTCACCGCTAGGTCCCTCATCTGGCGACTCTGGGTCTGCCATGACCGGTGATTTGTTTAATGTGTCAGCTAAACAAGTGCGCCAAATTGTGAATAGTATGTCTAGGGGCAAGTCACCGGGTCATGATGGGCTCAGTGTCGAGCATTTGAAGTTCGCTGGCGTCCATCTGCCACGCGTACTTGCGATGTTCTTCACCTTATGTCTGAATCACTCGTACCTGCCCATGGATCTTATGAAAACCATTGTTGTTCCAATCGTTAAAAATAAAACTGGTGATTTGTCGGACAAAAATAATTACCGGCCAATATCCTTAGCAACAGTGGTGGCTAAGGTGTTGGACAGTGTGCTTGACTCAGAACTTGACAAACACCTTGAAATTCACGACGCTCAGTTCGGTTTTCGAGCTGGTCTTTCAACTGAAAGCGCAATTCTGAGTCTTAAGCACACTGTTCAATACTACACGGATAGAAGTACACCTGTGTATGCATGCTTTCTTGACCTGTCCAAAGCATTTGACCTTGTGTCTTATGACGTGTTATGGGACAAACTCAAGAAAACTGGCGTGCATACACAGGTGCAACGGATTTTTCGGTTCTGGTACCAAAACCAGAAAAACTTTGTAAGATGGTCTAACAGCTTCTCCGACACGTATGGGTTGGAGTGCGGGTTGAGACAAGGTGGTTTGAGTTCTCCCAAGCTCTTCAACTTGTACGTGAACGAGCTTATAGTTGGGCTCAGCAGCACACGAGTTGGATGCTGGGTCGATAACGTTTGTATGAACAACTTTAGCTACGCGGACGACATGGTTCTGCTGACCCCAACTGTAAGCGCAATGAGACAGTTGCTAGCCATTTGTGAAAATTACAGCCAAATGCATGGCTTAATATACAACTGCAAGAAGAGTGAATACATGGTCTTCAAGGCGTCTGGTAAGTGTCCGTCAAATGTACCCGCAATTAAATTGAATGGCACTGAACTAAAGCGGGTTCAACAATTTAAATACCTCGGGCATTACGTTACCGAGACCCTTGATGATCATGTTGACGTAGAAAGGGAACGTAGGGCATTGGCAATCAGAAGTAATATGCTGGCCCGCAGGTTTGCACGTTGTAGTGACCAGGTTAAAGTCACACTATTTAGAGCGTATTGTCAGACTTTCTACACGTGCGGCCTGTGGTTCAGGTATACGCAGCGATCGCTCAATGCCCTGCGTGTCCAATACAACAATGGATTTAGGATGTTGCTGGGGTTGCCCAGGTTTTGTAGCGCCTCCGGTATGTTTGCGGATGCCAGGGTAGATGGCTTCCATGCCATCATGCGTAAGCGACTCGCATGCTTACTAGGTAGAGTCCGGGGTAGCACTAACAGCATCCTACAGGTCATTGCTGGCAAACAGGATTCTAACATCCTGAGGACATTTATTCGTGCTCAAATTATGTAATATTTACCTACTTGTAACTCTATGGATATTATGGTCTGCAATAAAGGTTTATTATTATTATTATTATTATTAACTGGGGTATCACGGTACTTCATGGCAAGACTGGAGTCAGATTTACTGGCTTCTGACTATCCGTAACGACTGCCAAAGATCTCCAAATGACAGCCGGGACCAACGGCTTAACGTGCTTTCCGAGGCACGGAGGAAACTCGTTATGTTAAGATGGTCTCCCATCCACAGACCAACCTAGGCAAGCGTTGCTTAACCCTGAAGATCGACCTGTTCGGCTGTTATTATTTAGCCACGAGCCCCCGTAGGACATAACAAGCTAATTGACTTAAATAGATTAATTCGTAGTCATTAAAAAAAAACAGAAGGTTAATACTAAGAAGCAACCAACAATAAACCAACCAATCACATGCAGAAACATTGAATCCTATCAGTAAAATAAAAAAATTGGAAGCGCGAAGCCGAATGCGAAACAGAAACATCGCGTTGCATAACTCTTTCGATACATGCTGTTAAACTTAATTGAGTGTATCGGACTATAGTGTTCACTGTATTAACAAGAATGAAAAAAGTATTTACAAATTGAAACATCACTGGGACAATAAACAGAAACCCGAGGATACATCGAGCCTACGAATTCACTGCAACTTTTATTAAACAAAAAGATTTCAAAGACTGAACGAAAGAAATTAAAAAAAGGTTTTTTTTTTTACTCGCATTGGACAAGCAATAGAATAAAAACAAATAATAAACTGTTTAATAATATCGTCAAGTTTTTTGTGTTTTAAAATTTTGTACAATGGATCCTTGTACCCATTTTTTTAGATAAATAATCTCTAATTTATATAGCCCTTTTTAAAAAAACTTTCAACCTTCAAATAGGATTCGAAATAATGGCGCATTTTCATTAGTCGTTAACTCGTTCGGTATACAGCATGCAGGGAGTCCCCGCATGCGGGATAACAACCAATGAAAGTAACATGTTCGTTATACCGTCTGGGGTTCCCCGAATGCGGGCCATGTGACACGCGTTCCAGTAATCTCTCGCACCCGGCATGTGGGCCCTATCGACTAATGAAAACAGTTCCCCGAATGCGGGCCCTGTGGCATGCGTTCCAGAAATCTCTCGCACCCCGCATGTGGGCCCTATCGACAATGAAATTGCGCCAGAATGCTATTTTATCACTGAGAGCTTAAGCAGCTGGCTATTTGAACATATCTTTAGCTCTGGTGCATCTGTAGTTCTGTAGGTCACAAGTTGTTCCAATAAACTGTCGCCATTTCATCCATCCTGTGTTGATCCGATACGTAAGTATATAGCTCTGAAAACATAAAAATTAAAACTACAACGATATCTTTAAGAGTGTGTATAGCCATTGCCATCCGCGCGACCGCTGCACTGCTGGGTTAAATAAAGAAAGAAGAAACATTTTTATTTGACAGACGCAGATGCACAAAGTGTAGAAACTTAAGATTAAAATAGGACACTAACATTGTGCTACTCACAGCTGCACCAAAGCGCTAAAGAGGGAAAGTAAAAGAAAATACCAAGACTCAAATTCAATATTTTTATTTTATATAGCCCTAAATGGGCACCCAAAAAACGTCAGAAGTTAACGCATGATTCCAATTGGACTAAATTAAGGGTACTAAGAAAACCCGTGTGCTACAAAGCAACGGCAAAACAATGAGATGAAATAAATGTTAGGATCCCGTATGAGATGAAGCGAAATGATGGAACGACTGCCATTTACGTCGCTCGTATGAAAAATATTTCTACTGATCTTGTTTACATTGACACAGTAATCCGTACCGGGTGTAGGACGACCGTTTTTACGCTTTGCCGAGCAGATGTGCCACAGGGCTGCCTCAAAATTACGGCACCAATTTATAATATTACGACCTCACTGACGACATGTGGCCTACTAAGTTCCGGAGTTTACAAATACGGGCAGCCTGCTAAATTATGTGTTATGTGTTTAACACTTTTTCTGTCTGGCTTGTTATGTTTTTCGATTTAGAGTTATGTTTTTGGGTTGGACTGTGAGTTTTTGGTACTGTTTTTGTGTTCTTTTGTGTGGCATTTTGATTTATTTAAGCTTAAGCTTTGGGATTTAATCCTGTCTACGATTAGTTGATAAACATTAAACCTTTTTCTTCTTAGGATTAGGTTTTCAATAGCATAATTTAATGTTTTCCAACTGGTATGCCATGCTTTGAAAATCTGATTTCCCTAAGCGTTATACTGAGCTCAGGAAATGCATTTTGTAGATTCGTATAAAGTCCTGCGCGCTGTTTTGTACTCAGTTGAAACTATAACAATAATCTAGACTTCAAAACTAATTGTCTAAATTGGAGTGTATGTTTAAGTAGATTATTTATTTATTTATTTATTTATTTATTTATTTATTTAAGCATCTTGCACATAATGGTACAAAGGCGGACTTAATGCCTTGGGCATTCTCTACCAGTCAACCAAGGGTGGTGAAGAGAAAGCATGGTAGGTGCATTAAAAAAAAAACCTATTAAGATAAAAAAACTAAATATAGGTAAAATAAACATACACAAATATTAATATAACATATACCTACATATATATGTATATATATATATAAAGTAAAAGAAAGGGGTTTTGAGACGATTATTACTTATCAAAATATATTTTTGTTACTAAATGCATAACTATATAATATGAAATTATATTTGATATATTATGCTAAATTGCAATTTTTTTCTGATTATTCCAGATAATGACCGAAACGACTGTACCGATTTTGTCAGGGCTTTCGCTGGTATACTGATGTTATGTAGAGCAATTTAGGCTATTTTTCCTCTTTATTCTGGCAAATCTCTGAAACGACTTGACCGATTTACTTTTTTATTTAAGACAAAAATTGAGTACCTCTCTAAAAAAAGGCTTCTTAAAGTTGTAACTAAATTAATGTTATTGTGCTGCTTTACGAGTCTGATGCTGACAAAGTCTCAGGCACTAGCTATCCTTTCTGACATAGTAATAGGGAAAAAAACTACAACTAACAAGTTTGAATGACACAAAAGTTTCTTCATTTGTTTTAAATCTAATTTTTTTTGAAGATTACATCCTCTAAATATAATATTTTTCAACACATTTGCTCAAAAAGTGACTATAACTGTGACATTTTGACTACCTACCATAAAGCACTAGTGTATAATTTAGTCCTTTAGACTTTTTTGTTAATCAGTTTTGCTCTCCAAAGTTTCGATACGAAAAATAATGACATTAGGTTTTGCATTCAATAGTAGATTTAAATTAATGTCTTCATCTTACTTGCTTAGTCATGCAATTTCGTGTTTAAATAAACAATTTTAACTTGTATACGTACACGATAAATAATTAAATCGTATTTACAAATAAAAATGCAGCGGTAATCACCAACACACCTATATCATAACGTATAATCTACGTGTATCCTTTTTTTTCTCGACAGATCCATTCGTTAATAATTTCATTTTATTAATAACAAAGTGAACAAAAATAATCCTTGCCCATCACGCAGTAACAACCCTGCATTTATTCGTAAAAACGGGACGCGGGAATCAAAATCCTCTTATCGGCCAGAAGCATAAAGCTTAAAATTGAAATTTAATAACACTACCTACGCGGCGCAATGCCGACGGTTTTGAAACTCGCTCCATACTTCCGATGCATGGCGCACTTATGGGAAATCAATTGGTTAAACCTTCGTTTCGATTAATTCAATTGATATACATTTGAATTAATGAACTTGGGTATTTTTAAGTCGTTGGTGCTCATTCAAACGATAGGACGTATCAAGGTAAAAGTACTTGGGTAACCTGCCCAGCAAGCCTTAGGTAATCATAGCGGTAAGTACCGTCTTTGAGGAGGAATGGCTGGCGGACGCCTCCTTTTGCGAAGCAGTAATGCTCAAGCGTAATGGACATCCTCTCGCACCAGCCTGAGACCCCCCTACCCTACCCCCCGATTTTTAGCCACCGTAGGCGGTGGTTTGCTGACAACGAGCAACGAGTAGTCGTCAACGGCGCATAGTTTACCACGCGCGCTTCAAAGAGATCAGTAAAATCATTGAAGCCCAGGCTGAGGCCAATGCCTGACTACCGAAAGAGAAACCTGTAAGTCTTGGAACGCAAGGCAAAGAAGAAACATAGGTGTATCTTTATTCAATGAAAGTCACACATCCTCTCGCTCTGTCATAAAATGGAAGAAGTCATTGGATGTTTTCCCAGCTTAAAAAAGAAAGTATCTATGAACTTCAATTAAAATTTTAAAAAAGTTTTTAAATACTTCAGGGCAGTGCCAAGTGTAGCGGCCTTAGCACAACAACAAGTATTTATTTACAGAATTATTACCATTAAAATCATGAATACAAACCTCGCAGTTTGTCTAATCTTATTGAATGGTTATTCCTTGCAAAAATCATTATATATATCAGCAAAATTCAAAATGTCTTAATAAAATTTTAATTTCTCGGGTTACCCAGAAGCCTCCACCTTAAGTACTAGTTGAGGCATGGCAGATTGCTTGACTTTCATTACTACTCTGCGCGGATCATGTATCCGTGCGGTTGTTGCCTCTCGACCGCTAGAAAATGAATTCGCGCGGATCTCTTTACTTGACATTCTGTTTAGCATGTCCTGAGTTATGTCCGGGTAAATAAATTAAACGTAATTTTAGCGTAATAAAGCTTATATGAGGTCTTCCGGTACGCTGTCGCCACTCTAGAACATTTTGTCCAGTTACGTGTTCTGCAAGCAACATACTCGATCATTGCCACTTAAATTTATTTTTTCATTCTTCGTGCTATGTCGGTAACGGTAACCTTGGCTCTTCTGCGGATATCTTCATTCCTAATTCGATCACGCAAGGAAACTCCGAGTATAGCCCTTTCCATTGCCCTTTGCAGGTATCTGATGGATGCGAGATGCGTAGGACCGTTCATTGGATTCGCTCGCACTTCGATACAATTGCAAGCCAGCATAAGCCGGTTACTAAGCCGCTAGAGTGCAGTAAGATGGTAAATAGGGGCTTGCGTTTCGATATGATACAATTTCAATTTTACCTAACATTATGGGAATCATGTGCGTAACTGAAGCTGTAGGTACGATCAATTTCCACCGAACAACAAATTAATGACGATCCAGAAGGCAATACGGCCACAAATGTATGTTCATTAATGAGGACTGAATAAGAAAAATCAGAGGTAAATCAAGTCGTATGATTTATAGAAAAATATCGATGTGCGAGGGTTAATCATATAATCAAAATTTATGGTTTGTTGTTGATTCTGGGTTTTCTATCCTATCCTTTAGTGGAATTATTCACGTTTATGGCAACATCTGTAAGTTCGTAAAATATACAAACGTACCTGCGAACTCGTTTCACGTCAATAGTTTGAAACGGAAAAGTTTGTGGCACTAGCGCTTAAGAGGACTACACACTTAAAGCGCTGTCACTCTCGGACTGCAGAAAAAAGTAAGAGATACGCAAAAACATAAAGCTTGTAAAAAGTACCTAAGCAATTCAGCGATTTAAGTACTAAAAATCAATTTGATTATAAAATTTAAGCACTATGTATATCGGGTGTGTCTGACATCGACGCACAAACGAATACCATGGATCCAGTACATGATTCTGGACCTCCCAGTGGTAAAACGTAGCTTATAAAATAATCTAACCGTCAATCAGAAGGGTGTATATTGATTCGATTTTCAATCAATATAAATAAAAGTACATTTTTAGAAGCATATTCATGATTTTAATCTATCGTAATTAAATTATCTGTATTATGTTTTGAACACTCTATCTATCTAGCATTTATCCTGAAGAATTATATATTTTTTCTGTATCAGTGTAGAGTATAATTTAATTATACTTTTGCGTATTATAAAACGAGTTTACTGTAGTGAAGTATAGATTTTTTCCTATTATAAATTTTGCGATTAGCTCAGTCCCGTAGTCCTCTTAAAACCACCAGAATCGTTCGCGTCATACGCTTCGCACTGTCAATCAGCTATTCTGCGGTACTCTGAATAAAGTATGAGCAGAAACATCACAAGGCAGACTTTCTATTTTTAATGATACAAGACTCTGGCCCGTTATATGAAGAATTCAGACGCTAGTTACAAAATCGGTAACCTAAAACATGCTCCGTCCATATTTCTAGGAGAGCCGTATGATTTGAAATATTGCCTATTTTAAAAGCATATTGGAGAACGTATGGTTTTATCAAAGAGTCGTTTTTGGACGCTGTTTTACTTGAACGCTGTAGAATGTTTTAAAGTTTTGGGCTGTTGGATTTAAATGTGCATGGTTTTGAATTTAATGGTATCTATTGCAATTCGCGGGTTCAAACCTAGGCAGACACAATGTGTACTTTATTTTACTAAACCTCGCAAAATGGTTAAGGAAAACATCTGAAGAAATATGCCTTAGAACCAAAAAGTTGAAGACATGTGACATCTACCAACTCGCATTGGGCCCGCGTGGCGGATTATGGCCCATTCCCTCTCCTAGAGAAGAGGTCTAAGTCCCAGCAGTGGGAAAATTGTAAGGCTGACTATGTTATGTAAGTATAACAGATTACCATTTTTTTTTACAATAAAAGGCACAGTTTATCTCTAAATTATTAACCTAAACCTAAACTACCCATGTGATGTAGGTATGTTGGAATTGAAATAGGTACTCGATCAGTTCAACTATTGTAGTGACCTAGAAAAAACCAATAAGGACGTATTCGACGATTTCATTCGAAGAAACAAACGCTAATAAACTCCTTTCAGCAGATCAAAAACTCGATATTAAACCAAATTCCTCAAAGCGTTCCTTCCTCTTTAGAAGACAAGAACAGCGCAACAAAGTTCAGATTCAAAACAAAAGACAAATATTGACGACACAGTTACATTGAATAAAGGTTACCAATAAACTAGGAAAAGTTTATTCACAAGCCAAACGGTTCGTTCCAAGCGTCTTTGTGGGTTGTTTTGTGAATACTTGCAACAACGTAGCAATGCGTCTCCTGGAACAATTTATGGTAAATTTCTGCCGGTGTTTGGTCTCGGGAACAATTAGATTGTTGCTCCGTTTACGTATCGTACAAACGGTTTACAACGGTAGCTTTTGCTTGGCTGCCGTTACTAATACAGTTATACTGTTTCCAATACGTCTGATGTATTGCGAATGCCACAAAGCTTTTGAAAGTAGGTGAGGTTTTGTTGCTTACAATATTGTTTGGATCTTGGAAAAATATTTAAATGAAGTAAAATAAATCTTTTGTAATAGACTTCTGATCACGCTATTAATGTATGGTAATTATGCTATCAGGAATGTGTGTTTTTGGATACTGCTTCATTCCTTTTAGTAGTAGCGAGCAATTATAATAGCCTTTCTCGATAAATGAGCTATCCAAAACTAAAAAAAAAATATAATTCAGTACTATTTTTTTCTGATATATTAGAGATTCAAACAAACAGTTAAATTATTAAAGTCTATTTTATGTTATTTTTCGTATTCATACACACTATCTACATCTGTCACCCAACTCTCTCATTCTTATGAAATAAGCAGTACCTTTGAGCTCTTTTGTAAATTAAAAATAAATCATTAAAAAGGAAACACAGAATATGGCTGGGGAACATAGCGTAGTAGTATTAGTATTAACTGACTGCGATAGAAGGAGGTGTCTATTATGCCACCACATGAGATGAGCGTTAGTGAAAACTGATGTTCAGTGACATACATGACATTCTAGGAACCTTCATAGTAAACTAACGCTTTGATCTTCCGACTATCTACTGAAACGGCAGGCGATGGAGCGGTAATCTGAAAGGGTATAACTGTAAACTGTTCTAAGTAACACTGTAAGCAATAAGCAAATATGATAAACAAGATATAGCCAACTAGGCCATAAACGACTGAATAGAAAAAAGCAATTAATTGTTTTAGCGAAGACAACCATCGTCATTTTATTTTTCATTTAAATAAATGATGAATTGTTGTTTTTACAAATAGGCTTAAAACACTTAATTTTTTTTGACAATTTAAACTGAATCATGTCCCTGGCCCGGGCAAAGGGCATGGTCCGAAGCAAGGAGAATTGGCATGCGGTCGCCTCCTTGACGTGTAGTGTCCCACGCGCATCTCAAACTATCCCTTTGGACTATCCATGGCCCCAGTACGCTTCGGCTCTGCTGGGCCCCTACAGTTTTGCTGACAACTTTTTGGCAGCACGCGTGGAAAAAGACCACTATATGCCATCGACGACTCGAGCTCGGGCCGAATGATTATATCAGACGGCCGGACAACTTGCTAACCAACGGCAAAGGCTGGAAATCGGGGACGGGATCCCGGTGGTTCTTGGTGTCATAGATTAATGTCTGTCAATAAATTAAGGCACGCAATCGAACTCTGCACCCGTCTCAGATGGCAAGGTCGCCATGTAAGCTTGTCAGTCCGGTAAGATGATTAAAACAAATGTCTCCATTGATTTCTCATTTATTACTAGTCAATAATAGGGTACAATAATAATATAGGGATATTAAATATAGGCATTAACTCTTATTATTAGAATACATATCAACTTACATACATAAGTCTTATTCACTACAAGTAGAGAAAACCCCTACAAAACGAACTTAACATCCAAATATCTCTTAAAATTATTTCGTTATATTTGTCTTGTATTTCATAAATAAATAAAATAGCTCAGGTACTTAATTAAATCAGTGCGTCGCAAATACATCTGTTTATTTTGTATTTTACATTTATTTATTGAAATTGTGGAACCCCAATGGAGTGCTTTTTCATTGACATAAATTTATTCGTAGGTTTCCAAGAAAATTTCGTGTTACATTCATGTAGGTATGCACAAGGAAATGACAGATTGAGGGGAGGAAATACTAAGTGTATACAGTCATGGACGTATAGGTTTATAATTATATTATTCAGATGTATGCTGTGTGTCTGTTTCTGCAAGTTTTGCTTCAAGATTTTCAGGTTGCGTGCTTTTATAACTTCAAGTTCATTATAACAAAATATATACCCATTAATCATTATACCCATACACTTACATTATAAAGGCAAATGTAAGTGTATGGGTACATATTACAATACCGACATTTCATAATAACTATGACTAAAATACCGACGTCCGAAACATCGAAGTTCAAAATACCGAAAGTTTGAATTACCGATAGCCGTTATATCGAAACATGAAATACCGATGTCCAAATGCCCGAAAGGATGAAACCCCGAATGGACGAAATACCGATGGATGCTGCGAGCTACTTGGAAGTAGCGGTTGGTCACTGTTCTAACCTAACCTAACCTATTTCACCCAGTTCAATATGATGAATCCTACAATTTGCCTTCGGGATTTTAAGCTTCGGGATATGGATCTTCGGGATTTTAAGCTTTCGGGCAAACGAACTTTCGGTATTTCAAACTTTCGACCAAACAATCATTCGGCGTTTAATTTTTCGAGATTTCGTCCATAGGTATTTTAAAATAGGTATTTTGAATTTCGGTATTGTAATACGTACCCAAGTGTATATGTGTGCATATGTTTATTAGTCATTCACGCTCAAAAGGCTGTACAGGTTTAGATATTTGGTTCCAGCAGGCTTAGCCAAGTTTCCAATCAGAAACGACTAAAAAAGTCGTAGCCAAGGTACACATTTGGACAATACTCGTAAGAATACACAAACAAGATCATTTACAAAAAAGTTTATTTATTTTAGTTACTTTTTAAGGTATATATTTTGTTTTTAGGGTTCCGTACCTCAAAAGGAAAAAACGGAACCCTTATAGGATCACTTTGTTGTCCGTCTGTCCGTCCGTCTGTCAAGACCCTTTTTCTCAGGAACGCGTGGAGGTATGAAGCTGAAATTTATATCAATTACTTAGGTCTACTGTCCCTTGAAGCTGTGAAAAAATCAAACTTCTAAGCCAACGCAATCAAAAGATACAGCCGTTTATGCCGCAAATTTTCGACACTTGCAAGGGAATCAAAACCTACAGGGTGCTTCCCGTGAACTCAGAATCTTGAAATTTGGTACGACGCAACGTCTTATAGCATAGATAAAGGAAAAATTACGAAAACCATAAATTTTTAGTTACATCACATAATATTTTTTTTTTTATAATTTTAAACTTACTACCCATTTCCTCATAAACGCGTAGAGGTATTAAATTGAAATTCATACCAAATACTCAAGTCTATAATACCTTTAAGCTGTAACAAAATCAAACTTCTATGTCAACGCAATCAAAAGAAACAGCAATTTAAGCTGCATATTTTGAAACTCGCAAGTACTCGCAAGGGAATCAAAACCTAAAGGGTACTTCCAGTCGACCTAGAATCTTGAAATTTGGCATGGAGCAACGTTTTATAGCACACATAAAGGAAAAATTCCGAAAACCTTAAATTTTCAGTTACATTACAAAATATGTATTTATTTTTTAATAAATATAAACTTATTTCTTTTTTCCTCATGAACGCGTAGAGCTATCAAATAGAAATACGTATCAAATACTTAGAACACCACCACCACCACCACCACCACCACCACCACCACCAACCAAGACCACCACCACCACACCCACCACCACACTCGACTCGATTGTCGTAATGAACGAACTTTGTAAACCTTGCAGGTTTTTAACTGTGTATCAATGATAGCCTACGAGATATTAACAAAAAAAATCGAATAAAAAGCTTTAAACAAACATTTTTTCAGATGAATATACAAAAGCACTCAACTCAAACGCGTTGCATACACTAATGAACTCCCCAAGGCTTAGGTACCTAGCCCATGCTCGTTTATTTTATTAATCAAAGTCACCCAAAATTTATGTCCGGTTTTATTCCGAACTACTTCCCGTCTCTCGGGACGGACCAGCTTTTTAATCCAGCTTCTGAGGCTTTATCTTTTTAGATAATGTCCAACTTTTTAAACACTAAAGTAGTGATAAAACTTCGTAAACCTGTTTAGCGGGAATTTTCTTACAGTAGGTATATTTTCTTACGATGGCTAGCTATATTTTTCTTTGTAGTGTGGGTAGTAGGTGTACTTCTGTAATATTTGAGGGATCAAACAAACTGAAAAATGATTAATAATAACAAATATTATTAGTTGTTTTTACAGTTTAAATATCAGTGCCCGTGTTTTTTTTTTTTTGTGAAAAATAGTGAATTGTATGTTACCCATACTTGCTGTTTGCAAGCTCACGGTAACGATGGCGTGGAATCGCTTTGTGACTCGACATCCGAGCCGGCTCTTGCGTGTCCTGGAATCGAAGGATACCTACTTCACCTCTACTTTTCGCCACCATTGCTTCTTACCTTCCGCTTCATGCCATGGCCTGAACCAGGTTCTGATGCAAGACGACACCACCACTAATCATACACGTGTCTCGTGGACTTTTCAAGTAAGCGATAATATTTTCTGTAATCTTAATGGGAAAAGGGCAGATGAATCTTAGTAGGGCATATTTTTCATTTTTTTTTATTGTGCGTGGCCTCGCGTTCGACCACTCTCTCAGGTGATGGTAAACGATGATGTGGCCGACGATGGAGCACGCTTACCTAAAAGATAGGACATAATATTCTTACTGAGCCCTTATATAGAGGTGTGATCCCATTAAAAGGTGGATAGAACATTGATCAAGCTAGATTACTCTATACGTGCTGGCGATTAATTAGTTGTGGTTTCCAGACGATGTTTTCCTTCACCGCTTTCAGTAATTATGTACCTAGGTACGCATTTATAAAGACCTCAAAGCCTCGGACTTCTATTTCAAGATACGCAGGTACCTAAATCCTAAGTTATCCCTAGATTAGTGGTTCCCAACTTTAATCTTGGCCATGGACTACGTCGGTTTCTTTGATGTTAGCAGAAACCAATAATCTAGAAGCAAATGTTACTGTTAATTTAGAAACAAACTATTCAGATTTTTTACAAAAACTATGTAGTAGCAAAAGTAATTATCGTCATCATCATTTCAGTAGTCGAAAGACGTCCACTGCTGGACATAAGCCTCCTCTAGTGTTTCAGAGGATTTTTTGACGACACATTTTAGATAAAAGGTTTTGCTTTAAGTATACAGCTACGAGTATGTTATCGAAAATACAATATTGATAGAATCTTTACACTATTTCGCATCATTGTTACCCTTTTCAGTTGGAAAGTTTGTTACAAATTCTTTAGCCATATTATTTTACTTCTTACGGAGCGCCAGTAGAACGCGGACCACAGATTAGGAGCCACTGCCCTAGACCAAATATAAGACAAGGGTATGTACTAAATATCATGTTTCGGGCCTCAGCGGTTTGGGCTAGACGTTGATTAATTAAACCATGATTTAATTAAGCAAAAGTATAACGTCCTGACATTTTGACGAAGTAAGTTGGCGAAGTAAACATTTTTCTGAACGCTTTATTAGTGGTTAATTAGATCCTATTTTGAGAATATACTACACCAATGTTTTTAGACTAGCTGCTGCCAGTGGCTTTGTCCGCGTGTTAGTAGAATATTATCCCAAGTTAATACTTCCGGGATAAAACGTATCCTATGTTCCAAGACATGGTCTACCTGTGTACCAAGTTTCATCTAAATTCGTTCAGTCTGAGCGTGAAGAAGTATCAAAAACACTCACTAGTGTACATACTCGTACTAGGGAGTGCTCTAACTTGATCCTTTTGTGTTTTGTGATTATTTTTATCAAGTGTACTTTTCGAAGTTTATTTAGGCCATTAACAGACTCCCCGTGCCTCGGAAAGCAAGTAAAAGCCGTAGGTTTCGATGGTCATTCGTAAATCTTTAACAACCGTTATAGTTAGTCAAGAACTACATTTTGAAATTGATAAAATATTTGGAAAGACTTTAAGCTGTAACTATGAAATTACGCTACGATTCACGGGAACAGAGCAGTAAGTGTTGATATTATGGAAAATAGATGTGTCGAAGGAGAAATCATTGTCGGTGCAGCATAATGAGTGATAACAATATGTAGATACTTTATCTTAATTTCTAAGAATCTAAATTAGTTTCGTAGTTACCTACACACACCTCACAAAACAGTTAGGGTTATCCCATCCTCAATATAGATGCGCGCATAACTTTTAAGTTACAGGAAGTAGTACGTTGATGAGTAACAATCCTTAGATAATGATTTTATATTTTCCTGGTGTAGTTTATCTATAATATGTATGTATTTAGAAGTATATAAGTATGTTTATCAGTTGTCTAGTACCCATAACACAAGCTCTGCTTAGCTTGGGACTAGATGGCGTTGTGTGAAAGTTGTGGAGTATTATTATTTTTTATTATTTCCATACTATCAGGGGCCATGACATGAACAAAATCATAGTCACTATCAGACTACATACTTGTATAGGTAAAAGAAGAGAAGTGCTTGCAATTACGCGAGTCGCGTAAAAAAATGTAACCAAGTTTTTTGTAACTTATTATAACATGATTTAAAACAGTATCCGTGGAGTTTCTTGCACGTTCTTCTACGCTTTAGAACGTGAAATTTAGCTTTACTTTTTTTTTGACTGACAAACATTTTGTTAATTCAAAAGTGCTTGTTTATAGTCTATTTGAAATAATGTTTCTTACTTTTCATGTGAAACCATTTTATCGATTAATTAATTAATAAGTTTAGTTATCAAAAATCGAAAACATAAAAATGCGTCAAGATTTTCATAAAAATATGATTTCTTAATAGTATTAAACTTGCCAACGTAAGTTGGATCGTAATCCGAGAAAATAAATTAAAGTCTCTGACTTTGACCTGACTTTGTTATGTTTGACGATCATTTATTTTGAGTACTCGTATCTATTTTGCTAAATGTGTTACAAAATATTTTTTCGACAGCTTAAGACATAACATTTGATTGTTGTTTTTAGAATACCAGATTTTTTAGTTCTCGCCAATGACAGCGCTTACGTTGACAAGCTTCATTTCAGAAAATAAAACAGTAATTTTATATAAGCCCTAACCCTGTTTTCAAATATAATTGTTAAAAGTTAGTAGGTCTACCAACTTTTAACAAACACAGATGAAAACATGAAAAACATGTTTCCAGAATTTAAACAAACCGTATTTCCCGAAGTTCGCAACTAGCATCGAATATAATATGGATGGCAATTTTAAAAATGTAAGTTTGTTTTGTGTTACTGTGATTGCTTTACTTGCTTTGGTTGTTACTGAAAAACGTAACTTCCCAACTTCGCTATTGTTACATACGAAATTGTGTACCACTAACTAGCTGCCGGTTTTCCGAACATGCCATGTTTGAACCATAAATTAATTTTCATGGAAGACTTGTAATGTTCCTGGGTTCCGTACCCAAAAAATACAAAGTCCCATTACTAAAATTTCTCTGCCCATCTTTCTGTCTTTCCATCTGTCTCATGAACCGTGATAGTTAAAATTTTCACAGATATTTAGGTATTTCTGTTTCCGTTATCACAACAAATACCTACATATTTAAGTGGGGCTCCCATACAGCAAAAGTGATTTTTTGCCGTTTTTCCATTAACCATTCGTGTGTGAGTCTGACTGGCACACGCTAATTGGAATATAATAACTAACTTAAATCACACTTCATATTATTAAGGCGAAAGTTTGTGAGTGCGTATGTGTATATTATATAATATAATTATATATATTTGTTACTTCTTTACACTCGATCCGCTGAACAAACATAGTAAAATTTGGCTGCGGATGACCATATCCTGGAATAGCTCATGGAATACTTTTGACCCCAGGAATATGCTTCTTTGGGACAATTTCTTCTTTTATGCAGAAAAATCCGCTTACAACAACTAGTCATGTATTAAATTCCTAAGTTGAGACTGCAAATTTAGGATCCCATTTCCATTTTCAATGAAAATCATTATCTCCCTAACCTATTCCCGACTAGCTTAGTGTTAGCTTCAATTCTAACCGGAAGCGAGTGAATACCTATATTTTACATGGAACGACTGCCTATCAAACCTCAGCGTCCCAGTTACTAAGCAACACGATATGCCTTAGATAGACTGATGGTCAAATTTTCTGATATCTACCTGTATCGACTGTCAAAGATCTACGAATGGCGATGGCGACGGGACCAACGGCTTTATGTGCTTTCAGAGGCAGTGAGTTTCAGTCATTCTAAGACATTACTGAAACGCACTGCTTCAGAAAAAAAGTAGTTGTGAGTTGAAAAATTTCTTGAATTGACCGTGTAGCTGTTACGAGTTCCTCGAACTTAACTCGGAAAAACAATAAAATGTATTTAAAAACGTCCTATTATTTACATGCAATAAAAAATAGAGCTGATCTTTCCGTAACTTCAAGCTGTTTATTTATTTAGTTTTTATGCAACGCAATGTACAATGGCGGACTTAATGCCATATATTCATACTAGATTTTATTTCGTAAAAGTAACACTGAAATTGTAACAAAAAAAAGGGGCCCAGCAAATCCGATTCCCGCAAGGGCCGCGAGCATTTTCTGAAAAGGGAACCCGTGGGCCTAGAACTCAAAAGACATCTAATTGATACAGGTGGATTTTTAATCAGTAAACTCTGACATGCACTCCCGGTCCACCCTAGAGCAGGAGAAGGTATTAGATGATTTTCTACCTAAAAAAACCCCTTCAGTTAAAAATAGTTCCTCTTTTGTTAGATGAAACACCATTCAGTTACATTTCGAAAGGCACAGGTACTAACAAAATAATTTCCTCAAGAACTTTAATTAGACTAAGATTTCTTGTAACACTCAAAACCAAAGGACTTCTTAACATATCTTAATCAGAAAACACAAAACGTACCCATTCAGAATCGTACCCTTCAAGATAGCGAGTTTCCAAACTTATCTGTTTCACCGCAACTCACAAACATACATATGTATCGTTCGCCTTAATCCTTCTGGAAGTGAGCAGAGCGTGAGACGAGTACTTCAACCGACGGAGCTAAAGTTTAACCAACATACTGTAAGTACCTATGTTGGTAGCGAAACCGTCTTCACTACCTAAATGGGTAGGTACTTACAGTATGTGTGCGTAGTTGTATCATAATTAGACTTGCAAACGTAAGACGATGGCAGTTCGAACGTCAATGACCGTTTTTTTAATTTTCCAAAACATTGACCGAGGCCGTAAAACGCAAAAGGCATCTGAAGGACATAAGTGATCTTCTACAAAAACACGAAATATTTCAATGAGAGTCTGTTCGATATTTTGTTAAATAGTACCCTAAAACTAGCTTCAACTTAATATTACATTTTTAGGGCTGCAGCATTATTAGAATAATTACTGTGTGAACCTGGGACGCAAAGCGCAACTTAACTGATGGCTAATAGTTTGACATGCCCTCTCGCTCCACCTTAGAGTGAGAAAAGGCATTTAATTATTTCCCATTTTCTACGTATATACTGCGTGTTGGTCGTAACTTGGAATATTCTGCCGAGTCAAATTATGTGGCTGACAGTGTAATAAGTTTTACTTTATTGTACAAAGTATTAGTTAGTTTTTTTTGGGAAAAAACTTTTGCTACAAGTTATATAACACACAATTCTGTCTTGGAATCCTAACGGCTTTGCCCACGTGAAAATTAGTAAGTTAGCCTATTATGTCCCACTGCTGGGCGAAGGCCTCCTTCTACCTTTCCCATACACGTCTGTCCTCAGCCATTGCAGGCCAATCCCTCCAGTAGTCGTCTAGCTCATCTCTACACCTTTGGCTAGGACTGCCACGAAGTTGCTATGCATTTAATGGGACCCAAAGATTGGCTCTTAGTCCGACGTTCATGTGTCATGCATAGTACAAAGTAGAAAATATTATGTCCTTTGTCAATCAGTGATAAAGTAGCATTCTATTGATAAAATATTATGTTGTAAATATTTCTATATAGTATTTGTAAAGACTAGTAGTAACAAGCGGTCTCGCCCACAATGTGTTACTCCAGGACGTGGTCTAGATAGACCATGCAGGTGCGCGTCGCGGCTTTACTTGCCTTTAATAAGAAATAGATTAGAACGTCTTTCGGGTCAGTTAAAAAAACCTTAGATACACAAAAGAAAACCTCCGGTCAAAAAAACTCCACAGAAAAAAAATACGTTACGACTTTACGACTCCAATAAAAGAGCTTTAAATACATCTTCACTTTACTAAGATAAAACAAAGACACAAATTACGAACAACCATCTCTTTTTCTACACCTTCAAAGTTTACACAATGTGATATTTACATCGGTAATGCTTCGTAAACACATTACGTATCTCGCGGAAACAGACGCGGACTTACGAGTGCTTCCGAGTCCCTAGGGAACCCATTACGGAGTAGATACCCACCAGAGACCAAGGTGCATTGCGGTGTAACATGATCAACGTTGCACTGCAGAGCACCTTTCAGCATATCTATCTAAATAGAGTTGGCCCAAATTCAGAGACAAAATTGGTAGGTTAGGTAACATCCATTAGATCCTGTAACGTGCAGAAAACAGGACATGTAGGATTATTTTAGTATCTAACTCATCGTAGAATATTACTCTCTAGCATTCTGAGGCATAGTCATATACGGTCTCAGAACCTCCCACATTAGCCAAGACAACTCACATTGACAGGACACACAACCCCATTTTTTCTTTTCTTTTCAAGATCGTAATATTCAATCAATACCAAACGCAATGAACAGTAAAAAAGAAACAGCTTTCTTTTTCGTATTTTTAGAATTTGTTCCATCGTAAAACTGTTAAAATTCATATATTGATTTACTGAAATTTTATAGTCAAAATAAATCGATACAAATTTATATTCATATATATATTTATTTTGACTGGTGGTACAATGCAGTATTCATTTTATCGATTAGGCAATAGTTACTGTTGTGATATCGAACTCTTTGTTTTTGAGTCAGTTTTGGACGCAGAATATAACAGGAGTGCTGAGAGTACACTCTGTTACTTAATTCGCGTAGCACCCCCACACAAACGTAATAAATGTGTGTGTAAACGCAAGCGCGTGAAACACAACAGGTTACTCTCAAAATATTTTAATTATTATGAGAGTAACTATAACATTACTATTAAAAAAAAGGTCAAATAGAAAATAAAAACAAGCAAACTTTCTGTTACACCAGACGATTGGAATCGAACTTGGGACCTCTTACTCGTCAGTCACGTATCATACGCATTGCGCCAGGGCGCCGATAACAGCAGTAGCCAATTCTTGCTGTAGGTACTTTCATAGTGGTGTACGGCTACTAATTGCTTTTTGCAAGAGTGTGAGTGTAGAAACGACGAGTTACTTTGTAGCACACAACGATAATACCTGTTGTGTTTCACGCGGTACACGGCGCACACATTTATAACCTGCTACGCAATCTCCGCCACCGTGTGTACGTATTAAAATCTTGTGCTCAGTGTTTATCTTCACCAGAATCACATCCCGAGAGCTTACGTCCGGACCGTAAGCTCATCTAGGTCTTCGCAGTATCCAGACTTGTTGTCGGTATTGGCAAATACCTGTTCTAGGAAGTAGAGAAAATACATAAAGTGATGTTTGGTGGTTCAAACGTCGAAGTTCGGCCTCTGGTGAATTAGCTACTCCTTTATTGAAACACCAAAGGCTCTATGAAAGGGGAAACGAAACTCTTTGGGAGTTCAAAGTGGACTTCCTAAAAGTGTAATGAACTGATGTAGCATTAGAAGAGGGGTTGATTAATTACTCAATAATTTATGTACCTTAGTAAGCAGAGTTATCTCGTGCATTAATCCACTTTTATGTGTTGTTTTAAAACAAGAGCTTGTTCTTCTTTGTTTATGAATATAAAGTTAACTGTAGGAGGAAAACAGACGGTATAGATTTTAGGGTTCGGTACACGAAAAGTGCCAAAAGGATCACCAAGCAACCACTGTTTGTCAAGCGAACTGTACCTCTTAAGCCGTAAGTGACACAGAGTTGAAATTTTCACTGAATGTGTCTTCTACTTGCCGTTGCAACAACAAATAACATAATTTAAATTAAGTTAAATTTAAGCGGGGTAGACCTCCACCGTATGCTATTACGCCGTATGTCGTTCCTCCAGGCAATCCACATAATCCCTACGTTTTTTCCGCCGAATCTGACACAAAAACCTACAGAAATAACCGTGTCCTGTAAGGACCTGCGTCAGGTAGAATACAAGGACGCTGTGGCACCTTTCTAACCACGCTTCAAAGAAGAGATTTATCGCCGCGATTGCATCCTGCGCAGACTGTAGTCATGCATACATTCCTGTCTGTCCCTCGCCCTTAATAATGAAATTTCTAATCCTCCGACCAACTGCAGACTAGCAGAAACTTTATACATTTCACTAAAAACTTTATTTTGAGTCCAAGTCACAATTCTAATTTCAATTTCCAAGCATGAAAACTTTAGTTGGAAAAATAAAAAGCTAGCAATTACTAAACATGAAATCTTTTACTTCTTGGTACGATTTTCATTTTTTTAATCGTGTTGTTATGCTTCAGTAATTGCTGATTCTAACTAAAACTTGGTTCCAGTAAAACAGTACCTAGGTTTTTATAATGATTTCTGAAAAGAAAAACACTGCATCTTTTATTTGAATTCCTTTTTACATGGTGATCAGTCGTCAAGAATACCTATTCTGAAAATATAGTTTTTGTACCTACAAAACCTATATACCTTTTATGAATTCGATATTATTTATGTAAATTCGTAATTAACTTAGGTATTTGTACCCCATGTATTAGGTCCCATGTACCTA
Source organism: Mythimna separata (assembly GCA_030763345.1). NCBI lineage: Eukaryota > Metazoa > Arthropoda > Insecta > Lepidoptera > Noctuidae > Mythimna > Mythimna separata. The sequence continues at coordinate 9,265,017 of CM061172.1, read as the reverse complement.
CGTAAGAATAAACCGTTGCTATTCAAAATTTTAGTAATTCCAGCATTGTTTCAGTTATTTTGCAAACATACTGCTAGTAACAAGTGATTTTTCACAAGTATTTCCTATCATCGGACCATCAGACGTACGGCAATGCGCAACCAGTACATGGTGGACATTCCACCCATACGTACAAAACGTTTTGGGAACATGTTCATGGTTCGTTCAGCTAAAGAGTGGAATTTGATATCAGAATCTGTGTGTCCTAATAACAAAAACTTAGTAATCTTAAAGTCGAGAGTGTAATAGGCTTTTCTAGGCAAGCGGGCTCCCTCGTTGACCACATCAATGGTAAATATCAGATCAGATTGACATCAGTTGAGATAATCATCAAGTACGAGCAAATCAATAATAAAAAAATCTCTACAAAAGCTCATACAAGCAATCGTATACATAAAAATAGATTTTCAATCACAGATAATATTCTTCCTTACAACCGCATGCGGGTATCCGCTACCTCTACCTACCCATGTTTAAAGGAAAACGCTGAGCTACTTTGAAAACGATTGTACCTACATCGCTTTTGAAAACGCAGGGTACCATTGATATCTTTAATTTTAATACAATGCGGGATCTTTTGTATACCTTTTTACCTGAGTTTTATCTTTAGGTGCGGGTGATTTCCATTTTCTTCTTGATATTATTTTCTTTCTATTTTTTAGCTATTTTGTTTTATTTTTAAAGCTTTTTCTGTCGCCTTTAATGGTTTATTATTCGTCATAAATGGCGAATAATAATCCTTCTTCTTAACCTATCACATACCCGCAAAACGAGACACAATAGTAAAACAATAACAGCGCGGTCTCATAGGACCGGTCGGGGATTCATGAATTAATGAATCGGTAGTAAAAATATTATAGCATAATTGAGCGCTATGCATAATAATTAAATCGCTTGCCTCTCCAAGTATTCGGCCTCGGCAATATCATTTGCTGTCAGTGTCATTAGACCCCTACGAAAAGTAAAGCCAAGGATACACTAGGGGGCAAATGGAGCAACATGTTGCAGAACATGTTGCTCAACAACTACGTAGAACATGCCGAAGTGAATGTCTTAAAACAGAAAAATGTTTCGGGTCATGTTGCGGCACGCTATGCAACGTTTCAGCGTCACGTATATTGAGTGTTGCGCGTCGTGTTTCGGGACAAAATGTTCCCTAGTGTATCCCAGGCTTTATGTGATCTGAAAATGCTCGAATAAAAAATTTTGTCCCTCTTATATGTAAAAGAAGTACGTAAAAGGCAACTATTACTAACTGACCCATCTATCGCCACACACCTCGAACCACTGAACGGATTACACGAAAATTTGGCATGCATGTAGGTATTATGACGTAGGCAAATACTGAGAACGGATTTTTCGAAATGCGTTCAAAGTCTTTATGATGGTTTCTTCTACTTTCACGCGGGACAAGGGTGTTCGTGAGGTAATTAAATCTGGTCAAAATCAGATACATTAAGTTCAAACAGTCTATTAAAAGGCACTTTTGAATTGTCAAAATGCCGGTCAGTCCAAATTGCACGTCCTAAAACCTAGATCTTCATGGAGAAGAACCTGCAAGAAACTCCATGGACACTCTTTTACTCAGATCATTATAGAGCACAATAGCACGCCAAAACCCAAACATAATAAACCAACTTGTGGTCCGAAGCTACTCCAAATATTCCACCAACTTTACGGTTTTCAATATTCACTTTAAATGTCTCATCCAAGATATTTCGCGATACAAAGTTTTGGGCGCCGTCCCTTGAAAAAGCTACGGTGTAGCGCCTACTCCGAACTTCAGGTCACGCCATGAATTTCGAGTTAATTAACTTTTACTGGTTGAGAAAACTTACTTAATAATAATAAAATCGTTAGAAGAGTTTATCTGTACAAGAGAAAACTTATTGAGAGTTTCTTTTGCGTCTTGAGAAAGTTACAAGAGGGATTTTGCGTGTTTTTATAAGATTTTTTATTTGATTTTATATAAAACTTGTATGTTAACTTGTAGTGGTTGTGTGTATTTGTTTAGGGAAAATGTTACAAATTATGGACTTTGAAGTAAGCAATAACTTAGATGAAACTGCATAATATATATGGTGCCATGAAGCTGGTCTGATATTTGATATATAGAGTCGAAATAGTGTGTAGAAACTACTGAGCGCAAAAGCCCACATCATGCTTGAGCTTGAAGCAAGTCCTTACCGGGCATGGTAAGCTTGGGAGGTTCCTACACCAGATTCATACAGAATAAACGCCCGGGTCACCATTGTGTGGACTGCTCAAAGGACACGATGGCACAGGGAGTGCCCCGCTTGGGCGGAGCACCTTCGTTCCTCGTGAAGGCGATCGGCGACAACGACCTCTCACGCCGGAGCCTGGCACAGGCCATGGTCCGGAGCGAGAAGATTAGGCAAGCTGCCGCCCCTTCCTTCAAGGCAGCAGATGATAACGAAGGAAGCAGCCGGCCACACGTGTGATGATGATGATGTCGTGATCCTGACTTCGCTTTCTAGCGCCACAGTGTTCGATTTGCTTTTAACTCGATATCTATCATCTAAATGGAAAGCTCACTGTCAAAGTGACTGGAACAACAAAGTGACTGGAACAATCATCATCCAGACGATGGAGAAACGGATATTTTGTCATAGGCTATCAAACATTGATTTTAATTTCAACCCAAAAAAACCAACCTACCCGCCAACATCAGCTTCTGTTTTTCTTCTATGCCGTATTAAATCGTATCATTATATTCAGACGAAACCGCGGGCATAGTTAGTGAACCATAAAACGAGGCTTAGACTCCTCACCGTCGTGTAACGTTACCTCGTTAAGAAAGTTTATATTCCGCTGTCCATTTTTTGCAATGTTGATTTTCAAAGAAAACGTATTTTTATTTGTATTTATTCAATTCACATTCTTTTTCATAAAGTCTTCCGTTATAATAATGAGAACTGTAAACTATGCTCGCAACTAAATAAACATCAGAAACAAATGGGGTATTGGTTTGCAGAGCACATACTTTATTCTTTATTGTACACAAAACGTTTTGAGAACACATTTATTTATTGTGCGTACAACTAAGAAGTGGAATTTCCTAAAAGAGTCTGTGTTTTCTGATAGCTAGCTATAACCTGGGGGTTATTTAAGTCAAGAGCAACTGTGCTCTGTCGTCGCTTGCCATTAGGTGAGAAGTGGTGAAGCTTTTTTACTATTGATAGGCTCCCATTCAATGGGTTAAGATATTGAGTGGTCTACACTGTCCTTGCATATGTGTCGGTATTCTAATATGGAAATATTGTAAACCCAGTATTTTTTTTGATAAGAGTAACCATGGAGTTTCTTGCCGATTCTTTTCCATAGGATACGACCAATTGGAACCGTGTACTACGTGAACTCTGACGTTTTGTGAGCGCCCATGTGGGCCTTTCTAAAATAAAAACATTTTTATTTGATTTGATTAAAAAATAAAAACAGACACACGTATGTTCAGCGGGTCTTAAAAAGGCCACTTTAGTGGAATCTTATTAGGATTAATCAAAAGTAGCTTCTCCTGCTCTCGGTGAATTAGACTTTTACTGACTAAAACTAAACTTACGGTCCACTTCGGTGGAGAGGATCACGGGTGCCTTGCGGTCCAGGTCCCTGGGTTTCCCTTTCAGAAGACAACTTATGGCCTCAGTAGGGTTCGACTCTGCCGACCCCCTACGGTTTTATAGACATCTCTTTTATATGTGCGTGGAACACTACATGTGTTTGAACACTCGGTCTCAGGCTGGATGGTTACCGCATGGTCGCACGGAGAGCAACCCAATGCTCGTAGTCTGCAATCAAATCAGGGTTAGAGTTTCGGTGGCAGGGGCATCCTTCAATAGCATTACTGCTTGGCAGAGGGAGGCGACCCGTGTTCCTTTAGTTGTGTTTTAAGTCCAGGGCCACAGCGCGTTTTCGAAAAATTTGGTTAGCGATCATATTCCTTTTTATCAGGAATCACACGTGGGCCACCGTGGCACAGATCAGTACCCAGATCAGCGTACGTGGCCCACGTGGGCCCAATGCAGTTCTACCTTTGTACTTCACAAGATATTCAACCTTTATTTCACCGTGACTATCAACAAACTTTTCTTCATGCTCCAATACACTGAAAAGTACTAAGATATGTAAGAAATACATCACTGAACCCTTACGCTTGTGTCAGCAAAATTAGGAAAAATACGCGAAACGGTCACCGCTGCGGATTGACTAACCGACTTTCATCAATCAACCGATGCTTATGTACCACTTCACATCAATCACATGTATATATGTACAGATGTACCACATATGTACACGGACGGATCGATCCAGAAAACTTTCTTAAAAAGGTGTTTCTCTCTCCTTTCGTCGGAATACTGCTCTTAGTTGACATGACTTTGATAAATTATATTATTTGCTTACCAAACGATTTGGTATTCGCGAAGTAAGAAATGAGCGTCTCCATTAGATCTTGCGTATCCTCCTTTATAAATTCGTTTATTCGTACTTTTACAATTTAAATATAATGGTACACAGTTACAGAATATCGAAAACTAAAATGCGAACCGCTGTCTCTTAAGCCAGGCCAAAAGTCTATAGTTAGTATAATGATACTTTGTTGAGGGGTATTTGTTCAAGAAAATTCGCCCACAGAGATTGTAGAAAAATATTCCAAGATAACGTACTCTGGGTGAAGTTCTATATGCTATTCTAGAACATGTTTACCCGTGTACGATTCATCAAAATCTGTTCAACCGTTCGAACTTGAAAAAATCTCAAACATAAAAATAATACACTATACAGCACAACACTTCAGCACAAAAAAGGGATATTTTTAGGTAGAAACGTTAAGGGTTTGATGCAGGTTCAGGTTCAGCGGGCAAAAAGAATATACTTTATTCTTTTTGCCCGCTGAACCGCCTAACTATTCCTAGTTAAGCGGTTCTTCGCTGACATTTTAGACCCATAGCAATCAGCAACTTGATAAACGAAAGGATTTTCAATAACAAATAAGGAATAATTTATTAAATAACCTGTTTTAAGTCAGAAACAAATTATTACAAAAAGATAATATTGCAAGTTAATGTAAACAGGAATTAATTTAAAAATTACAGGCAAGAGAAAATCTGATAAAAAACTCGTGCAGCGTGTCTGTAATTATGAAATTCTTTCACTTGATAGTCAACACATTCGCATTTTTAATTTCGCTGTAATGACATTCTTATTTTGTTTTTAATGTGTTAAGAATTTTTAATGTACTTATAATAAAATAAAGTTTATTTTTCGGAGACTGTTGTATAAATAGTAGGTACCCTTACTGTGACGTGTTAAAATATCAAGCGTGCAGGTGAGAAAGAGAGATGGAGCTATACACCCTAGTAGCTTCATCCCATAAACATTTCAGTTTCAGTCGTCATATGGATCGCGTTAAGAGCTCATGGTAGGGCCTCTGCAGAGCTCTTGTTTACGTACCTTGAGTCTTTGCTGTTAGCTATTTTTTTTATTTTAATCAGGCTCTGAATTCATTAATAGTCTTCCAGAAGGTAAAAGCACTCATAAAATGGAAACACCTGTAGCGACTACGATCATCGACATCTACACATGACGTCACAGAATCCTGCATCGCGCAAGCAAAGTTCTCCGCGCGATTTGAATAGATACAACAGCCCGAAATCATCTATCGGGCAGTAGCCCACCGGACATAACACCTCGTCCGGTCGGAGGATCCTCCCTTTTCAACGGAGGTATGTGGGACTTTACTCTCTGTCTCACTACCTCCAAACTGGTGACCCTCGAGCATGAACGTCAGCGCAGCCTTCGTGCAGCAACCACGTCGTGACGTCATCATCACTTCCTCAAGCTTTCGAGCAGCGAGCCACGCAGTCAGCACGGCACTGAGGGTATCATGACCACCAGTATGCCCACCTGGTCATACCTGGTCATCACCTTCAGCCTCATCATCGACCTTGGCACACCGCACCTTCGGCCAGTCACATGAAGAGCTATGAAGAACCTCTCCTGGTCGACGACAGCAATCAAGCCCTACGTCGCACAGTCCAGCTCCGACTCCTGGAGCTAGCTGCATAACTCCGACTCACTGGAGCCTGCAGCATCATCATCCCGACTCACTGGGACATCATCACCCCGACTCACTGGGGCATCACCGCAGACAGTTCCGACTCACCGAGAACTATGCGGACACTGGTTCCGACTCACTGGAGCCAACAGCATTACTCCGACTCACTGGAGCTTGCCACATCGTCCCGACTCACTGGGACGACACCACCCCGATTCACTGGGGCATTACCGCAGCACAAAGTTCAGACAGCACCTCACTGTGAACTATGCGGTATTGGGTTCAAACCCACACAAAGCAACCTACCGCTGGCCTGGCACGCATCATAAGAAGCATCAAGGACTATCGATCTCCGATCTCCGGAGGGGAGTGATGTAGCGACTACGATCATCGACATCTACACATGACGTCACAGAATCCTGCATCGCGCAAGCAAAGTTCTCCGCGCGATTTGAATAGATACAACAGCCCGAAATCATCTATCGGGCAGTAGCCCACCGGACATAACACCTCGTCCGGTCGGAGGATCCTCCCTTTTCAACGGAGGTATGTGGGACTTTACTCTCTGTCTCACTACCTCCAAAACCTTCTACTATGAGTCCGAATTGTGTGGAAAAGGCTAGTCAGTCAGCCAGTGAACTGTGTATAGAACTACATCACAATATTTACTAGGAATCAATTTGCGAATAATAATTAAAACGGCCACAGAAATTCACTCGAAAAGAACCTGCTAAAATTAAGCTTCGTGTTTTAAAAGTTGATTTTTAAGTAGCCGATATTATTATATTAAAATGTCCAAACGTTAGTGGTTGCGATGGATTTATGTATAATATGTATGTATTTAGAAATATATAAGTATGTTTATCAGTTATTTGGTACCCATAATACAAGCTCTACTTAGCTTGGGAGTAGATGGCGTTGTGAAAAAATAATAATGGAATTGGCAAAAAAGTTTAGTATTCCATTTATTTGTTGATGTTGAATTCAAATATCGCTACATTTCTGAAACACAAACTGGCTAAAGAACAGCGATAACCAAAATAATATTTGTAGCTATTAAGTCAAGATGTCATTAATAACCGCTTTCTGCGTAGACATCTTGTACACGGTAATAAATCATATTTATTTGGAATAAACAGAGCAACAACTTACACCTTTTTATTGATATATTATCTTTTACCAGTGGCTTCGCCCGCGTGATGGTAGGTATTTCCTTACAAAATTTAGACCCCCATTCCTCCCTCTTAGGGGCAGAATTTTGAAAAATCCTTTCTCAGTGTTCTTTTGGGTCATAAAAAATCATGTCTACTAAACTCCTAGTGCCAGTAGTTTCAGCTGTCAGAAATTGTCCATTCATTTTTAAAAATAATATATAATTATTTTTTTATTTTTAATCCTATACTTTCCCACTGCTAGGCAAAGGTTACTCCCAAAACCTTACAGATATTCTTTTCTCGAGCCACCTTGAACCAGCCTTTGCAGTAAGCGTCTAGGTCGTCTTGCCACCTCTTCCCAGGTCAACTTTGGTAGCGTTATCCATCCTCAGACGCCCATTTTGTGGAGCTTCTTGACCTGCAGTCAATATATGCGGAAGACGTGATCTGCCAATCTCATTTTACCCTGTTAGCCCTTTTTTTGAGTGGAGTGAAGCTTTTCTTATTTCGTCGACTCTTTTGACACCTAGAATACACTTCATTAGATGTGACATAAAATGAAATATAAACTAAATTGATAGCTATTTTATCATTTAAAGTAATCGGTATAATAAAATAAAAAAATAACGACAGGCTCACACACATAGAGACTATTAAAGAGCAGCTGATTGTTAAAACATAAATGAATGGTGACTTTGGGTATGGCCCTGAAAATGGCACCCTTAACCTTGCAGTGACAAAACAGTATTATGATGGTAAACATAATTCCCGTATGTTACAGCATGTATAGAGGGGTGTCGTTGGGATACTGATCCTTGTTGCCACGATACAGGTCGCTATCATATATTACGCAAAGTGAATGGAACGCGGAAGACTATCAATCACGGGAAGATATTGACGGAAGATGCGGGTATAGCAATTCAAACACGCATAGATGTAGAGGGCTGATATATAGGACGTACGTGTATTCAAATAATTCTAAAGTATTAGGAAAACGAAGAGCATTTACAAAGTGGACGTGTTACAATGGTTCTAAGCATCTTATATTCATTACATCATCTCGTTATAGTTACTCATTACACGTATCGAAGTTGTTTTTATAACATACTGTTTTACATATTCGCGCGCTGTATTACAAAACGTCACTGTAATTTATTCAAATTCTCGATTTAATTGTAAATAAAGGACTAAACGGAAATAATAATAAAGTGATTATTCAAAAAAATAAACAGGTTCGTTATTTTAAGGCGTGTATTATTTCTTACACTCTCTACACTATGAATAATCACTAAATTTAAACTATTTAAAATACCTACAATACAAAAAATCCACCCTTTTTAGCTATTATTATTGAATAAGTAAGGTTATCTAACCAAATTATTCAAGAAGACTTTAGATTTTTTTAGCAAAAATAAAATGGTGCCATCTACTTTATCCTAAAAAGTTTGCGCAAAAAATACAGAACTTATTTTATCGTTACTCTTTTCTGAGGTGCTGAGGAGCTATAAAGATTTTAACATTTATTTTACAAGTTTATCAAACTGGCTTTAGGCTGAAAGTATCTCTGATAACCAATAAAATCTTAAGTACAAAATATAAAAAACTGGCCAACTGCGAGACAGACTCGTACGCGTAGGTTTCTCTACCGTCTTTAGCAAAAACGGCAAAAATATCATATTTGTTGTAGGCATACAACAAATGTGATATTTTTTCCGTTTTTATTTATTTATATCCCTTAAATATTACTTATTCTGTTTTTAGTATTTGTTAATTTAAATTGTCACTTACGGGATATCTTCCGTGATTGGTTTTTGTTTTGAGTTCCCGATTAAGTTCCCAATTTAAATTATAAAATAAACCGTGATAGCCTAAAACAGTGTTTAGTATTAGTTGTTATAGCGGCTATAGAAATAAATCATCTGTGAAAATTTCAAGTTTAACTATAACGGTTCATGGAGATTCATCCTGGTGACAGACAAACAAAGAGACAGACAGACGGACGGACAGAGTCTTAGTAAAAAGATCCCGTTTTATCCGTTTGGTACTGAACCCTAAAAATAGAAACATAAACCGTGCCTGTCATAAAAAGAAATAGCAGAACAAGTATTTCAATTACCGAATAATCTAGAAAATGGTGAGCGTAGCACATATGTACTCATTTAGTGTCGTCGTTAACTCTAATTTCTTTTTCGCTATTGACCGTAGTTTTTTTAAAGGGCCTGTAGGGTGGTCACTAAGCGCCGGGCTAAGTGCCGCTTTGTGAGCGCACCGCGTGTAAACCGCCCGGCAAAGACCGGCTTGCATTTAATTTTTCTCATTTTTATTTTCTCTAAAAGCATTTACACAGGGACTGGGCGTTCAATTAAAACTCCTCTTTTTTACCAAAGCGTCAATAGATGGAGCTGATTGCACCATTCTTTTATTTTGAATTTCGATTCCTTTGTTTTTAATACAAATGGAATATTTTAAAACAATGAAAAAGTGTTCGATTTATAAAGGTTTTATTACGCTGTACCTATTTACAGAATGGGTGTAAAAGTAATACAATTTCTGGGAAATGGTTTTAAATTGTGAAAGAGAGCGACTCGTAACGGACGTTTCTTTTTAGAGTGAAGAACTCATTAAACAGTTCGCCCTAAATAGTTAGGGAAATAAAATTACTGTTGCTACACCGGGAAAAAAACAACAAGAACAACTTCCATCTTTGTCGAATTAATACTTTAACTTTTGTTCGTTGCTTTTTATTGGCTTATCATTAAGTTATTTTTTTCTCGCTTGGCTTCCGGACCAGTTTTTTTGTTTCTAGGTTTAGGTTTTGTTTCTTATCTATATATATAAAAATGAAACCCGTTTTTCGTTGTCACGACATAACATGAAAACGGCTTGACCGATTGGGCTGATTTTTTTTTTTAAATGTTCCTTGAAGTTCAATGATGGTTCTTACGGAGAGAAAAATTAAAAAAAAAAAAGTTAGGTAAAGTAGGGTAGTGTGGGGTAGTGTAGGGTAGTGTAGGGTAGTGTAGGGTAGTGTAGGGTAGTGTAGGGTAGTGTAGGGTAGTGTAGGGTAGTGTAGGGTAGTGTAGGGTAGTGTAGGGTAGTGTAGGGTAGTGTAGGGTAGTGTAGGGTAGTGTAGGGTAGTGTAGGGTAGTGTAGGGTAGTGTAGGGTAGTGTAGGGTAGTGTAGGGTAGTGTAGGGTAGTGTAGGGTAGTGTAGGGTAGTGTAGGGTAGTGTAGGGTAGTGTAGGGTAGTGTAGGGTAGTGTAGGGTAGTGTAGGGTAGTGTAGGGTAGTGTAGGGTAATGTAGCGTAGGGTAGGTAGACAAGGTAGGGTAGGGTAGCGTAGGATATGTAGGGTAGTGTAGGGTAGTGTAGGGTAATGTAGTGTAGTGTAGGGTAGTGTAGTGTAGGGTAGGTAGGCAAGGTAGGGTAGGGTAGCGTAGGATATGTAGGGTAGTCATTTGACGGGAGCGAAGCTGCGGGTAAAAGCTAGTAATAATATACATTACAGAAACTTTGCTTCCTTTTCAGCACTTTTTGCGTGAAGTACTCTTTACTTACTATCCGTAGGTACCTGTCTGTTTTAGGAAAACTTATTTTTTATGAGATGCGAAATACGTCCGATTATAATTTAGGTGTATTCAAGGCAGTGTATAGGTTCTTTAGACCGTTTTCAGATTATCCGATCCGATATCGGTGTCGGACGCCGATACGATATCGGAGTAAGTAAAATGTATGAAATGCCGTGCTCCGATATCCGATATCGGTCCGGACAATATGAAAGACAGGTACATATTTCAAACATTTACCTTACCCCGATATCGTATCGGCGTCCGATACCGATATCGGATCGGAATATGTGAAAACGGTCTAAGAAAATAGTGCTTTTCACCATCAACAATTGCATCACTGCTTACTATCAGGTGAGCTAGTAGTTATACAAAAAAATAAATTAAATTTGACTTCTTCTGCTCTAGGGTGGAGTGAGAAGGCGTGTCAGACTTTTATTGATAAAAACCTGCATGTGCAACCTTCAGTTGATCTTTACTTTCTAGGGCCACGATAACTCACATATTTCATTACCTACATCTTTGTTTTTTTTTAAGAAAATCATATAGACTATAGGACGGAGCGAGGGGACAGACTTTAATGACTAAACCTACATCTATGTTCTTTTTTTGCCTTTGTGTTACAGGGCCAAGCGTTTCCCTTTTGGAGGTAAATCCATAGCCTAAAGCGCTGGCCACACAGAAAAGACGTAAGTCGCAGACACGGCGCGGGCAAGCGCAAATGTACCAGCGTTGCGCCCGCGCCCTGTCTGTTCTGTATGTTTTGAGTCGCGACGCTTCTATACATTTTGTATGAAAGAGACGCGATAGAGACAAACGCCCGCGCTCCGTCTGCGTCTTACGTCTATTCTGTGTGGCCAGCGCTTTAGACCTACACACATCAAAAGTGTCTAGGGATCAACATATATTTTTGCAATAACTTTTCTCCTGATTGATATTAATTAAAATTTTCTTTAAGGATTCATCAAATAAAGTGTTTTTCGTTTGTCACAGTAACGATAAACCAAGTCACCTTTGCATTAATAAAGAAATTTGCCATTTTCCTAATAAAGGGATTTTTGTCATTTTTTTTTTTGAACCACTAACATTAAAGTTCGAAAAAAAGACTGAAATAACAGTTTTCTTTAAAATTTATTGGGTAACTTAAACAATTAATAATCCGTGTTTCTACCGCGAACACTAACAACACAAGAACATCTGTTTGGCATACTCAAAATGAGTTCATCCAAATCACGCTGTGGAATGGCCGCCCATGTTCGTTGCAACAACAAAAAAAGGTCTTCTTGCGACTGGATACCCTCCATATTCGGCAGAGCTCTTCTCTGTAGCATATCCCATGCATGCTCAATCGGGTTCAAGTCTGGCGACTGAGCAGGCCAGGGCAGGACATTGATGTTAGCTGCGGCGAGAGTCTGTCTTACAACTCTTGCGGTGTGCGGTCGTGCATTATCATGCATTAACTGAAATAAGGGATCGATTTACACTTGTAGAGGAACGATGACGTCTGATACAATCGTCTCAGCATAAATTTGAGCGTTGAGGTTGCCTCTGATCCAAATCAACTCAGTTCTTCCGCCGATCCAAATACCCGCCCATACCATGATGGTTCCACCACTATAAGGATGGACTTCCTGGCAGGATTTTAATCGCTGTTGGCGTCCAGGGGTTCTCCAGTGTCGTATACGTCTTGTATCCGGTCTCATACCAAAACGAGACTCATCAGAAAAGCACACGTAACGCCATTGTTCTTCTGCCCAATTTCTGTGTTCAAGAGCCCATTGATATCGAATCCTACGATTGTGCATTTTTATAGGTGGTACCCGTAGCGGTCTTCGGGAATGAAGGTTCACTTCATGCAAGCGGTTTCTGACTGTTTGGTCGCTAATTAAGTTCCCTGAAGAGTGATGAAGCCTCACGGCTAACATCATGGCGGTTATTGTTGGAGCTCTTCGAGTTAAGATTTGAATGTATCGGTCTTGTCTCCGTGTGGTGCAGCGATACCGTCCTCCATGGCGCTCAGCCACGGTACCAGTGCTTCGGTAACGTGTCCAAAGTCGACTGATAACACTCTGACTTGTATTCAGAGCTAAAGCCACAGTACGTTGCCGGGAACCAGCTTCTATCATTCCCACGGCTCTGAGCATTTCTTCCCTGCTTAAATGACGTCGCCGCTCCATAATAACGTTGGTTTTAATCAGTAGTAGGGAAACAGTAGCACTAATAATGTCTTCAATGCGTTGTATGTTTTTATAGGGAAAATATTGACAGCTGATTTTCATCTTTTACTCGAATTTGATTCACAGTTCCTGATTCAAATTATGAAATGCACCAAAAAAGATCCATATAAATTTATAAAATCATAAATTTATTACAAAGCCACATCTCAATCTCAAGAAATCCGCATAAAAATGCTTGATCCCTAGACACTTTTGATGTGTGTATATTTATGGAGGAGTCAGAACAATGGAAAAATTAGATTTAGAAATCCGCAACAAAAAAGTAATTGGTGTCCATTGCCACTCATTCTCTTAAATTTCCCTTTACCAACTCTAATAACACCCATGAGAACAACCTCCACAGTTGAAAAAGTAAAAATGCAAATCGAAAATCAAAATTGCATACTCTTTTTTGACTTCACACACATTCGCTTAGCCGCTTCCCCGGCTCCCCGGCTCCCCGTTGATACGCCTATGGCAATGACATCACACGTTTCATTTCGCTTTTTATTTTTGCAAATTTAATTTCTGAAGCGCTTTTACATGCGACTATAGACAGGGTAAATATGCCTACCAAATGTTGAGGTCGACCCCGAATGCCATCTGTCTTTGCGGTTTAAAAAAATCAGTTAGCTTATCTGTTTTGGTGGTAATCTGAAACATTATCTCAGGTATGCAGTATTCAGGTATTCAGTTTACTGTAAAGCTTCGTTTGGATGGGAAGAATTAGACTGCTTGTTAAATTTTTATACACTTAAACCCACCTATGTCTCTCAGTTACCCTTGGAGTTCTAGGGCAACGTTCACCTTAGTAATCGTTCCCGCAGCCTTTACAAGGGCCTTTTAGTTGTGGGAACACTAGCTGCCGTCGATTCAGGCCTGATTCTTACATGACGGGTGGATCACGAGCAACCTATTGCTTGTTTGGGACTAAGACCGTTTTCACATTATCCGATCCGATATCGGTGTCGGACGCCGATACGATATCGGGGTATGTAAAATGTATGAAATTCCGTGCTCCGATATCCGATATCGGGCCGGACAATATGAAAGACAGGTACATATTTCATACATTTTACTTACCCCGATATCGTATCGGCTTCCGATACCGATATCGGATCGGATAATGCGGAAACGCTCTTACGCAGACCCAATGCGGATTTGTGGATGTCACACGAACTTTTGTTTCTTAGACATGCCGGTTTCCTCACGATGTTTTCCTTCACCGTTTTGAGAGTAGCGGTGATGAAATAAATTACACAAAGTGATGCACCTGGCTGGGTTTGAATCTGCAACTTACAACTTGTAAGTTGGGGCAGTTAAAACCGGGCCACCACTGCTCTCACCTTCTCCATAATTATATTTATTTAATCACACTAATATTTTAAAGCCGAAAGTTTGTATGCATTTGTGTCTTTACATTTGCAGTTTCTTTACGCTCAAACGACTGAACGGATTTGGAAAGAATTTGGCCAACGGGTAGACCGTGCCCTAAAATGGCTCATAGTGTATTTTTTATTTGGGAAATAAATTCTTTTAGAACAAGTTTTTACTTTCACGCGAGGAAGCCCCTGACAGAAGCTAAATTATCATAAATAATTATTTCAATGACTTGTCATCACGTTAGTTAGGTATAAACTATTTAGAAGTAAGGACTCTTCGTAATGTTAACTGAACTATAACTATTTCAAAGTAGGTCTGTAAGTGTACCACCCATAAGTAAGTGGTATCTCTACAATTCCTACCTGGAAGTTGTAGATTCCAGTAAAGCCAAGTTACTGATGAAGTCATTATTGTGAAGTTTATCGCGACCACAAGTTATGTTGGCCATAAATGTCAGATTAAGTATTTACGTATTTATTTAGTTCATTTAAGTTCGAGTCTTACTATGTGGTAAGTGTGGCAAGTTTTTGTTTTGCAGTTTTGTATACTGTTTTATGTAAAAAACCTATCTACATTCAAACGTTTGCAATGAAATCTCCTTGAGGCGCGCGTGGAACAGAACGCGCCGTTGATGACTAGGCTCGGTCCAGATTATTACCAGACTGCAGGACAGCAAGCTACCCAGTGCTCACTGCCAGCGAGCCCGCGCCTACGGTGGTCGTAAACCGAGATCAGGATCTCGGCGGCGCGCGGCGGCGGCGGCGTGAGGGCCGTTCCAGGGCCTCCTTCGCTAACATTACTGGTTCGCAGAAGGAGGCGACCACCCGTCACCCCTCTTCGCTCCGGACCATGGCATGTACCTGGGCCCGGCGCCGATAGCCTCCACAAGGACACGGCGGTGCTCCACCCAAGCGGGGCACACCTCTACCGTGTGCTCCACCGTGTCCTCCGGGCGGTCCACACAGTGACGACACCCGGGCGTCCTTTCCTCCTTGATCCGATGCAGGAACCTCCCGAACTTACCGTGTCCGGTGAGGACCTGCGTCATACGGAACGAGAGGATGCCGTAACTTATTTCCAACCACTCCTCAAAGAGGGGACTTACCTCAATGACGGCGTGCCCAGTGCCCAATTGGAGGGGTGTACAGTCAACAAAGGTGATAAGTTCATTTTTTCCAGTCATATCCATTCATCGGTGGAAACTTTAACTACATATATTTACAAACCTTGGTTACTTATCTCTTTTGTTAACTGTACTAACTTCTTTCTCTACCTACTTCGTCGAATGAAAGCATCTTGACTTATGTTTATGCTACTTAGCTTAGTAAACGAGCTGTAATTAATGGTTGTGTGTAGACAATGAAATAAATGTCGTCTGTAACATTAAACGGCGCAGCAAAGATCAGATAAAGCAAGAACTATATTTCTCTTAAGCTCTAGATTAACTGAATCGTCCTAACTTTTTTCGAGAAATCCAAATCCTTCTACACCACTGATTAAATCCAGCAGTAATACTAATTTTATTGTTTCTCTTAAGCTAAAACAATTCTAATTACGATTTTGACAGGCCTTGTTGTATAATCGTCCCAAGGAATAGATATAAGAAGACTTACTAAAAATCTAAGTAAGTCTAAATTATTATTATTCTTGTTTCAGTGGTAATTCATCAAATAACCTATTGAAGCGAAAGCCAGTGTAAGTTTTTTTCTGATAACAACATAGCTTCGCGCCAGGCCCCGGTTCAGATTATGGTCCGAAGCGAGGAGTGACGGAACGGCTCGCCTTGAGCCCCAGCCTTTTAGCAGGATTTTCCCATTTCCAGTCACCTTAGGCAGGGGCTTACGGGTAGATCGCCGTCCGGACCGTGCCCAAGTCGTCAACGGAGTGTAAAATTATATTCATGGTCCCTATAGGTGTCGGCAGGGCCGAAACCTACGGGACGAAGGGTTTACTTCCGGAAGGGAAATCCGTAATCCCTGAACGCAAAAGGGCAAAGCAGGAACATAGGTGTAGTGTTAGTCAGTAAAAGTCTGAGACGCCCCAACTTTCGTCCTATAACAAGAGAAGTCACTAGATGATTTCCCACCTTAAAAAAACAAAACTCATACCATGACTACCTATAAGTAAAGGACATAACGCAACAAATTGTTAATTTTGCATTCGATCCTCAGCTCCATCTTATAAAATACAACGTCATCCGTATAAGACCTCACAAGGCTTTCTTTGACGTTCGTCATTAATTAAATGGCCCTCAAGCCACAAATGGTTTTGCTTGCGTAAATATAAGCCACTTGCAAACCCACTCTTGTAATATATTCCTTTCGGTTCCCGGTTATAAATGCCTTTGCTTTTTGAATGCATGTTAATAGGGTGACTTTTATATTTATATACCTAAGACGGTTTTGAATGAACAAGTTTAATATTAAAGCGAGGAGCGAATTCAAAACTTTTGAATAATAATAAAACTGAAGTTTCACTATGTAGTTAATTAAAATATTAGAGATGTTAATTTAAATGTGCGCTCAATGCTAATGAGCAACAACTTGCATGTCGGCGCCATCTTGTAACTTTGGCATGATCTAGAGATGCGTTCTCTTTGTGAAGATCGTGAGAACTTCTTGTGTTTCTTCTAAGTTGTTCTTGCTTTTTTTATGAATGTATGTAAAATGCTGAGGTAATGAACGTAAGTTTATGATCGTTATAATCAAAAGTACTTTTTAAAATAATTTTTTCACCCTGAGTTTAGAAAGGGGAATGTTTATTTAGTTTCCTTTGGCGTTCGAAGGCAGCGGTGACGCTTTTGAACAACCTCACAGCCCTCGTAGACCTCGTCAATAATGCTGCTTGATTGAAGCTTTGCAGGTCTGCGGAACAGAGTATAAAGTCCCTCGAAACTCCGTCAAAAAGAGAGGATCCCTCGACCAGACGGGTATTATGTCTGGTATGGGTAACTACCCGTGACGTGTTTTCTGTTTTATATTTTCAATTTGTAAGAAAAACTTTAATTGTGATGCAGGATTTTGTAGTTTAGTTTTTATGTGGCACCATACCATAAATGTCGCGACAAAGCGTTTTAAAGAAACTGCGCAGTTGCCAGTTAGCATGGGTGTTAACAATAATTGCTATTATCAACATAAAGAAAACCAATTACTGTTCCATAAAGAACAAAACGCCCCTCGTAACATTTTAACAAAAACAAATTACCTTTCTCTAAAAATTTATTTTGAACACCAAAAGGTGTAATGTCCTCCAACTCGAACAATAACAATACAATTATTTTTTTTACAAGCAAACCATCTAGAAGGGATCTCGTGAAAAATAAAAGCGCGCTCCAGTTTTGTTTTGAGTGCTTTCCCCACGATGGTTAAATGGCGAACCATTTTAAAAGGAAGCAAATTTTCCCAAACTTGCTTGAATCTTATTGAAGGCAACGACTCTCTCTCGACAAAGTTAGCGTTTCGAAATCGAGTTAAGACCCATTAACTATTCGCGGTTTAATTTTCTTTGAGATGAGGTTTTAATTCCACTCGTACTTAAACTTGTTTCCTCAGAATCTTTACAAGCGGCGTGTTTATTAAAGATGAAAGGTTGTTTATGGTAGAAAAATGGAGGAACTGTAATGACGTGTATCTTTACTTAAAAAGGAAACAAATTAGCTGCGGTTTTTTCAAGAGGTCAATTTACAGTTTCTTGTGACTGTTTTCTTTTTATTATTGACAGACTCGTGCTTGACCATTATCTCACATGCACAGTGACAATGTGGTCGACGATAGAGGACCTTCCTTAAAGTCTGTTTTTTAATCTCTGAAACTAAAATGACATTACGTGGGTTGTCACACTTGTCACAACACAAAACAACTGGCATCATTGTTATTGTTAGTTTGACATTTGCCTGCGTCAATTTAGTCTCACGGTTTAAAATACAGATTTTAAAAGTAACCGGTTCGCTAAAAATAATTACAAAGAAAACATCGCTTTGTGTAAGAGTCCACAATACTGTTTTCATTCAACAATTATGTCTACTCATCCACCGATTTAGGCTTTAAATGTCTACCTGCGGCAGACAGCCCAAAGCTTATCTCTACTATGTTGGGGTCAACCGCCTTTATAAATGGGTCTGCTTCTGAAAAATACTGCTATCTAGCTGCCAAGTTACTAGTATTGTATATAGAGCGGCTGCCTATCTACCTTCGACAGTACAATAAAGGTTCCCACCTTAAAAAAAGTTAAATAGTAATACTGTAAAATAGCTAGGTACATCGAAATGTTTAATGTCACAGTCATGATCATGCGCACGACGAATAATAGGTGGCTCACCGTCCCCTCATCATGTAAGGACCGAGGTCGAGTCGCTAACGGCGGGCTAAGTATGTTGCACGCGCGCCTCAAAGAGATATCAGAAAACCGTAAGGACTATGTAGGGCAGATGCCCGCTAGGGCCAAGTGGAAAAAGTATAAAAGGGATACTCGTGGTCCTTGATCGCAAGAGGCAACCTAAAGAAAAAGTGTGGTTTTAGTCAGTAAAAGTCTTACTCGGTCCCTTGAGCGGGAGACGTCATTGGATGATTTCCCACTAAAAAATAGTCATAAATCATGCTGCCAATTTTAATCTAAACTATCATATTTTTCACATTACCATCAATATTTTTGTAACATTCCAATTTGACTCTAAAAATACGAATAGAATAAAATATCGACGGACAAGTACTGAAATGATAGAACCGCGTTACATAAAAATGGGATGAACATTTTAGTGGGTTTACTGTTTTTATGCGCTGTCATAACAGAGTGAAAATGCATCACAGCACATAAACCCATGTTGATGGTGGCAGTTCACGCTGAAACTTAAATTATTGCGCTGCAACTATTCAATTTGACAAATAAATTCAGAGTAGTAAAATTAGTATGACTGTCAAACGAACGACTGCGCCCAGTGAAGCAGCTAATGCCTTTAGCGCGAACACTCAAATCATACGAACTGTAAAAGAAAAATATTGCATTATTCATATACTGGTGTTATTTATTCTTTTAACGTTACTACCTATAAAGAAACTGCTCATCAATTTTACAGTTAGTTGCATTAGAATAGTTTTTTTAGTTCGGGAACCATCCATTAACCCACTATTAGGAGGTACGAACTTTTATTGAGTAAAATCCACTCTTATTCCTTCTTTGCCTTCGTTCTAGAGGTTCCCCTAGGTTCTCATTTGCACAACCTAAGGCTTCTGTACGCTTAAATCAGTTAGAGTCAAAGGAACTTTAGAATCAAGAAAATATAACATGTCACTTCGGTTTTATCTATATATAAAATAAAAAAAAACTAACTGACTCACATATCAATGCACAGCCGAAACTACTGGGACAGCTATAGATATGGCACAGAGTTTTTTTATGACATAAGAAAGTATTTTTCAAAATACATCCCCTAAGGAGATGAAACGCGGGCCCAAAGTTTGTATGAAGTACCCAAAATAGGTTACTCCGCGTGGACAAAGCCACTGACCAGAGCTAGTTCTCAATATAAACGTGATACTCAGGTACAAGTACTTGAGAACAATAATTATTACTTTAATACCAATTTAAGTTCAACAATATCCGTCATAAACTAATTAAAACTACCCGAAACTCAACCCACACACATTAATTTTTCGAGTAATGTCCGGTTTGCGTTTAAACCCAGATAACTAAGGTTGCTGGCAAAGCTCGAAGAAACACTACCACTTAAGTTGTCGACAAACGTAAGTGGAAGTGGGCAGGGCACATTCAGGGAGCAATCTCCCAGAACAGATAATCAGTGGAGCCGGAAAGTCCTGAAGTGGAAGAGATTATTGAGAAAGTAAGAGAGCATTGGACTGACCTTCCATAAGGTGAACCAAAGATGTGATGAGGATCGCAAAAATCTGATAGATGTGAAATGCATAGGACCAGTCGTTGTGGTGATGCTTGGGGACGCAATATGGCCAGCAGTGGGCGTCTTACACCTAAAATTATAATATTGACCGGCTAAGCTGGATTTTGAATGCATTGGTTAGTGTTGTTCTTTTGCGTATATAGTATTTTGGTATTTTTTGTGAAACTGTGTTCTTTTAAATGTAAACAATAACTACTAAACTACTAAACTTTCTCGTCATGTGCTTCATCGACTAACTTGTCTATATTGAGTAAGTGTGTTATTTTTATGAATATTTTTGTTACGAACTTTTCTGATAAATATACAATAAATAATATAAACATATAGTTGTATAATATTCAATGTTCTTTATCATCAATTTTATGAGTACCAATATTTTCCTACTGCAGTGTTCCCGTCTGATTATAACTTCATCATGCACCACCTCACCATTAACTATTGCATCGCTAGTATCAGGTGAGATCGCAGATAAGCACTAGTATTTTTCAATAAAAAAATAACAGCCTATACATATACGAGTATTGCAGTCTATCTAGTAGACTGTTAAAACAAATGAACTAAGCCATAAAATGTAAATAAAAAGTAAGGCTCCATTTACAATTTTAAAACGTTTCTTCTCCATTTTGTTTATTTTTCCGGGTTGATTCATACAAGGAAAACGTGGCTCAGCTGCTTTTTTCCCTCGTGATGCCAAAAATAGGAAAATGTTAACCGCGATCCAAATTCTTTGTAATATTAGACACATTGAACTCTTTGACAATAACGTCGTCTTGAAATAGGTACTTGGAAACTCTTTGAAAAAGATTGCTCTAAGAAAGTGGACTGTTCCCTTTCTGTCTACTTTGCTCTGTTACTGTTTTGCCTTTAAAAGCCTTCAAATAAAAGGTTTTATGGCATTCGGAAATCTTTAAAAGGAAAATAAATCTCGCAGACTGAAATCTGAAAGCTGACATAATACGAGAATTTAGTTTTATTTTAAGCTGTATTTTATTTATCCTGTGCCTAAATATGAAGAACAAAGACAGCGTCATTCAACAATTAAAAAAAAAGAACGTCATTTGAAAATGGAATGTCAAACGTGAAGCGTACGAACGGCAAAATGCGGAGTATTTTTTTTCAATTGAAAGGCGATCGCTACAACAATTTATTATCGACAAAGTCGAAAAGCCAACTCAATAAGCCTGTACTCAATTTATGTAAAAACGCCAGTTGATTTCAATAAAAATTCATCCGGCGTAAACAAGTTTGGCAACGAGCACGAACTTCACGTACAGAATCATTTCAAACCGTTCGCGAAGCAAAACGGCATCAAATTTGTCGTGTACATAAATTGTGTGTAGTATTATAACAGGGTCAACTGCAAATTTATGCAGATTGGGTTCGTTTCATAGCTGTGCTGTGCGTATACGTTTGCCACTGGAGATAACGCTGGATTTATGTTTAAGACTTTATTACTTGGTGTGATGCGCTGTTTTCGCTGAGTTAAGCGCTTGTTAGTCCGATATGACGATGTATTCTGCGGGTTCACTAATTGTTTCGCTCCATTTTGCACTTTCAGAGTGACGTTGGACGCGAAACCATTTTCTGTGTTTCTGGCAATTACTGGACTGTTTCTGTGGACAGTGCTGTTTCTATTTTGAGAACATTAATGTTTTAAATATGTAAATTAATGTAATAATATAGCTCCAACTTAAGTACATTAATTCTTGTCTCCATTATTTTTTTGGGACGTATTTGTGAAGCAGTAAATAAATTAATGACCGTATTATTATAATAAACTACACCGCTTAAATGTCTACAAAGATCGGCATTCCTCTTCCTTTTTAAATAAAATTCTTATTCTTATTCATTCCCGAGCATTCTCATTTGTCTTCAAAAAGGTCCCTCGTGTATTGTGTTATAAAAGGCATTAACATCGTTAGTACGCACTTAATACAATACATTCAAATACATTGCCCGAAAAATAAATAATTTCCTTCTCAAATAACTCAACAGGCATGAAGGAGTTGTTTATTCAATATCGTATGGGATAATAAGTCTTGCTGTGAATAACGTGAATTGTGAGGAAAAGAAAAAACGCGGTTTATAATAAAATTTTCTTTTGGCGCGTTTGTCGTCACGACATCCCTTTCCGTCAGTAAATTTTCTTGATGGAACAACGTTTATTTCTGTGAGGGGACTCAGAATGGGGAAGACAAACCGGGGCGCCGCGGGAACGCTCATATTTTAATCATTTCGTCATTATGCTGGATAGACACAGCCAGATGCGAACTCAAACGTTAGAAAATTTGTGTTTAAAATTAAAAAATCGGAGAAAACGGTTTGGGGAAATGGTGATATTTTAAAATAAGAAAGCGTAGTATTTTGCAGTATTCTGTTCCAGTAAAAGTGGCTTTTCCACTTAAGATACTGTTTGAATCGTTAAGATGAAGTGGAAATGGGAAAACACATTTTTTTACCATCGATTTTAATTTTCCTGTACATATCGTGAAGAAAATATCTTGAGGTGGCTATACTTGACAACATGAAAAACTAAAAGAAAGCATTGCTTTTAGATCAACGTTCAAAACCAATCTGAAGCACAATAAAAATCAAAGCTAGATTGAAGTACAACAGTAACGACATCTGTGCCGCTGCAAACGAACTAAAGACTTGACGTTTGACTTTACATCGCCGTCATCATCATCATCATCTGTCTAGCCTTTTCCCAACTGTATTGGGGTCGGCTTCCAGTCAAGCCGGATTTAGCTGAATACCAGTATTTTACGAAGAACGGCTGCCCACCAGACCTCCACAACCCATTACCTGGGGTAACACGGTACTTCATGGCAGGACTGGAGTCAGATTTTCTGGCTTCTGACTATCCATAACGACTGCCAAAGATCTACAAATGACAACCGGGACCAACGGCTTAACGTGCTTTCCGAGGCACGGAGGAAACTCGTTATGTTAAGATGGTCACCCATCCACAGACCAACCTAGGCAAGCGTTGCTTAACCTTGAAGATCGACCTGTGCGGCTGTTATTATTTAGCCACGAGCTCCTCGACTTTACATCGCCGTATCGTAGTTATTTACATGATTTGGGCATATAATATATTATAATAATAAGTTTAGCTTAACTTTAAGTCGAAAGGTGGTGTTGGTATCTATTCAAATTAATTTTAATTGACATTGGATATAAATGCAATCATTTTATTTAAAAGGAAAATAAAGCACTTGCAATTTGTGAGGAGTAAGCCAATCTTTAGAATTTACTCGTAATCCTAACACTGGACGCTGACTCTTCTGAAGCTTTTTAATTTTCTCAAATTCAGGCTCAATTGATTTCAATATCCAGCTCCAACGTTACATATATACCTACCTATAATAACTAGGTATTGTCTTTTTATTGAGGTACAATATTTGTGTTACGATACCAAAGGGAGATGATATGGTTTTCTGAATAGCAGTTTCGCAGATGAGTAGATATGAATATAATATTATGGTTACCTATTTTGCGCTATTTTCAAGAAAGAACACGTACGTACCTACTTTTATTAGGCACAAAATGTGTTTCAATTGTTTTCGTTTTTTTATGTAGTTTTTTGTGTTAGCTGTAGAGTCTACAGGTAAATGAAAACGAGTCCTGGAGTTTACTTAAAAGTTTAATATAGCAACATTATTGAGCTGTCAAAAGCATATTAAAGTCTATGACAGTTTAGGTTAGTTGGACTATGTAATCTTGATCTTTGTGGGCAGATTATTATTTATGACAATAAATTGTAATGGTATTTTAAGTAAAAAGTATTGTGTTTATAGATAACTTGTAGTTATTCAAAGAATGTGCTTGCAAAATATAGTTGAAATGTAAAAAATATTGGAGAAAACATCTTTAACTTAGATAAAGTTCTTAGAAAAATATCTTCACTAAAATCGGTTTAGAGTGTTTTTATTTGCTAGTTCTTTTTAAAAAGCTGTATTATTTTTAGGCATAAAACAGTTTTTAGGAACCATCAAAATAGAAATTAAGGTCATGAATAAATCTTATACCTACAAATTGATAATGAAAAAATACTCAAGTTTCAAAACATTTTGCTCCTTTTAAAGTCGATAATACTGAAAAAAGATTATTTTAAATTTTGGCATGTTTTCTCAGATGATGCTTTTGTTAGTAAGACTCTAATAGCGGATATTTTTCAATAATAACTTTTCGTAAGAAACCCGAACAATAAACTATGTACCTATCCTTTTTCAGGAGTAAAAAAATGATGAGACTAGACTTTGATTCAGAACCTTAGCCTTTTTGTAATCTCGAATCCGTAACATTAGGTATATTTATTTTCTGGATAAAAGTATTGTACTTAACTGTTGTTGAGATTTATATTGTTTAAGGTACAATAGGGTTATCGTTTTTGTGGATAAAAACAGCCAAAACTAATAATAAAGATTTAAAAATACTTACTTTAATTCTGCTCTTGGAATTAGAAATGTCAATAAAAGAAGGCCTATGACCGCTATTGCCATTAAACCAGTGCAGATAGCTTTGTTAGCGGTCAAACATTGAAGGTCTTTTTATTATTTACCGTTTTGCTATTCAACTTTTTCCATAGGACTTGTAGTTTTGTCGGAATTCAAGATAAACCTTTTTTCCTCTTAAAAGCGCACTCCCATCCACTTCCCGACCTCGGATCGCACTTAATTTATTTTTCCTTTTATTTTCGCTATATTCACTATCATTTACAATGGTTTTCATCCTGCTACAAATTCCCTTTCAAAAATTATCTGCACTGGTCTACATGTTGAAACGCAAAACCTATATTTTGTTTGTTGATGTATTTTCCACTTTGCCCATTATTTGATATTTTACCACGTTAAAATAATGCTTAAAACCTAGTACTAATTTTGTCACGGTGATTATTTTAAATGTCGGTACAAATTGCATTATACGATTAAATGAAACCAATCGTTTAACAGTATGCATGAGTGACCACTCCCATTAATAGTCTATTAATACCCATGAAATATTCGTACTAAAAGCATTTAGTATGGATGAATTTAATCATTATAAACATTATAATTACATGTAGCCAGTTGAAAATAATTAGATACCTCAATTTTATGGGACTAGCTGTTCAAGGGAAATATTATAGTGGTATTTGGTCACTTCTTTTTGAAGCAGTTTTCCTTTACAGTACAGGATCACGGTAACTCTTTCGAACAATCCCGCAGCGCGCCACAAGAACCACTTATACATGAATATTCTTTGTTACTCGTGTCTCCTATTCATTTAATATTATACTAAACTTATGCCAATATTTGGTGTATCAAGGAAAACAAAGAAAATCATTATGATTCTCATGCCGCGCACGTCTTACGAGTCAACCAGAGGAAAATGGATTATTATGGTGCTCGGGACCCAAGGGTCTTGTCACTGCTTGCACACTCCTGCCATCTCTGCTTATTAACAATATTGCGTAATACCACGTCCAGAATATACTCACTACTATTTTAGTAGGTACAGGACTTTCAAAACAAAAGCAAATCTGTGTTAAAACTCAGCAATGACAAAAGAAAAAAAATCTAAACCCGTCCGCGCTAAGTCGGTTCACATGTTTGGGGACACTTCCAAAAAACTCGTTACAAAGCGGAATGTGGCGTGAAAATCACTTGGGAGCGAAACGACAGTAGGCATTGCAACGTAAGCCTAGTTTCGTCGTAAAATAATACCGCGGGTGCACATTCATTAACCCTGTAACTGCGACATGCATCCGCTCTCCATAGCAGCGTCTATTAGGATAATGGAATAGTGGTGTAAAGCTCAAAGAATGGGTGTCTGGCGCGAAGCCAGTGTGTGTGGACGAACAAATCGCCGCTTTGTCTATGATGCCATTCTCCGTCAGCTGACGCGTGCTTCTAGACCTGTCGTCGACACACAAAAGGCAGGCCTCACAATGTCTACATAAATGGATTAAGTCTTCATATGCGTGAAGGCAAATTGAAATTCATGTATTCTGTTCAATTTCATGATTGAAAACATAATACATTTTCACTTAATAAGGCAACTTTATCCTTATTAGATGTACCGTCTGTATATTGTTGTTTATCCTTAACATTATGCGGTGTGTTTTGGCTTCCTTGTTATTTGATATGGTAGTACAAGAACCAGTTGTAAACATCACACTAATACCTATTATAAAGGCAGAAGTTTGTGTGTTAGTTATTTCTTCAGGCCCGAACGGCAGAACGGATTTTGAGGAGATTTAGTATATGGAAAGATTATATCCTAAAACAGCTCATAGGATACTTTTTATCCCGAGCGCATTTTCTTTTAGGATATTTTTATATCTACTTTTGCGTAGGCGAACCACTGGAAGCAGCGAGTAGTAAAATAAACTAAAATGTGAGATAGAGAAAAATCAGACTATTTGATCTGTTGAACAGATTAATTTTCTAACTCAATGAGGAATTTCATCAGGCATTATAATATTACAGTAGCTAGGTAACTAACTAGCAAATTCAAATTAGTAACCTCTAATTACACAGGTAATTTACTCGTAACCAAATTGCTTCGTTAGCCAGCGTTATTCGAGCTATCAAATGAAACAGAAAATCAAATCAATTCGCAAAGTTGTTCAGTAAAAATTTATGGAGAAGCAAAAGTTAGGATAATCAAGTGTCTGAACAAAAACAAAACGAGGAAGTAGACTCTTGGATTCTTGTAGGCCTGCGTAGGTTGACATTCAATAGACTTGGTAAACAGCTGACTTGGGATTCCCTTTGAAACCTTTCAAAAACAAAAAGCGGCTTGATAAATCTTTGATACCAATTTAAAGTTCGCGGAATACGTAGGGTTAACTCTCGTCTGATGTCCCGTGAGTATTTCGAGATAAAACTCTAAAAGAAACAGAGTTTGTTTTAATTAAGTAATCGATATTCTTGAAGATGGAAATGGCGTGATGATAGTGATCTTAAGTTATTAATTTGATATTTTGTGAAGTCTTTGTAAATTAAGATAATGTCTTTAAAAGGTTTGAATAACTTCTGTATTGATTACAACCTATCTTTGGTTGTAATTTTTAAGAAAGAATTAAAGTAATGAGTGGACATACGAGTATGACCCATTTTCCTCCTTTAGCTCACTTACTGTCCAATATTAAGATACTTTAGTACTATAAAATGAATGATAAAAATATAACTTCAAACATTTTATAAAATTAATAGTTCTGCTAGTTTAAAGCCACAAGCGTGCTAGTAAATCTCAATATCATATTTATTTCAATATGTCAGAGAAAGATAGATCTTTTTCAAAGCGTGAGCATCAGGCGCTAACGCTTTGAAAAGAGCTCTGTGTATGCTATGAGTCACTTATCTATAAATATGATTAACATGAATCTTTATTTCCCCTGGATACGTCATCATGCGTGAATGGCTGTTTCAGGGTTCCGTAGCCAAATGGCAATAACGGAACCTTTATAGTTTCGCCGTGTCTGTCCGTCGGTCCGTCCTCGCTTAATCTCTGTGACCGTTAGCACTAGAAAGCTGAAATTTGATACCAATATGTATATCAATCACGCTGACAAAGTTATTGTGACGGATAGGAAACTACGGAACCCTACACTGAGCGTGGCCCGACACGCTCTTGTTGTTATTGTCAAGAGAAGGTTCTTGTAAAAAGAAAAATTAAGAGAATTTCTCAAAACATTTTTTTTAGGTAAGAAATCATTGAATGACTTCTCCCGCTCTTGTTCGAAGTGGGAGGACGTGTCAGAGTTTTACTGACTGAAACCTATGACGACTATTAATTAACCTTCACGCATATGACAATTCGTAGTCAGCTAATTCTTTATAAAACCTAAGTATAGCGTCAAGGAATACAGACCGACAATAATAAAAAAGCTTTCTTACTTTAGCTGCTTTCAAAAGCCATACAATGAAATCCATTTCGTTTTATATTCTTATTAGCTTCTACCAAAGGTTTCGTTCGCGTGGAAGTCAGTCAGTTCAGTCTTCTGAGCGTTAAAGAGTGACAAACATATAAACACAAGCTCTTGCCTTTACAATGTACTAGCTTCGGTGGACAATTATATCCCATGTGCTATACGTTCAGCTGTAGACGCGTGAAAAAATGCAAACTTTCGTCTTTATAATTTTATTGTGAATTACTCTGCAGGAGCTCGTGGCTAGATAATAACAGCCGCACGGGTCCATCTTCAAGGTTGAGCAACGCTTGCCAAGGTTGGTCTGTGGATGGGTGACCATCTTAACATACCGAGTGCCTCGGATAGCACGTTAAGCCGTATATCCCGGCTGTAATTTGTAGATCTTTGGCAGTCGTTACGGATAATCAGAAGCCAGGAAATCTGACTCCAGTCTAGCCATGAAATACCGTGTTACCCCAGTTAATGGGTATGGAGGTCTGGTAGGCTGCCGCTCCTCGTAAAATACTGGTATTCATCTAAATCCGGCTTGACTGGAAGCCGACCCCAATATAGTTGATAAAGGCTAGGCAGATGATGACTATGCACGCAAGTGAATGTGTTTTACTAATTGTGTACAAAATAAATAAACATATATTATGTAAAACATATTCTTCCAACATAGACACTCTTTAGCGTCGCCTTGAAACTATTATAAGGTCCGTTTTCATTTAAATTCGTTAGAAACTCACGACTAAAATAATAATAATCAAACTTTGGTTCATAGAAGCCCTTTGAAAACTTTTGTAGCTGCTTTTTCAAGTTGTTTGTTATTGAAATTAATTTGTTTCAAGTACAACAATATTGAGAAACAAATACTTAATTTGTAATGTTTTCGAAATAATAAATTGGATATTTGATAAATCTGTATCTTGTTATTGTTTTCGTTATCTATTGTAGTACCTACTCGTATTAGTTTGTTGGAAGAGAAACAGTGGGTGGGAATCATAGTCCACCCACTAGTCATTATTCAAAAAATATCACCTTTAATGGAAAAAATAATTTTATATACAGTAGTGTTACTTATGTAGTCTTTAGTGTATGTATGACGTCACATACGAACTACGAATCCTGCATAGCGCAATCAAAATTCTCCGCGCAATTTGAATAGATACAACAGCCCGAAATCATCTATCGGGCAGTTGCCCACCAGAAATAACACCCGCTTGGTCGGAGAAATCTCCCTTATCGACGGGGGTTTGCGGGACTTTACACTCTGTCCCCCATACTTACTCGTACATAGGCAGACGTAAAGCGTAAAAAAGTAGTCGTAGAACTAGACGGCAGATGATGACTTTATACAGATAATCAAAACGTATGGAGTGACATGACATGTGCTGACCCAAAATTAATTGAAAAAGGGCAAACGAATGCCATAGAATATAATAGAATCAAGATTCTAGTTCATTGGCAAAGTTACCTTTATGTGTTATATGCAGAATGTAACGAAAATGTGTGGTCATATTTTAAGTAGGTCCCTACTGCTAGGTAGGACCTACTGCTAAACTGTCCATGGGAAAAATACAATTTTCTTGAAGAAAGCGGTTTCTTTTCAGATATCTCTAAGATTTCGTAGTCTTTAATTCAAGAATACATATTTTACTTCTATGCAAGCGTACTCAATCAACGATCCCAACATCGCTTGCCATCAGGAATGATGAAAGTGATCGAGCCTATCAATAATAAAAAGTAAGTTTTTAATTGCTGTTGTTAGAAGCAATATCTAAAATATGAACACTTACCTCCATTACACACTTTAGAACTATATATATAAACTACAATTAACCTATGTAATACAAATTTTACAGTTACAAGTCTAACTTCTCGTAAATTGAAAACTAAACAAATCGAACCCAATTTAAACAGTATTGTCATAAGTGCCAAACCGTAATACCAACTAACTCCAACAAACACAGAACCATCCAAAATCGTATCTATTCACTTGTATCGCGGTAGGGGTACTTATCAGGGTACAACAGAGGCAGCATCCGCCGGAGATGTCGGATTTCCCGAGATAACCCTGCGTACCCCGTATCACTAATACGAGTACTTACTACGCTGCGGCCGAAAAAATGTTCAGCCCGATTGTCTTAATGCGCCCCATCACGAAAGGGAAAAGGGTGCGAATGATAATAAAGTACACACGTTTTTTGGTTGTTCTGGTTTAATTAGCATCGATTAATCAGTGAAAACATACGTGGAATCACGACTAGAAATTAGCAAAGTCAAATTCAAAGCATTACAGAACATAACTGTATAATAAA
Organism: Mythimna separata; assembly: GCA_030763345.1. Classification (NCBI taxonomy): domain Eukaryota; kingdom Metazoa; phylum Arthropoda; class Insecta; order Lepidoptera; family Noctuidae; genus Mythimna; species Mythimna separata. The sequence continues at coordinate 9,234,456 of CM061172.1, read as the reverse complement.
AGTGGTGAAAGGTTTCTTTTTCATTTACTTAACTCACTCGATTGAAATTCGAACATAATCGATTAAATAAATATTGAGAAAATCGCTTACAAAGCGTTGTAAGTGAGAATTTAAACCACGAAAAGTGCCTAAGCACCGTTGAAGCCATCGATAAAATAAAACGATACTCACATGACAAAAGAGCTCTAGTGTGTAACCTGGTATGGAGTATCGTAAGTCTACTTGAAGCTCAGTTAACACAAACTATTGTGTGTTGGAAAGAATCACAGAGTGCTTGTTCTCGTTTTCAATATCAGTGGAGCGCGGTTGGCTTTTCTTTTTCCCTCCATTTTTGCTTGTTTTCACAGAGGCCTAGCTGTCGCTTCGGGGAGGAAAAATGGGCGAGTCACAGGTCACGAGCGACCGAAGTGCGGATCGTTGTATGCCGTTAACTTGAATGATTTTTGTGTGGTTTGTCAGTGATTTTTCACCTCTAGCCCGACCGTTATGCTTTATTTACTCGCTTTTTCACCTTTAACGTTTGTACGTCTCATTTTTTACTGGCTAAACAAAAGCTGGTTATGGCCCAGCTCATTGTTGCCACAATTTCGACGATTTATTCGTCAGCTGTCATACACGATAAAGGCTTTACCTTTTTATTCCCAGTAGTACAATAGATTTAGTCTACGCCGAAACTAGATTTGTTCAACGAAAAAGTTTATCTATACTAATATTACAAAGTGGAAAGGTTTTATATTTTTGTTTATCATAATAAACTTTAAAACCACTGACCCAAGTTTTAAAATTATTTATTAGTAGAATGCTACTTTATTAATAAGTGACTTAAGCTATTATATTTTCTACTTTAACGTAGGCGAAGCCACTGGTTATTATTGAACTAGTCACTGATATTTATGTTGATACTAGTCTGGCTCGTAATGACACGATTTATAAAATGTCAAAGTGATTTGTAACAATTATAAACTTCGTTATACGAGAATTAGATAAGCCATTTTGAATTATATGACAGCAATAAACGTTTCAAAATGTTGATAAAATTACTTTGTTAAATGGCGCACTTAGTTGGACAGTTTAGAGATACTGTTTACACAATTATGCAGAGTTTGGAGTCGAGTCAACGAGGAGATAGCTCCACTGCCAATCTAGTCCAGTCCAGAGTGCCACACATCTTACAAAACATAAAGGAGTGGAGCTGCGACACTTAATTAACTTTAAAGCTAGGTAGAAACTTCCTCATGGTTCGTGGGGGAGGGCCGATGGGGAGGCTAGGCTTTCCGACACATACCGTTATTTGGCGGAGAGAGCCGACTAAGAGGTCAAATGCTGCGAACTTAGCCCCCTCAGTAAGTGTATTGCGAAGTTCACTCGAACTCCCCAACTCTTATATGTCATGTCACCGAGTGTAATGTTTGACTGCTCGTATTCCGACAGTGTTTTTTTCTGTTCTTTATTTGCCGAGTGAAGCTAATGTCGGGTGTGTCGCTCTACATCTGAAAACTTGGCTCCGTATTGTTTATTCTTTATTACACACGCGTCACTTGTTTCAGTACGCAAATGTGTGGAGTTGTTACATTTGTCAAGTTGAGTATTTCTGTAAATATGTACTATTTGAATATTTACTTGCAAGAGATATTCGAAGTAAGATGGATGAACCGTAATATTAACTATAGAAGGGATTAGTTTGTTGTGTAGTAACAAATTGGGAGACAGACCTTTCATGAAGGATAGGTGTCGGGTTTATGAATGGTCACCCTATCCTAGTTTATGAGGTCCCCATAACTTTATTATGTAAATTCGGGTGAACTGAAAACAAACTCGTCTGGCAGTGTTGTTAGAATTTTCCGTAAGTACTCAAACAAAATCATAAAGCCGATTTATCATAGTTTTGTAACAAATTCGTCGAATCGAATGATGAAATGGCACGTTGTAATGGTCACACATTCGATTAGACTGATTAAATTCCGGGGCCGATTCTGTAATCATGCGCTAAACAGTACGACATGAGAATTAATCGAATGATGACTGGGATGTCTATAACATATTCGGGATTCTCCTTGGAAGCGCTGTGTCGAGGGATGTTTAATTAACCCGTGAATTAAAACCGCAGCCCTGAGCGACGACGGCGCTGTTTCTGTATTAGCTTTATTAATGTGCTCGATATGTCGACTGTATGAAATGTCATGTTTACTAATTTACGTAATTGTTTTTCGCTAATTATGAGCTAATAATAGCCCAGAATATTTGCTTGTAGAAATACAGTTTAATTAAGGTGTTTATTAGACACCTTTCTTGTTAGACTTTTTGTATTATTTCAAGGTACCGTTTTGGGCCGGATAGATTTTGTGATATAATTTTACATACACACGTTAGTCAAAAAAAGAACCTCGTACTTTGGAAGGCAAGGCAAAGGGGAACATAGGAATGGGCTTTAGATAGTAAAAGTCTGACACGACCTCTCACTCCACCCGCAAGAGAAGTCATTGGAAGATTTCCTACCTATAAAAAAGCTTCGAGCAGTGGTAGCCCAATGATAAAGACCTTGACTTACACGTCGTACATCGTGGTGTCACCCAGGTAAGCTTCGCTTCGTGTGATTTATTTCATCTCTCAAAACGATGATGAAAAACATGTTTTCTTCTCCTTGAAGCAAAAATCAAAAACTGGAAGGTGGATTACGATCCATCGCCTGTCATAGAGAGAAAATCTGAACCCCAACACTGGGATCATCAATCAGACTAATAGTCTGATAATAGTAGACATATGGTATGGGAAGTAACAGTTCCTTGAAGGAGTTAACAGATCACGAACGTCTGAGGAAACAATCAAAGGCTTATTTGAGCGCTGCAAACAAATCTGTACACATCAAATATGTACAAATAATAAATATGTAAACAGGGACTGTAATAAATCTCGTTATATTGCGTCAGCACACAAGTATATAATTAAATCCGTTTATGAGACAGTCGTAAAATGTGCCCAACGCCGATTTTATTGAACCTCATAATTATATTCCGTTAATGTTCACTCCACGCCTCCATAAAATAGATATCTTTTATATTTATGCCACACTTCAGCTTAATTTGATGAGAAATATATCTATTTATTTAAACCACTGCAAATCCACAGTAGCTTTTGTTCCGAGTAAATTAAAAATTTAATCAATTTCGAATTCGGTAGGCTTTTCAAGCTACATGCATGTTCCTAGAATTTCATATATTTTAATCTATACTAATATTATAAAGAGGTAAAATTTGTAAGTTTGTATGTAGGGGGTAATCTCTGGAACTACTGGGCCGATTTGAAAAATTATTTCAGTGTTAGATAGCCCATTTATCGAGGAATGCTATAGGCTATATACTATCACGCTACAACCCACGGGAGCGGAGCAGTAACGAAAAATGCGGGTGAAACCGCAGGGGACAGTTAGTCATAAATATTCGGAAATAACAAGCTTTGGCTTAATTTGATGAGAAATATATCTATCTCTTGAAACCACTATAGATCCACGGTAGTCTTTGTAACAGGTAAATTAAAATGTGTAATCAATATCGAATTCGGTAGGCCTTTCAAGCTACATGCTGTAACGTTACGGCAAGCTCGAGGGAGCTTGACGTAAGCCACGTTAATAAAAAAATACAGAAAATTAGGTACAAAGATTAAATAATATAAAAAGAAGGGTCGGCTTCACACGTCGCAGGATGCTCGGTGGTAGGCAGGCAAAACAACGGCAGCTCAACACGATGCAGGATGCTCGGTGGTAGGCAGGTGCCACAACGGCAGCTCGGCGTCTCCGTGAGCACGCAGTAAAGCAGGCAACACGACGGGCAGCCCGACGTCTAGGGCAGCCAACTCGTCGGACAAACACATAGGCAGGCAACTGACAGGGAGGCCGTTACGACGGTCGGTCAGTTCACATGTAGGTGTCAGGACCGTGGAGGCTGACACACACTCACTCTTAGTAGGTAGCTTCAGGACAAGAAAAACGACTTTCCGCTTTCAGTAAAACGCACAGGTTTCTTATTCAGAATGATTTATGTCAATTCTAAACTGATCAAGATTATTATAATTAGAAAACACTTTTGATAGGTAGCTCTAGGATAAAAAGACTTTCAGCGTTCACAATCAAAACCAAACTGAGACAGGAGTCAGGGCCGTTTTCCTTCGTTCTCAAATCTCTTCTTAATTTAAAATTCAAAATCAAAAATAAAAAATAAAGAGCAGAACGAAATAAAACGGTTTACAAAGGTGGCAGTCTGTCGCTGCCCTTATTAGTAAAAATATAATGTAGAACGAGCTTAATAGAGGTCTAACTACTCTTTGGTATATTATGTCTATGGCGTAAGAAAAATAAATTAACAAAGACACATGTCAACTCAAGTGACAATGACAAACTATAAAAATATTGTATAAACAATTTAATATGTTTACATGAATGATTTGAAGGTGAGTTTATAGTATATAATAATATAAAACGTAAGTAAACTAAAATATGTGATTCTGTGTAGCAGAATACCACATTTCCCCGACGACCCCAGAAAAATTTTCGACTAGAAGAAAATTTTGGAGGTTGAAATATAGTCCTTGATCTAACACACAACATCTTTCATGCTTTCATCAAACACTCTCATTCGATCACACGTAGGAGATATGGTTCACATTCAATGACGCATACTCCACAAGGAAATATTTATATAAGATTACTAAGGCTTATTTTTTTTAATTAGGTGTCGTAACCCGCACCTGTTTGAAAACCCAATTAGAAGAGAGCATTAGGGCTTATTTAACGAGTTGCTTATCCGCTCGAGAGCATAAGGGCTTATTTAACGAGTTGCTTGACCGCTCGAAAAGTTTAAGGTTTAAGAAAAAACCTCAAGTCTAAACTTAAGTTTAAGAGACTTAAACGTTTAAGAGATAGAAAACAAGATAGAAAACAAGTTTAAGAGATAGAAAACAAGATAGAAAACAAGTTTAAGAGATAGAAAACAAGTAGCAACTCAAGTTAAGAGCAACTCAAGTTAAGAGCAACTCAAGTTAAGAGCAACTCAAGTTAAGAGCAACTCAAGTTAAGAGCAACTCAAGTTAAGAGCAACTCAAGTTAAGAGCAACTCAAGTTAAGAGCAACTCAAGTTAAGAGCAACTCAAGTTAAGAGCAACTCAAGTTAAGAGCAACTCAAGTTAAAGAGGAACTCAAGTTAAAGAGGAACTCAAGTATCTTCATTATGAGAAGACTATAAACAATAGTAATGGGAAACAAGATAAATCGAATGTGTTTGGTTATTTTTTTGTAAGAATAAGATTAAAGAGATAAAAGATAAAAAGATGAAAGAGATAGAGAGGTAGATTTAAGAGTAAATTGTCAAGTATCAAAAGCTAAAGTGTAAAAGAAAATTGTGAACGCTAAAGGCGAAGTCAGCTCAAGTATAAGAGGAAGGAGGGAACTCAAGTCAGGGAGTGACTTAGGTTAAGGAGTGACTTTAGTTTGAGAGGGAGAGGGAAATTAAGTCAAAAAGGGATGAGTGTTATAAGAAGGGTGTGTACGATAGTGCAGTATTTGAGATAGGTAGTTATGTTTGTAAATGGTAACGACTGTAGGATATTCTCCTACAGTACGTTGTAGAATAAACCAAACCCCAGTTTGGGAGTGACCACGAATGGTTTTAAAAACACTTCCAAGTGAAGAATGGGTACGATTACCAGTGGGTAAACGTAGTGGTGTGCAAGTGTGTGGGATGCAGAGTAGTGAGAAATAGGTAGAGAGTTAAGTATAAGTGAGAGTTGTGTAAGTGGTAACGACTGTAGGATATTCTCCTACAGTACGTTGTAGAGTAGACCAAACCCCAGCTTGGGAGTGACCACGAATGGTTTTAAGAACACTTCCAAGTGAAGAATGGATGCCAATTACCAATGGGTAATGGAATGTGTGTGGGGGTGTAGTGTAAGTAGGTATGAAGATGAGTTGAGTAGGAGAAAGAAGAAGAAGAGAAAAAGTAAATTAGAAAAAGTCGAGCCCACGTTAAAAAATAAGTGTGACAAGTGTGTGGGTGATGGGGTGAGTTCTAAAAAGTTGGGCGCCAAACTGTAACGTTACGGCCAGCTCGAGGGAGCTAGACGTAAGGCACGTTAATAAAAAAATACAGAAAATTAGGTACAAAGATTAAATAATATAAAAAGAAGGGTCGGCTTCACACGTCGCAGGATGCTCGGTGGTAGGCAGGCAAAACAACGGCAGCTCAACACGATGCAGGATGCTCGGTGGTAGGCAGGTGCCACAACGGCAGCTCGGCGTCTCCGTGAGCACGCAGTAAAGCAGGCAACACGACGGGCAGCCCGACGTCTAGGGCAGCCAACTCGTCGGACAAACACATAGGCAGGCAACTGACAGGGAGGCCGTTACGACGGTCGGTCAGTTCACATGTAGGTGTCAGGACCGTGGAGGCTGACACACACTCACTCTTAGTAGGTAGCTTCAGGACAAGAAAAACGACTTTCCGCTTTCAGTAAAACGCACAGGTTTCTTATTCAGAATGATTTATGTCAATTCTAAACTGATCAAGATTATTATAATTAGAAAACACTTTTGATAGGTAGCTCTAGGATAAAAAGACTTTCAGCGTTCACAATCAAAACCAAACTGAGACAGGAGTCAGGGCCGTTTTCCTTCGTTCTCAAATCTCTTCTTAATTTAAAATTCAAAATAAAAAATAAAGAGCAGAACGAAATAAAACGGTTTACAAAGGTGGCAGTCTGTCGCTGCCCTTATTAGTAAAAATATAATGTAGAACGAGCTTAATAGAGGTCTAACTACTCTTTGGTATATTATGTCTATGGCGTAAGAAAAATAAATTAACAAAGACACATGTCAACTCAAGTGACAATGACAAACTATAAAAATATTGTATAAACAATTTAATATGTTTACATGAATGATTTGAAGGTGAGTTTATAGTATATAATAATATAAAACGTAAGTAAACTAAAATATGTGATTCTGTGTAGCAGAATACCACATTTCCTATAGGTTCATCCTTGCCTTGAGTTCGTTTATTAATGGCTTCTAATAATTTATGGTCGACATCAACCCTCACCCTTTAGTAGTCAACCGTCCCTCTTCTACTCCTAATAGCCCTTAAATGTGGTATTCTGCTACACAGAATCACATATTTTAGTTTACTTACGTTTTATATTATTATATACTATAAACTCACCTTCAAATCATTCATGTAAACATTAAATTGTTTATACAATATTTTTATAGTTTGTCATTGTCACTTGAGTTGACATGTGTCTTTGTTAATTTATTTTTCTTACGCCATAGACATAATATACCAAAGAGTAGTTAGACCTCTATTAAGCTCGTTCTACATTATATTTTTACTAATAAGGGCAGCGACAGACTGCCACCTTTGTAAACCGTTTTATTTCGTTCTGCTCTTTATTTTTTATTTTTGATTTTGAATTTTAAATTAAGAAGAGATTTGAGAACGAAGGAAAACGGCCCTGACTCCTGTCTCAGTTTGGTTTTGATTGTGAACGCTGAAAGTCTTTTTATCCTAGAGCTACCTATCAAAAGTGTTTTCTAATTATAATAATCTTGATCAGTTTAGAATTGACATAAATCATTCTGAATAAGAAACCTGTGCGTTTTACTGAAAGCGGAAAGTCGTTTTTCTTGTCCTGAAGCTACCTACTAAGAGTGAGTGTGTGTCAGCCTCCACGGTCCTGACACCTACATGTGAACTGACCGACCGTCGTAACGGCCTGCCTGTCAGTTGCCTGCCTACGTGGTTGTCCGACGAGTTGGCTGCCCTAGACGTCGGGCTGCCCGTCGTGTTGCCTGCCATACTGCGTGCTCACGGAGACGCTGAGCTGCCGTTGTGTCACCTGCCTACCACCGAACATCCTGCGTCGTGTTGAGCTGCCGTTGTTTTGCCTGCCTACCATCGAGCATCCTGCGACGTGTGAAGCCGACCCTTCTTTTTATATTTTTAATCTTTTTAACTAATTTTCTGTATTTTTTATTAACGTGGCTTACGTCAAGCTCCCTCGAGCTTGCCGTAACGTTACAATGCATGTTCCTAGAATTTCATATATTTTAATCATAAATATTCGGAAATAACAAGTTTTGGCTTAATTTGATGAGGAATATATTTATCTCTTGAAACCACTATAGATCCTCGGTAGCCCTTGTAACGGGTAAATTAAAATTTTCAGTTAATTTCGAATTCGGTATCCGACTGTAAAAGCTGCATGCATGTTCATAGAATCTGATATATTTTAATCAAAAATATTATATAATAAAATCCATTGCATTTCCCCGGAACACCCTCCCCCCCTTTAATCTTTTCCACTCACTAGGGATTACTTCTGTACCTTGAGTACGTTCACAATCATATAAACCATATAAGCTCACATATAGACACATTCAGGGTTGGAAAAACTATATTTTGAGGAGTCACCTCTTGTAATATTTCTGGAACTTGAATTCAAATTTCTGTTGCGGTATAACTTATAGAAAAATAATATTTTTTAAGAGGAGACATATCTTTATATATTTCTTCTAGACGTGTATTTGTCACCTAACTCCTGCTGAATGGCTTCAATGATTTAGATAAAACTGTGTGTGTATACTTGATTGGGTTCTTAGATGCTTTGAAAAAAAACCTTCCACAAATATGTAACTTACTTCTATGTCCATATCTTAACACATGAATAACAGAAATGAAAGACTGTGGTAAGAGTACAGAAATACACAGTAACAGAATACTGTGCCTTCTGCGAAAGCCTCATGTATAACAAAATTCTTTCATAAATGAATTCCATTTAATTTTAACCATGTTGGCTTATGTGAAATAAAATAATTTTGAGTTTGAGTTTCAAAATAATCCTGATGTCTGAAAAGTTTAAGGTTTTCTAAAACTGGTCCTACTAAATAAAATTTAAGAAATAAACATACTTTATCAATATTCTGATATTATAAATGTGAAAGTAACTCCGTCTGTCTCTTACGCATTCACGTTTAAACTAGTGAACCGACTTTGATGTATTTGGGTACTAAGCTAGCTTGAAAACCAAGGATGGACATAAGCTACCTTTTACCTGTTTTCGATTTCGACTTCGCGCATAACCAACATTCACGCAGACGAAGCCGCTGGCAGAAGCTAGTCAAGTAATGATTCGAATAATGACAAGTCAAACTACACGCAACGTTTTGCACTAATTAATTTAGTTCAGTTCCGCTCAGTTAGTTAAGTCTGATTGATTAACCTTGACAAATTAAATAGGCAGCCATTTCTATCAAGACATGATTTTCAAATAGAGAAAGTGCCTCTATTGTATCTGCTTTAACAAAATATTTAGTTTATTTCTATTAGTAGTGCCCACGATGTTGACCGCCTCAGACTTAAAAAAAACGCAATATTGATTGATAAGACCAAATTTCAAGAAGTAGTAGAAATAGTTTTTATTTTAACCTTTTTCTGCGAATAAAAAGATTCCTTAAAACATCAGTTACCTACCAGTGAAAACTAAATCAGCCGTTTCAAAGATTAGCTGGCATAGGCATTGAATATATTTTCATATTATGCATTTAGTTAAAAATGTTATTTTGATATTACAAACAGACACTCCAATTTTATTTACATATAGATGAAGGTTTTATCGAGATAACGAGATAACGAGATACTAATTAAGGTACCTAGGTACTTAAATATTTCAATACAAGTTCATTAATTAAAATACTCCTTTAAATATAATGGATGTTCATTATCAGAGTGTAGGTACACAGTGTAGTCAGAAGTCTCAAGATAGAAATAACTTGACTTCTTGGATATTTTATTTATATAATGTTTTGTTTGGCTCTCTCTGACGTTTCCTGGAAAAGTTCGTGGTTAAATTAATAATATCAACCTCACAGATTTATCTCTTCGTACGGTTGAGATGTGTTCCGCTTGGGCGGACCACTCCTGTGTCATTGTAGGGGTGATTGGCGGCAGTGACCTCTCGCGCCGGGCCCTGGATCAAAACATGGTCCCGAATAAGGGGGTGGTTTTACCAAGGGCAGTGTTTTACCCGCGTTTTATCTAAGTTGCATGTAGAACTCCTGTACTGGTATAGAACTACATCATTCTGGTTACGCTGGTAACCGTCCTAAACATAGTTGAGAATAGTCTAGCCAAACAGACAGTATTTTGTTTATCTTCTTATTAAGAATTCTAATTAGGTAGATAGATGGAAAATATTTTTATGTAAGTAAATAGTTACAGAACTCTAACAGAATCCGTAGTTCTGTTGTTATAATGACGGTCTTATCAATGGCAACGGTATCCATATATATAATAAGACAAACTCACCTTTGAGTGTACTGAATGAACTTATAATAAAAAGGTAGCCTGTGATGTAATATAGAAGTAGCCTTTGGTGTTTTAGTAAACAAAATGAAAATACAATTGCATGATATACTCATATTCATGTCTGCTCACTTACTACAAAGTAACTTTAAAAGAACCCACAATAATGACATTTGATACAAAAATCTTCTACAAAACTTGTACAAAGCGAATGGGATACCATTTGAATAAATCCACAGAGGACCTCAACGCAATGCGCTTTTCCTTTGTTTTTGTTTTAGTCGCAAAATAGAAGACCCGAAAAGGGTTCGACCCGATTCGGTTAATGTATAACGAACCTTTTCTTAAGCGAAAGAAGGAAAACATGAAAGGGAAGGATTTCCGCATGCCCAATTTTATTTTAAAATGCACTTAGAGTAAGCACTGATGGGCTTGCGGCCAGAGGTACTGGGCGAAATGGAATTGTCGCTTTTTTGAACTCGAGTGTAAGGGAAATAGTTTCTTAGAAAGTTGTCTTATGAGGTCTTGATCCTTTGTATGGTCAGGATATTTTTAGAAGTTTGCGTGTTCAATTGGGTGCTTGCCTGTATATACAGCGAAAAAAATGTATTATTAAAATAATAATACTTGTATATATTTGTGTGCAATATTTTGAAATAACACTATTTTTTATTTTCAAAATTGGTCATAAAATTAAGTACTTGTAACAATTAGCATTTCAAATATTTGTAAGAGAATGAGTAGGTGTGTTGTGAGAATATCACGACATCTCTTTTCTACTCTGTAACCTAATGTTGGTCACGTCCCATTTTATGTTGCATTATTTTTCTTGTTATTTTGAGAGGACAACATCGCCACAATTAGACAGGATGTACTAATTATTTCCATGTAAGAGTTCCATATTTTATGGGACCATTTTCAGGAAAGCATTGCCGCTGCCATCAACTAGCCACTAAATAATAACATTAACCGTCACAGGAAACTTGGAGTCTACAAAAGCGATATCGATACGAAGTTCACTCAAGCACAGTACCCCTATCCAAGAGATACTAAAAAATCCATCTGTATCCCAACGAGCACGTAATTACTTTTTATCTGGCGTGATAGAAGCTTCTAGAACAAAGAGCAAAAGGCTCTCGATACAGATTCAAAGACTGTGTCCACTGCAATATAAGAGATAAAAATATACAATACAAACATTTATTTATTGTTTATTTATTTAAACTTCATGTACAATAGTGGTATATAGGCGGACTTAATGCAACAAGGCAAATATCAAGCATAAACTAGTACTTGACTACGATCCCACATGATGGCAAGCAGTCATGCAATCGTTGACGGTGAATTGCATTAGTTTATTAAGAGCCTATTCACTCTAGCCTTGAAGACACCTAAATTATAATCGGACGGGAAGACCGCTGCAGGCAAATTGTTCCAGTCCTTCGATGTACACGGTAAAATGACGAGGCTAAACGCTTAATTAAAGCCTTAGAAGGGCCAACAACGTAAAGGTGAACACTAGCCGTACGTTAAGTTGTCGGAAAGTGATGGCGGAATCAAGTCATGTAATTCCTGCCCACTCTAAAATGCATGTAAAATACCGACAGGGTAGCTAGCCTACGCATGTGCTCCAGGCTTAGACGTATCATACCATGACCGAGCCAGGAATGTTTCAGGGAAAAAATAATGTTCGAAAAGTATGATAATATGCTTAACCAACCGTTTCGTCACCACCCAACAGCGTCACGCGCCGTGCAGGGAGCGTATCCGAACCGGAAAAGATTTTTTCATTTACAATTATTAACGGGCTTATTAGATAAACGGGTATTACACGTGATGTAGGTATTACAGTGGGTGGCCATATTATTAGGGACAGTACCTAGATTTCTTATATTATTATCAACTTTAATTGCATTTTGCAGGCAAATGGTTGGTTGTAGGTTGCTGATTGCAGCCTTCATTAAAGAGTGTCCATTATACCATAAACCTGCTATAGAAAGCCAGAACTTGAATAGAGAGCATACCACGATAAATGGATACTGTCACAAAATACTAGTAATATTTATCCATCTTATTACGTATCTTTTTTTTTCAAAAATACATAAACAATTTTGACTAATCTGATGTTTTTATTATTTCAATCAATGAAGTCTTTAAATAAAAAATATTAGCCGGACTTACAACCAACCATTTACCTGCAAAATGCAATTAAAGTTGATAAAAATAACCTAAACCCTAATAATATGGCCACCGATGGTACTTTCCTTGTTGGATACGTTCCTAGCATGGTCATAGTATGATACGGTTAAGTGAGCAGACTATTAGGTGACAATAAACCGGCCACGTTGGACGCGCTCCAGGCGTCAATTCTATTATGCACATGTGATTTTTTTTTATTTATGTTTTTTGTGTACCTTGCTCGACTTACGCTACAGCCAATAGTGAAATTATTTTTTTCCATATTCATTATTATTTCATATCTGGCAAGTGCGTCAGGATTTTGTTTACATTTCGTTAAAAAAAATTACTTTATTAAATGTACCTAATCCTCAATGTAATTTTTCAATTGTTTTTAATGTAATTTAATTTCATTATTTTTATTTTTATATGACCAAAACTTTTAGTTATAATCTATTGTAGGTTCAAGTAGCTTATAACCAAAGCTTCTTAGCTGTGTACACCTAAGAGTATAAGTGACAATTTCACAACAACATTTTTTCTTATCTGCAATTTTTATTTTTTATTTTTACAATGTAATACCGTGAATGAGTTGTTAGTATATCAATATATTAATAAAAAAAAGTCTAAACTTTTACACTATTACGGTTCTCATGTTACCCATCAATAAATTAAGTAGGTACTATATTGTAACATTGTTTTTCTTTTTCGACAATAGCTTGTCCGTCAAAATAAGAAATTAAAAATACTCTCTTTTTCAAACCCATTAATTAATTAACACAAAATTGGAGCAAGCAATCCATCTTTCATTTGAACAGTGAACTAAAAGATTCCACACATCACATGGCAAACACAGACGGTGAAGCTACTGGAAATACCAAATATTATCTCTGCTCCTAACTAAACTTACTCAAAAAGTGGGTATTTGAATCTGAAAACATAATATGTTTAACAATAAGGTTCCATTTTTAAACTGGATCTCTTTTGAGTTACCTAGCTCTCTTTGTTATTAACCGATGAATATAGCGTGCGATATAATTATATCTATATTTAAATAGTTACCTAATAAAAATTATTAACTATTAAAATAATTAATGAAATAATTAAGTTATATGAGTAATTTTTTATGATATGTAATCTTTTTTTTATCACATCTAACAAAATACTTGGAATAAATGTTAAATAAAGTTGTTATTATTATTATCCGTAATTAATATAAACACTAATTAAATATAATCATTAAACATAATAATGATGTCCATGTTTATGTTATTGATGTGCCATAAATAAATAAACTATTGTAATTAAAAAACTATACGTGATGGTCACAGGATCTGTTATCCTTATCTATAAAATAAATAATTATATCTCATCTTTTACTAGAGTCTCTGAAAAAAAATATATATCTTTATCAAATGGGACTGCAACAATTTGCCTGCTGCGGTTTACCCGTCCGATTATAATTTAAGTGTCTTCAAGGCTAGAGTGAATAGGCTCTTAATAAGCTAGTGCGCCTCACCATCAACGATTGCATCACTGCTTACCATCAGGTGGGATCGCAGTCAAGCGCTAGTTTATAACAATAAAAAAATGACCTCAGTAGGTACTAAAAAAAGATCTAGTCTAGATTTTATAAACCAAGAAATCCATTTACCGTTTTACGACTCCTAAAACTTTCTAGAAATGACATACAGCTGACGCCTCCATCTTCTCTGTTCCACTAATAAATATAAATGAACTTAATTTACCCGCATTTAAATAAAAACGAGGTGCTAGAGAGCTGTTTTAGCTTTTAATAAAGTATTTAATGCGTTAGGCTCTGTCATTTTGAATCATAATATCTGCACAAATGAGATTTTGTAGAGTGTTATAAGTATATAGCTTTGTTTGTTTAATGGTACTATTATAATATTAGTAATAGCATTAGTTTTAAATTCTTAATAGTCCAGTCAAAATAGACTAAATTATTATTCAAGTTTGCATTAATTCCCAACAAGCTGGATTTTTGTGCAGGCCTTAAATACGTCATTACGAATGTTATGTCAAAAGTCCCCATCGATCCCGCTTGTGCGTTGTTTTTTATTCGAGGTCAAAGGTCACAAATTAGCGTTTTTTGCGTATATCTCTGAAACAACGAGAGCTATCGAAAATTGGTTCAGGCAAAGTTTGTAGATCGTAAAATTGTCTACAAAAAAGATCTAACACTTTTTCTTCTACGATGCACTGTTCTCGAATTATGGCTATTTTAAACATAGAAAATACGAATATGCACTCATGCTAAGGGATGATGGGTTCGATGAATATTTGAAGAACAAACCATCTGTAACGATACATAAGCAGTGTCGTAAAGCATACACCCGGAAGAGCAGCATCGCTGCAGCTAAAAGACAGTGTGAGGCGGAGATAGCTACCACATCTGGGATTAGTCCTCCTCGTACTAGCACGAGGAAATGAATCGTCGTTTTGACGAAATACTGTGTGTTCTGTGGCAATGAAGCAAATAAAACGGCTGAAATAAAAAAAAAGCGCTGCATCTTCGACCTAGAGTGTCCTAAACTTTCAACCCTTGACTTCAAGAAAACCATCTTTAAGGAAGCTCAGACTCGTTCTCATGAGCTAGCAAGTAGTGTCATTGCTAGATCGTAAAATTGTCTACAAAAAAGATGTGGACACTTTTCTTCTATAAAGCATCGCTTTCGAGATATCGTGACTTTAGACCGCAGGAAAGTCGTATTTTAAGTGTAACAATCACTGTAGTACTTAGCCTCAGCAGCAACTAAGTTATATTCATACTGAATGCGGGCAATGACACTACTTGCTCGCTCATGAGAACGAGTCTGAGCTTCCTTAAAGATGGTTTTCTTGAAGTCAAAGGTTGAAAGTTTAGGATACTCTTGGTCGAAGATGCTACGCTTTTTTTTTATTTCGGCCGTTTTATCTGCTTCATTGCCACAGAACAAACAGTATTTCGTCAAAAAGACGATTCATTACCTCGTGCTAGTACGAGGAGGACTAATCCCAGATGTGGTAGCTATCTCCGCCTCACACTGTCTTTTAGCTGCAGCGATGCTGCTCTTCCGGGTGTATGCTTTACGACACTGCTTATGTATCGTTACAGATGGTTTGTCCTTCAAATATTCATCGAACCCATCATCCCTTATGCCTAGTTCGCACTCAGCTAGTAATTTAGTTTAGTAGCGAGTAATTTAGTAGCTAAACGCGTCTGAACACCAAAAATTTAGTCGAGTAGTTTAGTAAGGAATTTAGTCTAGTCGATCCATTTTACTCTATTTTTATCGGGCGAGTAGCACCTCCCACCACGCGTCCGAGCCACTGGCGCACCGATTAAACGAGTCCGAACCTGTCGAATTAGTCGAGTTCATTAGTTGCCGCAAAAATGTCGTTTCGTTGGAGCGAAGAAACTTTAAAAATTGTTTCCAAATATATAGAATATGAATGCTTATGGAATATTAAATCCTCATATTATAAAAACATAAACAAAATATGAAATAATCCGCATACTTGGATTTAGAAAATACAAGTAATATACAGTACGGTCGTTATCA
This sequence comes from Mythimna separata, assembly GCA_030763345.1. Lineage (NCBI taxonomy): Eukaryota > Metazoa > Arthropoda > Insecta > Lepidoptera > Noctuidae > Mythimna > Mythimna separata. Next base: position 9,218,366 of record CM061172.1, on the reverse strand, counting down.
GTTGGCGAGTCTGAAGTTAGGCTCTGCGAATTTTGGTGCTTGAAAACTCGTACAAAAATAAAGGTTAAAAAAAATGCAATTTGCAGTTGTTATTGCTGTTAAAAACAGTTATTGGCTATTATAACGGCCAAACTGTATCTGGAATTGGTGAAAAGGCAAGAAAATTGAAAATTAAAAAATTAATCCGTTTATTTATTTTTTAACACAGTTGCTCGTAAAGCTGATGTAATTCCACCGGTTTTAAATATGTAAAGCGGGTCATAAAAAACGCGTGTGTTATGTAAAGCAAATAGTTAAGTTATAGTCCATACAAATTCCATAACAGCATTATTTGCCATTTCGCGCGCGGCGATTAGTTCGAAATTTGAATAGCCTCATCATTTTATCATTTGTCATGTTTTATCATTTTTTGTCATTTTTTGTAATGTTTTGTCACTTTTTGTCATTTTTTGTCATTTTTGACACTTTTTGTCATTTTTGTGATTTGTTGTTATTTTCTGTCATATTTGTCATTTTTTGTTACTTTTTGTCATTTTTTGTCAACTTTTGTGATTTTTTGTCATATTTTGTCACTTTTTGTCATTTTTGTCTCTTTTTGTGATTTATTGTCATTTCAGTCATTTTTTGTCACTTTTTGTGATTTATTGTCATTTCAGTCGTTTTTGGCACTTTTTGTCATTTGTTGTGATTTTCTGTCATTTTTCGTCATTTTGTCTCTTTTTGTGATTTATTGTCATTTCAGTCATTTTTGTCACTTTTTGTGATTTCTTGACAACTTTTTTGTCACTTTTTGTCACCTTTTGTCACTTTTTTGTCAGTTTTTGTCATTTTGGTCACTTTTTGTGATTTATAGTCATTTCAGTCAATTTTTGTCACTTTTTGTAATTTTTTGTCATTTTTGTCACTTTTTGTGATTTATTGTCATTTCAGTCCTTTTTTGTCACTTTTTGTCCTTTTTTGTCATTTTTTGTTACTTTTTGTAATTTTTTGTCACTTTTTGTCATTTTTTGTTACTTTTTGTCATTTTTCGTCATTTTTGTCACTTTTTGTCATTTTTTGTGATTTGTTGTGATTTTCTGTCATTTATTGTAATTTTTTGTCACTCTTTGTCATTTCAGTCATTTTTAGTCATTTTCGTCATTTTTTGTAATTTTTGTCATTTTACCAAACAATATTTGCTTTCGATTTCTATGGCGCTAAACACTAAGATGTTCCTCACACAATAAGTGCGCAGCAATTTTTAAAATGAAAATGTTTTTAAATGTTTTTTTTTTCTGTTTCCTCGCAAATGTGTTAAAAAACGTCGTACGATATACGTGCGTATTGGTTATAACATGCTCGGCTCAGTTACGCCCTCGCCTTCGGCTCGGGCTGAAATTCCGCCTCGCATGTTATAACCATCTTTACGCACTAATATCGTAATGTACTATTATTGCATTGTAGGCTGTTCATCTTGCAAAACACCACTCACTTATAAACTGTACTCGAACAAAGTGCGAACGATTTTTGGGCAGAAGCGAGTATTTTAGCTACTAAATTACTCGTTACTAAACTAAATTACTAGCTGAGTGCGAACTAGGCATTAGCATGAGTGCATATTCGTATTTACTATGTTTAAAATAGCCATAATTCGAGAACAGTGCATCGTAGAAGAAAAAATGTTAGATCTTTCTTGTAGACAATTTTACGATCTACAAACTTTGACTGAACCATTTTTCGATAGCTCTCGCTGTTTCAGAGATATACGCAAAAAACGCTAATTTGTGACCTTTGACCTCGAATAAAAAACAACGCACAAGCGGGATCGATGGGGACTTTTGACATAACGTTCGTAATAACGTATTTAAGGCCTGCACAACAATCCAGCTTGTTGGGAATTAATGCAAACTAGAATGTCTATTTTGACTGGACTATAAAGCTTGTTTTTAGAATTTAAATACGTTTTTATTGCATCTTATTTGGTTATGCTAGCTAGCTTCTGATAGAGGTTTTGCCCGCATGAAATTAGATAATGATCTCAGAGGACTTAGGAATGGATTTTAGTTAGTAAAAGTCGGACACCCCCTTCCGCTCCGCCCTAGAGCTGGAAAACTGGACGGCTTCCCACCTAAAAAAAGAGAAGATTTTTTTTTCGGAATAAAAGGCATTCATGTAGAACTATTCCAGGACATCTGTCTATCTTTTTAATTTAATTTGTTTTATTGTATGTTATTTGAATGTTTATTTAATTTAATTTTAATATTCTTAATTCTATGTTAATTAATGTTATTGGACTTGTACCGTTTTACGGCCGAAATTAATAATCAATCTATCACATATCGGAGATTGAAAAACAAATGATACCATACAAAAATTTACATGTTTTCTGTTGTTTCATTTGTTTTTCAATCTCCGATATGTGATAGATAGGTTATTGGTTTCGGGCGTTAATTAACTATAAATAATTAAGTATATCTGTATGCTAATTTTGATGCAAATTCATTCTGCTGTTTGAGTATAAAGAAGTAACAAATATACACACAAACGTTCGCATTTATTATACCAGCGGCTTGGCCCGCGGTATCGCAAAAAAAAATTCTCATAGAGATATACTCCCGGGCTAAAAAGTACATGGTCTGTTCGTGTGCCAAATCTCATCCAAAACCGCTCAGCCGTTCAGCGAGAAGAAGTAACAAACATACACAAAAACATTCGCCTTTAAAATATCACTGTGATAAAATTTTATCATCTACTGCAGCTATTACGGCTGAGTAGGTATAACAGTAGATATGAGGTTTAGTTTATGATTCATTTCAGTGCCAAGTTTCATCGGAATCACTGCAGCCGTTTCGGCATGACTGAGTTACAAACTAGCGAATAAACTTTTAAATTTATTGCTGCAAAAAATATCCTCTGCAGTGAAAACTGTACAGTTTTTAAAAAAAGAACCTCGAGATTGAAAAAACGGAGTTCTTTTTTTAAAAACTTTCCATCATTGGATCGAACGGTTCTTTTTACTCGATTTCTTCTCTGATAAGTTCCTAATTACTTACTCAGCTAGGCTAAGTACTAGCACAAAGTGTTTGTACTTACTAAGTGTAGCAGATATACGATAAAAGCTTCTAAACAATCCATTTTTATTATGTTTGGTTCATGTTTCAGTGGAACATTAGGGGATTATGCTGAATATATAGTTGAAAACGCCCGCGCGTGCAGGTAATGCACATAACGCTTAAGCAAACGACCCACTGTTTTAAGGGTTTATTCCATTTTAATCTCACTTAATATCTGCATAAAATTTGTCTACACTCGAGCACTGTTTTTATAACTGTTTCTGTTTAATTTCAAAAATCTTTACATAGACTATGATGGATGAACTTAATACATTTTAGATCAAACTGCTACGTGCGTTAATATATTAGGTAAATATGTTATGGTTTGAAATTTCCATATTTTGATGCTCTTTTAATTAATAAGTAAACCTCAGGGAAGTGACGAATAACCGTATTGTTTGCATTATAAAGCTCTATACACCTGCATGACAAGCACAACATATGCAGCGACAAAAAGTGGTTACGTTAATGAGTGTCACTGCAGCTTCTTATAGTTGCGTTGTAATTACGATGTAGCCAGTGTTTGCAGACAGATTCATGGTGTCGCTGATGGTTGTATTGTGGCTGCGATACGGTAACGATATAGTCGATATTCACCCACAGCAATCACTTTAAAAAACCACATTTGGTCGTAGTCTTAGTGAACTATTTATTGTTATTAAAAAAAATTGTCTCTAACTACGTGTTTTTGTTTTATCATGGCGTGGCATTTGCAAAAGTATCAACAGCCGTTTTCACTTAAAATACCCATTCGTAACAAGTCAAGTATCTCAGCACCCCACATTCACTTTCTACATTACAAAATCCAGCTTATTATCCGCATAATTTCAGAAGCGACAACCTAAAAGACAATATACGTTATTTATACGACCATAACACTTTTGGGCCGCGACAGCTTAATTCAGTAGCATCACATTATCGTTAGCATAATCAGAGAGACGGTTACACCTTTCAGCTACACCAAAACATCTAAATGAGAATTTAAAATGGGCTCTAATGGATTTCTTTTCATTGGGCACAACGTGCTCCAACTTCTAGCTGAAACGTTCGAAGGAAATAACCATTAAAGTTTCAGATGAAGAAATGTGAAGTTTTCTTAACGTTGTTATTGAGTTGTACGAGAAGTTTCGGGAAAATTGTTATTATGATATGGATTGAATAGAGATAGCCGTTTTTTCGCTTCTATATTTGTTTGGCAGCGATCGTTAGCTAGTACCCCAGTACTGCAATATTGTATTCTTTGTCCATGTTTGCAAATTTTGGCTTCAGACTGAACGGTGAACTTGATGGAGTATCTGCCGTCTGATACCAGTAAGTTGGTGATATTTACGCACTTGTAGTACTGCAGTCTACTTCGGTTTTTAAGTCATCTAATTTCCATCTAAAAAGCTTACTGCGTTAATTTAGTCAGTTGACAATCAGGTGGCCATTTACACGTAGGTACTCGCCTTAGTTAATTAGTTCCTATCTCCAATCTATATATGCCTAAGTCTATATTTATGATATGAATAGAGATAGCCGTTTTTTCGCTTCTATATTTGTTTGGCAGCGATCGTTAGCTAGTACCCCAGTACTGCCATATTGTATTCGTTGTCCATATGTTTACAAATTTTGGCTTCATACTGAACAGTGAACTTGTTGGAGTATCTGCTATCTGATGCCAGTAAATTGGTGATATTTATGTACTTTTAGAGACGCACATTACCGGTCGCTGTGGCGACGCTTGGGGGAGGCCTATGTCCAGCAGTGGACGTCTTTCGGCTGAGATAATGATGATGATAATTATGATGATGTACTTTTAGTTAGCACTGCAGTCTACTTTGGTTTTGAAGTCATTTGACAGCTGGAGGAGCTCGTGGCTAGATAATAACAGCCGCACAGATCGATCTTCAAGGTTAAGCAACGCTTGCCTAGGTTGGTCTGTGGATGGGTGACCATCTTAACATAACGAGTTTCCTCCGTGCCTCGGAAAGCACGTTAAGCCGTTGGTCCCGGCTGTCATTTGGAGATCTTTGGCAGTCGTTACGGATAGTCAGAAGCCAGTAAATCTGACTCCAGTCTTGCCATGAAGTACCGTGTTACCCCAGTTAATGGGTTGTGGAGGTCTGGTAGGCAGCCGCTCCTCGTAAAATACTGGTATTCAGCTAAATCCGGCTTGACTGGAAGCCGACCCCAATATAGTTGGGAAAAGGCTAGGCAGATGATGAGAGACGCACATTACCGGTCGCTGTGGCGACGCTTGGGGGAGGCCTATGTCCAGCAGTGGACGTCTTTCGGCTGAGATAATGATGATGATAATTATGATGATGTACTTTTAGTTAGCACTGCAGTCTACTTTGGTTTTGAAGTCATTTGATTTCCATCTAAAGAGCGGGATAATTTTCACGTACAGCGTTTATTTAGTCAGTTGGCGATCTGGAGGCCATTGCACGTACTCACCTCAGTTACTAATTAACTAAGGCGAGTACGTCGACAGTCTTTTTCAAGGGTCAGTTATTTAGTCGGAAGAAATATTCATTAGGTCTTGATTTTTCCTTAATAATCCTTTTTTTTTTTCTTCTTTTCATGTACTTGCTATGTTTTCTCATCACCATCCTTGGTCGACTGATAGAGAATGCGTAAAGCATTAAGTCCGCCTTTGTGTTGTATAAAGTTTCAATAAATAGGTAAACTATCTTAAAAAACGATACAATTACTTCTCGATGACCAAAAGTGTTTTTAACCTTCTAGAGTAAAACACTTTGCAGGTAAACCCCTCAAGATAAATAAATAACTCAAAAGAGACTCAAAAATTAAATATAAATTCAAATTACCACGTAGCTCCAAAGTAAAAGTTTGGAGCGAAGACGAAACCAAGAGTAATGCTCGTTTTAAGGTGTAATGGCGTACAGCACTCCGCTCTATGCCGTAATGAGGGCCATTTGGCCATAAATGAAAACAAGTGGCTTAACCGAGACGCCGCATAACGACGGTGTTACCCGACGGATGGGTAATGCCGACGTGTGACAATATTATATTGTGTTTAATTTGTGTTTTTGGTCTCAATATGTGCGATATATGAAGTCAATTTTAATATAGTCTGTCTTCATAAAAAAAATCTTCTTTACTTTTTGCCTCAGGAGAATGATAGGCGGCTGGTGAATGCCCTTATGGATGCCGTCTATCCTTCTAAAGTACACGTAGGAAATCTTTCAGACTTACAAACTAAAAACAGACAGTGTTTTACAACTATCCTTGGCCAGGATGCTGTAGCGGTTTTTTTTCAGCGGTTGAGTAAAATATTCAAGTTTCCCTACCTGCATTTCTAACTCTTAAGCATTTGACATGCTGACATCTTAGGTCCCAGTCGGCGCAAGCAATGGATCTTCCAAGTCGATTTCTCATAGGCAGGTCAAACGGTGGTCAGAGATCCTTGCGGGTTCTCTAGCACTCCTCATGATTCAAGAGATTGGAGAAGATCGTACAAAAACGGAACGATGACACATCTAGTTGCTTTGTTGATCAGTAGTGAACCAAAATACCAAGTACCTGGAAATCACAAAATGCCAGTGTTATGTTATAACACCATTTTCCGCTAAGGAGTATGTAGACACGTATAATATCTAACAGCAATCGCTAGCTGATGACAGCATTAAACTTCATGAGATAGGTGTGGAGCATATCGCGGATCCCGCCTTTTTGGGCACATTTCCAAATCAGGGCTGTAGTGGGAATAGATGTGAAATTAATTTTACTTGCTAAGACTAGGTAAATTAATATTATATCGAACAGGTAACATGATTTGTTTGTTTTAGGTGGCCCCTCAATACCTGTGGGAGCAGTGATGGCCCAGTGAAGAAGGTCACGAATAAGCGTAGTAGTGGCCCAGCGATAATGGCCCAACTAGGAACAGCGGAGGCCCACTGATAACGGCCCCGACTGGGAACAGTGGTGGCCCAGTAATAAGGGTCCCAACTAAGAACAGTATTGAGCCAGTGGTATCGGCCCAAACTAGGCAATGGGTCTCGACTAGGAATAGTGGTGGCCCAGTGATATCGGATCTTACTTATGAGGCATAAAATCGAGGGTAAATGCTTTACTTATATTTATAATTTATTTACAGCGTGAGGAAACTGCCACGAAACCGTACTGGGCTCGCGTGTTGGATTGTGACACATTCCCTTTCCTAGAGAGAAGGTCGGAGTCCCAGCAGTGGAAATATTAGCCGAGTATGCTCATGGAAATACTAAGCTGATCACGAAAATTACTTCATCAGGTCATCGGTCCACCTTATAGGAGGCCTTCTAACTCTGTATTGTTCGGTACGTATAGTCAAATCTAAGTCATATCAAAGTCAACCTTCTGGATATACTTCGCTGAGGTAGTCAACACTACAATAAAATTCTCAGCTCCATTTTACCGAAATTGCGCCTTTTTCAATGGTTTCACATATTATCCAGCTGTGTAGACACTGGAGAGACAAAACTACACCAATTTTACATCACAGTAACTACTAGGAACCAATTTGCCGATAAATAAAACAGTCACTGAACTTCACTCGAAAAAATCCCTCCAAACACTTCTAGTCTTTTTGAACCCAACCCAAAGATTGACTGGTAGAGAATGCCTTATGTCATTTGTTCCCCTCCTACAGTGGAAGCCTACGCGCGCCTCAAAGAGATGTCAGCAAACTGTAGGGGCCCGACAGGGTCGAAGCCTTCTGGGGCCTGGGTTGACGAAAGAGATACCTAGGACCCCGGAATTGGGACAAGGAAGGAACAGGAGTGGGTTTTAGTCAGTAAAAGTCTGACACGCCCTCCCGGTCCACCCAGAGCGGGAGAAGTCATTTTAATGATTCCCCACCTAAAAAAAAAAGTACCAGTGGGAACATTATAAGAATGATGCTATGCTATTATTTGTCCGCCTGTGTACCACTAATGTACATAAAGTCTTACATGAGAAAAGCTCTTAAAACTACGTAGATTTACGTTAACACCGTACGTAATGTTATTTATTAATACACCGTTTATTCCACAAGACTTGCAATAATAATTAGCGAGATTTACTAAGTGTAGCAGGTGGCTGGAACACGGAATAACGACCTTTTAATTCACACAAGGGAGACAGGAATAGCTCCTCCAATATAGGGCGAAGTTCATTTATTTGTGTTTCGCACAAACTTGATATTGCGTAAGTTCGTTGTAGGGTAACACTTCTAATTGCTGGCTGCAAGCCAAACTCATTGACTCCACAGATATTATTATTTCCTTCAATTTACGTTTTTAATCTCTTGTACCGTTTTTGTTGCTGAAAAAGATGAGAATTGGTTTAGCTACAACAGTTTTAATACTCGTACATGCTAAAATGGATTATCCAGTGTTCCGTAATACCGTTTCAGCCATGAACAGGTAGCTAATGTAATAAATGCCGTTATGTAAAATCACGCTGACCCATTTAGTAAAACTTTCCACAAAACAAAACAACAGCGCCATGATACATTATGCACTATTAAAACATGATATTTATGACAACAAGCAATAGCCGATAAAATTCATACAATAGAGATTTGAAATTCTAATTAACCCGTAACCAATAACTAGTGTACAGCAAGCAATATAGGAATACGGACATGATATACTCACACATTATCTGGTCAATTTAATACAAATTGTCAACCTCCATAAATTAGACGATATCTCGTCGCGCCATCGAACCAAACATACTGATATAAAGGCCAGGAGTCGATATCATTACACATAAATTTCACTTATCTCCACATTCGGCACAATTTGGTCGGATGCCTCCGTAGCCGGGCTTACAATGGCCTCCTCATACCTACCTCCACATTTAACTGGGACTCGCATTTCACTCAATAGTTCTCAATCTAAATCAAGTCTGAATCGTGTGCAATCTTTAGAACTGTTCGCTTTATTGCGAGCCTTAAACGATCGGATTTGTTTGGTTCCTGAAGGCTGTTCCTGGTATTTGTATCATTACGATGTTCTTGGTATATCGAGTATATATTTGTAAGTGCTTAGTACTAGGAAATACTCCTTTTACTGTTTGATGTCATGAATGGATGGATGGTAAAGATCAGGGAAGTTTTGAATATGACGTTACGGATCTGTATACGGATACAGATCCGTAACGTATTCGAAATATTATTCCCATATGGCAATAATATTTCGAATACGGTTACAATTTTTTTTAATAATATAAACTTGTGGTTGGCTGCGATCCCATCTGCTAAATTATAATCAGACGGCAGACTGCAGCAGGCAATTTATTACAGTCTTTCGATGTAAGTACGCTGTATCAACGACGAGACGAAACGCTTAGATATGAAGTTATTTCGAATTATTCATTAGTTTCAGTTACGGATATAAGATGTTGTTAATGTAAAATACGAATAGCAAGATTTGACTTTTATTTCTAGTCTAGACTATCATTTGTTTGGCCCAGTAAAACAAACAGAAACCTATCGTTACCTGTCATTTAGACCCCGCTTTTATCCGAAACTATGCAAAACTTTTAGATTGGTTTCGGTTACGAATATTTTTTATTTCGGATATCCGATTGTTTCAGTTAGGGTAACAGAGCTCTATAACATCACTATTACATGCACTCATTGAAAATATAAATACCTCTTTGCATACACAGTTACACACTAATTTAAAATACATGAATATGTACTTTATGAAGTAGGTACAAACGTACGTAATAAGTACTATGTACCACTCAAGAAAATAGTGTTACATTAGGAATAGAGAGGCAAGATTTCATATTCAGAAGCAATTATTTACGTTAATGTATTTTCAAATGGAAAATATGTACCTACATTAACTCAAATTATATGCTAAGTTAGGTAACTACTAACAAACTGGTAATTGGCTAATGTGACTATATACATCCAAGAATTGAGACGAACGTTCGGGTAATTCGACGATAGTAAAACGGAACAGTAACTCTTAAGAGGAATGCTTCTGAGTAGCCCGAGAAACTCAATTTTTGTTTAGTTTTTTTTCTTTTAGCAGGTCAGTTTCACGTTGTACATTGGTTTAAAATGATTTGTAACCGTAACCAGTCCGTATTTCCAGTCCCTGGTATGGGCCATGGTTTACAGTGAAGAGTACTGGCAGGCGTTCACCTCTTCCTGGGAAACAGTAATGATAGTAAAGAAGGAGCTTTAGCCTTAGTGAGGAGCTCGTGGCTAGATAATAACAGCCGCACAGGTCGATCTTCAAGGTTAAGCAACGCTTGCCTAGGTTGGTCTGTGGATTGGTGACCATCTTAACATATCGAGTTTCCTCCGTGCCTCGGAAAGCACGTTAAGCCGTTGGTCCCGGCTGTAATTTGTAGATCTTTGGCAGTCGTTACGGATGTCAGAAGCCAGTAAATCTGACTCCAGTCTTGCGATGAAGTACCGTATTACCCCAGTTAATGGATTGTGGAGGTCTGGTAGGCAGCCGCTCCTCGTAAAATACTGGTATTCAGCTAAATCCGGCTTGACTGGAAGCCGACCCCAATATAGTTGGGAAAAGGCTAAGCAGATGATGAGTAATGTTAGTAAAGGAGGCCGCCGCATGCGTGAAGGAACGGACCGCCTCACGTCCCAGCTGCCAGGACCCCGACCCCGATTTCCAGCCACTAGGATAGATAAATAAACTCAACGCAAAACGTTAATTAACTATAAATTAATTAATAAAATTATCTAGTTGTATTAAAAAAGCGACCAAGGTATGGTCCCTACCGGTCTGGTGTATGCCCGCAAGTGTAATATATTCTGAGTACTGTATTTTACTCTATTTTCCTAGATAACCCTGGTGGATGCTCCTTAAGAGATCAAATCAATCTACCAGTTTAGTGTCCCTATATGAGAGTCGTAAAAGTGAGAATAGGAGGCTGATTACGAGTACTGATAAACTTCTAATATACTGTGGTCACACAGGAATGATAGTGATCAGTTGATGCTCCCTTTATAACATGGGACTTCGATATTTATTTAGATGAATATGTAAATCATTTACTAAAAAACATTGACCCGTACTTGGGTCCTTACTAGACAGCTGGACGGCGAGCAATGGATAGCTTACCGTCCGGTCGTCAGTTACAAGCTTGCAACTGTAATACATTCTGGATACCGTATTTTACTTTATATCAGCACACGTAGGTGCTCTAAATAATTGAAATTTATAAACAAAGTAACTTCCAACACAAAAGTTTCCTCACACAGAACATAACACCAAATAAACATACAGCGAGCAAAATATTTTAACTTTAAATCTATCCTTACAACAGAATCATTTTTCATACAACTTTTCAAAATGTAACATCGCACAAGTTTGAACTAAAACTTTAACTTAGTTTAATAATTTTGAAACGACACTGAACGGGACCCGACACGGTCTCGAATTTCATTAAAATCCTCCACAAAGTCCCGGGATCAGTTGGCTAACAAAAACTGAGCTGAATTATAGAAATACCGTGTTTTTGAATAGGTAGTTCTAAAAACTTCAATTTGAATGCATTTCCATTAGGCAAGTGCGAGCCAGGCGTGAATTAATCGCTCGTAAGTTTGTATGAAACTATAATTACTTTTTCATTTTCATTAAAAGCTTGTTAGTGGTCCGGTTGGGAGTGAATTGTGCTGGCATCGTAGGAAATATTGGATTCTAAAATTTTTCTTATTATTCGCCTGGGTACAAAAAGGGCTTGTGACATCTATGACGTCACATAGGAACTAAACTACGAAATCCTGCATCGTGCAAGCTGCGAGACTTTGGGCTCTTTGAATATTACTATAGCTCCAAATCATCTCTCGGTCAGTTACCCACACCTGACAAAACATCCGTCTAGTCGGAAGGTCGGCTCTTTTCAACAGCGGTTTACGGGACTTTAAACTCTGTTCTTCATACATCCAAAGGCTTATTCACACTGGAATGGCAGCGGTGCGAAGAGGCCGGCCGCGGTTGGCCGCTGACCATAGAATAAGTACTAGTACTATCAGAATGTATGCATAAATGCTTTTTAATTAGGAACGAACAGAACCCATTCTATAAAAATGAAAGGTTAGATATAATCTACAAATTAAATCAGTCTCTACTAACTAACTATAAGGGCTGACTCAGGCTGATACCAAAATGGCAGCCTGACTGTTCGAGACGCCTAGTTAAGTGCCCTTTTTGAACCTTTGAAACGTTAAAGTTTACATAAAATTATTTCATTGTAAAAATGCTCGCCACGTCGCTGCCGGATGCTGCCATTTCGGTATAACTCAGTCCCAATAGTCAAAGACTGATTTGATTTATCAATAATACCTAACCTTGTAATTTTACAGAAAGGGCTCTGTTCATCATCATTTACCTAGCGTTTTCCCAACTATGTTGGGGTTGGCTTTTGTCAAGCCGGATTTAGCTGAATACCAGTATTTTACCAATAGAAAGGGCTCTGTTTGTTCCAAATTAAAAAGTAATTATGATAGTATGTCAATTGTGCCTATTCCATTTTATACTGAATTCCTACTCGTAATTTAGCATGTAACTGTTATTCAGCTAAATTTACCTACCAAATGATACTTATAACACACATATCTATGTGATGAGCAGAAAAATGGGCCCAGATTTCATAGAAACTCTGGCATCATCGATCTTTGTTCAAATATTAGAATCACAATTAAGTTCTAGTACATTCATCAATGCTACTGCTATGCGACTACGTTATATGAATCATAATGACTAACAACCTTGTACTAATGACTAACTCTTAGACTAAGACGTTTGTTTTGTGCGGAAAATATAAGGAAAATTGTCTTTATGTACAAACATAAATGAAGATGGTTGCAATGAGTTCTATTGAATGATGTTTACTTAGTCTTAAATTGCACATTAAATAGAACAAAGAATAATAATTGTTATGATTGTATCTTTGAAATTACTTCACCTTATCTGGGAAATTCTAATGTGGATACATTTTACTGATTGATGTATGTTTAGAATAGTACATTTTGATGCAAGTGGAAAAACCTTATTGTAACCAAGGTTTTTTTTTATGGTAGGGGAATCATCAGAATGACTTCCCCCGTTCTTGGGCGGAGCGGGAGGGCGTGTCAGACTCTTACTGACTAAACCCCTACCCCGTTCCTTCGTTCTGGGGGGGACTCGGTGTCAACCTTTAGGAATACCACATGTTCCCCCCAGAGGCTTCGGCCCCACCGGGCCCCTACAGTTTGCTGACATCTCCTTGAGGCGCGCGTGGAACAGAATGCGCCGTTGACGACTGGGCTCGGTCCAGATTATTTCCAGACTGCCGGACAGCGAGCTACCCAGTGCTCGCCGTCCGCGAACCCGCGCCTACGGTGGTCGGAAATCTGTCCAAAGACACCGCCAAGACGACCCTGCCCCGAATCACCGCATCCCCCGTCGTGAGAGCCCTCACGCGCATGATGGCGTCCACCGTGGAACGCCCCCTGCGAAAGCCGAACTGGCCGTCCGAAAGATCTGGCCCCACCCGCGCCAAATGCCCGACGAGGCGGTCTGCAATTACTCTTTCAAAGAGTTTGCGCACCTCATCTAGCAGCACGATGGGCCGGTACGCGGACGGAGAGTCCGCGGGGCGCCCCGGCTTCGCAATGAGGACCAGTTTCCCGGTCTTCCAGCGAAGGGGGAACTGTCCTCTCTCCATGCATGCGCTAAAGAGCCCTCGCAATCGAGACCCGAGAGCCTCCATGGCCAGGACCCATACCCTGCCGTGCACGCCGTCGGGCCCTGGGGCGGTGTTCTTGACACTGAGTCTTCGTACCACCGCCCTCATCTCTACCTCGGTCCCCTCTGGAGCGTCGTCCTCGACGTCGCTGGTGTGGTCCGCTACGGGTACCGCAGGTGGCGGAGCCATGAGCCGAGTATGTTCCCCTCGCTCAGGGAACAGATTGGCCACCACACCCTCCACAACTTGGGGCCGGAGACTCTGAGTCAGAGGGGGAGCCCATGGGTGGAGTTTGTCCCGCACCACCTGGTAAGGGCGTCCCCAAGGGGTCCCTGTTCAGAGTCCCCAGCCACACATTGCGGGCCTCCAACTTGGCCCGCTTTACTTCTGTTCGGAGGGTGCGCCTTGCCGCTCTGTACCCCTCGTATAGCTCCGCCTCTCTGGCCTCCGCATCCGGCGGGCGGGTGCGGCGCCTGCGGAGCCTGGCGTACCGGCGCCGCGCGGCGGTGCACGCCTCGCGCAGAGCCGCAATCTTCGGCGACCACCAGTACACCTGGCGCCGAGCACGTCCTGGATGGACTCGGGGCATCGCCTCGTCGCAGATTTGCGACATGGCCTCCTGGAACCACTCTGCTTCCGGGTCTATTTCGTCAGGCCTGTCCGGTGCTTGCACCCAGGCCTGTACCCTCGCGGCTTCCAGGAGAGCGTCCCGGTCCATCTGCCTCAGCGCCCACCGCGGACCACACGGGGTCTGCTCCCTGACCGGCGCGGTCGAGATCCGAGCGGAGACGTCAAACCGGATATACCGGTGGTCGGAATACGTCTCCACCCCCTCCATTACGCGCCAGTCGACGACGCGCGGCGACAGAGCGGGGCTGGCGAACGAGAGGTCCACCACCGACTCACCCCGCATCCGCACGCACGTGGGGACAGAACCCCGGTTTAGGACGACCAGGCCTGTCTCCAGAGCCCAGTCCTCCACCATCCGACCCCGTCGGTTCGTCAGCCGGGAACCCCAAGCCAGATTCCAGGCATTGAAGTCCCCGCAGACGACCACGGGGAGGGATCCGAACCCAGCGACGACGGCATTCAGCTCCATGAGGGAGTTGTGGAGATCGGCGAGATCTCGGTTCGGGGACAGGTAGACGCCTACCACTGCAATGTCCCCGACCCGTGCTGCCACGCAGCCCCGCCTTCTCGTGATGGACTCGAGAGGCGGGGGTACCGGCGGCGGCCGACGAAATTAGGGTCACCGAGCCACTCAGGTCCTGGACCCAGTCTTCCCTGGGCAGGACAAAGTACGGCTCGGAGACCACGGCGATATTGATCGACCACTGCGCCATGCTCTGGAGCAACAGATCCTGAGCGGGGGCGCAGTGGTTGATGTTCGCCTGGAGGAGACGCAATGGGGCCATCACTGACAGTCCATTACGGTCTCCTCCGGAGCCCCCCTTGAGGGCTCTGTCGCGGCGATGGCGGCAGCAGCGTCAGCCTTGGCTGCGGCGGTGTGGACGTTGTGGTGAGGGCCCTTCCGGACCTTACCCTTGGCTTTGGCGGGGGGTCGCTGGACCTGCTCCCAGCCCGGTGGTCGGCAGCCTTGCCTGCCGCCGCACATGCGTAGCAGTGCGGCGACGCACGGCATTCAACGGCCCTGTGACCGGGCTGACCGCATTGGAAGCAGCGGTCACTGCGGTCCACCTCCGCGGCGCAACGGGCTCCCACGTGGTGCCCCACGTGGCAACGGAAGCACCGCAGCGGTCTGGGCTCCAGCACCTTGACTTGGGCTGACACCCAGCCCACCAAGAGCCTTCGGCCCTCCGCCGTGATGGCCTTGACACGGGGCAGCTCACCGTGACGGCTCGCATACCCGTGCCGTCAAGGCGGATGATGCCCGCCCGCACTTGGTCGGTCGTGCACCCTCCCGCCTCAACGACGGCGGCCACCACTTCCTCCACCTTGACGGAGTCGTCCAGGCCCATGATGCGCATATCGATGCACTTTGTGGGCCTGGACACTCGGGCGTCCTCCTCATTCACAGACGCCTTGACCTTGTCAGCCAGAGCGTCCGCGGCAGGACCGCTGTCCTCGCCGGGAACTTCCAGCATCCAGGCCCCAGTTACGGTGCGCCGCATGCGGAAGCCCTTCGAAGCCCCGTACTCGTCGAGGTGAGGGAGTACCGCCTTTTTGGCCTTATCCATCACGGCGTCGTACGTCACGCCCCTCTTCTCCGCACCCGGCTGTAGTGTGATCACTACAGCTGCGAAGCCCGGGGCGCGAAGCCAGTTCGCCACGGCACGCTTTTTACGCTGCTGCCGCCTTTCCCTCTTTTTGGCGGCCCTGGCCGCCTTGCCCGCCTGCTTCTTGGCGCCGACGACCGACCACTCGGCGCCAGCTAGAGAATCGGCAGGTGGGGGCAGCCGAGGCCGCCCGGTCGCCACCGCCGCGGCAGGAGCACCCGCCGCATTGGCGGTGGACGCCGCCCTAGCGGTGGGCGCCGCCCTAGCGGTGGGCGCCGCTTTGCCCTTCGCAGGAGAGGCAAGGGCAGGAGCTGCCCTCCCCTGCTGCTTCGTCACCGGGGCCTGCCTCGCGGTCGCAGCCGCCGCCGTCACGGCCCCACGCCCGGCTTGCCCTGACGGCCCAGCCTTGGGCGCGGCAGCTGCCGTAGGCGCAGCTGCGGCGGCGCACGACGCCGCCGGTCTGCGACCGGAGCCCGCGAGTGGGGGACGCAGCACCATCCCTTCCAGCAGGGACAATTGCCGCTGGAACTGCTCCTGCTGCCGCAGCATTTGCTGCCGGAAGGAAGCTAGCTCCTGCCGCAGCAGGGTCAGAGCCTGTCCCTCTGGCTCGTGCTGGGGTTGGATCTGCGCCGACCCCTGTCCCTGCGGGCTCCCCGCCTTTGGAGGCTGCTGGGAGCAGACTTCCCTCGGAGGGGCGGCGGCTTCCAAGACCTCCCTCCGGGTGCTGGCACCCCTGTTTGTCCAGGGCCTTCTTGAAGGCCTCCAGAATAGGGGGCACGGCCTCGGCGACGGCAGAAGTCCTGCCCTTCGGGGTGCTCTTTCTGGCCACCAGCCGCAAGGATTCTGTGACCAGGTCGCACACCTCCTGGTGAGCCTCGTCGGCGGAGTCTCCCCCGTCGTCCATCTCACCGCCAGACGGCCCCGAGGGACCGGGGCTGGGTGCTCCGGGATGGCGTCCCTCCGCGGCAAGCTTCCCAGCCCTCTCGGTAGCCTCCTTGGAGGACAGCACCCTCCCTCTGCCGCGGACTTGGCTCGCTCCCCGCCGAGCGGTGGGGATCTTTCGAGCCGAGCCCCTTCGGCTGTCGGACTCCTCGTCCGACCCCTCTCTTCCTAGAGAGCGTTTCCGGGAGCTGCGCACGCTTCTGGAGTCGCTCCCCATCTCCTCCCCCGAGCTCTCCGAGCCCTTCCGCGATGCCACGTCGGACTCCGACCGCGCATCGCTCTTCTCCTTCTCGTTCTTTTGTGATTGGTTCGTTTTTCCATATTAGTTCCCACGAGTAAAAACTTCGGGTACTTGCTCAAAATAAGTGGTCCGCACTAGAGACTAATTTAGCTACCCATTAGTCAAGCTAACAACCTCCCTCACGGTGCGCCGCCGCTTGGAGGTTTGGGGTAATTTTTTTATAGAGGTTGTCTTCCTCGCGGCCCGGGCGGTTAAGCCAGGACCCTCGACCCCCACCAAAAGTCAGAAACATGGCCTTGGACAATCAATGGGGCTACGAGACTAACGGTGGCAGGAGGAGGAGGGAGTCTTCCTCCTGCCTGCCCGGTAGCAGGGTAAGTGCATACCGAGCCCGCTCTTGCTTCGCTACTGTGCCCTCTGCTGCAGCAGAGGGACACGCGTTGAAGCGCTCCTTCAGACAGAACATTCGCAGACGGCCATCGAGGCTCTTTGGGCAGAAGTACCCAAGAGAGTCGTTGGCCGCCTCCCAGGGTGCACCGTCCCGCGGACTGGCCTTCACTCCGGAAGAATCCGTAAGAGAATTCCAGCCTGCGAACACGCGTGGAGGTTTTCTGTCGCGGCACCCCTTGTAACCAAGGTGTAATTTGCCCTACCCGTATGCGAGGGTGTTATGGATCCGAGTGCTGCAGTGACACATTTCCACATGAATCAAACGTCATTATTCAATACACTTACGAAGAAATACTTTGAAAATGATACCTAACGAATTTTTGTTCATTTTCCACTGAAGAGAATGTTCCAAAGTTGCCATACGTTTTAGTTTTTAATAAGATGACAAAAACCTATTGTAATTTCTGCCTCAATATGTGGCGGCGTAGCATCTGGAAAATTCTCAACGAAACTTAAATTTGATTTTTTTTTCACAAATAATACAAATTAATAATATGATTTAATTAGCTTTTTCCCTGCGCTTAGTTTTTGCAGGTTTATCACCATAACTCTCAAAAACAGTGAAAGAAAGCATTTATGATTCCAAATACCGGCTTATTCTAAACCCAAAATCATTTTAAGACATGTACGTTCACCAGTCTACCCTGGGTCTGCGTGGTGCCCATTCCCGATGCTAGCAAAACAGCCTGAGTTGGGCCTGGGACGCAATGAAAACATATAAGACTAATTATGATGAAAATACTCAATGGCAAACTAAAAATACTTTGATAAATATCAAATAATTATAATTCGAAAAAAACTCAAAATATAATAAATAAGTCGAGTACCAAACTAAGGTGAAGAGAACGTTGAGTAGTAGTTCCGAATATTTCGTTAAAAGGAAAATTTACTTTCAACTTTTTTGATGTCAAGGGGAAACACGTTCCAGAGTTTAATTTACCGTATTTTATTCTGTTTATGAACATGAAATTACTCAATAGGTACGTTTTGTGCCTGACAGAATGAAATACTGAATAGTATTCAATTACTATTTTTAGATAGATAGTATTGATAGTCAGAAGGCAGTAAATCTGACTCCAGTCTTGCCATGACGTACCGTGTTACCCCAGTTAATGGATTGTGGAGGTCAGGTAGGCAGCCGCTCCTCGTAAAATACTAATATACAGCTAAATCCGGTTTGACTGGAAGCCGAACCCTACATAGTTGGGAAAAGGCTAGAAATTCATCCACTATTGAACGTAATTGTTGCAGCGAAAGGTTCTGTCTCGCATCCATCGGATTCTTGCAACCCTCACAAGTTTATTGGTCGACATTGTGGGAGGCCTTCTAATGCTGCATCTTCCAGTACATGGTTGTCACTCCAAAACCATTCGGCCCCATGTCAAAAAAAGTTATTCCAAGTCAACCATGGCTTGGAATAATTTTCCAAATTGATTTGCAAGATTTTCTCTAAACAAACAAAACATATTTGGAGGTATGCGGAACAGAGTGTAAAGTCCCGCAAACTTTCGCTGGAACCTTCCTTCGACTAGACGAGTGTTGTGTCTAGTTTGGGAAACTACCCAAGAGATGGTTTTGGGGCTGTAGTATAAATGTTCAAGTCGCATAGAGAACTTTGATTGTGCGTTGTAGGATTTCGTAGTTTAGTTCTTATGTGAGGCCATAGATGACGCTACAAATACATACAAATATTGCAAGTTGATAAAATTGACATCAGGATACGATAGACACGATCGTGTATCGAGATACGGTTAAATTATTAAGAGATTCGTCATAAATTTAACGGATTTATGTGAAAAAAAATCCCTAACCCGTGAAACGCTACTTAACTTGAAAGCGGGTGACAAAAAACCCGAAACCTCAAACTCGTTTAATTTTAATTAAAAATCCCACAGCAAAATGGGACGCATTACCAGGGAACCGAACCTTTGTGTGCCAACCCAACAGAAAGTATCTATCGTTATTGTTATTTTTTAATTTCTCTAGCGGAGTTAACGGCTCTTATAAAGGGAAAATATAAATCTGTTACAATGAACAAAAACCTTACTTTTTACTGAAAGGGTTCTTTAAGATAAAACGTCGCTTGAACTAAGTCGCCTTTGTTCGCTCCAAAATATTTTCATGTGGTTTTATAATTCTTTTGAGTGTACAGAGACGTACTTACCTACTGTATATTTTGCTTCATATTTTGCAAATATTTATATTATTTTTATATACAGTCAAAGTGAAGAGCAGTGGTGGCCCAGTGGTAACTGCCCCGACTTGCAAGTTGTAGGTCGCGGGTTCAAACCCAGCATTACTTTGTGTAATTTATTTCATCACCACTGCTCTCAAAACGGTGAAGGAAAACATCCTGAGGAAACCGGCACGTCCTAGAACCAAAAATTCGAAGACATGTGGCATCCGCCAATCCGCACTGGGCCCACGCGGTGGATTATGGTCCATTCCCTCTCCTAGAGAGGAGGCCTGAGTCCCAGCAGTGGGAACATTAGATTTTTTATAAATGTGTTTTTTCTGTACTTATTTAGAAGTACCTTATAAATCGTGTCAATAAGGTAGGTACTACACTTCTATAACTATACTACTATTATAACTGCTAGATACTATGGCTATTGTCTACATTTCTTCTAATCTCCCCTGTCGCAGGTCTGCTGGAAGTTTTTTTTTTTTTAAATAAGCTATACCTTTGTATACATTTATATTACATTGGTTTTTTTTATGTTTAAATGTTAATGTTGGCGTGTACCTAAATCATAAAATAAAGAAGATATTAAATTGAAAACAATACCTCGTATATAATAAAAAAATAGTATCAATATTTCATACTGAAACTGAGAAAAACCCAACATATTACCCTAGGTCTCACACTTGTTATAAATTATGTTCTTAATGTAGGTATTTCTGCTAACCATAAAGTGTCTTCTTGACGACTAATGCAATTCTAATTCTGATTTATGTGGCCTTCGGTAGTGCATACCTAACGATTACATGGCCTTTATTACATGTGCGGACTGAAGCTTACGTTTTTCATTTATTTTATTATGCACTTGTTGACTACCTAGTTTACACGGAAGCTATGTGGTAACATCTAGATTACTCTTCTTTTTTTTTTAGCCTATATTGTTGCTTGGTAACGGAACGCTTCTGCCTTAAAAACATGTCAGCAAAATTGTATTAGTCAGTTAGGGTTTAAGCGATCCAGGGTTGCAGATTGGTCGAAGAAGTTACCGCAGCCCTCAAAATAAAGAGCAACTAAAAGAACATTGTGGGTTTTAGTCAGTAAAAGTCTGATACTTCCTTTCGCTTCGCCTACATCGAGAGAAGTTATTGAATAATTTCCCAAGTAAAAAAGGCAATAGAGAAAGAGTAAGTCCTTCTCTTGCCAAACCTCTTTGTTGTCAATCAAAATGGTGCTGACAAATGCATCAAAATCCTTTGTATAGTTTACTTATTATAAGAACGAAAAACGACCTTTTGTTTTTCAAGTGTTAAAACTTACAAAGGTGTACAACCTGTAAAAGGCCTAAGTCCAGCAGTGGTCATCTTTTAGCGGGCATGCTAACGATATACTGAAAAGTTTTTCACGGCCTGACCTGCCTGTATAATGATGTTCCAATGGCACAGTAAATTACACGCAGTACCTAGGAACCCGCTTCGCATAACGTAATTAAGGCTAAAAGCCTGATAATCAAGCCCTGAATATATCGCAGCCAGTTAATTAACTTCTGATGTGTAGTTCAGTGTTTCTCATGTTTCAACCGACTTCAACAAAAGAGGAGGTTCTTTTCGACTGCATCTTTTTTTTGGATCTAGCTCAACTCTTGTAACCTTTATATGAAAATCAGTTGAAATTTGGCTTAAGTATGTTCACCAAATATCAACCCTTTTATCATGATTTTTTTTTCAAGCTAATTTTCCCCAGGTTGTCAATTTGGTAAATTCTGATGAAGAACTTCAAAGTTACATCTGTAGTTCTTTATTAAATGACAGCATAATATCTTCCATGATTGCCGCAATCGCATATATGTTTATTGTTTACACCATTTCGTGACAAATATCACGCCAGTACACGCTAAAGGTGTACGCATAATGCACATGTGTAAAGTGTAGTAGGACATGGTCTAAACGTGTAACAACTTTCATGGAATTCCGTTCAGTCGTTCGAGAAAGAAGAAGCTCTCTCTTTATCTTTTTTTGTATTCATATAATAACATATAGCTAACCACAAACATGTAACCCACACCGAGTTACATGTTTGTGGTTTTATTTTAAGTATTTCTTGAATTTTCTTTAGCATGTAACGGTTTTTTGTACCCAATTTTTATAAATAAAGTTTGATTTATTAAAATTGGCTTACAATTACGAATAAACATAGGTACCTACTTCATAAATAGCAAATACCCACTTCATGGCTGCGCAGCTCAAGGCTAATCCAAATATATCATTTTAGAGACAATAATACTGCGATAAACACTAGTTTTGCTAACATAAAAACATTATTACTAACATAAACGAAACAATACTAGTATCAGTCCAATTTTTATTACATGTTGTAAAGAAATAGCAATAACGTAACAAATAATGAAATAACCCACCACATGTCATCTTCATAGCGTCATTGGTTTTTCTACGATGCAATAGCAATTCTCATATTTTTATTTCTTTAGTATATGACATATACAGTAATATTTGAATGATGTATGAAAGTATGGAAATAAAACGTCCTTGTGTGTGTCATCGTATTGTTACTGTTAAAAGTGCCTTTAGATTCTTCCATTATGAATTATTCCGTAGAGCTGCTTGTAGTATTGAAGTTCTTGGTGAGATACCGCCTGATCTCATCCTGGTCGTGTCGGATTACCAACCCATTGGACTATAAAAGGAAAGGAACAAGAATATTTTATTAACTAAAAAGTAAACTTACAATAGCAACTTGTTTACAGAAAAAAAAATTGTATCAAATATTCAAAAGATGGTCCCATGTATCAATTACAACAATTTACAAGTACAACAACTTAAATAAATAATAAATTAAAATAAAGCAATTAAAAATTATTACAATTATGCTACACTTAAAAAAATAAATGGACCAAGACCAACTAGACATACTACCCATTTGGATGGAAGATCCTCTCTTTTCAATGAAATAAATAAATAAATAAGATAGTGGGACTTATCGTTAGAATCCTCTCTCATAAACCTATAGGTGCTTTATATTTTCTCTTTTCTCTTTATACTTTTTGCGATCAATAAACACATTATATAAGCTAGAAATACGACAATACCTCCACTCAACAGCCAGCCTATCCAAACATACACATTTCACCTAGTTTACGTTCTCTACCGTCCAGACGCCATTACTTCAACGCCCATACACGTCCACCTCACACTTTCATTAACCTTGTTGACCGTAACCCTGAAGGTTTATCCCATAGATGTAGAGAATTGAACTGAGCATTACTGTTACAAAATTTACTAGTCTGTACGAAGATACGAAGTGAAAATGCTGCCCGTTTTTAGCTCTTTTCTGAAGGTCTATAAGTATTTTTTAGTTGGAAATCATAAAATAAACCCTCTCACTCTAGGTGGAGTGGGTTGAAGTATTCTTGTACCATTGGCTAGGATCACTTTTCCTATCTCACACTTTTCTGACCGTGTACAGTTGATAACCAGACTGTGAAGGAAAGTAGTAAAGTTCAGTTCTCTATCATCACCGTCATCAGTTTTTAGTCGAAAGATGTCCACTGCTGTGTTTTGACTAAGAATTGCGATTCGCATTCAGGAATTTGCATATCACCAAGTCTTCGATCCACCTTGTGAAAGATCAACGTGGCTCCAGCCCTGTATGTCTGTCTTTTATTCCTTCACTAGACGTTAGACTTTGATACGACGCCACCATAATTAGACAGTGACATCTAAAATAAGCCCTGAACAAATTAGACTCTGTTTTGTACAAAGAGGTCTTGGTTTTAGTCAGTCACCTACATCTAAGTTCTGTTGTTTAACCGAGGTTAGGGTTTTGTTTTCCCTTGACCTTTATCCATATACGTTTTCAAGAATCTTTCAGAAAAGTTAAGTACCTAAATTTTTTAGCGAAGACGACGTGGAAGTGACTCCATCGAACGCCTTGTTATACAAGGAAAGGTGGTCGGAACAAGGCCGATTGCCAATGCAATAGACCATATCAAAGAGGCTATTAACGGCCCATTAAACGAGTGCAACCGAATGACTGCCAGCAGGCAGAACTGCCGGGAAGTCCCTGACAGCTTCCAGAGGACCTTCGTGATAACCACGACCATAGAAGAAGGCTACCTATTGCTTTAGAGACCAATAAAACAAAAGCCAATTAACTAAAGGTATTTTACAGCTTTGTTAGTTTTTTCAAACCTGAAAATTCATAATTTTACTTATTATTTATCAATACTATTAATGTTTTATAGCTGAAGAGTTTGTTTGAACGAGCTAACTTCAGGAACTATATAACTGATCTGAATTGAAAAAGTTAGTGTTGGATGGTCCATTTATTCAGGAAAGCTATAGCTAAATAATAATATCACGCTACGACCCACAGGAGCGGAGCAGTAACCAAAGCCGCAGGTCAAACCGCGGGGGATAGTTAGTAAATTATATTTATTAACTAAGAAATATATTTATTGACTTTTATTCAACTAAGAAATGTTTTAAAACGATCAAATGATAGCTAATCACTCAACACAAAGCTTTAATCAAAACGTCATCACTCAGAAAGGTTCTTTGTGGTAAAAAATGCATTGAAAGGCAAAACAAACAGTGAAAGAAAAGTTAACAATACAGGCAAGGGTATAAATCATTTACTTAGCAGAGATTACGGGACGGTATAGCGACGTCCCATTTTATCTATAATTCTTCGGTCAGCTCACACTGAGATGCGAAGCGATGCGATAAAATACAGGTTAGCTTTCTATTACTTGTCAATTTTTCGGGACATTTTTACTCGCACTTTCCTATTTTTTTGAGTTGTGAAATCATCAAATAACTGTCGTCGCTCTAGGCTGAGCGAGAAAGAGTAGCATACTTTTACTGACAAAAAACCTGTGTTCTTTCTACCCTTTGCGTTCCAGCGCCACGATAACTTTTTCAAATAGTTCACCAGCTCTTGTTTTCATAACTAATAAAAAAACCGGGCAAGTGCGAGTCGGACTCGCGCACTGAGGGTTTCGTACCAACCTACCTATAAAAACAGTTTAATTCTCGAATCGAGTCTTGAAGACTTTTCAATTTTTTTTTCTTGTGACGTAACTAAAAATTTTCAGTTTTCAGACTTTTCCCGATATTAATGCTATAATACCTTGCTTCGTGCCAAATTTCAAGATTCTAGGTCAACGGGAAGCACCCTATGAGTTTTGATTCCTTTGACAGTGTCGAAATGTACGTTTTTTGCAACATAAATGGGCGTATCTTTTTTTCCCGTCAACTTACAAGTTTGATTTTTGCACAACTTCAAGGGACCGCGGATTTCAATATATGGTTTTAATTTCAACTTGATACCTTCACGCGTTCCTGAGAAAAAGGGTCTTGACAGACGGACGGACGGACAGACGGACAACAAAGTGATTCCATAAGGGTTCCGTTTTTTCCTTTTGAGGTACGGAACCCTAAAAACGAACCATCTTTTTTTTTGGTTTGGAAGTTTAGAAGATTTTCGTGGACATCGTCATCTTTGATTGATCTAAAATGCCCGTAATATGATTGGCCAGCCATTAAGAACTATAAACATGAAAGTATATGTAGCTTAATTAAGCTACATAATATACTTGTACTTCGTTTTCTTTTTCGTTCTTTTTTTTTATTAATTAATATACAAAAAGGTACACTTTTCAGAAAATGTTCGTCGACTTTTAATTCGGTACGAAAACAAAAGAAATCAAAACTTGATACAATGACGATTGAGGCATGTTGTGGTGAAGCGCGGTGTAACGTGATGCAACCTCAAGCTATTGTTTTCATTTCTGTAGTTAATCATATGACTAAATGCCCATCACCGCAAACTGCAGCGCTGTGCATTCCAATTAAATGTTTTTGTTTGCATTTTCTTTTGTTTTCGATTCGAATTCAAATACGTTTCGTGGCATCTTGATGCACCCTGCAGCATCTCAGTGCTTCTCATGGCTCTACTTCGTTGTTCGTCGTTGCATCGCGTCGCATCACAGTATGAACTGGCCTTTACACAAACGCGTAATCTTGCAGAGAGATTGCCGGCAGCAATACATTTGCTAAATAATACTTATACTTAATGGGCTATGACAATGCTATTGTAAGTAGATATCTAACATCAGGACTCCTATTCGTTCCACTTGATTTATGAATACGTGTAAGGGTGGCTGCAGACGACAGTCTTTGCGTCGCACCGATTTTGTTAGACATACTTTCGTTGTGACGGGCTTTAATTATGAAATATGACATGCCGTAGTAAAGTGGTTACCACGGGGTTATCCTTGCACTAAAGCTATTTAATGTTGTTTAATCTCTTAGTGATAAGCGAAGATATTTTTAAGTTGCTGAAGTTCTGATTGAAGCTTCTACAGTATACTATATATGTATATATTTTTCTTTCTTTTTTTGGGGAGAATCTTTTAAAAGGCACTTTAGCTTTTAGAGAAAAGACCAGGGAGTGTAGGATGTCTACCTCACTGAAACCATTCCGGTTATCACCATCAGCATAATACATAACACCGCTCCACAAATTATTAAAAACTACCACGGAATTTTTTTGTGCAACGCCTCTTTGACGACTTTTCCTAAGTCAGAGTTTTACTAACTACTCATCTGCCTAAGTCAGAGTTTATATATTCCTAAGTCAGAGTTTTACTAACTACTACCACACTAAAACTCTGCTGGGCCAATTTTTTTGCTGACATCTCTTTGAGGCGTACGAACACTTTGCTTCGTCGACGACTCGGTTCGGACAATAGCCGCACGGCTGCACGGCAAGCTACCCTTTTTCGTCGAACTCAAACCTACACCTACGGTGCCTTGCGACTCCTCGACGCCCGTAGCCGTCCTTAGTCCTTTCTCGGTAGACGGGGTGTGAGAATATAAATTGATCACGCGTTACCGCAACAAGCTGCACAACAAGATTCCAAGGCCCTTGTACTGTGGAATCAGCACGTGAGGACTTAGAGTAAAACTACCCATATTTCTTTACAAAAAGCTAGTCATCTCAATATAAACGGTCGTCTGCAAGCCTCTTTATACTAAATTGTGAAGGAAAATCGCAACAAAAGCTATGAAAAACAGTGTTTTGAATAGGATGTTTTATTTTCAGAATTTACTGGACGAAGCCTGCAGTTTTCCTTTTAGCAAATTGTAAATTATGAATGGTGCATGCTATAAAGAATTATAACGGAAAAGGTAATTGATATTCATCCTTTTTTCTGTGTTCTTCACTGTTTATTCATTAAATTGTTGGATACACAAACAAAGCAACTGTAATATGAAATGTTAACAGGAAAAATAGTTAATTTTTGCTGAACAAATAATCACTTAATTGAATAGTGAAAAGCAATGTATGTTGAAAACGTAGGTAGATTTCCGGGTTCCCTTTCGGACAACTAATGACCCGAAAGGAAACCCCAGGTCCTGGGATTTTAAGTGCCTATTGTTATTTTATATTTGGTGTAAAATAAAGATGATAGTTATCTATCTGGGACATAAGGTAAAGAAGGAACATAGGAATGAGTTTTAGTCAGTAAAATTCAAAACTACCCCTCCCGCTCCACTCAAGAATGGGAGAAGTCATCCCGACTATTACTTACCGGACATCTGAACGGCGAGCTACCCATTACTTTGCATTTGGTATTTCTCAACTGTAAACCTGGCCTGGATTAGTATTATATAAGGTTTGAAACGTTCTTAACTCAAAATATTCAATTCAGAAACTCGCCCTTTGAGTTGTGGCCTGATGGACCTACCATTGTTTACACAGAACAAGCGTCTAGATATTTGTCCACCACAACCAAATTACTGGGAACTCATGGGAAAGACTTACTGTCAGAACTTCGGGATTTTGACTATGAATGAAAAAAAACCGGGCAAGTGCGAGTCGGACTCGCGCACTGAGGGTTTCGTACCAACCTACCTATAAAAACAGTTTAATTCTCGAATCGAGTCTTGAAGACTTTTCAATTATTTTTCTTGTGACGTAACTAAAAATTTTCAGTTTTCAGACTTTTCCCGATATTAGTGCTATAATACCTTGCTTCGTGCCAAATTTCAAGATTCTAGGTCAACGGGAAGCACCCTATGAGTTTTGATTCCTTTGACAGTGTCGAAATGTACGTTTTTTGCAACATAAACGGGCGTATCTTTTTTTCCCGTCAACTTGATTTTTGCACAACTTCAAGGGACCGCGGATTTCAATATATGGTTTTAATTTCAACTTGATACCTTTAGACGTTCCTGAGAAAAAGGGTCTTGACAGACGGACGGACGGACAGACGGACAACAAAGTGATCCTATAAGGGTTCCGTTTTTTCCTTTTGAGGTACGGAACCCTAAAAATACCCATTTGATAACAATTTTCATCTTCAATTTAACCTCAAAAGAACCTCGAAACGATCCTTTTAAATGACCTCTAAAGGTAATTGATCTAAACTGAGTACGTAATTAAATAAGCTTATAACGGTCGAATGACGAACAAAAACATTTGAGTAAATCATTCCTTTGCTCACTCACACAGACTAATTACTCAGATTTGGGAAACCTTTGTAAATAAAAATTGGATTAATTCATCAAACAGTTAGAAATAAGTGTTTGGCAACCGCTTTGGCTCAATAGGTAATAAATCTGGATCGAAATCATTGATTTGAAGTAGGGATTGCGGGATGTTTCATAGGTAGGTATTATGATTGCTAAAGTCTGTTATCAATGTTGATTAACCGGCAGGATAGATTTGGATGAAACTTGGTACGGAGTTAGATATATTCTAGATTCGAGAGATATTGAAAATATTTGTCCCGGTAATTTTAGAACTTTATGAAAAATTCCATTTTTCCCCGATAGTACTATCCTTTAGGATAATTTCAGACAATCGCGTGGACCTAACCGCTTGTAGGAGCTAGTCACACAAATGTTATAAAGGTGAAAGTATGTGAGTGTATTTGTTGGCACTTCTTTACGCTCGAACGGGTAAACAGATTTTGATATAACTTGGTACACGGGTAAATCATGTCCTAGAACATCACATGGTATACTTTTTATTCCAAGAATATTGTCTCTTGAGATCATTTCCTACTATCAAAAATAATATCTGACGTCGTAGGCGGGAGAAACTGCTGGCAAAAGCTAGCTCAGGATAATCTTCAATCATTCTGTTCAATAGACCTTTTGTACCAATCGTTCCACTTAAGTAATCAATCATCAACTACTTCCCATTTGTAGCCTACCCCTAATAGTGTTGTTACCTAAATCTAATAAATAGAGATGTTCCATCCGCGCTTAGCGACTCAATCTGAAAAAGGGAAATAATTGATGTCCCCGTTCGTAAAACCGATGAGGCTCTTCAAGAGCCTGACAATATATTATGTGGTGATTAATTGCCGACCATCCGACGGATAACGTCCGAATACAGACGCGAAATCGATTTGTTTAATTAAAAATAATGATACTCGGAAAGTTGTAGGATTTTGTTTTAATGGTCAAGTTGTTATTTGTTTTGTAGTCATTTACTCTGATTGTTTGTTTATTTGGTTAGTGTTTACAGATCCACCTGGCTGGGCAAAAACCTCACACAAGTCCAACAATTATTTACTCTTGCTCATCATTACGTTGATAACTTTTTTATTTTTCTTTTTTAAGTTCATTTAATGACTTCCCCCGCTTTTCGATGGACTTGGCTTTCTGAACTCTGAAAACTATGCAATACGCATTCGCCATATGAAAGGATCCTACTACGCAGCCAATTATTCAAAGTTCAGAGCGATTAAAATATTTCAGCTGAACTGTAAAACTGCCTAAATATGCTGAAAAATATTGCAAATACTTTGTGATTACATTTATTTAATACTTCATGCTTGATCCACAAAGGCGGACCTTGCATCGTCTGCTTTCAAAAACTTCCCTGTCGGAATCTGTGTTTCCTGATAGCCACAACCTAAGGTTAAGTCATAACTAGATTTTTTTTTAACTTCTCGACAAGCGTGATCCATTGTCGACCACATCATCGCTTACCATCAGGTGACATAGTGGTCAAACGCAAGCAATACTAAAAAACTTTTCAGTCAATCGATAGCAAAAAATTATGTCAAAAGTACAAAATGACACAGAATTAACAGGACGTCTAATCCCATTTAGCACGTTGGTAGTCCGCTGAAATGATGTTATTAAAGCTCTCATTACTAGTTACTTTGTGCACCGGCTATTTTTAATACAGGCCGACCACGTAGGAGGAAGCTATTAGGGAAAAATCTTTGTAATAAGGCACGCTTTTACATTTTTATACATTTTAGCAGTTTTTGCATCATTTCACGGCGTCCGGCAGCTCATTTTTACACAGAGGTTTTTACACTCTTTTTCATAACGCTGTTTATTTATTCTGTGCGGAAGAAAGGGCTATTAAGTTTGTTGTGGCAATGTTGGGTCTGTCTTGACTTAATAGTATTTAAGTGGTCGCCAACACAAAGAGTTGATGCGGTTTATTTTCCGCCTCGATGGTTCCTTCAAACTACTATCTTAAAAATAGCCTGAATTGTCGTTGGTTGCGATAGACTTTATTGCTTTTCTGTTGTGTGCTTTTTATTTATAGCTGTGGCTAAAGTTGGTTTTGCTATTTATTTGTTGAAATTGATTCTTCTCCCAAATCAAAACAGAGCTTAAAATGCACATCCGTAATGTTAGGTTAGATTAGGTAAGCAGATTATTATGTCAGTTTTTTGTAACCTGGGGGCCATGTAGTGGATAGGATGTTTTACTAATTGTGCTGGCAACATCAAATTTCTTGTCTAATTGATTTGACCGTTAATGACAGACGATCAATTTTTCTCTTGCGTTATTGTAGTGACAACCGAAATATTTGTTATAACATAATTAAAAACATAGAGTTTCTTGCACGTGCTTCTCCATCGAGATCTGCACTTTGGAATGTGCAATTAGTATCATTTTTCTGACTACTTGAAAATTCAAACGAAATATTTTACCTTAGAGGTCCCCAGCAGAATCTGATGGAAAACAATAAACAAAGTCTTCCAAGAAATGAGTGAAAGTTACTTGCTCCTACCCAAGGTTTAGTAGTAAGAAACACATTTTCCAGCAAATTATCAATAAGGTGTCAATGATTCTTGTGAAAGCAGATAACTCACCTACCTCCCCCGACTATAAAGAAGTTCCTTTCATCAAAGACCATCATACAACAAGCAATGCCTACAAACTTTCAATACTTTAACGACTTCATAACTACCGTGTGTATAAGTATGACATTATCACATTATCAAAATCAGGCGCAGATCTACAAGGAACCGCAAAAGTTTCCACCCATTGATTCCTTATTATATAGGCAATTTCCGTTAAGCGTGTTTATGAATTCCCCGCTGTGTCGAGTGATTAACTTAGGGGGAACACAAATAAGTCTGTATAGGGACATTCCGAAGTTTCTCAGTACATAAATTATCTGGAACAAGTCTCCCCCGAATTTATAGTCTCCCTCTCAAATGGTGCCGTGTTTAGATAGTCATAATTCAGTAATACAGCGTTGTATGGTGACAATTGACAACGGAAAATATTGTTCGCGCGAATATTGGGCTAAATGGATTTGTAAATAGCGTTGTAAGCGATCGTTGGGGTGCGAGGTGTTTCGATACTTTTGTTCGTTATTGGGTTATTGCGTCGGCGTTCTTTGTTTGCGTTTGTTGAAAGGAAAACTTTTCTAACATTTATTTTAGAACGATACGATGCTCTTAAGAAGTGAGATGCGTTGTCCACACCGATTATTTGTAACTTGACGACACGGTTGCGCAATGGTTGAATGAGTGGCTGCGATGTTGTGTCGCGGGTTCTATTCCCGCACGGAACATACACACGCATGTATGGCCTACATGTCATTGTCGGGAGCCTTAATGCACGTTTGGAGGTAGGTGGAACAGAAAGTAAAGTCCCACATGCCTGCATTGAAAAGGGAGGAGTGCTCCCATAAAAGAATAGGCTACTAACTTGGCGTCATTGCAAAAGACTTTGAACTTTTTGGTTCGTTTATTCAAGATTCAGGCGCATCAAGCTGATATATGACAGAACCGTCCTAGAGTTAAAAACACTACCTACTAATACGATCGTATTTGCCTTGAGGTGCCTACATTCTTACACTTTATTTAACAGTTTATGTACACACACACAAAAATATTAGATAAGAAGAAGGAGACGGAAAGTAGGTACAAGGGTAATGCTTATTTCAAAAGTAATCTCTTACAGCATACCTGCAAAAAGAGAGTTGTAAGAAAAAAAGATATAAGTAGAGATTTTCTAAGAACTATTTCAAAACTTAAGGTAATATCAACGTTGCACCAAGAAGCTCAATATGGTAGATTACTGGAAAGATTACAACTCAAAGAGGGATGGGGATGTTTCTTTGAAGTTTTATAACGATGTGTAGTGAGTGACATCTATGACGGAAATTAAAATTGGATCCTCGTCACAGTATAAGAGTTCTCCGCGAGATTATAGCAAATAAGATACGTTGGGGTAACACCGAAACGATTTTCGATTAGCAAGTATGTTACATAAACTTATTTTCTAAATTTTAGTATATGCTACATTTTTGAAAAAATGTTAATGGTGGAACACAGTATAATTTTATATTTAATATATTTATAATTAGTCAAAACTTTTTGAATTGGAAACCTATACGTTCTTACCCTAGCGCCAACGCACCTTACAACAGCTCTTCTAAAAAATAAATATAGAAATCTACTATCGGGCAGTTGCCTGGACATAACATCCATTTGGTTGAAGGACCCTTTTTTTCGAAGAAGACGACATACCTCTTAAAGTTTTCTATTACAGTCAGTGTTCAACAACAAGTTTGCTTCCAAAATCAAACACTAAAAAGCAGCATTCAGGAACTCCGCTACACCAAAACTCAAATAAAGTTTCACTGTACAAAATTTCACAACAACTCTATCCCGTTTCTTGCCAGCTTTTCTAATTGTAACAAATGAGAAAACAAATACACAATCACAAAGTACGTAATGGAAAGGTTTCCTGTATTCCTCCCTCGAGGCTCTAAAGAAAAGTAATAAATCTACGTTGTACCTCCGTCCTTCTGATTTACACTCGTTGCTTCAACCATTGAAAACGGTTGTAAATAATAAACGAAATATTCCTTCTAGCTGCTTATAAAAACAATTATGATAATTTATTGGCTTCGACTTCCATTGGGGAATAAATGATGCAAATTGTTTCATGAAGTTCTTAGGCTGATTGAAAAGGGGAGAATTCTCTGCGGTTTTGAGACTAAAGTCTAACTAATAACTTTATTTTAATTACTAGCTGTCTCCCGTGGTTTCACCCGTTTTTTTTTTTGGTTACTACTACATTCTCGTGGGTCGTAGCGTGATGTTATATAGCCTATAACCTTCCTCAATAAATGGGCAATTTTTTTCATTTCATTTTATTAATTTCGCTACTTGATAGTTGACGAAACTTGGTTACAGGACACAGCAATCGGCAAGCAGTGACTTTCTTGACGACAGCATTCAACAACTGTTCGTAGACAGTTGATACTGATGGTCACCTTTAAGCAGGTCTCGGCAACCTGAAAATAAATGAATTCTAAAATATTACCTGCCTGATAATAGCTTATTTAGCTTCTATTAATAACTTAAAACTTTAACAAGTCTACTTATCTTACTTTCAATAAAACAATTTTATTAAAATAATAGTATTTATTTTGTCTATTAACTTTAAAGTGCCTAGATACGACGATTTGAATTTTAAAGGTGAAATCTAAAATCACAGCTCAAGTTAAATACACCGCCATTTTATTTGAAAAGCTGACTTTTACTAATGTTCTGAAATACTTGTACTTTCAGCAAATAAGTAATTACATTAGAACTGTAAAACAAAAACTCTTTTATATCCAATTATTTAAGTTAAATTAAGTCGTCGAAACTTTTATTTATATACGAATAAAGGTACCGAAGACCTGAAAGAAAAATACTCATTGAAGAACATATAATAATGCGCAGTTAGCACTAGTCTAATAGCAGCCCAAAATCAGTGCAGTGTAATTATTTGCGAACTAAGTTCAATGTGTCTACAGTCTACGATATCTAATACTCATCTGAAATTGGGTAAACGTAACAGTTAGGGCCTATTTCACCACCTATGATTAAGTTTCGAGTATCTTACTTGACAGATAATTTCATACAAATTCTGTCACATTTTTGAATTTATTCAGTGAGTAGTGCCTACTCGGACATTGTGAAACAGGCCCTTAGTCTTACTGTTCCACTCCTAGGTAAAGATCTTCCCCAAGTCGTTTCAGACTTTCTTCTCCCGCACCGTCTCAAACGAGGTATTCCTCGAAGCGCACCAGTTTTGAAGCGCACCTTTTTTATTTTTCGGAGCGCATCTTTTAGTAAAGGAGCGCTCCATGAGCGTATACCTCTCTCATAGAGAGCGTTAAGCTCTCAGAGAATACTTCTAGCAATCCTCGCGGTGCGCGTCCATGTCATCACGCTCCCACTTTCTAGGCTGGCCTCGACTCTGACTTAGAATAGCTCAGATGTTAAAATAGGGTTGTTTATTAATAATAATATTCTACAACTTTTACACATGTCATCTAGTCCCAACTTAAGCAGAATTTGTGGCATGAGTAGGTACCAGACAGCTGATCATCATAGCCCTTTCCCCAACTATATTGGGGTCTGTTTCCAGTCAAGCCGGATTTAGCTGAATACCAGTATTTTACGAGGAGCGGCAGACAGCTGATACTATAGATAAATTACACCCAGACACAGAACAAATTATCGTTCTCAGCACACAAACTTTTATCCTGAAAGGGAATCGAACCCACGAACTCAGCAGCAGTAAAAGCAGTCAGGGCCACTGATCACTAGACCAACAAGCGTGTTTAAATCATAGAAGAAATATCAAAATTAAAATTATGTTCTAAAGTTTTAATTAAATAGTTAAATAGGTAATTTTGTAAATAAGCGTAATAAATGAATTAAAAGCAATCATGTTTAACATAGGGCAGTGTTTTATTACCTATAACGTGACTGTAAACACCACGTGTAAGTGCCTTACGAGCCTTGAGAGAAAAACCCCAAGAATAAATGTCTGTTATCAATCTTTGATTTAGGGCTTTTTACTGACAGACATGAAATGTTTATTTATGAAATTATGACGTAATCAAGATCATGAGACGACTAATTACAGCGTTTAGCATTTAAATAATAAACGAATTAAATCTGATTTTTATGTGAAATTATTCATTATTAGTTTCTGCCAATGGCTTCACCCGCATTAAACTATCTATTATTTATCCTTATCTCTATGTATATTATCCCTTATTCCCAATGGCAGCTTAACACGTCATGGTAAGGCCTCTGCTGTGCTTGAAAAGATGACAACCGTTAAAATACACATCTATTTTCCAAAGTAGATCAGTCTTCATAGACACACAGAAGAAATGGTTTCATAACCATAATGAGATTTAGTCATACGTTAGACATAACTATACGTTATGTCTAACGTATGACTAAATCTCATCATTGATGAGATTCAGTGTTCAAAATAACTATAGGTACCCGTAAAATAATGATGTCGCAAAACAACCCTGAAATCGGAATGGTTTCATAGTTCGTTCCAATTTAAGAACTAATAAAAACCATGTCATGCAAATGAGTAGTTTTTTATGCTCCAATTATTATATTATTATTGTACATCTACTTAAGACTTGTTACTTACTCGTATTATACGTCTGTACAACTTGAATGACCTTGAAATATGCATACACACGGGTGTAAGAAATAAATTGGCCCGGTCTCTATGTTATCGTTTTTCCGAAAGTCTAACCCGTTTTTTTTTTAAATGAGTAAAAGACGCACGAAGCATTTTGCTACAGCATGCGAACGGCAAACAATGGGAACTTGTCACCCGATAAGGACAAAGTCCGAGTCGACGACGACAGTGCTTTATTTCCACGCGCGCTGCCAAGAGCTGTCAGCAAAATTGACAGGAACTTTTAGGGCTGATGCCTGCACGGGCTGCGGGATTGTTTGTAAGAGCTACTGCAGCCCATTAAACCTTTAGTCAGTAAAACTAGCATCACTCAGAGTGGAAGAAATCATATGACAATTGCCCATAAAAGAAAGTACCTACTTAATATCCTTTAAGATTACTAATTACTTAAGAGTCATCTTGTGCATAAGCACACATACTATCAATCAAATTCAATGTCGGAACCACCTCAGGTCGTTTCTCAACACGACATTGTTATCTGCCTCTACATAAGACAATTAAATCGTAAATTCTATTGTTTAGATAAGCCTGAATCGTAAAGTTTCTGTTACATGAAAATTATTACAGCTATTGTTAACTCCAGCGTTGATTTTACGTGAAAATACGGACAATAATAGTATTCTATTGTTATGCTATTATGGTTTTGTTCGATTGAAGATTCCTGACCTACAAGCTTTGTTATACTCGTAAATATTGATATCTTTGAATATAATATTGTTGGTTTGTGTAAGAAATTTTGATATTTTAGTGTATTTTTATTGGTTGAATTATCTAAGCATCAATTATTGCATCATTGCATACCATCAGTTGGGATCTCAGTCAAGCACTAGTTTACACTATGTTAAAAAAAACAGTTCGATAAGGTCCTGACTAGCAACCATCTACATATCTTGACAGATAACTTGTCAAAACTCATCCCTGATTTTTATTTCAGTTGGAGCGAGAGAAATTGACAGATTTCTACTAACCTAACCGTATTCCTTCAATTACCTGTTTGTGTTTCAAGTTCTCGGTTTCGAACAAGCCCAGAGACCAAGCAACTGAAATTATTTTATAACCTACATTATAGTTACAACATCAAATAAAACACCATTATGCCTCTAGTTTAGCGTAATATATACGAGTACTACAAACATTGCTCTCCTATAATAAAATTAAGTCGGCCACTACCGACCACTATGATTCTATCCAGACTCGAAATTGTGACCGTTTATCCACGAAACCTACAGGACCCGACTACCTGGCGTGTAGAAGTAAATTACTGAACCCACCATCATGGTCCTAAGTGTGTAGATTAAACACCGGAGCTGACATTATACCACCATATACCTCCCATCTCTGTTCCTTATTATTCTTTTATTACACAAACGCTGCTGACATTATAAGGGTTTAAGAAAATGTACGTGTAATGTCACGTTATGAACAAATGAAAGTTACTTTCGTCGCAGAACCTTTGTGCAGGCCTGTATAATTCAATTATTTGTCACTTAGATGAGGATCTCTGGATTATTGCGGAAGCTGAAACGGAGATATTATGTAAGTACCCAAGTTATTCAGAGTCACAAAAATAATTTTCCGCCTCTCCTGAACTTGAGATAAAAGATAAACTAAAACGCTAGCTTGCTTTTAAAAGGAAGGAGAATTCAAAACAGACGACAAAATATTACCATGTAGAGCGAACAATATATTGCGTCACCATATTTGATAACACTACTTCTTATGATCGACTCGATACACTATTCATATTCATTACTAATGCAATTTTTTTTTAAACTTGCAATGTTTGTATATATCTGTGTATTTCTGTTTTAGGGCAAATGTATTTTGTGGAACAGTTCATCATCATTACAGCCAAAAGATGTCCACCGTTGGATATAGGTCTCCCCCAAGTGTCGCCATAACGAAGGGTCTGTGATTTGCATCGATGAATGCGCTCCTGCAATTCCCGCGAACCTGGCTAGGTCATTGGTTCACCTTGTGAGAAGCGTACGTTGCGTCCTCTGGTATGCAGTCGCCACCTGGTGATTGGAACAGTTAATCCTAACCAATTCGGCTGAAAAAAATACATAGTCACTTGGCTGATAATGCATTAATATGTCACCATTGAGCTGGTCTAATGTTGGTTTCGGATAGTGGTTAGAAATACAAAGCGCAAGAAAATAACTCCGTCGTGTTTCAGCTTTATGAAATGGCTTTGTTGAGTACTTTACCGAGCGATAAAAGATGGTTATAAAAAAATGTTTCACTTAGAAAACTTATTTTTCTGTTGAAAATAAAAACAAGCTGTCTCATCTCTGATGTCCACAATTGACTCAAACAGAGCCGCAAATAGTGAAGTAAATTTTTATATCGTTGAAATATACGTGCTATAAAGAAAAATAGCAATAAATAAACAATTTTCCACATCATAAATCGTGTATAACAACAAGAAAACTGCAAATTTATGCAGATTTCATAGCGAAGCCGCGTGTCGCGCGCGTTTCGAGAGTCCGATGCCCTGCGATAAGACGGGACTCTACGTATTTATGTAAATATGACTACATTATGTATATTAAACCGAGATTTTTCTGTTACATTCGCGTATGAATGCATAAAGTGCGGCGTGGTGTATCTCTACTGCTCCTTGTTTACATTATCCGCGAACAAATTATTTTTGAAAATGTTACCGCTTGCTTGCAAAACGTGGTAAGATAATTAAAATTTTTGCATGCTTACGTTGTGCACTTTGCGGGCGGTAGTTTCGTTGGCTTGCAGATTAGTTTGTAGATAATTACGGAAGTGTTGTTTGCTATTTTTAAATGAAGCATTTAGTGGGTTGGACTGCAATGACAGAAACGGCTGATAAATATCTGCAAAAGCAACAGAAACTTACTGGGGCCAATTTACTTGCCCCACTTAGTATTCTCAGCGCGAAACAAATATGACAAGTTGTTCATATTTGTTTACTAATATCAGAATTAGATCTAAATAATACAAATGCAATCTAACTAAACTGGGCACAGTTCCAACCTCTTTCTACTCATTTTAATATGAATTATTGGCTTTCCTTGAACGCTTTAATTATAAAAATTAAAATCGTTAACGGACGAGTTTCCCAGAAAATAGGCTTCGGTCAGCAATAAACAGAGTAGCTATATTTAATTAATATACAACTCTAAGGCTGTTTTCTTCCCATTGTCGACTTTTTCTTCTAAGCCATGGTATTTAAATTTATAATCGAATCTATTAAAGCTTTGTGTTTCCAAAATACTTAGAAGACAATCCCTTTGGAGTTGCGGGGAAGTGTTTTAATTAACCTCTCCCGATTCCGCCCTAAATTAATATTCTTGTTTGTATTTACTTATGTACCTACGCGGCACTCGTCTAGTGCTTTCAAGCCCCTATTTTAGGAAAATCTCTTGCGGGTAGGGACGAGTTCTAAATTTAGCTGTGGTGGCTGTATGAATATTAACTATTTCCAAAAAAAAAAATAGGTTCACTAAAAGCCAATTTGAACCGAATGAGGTTAGGCCTCATTTTCTTTGAATTCAGTCACGAGACTCCTCTTTTGGAGGAAAATTACTAGGGGCCGGGGGAGGAGCCTGAAAAATAGTCAGAGAATATTACAAACTAGCTTACGCCCACGGCTTCGCCTGCGTTTCTCCATACAATCTTTGGGCCCCCATTTCATCCTTTTCACGGGATGAATTTCAGAAAACCTTCTCTTAACGCTTGCCTCCGTCATAAAAAGAAACCTTGCGCAGAATTTCACGCTCCTACTATCAGTAATTTCGCCTGTGTATACAGCAGTCAACGCACAGCCAAAACTACTGATGAGCGTGAAATTCTGCTCAAGGTTTCTCCTTTTATATGTATAAATAGACTACATCTGAAAATAACACAGCCTCCACTCAAGCTAAAACAAATACCTAGAATTGAAAAAAACAAAGATACGAAAATAATGGAAATCAGAGAATGAAAAAGCAACTGTAGTCATAACATGCCATATAAAGTAAGATCAGAGCTTCCCCTAACCACATAATTTCCCAGTAAAGGAAGCGATTACGTACGTTAATATTTTTTTCTGTATAAAAGTTGTGAATACAACAATACTTACCTGGATGGAATTTTCATGTTTATCTGAAAATGGCCAGAAAGTAACCAGATTATTCCTATGGTTCTTTTTAAGGTTAATTTTATTTTAAACTAGCGACCCGCCCCCGGCTTCGCACGTGTTTAAATTTATCAGTTTTACTCTA
The DNA here is from genome assembly GCA_030763345.1 of Mythimna separata. Lineage (NCBI taxonomy): Eukaryota > Metazoa > Arthropoda > Insecta > Lepidoptera > Noctuidae > Mythimna > Mythimna separata. The sequence continues at coordinate 9,178,495 of CM061172.1, read as the reverse complement.
CTATATTATGCGTGTAAACATATAAATCTTTCTCTTAAATCACTCTATCTATTAAAAAAACCGCATCAAAATCCGTTGCGTAGTTTTAAAGATTTAAGCATACATAGGGTTATAGGGACAGAAAAAGCGACTTTGTTTTATACTATGTAGTGAAGTACTAGTCACTTTATATTGGTGGTTGTAGGGGAAATTTTAACAAACAATGACGCGTTCAACAGCAGGTGACATTTCACTAGTGATATTTCAAAATGAATTCAACACACAAGCCTATACTCGTACTGCGTCGTATCCGGCCTTTGACTTAAATCCTTTATAGGTTTTAATCTGTTCAGCGCAGATTCTGCAATGTTTTATGTGCGGCCACTATTTATGGCACCACCAAATAAATGGTAGGTATAACAAGAACACCATTCTTGGTTCATTCATAACATCAGTCAATTGATTTCATCATCATCATTTCAACTGAAAGATGCGCCACAATGACCCGTACTACACCTCTTGCTTCCATCGGATTTCCGCAACCCTCACCAGGTCTTTGGTCCACCTTCCAAAGCAGAGTTCCGAAACGTGGTTGCTACTTTAGAACCATTAATTGATTTAATGTGCATCAGAAAGTTTTTACTCTTATCAATTTTTTTTTGTGTGGAATAGTGTAACAAACAATTGAATAATGTAACTCATAATTATGATTTATAAGAGTGGCCATGAAGTTTCTTGCACGTTCTTCTCCATAGAGATTGGGCTTTGGAACGTGCAATTTACCTTCAGTTTTTTTTGACTGACCGACATTTAGACAATTCAAAAGTGCCTGTAAATGATCCATTTGAAACAGCATTTTAAATAAAGTTTTTGATTGAATGATTGAATTCTTGTCAGAGGTGTCAAAAGGAGTAGAATTTGAATGTAACATTATCTAACCAGTTCAGCAGCTTGTCTAAGCAAACCAAACTCTGGCAATATGCCTGGGAATGCAAGAAAGAAGGAGATACGTACACTTTTCAATATAAATCTTATCTAATAAATCTAGTAAATGCACGTCGGTACTTCAAACACCGCGGTCCCCACTGGCAAGGATCCAGCCTTTCGTAGGTGTTGGCGTGACGGGGAATACGAAATGAATGAGAGAAGGTTTACTCCGATCATAGGTGCTAAAATCTAGGGAAGAAATTGAACCAAATTGTAAGCTTGTACTGATGGAAGAGAGCGAATCGATTTAGTATTATGAGCGTTGAATATTTTTTATACATATACAATGTTTTTACACTGTTCACTAACAAGAAAGACGCAATGTTCCAATCTATTAGAAACACGTGCACATCGTGTTTTTTTCTTAAATATGAAGAAAAACACATTATTTTTTTTACGTTTTACATAACATTATGCAGTTACCGGTACAAATCAATTAGCGGTTGAACACCAAAACAAAATACTGTGTGCTTACCTTTTTCGTAATTTTCTATGGTCATTCTTTATTTTTACTTGGAAAAAATCAAATGACTTCTACCGCTCTGGGTGGAGCGAGAGCGAGTGTCACACTTCAATCAACTAAAGCCCATAGTGTCCCTTCATTTGCTCTTTGCAATGGCCATAGTACACGCAGCCCTCAATGGTTGAGCAATGTGTAGCTCACTGTCAAACCGTAAGCGTCCGGACCGAGCCCAAGACGTTGACGGCGCGTAGTGTTTCACGAGCGCCTTAAAGAGCTATCAGCAAAACCACGAAGACCCAGTAGGGCCGAAGCCTACGGTGGCCACTGGTTGGCTTCCGAAATGAAAAGTTTTTTTTTTTTTTTTTTTTTTCCGGTAGGGGAATCATCAGAATGACTTCTCCCACTCTTGGGCGGAGCGGGAGGGCGTGTCAGACTCTTACTGACTAAACCCCTACCCCGTTCCTTCGTTACCATCGATCTGGGGGACACGGTGACAACCTTTCGGATACCGTGTTCCCTAGAGGCTTCGGCCCTACCAGGCCCCTACAGTTTGCTGACATCTCCCTGAGGCGCGCGTGGAACAGAACGCGCCGTCGAGAACGTAGGAATAGGTTTTAGTAAAGGCGGACATGTCCCCTGTATTATTATATTCTAAGATCCAATTTAATACGCCTTCTACATTTTCTTACGATGTGTGAGAACTGTTCAAATACTACCCGCCTTCTATTTGTAAGGTCTGACACTGATCCGAATTATGATTGAATCCAAACCTATTTGAATGCCTCCTTTGTTGGTGCGAACGCGTCATCATTATGTGTAGAGAGTTTTAGCAAATAGAATTTATATTCGAATTTACTCTCGTACATGGAATTTAGTTGGGTATTTGAAATGTAAAGGGAATAATTGTTTGGTTAATGAAATTTAATAACATCGTCTGCTAATTGAACTATTTCTAGACTAACTGCTTGGGATGCTAATTCTTCTAAATTAGACTAGACCTTCCCAAGTGCCGCCACAACGGACGGTCCTGTGTGTCTCGCATCCATCTGATTTCCACATCCCTCTTCAAGTCATTGGTCCACCTTGTAAGATCCCTTCCAACCCTGCGTCTTCCGGTATGCGGTTTTGTGTACATCAGGCCCGGCAGGGTCGAAGCCTACTGGGGTCTTGGGTTGAACGAAAGAGAACCCCGGGAAGGGTCCCGGGTCACTCCTGTTCCTCCTTTGGAATGGGAATGAAGAAGGAACAGGAGAGGATTTTAGTCAGTAGTCTGACACTCCTACTCCCAAATCACATATCGATGATACCTTAAAAAAAGGTTCGTAGATTTTTTTACCAATCAAATGTGTTTTTGAATTTCCTGCTTTTACTTTAAATCCCACTTCCACTACATAATACTAATGCATTTAGCTGCAAGCGTATTTCAAACACTATTCTGTCTACGTCATCTTGACAGAAATAGATCAATGATTTGAAATCGTTTAGCGCTAAATGCAATTAGTGATTTATGGCGAAAATGGGCCACAGTATTTGCGACTAATGTGGGTATGAGATTGAATTGATAGTTTGTAGGTATGTTATGTATTACAACTTTGCGGCTGGTGCAATTCCAGAAAACCTCAAATGGCAAACAATGGTTAGCTCACCGTTCGGCCGTCCGGTTACCGTGCGGACCGCGCCCGAGTCGTTGACGGCGCGTAGTGTTTCACGCGCTCCTCAGGAAGATGTCAGCAAAACCGTAGGGGACCAGCAAGGCCAAAGTCTACTGGGGCCATGGGTTTACTTCTAAAAACAAGTTCTGGAATACAAGGCAAAGAAGAAACATAGGAAAGGTTTTAGTCAGTAAAAGTCTAACATGCGTTCCCGCTTCACCCGAGAGAAGTTATTGGATGATTTCCCACCTAAAATAAAACTGCAAAGTGACGTGCTCAATATTGACAGGGAATCCATATTCTGTAGTAATTTGTCAGTTAGAAAATTCTGACATCATTAATTCTCCTCAAAACCGTTACCGATCTAACACAACCTAATCCAAGAACAAATATACACAGATGTATCAATAAGTTACAAAGCTGCGGAAGTAGTGGGCGTCAGTTGAAACAGATTGTTTCGATGTTCGCCGATGGACCGGCGACCTGTTACCGCCCGTACTATTTAGATCTTTTGGCCCAACGTGTTATTTGCGTGGCGCTTCCAGCGCTGGTTTTGTTAGTTCCGTGTATATGTAGATACTGGGAAATGGACATAGAGTGAAGCGTAAATTTGCTGATTTCGTTGTAAAAAAAAACGGATGCTGTTGGTAGTCATGCTTCCTCCAGTATCTGTAATCATAGAAAATATTTAACTTCTAATTCCACCCTAATTAGAAAATAGAGTTATATGAAATCATATTTAAGATCTGAAATTGTACTTAAATGCACTTGTGTTGTTTTTTTTTAAGAAATTTGTTACTCTACTTGTACAAATAATTTAGGCATCGATGCACTGCATTGGTCGTGTATCCGCACATCATGTCGCACAGACAAACTCATATTTAAAAAAATACATTATTCTACTCAGAAACCAGTGCTAAACATATTACTTTCAGGTTGTGTGTCTAGTATGGTATATGCTGTACTTATATTATTTTTTAAATAACGTCTTGTTGTTAACGTAAACGCAGATCATTGCGTCTGACATAGGATGAAATGAGTTAACTAGACCAAACAGCCTACAAATTACAGCATAAAAAGCTCTCCATTTAACAATAACATAAATCCTCTAAAGGTAAGATAAATACGCGTGACAAATTAAATATATGTGACGGAAGAACAATATGTAATTCACTCGCTTTTAATGCCCCCTGAGCCATTCCCGATGCGGATTCGCTCACTCACTGACATCTGCAATGCAGCTCTTAAATAAGGACTTTTAATTAATTATTATTTTACTGAAAAACTACAAGTAAGCCTCGAGGCTTAAAATATGGGCAATTTTATGTAACTTCTTTTTATTGTATGTATTGAGTAGTATTTTTTCGTGATTCTGATTTAAGATTCGATTCTAAGGGCCTGACTACATTACCAGCAGTGCGACGCCTAACCGCGGCACGGTGTCGTGTCTTGTCACGCACGACACTGTGTTGTTCTAGCGCTGGGACATTGAAAATTCTTCGACCAAAAGGTTTTGTGGCGTTTCCTTGTCGTGACAAAGTGTCGCAGTCAGGCGCGGACGGACGTCGGCTTAGAGCTCGCTGTCTTCCACAGCAAGAGACGGGCTATATCAACAATATCTTAGAATAGAGATATAAATATATATCGAAATATATTTACTGCTGAATACGAGTGTCGCCACAATCACTGGTCCTGTTTGTCTAGCATCTATCGGATCTCCGAAATCCTCACCAGCTCGTCGGTCTATCTTATGAGAGGTCTTCCATCTTCCGGCGCATTGTCGCCACTTCAGATCCGTTCAGCCTCATTGACCATCTAATCTACGAGCAATGTGTCCTGTCCACTGCCATTAAAATTAAGTCATTGTTCGGGTTATGCCCGTAACCTTGATTCTTCTTCGGATATCTCCATTTCTGATCCGATCACGTAAATAAATTCCGAGCATAACCCTCTCAATTGCCCTTTGGGTGATTGTAAGCCTTGTGATAAGACCCCAAAAAACTTTTATGCCATCCTTATACACAAACAGTTATATTAAGACTATATGAAGGATAATAAATGAATTAATTTATGCTAAGGACGCCGCGACTGCTAGATATTCCTAAACCAAGCGATTGAATGATAAATGCCTCCCCACCAATATAACGCAATCATGGCTACCTACTATAGGCAATTGATGAACAATTAATGATACACCAATTATGGCTATTTGACGGTTAATTCATTGCACAATATCTACTGCGCAATTTACACTAAATGTTTGATTATGGTAATTGTATTGCTGATCTATTGGTTTTAAATAAATACATTTTGTGTACACATACACACAGCCTGTATTGAAAATTTGATATCGCTGCTATAGGGTAGATTTCTATCGAATTGAATTGTAATTACAAAATCATTTCGATTTATCGGCAGATTTTTATTGTTTTCAAAAAAATTCTTATGGTCAAAGTTATCTCTGTTACCAAAAAATATTATTCAAATCGTTCGAGCTAATTCCAAAGTACAAGTTTGTAATTCACAAATCACCGAGCTTGTCTTTCTTACATACGAGTATCTGCCTAGCCTTTTCCCAACTATATTAGGATCGGCTTGCAGTCAAGTATACTAGTCTTACATACGAGTATACTAGACTGTAAATGTCTTCGAATTCTATTCGATTCGATCTATAACCAACATTTACACGGACAAAGTCCCTGGCAGAGGCTAGTATAAGTATTAATTTTAAAAAATATCATTAGATAATTCCTTAACTACCTCTGCGCTAAAACAAAATTTTAAAACTCCATACGCGTAGAGTACCTATGTACGTAGACCAATACCTTCTTTATATACTCCAGCATTCGTCTGTCTGTATGAATTCTACGTGAACTTATTCTGAAAACAGTAACATTTGAATTCAAGAGTTTTACAGACGGTATGGTGGCGTGAATAGAACTATTGAAATGAAGGTGCCAAGAACTTGAAGACAAGACTTTGAAATTTGAGCTCGCTTTTATATGGATCCGAATATGATCGATGAATTTTATTAACACATTTTGATAGCTAAATTCAATATAAACTAAATTTCTAATTAATATTGCTGTATTTAATTTATTGAGAGTTAAATAAACATTCAAAAATACATTAACATGAAAATGAAAATCGTTTTCTGCATTCAATCAAAATATAATTATACACTTCGTATTTAGAATCAACCCACAAATTGAACACAACGACACACTTGCTCGTAAAATATATGGCCGCTATTTTTCGCACATGCGCGCGTTTAAGAAAAGTCATTTTTGTGCCACCATAATTATTTAAATATAAAATACAGATTTTACAAAAATGTCTACAACAACTATTTATGAGGATAATGATGCCTTCAAATAGAAAATCTATGTCATGGGACCGCTATATCGAAAAAAATTGTTCATTATAACTTTACTGACTGCATATTTACGAACTGTTTCTCTAAATAAACTTTTCATATACCTGCTAAATAAAGCGGATTTATCATTTATTTTCTTCGCAAGTATGTCGAAAAACATCGTATAATACACGTGAGTAATCGGTAATTACCGTTCTTGGTTCCCCTCGCCACGGCTCGGGTCTTAATACCATCGCGACGGTAATCACCCACATTACACACTTGTATCATAATCTACTATTATGATATAGATCGGGGTGTTTGACTGATATCACACCTAATATTATTATATAGTAAGCAGTGATGTAATCGTTAACGGTGAAGCGCACTAGTCTATTAAGAGCCTATGCACTCTAACCTTAGAGATAACTAAGTTATAATCGGACGAGAAGATAGCAGCAGGCAAATTCTTCCAGTCGTTCAATGTATGCAGTATAAACTACGGAGTCGAAATGCTGGTTTGTTCTTCGTTCGTCCCAAAGTTTTGTCCCACATTCCAAAAAATTCCTCGTTTGTCCCACATCACATTTGTTGTGGTGTTTCGTCCCACATTCCAAGTTCTTTAAAAGTACAGTCAACAAAACACGTGAGTACTTATTTGTAATTCTTCATCATCTCTCTTCATGCGATGCATGCAAGCGTTGCTTATCCTCTAAGATCGACCCGTGCGGCTGTTATTATCTAGCCACGAGCTCCACACAAGCATAAGCCGATTTAAACGAAATAATCAAGTATTCACTTATCCTAAAAACTGCGGGTATTAAGTATCAAACATTCAAATTCTGTGGTAATCATGATTTTTTATTCAGGATACAAATATTTACATCTATATAATACAAAGTCGGGTTTGTTACAACACTTATAACTCGAGATCTGCTGAACCAATTTTCATGGTTATTAATTAATTGGATTCGTCTCCGCCCCGAATAGCAGAATACATCTTAAAATCAAAAATAGGTAAGGTAGTGTAGGGTAGGTAGGGTAGTGTAGGGTAGGTAGGGTAATGTAGTGTAGGGTAGGCAGGGTGGTGTAGGGTAGGTAGGGTAGGGTAGCGTAGGATAGGTAGGGTAGTCATTTGACGGGAGCGAAGCCGCGGGTAAAAGCTAGTATTACTATTTAAATATAAACAACTTAATAGATATATATACAAATTAAAGATAAAAGTATGTACAAACGTAAATATTATATAGAAAAAAGGCATTTACTGGGCATCAAAAAATTAATCACGTCGATGTGGTATTTGATTTTTAATTCGTAGGTAGTAGTACAAACAAAATTTTTAGATGATTTTGTAATTCTTTGCATCTTTTTTTTTTGTTTAGTAAGTAATATAATAACGATTACCTACGTAAAAATAAACTTTCATTCAAGTCAAAAAGTCAAAGTCAAAATCCTTTTATTTCACATAGGTCTACTTACTTACTTATAAAACGTTAGAAGAAAGAAATTAGAAGAAGAATAAAAATATTATCGTATTTAAGAAAACCTGGATCAATAAAAAAGGGTTTGACCATTAGGGAAAGTAAACTCTTCTACACAGATTCCAGTGATGACAGTCGTACTACTTGACTCAAATTCGACATCTTAATAAACATTATTTTAAAACTGAATTTTTTAACCTTCTAAATTAATTGAATTATGACAATACGGAACTGTTATTTGAATCCACTGCGTAAAAAATCACCAGATACCATTCCACGAAACATACACTCCTTTACACTTATATACGTACGCATATATACAAACATACATACACATCCATTCATACACTTCTATACAAACACTTCGGTATCATTGAGACCTACTTTTATTAAATTTTTGTTTGCTAACTTTTACTCCAACTTTTAGAACCACCCACAAATTGTATAAAATTACAGATGAAATATTTAATGTATACCTCCGCTACTCTCGGATAGCGGAGGTATACATTAAATATTTCATTTTCAGGAGCGATTATTTCAATAGTTTATTCACGTTAAATCTTTATTTCTATACTAATATTATAAAGAGAAAAGATTTGTAATTTGTTAAAAAAAAAAATTAAGTTGTAATAAAACATAAAACTACAAGATCGGTTTTAAAAATTTTTCCACCACTAGATAGATAGGTAAATATTTGCTATTATCACACGGGCGAAGCTGCTGGTAAAAGCTATAGTAATAATAAATTGGTTAGAAATCTATTTTGTTGACTGTACAAAAACGTAAACTAAGCCTATACAAAAAAAATATGGGACAGATAAAGAATATAGAACTGGGTCGAATCGAGAATAAAATAATTAAAAATTAGTTTGAGACAAACGAAGCATATGGGTTGGGACAAACCAGGAATTTTTTATGTGGGACAGAACGCAGTGAGACGAACGAAGAATAAACCGAAATGCTTAGTCCAGATCGCAGACGCGTCAACAATGTAAGAGTGGACAGACGCTGTACGTCGTGGTAGAAAGGTGAAGGTCAAGTAATTCTTTCTACAGAAAACGAAAAAACTTTCTACCCTTCACCTTTGTTCCAGACTTTGTAAATATTGGTCTTAACCAAATCTGGATCACCAATTAGCCTCTTCGCACATCTCTCCACTGATTTCAAAGCTGCAAGATAACATTATGTATTACCAGCCCATATGTGGCTGCAGTACTCCACACAAGATGGTTTGCCGTGACTTTTTAAATATTCCCTTTCACATTTCTTTTGCACTGGTAGCTTATCTATATTAACAAAACGGTTAAAAGGGGCAGAGCTGCATGCAGACTAAAGCCCGAGACTATTCATAACAAAAAATAATAATAATCATCACAGTAACACGAGAAGAGAGATAACGAAATTAATATCACAATGGAAAACTGATTCACAATATTAATTATTCATGTTTTATCTAACTAATTACTCATACGTTTGTAGTAGACGCCGAGGTAATATATTATACAAAATGTTTTATTATCTATAGTTTAATAATTGTATTCATTACATTTAAATTTCAAACATACCTAAATTGGTGTTTATTGAAGCAAGCACCGTTCGTAATTAAAACTGTTTAGTTCATAATGGCCAAGTGTGTCTAGGCACGACGGTTGGCCTCACTTTTTTGAAAAAGAGATTTTTAATTTAGTTTAGGGCGGAATAATCTGAATTTTATCCTTTGAGGGATCTGAGTTTTATCATTTAAATTGGCGTCGCGCAGAGGCGGGGCTGTGCCAAAGGCAGTTGGCGTCAGCCACCAAGTACTTTCAGAAACTTCGATTAACGAGTTCCGAAGATTTAGTGGCAGCGTAATCGTGGAAAAATTACGCTTTTCGAAATTATTCACATAGTGTTGGTAGTGTACATCAATGACATTGTAAGTCTGAGATTTAATAACTAACTGAGCTGTTAAACGAAGGTTCTTTGAAACCTCAAATTAGACAAGTTTCTTTATGTAATAGGAATGTTTAGTGTCAACTAAGCCAGTCTGTATTAAGATTATATTGACTAAAACTAAATGCGGTTCTAGAGAATCTACAATTAAGTTTGAAACTTATTTGTTGAGTTACAATCGTGGAGATTCCCCAAGTGTTACACGAGGCTGTGGCGATATTACATCTGGCGACAAACTCCCATCTCTGCGGCTTGATCTTTGAATTAGCTCCAGCGACTCACTAATTATCATAAAGTTTTAACAGCGACGAACTTTTGGCAACACTATCAGCTTCTCAGCAGAATTTCTTGAAATGTTTGAATAGTTAGCGAAGGTTTTTTTGGCTCAGATAATCCTCATTAAAGTTCTTGTCCTTAATTAAAGTTGACAGTAGTGATTTTGGATAAGGTATCAGTTTCTGTAAATGAAAATGCTTGAGACTACTCCACTCTGTTTTATTAAGTTGGAAAATATTTCTTACAGAAATCGGCTTCATTTTAGAATTCATTTCGAAAGTAAACTAGACCTATCTGATTACAGTTATAATAATGATAAACCTCGTGAAAGCTAAGAAGGATAAATCAACTAAGTATTTTGACTTGAATCGCGAGGTTGTCGACATGTGGGAAGTGGATATAGCAATCATTGTGCCGACAGTCGGGACGAATAATGGCTTAATAGCCAAGAGCCTTGACCAACCCCTAAAGGGGCTCGCGTTGGGCAGTTGGATCAAGAGCTTGATCCAAAAAGCAATACTTCTGGATTCGGCGCGTATTATTAGAAGGTTCTGTCTTCTCTCAGGAACCCTGACCATTGTTAGTTTGGACCTCTATTCCCTATACTGGTGGGCGCGTGGGTGATATTATATTTCAAAATATTATTATTAATATATAATATATTTGCAAAAGAAATAAATGTAATAATAATAAAAACATTCGGTGAAACTTGTGAAATGAGTACTAGACAACTGAAAACATTTATTTCAAAATATCACCTATTTTTTTTAAATACAAATTATGTTTACAAAAATAATATTGTACTTTTAGGTACCTACTAATTATGCTACAACAAGTACTACATCATTATGCATTACACTTATGGTTATCACTGTGGTTTAATGACAAGCAGATATAATAAATAATAAACACTTCTGTAGGCAGTCGAAAATATTGCCTAACAGGAAAACTCTATAGAAATAACAACTTAAACATAATATTATATTTATAAAGTACGTACCTAAGTGTACCTAAGTTAACTTAGGTTTATGCATAAGTACTTTGTTAAGCGAAGTGTACCACTTGCGTCATCATTATTGCGGTTAGTCCCCTCTATGAAGAGTGACTAGAAAGACATCACCCTATCCTCACCTCACCGGAATACCATCGGGTCGTCGTGGGGGCAATCTGCGGCAACGATCTATCGCGCAAACGATATGAAGCTAAAGTGTCTGAATTTATCCTGAAAAAATGCTCGTATCCTGAGGCTACGAGGGCGAAGCCGTGGAAAAAAGTTAATCATCATCATCTCAGCCGAAAGACGTCCACTGCTGGACATAAGCCTCCCCCAGGGTTAGCCGCAATGACCGCAACGGTCCTGTGCGTCTCGTATCTATCGTTTTCCCACAAGGTGGACCGGTGACTTGGTGCGGTCGCGGGAATCCGATGAAAAAAGTTAATACATAATATAAAAAAGTAGGTCATTATGAAACGGTCCGTTCCTTTTGTTAAATACAATGAAAAACTGTGAATCATTGTAACATGTGTTGCTGAACAGTTTTGCATTGTTAAAATATTTCGGTTACTTAGTTTATCGCAAACCAGTTGTAGGTACGTACATACTTATTTAACAGGTATGTAGTTTATTTGTACAATGTATTGTTGTCATCCATGCTTATCGGTGTAAAACAAAAGTATTACTCATACAAACGAATAATGATCGGAATAAATAATACGGTGTCTATTATTAGCATAATCGTTTGTACACATTTTGAATGGAAGAATTATTATGCTTTTATTTACAATAATTATTGAGTAGGTAATTGTTTTTTTTTTAACTTTGCCCCACACAGGGAACTACGCCTGTATTGTGTTTTTTTTTATTTGTGAAATCATCTAATGACATCCTCTCTAGGGTCGAGTGGGAGTGCGTTTCAGTCTTTTACTGACTAAAACCGCACCTGCATCCTTCAATTACCTTATAGTTCTAAGACAGAGGGATTGTTTTTCAAAAAATTGCCTCGGCCATAGCGGTCATTGACTCTGCTGGGCACCCATGATTTGCTGACTCTTTGAGGAGCCCGTGGAAGACTTCATGCTGTCGACGACTTGGGTTCTAGATCATGGCCTGGCGTGAGAGCTCTTTGCCGCCAATTGCCTCTAATCAGTAAAAGTCTGACACCCTACCGCACCGCTCAGAGTGGTAGAAGTCATTGGATGACTTCCCGCCTTTAAAAAAAATGGTTTTACCCTTAAGTATTGTGTTTATCTATCAGTATATATTTACAAAATACACGTCCAAGTGAAATGTAAAATCTTATTTGTATGTATATTGTTAAGTAACACATGTTTGGAACTCTTTATGTAATATTAACGGAGCCATAACAAAGAGAACAAACGCGTCGTTTGATTATATTTGTAACTTAACTGCCGCCGTATATAAGGTAAGCCTACCTTACTTATAAGGCTTTAATTTGTCTTCGAATTATTAAGAAGGTGTTTATGACAAACAAAATATAACAATACATATTACCAAGCTTTACCATGTAATTATAGGCATTGGATCACGTCTTGCTGAGATCTTTATTATTCTTAAAGTTGATACAAATTATAAGGCTCGTTTTTGTGAACTCGACGTGACTAGTGAAGAAATAATACTCGCAATATATTCCGTCATATTATTTAATGAGCCAAAACATGTATCTAATATTATAAAACAATTTATGTTATTACCTAATTATTATTTCATTGTTTGTTTCAGTTTTCATGCAACGCAATGTACAAAGGCGAATTTAATGCCATAGGCTTTCTCTACCAGTCAACCAAGTTTTGTTCCAAGTTACATTCTAGGGTCTTTCTCAATTTAAAAAGGGACTTTTAATTTTTGTCAACTTTACATGCTTATATTTTTATCTTTAAAATATATTTTAATAGCAATAGCAATAATAAACAACTGAGGAGCATTAGAAAGTTGGATCAAGGGCTTGATCCAGAAAGCAGTACTACTGGACATGGCATCTATTGTTAGGAGCCTTCTTTCTCAGGAGCCCTGAACACCGGTAGCTTGGAACCTATTCCCGATACCGGTGGGCTATTATTTTTTTTATATTTTAAAAAGTTTGTTTCTGTTATTAGATTTTTAAAGAAACATTATAAATGTAAAAATTATGTAAATGTATTTGCCGGAGAAAATAGCAAGTGCTTTCCATTTCCTTTACAAACTATGAACTTAAAACCTAAAGTTACAAATATATTAAAACCATGGATGTGGCTAAGTCATCATCATCATCTTCTCAGCCGAAAGACGTCCACTGCAGGACATAGGCCTCCCTCAAGCGTTGCCACAGGACCAGTCCTGTGCATTCGCATCCATCGGATCTTCTTCTTATCTTATCTTGCTTTCCGGTTTCCGCACTTAGTCCCGTTGGACCATTGTGCGTGGGCCCATCCATCGGATTCCCGCGACTATCGCCAGGTCATCGGTCCACCTTGTGGGAGGCCTTCCAAAGCTGCATCTTCCGGTACGTGGCCGCCACTCTAGAACCTTCCGTCCCCATCGCCCATCTGTTCTACGAGCAATGTGCCCTGCCCACTGCCACTTAAGTTTGGCGATTCTTCGGGCTATGTTAACCTTAGTAAGCTAAGTATTCAATGTTAATAATGTCAAAGTCTACTTCTTTGTTTGCCGCGCAAAAGGCAGTTATAATTTGTTCTGCTTGTCGCACACTTTGTAATGAGTTTACACTTAGTTTCACAGTAATCGCAGTAACAGTTGTATTATACACTGTTTGAGAGATTGTTCATTAAACGGTAATTTAGTGAACTATAAAGACACAGTCATAAACACTTTCTCAAAACTACTGAATACATACCTAACATTCTTGTTTTTAAGAAACGCATATTATATCATGCAAGATTAACCAGAAAGTAATTTTACAAGAAAGTTCTCCAGAGCATCTGTCTGTTTGTAAGCAATAAACTTAAAAAATACAGAATGGGTTTTCATGTGATTTACCATTAAACAGAGTAATTTATGAAAAAGGTTTAGATGTATAGATCATATAGGTAGAATATGTATGAGAAAAGTAGAGTTGGGTCAAATACGTACAATACTCTTAATAGGTAGGTATAGTAATGTAATAAAAAATATATAAAAAAGTAATCTTTGTAAAAGGTAATCTCTGAAATTGTAAGTGGATCCGTTTACTAAAACTCTTTTTCTGTACTATCGCTGTATCCTAGACTATTTTACTATTTTAATCTACAAAATTGAATGACAGCTAGGGTCGACCTAGGGAGCGAAGCTGCGAGAAAAGTATGTAGTTCCCAGGGCTCTATTAGGGCCCCATTACTAAACCTCCGCTGTCCGGTAATCCAACCGTCGGCCTGTTAAAGGGCTGTATCTCATAACAGTAAGATGTAAAAAGTTGAAACTTTCAGTGAACATGAAAAATTAACATTAAAGGTGCTCCATACAAGAAACGAGTCTGTACACGGTTTTCGCTCGTATACAGAATCCTTTTTGTGGAAGTCTGACTCGCACTAGGTCAGTTTTTTTTAACTAGAATGTTTAATTCGGAATGATATAAAAAAAAACAACAAACTTATTCTTTTAAGACAAAATTAATAAAAAGTCCAAAAATCAAAAAGTAGAGTAAAAACTCGGAATCGTTAAAAATAAACCAAAAAACAAATTCTCTACAGACGAAAATTAATTAAATTAAAACCAAAAAGTCCATTAAAATAAGAATAGTTCACAGTTCACACCAGGCGCACAGAAGCGTGGTGGGTGTCGGCTCATTATTATTTCTTCAGCATACGCCCAAGTTCGAGGGCCGCGGCATCTCTGAAGTTAATTAAACGCCGTCTTCATTATAGCCAGACTGCACGTCTTCACATCTTGCCAAACGTTGCCAACCTGAGACTTGTGACGTACTCTCTCTATGTGCTAGTTTTCTAATTTCGTGAAACTTTATGTGTTTTGTTGAAGTAAGATAGTTGTGAGTTGACTTCGCTTATGTAGTTTTATAATTAGTTCTTTTCAAGAACTTTAATTTTGAGTTTTTGAAAAAACCATTCTAGAGTTACCATGAAGCAACATCAGACTGAGTATACAATGGTTTAACAGCTATTCACAAGTTTTTCATAGTATTAAGGAGCAAGTCTGTAGCATATAATGCTGTGCTGAAATACTATCTCCAGGCTGCTACAGAGCCTGCGGAGCGCAGGCTTGCGGACGGCGAGCAATAGGTAACTCACCATTTTTCGAATAAGTTACCGCGGCCTGGGATGGTAAAAGGACACAGGTAGAGTTGTTTTACTACAAACCATTTTATTTACGATTGTAGCTTTACACGTGCCTAGGTATCTATATCGAGTATAATAACTCTACCTTAATTTTTTGCTTAATCTACTTTAGGTACTTAGTACATTAAAATAACAAGCTCATGTACATAACATAACGTACACGTGCTTAATTTGACTAACACAAAGGCTAGTCAGTAAGTTGGCCGAACTTGAACAAGCTGCCCCCGCGGCGAGTGTAGTTCTACACGACTTGATCACTGCTACCCTCGTTAGAGGAACACGTCCCCGCTGGCGCGCCGTGACAATGATGCGTGAAGCTTAGTAATACGAGCCTTGTGTAATGTACTGCTTTGGTTATTAGAGAGCGTGCGCTTTTAGTATGGTTCGTTTTGAACTATAGAATTTACCAAATACCTACTTTTTAGGTGAAGGTGGATCGTGATATTTTGCACAACGTTTCCTTTCACGACGTAAGCGAGGAATTTCCTAATTCAACCCCCCTAAACGTATGAAATTGTAGTCTAAAGTTTGCATGGAGAAACCTAAATTCACGTAGGCGAAGCCGCTGGCAGCAGCTAGTCAGGTATATTAAATCTACTTAAATTTTATCCTCAATCTATTATAGTTAGTTACATTAAAATAACAAGCTCATCTACATAACATAACGTACACGTGCTTAATTTGACTAACACAAAGGCTAGTCAGTAAGTTGGCCGAACTTGAACAAGCTGCCCCCGCGGCGAGTGTAGTTCTACACGACTTGATCACTGCTACCCTCGTTAGAGGAACACGTCCCCGCTGGCGCGCCGTGACAATGATGCGTGAAGCTTAGTAATACGACTGGGAGGGTCTGTACGTCAGTGGTACCTTGAGCAAAGCAAGCCTGCTGTAATATAACGCGTTTGGTTATTAGATGTGCGCTTTTAGTATGTTTCGTTTTGAAACTAGTTAGGGTACTCAATTCTTAATTCTTTATTGTACACAAACTTATAATTAAATACAGTGATTTTGACAATGCATGTAGGTATGTACAAAGGCGAGCTTAACTCAACAATGATTTTTCTCCCAGCAAACCTTTGAGTGACAGAGAGAGATGACATTCGAGGACAAAACCCAGTGTACAACATAAAGAAAAGTGAATAGAGTCCAGGTTTTAAGTGGAAATCATCATTTGATTATACATTTGGCACAGTGGTTGAGTGGTTTGATTTCCACACAGAATAAATATCTGCATGGCCCTGCAGATAGATATTCTGAGTCTGTGTGTCTTGTGCATGTGACGTTACATGTTTGTGAACGCACCCACGACACAGAAGTAATTCCTAATGTAGCAAAGTATTATAAAATTAATGACAAAAAAAACCCACTTGAGTTCCTCTAAATGCCCTTTACGTTCCAGAGCCGCGGGAACTCTTTCGAACAATCCGGAACTCTAACATTGGCCTTAGTGGTTCCCATCCTTTTTGTTAACACCCACTTTTGAGGCATACGTGTAACACAAGATGCCGTCGACCCGGGCATATTCCTTATCGGACGACGAGTAACCCATTACTCGCCGTCTGCCAGCCCGCATACAATCCTAATCTTGACTGGCAAGATTGTATGCCATGAGATTGCGCTTACTGCAACTGTGATTAATGACCCGCCTGAAGAAATCAAAGGTTGTGAGCTTTTTAAAAATATGTTATAAAATTTAATTTAACTAAGATAGTAATAAAGAAGATTGGCGAGCTGGGTATCACATCAAAATCCAAACATACACAAATCTAGTTATATGCAACTTATGGGTCATATATCGTTAGTTATTTTCCAAGCTAAAATACAATATTAGCAGTCCGGAGTAATTAAAAAACCATGATTTTAGGGTACAGTCCCGTTACGGAAACAAAACGCAATAATGCAATAGTACCTCGTCCTTTTTGTGAAGTCGGTAAAAACAAAACGCATAAAATAGGCATATTGCGTCAGCTGCTACTTAGGTATGTCAAATACAAAAAAAATATAAACTGTCATGATATTTTTGTTTGACCCTGCCTAAACATAATTCGTCGTTCGTGTTATTTGTAATGTTGTCTGCATCAATAAATGAAGTGTGAACTCTTATTTTGTGCCGCCACGTTACTTTAGTACATTACAATAATTTGCGTTTAGTGTATAAACCTGCGCAGGACTGAAATAGGACTCTTATTTATTCTGTGAATGTTTTTCATGCTTTAACAATGTCTGCAGTTGATCTTCGGTGTATAAACTGTTATGTGCGCTTATCACGCTTTCGCCGACGTGTCTTGATTTGACCAGTTTAAAGGAGAAAACCGAAGCCATTATCGGCTACTGTTGTAATTGTAAAGTATGATTCAGAACCGTGGGCTGTTGTTCACATGTCATGAGTGTAGTCTGGTATTTAGCTTACGATCGACACGAAGGAACAATCTCCCTGCGGTATTTCTTGACAATGTATTGTTACAATTATAATAAAAAAATGTTATAAATACTATGGTTTTGTTTTTTACCTGTTACGAGACGCCGCGCGGCATCAAGAGGTGCAGCGCTGCATGAAGCAACGTATTCTAAATTCTCACAATGAAATGTGTATCTTTTCGCGTAGTAAATAAAGTTATATTTTGAGTCACTCTATTAAAATGTGCGCGCAGCGTCGCGTCTCGGTGTGAGCTGACCCTAACCATCGTACGATTGAACGATGTGATTAAACACACATTCTTTAGAGTGTCCTAATAGAAGCTTGTAAATCATCGCGCGAGCACAGGGTTTCGTCGATAAAACTAATCTCATCGTGCGACGAAATCACATCGTTCAATCGTATGATAGTTAGCTAAATAGGACGACGCTTAAGGGTCTGCCTTAAAACCTTGTCCAGAAGAAGCGAATTCGTTTAGAAACGTTTCGCGCGAATTCATTCGCGTGCTAGTAATATACTAGTAAGATACTAGCACAAATACGTCGCGTCCACAAGTATCGCGCGAATTCAAAATACGCGCGTAAATCGCGTGCACAACGCCAGACCCTCAACTCGCGCGTATTACACGCGAGTCGAGATACTAGGGACACCTTGTTGCGTCCAGTTAAACGCGCGAACTCCAGAGCGAGTGCACATATCCAGGGAAATTGAGCACCTACATTTGATACGGAATTGTTGAATGCTCCAGCGTTGATACGCTCTTTCTAGGCGCAACGGTCGCGCGTGATACGCACGAGAGAATCGCGATGAATTCGCCCCTTCTGGTCAAGCTCTAAGTTACATAATTAGGTAGGTACCTTGTATTATTTTTGGTGGTCCATTTTGAGGTTATGTCTATAAATCATTTTATATCCCCAACTCTAATGTATGTCTTACCATTACATATTTTGTTATACTCTATTGTAGCATTCTAATCCTTATATTCATTCTATTGTACGTTAAGCCTGTATGTGATACTGAAAGTACATGGGGTTTTGCCAATCTTCTTTAGGTAAGTTTAGTAAGTCAGATATCAATGTAAACTCATTTTAAGTAAACCTCGTTCTGTTTGAGTAAAAATAAAGTCTTAAAACCTATTGTACTCGTAACAATTGTATTATTGTTACAGTTGTTCCAGCAGTTGTGCTGGATATGAATTCAGCTAAATAAGATAATAACACTAATATTATAAAGACGAAAGTTTGTTAGTGTGTGTGTTTGTTTCTTACTTCTTCACGCTTGAACGGCCGCGGCGGTGCAGATTTGGATGGTGTTATTTAAATTGGCTTAACCACTTCCTGGAATAGTACATCGAATAGTTTTTTATGCTGGAAACAAGCTCTCTTGTGGCAATTTTCTACTTTAGCTAGTGATAGTTCCTGAAACTGTAGACAATTCAATACATTTTAAATGTTTTGACGTTTGTTCGTATCGTTATCGCGAATACAATGTCAATCTTATCTAAACCCTCTGGACATATATTGAGGTGTTTTCAACTTTAGATACTTCATATCATCTTTAGATACATATATCTAAATTGATACAGAAGGAAGCTAATTTGTGAAAGCAACAAACCATACGTAATGTAATAGCGGAGTATTGTAAGATTTTCGACGGTTCTATTCTACAAAGAGATAGTTACAAAGGAAAGGCTTTGTATTCGAAGCAATGTCACGTGGCAAGCCGTCATTACGTCGAGACGCACTGCCAAATCCTATTTCCCAAATGTATTGTGAAAGAGTATCTAGTCGAAAACTAAAAGAGCAGGAATTGACATCACTTAACACAGCACAGTTCACAAAAAGATTTATTTCTTTACTAGCGACCCGCCCCGACTTCGCACGGATGCAAATTTATCAATGTTACTCTACTATATTATGCATGTATTATACATATAAAATTTCCTCTTGAATTACTCTATCTAATTAAAAAACCGCATCAAAATCCGTTGTGTAGTTTTAAAGATTTAAGCATACATAGGGATATAGGGACAGAGAAAGCGACTTTGTTTTATACAATGTAGTGATTTAAGATGGCTATTACATTTCAAACGTGATTTTGACATTAAATAGACAACTTTAGCGTTCTTATTACACAATTATAATACAACATTATTTACTTATTGGATTATGGAGAATAGTAATTACCTACTAAGTATAGTTCATAGCAGCCTCACTTAAAAACAAATTTCTGTTAAGTTTTTCATAAATGCACGTCGGCACTTTTTGAGTTAAACTACGTACTGGGCAACCGAAATAAAATTTAAATGATAAAATCTCTTTAATTAATTAAGATCATAGTGGCCTCATCAGAAGGCTTAAAGTCACCCAAAGGACAATGGTCTTTCCATTGCCCTTTTGGTATGTCTGAGTCTCCTTGCGTCAAGATATCAGAAATGAAGATATCCGCAAGAGAACCAAGGTTTCTGATATAGCCCGAAGAATCGCCAAACTTAAGTGGCAGTGGGCCGGGCACATTGCTCGCAGAACAGATGCTCGATGGGGACGTAAGGTTCTAGAGTGGCGGCGACGTACCCGAAGACGCATTGTCGGAAGCCTCCCACATGGTGGACCGTTGATCTGGCGAGAGTCGCGGGGATCCGATGGATGCGAAACGCACAGGACCGGTCGTTGTGGCAGCGCTTGGGGGAGGCCTATGTCCAGCAGTGGACATCTTTCGGCTGAGATGATGATGACGACCAACAGACTAACATTATTGATTAATTTTAGTATATTTGTTACTGAACGGATTCAAATGTTTGACATACGAATAGACCATGGATTGAAATAGCATAAAGGATACTTTTTATCCCGGGAGTACGTTCTCCTTGTGACAATTTTCTACACTTACTCGGACAAATCTGCTGGAAGCATCTAGTAAATCGTAAACGTAATTATTACAGCAAAAACGCTATATTATGCGGTGCATCAGCTGTTCGATCTTCGTATGTATTCATGAAAAAACCAACAAGTAAGTGAGTGCCCTTAAGGAATTTTGAATTCATAGATATTTTTATTGAACATTAAGAAACTGAGAACTCTTAAGAACCAATCTTGAATAAGACCTATCTCTGAGGAAACTGAGAAGATGCTAATCCTTTTCTATAAAACGGTTTTTATGCAGTTTCCTAAAAGGATCAAGTATCCGTCAATAATCGCGTCAAATAGAAGCCATTACTGACTTACCAAGGATTTAATAGAGTGCTCACGTCAAATTTTTTCCATAACGCAATTCGAACGATCGGCAGACGTTCTCATAAACGCCGAGTCATCTTCCGAGGCTTTTCAAAATAAGATAAACCTCCGGTAGCTCCGCCCGTTTCCGAAGAGCATTTTACGAGGGTCCGACAAATCCCCGGAATGGGTCGTGGTGCTCAAACTTGCCAATTCCTGTTCCCCCCAACCCGCGTTTCAATTTGCCCCTCGTACAGTTGTCGGCTCAAATAAAACGTAGCATTTTGTTTTTCAACAATCAACTAGGTCCTTGGCTGTTATTTTTATAGCTTACGTTGTATACTCGACGGAGGCATTACTTTTTGGTGTTATACAAGAAATAAATCGAAAGTTTTAATGTTTTGTCGCGTTAACACTTTCTTGATAGTTTTTTTTCTATTTTTTTTTTGTGAGGTTCCTTTGTATAACATATCTCAATCCCACTGCCTAGTGGCAGTAAAAGTAGTCTTTTAAAATAAAACACACATAATTATGTGCATAATGTAAAGTATATTATTATGTTAAGATTAGACGCTATATCTATTTGCTATCAGTGCACTATACCTAGAGCTGGATCCTCCACATAATCAGACTGCCCGCACCGACAGCAGTTCTATAGGTACATTCTGATTCTGTTTTTTTCTTATTGTTGTAAATTAGTGCTTGACCGCGATCCCACCTGATTTGACTGTGACCTAATTGATTTGATTGTAATAATCAATACATGAAGATAGCAATATTTATAATTAATACTTATAAGCTCAAGCGTAAAATCAGCCTTATAATGTTCCCACTGCTGGGGCTCAGGCTTCCTCTCTAGAAAACGGAATGGGCCAAAATCCACCACGTGGGCCTAGTGCAGATTTTATTCAGATACCCGCGAAACGAGACACAATAGTAAAACAATAACAGCGCGGTCTCATAGGACCGGTTGGGGATTCAAACGTTAATAGTTGTCACTTGTCTTTGAAGTTTTGGTTCTAGGACATCTGGTTCCCTCACAATGTTTTCCTTTACTGATTTGAGAGCATTGGTGATGAAATAAATAACCGCGACCTATACTGGTACTCACCACTGCTCACAATAATATGCATACAAATACAGTACTAACCTACATACTGTAAAAACTAGTATCTACCACATGCAGTAGGCATCTAACCTTACTCATACGCAGATATGCAATACCAGTGATTCATGGCCAATAGTACTTAGCTCAAGCTTGTTATTTTATATTTTTCTAAGCCTACCATTTTTAGCCTCTTATATACAAGTCACCGGATTATTGTGAACTACGTATCATCATCATCATCTGCCTAGCCTTTTTCCCAACTATATTATATTGTGAACTACGTATGATTTTAATAAATCTTGTAATATATGGATCTCAATATTTTGTAAATAGAACTTTTAAACAGGTACACCAAAATGCCATCAACATTTGATTCTTTGTAATCTATAAAGCGTTTTGGGAACATATTCATTATGCATTATGTACTAAGGAGTGGAATTCCTTGCCCGGGTCTGTGTCTCCTTCCTCATAACTATAACCCCCTTCTTTAAAAGTGAATAGGTTACTTTTAGGCAAGCTTGTTCCATAATTGGCTACATTAGTGCTTACCATCAGGTGCGATAGTGGTCGAACGCGAACCTAAGTATAAATATACGTAAATAAAAATTAAACAATATTAAGTGCTGCCATTGGTTTCGCCTGCGTCATAGTAGATAATTTTAGCCAGCATAGTTTAACGAATCTACTTACCTATTCATCTAGGAGCAGCTAGAACTCGTTCAAAGCGTAATGTATTTTTTTATAACTTCAATCATTTGTAATATGTAAAATATAAGGGAGCAACATAGTTTGTAAGAAAGAGGATAGTATACCAGTTTATATGAGAATGAGTACGAGTTCTTGAGCAGAATTCCCGCGGGCCCCGGCGGGCTCGTAACTACAAATTGGCAATAGAGCGATGCGTATTCAAGGAGCGGTACAAAGAATGCTGACAATCTTTCAGTTTTTGACTTCATTATAATATTTATACGTAACGTTATTTTGTTCTTAAGTTATCCTCAAATATAGACTCTCTGTGGCAATTGGGATTCCAAGAAAAGATAACAGCTGTTACTTCCAGTTGACAGCGATACGGCGGAGTTTTTGGATGATATAGGTATTTTAAAATATTTCGTTTGGAATGTAGTTATTATGTTATTTAGTGTATGTATAGTATGCTTAAGTTTTTTTAATCAGACTTAAGTATAATGTTCCCTCTGCTGGGACTTAGGCCTCAACTCTATTAGAGGGATTTGGCCAAAATCCACCATACCATATTCCCTGTATAAATTATTATATTTATGTTTAATGAAAATGCGTCGAGGTCTACCGCGGCGAGGATGGTGTGACGATCTGATCATGTTCGCGGGGCAAAGTTGGCCAGAAATCATTTTAGACAGAGAGGTTTAGAAAGAGAAAGGGGAGGCCTTTGCCCTGTAGTGTGTCATAATATAGACTAATAATAAATGTTTTGATACCCTTATCATACCACCTACTTCAGCCTACCTTCCTTACTCCAGGATGTTCCTCAAAAATCTTTAACAGAAAGACTTTGTCCTACTTTTATTAAATCAAACTCACGATCCTCAGCTCAGTAGTCACACTTGTTACCACAGAACAATAAACGGTGTTGTTTACAAGTGTAGAAGTTTGTTTAACACACCACAATCATTTGCACTTGGTGAACACGAACAGTACACAAAACACTTGATTATCACTAAGCTAATTCGAAATTAATCGACTACATTATCCATAGGCGCATAATCGATTACCCACGTCACTTACCGATACTGCGAATGTACGAGTAGGTACTGATGGCTGGTTTCTCTAAAATAATAGCTTTTACAATTAATGTCGTTTAAAATAAATATATTAAGTATTATGTATTTATTACTTATTTTTTATTCAGACATGTGACATCCACCAATCCTGGGTCCGCGTGGTGGATTACAGCCCATTCCCTCTCCTAGAGAAGAGACCTGAGTCCCAACCGTGGGAACATTATAAGGTTATTATTGCTAATACTAATGCTAGAATAGAATAACGTACAAGCGCGGCCTTAAACTAAAAGAGAAATGGTATAATATAATATATTATTCAATCTAACTCAAATTAGAATAAACCTGTACCTCAGGTGTCTAGAGCAAATCATTTTGATATTTACGTTAATACATATTTCCTAAGAATTAAATCGCGAAAGAAAGAAGAAGGCGTAAAGTTTTTCCACTAAAGGTGCTCAATTCGCCGTTGCTATCAATATATCGTATATAACTATATCTCGTTGCTGTCGTTGTTATTGCGTTTGATAACCGCTAATCATATTCATTGACCCACATAACTTAGCAATATTGGAAACCAGTTCAACTAACTATGTGTCTACATGGATTTATTAAGGTCGAAATCATGTTATGCCTTCTCTCGTTCTAGGGTGAAGCAAAAGGGATTTCAGACTTTGACTGACTAAAACTACAGCTATGTTTCTTCAGTTGTAACTTGCGTTTGAGGATAACGGGCATCCCTTTCCTACTTTTCCCTAAGTCGCTAGCAGGCATTGGCCTCGCTATATTGGCCGTACCGTTTACTAACTTCTTTTTGAGGTGCGTGGTGGAACACTATGTGCCATTGAGGGCTTGGGCTCGGTCCTTATAGGACGAGCGGACGAGCAGCCCACTGCTTGTCGTCCACAAGTCTCTGTCTTCGATAGTCGGAGATCGCTCTGCGATTCCCAACGCGATTAAAACCTTTGAGTCCGTGCTCCGACATCATCTTACATTATTCCAGTCTGACCTACGCCTTACGTGAACATGCGAAATTTCAACAATTTGCGCACATATTGAGCAAATTTTAATTTATTAAAAACATCATAAAACGAGTGACCATTCTTAGCTAAATAAGATTTTAACGGTACATTACCGTTATAATGATTCGCACGTGTGTCGACAACAAGCCGCCTGATTCACCATAAATGCCTATAATAATTACAGGTCACACAATAATCGATTTTACCGTCACTTGCAACACTGATTGGAACACGGTACTTGACAGTACACTTTTCTTTGCACGTTGAAGAGACGTTGAAGAGTTGGAACGGATTATCCCGGGTGTACCTCACCCAAAGCACGTGACCGCATACCCAAGCGGCTCTTTCGAGTTGTCCTTCGTAGTCTTTTGTTTTGCGATTCGCTCACAGAGTGCCTAGTGCGAGTTTGTTTTACGTTATCGTGATCGACACGTTTATGACGTTCGGCGCACCACTTATCCAATCAAACACGGTAAACGTTTCGAGCGCGTTAACGTCAGAGCAGCTCGCACTTAGCGCACAGGCCTCAATTATGTGGTCACACTGTTTATCATGATTGTAACGGGACCGCGAATATTAAACTTAGGCACGGTTGATTTTGTAATCGGCGCAGCAGAAGACGTCGATGTGACGGTTTGACGTCAACCGTGTTCCGTGGAAGGATCCCATCCAGTATATTAACGACACGGTGTGGTCAAGTCAAAAGTTTCGTCAAGGTGGCAAAACAGAGCACGGACTTCAACATAATTGACGTTTAGATGTAGGTAATGCATCTTTTTTATCCGTGGGAAATCAATTAAAAAAATCCTTCCCGCTCTGGGTGGAGCGAAAGGGAGTGTCAGATTTTTACAGACTAAAACCCCCCATGTTCCTAAAGTTGCCTTTTGCGTTGCAGGGCTATGGTAACTCTTTCTGACCATTGCAAAGCCTAACCTAGGCCCTCCCTGTCCAAGCTGTCGAGCAATACAGGCTGCAGCTGCGGCAGTAACTGTATGTTTTCTTCTTTATCCTCGTCTTATCCTGTCACTCGGAGTCAGCTTCATAGTATCATGTGCAGGGACTCAAACTGTAACCGTATTAAATGTTTTTAACACTGTTTTTAAATACAGTTTTAACGGAAAAATACTTTTAAATGTAACAGATACAATAATGTTACCGAATCAAACTGTAACCTTTTACATGTGTTAATAATATGTGTAACTGAAATAATCAGTTTTATTTATGTTCACAATGGTAACACTTTTACATCTGTTACAGATGAGTTACGGTTACACTTTTGTGTTTTAGATTAACACATTGGAATCACATTTATAAGTGTTACACATATTTGATTCTGTTACCAATTCAACATGTAAGACTTATAATTTTGTAACCTTTATGAAGGTGTTTTTCAGTCCCTGGTCATGTGGTTCATTGACTCGTGTCCACAAAGTATAGAAATATCTTTGGACGTTTGTCTTCCAGGCGGGTTGAAGTTTTTCCCTAGACCACTTTTGAGTAAAAGTCGTGATTGTACGTATGTCGATGTTACCTTTACCCATAGTTAACCAACTACAGTCCAATTAATATCAGCTGTCTCTCTATAATCTCTCGTGGTTTTGTTTATCCAAATTCGGTATGAAGGATTATAACACTCCCGACCGAATTTCGGTCCGGGCGGCCATGAATCTCAACGGAGATTGGCCAAGTACCTCTTGCGTAGAAGCTGATGCACTATAGTGCAAACACAAGTACATTCTCTAACTCAGCCCTAGTGGGGAGATATCAAACGAAGGACCAGCGGCTTTACATGCTTTCCAAGAAACGGGACAGTTACACCACTAACACTCTTACACCAATTGCACCTAGTTGCCTCATTCGACAATGGATCCCAGGTTCTCACACTCAGCAGTCGCTCTTGCAACGAGAGAAGCAAACCAGTTAATTGTTCATCATTATATCTAGCGGATAACTTTATTTCTCCGCAAGAGAACCAAGGTTACCGACAGCCCGTAGAATCGCCCAATTTAAGTGGCAGTGGGCAGGGCACATTGCTCGTAGAACAGATGGTCGATGATGGAAATGGAAGGTTCGGAATGATGATGGGACGGAATGAGATGGATGGGATGGAAGGTTCTGGAGTGGTGGCCACGTACCGGAAGACGTAGCGTTGGAAGGCCTCAGCGCCTCCCACAAGGTGGACCGACGACCTGGCGAGGGTTGCGGGAATCCGATGGATGCGAGACGCACAGGATCGGTCGTTGTGGCGGCGCGGCGGCGCTTGGGGGAGGCCTATGTCCAGAAGTGGACGTCTTTCGTCTGAAATGATGATGATGATATCTAGCTACTACTATAACAGTAAAAAGGTAACAATTTTTCTTGTACACATAATCACTGCCATATCTTGTTCCTAAGCAAAAACGTCTCACGTAATTTCCTATTTCTTACAAAGAATTCAGGATAGAGTTGTTACTTTTTTCTAGACCTTTCAGCACTGCTAACTCGCAAAATACACATTTTTCCCACAAGTTTTTTTTTATATTTATGCCTACCTCTATAATAATCGTGCTGTCTTCACGATGTTAATCTAGACAAGTTTGTTTTGTTAATACGCTTTGCTATTTATTTAATCCTTGCAATTTTCGTTTTTGTCCTCGTGGCCAATATTGAAGGGACCGTGCATTTTTTTTTATAAAGAGGACACAATGGCACTCGACCATAGCGTATCATGTTAAATTATACAAACAATCAATATCACACCTTTACAATAAACTAGCTTCCGCTCGCGTAGAATTGTTACATTGGGCTAACGCTTGGTGCTCCGCTCCTATTGGTATTAGCGTGATGATAGCCTTCCTCGATAAATAGACTTTCTAACACTGAAATATTCCTGAGATTGGCGCATACAAAACATACAAACTCCGCTTTATAATATTAGTATAGATACGTAAGCTGGCAGCGAGAATGACTCGTACTCAAGGATCTCGTATACTCTGATTACGAAGCAATATTACCACAGTATATTACACATTCCGCAGTGTACTTTAATTTCATTATCATTGAGTTCATATTTTTATTGACAAATAAAAGGGACAAAAAAAGGAACCCAGGACCATAGAAAGAGGTAAGTAGTTGTATCCCTTTTTTTTCTAATCTATGTACTCCCTGGTAGAAAGAGACAACATACCCTTTTGTGGGTACATTTTTGAAGTTGACATAATCAATCCCGATAGTATAAAAAAATTCTTGATCGTAATCTACCACGCGGGCCCTGTGCCGATTAGAGTAGGCGCATGGTGGGGACATCTCGCTATCTCTTTTGTACGGGTTACTTAATGGCGGTGACGTCACATATCAATGTCATTCAGTTTCTATAACCTGAGAATGTCGCAATCTATCCTACTCAGTTTGAGCTGATTTGAAAAAATATTTTAGTTTTCGGTTTATATTCATTTTTTTAATGTATTTACTTTAAAAAAAAATGTGTCAAATAGCAAATTAATACCCAGGTGTAGGTACGAGTACCTATTGTATAATACGGGTCTAGATGTGGGCCTATGGCTCATAGGGACAGAGAAAAAAGCCAGGTCAGGATTGATTGTGATGACTCTTCAAAGTTAAAAAGATGACCTAAATATACACTAAAACCACACTGTATAATATTCTAGCTGTCCCCTGCGGTTTCACCCGCATTTTTCGTTACTGCTCCGCTTCCGTGGATCGTAGCGTGATGGTATATAGCTATAGCATTTCTCGATAAATGGGCTATCTAACACTGAAAGAATCTTTCAAATCGGACCAGTAGTTCCAGAGATTACCCCCTACATACAAACTTACAAATTTTACCTCTTTATAATATAGTTTTATTTTATGTAGGTTTCAAGTTGCTGACCTATATGACCCATGGTCACAGTATTTATTGTAGGTATGCGATATGGCGTAAGGAAAGGTCAAGTATTTTTTTTAACAAAGAAAATGTTTTAACGGAACGCAGATATAATAATATCTGCGTTCCGTTACAAATTCATTGTAAAAACTGTTGTAAGCTGTTCAAACAATACTTACAATTATTATGACTTATTATGTTATTTTCAATTAAAATTTTTAAATTTGATATTTAAATTATTTTTATTATTAATTTTTTTTTCAAAAATATAATAATTTATAATATTAAAAATTAATTATTACTGTTTGGGTAGGTATGCAAATAAATAAATGCAAATATAAAACATAATGTTTACATTTAATACCAATTTAAAAGAGTAGGTACAATAATAAAAATATATATTCGAAATGTTTTTATACACGTTACTTATCATGTCGTCTCATTCCCAGCGAATTTACTTCTGCGGATCTGAAAAGAAAGAATTATATTCTTTAATGTATTATTTTAAACTGGAAATCACAGTATGGTGTTCATTTTCAAAGGTGCTCATTTTCAAAGATATTGCTG
This sequence comes from Mythimna separata, assembly GCA_030763345.1. Classification (NCBI taxonomy): domain Eukaryota; kingdom Metazoa; phylum Arthropoda; class Insecta; order Lepidoptera; family Noctuidae; genus Mythimna; species Mythimna separata. Next base: position 9,149,137 of record CM061172.1, on the reverse strand, counting down.
GAAGTATCATTCAGAATAACCAATCAAAATGATAATATTGCGATGATAAAATTCATTAGATATAAACCACCAGATTTCTAACAAAACCACAACATGATTTTACAATCCTAACATTTGAATTTCAATCAATATTCATATTGGATTAAAAGCCCAGGTTCCAAGGCCGCCGCGCGATTAAAAGGTAAGCGTTACCTCTTTGTACAGAATGCCAAATGTCAAGAAACTAAATAAGTACTATGGTTATTTAGTATTTACTCAGTTTTATAATGATTAGTTAAACCACCTATATTAGTTATTTATAACATTACAACGAGTAGCAAAACGAATAATTTCCTGAGTGTGTTTCCTGATAAAAATGTAATCAATTCCGTCTTTGTTATTGTAAATACGCAGGCAAATTTCAACTCTATCCCCGTGTCATACAGTGCACTATAAATAATTATTATAAACGTGATGTCATTACAAACATTGAATATTGTGTCAAAGTGTGTCAATATTTTTATCGAAACAGCGTAGGAATGAATTTGAAAATAGGTAGGTACTCACTTTTTAGCCCGAACATGTTCCCCCTCTCTTCTTCAGTGTAATCAGCGAATTTATTTATACCGAAAGTAGCGCTTGAACTGTCTTCGTTGAGTTTATTGATTTTTTCCAAACTTGCCACAAAGGCCTTGAAATGGGCTTCCTTGTCAGCTTCATCTTTGTAATTCCTGTTGTATTCCTTTATGAAATCCTCGAACAGAGCTTTTGCATTGCTCACATCGTAATGCGGTTTAGTAGTATTCGGAGCGGCGCTCGCCATTGCGGCCACTGCGAGCAACAACACTACACTGACGGAACGCATCTCTAACGCAATAGGAAACCTGTTTCTTTGTTAGCGCAGCTGCGATTTGTTGACGCTTGATTACAAAGTCACTTATATAGAAGCAGTATGACTTAATAATAGGTATTTATTATTATCTATGGTGACGTTTATGTCCACGAGCAATGGAGAATGAATTTATTTAATTACCAATTATGTATGGGATGATTGAATTGAATTATTCGGATGATTTTTTCCGCCCCGCGGTGTTGCCTGTGTATTAAATTTTAGTTTTTCTAAACATCAGATACAAATTCTGAAACGCAAATATAAGTAGGAATTTTTTTTTATCCTTTATTTTTGTACGAGTTTTCAAGCGCCAAAATTCGCAGAGCCTAACTTCAGACTCGCCAACTTATAACGGCCGTACTGTACACAACAGAGGGGTGACCTTTGCGTGGGGGAGCGAATGCGCAAAGGGAACCCGCGAAATTCAAACGTTTGAATTTCGTAACTCAGTATTAGACTAGGGTAGATAATTTTTGAAACCAAAAAAAATTACAGTAGGATGAAACCCATTAGAAAAGGAGGGGAATATGATCAAATTGAAAGGAAAAATAAATTACGGTCGATCCGAGTTCGGGAAGTGGGAGGGGGAGGTTTTTAAGGGTAAAAAATGGTTTATCTTGATTTCCGGCAAAACTACAAGTCCTATGGAAAAAAGTTAAATGGCAAAGTTGTAGGCAATAAAAAGATCTACAACTTTTGTATTTGCAGATTTTTCACATAACCTCAAAATTTAGGTGAAAAATTCAAAAAACCAAGTTTTTGGGTTTTTATTTATATCTTTTTCAAAAACATTTTTTTTTCTACGAAATTTGGTAAAAAACTTACCTTATTATGTCCCAAATACACTGTAATTTATTTGATTAAAAATATTTATTTTTTCGCTTCATTTTAATTTAATATCAAAAAAGCACCCTAATTTTCAATCAAAAATTCTAACGTCAAAATATCAGCTTTTTTCAAAAAGTTTGGGGGCTTTTTGTTCGTTGAAATATCTACTTTCTGATGGTGTAAAGAAAAATATACATTACTATAGGAAATATTCTTAGAAAATGCAAAAAATTGAAAAAATCTCAAATTCGAAAATTTTTTTTTAATCATTATGTACAATTTCATCAAAAAAATGTGATTGCTGCAATTTTTTTTAGTTAAAAAGTTTATTTATTTTACTCGAATTACATTCATGTCATAGAAAGTCTCATACAAAATAACAAACAGTGTGATAATGAGCTTCTATTGCGACTAAATCAGGCACATTTCTTAAACGAGCTAAAATGTTTTTATCGAAATCATTAATTGTGTTTTATTTTTAAATATGCTGTAATATATTTTCATCTGATAATAGATAAAATTTCATCAGTTCAAAATAACGATACAAGATATCGTTATTTTGAACTGATGAAATTTTATCTTTAGAAATATTACCGAAAAACCCACCGCAGAGAAAGCAATGAGATTGAAAATTAAATATAAGAGCGTCCTTATTTATTTGTTTTCCTTCCTGTGATTTCTTACGTCTTGAGCTACAGAATGTAGCTATTGCAGTCTCATCATTATAATGACTTTGACAAGTTCGATGAATAAGAGCTGATGTTAAAGTTTTAAATTTTTTGTATCTATTGTCGATTCTCTTCTTGCTAGACGCCACTAAACGATTCAAAGCTGTTTTTTTATTTCATACACTTGCTTGTCGTCTGACTTATTGCAGATTATACAAACAGATTCTTCCATACTGGTAATCTGAAAAGACAAAATCAAATTAATAATGCCTTCAAAGTTTTATCATGAGTATAACTAAATCTGTTTGTATAAAATAAACGAAGTTACTATTTTTTTATTCTTGTACTGAAAAATCATTCAATTTCAATTTTTTAGGTTATGTTACGTTGAACATACTATTTATAAAAGAAAATATTACTATTTTTATTTTGAAGCTGATTAATATAGATTAAAATACAGATAGTATTTATCTTGCTATGCAGATTCCAAACGTAAAGTACGTAAAGTAAATTTCTCACAAATCACTTAGAGTAACTCAGCCTGCACGTGTATTTTTAAAAACGATGTTGTACACTACTCTGTATCTCAAATACTGATTAACGGTCTTTACAGCTGCTATGAAATAGCAGGTATGTAGTAAGGCCCAGACTCTCCTAGGTCCGTCCCCACTTCTCAATGAAATAACTTACAATAGGCTTAAATTCACCGAAGGTCACTCAGGTATATAAATTATTTTTAAAACAGCAATAAATAGGCATCTACAAATATTATTTAAAGAAGATTCTACAATTTTTTCAAAATATTGTAGATGTCTTATTAAATATTAACTTTATTAACTTATTTGTTTGTTAATTATAGAAGTATATTTTAATTTGTAATTTTTTCGTTTATCAATAAAACATGAAATCTACGTTTTTTGAGTAATTAAAGTGTAAATTTTAATAAATACCTCAAAATTGTACATAATGATTAAATTTTTTTTTTCGAATTTGAGATTTTTTCAATTTTTTGCATTTTCTAAGAATATTTCCTATAGTAATGTATATTTTTCTTTACACCATCAGAAAGTAGATATTTCAACGAACAAAAAGCCCCCAAACTTTTTGAAAAAAGCTGATATTTTGACGTCAGAATTTTTGATTGAAAATTAGGGTGCTTTTTTGATATTAAATTAAAATGAAGCGAAAAAATAAATATTTTTAATCAAATAAATTACAGTGTATTTGGGACATAATAAGGTAAGTTTTCACCAAATTTCGTAGAAAAAAATATTTTATTTGAAAAAGATATAAATAAAAAACCAAAAACTTGGTTTTTTGAATTTTTCACCTAAATTTTGAGGTTATGTGAAAAATCTGCAAATACAAAAGTTGTAGATCTTTTTATTGCCTACAACTTTGCCATTTAACTTTTTTCCATATGACTTGTAGTTTTGCCGGAAATCAAGATAAACCATTTTTTACCCTTAAAAACTCACCCCCCCCCCACTTCCCGAATTCGGATCGACCGTAATTTATTTTTCCTTTCATTTTGACCATATTCCCTTGCTTTTCTAATGGGTTTCATCCTACTGTAATTTGTTTTCATTTTTTACCATTTTTGTAGGCTTTGACCCTGTTCTATATCGAGATGTTTGTTGATGAAATATACATAATTAAGTATTTAGTGGTCAAACTTAAATATCCAGTGTAGGTACTTACCTATTTCTATTTTTTTCCGTATCTACAGGATAAAACGGGACCCTATTACTAAGCTTCTGCTGTCCGTCTGTCACCAGGCTGTATTTAATGAACTGTGATAGCTGGACAGTTTAATTTTCACAACTTATATATTTTTGTTGGTGCTATAACAACACATATTTACTCATCATCTACCTAGCCTTTTCCCAACTATATTGGGGTTGGCTTCCAGTCAAGCCGGATTTAGCTGAATACCAGTATTTTACGAGGAGCGGCTGCCTACCAGACCTCCACAACCCATTAACTGGGGTAACACGGTACTTCATGGCAAGACTGGAGTCAGATTTACTGGCTTCTGACTATCCGTAACGACTGCCAAAGATCTACAAATGACAGCCGGGACCTACGGCTTAACGTGCTTTCCGAGGCACGGAGGAAACTCGTTATGTTAAGATGGTCACCCATCCACAGACCAACCTAGGCAAGCGTTGCTTAACCTTGAAGATCGACCTGTGCGGCTGTTATTATCTAGCCACGAGCTCCTCAACAACACATATTTACTAGAAACATAATAAAACACAAAAATTGGATCCCATGCAACAAACGTGATTTTATTGCCATTTTTAGGGTTCCGTACCTCAAAAGGAAAAAACGGAACCCTTATAGGATCACTTTGTTGTCCGTCTGTCTGTCTGTCTGTCTGTCAAGACCCTTTATCTCGGGAACGCGTGAAGTTATCAAGTTGAAATTAGATAATATAATTAGATCCGCGGTCCCTTGAAGCTGTGCAAAAATCAAACTTGTAAGTTGACGGGAAAAAAGATACGCCCGTTTATGTTGCAAAAAACGTACATTTCGACACTGTCAAAGGAATCAAAATTCATAGGGTACTTCCCGTTGACCTAGAATCTTGAAATTTGACACGAAGCAAGGTATTATAGCATTAATATAGAGAAAAGTCGGAAATACAAAAAAAAAATAGTTTCGTACGTCACAAGAATTCTTTTTTTCAAAAATCTTCAAGGTTCGATTCAAGAATTGAACTGTTTTCATAGGTAAGTTGGTACGGAACCCTTAGTGCACGAGTCCAACTCGCACTTGGCCGGTTTTTTTTTGTATACGTTATGACACTTATGACGCAAGGAACGTCAAGTAATATAAATGCATTGCATTACAAATGAATTATTAAAACTGTTGTAAGCTGTACAAACTACCTATAAAATTATTACTGTTTGGGTAGGTACGCAAATAAATAGAATAATAAAACATAATGTTTACATTTAATACCAATTTAAAACAGTACAAGAACAATATTCGATAAGTTGCATTTTTATAGGTTACACGTTACTAATCCTGTTCTCTCCTTCCCAGTGAATTTAGTTTTGCGGTTCTGAAAAGAAAGATATATTATTTTACTATCATTATTTCAACAATTAAATATATTTTTCAATACAAGTGTATTGAAAAGAAAGCTCCGAAAGATTTTATAATTGCACTGCATTTAGGTATATAAAGGCGCTTGTTACCAAACTGTGACATTTTAATTACCATTACACACTAGTGTAATGTAATTAAAACCTTTTTGTTAAACCCCTTTTGTTCTCAAAAAGAGTTTTAACAGGACAAAAAATCTTAAGATTATTGCTTTCAATGGCATCAATTAGTGCATTACTTGCTTATTTTCATGCAATTGTCGTCAATGTAACGATTTACGACTATTTAACCTGTAGGACCCCGTGGCACAAAAACGTGCCAGTAAACAAGTAATTACGTTTTAACTATGAGAACCGCTGGAAAAAAATTGTGCCACCAAACCCCGACCGATTTAAAATTGTACTCTAGTAGTATAATTACAGAAGCAACAGAAACAGAGCAATAACAGTTTATATTATTAATATTATTTATATTAATTTATTAATATTAAATAAATAATAAAAAATGGCGCGGCAGGCCCAGAAGGAGATGGCGTGACGACTTGGACTCCTTCCTGGAGGATTGGTCAGCAGTGGCTCAAGATCGAAAAGAATGGAAAAATGGAAGGGAGGCCTTTGCCCTGCAGTGGGACACGACGGGCTCATAATAATAATAATAAATAAATAATGTTTTTTCTTAGTTTTAGGTACTATATTGGTGATCGTTATATTGTTTTTCTTCACAATTGTATTGAACGTCGTGTGATAAATGTGAGTAATTAGTGATTACCGTTCATGGCTCTTTTAAGACCCTCGCCATGGCTCGGGTCTTAATACCACCGCGACTGTAATCACCCACATTACACATTTGTAATCTACTATTACGACATGATGATACTTTTTCTTGTTTTTAAATAATTGTGCCTGCGAAATTTAAAAAAAAACCGGCCAAGAGCGCGTCGGGTCACGCTCAGTGTAGGGTTCCGTAGTTTCCCGTCCGTCACAATAAGTGTCCCCAATTTTTCAAAAACTGTTCGCTCCATCAAGTTCAAAATAATTTTCCTAGAAAGTCTTTATACAGCTCTACTTTCCAGATTTTTTTCATATATTTTAAACTTATGGTTCAAAAGTTAGAGGGGGGACACACATTGTTTTTTACTTTCGGTGGGATTATTTCCGAAATTATTGATATTATCAAAAAATAATTTCAGCAAACCCCTATTCATTTTTGAATACCTATCCAACAATATATATCACACGTTAGGGTTGAAATAAAAAAAAAACATTTTCCACTTTACATGTAGGGGGCTACCCTAATAATTTTTTTTTTCCAATTTTTATTTTTCTACGTTGTCGGCGTGATTAATATACATATTGGTATCAAATTTCAGCTTTCTAGAGCTAACGATCAGAGATTAAGTGAGGACGGACGGACAGACATGGCGAAACTATAAGGGTTCCGTTTCTGCCATTTGGCTACGGAACCCTAAAAAAGTTGCAACGTTAATAATGAGACAAAACCTTTATGCTTAAAACTAAGTTTTGAAATGAAATATCTTCACTACCGTGCTTAAGAGTGGTACAATACGTTCAAAAGCGGTTGAGCTGATGTGATGAAAGATTTGCCTCGGTCCTGAAGGCTATCAACGTCTTCAACTGCAGTCAACATCGCGGAAGTGAAGGAAATAGTGACTGAAAATCCTCTATCATGGGTCCTTACGGTTTGCTGACATCTCTTTGAGGAGCGAGTGGTCACTACGCGCTGTTGACAACTAGGCTCATTATGATCGATCACTGGACAGCCGGACGGCGAGCTACCCATTCCTCGGATTCCGCAAGCCCGCGTCAACCGTGGCTGGGGCATGAGGACGTTCGTTTTCTCACGCGAGCGGCCTCCTCCTTCACTAGCATTACTGCTATGCAGAAGGAGGCAACCTTCTGCCACTCCTCCTCGCTCCGGACCATTGCCTGAACTAGAGCCTGGCGCAAGAAGTCATTACCACCATTTACCTCCACGAGGACGCGGCGGTGCTCCACCCAAGCGGGGCATACCTCTACCGTATGCTCCACTGTGTTCTCCGGGCGATCATCACAATGGTGACACCCGGGCGTTTCTTCTGCACGAATCCGGTGCAGGAACCTCCCGAACTTCCCATGACCGGTAAGGACCTGCGTCATGCGGAAGGTGAGAATGCCGTGTTGTTGTTCCAGTCACTTCTCAAAGAGGGGACTTACCGCCGCAATGACAGCGTGCCCAGCACTGAGTTGCGCCAGTCGCAGTCACCATGCCACCCTGAGATCCCGCCGGAACTCTGTCCGCCATACTGCGACAAGTCGCGGCAGCGGAGTTTCGCCCCGGCGTTGCATAGATCTCCACGCGCAAATCGTGCATACGAGCAAGGACTGTTACCTCTAGATCCTATGATGGCAGGCCAGCAAGGAGGCTCGCCGCTACGCAGGAGGTCGTGCGGTATCCCCGCACCATCCGGATGTGCATGACCCTCTGCCAGCGTTTAGCTTGGCGGCCGGTCGCTTACGTAGCAACGGCGCCCACACTGGTGCCCCGTAAAGGGCCATGGATGGACTGAACGATCCCCGCGTAATAGAGATAAGTCGTACTAGGTAAATTTTGTACTAGGTGCACTTAATCCAATTCCGATCCAAATACCTGTTCCACCTAATCCATTAAGCACGCATACATTAAAGTATGGTTAGTCTTTGCGTAACACCGATACGTGCAGGTACAGGGTACGTAGTAAGGAATCGTAATCTTCCCTTCATACTTTACACAGGTTTAGGACTGTCAACATAAAGGTTCATCTACATTGTAGATTGTATTGAAAGATACAATTAATTTTTCAAAGTAATCAACATTTTTCATCTTTAGTCCAACCTTAATACTCATCATCATCTGCCTAGCCTTTTCCCAACTATATTGGGGTCGGCTTCCAGTCAAGCCGGATTTAGCTGAATACCAGTATTTTACGAGGAGCGGCTGCCTACCAGACCTCCACAACCCATTAACTGGGGTAACACGGTACTTCATGGCAAGACTGGAGTCAGATTTACTGGCTTCTGACTATCCGTAACGACTGCCAAAGATCTCCAAATGACAGCCGGGACCAACGGCTTAACGTGCTTTCCGAGGCACGGAGGAAACTCGTTATGTTAAGATGGTCACCCATCCACAGACCAACCTAGGCAAGCGTTGCTTAACTTTGAAGATCGACCTGTGCGGCTGTTATTATTTAGCCACGAGCTCCTCCCATCCAACCTTAATACTCTATCGCTAAAATTTCGTAACATTTGCTCTTGTCCTGTGGTGGTAGGACAGAAAAGGACAATACTATCAGCGAAACGTATTAATGTATTAGCTAGAACTACGATAGAATTTACAAAGTAAAAAGAAAGAAGGCGTTTTCATCATATTAGACCAAATAAGTTTTATATCTTTTGAGCAGCATGTCAAACGATTTCATATTTAATGGATCTTATATCAAACGTATATTTACCTAATGTATGTAATGCTTATAAAATTTAGTTATTTTAAAATTATATCAATCGTTTATTATATTAACTAATCGCTATATTAAATAAAATTAAAGGTTCCGTTGTTATATGTTGTTAATATTAGTGATTTTATTGTTATATCATCTATTACTTACTCTTCTTCTCATCTTTTACCCCAAACAAGGTCTTCATCTCTTCGTCAGTGTAATCACTGAATTGGTTTAAATCGAATGTAGCGCTTTTACTTAGGTCGTTCGATTTATTGATTCCTTCCAAAGTTGACACAAAGGCTTGGAAATGGACATCCTTGTCAGCTTCATCTTTGTAATTCTTGTTGTATTCCTTTATGTAGTCCTCGAACAAATCTTTTGCTTTGCTCACATCGTAATGTGGTTTAGTAGTATTCGGAGCGGCGCTCGCTATTGCAGCCACTGCGAGCAACAACACTACACTGACGGAACGCATCTCTAACGCAATAGGAAACCTGCTTCTTTGTTAGCGCAGCTGCGATTTGTTGACGCTTGATTACAAAGTCACTTATATAGGTCCAGCATGACTTAATAATGAGTATTTATTATTATCTCTACGCTGACGTTTATGTGAGAACGGTGAAGAATGAATTTACTTTAATTAAGTACCAATTATATTTAATGGGTGGGGATGATTTAATTATTCGGCTGATTCGTTTCTTCCGCCCCGCGGTGTTGCCTATAATATATAAAATTTTAGTTTTTCTTCGTCATCATTTCATTTCTTATTCATCTTGATACAAATTCCGAAACCCAGATTTAAAAATAGTCAATAGATAATTATAATGACGAACCTTTACTGTGTACATGCGGCTACCTACACATCAAAGGAGTTGCCTTCGCGTGGGGAAGCGAATGCGCAAAGGGAGCCCACGAAATTCGGATGACATTCAAACAACAGTATACTGAGCTATGAAATGCATTTTCGTAGCTCAATATCCAGCCGTTGTTTGTTGATGAAATATACATTACCTAGTGGTCAAACTTAAATATCCAGTGCACATATTTCTATTTTTTTTTCGTATCGTTTTCTCGTATATAAAACGGGACCCTATTACTAATAAAAGAAAAAAAAACATATTTCTGCCCTTCAGCCCCTAAACCGCAGTAATAGGGTTTTTTGCGTTTTTGAGTTAAATATTGATTCTTAACGGGCATACTATAAGGAACACATGTGTGTGACCTAGTTTCAGATTGGATGATTTTCTTGGCTGAAAGACCAAATTTAGTAATGTAGTAACTCAACTTTGGATGCCAAAATACATGGTAGTACTAACTAAAATACAGTTAAAACCGTTACGTCTACAACGACCCGTCACATCCCGGTATTAAGTGCAGTAAATATCTCTAGTACTTCATAAAATCTGTAATCTATTACTAAAAAATATTAAGGGCCTGTTTCACCACCTATGATTAAGTTTCGAGTATCTTACTTGGCAGATAATTTCATACAAATTCTGTCAAATTTTTGAATTTATTCAGTGAGTAGTGCTTACTCGGACATTGTGAAACAGGCCCTAAGGCTTATAAATTAAAACGCAGTAAACAGTTTTTGTACCAAAAATTTTAATACTGTTTTATTAAATTAAAAAATTGATTTATTAAATGTGAATTACAGATTAAAATGCAGTAAGTTCATTTTTTACTGCACTATAGCCGATATTGTTACAGAGCCGATAAGAAAACTAAATGCTAATTAGTCTGCATCAATCACACTGCATAGTATATTACTGCATTATAGTTGGTAACTCCAAGTAAGATACTAAATTTCACTGCAGTAAAGATCATGCTCACTGCGTTCTAATCAGGAATTGTTTCTCAATTCCTGTCGTGTTTAAGTGTCGTTTGCTGGACGTTGTACGAAAGTGTTTACGGAGAAGCAATTTTACAAGCATTTGCTTAAAAAACCGGCAAAGCCTGCGACAGGCACCGCCACGTCGTCGCACGCGACCTTTGACTCGGCAACGCACACAACTCAGACGTAAGTCAACGTTAGGGCTATTACGCACTGTCGACTAGTCGCCGGCGACTCAGTCCCTCGGCGACCGAAACATGGGAAACTAGGGCCGGAGACCGAGCCGAGCGACAGTATTCCAAGTACATTCGTGCAGTGTCAAAACTCATTGTGCGCGGCCGTCCGGTCGTTACGACAGTTGCTCGCAGTGTCAATGCTTTCATTTGAAACCGTGCTCCTATTGGTCGCCGGCGACCGGCAGTTGCCTGTGCGTCGCCACTGCGCGGCGAGTCGCCGAGTCGCCCGGGCAACCGGTGACTAGTGCGTAAACACCTATTTAAACTATACAATATTACAGTCGTCGACAACTGAGTCGCCGGCGACTAGTCGATAGTGCGTAATAGCCCTAACAAGTGGAGTACTAAATTATCAACATTTCATTATAAGATCTCTTTATATGAACTAAAGATAAAAACTACAAACAGTTCGGCGCATTGCAGAAGTGCCCGCCGTTAACTGCGTGTGACACTGACGCCCCGCATCTCCGTAAACAACCCTATAGACCAGGGTCAAAGCCTACAAAAATGGTAAAAAATGAAAACAAATTACAGTAGGATGAAACCCTTTAGAAAAGCAAGGGAATATGATCAAAATGAAAGGAAAAATAAATTACGGTCGATCCGAGTTCGGGAAGTGGGAGGGGGTGAGTTTTTAAGGGTAAAAATGGTTTATCTTGATTTCCGGCAAAACTACAAGTCCTATGGAAAAAAGTTAAATGGCAAAGTTGTAGGCAATAAAAAGATCTACAACTTTTGTATTTGCAGATTTTTCACATAACCTCAAAATTTAGGTGAAAAATTCAAAAAACCAAGTTTTTGGTTTTTTATTTATATCTTTTTCAAATAAAATATTTTTTTCTACGAAATTTGGTGAAAACTTACCTTATTATGTCCCAAATACACTGTAATTTATTTGATTAAAAATATTTATTTTTTCGCTTCATTTTAATTTAATATCAAAAAAGCACCCTAATTTTCAATCAAAAATTCTGACGTCAAAATATCAGTTTTTTTCAAAAAGTTTGGGGGCTTTTTGTTCGTTGAAATATCTACTTTCTGATGGTGTAAAGAAAAATATACATTATTATAGGAAATATTCTTAGAAAATGCAAAAAATTGAAAAAATCTCAAATTCGAAAAAAAATTTTTTATCATTATGTACAATTTTGAGGTATTTATTAAAATTTACACTTTAATTACTCAAAAAACGTAAGATTTCATGTTTTATTGATAAACGAAAAAATTACAAATTAAAATATACTTCTATAATTAACAAACAAATAAGCTAATAAAGTTAATATTTAATAAGACATCTACAATATTTTGAAAAAGTTGTAGAATCTTCTTTAAATAATATTTGTAGATGCCTATTTATTGCTGTTTTAAAAATAATTTATATACCTGAGTGACCTTCGGTGAATTTAAGCCCATTGTAAGTTATTTCATTGAGAAGTGGGGACGGACCTAGGAGAGTCTGGGCCTTACTACATACCTGCTATTTCATAGCAGCTGTAAAGACCGTTAGTCAGTATTTGAGATACAGAGTAGTTTACAACATCGTTTTTAAAAATACACGTGCAGGCTGAGTTACTCTAAGTGATTTGTGAGAAATTTACTTTACGTACTTTACGTTTGGAATCTGCATAGCAAGGTAAATACTATCTGTATTTTAATCTATAATAATCAGCTTCAAAATAAAAATAGTAATATTTTCTTTTATAAATAGTATGTTTAACGTAACATAACCTAAAAAATTGAAATTGAATGATATTTCAGTACAAGAATAAAAAAATTACCAGATTACCAGTATGGATCAGTCTGAATCTGTTTGTATAATCTGCAATAAGTCAGACGACAAGCAAGTGTATGAAATAAAAAAACAGCTTTGAATCGTTTAGTGGCGTCTAGCAAGAAGAGAATCGACAATAGATACAAAAAATTTGAAACTTTAACATCAGCTCTTATTCATCGAACTTGTCAAAGTCATTATAATGATGAGACTGCAATAGCTACATTCTGTAGCTCAAGACGTAAGAAATCACAGGAAGGAAAACAAATAAATAAGGACGCTCTTATATTTAATTTTCAATCTCATTGCTTTCTCTGCGGTGGGTTTTTCGGTAATATTTCTAAAGATAAAATTTCATCAGTTCAAAATAACGATACAAGAGAAAATATATTACAGCATATTAAAAAACAAAACACAATTAATGATTTCGATAAAAACATTTTAGCTCGTTTAAGAAATGTGCCTGATTTAGTCGCAATAGAAGCTCATTATCACACTGTTTGTTATTTTGTATGAGATTTTCTATGACATGAATGTAATTCGAGTAAAATAAATAAACTTTTTAACTAAAAAAAATTGCAGCAATCACATTTTTTTGATGAAATTGTACATAATGATTAAAAAATTTTTTTCGAATTTGACATTTTTTCAATTTTTTGCATTTTCTAAGAATATTTCCTATAGTAATGTATATTTTTCTTTACACCATCAGAAAGTAGATATTTCAACGAACAAAAAGCCCCCAAACTTTTTGAAAAAAACTGATATTTTGACGTCAGAATTATTGATTGAAAATTAGGGTGCTTTTTTGATATTAAATTAAAATGAAGCGAAAAAATAAATATTTTTAATCAAATAAATTACAGTGTATTTGGGACATAATAAGGTAAGTTTTCACCAAATTTCGTAGAAAAAAAAATGTTTTTGAAAAAGATATAAATAAAAAACCAAAAACTTGTTTTTTTGAATTTTTCACCTAAATTTTGAGGTTATGTGAAAAATCTGCAAAAACAAAAGTTGTAGATCTTTTTATTGCCTACAACTTTGCCATTTAACTTTTTTCCATAGGACTTGTAGTTTTGCCGGAAATCAAGATAAACCATTTTTTACCCTTAAAAACTCACCCTCTCCCACTTCCCGAACTCGGATCGACCGTAATTTATTTTTCCTTTCAATTTGATCATATTCCCCTCCTTTTCTAATGAGTTTCATCCTACTGTAATTTTTTTTGGTTTCAAAAATTATCTACCCTGGTCTATAGTCGAACACTGTCAAAGAAAGACTCATATGCGTGAATGGAATGGCCGCGAAATCGTCTTGAGAACATTTTCTATATTAACTTCGAGATTCTTAATGATCGTAAATAAAACTAGATATTAAATAGTAAAATAATCGTTATTTGTTGTGTGTTGTAGTTGTCGAACATTACAAAATATTATTATGACAAATCATTGCGAGATAGCTTAAGAATCTTAAGATGCGAAGTAGGGAAGTGCGACGAGAGGTGACCGGCACAGTTAATGGAAAAAAGATACGGCCAAACGTACGGCCGTATCTGTGGTGGTGTGGTGGGGGTTTAGTCAGTAATAGTCTGGCACACCCTCGGGCTCCGCCCAAGAGCGGGAGAAGTCATTCTGATGATTCCCCTACGAGAAATAAAAAAAAACTATTCTTTGAGATCTAAAAGTTATATATAAATGTGCCAATTTCACATGTTTTTTACGAAACTAAAATGCTATTTTATTATCCTAAGTGTATCTACAATCCTATCTCGGCGCGAACATCAGCAACACAGGTTCTTGGGACAAGGAAATCCGGATGCAAATATGAATAGCCAACGGTGCAATGTCACAGTTACAGGGCATATGGAGAAATCGCAACATTTCACATAAAACCAAAACTAAACTCGTCTAATGTCTAGTCTTCTCCATATTCAGCTACGGGGCTGAGACTTGGACTATGAAAAAGGCGGACTGCAACCGTATTGATGCCTTCAAGACGTGGTGCTGCAGGAAAATGCTTTGGATTCCTTGGACTGCTTTCCGTATGAACGTCTCAATCTTACAAGAACTAAACGTCAAGGTTAGACTGTCGATTACCTGTATGCGCAGAGTATTGGAGTTGTTTTGGCCACATAGCCAGAAAAAATGGCCACAACCTTAAACAGCTCATTGTGACTGGCATGGTTTATGGTAGTGGAAACGTCCTAGACGCCGCGGCACAACGAGATGGACAGATCAGGTCCGCTCCACACAAGATAATGACACATGTCGCACTTTATGACGCCAAGAACCGTCACAAGTGGCGAGATACCATCAGGAAGAAGTTAATCCAGCAGGATCTTCACGACCCTCAGCAATGAGGAATACAACTCGAGGAGGAAGATCTACAATCTAAATTTCTGATTATAAGCCAAAACCGCGTGTGTTCAGAACAACCGTAGTTCAGTTTGAATTAGCGATTATGATTTGGTCGCCTTCAAGGCTGTAGTGACTTCTTATAGTACTGTAAATTGACGGAAAAAAAGATACGCCCGTTTATGATGCAAAAAACGTACATTTCGACACTGTCAAAGGAATCAAAATTCATAGGGTATTTCCTGTTGACATAGAATCTTTAAATTTGGCATGGAGCAAGTTATTAAAGCACAAATATAGGGAAAAGTCTGAAACCTGAAAATTTGTAGTTCCGGCACAAGAAAAAAAAATGAAAAATCTTCAAGGCTTTTTCATAGATAAGTTTGTACGGAACCCTCAGGGCGCGAGTCCGACTCGCACTTGCCCAGTTTTTTAATATACGATCTCGGATTTTACCTATAGGATATTTTACCTATGATATTATAATCCTGATATTTTTCAATTCACTTGCTCAGAAAGAGTCTATAATCGTACTGTACTAAGGCATGTAAAGGCGCTTGTTACCTAACTGTGACATTTTGTTTACCATTACACACTAGTGCTGTAATGTAATTTAATCCTTTTTCACACGCCAAAAAATCTTTAGATTATTGCTTTCAATTCTATAAATTAGTGCATTATAGATGTTTTATCTCACGAAAGCGGGTGACCCATATTTGTGTGTGTAAGTGTACATTAACACTGTCTTTGTGTGCGTAAGCTCGGGAGCGCTCAGCCACGGCCGGGTCGCCGGCTAACGGCTAGTTTTTTCATCAAAAACTAAAACTATCAGTAAAAGCATTAACATTTACTTGACCATAGCTGTCATAATGGCAAATGTGTTTCTTCATCCAAATAACAGCTAAACTAAAAGTCAAAAGAGTTGCCGCTACGCAAACGTCGTAATTACCCCAAAAACACGTGGGGAGCTTTTTTTACTCATGACAACATCGCAACATCACTGTCCAGTAGTGCCATATGTCAAATGTCATTTGATGTTTAGGGTAAAGGCGGGATATATCGTCGCCCTCCCCGCTAACTGTCGTATCTCACAAACTGACGTATCTGCACTAACATTACCTACGCGTTCTTAGCTATATTTCGAATAAGTTCTCTTTAATCGTCGTATCTGTATCGTTTACCGTTTAGGAGATAATCACGTATTTGTTTTTGCGAGACGTATCTGCTTCAAATTAATATGAATAAATAAATAGATACCTTAGGGCTTTAGGGCGACTACTAACTTAAAGAATAAGCCAAGAGCTATATAAAAAACTTTTTAAATAATTGATAAAGCCACAACTATCGCAACTACAGTAATTTGACTGTAACGCCCGACCGAAAAACAGTTGCCCTGGAAAAACATCAATTGCTAGTTAGGACAGTTAGCCGGGAGGGTGACGATATATGCTAGCTAGTTTAATCTTTTAAATATTTTTGACCTATTGTGAAAATTCTAAAAGCATTTGTGATTTTAGAATTTTAACCCCCCATGGTATTTTTGTCCATTTTCTCGAAAGCTGACTGTAATTGCTTTGTATTCCATACTCTAACTCGAACATACTCTCATCCACCAGTCCACCCCGGGCCCACGTCCACCTGGTGGATTATGGCCCATCCCTCTCCTAGAGAGCAGACATGAGTCCCAACAGTAGGATTATTATAAGGCTGAGAATGCTGATGCTACACGAACCCGCGCTCCTTCCTTTCTTTTATATTTTCGTAGCATGGTTCTGCTACAATCGTACATATTAAATATAAAAAAATACCGGGCAAGTGTGAGTCGGACTCGCGCACTGAGAGTTCCATTTCCGTTAGTAATTTTTTGATAACGAGGCATCTATGCCACCGGGGCATTTATTCCCGCCTTTACCCTATTTCTTTAAAAAAAATATTATTTTTTAAATAAAATCAGTTTGAACGCATCCATAATGAACGCAGTGAAGTCAATACAATTTTGTCAAAATGACAGTGACTATAGCTTTAACAGCCCCTCAATGAGCAGTAAAGGTTAAGGGCTAAAGTAACAGTCAAACCAACGGTTAAAATTGTGAAGAAACGAATTTAACCGTTATTATTACTTTATGTCGTTACTTTGGCTGTTACCTTTGATGAAAAAACTGGCCGTTAGTCAGTAGTGCTTCTTGGTTCGCGTCAAAATAATTTATCGAGTACCGTCAGCATGCAAGGTATGAAAAAACGGAGGAAAGTTGTTCGTAGTGCGATAAGGCAACTTAATGTTCATGTTTGGTGTGTAATATATGAATGTATTAATTTATTTTAATTACTAGCTATACTTACAGTATGCATCAAAGCGTATAGCTAGCCAATAACTTGCGAACTAGAGAATTTTACACAGATATTAATCATTTCTTCACTGTTGTCGTCGATTTAACGATTTATTTCAATGATATTTAATAAATAAATCAATCATTAAAAACAATTTGTTTTTTTTTCTTTGTGGTCTATGGTCGCCATTGTAAAAAGCGCGCGGTTTTAGGCGTATTTTTTCGAGTGACGTTAAGAGCCTGTATTAATGTAATAAAATTAAATACTTTGTACTATTTAATCATTAGTAAATGTTACATCCGCATTGTATTGTCACTACGAAAGATATAGTCGTAAAAAAAATCACACAAGACAACATAAATGTAAGTCTAGGCAATATGATCAAAATACCTTCCCCTTTAAGACAAAAAAAATACCACCATGACACATTTTTTTTCTAGTTTTAGGTACTATAGTGGTGATAGTTATATTGTTTTTATTCACAAGTGTATTGAACGTCGTATGACAATTTCTTACAAGACAATTTCTTTTGTTTGGGGAATAGGCCCACTACAAATTGTGGCGTTTAGCAATGAAATGCACGTTAGTTTATTGCTTATAATCTATAGATTACAGTGGTAATATTAGCAAAACTCTATGAAACCGGAATACAGTGAAATACGACAGTCAAAACATGACTCTCATAATAACTTAAAATCTCACCAGAGCTATTGTCTTATGAGTGGATAGGTCTCCTTGGTATTTTAAGTCAAAATACTGCACTTTCAATAATATATAGTATAAAACAAAGTCACGTCTGTACTACGTGACAGATTTTGATGTGATTTACACGACTTGATAGACTTATTCATGAAAATGGATTAGAAGATGAGATTCATTTCGAAATAGCGCGGTTTTTGCCGGCCAATACTGTAAATCTAAAATAATAAGGTGATGTGTTATAAGCTGGTTGGGAAAAAAAAACACATTATAGGTACATCACAAGAAATATTATTACTGTTTATCTCTTAAAAGCAGTATTTCTTCTAAAAAACCGGGCAAGTACGAGTCGGACTCGCGCACTGAGGGTTCCGTACTAACTTACCTATGAAAACAATTCAATTCTCGAATCGAGTCTTGTGACGTAAATACACATTTTCAGTTTTCAGACTTTATTCTATATTTGTGCTAAAATTACCATACTTCGTACCATAATTTCAAGATTCTAGGTCAACAGGAAGTACCTTATGAATTTTGATTCCTTTGACAGTGTCGAAATGTACGTTTTTTTGCAACATAAACGGGCGTATCTTCTTTTCCCGTCAACTTACAAGTTTGATATTTACACAGTTTCAAGGGAATGCGGACTTGAGTATATAGTTTTAATTTCAACTTGATACCTTTACGCGTTCTCGAGATAAAGGGTCTTGACAGACAGACAGACGGACAACAAAGTGATCCTATAAGGGTTCCGTTTTTTCTTTTTGAGGTACGGAACCCTAAAAAGATGCAGGTGGCTCGTCCTCGCCTTGACGCCGTGCCCAAGATAAATACCACACTATACACATCACATGTGCACAGCAACCAACAGCGCGTCTGCCCACTTAACAATTACAACAGTATCCAGCAAGAGCAGCTCTATTGTTAGTAATTGATGGAGTGGTGTCAACTAATACATAAATATAATAAGTTTTCCTACTTGTGTGCCTTGATTGTATCCTATCTTGTAGGAGATAATTATTTGGACCTTAATCATGGACAGGTACCTCGATTTTAAATTGTCCGGAGGCCCTGACATGCTCTCCATAGTATAAACGAGATTGTTTGATTTGATAAATTCCTAGAGAAAATAGAGTTAGGTCCTGGAATGACAATTGAGGAAAATCATCCAGCTCTGGAAGGTTGAAGGCTGCTTCTGGGTGTAGAAACTGGACCACAGAGTATCTGCAACGGGCTATTAATTACGTTTTGTTCCACGGTGATTTTGAAAATAAACCTAAAAACGCTCCTAACAAGCATTTTTTGCCGTAATACTATTTTACTATTATTTCATTATTCCGGTTACGTATCGATATAATTTTTGGTCAGTTAATTATAACAAGATGAACACTTTTTTCATGTGCAATATCATTAATAAACGTTACCGTTTAACAGGGGGCCCAAAAAAAATTGTCTCCTTTCTGATTATAAGCCAAAACCGCGTGTGTTCAGAACAACCATAGTTCAGTTTGAATTAGCGATTATGATTTGGTCGCCTTCAAGGCTGTGGTGACTTCTTATAGTACTGTAAATTGACGGAAAAAAAGATACGCCCGTTTATGTTGCAAAAAACGTACATTTCGACACTATCAAAGGAATCAAAATTCACAGGGTATTTCCTGTTGACATAGAATCTTTAAATTTGGCATGGAGCAAGTTATTAAAGCACAAATATAGGGAAAGGTCTGAAACCTGAAAATTTGTAGTTCCGGCACAAGAAAAAAAATTGAAAAATCTTCAAGGCTTTTTCATAGATAAGTTTGTACGGAACCCTCAGGGCGCGAGTCCGACTCGCACTTGCCCAGTTTTTTAATATACGATCTCGGATTTTACCTATTGGATTTTACCTATAGGATATTTTACCTATGATATTATAATCCTGATATTTTTCAATTCACTTGCTCAGAAAGAGTCTATAATCGTACTGTACTAAGGCATGTAAAGGCGCTTGTTACCTAACTGTGACATTTTGTTTACCATTACACACTAGTGCTGTAATGTAATTTAATCCTTTTTCACACGCCAAAAAATCTTTAGATTATTGCTTTCAATTCTATAAATTAGTGCATTATAGATGTTTTATCTCACGAAAGCGGGTGACCCATATTTGTGTGTGTAAGTGTACATTAACACTGTCTTTGTGTGCGTAAGCTCGGGAGCGCTCAGCCACGGCCGGGTCGCCGGCTAACGGCTAGTTTTTTCATCAAAAACTAAAACTATCAGTAAAAGCATTAACATTTACTTGACCATAGCTGTCATAATGGCAAATGTGTTTCTTCATCCAAATAACAGCTAAACTAAAAGTCAAAAGAGTTGCCGCTACGCAAACGTCGTAATTACCCCAAAAACACGTGGGGAGCTTTTTTTACTCATGACAACATCGCAACATCACTGTCCAGTAGTGCCATATGTCAAATGTCATTTGATGTTTAGGGTAAAGGCGGGATATATATGCTAGCTAGTTTAATCTTTTAAATATTTTTGGACCTATTGTGAAAATTCTAAAAGCATTAGTGATTTTAGAATTTTAACCCCCTATGGTATTTTTGTCCATTTTCTCGAAAGCTGACTGTAATTGCTTTGTATTCCATACTCTAACTCGAACATACTCTCATCCACCAGTCCACCCCGGGCCCACGTCCACCTGGTGGATTATGGCCCATCCCTCTCCTAGAGAGCAGACATGAGTCCCAACAGTAGGATTATTATAAGGCTGAGAATGCTGATGCTACACGAACCCGCGCTCCTTCCTTTCTTTTATATTTTCGTAGCATGGTTCTACTACAATCGTACATATTAAAAATAAAAAAATACCGGGCAAGTGTGAGTCGGACTCGCGCACTGAGAGTTCCATTTCCGTTAGTAATTTTTTGATAACGAGGCATCTATGCCACCGGGGCATTTATTCCCGCCTTTACCCTATTTCTTTAAAAAAAATATTATTTTTTCAATAAAATCAGTTTGAACGCATCCATAATGAACGCAGTGAAGTCAATACAATTTTGTCAAAATGACAGTGACTATAGCTTTAACAGCCCCTCAATGAGCAGTAAAGGTTAAGGGCTAAAGTAACAGTCAAACCAACGGTTAAAATTGTGAAGAAACGAATTTAACCGTTATTATTACTTTATGTCGTTACTTTGGCTGTTACCTTTGATGAAAAAACTGGCCGTTAGTCAGTAGTGCTTCTTGGTTCGCGTCAAAATAATTTATCGAGTACCGTCAGCATGCAAGGTATGAAAAAACGGAGGAAAGTTGTTCGTAGTGCGATAAGGCAACTTAATGTTCATGTTTGGTGTGTAATATATGAATGTATTAATTTATTTTAATTACTAGCTATACTTACAGTATGCATCAAAGCGTATAGCTAGCCAATAACTTGCGAACTAGAGAATTTTACACAGATATTGATCATTTCTTCACTGCTATATAAAAAAAATCGAATTTCGGTTCCTGAGCAATCAGGGCGTTCAGCAGATTATTTATGTGGCGTAACCACGGTATCCACAAAAACCATCGAAGAAGCATCGACGCGCGCAACCGCGCCTGTCAGTCCGCTTAGCTCACAGATGACAGACGCCACGCTCTTACTTTTGCTGTGTTAACTATATTAGTGGAGAGAATAAACTATTGAAAAATAATCTGGTCCGTTTGATTGTGTTCCACCACCACAACACATCAACATGTTAAACGATTTTATAACTGGATTGTTTATTTAGGCTCGCCAAATGATTGCAAATATTTATAATTTGTTCAAAGAAGAATATTAATTCACGGAACTTCATCGGGAACAAAATTGTGATTTATCATATTTGCGTAATATTACAAAACGCACTGCTGTAGCGACGGGGGTAAGTGAAAGAACAGTGCAAAAAACTAATAAAATAAAACGCAAGTACATGTTCGAATTTTATGTCGCCCATGAAAAACCGAAGAAAGAGAGAAAATAAAAGTGGATTTACAGCTGACGTTGTACGGAGCACAATACAAAATTTTCATATCGTACAAAAACAAATTTCAATATTAAATCAAATAAAATAAATAAATGGTTTATTTGGTCTCAAACGGTTACATTACAAGTGTTAATGAAACAGTCTCAGTAAGTTATTATTAATACTTGTATTGGGGTTATTTCGTTCCTTCCCTTAATTGTAGGTATAACATTGGCAAAGCTAAGGTCAGTTTTGAATGAAAAAGTTGGTTTCGATGGATGTCTCGCAACGCTGCGTAAGCTATTAAATAAATTGGGCAACAAGTTGCGTAAAACCGATATCAATGGGAAATTTATGGAGAATAAAATACTTAAAAAAATAACCGAATATATTATAAAATAATAACCGAATGGAAAAAAAAAGTTTCTAATTTATTGTACCATGTGTTATCTATACATAGCAAAAATAATAACTTTATTATTTTGTTCAATAGCGATGAGTTTGCTAACGCTACCTGTAGTTACGCACACAAGAGCGAGTGTCTATACACATCACAACTACAAGTATCGCTCACCCGCTTTCGTGAGATAAAACAACTGTACTTGCTTATTTTCATGCAGTTGTCGTCGATTTAACGATTTATTTCAATGATATTTAATAAATAAATCAATCATTAAAAACAATTTGTTTTTTTTTCTTTGTGGTCTATGGTCGCCATTGTAAAAAGCGCGCGGTTTTAGGCGTATTTTTTCGAGTGACGTTAAGAGTCTGTATTAATGTAATAAAATTAAATACTTTAAACTATTTAATCATTAGTAAATGTTACATCCGCATTGTATTGTCACTACGAAAGATATAGTCGTAAAAAAAATCACACAAGACAACATAAATGTAAGTCTAGGCAATATGATCAAAATACCTTCCCCTTTAAGACAAAAAAAATACCACCATGACACATTTTTTTTCTAGTTTTAGGTACTATAGTGGTGATAGTTATATTGTTTTTATTCACAAGTGTATTGAACGTCGTATGTTACATATGAGTAATTAGTGATTACCGTTCTTGGCTCTATTAAGACCCTCGCCATGACTTGGGTCTTAATACTACCGTGACGATAATAATCACTAGTGATCGGCGTAGGTAGTGCCATTCGCGGGATTTTGTGACAGTTATCTTAACATGGATATGCCGTCGAGTTCCGGGAAATATTTTATTTATTTATTTTATTATATTTATAGGTCCATAAAAACGGGTCTCTCATTTTTTATTAATGGTTTATACACTGTATTAGAACTAATATTACTCGATTGTTCAACAGCATGTAATAAATACATGGAAAACATTCTTCCGAATCCCGGGGCATATCCATGTTAACATTATCATTCAAGTTCCTTGACCCCAAATGGCACTACCTATGCCGATCACTAATAATCACCCACATTACACATTTGTATCATAATCTACTATTACGACATGATGATACTTTTTCTTATGTTTTTAGATAATCTTGGAGATATTTAAGGTGGCTGCGAAATTTAAAAAAAAATTAAACGTTCAGGAGACAAAAAACCTTTACTTTTCACTACCGTGCTTAAGAGCGGTACAATACGTTCAAAATCGGTCGAGCTAATGTGATGAAAGATTTTTTATTATAGAATTAGAATTATATTAGAATTTAAATTTCTTATTATTCAGAAAATCCGCGGATTTGATTTTCAAATCCGGATTTACAAGTCGAGTAAAAATGTGCGGATATCCAGATTTTTCGGATTACGGATAGTCCGGATTGCATTCCCTAATTGATACGACAGAGCGGCCTTCCTTAATGTTTTGAACCCCAACCGGTCCTATGAGACCGCGCTGTTATTGTTTTACTATTGTGTGTCGTTTCGCGGGCATGTGATAGATTAAAAAGGGTTGTTGAACTCATCAATAAGAACGACTTACTATGCGACCAAATCTGAAATCAAGAAAAAAATTATGCTGCTCCATACATTTATATTCACATAATTTGACAAAATGTATGGAGCACCGGATTTTTGCATGTTATGCCTAAAGATGATTCGAACTAAGAAAATTATGAGTTTCGAATTTATGATAAGTATATGCCAAACAACTTTCTGCGAAATGAAGATTATGCTATGCGTTGTTATGCAAAATAATATTAGGACGAAAGAAGTTCTGCTTTAAAAGGTAGACTCTTCGTTTCTGTCACTAATTTTTTTAGCATAACTATTGATTGGCTTATAGGATCACTTTGTTGTGTTTGAGTTGAAATTAAAGCCATATATTTAGGTCTGCGGTTCCTTGAATCTGTCCAAAAATCAAACTTGTAAGTTAACGAAAAAAAGATACAGGCGTTTATATCGCAAAAAACGTACATTTTGACACTCTCTAAGGAATCAAAATTCGTAGGGTACTTTCCACTGACCCAGAATTCAGAAATTTGGCATAAAGCAAGATACCACAAATATACGAAAAATCTAAAAACTGAAAATATGTACGAGGGGTGATCCAAAAGTAATGATAATCGGATATTTGTAGGGCACGTAAAAATATGAAATATATTTTTTTTGTTTCCTCATATATAAAAAATATAAAAATAGGCCACGATTACAGGGAGTTACACTCATTTGAATACGAACAGTCAGAGAGTAAACATCAAAATGGAGAAAAATTAAATCAACGCCGTCATTAAGTACTTCTGTTTGAAAAAAAATATCTACCAGAGACATACAAAATGATATAGTGGAAACATAAGGGGACTCTGCTCCTTCATATTCCACAGTTGCGCGCTGGTCAAAGGAGTTTAAGCTGGGTAGAACATCCACAGAAGATGAACATGGCGAGGGACGCCCCACACTGCAGAAAAAGTAAAAAAAGTCGAAGATGTCGAATTGGCAGATCAAAGATTGACCATTAAGCATGTAGCTGAGGTCATAGGGATGTCATATGATAAGTGTTCAAAATATCATTGCGAACAAACTGCATATGACAAAGGTCTCTGCACGTTGGGTGCCGAGAATGTTAACCGACGAGCACAAATCAAAACGTGTCGACATTTCGAAAGCGAATCTCGAAAAGTTCCAGACGGATCAGGATTTTTTTTTGTCTCGTTTCGTGACTATGGACAAAACCTGGATCCACCATTTTGATCCAGAAACCAAACAAGAGTCTAAGACTTGGAAACGAGCCTCTTCCCGTCGCTGAAGAAATTCAATGCGTCAAGTTCGGCAGGAAAGGTTATGGCTTCCGTTTTATGGGATGCTGAAGGAATTATAATAGTGGAATACTTGGAAAAAGGAGCCACTATTATGGACTCTTACTACGGAGACCAAATAAGAAGATTGCGGCAGGTCATCAAAGAAAAAAAACGTCGCAAACTCCGAGTTAGAGTGTTGTTTCACCAAAACAACGCACAGGCTCACAAGCCGCCGTTGCGATGGCTGCCATTCAAAAAACGGGATTCGAATTGCTTGAAAACCCACCCTATCCACCAGACCTGACACCCAGTGACTTATACCTCTTTTTTTGGCCCAAGAAACACCTCTCAGGCAAAAAAAAATACAATAATAGCGAGGTGATGACTACTGTAGAGGCGTTTTTGGATGACCAAGCCAAAGATTTGTTTAAAAAAAAATGGACTAAATGTATTGACTAACTAAGAGGCTATATAGATAAATATAATTTTTTTATAGTTAAAATATCCTTAATTCATATTGATTATCATTACTTTTGGATCACCCCTAGTAGTTACGTAAAAAAATTAAAAATCTGTAAAACTCGTTTCTAGAATTCAACTGTTTTCATAGGCAAGTTGGTACGGAACCCTCGGTGCACAAGTTCGACTCGCACTTGCCCGGTTTTTTTCCTTTTGAGCGGTAGAACCCTAAAACGAATGTTTTTAGGCTTTAAAGATTTAAAGACCGATTCTAGTTGCCATACGGATACCCCTATCCTCAGCCTGGATTGCTTAGGGCAAAGAGTAGTGTTAATCCTTGACTGTATTGGGCATTTACTTTTATATGCAAGTCAAACGAGTATTTAGTTTTGTTCTAAATGTAATTTTTTTTCTATTTTTAGTACCAGGTGGTTCAAAAATCTAACAAGGAAATATCTGCCGTAATACAAAAATATGGGTAATAAATTAATTTCTCGCAAATATTATGTTGAAACTTTGTTAATTGTTCCTCCACTAGTATGTTCATATTGTTTAATACATGTCATTTGTCATGAGTCATCACATTTGGACTCCGTAACGTTCTCATCTCCAGCTCCGGTATCAATTTCCTCAGTTTTTTTAGGTGGAGAATCATCAGAATGACTTATCCCGCTGTTGAGTGAAGCGGGAGGACGTGCTAGACTTTTTCAGACTAATACCCACTCCGTTCTTTCTTTGCCTTCACTCCTGGCTCCCGGGTTTTTCTTTCAGAACCCAACCCATGGCCCCAGAGGCTTCGACCCTGCTGGGCCTTGACGATTTTGCTGATATCTCTTGGAGACGCGCGTGGAAGAGTACACGCTGTTGACGACTTGGGCTCGGTCCGTATTACTACCGGACTGCCGGACTGCCGGACGGAAAGCTATCCATTGCTCGCCGTCCGCAAGTCTGTGCCTACGGTAGTTGGAAATTGGAATCAGAATCCCCGCGGTGCATCAATATTTACAAACTTGGCTGTACCAATATAAGTCGCTCTAAAAAGTATAAATTATTTAATATCTCATTTTGCCGCACCGTAACTCGATCCACCTCCTCTATATACGTATTGTTATACGTCGTATTGAGGAGATCAACATTCAGAAATGGCCTTTTATGTGAAGTGTGTATGTGTGGGGATTTTTCATGTGACTAAAATATTTTCAGTTTTCAGACTTTTTCCTTGTACCATAAGATCTTGCTAGTTATCAATACGTGCGTTGTTATATAAAAAAATACGTCGGAGTCGGTGCAATATATACTGATTTCAGCAGCGCATTCGACAAGATCCACTCTTATTGACTAAACTTGAGCTTATCGGCGTTCATGGGTCCTTGTTAAGGTGATTTGCATCCTGTCCTTAAAATCGCTCTCAGTTCGTTGCTGTCAATGGCTATGTTTCTTTCAAATTCTATGCACGCTCCGGTGTCCCACAAGGCCTTGGTCCAGTTCTCTTGTTAAAATAAAGTAATAAATAAATAAATAAAATAAAGAAAGCAGTTCTTTTTTTTACAGCAACCTTACAGTATTTCGTTTATTTAATAGGTACGTAGTTTAGTACGCAGTACGCTTGGCTACATACAGGGTGTAAGGGGCAGCCTTCCGCAAACTTTAAGGGCTTGCTCAGTAGACAAATCTGAAAATCGTCCCACAATTTTTCTTTTAGAAAACGAAAAAAAAATTCAGCCTCACCATACAAAATTATAAATTTTATCGGACAGTTTGAAAGTAGTAGTAAATATGTCTATAATAAATTTAGGCAAACTGGAAAGTGCACGTGCCATTCTGATGCACATCATTTTTTATGTATTTAGGTACTTAATAAAAAAGAATTCGTCAAATATGAAATTAATTCCATAAGACAGCTATAGGTGGTGAGAAAAAAAGTCAGGAAGGGAATTGATTGTGAGGACTCTTGCAAGTTAAAAAGATGACCTACACACTCCTATTATTGAAACAACACAGCACTCTAAAACCAAACTTTGTAATATTTATTTTTTGTAAGTTTCAAGTTGCGGATGTCGCGACCCATGGTGCCTGCCTATTTTTTTTGTTTGTATGCTTTATGGAGGTTTTTAACAAGTTGCCTGATTCGTGGCAGTCACGAGGCATTAATGTTGGTGGCCACCAGCTAACGAACCTCCGCTTTGCTGACGACATTGTGTTGTTCTCCACATCAGCTTCAGAACTTGAAGACATGCTCCAAGATCTGAGCACGGCAAGTCTTGAGGTTGGACTTACAATGAACCGATCTAAGACCCAGGTCATGACCAACAGCACGAAACGTAGGGTCAAGGTGGACGGGCAAGTGTTGCAATATGTCGATGAGTATACGTACTTAGGCCAAATTGTGTCCTTCAAAAACAGGC
Organism: Mythimna separata; assembly: GCA_030763345.1. Classification (NCBI taxonomy): domain Eukaryota; kingdom Metazoa; phylum Arthropoda; class Insecta; order Lepidoptera; family Noctuidae; genus Mythimna; species Mythimna separata. The sequence goes on along the minus strand of CM061172.1, from coordinate 9,120,915 downwards.
AAGACAGGGAAATCGAAAGACGAATCCAAAATGCTTGGAAGACCTTCTGGGCCTTTAAGGAACACATGAAAGGTAGTCTTCCGATGACCCTGAAAAGAAAACTCATCGACATGTGTATCCTGCCCGTCTTAACCTACGGTGCACAAAGTTGGTCCCTTACAGAACAACAAAAGTCCAAACTCAAGATTTGTCAAAGGGCAATGGAGCGCAGCGTAATAGGTGTAAAGCGAATGGATCGCGTAAGAAACACCCCGCTGCGCTCCATAACTCAAGTAGCTGATGTTGGGCAAAAAACAGCCAAGCTAAAGTGGGAGTGGGCTGGCCATGTAGCTCGAATGCACCCGGACAGATGGGCGAGGATTGTCACTCACTGGACGCCTGAGGGAGGTCGACGCCGTCGAGGGCGTCCGCGGCGAAGGTGGTGTGACGATCTGATCGCGTTCGCTGGTCAAACTTGGCCAGAGATGGCTCAAGACAGAGAGATTTGGAAGGAGAAAGGGGAGGCCTTTGCCCAGCAGTGGGACACAAACTAGGCTATTAAAAAAAAAAAAAAAAAAAATGCTTTATGGCGCAAGGAAACGTCAAGTATTTTTTTTAGCAAAGAAAATATTTATAAGTATAGTCCTTCTAATGAAAGCGCGACCTGAGAAAAAGAGGTTGAATTCAAAAATTTTGTATGTGGTATTACTAACTAGTAGGAAAAGTATGTCTTGACACATCACAATTTTTTTATTTCCTGCAATTGCGGCTGAATAATGTAGCCAAATGAATTAAAAAAAAAACACTCCAGGTCGCGCTTTTATTAGACACACCAGTCTGTCTGCATTCCATTACGAATTCATTATTAAAAATGTTGTAAGCTGTAAATTATATTATTATTACTTTTAGGGTAGGTACGCAAATAAATAAATGCAAAATAATATAAAACATTATGTTTAAATTTAATACCAATTTAAAACAATACAAAAACAATATTTATGTTAATTTTAAAATACAACTAGTTGCATTTTTATACACGTTACTTATCCTGTTGTCTCATTCCCAGCGAATTTAGTCTCTCTCTTTAGTCTGAAAAGAAAGATAATATATTCTTTTAGTATCATTATTTTAAACTTTAAATCACAGTAGGGCGTTCATTGTCAAAGATTTTGGTAGAGGTATCATTTAAAATGTGCTATCAAAATGATAACAATTTAATAACAAAATTAATTAGTTATAAACAACCATTTCTAACGAAACCATATGATTTATTTATCCTATCATCTGAATTTCAATCAATATTCATGTTGAATTAAATTCATGAAGTTACAAGGCCGCCGCGCAATTAAAAGCCCTCTTTGTACAGAATGCCAAATGTCAAGAAATCTAGGTATTCCTCGAAGCACACCAATGAAGCGCACCATTTTTAGCAATGTTATCGGGAGCTCCCGATAGCAATGTTATCGCGAGCTCTACTAAAAGGTGCGCTCCGAAGAATAAAAACGGTGCGCTTCATTGGTGCTCAGCATCTTCATCTCCGTGACGCGAAGCTCCTGGGTGTGTCTGCCTAGTGCTGGCCAACACTCGCCGCCGTACAGGAGGACAGGACGTATGATGCATTTATATATAAGTCCCTTAAGCTTCGGAGGCATTTTGCGGTCGCATACAACGCCCGTTAAAGTAATACAATATATCCCCCCAATATACCGTATTTTAGCAGTACATTTTCATATACAACTTTTTTTAGAAGTGCATTTAAAGAGCATTATGAAAACTGATTAAGTTTATTGCAGACACTATCCACATGCATTTTCCAGTTAAGTTCTGAGTCGATATGGACTCCTAAGAATTTTCAGTTATTGACCAGATTTATTGTTTTACCTATATAATAATATTTAATAAAAAAATAAAGTTAAATAAAATTTGTTTTTTCTTCGTGGGCTATGGCGAACGTGACCATACGTCCCGCTTTCGGTGGGACAGTCCCGCTTTCAGGCAGTCTGTCCCGGTGTCCCTCAAGAGGCCGAAATTGTCCCGCTTTTGCAAACAGACCAAACGATAGTCAAAACGTATTTTTCTCGATCGAAATGCGGCACTTTTGTACCAATAATCTTAATTTAACAAACTTTTCCACGATTATTGAGTACGTTATGTGTCTGCCTGGAAGTAACGCACCTGTGGAAAGAGTTTTTTTCTCAAATGAACAAAATATGGACAACTGATAAAACACAGTTGAATGTCGCAGTAATGAAAGCTATTTTGATTATGAAGATAAATATAAATATGTCATGTACTGAGTTCCACACATCTCTAAAAATAAGACCCGATATTGTAAAACAAATTCGTTCAGCCGATAAATATAAAAAAAAACCAGAATTTATTCACGCCACTACTGATTTGGTTTGCTTATTTTAAATTATTCTATATTCTACAATAAAAAACTTGTAAAACCCTAAAAACTCTTTTTATTACATAATTCCGCAGATGTCCCGCACTGACAAAAAAAATAAATGGTCACGTTAGCTATGGCCGCCATTATAAGATGCGCGGGATTTTAGGCGTAATTTTTTCGAGTGACGTCAAGGGGCTGTATTAATGTAATAAAATTAAATAGGTATGTATTTTGTAGTATTTCATTTAATTATTACAAAATGTTACATCCGCATTCTATTGTCACTACGAAATACATTATTGTAAAAAAAAATTATGCATGAAATCATAAACGTAACACTAGACAGTAAGATCAAAACACGTTAGCCTTCCCCTTTAAGACATAAAAAAACATTAATTTTTTTAACGCCATGACACATTTTTTTTTCTTGTGTTAGGTACTATTGTGGTGAAAGTTATATTGTTTTTTTTTTCACAAGTGTATTGAAAAACGTCGTATGATAAATGTGAGTAAATAAGGACTACCGTTCTTGGCTCCCTTAATACCCTCGCCACGGCTCGGGTCTTAATACCGCCGCGACCGGTAATCACCCACATTACACACTTGAATCATAATCTACTACCAATGTCATAAGTACTAACTACAAAATCCGAGATCATACATAAACATTGTCGTTTTTCCTTGAAGAAAACTTGTTTCTCTTCTTGTTTTTGTTTAAACTTACTGATCACAGTATGTAACAGCTTCCGCAAGTAACTTTATATTGTTTTACCCATAGTAAATTAAAAAAATTATTGTTAAAAATAAATATCTGTTACAAAATACTGACAATTGCAATCACAGTCTTTTTGCCGGCTAAAAGTTGCAATTTTTTTTTTTATTCAATTTGCGCTTTCATTAGACGCACTCTAGTATTATTTGATTTCTTGAGGTATTCCTCGAAGCACACCAATGAAGCGCACCATTTTTAGCAATGTTATCGGGAGCTCCCGATAGCAATGTTATCGCGAGCTCTACTAAAAGGTGCGCTCCGAAGAATAAAAACGGTGCGCTTCATTGGTGCGCCTCAAGAAATCAAATAATACTAGAGTGCGTCTACAATATAAAGTTACTTGCGGAAGCTGTTACATACTGTGATCAGTAAGTTTAAACAAAAACAAGAAGAGAAACAAGTTTTCTTCAAGGAAAAACGACAATGTTTATGTATGATCTCGGATTTTGTAGTTAGTACTTATGACATTGGTAGTAGATTATGATTCAAGTGTGTAATGTGGGTGATTACCGGTCGCGGCGGTATTAAGACCCGAGCCGTGGCGAGGGTATTAAGGGAGCCAAGAACGGTAGTCCTTATTTACTCACATTTATCATACGACGTTTTTCAATACACTTGTGAAAAAAAAAACAATATAACTTTCACCACAATAGTACCTAACACAAGAAAAAAAAATGTGTCATGGCGTTAAAAAAATTAATGTTTTTTTATGTCTTAAAGGGGAAGGCTAACGTGTTTTGATCTTACTGTCTAGTGTTACGTTTATGATTTCATGCATAATTTTTTTTTACAATAATGTATTTCGTAGTGACAATAGAATGCGGATGTAACATTTTGTAATAATTAAATGAAATACTACAAAATACATACCTATTTAATTTTATTACATTAATACAGCCCCTTGACGTCACTCGAAAAAATTACGCCTAAAATTCCGCGCATCTTATAATGGCAGCCATAGCTAACGTGACAATTTATTTTTTTTGCCAGTGCGGGACATCTGCGGAATTATGTAATAAAAAGAGTTTTTAGGGTTTTACAAGTTTTTATTGTAGAATATAGAATAATTTAAAATAAGCAAACCAAATCAGTAGTGGCGTGAATAAATTCTGTTTTTTTTTATATATTTATCGGCTGAACGAATTTGTTTTACAATATCGGGTCTTATTTTTAGAGATGTGTGGAACTCAGTACATGACATATTTATATTTATCTTCATAATCAAAATAGCTTTCATTACTGCGACATTCAACTGTGTTTTATCAGTTGTGCATATTTTGTTCATTTGAGAAAAAACTCTGTCCACAGGTGCGTTACTTCCAGGCAGACACATAACGTACTCAATAATCGTGGAAAAGTTTGTTAAATTAAGATTATTGGTACAAAAGTGCCGCATTTCGATCGAGAAAAATACGTTTTGACTGTTTGCAAAAGCGGGACAATTTCGGCCTCTTGGGGGACACCGGGACAGACTGCCTGAAAGCGGGACTGTCCCACCGAAAGCGGGACGTATGGTCACGTTCGCCATAGCCCACGAAGAAAAAACAAATTTTATTTAACTTTATTTTTTTATTAAATATTATTATATAGGTAAAACAATAAATCTGGTCAATAACTGAAAATTCTTAGGAGTCCATATCGACTCAGAACTTAACTGGAAAATGCATGTGGATAGTGTCTGCAATAAACTTAATCAGTTTTCATAATGCTCTTTAAATGCACTTCTAAAAAAAGTTGTATATGAAAATGTACTGCTAAAATACGGTATATTGGGGGGATATATTGTATTACTTTAACGGGCGTTGTATGCGACCGCAAAATGCCTCCGAAGCTTAAGGGACAGATATATAAATGCATCATACGTCCTGTCGGCGGCGAGTGTTGGCCAGCACTAGGCAGACACACCCAGGAGCTTCGCGTCACGGAGATGAAGATGCTGAGGTGGATGAGCGGCGTAACGCGATCCGATCGCATTCGCAACTCGTTCATCCGAGGTAGTCTTGGTGTCCGTGACGTGGGGGAAAAACTGCAGGAGTGTCGTCTGCGATGGTATGGCCACATCATGCGTCGCCCTATGGAGTACGTTGGCCGGAGATGCATGAATATGGCTATCCTTGGCGGTAGGTCTCGTGGTCGCCCTCGCAAGCGCTGGCTGGACGTCGTCAAGTCCGACATGAGAGCCAATGGCCTTACTATCAGGGATGTAGAAGACCGGGCAAAGTGGAGCAAGCTAAGCCGGAAGGCGGACCCTGGCAAAAGCCGGGACTAACGCCTAGTAGAAGAAGAAGAAGAAGATTGTATTACTTTACCAACAGAGAATTTGCATTCAAGGCCCAAACAAAATGTATTCGAAGTATATGTGGGCTTAAAAAGGCCGATTCTTGCAGAGCGGAATTCAGAAGAGAGAATATGAAGAAGATGCTTAAATACAACAATTGATATGAAAATTTTTCTAAGTCCCAAAAATTTTTTTAACCAAAAATTTTTTTTTTCGTTTTCTTTGCTTCTCATAGCGCCCCTAAGGATATACTCCAACTCCTAAAAATCCGCCCCTAAGGCTACCCACTGACCATTTGTTTTTCCCTAGTGGTAATATAATATTAGGTTCACTTTGGTATTTTGATTTTTTACTGTGAGGTGTTTCTTTTATTAATGGCATATAAATTTAAATATTGTACAATTCAATGATTTTTTTTAAATGATCAGTGTAGACTAAAACTATTTTCTATTTAATAATGCAATAATTATGACAAATGCCAATTGATGTGTTTAATTAATTAATTTTCTATATAGGTAACTGGTGTGTACGTATCATGACGGTTTTATTTTAATTTGTTTTGACATGGCTGTATTTGAATTATTGAATATTGTACGCCCCATGGGTATGTTACAGTGATACTTGTTATAATAATATTTTTAAGAACTAAACTTCCACCTGTGACAAACAAAAATAAACGGGGTTCCGTTGTTAATATTAGAGATTTTGTTGTTATATCATCTATTACTTACCCCTTTTTAGCCCGTACATGTTCTCCATCTCTTCTTCAGTGTAATCAGTCAATTTGTTTATAGCGAATACATCGCTTGAATCGTCTTCGTTCATTTTATTGATTTTTTTCAAATTTTTCACGAAGGCCTGGTAATGGACTCCCTTGTCAGCTTCATCTTTGTAATTCTTGTTGTATTCGTTTATGAAATCCTCGAACAGAACTTTTGCATTGTTCAGATCATAATGTGGTTTATAAGTATACGTAGCGGCACTCGCCATTGCAGCCACTGCGAGCAACAACATTACACTGACGGAACGCATCTCTAACACAATAGGAAACCTGTTTCTTTGTTAGCGCAGCTGCGATTAGTTGACGCTTGATTACAAAGTCACTTATATAGGTGCAGTATGACTTAATAATAGGTATTTATTATTATCTATGGTGACGTTTATATCCACGAGCAGTGGAGAATGAATTTATTTTAAGTACCAATTATATTTAATGTGTAGGATGATTGGATTATTCGGATGATTCGTTTCTTCCGCCCCGCGGTGTTGCCTGTGCATAAAATTTTAGTTTTTCTAAACATCTTGATGACACAAATTCCGAAACTTAGATTTAAAAATATTTATTTATTATACACTTTTTGTACACCAAGATTACAATAATAATAAGGAAACTTTATAGTAAAAAAACATAAAATTGGCGACCTTATCGCACTTGGTGATTTCTTCCAGGCAACCTTGAATGGACAGAGACAAACCTGGACACAAAATGAGGTTGCACTTGGTGCATATATAAAAGTTTACAAAAATATAAAGTACAATAGAAAATAAATAAATAGTCATTTATTTTTTTTAAACCTTTTTTTTTTGTACGAGTTTTCAAGCGCCAAAATTCGCAGAGCCTAACTTCAGACTCGCCAACTTATGACGGCCGTACTGTACACAACAGAAGGGAAAGGTAGCCCCCCTTTGCGTGGGTGAGCGAATGCGCAAAGGGAGCCCGCGAAATTCAAACGTTTGCTTTTCTTGGCTTAGTGTCCAGTTGTTTATTGATGAAATATAAATAATGCCTAGTGGTCAAATTAAATATCCAGTGTACCTATTTAAATTTTTTGCCGTATCCACAATATAAAATGGGACCCTATTACTAGGCCTCTGCTGTCCGTCTGTCTATCTGTCCGTCTGTTACCGGCTGTATCTCTTGAACTGAGATAGCTGGACAGTTTAATTTTCACAAATTATATATTTTGTTTGGTGCTATAACAACAAATATTTACTAGAAACAGAATAAAACACAAAAATTTGGATCCCATGCAACAAACGATTTTTTTTTGCTACGGATAACGGAACCCTTAGTGGCATTCGACCACAAATAACAATAAACTATGTGGTTAACTTCATACGGTCGGTTCGAACGTTTAAGTCAAAGAGACGCGTGTCTTTTTATTGTAGTGAATATTCAGAGCCGGTTAATATTATAATATGTGTGCGTGTGGTGTGAGGGCCCGTTTGTCAAAACTCTTTAAAACTATGCTAAAGATTTAGTGTACACTCCAAAACAAATGTGCGAGTTGGAATCAGAATTTGTGACGGTCAAATAAGCGAGTTATAGACTGTTTAGTTGGGCCCTCAATCCACACATAGAGGATTGAGAGCCCAGCTGTACCGGCTAAACTCTGAACACTAGAGAAAAACTTTTTATGCTAAAATCTAAGGTAACGCCAAACAAAATTTGTGAAAACAAGATATTATCGCAAAACCTTCTTCTACTTGAGATATCCTTGTTCAAAATGGGCCCTCACATATCATTGACGTAAATGTTTACTAGGCAAATAAAATGCAAGTCATCAACTTACAGCTGCTATTTGAAATCCTATATGCTTCTAGATAATTTGTGAGATTTTGTGAAAGCAAGAACAGGTCATATTTTCTTGTTGTTTAAAAGTTATGACCTAAACAAAATTCGGGCCCTCAATCCTCCACTTTTTCATGTTTTTGTTATATTACGCTTCACATATGAGAGATAAGACAAACACAAAAAGCTCACTTTTTGTGTAAAAATTTGTGCAACAAACTGGGCACCAGAACGAAATGAAAAGACCCTTAATTATACAAAAAAAAAAACAACTTTCAATAATATTCCTCAAAATTCGGGAATAGGGTGACCACAATTTCTGTTACATGTAAGTATACAAGACGGCGCCGACAATACATACGACAATAATATAAACTGCGTATTCTTCATAATGTTCCTAGTCTGCATACCAAATATTATTCGAAAATATCCAGTTTATTTTATTCAAACAATTTATTTCTTTATTCAAACATTTTGCGTTCGATTTCTTTGGCGCTGAACACTAAAATTTTCCAAATTCAAAAAGTGCGCGGTAAAGCTGATTGCAGGGCCATTTTTATAGATAAAAAAGTGCGCTGTAATCATCTTTTCTTCCAACTATTCTTTAATTTCATCATAATCACACTAAAAACTCAGTTTTGTACTGAGTCTTTATTGCTCTAGAACAATAAAAATGTATGAAATTTCATTATTGCACAGTTTTTTTTTAACGCACCATAAGGCGCCAATCTCAATGGGTTAGCTCTATTCAGCCAGCCGATATCAATATTTTTTTTTACGTACGTATTATTTGTTTCTATCCTACGTGTTCCAAATTTAAAAAATGATTGCTGCTAACTCTGATTTAAAAATGAAAGAAATTTAAAAAAGTGATTTGGCGGGAACTTTGTTAATTTTGTTTTGACAATATTTTTGGAAACGATAAAGTGTGATACTATCTGATTTTGAGTGCTTCGGCTTCGAATTAAAATGGAATCATCTAGCGACACATTAACTCCGGAAAACATTCTAAATGAAGCCGACAGTGTTATAGAAACTTCTATTTTAACTGTTTGATATGAGTTTCTTTTATCTACTATTCCTATAGGTAATAGTTGAAAGAAAAGCAGATTATGCACCTCGCCTTAAGTAATTTAATATTGCCCTCGTGCCTATTAGATTATATCGCTAACGCTCGGGCTCTAAATCAGGCACTCGGTGCAATAATAAATTACTTTGTGCTCGATGCAATAATCTACTATTATCATATTTATTTTGTTTGATTAAGGTGTTTTTTTTTTAATTGAAGTCGGATTGTATTTTTTTTGCAAAAAGTTTTTTTTATACTTTTTAGTTTAGTTATGTTTAAAATGAGCCCAAACACAACCACGTTGCTGTAATTTCAAGGTTTGTACTTTTTCTGATGATCCTGGCTTCAGCATCAGGTCTCATTATCAGTACGTTTATCCACACATCGAACCCTTTTCAATGAGCCTAAACATTCATGATATATCTGCTGTTGTTGTCGAGGAGCTAGGTACTCTGCAGACTATCCTGACTGCAGCATCAGGTCATGACTTGATGATCATGAGACCAAATGTGGCAAATGCCCTATCGAACAACAAAACAATTAACAAAATAAACAGTTAAGGAGTCGTACCTTCCATCATCAGCCCAGCTACCTGAGATGGTGACAAGCATACGCAAACACACAAGATACTTCATAAAATATACGAAAAGCAATAAGTGAGCCTATAAAATTTGAGGGTTGCTCTCGATTTCTCTAAAATTCCATCATAAGATCCAAACTTGGTGACAGTAGGACCACCTCAGAACTATCTACTTTTGAACAAAAAAAGAATTTTGAAAATCTGTCGACAATTAGCGATGAACAAAAAAAACACACAATCATCCAAACATAGCACCTCCTTTTTTTGTGAAATCGGTAAAAAAAGGATTATTAAATAAAGCCCTGTCGTTTGAATTTCACGTCCTACAGAACTTAAAACCTATACCTAATGCAAGTTAGAAGTATATTTAATACAGGGGCGTAGCTACCGCCGTATCTGCCGTATCAATTATACGGGGCCCCCTGGCCACGGGGGCCCTCAAAGAGTGTAAGAAAAAAAAATAAAAAATTCTAATTTATTTTATTTTACAAATGACAAAATTCTATAAAGCAATTACTTTTTTTCCCGCCTTAAGCGTGCGTTCAAAAGTTCAACACTACATCGTTATGACGGGCTGCGGGACTTCTCCGTTTTACTTACTTCATCTTCAACTCAGCGGGGAATCCTTCATCGATAATGCGATGTACGTCTACGTTGTACTTTACATTGGATGTTAAACCACGAAGTGTAGTGCAGTGTTACTAGTACTTAAGAACTTCGATGGGACAAGAACGGCTGTCAGACCTCTCACTATTGTCCTTAGAGGCAGAAACTTTAGAAAAACTAAAATCATCATCAGCCATGAATGATTTAATAAATCAGTTTGCCGAAAAAAAGGCAAGGAGAGTGAATATTATTTAAATTTTATTTGTAAAGTGGTTAAATTATGTTATACTTAATAAATAAATATTTCTTTTCACAATATTTTTTTCTTTTGTCAAAAATTTTTACCCCCATATAAGGGTCTCCAAACAAATTTTTTATACGGGGCCCCGACAAGGCACGCTACGCCACTGATTTAATATCTAGGATATAAAATTAAAATACCTTTTATTGTAAACAGGATTAATGATTGTCTACTTAATTAGTGCCTACAGGAAAATTACGTTTTTGAAAAAGTGTATTGCATGGGTATGTCAGTGTGCTTGATTTCAGTACTCGTGGTACCTACTACACTATCGTGTTACGAGTATTATAAGTTCTGCTAGTCATTATCAAAGAAGAAAGCATACCAAACTGAAAGTGTTCAAATGTCTCAAAAATTTATCTGATTTCAAATTAAATTCTCTATGCGCATTTTTTTAAATTTCCTAAGGAAATGCCTTCCTTATATTGTCTAGTCTTACGTCCATGTTTTTCTAATTTATGAGTTTTTATCGATAATGTCTTTCGAAATGACATTAGAATACGGATGTAACACATTCTAATGTTTTTGTAGTATTTGGCAGACTTTGCTAACGTAGTAAACACTACAACCAAATTCTTAGCTCCATTTTCCTTTTCTGATGTAGATCAATAACCAAAAACTCAATAATTATATAATAAAATATATTATACATTATTCGATAAAACATTTTATCTTTACAAAATATTAGTACTGGCTGGAAAATATATTTGTTGTCTCTGGTTACGTACTGCGCGGGCTTTCGGGTTCGATGACAGCGCAGTCGGCGTCATCTTTTGTACTTAGGTACCTACATGTAAAATGACACCATGTCAAAGAAATTGTGGTCACCCTATTCCCGAATTTTGAAGAATATTATGAAAGTTGTTTTTTTTTGTATAATAAAGGGTCATTTCATTTCGTTCTGGTACCCAGTTTGTTGCACAAATTTTTACACAAAAAGTGACCTTTTTGTGTTTGTCTTATCTCTCATATGTGAAGCGTAATATAACAAAAACATGAAAAAGTGGAGGATTGAGGGCCCGAATTTTGTTTAGGTCATAACTTTTAAACAACAAGAAAATATGACCTGTTCTTGCTTTCACAAAATCTCACAAATTATCTAGAAGCATATAGGATTTCAAATAGCAGCTGTAAGTTGATGACTTGCATTTTATTTGCCTAGTAAACATTTACGTCAATGATATTTGAGGGCCCATTTTGAACAAGGATATCTCAAGTAGGAGAAGGTTTTGCGATAATATCTTGTTTTCACAAATTTTGTTTGGCGTTACCTTAGATTTTAGCATAAAAAGTTTTTCTCTAGTGTTCAGAGTTTAGCCGGTACAGCTGGGCTCTCAATCCTCTATGTGTGGATTGAGGGCCCAACTAAACAGTCTATAACTCGCTTATTTGACCGTCACAAATTCTGATTCCAACTCGCACATTTGTTTTGGAGTGTACACTAAATCTTTAGCATAGTTTTAAAGAGTTTTGAAAAACGGGCCCTCACACCACACGCACACTATAATATGTGTGTATGATTATATTAGGCATTTACTTTTATCTGCAAGTCATACGAGTATTATTTCCGATCTAAATGTAAAGTAGGTATATTTTTTTCCATTGTTAATTACCAGGCGGTCAGGCCAAAAATCTAATAAGGAAAATTTCTGCCGTAATACATACTGGAAAGGTTTTTAACCACTGCGGCACGGAGGAAACTCGTTATGTTAAGATGGTCACCCATCCACCGACCAGCCTTGGCAAGCGTTGCTTAACCTTGAAGTCGACTTGTGTTCTATTACTTACACTGAGCCACCAAAAAAAATTTACGCAGTGGTTAAAAACTTTTCCTGTGTATGCGGGTAATAACTTTCTCGCAAATATTATGTTATGAAACTTCGTTTATTGTTCCTCCACTAGTATGTTCATATGTAGGTAGGTATTGTTTAATACGTGTGAGGCATTTGTTACGAGTCATCACATTTGGACTCCGTAAAGTTCTCATCTCCAGCTCGGATATCAAGTTTCCTCAGCTTTTTTTAGGTTCATCAAAATGACTTCTCCCGTTCTTGAACGGAGTGGGAGGACGTGCCAGACTTTTACTGACTAAAACCCACTCCGTCCTTTCTTTTATGTAGTAATTCTTTCAGTTAGAAAGAAAAGATATCACTGCTTGCTCTGTTGATCGCCTATGTGAGGTAGCATGTGCAGAGGTGGAAGGCCAAACTATCTTATGTGTTTATAGACCACCTGCATCAAACTTGACATCCTTTTTGATAATTATGGAAGAAATACATAAAACTTATTAGAGATAACGAGTTAGTTTTCGTTTGTGGGGAATTAAATACTGATCTATTAGTAAATTCACCTGAAAAATGTAAACTTCTGTCATTATTTAGTTCTTTTAATCTAAAATGTATATTTAATCTAAGCTACAAGAATAACATCTACTTCAGCTTAATGCATAGATAACATATTTACTAATTGTAATATAAAAGACTCATCCCTAATTAGCGGCGTGAGGTCTGACCATACTGGTCAGCTCGTCTCTTTTGAATTAGTCAAGAAGTTCCAATTAGATTCAACTGCAGAGTTTAAGCCGCTTACTAAAAATTAATTAAATAGTTTTATATAGTTTTATGGAGGTGTCGCAATAATGTGGAGAAAAACCCTATTTACGAGCGTCTCGCCGATCCAGACAGGTTCGACGCGCGTAGCAGCAGTGTGTATCCAGCTCGCCGGGCGCAGCTGCGTGGTTACTTCGGTGTACATGCCTACCGAGGCAATGGATAACCTGCCGCTTTTTACTGAGTGTCTAGGCGTCATTAGTGCGGTTACTGAAAATAGTGGAGTGGAATGCGTGATCTCGCTTGGCGATTTTAATGCTGATCTATCACGTTCAAACAGTGTATTCGCGAGTGAGCTGCTTGACTACTGTAGTGAACAACAGTGGATATGTGCGGACCTTAACATCTTGGGTATGTCTTCCAACACCTATACTTATCTAAGTGATTCTCACGGGACCACAAGCTGGCTCGACCATTGTATAGTTACAGCGTCAGCGCTGAGTACTATTAAAAATGTAAGTGTATTGAATGATGTAAACTGGTCGGATCACTTTCCATTGATAATAAACTGTGATCTTGATGTAATTGTACCAAAAATAAATGTTGAAATGATGCACAATAATATTATAAATAAAGTACTATGGGGAAATCGAAATTATGAACAGCAGTGTGATTTTAATAACTTGTGCAACCAATTAATCGATACATGTACCTGGCCAAGTATTCCGTGCGCCGGTACCTCATGCGATAACCTGCTTCATTGTAGTCAAATAAACGACTACTATAATAACATTATTAATTGTATAACTACCGCAGCAATTCGGTCCCATCGCGGTAAAAGCCAAAATCAGAAAAAACAGGTGATAGGATGGAACTTTCACGTGAGGGAGACGCATATGTCTGCTAGGCAATGTTATAAAATTTGGTTAATATATGGGCGACCGTCTGAGGGTAGAATTTATGACGATATGAGTAACAGTCGTAAGAAATTTAAATCAAAATTAAAATGGTGTCAAAATAACGAACAAAAAATAAAAATGGACATTATTGCCAACCATAGGCATTGTAAAGATTTTGGCAAATTTTGGAACGCAACGAACAAATTAAACTCCAAACCATGTCTCCCGTTATCTGTAAATAAAAGTCAAAATCCAGCAGAAATTGCTAACATGTTTGCGAGTAAGTTTTGCCCTTCGACGACAGCGCATAGTACTGAACAATGCGGAGTCCGTGGTGACTCGGTGGCTCACTCATTTGGGCCGCCACAGCCGCGCGCGGACGCGAGTGTTGACGGCGCGCTATCGTCGTCGCTGACTAATAATGCGCATGCGCCAAGCGCGTGCGATACTGGCTGGCTTCACGTTACGTCTGACGGTTTATTTAAACTGGTGAGGCGAATGAAGCGAGGCAAGTCCCCGGGTCACGACGGGCTCAGTGTTGAACACATTTTGTATGCAGGACCAGTATTGTATGATAAACTTGCTTACTTTTTTAATGCTTGTATTGATCACAGTTACTTACCGACTGAACTTATGAAAACAAACGTGGTACCAATCATTAAAAACAAAACCGGTGACGTATCCTGTTTATCTAATTATCGCCCGATCTCACTAGCAACAATTGTGTCTAAGATTTTTGAACGTATTATTAACGGTCATTTGGGTGAAGGAAACATTCCTATATGTCAGACCCAATTTGGCTTTAGAGCCGGCTTATCTACAGATCTCGCAATATTCGCGTTAAAAAACACTGTGCGAAGATACATTACAAGAAATACCTCAGTTTATGCATGTTTCCTCGATCTTAGCCGCGCTTTTGATTGTATCAATTATAGAATACTGTGGGAGAAATTAAGAAATACAAAAGTACCCCCCACAATAATAAAAATTTTAGAATTCTGGTACGCAAATCAAATTAATCAGGTAAAATGGGGCAGTACCTTATCAGACACATATACTTAAATTGTCGTGTGGGGTTAGGCAAGGCGGACTGACCTCTCCGGTATTATTTAATTTATACGTAAACGAGCTACTGGAGGAGTTGAGCAGCACCAGAGTCGGATGCCACGTAGGAGGCGAATGCCTTGATAACCTTAGCTACGCTGACGACATGGTGCTGCTCAGTCCCTCTGCCGGCGGACTAAGGAAACTTATCGCGATTTGCGAGCGATATGCAGCCGAGCACTGCCTGACATATAATGTCAAAAAGTCAGAAGTCATGATTTTTAAATGCGGCAAAGGACCAGATCACATAATACCCATCAATTTATGCGGATCACCCCTGAAAATTGTAAGCACTTTTAGGTATCTTGGGCATATTGTTAGCGATGACCTAAGTGATAATTTTGACCTTGAGAGACAAAGACGAAGCATTGCGTGTAAAAGTAACATGCTAGCAAGGCGTTTTGCATACTGTTCAAAACAGGCGAAAGTCACTCTGTTTAAAGCATATTGTCAGGCGTTCTACACTGGCCAACTCTGGTACAGGTACACGAAGAGTACTTACAATACTCTTCGTGTACAATACAATAATGCATTTCGGGCCATGCTCAATCTACCCTGGCGGTGTAGCGCGTCTGGCATGTTTGCCGAGAACAGAGTTGACGATTTCTATGCTGTAATGAGGAGGCTTAGAGCATCTTTTCATGCAAGACTTATGAGCTGCAAAAACAATATTGTTACCACGATTTTCTAAAACCTGTATGCGACATCTAAATATTTTATTATTGTAAACTGATTTCTGTTATTTATTTATTTTTATTTTTATTTGACATTTTATTATTTTTAATGAACCAACAATTTTTAATGAATCTGACATTGTACTACCTATCTATTTATTGAATCTGACATTTTATTATTTATTGATCAAAATCTGACATTGTTAAGTAATTCTGACTTTGTGTTATTATTATTAATTTTAAACTTTTTAAACAAATTGTAAATTACTATGGGTTCCTAGCCTGAAAATAAATGAATTTATTATTATTATTATTATAATAACAACGTTCAAAGTAGTCTCTCAACAGCCTATTTTGATTTGCAAGACCCCAATGTAAATTATGATACATTATTTTCTACAGTATGCCAAGAATTCAATAAGGCGTGTCCAATTAAAATAAATAATAAATCCAAATTTAATGAATGGGCAACTGCTGGTATTAGAAAAAACAGAGATACTTTATATCAGTTATATTATGATAAATCGTTGTCGTCTGATCCTAATTTGCATAACCATGTTAAACTTTATTCAAAGATATTCAAAAGAGTCTGCACCCAAGCTAAATCTAAGTCAATAAGTAAGAAAATAGGAAATTCTAATAGTAAAATTAATACTGTCTGGAAGGTAATAAACAAGGAAACTGGAATGACAAATCAACGAGATTGGAATGATTTGTCACTAAAAATAGATAACAAGATCATCTCAGATAAGTCAGAAGTGGCATTAGAAAACTTATGAACAATATCCCAATAGAAGTTACGATTTCTCTCTTATTCATCTTTGCTAGCTGAATCTTTTTTGAAAGAAAATTTCACTAAGGATGTACCAACCTTTGAATTCAAGCGTATATCTATTGCTGCTGTGTGATACAATTAAAAAAACATTTCAAAGCCTCAGTGTTTTTTAACATAAAAAACACTGAAGACTTATGGGGTATATCCGTTAAGGTCCTTGGAGATATTATTGATTCAATTGCTCCTATCCTAACAAGAATATTTAACCAATGTCTAGACAGTGGTACATTTTCTGATTTAATGAAACATAGTAAAAATCAGGAAGCAAGAGTGATCCCTGTAATTATAGACCTATATCTGTGCTTCCAGCATTGAGTAAAATCTACGAAAAAATCATGCTTGACCAGATGTTGTGTCATTTTAATTTTAATAGGATCTTGCATAGTCATCAGTTTGGAGTTTGGTTTTGGTTTGGCTTCAAGAAAGGAAGGTCAACGACAGATGCAGGAGTGAAACTCATCAGTCACATTTTAGAATCCTGGGAGAAGTCCCAGGATGCTATTGGCATATTCTGTGACCTCTCAAAAGCATTTGACTGCGTCGACCATAATACTCTGATATGTAAATTACAGCATTACGGAATTCGTGGACGAGCTGCTGATCTTGTTTTCTCCTATTTATCTTACAGGCAGCGAAAAGTAACCATTAATGGGGCGACGTCCTCGGGGTCTTTAGTAAAGATGAGCGTGCCCCAGGGTTGTATTCTTGGCCCTTTCGTTTTCCTAGTTTATATTAATGGCCTTCCTTACATGATGGCTAGTTTATCGGATATAATTATTTTTGCTGATGTCACTTCTCTTATTTTTAAAGTAGACAGAAAAGATGCGGATGTCTTGCATGTTAACGAAAGTCCGGCTGTTTTTTCGAAATGGTTCACAGCTAATAATCTCTAATAAATGCGAACAAAACTAAATGTATAAAGTTTTCATTACCCAATGTCCCTCAAGTTGGCCTTAATTTAATGCTTGACGGCAAAAAACTTGATGCTATTACGGAAACTGTGTTCTTAGGTGTAACCATAGATTCTAAACTGCAGTGGGGTGCTCATATTGGAACTCTCTCTGGTAGATTAAGCTCAGCTGCATATGCAGTAAGAAAAATTAGGCAATTGACAGATGTAGCTACAGCTAGATTAGTGTACTATGCTTACTTCCACAGTATTATGTCTTATGCCATCTTACTGTGAGTGTCTGCAGCTGATGTGGAATCAATCTTTATATTGAAAAAGAGAGCAATCCGGGCTATTTATAAAATGGGTCCTCGTGAGTCTCTTAGAAATACATTTGGAGAAATTGATATACTAACTCTGCCCTCTCTTTTTATTTTCGAAAGTATATTGTATGAACGTAAAAACTTAGGACTTTTTAAAATTAGAAGTGATTTTCATGACAAAAATACGCGTAGCAAGCATGAAATCGTATTACCTAAATGAAGACTAGCTAAGACTAGCAAGTCATTCCTTGTGAATAATATACGCTTTTATAATAAGTCGGTTATTGAACTTAGCGAGGGAAAATTCAAAACCCATGTTAAGCGTGTCCTAACCAAAAAAGCATATTACAAGGTTAGAGACTATGTCGAAGACACGCTTGTTTGATAATAACTACTTCTGCACATGTGGCCCCCTAACTCATTAACTGCTTTATTGTTCAAACGTGTCTATTAACTGCTCCATGTTTGTTTTATTTTATTAACTTATTACTTACTCAAAACATTGCTTTTACAATATTTTGATATTATTTAGATCTTAATCACCTTCAATTTATTGGGCCGAGATTTATTTTTGCTAACATTTCATTTGTTTATAGGTTTGTTTTTTTATTATAATATTTATATAGCCTCTCTTATAGTGTGAATAAGAGAACACTGTAGACCACAGATGTTAATTATTACCTATTTCAACCCAGTTTTTGATTTACTTTATTTTTATTGTAGGGTAGGTACATTATTGACAAGTCTACACTGTCTTTGCATATGTATTTGTGTTGTAATATGGAAGTATTGTAAACCCAATAGTTTTTTGAAAACAGTAACCATGGAGTTTCTTGCCGGTTCTTCTCCATAAGAATGACCAATTGGAACCGTGCACTAGCTTCTAACGTTTTATGAGGTCCCATGTAGGCCTTTGTAAAATGAAAAAATTTTGACTTTCCCGGGTTTTTCTTTCAGAACCCAACCCATGGCCCCAGAGGCTTCGACTCTGCTGGGCCTCTACGGTCTTGCTGACATTTCTTTGAGGCGCGCGTGGAACAGTACACGCTGTTGACGACTTGAGCTCGACATTGCTCGCCGTCCGCAAGCCCGCGCCTACGGTAGTTGTAGTAGGTGTAGTACGGTAGACAGAATCCCGGCGGCGGGGGCGTGAAGGTCATTCCCTCTCATGTGCGGCCGCCTCCTTCGCTACCATTACTACTTCACAGAAAGAGGCGACCGGCAATTTTTTCGTTTCCAATATCAATATTTACAAACTTGGCTGCACCAATATAAGTCGCTCTAAAAAGTATAAATTAATAAATATCTCATTTTGTCGCACCTTAGCTCGATCCACCTCCTCAATACCACGTATAACAATGCTCAACGCGTCCGTGTAGACCAATCCTGGACTGGATTTGTTTGCTGATGAATGGAAGACGATACTACAGGAAAGTTTGCGGTTCTATGAGAAGACAGAGTGAAAGATCTTTTTGGTGTTAGTGGCCACTTTGCTGTACTAAAATAAATAAATTACTAGGTACATAACTTACAAACAGTGCCGGTTGGAGTAAGCGCATCATGGGGACATCTTGCTGTCTCTTTTTTACAGATAACCTAATGGCGGTGACGTCACATATTAGCGAGTGCATTCTGTTTCTAAAACTTGAGAATTTCTCAATTCACCAGATTGGCACACAGGCACTTAGTCCAGTCATTATAGTACTTTCACCTCGGAATTCGAGATACCCAGCTGTAAGCCTGTAAATAATCTTTTTTTCCCGTCACTTTACCAATTGAATTGAAAATTGATTTTTGCACAGCTTCAAGGGACCACGGACCCAATTATATGGTGTTAATTTCAACTCAATACCTCTAACTTACCTATGAATAAAGTTCTATTCTCGAATCGAGCGTTGAAGATTTTTCAAAAAAATAATTCTTGTGACGTAACAACAAATTTTCAGTTTTCAGACTTTTCCCTATATGAGTGCTATAAAACGTTGCTTCATGCCAAATTTCAAGATTCTAGGTCGACTGGAAGTACCCTTTAGGTTTTGATTCCCTTGCGAGTACTTGCGAGTTTCAAAATATGCAGCTTAAATTGCTGTTTCTTTTGATTGCGTTGACATAGAAGTTTGATTTTGTTACAGCTTAAAGGTATTATAGACCTGAGTATTTGGTATGAATTTCAATTTAATACCTCTACGCGTTTATGAGGAAATGGGTAGTAAGTTTAAAATTATTAAAAAAAAATATATTATGTGATGTAACTAAAAATTTATGGTTTTCGTAATTTTTCCTTTATCTATGCTATAAGACGTTGCTTCGTACCAAATTTCAAGATTCTGAGTTCACGGGAAGTACCCTGTAGGTTTTGATTCCCTTGCAAGTGTCGAAAATTTGCGGCATAAACGGCTGTATCTTTTGATTGCGTTGGCTTAGAAGTTTGATTTTTTCACAACTTCAAGGGACAGTAGACCTGAGTAATTGATATAATTTTCAGCTTCATACCTCCACGCGTTCCTGAGAAAAAGGGTCTTGACAGACGGACGGACAGACAGACGGACAACAAAGTGATCCTATAAGGGTTCCGTTTTTTCCTTTTGAGGTACGGAACCCTAAAAACGCGCAAAAAAAACGATTTTTGGGCCCTTTGACCCCGAAATTTCATAGTTGCGTACACCCTACCATATGTAGGTTTTGAGACTACTTTTAGGGTGTCAATATACAACTATTTACAGACTTACAGCTGGGTATCTCGAATTCCGAGATTCTTACCTTAATTAAGCTTAAATGACTGGACTAACTCAGTTTGAGCTGACTTGAAAAATTATGTTAGTTTTCGGTTTATGTTAATTCTTTTTTTGTATTTATTTAATAAAAAAGAATGCGTCAAATATGAAATTAATTCCATAAGACAGCCATAGGTCTAAGGCCATAGGTGATTACAAAAGAAGTCAGTTTTTGTTTAAGTGCTTTGTCAGTTTCAAGTTGCGGATGTATCTGCCCATTTTTTTAATGTATACTTTGTGACGCAAGGAAACGTCAAGTATTATATATCTGCATTCAATTACAAATTCATTATTAAAACTGTTCTAAGCTGTTCAAACAATACTTCCTATTATATTATTATTACTGTTTGGGTAGGTAAGTACCTAATTAAATAAAATAATAAAAGATAATGTTTACATTTAATACCAATTTAAAACAGTACTTACAAAAACAATATTCGAAAAGTTTTTTATACACGTTACTTATCCTGTTGCCTCGTTCCCAGCGAATCTAGTTTTGCGGTTCTGAAAAGAATGATATATTATTTTAGTATCATTAACTATTTTAAACTCTAAATCACAGTAGGGCGTTCATTGTCAAAGATTTTGGTGGAGGTATCATTTAAAATGTGCTATCAAAATGATAACAATTTAATAATAAAATTCATTACTTATAAATAACCAGATTTGTAATGAAACCATATGACTTTACAATCCTATTATTTGAATTTCAATCAATATTCATTTTGGATTAAAAGTCCGGAATTAAAAGCCGCGCGATTAAAAGGTAAAGCGTTAAAACTTTGTACAGAATGCCAAATGTCAAGAAATCAATGTACTAAATAGAGTGCGTCTAACAAAAGCGCGCAAGGGCGACCTGGATTTAAAATGAAAAATTAAATAGGCAACATTTTTTAGCCGTCAAAAAATCTGTCATTGCAATTGTTAGTATTTTGTAACAGAGATTTTGGGTGAAACAATATAAAGTTACATGCGGAAGCTGCTACATACTGTAAACAGTAGGTTTAAACAAAAAGAAAAGAGAAACAAGTGTTTTTAGGGTTCCGTACCTCAAAAGGAAAAAACGGAACCCTTATAGGATAACTTTGTTGTCCGTCTGTCTGTCCGTCCGTCTGTCAAGACCCTTTTTCTCAGGAACGCGTGGAGGTATGAAGCTGAAATTTATATCAATTACTCAGGTCTATTGTCCCTTAAAGCTGTGAAAAAATCAAACTTCTAAGCCAACGCAATCAAAAGATACAGCCGTTTATGCCGCAAATTTTCGACACTTGCAAGGGAATCAAAACCTACAGGGTGCTTCCCGTGAACTCAGAATCTTGAAATTTGATACGAAGCAACGTCTTATAGCATAGATAAAGGAAAAATTACGAAAACCATAAATTTTTAGTTACATCACATAATAATTTTTTTTTTAAATAATTTTAAACTTACTACCCATTTCCTCATAAACGCGTAGAGGTATTAAATTGAAATTCATACCAAATACTCAGGTCTATAATACCTTTAAGCTGTAACAAAATCAAACTTCTATGTCAACGCAATCAAAAGAAACAGCAATTTAAGCTGCATATTTTGAAACTCGCAAGTACTTGCGAGGGAATCAAAACCTAAAGGGTACTTCCAGTCGACCTAGAATCTTGAAATTTGGCACGAAGCTAGGTATTATAGCATTAACATAGGGAAAAGTCTGAAAACTGAAAATTTTTAGTCACGTCACCAGAAAAAAAAGGAAAAGTCTTCAAGACTCGATTCGTGAATGAACTGTTTTCATAGGTCAGTTGGTACGGAACCCTCAGTGCGCGAGTCCGACTCGCACTTGCCCTGTTTTTTTAAGGAAAAACAACAATTTTTAATATAATATGATTTCGGATTTTTAAGTTAGTACCTATGATATTATAAACCTGATATGTTGACTGACTGATATGGTGGCTGTTATTGCACTGCACTTAGGTATATAAAGGGGCTCGTTACCAAACTGTGACATTTTGATTACTATTATGCACATGTGCGGTAATGTAGTTAGAACCTTTTTGTTTAACCTCTTTTTTGTCAAAAAGAGTTTTAAGACAAAAATAATAAAATTTGTTATTGCGTTCAATAGCATAAATTAGTGTTTTACTTACTTATTTCATGCAATTTCGTGATTAAATAAGCTATTTAAAATTTTACATATTTAATTAATTAAATCTTTTATCAAATTTGTATTTTCTGCTTATATGCAACCTCATTCTTATTTTTTCTAAACCAACAGCTAGAGTAGCTAGTCTATGGCCGCCATTTTTCGCGCATGCGCGTTTAAGAAAAGTCAATTTAGAGCCGCCATATTTAAAAATAAAATACAGATTTTATAAATATGTCTACAACAACTATTTATGAGGAATATGATTTGTGCTGTACGCAAGAAAATCTATGTCATGGGACCACTATACAGTCAAAATAGTTAATTATAACTTTACTGACTGCACATTTACGAACTACTGCACTTTAGATAAACTTTTCATATACCTATCTACTAAATAAAGTTGATTTTTAATTTATTTTCTTCACAAGTGTGTCGAAAAACGTCGTATGATACACGTGAGTAATTGGTCATTATCGTTCTTGGTTCTCTTAAGACCCTCGCCATGGCTCGGGTCTTAATACCACCGCGACGATAATGACCCATATTACACACTTGTATCATAATGTACTATTTTACACCACCTGCTCGATGATGGTCCTGTTATGTGTAATGTAACCTGCACATAAAGCAACTCGTTATCACCTAGGGAGATAATACAGTTAGGGCATAATGAGATA
Source organism: Mythimna separata (assembly GCA_030763345.1). Lineage (NCBI taxonomy): Eukaryota > Metazoa > Arthropoda > Insecta > Lepidoptera > Noctuidae > Mythimna > Mythimna separata. The sequence goes on along the minus strand of CM061172.1, from coordinate 9,097,520 downwards.
TTTTGAATTTCGAACGTCAAATACCATTATTATAAAAAAAAACGCCTGTAGTGAATTACAATGATGCATAATGCGCGCTCTACACTTAGCCCGCGGATCGCGCGCGATGGCCGCGAAAGCGCGCGAACGCTAAGTGTGGAGCCGTTTCGCATATTCTTCGCGGTTTCGCGGTTTGTTCCCCAATTTTTGTCGGTTTTTTGTTCCGCGTCAAAGGGAGCGCGAAGCGCGAACGCGACGCGAACGTGCATGACTCCACACTAGCAGTCCGCGACGGTCAGTATTGTTCGAGCCGTTGTGGAGTTGCAAGTTTTAGAATATTACCACGGAACCTATTTTGTGGGATCCTAAACAAAAAGATCATAAAAACAAATTAAAAAATCACGATGCATGGATGCGCATCAGCGTTATTATGGAGATACCAGTTCCTGATTTAATATGTACAAAATTATAGTACGCTAACGCGCAGATTGTTAGGGACGCAGCAACAGCTACTTCGGCGTCCATTCTATTCAATGTTGCGAACGTAACTGTTTACATTCCGCGAACGATTGCGAGTGTAGAGTCATAGTTAAATTCGCGGCAAGTTAGCGCCGCGAAATCGCGCCGTGATCCGCGGGCTAAGTGTAGAGCGCGCATCAGACAAATTTATTCAAAAATAAAACTGGCCACTAACAAAAAAAAACGAATAATAAATGTGGTTACTGAGGAAAAGATTAAGGAGGTTCTAAAAAAGAGTAACGAATATTTAAGTGTGAATTTTGTTTATTTCTAATTTCGAAATATGTCGAGTGATTGTTGAAATTAACTTGTAAATAATGCTCTGTATTTTTTAATTTATTTATAATTTGTTTCATACGATATATACTTAGTAGTTAATTAATCGTAGTAGACTTTTAATTATCTCACAGATGGTGTAAAAAGTAGAGTATCCAACACGGGGATAAAGCTGTCTTTGTCTTGGGCGGCTTGAATTCCTCACTTCACTCAGGTTTCTCTATAAACTCGATCATATAAATTAATTAATTATATAAATCCCTCACTGGCGTTCGGGATTAAAACTTAGCAACCTTCGTTTTGTTCGGAATTCAACATGCTGCCCTCGCCTTAAAGACACTGCTTTATTCCCTAGTCACATAATCTACTATTTCAATACACTTGCTCAGAAAGTGACTGTAATCGCATATGGTAATACATAATACATGGCAGTATGTATTGCAAAACGCTCGAGATTCCCCAGAAATGAGACGCTTTCGTCTTTATTTTGAAAATACCTGGTCTCCCAAAATGTCACCTCATATACTCAGCTGCGCTGGACTCCGCCACAGAACGACGAATGCACTTGAGGGATGGCATCATCGATTGAACCGGCGAATTCCAAAGAAACCTAACATTTATTTGTTCATAATCAAATTGAGAAGAGAGGCTGAGCATTATGATTGCAGACTGAAAGATTCACTTTTTAAGACTGTAAAAGGCAATCGCAGACGTTAATGTGATTATTGACACTGATTTACTTAATTACTTTCATTGAATTACTTTAACTGAATTACTTTAATTTCACAGATTGATTTTGACAATAAGTATCAACGGTATTTGACAAAATTAAAACAAAATAAATATTTATTCCGCGATTTGTAAAAAGCATATATTCCTTCAACTTATTTTGAAAAATAAAAAAATGATAACTTTCTTTTCACATGCTTTTATACTTTGATATACGTAGGTAACGTAATACATAAACATACGAGTATATAATATCGCTACCTTTGGGTAGAAAGGTCGTATAAACCATTTTGGCCAAATCGAGTTAAATATACCATTTTTCTCCGAATTTTTTTCTCTATCGATCTGTATATACGAAATGTAGAAATTCGCTCAAAAATGGTTAATACGACCCAGAAATTTTCGTTCATAGCCTCTTAAAAAAGGTAAATTTTCAATGTAAAAGCCAAATATTATTTTTTTGTAATTTTGTTATGACGTAATGACCATAATTTATATTAACGGAGGGTGTAAAAATAGTGTTAAATGCATTAATTGTAAATGGTTTATACGACCTATAGTATTAAATACATTAATTGTAAATGGTTTATACGCCCTAAAGTGTTAAATGCATTACTTAAACCCAGGTTAAAATCGACGTCGTAAATCCAAAGATAGTTCGCAACGTTTGGTGTATAAACCATGATCATTGCAAGTCGCACTTTACTTTAGGATGTTTGTCAAGTAAAATGTGTAAGGAATGAACCTGGACTGGTTTTATCAGATGATGAAAAAATCAAAGAGAGGAAGAAGAAATATTTTGAAAGACTAATGAATAAGGAAAATGATTGGAGTGGGATTTTAGAAAGTAAACCAGAAAATGTGGGGTTAGTGAGAATGGTTAGTATGGTTGAAGTCAGAATAGCAGTAAATGGAATGAAGAATGGTAAGGCCATTGGCCCAGTTTTGAATACCAGTTGAAGTGTGGAAGTTACTGCGAGTGGATGGACGGATGTGGTTAGCGATGTTCTTCAATAAGTTGTTGAAAGAAGAATTCATACCTGATGATTGGTGCAAAAGTTCTTTAGTGCCCATCTTTAAATCTTTTTCTTGAGTGCAACAATTATAGAGGAATAAAGCTAATGTCATATACTATGAAAGTCTGGGAGGAAGAAGTATTGAAAGGCGGCTGAGATATAAGAGTGAAATTTCACAGAAGCAATTCTGTTTTATGCCTGGTCGGAGTACAACGGATGCTATTTTCGCTATACACCAGCTGTACAAGGAATACAGAGGTGCACATAAAAACTTGCACATGGTATTAATTGACCTCAAAAAGGCATACGACCAGGCACATCGTGAGGTTCTGTGGTGGGCCCTTAAGGAGAAAGGTGTGCCTGGGAAGTATGTGCAGTTGATCCGAGCGATGTACAGTCGGTGTAGTACCCAAGTCCGGTCTACAGTAGGCACCAGTGGCAGTTAGAATGAGGCGGTCGGCCTACATCAGGGGTCGGCTCTCAGCCCTTAACTTTCCCTGCTGATAATGGAGGCTTTGACGTTAGATATTCAGGAAGAGGCCACCTGGTGTATGCTGTTTGCCGATGATATTGTGCTGGTTGCCGAGAGTGACCTAGAGGTTCAGAGCAAATTGGAGGCGTGGCGGCATAGGCTGGAGAGTGTTGGCGTGAAATTGAGTAGAACCAAAACAGAGTAATTGTTCTGCGATTTCGGCGGTCCCTCCAATCCTTCGCCTTTAGCCCTCGCTAGGACATTCATACCGATTTGTTCCGACTTTCGGTACCTCGGGTCGCTTTGCCAAGGAAATGGTGAGGTAGACCGGGACATAACACATCCAATCAACGCAGGATGGATGAAATGGTGACAGGTCACGGGAACAACTTGTGATCCACGGATGCCCCTCAAGTTGAAGGGTGCAATCTACAAGTCCGTGATAAGACCTGTCATATTGTATGGATCGGAATGTTGGGCTGTGAAAAAGATGGATGAAAAAAGATTGCATGTAGCGGAGATGAGAATGTTGAGATGGATGTGTGGTGTGACAAGAATGGACAAAGTGAGAAATAAGTGTATTAGGGGAAGTTTCAAAGTGGCGCCAGTGATTGAAAAGGTGGAAGGAAATCGTTTGTTTTGGTATGGTCATGTGAAGAGGAGGGATGAAACGCATGTTACTAAAAGAGTTCTGAATTTAAATTTGGATGGATGGAGAGGGAGAGAGAGGCCAAAGAAAAGATGGATGGATTGCGTAAGGACCGATAAGAAAGAAAAAGAAGTTATGGTCTATCGGTTTAGGTAGTTAACTTAAGGTAAACAATCTTGGCATGTCTTTTTATCTAAAAGTTGTCTATAAATTGTATGTAAAAATCTTTGCAACTAGGTATTTACCTAAATCGATGTTAGCTGATAAACTAAATATAAATAATCTTTTTGTATATTATATACGACCTCTTAAATATAAAAAGACATACCAAGATTGTTTACCTTTAGTTAACTACCTAAACCGATAGACCATAGTGATAGTGTGGGACAGAATGGAAGAAGAAAACGTGATGCACCGACCCCAAGTAATATGGGATAAGGGCAAGAAAAACTTTACGACCAACACACAAGGCTTGCATTTTGCGCGCAGCGACAAGCAGAAGAACGAGCGCGATAGACAGGTACCGGACTGATACCATTGATTAGAAGGTATAATAATACTTAATAAATGTTGGTTCATGTAGTTTTATTTTATTTGAATCGACCATTATTGGATATTAGAATAATAATTATTGAGTTCCTACTAATTCTATGAGTAACAGGATTATTTATTAGTCAGAATTCAATTGATCTATGATTATAAATGGTTTTTAATACAAAAAATTACATAAATTTGGGTTTTTACGACATTAAATGTGACCTTAAGCTTACCAAAAATGGATATACGACCCACACAGGTTTTTCAAAGCACATTTTCATGGGGTGTATAAACCAAGAATTGTTTTTTTCTTAGACGTAAATGCATGCTAACTTTGAAACTAAAGAAGATAGACAGGTTTTGATGATTTAACCTTTTTCATTTGCAAAATGTAAGAACCTTTCTCATAGATAATTTTTTTATAACTTCAAAAGCAAAAAAGTTATGAATTTTTTTGTAAAAAAAAAAATAGTTTTTCGGCTCTACTGAAAAGTCGGGTTTTGGTTTATACGACCTTTCTACCCAAAGGTATCGATATAATACCAGCAATTATCGTATTGGATTCTGATTTCTTTGCCTATTAGGTATGCAATATTATGGAGGTACACATATTTTCCGCTAAAATATTGATCAATTGTGATTCCAGCAGCGTCGAAATCATTTATTCTGTCAAACATTATGTTTTTTAAGCTTTTATTTATACGATTAATTATTGATTTACCAAATCATGTAATTATAATTTCTACTAGCGATGATTTGTATTAGTTTCATGGTTATTCTTGGCTTCTTCAAAATGAACTGTGTAAATAAATATATTTTCTACTGAAATCATTACATTAATTTCGAAAGAAAATATCTATAGGTACTTTTAAGAACAACGGAACGAATTATTTTATTTTTACATTAAACTCCATTATTATGTGTAATAATGTGTGGTAGTTACTCGGATACCCGCGAAACGAGACACAATAGTAAAACAATAACAGCGCGGTCTCATAGGACCGGTTGGGGATAAAACGGGAAATTAAAATATCGAACATTTGATGTGGATTATTATGTCCACCATTTTTGTTTAAAATTATGTACATTAGGCCTTTTAGATTCTGATTTATTTGCGTGTGTATTATTAATGTTTTGTTTCACAATTAACATAATCTTTGATTAATAAATTGTTTTTTATTTTATTTAACTGTGACCTTGGTAAGGTTCTTTTCCTTGCTGAGTTAATTGCGCACAAACTTTTTCATAACTTTTAATAAAAACACATCTTAACAAGCGTTACAGTTTCCACCATTTTTCTTTAAACATTCAAGGTCGATGTCAAAACTATAAAAACAACCCTTACAAATCCACTTAAATAAAAGAAAAATGGTTTATTTATTTATTGAATTTCAAATATGTATATTATGAGACATGGATATTTGGAGACTTGACTATTTTGAAACTTGAACGTTTACAGATGTATTCGTCAATAGCTTCTTCGGCCATTTTGACTGCCCTCACTTCAGAGTGGAATAAATGTTTTAAAAACTGGTCCGGGCGCACGCAAAAGTGTATTAAATATCGTGGAGAATTCTTTGAAAAACAATAAATGGTAATAATCTATTAGATTGTCTGTACTTATTTCAAACGACACAACTTAAAGGGCAAAAAAACCTCTAAGGGGAGGGCTTTTGAGGGCAAGAAAAGTCTAAGCTTTTTTATTTATCACAATTATAAAACTAGACCTTACAACTAATTATGCATTTAGTTTAATGATTTCCCTATTCTCACATTAAATAAAGAGCTCGATAACATTGCTATCGAGAGCGCTACTAAAAGGTGCGCTCCAAAGACTAAAAAAGGTGCGCTTCATTGGGTGCGAAACGTTGTCACCGTGTCCCCCCAGATCGAAGGCAATGAAGGAACAGGGTAGGGGTTTAGTCAGTAAGAGTCTGAAACACCCTTGCGCTCCGCCCAAGAGTGGGAGAAGTCATTCTGATGATTCCCCTACCATAAAAAAACACGGGGATAAAGCTGTCTTTATGTCGGGCGGCTTGAATTCCTCACTTCACTCAGGTTTCTCTATTAACTCCCTCGCAATGCTCGGGAGTTAACTATATAAATCCCCTCACTAACGTTCGGGATTAAAACTTAGCACCCTTCGTTTTGTTCGGAATTCAACATTCCACCCTCGCCTTAAAGATACTGCTTTATTCCCTAGTCACATAATCTACTATTTATATATCTTTTGAGTAGTATGTCAAACGATTTCATATTTAATGTATGTTATGTCATTCTGATGATTCCCCTACCATAAAAAAACACGGGGATAAAGCTGTCTTTGTGTCGGGCGGCTTGAATTCGTCACTTCACTCAGGTTTCTCTATTAACTCCCTCGCAATGCTCGGGAGTTAACTATATAAATCTGATTAAAACTTAGCACCCTTTATTTTGTTCGGAATTCAACATTCCACCCTCGCCTTAAAGATACTGCTTTATTCCCTAGTCACATAATCTACTATTTATATATCTTTTGAGTAGTATGTCAAACGATTTCATATTTAATGTATGTTATGTCAAACGATGTTATATATTGAATGTAAAAAACTCTCAAAACGGTGAAGGAAAACAGCGTGAGGAAACCGCATGTCCTAGAACCATAAATTCGAAGACATGTTACATCCGCCAAACCGCAATGGGCCCGCGCGGTGGATTATGGTCCATTCCCTCTCCAAGACTTAGAGTCCCAGCAGTGGGAACATTATGAGATCGATAATGCTATTAATTTAATGCTTATCTTAATCTTAATATATATAAATCTCGTGTCCCAATGTTTGTCCTCAATGGACTCCTAAACCACTTAACCGATTATAATAAAATTCGCACACCATGTGCAGTTCGATCCAACTTGAGAGATAGGATAGTTTAAATCAAAAAAAAAAAAAAAATTGGGTAAAGTAGGGTAGTGTAGGGTAGTGTAGTGTAGGGTAGTGTAGGGTAGTGTAGGGTAGTGTAGGGTAGTGTAGGGTAGTGTAGTGTAGTGTAGTGTAGGGTAGTGTAGTGTAGCGTAGTGTAGTGTAGGGTAGTGTAGTGTAGTTTAGTGTAGGGTAGTGTAGGGTAGTGTAGTGTAGCGTAGTGTAGTGTAGGGCACTGTAGGGTAGTGTAGGGTAGGTAGGGTAGTGTAGGGAAGGTAGGGTAGAGTAGCGTAGGATATGTAGGGTAGTCATTTGACGGGAAAAATTCCAAAAATAAATAATTGTCTACCCCGTGCGAAGCCGGGACGGACTGCTAGTCTTAATATATATAAATCTCGTGTCCCAATGATTGTCCTCAATGGACTCCTAAACCACTTAACCGATTATAATAAAATTCGCACACCATGTGCAGTTCGATCCAACTTGAGAGATAGGATAGTTTAAATCCAAAAAAAAAAAAAAAAAAAATTGGGTAAAGTAGGGTAGTGTAGGGTAGTGTAGGGTAGTGTAGGGTAGTGTAGGGTAGTGTAGGGTAGTGTAGGGTAGTGTAAGGTAGGGTAGTGTAGGGTAGTGTAGTGTAGCGTAGTGTAGTGTAGGGTACTGTAGGGTAGTGTAGGGTAGTGTAGGGTAGGTAGGGTAGTGTAGGGAAGGTAGGGTAGGGTAGCGTAGGATATGTAGGGTAGTCAATTGACGGGGAAAATTCCAAAAATAAATAATTGTCTACCCCGTGCGAAGCCGGGACGGGCTGCTAGTAAAATTTAGTTATTTTAAAATTATATCAATCGTTCATTATATTAACTGTAACGCAACGCTGTATTAAATAAAATTATAGTTTCCGTTGCTATATGTTGTTAATATTAGAGATGTTGTTATTATATCATCTATTACTTACTCGTCGTCGTCGTTTTTAGCCCGTACAGGTTCCGCTTCTCTTCTTCAGTGTAATCAGCCAAGTTGTTTATATCGAATATAGCGCCTGAATTTTGTGCGTTCAGTTCATTGATTACTTTCAAACTTTCCACAAAGGCCTGAAAATGGTCTTCCTTGTCAGCTTCATCTTTGTAAATCCTGTTGTATTCCTTTATGAAATCCTCGAACAGAACTTTTGCTTTGCTCAGATCATAATGTGGTCTATATATATATGTATCCGGAACGGCGCTCGCTATTGCAGCCACTGCGAGCAACAACACTACACTGACGGAACGCATCTCTAACGCAATAGGAAACCTGTTTCTTTGTTAGCGCAGCTGCGATTTGTTGACGCTTGATTACAAAGTCACTTATATAGGTCCAGCATGACTTAATAATAGGTATTTATCATTATCTACGCTGATGTTTATGTGAAAGCAGTGGAGAATGAATTTATGTTAAGTGCCAATTATTTTTAATGGGTGGGATGATTGAATTATTCGGATGATTTGTTTCTTACGCCGTGCGTTGCCTATGTATAAAAGGAGATGGAAAACGGTAGGCCCAAAAGTACGAAGTTGAGATATGATCCAAAAAATTAGTAATTCCATATTTTTTTACCAAAGAATATGAAAAATCACTTCAATTCACATTCTAGAAGCAGAGAAATATGAGAAAGATAGTTTTCGTGAGATTATCGATTCAGTAATCGATTACACAGTTACGAAAATAAAACTTTTGCACTAAAATATTAACTCAAAGTGATTAAATGCACTGTATATCGTTACTTGTATATGCAATATAGTCTTCGATCAACTATGTACATATTCATAATCTGCCTAGCCTTTTCCCAACTATATTGGGGTCGGCTTCCAGTCTAGCCGGATTTAGCTGAATACCAGTATTTTACGAGGAGCGGCTGCCTACCAGACCTCCACAACCCATTAACTGCGGTAACACGGTACATCATGGCAAGACTGGAGTCAGATTTACTGGCTTCTGACTATCCGTAACGACTGCCAAAGATCTACAAATGACAGCCGGGACCTACGGCTTAACGTGCTTTCCGAGGCACGGAGGAAACTCGTTATGTTAAGATGGTCACCCATCCACAGACCAACCTTGGCAAGCGTTTCTTAACCTTGAAGATCGATGTGCGGCTGTTACTATCTAGCCACGAGCTCCAACTATGTACATATTAATAAATCAAATATCAAATAATTACTGAAAAACCAATATTAATGATTATCGATTCAAATCTCTCTTATTTTTCTTCTTATTTTTAGTCTACGTCACTGACAGTTGCCGACTGTTCTTGTTTGCTCACTCGTTTCGTGTTTTCCGATGCGTTTTGAGTGCTTTCCCAATTATTTATCATTTTTCACGACCACTGCTTTGTATTTTACGGATTCTGACCCTGCCTACCTTGTACGACCCTTGCTTTCACCTTGGACACCGAAGATTGCTCACACGTTTGACTTGGAATTGTTATTTTGGATTTTACCGCCGGCTTGTGGATTCGATATTATTGAAACTATGGATCGCTGTGTGAATTGTGGGACATCCACTGGTCACTGCAATACACTGAGCCGACGACCCTTACACGCTGAAAAAATTCTGCCAATGATTCGGCATTGGCTTGCACCTCAGTCTGTAAGTAAATATAACCTCATCTAACCAGCTACCATCCTGGCAGGTTTAAATTACATGTAGGTAGTTATAAGGCCTATAGAGATCGTTTACAGTTATGGCAAAGAATTATTTATCTAACAGTGTTATAATACCCTTATACACAATAGTTAATTAAGTAGTGTTTATGTAGGTGAAGATTTATAAAAATGTTCCATTAACTTATTTTATTTATATTTTAGTCGACGGCTCTCGTAGAGGAAGGGAGGCTATAGTAATGCATTACTGTAATTGTATTGTAAGGAAACGAACTGTAGGCTGTTGTCACATAATATGCATTATATGGTACCTTAGTTGGGCTAGGTACCAAGATCATATAGTACTACCTGCACAATTTCTAGACGACATTTTAATTATAATTGAAGACGAATAAAACACTATATTATATGATTTGTTTTTTTTTTTATTTTAGACATCCTTTCCCTATCTCCTTACCTGTTTCCTACCTAACGCTTGAAGTCGTTGACGTTCATTTATATATTATGATTTTTCAAACATTTTCTAGTAAATATAATATTAGTGCGAAACAACATATTTTGCACTTCAGGAATCAGCTGTTAGTTAAAGATTGTCACATAACTTCACTTTTACTTAATCTCTTATATCTCTGTTCTCAGATTGATAAAATCCGCAGAATTGTCAGTGAAAGGTTGATAATATATAAGCTATTAATTGACACCACTTTTATCTTCTTACACCTAGGCCCAAGATTGTATGTAATCGTTTCAGTCTCCGAAGTCCGAAACCCAGATTTAAAATGAGTCAATAGATAATAATAATTTTATTATCTATTGACTCTTTTTAACGAACCTTTACTGTGTACATGCGGCTACTTACACAACAGAGGAGTAACTTCGCGTGGGGGAGCGAATGCGCAAAGGGAATTCGCGAAATTCAAACAACTGGATACGAAATAACTGGATACTGAGCTACGAAATACAATTTCGTAGCTCAGTATCCGGTTATTTGTTGATGAAATATACATTACCTTGTAGTCAAACTTAAATATCCAGTGTAAGTACCTATTTCTAGTTTTTTCCGTATCTACAGGGTAAAACGAGACCCTATTACTAAGCCTTTGCTGTCCGTCGGTCTATCTGTCCGTCTGTCACCAGGCTGTATCTCATGAACTGTGATAGTTAAATTGGGAGAGTTTAATTTTCACAGATTATGTATTTTTGTTGGTGCTATAACAACAAATATTTACTAGAAACAGAATAAAACACAAAAATTGGATCCCATACAACAAACGTGATTTTTTTGCCTTTTTTTGTTACGGATAACGGAACCCTTAGTGGCATTCGATGCTCCAGTCCGACTCGCACTTGGCCGGATTTTATTTCCATATTTTATGTGCTTTATTTTGCCCACAGACATCAATAAACTAGAACTATTAGGTTAAATTCCTATGGCCGAGCGTTTTAGTCAGAGTCGCGTGTCTTTTTATTGAAGTGAATATTCAGACCCGGTTAATAAATTCAACATTATATGTGTTTAATCATATTAGGCATTCACTTTTATCTGCAAGTTATACAGTAGGTATATTTCCAACCGTTTTTAATATCAGATGGATTAAAAATCTAACAAGGTAATACAAAAATGTGGGTAATAAAGTAATTTCTCGCAAATATTATGTTATGAAACTTTGTGTGTTGATTTGTAGGTATTGTTTAATACGTGTGGGGCATTTGTCGAGTCATCACATTTGGACATCATCAGAATGACTCCTCCCGCTCTTGAGCGGAGCGGGAGGACGTGCCAGACTTTTACTGACTAAAATCCACTCCGTTCTTTCTTTGCCTTCACTCCAGAGTCCCGGGTTTTTCTTTCGGAACCCAACCCATGGCCCCAGAAGCTTCGACCCTGCTGGGCCTCTACGGTTTTGCTGACATCTCTTTAAGGCGCGCGTGGAACAGTACACGCTGTTGACGACTTGGGCTCGGTCCAGATTATTATCGGACTGCCGGACGGTTAGCTACTCATTGCTCGCCGTCCGCAAGCCCGCGCCTACGGTAGTTGGAAATCGGAATCAGAATCCCGGCGGCGGGGGCGTGAGGGTCATTCCCTCTCGTGTGCGGCCGCCTCCTTCGCTACCATTACTACTTCAAAGAAAGAGGCAACTGCCAATTTCTTCATTTCCAATGTCAATTTTGCCTATTTGCGTCAATATTTACAATAATTATGTAGTTACGTAACAAGAAAAACAATTGAAAAATCGTCAAGAGTCCATCATATACTTGAGGTCCGCAGTTCCTTGAAACTGTGCAAAATTCAAACTTTTAAATTAACGACATAAAAAGTCATAGCCATTTATATCGCAAAAAACGTACATTTCGACACTGTCAAAGGAATCAAAATTCATAGGGTACTTTTCGTTGACCTAGAATCTTGAAATTTGGTGTAAACCAAGGTCTTACAGTACAAATATAGAGAAATCTCTGAAAACTAAAAAATTGTAGTTACATCGCTAGAAAAAAAGGTTGAAAAATCTCCAAGACTCGCTTCCAGAACCACGCTGACCCGTGGTTTTGACAACAACTTTATCATAAACCCAAACTAGTTCAGGTTTTTGATCAAAAATCTAGATTGATACAGGTTTATGATGAAATTGAGTTTAAAATGTGTCATCTTCCGGTGTTTCATTAAAAACCTAGGTTTTTGATCAAAAACCTAATTTGATGAAAAACCTGCGACATATAAACATATTGTTTTGGGTTTACTTAATAGGAAAGAATGCGTCAAATATGAAATTAATTCCATAAGACAGCCATAGGTGATGATAAAAAAAGTCAGGACAGGAATTGATTTTGAGGACTCTTGCAAGTTAAAAAGATGACCTACACACTTCCATTATTGAAACAAAACTGCACTCTAAAACCATACTTTATAATACTTATTTTTTGTAAGTTTCAAGTTGCGGATGTCGTGACCCATGGTATCTACCTAATTTTTTTTTTGTATGCGTTATGGCGCAAGTAAACGTCAAGTATTATATCTCCATTCCATTACAAATTCATTATTAAAACTATTGTAAGCTGTTCAAATAACACTTCCAATTCATCATCATCATCATCATCTCAGCCGAAAGACGTCCACTGCTGGACATAGGCCTCCCCCAAGCGTCGCCGCAGCGACCGGTCCTGTGCATCTCGCATCCATCGGATTCCCGCGACCCTCGCCAGGTCGTCGGTCCACCTTGTGGGAGGCCTTCCGACGCAGCGTCTTCCGGTACGTGGCCGCCACTCTAGAACCTTCCGTCCCCATCGACCATCTGTTCTACGAGCAATGTGCCTTGCCCACTGCCACTTAAGTTTAGCGATTCTTCGGGCTATGTCGGTAACCTTAGTTCTCTTGCGGATATCTTCATTCCTGATGTGATCGCGCAAGGAAACTCCGAGCATAGCCCTTTCCATTGCTCTTTGGGAGACTTTAAGCCTTCTGATGAGGCCCATTGTGAGCGACCACGTTTCCGAGCCATATGTCATCACTGGCAACACACACTGGTCATAGACTTTTGTCTTGAGACACTGCGGTAAGTTGGAAGAGAAGATACCGTGCAGCTTCCTGAGCGCTAGACAGCCGAGTCGGATTCGACGAATGATCTCTTTCTCGAAGTTAGATCTACCCAACTGGACCGTCTGTCCCAGGTAGACGTAGTCGTCCACTACTTCGAGTGTAGAGTCTCCGATCTTGATAGGAGTGGGAGCTACATGGATGTTTACCATGACTTTGGGTTTTGTCCATGTTTATTTTGAGTCCCACTCTTTCGGAAGCCCTACTGAGATCACCGAGCATTGTACTGAGTTCCTCCGTAGTCTCAGCCATGACTACTATGTCGTCACACTTCCAAATACATTATTATTGCTGTTTGGGTAAATAAAATAATAAAACATTATGTTGACATTTAATACCAATTTAAAACAGTACAAAAACGATACCTATTCAAAAAGTTGCATTTTTAAACACGTTACTTATCCTGTTGTTTCCTTCCCAGCGAATTTAGTTTTGCGGTTCTGAAAAGAATGATACATTATTTTAGTATCATTATTTTACACTTTAAAATCACAGAAAGGCGTTTATTGTCAAAGATTTTGGTGGAGGTATCATTTAAAATGTGCTATGAAAATGATAACGATTTAATAATAAAATTCATTAGTTATAAACAACCATTTTTCTAACGAAACCATATGATTCTATTATTTGAATTTCAATCAATAATAGAAGTTACGAAACCTCTCGCTTCTTCATCTAGCTAGCTAAATCTTTTTTAAAAGAAAATTTCAATAACGACATACCAACTTTTAAATTTAAGCGTATATCTATTGATACAATAAAAAAAACATTCCAAAGTCTTAAATTAAAAAACACTGAGGACTAACGGGGTATATTCGTTAAGTTTTTTGGAGATATTTTATTGACACAATTGCACCTTTCCTAACAGGAATATTTAACCAATGCCTAGACAGTGGTACATTCGCTAATTCAATGAAACAGTAAAGTGGTACCAATTTTCAAATCAGGAAATAAGAGTGATCCCTCTAATTATAGACCTATATCTGTGCTTCCAGCATTGAGTAAAATCTATGAAAAAATCATGCTTGACCAGATGTTGTGTCACTTTAATTCTAATAGGATCTTGCGTAGTTTGGCTTCACGAAAGGAAGGTCAACGACAGATGCAGGAGTGAAGCTCATCAGTCACATTTTGGAATTCTTGAAGGATGCTTTTGCCATTTTCTGTGACCTCTCCAAAGCATTTGACTGCGTTGACCATAACACTCTGATCTGTAAATTACATCATTACGGAATTCGTGGACGAGCTGCTGATCTTGTTTTTTTCCTATTTATCTTACAGGCAGCAAAACGTAACCATTAATGGGGCGACGTCTTCGGGGTCTTTAATAAAGATGGGCGTGCCCCAGGGTTCAATTCTTGGCCCTTTCCTTTTTCTGGTTTATATTAATGACCTTCCTTACATGATGGCTAGTTTATCTGATATAATTCTATTGGCAGATGACACCTCTCTTATTTTCAAAGAACACAGAAAAGATGCGGATGTCTTGCATGTTAACGAAAGTCTGGCTGTTCTTTCAAAATGGTTCGCAGCTTTTTTTTCTGGTAGGGGAATCATCAGAATGACTTCCCCCGCTCTTGGGCTTAGCGGGAGGGCGTGTCAGACTCTTACTGACTAAACCCCTACCCCGTTCCTTCGTTGCCTTCGTTCTGGGGGGGACTCGGTGTCAACCTTTAGGAATACCACGTGTTCCCCCCAGAGGCTTCGGCCCTGCCAGGCCCCTACAGTTTGCTGACATCTCCTTGAGGCGCGCGTGGAACAGAACGCGCCGTTAACGACTGGGCTTGGTCCAGATTATTTCCAGACTGCCGGACAGCGAGCTACCCAGTGCTCGCCGTCCGCGAACCCGCGCCTACGGTGGTCGGAAATCGGGATCGGGATCTCGGCGGCGGCGGCGTAAGCGCTCGCGGTCAGCAGCCTCCTTCACGAGCATTACTGCTTCGCAGAAGGAGGCGACCGCATGCCAACCCTCCTCGCTCCGGACCATGGCCTGAACCAGGAACCGGCGCGAGAGGTCGCCGCTCCCGATAGCCTCCACAAGGACACGGCGGTGCTCCGCCCAAGCGGGGCACACTTCTACCGTGTGCTCCACCGTGTCCTCCGGGCGGTCCACACAGTGGCGACACCCGGGCGTCCTCTCCTGCTTGATTCGATGCAGGAACCTCCCGAACTTACCGTGTCCGGTGAGGACCTGCGTCATACGGAAAGAGAGGACGCCGTGACCTCTTTCCAACCACTCCTCAAAGAGGGGCCTAACCGCCTCAATGACGGCGTGCCCAGCACTGGGTTGCGACAGTCGCAGTCGCCATGCCATCCTGAGATCCCGCCGGAACTCTGTCCACCATGCCGCGACTTGTCGCGGCAGCGGAGTTTCGCCCCGGCGTTGAAAACGGTTCGCAGCTAATAACCTCTTACTAAATGCGAACAAAACTAAATGTATAAAGTTTTCGCTACCAAATGTCCCTCAAGTTGGCCTTAATTTAATGCTTGACGGCACAAAACTTGATACTATTACGGAAACTGTGTTCTTAGGTTTAACTATTGATTTCAAACTTCAGTGGAGCACTCATATTAAAACTCTCTCAGGTAGGTTAAACTCAGCTGCGTACGCAGTAAAAAAAAATAAGGCAATTGACAGATATAGCTACAGCTAGATTAGTGCACTATGCCTATTTACACAGTATTATGTCTTACGGCGTCTTATTGTGGGGGTCTGCAGCTGATGTGGAAACAATTTCATACTGCAAAAGAGAGCAATCCGGGCTATTTATAAAATGGGTCCCCGTGAGTCCCTTAGAAATACATTCGGAGAAATTGATATATTAACTCTGCCTTCTCTTTATATTCTGGAAAGTATAATGTATGTACGTAAAAATTTAGGACTTTTTAACCCTTTTCTTGACGATGTGCACTGTAGGATACAGTCAACTTTAAAAAATCATACTAAGAAAAATATTCTTACTTTAAACGAAATGTTCCTACTGTTTAAGAAAGGAACTGTTTCTGAACCCATTTACGTCATATCATGTCAATTTGACGCAACCGTTTTTCAATTATAATCCAAATGCTGAACCCACTCAAAGTGGACCCCCCGACAAAGTTGAAATAATTAATATTTTATATTGTTTTTACATTATAATCTAATAACTGTGCATGTCACGGTAAAGTACATTAGTATATACGTGTCAAATGAATGAATTTTGATGCGAAATTGTATATTTGGTTTAGTAAATTAGAGCCAAACTGTTATGTATCTCACAGGATACACTGCCATGTTTACTGGTTTTTTTATGGTTTGGTGTTATGTATCGTGTAGTGCACACTGCCATGTTTATAGTGTTCTGATTGTTATTATTTTGTATTGATTACTTTTATGGTGGCGTAGTGGTGATGGTGTTAAAATAAAACAAAAGATTCAGGATTCGATTCCCGGTCGAGACAAAATAGATTTTTTAAAATGACATGGCAAAATCTGTGCATATTTTTATTGTCTAGTGTTTGAAATCTGGTTTTTGGTTTCTGGTCTTTTTATGGAACGTTTGCTTGTTTTGATTTTAGTTTCGCATGGTGGTTTATTAAGCTTGTTTATCTTAGGGCGAAGTACAGCCTTCCATTATAAGGGGCAGAAAGCTTTGTGCCAAAATTGAGCGTAAAGAAAACGATTCATCGACGGAGTCTGAAAATGAAACCCGGCAATTTTCAATTCGACATAGGGTAGACAACAAATCATCACCTTGATGGCCTCCATTACCATCGTTGATGAAAAATCTCAACCTGCTATCCAACGATGAAGTAATAGACGTCCAAAAAGCGGTCACTGCATCACCATTGCTAGCGTCTCCACTCACTCTACCAGTCGCGCAAAATTTGACACAATTGGTATCGGTACGACAGTAAATATGTCAGTGCTGCAAGCAGCTTTGTAGATGTCGACCCTATATCAACGATCCAAAGAAAAACAAGGAGAAAAAGATGAGGTTAACGATGCCTTATCCTGAAATTATAAAACATTACCACGCCCATATAGGCGGTGTTGATAGAGCTGATGTTCTAATTGCTCTCTATAGAACTGAACTGAGGGGACAACGCTGGTACCTACCATTGTTGATATCACAGTTGTTAAACATATCTAATACAAATAGTTGGATTTTATAACGGAGAAACATCGGTAATGGTTCAAATTCAGATACAATATTGCCAAAAACTTATTATTACTCCTCAGAACCACCACGAAACATACGGATAATAATGTAGAGGGTCCTCATTAAAACCAATAAAAGCACCTGTTGCTAATTATAATAATTAAATAATTTGCAGTGACCAGCTTAGCCACTTCGCGACTTTTGGAACAGAAGGAAGGTGCAAACTATGTACCAAAAATCAAACTACTGTGTCATGTACTATGTACTAAGTAGTCAGATTATGCTAAATACTTGGCAGAAATAGTTTTTATACTTTTCACAACCAGTCATTTCTTGTTAAGCAAGAATATATGATCTAACCAATTAAAAATCATTATTTCATATACCATTTGTACTACTACCGGTTTTTGGCAGTGTGTCTTGTGGGATACATTCACCTGAGATAGTCATTCCTTACAAACATGGCAATGTATCTCACAGGATACAGAAGATATTTCAGGAAAGAAAAGGCTTTGATTTTTTTTATTATTTTTCTCTGCGTTTTATGTTCATATAAAAAAAGATTATTTGAAAAAAAAACCAGTTATTCAATTTTTTTTTCTTTGCCAAGTTAAGGGTTAAAATTAGAAGCGATTTTCACAACAAAAATACGTGTAGCAAGCATGAAGTCGTATTACCTAAATGAAGATTAGCTAAGACCAGCAAGTCATTCCTTGTGCTCCCCAAGTCGGTTATAGAACTTAGCGAGGCAAAGTTCAAAACCCATATTAAGCGTGTCCTAACCAAAAAAGCATATTACAAGGTTAGAGACTATGTCAAAGACGCGCTTGTTTGGCAATAACTGCTTCTGCACATGTAGCCCCCTGGTAATATTATTGTGTAAACTTATCTATTAACTGCTCCATGTTTCCACTCCTTCCATAGATCACAATTCTTTGCCTTCATTCCACATATTGCCCTCTATAGCACGTTGGCAAACCTTGAGTTTGGACTTTTGGATGTTACTCAAAGACCAAGTCTGTGCCCCATAGGTCCGAATGAGAAGACTAGACATGTCCAACAGCTTACGCTTCAGTGATATGGGCATAACTTAAATAGTTCCTTCGTGGGCCGGTAGCTTTACCATCCATTTTCTATTTTTCTTGTTTGACCGGAAAGAAATTACTTGGCTCAAATACATATATAAATTATATATATTCTCGTACGTATTTTATGTTCTCTCCGCCTACGAGTATGTTACTTTTGCAACTGTTGGTTATGATTTTGTTCTTCGATATGTTCATTTAGTCCAACCTTAAGACTTTATCGCTAAAATCTTGTAGAATTTGCTCTTGTCCTGTGGTTTTAGGACAGAAAAGGACAATACCATCAGTGAAATGTAAAATCAGTTACTAGTTATGTTCAATATCTACTTAGGTTACTATTAGCTAGAACTACGATAGAATTTACAAAGTAAAAGAAAGAAAGAAGGCGTTTTCATTATATTAGACCAAATAATTTTTATATCTTTTGAGGAGTATGTCAAACGATTTTATATTTAATGTATGTTATGTCAAATGTTATATTTACCTAATGTATGTAATGCTTATAAAATTTAGTTATTTTAAAATTATATCAATCGTTCATTATATTTTTTTTTTATTTTTTTTTTCTTTATTTATTATTAGGGACTTTTACACGGACGTGTATGCCAGTCCCATCATGCCTTATATTACTAACCTTATATTAATATATTATCTAACTAAAACGTAACCTAGCGAACATAAATACTTTGGAAGCAGCCTCCGAATTAGGTGTAGATAAAAGATGATGAAGTACACCTACATTGTACATATTTAGGTTTAGATCCTTAAATAACTCTACTCGGTCAGACTGAAATCTGGCACACTCCAACAATAAGTGTACTACATCTTCCGGTGTTCCACATACATCACAATTTGGTGAGTAGGTTTTTTTCATTAAAAATCCAAACTTATTGAGGGGCATGTGTCCAGATCGCAGCCTGTGCGCGATCACAACCAGCCGCCTACATAACTTAGTGTTGTAAAACCATGGTATATGAGGAGGCTCCGATACTATTGATCTATACCATATGCCTTTATCCTTGGATCTTTCATTGAAATATTCTTTCCAAAGTTCATAACATTTGTTTTTGTATTTTGGTAATAATTCCACGTAATATGTTCCAATATTTACCTCCTTTCCCTCATCAATTCCTAATTTTGCCAACCGGTCAGCCTCCTCATTACCATGTAAACCTATATGCGATGGAACCCATTGCAATCTCAGATCAAACCCATTGTTGGTTAAATTTTGTATCTTAGAAAGAATACCATAAGCTATCGATGCACCTCTGAAACCAGAGGCGCATCGAGCTATATGTTGTAATGCGCTTCTACTGTCAACACAAATCACTGCTTTTCTTTTATCGATCTTTTGAATGTAAATAAGCGCTTCTGAGATTGCAAAAAGTTCCAAAGACATTACCGATACAGCATTACTTATCTTGTAACAACTATTGTTGTTGTTTTCTGGTTTCAGAGGATCATAGTAAGCCGCACCATTTCCCTTAGCACTCTTAGACCCATCAGTGTAAATAATATAATATTCGTCATATTTTTCTCTTAGCTCTTTTAGCGTTTCTGTTTTTATCAAATTATATTCGTACGCTTTTTTCGGTTTTTTTATTGAATCTAATTTAACCTTAATAATATTTTGCGTGTTAATGCCCACAAACCCATGTATCTAAACTAAAAATTTCCAAAATAGAAGATGAGTTCATACTCTCTTCTTTAACTTCTTCAAGAGCACTAACAAGTAACGGGAGCTTCTTGTTTGACCAATACCTATTGTGTCTTTAGAGCGCTAAGTTCTGACAATAGCTTGATTGTTACATTATCTGACAATGATCGCGACTTCAAACAATATTTGACGGCTAGCCACTTTCTTCTTAAATGCAGTGGAGGAACACAGAGCTCGCATTCCATGACATGAATGGGAGTGCTTCTTATGAAACCTCCCACTACCCTTAATGCTTGATTTTGTACTTTAACTAGCTTATAGATATTTGAATCCGCACTACTATCGTACAAGCAACATCCATAGTCAAGTCTGCTTCTAACTAAAGCTATATATAACCTACGTAAATGTATCTGATGTATACCCCAG
This sequence comes from Mythimna separata, assembly GCA_030763345.1. Taxonomy (NCBI): domain Eukaryota; kingdom Metazoa; phylum Arthropoda; class Insecta; order Lepidoptera; family Noctuidae; genus Mythimna; species Mythimna separata. Next base: position 9,076,905 of record CM061172.1, on the reverse strand, counting down.
GATGAACCAGTAAGAATTTTAAGTACATTGATAAGTTTCTGAACCTTTTCGACGATTTCATTTATGTGCTTCCCCCAGCGCAATGTCCTGTCCAACCAAACTCCCAAGTATTTATAGGTTAGTACTGTATCAAGTTCACAATTATTTACCAGAAGCTGAATTCTTTGTTGTCTAAATCCTCTGCTAAAAATACAATATTTAGATTTACTAGTAGATATCTCCAATCCTAATTCTTCTAATAGAGCCACAAAAACATTTAGTGCGTTTTGAATTTTATTCCGTCCGTCTAAAATATTATTATATGTTGTATACAGCACAAAGTCATCAGCATACTGACACGTAAACACATCAATGATATCCCGACAAAATTTGTAAGTAGCTATATTAAAAAGTAACGGCGACATAGGATCACCTTGCGCTAAGCCTTTTCCTGTATATCTGATCACATCAGTTCCCCCTGCAGACTCATCAGAAATTTTGAGATGACGTTCACTTAAAAAGTTCCATAAATAATTACATATTCTTTTACCTACATTGAATTTATCGAGGATGGACAATAACTTTTCTATTAAAATGTTGTTGTAAGCACTTTTAATGTCTAAAAAGCAAGCGAGCGTGGGGCAATTATTTGAAAAGCCTATCTGAATTTGAGTCACCAATCGTGTTAAGCAATCAAGACAGGATTGCCCCCTCCTAAAGCCCGTTGTATACGGCGATAGAACCTGCTTCCTTTCAATGTACCACTCCAATCTTTTACCTATCATGGCATGAAAAATTTTGCAAGTGCAAGATATCAATGATATAGGTCTTGGTTTGTTATTGGTATTTGTACCTCCACTTAATTTTGGAATTGCAAATTACTCTTATGTCACGCCATTGGTATGGAACAGTACCAGTTTTCAATATAATATTGTAAATCTTGAGTAAGTATTGCTTTCCAATAGATGGTAGATGTAAGATCATAGAATAAGTCACTTTATCTTCTCCTGGAGCCGTATCTTTCTTTTTCAAACAGTTTATCATTTCTTGAAGTGAAAACTCTGATTCTAATTGTCTATTTTCAGAAGTAAATAATGGCCTAGTTGACATGACATAGTCAGGTGCAAGATCACATAGCATCTCTTGTTTTAACTCTTGAGAACATTGAACTCTGTTTCTCTTGTAGCCTTTCACCCACCTCAAGCGGTGCCACATTTCAGACGCTGATACCTCATGATCAATCTTCTTCTTCTTCTGCCTGGCGTTAGTCCCGGCCGTTACCAGGGTCCGCCTTCCTGCTAAGCTTACTCCACTTTGCCCGATCTTCAATATCCTTCCCAGTAAGGCCATTGGCTCTCATGTCGGACTTGACGACGTCCAGCCAGCGCTTGCGAGGGCGACCACGGGACCTAGCCCCAAGAACAGCCATATCCATGCATCTCCGGCCGACGTACTCCCTAGGGCGACGCATGATGTGGCCATACCATCGCAGACGACACTCTTGCAGTTTTTCCCCCACGTCACGGACACCAAGACTACCTCGGATGAATGAGTTGCGCACGCGATCGGATCGCGTTACGCCACACATCCACCTCAGCATCTTCATTTCCGTGACACGAAGCTCCTGAGTGTGTCTGCTTAATGCCGGCCAACACTCGCCACCGTACAGGAGGACCGGCCGAATGATGCATTTATATATCTGCCCTTTGAGCCTCGGGGGTATTCTACGGTCACATAAAACGCCCGTTACCTCGCGCCATTTTGCCCAAGCCGCGCCTATGCGTGCTTGGACATCGTCATCCACGTTGCCAGACTCGTGCAGCACGGATCCAAGGTACCGGAACTTATCGGTCTTTGTTACCAGATCCGAACCTATTCGGATAGTGTTTGAATCCGTGCCGCCACAGGACATGTACTCGGTCTTCGCCACATTTAGTCTCAGACCGCCGTTTTCCAGCGTGTCCTTCCAAGTGTTGACCTTGCGCTCAAGATGGGCTTTGTTCTGGTTAACGAGGGCGATGTCATCGGCATACATCATTAGCCAAGGAGGCTGGTCTTGGATGTTTGCCGTAACTACATCAAGCACAACGTTAAACAAGAACGGGCTTAGAGCCGAACCTTGGTGAACGCCAACAGATATTGGAAAAACACTGGATTCGCCAACAGCGGTCTGGACAGAGGACACGGAATCACGGTACATGTCTCTGATAATGTCAACATAGGCCTCGGGAACACCCTTGAAGCGGAGTGCCCACCAGATAGCCTGCCGAGGTATACAGTCGAAGGCCTTCTGCAGGTCTAAAAAGGCCACATGCAGAGCTCTCCTTCTCTCTCTGTAAGCCTCAGACAGAGTCCGTAAGGCGAACACTGCGTCCATGGTGCTGTTACCCGCCCGGAAGCCATATTGACACTCAGAGACAGTGCACTCGCTACGGAGCCTTGTGTCAATTATGCGCTCGAAGAGCTTCATGGTGTGGCACATGATCTTGATACCGCGGTAGTTACTGCAGTCCTGTACGCTACCTTTGCCTTTGTAAACCGGGATAATCAGGCTTAGTCGCCACTGGTTTGGCATTTCCTTGGTGGTCAGGATGCGGTTAAAAAGATCTGTCAATAGGTCCACACCATGTGGGCCCATCGCTTTCCACGCCTCAATTGGCACATTGTCAGGCCCGACCGATTTCCGGTTTTTCATGTGGCGAAGAGCAATGCGAATTTCGTCGGGGGAAATAGGGGAAATAAGTCCAAGGTTAGGAGGCGGTTCGGGAGGAAGGTTATGGGGATGCTGTTTGTTGGACAGCTCCGTGAAGTACGTACACCATCTCTTCTTAACAGAGGGGGCATCGTAGAGCAGCTTACCCTGGGCGTCCCTTACACAGAGACATTTACTAATGTCCCGTGTTGCTTTTTCCCGGGCACGCGCCAGCTTAAAAATAAGTTTTTGCCCCTCCGCAGTTTCCAGCTTGTCGTACAAGGGCGACAAACTTTTGCTGCGGGCTCTGGCTACTGCTTTTTTGCAAGCGCGCTTAGCCGCTCCATATGCCTCCCTGTCCTCCGGAGAGTTGGACCCTTGCCACTGTTTAAATAAAACCTTCTTCTTCCGAGTCACCTCCTGCACCTCGTCATCCCACCACCACGTCTCCTTGTTTATGGTGCGGCCACCACGAGAAGTGCCAAGGACGCGCTTACCCGCAGCGGTGATTGCTGAGTGGATCCTACTCCAGATATCTTGAGCAGACTCATGCGGAGCACTGATTTTGAGATGCTCGACCTCCGCGATGAAGTCTGACTGCTTAGGCCCATTTAGCAACCACCACTTAGTGCGGGGGTTGCGTTTCTCGGTCACTTTCTTCTTTGGCCTGACTGCCAAGTCCAGGACCAGAAGGCGGTGTTGAGCCGTTAAGCTTTCGCCTGGGATGACCTTGCAGTTGGTAACCTTGCCAATGTGGCACCGTCGCACCAGCAGGTAGTCAATTTGGGTTGAGTAGGCACCACTACGGTACGTAATGAGATGCTGGGGCTTCTTCTGAAAGAATGTGTTCACGATGGCTAGGTCAGACACCGCGCAGGTCCTGAGTATACTGACTCCCTCTGCATTTAGTTGGCCATAGCCAAAACCACCGTGGACACGTCCGTACTCTCCAGCAGACTGACCTACGTGGCCGTTGAGATCCCCCCCAACCAAAACATCTTCGGAATTCGGAATAGCGCGCATTACGTCCTCGAACTCTTCCCAGAAGGCCTCCTTTTCAGACTCACAGCAACCAGTTTGGGGAGCATAGGCGCTGATTAGGTTCGTAACCGATCCTTCAATCAGCACCCTAACTCTCATCAAGCGGTCGCTGTATCGGTCTACTTCAAGGAGTCCATCCTGGAGGTCCTTAGACAACACGACGGCTACTCCGTTCCTACCCGACGGTGATCCGGTGTACACTAGCTGGTACCCCTGCCCGATGTCACGGGACTTATTCCCCTTCCAGCGCGTCTCCTGAAGGAAGGCGCACTGGACCCGACGCTTTGCAAGTACGTCCGCGAGTTCTCTACAACGTCCAGTTAGAGAGCCAATGTTCCAGGTGGCAAAGCGGAGCTTCCTTTTGGGTACTAGCATCTTTAGCCGTGCCCGTACTTGACACGGTAGCCCTAGCCCACTTGTCGCAGGTTTAGGGCGATGTGCCTGCGCGTCGTTGTGCGGCGACGCCCTAGCCCAAGTACCCAATCTCGTCTTGTTCTTTTCCATATTATTTGACTGATGTTGGTTTTACGTGGGGCGACCAGCCGTCTGACCCCCACAACCCTACTAGAGGGAAACCAGGTTCGCCAGAGCCTTGTCCGTTGGTCAGCAGGGTGCACCGCTAGCAGGTAAGGTTGGCTTGGGTCCTCAAGGTCTGAGCGGACCCCATACACACCCCGATACCTCATGATCCTGATGATACCTCATGATCAATGTCATCACAAAACTTCTGATAATCTGCTGATTTAGCTGTTTGGATAGCGCGCTTAGATTTTTGTATTTTTTCCTCAAGTATTGAGAGATTGGTGGGTGTTGGGTTTCTTCTAAAATTACCTAGGGCTAATCTACGTTCACCAACTAATTTAGACAGGGCCGGACTCCAATAACCTTTCGGTCTAAAATTACTATTTGGATTATTACAAATTTTAATTAACGGGATATTACAATTGGCCGCGTTATTTATCTGACAGATAAAGTGATCATACAAGGTTTGAACGTTAGTCTCGTCTAAAGGTAAGGATAAACCATCAAGTAAAGTTTTTTTGTAACCTTGCCAGTCAGCTAATTTATAGTTCCGCTTAATATTTGTGTACCCCTCTTCATTATATTTGACTTTAATTTTAACAAACAGATGGTCACTTCCCAGATTTTCATTAATAACTTGCCAGTCAAAATAAATAGCAATATCAACTGATACGAATGTAACATCAGGAGACGAGCTTTGTAAACTACCATTTACTAATTTTAGTCTAGTAGGTTGCCCATTGTTGAGTGAAGTAAAACCGAACTCTAAAGCCGATTCAAAAATTTGTTTACCTCTACTATCATTTTTATATGACCAATTCGCATGGTGGGCATTGAAGTCCCCTGCTATCAAACAGTTTTTAGGGAACCTAGAAAAAATACTATCCCAATCGGATTGGATTGTTTGTATAGAACTAGGGCAATATATTAAAATTATATGTCGAATGTAGCTGGAATTGTTTATTTTAATGCATACTAATTCAATGCCTAAATTATTTACCTTAAAGTGAACTTCCTCAACACTTAATGAATAATGTGTCATTATCATTACTCCACCATACGAATCCTCTCTATCTCGTCTAAATATATTGTATTGATTCAAATTAAGACATACCTGTTCTCCTAACCATGTTTCACTTATTAAAGCTATGTGTACCTTTTCTTGCAACAACAAACATTTTACCTCCTCTATTTTTGGTTTCAAGCTCTGTGCATTCCACTGCATAATGTTTAAGTTGATAACTTTACGCAAACAAGCCATATAATGTGGAAAATATTGTGCTTATAACATCTGTCTCCTTCACTAACTTCCAAATATAATGAAAATATTCTTCAAATATATAACTGAATATTAATTTAACTTTAACATAAAAATTACAGTCCGATTTAATGATTTCTTTCAACTTATGTAAGAGCTTATTGAAATCTATTTTACGTTCTGTAGCTTCCTCTTTGTTTCCACTATTTTTCTGTGTTACTGATAAGACTTCTCCGTCGTCCTGTGTCACATTATAACTCCGATTTGATATTTTCTTCTTATTATTTTTCTTCTTTTTCTTATGCTTCCTTAATGAGTTTCCCAAAATGACCGACTCACTTGATTCTTCCTCACTTTGATCTTCTGTGTTCTCGGCGTCTATTTGTGGCGTGTCAACTTTCAAATCATGGATATTTCTTTGTGTCTCTGTAAGGAATATATCTCTGTACGATTTTTTAACAGACCGTGTATCAATTTTGTTTTGTGCAGTTTCCTCAGTATTTTGATATCTAGGGTGATAGTTTTGAGCAGTTTCCACAGCCTTATTTTGTTCTCTGTATATAGATAAAGCTTTCCGATATGTGTAGTTATTCTCGCACATAATTTCCCTCAGACGCTTCTCTTTTGTGAAGACGGGACAAGATTTGTCTAGTGCCATATGTGAACCTTTACAATTAATGCAATTGAAATTAATCGTGTCACAATTACTATGATTTTTTCCACATTTCGGGCAGCGTATTATTTTTGTTGGGCACGCCTTTAATAAATGACCGAAGCGCCAGCACCCGGAGCATTGCGTGACAGGGAACATGTAGGGTTCCACTTTAAATTTACATCCATACATATCGATATATGAGGGTAACGTTGAGGTTTTAAAGCATATACGTACAGTTTCACAATCCACCCATTCTCCTGAAAGGTTAAGTCTCTTTAATCTTCTTACCGTAACAATCTCGTACTCACATTCTACGCTTTGCAGAATTTCTTCTTCATTTATATCCAAATCTATTTGTTTCACAACTCCATACGATAAATTGGTTTCATCCACAAACTGACATCTAAAGCCTAGACTTTGGAATTTTTGGCATTTGACTAGGTTCTCAGCGTTTTCTCTGTCTTCAAATTTCAGTATCGCTTTGTACGCATTTTTATATTGAATTTTACTAATATTTATAATCTTCTCCGCCCTCAATAACTTTGCCAAACCAAATTGTTTCGGTAATATCGTTTCTTTTCCCGTAATGCTAACAGTGTAACTCGGAACATGTACATTCTTTTCACCGCACCCACTATCCGATTTTCTAGAAGACCTTCTCGCCACTTTTTTATTCCTCACTGTTATGAATCCATCATCATCTTCTACGATTTCCTCACTATCTTCTCTTTTTTTCTTTTCTGTGACCCTCCGATTCTCATTCGACAAACTGGTACTCTCTTCCATTGCTTTATGTACAATAACTAGTTGTTCACTCTCGTTCTGAATTATTTCTTCCTCCATGCAATCACTCCCCGTCAACTCACTATTATTAATGACCGGCCTATCAGCCATTATCAGTAAACATTTGGATAATTATAATATGTGATTAGTTGCAAAAGTTAGAAACGAAATAGCAAGCTGTATAAAATGCGTGCGCTCGTCGCAGCGTCTCGCGCGGCACTGTTCATTATATTAACCAATCGCTATAAAAATTAAAGGTTTCGTGTTGCATGTAGTTAATATTTGTGATTTTATTATTATATCATCTATTACTTACTCTTATTTTCTTCTAATACCCCTAACAAGGACTTCATCTCTTCGATAGTGTAATCACTGTATTGGTTTATATCGAATGTAGCGCTTTTACTTAGTTCGTTCGCTTCATTAACTATTTTCAAACTTTTCACAAAGGCACGGAAATGGACTTCCTTGTCAGCTTCATCTTTGTAAATCTTGTTGTATTCCTTTATATAGTCCTCGAACAAATCTTTTGCGTTGCTCAGATCATAATGTGGTTTAGTAGTATTCGGAGCGGCGCTTGTCATTGCAGCCACTGCGAGCAACAACATTACACTGACGGAACGCATCTCTAACACAATAGGAAACCTGTTTCTTTGTTAGCGCAGCTGCGATTTGTTGACGCTTGATTACAAATTCTTAAATAATACAATTTTTAATTACAATTTCCTAAATAATAGCTTTGTCCTCAAAATAGTAGATTTGTCGCCAAAATGTAGTCACCAAACAATTTAAAATCAATTCTCCAATAAATCATCTAAAATCATGGAGATATAGGATCTAGTACCAAATAATTGTTTTTGTACATATTATAATAGGTTTGTCCTAATAAGCATCTAAGCAAACTAATTGATAGAGATCACCAATAAACCATATATTGTGTTACTAGAAAATTTCATAAAGTTCCAAAAAAATCAATTGTTATCGTCATCATCGTTTCAACCAAAAGAGTCTACTGCTTAGTACCTATAGTATAGTATAACGGGCTCGTATCCGCAACTCCACGACTAAAGCGCGTATTTTACGTATGGGTGGGACAAAAGTGTTATTCGATCCACCCCAGCTCCTAAAGAAAGGCCAGCAGCGCATTCCCGGGCGCCGGTCGTTATGGTGTTTTTTTTCGTTAGGGGAATCATCAGAATGACTTCTCCCACTCTAGGGCGGAGCGGGAAGGCGTGTCAGACTCTTACTGACTAAACCCCTACCCTGTTCCTTCTTTGCCTTCGATCTGGAGAACACGGTGACAACCTTTCGGATTTGCCGTGTTCCCCAAAGGCTTCGGTCCTACCGGGCCCCTACAGTTTGCTGACATCTCGTGGCATCGTATGATCAGCGTAGGTAGTTACGAGTACCTACGACACATCGTTGAGGATGGAAAGCGCGCCAATTTGTCTCCGCCTCTTTGAACATATTTTCAACTAAATTATAAATTGATGTATTAAATTGGTAAGGAATACTATTATTTTAATTACCGAACGAAATAAAATGTAACTACTTATTGGTGACAAAATAACAAATAAAAAGGAGTTGCAGTCAGGGATTGATAATTAATCGATTTATTTGGCGACAGATCTACCATTTTGGCGACAGATCTACCATTCTGAGCACAAAGCTATTAATTTTGTAATAAAACTATTATTATAAGAACTAAGTTTTATTTTATTGATTATCCATCTCTTATTTTTTGATAATTCATACCTGGATACACTTTTTGTTTATCTGAGAACGAAAATATTTCATGGCGATAGATCTATTAATTAGGTAGTACAACTTGATGACAAATATAAAGTTTGGCGACAGAAAATATAATCCCCATTTGAAATAATAATATCGCTACCTTTGGGTAGAAAGGTCGTATAAACCATTTTGGCCAAATTGAGTTATATATACCATTTTTCTCAGAATTTTTTTCTCTATCGATCTGTATATACGAAATGTAGAAATTCGCTCAAAAATGGTTAATACGACCCAGAAATTTTCGGTCATAGCCTCTTAAAAAAGGTAAATTTTCAATGTAAAAGCCAAATATTATTTTTTTGTAATTTTATTATGACGTAATGACCATAATTTATATTAACTCAGGGTGTAAAAATAGTCGTTAATTTTAAATGGTTTATACGCCCTAAAGTGTTAAATTGCATTAATTGTAAATGGTTTATACGCCCTAAAGTGTTAAACGCATTAATTGTAAATGGTTTATATGCCCTAAAGTGTTACATGCATTAATTTTAAATGGTTTATACGCCCCAAAGTGTGAAATGCATTACCTAAACACAGGTTAAATTTAACGTCGTAAATCCAAACACAGTTCGCAACGTTTGGTGTATAAACCATGTTTATTGCAAGTCGCACCTTGCTTTATGATGTTTCTCAAGTAAAATGTGTTAGGAATGAACCTGGAATGGTTCTATCAGATGATGAAAAAATCAAAGAGAAGTGGAAGGAATATTTTGAAAGACTAATGAATGAGGAAAATGATTGGAGTGGGATTTTAGAAACTAAACCAGAAAATGTGGGGTTAGTGAGAATGGTTAGTATGGATGAAGTCAGTATAGCAGTAAATGGAATGAAGAATGGTAAGGCCATTGGCCCAGTTTGGAATACCAGTTGAATTGTGGAAGTTACTGCGAGTAGATGGATGGTTGTGGTTACCTTTGTTCTTCAATAAGTTGTTGAAAGAAGAATTCATACTTGATGATTGGTACAAAAGTTATTTAGTGCCCATCTTTAAAAACGAAAGTGATGGTCTTGAATGCAACAATTATAGAGGAATAAAGCTAATAATGTCGTATACTATGAAAGTAAGGGAGGAAGAAGTATTGAAAGGCGGTTGAGACAAGAGAGTGAAATTTCACAGAAGCAATTCGTTTTATGCCTGGTTGGGGTACAACGGATGCCATTTTCGTTATACACCAGCTGTGCGAGAAATACAGAGGTACACATAAAAACTTGCACATGGTATTAATTGACCACGAAAAGGTATACGACCGGGTAGATCGTGAGGTTCTGTGGTGGGCCCTTAAGGAGAAAGGTGTGCCTGTGAAGTATGTACAGTTGACCCGAGCGATGTACAGTCGGTGTATTACCCAAGTCCGGTCTACAGTAGACACCAGTGGCAGTTTGAATGAAGCGGTCGGCCTACATCACGGGTCGGCTCTCAGCCCTTAACTCTTCCTGCTGATAATGGACGCTTTGACGTTAGACATTCAGGCAGAGGCCCCCTGGTGTATGCTGTTTGCCGATGATATTGTGCTGGTTGCCGAGAAGTCCAGAGCAGATTGGAGGTGTGGTGGCATAGACTGAAGAGTGTGTTGGCTTGAAATTGAGTAGGACCAAAACAGAGTACTTGTTCTACGATTTCGGCGGTCCCTCCAATCCTTCACCTTTAGCCCTCGCTGGGACATCCATGCCGATTTGTTCCGACTTTCGGTACCTCGGGTCGCTTGTCCAAGGAAATGGTGAAGTAGACCGGGACATAATACATCGGATCAACGCAGGATGGATGAAATGGCGACCGGTCACGGGAACAACTTGTGATCCACGGATGCCCCTCAAGTTGAAGGGTAAAATCTACAAGTACGTGATAAGACCTGTCATACTGTATGGATCAGAATGTTGGGCTGTGAAAAAGATGGATGAAAAAAGATTGCATGTAGCGGAGATGAGAATGTTGAGATGGATGTGTGGTGTGACAAGAATGGACAAAGTGAGAAATGAGTGTATTAGGGGAAGTTTGAAAGTGGCGCCAGTGACTGAGAAGTTGGAAGGAAATCGTTTGTCTTGGTATGGTTATGTGAAGAGGAGGGATAAAACGTATGTTACTAAAAGAGAAAAAGAGAAAGGAGGAGGAGTTTACATGTGGATGGATGGAGAGTGAGAGGGAGGCCAAAGAAAAGATGGATGGATTGCGTAAGGTCCGATAAGAAAGAAAAGGAAGTTAGTGATAGTGTGACGGACGACAGGACAGAATGGAAGAAGAAAACGTGTTGCGCCGACTCTAAGTAATATGGGATAAGGACAGGAAAAACTTTACGACCAACACACAAGGCTCGCATTTTGCGCGCAGCGAAAAGCAGAAGAACCAGCGCGATAGACATATACCGGACAGATACCATTGATTAGAAGGTATTATAATACTTAATAAATGTTGATTTCATATTTTAGGTCGTTTTATTTTATTTGAATCGACCATTATTGGGTATTAGAATAATAATAATTGAGTTCCTACTAATTATATGAGTAACAGGATTATTTATTAGTCAGAATTCAATTGATCTATGATTATAAATGGTTTATAATACAAAAAAATTACATATTATGGGTTTTTACGACATTAAATGTGACCCTTATGGTTACCAAAAATGGATATACGACCCACATAGTTTTTTCAAAGTACATTTTCATGGGGTGTATAAACCAAGAATTGATTTTTTCTTAGACGTAAATGCAAGCTAACTTTATAACTAAAGAAGATAGCTAGGTTTTGATAATTTAACCTTTTTCATCTGCAAAATATAAGAACCTTTCTCATAGATCATTTTTTTATAACCTCAAAAGCAAAAAAGTTATGAATTTTTATGTAAAAAAAAAATAGTTTTTCGGCTCTCCTGAAAAGTCGGGTTTTGGTTTATACGACCTTTCTACCCAAAGGTATCGATATGTATATTATGAGACATGGATATTTGGAGACTTGACTATTTTGAAACTTGAAAGTTTACAGATGTATTGTATTCGTCAATAGCTTCTTCGGCCATTTTGACTGCCCCCACTTCAGAGTGGAATAAATGTTTTAAAAACTGGTCCGGACGCACGCAAAAGTGTATTAAATATCGTGGAGAATTCTTTGAAAAACAATAAATGGTAATAATCTATTAGATTGTCTGTACTTATTTCAAACGACACAATTTAAAGGGCAAAAAAACTCATGTAATGAAGATGTTTAAACTTTTCTAAGCTTTTTTATTTATCACAATTGTAAAACTAGACCTTACAACTAATTATGCATTTAGTTTAATGATTTCCCTATTCTCACATTAAATAAAGAGCTCGATAACATTGCTATCGAGAGCGCTACTAAAAGGTGCGCTCCAAAGACTAAAAAAGGTGCGCTTCATTGGGTGCGCTTCAAAACTGGTGCGCTTCAGGAATACAGCCCGGCAGCCTGGTAATAATCTAGACCGAGCCCAGTCGTCAACGGCGCGTTCTGTTCCAAGCGCGCCTCAAGGAGATGTCAGCAAACTGTAGGGGCCCGGCAGGGCCGAAGCCTCTGAGGAACATGGGTAATCCGAAAGGTTGTCACCGTGTCCCCCCAGATCGAAGGCAATGAAAGAACGGGGGGGTTTAGTCAGTAAGAGTCTGAAACACCCTTGCGCTCCGCCCAAGAGTGGGAGAAGTCATTCTGATGATTCCCCTACAATAAAAAAAAACACGGGATAAAGCTGTCTTTGTATCGGGCGGCTTGAATTCCTCACTTCACTCAGGTTTCTCTATTAACTCCCTCGCAATGCTCGGGAGTTAACTATATAAATCCCCTCACTGACGTTCGGGATTAAAACTTAGCACCCTTCGTTTTGTTCGGAATTCAACATTCCACCCTCGCCTTAAAGATACTGCTTTATTCCCTAGTCACATAATCTACTATTTATATATCTTTTGAGTAGTATGTCAAACGATTTCATATTTAATGTATGTTATGTCAAACGATGTTATACAGGGTGGCCCAGAGAGAAATGCACTTTTGATTTCGCTCGCATTTCTAAACAACAAAATTGAGACGTGCGGAGATAGCGGCAGTGCGTAGAGCAGTTTTTGTAATTTAAGTCACCATAAGTCATTACACGGGAGAGCAGCGCACGTTTTGTATCTGTGCATTCTAAGAGAATGTTCGATTTTATGAGACTTTTCGACGGCTTTACCATGTTGAATACGAGTTGCGGCGCATCAAAGAGTGTCTAAGCGCTAATTTAATAAGGAAATGGATTAAAAGATTCGAAAGGACAGAATCGACGCAAAAAATGCTGCCTCGGGGTCATCAAAGAGTATGACGGACCGATGAACGCATTCAGCATGTTCGAGAATCTGTACGCGTGAATCCAGTCTCGGAGCGCAAACGTTCATCGGTTTTGGATATCTCTAGATCGATCTTGCAGCAAATTTTGCGGCTCCATTTGAAATTACATCCTTATAAGATGCAGTTAGTGCAGAAACTAAACGCAGCAAACTTAGAATCGGGATTGAGATTTGCAAATGAAATGCGCAATGAATTTCAGTTTCAATAACGTCCTTTTTCGGATGAAACCCAGTATTACTTTAACGATAAGTAAATAAGCAGAACTGTAGATATTGGGCAGCAGAAAATCCTCGATTGAAACATCAGAAGTCGCTATACTCACCGAAATTTACAGTTTCGGCCGCAGTTGCAAGATGGGAACGTCGGACCGCTTTTTTTTCGAAAACCATCGTGGCCAAACTGTGACCGTCAATTCAGAGCGCTATATGACCATGCTGAGAAGTTTTTTGATTTCAAAGCTGCAAGAATCTCGAGGCTATAACAAGAACACTTGGTTCCAGCAGGATGGGGCTACATGTCACTCTTCAAACCAGAGCATCGCCATGGTGAGAGACAGGGCACCCACGAAAGTTAATTTCACGCAGGGATGACATCTCCTGACCACCAAGAAGCTCTGATCTCACTCCAGCAGACTTTTTTTTATGGAGTTACGTAGAGAGCAAAATGTACTCTAATAATCGACATTCATTTACAAATCTGCAACCACTAAAGCTGAATATTCGGCAAGATATGAAATCCATTTCAAGAAAAACCCTAACAAATTTTTTTCAAAATAATGGTGTCAGATTAGAAGAATGCTGTAGCCGTCAAAGACTCCATTTAGACCAAAGTATTTTTTTAAAAACAAATTTCATTTAATAATCTTTAAAATTGTAATAAATACATATTCTAAAAAATTATACAATATTTTTTATTGAATTTTCAAATTGAAAATGAATTTCTCTCTGGGCCACCCTGTATATTTAATGTATGTTATGCTAATAAAAAACTCTCAAAACGGTGAAGGAAAACATCGTGAGGAAACCGGCATGTCCTAGAACCATAAATTCGAAGACATGTTACATCCGCCAAACCGCAATGGGCCCAAGACTTAGAGTCCCAGCAGTGGGAACATTAAGAAGTCGATAGTGCTAATAATGTAATGCTTATAAAATCTAGTTATTTTAAAATGATATCAATCGTTCATTATATTAACCAATCGCTGTATTAAACAAAAATTATAGTTTCCGTTGTTATATGTTGTTAATATTAGAGATGTTGTTGTTATATCATCTATTACTTACTCGTCTCCTTTTCTTTTAGCCCGTAGAGGCTCCGCTGCTCTTCTTCAATGTAATCAGCCAAGTTGTTTATATCGAATATAACGCCTGCATTTTGTGCGTTCAGTTCATTGATTACTTCCAAACTTTCCACAAAGGCCTGAAAATGGGCTTCCTTGTCAGCTTCATCTTTGTAAATCCTGTTGTATTCCTTTATGAAATCCTCGAACAGAACTTTTGCATTGCTCAGATCATAATGTGGTCTATGTATATATGTATCCGGAACGACGCTCGCCATTGCAGCCACTGCGAGCAACAACACTACACTGACGGAACGCATCTCTAACGCAATAGGAAACCTGTTTCTTTGTTAGCGCAGCTGCGATTTGTTGACGCTTGATTACAAAGTCACTTATATAGGTCCAGCATGACTTAATAATAGGTATTTATCATTATCTACGCTGATGTTTATGTGAAAGCAGTGGAGAATGAATTTATGTTAAGTGCCAATTATTTTTAATGGGTGGGATGATTGAATTATTCGGATGATTTGTTTCTTACGCCGTGCGTTGCCTATGTATAAAAGGAGATGGAAAACGGTAGGCCCAAAAGTACGAAGTTGAGATATGATCCAAAAAATTAGTAATTCCATATTTTTTTACCAAAGAATATGAAAAATCACTTCAAATCACATTCTAGAAGCAGAGAAATATGAGAAAGATAGTTTTCGTGAGATTATCGATTCAGTAATCGATTACACAGTTACGAAAATAAAACTTTTGCACTAAAATATTAACTCAAAGTGATTAAATGCACTGTATATCGTTACTTGTATATGCAATATAGTCTTCGATCAACTATGTACATATTCATAATCTGCCTAGCCTTTTCCCAACTATATTGGGGTCGGCTTCCAGTCTAGCCGGATTTAGCTGAATACCAGTATTTTACGAGGAGCGGCTGCCTACCAGACCTCCACAACCCATTAACTGCGGTAACACGGTACATCATGGCAAGACTGGAGTCAGATTTACTGGCTTCTGACTATCCGTAACGACTGCCAAAGATCTACAAATGACAGCCGGGACCTACGGCTTAACGTGCTTTCCGAGACACGGAGGAAACTCGTTATGTTAAGATGGTCACCCATCCACAGACCAACCTTGGCAAGCGTTTCTTAACCTTGAAGATCGATGTGCGGCTGTTACTATCTAGCCACGAGCTCCAACTATGTACATATTAATAAATCAAATATCAAATAATTACTGAAAAACCAATATTAATGATTATCGATTCAAATCTCTCTTATTGTTCTTCTTATTTTTAGTCTACGTCACTGACAGTTGCCGACTGTTCTTGTTTGCTCACTCGTTTCGTGTTTTCCGATGCGTTTTGAGTTTTGTATTCATCATTTTTCACGACCACTGCTTTGTATTTTACGGATTCTGACCCTGCCTACCTTGTACGACCCTTGCTTTCACCTTGGACACCGAAGATTGCTCACACGTTTGACTTGGAATTGTTATTTTGGATTTTACCGCCGGCTTGTGGATTCGATATTATTGAAACTATGGATCGCTGTGTGAATTGTGGGACATCCACTGGTCACTGCAATACACTGAGCCGACGACCCTTACACGCTGAAAAAATTCTGCCAATGATTCGGCATTGGCTTGCACCTCAGTCTGTAAGTAAATATAACCTCATCTAACCAGCTACCATTCTGGCAGGTTTAAATTACATGTAGGTAGTTATAAGGCCTATAGAGATCGTTTACAGTTATGGCAAAGAATTATTTATCTAACAGTGTTATAATACCCTTATACACAATAGTTAATTAAGTAGTGTTTATGTAGGTGAAGATTGATAAAAATGTTCCATTAACTTATTTTATTTATATTTTAGTCGACGGCTCTCGTAGAGGAAGGGAGGCTATAGTAATGCATTACTGTAATTGTATTGTAAGGAAACGAACTGTAGGCTGTTGCGCTCACATAATATGCATTATATGGTACCTTAGCTGGGCTAGCTACCAAGACCATATAGTACTACCTGCACAATTTCTAGACATTTTAATTATAATTGAAGACGAATAAAACACTATATTATATGATTTGTTTTTTATTTTATTTTAGACATCCTTTCCCTATCTCCTTACCTGTTTCCTACCTAACGCTTGAAGTCGTTGACGTTCATTTATATATTATGATTTTTCAAACATTTTCTAGTAAATATAATATTAGTGCGAAACAACATATTTTGCACTTCAGGAATCAGCTGTTAGTTAAAGATTGTCACATAACTTCACTTTTACTGAATCTCTTATATCTCTGTTCTCAGATTGACAAAATCCGCAGAATTGTCAGTGAAAGGTTGATAATATACATAAGCTATTAATTGACACCACTTTTATCTTCTTACACCTAGGCCCAAGATTGTATGTAATCGTTTCAGTCTCCTTTTAGTTTTTCTTCGTCATCATTTCATTTCTAATTCATCTTAAGGTTGTCTGTAGATATCGCTGTCAACGATAAGACCGCCATTGTACCCACAGATTTAAGTTTCTGTACAATTTATCTGTAATATTCCTTTGGTGTACAATAAAATTTATTCTATTCTATTCTTGATACAGAAGTCCGAAACCCAGATTTAAAAAGAGTCAATAGATAATAATAACTTTATTATCTATTGACTCTTTTTAACGAACCTTTACTGTGTACATGCGGCTACTTACACAACAGAGGAGTAACTTCGCGTGGGGGAGCGAATGCGCAAAGGGAATTCGCGAAATTCAAACAACTGGATACGAAATAACTGGATACTGAGCTACGAAATACAATTTCGTAGCTCAGTATCCGGTTATTTGTTGATGAAATATACATTACCTTGTAGTCAAACTTAAATATCCAGTGTAAGTACCTATTTCTATTTTTTTCCGTATCTACAGGGTAAAACGAGACCCTATTACTAAGCCTCTGCTGTCCGTCGGTCTGTCTGTCCGTCTGTCACCAGGCTGTATCTCATGAACTGTGATAGTTTAATTGGGAGAGTTTAATTTTCACAGATTATGTATTTTTGTTGGTGCTATAACAACAAATATTTACTAGAAACAGAATAAAACACAAAAATTGGATCCCATACAACAAACGTGATTTTTTTGCCTTTTTTTGTTACGGATAACGGAACCCTTCGTTGCATTAGATGCACCAGTCCGACTCGCACTTGGCCGGATTTTATTTCCATATTTTATGTGCTTTATTTTGACCACAGACATCAATAAACTAAAACTATGAGGTTAAATTCCAACGGCCAGTGTTGAGCGTTTTAGTCAGAGTCGCGTGTCTTTTTATTGAAGTGAATATTCAGACCCGGTTAATAAATTCAACATTATATGTGTTTAATCATATTAGGCATTCACTTTTATCTGCAAGTTATACAGTAGGTATATTTTCTACCGTTTTTAATATCAGATGAATTAAAAATCTAACAAGGTAATACCGTAATACAAAAATGTGGGTAATAGTAATTTCTCGCAAATATTATGTTATGAAACTTTGTGAATTGTTCCTCCACTAGTGTGTTCATATGTAGGTATTGTTTAATACGTGTGGGGCATTTGTCGAGTCATCACATTTAGACATTATCAGAATGACTCCTCCCGCTCTTGAGCGGAGCGGGAGGACGTGCCAGACTTTTACTGACCAAAACCCACTTTGTTCTTTCTTTACCTTCATTCCAGAGTCCCGGGTTTTTCTTTCATAACCCAACCCATCGCCCCAGAGGCTTCGATCCTGCTGGGCCTCTACGGTTTTGCTGATATCTCTTTGAGGCGCGCGTGGAACAGTACACGCTGTTGACGACTTGGGCTAGGTCCAGATTATTATCGGACTGCCGGACGGTTAGCTACTCATTGCTCGCCGCCCGCAAGCCCGCGCCTACGGTAGTTGGAAATCGGAATCAGAATCCCGGCCGCGGGGGCGTGAGGGTCATTCCCTCTCGTGTGCGGCCGCCTCCTTCGCTACCATTACTATTTCAAAGAAAGAGGCAACTGCCAATTTCTTCATTTCCAATGTCAATTTTGCCCATTTGCATCAATATTTACAATATGTAGTTACGTAACAAGAAAAACAATTGAAAAATCGTCAAGAGTCCATCATATACTTGAGGTCCGCAGTACCTTGAAACTGTGCAAAATTCAAACTTTTAAATTAACGACATAAAAAGTCATAGCCATTTATATCGCAAAAAACGTACATTTCGACACTGTCAAAGGAATCAAAATTCATAGGGTACTTTTCGTTGACCTAGAATCTTGAAATTTGGCGTAAACCAAGGTCTTACAGTACAAATATAGAGAAATCTCTGAAAACTAAAAAATTGTAGTTACATCGCTAGAAAAAAAGGTTGAAAAATCTCCAAGACTCGCTTCCAGAACCACGCTGACCCGTGGTTTTGACAACAACTTTATCATAAACCCAAACTAGTTCAGGTTTTTGATCAAAAATCTAGATTGATACAGGTTTATGATGAAATTGAGTTTAAAATGTGTCATCTTCCGGTGTTTCATTAAAAACCTAGGTTTTGATCAAAAACCTAATTTGATGAAAAACCTGCGACATATAAATATATTGTTTTGGATTTACTTAATAGGAAAGAATGCGTCAAATATGAAATTAATTCCATAAGACGGCCATAGGTGATGATAAAAAAAGTCAGGACAGGAATTGATTTTGAGGACTCTTGCAAGTTAAAAAGATGACCTACACACTTCCATTATTGAAACAAAACTGCACTCTAAAACCATACTTTATAATACTTATTTTTTGTAAGTTTCAAGTTGCGGATGTTGTGACCCATGGTATCTACCTAATTTTTTTTTGTATGCGTTATGGCGCAAGTAAACGTCAAATATTATATCTCCATTCTATTACAAATTCATTATTTAAACTATTGTAAGCTGTTCAAATAACACTTCCAATTCATCATCATCATCATCATCTTAGCCGAAAGACGTCCACTGCTGGACATAGGCCTCCCCCAAGCGTCGCCACAGCGACCGGTCGTGTGCATCTCGCATCCATCGGATTCCCGGCGACCCTCGCCAGGTCGTCGGTCCACCTTGTGGGAGGCCTTCCGACGCTGCGTCTTGCGGTACGTGGCCGCCACTCTAGAACCTTCCGTCCCCATCGACCATCTGTTCTACGAGCAATGTGCCTTGCCCACTGCCACTTAAGTTTAGCGATTCTTCGGGCTATGTCGGTAACCTTAGTTCTCTTGCGGATATCTTCATTCCTGATGTAATCGCGCAAGGAAACTCCGAGCATAGCCCTTTCCATTGCTCTTTGGGAGACTTTAAGCCTTCTGATGAGGCCCATTGTGAGCGACCACGTTACCGAGCCATATGTCATCACTGGCAACACACACTGGTCATAGACTTTTGTCTTGAGACACTGCGGTAAGTTGGAAGAGAAGATACCGTGCAGCTTCCTGAACGCTGGACAGCTGAGTCGGATTCGACGAATGATCTCTTTCTCGAAGTTAGATCTACCCAACTGGACCGTCTGTCCCAGGTAGACGTAGTCGTCCACTACTTCGAGTGTAGAGTCTCCGATCTTGATAGGAGTGGGAGCTACATGGATGTTTACCATGACTTTGGGTTTTGTCCATGTTTATTTTGAGTCCCACTCTTTCGGAAGCCCTCCGTAGTCTCAGCCATGACTACTATGTCGTCACACTTCCAAATACATTATTATTACTGTTTGGGTAGGTACGCAAATAAATAAAATAATAAAACATTATGTTTACATTTAATACCAATTTAAAACAGTACAAAAACGATACCTATTCAAAAAGTTGCATTTTTAAACACGTTACTTATCCTGTTGTTTCCTTCCCAGCGAATTTAGTTTTGCGGTTCTGAAAAGAATGATTCATTATTTTAGTATCATTATTTTACACTTTAAAATCACAGAAGGGCGTTTATTGTCAAAGATTTTGGTGGAGGTATCATTTAAAAGGTGCTATGAAAATGATAACGATTTAATAATAAAATGCATTAGTTATAAACAACCATTTTTCTAACGAAACCATATGATTCTATTATTTGAATTTCAATCAATAATAGAAGTTACGAAACCTCTCGCTTCTTCATCTAGCTAGCTAAATCTTTTTTAAAAGAAAATTTCAATAAGGACATACTAACTTTTGAATTCAAGCGTATATCTATTGATACAATAAAAAAAACATTCCAAAGTCTTAAATTAAAAAACACTGAGGACTTACGGGGTATATTCGTTAAGTTTCTTGGAGATATTTTATTGACACAATTGCACCTTTCCTAACAGGAATATTTAACCAATGCCTAGACAGTGGTACATTCGCTAATTCAATAAAACAGTAAAGTGGTACCAATTTTCAAATCAGGAAATAAGAGTGATCCCTCTAATTATAGACCTATATCTGTGCTTCCAGCATTGAGTGAAATCTATGAAAAAATTATGCTTGACCAGATGTTGTGTCACTTTAATTCTAATAGGATCTTGCGTAGTTTGGCTTCACGAAAGGAAGGTCAACGATAGATGCAGGAGCAAGGGCGTCGCCAGCTTATGACAAAGGGGGGGGCAATATTATGGATGATAAAAAATATGAACGCCGAGAGCACTTTGGAAGTCTTTGCCTCGATGTCGATTTTTTTTTCAAGTGGGGAATCATCAGAATGACTTCTCCCGCTCTTGGGTGGAGCAGGAGGGCGTGTCAGACTCTTACAGACTAAACCCCACCCCGTTCCTTCGTTGCCTTCGATCTGGGGGGACACGGGCTCGCCTATCGGAATTTCGGTGTTCCCCAGAGGCTTTGGCCCAACCGGGCCCCTACAGATTGCTGACATCTCCTTGAGAACGCGTCTTTGACGACTGGGCTTGGTCCGGGTTATTACCGGACTGCCGGATGGCGAGCTACTGAGTCCGCAAGCCCACGCCTACGGTGATCGAAAACTGAGATGGGGATCTCGGCGGCGGCGGCGTGAGGGCCGTTCCCTCGCGCGCTCGCGTTCGGTAGCCCCCTTCGCTAGCATTATTGCTTCGCAGAAGGAGGCGACCGCCCGCCACCCCTCCTCGCTCCGGACCATGGCCTGTACCAAGGCCCGGCGCGAGAAGTCGCCACCGCCGATAGCCTCTACGGGGACACAGCGGTACTCTGCCCAAGTGAGGCACACCTCTACTCTGTGCTTCACCGTGTCCTCCGGTTGGTCCATACAGTGGCGACAGTCGGGCGTCTTTTCCTCCTCGATCCGATGCAGGAACCTCCCGAACTTACCGTGTTCGGTGAGAACCTGCGTCATACAGAACGAGAGGACGCCGTGACCTCTTTCCAATCACTCCTCAAAGAGGGGACTTACCGCCGCAATGACGGCGTGCCCAGCACTGGGTTGCTACAGTCGCAGTCGCCATGCTACTGAGATCCCGCTGGAACTCTGTCCGCCATACCGCGACTTGTTGCGGCAGCGGAGTTTCGCCCCGGCGTTATGCATCTCCACGCCCAAATCGTGCATGCGTGCAAGGACTGTTGCCTCCACATCCCACGGTAGCGAGCCAGCAAGGAGACTCGCCGCTTCGTGGGAGATCCTCGCACCATCCGGATGGCCATAACCCACTGGCAAGCGTTCAGTTTGGCCGCCGGTCGATCCCCGAGTAGAACCTCCGGCAGGGGGCGTCTGGACCCCCTGGGTTAGGCAGGAGCCGCTTCAGAGCAGCCCCAGTCCTGTCCAGTTTTCCGATTTTTTCCGCAACAGCAGTAGCTTCCTTTATAATTTCTGCATTTATTAATAGTTAAGTCAATTGCTCGCACTTTGGTCGCTTTGCGGCTAGCTACATTTGATCTCTAGGGGGGGGCAGCTGCCCCCCCCTGCCCCCCCTTGGCGACGCCCTTGTGCAGGAGTGAAGCTCATCAGTCACATTTTGGAATTCTTGAAGGATGCTATTGCCATTTTCAGTGACCTCTCCAAAGCATTTGACTGCATTGACCATAACACTCTGATCTGTAAATTACATCATTACGGAATTCGTGGACGAGCTGCTGATCTTGTTTTTTTCCTATTTATCTTACAGGCAGCAAAACGTAACCATTAATGGGGCGACGTCCTCGGGGTCTTTAGTAAAGATGGGCGTGCCCCAGGGTTTAATTCTTGGCCCTTTCCTTTTTCTGGTTTATATTAATGATCTTCCTTACATGATGGCTAGTTTATCTGATATAATTCTATTGGCAGATGACACCTCTCTTATTTTCAAAGAACACAGAAAAGATATCGGATGTCTTGCATGTTAACGAAAGTCTGGCTGTTCTTTCAAAATGGTTCGCAGCTAATAACCTCTTACTAAATGCGAACAAAACTAAATGTATAAAGATTTCACTACCAAATGTCCCTCAAGTTGGCCTTAATTTAATGCTTGACGGCACAAAACTTGATACTATTACGGAAACTGTGTTCTTAGGTTTAACTATTGATTTCAAACTTCAGTGGAGCACTCATATTAAAACTCTCTCAGATAGGTTAAACTCAGCTGCGTACGCAGTAAAAAAAATAAGGCAATTGACAGATATAGCTACAGCTAGATTAGTGTACTATGCCTATTTACACAGTATTATGTCTTACGGCGTCTTATTGTGGGGGTCTGCAGCTGATGTGGAATCAATTTCATACTGCAAAAGAGAGCATTCCGGGCTATTTATAAAAGGGGTCCCCGTGAGCCCCTTAGAAATACATTCGGAGAAATTGATATATTAACTCTGCCCTCTCTTTATATTCTGGAAAGTATAATGTATGTACGTAAAAGTTTAGGACTTTTTAAAATTAGAAGCGATTTTCACAACAAAAATACGCGTAGCAAGCATGAAGTCGTATTACCTAAATGAAAGTTTAGCTAAGACCAGCAAGTCATTCCTTGTGCTCCCCAAATCGGTTATTGAACTTAGCGAGGCAAAGTTCAAAACCCATATTAAGCGTGTCCTAACCAAAAAAGCATATTACAAGGTTAGAGACTATGTCGAAGACGCGCTTGTTTGGTAATAACTGCTTCTGCACATGTAGCCCCTTGGTAATATTATTGTGTAAACTTATCTATTAACTGCTCCATGTTTCCACTCCTTCCATAGATCACAATTCCTTGCCTTCATTCCACATATTGCCCTCTATAGCACGTTGGCAAACCTTGAGTTTGGACTTTTGGATGTTACTCAAAGACCAAGTCTGTGCCCCATAGGTCCGAATGAGAAGACTAGACATGTCCAACAGCTTACGCTTCAGTGATATGGGCATAACATAAATAGTTCCTTCGTGGGCCGGTAGCTTTACCATCCATTTTCTGTTTTTCTTGCTTTGACCGGAAAAAAATTACTTGGCTCAAATACATAAATTATATATATTCTCGTACGTATTTTATGTTCTCTCCGCCTACGTGTATGTTACTTTTGCAACTGTTGGTTATGATTTTGTTCTTCGATATGTTCATTTAGTCCAACCTTAAGACTTTATCGCTAAAATCTTGTAGAATTTGCTCTTGTCCTGTGGTTTTAGGACAGAAAAGGACAATACCATCAGCGAAATGTAAAATCAGTTACTAGTTATGTTCAATATCTACTTAGGTTACTATTAGCTATAACTACGATAGAATTTACAAAGTAAAAGAAAGATAGAAGGCGTTTTCATCATATTAGACCAAATAATTTTTATATCTTTTGAGGAGTATGTCAAACGATTTTATATTTAATGTATGTTATGTCAAATGATGTTATATTTACCTAATGTATGTAATGCTTATAAAATTTAGTTATTTTAAAATTATATCAATCGTTCATTATATTAACCAATCGCTATAAAAATTAAAGGTTTCGTGTTACATGTAGTTAATATTTGTGATTTTATTATTATATCATCTATTACTTACTCTTACTTTCTTCTATTACCCCTAACAAGGACTTCATCTCTTCGATAGTGTAATCACTGTATTGGTTTATATCGAATGTAGCGCTTTTACTTAGTTCGTTCGCTTCATTAACTATTTTCAAACTTTTCACAAAGGCACGGAAATGGACTTCCTTGTCAGCTTCATCTTTGTAAATCTTGTTGTATTCCTTTATATAGTCCTCGAACAAATCTTTTGCTTTGCTCAGATCATAATGTGGTTTAGTAGTATTCGGAGCGGCGCTTGTCATTGCAGCCACTGCGAGCAACAACATTACACTGACGGAACGCATCTCTAACACAATAGGAAACCTGTTTCTTTGTTAGCGCAGCTGCGATTTGTTGACGCTTGATTACAAAGTCACTTATATAGGTGCAGTATGACTTAATAATAGGTATTTATTATTATCTATATGCTGACGTTTATGTGAGAGCAGTGGAGAATGAATTTATGTTAAGTACCAATTATATTTAATTGGTGAGATGATTGAATTATTCGGATGATTTATTTCCTTCGCCTTGCGGTGTTGCCTGTGTATAAAATTTAAGTTTTTTTAAATATCTTGATACAAATTCCGAAATCCATATTTAAAAACAGTCAACAATAGATAATAATAATAACGAACCTTTACTGTGTACATACGGCTACCTACAGAGGGGTTACTTGCACGTGGGGGAGCGAATAATAATGCGCAAAAGGAGCCTGCGAAATTCAAACGTTTGCATTTCGAAATTCAGTATCCCGTTGTTTACCTACCTATTTTAATTTTTTCATTATCCACAGGGTTTTTTTTAGGAAGGGGAATCATCGGAATGACTTCTCCCGCTCTTGGGCGGAGCAGGAGAGCGTCTCAGATTCTTACTGACTAAACCCCAACCCGTTCCTTCGTTGTCTTCGATCTAGGGGATACGGGCTTAATTTTCGGAATTTCCGTGTTCACCTGAGGCTTCGGTCCTGCCGGGCCCTTACAGTTTGCTGGCATCTCCTTGAGGTGCGCGTGGAACAGAACGCGCCCTTGACTACTAGGCTCGGTCCGGGTTATTACCGGACTGCCCGGTAATAACCCGGTCCCGGTGCTGCTGCGGTGGTCGGAAATTGGGATTGGAATCTCGGCGACGGGGCGTGAGGGCCGTTCCCTCACACAGGGGCTTCAGGCAGCCTCCTTCGCTAGCATTACTGCTTCGCAGAAGGTGGTGACCACCTGCCACCCCTCCTCGTTCCGGACCATGGCCTGTACCAGGGCCCGGCGCGAGAGGTGCCTATAGCCTCCACGAGAGTACGGCAGTGCTCCACCCAAGCGAGGTACACCTCTACCGTGTGCTCCACCGTGTCCTCCGGGCGGCCCACACCGTGGCGACACCCGAGCGTCTTTTTTTTTATATATAACATAAACCAGTGCTTGAGTACAATTCCACCTGATGGTAAGCAGTGATGCAGTCATTGATGGTGAGGCGCACTAGTTTATTAAGAGCCTATTCACTCGTCTTGAAGACATCCAGATTATAATCGGACGGAAAGACCGCAGCAGGCAAATTGTTCCAGATCTTTTATGTACGCGGTATTAACGACGAGGCAAAGTGCTTAGTCCAGACGGTGCAGGTTTCGACAACGTAAGGATGGATACTCGTCGTACGCCGGGTGTCCGATGGTAGAAGGGAGATGGCGGAATTAGCTACGCACACTCTCCGAAATGCATCCTGTAGAACACCAATAGGCTGGCTACCCTACCCCTATGCTCTAGGCTTTGCAGATTGGATTTAACCAAATCAGGGTCTCCAATTAGCCTCTTCGCACGCCTTTTCACCGAGTCCTAAGCTGCTAGATGGCATTTTGCAGCACCAGCCCATATATGGCTGCAGTACTCCACACACGATCGGACCTGTGCATTTTATAGCATAAGAAGCTGTCGGACCCTTGCAAGAACGCCGAGATTTTTTGCAGCTACTTTGGCTTTGGACTCAATGAACCGCCCAAACTTGAGGTCTGAAGAAACTTCAACACCCAAAAGCTGAAGACGGTCGTTGCACTCCAGGGATACATTTCGGAAAGTAGGAGCCAAGATGAACGGGCTCCATTTTGCAGTGAACAAATACGCTTATGTTTTGGCGACGTTGAATGCTACCAGATTGACTTCGCCTTATTTGGAGACTGCCTGAAGAGAGACATTTGCACGCTCTACCATAGCCTCTCTTTCGGACTGGATTAGCTCCTTACTAGCCCGAGCACTTGGCATGTATCTCTCTACAACTGTGGTGTCACCTGCATACCCATAGATACCATCAGCAGATCGTTGATATGCAGCAGAAAGAGAGTTGCTCAAAGAACAGACCCCTGTAAAACTCTGACATTCGTTGTCATGGGTTCCGATGAGCAACCATCGACAACAACTCGGAGAGACCGTTCACTCAGGATGTCTTTTACCCAGGCAATCAGACTAGGCGAAATGCCATACGCTGGCAGCTTACTCAAAAGGCTAGCGTGCCATACCCTGTCGAAGGCCTTTAAGACGTCTAAGGAAACGGCAAGATTTTATATTTTATAGAAATTCTTCTCGAGGGCCTCGCTCCACAAGTGAGTAGCATACATTAGTAGGCCCCCAGTAGACCGATTGTGGCGAGATCGTTACCTTTCAGGTATGCCATGAGGCGCGAGTTCAATACACGCTCCATAATCTTGAAGAGTATGGAGGTTATTGAAATCAGCCGATAGTTGACAGGATCGGCACGACTGCACTTTTTGGGTACGGGTTGCACGTTGGCAAGCTTCCAGGACTTGGGCACTATACCAGTCCTACATGAGAGACGATGCAAGCGTGTCAGAACAGGAGACAACTCGGGCGCACAAGCCTTGAGAACAATCGCTGGTATACCATCTGGGCCACTAGCTTTATTCACGTTTAGACGACACAGCGCTCTCAGAACCTCTTTATTCCTTATGCGAATTTCGGACATTGAAGTGTCGCAATGAGGCAAAACCGGTGTGGTAGCACTGCTAGTGTCAAGACGTGAATTATGGGCGAAGAGGGATGCAAAGAGACCTACCTTCTCTCTCGGCATATGAGCCAGTGTTCCGTCAGGTTTAACCAACGGAGGCAGTGTGGGTCGACAGAAGTTCGCTTCGACTGATTTGGCAAGGGACCAGAATGCTTTGCTACCAGATGGCTGCGCAGAGAGCTTTTTGCCAGTATGTGCAATATGATCGAAGCGAACCTTCCTTAGCCTTCTTTCCTCCTTGATCCGATGCAGGAAACTTCCAAACTAACCGTGCCCGGCGAGGACCTGCGTCATACGGAACGAGAGGACGCCGTGACTTCTTTCCAACCACTCCTCAAAGAGGGGACTTACCGCGTTGAGTTGTAACAGTCGCAGATCCCGCCGGAACTCTGTCCGCGACTTGTCGCGGCAGCGGAGTTTTGCCCCGGCGCGGCGTTGCATCTCCACGCGCAAATCGTGCATGCACGCAAGGACTGTTGCCTCCAGATCTCAAATTGGCAGGCCATAAAGGATGCTCGCCGCTTCGCGGGAGATCGTGAGGTATCCGCGTACCGTTCGGATGGCCATGACCCTATGGCAAGCATTCGGCTTGACCGCTGGTCGCTTAACCAGCGACGGCGCCCACACTGTAGCCCCGTAAAGGGCCATGGATAGACTGAACGATCCCCGCGTAAAGCCTCCGGGGGTTAGGCAGGGCAGCTCCAGTCCGTTCCAGTTTGAGAACCAGTCGTCAGAAGTGCTCCTCGAAAGTCCATCGGCTCATCGTCGTGCGGCGGCATCGGTCGAATACGAGTCCCAGGTACTTCATCGTCGACCCGACGTCGATGTGGACCCCCCCCCCCCCCCTATCGTTATTTCGGAACCCGGTGGTGGCGCATTTCGAGGGCCATGAACACATGGTCTCGGACTTGTGCAATGCTACCTTCAGTTCCAATTGCTAGATCCTGTTTACGACTGTAGCAACCGCGCATGTCACTGTTTCGGCCACCGCCTGGTAGCGCTCTCTCCACGCCAGGACCTGCATGTCGTCGACCACGCTGACCCCATCGGGGAGGTCGCCGTGCAGCACTTAGTCGTATCCGATGTTCCACAGGGGCAGTCCTTGTACCGATCCCAGCAGAACAACGCACGACAGCTCTCGCCGTCTCCACTCTCCCTGGTGATCGGGGTAGATTATGAACCTATCCGGCAGGTAGGACTCGATCACGCGACAGAGGTAGACGGGCACCGGGTGGTGCCAAAATTCCGCCCCAATACTACTCTAGGACAAGGAGTTGAAGGCATTGGCGATGTCCAAAGACACCAAGGCTGACTGGCTGATCCAGCCCCACCCAAGCTAGATGACCGACGAAGCGGTCTGCAATTACACTTTCAAAGAGCTTGCCCACATCGTCGAGCAGCACGATGGGCCGGTACGCGGACGGAGAGTCCGCAGGTCGCCCCAGCTTCGCGATGAGAACCAGTTTCCTGGTCTTCTAGCAAAGGGGGAACTCCGATCCGGCGGGCGGATGCGGCGTTTGCTGTACCTGGTGTATTATCGCAGTGCCGCAATCTCTAGTGACCACCAGTACACCTGGCGCCAAGCCCGTCCTGAATGGACTCGGGGCATCGCCTCGTCGCAGATTTGTTACATGGCCTCCTGGAACTACTCTGCCTCGAAGTCGATGTGGACAGGCCTGTCCAGTACTTGCGCCCACGCCATCGTGCTGGTTGGTGACCAGACGAGAGGGCCCGATGGACATTCCCGGGGGGGCTCGGGCGTCCCCGCAGTCTCCAGGCTAGTCCCCCAGTGGTGTGGTCCTTTCAGTGCGAGCCTGAAGGTTAGCAGCTTGGAGCCTTATTTCACTTCCTGCTCTTTAATACTTCATTTTGTAGCACCGTAGCTCGATCTGTCTGTAGACCAACCCTGGAATGGATTTGTTTGCTGATGAATGGAAGACGATATTATTAGAACCACAAAGTTCTGTGAGAAGACAGAGTGAAAGATCTTTTTGGTGTTAGTGGCCACTTTGCTGTACTAAAATAAATAAGTAGTAACATAACTTACAAACAGTAGTGCCAACGGAGTATTCCCGTATCAGCACCCAGATTTTCGGTACCAAAATTGTAAAACCGATTGGTATTTTGGACTGGTATTTTGTGTGGTTACTACCTTGCCAAAATACATATCGGTGCCGAATCGGGAATAGCATGGTTGCCGAAATTTTAGTGCCAAAAATCTGGGTGCCGATACGGGAATACTCCGTGCCAAGGAGGTTCCAACTGTATAAACGAGGTTTAAAAAAATCTTATCATCTACTTTCTGGCCACTTAAAATACCTATACAAAGAACAACATGCGCATTCGTTACGTTTCACATTTATTACCAATTGAAAATAGTAAAGAGAAAACTATTTTATATTTTTATTCGTAGGTAATATATCTTACTCGTGTTCTTTGTTGCAAAAAAGGGTTTTTTTCATAATAAATTTTAATTAGGTACCTAGACGAAACCGTTATGTTTTTTCCCCAAAGAGAATAGATAGTAAACCGGTTTTAGAAAAAAATAATTTAGCGTCACCGTGCAATATTGCACATACCTACTTAACAGTATTTTTATTTGCATCACTAAAAGTTTGATCTATCAAAAGTGCTTTAGGCATATTTACAGACGAAATAAAGCAAGAGATTGGACAAATATTTCGACACTCAACATAAGTCATTAGCTGTGTGACATCTTTCTTTGTTAGAAAGTGTGAAGTGAAAAGTTTGAGAGTGTGCACAGGAATTGTACAACTTGATTCCTTCAAGCCCATTTCATCATCGGACCACAAGATGTACGGCAATGCGCCACCGGTACATGGTGAACATCCCACCCATACGTACAAAGCGTTTTGGGAGTACATTTATTATGCGCACAGCTAAAGAGTGGAATTCCCTGCCGGGGTCTGTATTTCCTGATAGCTACAACCTAGGGGTCTTTAAGTCAAGAGTGAATAGGTTGCTTCTAGGCAAGCGTGCTCCATCGTCGACCACATGATCGCTTACCATCAGGTGAAATGAGGTCAAGCGCAAGCCTATCAAAAATAAAAAAAACTTTTAAAAATTTGACTTTTCTGTAATAAGAATATATTACACACGTAAACCTTCCTCATTAATCACTCTGTCTATTGGTGAAAACTGCATGAAAATTTGTGCGGTAGTTTTTTGAGTTTATTGCGTTCATATAGACAGACGCGCTCAGTTAGTCAGGTCTCTGTCATATAAAAAAAAAATGGGCTACGGAGACAGGAGTGACTGAGCAATATATCCAGTACGGTACCAATCTCTTCTATCGAGTAACCAGCGAATTAAGTTATACCACCTTCTGCTATTACACCACATCTCCTTGATCGTTACCAAACTCTTGAGAAAAGCCTAATTATGTAAGTACTTATTTGGCGTTTTTATAATGCCCGTCGTATTCTTTTATAAACTTTCTGAATAAGGCTGGTGGATATCGAAGGTCATCATTAAGTAACACAATATGTATACATAATGATGAAACGCGTCGTCGCCCGTCATGATTTGTTCCTTCGTTAACAAGCGCAGCCATTATTTCGTAAACACTCACACACATAAATTAATAGTTAGACTTTTACAGCGTGTAGCGCCCTAGGGTTCTCTTTCGTGCAACCCGAGGCCCTAGTAGGTTTTGACCCTGCTTGGCCACTTCTGTTTGCCGACTGTTTTTAAAACAATTTGAACTGTTATTTAAAATAGATATATATAATTCGGACCACAATAATAAGCCGATATTGCATTTTGAGAAGACCGTAAGAACGAAGTAGTACACGGCAGGACAGATGTGCCAGGGTCGATTGGTCGTTACACAGTTGGCCCCAGAAGCCAGGGGCTGTCACCAAAATACTGGGGCTGCGACTGAGACTCATTCTTGACAGATTGGTAGAAAAAACACAAGACAAAATTAAATGGAACAGAATTTGGGAGCCTAGGTTAATCGTTAGGCACTCGCCTAGCCGTGGAACAGCTATCATTATTTAACTAACTAAAGGTAGAGCTAATATGTTTTATCTAAAACAAAAATGGGCAAGACCATAGGGCGGAATAGCGTTCAAGTATTAACTTAATTATTCTTAAATAGGTAATCATACGGTACTGTTCAGATTCGTAATGGTCATAAACATCACCATGCAAGGCTTAGACATAGGCTTTACGTCCAAAATATACTATTTAAGCAAAATTTTTGTCACCAAGTAGCAGTAGTGCTAGCGGTTCTATACCAAGATGCGTTCCGTTAGTGTAGTGTTGATACTTCTAGTGATCATAATGGCAATGACCAGTGCGTATCATGTTAAAAGAAACGTATATTACGACTTAAAAGATGCTCCCGTCTTGTTCGAGAAGTTCATAAGGGATTACCACAGGCGGTACAAAGATCTAGATGACAGAAACATACATTACTTTTACTTTTGTATAAATTTGGTGAAGATCAACAAACTCAATAGAGAGAGTCCTCTAGACAGTGTCGGTATAACCCAATTCACTGATTTCTCGGATGAAGACTGGAAAAAAATGAAAGCATATGGTCCGTCTCCACGTAAATATCACGCTCCCAGTGAGTGACTGAAAATTTGTTTTAACATAATCTATGACTATTCCGATTGTAGCTGCAACAGTGGTTTTTTTTTTCTGGTAGGAGAATCATCAGAATGACTTCCCCCGCTCTTGGGCGCAGCGGGAGGGCGTGTCAGACTCTTACTGACTAAACCCCTACCCCGTTCCTTCGTTGCCTTCGTTCTAGGGGGGAATCGGTGTCAACCTTTAGGAATACCACGTGTTCCCCCCAGAGGCTTCGGCCCTACCGGGCCCCTACAGTTTGCTGACATCTCCTTGAGGCGCGCGTGGAACAGAACGCGCCGTTGACGACTGGGCTCGGTCCAGATTATTTCCAGACTGCCGGACAGCGAGCTACCCAGTGCTCGCCGTCCGCGAACCCGCGCGTACGGAAATCGGGATCGGGATCTCGGCGGCGGCGGCGTGAGGACCGTTCCCTCACGCGCTCGCGGTCAGCAGCCTCCTTCACGAGCATTACTGCTTCGCAGAAGGAGGCGACCGCATGCCAACCCTCCTCGCTCCGGACCATGGCCTGAACCAGGGCCCGGCACGAGAGGTCGCCGCTCCCGATAGCCTCCACGAGGACACGGCGGTGCTCCGCCCAAGCGGGACACACTTCTACCGTGTGCTCCACCGTGTCCTCCGGGCGGTTCACACAGTGGCGACACCCGGGCGTCCTCTCCTGCTTGATTCGATGCAGGAACCTCCCGAACTTACCGTGTCCGGTGAGGACCTGCGTCATATGGAAAGAGAGGACGCCGTGACCTCTTTCCAACCACTCCTCAAAGAGGGGCCTAACCGCCTCAATGACGGCGTACCCAGCACTGGGTTGCGACAGTCGCTGTCGCCATGCCACCCTGAGATCCCGCCGGAACTCTGTCCGCCATGCCGCGACTTGTCGCGGCAGCGGAGTTTCGCCCCGGCGCGGCGGCGTTGCATCTCCACTCGCAAATCGTGCATAGCTGCAACAGTGGTAACTTGTGGTTGATTGGGCGGCATATATTTTTACTAGCTTTGGTCAACAGCTTCGCTCGTGGTAGTCGGAAAATAGCTCAAGGGAATAGACTACAAGTGAGTTTGATACAAATGGAGAAAGTTTGTCATTGCAACAGAGGCGGAATTTAGTGTTATGGAGCCGACTGCTGCAGTGATAAAATTTCCTCATGTATCAATCGACGTTTTTTTATACGTCGGAGAAGTAAACAAACAAGAATTGACCGGTGACTCGTAGAGGCGAGGTCGCCCATTTTTCTGCACTAGTGAGAAAAATATTACTAAACTGAGTGCCGAGTTTCATCCGAAACCATTCAACTGTAAAGATGTGTGAGTTAACAAATAACATATATCTAGAAATACTTTTGCTTTTATAATACAAGTACTTACACATCTTAATTATTAGTATGAATTGGTATGGATAAAAGCCCAGATGGCCTCGAGTTTACGTACATAAAAATAAAAGTGTACGTGAACGGACATTCAAATCCGAGACCATCCCGTCATGATGAGATAAAACAACTATGTGTTCATACGTGATGTTATGATTTACCTGTAAACCTACAAAACCAAAGTTACTAATCATAACGAAGCGATTATAAAGGAAACATGAGGTTTGAGATAAGTTCAGTCTCATAGAAATTACATTATTCATACGAATACAAGACAATATTAAATACTAGACATTCATCAAGTATTGTCGGAGGCATTACGAAAACTGCAGTTCAGTACACACTCAACAATAATTTAGGTATCTTCAAGGCTAGAGTGAATAAACTCTTAATAAACTAGTGCGCCTCACCATCAAAGATTGCATCACTGCTTACCATCTAGTGGAATCGCAATTAAGTACTATTACATAAAAAAAAACTGTTTTCAGCAATAATAATAATAGTTATTGCCGAATATAATTTTCTAGCCTAAATTGTGTCCCACTGCTGGTTAAACATCTCCCTTTATTCATTCCAAAGTTCCCAGCTCAAAGTCACTTCTTGCTAATAATGCAAATCCAATTAATATCTCCTATTATAAACGCGACAGATTGTATGTATGAATATTATTTATTTATTTATTTAAACTTCATGTACAGTGGTGGTACATCGCCTATGTACCACCAATTTGACTTAATGCAACAAGGCATTCTCTACCAGTCAACCTTTTTTTATTGTTACTTTTTCACGCAAAATCTACTGAATGGATGGCTGAAACTTTGTATATAGGTAGACGATGTCCTGGAACAGCATGTAGGATGCTTCTTATCCTAGGAGTATCTCCTGGGATACTTTGCTACTATAATACTATATTACGCGGGTGAAGCTGCTGGCAGCAGTTAGTGCAACTGACTGATTGATAAGAGATAAATGAATAAGAGATTGTTTTTAATCATTCTTTTTTTTTTCTAAAAATATTTAAATATCTTTTTATTTTCAGGACCGTACCATTAATTCCTCGTGTGGTTTTAACTGCAAGACAAACTTAAATAAAAACGAAATATTTCGAATAAAACTATAAAGCTTATTAAAGTGTTGCTTTTTTCTTACCTATGTACAGTCACTATGATATGTACACCGATGGAACCATCGGGCTGAACTTCTGCCATTCAAGAAATATATGTAATTATATACGTACCAACTACCTATGAAAACAGTTAAATTCTCGAATCGAGTTTTGAAGATTTTTCCATATTTTTTTTCTTTTGACGTAAGTACACATTTTCAGTTGTCAGACTTTTCCCAATATTTGTGCTATAAGACCTTGCTTTATGCCAAATTTCAGGATTCTAGGTCAACGGGAAATACCCTATGAATTATAAACAGCTGTATCTTTTTTTCATTAACTTACAAGTTTGATTTTTGCTCAGTTGCAAGGGACCGCAGACTTAAGTATACGAGTATGGTTTTAATTTCGACTCGATACCTCCACGTGTTCCTGGGTCTTGAACCTTTGACAGACAGACAGACGGACAACAAAGTGATCCTTAAAGGGATCCGTTTTTTCCATGGTGGCTCAGGTTAGAACCAAGATCTTTCAAACATAATAGCATAACATTACGTTGAACCAAGTCTTAAAATTTTGGTCATCTTTGAAATTTGAAATAAGTTCCATAATTTTGTGTGAAAGGAGTTGAGTCAAAAAAACTTGAAAATTATACACACTTCAACCACAGATCAATACATGTCGCGCCATCTAGTGACATTTATTTAAACCATTTTTTTTTCCATTTGTATCAAGCGCCTTGACAAACTGCCTTGGCAAAACAATGCGATCATGAACGAATGGAGACTGTATTAATATTCTACTTTCCAGGCACTAATTTTTCTCTTTGAGGCCACTCTTTCCGAGACCATCAATGTTCTCTATCTCTTATATTCTACAAAGTACAGGTCGGATCGCTAATTATTATTGATGATGCAGATTTGGTTTAGACCAATCCACAAAGCCTGCAGCATAGGCCTACGCCTATGTTCCAGGCTGGCTCTAGGTGGAAAATTATCTGAATGGGTTCTCCCGCTCTAGGGCGGAGCAGGAAGGCGTGTCCAACTTTTACTGACTAAAACCCACTCCTTTGTTCCTTCGTTGCCTTTGATCCAGAGTTCCTTTCACATAGCCAGTAGGCTTGCTGGGTAACTACAGTTTTGTTGACATCTCTTTGAGGTGCACGTGGAACACTACACGCTGTCGACGACTTGGGCTCGGTCCGGATGATAACTGGACTGCCGGACGGCGAGCGGAGGTCGAATAGGTAGGGAAGAAGAAATCATTTCGTTCCACTCGCATTGTTTCAAGGGTTTTCCACTTCCGAAAATCCTTCAGGTTCAACTAATCATTTATTTGTTTTTGAAAACTGAATTATTTGTGAAACTAAAAAACAATATTAGGTATTTCTCAGTCTCTGTTTTTCAAAGAACCGCTCGTTGTGGCGAGGCTTGGGGGAGGCCTATAACCAACAGTGTTGGGTGAAATGATGATGTATACTTAATTATGATGATGATGAAGATTCTTAATAGCAGCCTGGACTACGGAAGTTCGGGATATGTGACACCCCACGGGGTTTTAAAGATGCATGCCTTGTAAAGTTTAGCGTGCTGTTGTGAATGTTCGAAAGAGTTGGGTTTGAAAGAACCATGGCCCTGGTACGCAACAGTTAACAGCAAATTAGGTGGATTTTGTAAAGTTCCAAGAGAAACGCGATCATTAGATGGTTTCCATCTAAACAAAAAGAGTTGGAGAAGTTATTTAACCTCAAAAAAAGCCCTTGATCCTACGTCTGTTCTCTCTAGCCGTGTCAAATTGCTACCCCATACGACTATGAGAAATAACGTATTTAGGCATACACTAGTACCTACTCCATCATGATCTTCTTGGTTAAGCTCCGTTAAGATGGACCACCGTGATTTTTTTTTTATTATTCAAAGGCACGCGTTTGACCACAATCTCACCTGATGGTAAGCGATGATGTGGCCGACGATGAAGCACGCTTGCCTAGAAGTAACCTATCAAATCAAATCGGGATGATTATTTATTTGTACCAATAAACTTTTTACTAACTAAAATACAATCCTTGTTCCTTCGTTCTAGGGTTCCAGGTTTTCTTTTCAGAAGCCAATCCATGGCCCAGAGGCTTCGAACCTACTAGGCCGGGTTAGGTTGTTAAAACCTCTACGGTCCGAACCAAACTAAGCGTTTTGCCTCGTCGTTTATACCGTGTACATCGAAGGACTAGAACCATTTGCCTGCTGTGGTCTTCCTGTCAGATTATAATTTAGGTTTCTTTAAAAGTTATAGTGAATAGACTCATAATAAACTTGTGCGCCTTATATACCAACAACGATCGCAACACTGCCTATCATCAGGTGGGATTGCAGTAAAGCGCTAGTTAATTCATGAATCCCCGACCAGTCTCATAGGATCGCGCTGTTATTGTCTTACTATTGTGTCTCGTTCCGTGGGTATTGAAATAATAATATACGCTAGTGTTATCGGAATATAGTTCAACATACAAGTTATACAACACCTAAAAGCACCAAGAACTAAATTAAAAAAAAAAAAAAAAATATATCATTGAATCATTTTAAATCCTTGTACATGACACCCATAAGCTCACACCTTTTACCCAATTGTTTTGGTAGTACTATACTTGGTGCAGTTGTTCAAACAATGGTAGTTAAATGACTATAAGGTATCATTGGAAAGGCAAATTATTTAAATTTTAGAATAAATCAATGGATTTGGTTTTTTGTTTACCAGGGAATAAAAAAAGCAAGCTAATGCAAATGATTAAAAAGTTAATTTTTATGTTATCAGCAAAAATTACTACAAAGTCCTTAAAAACCACTTAGAACCTAGTGTTCCCCCCCCTAGCCCTGATGACTGCTTCCATGCGTTCTCTCATGGACCTAATTAAAGTGACAACAGTCTCTTGCGGAATGTTGTCCCATTCTGCAACGACGGCATCTTGGAGGTCTTGGAAAGTGGTAGGGGCAGGATCACGTGCCCGTACTCGCCGTTTCAGTTCATCCCAAAGGTGCTCAATAGGGTTTAGGTCTGGACTTCGCGCCGGCCAGCGCATAACAGGGATTCCAACTTCTTGCAGGTAGTCTCTTACAATTAAAGCGGTGTGACAGCGGGCGTTATCGTGCATTAACGTGAACCCACTGCCAACAAAACCCGAATAAGGGACAACCTGCTCCTCTAAGAGCTCTGTTATGTACCGAGCAGCAGTCAGCGACCCTTGTCCGCGAGCACTTCCAGTCCGAGAAACACACACAAGGTTCGTTTTGCCGTCGATTGAGATGCCGCCCCAGAACATGCACGAGCCACCCCCGTATTCCACTGTCTCTTGAATACAGGCTTGTGCAAATCATTCCCCTTGCCTCCTATACACTCTACGACGCCTGTCGTTGCAGAAAAGACACACCCTCGTCTCATCCGAGAAGAGCACAGCCCTCCATTGGTCTATTGTCCAATCCACATGGTCACGGGCAAATTGCAACCGGTCTCTCCTATGCTGTGCAGTCAATTTTGGCCCTGTAGCAGTCCTATGAGCTGCAATTTTCTTCTCCTGCAGTCTTCTTCTAATCGTGGAGACGCTTACAGAAGTTCTGCGAGCTGATCGTAGTTGTTGTTGCAGCTCAACAGCATTGGAGAACCGATTACATAAAGACGTCGAAACAATGAAGCGATCGTCTCTTTCGGCTGTGCACCGTTGTCTTCCAGATCCACGTCTTCTTGGAAGCGTTGGAACACTCGTCGAACGGCAAAATGACTCAAGTTCAGTTGCCGAGCAATATCACATTGCCGCATCCCTGATTGCAGTAGTGCAATGACTTAAGCGGCTTCATCTGCAGTGGTATCCATCTTCTGGGGTATTTTTCTTGCTGTAGCTGTTCACGTGTGTTCAACTTTAAAGGTTGAATAGCAAAGGACCCAGATTTAACCTGGGTGGCCCGTTTTTTACCCTTGTACGGAGGTGCAATTAGTGGTCGTTGTAATGTGTATTTTGACAATTTTTTTTAACATTACGTGCTAATGAGATCTGTTGTGTTTAGGAATTCTAACTATTGTTAATTTAAAGGTCGTTAAACACACTTTCAATTGATACCAATATTAATTGGGTTTAATGTATTCGTTGCTGGCGGGATATGCTTTAAACTTATTTTCGAAGAGATGCGATTTTTGTGACGCCGAGTGTATTTCTTGAATGGCAAAAGTTAAGACCGATAGCACTAGTGACTGAACATAGGTAAGAAAAAAGCAACACTTTAATAAGCTTTATAGTTTTATTCGAAATATTTCGTTTTTCTTTAAGTTTGTCTTGCAGTTAAAGCCGCACAAGGTATTAGTAGTTTGGTTCTGAAAATAAAAAAAACATTTGAATATCTTTGGAAAATATTAAACAATTTAATACATAAATTCTTATTCATAGTTATTCTTGCACTAGCTGCTGCCAGCAGCTAGCCCATGGGAACGTACTCCTAGGATAACAAGTATCCTATATAACAAGTTTCATCGAAATCCCTTCAGTCGTTTTTGCGTGAAAGAGTAACAAACATCCATAAAAACTTTCACGTTTCTAATAATTATTAATAGGATTTGCATTAGGTATTGTCAACAGTGACTCAGAGCCGGGAACAATGGAAGGAATGGAGGGAGGTGTTTACACAGCAAGGGGACAATATAGGCCAGAGAACTATATTTGGCAATAACTGTTGCAGAATATAGGAATGTTTACTAGGAACGGTGAACTATTTAATTTATTGAAATATGAATTCAAAACAAATGTTTCCGTATTTCAATCTACTCTCCTCCAAACACAATATTACCTACTATTGAATGTGTACTGCACTGTAGTTTTTGTAATGCCTTCGACAATCTACACTAATATAATAAAAAGGTAAAGTTTGTCAAGATCACAATTTTTTAATAGGTAAACTTTTTATGCTTGTTATTAGCTTCACATACTTATCAGTTTTTCTCCTACCGTCAACCAAGTTCTAGGTTTTGATGATTTTAACGCCCTAGGTACCGGACTAAATACACTTACTCGAAAATACACTCTAATACCTACCGCTTTGAGGCAAGCAATTTACTGTTTTCTACACTAGTGCAGAGAAGTGTGTGAGTTCGCCCCTGCTATCGTATCAGGCGTGGTGCTAAGCGCCGCCACGAGTCACCAATCAACCCTCTTTGGTTTAGTTCTTCGTAATTATTGAAAAATGTCGTTTAATACACGAGGGAATTTTATCACTGCAGCAGAAGGCTGTTTCTTCTTCCTGCCCTTATCGCATGTTACTTGGGGTCGGCGCAACATGTTTTTATCTTCCATTCCATCCATTCTATCATAACATCACTAACTCCCTTTTCTTTCATATCAGTTTTCACACAGTCCATTCATCGTTTCTTTGGCCTCCCTCTTCCTCTCCATCCACCCACAAGTAAACTCATAACTTTTTTAGAAATATGCGTTTCATTCCTCCTCTTCACATGACCATACCAAGACCAACGATTTCCTTTCAACTTTTCAGTTACTGGTGCCACTTTCAAACTTTCTCTAATATACTCATTTCTAACTTTATCCATTCTCGTCACAACACACATCCTTCTCATCTCCCCTACATGCAATCTTTTTTCATCTAAGTATCTAAAAAGATGCACAGCCCAACATTTTGACAGGTCTTATCACGGACTTGTAAATTTAAACTTGATGGGTATCCATGGGGCACAAGTTGTTCCTGTGACCTGTCGCCATTTCATCCATCCCGCGTTGATCCGATGTGTTAAGTCCCGGTCTACCACACTATCCCCTTGGACAAGCGACCCGAGGTCCTGAAAGTCGGAACAGATTAGTACGGGCGTTCCGACAAGAGCTAGAGGCACAGGATTGGAGAGACCGCCGAAATCGCAGATCAAGTATTCTGTTTTGGTTTTACTTAATTTCAGGCTAACACTCTACAGTCTATGCCACTACACCTCCAATCTGCTTTGGACTTCTAGGCTACTCTCAGCAACCAGCACAATATCATCAGCAAACAACATGCACCAGGGAGCCTCTTTCTGAATGTCTAACGTCAAAGTGTCCATTATCAGCAGGAAGAGGCAAGGGCTGAGAGCCGACCCCTGATATAAGCCGACTGCCACATTGAAGCTACTACTGATGCCCACTGTAAACCGAACTTGGATACTGCATCGACTGTACATCGCTCGGATCAACTGCACATAGGTACTTCCCAGGCACACCATTCTCCTTAAAGGCCTACCACAGAACCTCACGAGGTACCCGGTCGTATGCCTTTTCGAGGTCAACAAATACCATGTGCAAGTTTTTATGTGCACCTCTGTATTTCTCGCACAGCTGGCGTACAGCAACAATGGCATCCATTGTACCCCAAACAGGCATAAAACCGAATTGTTTCCGTGAAATTTCACTCTTTTCGCTCAAATGCTTCTCAATCACTTTTCCCAGGTTTTTATAGCAGTGACACTAGCTTTCATCATCTGCCTAGCCTTTTCCCAACTATATTGGGGTCGGCTTCCAGTCAAGCCGGATTTAGCTGAATACCAGTATTTTACGAGGAGCGGCTGCCTACCAGACCTCCACAACCCATTAAGTGGGGTAACCCGGTACTTCATGGCAAGACTGGAGTCAGATTTACTGGCTTCTGACTATCCGTAACGACCGCCAAAGATCTACAAATGACAGCGGGGACCTACGGCTTAACGTGCTTTCCGAGGCACGGAGAAAACTCGTTATGTTAAGATGGTCACCCATCCACAGACCAACCTAGGCAAGCGTTGCTTAACCTTGAAGATCGACCTTTTTTTTTTTTTTTCTCTTTATTTTTTTTTGGGGTTTTTATCTAATTAGATATGCCAACCCCATCGTACCTTTTAACATTATATAATCTTATTACTATACTTAATTACATATACAGTATTATATACACAGAAGATCGACCTGTGTGGCTGTTATTAACTAGCCACGAGCTCCTGCAGCAGCTCAGTGCAGTGACACTAGCTTTATTCCTCTCTAATTGTTGCACTTAAGAACATCACCTATGTTTTTATAGATTTTATAGAGAGTTTTTATAGCACCAAAGAACTGTTGCACCAATCATCAGGTATACCTTCTTTCCGCAATAACTTATTGCAGAATAAAGTTAACCATATCCATCCATCCACAATAACTTCCAGACTTCAACGGGTATTCCATCGGATTAATCACAAGTTTCCACTGTCGTAGATATTATAAGAATAGTTTTAGAATATGTTGAAATAATTTTCAGTTACTCACTGTGAGACTTAGGATCAAGAAGTCCTAGATGTTTGTGAAATTCCTCTTCCGTGTTATCAGTGAATTCGTTTATGCCGAATATTAGGGTTGAAGGACTCTCTCTATTTAATTTGTTGATCTTCACTAAATTTGTGCAAAAGGCAAAGTAATGTATGTATTTGTCGTCTACATCTTTGTACTGCCTGTGGTAAGTCTTTATGAAATTCTCGAACAAAGCGGGAGCATTTTTTAAGTCGTAATATACTTTTTTTTCAACAGGATACGCACTGGCCATTGCCACTACGATCACTAGAAGTATCAACACTACACTAACGGAACGCATCTTGGTATAGGACCTGTCTCTGTGCTGGCTCTACTGCCACTTGGTGACAAAAATGTCGCTTAAATAGTATACTTTGGACGTAAACCCTATAGCTTAGCCTTACACGGTGACGTTTATGACCATAACGAATCCAATCAGTGCCGTATGATTACCTACTTAAATTATATATAATTTTCCGGCCTGTGGTCTTGTCCGTTTTTTTTTATAAAACATATTAGCTCTACCGTGATACATGTATTGTTAAATAACGTAAACTGCACCGTGGCTAGGCAACTGCCATGATTAATTTCTACCAATCTGTTAAGAATGAGTCTCAGTCGCAGCCCCAGTGTTTGGTAAGGACCCATGGCTAACAACGCTGGCACATCTATCCACTGAGTACTAATTCGTTCTCACGGTCTTGTAACAAACATCGGCGATGTGTGCGATGTCTGTGCAATATAGGTAAGATTCATTGATAAATTATATAATGTTACTGTAAAAGCCCGAACTACTGAGGAGCTCGTGGCTAGATAATAACAGCCGCACAGGTCGATCTTCAAGGTTAAGCAACGCTTGCCTGGGTTGGTCTGTGGATGGGTGACCATCTTAACATAATGAGTTTCCTCCGTGCCTCGGAAAGCACGTTAACCCGTAGGTCCCGGCTGTCATTTGTAAGATCTTTGGCAGTCGTTACGGGTAGTCAGAAGCCAGTAAATCTGACTCCAGTCTTTCCTTGAAGTACTGTGTTACCCCAGTTAATGGGTTGTGGAGGTCTGGTAGGCAGCCGCTCCTCGTAAAAATACTGGTATTCAGCTAAATCCGGCTTGACTGGAAGCCGACCCCAATATAGTTAGGAAAAGGCTAGGCAGATGACGATGATGACTGTAAAAGCCCGAACTACGGTAAACCTAAGATTTACCAACTCTTTATTGTAAGTCCGAACCGTTCTATGATCATCGTTTATTTTGGGCTTTTACTACCATTCAGTTGGTAAATCTTAGGATTTACGTCAAAGACACAGTAAATGTTGAGATAAACATGTCTCGTTGAACTGAAATTATAATGGAGAAGCAAATAACCAATGAAACCGATTCAGAGACAGAAAACTCAACTCAAGCTCAAGAAGATCCAATACCGAAAGGATAGAATCAGTCCAGACAATAAGAAAAAACTAGGCAAGTGCGAGTCGGACTCGCGACTGGAGGACAAGGCTTCAAGAAATGTAATTGCCTTAAAAAAATGCTTGTCAAAGAGATGCGCTTGCAAGTCATCTGGATGAGGTATTCCACATTGAGCACCCGTTTTAATAGCACCCAAACTAATAGCACTCAAGGTATTCCACATTGAGCACCTACAGATTTGAAGGCACTAGTGTTGGGACGTTTACGTGTTTATGGACGTCGAAATAAAAAAATTATCGATTAAAATCAGTAAATGGTTTAAAATAAGATGTTTTTAATAATTTTAATATCACAATCAGTTTCCTTAATCACATAATTATTATTATGAAATCAGATTTAAAGTCAAATAGAATTTAACAGAATAAAATATAAAATATTAAACACACATAGATCACAGGTATTATTTAAATCGATCGATCGGGCCTGACAATGTGCCAATTGAAGTGTGGAAGACGATGGACTCACATGGTGTGGACCTTCTGACGGATCTTTTTAACCGCATCTTGATCACCAAGGAAATGCCAAACCAGTAGCGATTAAGCCTGATTCTTCCTGTTTACAAAGGCAAAGGCAGCGTACAGGATTTCAGTAACTACCGCGGTATCAAGATCATGTGTCACACCAGGAAGCTCTTCGAGCACATCATTGACACACGGCTCCGTAGCGAGTGCACTGTCTCTGAGTGTCAATATGGCTTCCGGGCGGGT
The DNA here is from genome assembly GCA_030763345.1 of Mythimna separata. NCBI lineage: Eukaryota > Metazoa > Arthropoda > Insecta > Lepidoptera > Noctuidae > Mythimna > Mythimna separata. The sequence goes on along the minus strand of CM061172.1, from coordinate 9,033,065 downwards.
AACAGCACCACGGACGCAGTATTCCCGTTGCGGACTCTGGCTGAAGATTACAGAGAGAGAAGCAGAGAGCTCTGCATATGGCCTTCTTAGATCTGCAGAAGGCCTTCGACTGTATACCTCGGCAGGATATCTGGTGGGCACTCCGCTTCGAAGGCGTTCCCGAAGATATGTACTGCGGTCCCGTGTCTTCTGTCCAGACCGCTCAAGCGCCAGCCTCGCAAGCGCTGGCTGGACGTCGTCATGTCTGACATTAGAGCCAATGGCCTCACTAAGGATGTTGAAGATTGGGCAAAGTGAAAGCCTACACTACCCTATACTACCCTACACTACCCTACACTACCCTACACTACCCTACACAACCCTACACAACCCTACACTACCCTACACTACCCTACACTACCCTACTCTACCCTACACTACCCTACTTTACCTAACTTTTTTTTTTTTTAGATTTAAACTATCCTATCTCTCAAGTTGGATCGAACTGCACATGGTGTGCGAATTTTATTATAATCGGTTAAGTGGTTTAGGAGTCCATTGAGGACAAACATTGGGACACGAGATTTATATATATTAAGACTAGCAGCCCGTCCCGGCTTCGCACGGGGTAGACAATTATTTATTTTTGGAATTTTTCCCGTCAAATGACTACCCTACATATCCTACGCTACCCTACCCTACCTTCCCTACACTACCCTACCTACCCTACCTACCCTACCTACCCTACCTACCCTACACTACCCTACAGTACCCTACACTACACTACGCTACACTACCCTACACTACCCTACACTACCCTACACTACCCTACACTACCCTACACTACCCTACACTACCCTACACTACCCTACAATACCCTACACTACCCTACACTACCCTACTTTACCCGAATTTTTTTTTTTTAGATTTAAACTATCCTATCTCTCAAGTTGGATCGAACTGCACATGGTGTGCGAATTTTATTATAATCGGTTAAGTGGTTTAGGAGTCCATTGAGGACAAACATTGTGACACGAGATTTATATATATTAAGATTATGTCAATTGAGAAAGGAAGTGCTCTTTAATTTACCTCTTAAAGATATTCAGGGAAGGGCTGTCGCGAATAGAATGTGGGAAAGAGTTCCAGAGACGCACTGCAGTAACCGAAAATGAACCATCATAGCGGCTGGAAGTGTGACGCGGAGTACGAAGGAGAAGAGAATTGGAAGTGCGGTAGGGTTTGCCTCTAGGGACGAAGTACTCAAAGCGTTCACGAAGGTATTGAGGAGCATTGGGATTGTGCAGGATAGTATAGAGAAGGGATAGAATGAGGGTATCTCGCCGACGCCGAATTGGCAGCCACCCTAATCTTAATTAAATAGTAAAAAAAGAAATGTGTCAGTAAGATTAGCCATAATAGTAAGCCTTATGTTTGTAAAGATAATTTTATTTGTGTTGTTTTTTTATTCTACAAGTGTTTAAAAATTCTTTATGACTAGTTATTAAAAGTTAATCAATAAAAATACCAAAAGATATACGTAACGATTTGACTGATTAGTAGTACAAATGATTAATAATTACTCATACATAAATGAAGAAGTATGCACATTGTTTTATTTCCAAAACCAATATTTTCCAACCGTCACTGGTAAAACCTAACATGTACTAAATTCTCATGGTAAAAGCCCGATACAGTCGTATCTTTTTTACAAATTCTTATATTTAACGACTCGTGTTGATAAACCCTAAGATTTACTAGTAAAACCTAAGATTTACCGTAGTTCGGGCTTTTACAGTAACATATATGGTAAGTTGTCCCACATTGAACCAGGTAAATTTCAAAGTCTCATATTGGGCTGAATGTTCAATCAATGCCTTTAATTTTTTGTGTATAGTTAGCATATTTATTTAGCTTCAATTTTGTAAAACATTAATTTCTCATATTCCTTTTAGTTTCGGTGTAAAACAGGTTTTTATGAAAAATGATTTTTGGTTCAATGAGTACCACAGGTGGTACACATTTAACCAGGGTATCGTCCACATTGAGACACCTTATTAACGATGTCTTCTAGTTCAATTTATAAGGCAAATACTTTGTAAAAATAATAATAATAAACAGTAATAATAAAAATCAGCCTTATATTTATAAAAATCACTTTAAATCATATGCAATTAAACCGAGAGTCTTAGTTTTATACATCACAAAACCTTTTCAGTCAAATTCTTATCATATTTTAATAATAAAAACAAAAGTAACAGTTTTTAATTATAAAAACAAAAGTACCTTCCATAATATAACAAATTAAAATTAAATTAAAATAATTGTAAAAAACACTCCTTTAACGACTGGGGTGTACACAGTAAACCGTGGTTCAATGTGTACCACCCTCAGGTGGTTCAATGTGAGACACACCACGTTTTATCACTAAACTCAATATTTTACCGGCAAATCAATCTCTTAAAATCATGAATTATAGCGCTTTTGATTGCTAAATAACCGTAGAAAACAGTGTATATATAAATAAATTGATATTATTTAAACGAAAAAAGCTAAAAAAGAATGAAATTGGCCAAAAATATTTACTTTTTGAGTCAGTTTGCTTTCGAATACTCCTCACACAACCACTTTGCACGCGATCGCCACGCAAACTAGTGGGCAGGAACGGAACGTAAATACCTCTCTTTCACTCATATTAGTGCGGTTTGGCAATGTCGCATTTTCGAGATTCGGCGGTGGTTCAATGTAGCTGCCTGGTTCAATGTGAGACACCCGACCCTACACCATATCGACGAGTTAACTTTAGTGATATTGGATGGTCGCGCATTCATGCTTTCATGGATCATTCAGGCATTTTCGATTCGCAACGATCAATTTAAATGCACTCAATATACCGAAATCCTTAGTTTTATATTGTACACAATAACGTATTACCTACCAAAGGCGAGCTTAACTCAACAATGAGTTTTCTCCCAGCAAACCTTTGAGTGACAGAGAGAGATCACATTCAAGGGTCGGATCAGTGTACAACCTAAACTTACATAAATTATACGTCAAATAAATATGTAACAATATATATGTAACAATATATATGTAATTATATTAAAGTTATGTCAATTAAGCAATAGGTTGAGCATGTATCTGCCACTAATAATGAGCGCTTGAGAGTTTTTGGGTTCAGCAACAGTCCATAACACTTAGCCCAATTATTGATATTTTCAAGATCCTCATTGATGACAACCACAGCCTTAGCTGCAAGTTCGCCTACTTTAAAATGACTATATAACTGCAAATATATATTACAATAGTCTGCATAGAGATGAAACTTAGAAGTTAGAACCGTAGTGATAGCGTTTATAAAAACTAAAAAGACTAGAGGAGAAAGAACTTGAAGAACACCCGCAGCCAGATCACACCATTCAGAGGAGTCCTCATCTGATCGAACGGACTGCGACTGACCCCGAAGATAAGATTTGAACCAATTTCTGCTTGAGAGATACCAAGGGCGGAAAGGATTCAAAGGATGTCAAAGTCAACCGAGTTAAAGGCACTGCTGTAGTTCAGGTAAACCAATACATATATGTTCAGCACTTAGTGCTGGGTTATTTTAACGAGAGTTGTCACAGTGCTATGGCCAGTCGTAGTTAGAGAAACAAAATTTACAAATCAATAATAAAGAAAGTTATACAGGGTTATTTGTAAAACACTAACAACCGTGCATGACTGTATTACTGGCATCATAAACAACAACTATTGATCTACGACTTTTTTGAAAAAACATACCTACCTTAAAAATTTCGTTGTTCTACCTAACACATTTCAACTCTGTGTTTTGCACGTATTTTGCTGTACCTACCTATGCCTCCCGCGCACTGTACTCGCCCCCCGCTGCTCCCGTTATTGTACTATCACTTGCTTTGCATAGACTTCATAATATTTAAATATTTTTATTTTTGTATGAAAATATGAAGAACAAACATGATTTTATTTATTAAGGACCTGTTTCACAATGTCCGAGTAGCCACTACTTGCTGAATAAATTCAAAAATGGAACAGAATTTGTATGAAATTATCTGCCAAATAAGATACTGGAAACTTAATCATAGGTGGTGAAATAGGCCCTAAGAGTGATAAAACAAAGTTGTTGATTATGATGATAGTAACATAGTCCAGAGAGGTTGCTTGTGCTTTACAAATAACCCTGTATAGAAAAGTTTAGGACACATTGGGTGAAACCAGAAGGAGTGTCAAACTTTTACTTACTAACACCTACCCATGTTCATTCAGTTGCTCTTTGCATTCCAAGGCCACAGTGGCTCGTTTGAGCTATCCAACAGCCCTGGTTAATCTTGCTTTTAGTTCATGAATCCCCGACCGGTCCTATGAGACCGCAGTGTTATTGTTTTACTATTGTGTCTCGTTTTGTGGGTATGTGATAGGTTAAGCCACGTGTGCACACTATGCGCCACCGACCAGGGCCTGGTCCTTACCGGAAGGTAAGTAACCCATTTGTTGCTGTCCGCAAGCCCGTGCTATTGGGCCAGGTTTCGCCCTACAACTGCCGACGCCGATTTTCAAAATTATTTCATTTTTGTAGCCGCGGGTAAAAGCTATTATGACTCATTAGGTAAATAAAGAAATGCAAAAAATACATTCAATTTTCATTTATTACCAATTTAAAACCGTACAAAACACAAATACTATTATTATGAATAACCTGATAGCCTGATAAGGGGTTTTTGGGGTCCGTTGGTTACGAGAAGCACGAGTCTGTTTGATATGCCAACGCTCAGAAGGAGCATTTGACCAGTAGTGAACATCTTTCGACTAAGATGATGCCATTATAAGTATTCCAAATGATTCAATTTCAACATCACTGCTATCACCTTCCATCGAATTGGAGTTACTTGTCTGAAAAAAGCAAATTGTTCATAAAAGTTTTTATTTTAACTCGCAGAAACCCTTCATGGCCGCGTAATACTAAAAGATAATATGCTGAAAGGTTTCGCACATGGCTTCTTTGCGCTGCATTCACCGACAATATTAAAAGAATTTTTGAGGGAATGATCTTTATTCCCATATTACTATCAAACCCTCCTTTAATTTGATACTAGCTGTTAACCGCCACTTCTTCCGTTTCAAGCTCTTAAAATAGCACTATACCATGTCATTAGGTACAATTTTAGTGGAAATCCCGTCAAAATCAGTAGGAATAAATTATAAAATATATCACTTACTTTTAAATATCAATCCAAACATGTTCCTCTTCTCTTCTTCAGTATAATCAGAAAATTTGTTAATAGAGTATGTAGCATAAGGGTTCTCGTCATTCAGCCTATTCATCTCTACCAAACTCACGAGGAAGGCCTGGAAATGTTTGTGTTTGTCGGCAAAACTCCTGTAATGCCTGTCATAGTCCTTTACAAACTGCTCGAACAAGGCCGGTGCTTCTTTCAAATTATAATGTACTTTTGGTTCACCAGGCGGGCTGGCCATTGCGACTGCCACCACTACAACGATTAACACTAGACTGATGGAACGCATCTTTAACGCGGTTGAAGATCTGTCTCTCTCTCAGCACGAAAACTGTTTGGTGACGTTCGGTCAAAATGTCACTTAAATAGTCCACTAAAGACGGTGACTAAATAATTTATCTGAGCCTCAGTTTCTTAGATATGCCTTTTATGACCACATCCAATCTGATCAGAGCGGTATGATTGTTTTAAAATAATTAAATTTATGGGCGAAATTATGGCTTAGTCACGCGGTATTACCCTTGCCTTTTTCTATTCATCATCGTCATTACCATCTGAGCCGAAAGCCTTTTTTCTATTATATTTTGATTTACTATCTTACAGGAGCACAAAGCATTACACCGAGGTTTTCTGTCAACAGTTGCAGTTTCTGCCCAATCAGTCAAGAACAGTCCTACGGTATATAGCCAAAGTATTATACGCCTTCCTCTTTAACGATAAATCGTCTTCTAGGCACTTACTGCGTGACTACCCCTAGCCTATCAAAATTTTTCAGATCTGATGCATCTTGTAAGTTATGCCTAGTCGTTTTTCAAACTTGCAGTCTTTTCACGAACGTCTACAACGCCCGTCTCATCGTCATTTGCCAAACCTTAAGTTTGAACTTTTGGGCCTCGATCAAAGACCAAGTCTTTGATCGAGGTCCACCATAGGCTGGGATAAGTATTACTGCTGTGGCATTGATTTGATGCCGTCAGAGGGAACTAAAGAACCTACATCGCGTATATCACAGTTCTCCGCTCGAGAAACATATACAGTTGTCCAAAACAACTGCAGTGAACCAAACTTATACAAATAACTAAACTTACTAACAACTTAATGGATAAATATACAAATTCATACAATTGATAAAAGTATGTACCTAATAAAAAGGAAAACAGTATAAAATTGAACTCAAAGTTTACTTATAAGTAATTACCTACTTCAAAAGATAGGCTCTTCTTCAAATAAATTGGAAGATCAGTGGCATCTCTGCTGTTCTCGTTATTCTAACCATTTTATAGAAATTTAATTTTCTATCACAAAGTGTTATCGACCCCGTCTGCATAATCGCCACTGAAATCAAAGAATTGAATAATGTACCTAAAATAGAAACTGAAAAATAAAACAACAAATTGTCCTGCTAAGGGCAATTAACATCTCAGACAAAGAATTACTTCATGTTATCTATACTAATATTATAAAGAGGTAAAATTTGTAAGTTTGTATGTAGGGGGTAATCTCTGGTCCGATTTAAAAAATTCTTACATTTTTAGATAGCCCATTTATCGAGGAATGCTATAGGCTATATACCATCACGCTACGACCCACGGGAGCGGAGCAGTAACGAAAAATGCGGGTGAAACCGCAGGGGACAGCTAGTTTAAGATATTTGTGTTTATGCGTTTTGGCTCTCGCTCGTGCAGACTATCATCCGGTGCCAATCTTTTCTTACGATTATTTTCCTCATAACATCCTAACATAATCAGTGTTGTTCATTTGTTTCGCAATTGGATATGTTGCGATTGGTCGAAAGCTTGGTCAACTTTCTGACCATTTATGTTTTCTGTTTTTTTTTCATGGTCGTAATCTTCATGGCTCTGGACGTTTTTAAGAAAGTTGAAAAAGAGTTCTCCAACGCCCGGTGCCTCTTTCCCTTTTTCCTTTCCTTAGCCTCCTCCTATGAGATGACATTCTCACAGAAGGGGTTCTTCAGTCGCATCTCAGGGTGTCGTACTTCCTCCCAAACCACCGTACAGGCTTCGGTACGGGCCAGTCGGTAGGACGCAAGAGCCTTATCCGCCATGCCGTTACCAAGACATGATAGAGCTCTGACCGGCGCAGCGTATGGTCTGTCGTTGCACCAGTCTCAAGCTCGCGTCATCACGTCTTCCCACCACGGGTGAAGTATCATGACTGCTTTTACCTCCGGGTCCCAGAGCCAGGATCCGGCCACCGCGCATATCATTTCCCTGCGGTTTACGCAGTGTTGCGAAGTGACGGGCCATCATCAGGTCAGTAGCGGGCCATCATCTAAGATCTGATCCCACTTTGGAGCCATAATGTCTTAACTTAATCAAACTAATTCGGACCTGATAATACTTACTATTTATCTTGCAATTCTCTTGCTGTCATATCCGCGTATTCATCCATATAAATTCTTTTCAAACCTCTATTTTGCCTATTATACTCGTTAATGGATTCCACATTTTTCTTGAAGATTTCATAGTGCACCAAAAAATCGGTCATATCATTATAAACTTTACTGTATTCGTCTACAAATATGGTAAACAGTGCCGGCCCTTTATTCAAATGATAATATTCAATATCGAATCCCAGTAAACTTGCGACTACACTTAGTACTCGTATAATAATTATTTCAAATGTATGTATTTTCATTTTGTTAACCGTAACTAAACTAAAATTAAACAAAGACATTTTCTAAATTCGAATGCATTTAATGCATGCAAAAATGATTTTCTGGTTGAGTAATATGCTTGTTTGTACACACTACATAATTTGGCACGACAAGGTAAAACGTATAAATTTATATGTAAGCACTTATAACTTACTCATATCCGGATAAATAAAACAACTATTTAAGAATGTTAGTGTGTTATTATAATATATAATGTAAGAGTGTTATTATTTTCAGAGTTAATTAACAAAAGGCTATCACGCCTACCATACAATACAGATATACCGTATACCGTAGCTTCGTATACTTGTATGGCTTGCAGATAGGTTTTTAAGTTAAGCTTATCATATCATCAGGGTTGATGGTCGCAGTGTAGTTATTACAATTCACAGAAAATACTGCCCATTCTCTAGAAATTTCCTTAGTTCTTATGCCGCGGCCAGACTATGCTCCTCGCGCTGCTCATCGCTCTGCTCCTCGCGCTGCCGTGATTTGCCGCGATGTTGCTCTCTCTCTCTCGCGCGCAAAGACCGACAAGATAGGGAGCAGTGGGCAGGACGAGGAGCATGACGAGTGGCATGACGAGTAACGTGGCCACACTATGTCTCTGCCTCCTTTCCTCGTTACTTCCCATGCTACTCGTCGAGTGTGTGGCCGCGGCATTAAAACAACCGCGAGTAACGACAGAATTGTATTGTAATTGCACCTTATATACTTTATGTCCAAAATCTTCTGGAACCACAGCTATTTATTTATTATACACTTAGCTATTATTTAGTCCAGCCTATTTAAATCTATAAAACGCGCCAATGTCTATGTCCCTGTTGCCGTTTGCATAGTAAGTAGTTTCTCTTTGGCACTGAATGGAAGAATGCATTCCGCAAAATTCAAATTAAAAATCCTGATATTACAATGTAGATACTGCATAGGTTAATTTAACTTTCAAAAATAAGAAGATCGTAGAAAAAGTGATTGAAATAACTGACTAGCTTTCTTAACACGTTTTAATGATATCTGTACTTTTTATACGTCAAACACGTGCCTAGCCATAATAAAAAAAACGATAATTATAAATTATTTGATTTTACCATTTGAAAATTCTGCACCGAAAGCGCAGCATTTTTAAATGTTCCCTCGTAAATCTATTTCATAATAAAAGTTTACATTAGGTAGGTACTTACATTTATTAATTAAATTCTTATGTATTTTCTTTTATGTCATAAAGTTGATTGACTTAGCTGAGAGATATCTTCTAGAAGGCAACTTATTCTGGAACTCCGGCTGAAAACAAAGTATAGATCTATAATTAATTGTAATCTCTTGAAATATATTCGGAGGTTTTCGGAGGCCGAAAGGCTTTGGAGGTGTGACTGCATACTGGAAAACAAAGCGTTGGAAGGCCTCTCATAGGGTGGAACGATGACCTGATCAGGTCAAGGAAATCCAATGACAGCGGGACTGGTCATTGGAATACAAATTGTTTCAGCTACCATTATCATCAATTCAGCAAAATACGCCCACTGCTGGACATAGGCCTCTTCCGAGTATAGCCACAATAATCGGTACATGTGCGTCTCACATCCATCAGTCCACTATATGGGAGGCCTTCCAACGCTGCGTCGTCTGGCTTGTGGTCATCACTCCAGAACCTTTCAGCCCCATCGACCTGTTCTGCGTGCAATAAGCCCTGCCCACTGCCACTTAAGTTTGGCAATTATAGGAGCTATATCCGTATATCTTCCTATACATGGAATCTCTTGCGAATATTTGCTTTTCTGATTTGATACCGCAATAAAACCCCGAGCATAGCCCTGATCATTGCTCGTCGGGCCTTTGGTTTCAACTACTCTTCCAGCTTGATAAGAAGCAGATTCGTTGTAAGATTTTTTTGATCTCTTGTTACAATTTTGAGGGAAAAGGCTTTTCTCATGCCAGTTATTTTTATGTGAACGCCATAAACATTTAGAGAGATACTTACATATTTCTCGGCAATAAGCGATGCCTTTTCTTCATCAGTGTAATCAGTATATTTATTGATATAGGTAGCCGAAGAAGTGACGGTATTGTAAGTATTAATTTTAATCAATTGTTGTTTGAACGATTCATAATGGGTTAGTAAGTCTTCTAGATTTGTATAAGTTTTGTTGAATTGTTTTTTATATTTCGAAAATAAACCTGGTGCGCGGTCCAAATCATATACCGGGCCAGTGCCACACACACAGCCAACTAACAGTAATAAGTAAAATAAGATGACAACTTCCATTGTGAAATTAATTCTTTTGGCATGTCCGTCAAAATAAGTCACGAATAATGAGATGAAGTTGTTATTTTAACTAAGTAAACCACAAGGAATTGATTTTCTGAGTCAAGCGATAGAATAAACAAATTGATTAAAAATGAATTTGATAAGGTTCATAAAATCATGACATAGGTATTTTGTTGTGGTAAAAAAATATTGATAAAACATTTATTTAGATAGAATCAGTTAAAAGATATACACGTCACCGCTACTTTAAACCACAAAGGTATGTGAGAATACATAAGAGACATAACAACAAAGAATTTACTGAAAAAAATATTATTTTAAAGTTTTATTTATATAACTTGTAAAGTTTGTATGTAAGTTTGTTTAGAGTAAATCGATTTTGAAACAAAATTGTTTTTAAAAATGTGTTTTTAATCAGATCTTTAATCCGTTATACGCTGACAGACGTTAAGTTTTTCCCAAAAACACTTTTTTGACAATATCTGGAACACCACTTAAATCAACGTGCCATTACTTTTAATTATGTAACTGTGGTAACAAAAAGTAGTGTGGAAATGTTTCAATTAGGTTTTGCGGTGCTCACGCACTAAAACTATTAATTGCACAAAAATATAGTTAGTGCATAAATTTTTCTCTAGTTTAATTTGATTCATAGTACTTTTCATAGAAAATGAGTCTGGAAAAAGTGTTATTTTCTAATAGGGCGGCGCGAGCGGCCAAAATAAGTAACAAAGTGAAAATTCTAATTGCACGTTGAAATTAATACATACGAGTACAATAACCAATATTCAAAAATCTCTGAAAGACTTTTAGATAAACTCATTAACGAGTACCAAATTAATAGACTAATGAGAGAGAATGAGGAAATGCAATGAAATGTAAATAATATAATGACGTAATCTGCTTTCTTTTTATAAGTACACTAGCTACAGAGCTTAACACGCTTTTTAACGTTTGAATCCCCAACCGGTCCTATGAGACCGCGCTGTTATTGCTTTACTATTGTGTCTCGTTTCGCGGGTATCTGAGTAAAATTCAAAAGTGTGCGAGAAAACATGAAAGCAAAAGCTTCTTATTAGCAAAAAAATTAAATTTTGCCGAATAAACCTTTTTTAAACTTGCTAAAAGGTTTTTATTTTTAAAATTTCGACAAAAATTTACTTGAAATTGAATTTATAGGTAAAGTAGCTTCATTATATTATTTATTCTTAAGTACCTACTTGCTAAATAAAGTGACTAATATTGTACTTGGTTAATTTGACGATTCCTTTTTCTTGAAACAAACTTTTAATAGTTTACAATTTTTATTCCACATTTTGCTGTAGAAATACTAAATACCTAGGACTAATTTATTTATGTACACACAAACATCATCATCATCTGCCTAGCCTTTTTCCCAACTATATTGGGGTCGGCTTCCAGTCAAACCGGATTTAGCTGAATACCAGTATTTTACGAGGAGCGGCTGCCTACCAGACCTCCACAACCCATTAACTGGGGTAACACTATGTACACACAAACATTTAGAAATAAAAAGAACAAATAGGTACAGATAGAAGCATAAAAAGGTACTGCTTATTTTAAATGAAATTTCTTTAGAAATTTCACGACAGGAAAGTTTGATAAGAGATGTAGACAGTGTGTACAAATAAGTCAAAAAAGGAAAAATGTACTGTATTATAATAAATAACATATAGTATCGAAATTTTAATTAATCGAGGAGCTCGTGGCTAGATAATAACAGCCGCACAGGTCGATCTTCAAGGTTAAGCAACGCTTGCCTAGGTTGGTCTGTGGATGGGTGACCATCTTAACATAACGAGTTTCCTCCGTGCCTCGGAAAGCACGTTAAGCCGTTGGTCCCGGCTGTCATTTGGAGATCTTTGGCAGTCGTTACGGATAGTCAGAAGCCAGTAAATCTGACTCCAGTCTTGCCATGAAGTACCGTGTTACCCCAGTTAATGGGTTGTGGAGGTCTGGTAGGCAGCCGCTCCTCGTTAAATCCGGCTTGACTGGAAGCCGACCTCAATATAGTTGGGAAAAGGCTAGCAGATGACGATGATGATCGAAATTTTATTTAATAGTAATTAACAAAAAAAAGCATTTAAAAATTACCTACTTACCACTTTTTACAATCATAATAATATATCGTAAAAGTAATCAAAAGTCTAATAATAAAAAGGCAATCTCGGTTTTAAAAAGTAGACTACACTTACGAATCAAGCCGTCCACGTACGCATTTTCCAAACATACGTTTTGTGTAATTCTTCAGGCGTATAATCGGTACATTTGTTGACGCCGAATGTCGCTGTACTTACTGCTGGATAACTTCAACTATAGTGTGGCCATTAGTGCTGTGCACTGCCTGAGGTATGTGCGCGGCGAGACGGGGGGGGAGAATTGGCTGCTGCGCTCTGTCAGTGCGCCGTCAACGCTCGTGGCGGCAGGTAGTGTTATCTGTATCGGACTGTCTATGTCAGACGCACATGGGATAAATATTCAAAGATGGGTCGTGCGTTATCTCGTGATATAAAGACTGCCATTTTTAAGGTGGCTGAATATTTTATGAAAAGAAAAGCAGACAAAGAAAGCTTTGAATTTAAAAATGATGTGAATATTGCCAAAATCGTTGCGGAGGCTACGGGGTACAGCAAAAGAACCGTGCATAATGTGATTTCTGCGGGTTATTTATCAATTGAAAATTCAAGCCAATTAAAATTTCAATCGCCAAAAAAACCAAAAGTTCTAAAGAAAAAACACGTTGTGGATGATTTTGACCTTGGAGTTATCAGAAGAAAAATTCATCAGTTTTACGAAGTTGACAAAAAAAATACCAAGTGTCCGTAAGTTACTATCAAGTTTGAGAAAGGATGGCATATTGACTTGTGGACGGGAATATTTAAGACAGCTTTTACACAAAATGGGCTACCGTTTCAAAAAATGCAAATCAAAGAGACTTCTTCTTATAGAGCAGCCTAATATTACAGTGTGGCGGAAAAAATATCTAACACAAATCAGAAATTACAGAACGCAAAACCGCAACATATATTTTCTTGATGAAACATACATCAACGCCGGTCACCATGCCAGCAAATGTTGGCAATCATCGTCAGAACCCGGAATTCATGCTGATATTGGGAAAGGACGGCGATTGGTAATTCTTCACGCTGGGTGTCGAAATGGCTTATTGGATGATGCATTGACTATATTCAAATCAGATGCTAGAACCGGTGACTATCATGGAGATATGAGCGGACCTACTTTTTATAAGTGGGTAGATGAAAAGTTAAAAGATAAGTTGCTGCCGAATTCTGTAGTTGTAATGGACAACGCGTCTTACCACAGCGTTCAGGTTGAGAAGAAACCAACTATATCAAGCCTCAAAAGTGAAATGCAGAACTGGTTGCTACGCCATAATGTAGAATTTTCAGGAACCATGACAAAGGCTCAACTGCTACTTCTTATCAAAAATACACAAAAAGAACCCGTGTATAGAATTGACGAACTCCTAAAAGCCAGTGGACACACTGTTCTGCGTTTACCTCCGTACCATCCGGATTTAAATCCAATTGAGTTGGTCTGGGCTGATATTAAAAACAACATAGCCCAAAACTATATTAATTCTTCTCTAGACGAAAAAATAATCTTATTGGATAAATTGTTTTCGGAATTCACGGCGGAAAAATGGCAGAGATGCGACGATCATGTCCAGAAAAATGAAAACGATTACTGGAGTCGCGATAGTAGGTTCGATAATGTTATCGATTCATTCATAATAAATTTGCAAGACTCTGATTCAAGTTCCGGTGGCGAAGTGGAAGATGAAGATGATGACGAAATCGAAGATGAAGTTGAAACGGAATCAATGTCAGAATAACTTTCGTTAGAATATATATTTTTTTTTTTTTAAATTGTATAAGCTAGTGCTTGACTGCGATCCCACCTGATGGTAAGCAGTGATGCAATCTTAGATGGTGGGGCGCACTAGTTTATTAAGAGCCTATTCACTCTAGCCTTGAAGACACCCAAATTATAATTGGACGGGAAGACCGCAGTAGGCAAACTATTCCAGTCCTTCGATGTACGCGGTATAAACGACGAAGCGAAGCGCTTAGTCCGGACCGTAGAGGTTTCCACAACAAAAGGATGGACATTCGCCGTACGACGGCTTGTCCGATGGAAAAAACGGGATGGCGGAATCAATTCGTGTAATTCCTGCGCACACTCTCCGAAATGCATCCTGTATAATACCGAAAGGCTGGCTACCCTACGCCTGTGCGCAAGGCTTTGTAGGTTGGAGTTAACTAGATCTGGATCTCCAATTAGCCTCTTCGCACGCCTTTCCTTTGAGTCCAAAGTTGCCAGGTGGCATTTTGCAGCTCCAGCCCATATGTGGCTGCAGTACTCCACACACGATCGGACCTGTGCTTTGTATAACATAAGAAGCTGTCCCGGTGTGAAGTACTGCCGGACCTTTGCAAGAACGCCGAGTTTCCTAGCAGCTACTTTAGCTTTGGACTCAATGAACCGCCCAAAGTTCAGGTCGGAGGAAATTTCAACTCCCAAGAGCTGAAGGCGATCGGTGCAGTCCAGGGATACATCCCGGAAAGCAGGAGCCAAGGTGAACGGGCTCCTTTTAGCGGTGAACAGACACGCTTGTGTTTATATAATTGTTTGTTAATATAAAAAAGTCCTGCTTTGAATTATAAGTTTAGTTCTTATTTGTCACCTGCACATTTTTAATAAAATAGGAGTATATTTGGGTTATATTTTAATCAACTAAGTAAGTATAATATATTACAGATAGCCTCCGACCGTCGTCCCGCCCCAAGTCTTGCTTTAGAAATGCACACTGAAATCGTAAGATCTGTCCGACATGTATCGATCTCATGTGAACTCATGCACTTTTTTCTTCGTCTCCCACCTCGCCGCGCATACCTCAGGGAGTGCACAGCACTAATGGCCACACTATAGTTAATTTTCTTCAATAACTGTTTAAGGTTAAGCTTAAGTTTCTTCCTACATCATCATTTTTCTTTTATGCACCTTACATACCTACTAAGAAAGCAAATAAAATGCTAAAGTATATTTTTATTGTTTACTTTGATTCTAAATGCAGTGTCGCATTTTGTTCTATACAAAAATATCAACAGTAAGTAGGTATATCGTTTATGAACCAACTCATACATTATTTACAAAGGTATCAACAACACATCGCTTACAAGACGTACGTATCTAATTGTACTAAGGGAAATGAAAACAACACAACTATTTTAAGTACCAAATTTTTTAATGTTTTGCTGTAAAGTTAGGTACTAAAACAAATTACCTTACACTATTTACTTTTATGACAACTCATAATTAAATTACAACTAAATTACAAAATCAATCACAGTTTGTACAACATTTAATATTTTTAACACTAAATATGAGAATTGTATCAAAAGTTATACATTGGTAACATCAGTATTTTCTGTTTTACAAGCTAACATATCAAGGTTAAAAATAGACTTCATTATTGATATCACATTTTTTTTATTTTCAGGATTTTTTAGAGGCGTTACGGTGAACATTGCCCTTAGCTAGCTATATCACCCGTTAGAAAATTATACGTAGAATTATGCTCTAAATGCAATAAGTGATCTGCGATAATGGTAGACCTAAGCGAATGCTGTATAATTTTAAAGTTTTGCACATAATACAGTTTTTTATATAAAATATCACCGTTTTCCTTATTATTTTTACTTGTTTCGACACACAAAACATTTTTTTCCAATTTGTATCGCATTGCACGAGGTAAATTATAAATTCCTTAGCATTATAAATTAATTACTAAAAAGCCGTGTCGTTATTAGTAGTCTGCGCCTCCTCCGTACCTGCAACAATGATGGCAAATTGAAATGTCGCACTATATTGCGGGACGCAGTCGAAATAATTTGTCCGCCAAACGAATTATTCTGATTGCATATTAAACCACCGATTGGCGTGATTCCAATAATGCTTAATAAACCATACAGTACTATCAATATGTCACGTTCAACTGCCAAGTAATGAGGAATGTTTATTGAGCTTTAAAACGTGTCATGTTATGGCGTGGGAGTTTCAATTTTTTTTGTTTTCTTTTTCGACTAAAGTGACGATTATTGGACAAGCTTGACTCCAACTGTAAGGACTGGTCCACGCTAGCAAAGAACAGCTTATGTCGAAAAGCGAGATGGGAGCTTTTACTATGATGTAGGACAAAATAGAATAGTTAATTGAGTTCAGGAAATTTTGTTTATTCAAGGTAAATTTCATTGTGTTACTATGGTTGGAAGTAAAATTTAAAAAAACATTACAAAAAGTTAAAATTGAATTTCACACCCTGTTAAAGCTTAAGTAAGATAGACTGGGGATCGACTTCGAAAGCGAAACAGAAGTGACCCTAAAGTTTTCGACACCCCATATCACACTGATGCAATAAGTTTTCCAACTAACTTTTTATGACAAAACAATTTGCCAATACTCATAAAATACAACGTCTACAGGTATATAACCAATATTAACAATGAAAATACAATTTACGTTAACAAGCACATTAATTTGTACATTTCAGAATAATTGTTAACTATATTTAACATTTCACACAATCTTAATGAAAACGATTCCATAACATAGCGCTTTCATTTTATGTTCCACACATTAATATTTCGAAACGCTACGTTTCATTTGTTAGATGAAACTCATGCGTAACTGATTAATAGCGGAATTTCTATTGAAATGCTTAACTATTGTAATATTTTAAACGGTTCATAGGATAAAACATCGGATTAGGAATCAATTATGCATTTGTATGTTATATCGCACAGCCAAAACTACTATATTATGGGACTAGGGCGTGAAATTTTGCACAGTTTTCTTTCATGACGTAGGCACGCACTAAGAAAGGAATTCCCAGATGACACGGTGGTCAAAAGAGTACAAAGAGAAACCTATTTTCACAAAAGCTAGTGAAATATAATTTAAGTGGTCTTTCTTACGTCTAAGGATTATCTAAAAGCCCGAAGTTACTTAAGTAAGTGCCAAAAGTTGCCGCAAAACTGTTCTATTGAAAAAGATAAATGTTCAGGACATTTAAATTATTTCAATGATAAATTATAAGATTTATATTGATACCTATATTTTGTTAATGCACAATAACGAGTGTCATTGGCCAAATGGTTTATTTTTAAAGTTCGAAGTAAGCAGAATTTTCTATTCAGGGAAACGTTACCATGAGACCATTTTTATTTAAGGAATATTTTCCTTGCACATAGATGATTACTGACGAAGTGAAGACTGCCATATTAAGAGAAAAATGTCTATATCATGATATAGGTCCTTTTTATGGAATGGGAAACCTTCTGGCGTTACGCCTTCTGGTTAATAGCATCATTATGTTAATTACACTTATGTGTTATGTGAAAGTGAACACCTGAAACGAAGGCAAAGAAAGAACAAGAGTCGATTTTAGTCAGTTAAAGTCTGTCACGCCCTCCTGTTCTGCCCAAGAGTGAGAGAAGTCATTGGATGATTTCCCATCTAAAGAAAAAGGAACTTAACTACTTAAGTTAGTACAAGTATCACTTACATCTGAGGAAGGATTTCAGTTGGTTGCTGTCACAGAAGATGGGCTCTGTCATGACGTTGTTTAGCTGATCTTTGATCGACGGCCGCACGTTACACCATATCACGCGACCTGACAGGGACCAGTCTTGCACTAACATTTTCATACTCTGAAAAAAAATGTAATAGGTCAAAAAAATCCTTCGATAGATCTTCGATTTATATTGTAGCTAGACGCGTAGCTCTGATGAATGCTCCTAGATAATTATAAATTCCATAAAGTAATTGTTGGTTTTGTATATTTTATTTTACATTTTTCTGACTGCGGTTTCGCCGGCGTGACGTAGGTATCTCAAGAGAGCATATCTATCTACTCCTGGAATTATATCTTATCAGTAAACCTGTGTGCTATACTCTTACACACAAATCCGTTTGTATATATCTATGTGTATATTTGTTACTACTTCACAAGCAATGTTACGGATTTAGGTTATTATTGTTTTATTAAATGTATTTTTGTAAATTTCCTTGTACAACGCCTCCATAATGTTATACAAGTGCTTGTAAATAAACAAATCAAACGACTAAACAGATTTCAATAAAATTTGTTACTAGGATACCTTATTCTCTGGATTAACACATAGGCTATAATTTATAAAGATGACAAGTACAGATTTTTCGCAAACGGAACTGCGGGCGACAATCATTATCCGCAGGCTTTTCCAAGACATTTTCCTAGAGAAGGTAACAGACTATATTATTATAACCGTAACAAGAATAGCTATAAATAACTCTCCTGTTATTCAGTAAAGTTATTATAACACACATACATCACACTTAGAGGTGACCTACGTTTAACCGTGAGTATACAAAGAACGTCTAACAAATTCTATAAACAAGATAAAAGTCGTACATTTAAGACTACCGACGTATATTTATTTTTCGTTCACAAATTTACACAGAATCTCAAACATTATTTTAACAAGCTCGCATATTTTTCGTTAAATCCATAAATAGTTAATGCAGGTAATCTTGTATTCTGTCTTCATAATCCAAACTAATGGCTGACTGAATAGAATCCCTATGTAAACTTACGCTCAGAAAATATTAACATATTACTGCAATAATGAGTTTTCCCCAGGACCCGCTTATTATGTAGAATATTCAATGCTTTCAACCTTTTATAGATGGAATAAAAGACTTAATTAGCAAACCTATGTTTCGAGTAGAGTAGGATAATATTGAATAAATGATTATGTATTTTTATTACAAAAGAGCTTTCAAATATATGGTGTTCAAAGATTAGTTATAGAATTTTATTTTATAAACAAGCCATGAGCCCCATGGGATTTCTGAATGGCAAAAACTTACTTTCCTTCCATACTTACAAAGTTTAATCTCCTATTTATCCCTGAATTTCCATTATTTAAAAGAAGCTTCTACATTTTAGCTTCTTAAGCGCTCTTTCATTTCCAGTAAAAAATAAATTTTACGATTTTACTGCGTAGCTTAACGCCCAAACCCTTTCTTTATAGCGCGGTTCTTTCCGATCTGACATTTCCAAAACTGTAACTATTTTATCAGCTCATAATGAATGAAGTACTGAACAGCTTTACTGTTCAGTAAAACTTCGTTTCGAGGACTATTAATCGATCCAGCTCACACCAGCGGAACAAGCATAATCACCCTATAAAACACCACAGACCAACAAGTAACATCCATAAAAGTTGTTACAACTTTGTACATAAAATTATGAAATTAAATTATGCACATATACAACGGATAAAACAACTCCGCGGCACGTACTTTTGGATAACATCGACTTTAGGTCTGGACTCCAGCTAAGTGGGAATGTGCGGAGCGAAGCGGAGAGGAGATATAGATTGTTAGCAGTTAAGGCATGTATAATTGCATATCCATCGAAGGTGTGCAGAGATGTTTGTGACTAGTGTGAATCTAGCCTGTTTTCAGCTACCTTTGGATGCCGATATGTACGAATTCACGCGTCACCACAAGTCACTAGTATGAAGCAACTTGTATCTCTTGCCGTCTCTACTGTGCGCCATCTAATATACTCGTGCATCAGTCGCGCCACTTGCGCTTCACGCTTGTATGGGCAGATACTGAAATTGCGAGGCAGGCTCCGCGCACGCTTTGTCTCATCAAGCAAGCCAGCGCATATCTCGCAAGGTCTGAATCCGCCTTAAGACACAGCTCATATATTATTATTTTTTTATCACGCTACAAATATGACACAAGTCCTCTCCCTTGCTTAATCCGTATACATTGAAGCTAAGAGATTTGTAATTAGCGAAATTGTATCCTAATTCGGTACTTGGGCTGAGGGTCTTACTATTAAAAAATGTGACTCTTATTATTTTTAATACCTATTACAGAAGTTCAACCAGTAGCTATCTCAGCAACTAATACACTTACCTATAGGTACATATTATTAGCTACACATAATATTTTCTTTTTTTTTATTCACAGTAACTATATTAGAGATTAAAAGATTAAAACCCCCAGGAATTATTACTCGTTTACACATTTCTCCCCTCGACTCGTTCCCGTTTTGATGGAGTCCGAGCTTTAAAAGCGAAACTGAATGAAAACAAGCTTGCGAAGCGTTCGCTAGAATAACGGGTTTAACGTTCGAAAGATAACTAATTACATATGTACGAATAGTTAACAATTAATATTAATAATATTCGTTGCAAGTTGCGCGCCTATTGCACGTTTTAACTCGCGCTGTGGTCGCCACATCAACATTGCATGTGATTTGACGTTGCGGTTTGCGGTCAATGGAATATTAAATTGATGCTAATTTATACACCCTGCTTCAGTTAGATATCTAGCTACTGTGATTTTTACGTTTGATTTAGGTAGGTACGTTCCTTATAGCCAAGTCACTGATTCATATAATAGCATATTAGTCAGTCAGGTACTCGGACCCCAATGGGCCCTAATCCAACACGCGGGTCCAGTGCGGGTTGGTAGATGTCACATCTCTCTCTTGAATTTTGGATTTTCGGACATATCGTTTTCCTCACGTTTTCCTTCACCGTTTAATGGTAACCTAACGGCGATGAAATCCCATTGTGATTATTAAGCACGCAATTGACCTGTGATTAATATATTCGAACTTTGAATTAGGTCTTGTTATGTAGATTAGAAGTTTTATCGATCGCCTTGTAATTTAACAAAGCTTGTAGTCAAGAGCCTAGTAATTTAAGCATACGTATGCCAAAATGTTGTTTTCATAAAGTTTCAGAGAACGTGCTCAGAAACTGTGTGAACCCAGTATTAATAACAAATCCTTTTATTTTCTCATTAGACGAGAAAAAAGCTGTATTTTCACAATGATGTGAACATAATCTACCTAACCCGAAACTCTTGGAGCATAAGGCTGTTGAAGAACAAGTAAATAGTTTTTAGGCGAGGGTGACTTGACCTTTCTCAGAATTCTACTTTGTGGATAAGTTTTATAACATGAAAAAGTCCGTAATACCTGCCTACGTAAGTACGTGATACCGACCCCTTTCATTTCCTATTTTGTTTCACAAAAGGTACTGATAATTCCAATTTAGGTGGGTACACGAAAAAACATTTTGTGTTTTTTGTTTTCCTAGAATTTGATGTTTCAATTTTCGTTTGATTTGTTTTTATTTATTATTATTATATAGTTTATTGACCATCTTAAATTAACACAGAAAACTTTTAAAACCTATAAAAATAATTATAACATAGGCATTCTTACAGATCGATTGATTTCGTAAAAATAAAACTTGAAGTACAAAGTTAACACTGACTTTTCCGGTAAATGTAATTCAGAATCAAACTTGAATTAGCTACCTATATTTTCTGACATGTTTAAGGAAAGAGTCTTGATTATCCCTACTGGTTTATTCATCATATTAATTATCTTCAAAATAACTTTCTAAGTTTCTTGTTCCCTTGTTTTACTTTATTCATTTTAAAGCTTTTAAAGCCCGCTTTTATTATTTAATGAGAAGTGATATTTATATCCAGGGCTGCAAGATTGTTCGAAAGAGTTAGCGTGGCCTTAGACAGTAAATGGCAACTGAGGGGACACATGTTGTTTTAACCTATCAATACCCGCGAAACGAGACACAATAGTAAGACAATAACAGCGCGGTCGCATGGGACCGGTAGGGGATTCATGAATGACACTCCCTCTTGCTCCAGTGGGAGAATTTTTTTTATAATTTTTCACCGACAAAAAAAAATATATCTATAATAAAATACGCTCTACGCTACTGTTATACTTATTTTTTATTGCCAGTTTGTAATAAGGAAAGAGGAAGTTACGTGATTTTTCAAAGGTCGTTTGACTGAAGACTGTACCGGAAAGGATAACGTCGTGATAACACTCCCAAAAATTAAATAAGGAGCATCCGCTTGACAAGCCACGATAGACATGTAATATGATCAACGAACCTTGCAGGGTTCACATATTCTTTCCTAAACCTTTTTAATATGGCGTCGCCTGAATTTTTTCCCATAAACATTTACCCTAAAGACTTTGGAGAGGCATTTCATAGTTTTACTCGTACACCGTTTTTTTTTTAGCCTTTTTCAACTATTTTGAAGTTGTTTGTTGGCTAATATTTTACACGGAGTGACTGCAGTAATAGTGTGCTTTTTATCAGAGATTGTTTTTATACGGATTGATGCGTGCTATGAATGATCGCGAGATGTATATGTACAGAGCCACTCCCTGTGCTCTTCCTGTTGTAGAATCATAGCATAGCCGTGAGTCTACCTACTAAAGTTACCTCGTAGCACGGATTCATAGCACATTCTATACTCGCCCCGCTATATAGCTTAGCAGAGAAAGCGGTATTATAACTTTGTAGCTTAGCTCTTTCATCCTAGAAAGCTAATCTCTGATATTAAAGGACCCTTAAACTGAATAATCCAAAGACTGACCTCGTCAAACGTAGGTATCCTTACCTTACGGCTGTTATTATTTAGGCACGAGACGAGGGTGTCCTGGCTTACTTTCAGTTTGTTTTACTCGTAGTTTAGGTATTATTTTTCCTTAATTTTTCGCACGTCATCTTACACGTGGACGGTAAGATCCCTAGAGAACCTACTTCTTAGATTAGTTGTATATACCTTTTTCATCATCAATTCCTGCCTACCATTTTAGGTACATGGAGTCGGTAGAACACGTTATCTTCTGCCACTCTGTCCCGACACGCTATCACTGACTCCTATTTCCTTCATACTACCTCATACAGTCCATACATATTTTATTTAGCCTTCAATTCAACTCTCATAAGTATTTTTGTAAAAACCATTGTGTTTCAAAAAATATTCAACCTGTGACGAAACAAATCCTTTTAGGCATGTATCTCGAGTAATAGACATCGGAAGCGGACATTTACATGTCAATAGTTTAGCATTTTAACCTCTCATTATGAACGTAGGCAGTTTTTTAATACGAAAGGCGACTTTTGTCAAGTAGGTACTTAAAGATTTTTAATTTATTTTATTCGACAACAACAATTCGACAGGAACAAACCGTGACATGGGTTGATGTCCCGGTTTGTTCCTTTAGCCTTGTAGCTTCGCACGGGTGTCAGAAATCTTTGATATTCTCAGCTATCATACCTAATATTATATATATAAAAATGAAACCCGTTTTCCGTTGTCACGACATAACATGAAAACGGCTTGACCGATTTGGCTGTTTTTTTTTTAAATGTTCCTTGAAGTTCAGTGATGGTTCTTACGGAGAGAAAAATTCTAAAAAAAAAAGTTAGGTAAAGTAGGGTGGGTAGGGTAGTGTAGGGTAGTGTAGGGTAGTGTAGGGTAGTGTAGGGTAGTGTAGGGTAGTGTAGGGTAGTGTAGGGTAGTGTAGGGTAGTGTAGGGTAGTGTAGGGTAATGTAGGGTAGTGTAGGGTAGTGTAGGGTAATGTAGGGTAGTGTAGGGTAGTGCAGGGTAGTGTAGTGTAGGGTAGGTAGGGAAGGTAGGGTAGGGTAGCGTAGGATTTGTAGGGTAGTCATTTGACGGGAGCGAAGCCGCGGGTAAAAGCTAGTATTATATATATTATAATAACCTAAACATTCCTAATGACTCACCACTCTGTCTATATGGGGAACACTGCTGCATGAAAATTCATCCAGTAGCTTTTAAGTTCATACAGAAAGACAGACACGGTGGTCCAGCTAGTCCTTACATACGAGTATTATAAAACTTTGTTTGGACTAGCTTCTACTAGAAAATTATCCCAAGGGAATATATTCTCGGAATAAAAGTAGGTACTCTGTGTTATTTTCCAGAACATGGCCTACCCGTATACTAAATTTAATTCAAATCCATTTTAATGTAAAGAAGTAACTTACTCACACACAGAGGCTTACAAACTTTCGCCTTTATATTATTTATTAGTCTGACAATTGTTTCACTCCAAAACTTTCCATTTGTCATATTGTAGGTAGAACCCTAATTTTATTATCTATTTCGGTTCTGTAGTTCGACCTTTAATGCCTAAAACCCAGTCAGACAATGAAACCCACATTCAGTTTTGAGGGCGTTTACTGTCCAGACCAGACGGTCTCTCGAATTGGATTTAAAAAATAATCAAGCCTCATTCCTTCTTTAAAAGTAAATTATACTTAATTCAATGTTATTCTTAATTCATCCGACAGGCGACAGCCACAGGGTAGTACATTAATTTAAAGTAAACACAATTAATATGAACAATCATAATAATTTGCTTTTCCGCTCCTGTTATGCGACACGGAAGTTGTTCGCCATTGTAATGACCAAATTAACTGTTTAAAAAGAAGCCCCTAATGCGAGCTTATCATGAAGATAAGTTTAGGTGTTGATGAATCTACCTACATCTGTTTTTTTAAATATTCAGGTATCGCTGTGTTGTAGAGAGCAGTGGTGCCTCAGGGGTAACAGCATCGACTTACAAATTGTACGTCGCTGGTTCATCCCCAGCCCAGGCGCTTTACTTTGTGTAATTTATTTCATCACCATTGCTCTCAAAACAGTGAAGGAAAACATCGTGACGGTCCTAGAACCAAAAATTCGAAGACATTGACATCCAACAACCCGCACTGAGCCGACGCTTTGCTCTCCTAGAAAAGAGGCTGGAGTCCCAGCAGTGGTAATATTATAATGCTGATTATTGTATGCTATTTCTGTAAGTAGTATTTTAATTGATTCTTAGGGCCTATTTCACCACCTATGATTAAGTTTCGAGTATCTTACTTGACAGATAATTTCATACAAATTCTGTCAAATTTTTGAATTTATTCAGTGAGTAGTGCCTACTCGGACATTGTGAAACAGGCCCTTAGACTTAGTTGCGAATAAGTATTTGTTGAGCATTGAGAACCTTCATAGGTACTTCTTATAATAAAACCCCGGCCAGACTGTTGTAAACAAGCCCTCCACATCGATCTCCACCGGCGGTTTACAACAGTGTAAACACTTGTTTGCAACAAAAATTCGTTTGACCTTCAACAACCTCTGTGGACGGACGTGCGTTGCCAACCGTGTGTGGATGCCGCCGTTGTAAACACGTATTCCACAGTGTAAACGCTTGTTGTAAACCACGTAAGGGCAGTTGCGCAGCAGCAACCGTTGTGTCCGCACGTTACGCACATAATATTTACGAACTGTGTTTACGAAAATGGCGTCTACGCGGGAAAAATAAATTATTAGTGAATTTAGAGAACTCTACAGGGACCTGCCCTGTCTTTAGGACCTATCTTCAGAAACGTATAAGGACACGGACCAAAAAAAAGTTGGGTGGGAAATTTTAACCGAAAAATTAAAGGAAATTGTCCTCACTTGCGCACACAGGTGCTAATGCCACGCCAACTTTTTGAAGTTTAGTTAAATAAGGAGCCATATCGCAACGCGTGCTTCCAAAAAAAGAATCGACAACAAACTGAGGTGGGAGCCTGGTTGTAAACAGTGTGGACGCAAACACCAACCGTGAGCTCCACAAACCTCCCACCAAGGTGACCCCTGTTGAAAACTTGTTTACAACAGTGTGGCCGGGGTTTTAAGAATCAGAATGATTACTACTTATTTTAATATCCTTAAAAGGACAATTTTATTATTCTAGAAAATAAAATGTATGTTTTAAAACGTTTTCTTTTTCTCTCTTTTTTTTTAATATTATAAATTTACAAAATATGTAAATAAGCATAAATAAATGCAACAATATGTACATATCAAAACAATAAAAAAGAAACATAACATTAGTGAAATACATGACCATTAGCAGTAAAACATGAGCTCGCCATTTGGCCGTAATGAATGGTTAAATGATGCCTAGCCTAGCAGTGGCCCGACACTGAACATTATGTGATCGTTACTACTGACATGTTTCGCTAACACACGCTAAAAGGGTACATTTGTGGCTTAGCTATCTGTACTAATGATTTAATTTAATATGATTAAACTTGGCGAAACAACTAAACATGGGAAGTGGTGGCGAGACGACGCCTACAACAACGACTGGATCGAAATGAAAATGGTTTTTTAATGTCGGTGATCATCAAAATGTCTTCACCCTCTCTGGGTGGAGCGGGAGGGTGGAGGGTGGAGTGGGAGGGTGTCTGACTTCTACGAACTAAAACCCGCTCCTGTTCCTTCTTTGCACTAATTCCAGGTTTCTCTTTCGTCAAGCCAGGCCCCAGTAGGACCCAGGCCCCAGTAGTGGTTCAAAATGACTTGTGAACAGAATCATCATCATCATATCTCAGCTAAAAGGCCACCACTGGACATATACCTTTCTCCAAGCATCGCTACAACGACCGGTCCTGTGCGTCTCGCTTCTATCAGATTCCCGCGACCCTTACCAGGTCATAGTCCGTTATAGAACTTAGCGAAGGAAAGTTCAAAACGTATATTAAGCGTGTCCTAACCAAAAAAGCATATTACAAGGTTAGAGACTACGTCGAAGACACGCTTGTTTGGCATTAACTGCTTCTGCACATGTGGCCCCCTGGTAACTCATTAACTGCATTATTGTGTAAACATGTCTATTAACTGCTCCATGTTTGTCTTATTTTATTCATTTACTCAAGCCATTGCTTTTGCAATATTTTTATATTATTCGGATCCCAATCACCTTAAATTCATTAAGTCGTGATTTTTTTTTTGTGTTAACCTGTGGCGCCCCGTGGGGACCGCCATTATTTATTATTCATTTTTTATTATCTCATTCGTTGATAAGTTTTATAATTGTTTTTTTGTTCTTATATTTATATAGCTTCTTTCGTATAATATGAATGAGTGGGCACTGTAGACTACAGATTTTAATTACTACCTTTTTGAACCTAGTTTTTGACTAATTTTATCTTTATTGTGGTTTTGGGTGCAATATTGACTGGTCTACACTGTCCTCGCATAAGTGTCTGTGTTGTAATATGGAAATGTTGTAAACCCAATAGTTTTTTGAAAAGAGTAACCATGGAGTTTCTTGCCGGTTCTTCTCCATAGGAAACGACCAATTTGGAACCGTGCACTAGTTTTCGACATTTTATAAGTGCCCATGTAGGCCTATGTGAAATAAAAATATTTGACTTTGACTTTGATAAGTCCACCTTCTGGGACAACAAAATACCTAGAATGATTTGAGGTAGATCTTTGGTCTAGCACATTGTAACAAAAAATACTACAACGAGAAAAAATATTGTTTTACTATATTGAAATAACTAGCTACCTATGTAAGACAGGCTGGTTCACGCCAACGCAAACCAATTTTCTCCGCTCTACCTATTATGGAATATACTAAATAAATCGAGAAAAATCGATTTCAATACATTACAATAACAGCTAGAAAATGAAATCTCAATTTACCACACGTAGTTGCGTAGAAGATTCCAGTAATCATTGAGACTTGGAACGGTAAAATGAGATAAGAACTTTGACGAGTATCTTTTAAAGGCGATTTGACGAGATCAGTGAAGACTCTGTTTCAAAATTCAGTCCCAGTAACTTTATTATTTATTTATTTATATACACACAGTACTTAACTTTAACTTTCGGCTGGGACAGAATTGAACTATCGTGAAAAGGATGTATTCTTCACTAAAGCTCTAGGATAGCCTGGACTGGATATCATCAGTTCCAAAGCTGAAAAATCTGTACAATTTGAAACAATGAGGGTTCAAAAATACGGAGAAACGCTGCCAGAAAAGTTAGTAGTTAGAGTAACGCACTGCCCCCTTTAGCTTGTCTTAGTGGGAGCGTATACCCAGAACATTGAAGCTTTATAGAAGTTTATTTATTAATTAAAACTTTATGAACAAGTAAATTACACCGTACAAAGTCAGAATTAATAATGCCTTAGGCATTTTTACCAGTCGACCCTTAGTCCAGTCAAAATAGACAAAATTATTATTCAAGTTTGCATTAATTCCCAACAAGCTGGATTTTTGTGCAGGCCTTGAATACGTCATTACGAATGATATGTCAAAAGTCCCCATCGATCCCGCTTGTGCGTTGTTTTTTATTCGAGGTCAAAGGTCACAAATTAGGGTTTTTTGCGTATATCTCTGAAACAACGAGAGCTATCGAAAAATGGTTCAGGCAAAGTTTGTAGATCGTAAAATTGTCTACAAAAAAGATCTCGACATTTTTCTTCTATAAAGCATCGCTTTCGAGATATCGTGGCTTTAGACCTCAGAAAAGTCGTATTTTAAGTGTAACAATCACTGTAGTACTTAGCCTCAGCAGCAACTAAGTCATATTCATACTGAATGCGGGCAATGACACTACTTGCTAGCTCATGAGAACGAGTCTGAGCTTCCTTAAAGATGTTTTTTTTGAAGTCAAGGGTTGAAAGTTAAGGACACTCTTGGTCGAAGATGCTGCGCTTTTTTTATTTCAGCCGTTTTATCTGCTTCATTGCCACAGAACAAACAGTATTTCGTCAAAAAGACCATTCATTACCTCTTGCTAGTACGAGGAGGACTAATCCCAGATGTGGTAGCTATCTCCGCCTCATTCTGTCTTTTAGCTTCAGCGATGCTGCTCTTCCGGGTGTATGCTTTACGACACTGCTTATGTATCGTTACAGATGGTTTGTCCTTCAAATATTCATCGAACCCATCATCCCTCAGTATGAGTGCATATTCGTATTTTCTATATTTAAAATAGCCATAATTCGTGAACAGTGCACCGTAGAAGAAAAAGGGTTATACCTTTTTTGTAGACAATTTTACGATCTACACACTTTGCCTGAACCATTTTTCGATAGCTCTCGTTGTTTCAGAGATATACGCAAAAAACCCTAATTTGTGACCTTTGACCTCGAATAAAAAACAACGCACAAGCGGGATCGATGGGGACTTTTGACATATCATTCGTAATGACGTATTCAAGGCCTGCACAAAAATCCAGCTTGTTGGGAATTAATGCAAACTGGAATGTCTATTTTGACTGGACTACCTAGGGTGGTGCAGAAATTTAACATGGCAGGTGCAACTTAATGAATACATACAGAAAAAAATAAATACGATAGTTTAAACTTTGTTTTTTTATATAAAAAACAAAGTTTAAACTATCGTCTGTTATATAAACCCGGAGACTAAAATGACATTTCAACACAAAACAACTGGCGTCATTCCTATAGTAAATTTGGCATTACTTGTGTCAATTTAGGCTCCGGGTTTATAGAACAGACGATAGTAACAAAATCTTACCTGTAGAAACGTGTAGTCCATTCTGTACAGCGAGTCACAGTAGACCACAAGCAAGTTCGCAGTTTTAACGCCACTAGACTCGACATCGTTTCTTCCTTTGCCATCAGTGGCCGCTCCGTTTGTACTGGGCACGTTCCACTGACCATTTCTAGGAACCTCACTGTCTGGCACACTGGTCGTGGTGTGTACTGTAGTGATAGGGATGATGACGGGTTGAGGTTTCTGTTGGAGCAAGAAGAGTTTGTGTCGAACGCGCTCGGCGCCTGCGAAGTGGAGGCCTCCTACGGGATGGACTGCGTAGTGAGGTGGCAGGGTGCCGTTCTGTTGGAATTAAATTAGATGTGTTAGTTAAAGCAAAATGTCGTATTCAGACATTATCTTCATCGTCTTTGGTAGATTTATAAGCCTCCTCTTTTAGTTATATGTCATGATGCGTCGTTCAGTTAGTAATAAATCTTTGTAACAAGTGTTTTCGGAGACAAAATGTGATCAACATATACGTTCATTATCACCAATAACAGCGGCAAGACATCCACTGCTAGATATAGGCCTAAACTAATAATAGTACCTCCTCATAATTCTGTAAAAGCTTAACCTATACTTTACCACCGCTATGTAAGATTCAACAAAAAATAAAAGCTTGAGGCCGATCTGGAAAGAGATGGTGACATGACCTAGACGTCTACCACTAGGGCTGGTTTGAAATGTCATGAGAAAAGAATATTTAATGTCTGTTTTTTACACCCTGAGACTAAAATGACAGTACAACACCAAAGAACTGGCATCATTCCCATAGTAAGATTGAGATTACCTGTGTCAATTTAGTCTCAGGGTATAAAAAACAGACGGTAGAAAGGTTTAAACGTGGCCTATTTCCAACAATAGAAAACCATAAACTTACAAAAAAAAACAATCTTTAAGAACTAACTATACCTAAATAAAGTAAAAACAAACTTTTTCTGCACAAATATAGAAAGTCTCTTCATCAAAGCTGAAATAAGTTAAACACTTTTCAGTAAATACACAGCGAAGTTACATACATGTTACTAAATTACCTGCTTTAAAATTCTATTGAATAGTTTAAAATTTACACACGTAATATAGAAAGCAGTGAGGAAAGTTTCAGTATGCATGCTTGACTCGCATTTGATAGAATTTTATTCAAACTTACTGCAAAGTTGCGCGCTATGTATGGAGATGCATTTTCACACCGAAACTTAGTTAAAACGCTTTAGCTTCATTCACTGTTATTTAGTAGCTCAACTTTTAGGGGAGGAAAATAAAAGACTGCTGAAGAATCATTAGCTTGATTAAGGTATTTGAGAGAATATTTGGCTTATGTCCAACCAAAAGGTCCCGTGGTCGCCCTCGCAAGCGCTGGCTGGACGTCGTCAAGTCCGACATGAGCCAATAGCCTGACTGAAAAGGATGTCGAAGATCGGGCAAAGTGAAAGAAGCTAAGCCGGAAGGCGGACCCTGGCAATAGCCGGGATTAACGCCAGGTGGAAGTAGAAGAAGATTTGGCTTATGTCCAACCGTGGGCTTCTTTTATGTGAATGAAGATGACGAAGTCGAGTGTCTTTTTTTCGAAGTAGGAAATAATCAAATAATTTTTTCTACTTTGGAGGAGTAGGAAACCGTGTCACACTTTTACCGATTTTAAAAGACCTTTGTGTTCAAAGGCTACTGTAACTCTTTCGAGGAATCCGCTTTGAGTGAAGTACTAGTAATTTAGTAATTAACACAGTACATTTGTCAGATGCTGACGAATAGAATTTGGTTTGTGGTTTCCCACGAATCAATAGCATCAATAACATCACGCTACGTAGCAAAATGTGTCCACATTATCTAAATTGGTATTAAATGGTTAGTTTACATACTAAATTCCTGGTGTTGGTCGTGAATGTTCTACTGCAGCAGCTAACAGTAACCGGATTTTGTGTCTGTGTCCACCACGCTTTTCCAATTTAAATTGCTATATACATGGTGTTGTCGACATCATATCAAATTAAATAAAGGTTTATATATGGCCCTTACGGTTTTGCTGACATCTCTTTAAGGCACATATGTACAATTTGGAACACTAAGCACCGTCGGCGATGTTACCCATAACTCATCGTCTGCAAGTTAATGCCTACAATGGCTAGGAACTCCCGACGCCCGGGGCGCACGGGCGGCTCCCGTCGCGCTGTGGTGACATCGATATCGGTGCTCAGGGTACACACCCTGCGCGAAGGAGACGTCTCTACCGTATGCTCCACCGTGTCCTCCGGGGTCTGCCTGTATCCGGAACAGAAACCTCCCGAACTTACCATGTCCGGTTAAGACTGGCGTCATGCGGAATGTGTGATGTAATAAATGATGACGCCGTGGTGCCTATCCAGCAACTCCCAAAGGGAAGACACAAGCGAGAAGGGCTATTAGATGATTTCCCACCAAAAAAAAACTTTAAGCAACTCTTCCGACTCTCTTTCTTAGCACAACAGCAGTTTTCGAGGATACTCACATCAACGTACTGCACGTCTAACGGAGGTCTTGAGTGGTAGTAGAGCAGTAGCAGCGCGTCGATGCCCACGCCGCAGCACAGACCGATCTCGATGCCGAGGAACAAGCAGCACAGGAAGGTGCCGAGCAGAGGGATGAGGTCCATTCCTATGGACAGATAGTTACTATTGGTTTGTGAACGCAACGCTCCATGTCAGTTTAGTTATAGTCTGTGGTTGATCTTGTATCACTCTCTTTCGCTCTGTGGCTAGGTTGACGATCCTAATAAACTAATCCATGTTAATTACAGAAAAACAATTTATTTTTCACTTCAGCACCTCAAACAAGTATGTTTTGCAGTTTAAAGACAGTGAGCAAAATTCGATTTTGCTGCGAGCGTGAGACAAAGTAACTTTTTAAATATTTTTTTTAAATGCCGAGTCAGTGCTGGGTCTACTCACAACATTCGAAAGATTTGAACTTCACTTTGTTCTGTCACTTTCACTTCGATACGAAAAGAGCGAGAGATAGAAACAAGTCGATTCAAAGTTCGATTTTCAAATTCCATATATAATAGGCTCAAAAAAGAAACCAACAATAAAACGTTCGGAAACACGTCACCTATAAATTTTCAAATCAAGGTTTAAATGTAATTATTATACTTTTCTCTTAATAATCGAATTATATTTTTTTATGATCAAATAAAGAGATGTTGAATTAAAAAATACGAAGTTTATCATGTATCTACATAATTATTTAGAGTTTTAACAATCTTTATTGTGACAGAATAATTTAGTAATAGTGCAATTTCCGAACGCATCTTTAAAAAATAGCGGGCTTTAATTTTTTATTATTTTCTTCTTTTGTTCGCTAGCTACAAAGTGCGATACACGTTGGATAT
The DNA here is from genome assembly GCA_030763345.1 of Mythimna separata. NCBI lineage: Eukaryota > Metazoa > Arthropoda > Insecta > Lepidoptera > Noctuidae > Mythimna > Mythimna separata. The sequence continues at coordinate 9,000,213 of CM061172.1, read as the reverse complement.
TATTAAAATAATAATAAATAAATATGAGTGAATCCAGTGATGATGTCTGCGATTTAACACCGGAAGAATTGAAGCAGTATGTAAAAAATGCAGAATTAAGGAAGGAAGCTGAAACCGCAGCGAATACTCAAACGCAAGTCGCTAACACAACAATATCGGTTCCAAATAAAACGGTTACTTTTAATTTGCAAAACTGCAATAATTTTACTTTTAACTTTTAATTTTTACTAATATACATCATCTATAATCAATATACATGTGGTTTAAATATTACCAAGTTGTATTTTTTATTACCTTTACATTATTTGTTCTCGCTGCTGAAGTGAAAAGTTGTATGTGCTACACGAGACCAAAGTTATTTGCATCTCGTGTCTTTGAATCCCTCGCTGCACTCAGGATTCTAACCTAGAATCACTCGCTACGCTCGTGATTCAAATATAGAATCCTTCGCTTACTCGGGATTCAAAATCAACACTCGCGGCAAAAACCAACTTTGCTCTCTTGTTGCACAAATAACTATTTCACCTCAGCACCTCAAACAAGTATGTTTTGCAGTTTAAAGACAGTGAGCAAAATTCGATTTTGCTGCGAGCGTGAGACAATAGTAGATTGTATCATAAGGGAGCAAAGTAATATTTTTACGGCGAGGGCGTTTTTTGAATCGAGAGCGAAGTGAAGGATTCTTGTGTAGAATCCCGAGCGTAGCGAGGGGTTCTTTAGTAGAATCCTGAACGTAGCGAGGGATTCAAAGTACGTCGCCCGAGCCAAAAATATATTTGCGCCCGAGTCATACACTCTACTTTTCATCACCCTCTATGAGGAAATAAAAGGCGCCTCATCATTTTATCATTTGTCAATATTTGTAATTTTTAGTCATTTTAATCTATTTTTAGGCATTTTTGTAATTCTAAATCATTTTTTGTAATTTTAGTCATTTTTTGTAATTTTAGTCATTTTTTGTAATTTTAGTCATTTTTTGTAATTTTAGTCATTTTTTGTAATTTTAGTCATTTTTTGTAATTTTTAGACATTTGAATCTATTTTAGTCTATTTATAGTCATTTTGTCATTCTTAGTCATTTTAGTCATTTTTTGACATTTTTAGACATTTTTCGTCATTTTAATCTATTTTTAGTCATTTTGTCATTTTAGTCATTTTTTGACATTTTTGGTCATTTTAATCTATTTTTAGTCATTTTTGTAATTCTTCGTCATTTTTAGTCATTTTAATCTATTTTAGTCCATTTTTAGTCATTTTTGTATTATTTGTCGTATTTGCCATTTACTTAATATATGCGTTCAATTTCTTTGGCGCTAAACACTAAGATGCTCCAAATTCATTGCTGCGCACTTATTTCAGATAACGGGGAATAAAAATATTTAACGGGGAATAAAACATCTAACGGGAAATAAAAATACTTTTATTTCCCGTTAAAAGTTTGATACAGAAAACACTACCTTTGGGCGCACTTAAAGGGGAACAAAGTCGTCCTTTTCGAATAGATGGGATGAAAAGTAACTTTTTAATTATTTTTTTTAAATGCCGAGTCAGTGTGCTGGGTCTATTCACAACATTCGAAAGATTTGAACTTCACTTTGTTTCTGTCACTTTCACTTCGATACGAAAAGAGCGAGAGATAGAAACAAGTCGATTCAAAGTTCGATTTTCAAATTCCATATATAATAGGCTCGAAAATTGAAACCAACAATAAAACGTTCGGAAACACGTCACCTATAAAATTTCAAATCAAGGTTTAAATGTAATTATTATACTTTTCTCTTAATAATCGAATTATATTTTTTTATGATCAAATAAAGAGATGTTGAATACTTACTTAAAAAATACGAAGTTTACATTGTATCTACATAATTATTTAAAGTTTTAACAATCTTTATTGTGACAGAATAATTTAGTAATGGTGCAATTTCCGAACGCATCTTTAAAAAATAGCGGGCTTTAATTTTTTATTGTTTTCTTCTTCTGTTCGCTAGCTACAAAGTGCGATACACGTTGGATATTATTAAAATAATAATAAATAAATATGAGTGAATCCAGTGATGATGTCTGCGATTTAACACCGGAAGAATTGAAGCAGTATGTAAAAAATGCAATATTAAGTTTCCTGCCTGAAAAGTCTCGCGAAAAATATCTTAAAGTTTATGATAATAATTTTACTTTTAACTTTTAATTTTTACAAATATATTATTATCTGCCTAGCCTTTTCCCAACTATATTGGGGTCGGCTTCCAGTCAAGCCGGATTTAGCTGAATTCCAGTATTTTATGAGGAGTGGCTGCCTACCAGACCTCCACAACCCATTAACTGGGGCAACACGGTACTTTATGGCAAGACTGGAGTCAGATTTACTGGCTTCTGACTATCCGTAATAACTGCCAAAGATCTCCAAATGACAGCCGGGACCAACGGCTTAACGTGCTTTCCGAGGCACGGAGGAAACTCGTTATGTTAAGATGGTCACCCATCCACAGACCAACCTAGGCAAGCGTTGCTTAACCTTGAAGATCGACCTGTGCGGCTGTTATTATCTAGCCACGAGCTCCTCGCTTTTTACAAATATACATGTGGTTTAAATATTACCAAGTTGTATTTTTTATTACCTTTACATTATTTGTTCTCGCTGCTGAAGTGAAAAGTTGTATGTGCTACACGAGACCAAAGTTATTTGCATCTCGTGTCTTTGAATCCCTCGCTGCACTCAGGATTCTAACCTAGAATCACTCGCTACGCTCGTGATTCAAATATAGAATCCTTCGCTTACTCGGGATTCAAAATCAACACTCGCGGCAAAAACCAACTTTGCTCTCTTGTTGCACAAATAACTATTCCTGCTTATAACCATCATTTACGTCAAAGATGCTAATTAACTTTATAATTTTTTAACAAATTTCACACAACACCATCTAGTTCAAAACTAAGCAGAGCTTGTTGTATGAGTACTAGATAACTGATAAACATACTTATACATTTCTAAATAAATACATATCATAAATAAATTGCAACCAGACACAAAACACCCTCAAACTTACTCAAACATTTGTCTTGGGTGGGAAACCGAACCCACGATCGACGGTATAGCAGTCAGGGCCACTAACCAATAAACCAATAGGCTAGTCGACTAATCATCATCATCATCATCATCTCAGCCGAAAGACGTCGACTAATAGTTTGAACCAAAGATAAGAAATAGCCGTTGTAGGTTACACCCTATATTCGAGCTATTATTGCCTAGTGACAAATATTTTCCCCACAGCTAGACATTTGCTATTTTTGACCTTGTACTGACAAGGAGAAAGTTCTTGAAACATTTTTTTTCTTTTCATGTATTTATAAAAGGTATAAGAAATATTCATAGCAAAATAATTTGATTGAATAGTGAAAATAGTTCCCAGAAAAGCCTAGCCTAGAACCTGTATATTCTATTTACCTATTTCGAGCTTGGTATATTCTATTTTTAGGGTTTCATTTAAAAATAAGTCAACTTAGAAAGAAGATATATAACAGAATTGCCGTGAAAATTTATACAGTTTCAATACGGCCTATCTAAAAATATAAGCTCAGTGTAAACGAAACTATAATACTTGTTTTATGTGCTACAAAAAGTAGATACTTTATTTAAGCAGATAACAATATATTACTCCATAAAAAGCATGGCTCTGTCAAATGACCCTTTAGGTCATTTGACAGACAATATGATGCCTTATTGACTGTGTGAATAGACCTTTATTTCCATCAGCCCCCTTTGAGCTTGCCATCGGGGTAGAGTGGTAAACTCAACGAGGGCAGGAATAAAATTGAATAGGTTCCAGGAAATTCAAGCTTCTAGCACAAATCCACAATAATAATAATAAATGTTATAGTCAGAAAACGAATACACTTAAGATTAAAGAACTTACACAAAATAACATCACATTATTTTCAACACAAAGTAATAAACATTATGCAGAAACATTATTACCCACATAAACGAGCTTATTCATTTGAACCCACATTTTAATTAACACAGCTAAGACTAGGCGTGACAACGAAGCATATTCCTATATTAAAAACTTCTTTCATTCCCGCTGACGGGACGTTAATGAACATAATTCAATCATTTACTTAATTTTGTGAGCTTCCTAACTTGAATAACGTGGCGTGTACAAATCGCGGTTTAAACTTAGCTTAGTTAAGGTATCAGTGAAAATACCCTAAAAGCTATCAGATTAGGTTTTGTCTTCGTTATCATAAAGGAAAATTGAGTTATTTAGGAGAATCATGTCAGGAAAATCGCGTAGGCTAATCTGACGTCGCCAATTATACCTCCTATCTCTCTGTTCAAGGAAAATCGCCTTACTGTTTTTGAAATATTAAAAGGTCACACTAGTAGGTAAAAGATAGAATTCTGTGAAAAAGGTAAAGAGAGGTCTAAGTCTAGTAGTAGTGGGTCAATTTTATCCAATAAATTCTCATATGGCGATTTAACATCATTTTTTTATACTTGTTCAAACCGCATGTTCATTCTTTAGATTAAGTTATCCGAAGAATGTAACAGCTTTTTTTGAATAGGGTAATTTTCAAATTACTTCTCCTGCTCTAGGGTGGGCAGAAAGCGTGTCAGACTTTAGCTGACTAAAACCCTCTATATTCCTTCATTTGCCGTTTGTATTCTAGGGCCACGGCAAAACGTTCTCGCAAAAAAATAAATCAGCCCTAAGAATGAAAAAAATACAACTACAACATCAGAAAAAAACAAATTTCTCTAGCGAAAAACTCAAACTAATCAGTACTTACTAAAGCTGCCAATCTAATCGGCGCCCATCCACCATCATACTTAGCAAACTTTACCAACTCTCGTACTATTTTTCTAACACTTTCAGAATGAGGGTAAAGAGAGACGAAATAACAGAGCGACAATGAGCGAAACTTGGCAACTCTTGAACTTTGCCTACCACCAAGCGGAATAACATTATAATCTTTAGTGGGATTACAAGGGGCCTCCCAAGTACCTGACTAAATACGAAAATGGAATTTAATGGAATACGATAGTAGGTCAATATTTGATTTTCCTCCCATTCAAATTATTCCGAACGCTTCATAAGTGTTGAAAGGCGTTGCTGTGAAATTATCTTTCCACGGTCTTCGATCCTGTTTTGCCGTTTAACGAGGTATTTGAAAAGGTAAAGCTAAAATCTAAATTCAAATACCTATAAAAGATGATAAACCTAAGGGAGTTTAAGTCTAGATTGAATTGGTTATTTTGAGGTTAGCGTGCTACGTCGTCGTCTACCATATCATCGCTTACCATCAGCTGAGATAGTGACGAGTATTATCAACCATAAATAAACAATACAATAGGTATTAAACGTTGGCAAAGAAGCGTAACTAAACATGATATAAGTGCACATTCTGTAAGCACAGCAAACTAAAAAAAGAATAGCATTATTTTATACTCACTGCTAGTTTTCCACAGTGTCCTGACTAAGCAATAGTCGACCATCTGTAGGACAGCACACACGATGACCGATGCGAGCGCAGCCCGGGGGATGAAGTAGAAATATGGCGTCAGCAGCACTAACGTCAGTATTACTATAATACCTGGATATTGGAAAAATATGTTAAAATTTAATAGGTACTTGGGTAACGTAATCTGTTTTTTAGTCTCTGAGACTAAAATGACATTATGTGGATTGTCACACTTGTCAGTTTCAATTATTATTGTAAGTTTGACATTTGCTTGTGTCAATTTAGTCTCAGGAATTAAAAAAATAGTCAACAAACACTTTAGATAGATACATAATTTGTACAACAACAATTCAATTTACCCAAACCAAAAATATAAAAACATAAAACGATAGAAATATAATATGAAAATAATAGAGATCCCTGAAACCCTTGAAACTTTATCTAACAACGATTGAGGGTCTAAACCCTTCAAAAATAATCTGAAGGATAGACAAGTGCCTTTTAAAAAAAGATAGATCCTTTAACAGACTGAATATTAAGTAAACCCGTAACGTTTATATAAATCCCGTGAAAGCAATGACATATTTTCAGCGATCTCGAGCCAAAAAGTCGACGTGAGTTATTACATCTTTTAACCATAAAGATAACTTTTGCACGAGATATTTGAGAGCAAAAGCACGTGCATTACCTAGAAACTCGTATCATCAAACTTTCGGCGAACTGCATCGAACTAGTCACGCATCGAAGGAATTCAATCTTGCTTAGAGTGAACGGTGAATCGTATTGAATGACTGATTGCGAGAATCGTTCTGCGTACGTCTTTTGTTTTGGACTCCATTACTGGATATTGTAGGGTTCATTCAGACGTACCATAACCACAACCACACCACCACAAATACACGTAGTTGGGCACAATTTTTTATACAAATAAATAGTTTTATTCACACTGACCACATTTGTCGTCAAACGTGACAGTGTGGTTGACGTCGACTATCACACACATACACAACCAGAATGCCACCACCAGCGACATCGCGAATTAGTCTGTCTGCAAACACTGGCTACAACGTAACCACAAAGCAACCACTTCGATATTTGTAGTCACTATAACGCAACAGCAAAAAGCTGCAGCGACCCTAATCACACGTAACCACTTTTTGTTCTTGCAAAGTGGTAAGGTTGTATTACGTGTGTACAGAACCTTAGTGCTATAACTTGCCAAAGTCCGGTCCTATTAAAGCAAGACCACAAATCGTTGTAATAATTAATATCAATAATTCACGAGTACTGTACAAGCGTCCCAATTTCAACACACCTGTATAGTCCGCCAATTAATACTGGATCTATTAAGAGATTAACACAAACGTTAATTGCACGACTATTATTACGATTATAATCAAGAGATGCGACACTTAATGAGGAATGACGTCTCGGTTTTGGTTTCTGAACGTACTCTACATACAAATGGCTCTGAAAATGGGTACTGAGATGGATCAACCGTTGATGATAATAGTTTCGAGCGTGTAATTCGTTTGTCTGGTCTTAATGTTGCTGAAAAAGTGCATTAGTAATACAAAAAAGCAATTAATCAGAACAGATAAATAGACGTGTTCATTGTAGAGTAATACTGAGTAAATTAACAGCAGTTCTAAATTACTTGACAAATTGCCAACTTATGGTCTGTTCAATAAACCCGGAGACTAAATTGACATAAGTAATGTCAAAATTTCTATAGGAATGACGCCAGTTCTTTGGTGTTGAAATGTCATTTTAGTCTCCGGAATTATTGAACAGACCATAGGTAAACTATTATTGGATAATACACCACAATCGTAATGGTAAGTGGTAATGGTGGTCTTCTCGCATCCAACTCTGATACAAGCTATAGTCCGGAGCTTCAGGGAATGGGAATCACGGCAAACGTGAAAGAACGGACATCCTCAAACCTCAGCCGTCGCCACAGGACACCCCGAGCGACGGAATTCGCTGGGCGATTTCAGCCGGTCACCATAAGTACGGACTGGCAAACGTCAAACGATGGGTAACTCACCGTTCGGACGTTCGGACCCAGTAAAAAAAGCAAAGAATTACTGTAGTCCTGGAACTTAAAGGGCAACTGAACAGTTGCGTTTTTGTCACTAAAAGTCTAACACATCACCCTAGAGCGGTAGAAGTCATTGAATTATTTCCTACCCCTATAAAATGCTAAACTTTAATTTAAATAAAATTTAAAAATTGTAAATCATATACTACAAAACCAAATACAGTAAATAATTTAAAACAAAAACATTGAGTCAAAGCCAGTCAAATTCAAACACGATTAAAAAGAAAAAGACGAACGGATCCTCCAAAATAGAATGCAATAGAAGTCAACCTAACTCAAGACATAAACCGAAGCTAAAGCTTCAAATCGAAATCATAAGTATCGGCATAAATCGCCGAAAAGGTGAGTGCATTCAACACAATAGAACCACAAATCCCCCTGACAGACATATAAAGGGAGCCTCCTGATATTTCAGACGTATATTTGAAATTGTAAAACCACGGAAACTTGGCTGTGACAGTAAACTACGATGCAAACTTTTAGATTTATGAAGTACCCACTACATAACTCCACCGCGCTGTTGTCGCACATGGTAAAAATGATTTATGTCCCTGGATTTACATTTGTCTTACTTCAAACACCCCCTTTCTGTTAAAACTAATCCTAAGATTAAAAGCCGGGATTTCGCAAACATGAGACAAGCCACAAATCACGCGGACTTGCTCCAGATTCGACGAAGACTCGATGGATTTCCCTGAAGCGATTTTAGAACCATAATTAACGATAATATACATCATTTATTGGATCTCTCGAGTAATCTCTTAATTATTCAACCGATTAGAGAAACATTTACATTTGCGAGTAACTTTGTTCTTTGTTTGTAAATAAGCGAATTCATGATGCTTCATTGTTTTTGTTAGTTAAAGCGTTAAATATATATTTTGCGTTTTGCAAACGGTAACATTTTGTTGGATAAATAGCAAATTATTATGTGTATATTTACAAAATTCTCGTTGCCTGGAGCAACAACCGTTAAAACCAAAACCGTAAATAAAACCTGTGAGGTATCTCTGACTCCTAAAACAAGTCAAACCCCCAAAAAGACGTATTTACCCAAGTGAAGATTACTTCGATTCTCAAAATAATCCAAGCCGCAATGTTAATGTTGGACTAACAAAACTCTATTGAGATTCAATTGGGCCGAGTAAATATTCATTGGGAACACCCTGAATAATGTAAAGTCGAAACAGCGCAAGTTTGCAGGTTGACATAATGCGACACACGATCTTCGACCTCGGGGAGGCGGGGATAGCCCGATGCTGGATTTAGGGTATCACTATGTTGCACAAAGATATCTATTTTAAAACAACGAAAGAATCCCATTTAAATCTCACTGCATGCCGACGTAAGTGAAATTAAAGCGAGATGCAGAGAACCGTTCGTTGTGGTGACAATTGGGCGAGGCCTCTTTGTTTTGGTGTAGGCCTACATCCGTCTTTCGGCTAAAATGATGATGATGACGAGATATGTAGATACCGATATGTACTCGTATACCCACGGGATAATTCTGCCTTTCTTAGAAAAGCCGCTAACAAAAGCTGGTTTAATCTAAAAGGGTTGGCACTAAACTCACTCTATTTCATTAACCAGCTTTAGTTTTTAATTTGCATATCTAATGCGGACCGAAAACATATTTTATGTTTGTAAAGTAGCAATGCAAATGAATCCATATCAGTTACAGTTACGTCCAAAGAGTTGGCAAAACATTTAAAAACTAAATGGACGATACTGCACCACTTGTGTAGGTACTAAAATACAGCTTTTTACGTTTGACCCATGACATAGTGTTTTATCACGAGCGTCCGACGTGCAAAACTTTTAAACGCTGTGTAAACGTCGAGTTTCACGAGTCAATATTAAGAGCAACGATTTTAGTTTCATCGTTCATGTTTTACGCTTATTAATTCTGAAAGTACAATTTTAGATTAAATCGTAAACTGAAAATTGAAATTCGGTTCCAAATTCATGCACGTAATCCTATTTAACAAAGATTTTTAAACAATAGAATTCGATTACAATCAATATCAAAACATCATTGTGTTGAATACCTTAATCAGATCATGACCAAATACTGTCTTCATTGGAGACTATGCGCCAAACAATGTTGAAAGACTATTTGTGAAGAAAAATCGAGTGACTGTAATATAAAATGGTAACGATAAACCAAGTGTTATCTTAGCTCTAAAGCGAGACGACGGGAGCGAGGAAGAACTGAAAAATTGCCAATAAAGCCTCATCTTTACTTCTCATAGTACACTGATTATATTATCAGTCCATTTTTGCATAACTTTTAGTATTCGGATAATTGGCAACTTTAACATGAAAGTTGAAATTAGTAACCCAAGATTAAAACAACTTTATATCTAAAACATTTCGCTGAAAACATTTCTAACAAACTTACAAAACCGCCTCATTGATCCAGAATGAACTACTTTCGTAACCCCATTCCTGCGGTCCCAGTTTCGTTAGTTAGCTCGAACAGGGTATTTAAGATTTTCTGATAGAAAATGTTCAATTATAACTCGACGGAACTGCTCAGGAAAATGCGGACTCGCTCTATCATAGCAGGACCTAATGCAATCACTGACGAACGCCGACGATCGGACGCACGATGCATGAAATTACAATCCCACCTAGATATTACGACCAAAGTTTGTTTCCCACTCCGACTTTATTGTAAAACCAGAGGGAAATGAAGTACGGAGCAATTTATACAGTGTTTTCAGGAAATCAAAGTCGAAGCACTTAAAACTGCGTCTCAAGAAGTCAAGAGGTCGCTAAACACAGAAAGGAGCCGTCACGGTGACAAGTGCCCGAGGCCGACGACGAAACATAACGAAGTTAACTGCTAACAAATCGTCACAAAATAAATTGAAACAAAGAAAGTCGTAAATAGATAGAGATCGAGGAAACAAGATTGATGCCAAGTTTATTACTTGTTTATTTCTTCCACTCGAAACTACATATCGAACAAAAAAGAACTTAAGGCACTTAACATTCTTTACTTCTGTGTAGCGAGAGATCAATCTGCTGATATCATTATTTAATGCTATTGATTTATAGCTGGTTATAAATATACCGTTCCCATCAGATTTTATCTCTATCACTTGACATTACTTCATAACAGTAGGAAAATATTATTGAAAGCTAATCAATAATATAGAAAGTAGATTTTTTTCCTAAACATGGAAACAATTACTATTCCAAAACATGGTGTACACGTGTACCAAGTGTCATCGAAATTTATACAGCCGTTCAAGCGTGAGAAGTAACAAATATATAACTTAACACATAGTTTACAAACTTTTGCCTTTGACGTTATAGAATACACTTTACTGTACATCTTAACATCCTAAAAAATTAATTAGCCAATCATAGTCGTCAACCTTTCTGCATACGTATACGTTTAAAATGTAACATTATTTTATCGATTATGAAGCATGTTGAAGAAAGGTGTTGGGTTAATCATAATCTCTACTACAAAAGCAATTAATAATAGTAATTACTTACATACTCGTACATAAACGCAATAAATCAGAGATATAAACCAGCTTAATTAATACATGAATCCCCAATAATCCTAACAGAATCTTCGTAATAAATGTATTACATTTCATTGAACACGTTTATCTTCTCTTACGAGCCGTTATCTTAATTCTATTTGAGTTATACGATAGTCTAATAAATACCACATTTAGAAAATTTCTACAATCGAAATAAAAACTCTAACTCAAACTTTTTATTTCACATAGGCCTACATGGGCACTTATAAAACGTCAGAAGCTAGCGCACGGTTCCTATTGGTCGCAGCTAATGGCAAAGAACCGATAAGAAACTTCGTGGTTACTCTTTAAAAAAACTGTTTTTTTTCTACCATATTACAATATTATTAGATAAAAGAGGACAATGTAGAGCTTTGTACCCAAAGCTCAATAAAAAGTGCAATCTATGAATCCGGATTCTAGTGTTCCCCATCAATAAATGATAGATGTATACAATAATGAAATTATGTTGGCTTGATTACTTTTAATTATTTCTTAAGGTTTTTTTTAAATATATTTGTAAAGTAAAATATTTTTTTTGTTGAAATCTCAGTTAGCTGTAATTTAAATAATATTAAAAAAAAAAACATTGCAAAAAACAATGACACGAGACAGAAAAAATCTTTCAATATCATAATAAAAAGATCTAAGTACATACCCGTGTAGATTCCAGAGCCCGGTGTCTTGACCCCTGAAGCGTCGCTTACAGCGCTTCTTGAAAACGAGCCGTTCACTGGTATGGACTGGAAGAAAGCGCTGACGATGTTGCACAAGCCCAGCGCTACTATCTCTTGTGTCGCGTCCACAGTTTTCCCTTTAGCTGAAATATTATCGAATTATCAACTTTGTTAAACCATCGCGACTTGTTTTTAATGGCGTTACCATTGTGTCACTGTTTATATTATTGTGATGAATTGTTTGAGATCGACGTTACGCAGTTGGAATATACAAATCATTATAAAACATAAAATAAATGATTATTCTTAAGAGTACTTGTTGCGCCGACCCCAAATAATATGGGATAACAGCAGGAAGAAGAAGAAGATTCTAATGGTACTTATTATGAAAAAAAAGTCCCCCAACGTGTCCATCTGTCTGTATGAACGCGATCATCTCAAAAACTACTGAAGTGAACTTCAAGCAGTTTTCAAAAAATAATCATACTTGCATATTATAGGAGAGAAAATCCGAGAATATATGTAATAGATTTCTAACACTCGTGAAAATCTGGAGTGGGCCGCTAGTCAAACAAAATTATATGGATGAGAATATTTGTTTCATTGTTTTTCATTAAAACTTTTTGAGACATGAAAAATCGGTTGAAACGTTTAGCAATAGAATTTTCCATTTATAAACTGTTTTTCAAGATGTAGATTAAATTATTATTAGTATAAGTTTACGTAAAGCTATCGCAGACACGTCACAATGTCGAGACGTCAGTCTGAACCCAGCTATCACTAAGGAGTTGTGCTCATAAGTCGACAACACTAATCCAATAACACCTCCGCTCGTATAATTTTCATCTTGTGAGCATAAATTCAGTAATTATTATCATAAACAAGTCAAGATAGTAATTAAAGGTAGCAATTTGTTTACTAACTCGATTAGCTCATCCAATTTTGAGTACTAGTTCTGTAACAAGTTATCTAAAGTTGATTTACAATATTCTCCACTTATTTCAATGGCTGCTATCGGCTGACGGTACCAATCTATTACAATCTTTAAACTAATTCAAAACGTTCAAAGTAATAAAACTATCGTAACTTATCAAATTCATGTTGAATTGATGCTAATAGTGTCTACTTTCGAGGGTTAAACGGTGATTGAAGGCTGTTTCTATTATCCAGCTAGAGACGTTGAATTTTCCTTCTAAAACCTTTTCACAAAAACCTAAATAATGAATAATATATATATCAAAGCAATGTCCGCAAATTGTATCTACTTCAACTATCTCTGTGGATTAGGTACACCATTTCAAAATAAAACAAAAGATTAAGAAAATAAGTGTACAAATGTACATAATATAAATTAAATAAGCATACATATGTACTTATATTTATATAAATGGGTTATGGTTTTGTTTTTTACATAGTCTTTAACAACCAAACAATTTTTTTTAATAAAAAAATTGTCACAATCAAAATTAATAAATCACTGTCACAACAATTGTCCAGCTTTTAGCTCTATACGTTAACAAAATAAACACTACAAACGATTAAAACGCATTCCTAGAATTCTATCAACAAATATTGGCATAAAATCATATTGAAATGTTGTTTGGAATCTATCAGCTTGGCCCGCATCGGTACTATATGCAGTAAAAACGAAACGTCACTGAGTAAACAAGCTAGCATAACTCGTACATTTTTGCTTGGCAGTTGAAATTGCATGGATTTTTGAATAAATTTCACATTGGCTTAACTGACATGAATCGACGGACATCCCTTTTGTTAAACCGTATGCAACATGTTTACGTTTACTGTAAAGATTTTAAACGCTTCATGGCTTGTGTTGTCACATTACTCGAACGTATTTACTTGCAGTAAATACTATTATCGTTTGGGTCGGAAAATTTTAATATTTTGAAAGAGGAAAAACTTTTAACGAAAATAATTTAGTTAGGTACAACAAGTTTTTATCGCGCCATTCCAAAGAGCTCAAACATGATGAGATTATCGTTTCGCGCTTAGTAGTTTCAACGAACAGAATTCGAATCCATCATCAGATCAGCTTTATGGTAGCATTTTAATGCATTGTCATCCAAGTAACATAGGTATACCAAATTTCAGTTACCGGTTTTGAAATTAGGGGTAACGGTTTTTTCCATTTGTAAAATTGAACCTAAAAAAAAAAATTTAAGTAAAATAAAAGCTCGTAAAAATTAAGCAAAACAGAAAACTTGTGTGAAAACTACAAAAAAAAACATTATGAAGTTAGATCGATCAAATCTCTCAAAGCCCACAGGAAAAGCTCACCTATCCTCCGAAGTTGGGTTTTTCCTGTGGGCTTTATCCACTAAATTAGTAAGACAAAGCTCTAGTTAAGGAAAACGTGATACAAAAGTAAATATTTATCAGTTTATTGATGTGGGAAATTGGAATGTCCAGGTGACAATGAGGCGCTACGAAGCGAATAAACGTACTCGGATTGAGAGCACAAATAAAGGTAGAACAATGCAAATTACTATTTAATTATCACCTTAGAAACACGACGGGTAACGAAAATACATTATTGCTTTCGCTCTGGCGTGTTTGTCGTCATCGTATCTATTACCGCGATGCTCGATTTCGGTAGGATATAGCAACTATATTGTACTATAACTTCAAATATAAATAAAAGTCTAGTGTCACAGTGTTTGTTATCAAACTTTTTCGGAACGGCTTGACTGATTTTTGTTATTTTTTTTTTTGTATTTTTGGTAGATCTGAGAACAAGTCGAATACTATTTTTTACTCTCCTACCACCACCACCCATCGTTTACCAATACAACATCGTTTACCGGATCAGCTATATTCGTCACGTAAAACTCGATCAGATTCACTGTCATCGACGAAGTGGTACTAAAAATACGCCTCTCTGACGTCATAATACAGGCATGACGTGGGTATTAATTACCGAGATATAGCTCGGTAGGATGAAACCATTAACTCTATTGAAGTTACCTGCACGTTTAATATCCATACTGGTGTTCACTTGACGTAACGCTACAAACGATCTGTATAATAGATGGCCTTTTTTCATTGTTTGATACAAATTATTTACACTTTTGACTGATAGACGTTTGAAAACGCGGATGCTATGTCCACACTAAAATTTTTGGCAACCTAAATTTCGACCCACAGCTGGGCAAAGGCCTTCCCTTTCTTCTTCAAAACCGCGCTACACTCGGACGATCTCTGTCCACGTTGCTCAACAAGCACACAATCACCGTCGTTATACCACCTTCCCCTCAGTCGACGACAGCATTTTCTCTAAGTATTGTTACTGTACAGTTTAAATATTGCAAAGCTTGTACTGGCAAGTTGACATTTTTACGGGTGTAGAAACTGTTCTATACCAAAAAAAAACTGCTTTACCTCAACATCTATGAAAACTTGTAATTGGCCTTCTTTCAATATTTTTCAACTATCTGTATCATAGGTGTAAGTTTTCCGAAAATTCAACTTACCGAAAGCCTTAGCAATAGCGACGTTGGACAGTATAGCCACAAGAGGAACAACTGCCAATCCAGAGCCAAGATGCTTGAGCATATCGCCCGCTGTGTACGTAGTGTTGCCCACCGTGCTCTGGAACACAGGCGGCCGGACCTGCGGCAATCCTGGAGTTATGGTACCTGGAAAGTTTATAATAAAGGCCTTTAAGTAAGTAATTGAGAAATCATTAAAAGGTTGGGTGACAAAAATAAGGCAAAGAAGCAATTAGGACATCACTGGTACGACGCTAGATCCTAATTTAGTATACGTATAGTTAAAGAGTGGAATCCCCTGCCAGAGTCTGTGTTTCCTAATAGGTACAACCTGGGGGTCTAGAAGTTAAGAGTGAATAGGTTGCTTCTAGGCAAGCTCCATAGACCACATAATCGTTTACCATCAGGTGAGATAGTGGTCAAACGCGAGCTTATCAATAATAATACAAAAAATAATGTGCTCTACATGAATCGCCAAATATTTTAAATCTACATGAACAGAAATAGGATCTGTAGGTTCAACGTTACAAAAAAGTTATGTTAGTTGTCACTGTTATTGTATACTCATGTTTTAATACAGTTTTACTCTATCCCTCTACTTTTGTGCCCATCTCGAAAACTCTTATTACTTTTTATTCTACATCACCACCCCTCACCTTTGTGCCAATAAAATTATATAACTCTCAGACGTCATACCATTTATCACTCTTCCGGGGAAATCCATTAGCAGATTTAATGATTCCTTAATAATACCTCGTGCTGGCTGACACAGTAAAAAAAGATGAAATAAGAGCTTGTAAAAATAACCGATAATATGACTACCTATTCCTGCAATTCAAGGGCGACTGGTTTATCTGAAGTACTAGAAAAAAACAAAAACATAAAAATGTCCTGTATCTGTATGTCAATTAATTGCAAAACTAGGCCTGACGACAATCGCTGCGTTTATTTTGCTGTTGAAAGGCCAAGGTTGCGATGGCATTGGCCGAACGAATGCACCAACTTTAAAACAAACTACGAAGAAAAAATATAGAATTTATGTTTGTTCCCAGAAATATTGAACTCACTCGGTATATATTAATCTGTATAAATAAATCATATTTTTATTGAATACGCTTAAATATTGAAAGCAGTTCCTCAAATCTCTGTGAAATATTGAAAGGTCGTGTCAGCAAAAAATATCCAGATGGTAGAGTCAAGGCCTTTTAAAGTGGTGTAATCTAAGGCTTGCTACCACCTTCCTACAAGTCACGTGCCCTGGTTATCTCACGGTGTTTTCCTTCACCGTTTTGAGAGCAGCGGTGATGAAATAAATTACACAAAGCAATGCGCCTGGTTGGGTTTTAACCCACGGCCACCACAGCTTTCAGAAAATAAATAATGTAATAGATAAAGTTCGAAGAGATGTGACATCCACCAACCCGCACTGGGCTCGCGTGGTGGATTACGGCCAATTCCCTCTCCTAGAGAGTAGGCCTGAGTCCCAGTAGTGGGAACATTACAATCATGCTATGCTATGCTAATAGATATAGTATGGTGCGTCTTATAGTTTTCTGTATACAGTAACTATGTCGTAATATCTATTCTAGTTAACAAACTTACCAGTAAGAAGGAAGGGTTTCTGTTTATCTTCGTACACGCAGTAGGCTATCACGGAGGCTAGGCACACAACCACGGCGTTGCGAGCCACGCCGGAGAACCACAGCGATTTCTTTATTATTTTCGTTTTACGGCAACCCTTTTCATCCGCCGCTTTGTCCTTGATTTTTACGTCTTTCAAAGCCTGAAATTAGAACAAAAAAACTCCACTCAAATCATGTCTTAACAACACAATCCTCAGTTATCATTTAGGTACTAGACTTTGCGAGACTTCTGAAGTTTCCAGAAACAAGATCTTTTACAAACTGTGAAATCCCGAAAAGTACTTTGAAATTATCAATATTATTTAGGATTCGATGAAACCTCAACCTTGACGGGGTTATTCACTTTAAAAACTTTGACCTGTAGAACAAAAAGATTCCATTCATCTGTCACTGGACACGCCGTAATCAAGGCGACAAGTCTCCTCTTTGAGGGATGGCTGGAGAGGCATCACGGTAATTTCACCTGTCCCATGACGCAGGTCTTCACTGGTCATGGTAAATTCGGAAGGTTCCTGCACGTGATTCAGGTGGATGAAACGCACGGGGTACTTGGTGAAGCACACGGTGGAAGGGTGCCCTGATTAGGTGGAACACCGCCGTGTGCTAATGTAATCTATCGCGCCAGGCTCTGGTACAGCCCATGGTCCGGAGCAAGTCTCGCTAGCCTACTAAGGCCATAGATCAGCTTATGAAAGGGTGACCGTGGTCTTGATTTTAGGTGTAGTTTAGGCAACAAAAACCTGATACGTCCTCCCGCTCCGCCCCAGAGCGGAAGAAGTAATTAGATGATTTCTTACCTTAATAAAAATTGATCTGACACGATACTCATCTTTATATTATGTCCTTAATATTAAAACAAAATTATTATTCTATTACCTCGCTGTTCCCTAGAGAAATTCATTTCATATTTAAAATCGTTCCAACTTCAGGTTTCTTCTACACTTACAAGTTTTAAGAAACGGAATATATTTCCATAATTATTACAATTGTAAAGATGTTTTTGAACTGATTAAAAATGTTAAGACGGTTGGTAACGAAACTGTCTGGTGTCGAGTTCAGCTCTTGGAAATCTTAATACTTAGTTCAAGGTAATGGAAACAGAAGTTTGTATAATTTCCTTTATCAAACACTGATGATGTCATGAAAACAGGGGCAATCCGTGGTTAGACTAGAAGCTGACAATACAGTTAGGAGAAGGCTGAGCAGATTGATTGAATTGAAACCAGTTTGAAACGACCTTGGCTTCACGGAATAATACCTGATTGATAATATAATTTGGAAAGCTATCATGTGTGTAGGTAACATAAACACAATATGATTCCCAAATTCAATCTGATCGCGTGATGTAGACATATAATTTTGGTAAGATATCGATTACCTCAAGGCGAAGCTTAATATTGAAACTCTATTTTATATCGCAAACTGTGTTACAAGATTACCTACTATGGAGTAATCTCTGGCAGCTGTGAAAATTAGTTCCAAAGTAAGCTTAGGTACGTACATCGGTCGGAGTATGTTTAAAGTAAATTATGTATTAATCTCAGTCGATAGAAGATTTCGGCTGTTTACATATAAAGTTACAACCAGGCTTGAATAAATCATGTTTGCTTTTGACTTTGATTTAATTTGATTCGAACAGCTACGAATAATTGATTTATTTATGAATTCCTCTAAACGTACAACAGTGAATTATGATACAACTTATGTAGTCGTATCATGGATTTAATAGTTCCATCGTTGATAATTGCTCGACTTAGGTGAGTTAGTGCGAAGTTAGAAGGGATTTAATCAGCCGTCGGCGTCGGTCCATCTTCCGGAGAAGTTTCTCTTTTACCCAAAATAATATAATAAAAGTCCGCCTTCATCGTGATTAACTATGATAAAAGTTTATCGGTTTTATTTGCACGAATGAATCTGCTGGCTATCTGCTACGATGACTTTCAGACGATTCTCTCAGAATTATGGCGGCTAGAAAAAAATAAAGTTTTCTTTTTCTACTGCGAATAGATAAAAAAAGCTTAACGTCGAAGTGATGTGCAAGGATCCCTTTTACGTTTTTATAGCAATATTTTTAAAAGCTAAGATATTTGGAAAAAGACTAAGATATTTTTCTTTACTCGTACTGAAGTGACCCGTCAAGCTCAATGGACTTCAAGGAGAAAGTTTGGTTGGGAATAGTATATTGCAAGAGCAATCTTCGAGAAAAAGATAATTTATATAAATATTTAACAAAATCTACCGACTATTCTAATATCAATAATATCTCCGTAATATTGTGATATTACGGAGACAAAGCCGTACAATTTCTAGCTGCCCATTTTAATTTGAACAGTCCTTCGAGCATTCAATTAGATAACCGAACTATTGTCAATTTACCTCGTTGTATAGATGTGTATCGCAACCTCGCCTGGCCTTGACAAGTTATAGGGAAAGCGAACTCACTATCGGTACTAGATATTCAAATATAGTACTAATGGTTTTTGTTCTTCGGAAACTCTGAATGGGTCACAAGTTACTAATAGCTACAGTAAATTTTATATGCAAGAATAATATATCGTTATGAGACCATGATGTAGGTACTCTTGTTTCGAAGTGTGACTTTTTTAGGTGGTAGATCATCAAAATCTCTTCTCCCGCTCTGGGTAGAGTGGGAGGGCGTGTCAGACTTCTACAGACTAAAACCCACTACAGTTCCTTCTTTGCCCTAATTCCAGGGTCCGTGGGATATCTTTCGTTTCGAAGTGTGACAAGATTCCTCCCACTTCAATACAAAAAAAAAGCATTTATCAACCTGCTTTTGTCATTATTGTCTTCACTGTATCCTCCATTGTAACGGACAAAATTCTGTGGGACAGTAAACAGTTGACTAGGAGAACCCCAGAACTAAACACATCGTCAATACATTCACGTGCCGTTTTCTTCTTTGTAACTGTGTTAAACAAAGTGTGCTCTTAATACTTATGTAAATATCCGACAGCTGTTTCAACCGTCTTGAAAATATAATTAATTCTGTACCTTTGTATTGACATAAAGGAGTAAATAATAGTCACACATAAGTAAACAGTAGTATTCTTGCTACTGTGGCGGTTGCAGTTTTGAATACTACTGTAAGTAAATAAATATTATCTACTTGAAAATACTAAAATACAGATTTTTCGGTAAGTTTCATGCGCTTTTATTTGTACTAAGAGTAGCATGGAGTATAGCAGGGAGTTTACTGTTGCCAGCTGTTGTACACATATGTAAAAGATATATTAATTTTGGCGAAATATTTACACTACCTACTTAAAATTGGGTATAAAATGTAACTAACATTAATTATACGTTTTTTATGTCACTTCATATGTACTACTACGAAAGTTTGTGAGTTTTTGTATATTTGTTGCTTCTACACGCTTGAACAAACTGAACGGATTTCAATAAAACTTGGTATACGAGTAGACCATGTCTTGGAATAGACATAGAATACTTTTTATCCCGAGTATATGTTCCCTTGGGATAATTTTCGCAGGAAACAGTACTATAATTATATACTAAACAAACTTCGACAAAACTAAAATACTCGTGTCTCATCAAAAAAGTACCTAACAGGTACATTACATATCAACCATATTGATTTTCAGTGAAGTTAAGATAGGTAATAGTTTAAATAATAGGCGATTAATATTCCGAAGCGTCCCAACAGATCAAATAAGCGGTAACAAGGGCTGCTATCCCAATTCTGTTTCTAGTAAAGCGTGTATGTGCCGAGGCGACAATCAGACTTAGTATTTACTTTGTAACGGAGTTTGCCAAGTTGCGGCTCCGTCGTCGGTCGCTCACCGCTGAACGTGTCGTATTGAATTATCGACGAAATTAACAAATAAACAGTCCAACTTGTCGCAAGTGTGTTCACGTAATGTCTCATAATATATGTTCCGAACTATTATGACACATTACGTGAACGTAGTCGCATTTTCAGAGGCAAAATGTGAGTGTATTTGCGTAATGTTTGGACTTAGTTGGCAATTTATAATGCTTGATTTATAGGAACTGCCTGTTGGCAGTTTATGATTAAGTACTTCTTAAACGTTCAGTTTTTTTGAGAAAAATCAAAATTAACAGAAGGTACAATAGATTGTGAAGTATTTTATTGACTATTTTATTCAGAGCTCCTACTTTTGACTGCTAAATACCTACACCTGCTACACAGAATTTACCGCCCTTTAACTAATCTTAGCTGGTTTGGTAACACTTTCATCACAAGTTTGTTAAGGGACGGAAAGTGTTAATCTACATTCATCTCATAACCGCCTTCTATATCCCACTTATCGCATTGACTTCCTTCACTGTTCTTTCATTGTTCAGGCTATTTTTCTGTGGAACGCGTTCTTCTAAGAGATCATGATGGCTACAAACTGATTAAAATTCAAGATCAAACGCGAGCATATTGAAAAGAAGTTGGCAGTAGTAATGTCACAAGTTATGTGTAATATAATTATGTACTAACCAACTATGGACTTTGCCCAAAATATATATTTTTTTAATCCACCTGGATGTTTATGGGCATAAAGTATTAAATAAATGTAAAGTAAGTATAAATATATTTACCTACACGAGTTTAACTTCAACCTTGCTTAACACTTTTTAACACAAGACTTTAGTAAAAAATATAGCTAAATCTGCACCTTTCCTTATTAAACTAACCACAAGAAAAACAAGAAACAACCACAAAAAGGTCTGTATTCAATCAATAGATGTAGAACACAGCAAACTTTTCTAACGGACACGACGGAACCTTGTAACATGTTGTGGGATAATACAAGAGCATACATTTAGTTAGGCGACCATCTACAAATGTTAGCTTTCGCGTTACAACTGTTACAAGTAATAAAATATTTGTTTTCTGCCTAAAAAAGGCTAGCATTTGTTAAAGTCGGCGGTTGAAAGGACTGTTTTAGTGATTTATCGTTACTTTATTTGTAATGTGTCGTTTTGTTTAATAGTTTGTTTTGTTAATAAATTGTTTAGCTTTCAGATGAAAATCTTATGTATTTTTTTTATGTTACATAAACTAGTGCTTGACTGCGATCCACCTGATGGTAAGCAGCGATCCAATCGTTGATGATGCGGCTAGCACTAGTTTATTGATAGCCTATTCACTTTAGCTTTGAAGACACCCCCTATTTGTTTCGCTCTTGTAGCTCTACTTTAAATTGGATTAAAATAAAACCAAATTGCTTGACCAGCATTGCTGGCATGACCTTAAATCTGAGGCTTAAATTAACGCCTGACATTAAATGTACGGCATATCACATCACACTTCACACTAATACTATTAAGATGAAAGTTTTTGAGACTATGGTATAGTAGGTAGGTATAGTGTAATTGATTCTTTTTTAAATAAGCCACCTACCTTTAATGATACAAGCAGCAAACAGCAGCCCAAGCTGAGCATACTATCAGCCAGTCTTGTCTCCTGCACATGCTTGAAGAAACTCGACCACGTGGTCACGAACGTGTCGGCGTTGTACCGGAGACCCAGCAGCCCTTTGACTTGTGATGAGGCTATCGTCAACGCTGCGGCTGATGTGAACCCTGATACTACTGGTAGGGATATGAACTCTACCAGGAAACCTAGAATAAAAGTACACGCAATTTAGTTATTTTGGTAGCCTGCATAAAAATCGAAACGTAACTCCAGTCTTTATACCAATTTGTTTGAGGTTTATGTAGCATATCCTCATTTTAATTAAGTCACGTCCAGATGCAGTAAGTCGAAAGCAAATGTTAATACAAATTTAAAAAAGAAATATCAAGATTTTTATACAGAAAAATGTGTTAAGGTTTTTTTACGCACCATGCTGCATTTCAACAATCGTTCTTATGAGTTAATAATAATTATATAGAAAAAAGAGATAAACTACAGACAACCGCAAGCTTAGTGAATTGGTTGAACTGGTCAGGATTTCCATTCCCGCACGGATCAAATATTTGTTTGGCCTTCAGATAGTTGTTCCGGACGGAACTAGATGTCTTGTCTTGTGTTTGAATTCACATATTTATGAATGCGAGGGTAATTACCTAATTCTTAGTGTGGAGCAAAAAATATAAAATGAAGAGCTCTTACCAAGTTGCGCGATACCGGCAATAAGCTGAACAATACCAGCCATGAAGCACAGAAGCACGGCGAAGTCAGTATTGGTACCATTCGTGTACGTAAACGTGAGAAGAGATATCAACGCCGACGGCCCGATGTTCACCTGTGGGGCAGTACCCATGATGGCGTACACGAACGGACCCATGAACGATGAGTACAGACCATACTGAAAAAAAAAAACAAATTATTAAGATACAGGCTTGGAAGAAGCCGCCGAGGTCGACCCGGGAAGAGATAGCGGGATGACTTAGATGCCTACCACACGAGCTGGTTCGAGGTGGCTCGAGAAAAGAATACCTGGAAAGAGTTGGAGTTCCCACTGCTGTGCAAAGTCCGATATTTGCACAGCAGCGGGACAGTATAGACTGAATAAAATAAACGGGCTTCTTTCTTTGAAGTAAAAAAAGTATCAAATAGATTCTCCCGTGCTATTGAGTTTTCCTATTAGGAATGACCAAGAGTTTGAAAGTCGATGGTGTGACACCCCGCCTCGAAAAGCACGTAAAACCGTTGGTGCGCCTAATCTCTTCCCGGTCGTGTCGGCTTGTCGTCCCATCAAACTATGACAGTAAAGGAACAGAGAGAGGACCTGTGTTTGCGAGACTATCGTATTTGCGGACACACTTTTACACTATTTCCTGTGTATATGGTTAATCTCTTTTAAGATTGGTACCGTATATAAATTCGGTCGGCAACGGCTATTATTAGCTTTCTTTTAGTGAAAACTCGTAATCGGATTTACTCTAGTTTATCCAAGCTAAGTATATAGTAAAAGAGAAAATCGATTCTGCGAATATAACAATGGTTGCTCTAATTTTATCAAGAGGAGTTGGTTAACCTCAATACATTTTAATCGAATCTATTTTTACATAAATTATTGTAAACCAGTTGACAAATAGTAATAGTGATGATAAGGACGATAATACAGTTTACAGTAAGTACCTTGCACCTTTTACAGTTAAACACAAACGAGCCGTTTTTCATAAATGAAAATCTTAATATAGCATCCAATCGATAAATGATAATCTTGTTCAAATAATTATTAAGATTCGTAATTAATCATAGAATCATGATTTGTGCATCTTTCAATATAAAACACCGATTGAGATATTTAATGATAAGAGGGTTATTAAATGGCATCGATCTACAAGTTTTCATTCTGTGTCTTAAACAAATTACCTTTCATTTGGTAAAATATTATTGTTTCGTTTGAAGACCGTTGAACTGAATGTGAACGGGATTATATGATTTTGTTTCACCATATACATATTTCAAAGACCATTCAATCTGCCTAGGCATTCCCCTGCTGTTTTAGTTCAAGTTCCAGTCCTTTCGAAAACAGTAAAATAGCAGTAATTTACATAATAGGACTGCCCATCTAACTTACTTAGTAATAGCGATAGCAAATGTCAAAACGAGCCTTTTATTTTTTGACAGCTTTAATTACTCAGATACCCGCGAAACGAGACACAATAGTAAAACAATAACAGCGCGGTCTCATAGGACCGGTTGGGGATTCAAACGTTAATACGCGTTGCTAATCACAAGATTGACAAAATCTCTTGTTGAAATTGTAAAGTAAAAAAATAAATGAGACATCTTTCATGTCAGATAGTGATGGGTAGGTATATGTCAATGCTAATGAATTATGACAACTAGTTAACGCCAGTACACACACAGGCAGTTGTTTCCACGGGTAAAAGAAACAGTCATTATTTGCAAAACAAATCGATGGTCCCTAGGTAAAGTATCGAAAGTGAAAATCGCTACTTTGCAAGAGAGCGATTTAAAGTTTATTTTTTGCATAATTTTGTCACGGGTGATTAAATCTTTACAAAAATTAGGTCTCTAACTATCGGGAAACGAAGTTGTATTAAAAAATATCCTTTAAAAAAAGCTCAAAACAGTAATAATAAAAAATTGCTATTTTTTTGATTCGATACTTTACGTAGGGACCATCGAAATGTCGCTGTGGTTAAGCGATTGGTTGCTACGCTGCATCGTCGCGGGTTCACACGGAAAAAACATTAAGGGCCTGTTTCACAATATCTGAGTAGGTACTACTCACTGAATAAATTCAAAAATGTGACAGAATTTGTATGAAATTATGTGCCAAGTAAAATACTCGAAACTTAATCATAGGTGGTGAAATAGGCCCTTAGCCTACTGGTATTTGATCTGTGCTATGTCTTGTGTATAAGTTAACATGACACGTAACGTTTTTTTAAAGATAGGTACAAAATAAACTTTAAAAATAAAAAGAACAAAATAAATAAAGTTAATTTGCAAGAATAAACTTTCAATTTAACAATCACAAATATTGTCTTCATTATATTCTCCAACAGTTTGTTATCATCCACTTATTTTTATTATCTAGATACAACATTTTTATAAAATATTTATTATATCTGCAATAATAATACACCTTTCTGTGAATCATAAATTACGAGATACTTATTTCGCGTCGAGAGGTAATTAATCTCTGAAACGTACAGAAGATTACTTCAGGGAATTGAGTAGGTAGGCCGAAGTATCCGTTTCCTACAAGCGTAATAACAAAACTTTTACATTAGCGGCAATTCATACAAGTACCTCTATTATGTTTTGTACACTAAATATATCGTTTATATATGTGTCGTACTTTGAAGGTTACCTTTTGAAGGGATCAGTTTAGTGTAAAAATAGTTCTGGCTGGTTTTGAACACTCATTGTCAATTCGAATGACTGTTCAGCTAGATTTATTATTTAAGTAGGTATAAGCAAATGTCTAAAATCTACATTTTAATTTTGTATAAAAATAAATTATACAATTTAAATATTCTTTGCAATTCATTAAAAAGTCATTAATGCTATAGTCATTATTACGAGTATTGAGCTTTGAATTGTTATTTTTTTAAATGTTATTGTTTTCAGAATTAAGTATCCCCCCTCTAGAAAAAATTAGGGGGTTTCAAAGATTGTATAAAAATATCCTAGCAAAGTGCTAGTTAGCACTTGGACAGACGTCGACTGGCAGGCGGTTTTTATATGTTTAAAGTAAACGAAAATCTTTTTAGAAGAATATTTTTTTATGTTAGCGCTTATTACTTAACTAGCTGCTGCCAGCGTCTTCACCCGCGTGAAAGCAGAATATTAAGGAGCATAACTACTCCCAGGATAAAAGTATCCAATGTGCTATTCCAGGACATAGTGTACGCCTGGGCCTTTTATCAAAATCTATTTCGCCGTTCGAGTGTAAAGAAGACATACACACAAACACTCATAAAAACTCTCCTCTGTTATATTAGCATAAATATTTTGATTCCGAAAACAACACAGTACAAGACAAAATAGGACGTATTTTAAAGAAAAAGCGTATGACTAGGTATAGATATAAACTCGCTCACTATAAAACCACAGCTTGGAATTTAAATATGAATATCCACTAGCAACCCGCGTCCCTGGCATGTATAATTTTAAGATTAAGATTCACGTTGACACCACCTGTATAAAAAACTATTTCTTTTTAAATTATACTTATTTTTGGATTTTTTGAGGAAATGTCTCGATATATGCTCATTTCTATGCGTATAGATGCATAAAAATGTTGATCAAGGATGATTTTTAAATTAGTTTTTGTATTATAAGACAAAACAAGAAACACTTGTTTTGACCGTTTCTTTTGGATAAATGTCAAATGTAGGTATAGTAATGAGTTTTTTTTAAAGTTAGCTCCAAATAACAATAAAAATAAGATATCCTTTCGGTGGCACGCAACGGAAATATTCTTCACCAAAATATGACCGGTGTGGACCTGCCTAAAGATTGTATGTTTCATTTATGAATGGGCCTAAAATGGTCACATTGAGCAATTCATCTAAGAGCAAATAATATCTCGAATTCTTAGCGGATATAAGCTTCTAATATTCGTAATATCGTTGCAAAAATTAGCTGGATCATACTCAATTCATTTCATATCAGAATCATATTATTATTCCGTGTAAATGTTACATAGTGCATGAAAAAAAAAATATGACTCATATTCTGATTTTAAATACGATCCTAAATACGCCTTTTTAGATTCGCAGTTCTTATGTCACCCAAAAAATATATACGTAAGTATATTCTAACTTATTAGCACTTTAAGTGGCGTTCCCGTTCTTTTAGCAGCATGGCTCCCCTTCAGATACATACATAAATTCATCGCTTTGAACCGCAACCAACGGACAGAGCTAGCAGTAAGAAGGTACACGTACTATATGGCCCTTGAGAGCGATCTGGCAAGGCCGCAGTCTTATAGGAAAGTGGTCAGTTTAATGTTGAGGTCTAGGCGAAGGCTACCTAAGACAATTCCTTATTGTTTTATTACTGGATTATTGAGTTAGTGAATAAATATCAATCGTGAGCTACGTAATAATAAAATAAATACTGCTGTATTCTCGGTTATAACCTGTTTTAAACTAAACTATTTTTTTTTTATTGGTAT
Organism: Mythimna separata; assembly: GCA_030763345.1. Taxonomy (NCBI): domain Eukaryota; kingdom Metazoa; phylum Arthropoda; class Insecta; order Lepidoptera; family Noctuidae; genus Mythimna; species Mythimna separata. Next base: position 8,972,671 of record CM061172.1, on the reverse strand, counting down.
AAACCAGTGCTTGACCGCGACACAACCTGATGGAAAGCAGAGATGCATTCACTGATGGTGAGGCGCAATAGTTTATTAAAAGCGTATTCACTATAGCCTTGAAGACTCCTAAATTATAATCTCTTAAATTATAAGATTTTCCCGTAACAACGCTCTTGCCGCCGAGGCACAGAATCCGTGTAATTTTTCGGAACTTAAAGTAGCCTATGTCTCTCAGAGATTAGGCACTTCCTACTGTTAGACAAAAAAGTCAATAAATGAGCGATCCCTATTGTCGCCGCGTCTCATCGCCCCCGCTCTAGCGTCTTTGACAGTAGAACAGAGAATTGCCCTTGCCGTTTTCACTACTTTTGAAGTTATAATCAAATGTGTTTTGTGTTAAAACTAAATTTATCCTTAATAGTGCAAACAAATAAAAAAATATAATATCACAGGTACTTAATATTAATTTATAAAATAAGGAATGTATTATAAACTAATATAAAAGCAAATTGAACTACACTCATTCCTCCACAGTTCAATAACTGTGTCCTAAATTAACAGGTTATTGCAGTAGTCTCAATTACAATGTACCTTTGTGTATTTCTTTAGGGACAATACGTTGGTCAATAGTCGTATTATAAAACAGCGGATGCTCTCAATGAATAAAGGGCCGCAGTATGCGACATCGACAATGCAGCGAATATTATCGACCCTTTCCGCTACTAATGGCGAAACATCAAATTTCATACTTTCGGGAATGAGCAATCGACGAAAAAGTTTTGCGAACAAGTGACTTTAAATACTTTTGGGTAGTAAAAGTAAAAACCTTCTTTTTTCACCATAATACAATAATATGGAAAGGGGGTGAAAACTAAGAAAAAAAAATAATTTACCCAAAATGATTTTCTTGCGCAATATTTAAACAGGTTCAACATTATAAGAGTTTTGTGAAGGGAATCAACTTATAACTTAATAATAACAGCCTCATGAGTTTTTCAGCAAGCGTTCTTAGTCAGAAGCTTGAATGTCTAATAAGTAGTCTAGCCGGGTAACACGTTACCTGGTTATTTACGCATCGTGTTACCCGGTCATCTACTGGGTTGTAGAGGCCAGATAAGCAGTCCCGTTATGTAATACTTATGCTTGTATTCAGCTACATCCAGGCTTGACTGAAAGCCCACCTCAACATACTTAGGAAATGGCTAGGCAGATTGAATTATTGATTACAGTTTTACGTTAACTAATATCCCTGTTCTTATTACACTAAATGTATGACGAGCTAGTGCCACGTACTCCACAAAACGCGTATTTTGCGTAACCGCCTATTGTTATGACACCCTACTTATTTTACTACTACTGTTATGTTATTTATGGTGTAAAGGTTATATTTCTATCTATCTATTTTGGCAGTACTTAAAATCGTTCGTTGCAAACAGAACATAAATTCGATATGTTTTTTTCCCAAACTGTGACATTGGAAAAGGCTGAGTCCTATCATCCGGATACTACATTAAATAATTAATTTAAGGCCACAGGAAATATCTTAAGGAAAAATATAATATCAACTCATTTTCCCCAAGAAAGTATCTAAAGTAAAAATAACCAAATTAACATCGCAAAAATGCTGAAAGGTAATTCGATTTCATTGCTCTATACAACCTCGTTCACACAATATGGCTTATATAGATTTGGATATATACACAGATACATACACAGGGTCGTTAATCAAACGGATAAACACAGCTTCCCTCCACAAATACGACCATCACCTTGGTCAAGGCCTTTGACGTACCGTGTCCACTCACGTAGAACGATTGATGCCACTGGTAATGAAGCGTAAATTTTGTCGACTGTACATTGTACAAGCTAGATACAGTACCTGAGGTTCAAATCCGGCAAGCGAGGCGTACGCAATGGACTGCGGTACCAAAGTAAGTGCGATCGTCACACCAGCTATTAAATCCCCTATCCCTGATGCTAAGTCGTATGTCCTCGACCATTGCAGTATAGGGAAGAGACTGCAAATAAACTGCTTGGGATCCGGTATCTTCAACTTCAACATTCTCGAACTGCAACAAGATGATAACACAAAGAATAGAAAAAGCATTTTTAAATAAATATACATACTTCCTAACCTTATTTACAACGTACTTTTCTCCGCGCACGTTTGACATTTTGTCAGATATACGTGTATTTTTTTTTAGAAATTTAAAAAGTTTGTACAAAATAGTATTATACATCGTGTGTCAAACATCGATTCACAAACGAATACTACGAGTATGAATCCAGTAATACTTTATTCTGGACCATCAATGGTCGAATTCTTTCTCGGCTTTTTCCTAATTTTATTAAAAAAAAACCGTTATTGTAACCATTGAAAAAAATGAATTAATTACTGTTAAGTTCTATTTTTCACTTAAAATGTCATCGGGGTTGACAAAATATGGATTTAATATAATTTAAATTATTTAATACATAATATATATAAATATAACTATAAAAGCATTTGTTTTAAAAATTAATATAAAGCCGACGAAAATCTACACCACTACCCTGGTCCAGAATCATGTACTGGATCAACGATTTTCGTTTGTGCGTACAATATTATTTCTGACACACGGTGTGTAGCCTTAAATTTTTGATGATTTTAATGCGCGTTTCTTCTTCTTCCTGCCCTTATCCCATATTACTTGGGATCGGCGCAACACGTTTTCTTCTTCCATTCTGTCCTGTCGTCCGTCACACTATCACTAACTCCCTTTTCTTTCATATCAGTCCTTACACAATCCATCCATCTTTTCTTTGGCCTCCCTCTCCCTCTTCATCCATCGACATGTAATAAAAAAATATAAAAAGAACAACCAAACTTACAAGCATCGTTTACGCCTATAACGCATATTCACAAGTAAATTACAAAATGGTTTCCGAGATCAAACGTAGAATTCTATCGACTATCCTATGCACAATCAGTTTCCATTAGGCACTGACAAAGGCAAGGAAAGTAAGAATATTTAATTAATCGCAATCAGATCGGATCTAGATTTTATATCAAGATGTCCTGATATCGTATTCATAATGGACTTCTTGAACAAACTTAGACTATCCATTTTTGTCACCGACTTACTTTTGTACCAAAACATTTTTGTTTTCTTCATCCTACATCGGATGCGATAAATACGCTTATCCTAACTAAAATCTACAACTACTTAATTATAAATAAAGCATTTCTTGTTAATTCACCCCGAGTACAACAAAATAAGTCCGAGTAATATTCTGTGCAATATTGTGTCTACATCTAACTATACTATTTTATCCCACAGCTGGAACAGAATTTGCTTTTCAATATCTTTTACTTATGCAGGGCAGAGGTCCCTGCAGTCCACGTGGTAGGAGTTAAACTCGTCCTGTCATTTCCACCTCGATCTAACGCAATGACACGATGACTCTTCGATTCGGTTATTTTTGTGCCTATGTATGACAGCGATTTTCTCCATTCAATCAACTTCAGTAGATAGGTAGATATTGGGAGTTTGTATAGGAAAGTCATAATATTCTGTTAAGGTGGGCGCGACGTTAGAATTATCCATACAAACGTAATACCAAAATCATTTGCAATTTAAGCATATTTACACCATAATATGATGTTATTCGGATTCAGACAATAATTATCTAGGTTCCTACATCGTCTTTTTGTTGAAAAACTTACCCCAAACGAAATTTAAGCGAATTTAAATTTGCACATTTTCACAACGAAAATGTCATGTTTTTATTTTGTTTTTTCTATATTATAAACAACAATATTTCAAAATATCTTTTCGTAGGAACACAGATATTATTATCAAGTTATAAATACTCGAAACAATATTGGAAATACATTAATTTTTCATTCAACATTTTTGGTATTACGGAACCTCTCCCAAATTTCCAATAGTTTGTATTGCTATCACAGCAAGCAACTGTCAGTGTGCGGATGATGACTTTACTCCAGTCGGTGTGTCCAAGAATTGTTTATACTATCTGGATTGCTTCCATCAACCTCAAAAACGTATTTTATTTCGTGAAATAAATTAATCGTGTTGTGTCCTCGAGATAGCGCGCGGTCTCCGCAGGCCTCTTAACGTTTGAATCCCCGACCGGTCCTATGAGACCGCGCTGTTATTGTTTTACTATTGTGTCTCGTTTCGCGGGTATCTGAGTAACTACCAATCCTGCTTGCGGGTCGCGGGAATCCGATGGATGCGAGACGCACAGGACCGGTCGTTGTGGCGACGCTTGGGGGAGGTATGTCCAGCTGTGGACATCTTTCGGCTGAGATGATGATGATGATGATGATGAATCCTGCTTAGGTAGATATTTATTCCAATAAAAGGCAAATTGCTACATTTTGATAGATGCACAATAGTTATAACAAAATACTCATTAAAATTGCACATTTCAAATCATTGTTAAATTAGTATGACTTAACTCAGAACAATAACATTGCGCATAGTTAAGAGGGCTGTCGCAATTTTTGATGAATTTCAGCGTTTTATCCGATTTTTGACGTGTGACGATGCTTTAGATATAGCCATAAAAAAAAAACAAAAATATGGATAAGAAAGTTTGATAACTTATCTTGGGAGTGCTTTAAATAAATATTTGAATTTGATTACCTACATCAGTAAAATCCTTGTCTCCGCAAAGGATGTTTTATAAAATGTTGCTTCTGGGTATCTTTTGACGCCTTGGTACACCGAAGATATTAAAGTTTAATCATTTATAAAAATGTCTATGATACAACTGTATCTTCTACATTAGAGTGCTGAAACCACTTTATTACTATTCATACAGTAATACACCAAAAATAATTCTGTAAAACCAAGATCTACTGACAGTTTTCCGTACGAAACTACAATTTTTATCTACGAAATTATAATCCAAACTCAAATAAAAAAAATTAACCAACTAAGGTGGTATTTCTATATACCTTGAAAAAAATAAATTGGGCTATTTAAAAGTTAAATAATATTTTTAAATAATTTTTGTATGCAATGCAAAAATCGAGCGCGACTGCTGCCGCCCGTCGTTTAATTTACCTATCGTCTGTTTTTTATACCCTGAGACTATATTGACACAGGAAATGTCAAAATTACTATAAGATGATGCCAGTTCTTTTGTGTTGTAATGGCATTTCTGTCAAAACGCTCAAATTTAAGAAAAATTGTAATAGCGCCCTTAATCATTTTTCTTTTTTTATTAGAACACGTGTATAACCGATTATTGTGCCTACTTGCAGACGGTAAAATTAAACTTCTTGGGGACATTTCATGTAAGATGATGATGAGGATACCTCAGTTTTGATCATTAAAATTAAAATATACGTAGTAAGCAAATTAACAATTTTCCCGTATGAGTAAGAGTATACGCATATAAAATGCGTTAGTTCGTAGCGGACAACCATCTACTTGCAGCGCAGTGCGTAGGCTCGTAGCAGAGAAGTACCTACTTAGATTCGTAGAACTACAAATCGTCCGTTATAAGTTGGCGAGTGTGAAGGTAGGCTCTGCGAATTCTGGCGCTTGAAATATCGTACAAAAATGAAGGTTTACTACTGTTAACTCCTACTGTTTACTACTATTACTGTTAAAAACAGTTACCTATTGGCATTAATTTTTTTAAAACCTTTATTTTTGTACGATATTTCAAGCGCCAAAATTCGCAGAGCCTAACTTCACACTCGCCAACTTATAACGGACGAACTGTTCATTAGTTGAACATAACTCACAGAATAAGTACAAAATAATTTATCATTATATTACTTATAATTATATTATACTTATCTTTTTTATTTCATTTTATCACTAAACGTGCGATGAATTTACTCAGGCTTAAGAATACCTATGTATGATCATTTGTAGTGCAGCTAACTTATAAGTTTACTAGTAACAATCTTTAGGAGAACCATCATAGTTACTTAATGGATATTTGAAATTAAACATATCTAAAACAAATCTTATTTGTTCAACGGGTCACAGTTAAAAGTTCGCTAAAATTTTATAAATATATTCAAAATATATATTTTAAGTAAGTTATTCATACAACTAAACAGTATATAGTTTACAAATATCAATCATCTATTTTGCCTGTTATGATATTGTGAAAATATTGTTCGACAATAATGATCAGTGAACTTTGTTTCTAACCTTGACCAACAAAGTAAAACTGCCGCTAATTTTCCAATTTAACTCTTATCAAGGAAGCAACAAGCTCAAGGTAAAACTGAACTGCATAATCTTGTGTACTCACCTCAGTCTAATTTATGTTAAATGCAATAACAACAAGAAAAATATTCTCCTAAATAATTTAAAATAATATCACAGAACTCCACTAAAATCTGCACTCCACCAAAAGAATATTCCAAAAAACTAAATTCCTAATTTGAATTTGACACCACAGATAAAAAATAAATCTACATAAACAAAGTTTTCCCGCCTTTTTGCGGCAACCGCGCATGCGTTGCGAACTTTTTTGGCCAGCGCATTCGACAACGACGTTATTCAAACTGCCTGATGGCAGACTGACTACAATCTCGCAATGAGTTAATTTCCCTGTTACGGTTTGTGATTCCACTTAAAGTAGTGACAATAAATACAGGCGACGTAAAATGATTGACCGCCAATGAAGTGCTGAAATAATGTGCTGGTGCTAATGAATATTAACACTTTATGTGATCTTATTAATTCAATTCTAGAAAGGTAATGAGATGCCATATTTATCAATATCGCCGATAATTTTCTGTTATGGGAATCCCTGGTGGACGTCGTCATTGTAAACAAACCACGTTTATTTATAAATACTGTAATATTGCTGAAGTAGATGTGATGTCAATACCTTATCGTCTCTCGTCACCATTTAACTCACTCCTGAGATATTTTTTCTGCATAGCAACCTCAGAGGAAAATACCAACGCCTTTATTTTTTTTAGTACAATGCGAGGAAAATCTTCATGTTTTCTATCTTAAGGTTCTTTCGGAAGTGGTATTGTTATGGAATCCATAGTCAATTTTCTTGAAAATAATTGCCAACAAAAACATAAATGTTTGAAACCAAGCTCTTTACAACGGCTTCGCTGATAAAAGAAGTGAGCTTTAACTGAATAGGTACCGAATTTCCTTGAAGTTTCTTAAATTATGATCCCGCTATGTATAAGGTTCTGTAGTTAAGTACCTGTGAATCGTGTGACCATAATGAAAACTGGTAATAAACTGTCTCCAAAACTCAACTTCGTATGTACCTAAGCCATTTGGATTTAGTCAAATATTTTCATGATTGAATGATATATAGATTTTAGGACGTGACGTCACTGACTCTTGAATGGAAAGCTTATTAATCAATATAGTTTATTTTTACAAAAAAATATGGTTTAGTGGATATTACAAGATACATACGCAAAATTGCAGCTTTGACATAATTATATATTTCTAATATTTGTGTAGGTCGAAATGGTTCACATAACCGACCTCGGCAGTTATCTCGCCTTTTTGCATCGCGAACTTGGCTGAAACACTGCCGTGTCTAGATTTCCAATTGGCTTATAATTCTAGATAGATCTTAGGTATTGCTTATGTTCATATGTTGTAAGATAAAAATATACAGAATAGTTAGTATAGTGTAGTAGGAAGTAATAATCAATTTATTTCAAAGTCAATCAGGTGTTTATTACGACGGAGGTTCTATTCAGTAAGGCACTATCAATCGAGCTGTAATTGTGTTGCAATTCATTTGTTTCGCGGACAAATAACGAAACCTTTTGTACTGTAAATTAGATTTCTACAAGTTTTTCTTTCGATAAAACGAATCTATTTTTTAATGATAATTCTATTTTTATAGTTGCAGACTTCATGTATTTTACCTACATATACCTATTTTTCCTTCAAAATATTTAGGGGAAGGAAAAATAGCCTTTAAAAATAATCACGACATACTTTAAGTTTCATACCACAAAGTCTGAAAACCTGGAAGTAAGAAGTGTCTCCTTCATTGAATTTCATAGAATGTTAGTTCAGTGCTTTAGAACTGTTTGGATTGTAATTTTAGACTTAGGTCAGTCTGTATGCTTTTCGATCCTTGCACAAGAGACGTAACAGTCCATATATTAGGTAGGTATTATATACTCTACATGGTACCTGCTCAAATCCGATTACTAAGTATAAGAAAATATCGTCTGTCGACCTTGAAGTAGCCCACTCAGCCCACCGCAGATTTATGCTGAACATAAATTCTATCTACTGCGCCACAACAACTAGTCAACTCTTTTTGCATCTTATCTGAAATTCCCAGCCACCTAATTAAGGTCGTCGGTCCTAGGTATACCTACCTATTTCCGGAAATTACCTAATCTAGGTAGCTAATCTAGTAACTAGCCTCAGACTGCCTCGTTGATCTCATGGTCATAAGCGCGCCTTGGGTTTCGATTCCCGGGTCGGGCTTTTGGATTTTTAAATTAAGAATTAATCTGTAACTGACCGGAATGAAGTTTCACGAACTCCGGTCAGTTACAGATTAATTTTTAATCTATTTTATTAGGTGGAGTGATAACCCCGTGCCTCGGAAAGCGAAGAAAAGCCGTTGGTCCTGCGCCTGATCTCTCTGTTCAGGTGGGATTGCCGTCCCATTGGATTATGAGAGTAAAGAAACAAAGAGTGCACCTGGGTTTGCGCACACATTAATTGTGCACTATATCTTCTGCTTACTTAGTTAAACTCTGTTGAGATTGGTCACCATTATCGGAATTCGGTCGAGAGGATTATTATACCACTTCTCTAGAACTTACAGTTCCATTGACTATCTGTTCTCCAACCAACACGGTCGGTTGGTACCTAAGTTAGTTGTATTACCTGAATGTAAGAGTCAACATATTTTCATCACATCATGCCTAGCATTCAAACAATCTGTAAGATATAATTATCTTAAGCTGCAAGTTGATCTCTGTATCTTCTCTGACCCGTAGTCCAGCGCATATCTTTCTACTCATTGACTACAAACAATTGTGTGTGTACCACCTATGCACACAAAACGTTTTGGAAACACTTTCATTGTGCGTACAGCTAAGGACTGGAATTCCCTGCTGGAGTCTGTTTCCTGATGACTACAACCTGGGGATCTTTAAGTCAAGAGTGAATAGGTTACCTACTTCTAGGTGAACGCGCTCCATTGTCGACCGCATTGTCACTTTCCTTCAGGTGAGATAGCGGTCAAGCGCAAACCTACTAACAATAAAAAACAACGTACACAGTCATTAAGAAGATATTTACTTTAAATCATCAAGCACTAATCACTTTAGTCAGCCCAATACAATATAACCTATGTCATAACTCATAAGTCTTCATATTTGTCGCGTTTTCATCAAGGTCGTCTCATTAAGTAGGTAGGCACATAACCAAGTTCTTAGTATTTGTACTTTAAAACGTAACAGATACGGAAGTGCTAACTATTTCGATTTAGCCTCCAGAATAAGCATGTTGAGAATCATTACGGTAAATAATACTTACATCATGTTAAGTTACACCCAACTTCGAAAAACCATCTTAGATTCTTGATTTTATTGTATCAAGTATAACAAATACAGGCAAAGAAAATCAAAGTTAACGATATAAACTACAAAAATAAAATTTCAAAATCAGTCCACAATTTATTGGCCGAGAAATCGGTGAATATCCATGAAGAACAACAAAAAATGCATACAAACGAACGTATAACCCCTCCTTGTTTGAAGTCGGTTAAAAACTTTGGCGCAGCTACTGGCTCGTCATAGTAAGAGGAGTTGTTTACTACTACTACGAGTTGTACTATTTCAACTGAAAACCAGAGACCATTAGCAAATTTTATGAACAGTAAACTTGATGATAAGCTTGGTATAGTTTAAATTTCATTGCAAGTCATACTACTTTTCTTATTCCACGTATAAATACCAACCCCAAATAACAGATCATCTTCCTGCCCTTGTTGCCTATGATGATGATGACTGAGTTGCTGGCTATGGTATGAAATTATCGAAGTATGGTTGCTTGCATACTTGAAAACGCTTATTACTACAGAACACCGAAACTCCTCGGTAGCATTGCTGAAAACAAGATGACACCAATTTTCATACAAACCAAGTATAGCAGTGAGGGCTGCGGGAATTTTTGAAAGAATTACCGTGACCCTGAAACGCAAAAGAGAACTGAATGAACACAGGAAAACCTTAAAACCTGACACTCCTTTTGCTCCACCCAAGGCAGAAGTTATTTGATAACTGTCTACTCAATAAAAAATAAATCATCAGGTAATAGATGCTAATAGCCCTGTTGTAACAGCCGAAAAACCATCAACGCAATTGCCTAACAAGAAATATTATCTTATCAATGGTGACTCTATCTAATAGCCACTTTCTGTGATTTTTCTTTAAACAACAAAGATAGATATCTTAAATCCAATCAAGAAATGCAAACAAAAGACTATTTAATATCAGGCACGTGTACATTGTATAAGTCCCTTACCTATCAACGCTAGGGTTAGTTCCAACTTACCAACACGTGTTTAAACCCATACCTCAATATGTACTCAAACTAATGGAAGACAATACGAAACTGAAACAAAACCACCGTTTTCAAACTCCTAAATTGTCAGACAAACACTAACTTTGTTCAACGCGTTTCGTCATACTATTATTTTATCGCCCAATTAATTCGCCTATTAGGCTACCTGTCAATCAAATAATCAATTGATTTCTTATACGGTTGGCAACAGAATTCGTTTATCCTCATACAAAACATTTCATCATTGTTTTTTTCCTCAAGTTTTTGGCAGAGGATGTATGATGGTTGCCAGTATTTTGCAATCAACAGAACCAAACATTGGGATACTCTCTATTGAAAATCTTGAAATGAAAAAAAGAGTCAAAACTCAATGCATTTAAAGTCTGCTTTTTATTCTCTGAGACTAAAATGACATTACGTGGGTTGTCACACTTGTCACAACACAAAAGAACTGGCATCATTACTACGAGTATTGTAAGTTTGACATTGCCTGTGTCAATTAAGTCTCAGAAGGGTATATAAACAAACTTTATTTCAATTAAACCATTTACAGATACTTTTAAATTGACAAGGCCAAAAAAAAGTTGAAGCTCTACGATTTGATCGAGGACAAAATAAAAGATCTCTACGGAAAAGAACGCGGGCATCGAACACAGCCTCGGTACTTTATGCTCAACAGTAGCGATGTTTAATTTCCCTTAATTTCCAATGGGTACATACCTACCTTATTTTTTGTTGAGAAATCATCAAATTAATTAGGTACTGTTCTTTCTGCTCTGGTTGGAGTAAGAGGGTGTGTCAGACTTTTACTGGCTAAAACCCACCTGTATTCCTTCAGTTGCTCTTTGCGTTCCAGGATCACGGTATACCTAACTCTTTTAAACATTCCTGCATATCGACATTTCCTGATCTGAGATCTCGCTTATCTAAAGGATCTAGGTAGGTACTATTAACACTTACGTAGATAATATAATTTATACGATATATAATATTTAATAAAATATATTTACAAGTATAATCTTGTATTTCTAGCTGTACAATGATATCTAATTATTATATCATAATCTACATAAGATATTTCTTTAAATAGTAAGTTTATGTAATAGACTGGGCCCATTGTCTCTGGTATTTAGGAGTAAAATGGCAGTAAGTAGGTACCTACTTTGTTTGGGGTTAAACAAAGTAGGTACCTACTTACAGCCATTTTACTCCTAAATATGAAATGTAAGATTTGGTACCTAGGCAAAAAAGTGTAATTGAAAATCCAGATCAGGAAATTGAAAAACAGTGGTAAACGAAACTTATAATTCAATCTACCAATCAAATCAAGTGTTTTGGTTTACTATTCCACCAAAACGGCCCGATTTTTATGTTTTATTTTTGTGTAGGTAGGTACCTACTATATTTGGTAGGTTGTTTGGTGGGTCTGAGAACAGGTTTTCATAATGAAAAAAGAACAATTTTTTTTTTCTTTCTCTGTATTTAAAAAAAATGGCGAAACGTCTACCGAGTCAACTGCTATAATATAAATAAAACATTTCGTTTTATACTCACTTTCCAGACAGAAATACCTGACTGGTTACTGATATTTAGTAACCATTCTGTAATTCTTTAAACGTTACAAAATGATGAATGGGTATTTCATATTAGTATTTTATCACCGAGTCAACTGCTATAATATAAATAAAACATTTCGTTTTATACTCACTTTCCAGACAGAAATACCTGACTGGTTACTGATATTTAGTAACCATTCTGTAATTCTTTAAACGTTACAAAATGATGAATGGGTATTTCATATTAGTATTTTATCACCGAGTCAACTGCTATAATATAAATAAAACATTTCGTTTTATACTCACTTTCCAGACAGAAATACTTGACTGGTTACTGATATTTAGTAACCATTCTGTAATTCTTTAAACGTTACAAAATGATGAATGGGTATTTCATATTAGTATTTTATCTACTGTCTATCTGTGGATGAAAGGCTGTTACAGTACGGCCGTTATAAGTTGGCGAGTGTGAAGTTAGGCTCTGCGAATTTTGGTGCATGACAACCCGTACAAAAATAAAGGTTTTAAAAAAATAAATGCCAATAACAGTTTTTAACAGCAATAATAACTGCAAATTGCATTTACTTCTTTAAAACCTTTATTTTTGTACGATATTTCAAGTGCCAAAATTCGCAGAGCCTAACTTCAGACTCGCCAACTTATAACGACCGTATTGTAGTTAGCTTGTCAAACCGTTGGATGAGGCATTCATAATAAACTTCCAAACCTGTCAATGGTCGATGTGTCTCCAGCTTCTACCAGTGGCTTTGGTCGCTTTATTTTCGCGTGAAAATAAAAAAAAAATATGTAGCCCGTGGCATTCAGTCAGTGATAAAATAGCGATCTGCCTACTGGTGTAGATAAGTATTTTTTTAAATCAGTCCAGTAGTTATTATTTCATTTAAAAAAAAAACATTTTTTTTATATCACCAGGTAAATAAATAAATAAATAGGAATATTATACATAACAAATGATCATGCTCATCACACAAACATTTGTCTTAGGAGGTAAATGTGAGCATCGAAGACCACCAGTATAGCAGTCAGGGTCACTAACCACTAGACCAACAGCCCACTCATATTATAACACTTATTACAAACAACGATATAACTTGCAAGCCTGTTATTACCGCAGATAATAAGTAAATCAAAATCCTGTAGAGTTAGCAAATAACTGCCAATACATAAACACTTCACGATCGACAAAAAGTTCTGGGAAATAACATGACGTAGATAAAATCACTTACTATAAATAGAAACAGCACTTTTTTAGTTCCAGCCATGTTGAAGCATTATGTAAACTATTTTCGTTTTCCTTATTAACTTTTGACTTTAAACTTATGACGTTTCCTGTAGTTAATTAACGTTGAACTTGAGTGATTTTAAGTTTTTTTTTTCTTTGAAGTGGTTAATCAGCAAATAATAGTTAATAATAGACAGACAGAAAACCCGCCTGTGTTCCTTCAGTTACCCTTTGTAGTAGTCCGATCATTTCCGCAACCCTTTATAGACTTGGTAACAAATTCATAATAGATAATTCGGACAGTTACTATATCCAGTAAATAAACAACTCATTACTCAAATAATTCATTCATACCCATCTGTAAGTTTCCATGAAAACTTCAACTATATCTGACGCCTCTGACTACTTATTTCCTTTATTAACTGCACATACAACCTACTTAGGGCCTGTTTCACAATGTCCGAGTAGGCACTACTCAATGAATAAATTCACAAATTTGACAGAATTTGTATGAAATTATCTGCCAAGGAAGATACTCGAAACTTAATCATAGGTGGTGAAATAGGCCCTTACTGTACTAATAGATACTTAATACTAGTTGCTGCCAGCGGCTTCACCCGTATGATAGTAGAAAATTTATCCCAGGGGAACATATTCCCAGGATAAAACGTATCCAATATGCTATTCCAGGACATGGTCTACCTGAACCTACACTAACTTTCACCGAAATTCATTCAGTACCTACCTAGTGTTTGCGTGAAAGAGTAACAGACATCCGTACATAGGTACAAACTTTGACATTTATAATATTAGTAAGATATATACCTAGGTCTGGCCCTGATACTGAAATGAAACAACAATTTGTTCAATTTGTCAGAGTCGAACTCAGATCCTCTAAGATTGCCGCGTCACCGAGAGACAAGATAAGCTTTATTTTCTACAAACTGCTAAAGATAGTCGAATACTTATCAGGGACCTTAGTTAGGCCACATTGTTTTAATTAGTTAAGAAGTCACTAGTTTACAACTATTCAAATCAAATCCTACATTTAGTTATCAATAGCATTGAAAAGCAGCTACCTATACTCCTTCTAAGGGATAAACGTAGGTACCTAGCTATCTACGAAAAGGAGTAAATGAACTCGAATTTCGACCAGGGTGAGCCGAGTCAGCATCCGGGCAAATCGTATAACGCACGAAGATACTGAAGATTTTAAAGTAGCGGGCAAAGGAAAAGTATCCCTGATGCTTTATTTCTTTGTAGCAGGTAAAGTAACTGCTGACTGCAGAGATTTAAAAGACGATGTATCTTGTTTTACTTTGTTTAAAAAAAAAAGAGTACCTAATTAATATTTATAGGTACATTAGGTGTCTCGTGACCAATATGTTCCCACATATTCTCAATTCACCTACATATTTTTTTAATAGATTTCTGGCTGGTTTTGGAGCAAAAAATCATTTGATCTCATAATATGAGAGAGAGAGATGAAATGTTTCTTCTTTTAGTTAAGAATGTAATTATAGTAAAACTAAACATTTGGGTGCAGTTTACATGACTCTCGCCTATTATACTCTTCTTCTTCTTCTTCCACCTGGCCTGGCCTGGGTTAATCCCGGCTAATGCCAGGGTCCGCCTTCCGACTGAACTTCTTCCAATTTGCCCGATCTTCAACATCATTTTGAGTCAGGCCATTGGCTTTAATGTCGGACTTGACGACGTCCAGCCAGCGTTTGCGAGAGCGACCACAGGAACTCTCGCCTATTATACTGCCTTTCGATAATTAAGCATAATAGGCGAAAGGCTAAAAGTAGTACCTACTTACCTACTGCAGGTAGGGACTTCATCAAACCCTGCCAGGGCTGCAGAATTGTTCGAAAGAGTTTCTTTCTGCGGGCGTGGAATGCAAAGGATGTCTACTCACTCTCGCTCTGCACAGAGCGCAAGGAATCATTAATTTGATGATCTGCCAACAAAAAAAAGTTCTTCCCCAAATACATAAATTAATTACTTAAAATAAAAACTTGTATGAAAAAATTGCACACTTGTAACTCTATTTTTTTGCTTCTCTTGGTTTTCAATTCTCAGATCAACAGAACCTACCCAAGATTTTTTTGTGATTAAATGTTAATTGTTATGCTTAAGGTAGGTACTTCCCCAAATACATATTACTTAACAACAAAATAACACTTGCATGAAAAAACTAAACACTTTAACCACAAGTTCAACTGTCATTTTTTGCTAATCTTCATAGATCCAACCTATTCTACACAATGCCTGATGTTCTCAGCAGACGAAAGCCTTGGTATATAATTAAGGTCCTATGTTAGTAATCGACTACATAGTAGCTAATTTCGGAAATATTGATCATTAGCTGTTCCCCGGTTTCACCCACGTCATTGGTTTTTACTCCGCTCCTATTGATTGTAGCATTATGTTATATGGCCCATAGCCTTACTCGATAAATAGGCTATCCAATACTAGAAGATTCAAGAGCAGTCCTGAGATTAGCGCGTTTAAACAAAACGACAAACTCTTCAGTTTTAATATATTAGTAAGTACCCATTTACGGGTAAATAGAAGCGCTCTGCTCTCTTATCAGTTTGCCATTTTTTTTCAAACTAGCTACACTGAGATCATGTCAGTCTCAGATTCAGCTGAATACCAGCGATTTACACGGCGTGACTGCTAATCTGACCTCCACAACTCAGATACTGAGTAAGTAATAATAATATCAGGCTTTCTGTCCGACAGTCCGACTGCTTTTATTATTTATTTTATTACCTAACCTACGATGTAGCATAGGAAGACGTAGTTTCTCATAACTATATCGTAGGAAGACGTAATTTTCCTATAATTTAGCATAGGAAAACTTACTAGGGGCGTACGTAGCTACCGCCGTATCAACGATACGAGGCCCCCAGGCTATAGGGGCTCTGACGTGTGCAGAAACTCGTAACATATTGTCCATAAACTTCTCTAATTAATAAAACAATTAATAATATCTATAAGTAGTAATAGGATGTCCAAATTTTATAGCTCGTTCCGCACATGGTAACATTCTCTACATAAGTAACATCACAATAAAAAAAATCACAGTTTCCAAGCTCCAATAAACAATCACATTTTCAATGAAGACTTCTCCAATCCCAGTCGGTGTAATCGCAATTTAGAGCTCGGTCTTAAACATGATGACTAACTAATTATAAAAAAAACTTTCATTGGGTCTAACTACGCCACTGAAACTTACACTCAAATACCTACTCATTCATACGATTTCATACCTAGGTTCACATTTTCTCATAATATTATTCTCCTTTATTCACATCTGTGATGTCTAAAATGAGCCAGTAGGTTGGTAAACACTAAACATTAAATTAACATTCTACTCAAACCAAGTTCACGACCTCAAACATGAAAAAGGCGAGCACACCACTGGGCCATGCCGTCTTTCCTATCGGAAACAACCCTAATGAGTTATGTAATTATCTCATAATACTTAGCAAGTTTTCGTTCATAAATCCTTTCCGTAACTCTGGATAGTGTTAACCTACTTTAGTTACAGCCTCTCCGTACCACCTGCACTTTGATTTAATTAAAGCTCCTGCATTGATCTCAGTACAGGTAGTTAACACCTGCATACAACTGACTTCAGGTAAAATAGGGTGCAATCTAGGTGCAATACCTTCACTGTTTCCAGTATTTGTGGCTCCCAGTAATACCAACCAATGTTTGTATATGTTACGGTTAATACCCGAAGTGCGGCTACACCTACTTTTAGCCGGTTAAAACTAGGTGTAGCCGGCCACATGCGGTTAAACCTAAATGTATCCTACTATCTTCGGTTAGAACTAGGTTTAGCCTTCGTCATAGCGGCTAGAACTAGGTGCAGCCACATCCTGGTGGTTAAACCTAGGTGTATCCTATTTATCATCGGTTAGGACTAGGTTTTCTGTAAAGTAAGAAGAAAAGTATTTGGTTTTGATTTGAGATTCTTATCTTGCATTTCCAGATTGATTAGACAATATTGTAAAAAACCGTTTAAAAAATAAAAGACTATTTATTTAAATGTATTTTCATGTGAAGTTTCTCTGTGGTAAAAACTAAATGACAAACATGATGAGTGGCAGCCACGTACCGGAAGACGCAGCGTTGGAAGGTCTCCCACGAGGTGGACCGATGATCTGGCGAGGGTTGCGGGAATCCGATGGATGTGAGACGCACTGGACTGGTCGCTGTGGCCACGCTTGGGGGAGGCCTATGTCCAGAAGTGGACGTCTTTCGGCTGAGATGATGTTGATGATGATGAAAAACTAAATGCGCGCTACATGAGTAGGTAAAGCAGTCGGTATTTTGTGTAACTCTAAATGTAATTTAAGCTTATCTTGTTCAAATAAGTGAAAGACATTTTTGCCCAATCCCGATTTCCAACCACCGTAGGCGTGGGCTAACAGACGATGAGCAACGGGTAAATATGCCGTCCAGCAATGCGGTAATCATTCAGAATGAGCTCAAGTCGGTAACAGCGCATAGTGTTCCATTCGTGCCTCAAAGAGATGTTAGCAAGACCGTAGACCGCAAGGCCCAGCAGGGTCAAAACTTCTGAGGTCATAGGTTCGACTTAAACGAAAACCCAGGACCCTGAATCGATGGCGAAGAAGTGGGATTTAGTGAACAAAAGTCTGACACGCCCTCCCACTTTGCCTAAGAGCGCAGAGAGCATTAAAAAATCACATAAAAAGTTTATTGATTTCTTTTACATCTGAAGAGAATATTTAAGATATTTTGAGTTACTTATATTATTATTATTATAATTATAAATGTCACTTCAACATTTTTATTTTTTGCAATTTAATCAAATCAATCTGGACACGCAAGATAAGAATCTCAAACACAACACCAAATGCATAACTTTACTGAAAACCTAGTTCTAGCCGATGATAAATAGGGTACACCTAAGTTTAACCACCAGTGTGTGGCTGCACCTAGTTCTAGCCGCTATGATAAAGGCTAAACCTAGTTCTAACCGAAAATAGTAGGATACACCTAGGTTTAACCGCATGTGGCCGGCTACACCTAGTTCTAGCCGGCTAAAACTAGGTGTAGCCGCACTTCGGGTATTAGCCGTAACATATATACTTAGTTATATATTACTTTTACAAATACGAATATAAAACACACAATATTATAGTGAGTAGCTTGCCATGAAGTACCGTGTTACCCCAGTTAATGGGTTGTGGAGGTCTGGTAGGCAGCCGCTCCTCGTAAAATACTGGTATTCAGCTGAATCCGGCTTGACTGGAAGCCGACCCCAATATAGTTGGGAAAAGGCTAGGCAGATGATGATGATGATTATAGTGAGTAGCTACACAAGCTTGAAACACGGCAGAGCGGTTTCTACCAGTCGTATGAGCAATTTTGCTTCACTACCTAGTTCCACGCTGACATAACGAAATGCAAACAAATGTAACTTACTTAAAAAGGGCAAACAAACATCATGATTCCTATCGCGCCACAAGAATATTATGAACCAATATTTGCGTCACGCAATCCACAAATAGTTTTTATCGAATAACTGCAAAAAGGGTCCACCCTCGCCTCACCGGACCCCGATCACTTTATAGATATAGAAATTTTCTACAAATGGATTTTAACCTCTGTTATTCTATCCGGCTCAATCTAAAATGCGTTTCTCTTATTTGCAGTTTTTCTTATTTCCTCAGCACTGAAGCAAGAGCTGAATGAGAGAGGCCAGACCGCATCGCCGTTCAGAATCCGCAATGAGGTGAACAATGGATCATCCGGATATTGCCTGTCAACCGAGCTACCTACACGCGCTGCGCTAAACGATACTAGGTCGACCGGACCGAGGTAAAATGTTTCCATAAAACATGAAGCTTACACAAAGAGTTGTTTGATGTGTACCTACTCTCCCTTCTTATTTCCCTTTTAAAATAATGCTTTAGCCTTTCATATATTTTTTAATATAATCACTCAGGAGTAAAGAGAAGACTTCTTTACTTTTCGTATTGGCAGAGGCTTACAATAGCCCATCTGTGTGCACATGGCTACATTATTACAACCCCTCATGAATAATGTTTCTTAAATATTTATACCTCAGCTTGCTTGCTTCTGTCAAAGCTTAAAAAAATGCGATGGCTGAATAATATTTTATTTATGTATCGGTATCGAGATGTTATAAAGGTTGACATAAATAAATGATCCGCAAAGCGTTGAGGACAATCCTAGAGGGAAGGGTCACCGAAAACGCGTGAAGAATTCACAATGAACGAGCTCGAATATTTATCATCCGTCCAGCTATCAGCGATTAGATTGCTTCGCACAAATACGTGCCAACTCTATAAATGTATAGCGAAATTATTTCGATGCTGCGGTCCACACGGGGCTTATATTACTAGCAATCTCGTAATAACTACCTTCTTATCTGGAGATCGGCCACCTTCAGATAATCACTGGCCACAACACCTTCATACCTATCTACATAGATATAACAAAAATCTAATTGGTAGGTATATCTATTATGTACGTATCTACTGAATGATACAAGTAGTTACCTATGATAATGTTTATATTCTGTTCAATAATTCCGGAGACTAAAATGACATTTCAACACCAAAGAACTGGCGTCATTCCTATAGAAATTTTGACATTACTTATGTCAATTTAGTCTCCGGGTTTATTGAACAGAATATAGGTACCTAATTTACTTTGTGAAGGTTCTATAATTTAGGTCCTGAAAAGATGACGTCAAAAATTGCTTCGGCATGTATGTAATTAGTAGGTAGTTAGTTGTTGTAGAAAATTTAGAATAGCAATTATTTTACTTTGATGTAAACCCAAACAAACAGAAATTATACAGGCAACAATGTTTTTGTTTTGAATAAAACGTGATCTCCCTTCACGCGGAAACATTACGGAATGATTAATTCCTCGCGATTAGGTAGGTACGTGTATTGAAACAATGGTTATCATAGCATACAAAATAACAGTTAATTTATTTTTTCACACATTTTTATTCTTTTAAGGGGGATGCTTCAAGTCAGCCCGCGAAATTCAAATTTTCTTACGTTTTTTGCAATTTGCAATCCAGTGGTAGGTTGTATGAAGTTAAAAATACTTTAGCGACTGTAAAACGTAACTAGTTATATAATTATAACCATAAAAATCATCAATACAAGCCACCAAGCTCACCTAAATGCAGGAACGATTTTTTCGAGGTCAAAAACGTTCCTGCAACTAAGTGAGCTTGAAGGCTTGTATTGATGATTTTTTTTTTTTTTTTTTTTTAATATACCATAAACTAGTGCTTGACTGCAATCCCACCTGATGGTAAGCAGTGATGCAATCGTTGATGGTGAGGCGCACTAGTTTATTAAGAGCCTATTCACTCTAGTCTTGAAGATACCCAAATTATAATCGGACGGAAAGACCGCAGCAGGCAAACTGTTCCAATCTTTCGATGTACGCGGTATGAACGACGAAGCAAACCGCTTTGTCCGGACCGTGCAGGTTTCGACAACGTAAGGATGGATACTCGCCGTACGACGGTTTGTCCGATGGTGAAAGCGAGATGGCGGAATTAACTCATGTAATTCCTGCGCACACTCTCCGAAATGCATCCTGTAGAACACCGATAGGCTGGCTACCCTACGCCTGTGCTCTAGGCTTTGCAGATTGGATTTAACCAAATCAGGGTCTCCAATTAGCCTCTTCGCACGCCTTTCCACCGAGTCCAAAGCCGCTAGATGGCATTTTGCAGCGCCAGCCCATATGTGGCTGCAATACTCCACACACGATCGGACCTGTGCTTTGTATAGCATAAGAAGCTGTCCCGGTGTGAAGTACCGCCGGACCTTTGCCAGAACGCCGAGTTTTTTTGCAGCCACTTTGGCTTTGGACTCAATGAACCGCCCAAAGTTAAGGTCTGAAGAAACTTCAACACCCAAAAGCTGAAGACGGTCGGTGCACTCCAGTGACACATTCCGGAAAGTAGGAGTCAAGGTGAACGGACTCCTTTTTGCAGTGACTAGACACGCTTGTGTTTTGGCAGCGTTGAATTCTACCAGATTGGCTTCACCCCATTTGGAGACTGCCTCGAGGGAGACATTCACACGCTCTACCATAGCCTCTCTTTCGGACTGGATTAGCTCCTTACTAGCCCGAGCACCCGGCAGGTATCTCTCTACAACTGTGCTGTCATCTGCATACCCATAGATACCGGGCATTAGCATATCGTTGATATGCAGCAGAAAGAGAGTTGCAGAGAGAACAGACCCCTGAGGAACCCCGGCATTCGTTGTCATGGGCTCCGATGAACATCCATCGATAACGACTCGGAGAGACCGTTCACTCAGGAAGTCTTTTACCCAGGTAATCAGACCAGGAGAAATGCCATACGCTGGAAGCTTACTCAAAAGGCTTGCGTGCCATACCCTGTCGAAGGCCTTCGAGACGTCTAAGGAAACGGCAAGACCTTCCCCATTCTTCTCGAGGGCCTCGCCCCACAAGTGAGTGGCATACACTAGTAGGTCCCCAGTAGACCGATTGTGGCGAAACCCGTATTGTCGGTCACTGAGGAGATCGTTACCTTCCAGGTATGCCATGAGGCGCGAGTTCAATACACGCTCCATAATCTTGCAGAGTATGGAGGTTATTGAAATCGGTTATTTTATAGTTATAATTATGTAACTAGTTACGTTTTATAGTCGCTAAAGTATTTTTAACTTCATACAACCTACCACTAGCTTGCAAATTGCAAAAAACGTAAGAAAATTTGAATTTCGCGGGCTACCTTGAACATTCACCTTAAGTGGAAAATCATCCTTTAACTTCTCCCGCTCTAGGGCTGAGCGGGAAGATGTATCAGACTTTTACTGACTACCAAAAAACCCACTCCTGTTCCTCTTTTGCCGTCGTTTCAAAACCCCAGTATTTTCATTCGCACAACCCAAGTCCCCTTGACTTCGACCCTGCTGGGCCCCTACCTTTTTGCTGACATCACCTTGAGGCGCCCGTGGAACACTACGCGCCGTCCGTTTTCGCCGGCTTAGACCGTTTTCACATTATCCGATCCGATATCGGTGTCAGACGCCGATACGATATCGGGGTAAGTAAAATGTATGAAATGCCGTGCTCCGATATCCGATATCGGGCCGGACAATATGAAAGACAGGTACATATTTCATACATTTTACTTACCCCGATATCGTATCGGCTTCCGACACCGATATCGGATCGGATAATGCGAAAACGCTCTTAGGGTTGGTCTGGGCGGTGACTAGACCAACTTAGATTAATTTTAGATTTTAGGTACTAAATTCTCGTACTGCTGACCAATAATAATATAATACTTACAAATACTGAAATAAGTATAGTGCTATATTTTTTTTTATAAAATAATACAAGCAATAAATAAGTGTTAATCGCAATCAGAACGACCCGACCTGGGAAACAAACGAAGGTCGCTTTGGCCGCGAAACAACGTAAAAATAATTTACTTTGTAAAGAAAAAGTCATCGACAGATATTCAATCGAGCGAGAATGCAATGCTCAATAGGCAATGAACAATGCAGTGTGCATGTCGCACCTGCCAAGCGGTTTGCTTTTATATAGCTGGTAGGTAGCTGCCGCTGGAAAACTCATTAGGTACGTACGTATTCAACTCGGAAGTAGGTGTTTAAGTCAGAAACATGGCACGGTGTTTATTAAAATGAAAATGTGTAGTAGTGTAATAGCGGTTCAGAATCTATGTAGGTATTTCCATAGCTATTAGTGATGTAACGATGTTATAATTCTCTCTTCGCGAATGCGAATGTCAAAAACATACGACACATTACATTACTAGTAGGTACCTATTAATTCATGAATCCCCGCCCGGTCTCATAGGACCGCGCTGTTATTGTCTTACTATTGTGTCTCGTTTCGCGGGTATTGATAGGTTAATTGCTGAAGAAAAAAGACGAGTTCTCAACACTTAATTCCGAATTAAGAAATCGGGGAACAAACTCTCTGTGCTGAAGCTGAAAAGCGAAAGCACTCGGCGTTTCTTTCCTGGGTGGATGCTCGTGACCGCAAAGCTCCGGACCTGAGTTCAAAGAAGAGAGCCTTCAACCATGCTGCCAAGTCCTACAAAAAGGCACTAAGGAAGGCTCGCTTCGATCGCATTTCCCACATTGGCCAGAAGCTCTCTGCGCAACCGTCCGGTAGCAGAGCATTCTGGTCCCTTGCCAAGTCGGTCGAAGCGAACTTCTGTCGGCCCACATTGCCTCCGCTGGTTCGGCCAGATGGAACACTAGCTCATACGGCGAGAGAGAAAGCAGGTCTCTTTGCATCTCTCTTCGCCCATAATTCTCGTCTTGACACTGGCAGTGCTACTCCACCGACTCTGCCTCACTGCGGCACCTCGATGTCCGAGGTCCGTATAAGGAACAAAGAGGTTCTGAGAGCACTGTGTCGTCTAGACGTGAATAAGGCTAGTGGACCAGATGGTATTCCAGCGATTGTTCTCAAGGCATGTGCGCCCGAGTTGTCTCCTGTTCTGACACGCTTGTTTCGCCTCTCATATAGGACTGGTATAGTGCCGAAGTCCTGGAAGCTTGCCAACGTGCAGCCCGTGCCCAAAAAGGGCAGTCGTGCCGATCCTACCAACTATCGGCCGATTTCAATAACCTCCATACTCTGCAAGATTATGGAGCGTGTATTGAACTCGCGCCTCATGGCATACCTGGAAGGTAACGATCTCCTCAGTGACCGACAGTACGGGTTTCGTCGCAATCGGTCAACTGGGGACCTACTAGTGTATGCCACTCATTTGTGGGGCGAGGCCCTCGAGAAGAATGGGGAAGGACTTGCAGTCTCCTTAGACGTCTCGAAGGCCTTCGATAGGGTATGGCACGCTAGCCTTTTGAGTAAGCTTCCAGCGTACGGCATCTCTCCTGGCCTGATTAACTGGAAAAAAGACTTCCTGAGTGAACGGTCCCTCCGAGTTGTTGTCGACGGATGCTCATCAGAGCCCATGATAACTAATGCCGGAGTTCCTCAGGGGTCTGTTCTCTCTGCAACTCTCTTCCTGCTCCATATCAACGATCTGCTGCTGCCTGGTATCTATGGGTATGCAGATGATAGCACTGTTGTAGAGAGATACTTGCCGAGTACTCAGGCTAGTAAGGAGCTAATCCGGTCTGAAAGAGAGGCTATGGTAGAGCGTACGAATGACTCACTTCAGGCAGTCTCCGAGTGGGGCGAAGCCAATTTGGTGGGATTCAACGCCACCAAAACACAAGCGTGTCTATTCACCGCCAAAAGGAGCCCGTTCACCTTGGCTCCTGCTTTCCGGAATGTATCCCTGGAATGCGCCGACCGCCTTCAGCTCTTGGGAGTTGAAATTTCCTCCGATCTGAACTTTGGGCGGTTCATTGAGTCCAAGGCCAAGATAGCTGCTAGGAAACTCGGCGTTTTGGCAAAGGTCCGGCAGTACTTCACACCGGGACAGCTTCTAATGTTATACAAAGCACAGGTCCGATCGTGTGTGGAGTACTGCAGCCACATATGGGCTGGAGCTGCAAAATGCCACCTGGCAGCTTTGGACTCAGTGGAAAGGCGTGCAAAGAGGCTAATTGGGGATCCAGATTTGGCTAACTCCAATCTACAAAGCCTTGAGCACAGGCGCAGGGTAGCCAGCCTTTCGGTTTTTTACAGGATGCATTTCGGAGAGTGTGCGCAGGAATTGCATGAGTTGATTCCGCCATCCCGTTTCCACCATCGGACAAGCCGTCGTACGGCGGGTATTCACCCTTACGTTGTCCAAACCTCTACGGTCCGGACTAAACGTTTCGCCTCGTCCTTCATACCGCGTACATCGAGGGACTGGGATCGCAGTCAAGCACTAGTTTATAACCATTAAAAAAAAAAAAAACTCTCGTCTTTTTCCCAAAGGGGAAGGCAGAAAAAGAACGCCACATGTTAAGATCCTTTGCTTTTCTTGGTCTATATTTCGTTCTTACTCGCACGACTGACATTATTAGATAATACCTATAAGAATTAATGATCGTTTAGATCTACAGTAGATCTAAACGATCATTAAACTAACACAGCTAAAACAAACTATGTAGATTTATGGTTGAACTGCATTAGGCCCTCGTTCACCGATCCGGATGCGTGATTCTACATACCGTACATTTTATATGGCAACTAGACTTGTAGAGCTACATTAGACCCACACCACGCGAAAATACGCTACGTACAACTCAGGCGTCGCACGTCGGTCTAATGTAATTCTCGCTTTAGTTTGACATTCCACAGTATGTCATGAGAAGAATGCATTTTGTCATTGTACGTGTTGTTTTTTTGCAAATATTGTTCTTCAGAATGCTGGAGCATGTAATTGGTTTGTCAGCCAGAAGTCTGACTTGACACGCCAAGTTTCCATAATTTATGCAAACTATCTAACAATGCTTGCCTATTCTCGTTTTGTATTTTTTTTTCAAGACTTTAAAATTCACACTGACATTGAGAATAACAAATGTTCTATTTTTCCTGCGCAAAGTGAAATTTGTCGTCAAAGCTGATGTCGTTACGGAGATAAACATCGCCTTGACATACCTACTGTTAAAAGAGGAAAGCATAGAATTTTTCAGTTGGTCGAATATTGACAATCTTAGTACCGATGTTGGTCTCAGTCTTCAATGCTATTTAGATTAAGCTACAGCTGTAAATTTTAGCGAATATATTTATTAAGTCTTCACATGTAACCTTGGAACGATACACAATTCAACAATACGTTAAAATTATTAAAAAATCGGTGTTCTAATCCGTCTGTTCCGCCTAGCGTTACGTGCACTGCGTTAATTTCCTCTATCCCTCTACATCGAGATCGTGTGACTTACCGCCGCCCGAACACAACTACGTGAAACCTCTAGTCTATTCCGGCAAAACAAACGATTACCACCACTGAAGGCCAACCTAACACGCGTTATTCAAAAAATTAGGCCCGTTTATGTGAAAATGTCATTCAAATTCCGTTTGGATGCGCGATTACAGCGGAGCTGGCGGGATTTAGTCCAAATTGTATTCCATAAATAATGTCAACCAGTGATAAAAATAAATGTTATTGTAAATTCGTCACATTTTTATTTTATTTTCATTCACCAGTGCATTGTGTGGCGTATCAAAACTGTGATGAGTTTACAATAACCCAATAAAACAATTCAAGAAATATCACTGATTTATTTAATTTCAAAGTTCTAATACTCTTGATTAAAAACTTTACAGGAGGACGTAAGATTAGCTAGGTAACATTAGCTAAATAAAACAAAAGATAATATTTATGAAAGTTAACATTTATTAACAAAGAAGGAAATTTGTTGTATCTTACATTAGACTTAAGACAACTACGTTCTCTTACAAAGTAATTGTAAAGCTTGTAACTTATTTAATCACAGTTAGTTGAGGCACATTGTTCATCTAGTCGTTGAAAATCACGAACGCGTGATATTATGTGATCATATACGATATGAAAGAAAACGGACTTATACAAAAAAAATTATAGGATGATTTCGGTGACAGCTGTCAGATTCATAAAATGTAGCTATTTATCCTTTTCTCCCATCTTAAAGATGCATATTTTTGTCCTGCTGTCACCCAACTCATGCTATGTAAAAAAGACTATAGTGAAGGGAGTGACGGGTGACCGGACAGAATGAAAAAAAAAACGTGTTGTTGACCACAAGTATTATGGGATAAGGGTAGGAAGAAGAAAAATATATGATATATGACATTTATGACAGCGCTCGTGAAATGCAACAACAGGAAGTTGTACTTTAGTAATAATCCTACAAAAAAGGCCCCCACCCGATGTACATTTGGCAGAGATTGTGAATGCTGGTCGCCTCAACGATCAAATGTTCCACTTGACCTTCGGGAGACAAGGATAGCGATAGCTGCTTATTCTTCGTCCTCACCTTGAAAAAGAAAAGAAAATAAAGTCAGTTAAGAGACGTCTCGTATACTTAAATAAAACAATGCATTTTTCCCAAGTTGTATGTCAGATAAATAATATTGTTTTCAGTGTACACAATGGATGTACGACATGCTCAAAGTAATCACGGTATTTAAACTTAACCACGCGCATGAAATTAATGTTGCTTTTCGCCAATCAGTCAACATTTTAATGTTTCTTTTTCAACTTATTGATACAATGCTGTCTACTGCTTGCTCTAACTATGGGCCTGTGAAACACAAAACTGGTGTCCTGAAATCGCGAGACAGCGTCTCGACAGACAAAGAAAATGGCTGGACGACTTAGATGTCTTCTTTGGGAATTAGGAAGAGGTGGCTCAGAGCCGAGGACAATGGAAGGAATTGAGGGAGGCCTTTGCCCAGCAGTGGGGCAGTATAGGATAAATATAATAAAAATAATTGGAAGTTTATACTAGACTGACGTCGCATCAGTTGGTTTGGATCCTCAGCGGCCCTATTAAAAATGAGCTCGTAAACACTTACCATACTTACTCGTAAAATGAAATGGACCGTAATAATTACGAGAATACCCGTGACAATTGAGTATTATTCTATGTTTATTTTTGAACAATATTAATAATTATACCAAATGGTTTTTTTTTTCTGAAAACAGCATCAAAACTAATTATTATCAAATGGCCAGCAGCAATCAGAATGTTCAATATGGATGTGAGAAAGAGGTAGGAGATTTTTTTATGTGGAAAATTATCCAATGACTTTTCCTACTCTGGGCGGAGCGGGACGGCTTGTCGTACTTATACTGATCTGGCCCCGAGGTTCATTTTCACATAACCCATGGATGAGTAGAAGGTGGTGGTAACATTTCGTTATCGCTTTTGTCACGTGACGTCAAATTTCAGTGTCTATGTACATCCTTATTCTGTTACTTGACAGTTTCGCCTTTAACCAGATTTCAAAGGTTTCTAACTTACTATATGGATCGGAATTGAGAAATTTATTATTTTAGGTAAAGTTGCTATTTGAAATAAATGATTAAAAAAAATTAGTCCGTTACCCAATTATGACAGCCGAATCTTGCGCTCGGCGTTAATTAGCTGTGAAACTAATAATAATAATACGGTCTGATTGCCAAAAGTCGACAGTCGACAACCACCTGCCAAAGTTGTCATTGCGCGGTTGGATCAAGGGCGTGATAAAGAAGGCATTACTCCTTGATACGGCTTGCATTATGAAGAAGTGGCTGTCACTGGAGCCTTAACCACCGGTAGCTTGGACCCTGGTCCCGAAACCGGTTTTTTTTCCGGTCAATCGTCAGAATGACTTCTCCCACTCTTGGGCGGATCGGGAGGGCGTGTCAGACTCTTACTGACTAAACCCCTACCCCGTTCCTTCGTTGCCTTCGATCTGGGGGACACGGTGACAACCTTTCGGAATTTCCATGTTCCCCATAGGCTTCGGCCCTGCCGGGCCCCTACAGTTTGCTGACATCTCCTTGAGGCGCGCGTGGAACAGAACGCGCCGTTGACGACTGGGCTCGATCCAGATTATTTCCAGACTGCCGGACAGCGAGCTACCCAGTGCTCGCCGTACGCGAACCCGCGCCTACGGTGGTCGGAAATCGGAATCGGGATCTCGGCGGCGACGGCGTGAGGACCGTTCCCTCACGCGCTCGCGGTCAGCAGCCTCCTTCACGAGCATTACTGCTTCGCAGAAGGAGGCGACCGCCTGCCACCCCTCCTTGCTCCGGACCATGGCCTGAACCAGGGCCCGGCGCGATAGGTCACCGCCGCCGATAGCCTCCACAAGGACACGGCGGTGCTCCTCCCAAGCGGGGCACACCTCTACCGTGTGCTCCACTGTGTCCTCCGGGCGGTGCACACAGTGGCGACACCCGGGCACCTTCTCCTGCTTGATCCGATGCAGGAACCTCTCGAAGTCCCGAAACCGGTTGATTTCTATTTTAACATTTTAAATGTTTTTTTTTTGTTATAATAATATTATAAGTTAAGAAATATTTAAAATGTAATGATTAAGTTAGAAAGCTAAATATACGAAATAATAATATCCATATATCGATCTGTAATTCTAAATAAGAAGTACCTGCAACTCCATAGCATCGTCCTCAGGGAACCAACGAGTTTATTATGTTTTCTTTTTATATCAATCTCATCAGATTAGATTTAGTCTAAAACCCTACAATGATTCAAACACCCTTACCATGCCATTCAGCCGCTGCTTGATATGCAACAGATGCTGTAACGCCTGTTCGTTGGTCCTCTCTCCACAGTCCACAGGTCTCACGCGCCCCCACGACACCAAGGGATCGTAGACAAACGGCTCGATCACCGACATCAGTGCTGCGGTTTGCGCCCGGAGAGCTCGCATCACGGCTTCACAACTTTTCCTAAACAAATTAAGAAAATAATTATGTTTTCTTTTAAATTTCGAAGTTCATTGACGTTTTAAAGTTGTCAAAAAATAAAAGGTCTGATTTGACATTTGAGAAAGACTTAGAATGTAACTTGGAACGAAACTGAAAGAAACAAGAAAATAAGAATTCATTACGTAAAGTGTTCTAAAAAATATATCACATTTTTCGGTGCGTTAAATAATAAATGATGGAATATATTGATAGTATTCTAGTAGTCTATTTCTTCACTAGTTACACCATGACGACAAATGTCAAAACGAGCCTTTTATTTTTTGACTACTTTACAGAAGCCGAAGAGAAAAAAGAGAAAATATAACGATTAACAAAAGCAAATCAACTAAAGTCGATTGACCACTCCTACGTAGGATATGCACGGAGTGGTTATCCATGTTAGCAAACAAATGGACCGCGCAGGTTGATATGTTTGCCAGACACGCATCCGTGCGTACGGTCGCCATGGGTCGTAGTCGATGATCCCGCCCACATTTTCATATAAAACGAAGCTGATAAATCCCGCGTAGGTTTTAGACGGGATTTTTTCGAATGAAATTCAGTGGTTGTTTTAATTATTCACGAATTGACTCCTAGTTGATATTGTGCTGTAAAATTGGAGTAGATTTGTGGGTGTGGATTCTTTGATATAGATGCGATTTGGGTAAAATCGAGCTGAGAATTATTGTAGTATTGACAACAACAGCGAAGCTTGCCGAGAAGGCTGACTCGATTTGCTGCTAAATACTGCAAAAACATTGGAATATGTGTTTTTACTTCCGTGATCTAATGGTACTCGTTACGGAGAGTAACTTAAAGTGACTGAAGACATAACACTTACTAAACTTGTAAATGCACAAAACGTGCGAAACTTTCAAAATAATAATAAAAAATTATGCTTCCCGTAGGCTGCTGTTTTTTTTTGGAAGTGGAATCATCAGAATTACTTCTCCCGCTCTTGGGCGGAGCGGGAGGGAGCGTTGACGACTAGGCTTGGCCCAGGTTATTACCAAAATGCCCGACGGCGAGTTACGTAGTGCTCGCCGTCCGCGAGCCCGCGCCCGTAGGCTGCTGTAGTCCTTTAAATTCAATTTTACAGTCTGCATGCTATTGGGTAAAACCATTTATTTATTCGACTTACCATTTATTCAGTAATGGTCCATAAAGACCTCTAATGGAAAAGGCAAAACTTAAAAGATTAAAACTGTATTAAAAACCTATTTGACTTCCGTATTAACGTAGGTAATAAACATAGTTACGCGCGCAACCTCGTGAGAAATATATAATGATACGACCGTACCTATTGTATTTGTGGTGTCGACAATTTTTAGATGCAATGACTGTGACAACTGACGTAAAAAAAGTTATAATATATTTTTATTACTATTGCAAACGTAAGTATACTATTTATTCTGATTTTATGGATAATCCTAATCCGTACTAATCTTAATATATATAAATCTCGTGTCACAATGTTTGTCCTCAATGGACTCCTAAACCACTTAACCGATTATAATAAAATTCGCACACCATGTGCAGTTCGATCCAACTTGAGAGATAGGATAGTTTAAATCTAAAAAAAAAAAAAGTTAGGTAAAGTAGGGTAGTGTAATGTAGTGTAGGGTACTGTAGGGTAGGGTAGGGTAGCGTAGGATATGTAGGGTAGTCATTTGACGGGAGCGAAGCCGCGGGTAAAAGCTAGTATTATATTATTAAAACCTTCAATACGCTGAGGCGGAGTTCCA
Organism: Mythimna separata; assembly: GCA_030763345.1. NCBI lineage: Eukaryota > Metazoa > Arthropoda > Insecta > Lepidoptera > Noctuidae > Mythimna > Mythimna separata. The sequence goes on along the minus strand of CM061172.1, from coordinate 8,941,169 downwards.
TCTAAGACTGACTGCGTGAAATTGAGGTCCACGAGAAAATCACGAACATGATACGTATTTCACTATATACGACAGTCTCGACTCGGAGGATATACTGGTGCATGCGGGAGTACAACAAAGGGCAAGAGCGCGATGGAGCTGTGTGAAGGTTTCACATAGCTCCATCCCGTGTGGCAATCTCGGAAACTGACTAGAAGAGTTAAGCTCAAGATATCCCGGTCCAATGGGTAAACCGTATTGCTGTATGGGTATGAGACGTGGAAGGTCACAGAGGACATCTCGCATCAACTACGTTGTTATCGAAAGCTGACTTCGCCGTATCTTCGGTGTTTACAGGCCCCAGAAAATCTCTAATATAAATCTGTGGCAACGCTCCGGTGAAACCCCGATCGACAAACAGATCAAAAGCCGCAAGTGGAACTGTATCAGCCAAACGCTTTGAAAGCATCCTGAACAGATTCCAAGGCAAGCTCTAGACTGGAATTCTCAAGGAAAGCGTAAATGTGGTCGCTCTGACGATGAACGATCATCACTGAGGCAAAAAACATAAGGAAGGACCTGGAGCCAAAGGGGATGGTGGCGCACTAATATTTATAAATGTAAATGTAACTCTGTCTCTCTGTTACGCATTCAAAGTAAAACTACTCGTACTGAGCCGATTTAAAGTAAATTTGGTATACCTACAAATAATTTCTGTATCACGTGCGCATCAGCTAGTAAGTGCTAGTGTCTTACCAAATAAAAATAATAATTTGAATAAGATAGAGATAATAATATTTGTTTATCCATTATTACATTAAATTGCTATATTAAAATATAAAATCACTACCGATAAAAATCACAATACTAACAAAAATAACATTTGATTATCAAGATTTTTATAATTTAATACAGTGCAATTAATAGATAACTTATCGTATTCATCTTTTTTGTCGTCACGGCACTACGAGTATATTGTGTTGTTACCAAGGACTCGTCATACTTAAAAACATCTTATTGTATAATACAATTCAGCTAGTTAAATATAAAAGGTTATATCTAAGGTTACATCATTAAGTGTTTTCGTTGTTAGTTCTAACAAAAAACTTGAAGGTAAAAACTAAATAAAGGTTTGATTGCGAATCAGAACTTCAAGTCATCAAGACTTGGTACTGAGTGGTACGCACAATGAGCCTTTTAAATTAAATGTGTATCTCCTTAGAGATATTTTAACTACCATTTGGCGTTTTTATTCTTGTTACTATTGACCATATACACATAAGCAAAGCTATAATGAACTTTGGTACCTCTACAATAGAGGTCAAAATAGCATGTAAACGATGATTCCGTATCGTGTGTTTGATAATTTTTTAGAACTTTAACTAATCACAACTACGTTGATTTCGTGTCAGACGTTCGATATTTTCACTCAAAACTTGTTAATAAACCCCATACCACACATAAAGTACGATAAACTTTATTAAAATAGCAATAGAGTTCAAAATCGGAGGAGGAGCTCGTGGCTAGATAATAACAGCCGCACAGGTCGATCTTAGAGATTAAGCAACGCTTGCCTAGATTGGTCTGTGGATGGGTGACCATCTTAACATAACGAGTTTCCTCCGTGCCTCGGAAAGCACGTTAAGCCGTTGGTCTCGGCTGTCATTTGGAGATCTTTGGCAGTCGTTACGGATAGTCAGAAGCCAGTAAATCTGACTCCAGTTTTGCCATGAAGTACCGTGTTACCCCAGTTAATGGGTTGTGGAGGTCTGGTAGGCAGCCGCTCCTCGTAAAATACTGGTATTCAGCTAAATCCGGCTTGACTGGAAGCCGACTCCAATATAGTTGGGAAAAGGCTAGGCAGATGATGATGAATAGAGTTCAAAATCGTATGCACTTGTTACCTAAACATGCCCTCGTGTCGGAGCGGCCCCATGGCGGCTTCCATGTTGTGTGTGAGCCGGAAGGGCACTCGCTCCGGCCACTCGAACGCCTCGCCCTTGTTGAACAGACAGTTAAAGTCCACGTGCACCGTGTCACCATTGGTCGAGTCGAATGATATGTTCTCGCCGTGTCGGTCACCTAGACCTAAGATATCAAAGAGTTTTATTAAAAAACAAACAGTATCTGGATACTAGAGAAGAAAACATGGACTAGAGGTGTTATCTATGAACACTATTGTGTTCGGTATCCACAAACGCCTCTACGAGAACACGGCGGTGCTCCGCCCAAGCGGGGCACACCTCTACCGTATGCTCCACCGTGTGCTCCGGGCGGTCCACCCCGGTCGTCAACTTACCAAGTCCGGTAAGGACCTGCGTCATACGGAAGGTCAGGACCGTTACCGCCGTAATGAAGCTGGGTTCAGTACTAAATAAAATATTCCTAGTTCCGTTAAAGTGAGTTTGAATGAGCTTTGTTAACATGTTAGTGTACAACAAAATAAAATAAAAAAATACGTACCCAAAATATATCCAACCATTGACATAACAGCAGTAGTCCTGACATAAGCAGATCTTGCTTGATACCTGCAGAAAATAATAAATGGTATAGAAACTCCTACACTATTTATTTAGCTGACGGCAGGCAGGGCTCCAGAAAACTATACATACACATGTAACTAGAATAACGCTCAACCTTTATACATTCCAATTAGAAAAGAATTTATCAAGAATGTATCAGAAAATTCTCAAGAATTTATCAAAATAGGTATTTTTCCATCCTAAAATATTTTAGGACAAAATATTTACCTATTTTAGTTGATTCTGAATATGCTACATTCATAAATGCATTTATTATGTTACTTTTTTACATGTTGTAGATACAGCAGAAATCAAAAGATATTCACAAAAGTTTAAGTAAAACGGTAGAATCTTAAAGTTATAGTAGAAAATATCCATTTTAAGAAACACATTCGTATTTACCATCCATAAGGGTCGGAGAAAACTCTCCGGAACCACTCCTGGAAGACAGGCGGATGACGCGGCAACAACTGTTGTTCATAAATACGCCTCTTCTTCTCAACCGGGTCCTTGTTCGCGCACATCATCTCTTTTAACTCACGATTGCTTGTGTGAATACCTAAGAGAAATACGGATAGCTGAATAACTGTTTGCAGCCCTTGCGGTTATGATAAACAATAGCTAATGGCAGCGGCTTCACCCGCGTGAAAGTATAAAATTATCCCAAGTGAACATACTACCGGGAAAAAGTAGTCTATGTGTTATAACAAGACATGGCCAACCCGAGTTTAGTAGTTTCATTTTAACCCACTCGAGTACCAAGTTTCATCAAAATCCATCTATTAGTTTTTGCGTGAAAGAGTAACAAAGATCCATACATAAAATTTTTTGCGTTTATATAATTAGGAGGATAGCATCGTTTCTAATCTCACTTTAACTATGTCCTCAGTGTCCCATTGCAGGTCAAAGACCTAAGGTTCTTTCACTAAGAGTCAAGCTCATAATATCATCTTTATTTAGTTCAGTTTCATGCTCACTTATTTGTTCTCAGCAATAGAAGAAATAGTAGTAAAAACAATCCGAAAAATCCATTAACCATTATACCTATAGATTTACTATACTATTTGGTAACCATTATACCCATAGATTTACTATACTATTTGTTGTACAATAGAGCATTATTTATTTATTTATAGCAGCATAGCATCAGCCTTATAATAATAATAATAATATCCTTTATTGTCAGGCATCTAAGGCCCATAGAAAAAATACACAAATAATCTTATAAAAATTATAAACTAATACATAATAAAATAAAGTAAACTATTGACAAATTTTTCACTATTGCACACGAATTGACGGTGTCGTGTTACACTGTGATGTCGGTATCGTTCCGCGAAATCGTCGAAACAAAACACCCTTCGGCCAAAACTCTCCTTTGAGGAAGGTCTCCAAAAGGTGAGTCGGCACCCGCACCACAAACGACTTAAAATTAGTGTTATGGCGCGACTCCAACTGCACCACTCTCAAAGACCGGTTCGTCTTCACTCGTACATATTCCACGATCTCCTCAACCTTCGTGGTATAATGTAGTCTCGACACATACAGCAGCGTCGTGGGTATTGCTGGACGCAGCAGCATGTTGGGTCCTGCCAGCGCGGTACCGCACTGGTTCTGACAAGTAGGCTTCTTTCTCTTCTTCTTCTCTACCTTTACGAAGCCATCCTCGTCGCTCTGCTTACCCCCATTCCTTTTACCTGCTGGTTGCGTTGTCTGCGACACAGCAGGTTTCTTCGCGGCAACAATAGCGGAGTAGGCACGTTTAGGGGTCGACGTACCTACACGCGTCACCACTTCGACCGGTGACGAAACAGCGACGGCAGCGGCGGGGCAAGATGCAACGCAAGCATTTTCAGCAGCGGGTGACGCACCGCAACTCGCCGACTCCAAACTGCGGATGGATGCATTTTGCGCCCCGCGACGAATATTCGAGCTGGTGTTGTTAGGCGCCCTACTTTCCGACATAGCGTTGCGCAACAACTCTACTTCGGCACGCAGCGCACCTACGGTGGTATTTGATACCTCCAGCTTCGATTGTACCTCGATCAAGCTTGCTTTCAGGGATGTAATGTCCTTAAGCAACCTGGTGACATCAACGTGGTCGAACGTGACGGGAGGCAGTTTATGCAGATCCTTCGCCACGAAAGCGGGCACGTCGTCCGGGTCGGTGCTCTTCATCATTGTAATGATGTCCTGAACACTTTTCTGGCCGCCATCCCTCCGTCGGGATTGCATCTGGTCAACTTTCCCCAGCGCTTGGAATAGTAGCAGCTTGGCGCTGCTTATCTCCTCCTCGTTGTAGCTGGACTTGCAGATCTGCAGGATGCTGACCTCGTCCATATAGTCGATGGCATGTTTGATGAATGCCAACACCTCGTTGGCTATGAGTGGTTGACTCATAGCGATGAGAAACAGGCAACGGCTACAGCCGCGCAACACGCGAATATAAAATTCGTTACGAGCAGCGCAAACACGTCCGTACTTGACCGCGCATTGCACTGCTATGATCCCACTGCTGGGACTCTCTAGGAGAGGGAATGGGCCTTAATCCACCGCGCGGGCCCAGTGCGGGTTGGGGGATGTCACATGTCTGCAAATTTTTGGTTCTAGGACATGCCGGTTTTCTCGCGATGTTTTTTCTTCACCGTTTTGAGAGCTGCGGTGATGAAATAAATTACACAAAGTAATGCGCCTGGCTGGGTTTGAGCCCACGACCTACAACTTGTAAGTCGGGGCAGTTACCACTGGGCCACCACTGCTCTTATTTATTTATTTAAACTTAATGGACAGTAGTGATACATAGGCAAACTTAATGCATCAAGGCATTCTCTACCAGTCAACCTTAGGGTTAAAAAATACAACACTGTGATAGGTCTTATATTTACTACTCCTTCATTTCTTACCTTTCTGTTTATAAATATGCATCAATATCGGCCTAAGTCCAACGAGGTTGGGCACCCACTCTATGAGCCCGCACTCCTCGTTCAAAGGCAGCACGCTATAGGTGCGTATGTAAAGTCTTCGGCGCCGCGTCTCGGGAGCGTCCTGCAGGAACCGGTTCACGACGCCATTGAACTCCATCAGGCGGTAGTCCTTCCGAAGGTCGTCGCGGGGCTTCAGCATTATTATATAGGACTTGCCGTCGGAACCTGATAGAAAAGCGTAGAATCAACCGGAATATAATTTAGGGCAATGCTTTATTTGCCTAAATACTCGTATATACTGATATACCGTAAGTCAGGATTTTTTGACAAAATGGCAATAGAACCTCAGACGGCCTCTTAAAAAACAATCAAAGGATCTTGTGCAATATGAAATGATACTATAGATACTATAGAACTGATAATATGTACTAAGAACTGGTTTGCCTGCTAAGGCTATGAGAAGAACTCAAAAAAGGATACTGGTTGTCCTAAAATGCAAAAGTTAAATGAAGTGTGGATTTAGTCAGAAAAAGTTTGACACGTCCTCCCACTTCACCTTGGTGTGCAATAATTCATTTAATGATTCAAAAAAAAATAACTAAGTTTGAAAGTCAATTGCTTTATACAATTTATCTATTTTTGCTTTAATACTAATTTGCCATAGATAATTTCATCCTTTCTGATGCTTCGATTCACTGAGTGTTTTTGACACCAGCGATAAAGCAACAAGTTCGACGAAGAATACTCCCTATTCTTTATGAAGTATAACAAAATACATTACCTTTCAAAGTAACCTTCCTAGGTTTCTGCAACGACGGCAATATACTGATATTCTCTTCAATGCCCGCAATATACACAGGCGGTTCAGTAGGGATGTTGAAGTCGATGCGCTCTTGTCGTGCCGCCTTGGAAGGCAACACGATCTTACAGAACTCTTGGAACGGCATCATCACGTGGCTGAAGTTGTCATCGGCTAGGAGACGAGGCAACGATCTGACTAGGGCTGATACTGTTGTGGTCTGGGGTTCAAAAAAGAAGAATAAGGAGATATATTGATTATGATGACGTCATCACTATAAAGATATCATTGTCGATGTCAGTATTATGACTCCCGAGGACTAAATATTAATTGACCTATTCTGATAGTTTGGAATTATACCAAAGATCAAGATGAAATGCGAGCAAGTTTTAGTAAGAGAAGAAAACTAAAGCTATGTCCGAGTATGGCTTAATTCTTGTTGTACTTAAGCACTATAGCTACATTACAAGAGCAGTCAGAATTAAGTGGATTTTGAAGCAATAATTTGACCAAGTTCAACAAAGTGGAATGTCTGATTTCCGCGAATAATATTTCCTTTACTTTATAGTGTTCCTAAACTCTTAAAACTAAAAATGTTCTGTTAACCGCCATCTAACGAGAACCTAGCCTCGCTCAGAGCCGTAACTTGAACCTTAAATTAAGCAGACTTTATAAGCGAATGTATTAATTATTTTCCATATGTAATCATAGTGAATTTAGTGTTAATTCGTCTAAGTGTTTGCAGAGCAGATCTTAAATGCAGCCCCATATTCTGTTGGATTACGAAAAACCCAAAACGAAATAAACCCAAAATACAATTCTAAGAATGGCGTTAAAATATTAACATACTCATGTGCATAAATATTTAAATATTTGCTGTTTAATTTGGCATCAGCATGGTAATCTAAACAGTACGGACATTCCGACAACTTGGTGTCGTCATAGACTAACAGTAGGAGGTATGTGCATGTTAGCATGTTCTGTATAAACAACACGGTTATACTGAAAAATAGTGAAAAATACTTAAGTCTATATACAAACACACTTATTTGCATCTCCTCCTTAATCTGTTCAAACGGTAGCAGTCTTATAAGATCATATGAATCCGCAGACATGGAGAGGTGATCTGTTGACGAATTAGGCCTACTATTCACGGACGAGTAGCTTCATAGACGCGAATTCGTCACTATACGCTTGGTGCACGCCTGTGTGAAGCTTGCATACAAAACTATGAAAATCTGTCGACGAAGAGGCAGTGTTGTTAGGGCTCAACGCACACGTGAACAATAGACCTTACTTGTATTGCTTGTACATCATCAGTATTAGAAAAATATGAGGAAAAAGCCGTTTGAGACGTCAAATACTGCAGTAAATATTAAAATTTATTCTGCGGTTTCACAAGTTTACAAAATCACAATATTTAAACAATACCCGTGTTTTATTTTTATCCTAACAATCTTATCATGCTTTTATTAAAGACTTCTAATAGATCGAAAGATGTATTTAAATTCAGATAACGTATTCTTTATCATGTTTTGCCGCCCCGTGTGGTAAACGATAACATCTTTAGGAAGTATCAAGGCTAAATTATACTGTCTCTTTGTTTAAATTGATTTCAACTTTATTATGACTTACCAATTTCCAGCTATTGGCTTATTTCACAGCTCGAAACTATCAACTAGCCTTAACAAACGCCATAGTGTTACCTGGCTGGGTTCAATTAGATTGGAAACCGAACCCTACTACATGCACAATAGTTGAGCTAGGCAGATTGAAACTTTGGCTGCAGAATTGTTGGAAACAGTTAACTTGGATCTGGAACGCTATGGTGACTCTTCCTCTCGCTCCATTCAGGCCGGTAGAAGTTATTTGATGATAACTCACCTAGCTAAAAAGGATTGATTAAACAATTTCAACCTTACGACTTACCGTAGAGCTCCCAGCTATAGGTTTGTTACACAGCTCGATCAACTTCTCAGCAAGTTGCGTGAAGTCACTTATGAGCTTCAAAATGCGCGGTTCCTTGAGCCTAGGGTCCGCGAACACATCGGCACATCGCTTGATCCGTTGCGCGTAACTCGACTTGATCACACTCATCATCATCCATAGCGTATGTTGGGGATACGCCAATATTAGCTTCACTATTATGGCTTTTAGTTGCATGTATACCTGGAGGATAGAATTTGCATATTATCACGCTTGATCACGCTATACAGGGATATTTGTAAAACACTAACAACCTTGCAGGACTGTATTACTGACGTCATAAACAACAGCTATTGTTGTAGGACTTTTTACAAAACATAATTATACATTTGCCAAACACAAACCTTCATGATTTCGTTATTCTATCTAACACATTTCAACTCTGCCTTAAACGCGTTGTCTTCACCCCCCCCGCTTCCCCCGCTATTGTACCATCGCTTGCTTTGCACAGACTTTGTAACATTATAACGTTCAATTTAAATATTTTTGTTTTCGTATAAAAATATGATGAATTAAAATTTGTTGTTTATGATAGACACATAGTCCAGAGAGGTTGCTAATGTTTCACAAATAACCCTGTGTGTTTGCACATTTCATATATCATGATATCACCTTCCAAAACACTGTGATTCAGTTTTACGATAACGCCGGCCATTAGTAAAACATATTATTAATGTTGTTTTCTTTTTTATTTCCAGGATAAACTGAATTTTCAGCAGTGACTTTATAAAGTAAATAACTTATCATATTTCAAACCTTATCCAGACAATATTTGCACATTAATTTACATATTCGTCACAGATTCAACAAATTTTTTCTGCATGATTCCTTAGCTATTAAGATTGCTTTATTATCCTTAGCTAATAAGATTGCTTCCTCAAAACCATTCTCAGGCTGAGGCTACAGTAGGCGGCGATTTGCGATGCGACTGGAAGAGCGAATCAAATATCACTAGTAATATTTGGCGTACAGTGTAGCCATAAACGTGAATTTCAATTATTTCTTTCAATCACTAAAGTTTCGCATATCACTTCGTGGTCTAATGTAGCCTGAAACTTAGTCAATATCTCAGCCGAAAGACGTCCACAGCTGAACATAACCCTCCCTCAAGTGTCGCCACAACGACCGGTCCTGTGCGTCTCGCATTCATCGGATGAACTTACAGTATTCAAAAATAAATACAGACCTCTTTCACAGGATGACAGATTCTCGATACGATCTGTGAGAAGGCCGTGAGATAAAGGTACAGGGGCAATCTCTCCGAGTATGTCTTTATGATTTCCGTCATTTGTGCCAGTACTGAATGGGCGCTTGTGTCTGTTGATGTTACTTCTACGTCCAACCTGAAAACAAAAGCATAAGGGTCTCTCGGGTCCACCAAGCCATGGTCCAGGGCAAGTGGGAATGGTAAGCGACAGCCAATTTCTGCAAAGCAATAATGCGAGCGAAGGAGATGGCTGTAACCATGACGGAAAGGAGATCTTCACATCACCAAAGACGAAGAAAGAGACGCCCGGAGCTTTGAGCAAAGCGATTTCTAGACACCATGGGTGCCCTCATGGTGTTGCTGAGAACCATCCGGTAAGTATCAGGCCTACTTCTGCCCTAGTCGATGGTGCATAGTGTTCCACGCACGCCTCAAAAAGATGTCAGTAAAACTTAAGACACTCTGTAGAGCCGATATCTGCTAGGGCTTCGGGAACATTTGAAAAAGTGACCGTTGCGCTAGAATGCAGAGCCACTGAAGGACATAGGTGGGTCTGATGCTTTATCGCCTCCCACTTCCAAAGAAAATGCAGGAACGGAAATGATTTGGTACTCATATTTTACACTATCTGTAATCCTTGTGTTAGAAGCTTTTTTAACATTTTCCATTAAGTTACTACTGTAGCTTACAAGAAGATCACATACCAAATGGACAGCATCCGGGGCATGCTCTGGTACAGATACTTGTGTCCGTACTGCAGCGCCTTGCCGTAGCTGTTGAGCGCGTACAGGCGCCGCGACCACATCGTGCTCGTACTCACGCCTTCGCCACAGCTCACCTTCTCGTAATATGCGCCTAGGCACACCTGGGTAAATTTATAGTTATTGGTAATTATGGTACACTGAGTTATTATAGTTCTTATCTGATGAGCTGGCGCCGGCCACGGGAAGCGAGAAGCACAGGACCGGACGCTGTGGCGACGCTTGAGGAGACCTATGTCCAGCAGTGGACGTCTTTCGGCTGAGATGATCGTGATGATGATAATGAGGTAAATTACACTGAGTAAGTATGTTACACTGCATTATTATATTACAATGGGTTACTATGTTACACTTGTTAATTCTCACTGGTTTCTTTAAACTTAGCTTTTTGTCATCATCACTGACACCCCAACGTGTGTGAAGTGGTACTACCCATACACTTGCCCTAACGATTGTGACTCTTTTCAATTACAACAAACTACTTATATTAAACTATTTGATCATATTGACCAACTAAATGTTGCAAAAAAAGTTAGACTTACCAAACTCTTCTCCCACTGTTTGAAGACTTCTACAGACTCCTTATAATATCCAATATTGACGTCAACGTCAACATTTGTAGTTTCATCGTTATATTTAGCAATAAGCAATTTTGCTTTGGCACATATTTTTCTGAAAAATAAACATCAAATATGTAAGTAAGCAGTAAAGAAGTAATACTAACGGGTGATTTTTTAAGAGGTATAGGATTTGATTTTCAAAAAAATCAGAAGCATTGCAAGAAGCAAATTTGAAGCATTTATTCGTGATTAGGGCTTTCAATACCGGTATTACGGGATCCCGTAATACCGTGATCACGGATATATTTTGGTCTTTTTTCAATACCGATATTGACTAGCCAATACCGTGATTACGGTATTACAATATTTAATATATGTACAGGATGTTTGGGTGTGCGTCAGAATGGCTGGTTGTATGTGGCGTTGGACTATAAGAGTTGATTCAAAATTCGTTACATAATTGCTTATATTTGCTACATATATAATAAATAATTGCTACATATGATATGTATTTAGAAACACCAGCCATTGTGACGCACGCATGTTTGATGCATCGTGTACCAAATTAAAATGGTTGACTGGAAAGGTCATCTCCTATCCTTTCAGGCCGCCTAAACACTACACATGGATTTTTTTTCATCGACATTTTAGTGTTTTTTGAAAAATAGACGAAAATTTTACATTTAAATTCAAATATTAGAAAATGTATAAGGCGTAGACTCTGAATTTTAATTTTATTTATAAGATATTATTATTGTATAAGAGTACTTTTAAATCCAAAATTAGTAACATTAGTCATCTAGATTTTTTTTAAATTTACTTGCAAAGTTTCGTACTTAAATTCAAGCTGTTCATGTTACAGCTATTTACATGGTTACAAAAAAAGAAACAAAAGTGACTGGAATCTTCAAACTCTCAATAATTCTCTAGTCTATCCTCTTGCTAGTGATGAGCCACATGCTACAAAAATATATTTACAACTTCGTGGATTCGCTAGTTTTGTGAATCGAGTTAAGTACATACATTTTATATTCAAAATTATGACTTGAAAAAATATTTTTGCTTTAATGGTACCTGAAACACCTATTTAATCTGTTATATCACTCTTATAAGGTAAAATTTCAAAACATTGGGCAGTTCTCATAATCTCAACCTTCGAGCTTCCAAAAACAAACTCCTTTGTATTTCTTCTCACCGTACTGGGTTTATGGCTAATTCCTACACTGTCTCTACTATAAAACTCTGGAATGTGCTTCCCCTTGACATCAAAAAAGCTGAAAGTAAATTTTCTTTCAAACGTAAAATTCGAAACTATTACTTGAAGCCCTCTAAAAAATTTGGTTGTCACCGTCGTCGTCGAGGAGCTCGTGGCTAGATAATAACAGCCGCACAGGTCGATCTTCAAGGTTAAGCAACGCTTGCCTAGGTTGGTCTGTGGATGGGTGACCATCTTAACATAACGAGTTTCCTCCGTGCCTCGGAAAGCACGTTAAGCCGTTGGTCCCGGCTGTCATTTGGAGATCTTTGGCAGTCGTTACGGATAGTCAGAAGCCAGTAAATCTGACTCCAGTCTTGCCATGAAGTGCCGTGTTACCCCAGTTAATGGATTGTGGAGGTCTGGTAGGCAGCCGCTCCTCGTAAAATACTGGTATTCAGCTAAATCCGGCTTGACTGGAAGCCGACCCCAATATAGTTGGGAAAAGGCTAGGCAGATGATGAGATGTCACCGTCGTCGTAGTTGTTCTATTTTCAATTCCCTTAATTATATTAATTTAATAAATATCATAGTATTTATTAGTTTATAATATTAGCATATATACGTATTTTATCATTATAAACAACTTAGTTTATTCTCAAAACTTTTGTTTCTTTTTTGTAATGTATGTTATTTATTTATTGTGCAGATCTACCACAGTGTTGTCTTTTTAACCCTAAGGTTGACTGGTAGAGAATGCCTTGATGTATTAAGTCCGCCTATGTACCACCATTGAACATGAAGTTTAAATAAATAAATAAATAAAATCTGTCTCGTATCTATCTTTTCGTGGGTTTTATTGAAAATAAAAAAATAAAATTGTGTTTTTAACCAATAATTTCATTATTTATTTAAATATTATTATGATTCGAAAAAGAAGAAGCTCTAGTTAAAAAATTAAAAAAAAATACAAAAAACTTGGATTCAATACCGTGATCACGTGATCACGGTATTGAACTATTCCAATACCGGTATTAATACCGGTATTCAAAAAATCCGGTATTTGAAAGCCCTATTCGTGATATACCGGCTGATATGTTGGAGAGAGTGTGCCGAAATTAGGCCTTGCGAATGGGCCATCTAAACCGGAGGCGCGGCCAGCATTTGCATGAAATCATCTTCAAACATTAAATTATATTGATTGTTCTATCGATTCCAATAAAGATTTCATCAAATTTTTCAAATTTTTTGTGTTTTTTTTTGAAAATCAAATCCTATACCTCTTAAAAAATCACCCGTTACAATCATTTGAATATTTTGCAGTTATTAGCAAACCTATCATAACGTTGTGGAAAATGTGATTTGAGGAGACATGAAACATGATGATAAAGATAGAAAAGGGGCTAATCATCATATAACACATTTTCTTGTTACGGTCGTACCTTTGGTCATTATTGAGTTGTTCCAACAGAGGATAGGTGTCATCCAAGCCTCGTCGTAGCGTAGTGAACGCATGTTCGTGCTGCCCGCGCGCCCAGTACATCTTGGACTTCTCGATGAACAACTCCTCCGGTTGATATTCTTCCGCATTCAAAACATACATGTAGGACTAGAAAGATAAAGGAATATTTATGCTTCAATAATATAACTATTAATTTTAATCATAAAGAAAGAATAAAGTACGGCGCATTTTACTTGGCGTAGTGTTCACACGAAATTAGTTTCCTCGCTTTTTGTTTTGAATCAATTACTTTTTAAATACTTTAAGCCTAGCTGCTAGCCGCCTTCGTTTTGCATTTTTGCTTATACAAAATAAAAGGAAATACAGTATATTATGACCAAGTAACGCTGATACAAATACGTATTAATAGATTGTATTTTAATGGAACAAAAATGTAGTACCTGTTGAAATATTCCAGCTTTTCTAGCATGTTTCGCGCTTTGCAACCACAGGTCTCCGATGCATGCCTTCAATCGACTCGCAGTCAACGGATGTGTTGGCTCCAGAAGTTGCTAAAATACACATTTCAAATTAGAACACTAAATTAGTTATAAATCACAGACCCTTCTACATTTATTGATGTTCTTAATTTCAAAAACATAAAGCCGTCTTGAATCGATATCTATCGTGATCCTTCACATTTTCTAGTAATTAATTTCGAATACCTAAGGAGATATATTAAGAAAAGATCAAAGTACATTAATGCCAATTTATCAGGCCAATATATCTAATTTGTGCCCCCATTACTGCGGTTGCTACAAATTCTCATACTCTTTCTCAACTTTACTTGTCTGTTACAGAAATATTCTCCTGAGTTTAAACAGCGGCTCTATGATCCTAACGTCTGACTACACAACGGATCGTCACAACTCGTCCTGTTATTAGTTGACCACGTCTGTACTTTGAAGATTACCATCTCGGAGCTCGTTTTGTCTACAGAAATCTCAATATAACTTATAATATTGACCCCACCTGTGTTTGTTGCAGAAGTATCCTCCGCAGTCGCAGCAGCGGTTCTATAGTCCTAACGTCCGATTGCACGACGGACAGACGCCGCCTCCACTCGTCCAGTAACTGATTGACCATCTCAGTGCTTTGACGATCGCCGTCTCGCAGTTCTTTCAATCTGTACAAACATCAAGAATACAATTTCCTTAAGTTATGGATATTTAAGTATCCTCCATTGAAAAGGGAGGATTCACTGAACAGACAGTTGCTATGTCAGGTCCGGGCAACTGCCCAAAGTTGCCCAAAAGTTGATTTCAACTAATGTTGAGTCGATATATTGAGTTAGCTCAGAACTGAGCAACGATTTTTGCGGTTCTTGTATATATTAGTATATTTAGTTCCTGTGTTCAGGTATCGAATCAAGACATTATGACATGAAAGGTGTAGACCAAATGCGTATGCGGAGACGCACATGTACAGCTGACAGCTGTGTTGTAATATATGGAACTAAACACATCACCACGGTCTAGGGATATTTCATACTCAATTAAATAACTCGAAAAGTACTGGCCGCATTTGAATCTTTTATACACCGATTTATTTGTAATTTATCTCAGACTAATTCCAAATTAAAATTTTTGAAAATTCTTTTGTTTCTGTGGCATGAAAATGTCTTGATGTGTAGGAGAGGGAATTTTCATTTGTGCTAAATTTAGAAAACAATACGAATTACGTTTAGTTACAGTTTTTTGTCATTTTTAAACGAAAGATAAAGTTAAAATTGAGGTATTGTAGCCATGCAACGCCAACATTTGACGAGGGTGGAGATGTTACGAGCTGTGGGAATGCTGGAAGCTGGGTCTGTTCAGCGTAATGTTGCAGAGGCCATAGGGACCCACCAAAATGTAATTTCAAGATTGTTGACACGCTATCGTGCCACAGCTGAAGTAGCGGAGAGGCACCGGGGGCCAAGTCGCATCACTACCCCAGACAAGACCGATTTTTGCAAATTACTGCGCGAGCTCAACCAAATGCAACGGCGACTCAATTGGTCCAAAGGCTGCGAGTGGAACACCAAGTGCTTGTGAGTGACCAAACTGTAAGAAAGCGACTGCATGAAAGCAATCTACGCTCTCGTAGACCACTCCGGGTCCCACCTTTACGGAGAGGCAATCGTGGACGGCGATTAGAATGGGTTCGGAACCACGTGGACTTGACACTTGGTTACATACACACAATGTTAGGGCCTTAGACTGGCCTGCTCAATCGCCAGATCTAAATCCCATTGAGCATGGGTGGGATATGCTGCAAAGAAGAGCTCTGAAGGAAGTTCCTGAAAATCTAGCTACAGAAGATCAACTTTTTGCGCACCTCAGAAGGACATGGGACAATATTCCACAGCAAGACATTGACAACCTTGTCCTGAGCATGCCGAATCGTTGCCGATGTGTTATGAACATCATGGGCGCTTTCTCAGACTACTAACTTCAAGTTTATAAACACAAATTAAAAGATTTTTCTATTTTTTTCAGTTTTTACTCATAAATTAAAAGTTAATTCAAATACGGTTTCCGTCTATGCTTCATTTTTTTCCATAAAATCCTGAAATTTTAATCGAAGTACCTTAACCATTATTAAAAAATGGTGGAATATTAAATAACGTATCTTTTAAATATATACATGTCATATAAATAATTAACACATCGATAGTAATTCGCTTTTTTTAAAATATCCCTAGACCGTGTTGATGTGTGTATATGAGACAGGACACAGCTTGTGTAACATATGCATCGTCTACGTACTCCTACTACTAGCTACTACAACTACGCATACGCATCCGATCTGCTCGAGCCTTAAGGCTTTAATAAACCACCTTACCTTTGCAGCACCTCCTCAGCATTACTTGTCTCCGTAATAATATGCAATCCCAGCACACTTTGATAGCCGCTCCTCAAAGCGTTCTCTCCTTTGCTCTCGCCGTCCATTTGAGCTAGAAGTCTGCTTGTGGTGTCCTTGCAGGAGACGAGGAACGCATCGTGGTCTTGTTGGCGGTAAGCGAGTAAGGTACGGCCCATGAGGAGGCCCCAGTTTTCGTTTGAAGGTGGCTGCAAATATTGGAACTTTGGTTAAGAATGTAGTAAAATGGTTTAGGTAAGTTTTAAAGTTACATGGGACCAAGTGCATTTCGCCGCATAATTTTCCTAGAGATGTCAGCATTGCATTTTGCTGACGTCTCAAGAAAAATTATGCAAAATCTCGTAGTGGATCTACAGGGCCAAAGCCTACGATAGGACGTAGGGACCATGGGTCGCTTATTGAAAGGGACACTCGTAGTGCTGGGACGTTAAGGGCAATATAGATTTGGTTTAATCATTAAAAGTCTGATACACCCTCTCACTCGACCCTAGAGCGGGAAAAGTCAATAAATGATTTCCCGCTTCAAAAAAGCATGGTTTTACTCGCCATTAAAATATCAACATTGCCCCCATTGAAAATCATATAACAACACTCTGCATTACTCTCAACAACGAAAGGCATGCTTGCCAATGTACTATATATTTTTATCAATTAAAATGAACTTAGTAACAAGTATAAAATTGACTTACAACAGGTTTTTTACAGAGTTCTTCCAGATCGTCGAACCGCCCCAGCCGCCATAACGGTTCAGCTGACAACTCCTTCATTCCGTCCTCTTCTTCATGCTCACTTAGTAAGCGGTACGCGGTGAATGGCTGGTCCAGACCTAGGTAGCAGTCGATCATGCCCTGAAAGTGAGTAAAAAAGTTTGTTTTATTGAGCCGGTACATTATATGAGGACCATATCGTTCTTACTCATAAATGTTACATGTGCACTGCGCGTTCAAGCATTCTTTATGACAAAAGCAGTGCACATGCCAAAATAAACCTTACTACAAATACTTAAAACTCTGTTTTCAACGTGATAAACATCTGCTCTCCTCTGGGAGTCGGTCGGTGTAAACGGACCCTAAGTGGCAGTGGGCAGGGCACATTGCTCGTAGAATAGAGGTCGTTGGGGACGGAAGGTTCTGGAGAGGCGGCCAGAAGACGCAGCGTTGGAAGGTATCCCACAAGGTGGACCGATGACTGGGCGAGGTTCGCGGGAATCCGATGGATGCGAGACGCACCAGCAGTGGACGTCTTTCGGCTGAGATGATAATGAAGTGCACAAATTGCCGTTTTAAATAATTGAAAATACTTACGAACATCATTTTCAATCTGAAGGAAAACAAACATATTCACTTGCCCTCTCAACTTACCTGCAAACTATGTCTATCCAACTGGCCCTCCTGTGCCAATCGTTCGTAACATAGCGCAGCATCTTGTAAACGTCCAGTCACCACTTGTGCTAATATCAACTCTTTTAGAGAAGGCTCTGACCTCTTCATTGATAGTATACCTGAAAATATGGCGATAATTTTTTTTATAAAGATAGAAATTCCGCCCTAAATAGACGCAAAATAAAATAAACATACATTAAAAATATCATACAATTATAAAATAACGCACAATAAAAAACACCTAAACTGTCGGGCATGTGTGGACCCGGCATTATTTATAACCCAATCTGCTTAAAAATTTAATGTATAAAGTAGTATAGAAAAAAAAAAATACATTTGACTTACAATTAGTACTTTTTCTAATACCTACCTAACAAAAATAGGAAGTTGTTTATTTTCAAATACGTCTTTGTGTGACGTCCGCATTGTAAAACCTATTTGTCACTAACCTTCGACATTGTTATAAATGGATTCTACTTTATCTGTATCTGTCTTACCTAAGTGTATTTAAAATCGAGAATCACAAAGTCGACTCCTGTTATTTGGAATAAAGTCAAAGTCAAATGTATTTATTTGTGACAAAGTTTTATGAATATTTTTCAAAATATTTGACCAGAGACATATGTAGTTATTTTGAAATAACAGTCTTCTTACCAGCCACAGAATCCGGTTCATCCAACAAGGCATAGATCTCAGCTAAGAACGGCAGCTGTTCTTGCATCTTGTCCTTCCTCTCGTCCATATACAACTCTATGTACTGCAGCGCACGCTCCAACTCGCCGCACACGAAGTTACCGCGGGCTATCGTTAGCTTGTCGAATTTGTCCAGGAATGATGATATTGCTCTACAAAGTAATTATTAATTTCGTTAATTAGACCTTATTATACCACTAGCTTCTGCCTGCCTGCGACTTCGTCCGCGTGTTTAAGAATCGGGATAAAAGGTAGCCTATGTTCTTCTCCACGTTGAAAGGCCATATGCAATTATGCATGCCAAATCACATCCAAATCCGTTCGCCCTTTTTGCGTGATTAAGTAACAAACATCCACACTTTAACATTTATAATATTAGTTAGGATTAAACAAACTTAGGTTAACAGGAAAGGGAAACTACACATAGAAACTTGAACATTGAAACACGAAATCGTGTTACCTAAATGGAGACTAGCGAAGACCAGCAAGTCATTCCTTGTCAATAGTATACGCTTTTATAATAAGTTGCCCAAGTCCGTTATTGAACTTAGCGAGGGAAAGTTTAAAACGCATATTAAGCGTGTCCTAACCAAAAAATCATATTACAAGGTTAGAGACTACGTCGAAGACACGCTTGTTTGGCATTAACTGCTTCTGCACATATGGCCCCCTGGTAACTCATTAACTGCATTATTGTGTAAACATGTCTATTAACTGCTCCATGTTGGTCTTATTTTATTTACTTACTTATTTACTTATTTTATTTACTCAAGCCATTGCTTTGCAATATTTTTATATTATTCGGATCCCAATCACCTTAAATTCATTAAGTCGTGATTTTTTTTTTGTTTTAACATCTCATTTGTTGATAAGTTTCGACCAATTTGGAACCGTGCACTAGTTTTCGACGTTTTATAAGTGCCCTACATGGGCACTTATAAAACGTCGAAACCTATGTGAAATAAAAATATTTGACTTTGACTTTGAAACGTCTTACTTTGTTTTAGTTGAAACAGTGGTTAAGCGATCAGCTGCAGCGCTGCGTGTCGCTAGTTCGAATCCAAAACGGAACAAATGACAATAAAAAATAACAACATCTTATCTTATCTTGCTTTCCGGACCAGATATTCTTTCATTCATTCTTTCTTCAATCAGGGACCAGTCTGTGCTTATTTACTTACTTGTAATTTTCATTTTCCGTCGGACGCTGCTTGGAGTGACACCACTCCAAAAGCCATCTGTTCAAAAAGTCCAATAAGGTGTAAATTGTTTTACTGCATTTGCTCTGAAATTAGAGAAAAAATATACTCTTAATCTATACTAATATTATAAAGAGGTAAAATTTGTAAGTTTGTATGTTTGTAAGTTTGTATGTAGGGGGTAATCTCTGGAACTACTGGTACGATTTGAAAAATTCTTTCAGTGTTAGATAGCCCATTTATCGATATATGTATATGTATATCGATAAATGGGCTATATGGGCTATATATATGCTATAGGCTATATACCATCACGCTACGACCCACGGGAGCGGAGCAGTAACGAAAAATGCGGGTGAAACCGCAGGGGACAGCTAATATCATTTAAAATAAAACCTAGCCTTTCTGATACTAAGCTTTAAACTTGTATGTATTATTTACCTGGTTGCCTTCTTCAGTTTGAACTGAGTTGATGCTAGGAGTCATTCTAATGTGTCGCAACATTTTATATCGACTTCTTTCTATTGTTACAGCATTTTCCATTTCAAAGTTCTCTAAACCTGAAATAATTTGCACAGCAGAGCATTATCAACTTTATAATAACCCCACTAGTCTGAAAAAACTCTCTGGAAAAGGGAACGCGCCGTAATCCACCACGCAAGTCCAATGCGGGCTGGAAGATGCCACATGACTTCTAATTTTTCGTTCTAAGACGTGCCGACTTTTTCTTTTATACATTACACAAAGCGCCTGCCTAGGTTAGAACCCACAGCTTACAACTCGTAAGTCGGGGCTGGTCAGGGGCCTCCTAAATTATTTATTATTTGAAAGGAATCTCAAAGACAGTATTATATTTTTGAAATCATACCTATAACCGCCAAAATTTCTTCTTGTATGTACTGCGAATTGTTCTTCGATTTGACAGCATGTAACAAAACGTAGGGTAGGAAGAGAAACAGGGTTCTGACGTCACGCCGCATACTCGGGTGCACCGTGCGCAAGAGTTCTCGAATGCTTTCCGATTCTATTAGAGGAATCAATTGGCCTGCCCAGCTGTAAATTAATAAAGAAACGACGTTGAAATATTTGCTTTAGATTTATAAATAAAATAAAAATGGAATAAAGATATTTACTTGTGTGCCCACTCTAGAAATGTAGTTGCGTAAGTCGATCCAAATAAAGGATGTGCTTTCTTTGGTTGAGAGGGATAAGCCAATGTGTATCTAAAAATAAAAACAAAAATACTGATTAACCTATCAATACCCGCAAAACGAGACACAATAGTAAGACAATAACAGCGCGGTCCTATGAGACCGGTCGGGGATTCATGAATTAAGTACCAATCTCACCAGAACAATAATTTAACAAAAACTGTCAAGGAGTTCATACGAGACAATGATAGAGTCGTACAAGTTGCCATATTCTGGTGAGAAAAGATTTAGTTGGGAGTACATCAACACTAAAACCGAGAGATCAAGAATATCAAGAAAAAGCTAAGGAAGCATACCTGGAGCTCAGCAAAGGATGCATGATCTGATGCATGTGTTCAGGGAAACTCTCCCACACATCTTTCTTGCTGCCAGTTGGTGATATGTCGTATATTTTCAATATCTCTTGTATCGTCAAAGCATAACAGTCCATATTCTGAAAGAGATCATATATTTGATTATATTTATGATGCTTAAAAAATTCGATATGTGATCTGCTCCGTTGACATATAAAATTCGAAGTAACTTAGAGAAATAATGGCTGTTGAAAAAGAGAAATAGATTGACAGTGGAGCTGAGGAAGTATTTCAAGTAAGCTATATATAATTCCCAAACAAGGAAGATGCTAGCAGTCAAGTAAAGCTTGCTCTGTCTTTCTCTCGTGAGTAACAACAACAATCATGACGGCATTAAAGTCATAAATAAGAGAACCAGGACGCTACCAAGCAAGCTCTGAACGCGATTGATGACCTACACTGAACTGTGAAAGGAATGGAGCTATATCGAGTGTATAGTTTCATCCCTCTTTCTCACTCGCACACCTAACCTTTTTACACGTCATGGTAAGGCCCGTGATCACCATTATGGTGCGATTTGGAAAAAAACTTTAGCTTACCATAGTATCCTTCTCATACTGGAACGCCCGAGACAATTCAACTAGCGCAGTAGCAGCGAAGCAGTCATCTCCTATAGAGAATGCGAACGGAGATCTATCTGGCTGCACGTACTGACGGGGCAGGTGGCCCGCTTCTATCGCGCCCAACTGACCGAGGCAGGCGCCACTTGACAAACTTACTTTAGAATCTGGGTCTTTACAGCCTGAGAAACAATTGATTATATTAGTGTAAATAATAAGTAGAGAGCAGTGACAGTGTTGGCCCAGTGGTAACGGCCCCAACTAACAAGTTATAAACCGCGGTTTCAAACCCAGCCAGGAGCATTATTTTGTATAATTTATTTCATCACAGCTGCTCTCAAACTGTGAAGGAAAACATCGTGAGGAAACTGGCATGTCCTAGAACCAAAAAAGAAGACATGTGACATCCACAAATATGCCCTGGGAACGCGTGGTAGATTACGGCCTATTCCATCTCCTAGAGAGGCCTGAGTTCCAACAGTGGGAACATTACAAGACCGATAATACCAATGCTAAAATAATAAATGCTCCGTCGTCACACACATCATGAAATTAAAAAATTCTAACTACTACTAAATGAGATATATTAGCAATATTCTAAATGATCGGGATCGCAGTCAAGCACTAAATTATATAAATTAAAAAAAAAAATATGATACCATTTTATACAAAACAGATACTCACCAAGCAGCAAAGAATCTATGAGCTCCACAATGACAGGGTCTATATTTTTTCCACCAAATATCGCTTTATGTATCTCAGATCTATTAGCTTTCAATAACTTGTCCAGATGAGAAAACGCATACGCTTTTATACAGGGTATATCATGGTTTAAGTGCTGTAAGTACCACTTGATCTTATCCAAGAACCCATCAGGCTGAGTTCTCTTAACATGTCTCTTAATAACCATCTTTATTTTATCCGAAATCTTCGTATCTTCTAAAAAAAAGAGATCAGAAATATGAGAGCTTAACAAATTCTCATTATTCAATACAAGGTATTGGAATATTTTGTTTATTTCTTGAGGAGCATATTCCAACTGTTGTAAAAGTGAAACTGCCAAATTGGACATGAGCGGCCCTAGAGATATCGTGTCGATGTTATGGATGAACGCACCCCATGCTTCGGCCAATATTTTTGGAAATTCTTTCGCCAATTGGAGAGCAGATCTCAAAGTAGCCAGAACTTTAAACCGCAGAGGCGTCAAATATTTGACTCCCATCAACTGCATTATGTCAGGAAAGCTTTTCAATGCTTTTCGTTTCACTGACAATGCCACTTTGGCGTTTACCAACTTGTGGTCGAAATATGCTAGGACACCCAAAAACTTTGGATTCAAAAAGTCCGCTATTTGTGACGTGCTCATACTCATACTTCCAGTTGGTGTTGACACATCAGGGTCATGGCAAGCCAGATATCGGCAAGCATTCAACACCTTCTCCGAATCACAGCAATATTGTAGCAGAAATTCAGTCAAAATGACTCTAAAATGCCTCTTTATCAAGTTCAATACAGGTGTTTTTGTTAGTTTCCCAATAATATCAAGGCATTTTTTCTCAACTTCCTTCGACTCGTTTAAATAAACGTGAACGTAAATATGAGGGAACCGTTCAATCAAGAAGTCTGATACTGAGCACTGTACAAGGGACGCGATTTCCTCTATCATTGAAGGAACTTCTTTTATAGTTACAGAGTAAGGCATCAGGTATGGTAAAAAGTGATGCACATCTTTAGAAATGAAATCTCTGTACCCAACAAAGCCAAATGCTCTAACAACTTTGAGAAGTGATATAGCAAAGTCTTTTCCACTGTACAAACTACATTCAACAAAAAGTTTGCAGTAATCTTTCTTATAACGGTGGTAGACCTGATTAGGCGTGTATCCATGAAGTTCGCAAACATCTCTCAAACTGACCACAGCTTTCGGTCCAAGGGAACACTGTGGATGCATAATAAAATATACAAAAAGCTTTGTGACTGGCAAAATCACTTTTTCATTGGAACACAATCCAAAATCCTTAATGAGATTCAATGTATTAGTCTGTTGCGTATTATCATTGTTTTCTAAACTAGCCCTTGTTGACTGGACTAGAACATTGACACATAAACTAAATGCTGCACCCTTATGGGAGTTCCATTCAGAGTCTTCTTCAACCTGCAACAACAAATAATATAAAATATTAGTTTGTATGATAAATATCACATTGAGACCCCCAGAGCCAAAGTCACAACTTACTTGGTACACAAGTAAAGTGGGGTTACTTTGGCCCTGAGGTATAACTTTGGCACAAGCTTTTTAACCAATAGGAACACAAGAAACTATGTTAACTGTGTTTCTATTGGTTAATAAGCTTGTGCCAAAGTCATACCCCAGGACCAAAGTAATAAATACTCACAGAATTATCATCAATGAATGGTCTGAAAGACTTGAGAACATGTTGACTGTTGTCTTCATTCAGAAGATCTGCAGGAACTCCATAGTTAAGCACATAGTAGTGATGACAAAGCCTGCCAAACAAGTCCCAGTAGCCACTGCTTTCCAACTCTGCATACTGTTTCCAGTTCAAGAACTTTGCAAATAAACTCTTTAGGCTTGTGATAGTGGAATGCTGACTAGGAGTGTATGTATTACTCTCAGAATACACCCCAACTTTATTCTGATTAACGGTAGCTAAAAACTCTTCCGAGTATTGGTTATTATCTAACTTAAAGCATTTAGAACATATTAGTAACAGATCTACAGCATTGTTTGTGAATATGGAATGTCCAAAACAGTCTTTTGGTGTGCTGATGACGATTTCATAGGTTCCCAGAGACATGCAAGTAATAGCTGACACAACTGTAGTGACTTCTTTTTGTATATCACAGTCTTTAGTGAGGAAGGCAGGCATAAGCAAGTCCCCTATGAGTTTGCTTGCTGAGTAAATTTTGTTCAACATCAAAAGTGGATACAATGGTATAATCTGGAAAAAAATAGTAATCAAAGGTATTGAGTATTTGCTTATTTTTTCAACATTATTTCATATTTTGCTATTTGATACTTACTTCTTTATAAATATTGACAGTTTTATTCCTGAGGAATCCAGTAATTAAATTAGAAATGATTCTATCCCAAGAATCACTTGGTCTGACTTTGAGAACCAGTTTAATGACCATCATATACTTTAGAATCATTGATTTAATGCCGTCACTATATCCTAAACTGTGTTCAGAAAACTGTGGTGAACTTTGAAGACACAGTAGTTGAAGAATTCTGTTACTATCATCCCTTGATGGTGTTCGGTACAGGATTACTGAACCCAGAAGTATATCCATAAATAATCTAGTACAGTTACTGTCTCCTACAATAATACTTTTGTTATACCCAATAAGCTTCTGTAATGATCCCCAAATCATATGCATGTCTTCTTTTAACAAAATGTCTATTTTCGTTTTCTGTTGCAGTTTTTCACATTGTATAGCCACTTGTTGCAGTATACCCAAACAAGATAAACATCTCTTCAAGTGGTAACTTATTAAAAATATATCTATTTTATTATCTTCACAGCTTTTAATTGACTGTATCACATTCAGTACTTGCTTGTAATACCAACATCCTTTCAATTCAACAAGGTTATTTCCTTTTATCTCCGATCTGATGTGTTCTAGTATGTTTTTGCAGTAATTCTCTTTCAACACGTCTATTTCACTTGCATCCATATTTGTTACATCTATTAAATCTCTTGGAAAATCGAAGCTTTTGCTCAAAGACAGGCATTCTAATTTTAAATCATTATTAAATATTTTATTGCTCTTTGTCTTTAGAATAACTGTACAAATATTTAAAAGAATTTCTTTGTTTTCTTTATCAGGATTTTCATCCTGAATCTGCATGAAATTACAGATCAGTTTATTAAAATTATCCAAATACATTGCATCAATTTCACCTTTTTCATAGTAGACATTTAATGACTTCAACATGGCTTCTATTGAATGAAGTAAGTCAAGATAAACAGATGGGAAACATTGGCGAAAAGTTAAAATGCCAATCTGTTCATAATTACTTATCAATGTTATGAAAAACTTCAATGAGGAGAATTTCAAATCTACACTGTAATGTTCGAGCATGTATAAAATTTCAATAAACAACTTATTATACTCTGTTTTGTGTCTGTTAATATAAATAGAATTCATTGGTAAACTCTCTGCAAGAAGCTGCAACGTTAAATCTATTAGTGTTTTGCATGTTTGTAAATCTTTAACATTTACATAAATAGGCTCTAAATTGAGTTGAACATAAGGAATTTCAATTTGTTCAGATTTAAAGTTTTCTAGTAAGAGTCCTCTAGATTGGTCATTTGGATTGTCTTTGTAATGCTGGACCAACTTTGTTAGCACGGAAACATACTCAGAATGCAAGGTGTTGTAAAAAGATGCAGCATTCATACATAGAATGTTCAAAATTTTCAGTTGAGCATCCTTGCTTGTTGCATGTATCCTGAAATTTAAAAGTAATCTTAAACTCAAAATTAAATTTAATCTCTTCTGTCTTTTCCAACCAAATAATATTTATTTATTCTGTCGGAAAATGGAAAGGGCTGATAAATATATTCACAAAATGAGAACTGCATTTGCGAGAAACAAACAGATTTATGCAAATAATTACTGTGTAAAACCTTTTTAAATTTAAATAAGCGGTGGAGATTATAATTATTTTATACAGAGATATATTCAAAAGAAATATGAAAAATAAAAAGAGAGTAACACACATACCTGTTCAACTCTGCCACAGACCACACATAAAATAATCTGCCAACAAGCCATGTATTGAATGCCTGATAATACGAGTCTGGGTATTTGGAGGAACCAGCTCGGGGGACTAACACTTCGGAGAAATCTCTGTAAACAAAACCACAATTCTAAGTAAACAAGCAAATAATGTAGCTTTTTATCCGACTGCAATGAGGAGTATTATATCTTGATCAAATATCGAGTAGATTACATATATATTATTATAATTGTATTCGTGAAGAAAAATAAATTTACCCGGATAACTTAAGAATAGAAGTTAATAGTCTATCCAAACCATCAGCTGCATGCTCCAAGTTGTTAAACAGCACCATAGTCGGTGCGTTAAACATTTGCCATACAGTAAATGGTCCATCTTGGTTATCATCCTCCATTATGATGAATTCTTAACATTACACTCAGTCAAACTACGTAAATTATTTAAAAAACCAAATCAACAAAATATACCGGCATGAAGTTTATGTTTTTTGACAGAAGCTGGCCTGATACTGACAATCAGCTGAACTTAAATTTTCTTTCCCGCCATTTTTATGGATGCGTTCAACAATATTACAAAAATCAAAGAAGACATTCTCGTTTCATCTACAGATTAAGAATAATTTGAAATATGCTCGCAGCATGGTGTTTCACATGTGTTTAAGGCCAGGCGCGCACTAGCAGCCAGGCCGCAGGTGGCCATCGAGATACATATAGCTTGACCAGAAAGAGTAGAAAAAAATTGAGGTCGCTATTATCGTTTAGTTAGATGCTTTTAAATGGTATCATTTATTCTACTTCATAAACGATCTTGATACTTTAAGCATTTATACATAAGTAAGAAACCGCCCCATAGAGTGCGCGCACCTGGCCGCTCGCTAGTACGCGTCTAGCCTTACAGTTACTGTTCCAAGTTTTGCATGCCATGACGATTGTCTTGAACCTTTGGGCTTTTGATAATTCTTTCAGGAATATTGAATGCTAATTAACGTAACATTTGTACGTGTTATCGGGCAATTTAAAACTGGAAAACAAATACTTGAATCTTATACCTACAATTTTAAGCCCTCTGACAAGATTACGATCTCGCTTTTTCTTCACTCTGTAAAACTGTCGACTGTCGTACTACCTGTAGCACGACAGTCGTACCTATAGCATATGCTTCTTATACTATACTAAGCACAGGTCTGATTGTGTGGAATACCAACCACGTATGGGCTGGTGCTGCAAAATGCCATTTAGCAGCTTCGGAATCAGTGAAAAGGCGTGCGAATAGGCTAATTGGAGATCCAGATCCAATCTGCAAAGGCGTAGAGTAGCCAGCCTATCGGTATCTTACAGGATGCATTTCGGAGAGCGCGGGAATTGCATGATTTGATTCCGCCATTTCCTATCCACCATCTTACAACCCGTCGTACGGCGAGTGTCCACCCTTACGTTGTTGAAACCTGTACGGTCCGGAGTCCAGACTCAGCGTTTGCCGTTTATACCACGTACATCGAAGGACTGGAACAATTTGCCTGTTGCGGTCCTCCCGTCCGATTATAATATGGGTTTTTTCAAGGCTAGAGTGATTCCATCATTGCTTACCATCAGGCGTGGTTACAGTCAAGAACTATGTAGTTTGTATTATACTAAAAAGTAAATAAAAAATTAGTAGGTACTTACTGAATTTATTATATTATAATCTACTAGCTTCCACCCGCGACTTCATGAATCGGGATGAAAGGTAACCTCTGTTCTTTTCCATGTCAAAGGCCACATGCATGCCAAATTTCATCCAAATCCGTTCAGCCGGTTTTGCGTAATTAACTAATATCCACACTTTCACATTTATAATATTAGTTAGGTTAGTCCAATACTATTGAAAAGTTGAGTTGCCGAACTTCTTAGGCTCGAATTAGCTCACTCTAGGACGGGTTTTCATAATATTAAATAAAAGTACCATATATTTTCTTGGTTTTTATTGGTACGTCGTATTATACATCATATAACTTAAAATATTATAACAAAACAATTACCACATCAATGAAGATATTTAAACATAAAATATTAGAATTTCTCATTTATATTATTATCTAAATAAACTAAGGTTTACAATCGACGAATAGTTTATACATATTTGCATTTACATAGATTACAAGGTTTATCTAACTAAAAGGAATCTATCAACTACAGCAAATGATTTAATGGGATAGATAATATTTTAATTTGTATGATTGTGTCATATTTGCTGCCAAATTTTGATCTGGAACTATCTTAACAGTAATATAAATAATTGTTAACTATTTGTGATAATTAAAAAGCATTAGAACCACTTTACTTATAAAAGTTACAACAATAGTATTTATTTTTCAAAATGCAAAAATGCTGGGAACTTCTCCTAGGAAACTCTAGTTAATATTAATGAACTATAAATTTTACACATCATCCCATTATGTTTACAACATTTATAAGTAAAGGCATTCAATATTATCTTCTATAAAATCTCAAATTTATCTATACATGACAATATTTTGGTTTTAAAACTCACAACATAGCACGATATCTAAGTGCATAATAATTATTGCATAACTATAGTTTAATATTTACGTAATATTAGAACAAGTATTATTTCCAGTCATTCATTTGCAGAGATCCTTCAGTGTTGCAACTGTTATTCTCAATCGAAACTTATTAGCTCCCCTGTGTTGTTGTTATGTTCCGGTTTGCCGGGAGTTTGCGCTTGTTGGTTGTTCGTACCAGGTGGTGTTTGCCCTTGCGGCACGTTTGGCTGCTGCATTTTCTGTTGTCCTGGTATGGTTTGTTGGCCAGGTTGACCCTGCTGTATTTGTTGTTGCATTTGTTGCTGTGGCATACCCATTTGCTGGGGCATCTGTCCTTGCATTGGAGGGCCTTGCTGCATCTGTTGCACAGGAGCCATTTGCATTTGTGGACCCATCTGCATCTGAGGTTGATTTATAGGCTGTTGTAATTGACCTTGAATCATTTGTTGGCCTTGAAGACTAGTTGGGACCTGTCCTTGATTCATTTGTTGAGGACCAGGTGGCAATTGGCCTTGTGGTGTTTGCCCTTGGTTTATCATTTGATTCTGGGGCTGAATTTGTTGCCCTTGCATCATCATTTGCTGGCCTGGTTGTTGCATGCCCTGGCCAGGCATCTGCATTTGTTGGTTAAGTGGCATTTGTTGCTGATGAAGATGTTGTTGAGGTGGCATCTGTTGGCCTTGACTTTGGGGAACCTGTTGTCCCTGAGATGATATACTTTGTCCAGGTTGTTGCATATTATTGTTCATCTGCATGCCCTGAGGTTGTCCAGGCATAGTTTGCCCTGGCATTATTTGCTGCCCTTGCATGGGCATCTGTCCAGGCATTTGCATTTGTGACTGTAATTGCATATTGGGAGCTTGAGAGCCTGGTTGTTGAGTATTGACTGGGTTAGTAATGTTCATGTTTTGATATCCAGAAACTGGAACTTGTTGATTTGGGTTTGGCTGGTTGCCTTGCATGAGCGGCATTCTCATGTTCTGCATTTGAAGTCCAAGCATTGGATTGGTATTCATTAACTGTTGACTCATGTTTGGCTGACCCATATTTTGTTGGCCTACAGACATCTGAGGCATCATAGCATTAGGTTGCTGCAGCGGCTGGTTTGGCATATTCTGCTTTGGTAACTGTGGATTTTGTCCATTTTGTTGTGGAATGTTTTGTGGCATGCCATTGGCAATAGTCTGTGGTACAATTTGATGCATACCTGGCTGTACTGGCATGCGCATCTGGTGCATTTGCTGTAACATCATTTGTTGCTGAAGTGGTGGTAATTGTTGAGTTAAATTTGGTCGTAGGTTGGGCTGGTTCATGGACGGTTGGGCGCTGACGGCGGTCTGGTTGATAGCACCGGCAGATGTTGACAGCCCAGCAAACGTGTTGGTCAGCTGTGGCATGGACTGAATGTTTGCCATTGAGTTCATATTCATGGGCATGTTGGCGGTGGACATCTGCGCCTGTCCCGGCACAGGCCCGGGCACGCTGCTATCGGTGGTGGCCTGCGCTTGAGCCTGTGCGGCCTGGGCGGCCATCATCTGTTGGTGGAACTGCGTGTTCGCGTAAATCGGCTGGTTTGAATAACCGCCCTGGAACCCTTGCATAGAAACGCCGGGCATATAGAAGTTGTTGGCATTCATCAAATATTGATGCTTCTGTTGTTCTTGCCTCATTTGCATTTCTCTTTCTTGTTCCTGTAAATAAGAAGAGAATATTTAAGAACATAATTGTTAATTATTTACGATGGATTTATGAAAAATAAACGATTTAAAGTGAAAGGCCTGGTTTTGTACCTGCACCCTCTGCAGCGCGAGTTGTCGCTGGTACTGCAGGTACTCGTGCTTCTTCTTGCGCATGGCCTGCAGCTTGGCCGCCATCTGCATCTGCCGCTGTCGCTCGGCGGCCTCGGCGGCGGCGGCCAGGCGCGCCGCGTGCTCCGCGCGCAGCGTGTCCAGCGCCGCGCGGCTGTCGCGGATCTGGGTCACTTTGTCCTGCGAAACAGAGAGCAAGCTCCAAATGAAACACATGCTAGAATTCTCCAACAACTGTACAGGGAGAGCACATGTACTGAGTGATCTACATTTCAAAACTAGGAGGAAACTACGACAAAGATTTATTCTCCGAATAATATGCAGAGGTTTAGTCTATACAGAAATTACCTGTTGTGGTCAAATCCCGTAGATGCAACAATATTATCACAAATCCAGACTGGGTGGTCGGGCCATCAAATTATAATTGACCCGACAGGTCAGACTAAAGAATGGACCCCATAGACGTAATCTACAACATCCAAACAGAGGTGACCTAGCTTGTTACCTATCCTACCAGATCTATCTATGTAGACTTTGATATGACCCTCCATGGATAGCGGGTGAGTTTTTCCCGATTTTGAATTTGCTAATGTGTTGGCACGTGAATTAGATCCGTGAAGCCGCAACACAATCCGTGGCGGCAAACCAAGCTCGCTGGTTTGTTACAAAACTGGATTGTATCTGTATAGCCCTTGCTTAAGTAGTAAATAATAAAATTTGAAATAAATATGTTTTAATTAATACCGTTTAGACCTTTGAAGAAATAAAAAGTTCGTGTGCCTACCTGCAAACTCTCCAAATAGACTCGTTTGTCATCTTGCTGCTGAATGTAGCGCAGCAAACGTGAATGCATGGCTGTGATGTTCATGAATAGCGTCTGTACAGCGGTATCATTGGCGATGGAGCGACCTCTGTGGAATTTAAAAAAATATAAATAACCAAACTACTTTCCATATTATAATAATAAAAATTATTTCAGAATTACTTTCATAATATTTATTAGTAAAAAAATGTGTGTGTGTGTATAATGCAATAATAGTTTTCACGATTGTCGTACCGTGAAGAGTTGCTCTTCATTCTGTTAACAAATATTTCAACTTGAGATTTCAGTGTCTCCACGAATTCGTCAATTTCTTTGTCTTCGGCATCATCATCTTGGACCTTCGTTGAAGAAGGCTTCGGGAATTCCTGCAAACGTTAATCAAAAATTAACAAAGGTTGTTGCGGACGTCAATTGATTTTTTAGTCATTAACATAAGGTTTGAATTGCAATGTCTTAACAACATCGAACTCAATTCGAGGGGTATAAGTGTTGTACAAGACAGTGATTGAAGATACACAAACAAAAAGGAAAAAAAATGCTAATTAAAATGAGATAAATGCTCAATGTCTTATCCAAAATGTCACATTGCGGGAGGTGTGACATTTTAGAGTTGTATTGCGGTCGAGGCTTAAAAACGTGTATAACAATAAATTAAACGATAAAATTCGTGACTAATATTCAAAATTGATATTGGTATTTATGTTTTGATGTTATCATCAAAACAAAAGGGTATCTTTTGTTTATCTGCCTACAAAATTAACAAAGAAAAATAAGAAAGAGTCATAAACGTTTAATGTATTGTTCTGAAGTTCTACCTAGTTTGATGTAACTACACGTAGAAGATATATCGTTGACCATAGATAGTGCAGAAGCCAAGAGGTGCAACCGGTACACCTATGCATAGCGCTGGGCACCACTCAACATGAGATGCTAGGCAGGCACGAATACAGTGGCCTCGACGGTGTTGTCGCGAGACATTCACAGTTACCAGTAGGTCTAGGTACGCAACGTCGTTCAGTCGTTCTACATACAAATCAGGTCTGGCCCACGTATGCATCGGTCTAATGTAGTTCCCCCTTTTTTGTTATTATACATAGGCTCACGCTTGGTATGCGATGATGTGGCCGACGATGGAGCATAAGTAACCTATTCACTCTTGACTCAAAGATCCCTAAGTTGTAGCTATCGACTCCGGCAGAGAATTCTACTTCTTAGCTCCGTATTACACACAAACATACCTCAGTAATATCAGACGCGTGCGAGGCAGGTGCGGGTGCAGTGGGCGCGACGGTGTTGTCGCGAGATATCCGCTGCTCCCAGTAGTTGCGGTCTAGGTACCGCGACAGCTCCGAGTTGGCTTGCGTGCTGTGTTCCGGGGAAGCGCTCACGGACGATGGCGTTGGGGACACTAGAATTAAATAATACCTACTATTGTTATTCATATTCTCGAATTTCTTCTTTATATATCTCTCTATACTAGATATCTTGCAGTTGCTGTTTAACAGACAGACTTATAATAATAAGGTGCTAATATTGACTGGTAAAAACTATTATTAAAATTTAGCATCTATATCGAAAGAACTACAACTGAACATTCTATATTTATGACAGTCCATACTAATATTATAAATGTGAATGTAAGTTTGTCTGTCTGGTCTGCTTTCACAATTAACTATTGAAACGATTTTGATGATATTTGGTACAGAGCTAGCTCTAGATGGACATATATGTACCACATTTTATCTGTCTTTTGCGGCTTCACGTCCGCTCTAACCAACATTCACTCGGACGAATCCGCTTGCAGAAGCTAGTGCAATTCGCCGTGATTTAAATTACAGTAACATCTTCAAATATAAGAGAGCCATACCACTTTATTAATTAAGGGTATAAAAAATTATTATAAGATGAGTACTCACACGTAGGATGATGCGGCACAGGATCGGGCGCGATGTGGTGGCGCGACTTGCGTTCCTTCTCCTTCTGCTCGGCCTCTGACTGGCTGAGAGCGAGCGCCAACTGCAGCTCTTCTTCCTCTTGTAACTCTTCCGCAGTCTTGCCTCCGGGGCGTTTCGCCTATTGAGTAGTAGCAATGGTTTAGTCGTAGCATGAAATAATAACTGGTGGTGGCTTCAAATAGATTGTCTGTTGTTCTCTAGCTTTCAGTAAATGCCTCTAGGTAAAGTCTAACCTAATAATAAACATGGATGTTTATGTGAAGCTTTGTATGGATAAAGCACTATTCATATGTTAGACTCCACCTTTGTACAGTCACCAATAATATACCTACACATTTGTTCTAAAATACCTGTTTGATGGTTAGGGTGGCTAATTAGAAAAAAAGTCTTATTTACACTTATTTCTTGCATTTTGGAAATAATTTAGGAAATGTGAATGTCTATTTAAGATCTTATTGCTTGTGCATTTTAAGTTGACAGGTATCAGTTTTAGCACAGATTTTGATCTAATAATTAAGCCCACATAAGTAACCATACTTGTAGGCTCATGTTATTAGTTTGTGAACAATATCTACAGTAAAACATTGCAAAACGATTATGTAAAAGACAATGAAAATATGTATATCTTTTCTTGTCTATTTCTTATAAAAGTATAAAACATTGCCCAACAGAGTGCATTAAGACCAGACCAAAGCGTAAAATTATAAAGACGAAAGTTTGTGTGTACATGTGTTACTCTTTCACGTTGAAGTAGGTACCTAGATTTGGATAAAATTTGGTACCTATTAGACGCATGTCCTGGAATAGTACATAGAATACTTTACACTTGGAAGTATGTTGGGATTATTTTCCATTTTCATGCTTACAAAGCCCCCTGACAGAAGATTTATACAATGTGTGAGTCACACACATTCATAAATTGAACTCGATTGGTGTTATCTTGGAAGTAATCAGTACCACTATATTGAGGTTAGACTAAGTCAAAGTAAACAATTATAGAGAGTTTAATATTTTTATTATTTACAAACTCAGCCTTACAAGAAATTAAAAATGTTCTAATAAATGTCATTATTAATAAACAATTTGAATGTCAGTACAGTTATGAAATAATATCATTAATATAAAATCAAAACATGATAAGAGAATACATAGAATAAACAGTATAATGTTCAGTTTTGTTTGAGACGTCTAACAAACTTAGGAGTTTCCGGCACAGTGAGGGGAGCAACAGACTTTTCAGGAACAAATGGTGCAGTTACTGCTTTTGGAACTGGTTTCGCATGATGTATTAGTTTTGATCTCAACTCTGTTCTAGCTCTCTCTTCAGCTTCTTCTTGCTCTTTTTCCTTCATAAGTCTCATTCTTTCTTGTTCTTCTTCCTTTTCTTTCAATTGTTTATCAAATCTCTCTCTTTCAGCAGCTCGCTTTTCTGTTGTAAGCTCAAATGGAGCAGCTTTAATTTGGTGCACTGGCTGAAGGATAGGCTTAAATGGTTCTTTGTAAAGTACCACTGGCGGTTTAGCTTCAAACTTAACATTCTCTTTATTTTCCGAAGATGCTGCAGAAGAGCTCCCTTTAGGAGCAGTGCAGTGCATGCGCTTCTTAATGGCTCCCGGTACTGGTTGAGCTTTAAACATATTAGCCTGTTTACGCTCTTCTTCAATTTGACGCTTAATTCTTTCTTCTCTACGTCGCTTCAGCTCCTCATCCCTCTTCTCAAATGAAAATGGCTCAGGTTTAAGTGGACCCATTCTAGGATGATGCTCCTCTTTCGATTTTTGCTGAGGTTTCATTAAGAGCATGTTATCACTTCTCATTTGATCAGCAGAGTTTGCTCTTTTGTAGCGGAATTTAGGGCTAATGGGTTTAGTGACATGTACAGGAGGTTTAACAGGTATGTGAGGCTTTTCAAGTATATGTTTAGGGGCTGGGCGAGCCTTGAATTGATGATTACCTTCAGATGATTGTGCTGCTTTCTTTTGAATTTCTGTTAGTTTGAAAGGCTCTGGAATTGTTATAGGTTTCTTTGGCACTTCAGGAAGGTTTTTCGTGCCTTCTATCACTGATTTTGGAATTGGGTTAGCTTTAATTTTGTGTTTCCTGATTTCCTCAAGCTCCATTTCCTCTCTCTCTTGCTGTGATAAAATATGCGACGGTCTCAAGCGTGTCTTAGAACGTAACATAGGCGACTGAGGCACAGTAAGACCGGATGGTCCGTTTGGTCTTTGCGAACGAAAAATCTGTGGACGCTTCGTATGAAAACGACCAGGAGTGTCTTTTTGAAAATGGTAAATGGCTTCGGCCATTGAGACAAACTTCGTCCTGGACAACTCTTGTGGAGCCCCCGATGGTTTGCGATGCCTGTGGTATACATCTTCTCTATCTTCAAATTCTAACTTCACAAGATCATCTCTGAGCGCAGCAATGTCGTTCATAGACATAGACTTCCTTATATTACCGAAATCATGTTCGTAAGAATAATCAAAGTTATTATGATCGCCGAAATCCTCTTCAATAGGAGTTGCAGGCTCGTCCTTGATATGCAATCTACCGTTTGGTGTGAAATAAATTTCACCACGAAAGTTCGTCACATTTTTAGCCATTTCTTCCACAAAATTGTGATCCACGCAAAACAAAACAACTTGTTAGCTCGTTTTCAGATTCGTTATTTTCAAAAGAACGAGAACAAACTTTCAAATTTGACGTCTAGTGTTGCCACACGTAATTTGTAGTTTCCCATTTCCAATAATACATCTGTACTTTAAATAAATAAAAAAAATTCTTTAACAACGCTATATTAACTAGTAGCACTTTTTGTTTTCCAATATTAAAGCTAATAAATACGAGGAGTCCCAATAGCTGAAAAACTAACAAATATCAAACTTTGTATCAATCAAAAACGTTTAAATAATTCCAGCATATTTCCGCATCAATGAAACTAATTCTATGCCAAAGTCGAATGTTTGCATCAATTTGTATTATTTTTATTTATAGAATTTAAAATTACAGCTATACGGATTTGTAACGGAGAATTACCCACTTGCCGAAATAATTTTTAAAGTATGGCAACTTTTCCCAGTTCGTTCAGAAACCTTTATCAAAACCGGTTACAAGAATATATTCTTTATAAACGAATAATTTTTTTTTATAGAAAATTCTTTGTTTTGATAATAAAATTAAATTATCACATTGATTGGTAGATATTCATAGTTTAAAGAAATCTCGAGAGAACCTACCTAACCACAACACAATTTATAAAGTTTAGTTTCCATTCCCAGCAGTTGAAGTCACATTTCCGAACGAAACAGGTTATGTCAAACTAGAATCCAAGCGCGATTGTTATTCCGTAATTTCATGTTTTATGGTAATAAAACGCACTAATTTGTGAACAAATAGATATTCGACTAGCAGATACGTAATTATTATTAATCCAAACACATCATATTTTAAAAATGGCGCAAGCTTCTCTGCCAAATCCTAACACGTTGTTGCCTCTTGAACTTGTGGACAAATGTATAGGTTCCCGGATCCATATCATCATGAAAAACGACAAAGAAATGGTGGGAACCTTACAAGGATTCGATGATTTCGTAAACATGCTACTGGATGACGTCACAGAATATGAATCAACACCGGAGGGAAGAAAAATAACCAAACTAGACCAAATCTTGTTGAATGGTAATAATATTGCAATGTTGGTGCCTGGTGGTGAAATGCCGGGAGATTCTTACGACGGATAGTGATATATTATTCCATTACTTATACCTTATTATAATAAAGTATTTATTTAAGTGCTATTGCTTTTTTTTATTTTTGTAAACTGTATAAACCTAATTCAAAGTGAAACAATAAAAAGTTTAACCCCATTCTCAGCAAGGAAGTCGTAAGTTTGGGTAAAATTTCAAGTGATTTTTGAAAACCAACATAAAAATTCATAAAATCCTATATCATAGTATGCAGTACTGGTGTTTTGCAAATTCACAATCTTGTATAATCCAATATAAAACCTTATCAGGTAACTACAGTTTTGGGCTGTGATAAAAAGAAAGTAATAAAACTTACCTGTGGCTGTACACTAGGTCCATAGTCGCTGGCGGTGTCTACAATTTCCAGCTTTGTAGATGCTGGTGGGGGCCGACTTACTTTGTCGAAGCAAGCATCACATACACGCACCTGTCAACAAACTAATGTTGAACATACTGATAGGAACTAACTTGTCAACTGTTTCAAGATATTGCCAGTTGAATGTTTATGTTAGGATTTGGGTTTAACCTATCACATACCCGCAAAACGAGACACAATAGTAAGACAATGACAGCGCGGTCTCATGAGACCGGTCGGGTATTCAAACGTTAATCTAAATAACAGACGGCTTAATCAGTTTATTAAGAATAAGCATACATATAATGTGAGCATGAGTAGGCTAGGTATTCAAGTTATGTGAACTCCAGAATTCAAAATGAGGTTAAACATGTTTGTTGGAAATCAGTATAACAAAGAGAAGTATTGACAAATTATAGTCTGCTATCTTCTGGGCATTCAGAGAAATCCTCCATATCATACAAATAAATGTGTAGTGTTCTTTTAAAGTGGACTATGCTACACAATAATAATATATTATGATGATTTTTCACTTACCTCCTTTTCAATTCCAAACTTGGGTAGTGTGGACTGTTTAGCACTACACTGTTGGCAGAAAACTTGGCCACAAGCACGACAGTGATGTCGCCGTACCATCAACGAAAATGCCACGCGACATCTGTGTTACAACAAAAGAAATACCCGTTGAAATACCTTATTATCTAGCAAGATTTTATTTCAAGGTTTTAAATCTTGAATGTCTTATAGGAAAATAAAGGTAAACACCCAAGACTAGAGGAAAATGGACCAATAGAGTGACAACTTTACAATAAGCATTTGTAAATTATTTTAAACATTCAGGACATTATTGGTTATTATTGTTTTCACTGTGTAATATAATAAAGTTTGTTTTTGTGTACATACCTGTGGCAAACCTCTCCGTCTGCCCACTCCGGGGCGGTATCAGCAGAGAACATAGCGTCTGACTCCTTGAGCGGAGGGAACTTGTAACACTCAGCCTTCAAAATGTTCACTGTGTCCTAATCACAAAAAAACAAAAACATTTTTATAAAAAAATAAACGCTTCACTATGACTAAGCAAAATCGCACTGGAACCAATAAATTATGACAGAAATAAGTCACTACTGACTAACATTATCACTTCACTGGGTTTATACAATATTTTTCACAATTTCCTTTATTGAAATCATTTAGCAGCCGGTTCAGACAAGAAATGTCGATAGCTAACACAAAAGAGTTGCTACCTAACTGTTTATGTTGTTTCATGAGATTATGATTCATACTGCGTCTGACTGATAACATGTGACGCGGCATTCGCAGGTTTACCACCTATACTATTATATCTAGGTATGTATACGACAGAGATACAGGTACAATATAGATATACGGCATATGAGCGCGTACGGAAACTGGTTAGAGTTCGAAAGCGGGTGTTTTGAATGAGTGGGTAATGTAAATGATAAAAATAACTTTTGTGAAACACAAACATTGCTTCATTTTGTTGAAATAAAGAACGAATCAATGTTCACTGCTACAGTGTCTTTACAATGATAGAGTTTGTAGCTTGTATAAAAAATAAGGATATGTATTTAGGTATAGCAGGACAATAATATGGGCAGTGCATAGATAAAATCACTCCACAGGACATTGACATTTGACCCGTGTAATGTAAACAAAACAATTATTTGAATTTACAGCAGAGTGCAGAGCAGCTGATTAGATTGAATTAAATGATCGCTTACGTGGATGGGCGTCTGTTCCTCTCATGTATTTCTATTGTACACTTGGGAGCAGAATAACATATAGGTAGTCTATACACTAGAATACGAATGTGGCAACGACATGAAAGCGCGACATAATTAAATTATAGGTGTGGTTAGATCAATAAAGCAAAGAACTTATATGTTGTCTAACCTTGGAATTGGACACAAAAACGTTCACTGAACTGTGACAATTTACCTCAACTGAAAATTCTTAGTCGTGAAGCTATCAGTGTTGGCAGTTTCTTATTTGATTTTCGACATGTTTAGCAAATAATTGAGTTGAGGAGAAATACAGACATTGAGTTTTAGTTTTTTGTTTTATAGACAAAGTAATAGCAGTATTATAAAATCTTATCGTACCTACGTAATAAGGTATTCTGCGTTTAATTGATACATGTACTCTCTATAGTAGGGGAGGCCACGATGCTAAATGGGGATTTACTCGAGCGTCGTAGAGACCTATTGGGTTGCAAAGCTTAGATGATAAGAAGAAAAAAATGTTCTATGATTATACCTTTTCATCGGTGGGGGAAGCGGCTATAGATTTTTAAATATGTAAAAAAAAAACTGTTGCATGGACATCCTCGAGCGCGTCAGATATTGATAGCATCAATGCCCTACGTATTTTTAATAATGTACGTATGTTAATCTGATCGTTTGCATGATGGGGGTGGTTGTATGGAAGGGTTGAAAATGGAAAAAATAATAATTTAATCGAGCGCGTCAGATTTTCTAAGGGAGTGTTAAGTGCACCAAAAAAAAAGATCTCATTCACTAATCTGACCATTTCGATGGGACGCAAACTCGTGGCCACTTCCATAAAGTGCAAAAAAAATTCGCCATTTTGAAATACTCAAGCGCGTCAGATTAAGATATATATGGTTCATCTTTATGTTCTAAACGTACTGTCTCATAATCTGACGATTATCTAGAGGGATTCGCCTGATCTGACAAAAAAAACCCCTGCAACTTCCAGCTAATTCCATTCCTGGGCGCTTAAAATTGTACTTATTATCATTTTTGAGCTCAAAATATATTTTATGTGATATTTTGAGCTCGCTGAGTTCAAAGAGATAATATTTGAGCTCTCCCAGCTCGAAAGTCTGATAAAAGTTTCATAGAACACTATTTTTGGAATCTTCAAACCGCAATAACTTTTGAACGGATCAAGTAATTTTCACGCGGTTTGCGGCATTCAACGCAGTTTTATCATCCTCATAAGTTATTTTCTAATTTTAATTTATCGAACCAAAAATTTCGGAGTAATCCCGAAAAATCACTTTTTCGGGTTTCTTTCGTTCACGATATCTCTCCAACGAATCGACCGATTTTGACCAGCTTGGTAGCGATCGACGTGGTTTTTCAAACTCAAAGGCGGATTAGTTTTTGAAGTTGATCGATAAAGCCGTTTAAAAGTTATTAAAAAAACACCACTTTCAAAATATAAAACTTATTTTTTTGAGATTTTTCAAAATTTCTCAAAATCTAACGGACCGAATCAGTTCAAATTCCCACGAAATCTAATTTTGAGGGAACTCTTTAGAAAACCGGAGAAGGAAATGTAGCCATCACACAACTGCACGCATTTAACTTTATCGACGATTTTTTGTTATTTCGGCTTGCGGAAATCGTCAGATTATATATTTTTCATTATTCTTGAATTATTTCCTTCAAAATAAAAAAAAAATTAGCTACGCTCGAGAATGTCGAGATGACGTTTTTTTTTTACAACTTTGCTGCCCTCCCCTTTCTTTACGTCTCTCTCAAATTGTCAGATTAGTGGAATATACACTTTTTAAGATGTAATTAACTCACCCTACCTTAATCTGACGCGCTCGAGAATGTCTGAGGGTCATTTTTTTTTTACTAATCTGATCCTGTATCCTTCACGGGCGGCTTTATATATGGGCCTCATATTTGGTGGAGGTACTTAACTGGGTGCAAGGTATCCCCCTGTATATTAATCTGCCGCGCTTTAGTAAATCCCGAAATCCCTTCTGGGGCTCCCCAACTACTATGTCTCTATCTATATATATAAAAATGAAACCCGTTTTCCGTTGTCACGACATAACATGAAAACGGCTTGACCGATTCGGCTGTTTTTTTTTTTTAAATGTTCCTTGAAGTTCAATGATGGTTCTTACGGAGAGAAAAATTCTTAAAAAAAAAATTCGGTAAAGTAGGGTAGTGTAGGGTAGGTAGGGAAGGTAGGGTAGGGTAGCGTAGGATATGTAGGGTAGTCATTTGACGGGAGCGAAGCCGCGGGTAAAAGCTAGTAGTAGATAAAAACAGTTTTGGACAAAGACAGGTATGTCTATGTGCTATGCTTCAAGGAGGAAAGGATGCCCGGGTGTCGCCACTGTGTGGACCGCCCGGAGGACACGGTGGAGCACACGGTAGAGATGTGCCCCGCTTGGGCGGAGCACCGCCGTGTCCTTGTGGAAGCTATCGGCGGCGGTGACCTCTCGCGCCGGGCCCTGCTACAGGCCAGGGTCCGGAGCGAGGGGTGGCAGGCGGTCGCCTCCTTCTGCGAAGCAGTAATGTTAGCGAAGGAGGCTGCCGACCGCGAGCGCGTGTGGGAACGGCCCTCACGCCGCCACCGCGCACCGCCGAGATCCCGATTTCCGACCACCGTAGGCGCGGGCTCGCGGACGGCGAGCACTGGGTAGCTGGCCGTCCGGCAGTCTGATAATAATCTGGACCGAGCCTAGTCGTCAACGGCGAGTTCTGTTCCACGCGCGCCACAAAGAGATGTCAGCAAACTGTCGGGGCCCGGTAGGGTCGAAGCCTCTGTGGAACACGGAAAATCCGAAAGGTTGTCACCGTGTCCCCCAGATCGAAGGCAACGAAGGAACGGGTAGGGATTTAGTCAGTAAGAGTCTGATACGCCCTCCCGCTCCACCCAAGAATGGGAGAAGTCATTCTGATGATTCCCCTACCAAAAAAAAAAAAACTATGTGCTATGCCAATCTTGTCAAAGGCAGGACTCATCCTTACTTTTGTGGAAACATTTAGAAAATGGAATTACTGCATAAAGGACTTTTCGTAAACACCAATGTGGCCAAAATTAAGAAAAAAGTAATTTGATTAGCCCACTAAAAACTGAAGAGCAGTGGTGACCCCAGTGCAGTGGTATCGACCTCGATATACGAGTTGTATGTAGGTTGTCGTGGGTTCAAACCCAGGCAGGCGTTCCAGTTTATGTAATTCATTTCTTCACCATTGGCCACTGCTCTCGAAATGGTGTAAGAAAACAACGCGAGGAATCTGGAAATCTTAGAACCAAAAAATCAACCTCCAACCTGCCAACTAGCACTGGGCCCGCGTGGTGGATTAGGTACTGTCGGCGGCTTTACCTATGCTCTCTTCGTGAGGTTCAGTGGGAACACTATAAGACTGTTTATGATAACACAAGTAAGCAGGTACAAGATGTTTTATGATAGGTGTCTTTGCAATAGGTCGTGTACCTAGTGATATAAAATGTGAACATTATGGAAGAGCATTGAAGGTTATTCTAATAGATATATAGCTTCTAAAATAATTTTCCAGACTACTAAGGAGACCATAATATATCGGTCCTCTTCCAATTAACTTGCGAGCCTCCACAATAATCGATTTGGAAGAATTGAGTCTCCTTTTTCAAGTCGGTTAAAAATGAAATATGTATAAGTAGGACAGTAACTAGGCGCGATTAGGGAGCGTTGCCCCGAGTCTGATTGGTAAGTATTACGTAGATAGCCATGGCGTCTATGTAGTTTCGTCCATTGATTAAATATGGCTATGTTTACCTTAGGTGCCCCCTGTTTGTCATTCTCATTATCAGCAGTCTACTGTTGCACATATTAATTCTATTTTATAGTAAGTAAATAGAACTGGGTAGTTCCATATGGAAACGACCAAAACTGATTTCGCTTTGTGAGCAAAATGCTAGGATCGTGATCGATTTAGTAAGGACTAAAATCATTGTTTAATTTTTCTAATGCTTTGTGCACCGATCATCCATCTGCCTAGCCTTTTCCCCAATTATATTGGGGTCGGCTTCCAGTCAAGCCGGATTTAGCTGAATACCAGTATTTTACGAGGAGCGGCTGCCTACCAGACCTCCACAACCCATTAACTGGGGTAACACGGTACTTCATGGCTAGACTGGAGTCAGATTTACTAAAAAAATCCAACATTTTTCATTTTGCGATTTATTTTTTTGAGACTTTCGATGGGTGATTATTGGAAACCAAGTATTACAAAATAAAAACGATGGATTTTATTCCTTAGTACCTCCTATTTAATTATCCTCAATTATTTTAGCAGAAAACCACTACTATGCAGACTAGGTATTGGTCATTTTCATATAGGTGCAATGACCTAACTGCAAAGGTACAATTATTTTACATTGCATATACGTAGGCCATGTACGTCGATCTGAGTGCGCTGGTTTCCATACATTTTATACGGCAGCTAGACTTGTACATTAGTTCCACGCCAGGCGATGGGGTTCTACGAACAAATAAGCCGTGTGTGTTGGTCATGTTGTAGTATTACCTGAACTGATCTATATTTAGGTGAGTTTCGGAATGCAAAGGCCCAAGCTTGTATCAGTTCGAGGATCTTGCTGCGCAGGTTGTCATGCTGGGTGGTCTTCACCAAGTCGCGGAGCATCTCACAGAACGCTTTCGATGTTACTTCATCATGGACTCCAGAACCTGATAACAAGAGATAATTTATCGTGTGAAAATACATCTGTGAATCATTAATTGAGGATAGAGAAGGATAGCAATATTGATATTGGATGTCATGTTAAATGAGTAGTGTTACATTGGGTACTAATTTGTTCCCGCGGTTTCGCTCTCATAGTACCACAGAAAGCATGCTTTTTTCGGATAAAGATTTTCTCAGTATTTATTAACAGTCGACGATGTACTTATTAGAAACTTATGTACAAACAAATGAACAGGTTCTTCAAAGAAGTCTTTTGGAATCATTCATTAAAAAAAAAATGGTTTAATAAATACATGTCATGTTTATTTGGCTCCTGTCTAAACAATTTTATTAATATAAATATCAAAAGGCAGGTTGTTTGACTGTGTATGTATGTATATGTAGTTTATTAATTTGAGTATATATTATGTATTATTATTGTATTTATGGTTTATTAGTATATCTGTTCTTGTCTCCGCTTTTTCTTTCTCTTATTGCACCTACCACTATTTTTTCTCTGCATCACCCAATTTCCACACTTAAGCAATGTGCCCCCGAAAACGATCGCTACTCGCTAGCCCCCAGTAGT
The DNA here is from genome assembly GCA_030763345.1 of Mythimna separata. NCBI lineage: Eukaryota > Metazoa > Arthropoda > Insecta > Lepidoptera > Noctuidae > Mythimna > Mythimna separata. The sequence goes on along the minus strand of CM061172.1, from coordinate 8,896,428 downwards.
GCAACAAGGGGGCAATAAGTTCTGAGGTGCTTGAAGAGTGGAGCGTTCATTTGCCATAACGACTGTTAAAGATCTATCTACAAATGACACTTGGGACCAATGGCATAACTTGCTTTTCGATGCACGGCGAAAACTTGGCGTGTTATTATTCGTGTCCTTCTCATGCTGGACCTCGGCAAATATTGTTTAACCTTGACCATCGATCGAACCGTGCGACTATTTTAGGCTTTTCGCACATGGGTCGTAGGCGTAGTTGTCTCGTGCGCGTATCGTAATTACGCTATGCGCACGAGACGCGGAGTGTTCTACAAACGAATCGTCGCGTAGACGTATAGTTTTGTAAAATATCAGTTGAAATCATGGCGCTGTACGTACCAGATGTGTTTGGGGAATTTATTGATGACCTTACCTTCTCTTCAGACGAAGAGGATTTCTTGTTATTTGATTTCGTTAGAACTAGAAAATACAAATAGAAAGCGACGTGCTTATTGGATGCATCCATACAGTCAGAAATGATAATAAATCCCGCATTTTTAACGATATTTCTGCCCAAGCTTTCTCCATTACATCTTTCCTAATCACTTAATGAATAATTATTAAGGCAAGGAAATATTTCGATTAGGCTCACAAATTCTATACTTTTACATTACTTATTCATTATAATGTTTTTTTTACGCCAGTACGCGGACTTGTTTGAACATGTTCCCCGCACACGAGGCGGTGTTGCAGCGTATCGTATGAGGTGTTCATTGTCATTACGATAGTCGTAACGTACTGGCGTAAAAAAGGAAGCGTACTAGCGTAAAAAAAATCATTTATAATGTATAATGCAAAAGTTATAGAATTTGTGAGCCTAATCGAAATATTTTCTTGCCTATATAATTATTCATTAAGTGATTACTCTAGGAAAGATGTAACGGAGAAAGCTTGAGCAGAAATATCGTCAAAAATGCGGAATTTATTATCATTTTCTGACAGTTCACGTGCAGCAACAAACAATTTTTTCTTGTAATTATTGCGATGTATGGATGGATCCAATAAGCACGTCGCTTTCTAAGACTTCTAACGAAATCAAATAACAAAGAATCCTTTTCGTCTGAAGAGAAGGTAAGGTCATCAATAAATTCCCCAGACACATCTGGTACGCTGGACGCCATGATTTCAACTGAAATATTACAAAACGATACGTCTACGCAACGATTCGTTTGTAGAGCACTCCGCGTATCGTGCGCGTAGCGTAATTACGATACGCGCACGAGACAACTACGCCTACGACCCATGTGCGAAAAGCCTACTTAGCCACGAGTTCTAATAAAGTTTTTGTTCTCATTTTCAATTAATGTAGACAATAATATTAATGACTTGGGTAATATTAATTCATGAATCCCCGATTGGTCTCATGCGACCATGCTGTTATTGTTTTACTATTGTGTCTCGTTTCGCGGGTATATGATAGATTAAAGAGTCGGATATAAGAACCTTATTAGACTATAATAATCCTATTAGACAAGAATCAGCCTAAATGCATTTTTTCTATCCACAACTTACAAAAAAATTATCTATGTCTATTAAATGAAACTATATACTGATTTCGAAGACACAACATTGACATGGTTCAGAATAATATACTAATTAAATGAAAATAATTTGTGATTCATTGGCAGGTAAGGACATATGTTGAAATTCACTAGACTTTTGGCTAATGATTTATGAGGAAAATAATGGAAATATCCTGGGAATTCGACTATTCTGGAATAATTGGAAGCTTGCTTTGCTTTTTTCTATTAGTTTTATATAAACTCTGAAAGGACAAGATAAATTCTGCTGAATCAGCCAGATATCAGAAGAAAATACTGTGCAGTATTTTAACAGATTTTTATTCATTACCTTGGACCACAACACTGGGAGGAGGACATCTTCTCAGTCTAGTCAATGGTGGGAATTCCACATTATTCTACTGATATTATAATAATAACAGTTATTTTTAACAAGATAATGACCTCATTTCCATTGTTATCTTAATTGTATATTCAGTATGTTTGGTGGACTTATTTACATAATAATTAAAATGTTATTACTGAGAACTGACAAACTTTGATCATTAATATGAGGATTGGTTTTTGTTGACAATGTCAATAAATGAATTTATTCACATTTTTAAGTAATAACAGTGTTCAACTATTATTTAATTTTAGCTTTCGTTCACCTCTACTCCAATAGTTTGCTCCCCAGAAACCATACTACTATTAGTAGCTGACTCGGCAAACATTGTTCTACCATATAAATTATCAAGGAAAATAAATTGGGGGCATAGAACGTTAAATTACTCCCTATTCTCTGACCTACCAAATATACACAAACATTTTGAAAAAGATTTGAAGTGTGACACAAGAATTTTATATATTTTAGTAGTAAGTAATGATGATGATTATTATGTACATAAGTTTAAATAGGAATAAAATATATAAGTTAATAAAAACTACCATGGCACTTCCATTTTTACAGATGACTGTACTTAAATCAGTTGACCAATTGCGTATTTGACGAATTCCATAATTTGGCAAATTCACAATTAGACAAATTACAGCTTTGACCAATTTAAAATTTGACGAACTGCATACTTGACGAATTACCGACTTGACCAATGTCGTGCCACCCCTTAATTAATAATTTAATATTTTTTCTTCTTTTTTTCAAATAAAAATAATCAGAATAATATGATAAATATCAAACATTATAATTAATAAAATTCCAAATATAACAATTATAATAAAGACCAAATTAGTCTAGTCTTATCTGTGGGATTTATCAGTAAAAGAATTTTTATAATCAGATTACCAATTTGATTCCCTGGAAGTAATCTTTCATATCTCACTTTCTTTTTTAAAACAAATAAATTTGCCTTGTTTACTATTATTATACTTAGCCTATACTGTCCCACTGCTGGGCAAAGGCCTCCATTCCTTCCATGATTCCCATCTTTGAGCCACTTCTTCTAGTTTAAAATTATAAAATAATAAAAAACTATTTGCTTACCACAATTCTTGACAATACTCTCGAGGGTGAGCAGTGCAAACATAGCCTGGTGGGGGTTTGATGAGTATAGTTTCTTTTTGACTGCTGTCACTGCATATTTTGGTCTGTAACAAACAATAAGGTCGGGCAAAATATGTATGTATATCTGGTAAAAAATGGTTGGTGAGATAGGCAGTAGCTTCAGGTAAAATAGGCAGTCACTTCTAGTAAAATGCTCAGTCACTTCAGGTAAAACAGGCATGCAGCTGCATCCACTTAGACTGGTAGTTGACGCCCAGCTGGTTAGATAATATTCTTCCGAGATGATGATTAGTGACATTTGGTTTGGCAAATCATAGCATCTATAATGTCACCACTGAAACTGAGTTCACACTGCATCTCATATGATATCACTGTTGCACCAAAACAGTGGCTAGATTACCTCGGTGAGTATCAAAACAATAGCTATAGAAGTGTGAAAAGGTCTTGGAAGGGCTTAAAGTAATATGAATGACATTGTGATTGACACTTGAGTTATATTTTAGTTACAATAACCTGAAAAACGCACTACAGATGAGTCACCCAAGATAGAAGTTATTCATAACATTTTAACTCATGACTGTGAAGTTAGTAGCACTGCATTCAATGAGACCAATTCTAATATGATTTCATAATATGTTTTCTTCATTGGTAGATCAATCTTTTCCACACAGCTATTATGTTGTGTAACAAACAACACACAAGATGATATTTCACTTCATTTATATACAATATTCAAAGTTATGCAGTTTGATACTAATGAAACTTTAATTTTTTTCAATCAAGTAATGTAATAATGTAAATAATGAATAAAACAAGTAAATAATGCAGTTTTATCTTTTGAGTTGTGTACAAAATGATGTCAATGACTGATTGGTAATCAGAAAAACATATGTTGAGGAACTAAATGGTAGACCAGAATTTTATTAGATTTTGATTTTTTGTAGCAGCATGAATTTAAATGAGTATCTGTCCGCTTCCAGCAATTTTGGGGTCATTCATGTACAAACATTTAATTAGGTAAACATTGTTTTGACCTTCTCCAGATATTTTGTGATGTTACTCATAAATGTACTTACGAACAATCATTCTGTCTAATCAAATCACATATTTGTAGGATAGTCGGCCAATCGGGATCCAGGCGTAGATTACTTGTAGCTTTATCTAGAACAAATATTTTCACCATTTTAGAATGGTAATCAGAATAGGTATTGATAATGGGTCATATATTGTTGATTACTGAAAGAGCTTCTGATTCATATCCGCAAAGTGTACCATTGTTCTAATACTATTTTGGAAGAAAAATAAAGAAAGCTAAATGCTAATCAGAGAAAACTGCTTAGTAAAATTGTGACAACGAAGTTGGAATTTTGTTGTGGACAGGTACGCGATGATACGAAACAAAGCAAACCATATTTTTGTTACTCACCAAGCAACTTATCAAAATTATTTGCTCGAAACATCTTTTCTTAAGAAACGCAATAATAAACTTTGGTTTTAGAAAATCAACAGTGATTGATTCAATGGACAGAAAAATGACAGCACAATTTTGTCATTTTTTATTTTTTGTTCTGTATGTTGGCAAAAATGGACGTCATTCGATTTTAGTGCTGCCAAAAGAAATATTCTTATTACTTTTTGAATACTGGCAATGTTGGCTTTAAGGTGTGGTTCTGCCACAATAAGTTTTACAACATGGTTGTTTTTTTCTTGGCAATACTGTCAACTAAATTTTTAATAATGCATTGTTCACACAGGAGGTTACGGCGGTGGACAGTGCAAAGAAATAGGGTCAAAGAGTATCTAGAATACCCTAGATGGCACTTTATTAAAATAGTAAAAATATGTAATATAGTCAAAGTCTAATAATTTATTCGCATAATACCATTTAATTCCTGTATAGCATTGAAATTTGAAACTCTTCTTCTGAACAAGACAGCTAGTTAACAGTAGTTAGTGAGCCGAAGAGATATCATTGAAAGTACCATATAATAATTGATTTTCCTTTTGATCGTGGTGTCACACTTTGATCCCTCTCCAGCAAATGAAACATAATTTCCAACAAATGAAATATAATCGACCAAGATCACTGAGGTTGAGGGTGATGACCCATGAAATTCTCAGTTGTCATCAAAGTTCGGTTGACAACTGAAGCCAGTTAGTCACTGACCTTGAAAAAGATAGCCAATAACCCTGCAGGTATAACCAGGAGGTATGCAGGGCTGGGTAGTATTTGAATTACTTGTAATTAAAATACGTAATTGAAATACAAATACGTATTTGGTATTTTTATCAATTACTTTCTTAAAATATGATTTGTAATTCGTATTTTAAATACCTGACGCCGAGTTATTTTTTATTAGTATTTCAAATAGGTACTTAAGGCTTCAAAATACATTTTAACATTAAAATACATTTAACCTTTATTTAGTGATTGCTAGGGTAAATGCGAGGCGAGAGTGTAATGATGGTAAAGCAGCTACTAAAGTTGGGCACACTGCACCTCTACTATGTTTACTGTAAGCTGTGACTGCGTGAAAATTGGCTAACAAAATGCAAAAAAAAATTTCCGTGCTGGCCTAGATTAGATACTAATTTGTAAATTGTATTTAGTATTTCAATTAAATTTAGCTAAAATACTGTATTTTGTATATTATATTACAAATACCTCACTTAAAAATACTTTGTATTTCGTATTTTAATTACTTGTGATGCAGTATTTTTTCATTTGTATTTCAATTAAAGTAAAGCATGTATTTTGTCCAGCCCTGGAGGTACCTATGCATGCTGTTGGTCAGGATACCCTTTTTAGAGCCAGTGCTGGCTGTATGGCTCGTTGCTTCAAAGCTTGAGAAAGTGATGATGACTACACGATGTGTGAAGGCTCCACCGAAGTTCATTGTCGAGTCAAAGGAGTCACCAGTCTGGAAGCACTTTACACACTGGTCCGCAACGAGTGTGTAAAGTCCCGCAATTCGCCATTGAGAAGGGAATTTCTCCGACCGTAATGTATGATTTGGGTAACTACCCGAGAAATGACTTCGGGCTGTTCTATATGTTCAAATCACGCGTGAGTACGCAATGCAGGATTCCGTAGATCATATGTGGCACCACAGATGTCGCTGCAACATGACATGTAGTTATGTATTTTCACAATTATACTAAAACCATTAACATGCTTTTGTTGGTGCTTTAATAAACATATTTTTTTAAATTAAAATATCAACAGATTTTAAGTAGTTGGCGCTTTGATCGCTGGGAAGAATAATGCCGGAAATATCTAGGTATATTTTGCTGGTTGCGAAATGACAATACTTATTAAAAAAAAGAAAGTTCGCAGAAACTTTTGCAAATCGACAAGCAAGGGTGTGAAAGGGGACTTCCTTCATATAAAAAAATATTATTAGGTACTTGATTTTATAACTTGGCAGAAATTTGTCTTACAATTTTTGGTTCTAGGATACGCCGATTTCCATTCGATGTTTTCCTTCATCGTTTTGAGAGAAGTGGTGATGAAATAAATTGCACAAAGTACTGGCTGGGTTTGACCCGCTACCTTTTACTCGCAAGTTGGGGGCATTACCGTTAGTCCACCACCACTCACACATCTTTTTTACTTATAAAAATATGTATGAGTCACCTTGAATCACATACCTTTATCTGTTCTGTATCATGCAATTTAGAAATCTTATCACAGGTTGACACACCTCAGCCAACAAGTTCACGCTATTCAGTAGATACTGACAACTGAGAAGGCATGAATTTATCTACTTATATTCCAACTTTGCGCCCGTTTCGTTGTTTGTAAACAGATTCAAATTTTATTTGTTCTGGAGTTTAAGTGACTTTGTTTGGCCGTCAGTAAGTGCCAAGAGTGTTTGTGATAAGTGAATAAAGACATTTAAGACAATGACTGAATACGTGAAAAATTACTTACTTGAACAACATGAAATTAACAAAAAACTGCTGTTGAAATTCGATGCAGACTTGAGGATAAGCAGAACTCAGCTGACAGTGGCACAGTTACTGGTGACAGCACTGGAACGGGACATGGTGGCGATGAAGTCATTGTATCATGACTTAATGGAACTCAGAAAGATAATCGTCCTTCTAAATCCACATTTACAAAAGGAAAGATAAGACGAAAAGGAAAAACATCTCAAGAAACATGAACCTTTAATTTTCTCAAATTATTTCTATAAAAAATATTCAACCGTTCAGCCGAACACAACGGTGTATTTACAGAATATGTTTCGTCGAACTTGGAATAATCAATTACAAACCCGTGTTTATCCTTTCGGTACTCGACCATGTCCATAAAACGATGACCCCACAGAACTTCTTGAGTGGTATAACTTGATTTCACTTGGACAGGTTGTCCAGTTGATTCTATAGTACCTTCAAACACTACGAGAATTTCCATATCTGCTTTCAATATATCAGAAGCAGACATTGAGAAAAATGGACTGTTCTCATCTATTGTGTGCACAGCAGAAACTGGGAACATAAATGAGATATTTTCACTGGAATCCATGGATAGGTCTAATTTGATTTGGTCATCCAATATATCGATGGTACTGTGCCTGATCAAATAAGCCTGGACATTGCCCGCGATGATCCTCGATTTCCTAGTATTCCCGACTCGGAATATCAAGCGTAAGTTGCGATCTCTTTGGTTGATGATAGCATTCTTTGAAAATAAGAGCGTATGAGCGCGGTTCTTCGGTCTCGTCAATTTGGCGAATACAATTCCAACGATAAAAGACTGTGTGATAGTTCCGATGATGCTCTCGATGCACATTGTGAACATAGCTGAAGGACACTCGAGTGTAATCACCCTAGTTCCGTAACCAATCGTTGTGTGGATCTCAATGCTGAAGAGGAATAAGGATGTGAAGCCATAGATTTCTTTGACACAAGGAATCCAATTGGAAGAGTTGTTAACATGTGGCATATGTTCTGGTTCGAAGTCACCGTGTAGCTCTAAGATAACCCACCAGATTCCCGTAAATGCTAGCCAGATGATGATGTATGTAAGTATGGAGTAGAAAAGGGTCCATCTCCACTGACAGTCAATAAAGGCTTGTACGATGTCGGGGAACACATGATATTTGGAGTCTTTCCACTTCTCTAAGTTAAAGTGGCCAGATTTCAGAACGACGCGACCAGTTTTTCTCCGTCCTGATTTTCGTTTTTGACTGTTCCTGTAACGACACCATGAACGTTTGATTTATTATTAGTATTAAATAAGTACTTAGATATTGATACTGTGTTTTACTGACCTGCAAAGTCGACGCTTATTTAAACTGTCTCCTGGTCCATTTTCACCTTGTTCTAGCTTACACGGACATCCATTTATATGGTTCTCTTTTTCAGGAAAAACCATTTTCCTTAATTATGTTTTGTGTAAAATTTTATCTCATTATTATGATGTGATTACTCTCTTGTCTGAACAGTTACTGATACAGAAATCCTTCCGCATAAATAACGTTGCGTATATTTGAATAAAAGATTAAACATGAGAGATTTTCTTGAGATAGCATGTTAAACTTTACGGCCACTGACATAAGACAGGACTTGACGCAATAGGCATTAATTTTCATTGCATTCAATTAATTATCTATACATATATTACTTAGGTAATATGATATATCCCTTTTCCAATAAAATAAGGAAAGGCAGAATTCGACGGAACGCTACTTGCTTCGATTATTCTTATATACTTAAGTTGGATCGAAGTTACAGCGCCAAATCTACATATTTATATTAATATAATTACATACACCTGTACTATATTTGCCTGTCCTAGGTTTTCAGTTTTAAAGTTCTAATTATCCACTGATAGGCGTCAGAATTTGAGCGACATCTAGTAGCTAGTAGCTAAACTAAAACATTCGTGAAGCATAACGCTAAAAGTCTCATTCTAAGGGTGAGGCCGTCTTATTTACACATCTGATGAAACGGCATTGAACAGCCCACGTACCTGTAGTTACTCAGATACCCGCGAAACGAGACACAATAGTAAAACAATAACAGCGCGGTCTCATAGGACCGGTTGGGGATTCAAACGTTAAAACGTATTTGGATGGGTACACAGGTAGACCATGTTCTGGAAAAGCACATAGGATAGGTACTTTTTTATCCCAGGCGTATGTTTTCTTGGGAATATTTTTTATAATATTGCGATCAAAGCCATTGGCAGCAGCTACTACCTTCAACATACGCTGCGATATCACATCTGTACCAACACAAACCGATTCCCATTCAACTTTTTGCTTACTGGCGCTAACTTCCAGCTCACGTATAAGTACTTTAGGTAGTACAAAAATTCATCCCCATTTACTTGGAACTATACTCAGTTTTTAATTTACATATTAGATATTACCCTAGGTCCTAAAAGGATAGGCAGGCTTATAAAACTATGTAGTGACGAATAAAAAACTTGTGCGCCTTATCAATTCGATATTATTCAGAAACCAGGAAGAGATGCCATCTACTATGAAATTGGAGTGATTGATGACAGTAGAGTGGGGTCAACACAAAATGATTTGATTGCATCAACCCTCAATATTGTAGGCATTTAGCAATTCCTGGCACTTCCATGGCACCATCCTGGTCGTTCTGTCACGGTCGGCAGGATGCAATGTTCAGCCCGGACGAAGTGTTGCCAACGTGGAAATCGTTTCTAGTATTGTACATTTCTATGTTTTGTTTGATTTCATGGCTGGTAGTGTGACTCTCATCTTTTCTCTCATAATTTGTAAAAAAACAGTCAAGTGAGAGTCACACTCGCAAGGGTCCATACTAGATTCTAGGTCAACGGTAAGTATAATCACAACAGTAGGTACATCTATATCGCGGGTACTCCTGGAAGCAGCAGTATGTTGGATCCTGCCAGTGTAGTACTGCACTGGTTGTGGTTCCGGCAAGGAGGTTTCCACTTCTTCTGCTCCACCTGAATGAAACCATACTCATCGCTCTGCTTACACCTTTTCGTTTTATTTTACCCACATTACGTTTTATTCCTGTATTGTGTTTCTTTTTTAGGTGGGAAATCATCCAATGACTTCTCTCGCTCTTGGGCGGAGAGAGAGTGTGTCAGACTTTTACTGACAAAACCCACTCCTGTTCCTTTTTTGTCTTCGTTCCAAGGTCTCAGGGTTATTTTTCTCACAACCTATAGCCCCAGTACGCTTCGGGCTTCGACTATTTCCCTAACATCTCTTTGAGATGCGCGTGGAACACTACACGCCGTCGACGGTTACCGGACGGCGAGTACTGATTGCTCGCTGTCCGGAAGCCCACGCCTACGGTGGCTAAAAATCAGTGAGGGCCGTTCACTTATGGCGACGGCGCGGCGGCGATCCACATAATGGTGATACCCGTGGCGTTTCTTCCACACGAATCAGCTGTAGGAACATCCCGAAGTTATCATGTCCGGTGGGGACTTACCGCTATACTTTTAGCGAGTCCAGCACTGGGTGGCGACACTGGCGACAGTCGCTGTCGCCATTCCAATGTGATCCTGTATTGTCGGTGCGTTCACAAACATGAAAACTCCCATAAAGAAGATACCCAGACACGAAATAACAATTTGCAGGCTAAAAGGCATAAATATTTGTTTCATGCGTGAATCGAACCTGCAACATACAGCACAGCTGCCGATAGCTAAACCGCTGCGCCAAACATGTCGTCAAAAATAAAAATAACTTTTAATCAAGTCAGAATAAACCCGTTACATAATTACCAATTTCAGAAACAGGTATAGGTAAGGTTCACCAAAATAATTATACGTATTATACTATCTACGTATTTGAAAGTAACTGGCAATACTCTGGAGGCGGAAAGAGCAGTGGCCATGACAGACGAAAGAGCAACGCGACCCGCGGGGAACGTAATTCGATAATCATCGTGCTCTTGAACGCCGAGCTGTCAGCCATTTGTCATGTTGACTGACTGCGACCTGCTGAGGATGTTACACGTATTACAGGACTCATCAGCTATGTGTTGAGTGATTAGTTCGCACCTGTGAGCGTAGAAACAAGGGTGATATGTCTAAATATTTTAGACGTTTTTTTTTGTTGGGATCATCCAATGAATTTTCTGCTCTAGGGCGGAGCGGGAGGACGTGTCAGACTTTTATTGACTAGAACCAACTTCTGTCCATCAGTTATCCCTTGCGTTCTAGAACCACAGGTTTCCTTTTCAGCTTTCTGATATGCGGCTTCTTGTTTCACAAAAAAAAAATATAGGTATATACCTAATATTTTTTAGTAAAGGAATACGCAACAGCAAATTATTTTAGTGAAAATTTAAGACTTTAGGCCCAATTTGAGGATCGAAATTATTTTGTGAAATGAATGTGACATTATAATTTCCTATACCTTAGCCGCTGCGATAGCTGCTGAATGAATTTCCAACAATACCTAATAGCTGTTTTTTTTTCTGAAACCTGTGAATTTGGTAATATTTGTCATAGACCAACTATTATTTACTCTGAAATCAGCAATACAAAGAAATAAACAAATTGAGATTAGAATGACTAATGAGAAAACCAAGAAAGAAAAAAGTATGAAGTAAGAGAGGAATACCTACCTAATTGCGACAACTGGTATGAAGGGGTACAGTCTCACTCGCAACAAAGTCTTTAATGACGATGGAGGTTAAAAAGTTAGAATTACCAAAAATATAGTCATAGATTTATTGTTTATTTCCTTACCAGTTTATTATAGAAACAATTTATATACTAAAGCCAATAAGTCTTAGTCATAATCTCTTGGCTCTATTTAATTGCTTTCTAGCAATAAAGGTTTGTCTACAAATGTTGTAACAAAGGTTTAATCAATGATTTGTCACGTCTATCTAACGCATTGTATTCAATATATCAATAGGTGCGGCATAGACATACATACATATAGTTCTTATCGAAATGATAATTTAGATATAGTTAATGGATTAAGTAGTTAACTAAAGAGTTATCTATAGCCACTATTGTTAAAAATACAGTATTTAAAAATTCCTTAAAATTTTATTACACTTTATTATTATGTCTTAATATGGATATATGTCTAATAGAATTTCAGGGAAGGTTTAGTAATTAGTTGGTATCTATTGGAGCCTATTCCATAATAGGCTGCAGTAAAATAACAACTAAACCTTCCAAAAAGCTACAAAGTTTTCGGTAAGCTAGGGCTAGACTTAGCTGCACATACTGATGTGAGTGATAAAAATGATGATGATCTTCTAGCAATCTATTGTGAAAATAATAGACAGCATAATATTTAAATCAGGCGTTCAATGAGAATATTTTGTGCCACAATTAATTGAGATTTCGCTACTCTCTACACCTTTAAAAAAAAGGTTGCACTTAAGGAATTACTCCTGTGTCGTAGTGAGTGTGTTCACAAATATGCAAACCCACATACACAAGACATCCAGACTCGGAAAATCCATCTGTAGGCTATATAAAAATCTGATCCGTGCGGGAATCGGACTCGCGGCACGCAGCACCAGTAGCCAACTGCTTAACCACTGCGGTAGACATACTATCAAGAGTAGCAGAAACTATATATTTACAGATAACTCTGATCTCTTTTGAGAGAGAGACCAGTGTAACTCGAACACAATACGACAAAGTGTGAAATGCAAATTCAGCTCAGCCAACGCACTTGCTCAGCTTCCTAGACATAATCTATTGCAGTCATAACGTGCGTTGCGTCTTGATAGCCAAACAAAGGCTGATCTACTCGCCTTGGTCGCCACTAACCCACTCTCTTTGTTCGCCAATCTGCTGTATTTTTGCTCCCAACTGTACTGGCCCACTGGCATGAGGCATGACAAAGACATCAAGTAAGGAAGCTTTAGTTAAAGTACTGCAATTGGCCGTTGCCGCCGTTTACTTACTTATCGCTGTTTTAATCTTGTAAAAGGGTTGGATTGGATTCAAACTATCGCGTCGTAAGTATGACTTGAATTTGAAAGGGTTTTTTGAGACAAAATATAATAAAACAACAGATAAACAAATAAATATATTTAATGATAAAAAATAAACCAAAAGAACATTCAAGAAAGCCGACGTTTTTACCAGAGAAACCAACAAATCTTCTTTCCCTCTGCGTGAAGTGAGAAAAAGTGTAAAAATTTTACTGACTCAACTCCATAGTGTTTCTTCAGTTGTTCTTTATGTGGGCCACAGAAAGTCTTTCGAATAATTCCACAACCCTGGTAGTTACTGTAATAGACCAAATCAATCTTGCTGACATCTCTTCGAGTCGCACTAGCAACATAACGCGCCGTCGATCCGTGCTTGTCCCTACAGAACGGCGAGCTAATGGGTAGCTCACCGTCCTTCGATTACGGTGATCGGGAATCTCTGCGTCTTCCGACACTACGGTTTTTTCCAGAAGAAACCTGTCCAGTCACACTATTCGGTTAAAACCTCGATATACGAGTAGTGAAGCATGGACAATGGATTTCAACCTCGCTTTACTAATTTTTGTGTTGAGAAATTTGAAGAATAGCACTGCTGTTCTAGAAATAAATAAGTCTGTAGCTACTCGACCCCAAAAAGGTTTAAACACAGAACAGTTGAAAGTTAAAAATAATTAAAGAACTAATTAACAAGTTAATAGGTAAAAATTAGAGAAAGCTTCAACAAAAACATATGCATTTCGTAATTAAACTTAAATAGACCAGTAAACAAATTGTCACAATTATTCACCTGCTACTTACAAACTGCGGTACATCCATCTTTGATGTTACCATTACGAAAAAAAACTATAGCCATTTTATTAAGACCTTACGAAAGTTCAAAGTAGTAACTGATTATTGAAGAGTTGTAGATCATGTTATACTGGTTTTTGTATGAATGATTGACAGACAGACAGGCGACAAATGAGACGAGTCGAAGAATGTCGGATAACAATAGGAAATAGGTGCGCCTTGCATAATATTCGGGGGCGGTGTCGTTATGACCTACCTAGCTGCTACTTACACGCAGAGAGTTAGTTATTTGTCTGAAACTATTGACTAAGCTGACAAACTAAGCAGGTTTAATTTTTATCTAAAGTGTGTGTATTTAAAACCTGTAACCGACTTTCCAGCTAATATCGTAACTAGCAATGAATCAAACCTTGAACATTTACTTAGAAAAGTCGATATCATCAGAACACCAGGTAAGGATGGTAGGGGATAATGTGTAGTAGTAACACATTATCCATTTATTCATTATCATCCATTACCATACATTATAATGTAAAATCGACACTATTTCAATGGAAAATGATAAATTTATGTTGCGGGTAGTTGCAAATTGATTCTAGAATAGATCATCCATTGGCAGTAGAATAAATCATCCACCTAAGAAGACCATTGTATCTCGTTCCATGGAAACAAAAACATATGAGCTATCTATAAGAACTTTATGTTATCTTTAATCTTATATTGTTGATCTATTAGACGTTGAACCACAAACATTGACCATCCCACGCTTGAAAACCATAAAAGGAAACTAGATAAAACAAAACTGGACTGCAAAATCTTATCTGCATAGTCTAAAAGCAAACGCAGTCAATTGTTTCCGAACGCGTGGACAGTTAAATAATCGCGGTTCACAATTGGAATAGGTACCAGAGAGGTATACAAGCTGCTGGCAGGCCAGTTCACGCTCTCCCGGCGTTCGGTGCGCACACGCATGCCGCACCAGTCACAACCCTAGCGTAACCCCACCCCGAAAATATATCGATGTTGCCATCTGTGATAGTATTTGTGAAAGTTGCAAGTGTAATGAAAAGCTCTGAAAATGTACGAGTTCTATAATCGCGGTAAGTTTCAGATATACAAACAAAAACATTCGTTTTTGATGACACTCGATTCGGGGTATCATCTCTAGACTTAAAAGGAATAATATTGGGACTAGCGTGTTCTGGAAGAGTAAATTATGTTGAAATGAAATGAAACTATATTCTTACCTGTTGCAACGTGTCTTAATTTTCCATTTTCATGGTTAAAAACATTGAAACGATATAGTTAGAGGTTAGTTTCAGATCAACATACAAGATAAACAAAGTTGATACATTTAACACTATCGGTATTCAATCTAAAAGGGTAGATATATACCTCTGTACCAAACGTACCGTCGTCGTTATAAAATTACGGTTTCTAAACTAAAATTAAATTGTTTATTAGAATGACGATTAGAACAGGTTCTAGCAGCATACGTCACAGAAAATTTGTACACAAAGAGGATATATTCGATCGAATGTTGCGCATTTTCAAGGTGGTTTTCGCATAATATTTTTTATTAAAAGCCCAGAATATCAGGTTTTGTCGTGATTGCTATGCGAGTCTCATTTGAATTTCAAATGATATAACAGCGTACAATTATATTGAGTATGTCTATGACAACAGCTGATGCCTGACAAGCAATCACGACTTTACTCATTGTTTTGAACAGCTGATGTACTTTAAAACTGCTTTGGGACCAGAATTCTCGAATAAGCCAACCCTTTGGGGTCACAGAAGGAAGGTAATCATCCAATAGCATGAATTCCATCAAATAATTGAAATTCAAGAGTTAATGAATGAAATACTTAGATAACTTCAAAGTGGAGTGCATTTACATAATCAAACATATTACAGTGAACTTGCGATTTGGCACCGTTTTAATGTTTTGATGGCGGTTACATCATTATGTATTCAACAGAAATATTTATATTGCGAACAACCTTCATCAGGATCAGGGTTTAATTGACTTTGTCTAATGACTTTGTATGTATGAGTAGAATCTAGTCTACGATTTACACTTCCTTGAACTATTTTATGGAACTTCTTCAAAATTAATTTGTGTTCGGGTGTTTGATCTTAACCACTGACTCGTCACCGAGATCAATGGCTAATATTGCATCTTTGGTAAAAAGATTATCACTATCTTTTTATCGTACCTCATCGTCTCCAATATCTCTTGTCAGAATAGCAGTATTTCATGTACTATCTACCACTTCAGGCTTCTTCACAGAAACTGGTTTCGCCTGATTTTGAAAATCTATAATAGGAAAAGCTGGCTGATTGACGACAACACACAGCCTAAGCCAGCCTAAACTATTGAGACTAAAAGTGTGAAATTTTGTACCAGGGGAACCTTTGTGAAAAATTTCAGTTACCTAGTTAGTGATGTAGGTGAGCAGTAAGAGGGGGTTTCCAAAATTCACCCTCTAAGGGGATCTTCTTACTTTTACAAGAGCGAAGCCGCTGGCACAAGCTATGATAGTGCCTAATAAAATACATACAGTATCGAAATGGGAATTCTGCCATGCAGACCACGTAACTTAGACCGAATTACTAAAAAGAAAGCCTGTACCGAATTGCTTTGATTTATTTGCGTATTAAGATTAGTGTCAAATAGAGTAATTTGTACTCTATGCCAGTGTTGTGTACCACTATGCAAGTATTTGAACTGCATACTTTAAATATCTATTATGATGCAAGTTGTTGTCTTCACTTTTTTTGGGACACTGACTACTGTCTCTAACCTCGGTAGAAGTATTATAACATTCACAAACAATAACTAATGATGATGATACTGACGTAAACGTCTCGTTCAAGCAATTATACCTGACTTAGTAGCCAACTAGATATTTTTACAAATGAATGCATTATAATTTTCAACTACATTGAACATATTCAAAATATTTTACCTGTTTGTTTTATTATAAACTATGATTTCTAAGCGCATATATTTTTTTTAAATAATAGCATGTATATTTAAATTAATAAACGAAATAGTTTATTTATCAGACAATAATAAGAAATAAATATATTTTTAAATACAGTGTCTCGAAAACTAGCTCTTATGGAACTACGATTAGGTTTAACATACAATGTATATTATTAGCCTCGTGTTTTGTTGTCGTTTTTTATTACGCTATAGATAACAACAAAACAACTGTTCAATTCTCTATAAGCACCTTTGATTTTTTTCCACAGCAAAGAGACACACGTTCAAAGGTTTTAAAATTGAATAAAAAAATTGTTTGTGAATAGAATCTCATAAATAAAAATTCACCATGAGTATTCATTTTTAAACAAAATTGTTCGTAGAATGATTTGCTTTTACTAACAAATTAACACGGTGTTCTAAAATCAAAAATATTTGAAATAACTACTTATTTTTAATATTGGATGTAGGTTTGTAGGTATAGCGTTTTCATACCCATTTTTATAATTGCACCTGTTTTAAAATTTAGTACTTACTATTCATTTTATTTTTTCGTAAATGTGTTGAAAAATATTATTTCAGATCCTGAAAATTTGTCACTGCAAAACTCGGATCACAGCCGAGACTCAAACTCCATTTGTTTTAAAATCTCTCTTCTTATTCGTTGGTATTGAACAACATTATCTCTTCTTTAAACTTGCCTAAAACTGGTTTTCTAAACCACAACTCCTAACTCCCACAGCAAATAAAGCTAAGCTAGTAAATAATACAGTGACATTAGCGCAGCGTATGATTAGCGCAAGTAAGTGGAGCATGTAGGTGAGATGTCAGGCACGCGCCGCGCGTCCAACGTTGAGTCACGTGCTCTTATTAATTTGTGGGCTGAGCCAGTCTGCCGGTGCGGTGGGACTAGGAGATCGGGCTAGCCTTGTTACTAATTTTTGTTGTCTCATCTTCTTTGCTCTGTTTTTGGTAGGTACCTACTAAATTTTATAGACCTAATACTTCACTACTTCCTATCTTCTTCGCATCTTCACTGTGTCATACTTGTCTGTATATTTTTTGTAGTAGGTACCTAAGTACTTTGTCTTTGATAACGGCCCATTTTCTTGCCGATTGAATATTTTACTTCGAATGAGTTTTATACAAGTAGGAATAACTCAAAAAGTCAACCGACAGCTCCGTAAGTTCGTTTTGTTGTAGTTGTAATGGTTAAGGATCCCTTTTCTTCTTCTTCAAAACTGTGTCTTGTACCATCTGCACAATTCTTTCCTCATGTCTTTATAGTTCTGCCTTCTTCAAGAAAGTTCTAAAACTTCTTAGTTGTGTTAGACAACAGGTTCTTCAGGGACGATTATTGCGAAAACTGCCCCCTTAACCCTTGACTCTTCATCGAATACTTACTATGATCTATTTCTATGCATTATTTTAGATTCGAAATTCTTTGAAATAAATTTCCTATTTTGTGTGTTGTAAACATTCTCTGAACTTCCTTTCTCGAGCTTTGCTTGCAATTTTTTCTGCCCCAATTGTAATAAACTCTTGAAAAAATAAACTGCTGACAGTGGCTTCGCCAGCTTGGTAGTAGTAAATTATCCCAAGGGAACATACTCCCGGGATAAAAGTGTCCTATGTTCTATTCCAGGACATTTGCTACTCTTATGCCTAATTTCATCCAAATCCCTTGAGTAGTTTCAGCGTGATCGAGGAACAAACTTTAGGAGAAGGGCTTAATCAAATCAGGGATTGGCTAACTCATGCTATCTGTATGTCAATTACTTTAATAGACTCATGTCCCAATATGGACTTCCTGGCTGCAAATCGGTCACTTTGTTACCAGCCGGTATATTGAAGGACCTATGACACTGCTATACCTATCTTAAAATTGGGTATAAATTTTTGTTTGAAAGTGACACTCCTGAGGTTCTAATACCATAAAGAAAATGAGTGTTAGTTCTATTGAGATGTTCCATAATTATTTATTTATGTAAAATTACATTTATATCATCTCAAAACGCCTTGCAGCCAAAGGCTGTCATCTCGTGCTTTACTTTTAAATTCTAAATATCATTCTAAATTCAAATGTGTGTTCATATTCAGCCAGTATGTTATAGTACCAGCCTGAGTTCACAGGCTTTATAGTAGGGGAGCCCCAGAAGGGATTTCGGGATTTACTAAAGCGCGGCAGATTAATATACAGGGGGATACCTTGCACCCAGTTAAGTACCTCCACCAAATATGAGGCCCATATATAAAGCCGCCCGTGAAGGATACAGGATCAGATTAGTAAAAAAAAAATGACCCTCAGACATTCTCGAGCGCGTCAGATTAAGGTAGGGTGAGTTAATTACATCTTAAAAAGTGTATATTCCACTAATCTGACAATTTGAGAGAGACGTAAAGAAAGGGGAGGGCAGCAAAGTTGTAAAAAAAAAACGTCATCTCGACATTCTCGAGCGTAGCTAATTTTTTTTTTATTTTGAAGGAAATAATTCAAGAATAATGAAAAATATATAATCTGACGATTTCCGCAAGCCGAAATAACAAAAAATCGTCGATAAAGTTAAATGCGTGCAGTTGTGTGATGGCTACATTTCCTTCTCCGGTTTTCTAAAGAGTTCCCTCAAAATTAGATTTCGTGAGAATTTGAACTGATTCGGACCGTTAGATTTTGAGAAATTTTGAAAAATCTCAAAAAAATAAGTTTTTTATTTTGAAAGTGGTTTTTTTTAAATAACTTTTAAACGGCTTTATCGATCAACTTCAAAAACTAATCCGCCTTTGAGCTTGAAAAACCACGTCGATCGCTACTAAGCTGGTCAAAATCGGTTGATTCGTTCGAGAGATATCGTGAACGAAAGAAACCCGAAAAAGTGATTTTTCGGGATTACTCCGAAATTTTTGGTTCGATAAATTAAAACTAGAAAATAACTTACGAGGATGATAAAACTGCGTCGAATGCCGCCAACCGCGTGAAAATTACTTGATCCATTCAAAAGTTATTGCGGTTTGAAAATTCCAAAAATAGTGTTCTATGAAACTTCTATCAGACTTTCGAGCTGGGAGAGCTTAAATGCATAGAAATATTATTTCTTTGAACTCAGCGAGCTCAAAATATCACATAAATTATATTTTGGGTTCAATAATGATATAAGTACAATTTTAAGCGCCCAGGAATGGAATTAGTGGGAAGTTACAGGGTTTTTTTTGTCAGATCAGGCTAATCCCTCTAGATAATTGTCAGATTATGAGACAGTACGTTTAGAACATAAAGATGAACCAAATATATCTTAATCTGACGCGCTCGAGTATTTCAAAATGGCGAATTTTTTTTGCACTTTATGAAGATGGCCGCGAGTTTGCGTCCCATCGAAAACGTCAGATTAGTGAATGAGACCTTTTTTTTTGGTGCACTTAACACTCCCTTAGAAAATCTGACGCGCTCGATTAAATTATTTTTTTTTTCATTTTCAACCCTTCCATACAACCACCCCCATCATGCAAACGATCAGATTAACATACGTACATTATTAAAAATACGTAGGGCATTGATGCTATCAATATCTGACGCGCTCGAGGATGTCCATGCAACAGTTTTTTTTTTACATATTTAAAAATCTATAGCCGCTTCCCCCACCGATGAAAAGGTATAATCATAGAACATTTTTTTCTTCTTATCATCTAAGCTTTGCAACCTAATAGGTCTCTACGACGCTCGAGTAAATCCCCATTTAGCATCGTGGCCTCCCCTACTATTATGGTTTTCTTCAACTGTTAACTTTTACGGTACGGTAATTTGCTCTTTGGTAAACCTCTATATCTCAAGTTCTTTTTAGCAGTTAAAATTCTGAAGGGATGTACGTAAGTTCAGAGTGTTCAGACTATTATACCTATTGATTATGTAGTTCAATAAATGGGTCAGACTGTTCCTTAATGAATATTTATCTTTGCATTCTTTACTAACAAGACTGTCAAACGAGGAAAACCGATAGAACAGTACAAATATCCTATCTTAACAAACACAGCCTGTGACAAGTTTCCGCCGACACGTACTAACAGCATACAATACAATTTCAAAGTGTGTACGTTAATGCTTATTTATTTTATGTCCGATATAAAATTATGGCATATCTAACCTCGAATATCTATAGAATTTGAGATATAATCGATACAGTGAGAGGACATGCACCTGTGCCACAACTTCACCAACGGGTCTAACAACGGTTCACAATGAGCAATTCATCTAAAAGCAAATTAATTTCCTAAATTCTTCGCAGATCATAAGCAGTTCTTCTAATATTCGTAAAATGGTTGCGCAAATTAGCCGAATCATACTCAATTCACTTCATATCCGAATCATATTCCGTGAAAATATTGCCGCATGAAAAAATATGATCCATATTATGATCCTAATAAGATTCTACTAAAGTGGCCTTTTTAGACCCGCAGGTGTTCATTCGTCCAAGCATCGAACCAAGTAGGTACAAGTTAGAATTAGTTATAAGTAAGGTTAATTTTGTACACCGAGAATTAAACAGCCATTAGAAGTTGACGAGAGCTTAATAAATGAAGAATGAATGACTTTACTGTCATATTATAATGCAAGCGTATTTATTAGTAGTGTTCAGACGTAAACGCACTGACGGATCGTTAATTTACTGGATTTCTTGACATATCTTATTAAGGCGGCTTTATTTTATGTGGCAAATTGTAAAGGAACGGTTATCTAGGTTTAGGGTTGCTATTAGTTTCCAAAGTAAACGGTTACGGGTGTTACCATTTTATTTTCCTTACATTATGCGTTTGGGCTTGCTTGGTACCATAAGGCCAACGAGATTTGTTAACCTTATGGTACCCAAATTATCATCATCATATCAGCTAAAAGAATCCTCTGCTGGACATAGGCTACCCAAATAAAATAGTGAAATATCATTTTTCCCATCAGGATAAAGGTTAAAAAAATGCAAGCACAGACTACACAACGCCAGTCACTAGCATATTCCCTTTGCTCCTAAATCGTGATAATCTCCATCTCAAAATAATCCTTAACTGTACTTATTTGCAAACAGAGGGTTATTTTAAGGGCATTATTCCTTAAAAATATCATATCTCAGTCATAGTTCATCTGTGTGTTAAGGATTGCCATGGGAATGATGGGGGTTTGCAGTTCACTCGCTCCCTAATATAGTCACCGTTATCCTCTTTGATCCTAGCCTGGCCTGTCACAGTGTGTGAGCGCCGTTTTTATACCATCCCATTGTGGTAAAAGAGACACAGTATATTGTTTTGGTATCCAAGGATATCTGTTATAAACAAAACATGTGTGTGTACCAATTTACTACAAAACAAATATAATCCATACATCATAACAATAACGCTTTCTCTTGTCATAGTTGTCATAATTTCCTGTTATTAAATAAAAGATCAGGTGAGCGAGCAGGCTGGTTGTCACATAGATAATGCTCATTATTACCGCACAATGAGATGAAATTCAACCATTTATCGTGCTTGCCGTGTGAAGGATCCCTGGTTTAATTCTACTCATTTTGCTATTACGGACTATTATCGTTAAGTGATGCTTATGGATTGTTATGTTTGGACCTCGTGATGTTGGTCGAGATTATTTCAAGTCTAAATGATGACTCGCTCTGAAGTCTGTCCGACAGAACCCAAACTCGGGGAGACAAAGATTTAAGCCAACATTCTTACTTTATTTTGTTTTCCGGCCTGTACAAAAAAATGGTGCAAAAAAATGGCCGTATAGACTACAGAACGCCAGCTGATTCGATACTATTGCTTAATTTTCGTTCTTATATCACGAAAATCTCCATCTCCATTTCAAATCCAGAACTGCCAAGAACATTCTTACTTTATTTTGTTTTCCGGCCTGTACTTCTAAATAATAATTACGTACTTCTAAAAAATAACATAAATATATGTACCAAACAATGTACGTCTACATTGTAGGGAAAAGTGCCTAGAAAGCTGATTGGTTGTTTAAAGAAAAGCTCATAAACCCAGTTGGCTCTGGCTGTAATCTAGATGACAATATATCAGTGTAAACGTGAACAAGTGAACATAGTCAGATGACAATTGCCAAGTCTAACCAGCAATCATCTGCGGCCAGATAGTGGGGACCATCACCGGACACTGCTCACTGAACAAACACTTCTTCATAATGAGTATCAGGGATGGTCTTCTGTGCAGAGGATGTATGGAGTTAGAGGAAACTGCGCATGTGCTTCTCGAGTGCACAGCTCTCAATGAAATAAGAACATGAACCATGGGAACACCAAATTCAATAACAGACGCCCTGAGTAAACTGAAAGGAATCATCCAACCAGCCCACTTCACTCCAGAAGCATCTGAAGTGAGGGCTGTGTGTGTGTGTGTGAGTGAAGGCCGCCTTGGCTCACGCACAATGGTCCACAAAGGATTAAGTGCGGATACCAGATCACAATAGATATAGATATACAATTGCCGAAAAGTCAATGTTATATATTTATGATTGACCTAGGCCTACTGTGCACGGACGCGTAGCTTCATAGACACATAGGGGGATCGTCGCACGTCGTGTCGTCATGACGTTGCAGCTTCGTCGATCGAGTTTTACAAGTTTCACGCAGGTGTACACTAAGCTCATAATGACGAATACCCATCTATGAAGCTACGCGTCCTAATAGGCCTAAGTTGCATTTCAGGCGCGCTTGTTATTCCAATACACTTTGGATTTTTCAACAATAATTTTATATCTGATATTTTATTAAATTCTCAGTCCATTCCATGCACCACCTGTAAGTGGTTAGTTCTACAAATGAACCGCTATTTATTTGTAACATAACAAATGCATTCTTTATCGTCGATAGACTATCGGTAAAACTGCGTTGGGTGGTCACAATATATTGTATCATACTCATAGCAGTGACCGTTGAGGTATGCTCAATGACCGTTTTGGTCGGATGTGACGCATATTTTCAAAACTTTTGTTTTTCTGCAGTTATGTGTGACTTTATTGTGTCAAATTATTACTAAACCCGAAAAAATCGACACCTAACTCACCCCACTTTCAAAACTGAAGATTGCTGGCTGATGATCCTTAAGATGAATGTTCCAGGGTAGGCCAGAAAACTCTAATTATGTAATTGGAAATGTGGTTCTCAATGTCCCTAGCTTTTTCTCAACTGTGTTGGAGCCGGCTCCAGTATAACAGAATGCAGCTGAATAGGTAGCAGCAGGCCCGCCGCTAGCTGTTTGGGCGCCCGCGTGCAACACCGGTTAAGGCGCCCCTGTTTTTTTTTTCTTTTTTTGTTCTGGTAAATTACTTCTCCCGCTCTAGGGTGGAACGGGAGGGCGTGTAAGACTATTACTGACTAAAGCCACATGCATGTTCCTTCTTGCCATTCCAAAATAGGCCTCACTACAGTTTTGCTGACATCTCTTTGAGGCGCTCGTGGAACACTACGCGGCGTCCATTACTCAGGCTCGGTCTGACTGAACGGTCTGACCTTTGCTGGCCGTCTTTAGTGGCTGGAAATCGATTTCCGGGGGCTCGGCGGCTGGAGCGTGAGGAAGTCTGTCTCTTACACGTGCAGTCGCCTCCTTAGTTAGCGTTATTACTTCGCAGAAGGAGACGACCGCCTCCACAGTGTCCACTGAGCGATCCACACGAGTCACCTTTGTGTGGATCGCTCAATGGCGGGCGTTTCTTCCTCATGAATCAGGTGCAGGGACCTTCCGTCCTTACCGTATCTGGTGAAGATCTGCGTCATGAAAAAGATGTGAACACTGTGACGTCTTTCTAGCCACTCCTCAAAGAGGGTAATTACTGCCATAATGATGGCGTGCCAACCACTGGGTTGCGTCCACAGGTTGCGTCAGTAGCTGTCATCATTTCACCATGAGATTCCGTCGAAACTCCATCTACAGCGGAGTGTCGCCCCGGCGTTGCATCTCCACGCATAAAATGTGCATGCGTGCAAGGAGGTGGTCTCCAGATCCCATTGTGGCGGGCTGGCAAGGAGTCCCGCCGCTTCGCGATAGACCGTGCGGTATCCCCGCACCATCTGGATCATGGATGGCCATGACTCTCTGGCAAATGTTTAGCTTGGTCGCCGCTCGGTCACTTATACAGCGATGGCGCCCACACTGGCGCTCCGTGAAGGGCCATGGACCGAACGATCCCCACGTAGAGCCTCCGGCAGGAGCCGTCTGGACCCCCTAGGTTGGGCTGGAGCCGCGATAGGGCAGCCCCAATCCGTTCCAGTTTGGGGCCCAGACGTCGAAAATGTACGTCGGTTCAAATTTTAGTTATGTTTTATACTTTAATAATGCGAAGCTTCAAACATTTCTGTTTATTTCACGACATAACCGCTGACTTGTTTAAATTTTTCGAGTTAAGGGGCACCGTGGTCGCTTGTTCAAGTGCCTGGTGTTGAGTTTCGCGCGCCAAAGGTACACATATAATGGATCATCTGACATTTAAACATACATTTGAGACCTCATCAATTCCTTAGACATCAAGCCAGTGTATAATAAAAATTATATTAGGCATATAACGTTTGAATCCCCGACCGGTCCTATGAGACCGCGATGTTATTGTTTTACTATTGTGTCTCGTTTCGCGGGTATCTGAGTAACTACATTATGATATGACACTGTTTCATTTTTGGCGCCCCTTTGATGACGGCGCCCGCGTGCGCCGCACGCTCTGCACGCCCGCACGCGGCGGCCCTGGGTAGCAGTATATTACAAGGAGCAACTGCCTATCAGACTTCCACAACTCAGTAACTATTTATGAATTCAAAAAATCACATTCATAGTTGTCCGTTTTTGAACCCATTTTTGCAATTTGCGATTGTAAATTGCAAAAAAACTTTAGATAATTTCAATATCGCGGGCTGATCTGGAGTATTACCCGAAAAACATTCGTTATCATTACCTTACAGGTTATTATCCAAATCCTATCTAGCCAGTCTTACGTCCGAAACCAATAACCTATCTATCACATATCGGAGATTGAAAAACAAATGAAACAACAGAAAACATGTAAATTTTTGTATGGTATCATTTGTTTTTCAATCTCCGATATGTGATAGATTGATTATTAATTTCGACCGTTAGTCAGCTGACTACCTACATAGTCAGCTGACACAGTCATTCTAAGGGACCTCACAATAAGTTTACGATGTAATTAACCTCAACATGGTTTTATTTTCACATAGACTTTATATAATGGCCTGGCCATACTTGTACTTATATTTGCCTGGAGACCTAGTCATAAAGTTATGTTAGAGGACGGGAGATTATTATTTAGTAGGTTGTTGTAGGTAACTTGTAGGTGGCTAGGTGAATAGAGGTATTGCATAGATGTGCTATTTCTATGGATATGAGTTATGATGGTAAATAATGATGCGCGGTTTCAATAGTTTCGCTTACATTATGGAAATCTGAGAGGTGTCTGCTTATGTCCTCTTAATTATAATATGATTTGTTGGTTAATTTCTTAATAAGTAGGTTTTTACCAGGGGCGTAGCTACCGCCGTATCTGCCGTATCAATTATACGGGGCCCCCGGGCCACGGGGGCCCCCAAAGTGTGTAAGGAAAAAAAATAAACACTTTCTAATTTATTTTATTTTACAAATGACAAAATTAAAAAAAGGAAAAAAATAAAACAAGGCAAGGAAAATGAATATTTAAAATTTGATTTTTATTAATAAAATGGTTAAATTATGATATGATAAATAAAATATTTATTTATCATATCATAATTTTCTTTTCAGAATATTTTTTTTCTTTTGTGAAAAATCTTTACCCCATATAAGGGCCTCCAAACAATTTTTTTATACGGGGCCCCGACAAGGCACGCTACGCCACTGGTTTTTACAAGCATAAAAACCTGTTAAAACAACAACATTAAAACTATGAAAAAAATTCAACTAAAATTATAGATTTGAAATAACGGTAAAGAAAATAATTTGATATTTCATAACAATTTTTTTTTTAAATTTAATTCATGAATCCCCGACCGGTCTAATTGGACCGCGCTGTTATTGTCTTACTATTGTGTCTCGTTTCGCGGGTATTGATAGGTTAATTAGATTGATATAGACATCTTCATAAAGTTTTGAAAATACGCATTTTTAATAAATTGACTTTCAATATCATTTTTTGGGCTCTTTCAATTGTTATCAAATATGATTTTCTTCCAGTCACTGATCCCCGAAACACCTAATTTCAAATCATCTTCCAACTAGCAACATAGTCACCAAAACCAGTACGAACTAATCCACCGTTTGATAAGGGCGTAACAGCCACACACATGGAACAAGCCACGGGCACTAGGTACTTTATTAATTACCGAACAGACACCGGCAATTGAGACCGACCTTCGCCAATAGACAGGTATACGTTTCGCAGAATGTGTCTAAATGGACTCGCCGCTTTTGATTACCCGACGAATGGAAGGGTTATGAGTTTGGCAGTCATATAATAGGCACGCAACACTACGCCATATAGTCATAACATATTTTTTGAGTAAACTTGTATATAAATAACTAATAAAAATAATTATTATAAAAATGTAAAATAAATATAATTTCTTACGTCTTATTACATCCAGGGTTTGGTACTATAATCCTCAACTGATTATTATTGATTACATAATACAAATAAATCGATTGAAAGAATTTTCACAAATTTTAAATAATTGATTTTGTACATAATATATTAAGTACAAAAACATTTCTCCTGGAAAAATGCAGTTTTTGCCTTACGACCATGCGTGCGAGCTATATGGAATGTGTAATGACGTATATCTATTCGTACGCGTTAACGTAAACGGTAATTTGTGCCAAAATTGAATAAGCGCCGTCTAGTGTCAAATCGGAAAAACTACTTTAGATCTTGTACGATTTGGCCGTTGCGAACGTAAACGTTGACGCGGTCAAGGAAGCATAAAAACTCGCACTTAGCCCTGTGTTCCTTCACAAATAACACCTAACTTATTCTAACAAGTGAGGTGTTGTTTGATTTGTATGAATGCTCTGTATATGTATAACGTGTCGTTAAAATTGTAATGGCAGCAAAGAAAGATAGTGGACACGCCATCATCATGGCGGGAAGTCCCTTCTTTGAGCAGTGACTGTAGGTATCAGACCATCCTCATCTTCCGTATGACGGAGGTCCTTACCAGAGACAATTCCTTACCCCAGTTCCTCACCGGAACCTCACCGGATTCAGACATCGCTTTCGCCGATTCAGAACCACCTGGGTGTCATCATTGTGCTAATTGCCCGGAGGACACGGTGGAGCATACGGTGAAGCTGTGTCCTGCTTGGGCGGAGTACCACCGTGTCCTCAAGGGTCATCTCTTTCTACAAAATATGAAATGCTAACGGAGAAGACGGTCGCGGACAGGAACGGACATCGTCACGTCCAAGCTGTTTGCAAACCACCGTAGGTGTGTAGGACGACGAATAATGGAAAGATCGCCGTCCGACAACTGTCCGGATCGAGTTCATGTCGTCGACAGCGCGTAGTAATTCACACGCCCTTCAGGCCGTAGGAGCCTAGCCAAGCCGTAAGCCAACTAAGGCCATGGGTCGAATTGTGAAAAATAGATGTTGTTTTAGTTAGTAAAAGTATGGTACGCCCTTCCGCTTAACCCTAAAGCTGGAAAGTCATTAGATGATTTCCCACCTTAAAAAAAGCGAAGATAGACAAATGTCTATCTAACACAAAAGTGGGTCTTTTCGCTTAATGGAAATGCGCATTTAATGGAAAAATATTTAATAATTGAAGCTATAAATACGCACATTTTAAAGCAGTTAACTCAATTTACGAATTATTTTATAATTTTCCATCAACGTTAAAACAAACAAGACCATTTTTAGATTTGTGATTGGCTGTTTACCTATGTCTCACTGCGAGACGTCGGGACATTCGAACTTTGAACTTCAAATATCTTAAAAATGAATCATCACTTTTAAGAAAAACTAGACGGTGTCGATTGTAACCAGGAAATGTAAATTATGTTGATTGTTTAAACTTCCCTAAATTTTTTACATAACGAAGACTTTTGGAATTTTTAAAGCAAAACACTTCTAGCGAGCAGTGGTGGCCCAATGGTAACCCGACTTGCAAGTTGTAGGTCGCAGGTTCAAACCCAGCCAGGAGCTTTACTTTGTGTACTTTATTTCATCGCCGCTGCTCTCAAGAACAGTGAAGAAAAACATCGTGATTAAATCGGCATCACCCAGAACCAAAAATTCGAAGACATGGTACATCCAATAATCCGCACTGGGCCCGTGTGGTGGATTACCGCCCATCCCTCTCCTAGAGAGGAGGCCTGTGTCCCAATAGTGGGAACATTACAAGGCCGATAATGACTTATAACTTCACTCCTGTGATGATAGTTTCCTGTGATGTTCTAACAGCTATTACCAAAGTGATGTATGACAGGCAATTGCCATGAACAACGAGAGGTAAATGCGGTCCATTACGGGGCCATCCTCAATAGATAAAAGATTCAAAACTCCCGTTTATAGTTCTCACTGCCAACATCTCGTGTGAACTAATAAAAGAAACATCATTATCAATTCCTTCTTCCTTCTTACAAGGAACGTGATGAACGCGGAATTTTATTCTACGAGGTTTTCCGCAATAAGTGCAGGTCCTGTGGGAGGTAACATCCGACACTATTCATCAGCACTTATACCGTGTAAACTGTAAAGTATAAAGATCGACCACTTCCTAATGGGTACAAGGACGAAGCTAGTCGGAGAGAATGGAAACATTCAGGTGACGAAAAGAAAAAAAGAGGCCAGATAAAATAGTTTCTAAAGAATAAGAAGAAGAATAATATTTATTTGTATGAAATAGGTACGGTGTAAACGGGCTGTTTTCAAGATCATCAGAATAATTTACCCACTTGTTTTTGATATACTTTAGAAATTGTGTTTTCATCATGAAAATTATCTATTGTGTTGTGTCTAATCTCTTGTAAAAAAATATTATCTAAATAATTCAACTTATAACCGCATTCCACACTTCAAATCTAAAAACCTCAAATAACAAAAAAAAAACCAAACCAATGACATAATAAGTTCTGCTACTCGATAACAGATGGCAGTAGTATTCACATTTTCCTTCAACTACATTTTTACTAAATTCGCTCTAATTTTAAATTACAGCCCATTTTTTCCTGCGTGTATCATTATGCAACACTTTATGACTAGACTCGGTTACATAGCGCCTTGCATGTTACATCATAGTATTAAACAAGTAATTAAGAACACAGATGCTGGGCTAATTGAATTTGACATGACACTTATGAACTCTTG